>CM028134.1:57115000-59615000 GCA_016271365.2 Neoceratodus forsteri
ATATTTCAAAATATATGAAGGAAACTGCCATCATTACATAATGGCATTTTTCACAATTAGAGGGATAAGAGGGAGTTTAAGGTCAGCTCAAGCCCTGGGAATATATTGTCCAATCTGAACATAGGAAAATCAGTTGTTAGGTGTAGAGGACCAATGTTATGAATTCATGGCCATTACCCTGCATCACATAGTCAACCTACAAAGCTAGGCTTGATTTAAAAAAATAGTTTATAAAAGAGTCAACGGCTCCAATACATTGCTGCACAAGGGGAATAACTTGATAATATAAATATAGATTAATGTGCATTACATGCTATGTTCCTGTCTGTATTCATTGTTGTATGTGTGTAAACCTCTGTAATTATTTGAGTGCATTTTCTATATTGTAGGAAACCTTTGTTCCTCATTTATATTTAAGATTTTATACTACATTTTATTATTGTACTAGTAATTGTTCAGTTGTGACACAGGACCTCCTTTGAAATGAGTCATTGCTCAACTAACATCAATCCTATTCACAATATATATGAATAACATTTTATGCTGCTACTACATCTTGGCAAACACTGGACTGATGGACTCGACGCATCTCACTAGGAGATGGGTCGGGCCCAGGTCCAGGTCACAAAAGTGGGTCAGAGCTTCAAAATTACTTCAATGACCTCAGCCACCCCCACTGGCAGAAACTCCTCCCAGACAATAGGAGTGCCTCTGTTTCCACAAGGTCTACTACTGTGGACAAATCTTGTCCCACTGGGGAGATCCTGGACCAAATAGAGGAGACACTGTCAGGAAAGAACTGAGCAAACTCTTCACACAAAGGGACTGAAAATGCTCTTTTCAACTGTAGACAGGCAGGATGAAGTAGCCTATCCATAGTCCAAACAGTCGAGTTGATCTGTTCCTCCCTGTGGCAATCTCCTGGACAGAAACTCTGCCTTGTTATGGTCGGTTGCTGTTTGATAGTCACTGTAGTGAGCCTTCAAAGCCAGTTTATCCTCCTCGGTCCTATGTCAGCAACGCCCAACTTCTGACCCTTGGTCTTCATCTCCTTGAGAGCTCCATTGTGAGACTTACCCATCCTCCTTACCTATGAGCATGATTTCACTTTTTGTCCAGTTGATTTTATGGCCCATTAGTGAGCCATACTCTGTTAACAGGGACTGGACTACCAGGAGATTATCTGCCGAGTTCTGCAAATATAGTGACTTTGTGCTCCCATCGAGCCCTCCTGTAGCCTACAATATCTGGGTTGTTATGGATGGCAGTAGCCAGGGCTTCTAGTACCATAGGAGGGACGAAAGGGGCACCCTGCCTGGTACCTCTTTTCAGTTCAAATACAGGGTTGAATGTTCCACTGATTAATATTTGGGGTATGGGGATGAGTATAGTGCTCCAATCCACCTCACCAGCTAATCGGATTCCATGCCTCCTTAGGGTTTCCAACATGTACTCCCACTCCACGTATTTAAAAGTACTTTCTGTGTCCAGGACAAGGACTACCGCCCCATGAGTCTCCGCCTCCTTGACCACTTGTGAATAATATTTAGGGTTCTATGGATAGTGCATTTCCCTGCTGCTCCTCATGAATCCTGCTTAGTCAGGATAACTGCACCTGGGGAGGATGCCGTCTAATTTTGAGGTGATTATTTTGACCACTACTCTATATTACATGAGCAGGGATATTGGGTAAAATGAGGTGCACAAGCTGGGGTCCTTGCCATGTTTAGGTAGTACGGTGATTGTATTGGACCATGTAGAGGATGATGACTTTCCCTTTTCAAAGCTCTTCAGTAGCATATCGTAGTAGGGCTCTACTAGATGCCCTGGAAATGTTTTAAGAAAATCAATAGGCAGATCGTTGGGCCCGCCCACACTGTCTCCTGAAAGCTTGTATTACCTCTGCACTAGTGAGGGGCCTCCAATGCTTCAGCGAGCTTGTGCTCCATTGGGATCATCTCAACTTTGTGGGGAAAAAAAAGTATCCAGCTGCTCAGGAGTGGAGGACACCTGTGAAGTATACAATGTTTTGTAAAAGGAACAAAAGCATCCCGATCCCAAGCTTAGGGAGATGACACCCCCAGCCCTCCCTTTACACGGGCAATCATTTGTTCATGCTCTTCACTGCAGCTGCCAGGTCAGGCCTTTACCTACAGAGTCTCCATCAAACTACCTCCCTGCTCGACTAAACAACATGGCTCATTCAATCTAACACGCTTTAGGGTGTTTAATTTCCATTTCATTTTCTGGAAGACTTGATATGAGTGGGGTGAAGATGGGAAGAAGGATCGAAGCACATGTGCCTTTTCACAGGCCGTTACTTTACTTTCTAGATGCATGGTCTCCTGCCTCTGCATTTCCTCCTGTGTCTAGCAAATGAGATAAACTGACCCCCAATAAAGTTCTTCAGGGCCTTTCACCTCGTCGGGTCAAGTGAGAGGGTCTTTCTGTTTGTTGTTAACCAAGTACTCCTGAACGTCTGGGCCATGAAACCCTGTACTCTCAGTCTTTATAGAGAGTGGGGTCAAGTCTACTGGGGCTGGATGAGGGTGGTGTTGGACCAAGGCATAGACACATGACTAGTTGGGCGTGGTCATAGATTAGAAACAGAGTAATTCACAACGGTGACTCTAGGTATCATAAAAGTAAATAAAAATTATGTACTCACTATAATCATTGATCTTGGACAGCTTCACCACTGACTGCTGGCCTTGCATATGCGACACTGCGAACATAACCTATCCCAGCAATGGCCCCAATTGCCTCATGACCTTTCTTACAGAGGAAGTGCAGTGTAATTTAGTTAAACACCTAACAAGGCATAAAATAACCCTTGGGGCCCATTAAGAAGAATCAACAAGAAGAATGGTGTCTCCACAGCCCAACTAAACAAAGGGGTGAAGTCCAACAACAGAGAAGAATGAGCCTGAGGGATGGTAGAGCAGGCGTGAATCAGTGGTGAAGATGTCCAAGAAGATATTACATACTCACCACACTTTATCTTCCTGGACTATATCTTCACTATTGATTCACCTGCTGGGCTGAATACCAAGCTGCAAGCTCAGACAATAAAATCTTGCAGGCAGTAGACACTGGAGCTCACTCAGGACAAGAGTCCATTGAGGATTGTCCTGCCAGAAGTTGGCATGCTGCCTGGCATGGACATCCAGGGTATAGTGCTTAACAAAGTCTGTACTGAGCTCCAGGTAACAGCTCTGCAAATCTCAGTGATGGGGACAGAATGTATCTCCACGAGAGATGTAGCAATCTCTCTGGTGGAAGGGCATGAACTTGCCCTTCCAGCTTGATCTGTGCCATGGAATAACTGTCTAAGGCAAGTGACTATCCGTGCAGAAATGCATTTGATCCTGACCAGCTGGCCAAGCCGGTTCGGGTGAAAGAGATGATGAGCTGAATCCAATCCTGCAGAACTGGAGGGTCCGCTAACATCCAGAGAATGGAGAGTGTGTTCTCCTTCATTCTGGGAGTTGGAGAAGTACGTGGATAGCACCAGTGGTTGGTTCAGATGGAACTACAAGGCCACCTTAAGACAAAAACCTGGGGTGCTTTAGAAGAATCACCTCATCTTTATGTAAGACAGTATATGGGGGTTCTGTGATCAGAGAATGCATCTCAGAAACCCTTCCTGCAGTGGTGATGACCACTAAAAATACTGTTTTCCAAGTCAGGAATTTGAGATCACAGGTGGCCAGGGGTTCAAACTGCTTACGAGTCAGCATGTCTAATACAAGGTTAATGTCCCAGGCAGTGACAGGCTTATGCACTGGGTGCAGGTGTGCAAAATACCTTTCAAGAATCTCTTGAAAAGAGGCATCTGAGCCAGGGGTAAGCCTTAGTACAGGCTCACGATATGCTGAAAAGCACACAAATGAACCCTGGTAGAGGAGTATTGTAAGTCAGCATCCAAAAGGTCAAGCAAATACCCTAAAGTCTTGTCAGCTGGACATCGAATGGATCTAAACTGGATTTGGCACACCATTCTGAGCAGTGTCTCCATTTGGCAGTGTAAGTCTTTCCTGTAGAGGCTTCTGGCCAGCCAGGAGAATGCCAGAGACCCTCTCAGAGACCTTGAACCTGTTCACCTCTATCTCTTCAGAAGCCAGGTGTGGAAGTGAAGGGACTGCAGGTTGGGATGAATCGGGACCCCTGCATCAGAAGGTCCATCTGTAGAGGTAGAAGTCTTGGAGTGGCAACTGATAAGTCATTGAGTAGAAGAAACAATTTCTGCCAAGGACAAAATGGCACAATGAGAATCATTTTGCCACAGTGTGCTTCCAGATTGATCAGTAGCTCTGAATTAGAGAAAGAGGTGGAATACGTACAGAAAATAATCATCCACCACAGCCTGAATGCATCCTGACAAAAAAAAATGCCATGTTCTGGACTTCTGGAGCAGAATTGAGGCAGTTTTATGTTGAGTGGGGATGCAAAATGGTCCACCTGTAGAGTTCCTCACTCTGCAAGACAGCATGTGTGACGTCTGGAGCTAATGACCATTCATGAGGACTTGCTTCTGTCTGACTGAGTGTTCTGGTCCCCTGGCAAATACAGCATCTGGATTAGAGCATTCTGCTCTAGACACAATTCCCACACATTCATAGCTTTCCTGCAGAGGGATGAGTGTGTTCTGCCCTGCTTGTTGATATAATACAAGACCGTTTTGTTGTCTGTCTGCAAAAGGATTACCTGGTTGCGGACATAGTTTACTAGGCCTATAGAGCATACAGGACTGCTCTCATATTCAGGATATTGATGCAGAGATGATATTCCATGGGCTCCAGCCCTCTGAGTATGGTGGCCAAGACAATGGGCTCCACAACCTAACAGAGACACATCCGTGGGGAGGGTTAGCTGGGTCTCTGGGGATGAGAAGGGAGACCTTGAGGAGACTGTCCTCCTGAGCCTCACAATGTAAGTGATTGGAGCAGAGGCCTCATCACTTTGATACAGTAAGTCAGAGGATGCACTTGTAACCCCTTGTTACCTGGAGTTACTAGAATCCCAGTAAGACCTAGTGGTAGGCAGGAAGGCAGCTTGTGAAACTCCAGTTAAATGGGTTTCACACTCACTCTGTTCTCAGTCTCAGCTGAGACTGAGGGATGACATCACCATAGAACTATCGCAGCTGCATGAGCCACATTGGAATCTGCAGCAAGGGAGTTGGTATAGAACATTGGGAGGTTTGAACAGATTCAGTAGTGAGTTGGTGTTGGGAGCTTGCTGTGAAAGCAGCACAGCAGCTCAGTGTAGGCTCTTGGAGCCTCAGCCCTGACAGAGGGCTACTTTTAGGTAAAGGGTGTGCGTCTCCACCAAAAGAGACACACAGAAGATAATTAAAGTGGCGGAGACTGCTGTTTCTGGTCTCAGTGCCCCTCCTCTGGGGATGGGGGCAGGAAAGAGTTCTCTGCAGATTCCTGGGGCAACCCCTAGTTCTGCTAGTAAAGGAGAAGCTGCCTGTTTGTTCCAGAGTTTATTTGGGAGAACAAGAAGACTTATGAGTCGCCTGTGGGGCACCTGCAACCGAAGGGTGAGTGTCTGCTTCCTGAAAGGGCCTATGTTTTTCACCCTGGGACTTGTGTGACAATGTGGGATTGAACTACTGAAATAGTGGGAGGCCTCAGAGTAATGGGCCAAGCAACAAGTAACAGTAGGTTCAAGTCCAGAGCTTGTAGGGATGAAAATGATATGCAGAGGAGATGTGACAGACGCCTACCCAGGAATCTACATTTGCAAGTTTTCAGTAAAGGAATTGTTTAGTTTCCAGAGAAATGGCGGGTATGGACTGTGGGAGCTGGAGGTGGAGGCCCCCATCTTTAGTGACCAGGTCCACCTCTAGGATTTCTCCGTGGTTTTACTTTGCCTCATGCACTTGGCCAGTGTTGAGGGAAGTACCCAGACATGGGATTGGAAGGAAAATCTCTAGGAGTCGAAGGCTCTAGTGTGGTTTGGGGAGCCACAACAGGATAATTGGTTCATTTCCCAAAATGGACCATGGATCAAGTGGCCCGCTGTGAGCCGGGCCCGTGGAGAAAACTCAGGTAGTGTACAAGTCGGGTTGTGTACCCAAAACTGCGTGCAAGTCCTGGCTGTGTGCCTGGTGGTTCAGAGCCTGAGGGCTGGAAATGTGAAAAGTGTTCTGCTATTGTCTCTAATCTGCATTACCAGGAATGTAGCCCCATGGGGGTCTGTCTATGCTTTGTTTGTTCAGCTTGATGTGAGTAAAGCCACACTGAAGAATCCCATTCCTGGTTCTGGACATTACAGTTATTTCTTCCTGTGTTCGGATTTACTTGGGTGCCCCTGTGCAGAGTAGCCAAACCTAGGCCCCCCTGTGCCGAGTAACCTCATCCTCCCCGAACCCAGTCCCCACCAGGTACTGCTGTCAGCTTCAACAGCATTCCACCTGTCGTTTTGCTAAAAGGCAGGGGTGAGGGTTACAAAAATGGATGCACCGCTTTGGATTTTATTCAGGAGGAAGGTGCTTGGGCAAGGGCTAGCGTTTTGGCTATCTGGCAATGGGTAGCCAAAAGCTGAAACAATTTACCTAGTGTTGCTGTGTGCTGTGGATCTTGTGCTGCTGTTTAAAATGCCTACTGTTTATGATGGAGCAGTAAAGCCAAAGAGTGTGCCCTTGTCCTGCATCAAATTGTTTACAGCATTTTGCCTGCTTTTAAAATGAACTGTTGTAAAGAAAAGTGTGGAAGACCAGGGAAGCAACAAGAAAAATTGTTCCCTGGATGTTGGAAATGCTTTTAAAATGAACTGTGGTAAAGAAAAGTTTGAAGACTAGGGGTAGCAACAGGAAAATTGTGCCCTGGACGTTGGAAATGCTTTTAAAATTAACTGTGGTAAAGAAAAGTGTGGAAGACCAGGGTAGCAACAGGAAAATTGTGCCCTGGATGTTGGAAATGCTTTGAGCGAACTGAGAGACCAGGTTTAATGGCTATGTTAAATGGCTGAAATGGGCTCCCTGCCGTGGAATTAGTTAGGATTTAAATTTGCCTGCTCGACAATCGCTGGGGAGGAGAAGAGCCCCTGTGAGGAAGAAGAGGCTCATTTGCATGGTGTCGGTGATTGGTCAGGCTGCAATCAGTCCCGTCCCTCAGCCAGCTCTACTGTGACTGCCCCAGCATTCAAGAGGGAGTGTGTACTGGCTAGTGGAGGAGTGTCGCTGGAGTGTTAAAATTGCTGTAAACCTTGTGAAAATAGACTTTCTTGTTTAAAATCAGGCTCAACCCGCTAATCGATCGTCGAATTGCAAGTGTGGTGGTTGAGAAGACGATCGCAGGACTGCCCGCTCGCTTTCTGTTCTGAGGCCTCCAAGAACTGGCTGCAGGCCGTTTTTTCCCATCGCAGCAAACTGCTACTGATAACAGTGAGTAACAACATGAAAACTGCTCAGTGATTTTCTGCCCTATGCCATATAAATGTGTGTGCAGCAGTGTAGTCACTTTGCAAGTAACGACTAGTCAAGTCCTGCCAGCAAGTGCAAGTCTGTTAAGCCACTGACTGTGTGCATAGTAATGAATTCAGCTTCAGTTTAAAGTTTGAAGCCAGAGAGAGACTGTGGGTTGTTGCCAATGTGCAGCACTACTTATACAGGCAATCCTGTGCTTAAAAACCTGAAGCTGCAAGGGACTGTAAATCAAGTAAATGTTTTTAGTTTTAGTTTATTGTTCTAGGAATTACTACCTTGAGCCAGAGGCTCTTTACAAAGGTTCCACATCAATTAGGTAGAGTACAAAGGTTATATAGATAACACAACAATTTGTGTTGTGTCAAGAGCAAGAAAACATATACAAATACATATCAAATCATTTGTGCAAAAGGACATGAGATATCAATAATCACATTATTATTACAAGAAAGAGGTCATGCCAGATTAGGAGAAACAAATAGGAAAAAGTCCAGAACAGAGAGGGTAAGTGAAAGGTGTGGGGAGCAGACAATAGCAGGAGAAAAGGTTTCCCAATCATGTCTTTGTCAAATAACGGGACAGGGTGGGTAGTGAGAAAATAGGAGGTTTAATCAGGGCAGTCACAGGAGCTGGAGGTGGCAAGGTGAGAGAAAAGCTTTTGATTTGAAAATACCTAGAGAGTGGAGGCAGTAATATGAGTGCTGAGGGCATTTAGCCAGCTGGGGCACGATAGGCAAATGATCTTTGTCCTGAGAAGTCCGCATCCGGGGACTTGGAGAGGTTGGTGTTCTGATCTTCTGGTAAAACGGTGCTAGCGCCAGGCATAACAGGTCTTGGATACAGGGTGGAGTGAGGCCCAGAGTGGATTTTTCGCCATCAGGCAGGTAAGGTACTTTATCCGGTTTGAGAGTTGCAACCAACCTGAGTCAGCATAGAGTTCACATGTGTGGGTACGTGGTGTGCACCAGTGAGCAACCGACAGGCATTATTTAGGATGTTGTAATGCGACTAAGTGCTGTAGTAGTGGCAGGTCCGTATATAACTAAGCCATAATCAACGACTGAGATGATAGAGGATTGGATGGCAATCCTCAGTGCAGAATGGGTAAGAAGCTGTCAGTTCCGATACAGAATCCCAATTCGCTGATTTAATAGTTTTTGCTGTACTATCAATGTGATTTGCAAAGGTTAGGCCTTGATCAAAGTTGATTCCAAGATATTTGAAAATTGGCACTTGTTCAAGGGTATTTCCTAGGTATGTATTAATGGTGAGTGGGACTTGCCGCTTTCTTGTTTTATGGGTTAGAGAAGAGCATGGATTTAGTTTTTTGAGGTTTAGAACCAGCTTATGTTCAAGGAACCACATCTCAACTTTGGAAAAGCATGCTGAAGGTTGAGGCGTAAGAGGTTTGGATCTTTGAGTGGCAAGAATCACGGCATCGTCGGCATAGAGGATTATCTGTTCAGGGCAGGATTTGGGAGGGAGTTTAGGAAAAGGCTGAAAAGGAGGGGCCCAGGATGGATCCTGGGGAACTCCTGAGCGAACCGGTTTTGAGGTCTGAGAGAACTCCAGCTACTTTTACAGATTGAGAGCGCTTGAGCAAGGTAATTTTTACCCAGTCACCAGGACCCTCGAGAGCCCTAGGGATAGTAGTTGTTTGATAGGAGGCCATGGTGAACTGTATCAAATGCCTTGGTTAAGTCAATGTAGACTGCTCCAGTTAGGTTTCCTTTGTCCACGGCATTGTGGATTGCTCCTGAGAATTCAAGTAGGGCAGTCGATGTGCTGTGCCCTTTCCTAAATCCATGCTGCTGAGTGCATAAGACGTTGTGCTTTTCCAGGTAGTCTGAAAGTTGGTCCGCCACCAAGCGCTCAAGGGCCTTAGAGAGGGGTGGTAGTATTGATATCGGGCGATAGTTACCAGGCAGTGACTTATCACCACTTTTGTGCACCGGATGACAACTGCAGCTTTCCATTTCCTGGGAATTCGCTGTAGCAGAGGGAGAGATTGAAAATTTTGTGAGGGGAGCAGTACTTCCTCCAGAGTGAGGGACAGAAGTTTAGGTCAATAGTGTCGCTGCTTGCTCGGACTTGGAAATGGCCTTCTTTACATATTTATAGACTTCATGTGCCTTTACTAGTTTGAAATGGAAGGGTGGTTTGGTTGGAGAGGCAGTAGAAGTAGAAATTGGAGGGTCAGCATCAGTGAAGAAATCAGATGAGAGGACACCACTAAGGTCCGTGAAGGTATCATTTATGGTGTTTGTAATGATCTCTGGGTCTAATGTAGTGGTTCCATCCACATTCATTATTGTAGGAGAGGATTTGGACTGCTGACCCATGATATTCTTTATGTTGTCCCAGAAGGATTTCCCTTGCCCCAGGAGTTGGAGAGGGCATTCTTGAAGTAGGAGCTCTTCATCAAGCGGATCTGTTTAGTACAGTGGTTACGAGCCTGTTTATACTTTTGAATGTCTGACAGAGTGTCAGTAGCTCTTGCAGTGGCCCAGAGGTGATCCTACTTTTGAGTTGTGCCAATAGCTTCACCGTGAGCCAGGGATTTGTGAGTGCTTTGATTTTCGCTTTTTACTGGTGCATAGGTGTCACAGGCAGTGTTGAAAGTAGAAATAAAGTAATCAAGGGCTAGGTCAACATCTTGAGTTTGTAAATCAAGGACCAGTCTATCTGCCAAAGACAGGTCTTGAGATGAATAAGGTTGCCATAAGGTAGGACTCTGCTATAAATGGTTTTTGGAGGCGGCTTACGAAACTTATTTGTCCAGGTACATATTATTGGAGAGTGATCACTGAGCAAGTGAGGGAGAACACTTACATTGGTTATACTGGTAGGGTGGCTGGTAAGGATCCAGTCAATGAGGGTGCTGGTCCCTGATTTGCAGTTTTTCCCTGGTAGGGAGTTTACCACTTGTGTTAAATTTGCTGCTAGGATAGCATCTTTGTTTGACCCTGCATCAGGAGCAAGCCAATTTATATTAAAGTCCCCAAGGAGAAGGAGTTTGATGTCAGAAGGTTGTGTACTTACTAACTCGAGGACAGCCTGTAGGCCAGAATCAGGATCTTTTGGTGGGATATAGACAGCAGCAATCGTGAGGACTTTGTTTTGGGCACCAAGTAGTATCTTGATAGGGAGGAGTTGCACTGAGGTTTCTGTGGTGGGGTAAGAACCAGGAGACAGGTGAGGTAGTCCTTTATGTAGATTGCACACCCACCACCCCTTTCGAGGTCCTATCCAGCCTGAATATCTTGTAACCTTGTATAGAGATGGCATGATCCAGAGTATTAGGTGTCAGCCAAGTTCGGCGATGGCAGGATATCCAGGTTGTGCTGGCTGGCAAGATTTGAAGGGAGGCCAGTTTTGGGAGGAGACTGCAGATGTTTAAGGTAGCAATTTGAGCCCCCTCCATTTTGGCAGGCTTTGTTGTACTGTGGGAGACAGGGCCAGGATTTGAGTGGACACTTCCTGATATCAAGAGGAGGAGGAGTAGAGTTTAAGAGACAGTTGCTGTACCTAGTCAATAGAATTACACTTCTGAGGCTTATGCGGCTTGGACTATTGCAGGCGCTAGGGACCCAGAGCAAGGAGGTTGTTAGTAATAGAGGATGATATGCCCATTTATCCTTGTTGTAGCTTGTCAGTTGCACCCAGTCGCTTGCAGATAGGTACCTGGTGGATAAGTCAAAACCAAAAGAATGATCAACAGCTGAGGTCCAGAGTCACTGAAATGTTAAAATTCCTGAAGGTGATTAACTGTGCCTGCACATATGCAGGATGTGAAATCCTTTGTCTGTATGCTTTGTCACTCAAACAGGTTGTGAAAAGCCCACATACAGATCATGGAGCAGCGTTTCAGCATGTGAAAAGTCCGTGGAAAATCCTGTAAATGTGTTTAAAGCAAGAACAGTGCAAGTTTGTGCAGGCTGAGTAAAAGTTATCAGTAGTTTGTGTAAATCGGTGTGCAGTGGATTGACCCAATTTCTGAATGTTGATGCATAGGAGTGCTGCCGCTGCCATTACAGGGTGGGTAGTAAAGCAAACACAGCAGCAGAGGAGCCATTTTACAACTAAAAGGTGTGTTCAGTAAAGTGGAACTTTCAGTTACAGTGAACTTCGTTTGTTTTTCTGCAGTTATGGCCTCAGGACCAGCTTGTTACACGGATCATGCCTGGGTTGCAGTAACAGCAGCAGTAAATAGACTGAGGGATATTGAGTGCTATGGAGGCAACTGCCTCCTCATGTAGTATTCCTAATTTTCCAGTGCATGTATGCCAAATATGCTTGAGAGCTGGAAGGGACATCTTTATGATTCCTCACTGTGCTGGATGCCTAAAAAATATGGCTTGTATAAAGCGCCTCAAATTCGGTTGGCTCCCACATGGACAAAGGTTCAGGAATCTGCAGTTGGCAGCACACACCCAGGTGGAGCCTGTGAGAAGGCCCTCGGGGAGTGGCACAAAGCTAGAGGGTGCAGAGTTAGAAACAGAACTTCGAGCTGAAGTTTCGGATGCTGGATCCCAGAAAGAAAGTTCGGATAAGCATCAATAGACCCCTGGAGGGCTAGCCCAAGTCTCTTAGATGAAGATGAGATGCGGAGGCCTTTGAGTGGGAGGTGTTGACCTCCGCACCTAGTGATGAGTGGATAGTCTCGGGATTGAGAATGACTGCTCACTCCTGGGCTCAGATCCTCAGTGAAGAGGAAGATGAGGGGAACCTATGTGGCCTTGTGAAAAGGAACGGGTACACAGCCTCAAGATCTTGCCTCGGAGGAATGTATGGAAGAAAGTGGTGATGCCACTGCCCTGGCTATGCAAGAAGTAGTAGTCAGGGATCCGTTTTAATTTCATTAAGGATGCTGGCTGGCAGAACCAGGACTGGCCACCCCAAGCCAGGCCAGCAGTCTCAGGTTGACCAAAGCTAGTAAAGAGGAGAGACTTGTTGTAGGAAGGCGAATGAGATCTATGGTATGACCTTTCCTACTTTGCCTCAGAAAGTCTGGGAGGAGATTGAGAACAGCAAGAAATCCTGGATCTGGGACGAAGCAATGAAAAGTGTACATCCTGGGGCCAACAAGCATGTAAAGAACAGACTGTTTCATGATAAGTATACCCAGTGGAAGAGGCAGGACACTGTTTATGGACAGATTGCGAATAGTAGACGGAGAGGGACATGAAATCTCCCACTGTGTGAATTATGTGCGCCAGACGGGGTAATAATTCAAGCTCCTGACCCCGGTACTATTGGCCTCAGTGCAAGGACCTCCCAGCAAATGTGCCCATGCCTACAAAATGGAAAGCCAAGCAGTGGTAGTCAATACTGCCACACCAGACTGTGAAGTGCCTTTATTGATCCGCCAGTATGGACATCCAGGACTCAGATGCCCCACATTCATCAGTTCTACAGTGTACTGGCCTTTCCAGAATCCATCGACTGGCCCATCAGATGACTTCAGATCTAGAGAGGACACCAGTCCAGCTATATCCTGAGCCATCGCCTGGTAATCGGATGACGCCGGACCAGCTGTTTTCTTTGTTCCTGTTCTAAGGTTCCATCTCCAGAGATGACAACAATCCCAGCAGTTCCCAGATGTGCCTCCTGTGGTTCCTAGAAGATGTCCCCCAGCTGTATCGGAAGAAATGCTGCCAGGAAGAGTCTTCGGCTGCAGTGCAGGTCGGTGCAGAATTTTCCATTCTACAAGGGATGGTAAGTCCGAACTTTTCTATCTTTATGACATTGCAGTACACACCCTACACTAGCAGACTTCAAAAGTGTGAACTTTCCTCAAAGACTCTCCTCTTCGGGACTTTGGCCTGTTAGAACTGTGCTTCACCGGCTCCGGCCCAGGAGAGACTTTGTATGGACTAGCTTTCAGGCATTGTGGTCACTAGTTGGGACTTTCAGGGCACTCTATCCCCCAAATGTGTATTGTAAATAATGTTGTTGTTTTCTAATGTAAATACTGTTTTTCTAAAAAAAAAAAATCTTTTGGGATTCTTCAGTGTTTTGATGATAGGGGCCTAGGTAGACTGTGTATGCAGATTAGGAGTGTGTAGAGATTTAAAGTACTGTGGTGGTGGTGGTGTTACTATATTAACCCTTTCCTTCCACAGGTGTGGTTGTGGGTAGGGAGGAGGCAGTGAAATGGTATAAAATGTGGTATTTTAATGGTGTGTGGTTGCAGGTTGCCCAAGGTCGGGAGGTCCCCGGTTGTTTTAGGGGTATGAGGTTAAAGGCAGATGGGTTTTCCCTAGAGGTTAGGGGGATAGACAGGCTGTGGTCCTGAATGGCCATAGGGATTGCAGTGCTGATCTATCTGGGCTATGCTGTGGATAGTTCTACCTGAGCCACTAGGTGTCCATAGTAAGTGGATAGTGTAGAGGCTGATATGTTCGGCTAAAGGCCTTAGGCCCTTAGTGTTGCCTGCCTGTGCTAGCACATGGTAGGAGGGAGCTCTTATCACCCCCTCTGCAGGTAGCACATAGGTGGGATGGCCTAAGGTCGGATAAACAATGACTGCGGACAGTCATTTTCTGGTCACGGGCAAGTGTAACCCCTTGTTACCTGGGGTTACTAGAATCCAAGTAAGACTTAGTGGTAGGCAGGAAGGCAGCTTGTGAAACTCCAATTAAATGGGTTTCACACACTCACTCTGTTCTCAGTCTTAGCTGAGACTGAGGGATGATATCACCATAGAACTATCACAGCTGCATGAATCACATTGGAATCTGCAGCAAGGCAGTTGCACTAGAACGTTGGGAGGTTTGAACAGATTCAATAGTGAGTTGATGTTGGGAGCTTGCTGTGAAAGCAGCACAGCAGCTCAGTGCAGGCTCTGGGAGCCCCAGCCCTGACAGAGGGCTACTTTAGGTAAAGGGTGCGTGTCTCCACCAAAAGAGACACACAGAAGATAATTAAAGTGGTGGAGACCGTCTTTTCTGGTCTGTAGATTCCTGGGCAACCCTTCAGTTCTGCGGTAGTACGGAGAAGCTGCCTATCTGTTCCAGAGTTTCTTTTTGGAAACAAGAAGACTTGAGTCACCTGTGGGACACCTGCAACCAAAGGGCAAGTGTCTGCTCTTCCTGAAAGGGCCTATGTTTTTCACCCTGGGACTTGTGTGACATGTGGGATTGAACTACTAAAATAGTGGGAAGCCTAGAGTAATGGGCTAAACAACAAGTAAAAGTAGGTTCAAGTCCAGAGCTTGTAGGGATGAAAATATGTAGAGGAGATGTGACAGACATCTACCCAGGAATCTACATTTGCAAGTTTTCAGTAAAGGAATTGTTTAGTTTCCAGAGAAATGGCCGAGGTATGGACTGTGGGAGCTGGAGGTGGGAGACCCCCTTTAGTGACCAGGTCCACCCTACGGATTTGCTCGTGGATTTCTACTTTGCCTCAGGCACTTGGCCAGTGATGAGGGAAGTACCCAGATGTGGGATTGGAAGGAAAATTCTCTAGGAGTCAAAGGCTCTAGTGTGGTTTGGGAGCCACAACAGGATAATTGGTTAATTTCCCAAAATGGACTGCGAATCAAGTGGCGGCCGGGGAGCCGGCCCAGTGGGGAAAACCCAAGTAGTGTACAAGTCGGGCTGTGTACCCCAAGCTGCATGCAAGTCCGGGCTGTGTGCTCAGGGTCTAGAGCCTGAGGGCTGGAAATAGTGAAAAGTGTTCTGTTGTCTCTAATCTGCATTACTAGGAAATGTAGCCTCTGGGGGTCCGCTCTGTGCTTTGTTTGTTAAGCTTGGATGTGAATAAAGCCACACTGAAGAATCCCATTCCTGGTTCTGGACATTACAGTTATTGCTTCCTGTGTTTGGATTTACTTGGGTGCCCCAGCAGAGTAGCCAAACCTAGGCCCCCCTGTGCCGAGTAACCTCATCCTCCCTGAACTCAGTCCCCACCAGGTACTGCTGTGCCTCAACAGCATGCCACCTGTCGCTTTGCAAAAAGGCAGGGGTGAGGGGTTACACACTGATGGGAACGACTGAGTGCTCAGCATCCACTGAATGGTCCTCATGTGCAGGCATGCGTGAGGCTGCTGCTTGGTAAGCACTACAATGAAACTGTTCTCCATGATGAAGTGTGCCATCTGAAAAGATGCCCATTCTCCTGTCTTCTGAGAGAAATGTCCTTGCTCTGTCAAGTCCAATAGTGCTCCGGGAAGAGTAGATGCGGAGATAGTTGAATCTGCAACTTTTCCATATACAGCAAAACTCCCATAGAAGTTAGTATCTGAAACACTGTGGAAATGGTTTGTTCAGTGTCATGTGTAGATGGGCTGTCTAGGAGCCAGTCGTCCAGATAAAGGAAGACGTAGCCTGAACTTTTTGAAGCAGAGCCGCAAGAACGGCGAAGCACTTTGTAAAGACTCAATGTGTTGAGGATAACCAAAGAGCAGGACTCAGAATTGGGAGAGTAAAGGGTGCCTCAGGCAGCTGAGGAAGAGCCATGGCTTGAGCTTTCAGAGAGGGGCACTAGGCGCTTTTGGTGCCTGTGCCTTCTGGTGCATTTTCTTTTGCTGCTCAGGAGGTTGGGGTTTGACTTGCTGACCATTACCCTGCCACAAAAGGACTGCTCATTACAGTAGAAAATCCTACTTCAACCTGTGTGAGGATGGACTGGGGCAGGTCTAGCAGACTTGAGAGCCATACAAATCTTCTGAGAGGCCTCAAGGATTGCTCCACTTGTTGACCGAACAAGTAAGAGCCATCAAAGGAACATTCTTGACTTGCTGCTGGCGTCATTGAAAACTTTAACGCTCGAGCCAAGAATGTCTCCTAACACGGATACTGACAGCAGTAGCACAGGAAGGTATCGAATGCATCCATGGCTGCCTTCAACTGGTGATGTTAGACTCTAACCATAGGTAACAGTACGCAGCATCTTCTGCTTAGTGTCCAGCTCTGGCAGGGTGTCGGCCAAAGACCTAAGGGTTGTCAGAGGACATAACACATATTGAGAGAAATACCCTTGGTAACTGGGTATGCATACCCAAGGAAGATGCAGCAAACGTTTGTTTCCATAGTATCAATCTTACAAGATCCCTTTTAATGGGGTGAGCTGTAACTTCCTGAAGAGGACATTATTATTGTTCTCAGCCAAAATGACAAGTTTGTTAGCAATAGGCTGAGAAGCTAAGATAGAGTCTTTCCTTTGGTGCAATGTACTTGCAATCTATCTGTAGTGATAGAATGAGTAGTAGCAAGTTTAGCCACACCACCTCCAAAAGCATCTCAAAGGCTGGAGGAATAGGGGTGTGAGGTTAACTAGAATGTTAGGCATGTGAAGCCACCTGAGATGTAACCGCTTACCTGGATCTGGGGCAGAGATCTTGAGTGCCAGGGTAGCATGTATGTTATGGAGTAAAGTCTGAAAGAGAGGTTCTCCTGTAGAACAGGAGGAGCAACTGAATTAGAAGAACCTAAGGTATAAAAGGATTCATCATTACTGCCCTCCAGAAATAATAAGGTCAGGGTCAGACTCATCCTCCTCTAACTCCTCTAAGTGAAGAGGGGCAGGAAGAGGAGTAGACCTTGAAATGCCCAACCTGATCCCTCGGAGTCTGGTAAATAGAAGACACCAACACTGATGCCAGGGTCAGCAACAGAACCAGGGCCAGTGCGGGCCAACCTCCAGAGGAGTCAGCACTGGAATTGGCACCAGCAGAAAAGGAGCCAGCACCGGACCCATCCCCAAAGGTGTGAGCACCAAATCCAAAGAAAGGGAATGCAGCACAGAGGAGATCCTGACGTGGTGCCAAGGATGGTGCTGGCACAGGCCCAAATCTGACACTGAACCTGGCGCTGCACCTGTTAAGGCCCAGTTGGCACTAAAGTGACCAACAGTGGTACCTGGGCCAGCCCCTGTGAAGAGACAGAGTGAGGGGAACAGCCAGTGGAACCAGTGCTGACAGTGCAATCACAGTCAAGTGATCATGATCCGCTGGTAGAGCCAAATACTCCACCTGGACCGAAAACCCCAGCCACTGTCCCAAGGACCCTAACCCTGAAGGGTCTGGAACCTGGTCCGTGGGAGGGGCAAATGAGCCAGATGCTGTACCCACTGCTCCAGAAGAGCTGCCCAGTGATGAAATTGCCCACCAGAGTCCCCACAAGAAGCAGTGAGGGCTCCAGGCCCCGAGACTTTGAGTGACCATGAGCAGGAGAGGCTGGAGAAGTTGACACCAGAGAAGGCCTCCTGCTCTCAGCCTTTCATGATTTCAAGCATACATACCAGAGGGTGACCTTGAGCGGTACCATTTCTTCCCCTTCTGGGTCCCTGATTGGGAATGGGATCATTTCTTTTTGTGCTGGGGAGACTGTCTCCCCTCAACATGGGACTGCCAGTTGTCTGAACCTCCCCAGGAGAGAGGTGAACCAGACATAGCCTCACTGCCAGAGTAGCCTGCCTGAAGAGGCTCCCTACCATCACTGTCCATGGTCATAGGCTGTTTTGGTAGGGCTGAGAGAAACTTTTCTTTTCTTTTAAAAAAAAAAAACTAAACTAAACCAAAATTAAAATGAAACTGTAACACTGTGTTGTATAGATGTGAAGATCTGACTCTCGGTGGGTGAGCATCATCGCCACTGAAGCACACTCCATGGTGGGAAAAAGGAACTGAGGCAGTTGGATGCAATTGCTGAAACAGACTATGTAGCAGAGGCTAGCTCTCCAGACCACGCATGCGTGCAGCCTGCCTCGGCACTGGCACTATGAAAACTTTTGGCTCCACAGGGTCATAGCGCCTCCAACATAAGAACCCATCGTGTGAAGACATAGTCCAAGAAGACCCAGAAGTCTGTCAGTCCTAGTGGTGGATTAGTGGGCATGGGAGAAGAAGCTGTACGCCCGACCTGCTGAGTTACTGTGCCTTTTGATATCTGTGAGGTTACAGACACTCAATTTCACCCAATGCTTCAGAGTTACGTGAGGCAGGGACCGGAATCCAGTTTGAGCTGTCCAACAGGGTGTCTTTTACACAATTGTTATCCCTCCCTCGAATCCAAGGGCCAAAAAACTTGGATATTTCTATGGTGAGTTTCTGGTATGTAAAAAAAAAAAAAAAAACAACAACTCTGTCCTCTACATTGGGGCTATACATGGATCCCACTACTAATGTTTCCTGAGTTGAGTCCAATTTGGGCTAGGGCGACTTCTCTCCTGGTTATTATACTGGCTAGAACTGAGCGATTGAAGCTCAAGGCAATCCAAAAGGCCACTCTGCTAGCTTTTAGAGCTGAAGCACAAGCCCACCCATGTGCCCCTCCAGCATCCACTTATCCTCTCCTGCTCAGTTTTTGTTATACAGTGCTTGTTATAGAAGAGTTCAATGGTACCACAGTATTAGCACACCTACTTTGGTAAAAAAAAAAAAAAAATACACGCTACGCGGTAAAAAACTAGTATTAGTCAATGGGATTTTTTACTGCGTAGCAGTATATATTTTTTTTTTTACCACAGGTGCGTAATACCACGATAGCTTTAAACTTTTCTATAACAAGCAGTTAGAGTGGTTTCACTGCCTAAGGATGGGGGCGGGGCAAAGTAGAACTGAATTTTACTGCAAGGGCACTTATCTAAGCAGTTTTTGGTGATCTGTCTGTTTCTAACTAAATGTCCGGGTGTTGGGTTTTGTTTGATGTAGAACATGCTACAATTGATGGTCTTATCCACTATGTAAGCCTTGTTCCCATGTATTGTCTCAAAAGCATTGGTTTTCTTCTTCCTTAGGTACATGTAACTAATCCCGGTCGCCCCTGAAAAAGAGACCGCAAAGTCTCAGTGGGCCTACCCGGTTACCAACATTTAAATAAATAACTGTATGCCTTTCCTACAGTAAAAGTATACTTGTTTTCAACTGTTTAACTCTCCCCAGTACCCTCTTACCCTTGATTACATTCTTTAGACCGTTAACGTTCCAGGTTGTGATTACTAGATTATCAACCGTTATACATAATGTACCTGTAAGGGTCCCACTTTCTGCAAGAGGCCAGGTAATCTGGGTCTGGACCAAAGAGCCAGAGCTTCATGCATGAATCATTTGCACTTAAACAGTGTGAAACTTAAACTTTTCCCTTTTATCCAACCCTCCCCATTAAACTTCTCATACCACTCCCTCCTTTCCCCATAACCAACCAACCAAACTAGCAACAAATATAGAATCATGAAGAACAAGCTCATAACACCCACTACCGCTGTCAGTCTGGTATACCTCCTGACTCCATTTATCTTGCAAAGTTATGGCAGTTATCACAGAGTGTCTAGGCACTTTAGTCTTTCGTAACAGGTAGGCCCAGCAGGCACAAGTGCCTGTTTTCAGTGGCGACCTGGGAGCACTGGGGAGGTTAAGTGACTTGCTCAGTCACACAATATACAAGTGGAGGTTGTGGGAATCAAACCTGGGTCTGCTGGATGTACAAAGCTCATTCACAGCTTGTTACTCTAACCTCTAGGCTATACTGCTAACCCCTAAAGTTTTTAACTGTACAATGTTAAGTAAACATAAACAACAGCTTATTATTTGTATCTGTATGTGTGTGTGTGTGTGGGGGAGTAGAGTGAGTGAGAAGTTTGCACTCCATTATAGTTTGGTTATCTTGTGGAGGCCAAGGTGGAGAGTCCTGTTGATCCACACCACTCCTACTGGCTCCATATAGCATGGCCTGAAGACAACCGTCGGTCCCTATGAATGTGTGCACGTCAACAGTCAAACAGTCAGGTTCAGCAGAGGGATTTCTGCTATGTTGTTTCTGCTGAGAACTGCATCCCGAGATGCAGTCGAGAGTGGGCTATGCTATATTCTTTGACGCCAGGCAACATGGCAATGAATGAACTGGCAAAGTAAAGTTGCTTTTTCAGTTTTGAGTCAGTATCACAAATGGGTTGGGCTCTATCTTTTAGAACCCCTCTGTCCCCATTTGGCACATGCTGAGTATTAGAGCCAACCGATAAACAGAGGCTGTTGATTGGGATTGTTGGTGGGTAGTGAGAAGTCTTTCCTTCAGCAACATTAAAAAATGTTTTGTGGCATCACTGGAGATCATTAAATGTCCATTTCCACATCTCCCGTCCCGTATCAATCACTGCCCCTAAGGCAGCTTCAATCTCACCAACCACCGGCAGCTGATGGTCAGTTTTCACATCAATTGTTGCAATGCAGTGCTAGTCTATACAGACCAGTTAAAATGCCATTTGTCCCAGCCGTTGTTAGTAACGAAGCGGTGCCCTGGCAGTTATCCAGAGTGAACATGGTTGATGTGTTCCTTCTGGTTAGCCTGAGGCATTACAGGAAGGTGATTTCAAATCAGTAGGGGTAAGGAAAAAAAGGAAACTGGGCACTCAAAAGCAGAAGTTTAAGAATCGCTGTCAGGCTTGTAAAGGCTTACCCTAATGGTGGTCCGTGCAGTACTATGGGACTGGAATCTTCCTGCAAGTCAGAGTCCTCTGCCTCCATTGGATCTGTGAAGTATTTTACCAGCCTGCCTGGCCAGGACCCTCTGAGTCTGGATGGGTACTGATGGATAAAGTCTCAGCATCTGGTAAGCATTTTTATTTCACAGCATTGAACTGCTGCCTTTGAAACTGGAGCTCCCTGCCAAACTCTTTAAAAATCGAAACCCGTCCACCTTCGACATTTATTTCAGGTTAGAACCATTGCGCAGAACTCATTTGCAATGGTGACCCAACATATAAGGACATAAAATCACAAAAACAATATAAATATGTTACAATAAAAAATTGCACATGTAATCACCAATACAAGTACAAAGGATTACAACTTTTAAATAATTTCACACACAGTCTAACATTTGTATCGACAGATTATGCAACAACAGCCTCCCAGACATGTATGGGACCATTCACTTTGCACCATGGAACACCTTTTCTTTCTCCATGTACCCAGAGGTATTTTATGAGGAAGTGTCTCTGCCTCCCCTGCCTTTGGCTTCATGCCCTTTCCACCTCAAAGTTTTTGGCCCCAACTCCAATTTGAGTTTGCTCACTAGCCAGTGGTGGACCTCTGTTTCAGGGCTCGATCCTTCCAACCTCTTGGGGAGACTGAGATCTTCAGATCAGATCTCTGGGACTGCTTCTCTTGGTTGTCCATTCAGGCCCCCGAGTTCCTCTATCACCACTTTGAGTGTATTACGCTCCCTACTCAGGTTGCTCACCAGATATTCCAGCTCCCTAACCCCCTTGGCTTTGTCCAGGCAGGATGTGTGGGCCACAGCAGTCTCCGATAGCCGAGTGACAATCCCCTTCAGGTAGATGATTTGGGCCATGATGTTCGTAAAACCTGCTTTCATTTCATTCTGTAGGTTGGTTAGTACTGTCAGCATCCCTGCCAGGGATTTCTCAAGCTCAAACGCCCTGCAGTCATTTGCAACCTAGTCCAGGCCCTGTGGTGCGGTTCTGATTTCAGTGGCTGGTAGCAGCTCAAATGTGAGTTTTAGCTGCATTTTGGTGGACACCACAGAACTATCTTCAGGTAGTATGTAAAAAGTTGAGGGTTGTGAGCTTTTACATAGTATTTGCAGCTGTTAACAGTCGGTGCCCGAGGGAGCTCGGCTGTAGTACATCTGCTCTGCTACCTGGCTGGTCACGCTCCTCTTTAAATGACAAATGTCAGTGAAGCACAAAGAATGCATTGACGAGTATGGGGAATAAGCCCTGTGCAAAACCAGGAAGAACTGTATTTTTCTTACAGACTTTCATCCCCAGCCAGTGCCAGTCATTCCTCTTCGGGCACTAGGATAACCACCCATCCCCATCCGCCACTAGCTTGATGCCATCTCACAGTCATATATTGGAGGTATGAGCCACGGGATGAAAGTGTACCCTGGCTGACATTCAGACTGCACCACAGGGCGTTTCCTCTCCTCTCCACCACCCTTCTCCCACAGAATGGTGTGCTCCCTACCTACCGTCGAGGTATGCCTCAGACATCACAGCTAACCCTGGATGGTGAAAGCTCCCTGGCCCACCAGGGGTCCCCACAGCACCAGTGCAGTATCATGTCCTCCCTGGGCTGTGAAGTGCTGTATGGCTGCCCTGCATGTCCCGATTCTGATCCTGTACCGGGCCACCAGCACGTAAGCGCATTACACTTCCACTGGCCCATTCGATGACCCAGCATGAAGAATTTATAAATAAGTGCAGTTTTTCAAAAGAAATTCTAATATGAACTGGGAAGCTTTTCAGAATTAGGGTGAAGGATCGTATTTCCTGGTCAGAGTGAGAAACTGAGCAACAGCACTTTGAACGTGTTGAGTTCTAAAAGCTTTCTGGGAAAACCAACCAGAAGAAAGTTGCACTAGTCAAGACGAGAAGATATGAAGATGTGAATTAGAATCCCTGCAGAAGTAGTATTAAGAAAATGGCGAACCTTGATATATTGCTGACTTGTGCCTGAATAAATGCACAGCTCACCACATTTTTTCCCCTTCTGTATAGGCACTTTTATTTTCGGTTCAGTTAAAGTAGTAATATTCTGATGCATTAGATGCATTTATAGTATATGGGTGCTGTCTATTGTGAATGGATTTCAGCAACTGCTGAAATGTTGTTGTAGTACAGTTCAAAGGTCTAAAAAGTTGTTGTACTATTGTTCTGACGTCACATCGATAGTACAACAACTTTTACCCTTGACCTGCCACCTGATTGGCTCAGACGAGGCTCTCTAGAAAAAACAAAAACATGGCGGCGCGATTTAGCGAGCCGAAAGAAGCCGAGCCACCGACTTAGAAGTCGAATCGGGACAATGGAGAGCCATATATGGCTCCCTTCTGGAAACACACAATTTTTGTTTTTCTTTGATTTTAAAACTAATGATGTGCAGAGGAGAAACTGAGAAGCTGGACGGAGCATAAGCGGGAACGGCACGAGCAGAAACACCAGACGGAACGGGAGCAGCGCCTACAGCAAGTAACAGAAAAAAATAATGTAAAACAAAAAAAACCCATATACTATACAAAACAGTGGATGGGTGAACATCCACAACTAAGTCTGCTTCCCATCTCGGCAGTTGATGATATCAACGAGTCTGTGTTGTCATCAACTCCCCGATGGAACACAGCCTTGTTGTGGATGTTCACCTATCCACTATTCTATATGTTGGAACATTCTGTAAGTTGCTAGCAATAACATATTACCCAGAATGCAGTGTTAGTAATGACTCACATACAGTGTGCGTCATATGGAAGACTGGCACGCTGCACACACAGGACTTGATTGCAAAACCAAAGATAGGCAGCTAAATCAGGAAAGGATAGTGTTTGTTTAATGCATTTGGATAGCCTCTTGCTAATGGCCTTTTTGTGCAGTTAATGCTCTTTATTTCACCCCAGGCTAGCCCCATCATCCAGGACTGAACCTCCAAGCCCCATCACCCCAACCCTGAAAAGACTTACTGTCCAACTCCCATCTTCCCCATGGTTGAGCCGCGCGGTGGGGGCCATGGACAGGATCCTCAGACTGCAGGCCAGTACTGACTAAAGTCAGTTACAGGGCCTGTGAGGGTAGGTCCTTCTCATGCTGGCCAGCCATGTACTCCTCCTTCTATACACTCCCAGGAAGGTGGACGTGCAATGCCACCCAGACGTGCCTGCGTGCACACCAGCAAGCAGGATATCAGCGGCTGCTGCACCTCCACCCCTGAATTACTGTCCCTGAGTGCCCAGCCCCAGCTGCCACTAGGGGTCAGTACTACACTGGCATAGCAACCCTCTCTCCTTGGAGGACAGCAGTCCTATGGATGCTCTATCCTCCCCCCTCCCCTGACTGAACCTCTGACGGTGATCTGAGTTCGCTCCACAGACCAGGTGGTTGGCACTGAGCAGTAGCTCTGCTGCTGCACTACTGGGCCGGCTCGTCATAGCCCTTTTCAAAGGTGCCCAAGTGAACAATGTATGCAATAATACCGAAACATGAAAGAACAGTATGAAGTAGAGCTATCACTTCTGGTTTCAGCTGCCAGTCAGTAGTTTTGTTTGTCTTCTAGGCCTCGTTAATACGGCAAATGTAAAATTCCACCATTGAATTGGTGCGAAGCAGCATTTCTGCTTTCAAACTTTTTTTTTTTAGAATTTCTTTTAAATTCGCAGAATTCAAAAAGCACTTCTGGGTAAACTGTGAATAATTTCCTGCAGATCGCATAAACCATGGGATGTTTTTCTGCCAGCTGCGGAAAAGAATCCCCACTTCAGGTAAACTCGAAACCATTTTGTACCAAATGGAATTCTGCTACCAACAGAATTTCATGGAATTTTCCACATTTTCTGGAATTATGTTCCGTTGGGATTTGAACATCCCACAGCCCTACTCATTAACAATATCCACTCTACTCTCTCTCTCTCTCTCTCTCTCTCTCTCCGCAGTTCTAGACTTTCTTTTGTCTAATCAGTTCATCCTGAACAAAACGGAACCTATAAGAGCCAGGCTGTCTCCAGGCAGAAGCGAACCATGCAGCACTGAGTTAACTGTAAAAATATAGACTTAAAGAAGCCAAAGAGGGTCTGGAAACTAGGATAGTAGTAGAAGTAGATGATAACACCAGCACTATCTTCCACTAAATTAAAGGGATAGGAAATGTAGCTAACTGGCAGCAGATACTAATGTTCCTATTTACAGAACTGACATTCATACCTCCAAATGATTCATACGTAACTGTGCCTGACTAACCACTGATGTGAGAAACTGTGTTTTCAATTGTTTTGTTTTTCCATGGACAACATTCTACACGGTTCTCTTCATGGAACCAGTAATTTGGAGTTTTTACTGTCAGCGTTTGTGTACAGAATGCTTAGCATGAGTTGCTGACCTATCAAAACCGAGCTCAGAGTTTCGTACACAAACTATGACATAGTTAAAACTCAGACCACCAGTTCCATGAAGAGAACTGTAACAGAATGCTGCCCATAAAACAAAACAATGCAACATGCAGTTTTTCACAATTTTATTCAGGTACAGTTAATGTGGATCACTTCTGTAAATAGGAATATTATAAACAGCTGCAGACTAGAAATAATTTCCTGCTCTGTTTAATAGAAACAAGAGAGGAGGTGAAGCACTGGGCTCCTGAAAACCAGGGATGGAGGGGACTCTGCAACAGTCAGGGGCAATGGCTGGGATGTTGTACATGTTTTAAAATGGCACTGGAAAATCAACATACATAATTGGCTGAATCATGTCACATGACGTGCATTAAATCTCTACAAACGCACTGTCCTGTGCCAAATCTCATTATCCTCCCAACATAAACTACTTAAAGCCATTTTAGAAGTGTAATAAGTCCCTCAGGGTGTGCATTAAAGGAATGTAATGCACTTCCCAGGAAGCGTAGGACATTTGGCCTTCAACATCATGCTTTACTAGACCCCTGGGGCGTGCATTCAAATCCTATAATGCACACCCTGTCATGAAAAAACAATTACCAGCACTCCTCAGGGAATGTACAATGACAATACTTTATTAAATAAATTAAAACCAGGCTGCCACAAGCACAACAGCAGTTGGGTAGCACCTCTACCGGTTTCGCACTTCCTTGAGCATCGCCAGGAGGTAAGAACCAATCATATTATATCGCCTTAAATACACACTTTCTTAAAGACACATAGTGCTCAATAGAATAAAGTACTAACCATTGACAGTTTAAGTGCATAATACTAAAGTGCAAAATAATATCAATGCTCATAAACCAAATTACTACATAAATATGCTATAATAAGAGTAAGGTATGTTAAAAACATCATTGTTTTTGCAGCTGTAGAAGAAACAAATAAATGGGAGAGGGTGGGGAGAGGAAGAAAGGAAAGGGGTAAGGAAGGAGAAGGAAGGAAAAGAGGCAAAAAAAAAAAGAAGGGGATAGAAGTTGTTGTTAGAAATCCTTTATTCAAAAACAAGACAAGTAATGTTACCACAATGTAAATCATTGAAGTGCAAAACCTTCCATATTCGGAAACATTTCTGCATCTATAGTTAACATATACAATTTATTTATACGAGAATTGCAAACCCAAACTTTTGAGTGTGTCAGTTCTCAGCTTGCTGAATCCTGGTGCTTAAGGTACTAAGGGAAAAATAACTTTTTCATGCCCCCATAATAAAAAAAAAAAAAAAGAGAAAGTGAACAGTGTGAGTACTAGATAGTGCTGACATAATTTACATATACATAACTAAAGTAATTATGTACCCACATACACAGACAGTATTGTTACAATACTTAAACATTCCAATAATGTACACTACAGCCTACTTTCTTCTCTTCCTAATACAAAGCTTGAGGTCTATATGATCATTCAAGCCTGGTGGCTCCATAGCTCCCAATGTAAAAATCCGAACAAGAGTCTCTGTATAGCAATTTTTCCTCTATGCTGCCACCCTTGGTCCCAATTTCACTTTCTCAATAGCACAGTACTTAAATTCATGTCTACTGGTACTGTTAGTTTTCACATGTTTGGCCAAAGCATTTTTCATGTCACCATTTAAAATTGCTCACTGATGTTCACCTATTCTTAATTTAAATGGTCTTGATGTTTCCCCCATAAAAGCAACCACATATACAGGTGGCTAGATATACTGGCCTGGATATTCAGAGTGGATGCGCCAGTGCAAGTCACGGAAATGTGCCATTGTGAAATATTCAGTGGGAGGCGGCTGCAATAGCCAAGAATAAGCAATGCGCCTGGAGCTTAATAGTAATGAATGCATGCGCAACCATACGGGCGGAACCATGAATAACATGCGCAGTGTGATATTCAACAGCATGCAATCAGACGCAATAGGGGAGCAAGTGGAAGCTGCGGACAGCGAAATGATCCAAAATAAAATGGAGCAAGAGAGGGCTAAGAATGCAAAAGGAAGCACAGGTGGGAGCGTGGTGACAGAGAGCCAGGTGGTATAGAAGGAAGCAGTGTGCAGGACTGGGCAGGAGCAGGACAGGGCCCACCAGAACTGAGCCATAGACAGGGTAGGAGGGAGTGCCTGGCCACTGTGCAGCAACGCCGTGGAGTGCCACAGTGGACTGAGGGCAGTGGCAGGAGGCAGAACAACCACAGCCAAAGGCCGGAGGTGTACCCGTGCAGGGGAGCATCAGGAACAGACAGCGGGGAAACGGGACAACAGCCGCGGTGGGGGGGAACACCAGCCAGGGACATGGCCAAGCGCCACCTTCCAGATGGAGGCGGTAATGAGGGTTGTGGGAGGCAGGCAGCAGGAGGGCACGGCCTGGAAGGGGCTAATCGGTACACCCAGAACAGGCAGTACCGAGCCAGCACCAGCTTCAAACACTACTCTGACACAGAGATTGTGGGCGGTACTACCTGAACCAGGTGATCCTGAGGCAGCTCTGTGAGCTGTGCAGTGATGAGATGCAGGCACCCACACGATGGAGCCATGCTCTGTCAGTGGAGCGAAGGTGACAGCCGTCATGTGCCTGCTACCATGGGCACCTTCCAGAGACCAACAGGGGACATGACAGGCACAACCCAGTCGGCGCGCCATGCCTACTCACACACCTCAGCGACTGCTGCCACATGCCGCGGAGTACATCCGTTACATCAGCACACAAGCAGAGCGCACAGCACAACATACAGGAATTCCACAGGGAGCACGGGTTGCCTGGCGCAGAGGGTCATTGACTGCACCCATGTGGCCATCCGCATGCCACCTGTTCTGGAGGGTGGCATACATCAATCGCAAGGGTTATGCAACATAAACTGCCAGGTGGTGTGCGATGCCAGGGGCACATTACCAATGTCTGTGCCACGCACCCTGGAGGAGCACACGATGCCATCATCTGGCACCAGTCTGCACTGTGCCACAGGTTTGAGAGTGGGGACATCCCACTGGCCATTTAGTGGGTGAGTATGCATATCACGCAGGGACGCACATGAGCAGACGTGGGGGTGCATAGTCAGAGGTGCCATGGTACTGGCCTTGTTGGCCCATGGCATAGCAATGCAGACCACCATTCTAACGTCCCCTCTACACACAGGTGACAGTGGTTACCCGCTACGCCCCTGGCTGCTCACACCATACCGCGCCCTACCCACCCCATCGCAGCTATGGTACAATGAGGCACACCCACAACACAGAATGTCATCGAGTGGATGTTCGGGATGATGAAGGCATGGTTCCAGTGCCTGGACACATCTGGCGGTGCCCTACAGTACAGCCCCTCGAAGGCCTGTGGGCTATTCCTGGCCTGCTGTGTCTTACACAACATGGCCACCGACTGTGGGATAGCCATGGAGGTCGAAGAGGGTTACAGCGGTGGGGACCATGAGGACGCGGACCAGCTGGTGATGGCCAGCCACCCCTGGGCAAAGAGACCCACCTGATCCGGATGTCACAGCTGCACCATTACAGAAGAGCACTTTGGACAACACAGGTAGGTCACGGGCCATGCGTAACCACCATGGGCAAGGGCACAGTCCACAGACAGGCAGGGCAGGACACTAGGGACAGACGACGGTAGGAAATGGGTCTGAGTGTGCACCACACACGGCGCCAGGGATAGGTAGGGCCGTAACATGACACGGCACACACACACGCACACACCACAAGACATGCACAAGGGGTAGATGGCACGCCAACCCCAACAGCCACCCCACACAGGTCCACACACAACCATGCCCAGTGGCTGTCGCTGTGCATGCCTCAGATGCTGGGCACCACTGCACACTGGCGGACAGCACAATGCAGGATCATCATGCACACGCCACAGTGGCCAGCAGCCTGGAGGGTGTGCACAGGGACCGTGTTGTGTGTGTGTGTGTGTAAGGCCGGTACCCCACCGTGCATCACACAATGCACATCACACTGCACATAGGGCAGTGGCAGACAGTGGCCATGGTGGGAGACAGGTCAGTCACGCGGGCACAGTACCATGGCTGCCACAGATGCGTGGGTGGCCCTGCTGAGACCTGCCAGCCGTGCCAGGCTGACCACTGGCCTCATGGGGTGGCACAGATGGTCCCCAGAGGTGATGCTGCGTGAACACAATCGTGTTCACGCAGGGGTCTGCAGTCCACTGAACATGCCCGCGCCAGGCGTGCTCGGTATGCCCACAGCTGAACCCGGTGTCGACATAGCAAGTGTCTCACAGCACCAGGAATGGAGGGTGGACATGACACTGCGTGGTGTCTGCGGTGGCTGGGCACCGAACTGGGTGCCCAATGTGGCCATGACAGCTGTCAATGCATTGGTCTGCCTGTCAATGGCAGCAGTCACATCCTCCCGCTGCCAGGCCATCTCTGCCAGGAGCAGACCATGGTCCCTGCTGCACCGCCCTCTGCCTGGCACAGAACCGCACTGAGTGCATCCACCCGCCATGAGCCACATCTGCTGATCTACTGAAGCCTGGAGTAGATGGCTGTGCTCGTCAAGGTCATCCGCCGTCCGGCGTTGTGTTCATGGCCCTGCTGGCCAGCACCCTTGATGATGGGCGCTGCACACCAGAGCCATGCTGGGGCATGTCCACCGCAGTGCACTGCCACCGCCCGCCGCGTCATTGGCCGACTGCTGTCACTGCCCCTCCGCTGCCGATCGCCAGGGCTCACCGACACTGCCACAACAGCCCCACTGCTCTGGACGCATACCAGTGCTGCCCCCCATGGGGCATACAGGCACAGGCTAGGACTGTGTTGTTACACAGACCGCCACGGCGGCACCACCCACGCCAATGCTCATACCGTTGCCTGCTGTGGGACCATCCTGTGTCCCACATGTATCACTGTCCGGGACGTGGTCCATCATCATTGGTGCGGATCTGGCACCAATCTGTGTCCCAGCATGCTGGAGACTGTGGACACTGTCACACTGGGACACAGGCAGGGCCTCGTCCGCCCCGCACCACCCTCATCAGTCTGGACAGACGTGCAGGTATGCACTTGTCTGGTCCCTCAGACACCTGTGGAGGTGGATGGGCGATCCTCCATGTCCAGGGCATCCCCTCAGTGGACACACCCACCACCACTGACCCATGTAGACGCCAGAAGCTGTAAGGGAACACATTAGGGTTAGTGGCTCCGCCTCTGCCCTGTGATGCCTCTCCCCACCCACACAGTGACAGCACAGGACCTACTATGCTGTGATGGGCTGCCACCCATCTGGAAGCCACCACCAGGAACGCCTCGATGGCACAATGCCACATGCTGCTGGCCACCCACCCTCCTGTGGTATCAGGCGTGGTACATCCGGCTGGCCCCCACCAGTGGCAGCACGGCAGCCCTGATGGCAGCCACCTTGTCTTTGATCTGCCTCCTGTCCGTGATGACCTTTCTTCTTACACTCCTGCATGGACTGATGGTGGCTGCCATGCTGGTTCACGGCACGCGCCACCTCACCCCATGCCGCAGCATGGGCCTGTGGCATTCCTTGCTGTCCGCTGAGCAGCGGTTCCCTGTCAAGATATGCCTCAACAGGACATCTGATTCAGCCCGGTGAAGCTGGGCCTCCTCTTCTCCCCGTCCCTGTTCCTCCTCTTCCTCACTGCTCAGTCATGATCAAGCCTGTGGGAATGACAGGTGTTACCTTGGACTGTGCAGTCCCATTCAACCCTCACAAACCACAGTCCCCACATCCCAACAGCATGCAACCCACCACAATAGACTGCAGTACCTAACTATGTCCTCTGCAGCCCCATGTCGCATTTCTATAGCGCAACACATGCAAATGAGGTGAGGCACAACTGTAAGTGGATGCTAAAGCAGTGGTTGCGCCCGTGGAATAGCTAATGAGCTGATTTGCATATGCTGACTGAATATCACGTTGTTGCACCTTGCGCAATGTTGGTAAGTGTGCTCAGGCTATGGCGAGCACTGTGATGTGTGCAATCAGCCCTGCACAGTGCATGCCCAGGGTGCTGACGCTGACGCATGCGGCGCTGCTGGCGTGCTGTGCATGGGAGGCAGTGCAGGGCTGTGCCTGTGGCGCTAGGGTGCTGTTAGCCCATGTGGCGCTCGTGCCTTGGTGCGCCGTAAGCACCATGGAGCCACAGCATGGTAGGCCACTGCAGGGCATCACACACAAGCACCCTACCGCACTAAATGCAGGGTGTCCCAATAGCGCTGTGGCACTCGTGTGGACAGACCCTTGACCCTGTGGTCAGCCTTTGCCCCCTAGGCGCCATGCGTCCGCATGGGTACACCCCTATCGCGCGGTTCGGTGACAGTGCGATAGGGACTGGTAGTGGTGCATCAAGATCGCCTCTGCATCGCGGGGCACGTGGCGCCAGAGCCAATTTCATTGCAATACCAACTGCAGGATGCCTCGTGAGGAGAATGCAGGTGTGGAGCACAATTGAGCTGGCCAACTTGGTGGCCTTAGTTGATCCACATGCTGGTGCCCTATTTGGGCAGGATCCCTAGACAGGCCATGTACTGCTGTGTGGCAGGAGGTGTCTGACGGCCTGGAGGAGGCGACTGGGATAGCCTGGACAGTGGAGCAGTGTCGCCACCGGTATGGCAACCTATGGCAGCAGGACCCTGACTGACTGGGCGTCTGCAGGTACACGCTCGCGAGGCGCCCCATCCAAACACTGGTAGTGTCCGGCCTGTCCGGTATCGCTGTGTATAAGTCCACCCCGCAGGGGTGGTGGTGGTGGGGGTGTGTCATGGCTGGGCTGTGCAGGCACGCACACACTGGGGGCTTTGCTACTGGCTTATACTGATGTTTCCTCTCCATGTTTGCACCCTAGGCCTGGAGGAGCACCGTGGGGCAAGGCTGGCCCGACAACAGGCGGAGCAGGCCCGAGTGGGTGCGGCGATGGTAGCTGGGACATGGTGGAGGGGCCATGGGCCAGCAGCGCCCTGCTGGCCTGGATGCAGGTGAGTGCCGTGTTTCTTACATCTGTGCATGCTGGGTTGTGGGTAGATGGCGGGCGTGACCACCAGCACTTGGCCCCACTGCCGGCACGCCACATGGTGCACTCAGCACTGTCCTGTGGCACTGCATGTGTGGGTGGGCATTGCAGGTGGTCTGTACATGCACTGGGTACATGGCCGTGCCACTGCCTTCAGCACCGCATAGCCGTGTCACTGTACAGCCACGGTGGTGCTGTGGGGACATGGGTGGTGTGCAGCATTCCACATGGCTGTGGGTGCCTCGGTAGGCAGGTCATGTGGCGTTGACACTGTGGGTGGTCACATGCCATCACAGGGACGTGGCCCACGGCTGTATGCTATGCACATTAGGTGGGCTGCAGAGGTCTGGCCAGTCACGCTGTAATGACTCTGCTCCCTTGTCCTAGGTGGACAATGCTGGACTGCACTGGAACGGAGTGTTCAGGAGCTGCTGCAGCTGGCAAGGGCCACCCTGGAGCTGCTCCAAAGGATGGAACAGGGCAGAGGGCGGCATCACAGGAGGAGACACAGATTGTAGTGGGAGAGGGGTCAACATTAGGCCCACTACGCCCCTGATGTACATTCCCCCTGATTAACCCTCACACCCCTTCATCCCACTCCCAGTTGTACACCCTGCCCCATGCCCACCCACACCTGGTATGTGGCCCTTATCCCCCACATTGTAAATAGTTTTTCTGTTTTGTATAATGTTCACTACTCTAATACATACATATTTGTCACGATGACTGTGGTGGTCTCTGATTTGCAGCGGGCATATGGTGCTTGGCTGCAGTGGTGTGCATAGTGTTGGGGGTGGTGCAGGCCTGGGCATGTGTATGTCCAGCAGGGACCCACCTATGGTGTGGGTGGGGACATTGTCCCTGTCTGTGTGTGTGTGTGTTTTGTTCTCTGGTGCAGTGGTCCCTGATGCTTGCGCTGTGTCCCTGGTGCCCCTGTCAGTATGTCCATGGCCTGTGCAGCTGGCCCCTTGCATGTCTGTGGTATGCACAGTCTGCTGGCATGTCATTGGTGGCTGTCCATGCTGGTCACCCTCTGGCCAAGGCGCAATGGCGCTACCTCCTGTCACCGGTATGGTGCACGTCTGTCTCGGGTGAGCACTGTGGTATGCTGTCGCTGCCCCCATGCTGTCGCTGGTGTCTGTTGTGGGTCTGTGTTCTGATGTCTGTCACTTGTGCTCCCGCCACATGCTGGTGGCGGATGGCTTCATGGTGCATGTTCAGGATGGCTGGTACACCTGTGCCATGGTGGGGTGCAGGCCGGTATACAGCATCAGTGGTCCACGCCAATGGCATTTGTTGCCCGCTATTGTGTCCCTGTGTTGGGGTGCCCTTGGGTCTGGGTGGGTGTTTGTCCGTGCCCTGTGTCGGCATCTTGTGTGGCGTATGCCTCCATGCACCACTGTGGGTGGCTGTGCTGGCTGTTGGGGCCAGTTCTAGGACAGGGTGTGTGCTTGGTGGGTGTGAGCGGGTGCTGTCCTGCTGGTGGTGGGGTCCAGGACAGGCCTTGTTGCATGCAGGGTCCCTCGGTACCAACGCAGGGTTGACCTCTCTGCTGTGCCATGGGGGGCGTGCAGGGTGGCACTGTGTCTGCAGTTGTTGCATCAGTGGCTGGTGCCGCTGGCTGGGATGCTCATAGTGGGGCTGCCATGCATGGCTCCATGGTGCACAGGGTTGCATTGTCACAGTGGGGTGGTGGCATGCATTGCAGTGCACTGTTGGGCACTGCTCCTGGGCAGGGTGTCTGGAAATGGGTGCTCTGCATTGGTGGATGGGTGGCATTGGGTGGCGGCCCTCCTTGTGTTCGCAGTCACTGCTTGCCAGGGGTGTGCTGGGGCACTGTGCCCCAGCCTGTGTGGATTCAGTGCTGGTGTTCATGGGCTGGTGGTCCATCCAGCTCACCAAAGGTTATGTAGTTCATGGGGGCGGAGGGTGTTGTCTGGTCTGCTGCGTGCTCCTCCGCCCATGACTTCCATGGGTGGTGCACCCCTGCATCCTGCCCCTGCGCATCCCTGGTTGTGCTACTGCACTACTACCCTGATCCACTGCGCATCCCTGGTTGTGCTACTCGCATCAGCCCTGCTCACTGCGCATCCCTGGTTGCACCATGGGCGCGGTTAGCCGACATTCAGGTTGTGTTGCACAAGCGCGCAGCCAAGCACTGTGTTTGAATATCACGTGTGTTGTGCAGGGGCACTGCACTTACACCTGCTCCTGCTATTGCGCATGCGCAGTCTGAATATCTGGGAGACTATATTGTTAGTGGTGCAATTGAAAAAATCATGTACTTCATGTATCTTGTTGCTATTGCATGTGTTGAAAATCTGTGTTTTCAAAATAAGTGGGCAGAATTTACAATCGTCACATGGATAATTTCCATGGGGCAGAGGAGGTAAGCCAGTTACCATTGCTTTCATATTCTGTTCTAATTCTGGCTTGATAGTTATGAACCAATTGATCTTTGATGTTACTGCCCTTCCTATACACCATTAAAGGTTGTTCTACAGTGTATTCTTTAGGAGAGGTTCATTCTCCAGAATATGCCAGTTTTAATTGATTATCTGTTTGATCTTGCCAGACTGTCTCGTGAAATTAGAAATAAAACACATTCTATCTCCTGAATTACTGGGAGGTCTGCTCTGCATTAAGGTCTCTCTTGAGCTGGTAGTACCTCCTCAAATGCTGTCTGTACCAAATTAGTGTTGTAACCTCTGTCACAAAAATATGTGCACATTTCTGTACCCAGGGCCATATACTCAGCATCTGGGGTACAGTTCCTACAGACTCGCACCAATTGGGCTTTGGGAATATTATCCAACATGTGTCTTGATGGCATCTGGATGAATGGAGAAGTGAATTTCATCAGTCCTTTCCTAAAGAAACTACTGTGCAGAGACCCATCCAATTGCTTCATAACTCTAAGATCCAAAAGAAACAAACTCAAGGCTCTGTAGTTACTGGCTATCACATGGGGCTTAATGTTTAGCTGCCGCCTTTAAAAGCACTTAGAACTGCAAGTATCTAATTGTTGCACTGCATGGCAGTGCTGTGTTGGTCTGTCAGTCAGATTGTGGGGCTTGTCCTCATGAAGAGAACACCTACTGAACTGAATAAACCTACCTTATTCTTTATTTTATGCGTCCGACTAGTTATTCATGACGGTCCAGATGGGGTCCTCACCAGCAGCAACCGAAGGGCTGGCAGACCACAGAGAAGGTAAGGGTCTTTAGTGGTGGACCATACAAAAGCCACACTCTGCTGTACTGAGAATTTTAAATTCCATTACTCTTCTCCAAGTACTGTACAAAATCATCCAACTCGTCCAGTGTGCCCTTCCAGACTATGAATATATTGTCTATAAAGAGACACCAGATGTCAATCCTACTGTAAAGGGGATTGACCTCTGTCATAGACTGTTGTTTCCACTTGCCCAAATAAATAAAGATTGGCATTAATTGGGGCAAAGGTAGCTCCCATTGCTGTCCCCTTAGTCTGTAGAAAATGTTCACCCTGAAACATGAAACAATTTTTAGTAAGAACATGTTATGTACTTTCTAACAAAAGTATTTTTCTGCTCACTCACATTAGGGTCCTGATTTAACCAATACTCCAAGGCATCTAACCCCTATGGGGAATATTGTGTGAAGTGCTGTATGTCCATGGAGACAAGATTTCACCCCTGTTAAATAGAGAATAAAGGATGGGGGTGTGCTTAGCCTCGGGGTTTATGTAGCATCCCACACCTTGGGTGTGCATTAAATTCTCATAGGATACACACTTCCCCATTTTTATTTTATATAATTTGCTGAGAGCAATTTTTCAAACCCTAGTGCTGTGATTCTACACACACACACACACACACACACACACGTTGTCTCCCTCTGTCCTTGTCAAGAAATCCCCATGGCAGCTTTACTGTAGTTCTCTGGGGCACCAAATGCAGCAGCTTCCTTCCCCAGCTCCCACTCTAAAGTCCCCAGCTGAGCTGTGCAGCAGTCCCAGTCCCTCTCCTCTTGCCCCACATCACCCTCCAGCTCACTGTACCTCAGATTCAAAATATATTTTTAAATTTAACCGCTAAAACCGGGCGATGATGATGACAGCCAAGGCTTACCTGCCTCAGCCACAGACTCATTCCCAGAATATGTGTGTGTCACAGAAGCTAGCTAACTGCAGGATCAACCAGATACTTTATATAAAAATATAATGGAAGTATTTCAAGGAGGAGCAACAAAAGAAATTAAAAGAACGAGTAGGTGAAGATGTTACGTATGCCCTCGCTAACTAAGATACGGAGCAGCCATGTTTTCAGAACTGTTTAGCCCACCACACAGAAAATAGGAGCTAATGAGGGAGCGCCCTTGATAGACGGAGTTGCCAGGAATGCCGTGAATAACCAACTGGTTATTACGGCAATATCAACTTGGTGATCCAATGGAAAAAATTGATCACCAGTAATTATATTTCCATATCCCACAGAATTCCAAGCATTTGTGTGGTGTGTCTAATGTAAGATGATAATGTTCTTACATATTGTTTAATATAGGCATCCCACATACATGGACAAAGGCTCAGTGAAGGAACCAATGCCTGCTACAATGGGCCTGCCAGGGGAGTTTGGGACTCATGAATCTTAGGAATTATGTATATACTTGCTCGTATAGGGCTATTGACCGTGAGGTACTCCATCCCCTGGTGTGCAATACTACCTGCAGTCATGGAATCAAATAAAACATATCAGTCTCACGTTTATATTCTAGCACTGGATCATACTTGAGTTTTAGAGTAGAATGTCACATCACTCAGCTGTCTATATACTTCATCTGCATATTGTTTATCAGACATTACTACAATAGACCCACCCTTGTCTGCGGGTTTTATCACTAACTCTTTAGACTGTTTAAGTTATTTTAAAGCTGCTGCTTCTTTCTCTTAATATTAATATATTTAGCCTATCATTTTGTTGGAACATATGTTAAATTGTCTCTCATGCCCTTTCAGATGTCTTAACCGCTTTATTACCTGGAGGCATATATTTGGAAGGACAGCGGAAAGTTCTTACCTAACTGTCTCCTGTAGCCTCCTGCGTGGTATCAGTACTAGGCAGTCTTAGTGCCACACACACATCCACCTGTGAGAAGTATACTTTAGGTTAAGATCCTTGGTAGGCGATGTGATCCACGTAGAGTTCAAAGGATTACTATCCTGTGTGTAGCTGGCTCAATCCCTTCTGAAGGAGCTGCAGTTGTTGATCAGCCAAAATAATCTCATGATGTTTACTACGATGGATTCCGGGTATTTATTATGCGCCTCCTGCCCCTCACTCTGCCTCCTATGTTTTCTTCCTCACGTCGTGTGTGGGTCTAAATCGTCTGGCTGGTTCTGCGTCCTCGGCCTCTCCCTCGATGAAACTGGTATTCCTGGACCTGGAATTGGGACACTCGCTGTCCTGAAGGCGGATGTTGCTGGACCTCATATGAAAAAGGATCCTTTGACTCAGACTCACTATTAGATGTATAAGTGGGCGAATTACTAAGATTATGTAATATAGATTTAGGGGCCTGGTCACGTGACTGGGTGGGATATGCACTACTTCCTCTATCACCTTGTCGTTGTTATTTATTTCTTTTGGACCCCTTGTTTCTTTTTCCAATTAAAGACTCTCTCAAAGAGATAGTCCTTGCAATCTCATTCAAATTTAAAGAGTTTGTCCTTTTTATTTTATTATCAGCCTTCTGTACATTCTCTTTAATTTCTTCTCAAAGGCTGCAAAATCTGGGGAGTCCTTGTACTGCCAGACAATCGTTTCCTTGTTTTTAATGTCAGCACTTACTTCTTCTTGTTGAGACTCATAGTCTCAAATTAATGTGTGCATAAAGGCATCAGTACCTAACTGTTTAGACTGTCTCTAATCCTGGATGAAAGTTTTTCTATCCCACCCATATTCAGGGTTCTTAATCACCCTTAGGCCTCTTGGTGTCGGCCTACTTTAAAATAAGCTTGTGGAGTAATTTTCCCCAATAGTGACATCTGCCCCTAATAATGGCAGCTCCAAAGCTACAAATGCAATCTTAATGTCCGAAGGCATCACAGTCAGCCAAGTCCTCCCGTGGTGAGCATGTACCAAACAATAGAGCCAATAAAGCAAAACAGCTCATTGCCCACAATAGAGGTGCACAGTAAAATCCAATGGCCAAAACAATTACCAACACTCCTCAGGAACTTACGATGGCAATACTTTATCAAATAAATTAAAACCAGGCTGCCATAAATTGTATATGTTAACTATAGATGCAGAAATGTTTCTGAATATGGACGGTTTTGCACTTACAATGATTTACATTGTGGTAACAGTACTTGTCTTGTTTTTGAATAGAAGGATTTGTAACAACAACTTCTATCCCCTTCTTTTCCTTTTCCCTCCTTTCTTTTTGCCCTTTTCCTTCCTTCTCCTTTTCCCTTTCTTTTCCTCCTTCCCCCACCTCTCCCATTTATTTATTGTTTCCTCTACAGCGCTGCAAAAACAATAGTGTTTTTAACATACCTTACTCTTATTATAGCATATTTATGTAGTAATTTGGTTTATGGGCATTGATATTATTGTGCACTTTGGTATTATGCACTTTAAAACTGTTAATGGTTAGCATTTTATTCTATCGAGCACTATATGCCTTTAAGAAAGTGTGTATTTAAGATGTGTAACATGATTGGTTCTTACTCTGATGACGCAAAGGAAGCGCGAAACCAGTAGAGGTGCTATCCGACTGCTGTTGTGCTTATGGCGGCATGGTTTTAATTATTTAATAAAGTATTGCCTTCGTAAGTTCCCTGAGAGTGCTGGTAATTGTTTGTTTTTGCCATTGGATTTTACTGTGCACCCTCTATCTCGGGCAATGGGCGTTTCGCTTTTGACACTCTGTCATGGCTTATGACTTACATTACAATTACTAGGTCTCTTATGGTTATAAGAGTGTTTTCTCAAATTCTTTGGGTGAGAGAACTGTGAAGCGAAGCTGGGCAATCCTGGCACACAAAGGACTTCAGAGACACAAGAGCAGGTACATGGATCTAATCCGGTCAGTACCTGAAAATAGGCAGCTATACTGTCTAGTGTACCTACCCGTTAACAAAACTAAATAAAATAAATACATCTATATACACACACACACACACACTCTCACACACTAATGTATGGATAGGAGCATAATGAGAAATTTAGGCATACCCAAGATGTGGGATGTTATATAAACCCTGAGGGTGAAGACCGAGAGATTTATCAAAGCATTCCCACACTGAAGTGTGCATAAATCAAGTTGCGCTCTTCCCCATGTGTTGTTTAATGTAACTGCTGGGGACTTGTTCTTTTAGCTAACTACTGTATTAGAAATAATGCATTCAAAACCAACACGTGTCAGTGTTTTATTTTAACAGACAACTATGCAAACAATTGAATGTAGCAGAAATTCTGTAGTAATAGTCCAGAAAGGACCTAAAATGATCTCTTTACTAAGCCGAGAGGTGCCATACTGAAAACTGGTTGCCCTGGAGACATTTAAATAAGGAGCGGAGTTCAGAGATTGACACAGTTCATATGTGGAGGAAAAGGGTATATCAGAGCACAGCAAAGGCCAGGAGTAGTTTTCCTTTTTTTTTCTTTCTGTATTGTAAAGCACCATCAGTGACATCACAATGCACGTTACAATTCTGATACAGGCTAGAGCAATGCAGTGCTGTAAAACTACAAGTACATGAAGGCACTGTCTTCACAATTTATGCATTTTTCATGAAAAACAAAGTAAAAAGAACCTAATAACCAGAACAAATGGAATGGCAGTCAGTCATCTGGTCTGTAACATGTTCTGCAAATGTAGCTGCTCATGTTGTTAGGAGTAGCTAAAACATCCAGAAGTTGACAGAATGCTAAGCAGCCTAAACAAGCCTCAAGACTCTCCACCGGAGGAACTAAAAGCGGTTCTAGTGTCCCAGACCTCTAGCCCACCGTCCTGAACCTCCTGGTGTTGATAGAACCATAGATTGTGGTTCCCATGCATGTCAATAGTAGAGTCCTAGCCATCTGTCCCCTATCTCATATGGGGTTGTCCCTTCTCCCTCCACTTGTCACGTCTCCTACTTCCTGAGACAGTTTCCAGTGAATCCACCTAGAAATGAATGCTTACATCCCGTCCTGCACCTGAAATGTGACTTGTTCCAAATCCAAAAGTTGCGACATCACCTCTTCCCATTCCTGTAATGTGGGGGCACTCTGCAACTATTTTCCAGTTTTGAACTCTCTGACTGCATAGCAGGTGGTTTTGGTTAAGCCCGGTCTGAAGGCGGAAAAAAAAAGACTGAAACTGCACTGTTTTCATTTTTCCGATTAGCAAGTCTGAACACACTTGTCGATTTTGCTGCGCAGATGAGTGAGTGTGAGCTGTGCACCGGAATGCTGGTATATGTTTACCGTTATAACCCATGGGTTATAATGGAGAATTATAACCAGGTTTTCCAATAAAAAATACCCATTTATTACATAAAGAATAAATATGGGGTGGTGTGTGTAATAAAATTTTACACACACCTGAGGTATCGGATGCTACATAAAGGTTAATCTAAGCATCCAACACCGGTGTGTGTAAAACTTGACTTTACACCACCCCATATCGTTATTTTATACAACTGCTGGGGTCACGTTTTACACCTGAACAATTATATAACAATGCAGTGACAAGAAGGCGCGCAGAGTACTTGTAGTGGAGTCAGCAGTACTCAGTAGCGATCCAGCACGGTGAGGGCTCTGTATAACCCCATTTGTTGTTGTTTTCTTTTTTAGTGAAAGTCCTTCAGTCCCTCAACAGTATAGCAAAGAGCCACAGCAGTGAGAGGAGGAGCCAAGCAGGAGACACATTAGCCGGAAGCGTCGGTGAATGCAGACAGTAGAGAGCATCGGGTGGAACAGAAAGGTCCCCTGCCTCATATGAGGAGGAAATACAAGTGGAGGAGAGGGACAACCCATATGAGGCATTCAGGAAATACAAAGAGACAAAGGAAGAAGACAGACAAATATCTGGAGAAGTAGAGAGAAGCTGGGAAAGTTGTCAAGAGGGCTAAAGGCAAGAACAAAGGAAGAAACGGCACAGGCTATTAAGAAGGGGACAAGACCTTCTTCTATTATATTAGAGGTAGAAGACCAGAAATGGTATTGTTAGGCTAAAGAAGGGAGAGTCTGGGTGGGTGGAGGATGACCTTGAAAAGCTGAGATACTGAACAAATATTTTGCTCAGTATTTACCAAGAAAGAAGCAGGGAGGAGCCAAGACTCATGAGGAAAGATGTACAAGGGGAAGAGTTGGACGCTAGCCCATTTACGTGGACAGAGTCTTGGAGGAACTAGGAAAAGTAAAGACAGACAAGGCAATGGGGCCAGACAGGATTCATCCTAGAGTGTTGAATGAACTCAGGGAAGTCCCTAGCAGGTCTGCTGGCGACCCTCTTCAACCAATCACTAGAGGCGGGAGGTCCCTGGGGACTGGAGGAGGGCAGAGGTGGCCCGCCTGCACAAGACTGGAAGCAGGAGGAGGCAGGCAATTACAGACCTGTAAGCCTGACCTCAGTGGTGAGGAAGCTGATGGAATCCCTGCTTAAGGAGAGGGTAGTAAGTTCCTGAGTCCAGCAGTGCAAAAGATCAAAGGCAGCAGGAGTCACTGAAGGTAGGTCCTGTCAAACTAATCTTATCGATTTCTTTGACTGGGTGACCGGGGTGGTGGATCAGGGAGGGCTGTGGCTTACCTGGATTTCAGTAAGGCCTTCAACACTGTTCCTCATAGAAGGTTGCTTAACAAATTGGGGAATCTGGTGTGGGCTCTAAAGTGGTAAAATGGGTTGGAAACTGGCTAAAGGCAGGACCCAGAGGGTGGTAGTAAATGGCATAAAATCAGAAGGGGAGGTGACCAGTGGGGTTCGACAGGGATGGTCAAGGGTTTGGCAGTTGGGTTTCAATGCTAAGAGTGCAAGATAATGCACCTGGGACACAGAAACCCAAGAGAGGAATACAGGATGGGGGGCAGGTTCTAGCCACCACAAGTCAGGAGAGAGACCTGAAGGTTATCATATTCGATGACCTGAAGTCAGACAAACAATGTGAAAAGCAGTGGGAAGACAAACAGAATGCTGGGGTGCATAGGAAGGGGCATAACCAATGGAGAAGTAAAGTAGTGATGCCACTGTATAGATCACTGGTGAGGCCTCATCTAGAATACTGCATCCACTTCTGGAGACTCAAGGAACTAAACAACTATTCACTGGAGCGAGAAGGAGAGGGGATACGATAGAGACTTTAAAATACTTAGAGGAATAAACAGGGTACAGGACGGGAGCATATTTCAGAGAAGAAAGTGCACAAGGACAAGGGGACACAATATGAGGCTGGAAGGAGATAGGCTTAGGGGAATGCTAGCAAGTATTTTTTCACAGAGAGGGTGGTGGATCTGTGGAACAACCAACCAGCAGAGGTGGTGGAAGCACAAACTGTCTGAGGATTCAAAAGTGCATGGGATAAGCATAAAAGCACCCTGCTGTACAGCAGAGCGGGAAAGCAGTCCACATAAGAGTAGGGATTGCCAAACCAAGCAGGAAATGGGCAGACTAGATGGGCTGTATGGTCCTTATCTGCGAAAGATTTTATGTTTCTATGAAATGACCCCAGCTGCCCTTCACAACTCCAGTATTAAAATACCTCCAGCCTCCCTTGCGCCGACAGCTTAATGTATTAAAATAAGAAAAATAAATAAGTAAATGCATTTAATGAACAGCTCGGAGAGCCTCCAAAAAAAATCCTTAATGGCGAGCCGCTGTGGCTCATGGGTTTTCCATAGTGAAAGCAGGTGTTTGCCGTTATAACCAGCTGATTATAATGGCAAATTACAACTCGCTTACTATGGAAAAACACGAACCAGTAATTATAAACATATAAGTCCTGTTGAAGATTTGTGTTTGAAAAATCTGAAACTTGAATTCAAATCAAAATGTCTTACTTAGTGGAAAGTTATAGAAACCCTCTGAGTGGAAAAGTACAGTTAATGAAGAACTTACTGTAACAGTAGATCTTGAGAGGAGCTCTTACAGCAGGCTATTACCATTAGGACTATGCCACAGGCACTAGGATACCCGAAAACTTTTAGCTAGTAGTACCCAGTGAAGGCCCCCTTATGTTGTCTCGCCCAGGCGCGGACGTGTGGTACAAAGGGGCGTCCCAGACCACCTCAGTTCACCGCTGAAGACCCATGAACAGGTCCAGACAGGCGGACCAGGCAGAAGCACATCATAAAGAGATGCCAAACAGCTCACCAGGGGAAAGGAGGCGGCAAAGCAGCATGCCTGCAAGAGCTCCTCTCGAGATCTACTGTTACTGTAAGTTCTTACGTAACTGTACTATCTTTTGCCAGTGGGAGCTCTTGCAGCAGGCTATTACCATTGGGACAGAGTCCCAAGCAGTTCTGCGAAAGGAACACTGGAGAGAACTCTGGGAGGCAGCTGAAAAGTACCAGTGCTGGAAAGGCAAGCTGGGAAAGAAAGCCCTGGAGGACCACTAGGCTGAACCGGCCCTGCACCTGGAAGCAATATCAGACTGTGCGCCTAATTAAAGTGTGCACTGAGCTCCAAGTAGCCGCTGTGCAGATGTCTCAATTGAGGCATTCCTCAAAGATCGGAGGGTAGCCACTCCCTAGTAGAATGACCTCTGACAGAACCAAAAGGGTTTTGTTGTACTTGTTGAATAGTAGATGACACAATGCACCAGCCACCTTGAAATAGTCTGTTATGACACTGGTTTACCTAGGTGTCGAGGTGAAAAGGTAACAAAGAGCTGCTCCGTCCTGTGGTGGGGAGCAGCGCTAAGTAATATTGCAGCACCCTATGGACGTCCAAAGTGTGCAGGAGTGCTTCCCTATGTTAGAATGGTCAGGTAATACACTGGAAGGTTGACATCTTGATTCAGAGTTAATTCTGAAACCACTTTGGGAAGAAACTTAGGATTTGTCCTAAGAAACCTATCCTATGACAAACCAAATAAGGCTCCTACACATCAGGCCCTTAAGCTTGGAAACTCTTCGAGCAGAAGTGACTGCAACTAAAAAGATATCTTCCAGGAAAGAAAATGCAACTCGCAATCTGAGGCAGGTTCAAAGGAAAGGAAGGTAAGCTTCTCCAGCACAAAAGGAGATCCCACGGAGGCAATGTCCGCACCTCCTGGGAGACCCCATACCTAGATTTCACTATGTGTGGAGGTACAGGAACTTGATGTCTGGATAGACCAAGGTTCCCTGATCCTGGGATAACAGGTGCAAGCTCCGAGGCAGCTGAATCAGAGGTTCCATTGCCAGCTGCTGAAGTAGTGGGAACTAAATCTGCTGAGGCCACAGAGGCGACGAGAAACATTCACGCCCTCAGCCTGAAGCTTCAAGAAGCCACTGGATTAGTGGAAGGCGTGCAGAAACCTCCCTGTCCAACAGAGGGACAATGCACCTGGCCAAAAACACCAGGCGCATGCTGTCGTGAGCAGAAATTTGGCAGCTTGGCATTGCATGGAGACGCAAAGAGGTCCAACTCTGGAAGACCCCAAGTTTGAAGAGTGGGTCTGCTACTGACTGCAGTAATTCCACTTTGACCATGACTGGCTTAGGCTGTTGGCCAAGATGTTTTGGATGCCTGGAACATGTACCGTGGCTAGAGTGATCTGATGTTCCAGGGCCCAATACCAGACTCTCATCGCCTCCCTGCACAGGGTATGAATCGTGCCCTTGCTTGTTGATACAGAACACTACGACTGTGTTGTCCATCTGGATAAGAAGAGAGCCTGGTGCTAGATCCTCTTCAAAAGCCCATAGGGTGTTCAGGACCACTTGCATCTCTAGGGCGTTGATATGGAGCCAGCGCTCGTCTGGAGACCAAATGCCCTGGGTCTGGCTGTCCCTAGATGTGCCCTCAACCGAGCTCGAGGCACCCATGGTTAGGATTTGGCTTGGGGCTCCTGCAGGAAAATAACTCCTTTTTCCAGGTTGGAGGGTTCAGCCACCAAGAAAGGGTCCTTCCAACGGGTCCGAGATCCAGACCAATTGGTCTAGACCATCGGATGTTTGGTCCCTGCACCCTAAGCATCCACTGAGGGACCCCTCATGTGGAGGCGAGCCAAGGGAACTGTAGGGCTGGTCGGCCATATGCCCTGAAGCCTCAGGAAAGTACTGGCCTGGACTTGAGGGGTCATGGAAACCACTCAGCCCACTGCCCGCAGACTATCCCCCCAATCTTATGGGAGGAAGGCCATGCCTTGGACCGTGTCCAGAACTGCCCCTATAAAGGAGAGTCATTGGCTGGGCTCTGGGGATGACTTTGGAAGATTCAGGGTGATCCCCAACTCTTGGAAAAGAGTATAGGGGTGTCTGAGAGTGCTTGAAGGAACACTCTTGAAGGAGCTACCAAGAGCCAGTCATCCAGGTAAGGAAGACATATTGGCCCTTACGTCTGAGAGCCACAGCAACCACCGCTAAACACTCGTGAAGACTCGGGAGGCGGAGGAGAGGCCGTGACGGTAAAACCCAAAACTGGTAATGCCTCCTGGAAGTGAGCCTCAGAAACTCTGGTGGGAGGGAAGACCCCAATATGCATGTAAGCATCTTGCATGTCTAAGGAGCAGAGCCAATCCCCCGGTGCAGAGGAATGAGACCTGGGAGAGTCACCATCCTGAACTGTTTGTATTCTATAAAGTGATTTAAAGAGCTGAGATCCAGGATGGGCCAAAGGTTGTGTGTTTTCTTGGAACCAGGAAGAAGTGGGAGTAAAACCCTCTTCCTTGTTGGCCCTGTGGAACCGGCTCTATCGCCTGTTTTAAAGAGGGCCTTGATCTCTCCTATCAGCAGGATGTGGGAAGGAGGATAATGAGAGGACCTTGGTGGATTCTCCGGAGGGATCTGAGTGAACTCTAATGTATGTCCTCCCTTATGATGGCGACCCAGGGTCCGATGTGATCATGCTCCACCCTTCCAAATAGAGGACAGCGACCCCCAACTGCCTCCCTTCTGGCTCCAGGGTCAGCAGGAGTCATGGGTAGATCCAGGAGAGGTTTGGGAGGAATTTGGGCCTCTAAGGGGCACCCCAGCAGGCTGGGTTGTGGCTTTCCTCCTGAAACCACCTCTCTGTGAAACTGGCCATGGGTGTTCTGCCCTGAGGACTTCCGAAAGGAGTATTTACGAATGGCTTTTGGTCCCCTTTGGATGGACCAAACTGATTTCCCAGACTCCTGGAGACAAGAAATCAACTCCTCAGTCTCCTCCTCAAACAGAACGGAACCTTGGAATGGGAGATCCTTGATTCTGGACTGCAGATCCTGGAAGAATCCAGAGACCATTAACCTAAGACAAGCGTCGGAAGCCGCAGCCCTAGACACTGTATCTGCAGTATCGATGAGGCCTAACACATACGTGCCTCACGTCCAAACCTGATTTCAAAATTCCCAGTAATTTGGTCTTCTGCGCTGAATCTGGCAAGGCTTTAACAACTTTCTGGCCTTCTCCCAGCACATTTTGGTACTGGACCATATGCGTGAGGAAGTTAAGTGACCTGATGGAGCAGGTGGAGGCAGAATAAATCTTCTTGCCCACCTGGTCCAGTACTGGACTTTGCATCGAGGCTGTCAGCTAAAGTGCTTCAGCTGCTTATATTTGTCATGAGCCACCGTAATGACCATTGAATCTACCTGAGGGTGTTCCACCAGGAAGGGCTCCTCCTCGGTGCTCTATAAAGCCTGTCTGACTTTTGGGAACTGCCGGGTAGTGGCTGGATGCTTCCAGGTAAGCCCGGCCAGGTCCTGGAATATATCCACTAAAGGAGGAATCACTAGAGGCTTTGGCTCCTTTTGCTTCAGGTATCTGGCCAACCTCTGGCATTCTGGATCAAAGTCCTCTGTCTTCCATCCATTGGAGGCTTGGATGTGCTTCATGACGTCCATAAAAGTGGGGTCATCTGGAGGCGAATGGGGGTATCCTTTTCGTCCAGTGACACCTTCTCCCCAGAAAGAGACCAGTCAGACCGAGAAGAAGAGTAAGACCTGCCCCTATCAGAGTGGGACGAAGCTGACCCCGACCTGGAGGGGCTTCTGTCCTTTGAGTGACAGCTGCTAACCGACCGGCACCGGCTGAAAGACTGGCGTCGACTTGTGGACCGACAATGGTGAGAGGACCGATGTCTGTTATGGATCCGACAATGGCTGGTTGAGCACCCACGGTGACTGCCAGACCTCGGTTGGCTATAAGACCTGCTCCTGTGAGATGACTTGGCGTCGGCTAACTGACCTGGAACACCGATGCTGCCAGAGGTCCTTAGACCTAGAACGGGTATGGCTCACGAAGGAGGCGGGACCTGGAAGGCTTAGGCCACTCTTTGGGTGCAGACTTGTCAGTTGGAGGCGGAAGGACTACCCTTTGTAGTCTGACCTTCCGTGTTATCAGGGACCGGTCGGGTCTGGCTTAGGAGAAATGATGTCCTGCTTGACCTGGCTCCACCAGAACTGAAAAAGTTGGTGGGCTCCTCCTTATCAAACTGAGATGCGCTGCCCCAGCTGGCGTCTGGCATGACAGGCTGGTCCTGGGGAATCGTCGAGGCCGGCAACTCGGGAGATCCTGAGGTGAAATACGCAGAGATGTCTTCCGGGGTGAGGCTCTCTGCACGGCAACCTGCAGTCTCCGATGTCGCCTGATCTGGTGGCGACCGGCACCTGAGGCCAGCTTCTGGCCACCTGGATTAACTGGCACTGGGTCTTGCTTTGCCTGCAGGCTTAGCAGGGAGGGAAGCAGGAGGACTTCATGCAGGGCTCCCGCTCCTTTGAAGGGCCTTACCCAGAGCTCAGGGTAGGAGCTGAGACAGAGGCTTTCTTTGGCAGGGCTGAGGCATGCACGAAGAGGAAGCCGGAAAGTATACAGAGGTAGAAGAGGGGCACAGGGTGTGACCTTCACCTTGCGAGGCAGCACCGGCTGGGCGACCGAGCCTTGCTTACCTTCTACCGACGCTGGGGTCTTACCGTGACCGGAAGGTCTACACTGGTCCTGGGAGAGCCTGGAGTGGCGGGAATGGTCAGAACCGCCTGAGCCCGACAAGGAAGCCTTTTTATGGGGAGGAGCGAGGGGAGCACGTTGGAACCAGCTCCAGTCCTTGTCGTTGGACTTATGGCGCAACTTAACTTGTCCTTATGTTTAGACTTCTCCCCTGAGAACTCTGCATCACGGTGACATGCTTCTCTAAAAGGTGGGCTTTAAGTGCCTTCAGGCATCGAATCCTTGTCCTGCTGGTAAAGCCTCTGCAGATCCTGCAAGCCTGGGTGTCATGGTCCGGTCCAAGGCGGAACACGAGGCCTGGTGGGGAGTCTTTAGCAGTAATCTGCGGCCACAGGAACACTTGGTTTTCTTCGGTCCTGGCGAGGACACCGACGATGGTGAAGAAGACATAGAATGAGACACTCTACCAAGAAGAAAAAACTATTACTGAGAAAAAACAAATCACTTAGCAGTTCAGCGAAGTTAATGAGCCAAGAGCAACCGTTGAGGCGGGTCTGCAGCGGAGAAGAACTGCAGTGGGGCTGGTGACCGCCCTTTTGTACCATGGCCGACATTGGGGCAGGCGTCAGAGGGCAGCCCCACTGGATACTGCTAAGAGTTTTCCGGTGGGTCCTAGTGCCCGTGGCATAGTCCTAATGGTAATAGCCTGCTACGAGAGCTCCAACTCAAGTAAGATCTGACTATGCCAACTGATCTTAGAACTTCAGAATTTTAGAACTATGTGCCTGAGGCGCCCTCTTATAATTATATTAAAAATGTGTTTGCAATTTCCCAGTCTCTGAATGACAAAGCACATTGCCTAGGTGGACATTGTGGCAATAGAGACGGGAAGAAAAAAAAACAAGTTCCTGTGCCAACTGCCCTAACACAAGTAAATGACTGCCCATTGAATAGTGGCCATTTTCCCTTGGTTATCTACTAATCAAATGAGCCCAGCCACCACCGACTGCAGTCTCTTTATAATTCTGACACAAACTGTACTCTATTTATCTGAAAATGTCTGCTTTTGCGTTTAGTATTTCACAATTAAAAAAAACTGAAAGTATACACTAGTGTTACTCCCTCACCTCACCACTGAGCCCTCAAGTCCATTGTTTAGAACAGCTGTTCAAACATTTTGCACTAAGCAAGCTGGGAGTAGGGATGTTAAATACACAACATGCCAAAAGTATCTGCTAATTCTGTTTATAAAAAAAAATTATTTTTAATTGTGTAATTGGTTTAGTTTTCTTCACTATTTAACCCATTTTCTAAGCACAGTAATACCTGACAGGGTGAGCAGTATTGGGCTACACCAGACCTTCCAGGGCTATAAGGTCCCTCCGCCTGTGGTGTTGGGCCTCATTATACCCCTGGGTCCGACATAGCCTGCAATGCCAATTCCTGTCAGCCATTATTGCCTGCAGAGTACCTGGAATGTTTAGAAATGAGCAATCCTAATTGGTTAAGAAGGGTTTCAAGATTTATAAAATTAATATATGGCTTCAGTGTTCACCAAGGAAGGGGGAAGGGTGACCATTGGGAGGGTTGATGTCATCAAAGGTAACCATGATGAAACCTGAAGACACCACATCCACCCTCATAGCTGACTACCTGGCAAAGATTAAGCCAATACCAAGCAACAGAAGGATACACCCTAGGATCACTGTGAAGCTAAAGGAACAACCGCTGGGTCCTCTTGCAGCAATATATTATGAGTCTCTGTACAGGAGCACTGCCTGAGAGATAGAAAGTGGACAAGGTGGCCCCATCTTTAAGAAGGGGCAAGGTTGAACCAGGGCAACTATGGACTAGTCAGCCTGACATCAGTGCTGGGCAAGGCCTTGGAATCCAGTACCATGAACATAATAATGGAATCACTTGATTAAGGACAAGGTTCTCATCCCTTTCAGTGTGGCTTTATGAGGGTGGCTCATACCAAACCAACCTGGTCACATTTCTAAGGAGGGACGGAGATACAGACTGGGGCAGGATCATAGACATAGTCTAGCTGGACTTCAGCATGGTCTTTGACACCGTGGCACATAGTAGCGTCTGGTCAAAGTACACCAGTGTGGAATACATGGTTCATAAAGGGTGGCTTACTAAGTGGATTGGGGGCAGGAAGCGGAGGCTTGTGCTAGATCTAGAGCTACTCTGAGTAGAGGGGGCTTTTTTTTTTTTAAAGTTGTTTAACCACGGTAGCACACTAAGCTGAAAGCTTTTTTTTTTACAGGTGCGACCTAGGAGCACAAGGAAGTTAAATGACTTGCTCAGGATCACACAGTATGTAAGTGGAAGCTCTGGGATTCAACCCAGGTCTGGTCTGCTGGATGTCACAAGATTTGCAGCTCAGAGTCTTAAACCACTCGCTACTGCACTCCCTTGGTGGCATCCCTCAGGACTGATCCTGGGACAACTGCTTTTCAACATTTTCATCAACAATCTGGAACCTGGAATTCCCAGCAGACTGCTTAGGTTTTTACTGCCACTAAGCAATCATGGGTCGTGAACTCCCTTGAGGATGTCGACAGACTTCAGGAGGACATGAACCAGTGGAGCAACTGATCGGACTGCTGTAGTCTTAGAGTCAGTGTAGCGAATAGCAAGGTTTGGGACTGCACTTTCTACAGTGGATGAGGAACAGACTTTGGTTGGGGGGGTTCATAACAGACAAGGGGCTAAAGGATGAGGAGCAGTGCTTGGCAGCGATGGCTGGAAGAAAGCAAAGAGGGGTGACCAGCAGAGTGGAGAAGTAATCCTACCCACTTTATAAGGTGCTGGCCAGGCCCACCTGGTGTACTGCGTGCAGTTCTGAGCCCCAAATACTAAAAGGACATTGAGGTAGTAGAGGGGCTGCAATGCAGGGCCACCAAAATAATCAGGGCTATGGAGGGTAAGCCATGAGGACAGACAGAAGGCCCTTACCATGTACCTCTGGAAGAGAAGCTGAGGGGACAATCTCAGTCTTCCACATACCGAAGGGAATCTGAAGATCGAACATACGAAAATGCTTCGTCAGGTGTACTACAGCAGGACACAGAGATGCGCTGTGAAGCTCAAAGGTTGTAAATTTTAGGAGTAACATCAGGACACACTTCTTACCCAAAAGGGTGGTTAACCTGTGAAACAGCCTACCAGCAGAAAGGGTGGACATGAAGACATCTACCCTGACAGTAAGCCTGGACAAATTTCTGCATACCTCGAATCAAAGGATACCCTGACTCCGCAGGGTGGATGGGGAATCAAAGGCTACCCTGGGTAGCAGGAGGGTGGGAAAACCTCTATGACATCAGCATGCTTACACAGCATACTTGGTATCTGTTTATGAAGTGGTGGGGTGGTATAGAGGTGGACTTGGTGGATCTTGTGCCCTTCCAGACCTTAAATTACTATGTTACACTCTGCGATCGACTGCTTACTGCATTGTGGCGAATTCTGACTATGCCCTGGCAGTGGTGACCCCCCTGGAGGTATCATAGATGATCCAAGGACTGAGCTATGAGTAAGGAGTTAGTTTCAACCTCCTCCACCAAAACACAAACAAACAAAAAGAAACGTTATTTTGCTTTCCTCTTTCCAAATCCCTACTGATGTCTGTCTCTGCACATCAGACCACCCTCTGATCAGGTCTCTGACCTGCACATGGACTTACTTATTCAGAATAGCGAATCTGCCCTGTAAATATGAAACTCAATTGAATACTGCAGCCTTAATACACGTAGCACTGGAAATACTTACTCTGTATCCGGCTTGGTTACAATTTTGGGGGTGGAAGTCATATTTCTTTCCCCTTTATTTTAGAAGTTTTTGCCTTATTTTTAGAAGATAAGTAATTCCAAAATGGATTACCTGAAACTCTGCTAGGTATACACACACTGAATGAATGTACACAGAGCACTGGGCATATGTACAGTACAACACACATATTCCAAAAATGTTAGTGTACAGAATATGCATTACATGCAAACTTGCACTGACTGTCTAGTTTAATTTTATCAGGCAGACTTAGCCTCAAGTCCACCCTCTCCAGTGGGCAACTCTGTGATGATGTAATGTCTGAAATGGTCATTGGACACTGACTAGTAACCCATACAAGCTTGATTCTTGTCTGTATTCTTAACCTTGCAGCTTCTTTTCTCAGTTGCCATTTAGAGTCCTGGTCGGGTGTCAAGCTGTAAGATGGGTAGCTCACTTTAAGCGCCTCAATTTCCAGCAGAGCTTTGTTGATTCTGGTAATGGTGGGGTAGGGATTTAGGTCCACCTTAAACCTAACAGACAAAAACAAAAACAGTTCTCAAATTCATTTAAACTGTACAAGGCATAGATCAACAACCAAGGTTACTAGGGACGGCAGGGTACCAGGGACAGCCTTAACATAGAAACATAGAAACATAGACTTTGACGCAGATAAGGACGCTAGGCCTATCTAGTCTGCCCATTTCCTACAGGATAGGCCGCAGATCCTAGTTAACCAACAGCCTATATCTTCCTGCCCCCACAAGAATTGCCTTATGTCTGTCCCATGCATTCTTGAATTCTCCCCAGTTTTAGACCCCAACCTCCACAGGAAGGCTGTTCCATGCATCCACTACCTCTCTGAAATAATACTTCCTCACATTGCCCCTAGACCCGCCCTCCTTCTATCTTTAAATTGTGTCCCCTTGTTCTTGCAAGTCTCTTTTCTGAAAGATGCTACCCTCTTGGACTTTGTTGATTCCTTGAGGTACTTGAAAGTTTCTATCATGTCCCCCTCTCCCTTCTTTCCTCAAGGGTATACATATTAAGCTCCTTTAGTCTCTCCTCATCGGCTTCTCTTGCAGACCCTGCACCATTTAGTTGCCCTCCTCTGGACTGCCTCTATCCTGTCTATGTCCTTGCGGAGATGGGGTCTCAGAACTGGACACAGTATTCCAGATGGGGTCTCACCAACTGTCTGTACAGAGGGATAACAGCTTCCTGTTTTCTGCTGATGCCTCTCCCTATACATCCCAGTATACCCCGGCCCTCCTACTGTCCTCTCACATTGCTTGCTAACCTTAAGGTCATCTGATATGATTAGCCCCAGGTCCCTTTCCTGTTTTGTTGTTGTTACTACCTCCCACCCATTGTGTATTCTTCCCTGGGTTCTTGCTTCCCAGGTGCATTATTTTACTTTTTGCATTGAATCCTAGCTGCCATCGTCTGACCATTCCTCCAACTTTGCCAAGTCCCTTTTCATCCTTTCCGCCTCCTTGTGTATCAACCCTGTTGCAGATCTTTGTGTCATCTGCAAGGCATACTTTCCTTCAGTCCTCTGCAATGTCACTGATGAAGACATTAAAGGACTGGTCCCAATACTGAACCCTGCGGTGCCCACTAGTAACCGCCCTTTCTTCAGAGTGGACTCCATTTACAAATACAATTAATTACTGGCATTTTACAGGGCAGATATGAGACAAATGCATCTTCCACTAGGACAGGGCAGTACACTCCAATACTAGCACAGGTAGGATGCAAAGCTGGTGGCTGTGGGAATCTGGGCACATTGGACCTGCCATTGCAACCAGTGGTGGGTTTAGAGGCAGTACTGGTGGCCATCAGATCCGCCCCAAAAAAACTTCTCATACTTATGCCAGGCAGCGGCAGGAGAACGGGTTGAGGACTGATAGTGAAAGCAGAACGGAAGCACCCAGCTTGTCGGAGCAAGAACATGTAGGTTAGCAGTAGCCTGAACAATGGAAGTTCCACTAACACTGATGCTGAGAATCCATCAGGAAGGCAGTGGCAGAGTGTCAGGGGGCTGAGGTAGACGGCATGGAACCTCCTGTCTGCAGTGACAAGGATATAGCTGGAGCCAAGGGTCCAGGAGGTTCCAGAACTGTCTTAACGGTAGAGGATGGGGAGGGGTCCTGTTTCTTTGTAGACCTTTTGCTCAAAGCTGCTCGAAGCAGCCCTAAGTAAAATGGGCATTCCTTACACGGAGCAACTAAATACAAACCAAACTTTCCATACCTTTCTGGATTCAATGTGAGAAGTTTGAAATGCTTAATTTTCAGTGGGTTGCACAGCTCTAAAAATAACTCTGGTTGGAGGTTCTATTTAGTAAAACCAGCAGTAACAGAACTTGAAAAGGACCTTGGGGACCATCACTGATGAGAAGCAGAAGCTGTAAAAGCAATGTTGACCCCTGGTGAGAAACCGAAACATGGCTGCATAACATGCTGAGAATCTCAAGTGATTCTGTCCCTCTACAGGGCACTGGTAAGGCAGCGCTTGCACTGTGGGCAGCTCTGGTCACCGCAGCACACAAAGAGTACTGCAGCAACTGAGAGGCGATGGCAGAGAGAAACATTGAATCTGACAGCAGATAAGGAATCGCTTTGGCCCACCTAGTCTGCCCATTTTCCCTACCTATTTCCTATCTGCAGATCCTAAGTAATCATGCTACTCCCCTTTTTCCTATTATTAGAGTTACCTATGTCTATCCCATGCATTCTTAAATTCACCCACTGTTTTGCAGCCACAACCACCGCTGGTAGGCTGTTCCATGCATCCACCACCCTTTATGTGGAAAAATACCTACTCTGTTACCCCCCAGAGTCTACTCCCCCATTCTTATATCATGGCCCCTCGTTCTTAAACATTCTCTTTCCGAATGATGGTACCCTCCTGCACCTTATTTATACCTTAAGGTATTTGGAAGTCTCTATCATATCTCCCCCTCCTCTCTTCAAGAGAGTACATATTGAGGTATGCTAGTGTGTCCTCATATGACTTCTGGTGCAGCCCCTGCACCCATTTTAGTTGTGCCCTTCTGGACTGCTTCTACTCTATGTCCTTACAGAGGCGCAGCCTCCAGAACTGGACACAGTACTCAGGATGAGGCCTTGCCAATGTTCTGACAGTGGCATACCACACCTTCCTCCTGCTGGAATACCTCTCCCTATGCACCCCAGCATTTCACTTGCTCTCCTCACAGCCATCTCACATTGTTTGGAAACCTTTAAGTCATCAGATACGATCACTCCCAGGTCCCTTTCCTGTTTGTTTGGCAGTCAGTATCTCCCCCAAACATGTACTCCTCCCCTACAACCTGCATTTCTTGTTCCAAGTATATGATCCTGCACTTTTTTTTGCACCAAATCTTCACTGTCACACCCTTGACCACTCAAATCTGCTTAGGTCCCTTCTCATTTTCTCCACCTCTCCTGGGGTGTCCACCCTGTTGAGATCTTACGTGTTGTCTGCAAAAGACACCTTGCCTGATAGCCATTCTGCAACATTGCTTATGAAGACGTTAAAGATGATTGGTCCCAGCACGGATCCCTGTGGGACCCCACTGGTCACCCTCCTCTCTTCAGATTGGACACCATTCATCACCACCCTCTGTGTCCTATCGCCCAGCCAATTTTGACCCAGTTTACTGCCTCAGACCCACCCCAGGCTGGCCAGTTTGTTTGTAAGTCTTCTATGTGAGACTGTGTGGAAGGCCTTGCTGAAATCGGAAGCACCAGCGAGGCAGACAATAGGAATGCTGACCTTCGGCACAGACCACGGCACAATGCTGGCGCAGAGTACTGTGCTGCCCGTTCAACAGGTGTTTCTGTGGGGGCTGTCCCCACCCTGCACTTTAGGATTATCAACCCAGGTTGGAGTTGGTCTGGGGAGGCAGAACATCGGGAAAGCGAAGCACGAAAAGGACCATTACAGCGAATGCCACCATAATGGTCTTTTTTTGTGTTTCGCCATTGCGGTGTCAACCTGAAGGAGTGCGCTGCTGAGATCCAGGTAGGCCAAGTCCACCGCTCCTCCTGATCAACTTCCTAGTCACCCAGTCAAATAAATCTATCAGATTAGTTTGACAAGACCTTCCAGCTGTGAATCCATGAAGCCTCAGATCCTGTAATCCGCTGGATTCAAGATAAATCACCAACCTTTCTTTTAGTAGTGATTCCATTCGTTTCCCCACCACCGAGGTCAGGCTGACTTGCTCTTAATTGCCTGCCTTCTCCCTGCTCCACTTTTGTGGAGAGGGACTACATTTGCCCTCCTCCGGTCCTTTGGTACCTTGCCAGTTTCTAGCGATCTCTTGAACAGGGCTGTCAGTGGTGCCTCCAGCACTTCCGAGTTCTCTTAATGGGATGTATCCCAACCAGCCCCACTGCCTTGTACACTTCCAGCTTTGTGAGCTCCTTTGGAATTCTGTCCTCTGTAAAGGGACTGATGTCTACCTCCCTTTCAGTGGTGCTTCTAATTCCTAACTGTGGTCCCTCCCGTCCCTTTTCTGTGAATACTGAACAAAATATTTGTTCAGTATTTCTGCTTTTTCTTAGTCCCTCTGTGCACTCACCTCTTCCTTTTAGTCTCACAATCCCTCCCTTAGCCTTTTTCTTTCATTAATGTACCTGAAAAGTTATTTTTCATTTTATCATTGCCTGGGCTATTTTTTCTTCTAATTGCACCTTGGCTCCTGCCCATTTTCCCCACCTCCCTCTGCTTTTCCAGATACAGTTTCCTGTCTTCCTCCTCTGTGATTTCTTGTACTTCCTGAATGCCCCCCTTTTGCCTTTACCTTCTCAGCACTTCCTTTGAGAACCATTGTGGTTTCTTCTTTCCCTTTGTTTTGCTCATTTGCCTAATGCAATGGGCTTTGCCTCCACTATGTCTCCCTTAAGATTCTCCCATTGTTCATCTACCCCTCTCCTTGTGCTTCCCTGACAGCAGTTTCCTCAGACATTCCCCATCTTTGCAAAGTTGGCTCAACTGAAGTGCAGGACCTTTGCTTTCACGTGGTTTGACTCCTCCACTGTCCTTACCCTGAACCATACAATATTTTGATTGCTTGATCGCGGTGACCACCCACCTTTACATCTGTAATTCTGTCCCTTTTGGTTAGTACCAGGTTCAATATTAGTTCCTCTCGGGTGGGCTCTAACACTAGCTGTTTGAGACTCGCCCCCTGCAGTGTGCCAATGATGTCTCTACTCTAGCTGTGTCTGCAGCATGGCTGCTCAATCGACATCCAGCAGACTGAATTCTCCCACCACCTGCACTTCCCTTCAGCAGTCATTCTGTGGATTGCTTTTACAAGTACCCTGTCCAGCTCTTTCCCCTTGTGTGGGAGGTCTATAGATCACTCCAGTGTGAATTTCCCATCTCCAAAGTGATCCACAGTGCCTCCGTCTCTTCCTGCATTCCCTGTATCTCAGTTGTTTTAATTTCCTCCCTGATGTAGATAGCCACACCTCCTCCCTTTTACCCACCTTGTCCCTCCTAAACAGGTGTAACCTGGTATGGCTACATCCCAACAATGATGAAGTGAATAGGAAGGTTAAGAAAATGTTTAAGCAGGCTTGGTAAGTTTCCCTAGAATGGGAAGGTTAAAGCAATATAGAAGAAAGCTTGATAGGTTTTCTCTGGAATGGGAAGATTAAAGAGAATGTTTAGGCAGGTAGAACTGGTTTTCCTGGAATTGGAAGGTTAAGGGAATGTTGAAGCATGCTTGGTAGGTATTTCCTGGAAGGGTAAGGGAATGTTTACATGAGCTTAGTAGGTTTTGCCTGGAATGGGAAGGTAATGGAATGTTGATTCAGGCTTTATAAGTTTTCTCCGGGGGAAAAAAGAAAGTCTAACTAAAGATATTATGGATAAGTTGGATCAGAGGAAATATTTTCAGCTTGTTCAGAGCAGTAGAACTAGACGAATAGCCAGAGTCAGGGGCAAAGTGAGGATGGATTTTACCCAGGAGTGGTGTGAACCAACAGAACTAGCTTCCAAAGAAAGTGCAAGTCGGAAGTGTTGGGTCGTTGAAACTCAAGTTGCATGAACTTCTCATGAAGAAAAACATTGCTGGATACACCGTTTAATTTCTGGGATGAAGGCAGGGTCATGAAGAGCATGCATCGTAGCAGAATTAGTTTGCTGTGAGAAATGGTAGATCATCTATCCTTGGGTGCCCTAAGATTTCCACCGCTGGTGTTTTTCCTCACATGGTTTCAACGGTCATAAAATATATTGGTTCCACATCCTATCAAAGAGCACCAAATCATGCTTAAAGAGCACCCATTACTTTTATAGTACATCAACCCAAACGTAGAATACCCTTACCCAAGCTGACAGAAGTGTATTTTTTAATTAATTGTTGCCTGTATGTGATAAAAGGAGATCATAACTGGCTCCATGGAACCCGATAGCCCAAATCCTGCCACTTTCCAACTGCCAGACATGCTTGCATGTTTTGTGATACCAAAAAATGAAGAAGCATTGGAGGCACCCTCCATACAGTTGAATGAGGATGGTTTTACATGCATTTTATTATGATTTAGAGGTCCGATTATAACAAACCAAGGCCACCGCCGACTAACAAGGACCCTGTTCATCAGCGGTGGCCTTGATTCGTTATAAATCAGACCTCTGAATCATAATAAATACATGTAAAACCCAATTCAACTCCATGGAGCATGTCCCTCATTCTTAATTTTTGACATCCTAAAACATCTTGACCCCGTCAGGCGATGTCTGTCATTTCATGAAGTGGCAGCGTTTTTGACTGTCGGCTCCATGGAGCAAAAACAATCTCTTTTTTTTTTTTTTAACAAATACAGGCAGCAATTAATTAAAAATATGTTTCACTCAACTTGGGGCTAGAGTAAGGGTAACTGTATGTTTGGGGTGGGTGTTACTCCAGAAGCTACGCTTTAACAAAATGAAAGTCACAAATAAGGCCCAAGTAGCCTTACCCTAATGTAAGGTAGCCGTGTCATTTGCTAAAATGTTAATTCCTGCAGTTTTGAGAGGAAATGGATATCATATTTGGCTCTACAGAGCTGGCAGCCAGATCCTGCCACCTCCCGATTCAGGGGCCCGCCCCAATGGACTGACATTTTCCTGCCACGCTGTTTGTAGAATGCTGGAGTGCTCTCCATCAAAGTGAATGTGGGCATCCTACTGCCATGAGAAAATAATTGGTTGGTTCTCTGGAGTCACCTCTTATTTCAAAAGTCTAATTATTTTTACTGTCACTATATTTTGTGTAAAACATCCACTGGATTATCACATTATAGGAGGTTAGCATAGACAGAGCTTTGATCCACATGCTTCCCCCAAAAAGATAAGTAGTTTTGCTGTTAACTAACACACATAAGCCTGTGGAAGAAAGACTATTCTGCTTACCGATTTAGAAAATCAGAGGCTCAACATACAGTATTAAGTTTTTCTGGTCTTTGTACATTTTCTTAATACATTTTTTATTGGTTTTACCATTTCATTAATCAAACATTAAATAGAGGATCTGCAACAGATGGACTCAAAATATGCAATTTATCTTCATATGTGAAAGGATAGGATCATACCTCATGAGTGGCAAAGTCCTGAGTGAGTTAAATGGCATTTTGAGTCGATTATTGCCTATTTAATTTATTAAACATCAGTTTGCACATTATATCTTTTAAATCTGCTGGTTGTATGAAGATTTAACAGCTTCTGTTGGATTTCAATTGTGAGCTTCAGTGCTGCATTGGACTATTGTGATGCCACCAGCATTGTGAAAGCTTCTCTCCGATTGGTTCAGTATTTCACTGTAATGTACCCAACAGAGAAAGACTTCATCTGTGACATTGCCAACTCACAAGATAATATATCTTGTGAGCTGGGTGTAAGATATCACTTTTTCTTGCCACGTTATCTCCACTAGCAATGTATAAATCCACTTTATACAACATGTGTGCAACAAAAACGTAAAGATAAAACAGTTTTATATAAGCTGGAAGGGAAATTTAGGAAGGATACAAGAAAGTACTTCTTCACTGAAACAGTGGTGGATGACTGGAACAGTCTTCCAGCAGAAGTAGTGGGCTTCAAACATGCATGGGACAGGCACAAAGGAATCTGTGGGGGATGATAGCTGGAGATGAGGTAGAGTTTAGGTGACAGTACATGATAGGAAAAAATTAGCAGACTGGGTGGGTTAAGTGGTCCTCATCTGCCGACAAAGTCTATGTTTTTATGACACGAGTCATAGCTGACCTCTAGATAATGGTATCTAAATGTCAACTATATTATCTTGAAAATTCTAATTTTAATTAGTTTTCTGGGAGTGTTCAATCAGTGGGAGAGCAGTTTAACAATACTTGATGACATCAGAACAGAGCTATGTGGTAGTCTAACTGGGTACTCTAATCACAGTGATAACTTACCTTACAGGTAACTGAACAAGGATTGGATAAATTTGCAGGTATGCTCCTTTAAGCCCATGTTGCTCATATTTATTATTCTATTTATTTTATTTAAAATCTTGAGAAAAGTGTAGGTGTTTGCCTGGTTGTTGTAGTATGTGTGTGTTTTGATGCTATTTATGAAAATTTTAATAAAGAATATTTAAAAGAGGTCCAGCCAAAAATGTGACCTTGCAGAATCAGCACATCTCCAAAGTTTCATACAAAAACTAGATCACAAGCCATTTTGTAACCTGATTCCACTCACTGTTCAAAAGTCAGTGAAGAGCTACTGCTGATGTCCTAATCAGAACTCACAGCCTAGTCCTCCATGTCAGCAACCTTACAGGACTTGCTTCTCCAAAGTTTAAGAACCTGTAGCTGTAGCAATCATGTGAAAACAAAAAACTGACATAGGGTTGCATATAGCGATGCATTTCCAGAATGTTCAGATGCATGGTACTATACTTTGAATGTGGCTGGAGCTGGTTTTGGAAGCGGCCCCGGACAAAGCTACTAAGCGTCAAGGTGGTGCACAATTTCAGAATGTTTTTGGGGAGGAGAGACATGCAGCCTCAGAATGTGGCAGGATGCATCTCCAAATGTGGTGGTGACACTCAGTCTTGAAATGCGACATGCACACATCTACAAATTTGGCAGGGATTGACTAATTCAGAATACAGTAGGCACATACTCTGTTCAAATGTAGCAAGATATACCATTTTATTCTGAAACTGTTTCTCCTGCCACATTGCAGAACTATACTTCCACCATATTTCAAACCTGTGCATGCAACCCACCAAATTCTGACACGGTATATCCTCTGTTACATTCTGACATTGCATGTTCCTGCCACATTTCAAAAGTGCACATCCACTACATTCTAAAGTTGTGTATCAATGCCACATTTGGAAAGTGTGTCACCACCACATTCAAAATGGCATCACTGCCACACTTCAAAATTGTGCATCCTGGCCACATTCTGAAATTACTGCTGCATTCCACAAGTAAATGTCCTGCTTACATTCTACAATTGCATGCTCTAGCCACATTCGAAACTGCATCCCTGCTGCATTATGAAATTGTAGCCACTATTTTTCAAAACTGTTTCTCCTTGCCGCATTCCAAAATATTCGTTCTCATCATTCCAAAATTATGCATTTTGGCTACATTCTAAAACTGGGTATCCTCATCACATTTTAAAATTGTGTCCCAGCCACATTATGAAATTTTACCACCACCACATTGCAAAACTGTGTGTTACTGCTGCATTCCAAATTGCCCATCTACTGTCACATTCTGAAAATGTGCATCCCCACAATATTCCAAAACTGCACACCTCTACGACTTTCCAAAAATAGGCATGTCTGCCACAGTATAAAATTGGATAGCCAAGCCACATTTTAAAACTGCGCATCCCTGCCACTTTCCAAAACTGTGCATCCCTCCACATTCTAAAACAGTGTGTACCTGACTACCTGTCACATTTCAAAAACGATTTCCTGCCAAGCTCCAAAATTACGCATCCCACCACATTCCAAAAATGTTCAATCCTGCCACATTCTGAAACTGCATGTTGTCACAAACCCACTCCTGGGATCAGGCCCTCTACTACCACAGGGCCTAACCTTTAGTACGCGATTAGTGAACAGGGGACAAACAGGGACACCCTCCTGTTTGTTTTGAGTCTGAGCAAACTACCAGTACGAGTCCTGGCATCAATTATGAACCCTTTTAGCTAGCATATCCAGGTAACAGGTCCAAATATCACACTCTTCGGGAAAGCAGTGCAATATACTTGGCCCAGTGGGCATACAACCAACCTGGCTCACAACACCCTTCCAACTCAATTGAGACGCTGGTATTTTTCTTACCTTGCTGGATCTTTACACAGATTCTTGTTAGTCTGGCTGCATAAGGTAACACAATAAGCATTTAACAGCTGTGTTAGAATATTAAGACTGTTTCTCCATTCACACACAAAATTGAGCATGTCTTTGGCAGCATTTAAGGAAAAACTGAGTTTACAAAAATTAAAAATAGTAAATAAAATACAAAACACAGAACATATATACATTAAGTGTACAGTCTCAAAATAAATGGACAGTTATAAACAAAGCACCTTACACTGAATAACTAAGCCTACCCTAGTTACAGTTGGCAAATAAATGGAATGAAACTACCTATGTTGGTATAAGTGCCTCTCTTTGAGTCCAGGAATAAATGTGCCCTATAGAAGTCCAGAACACAAGTGTCAGTCCTTTCAGCAGGCTTGACAGTATCAAAGCGTTAAAGTCCCACCCTCCTTGTGATGTCACCGCTCTGGTTGTTGGCATGAAGTCACTCTTAGTCCTGTAATTGATTGGTCACGCCCTGCACACTGCTAAACATTCCAGTTTAAACAAAATATATACTTCCTAATTAGTGAGCTACAGAGCATGCTTTATGACAGGACAGAATATCCTTTGATTTCTCAGGAACATGGTCTGAGAACCACCTCTCAACATTGTGAGATTTTGACATAGACTGACTAGGAAGCATTCTCCCTCCTGTCATCTCGTAAAAGGCAATATTTTCACTTCAAAACACCAACTCTCTAAGAACATGACTTCTATAATTTCCACATAGGTTTTTGTCAGGCATGTGTTAGATTCTTTGAAGTTAGCGATTTCCTTCCACTCAGAACAGTACATTTTCAAAACTCTAATGTTCCAGGATACCTTGTGCTAACTGCCATGTTTCACAAGCAGAATTAAAAAGTACAGTTACGTAAGAACTTACCGTAACAGTAGATCTTCGAGAACAGCTCTTGTAGCAGGTTACACCATTAGGACTGAAGCCGCAGGCGTCAGGACTACTTGCAAAAATTCTAGCTAGCTCTCTTCAGCGGGGACCGCCCCGGCGTCACGTGTGGTACAAAGGGGCGGTCCATGCAATCCCAGTTCTCCGCCGGAGACTTCCAGCCGCAGGCTGACATCAGAATGGGAGACCGAGGATCTACAGTCAGAAGAAAAGGCGGAAAAAATTCCTTGTTGATAAAGGCTAAAAAGCCATGCCTCCTCAAGGGGAAGGTGGGCGGGAAGGTACCTGCTGCAAGAGCTGTTCTCGGAAGATCTACTGTTACGGTAAGTTCTTACGTAACTGTAACTATCTTACCGAGACACAGCTCTTGCAGCAGGTTACACCATTAGGACTGATTCCCAAGCAGTAACGCTGCCAAAAATTCCAGGAGGAGAAAAAAGAAATACATTCCAGGTCCTGAATCTAGGACAGGAGACCCTGTGGCACCGCCAGGCCGAAACTGCTCTTCGCCTAGAGGCAATGTCCAGGCTATAATGCCTGATAAATGTATGCACAGAGCTCCAAGTGGCTGCAGCACATATGGCAGAAGTGGAGCGTTTGGTGCTGCAAAAGAGGTGGCCACGCCCCTAGTGGAATGCCCCTGGACTGAACCGGGAGGGCTTGCTTGAACTCATAACAGAAAGAAATACACTGGACAAGCCAGCGAGACAGGGATTGTTTGGATACAGGTTGTGCAACACCCTCTCAGAAAGGAAATGAAAAGTTACTCAGAACTACGAAATGGTTTAGTTCTGTTGGCGTAATACCTCAGGCTGCGGTGAACATCCAGGGTGTGGAGCAGAACCTCTCCTCTATTCAAGTAGTTCGGAAGTAGACCAGTAGGTCAATGTCCTGATTTAGAGTGAGTGAAGAGACCACCTTAGGCAAAATTTAGGATTAGTCCTCAGGGATACTCTGTCCGGTGGAAAACTAAATAAGGCTCTTTGCACATGGTAGCGTGAAGCTCAGAAATTCTTCTCGCTGAAGTAACAGCAACCAAAAAAGCGTTTTCCACAACAGAAAGCGTAGCTACGCAATCTGCGGCAGGTTCGAAGGGGAGTAGCGTGAGTTGTTCCAGGACAAAGAGCAAATCCATGGAGGTACTGGGTCCTTAATGGGTGGCCTAAGGTGACACCCTCTCAAAAATTCCGAGGCATCTAATTGTGCCACAATACGATGTCACGGAAGGTGGTAGGCAGAGATGGTACAAAGGTGCACCTTGATAGAGAGTAGGCTGAGACCCGAGCGAAAGAGGAGAGCAGGTAGTCAACACCACTCCCGGGAGCAACCTAAAGGGAAAAAATCGCGTGCTCACGACCATAAACAAAAGGCGCCATTTCATGGCGTCGTGTATCGTTGCCGGCTTTCTGGCTGCAGAAAGAACCTGCAACCTCTTAGAGACCCCGTGACGCTTAAGATGGCTATGTCTCTAGGAGCCATGCATGCAGGTTCAGGGACGTAAGTCCGGTGGACCAGTGAACCTTCCTCCTGAGACAAGAGATGGGAGCTGAGCGGCAGCGAGAGCGGAGGTTCCCGGGATAGCTGGATTAGCAAGGGAACCAGGTCTGCCTGGGCCAGAAAGGGCCACCAGGATCATAGATGCATGCTCCCTCGCAGTTTGAGAAGAACTCTCTGGATCAACGGGAAGGGAGGGAAAGCGAGAGGAATCTGTCCCCCAGGAGAGGGACAAGCGATCTCGCCAGAAAACACCAGGCCTGGATCTAGCGAGCAGAAATTGGGCAGTTTTGCACTGGATGGGGATGCGAACAAGTCCAACTCTGGAGTTCCCCATCACAGAAACAGATCCTCTGCCACCTCTTGAAGAAGTTCCCACTCGTGGACTCTGGCCTGGGGCGACTCAGGCCGTCTGCAATCGTGTTGTCCACCCGGGAACATGTACAGTGATCAGATTCGCGCCGTGTCGGATTCCCAATCACACACCCTCATGGCCTCCCTGCAAAGAGGTAAGAGTGTCGCCTCCTTGTTTGTTGGTACTACATCACCGCCGTGTTGTCTGTCTGAAGCAGAAGAGTACTGGTGGGATTTCTGACTAGAAAAGCCTGCAGGGCATAGAGACCCACCCTCATCTCTAGAGCGTTGATATGGAGATGAGCTTCCAGAAGGGTCCACATACCCTTGGACTTCACCCGTTCAGGTGTGCCCCCACCCTAGACCTGAGGCGTCTGTGGTGAGGGATTACCTCCAGGGACAGTGCTACAAGCAGGGGCGCCTGAGGAAGAGCGACCCTGGATCTAGCCACCACTGCCAGTCTCGAATCATGGTGTTCGTGATTCTGACTGGATGCTGCATGGGTCTTGCATTTGATCCCATTGCACCTCGAGCATCCGCTGGGTTACCCGCATGTGGAGCCTTGCGAAGGGATGGTAGGAATGGCGCAGCCATGTGACCGAGCAAGCGAAGGACCGACCTGGCAGGGACGGTCCTGTTCGACGATAGCTCCCTGATGAGGGATCTGATCGCTCCGCCCTGTCATCTGGAAGAAAAGCTCTTCCCTGAACGGTGTCCAGTACTGCACCTATGAATTGCAGCTTCTGCGACGGTACCAGGAGAATTTCGTGGTTGATTAGGATGCCAGAGATCGAACAAGACCTGGGTGCTCTGGATCGCGCTAACAATGCCTCTCTGAGGCGGCCATGAGAAGCCAATCGTCCAGGTACAGGAACACACAATGGCCCTGTCTCCTTAGAGACGCCCACGACTGCCATGCATTTGGTAAAGACCCTGGTGCGGATGACAGTCCGAATGGAAGGGCTCGGAATTGAAGGTGGTGGTCAAGGAACTCAAGCGCAGGAACCTCTTGTGCGCCTGAGCTATAGGGATATGCAGGTATGCGTCCTGCATGTCTAGAGACGCTAAAAAGGCTTCTTGTTTCAGCATGGGAATAAGACCGGAAGAGTCACCATCGGAATCTCTTGTAGGCGACCGACACGTTGAGGTCGCTGAGGTCAGAATCGGATGGAGGTCCCTGATTTCTTTGGAACCAGGAAGAAGTGGAATAAAATCCTTGTCCTCTCTGGTTCTCCGGGATGTACTCTATCGCTCCCTTTTGCAAGGCGCGAGTACTACGCCAGATCGGAGATTTGTGCTGACCCGGATACCGGGAGAGCAAAGGAGGCCTCGAGGGTGGCTTTTCTGCGAATTCTATATAGTGGCCTCTTCCGACCAACTGGAGAACCCACCTGTCGGTGGTTATAGCCTGCCATCCGGCAGGAAGTTCGAATCGACCCCAACCATGATTCCCGTTGATCCTGAGGGCAGGGGCGGAAAGGAGTCAGGCTGTGGCAGCTGAGGGTCCCACTGGCTGGGCGGCTTAGGAGTATGCTGGCCTCGCCGCGGGCTGTTCCCTGGGCTCTACGAAACCAGAGCCCTCTGTTGTGGAGTGGAGTGGGACTGCTGCCTCTGCATCCGTCCACAATTTGGCTTTGGTTCCTCTGAAGGGAACTAAGCCTGGGTCAGTACATGGCCTGAACCGACCTCACCGCCTTCCTGGCCTCTTGAAGTCTGGTAATAATCTTCTCTGAAGGTTTACCAAACAAGACTTCTCCCTCGAATGGAGCGTCCATTATATTCTTCTGGACGTCCGGGGTAAAGCCGGAGACACGTAACCAAGAGTGCCTCCGGAGGCACGCCAGAAGCTGCTGCTCGTCCGAGGAGTCCGCGAGTTGTACGCTGCTCGTAGCACTTGGGTTCCCACGTCCGAACCCGCACAGAGGAGCTGAAGCATCTCCTCCTTCTGCTCACCTTCCGCAGGTTTTCAGCTGCTTCCAGACCCTGTTCACAAGGTATTTTGGAACTGAACCATGTGGGTCAAATAATTCAGGGATCTGATGGAGCAGGTAAGCGAGAGTCATTAAGCCTACCCGTGGCGTCCAACTGCTTGGACTCTGGGTCCGTGGCAGGGTGCTCAGATGTTGCGGTCTCTGGGACCCGGTCATGTGAGGCTGTGATGACCAGAGAGTCGGCCTGAGGCTGCTGGAGTCAAGTCTGGTCTTCTCTAGGAGCCTTGGTACAGCGATCAGCTTTCTGCCAGCATCGCGGGAGCGAATGTGGACGCTTCCATGCTGCCTTTGCGACGTCCATGAAAGTGTCAACCAAGGGTGGCACCACCACAGGCTTTGGGGTCCTTTGTCAAGATATCTGGCAAGGCGATCCTTCGGGTCTAGTTCTTCCATCCCATCCCATGTTCTCTTGGATGTGTCTCATATCCAAGACGAAGGGTCATCCGGAGGAGACTTGACATGCGTGGGTCCGGAGAAGGGATGGAGAGAGGAGATGGGATCTGGATGTTGAGAACTCTGATCCCATGTCGTCCGTCGAAGGCGATCGTCTCGTCTCCTGGGTCTCTTGGAGCTGGGTGCCCTAGAAGAAGATATAGGCGGAGGTCTCTGTTTGTCTGGTCTCCCCTGGGAGGGTTCCGTACTCGGGAGGAGGTAAGCAGCCTGCCGACCCTGATGGCGAGGGGGCAGGAACCGGAGGTGTAGGAAGAAGAGGAGGAGGAGTAGGAACCATGTCCTTCTTTATGGTGTCCACCAGTAAGTGAAGGGTCCTTCACATCCGCTAAAGAAAGGCCCGCGACGGTCCGAGCGCGGTGGATGGTCGTCTGGTCCCGGCATCGGCTCCACAGGGGCTCAGGTAGAGCGAGGTTCCCTGGGCATCTCGACAAGACCGGGTCGCCTGTCTGGTCCTCGGGCTGCATCAATTCCTCCTCGGTTAAGGTCTGCTGACCAACATCGGTCGGGGCGTCAGGGCTCTCTTCTCAGGAGGAGCGGGCGCTGGCCCCCTACCGTCCGCTGAGGCGTTGGCTTGGCGGCGGCGGTCGTCCTGGCTGACAGCGGCTCCAGGGATGTATGGCGGGGGCCGACGGCACGGACGCACCGGCATCAGATCCCAAGGACTCTTCAAAGGTAAGCTCCAACGTCTCGAGGAGGCAAGGAAGCTGACCTGGACGCCGGGTTCAGGCGGGAACCCGACTTATGATGATGATGGTGATCCCAGACTTCACCAAGGCCCTGGAGGATGAAGACGAGGAAGGCCTGGCGGACTTGGCCTGAGAAGAGGACTTCCTGACCGCAGCCAGGGAGACTGAGAGCTGGCCCTGGAGGGGCGGTCGGACCTGGAACGAGGAGCTGCAGTGTCGCAAGCCCTGGAGGGAACCTGGAAGGGGGCCTTCTCCCTTCGTTTCTCAAGCGTGCTTGTGGGTCTTTTTAGAGGACTTCTTGGAAGACATGGTCTTTAGCTTTTCTTCCAATAAGAAAGCCTGAAGGGCCTTCTGACGTCGGATCCGGGTTCTACTGTTAAACCCCTGGCAGAAGGAGCAGGCCCAGGTTTGGGCCTAGGCACAGACATGAGCCGGTGTCAGCGGATCCTTGAAGGGGATCTGTTTCCACAAGCACACTTGGAAGAGTGACCGGAGGTCGGAGAGGACATCAGCGAAAAACTTGCTTGAAGAAATCCAAATTTCCGTGGAAAGAACTTAACCCGCGTCGCGCTAGAGCTGAACTGAAGGGCCGAGACATGCAAGTCGGCGGTGAGGAAAGAACTGGGAATCTGGTAGGGACTGCCCCTTTTGTACCACGCCTGGCGTCGGGGCAGGACCCGATAATAAGGCGGTCCCCGCTGAAGATAGCTAGCTAGAATTTTTCCTGGTCCTGACACCTGCGGCTTCAGTCCTAATGGTGTAACCTGCTGCAAGACTGTGTCTCAGTAAGATCATATTTTATAGTAAAATATAATACAAATAACAAGCAGGCGGCTATTGTGACACCTCCTCCTAGACTAAATCTGGGGAATCTATTCCTAGTCATGGATGAGTTCTCAAATTCAGTTCACTGCTTTAACCGATGTGATAAGACTGTCTGCATTGGCATTTGCTGCCCTGCCCTGTGAGTGACAGTTATATCGTATCCTTGTAAGGCAAGGCTCCATCTTAAAAGCCTACCATTTGTCTTACCCATTTTGTCCAGCCAAACCAGGGGTTATGATCCGTCTGTACTTCAAAGTGCTACCTGTATAGGTATGGCTCTAATTTCTTCAGTGCCCACACCAGGGCAAGGCACTCCTTCTCCACTGTAGAATAAGCATGTTCCCTTGAAAGTCATTTCTTACATGAGGTACACTATTGGGTGATCTTTCCTTGGTTAGAAGTCTGGCTAAGTACTGCCCCAACACTCGCGTCTGGAGGCATCGGACTACAAATGGCTTACTGTAGTCTGGACTGGCCAACACAGGGCACCGACAGGGCCTCCTTTAGCCATGTAAAGGCTCGCTCACAGGCTGGTTCCAAGTTTACTTTTAGGCATTCTTTTCTTTAGCAGGCCAGATAGGGGAGCTGCCATGGCACTGTAGTTTGATACAAATTTTCGATAGCACCTGCAATCCCTAGAAAACTCTGGACCTGCTTCTGTGTTTCAGGTCTGGGCCACGCCTCTATTGCCTCAATCTTTGCTTGTCTGAGTTAGCTGAAGTGAATGGCTATCTGAACAGTTATCTAGGTGTAAATCTCAGGTGGCTGAAGGGATTGTTGTTTGTGCAATTTAATTACAAGTAGAAAGATCTATTAAGTAGAGGGAGTGGCTTAGCTAGAAGGAAGCTAGATTTAAACACTGACCTAGATAGATTCTGCCAAAGGCTTGGCAGAGAACACCAGGAGGAAGGAGTGCTGTGTGACTGGACTTCTCTACTGCGACTAAAGAGTAGAACTCTTCTACTGGGACCTTCAATTTAGGGTAAAAAAACACAAACAAAAAAGTTAGTGTGTTTGTCTGAGTTAGCTGAAGTGAATGGTTATCTGAGCAGTTATCTAGGTGTAAATCTCAGGTGGCTGAAGGGGATTGTTATCTGTGCAATTCAATTACATGTAGAAAGATCTATTAAGTAGGAGGAGTGGCTTAGCTAGAAGGAAGCTAGATTTAAACACTGCCCTAGATAGATTCTGCCAGAGGTTTGGCAGAGAACACCAGGAGGAAGGAGGATGTGTGACTGGACTTCTTACTGGGACTATATTGCCCTCCTTCCTCCCTCCACTCTCCCACTCAAAGCTAGTTCTACTTTTATAGGCACAGGATTTGACTGACGACTGGAACTTCCTGTTAGGGAGCAAGTAGTGATCACAAAGCCACCAAAGACTCACCATCCTAGAAGGGCAAGAGTAGCCTCCGGCCCCCCTAGCTGCTGGAGGTCTGCTCTGAGCAAGTAAGGGGTCTACTAAGAAATATAGGATCTTCTTGTTTCAGAACAGGACGATCAGGAGCTTAAGCACGCACAGAGGCAGTAAGTAAGTAGGAGAGAAGAACAAAAAAAAACAGAGGAAAGAGTAAGGATTCCAAACAGAGAAGGGCCAGAAATAAGCACGATGGGAGTGGTGCAGTGCAGTGACTGTGGAGTAGCAGTGTTCGGGAGACGTTCTGGAAGATGCAGTGTTGTCCCATCTGCAGGCACCTCTCTGGGCTGAGGGAGGAGGTTGCTCATCTCCAGGCTGAGTTAGCCAGGATTTGTGGGATCTCCTCTTCTATCCAGGGACTACCAGGGCCACTGCCATTACCTCAGAGGTTGCCAAGAAAGAGGAGGTTGGACCACAGTGGGCTCAGAGAGGATGAGGGTGGTGGAACAGGCGCATCCCTCCAGTTGTACCTCTCCACATTCCTATGCCATTCTGGCAAAGTGTGGTTCCTCTATGGAGGCACCTGCAGTGGAGACCAAGGAGGATGCTGGGAACCTCCACAAGGGAGACCCACAGGAGGTGGCAGGGGACCCCACAGTTGAAGGAAACAACTCCTGGTGGGGACTCCATTGTTAGGAAGGTAGAACTGGGGAGGAAAGGGAGAGGAAGTAAGGTGCCTGCCTGGTGCCATGGCTTGAGGGACAGGGAGAGAATCCTCAGGCTTGCCAGAGCAGCTGCACAGGGAGAACTGGATGTCATTGTCCACCTAGGGACAAATGACCTGGCTAAGAAAGGGATCAGAGCAATGCAGGAAGAGTTTGTGGAGTTGAGGAGGGGCCTTAGACAAGTAGCATGCATGGTAACCTCCTCTGAGGTGCTGCCTGTGCTAGGCGTAGGTGAGGCTAGGGTGCTCCACACCATGGGACTCAATTGGTGGTTGAAAACTGGTGCAGAGTTCAGGGATTTGGTTTCACTGGGGACTGAAGGTCCACCTGGAGTGATGCAGGCCTATACTGGCATGATGGGCAGCATCTGTCCAGGAGGGGAACCAGGATCTAGGTGATAGGTTTAAATGCTTCATTGAAGCATTTAAACTAGCCAAGGGGCAGGCATGGAAAGGAGCAGGAAATCTAGACCCCTCGCCCCCAAAAAGTCAGGGTAGTAAGTAGGGTAAACACCAAGACAGAGATGTCGATAGGAAGAAGGGCAGGGGTAAATGGAGAAAGCGACAAAGGCAACAAGGACAGGGATGGGGCAAAAGGAATAAGGCCATCAGGAAATGGAGGGTAATGAGTAATAATGCCCGAGGTCTGGGCAACAAACTCCCTGAACTGGTGGCCTTGATGGAAGAGGATGCCTGGATATCGTAGTAGTCACAGAAACATGGTACACAGAGAACCATGACTGGGATGTTAACATACCAGGGTACATAACCTACAGGAGAGACAGGAGGGAAGAAGAGGGGAGGAGTAGCTCTCACGTAAGGAAGGGATAAAAGCAACAGAACAAAAGAGTAAACAGGAGGATAGGAGGCACTGTTGGTCACTCTAGAGACTGGAATGGCACCACAATCCACACCGGATTGTATACAGGCACCCATGTCGGGAGGGAATGGACAAGGATATGACAGAAGGCATTCTCAGGATGGCAGAGAAAGTGGAGATACTGTTGATGGGAGACCTGAATATGCCAGATGTTAACTGGAGCACATTTGCAACAGCCACATCCAGAGTAGGGCCATTCTTGATGCCCTACATGTGGCATACCTCAGACAGCTAGTTTGGAACCCACTCGTGAGGGACAATCTTAGACCTCGTAATCTCAAATGGGGACAGTGAGAGGATCTCAGATCTAGAAGTGGGTTGCCATCTGAGAACAAGTGATCATCAAACAGTGTGGTTCACGATAAACTCAGCTACAGAGTCAAGCCATACAAAAGTGAGGGTACTGGACTTCAGGAGGCCTGACTTTGGCAAGATGGGAGAAACAATGGGAAACATCAAACTGCCATCATAGAGGCAGCAAGCCATTGTGTGAAGCAAATAAACAAATCAAAACAAAGAAAAAGCCACTATGGTTCTCAAGAGGTGACAGGAAAGTCAGGAGAAAAAGATAGCATTCAGGAAGTATAAAGAAACACAGAAGGAGCAGGACAGAGAGCTGTACGGTTAAGGCAGAAGGAAGCAGGAGGGAAGTCAGAATAGCAAAGGCCCAAACTGAGAAAAAGATAGCCAACTCGGTTAAGAAGGGTATAAAACCTTTACAGGTACATCAGGGCGTAGAAAGACAAAGGGAGGGATAGTGAGGCTGAATAGAATGAACGGAGGGTGGGCAGAGAGGGACAGTGAAAAAGCAGGGATACTGAATGAATATTTCTGTTCAGTATTCACAAAAAGGAGGAGGAGAAGGTGTCTAATCCAATTAACAGAAGCACTCTTGATGGGGCATGATCCCAGTCCTTTCACAGAAGAAAGGGTTCTGAAAGAACTCCTAAAACTGAAGGTGGACAAAGTAATGGGGCATGATGGAATTCACCCAGAATTCTAAAAGAATTAAGGGAGAACTACTGAAACCACTGAATACCCTTTTAACAAATCCTGAGAGGATGGTGTGGTACCTGAGGACTGGAGGAAGACTGATGTGATTCCCTCTCACAAAAGTGGGACCAAGACAGAGGCAGGAAACTACAGACCTGTCAGTTTGACCTCTGTGGTAGGAAAGTGATGGAATCACTTCTGAAGGAAATATTAAGTACCTAGAGGCCAGTGGGGTACAGGACCCAAGGCAGCATGGGTTCACGGCAGAATGTCATGTCAGATGAATCTAATTGATTTCTTTGACTGGGTGACAAAGTAGTAGACCAGGGAGGGGCTGTGCACATGGCCTACCTAGAACTTTAGAAGGCATTTGACACAGTCCCACAGAAAAGATTAATAGTCAAATTAACCAGCCTGGCAGTGGGTCCCAGGGTGGTAGCCTGAGTAAAACATTGGCTGAACAACAGGACACAGAAGGTAATTGTAAATGGAGTTCACTCTGAAGAAAGAGGAGTTACTAGTGGGGTACCGCAGGTTCAGTACTTGGTCCAGTCCTTTTAATGTCTTTATAAGTGACATTGCAGAGGGACTGGAAGGAAAAGTATGCCTCTTTGCAGATGACACACAGATCTGCAACATGATTGATACACAAGGAGGCGTGGAAAGGATGAGAAGGGACTTGGTAAGGTTGGAGGAATGGTCAGAAGTATCGAGCTTGGATTCAATGCAAAGAAGTGCAAAATAATGCACCTGGAAAACAAAATCCAGGGAAGTTTACACAATGGGGGTGGGTAGTAACAACAACAAAAATGGAAAGGGACCTGGGGGTAATCATATCAGATGACCTTAAGGTTAGTAAGCAATGTGAGAAGGCAGTAGGGAGGGCTGGGGGTATACTGGGATGTATATGGAGAGGCATCACCAGCAGAAAACAGGAAGTTGTTATCCCTCTGTACAGACAGTTGGTGAGACCCCATCTGGAGTACTCGTCCAGTTCTGGAGACCCCATCTCCACAAGGACATAGACAGGCTAGAGGCAGTCCAGAGGAGGGCAACTAAAATGGTGTAGGGTCTGCAAAGAAGCCATATGAGGAGGAGACTAAAGGAGCTTTATATGTATACCCTTGAGAAAAGAGGAGAAGTGGGACATGATAGAAACCTTTAAGTACCTCAGTGGACTCAACAAAGTCCAAGAGGGTAGCATCTTTCTTAAAAGAGATGTGCAAGAACAAGGGACACAATTTAAAGATGATTTGGGGGTTCAAGGGCAATGTGAGAAGTATTTTTTCACACAGAGGGTGGTGGATGCATGGAACAGCCTTTCTGAGGAAGGTTGTGGGGTCTAAAACTGTGGGAGAATTCAAGAATACATGGGACAGACATAAGGCAATTCTTGCTGGGGTAAGAAGAAATAGGCTGTTGGTTAAGTAGGATCTGCAGCTTATCCTGTAGGTAGGAAATGGGCAGACTAGGTGGGCCAAGTGGTCTTATCTGCTGTTAAATTTCTATGTTTCTGTGTTGATTAGGACGGAGCTGTACCCGGCCTACTACATGTCATGTCACTCCACCATGGCCACCTGGCACTTTCCAGCTTTCACAATGAGCCTGGCCCTCTGAATCCTGCCCAACACTTCCTTAAGGTGGGACAGGTGTTCCTTTCAGCTGGTACTGAAGATGGCAATATCATCCAGGTACGCCATGGCATATTCTTCAGTACCATGTAACGCTTGGTTTAGCAACCTTTGGAAGGTGGCAGGGGCATTCTTCATTCCGAAGGCATTACCTTGAACTCAAATAACCCTATCAGAGTGATGAAGGCTGACCTCTCCTAGCTCTGGTAGTTAACTCCCACCTGCCAATACCTATTCGTCAGGTCAATAGTAGTAAGGTATTCCCCACCCAACTTGTCCAGCAGTTCGTCCATCCATGGCGGGTGCAGACATCAGACTTCATGACTGTGTTGAGTCCACAACAGTTCACACAAAATGAGTAGAGCCATCCGGCTTGGGAAGGAGGACTATGGGTAAGGCCCAGGGGCTGTGGCATTTCTGGATTACCCTAAATCCAACATTTCTTCCACCTCCCTCCTAATGTCTCTTTTGGACAGCCTCCGACACCCAGTATGCTGTCCGCCGTGTTAGGCGCTTGCACCCAGTGTCTACATCATGCGTCGCTAAGGGGTTAGTCCACTCATTAAAAAATGAGGCAAAGTCTGCTAAAACCTCCCTTACTTTCAGGATCTGTTCTGGGGTCAACTGGGGTGACAGTTTGATTGCCTCTGCCTCTACAGAGGACTCCTGTTTGCTTTCCTACTGCAAGTCCAGAAGGAGGTCTTTCTTGTCAATCTCCTCCCCAGGACCACACACTGCAAACACCATGTCAGCCCTATTTGCATATGGCTTCATGATGCCGACATGGTACATCCTTTAGGTATGTCTCCTGTCAGGCAGTTCCACAATGTAATTTACATCATTCACCTATCTGACTACTTTGTATGGTCCTGCCCACTTGGCCTACAGCTTATCTTTCTGGACTGGGATAAGGGCATGACTTCCTGACCCACAGTGTATGAGGCGAGCTCTGGCTCTGCGGTCATACCATACCTTCTGCTTCTGCTGGGCGGCTGCCAGGTTGCTCTAGGCTGTTCCCATAAGCTCCTTCAGCTTTTCCCTAAACTTGAGGATATAATCCACTATGGGAGTTCCCTGGCTGGCGTGCTTGCCTCCCAGTCCTCCCAGATCAAGTCTAGGGCCCACACCCTGCATCCATATAAGAGCTTGAAGAGGAAAACCCTGTTGACTCTTGGGGCACCTCCTGTATCTACGAACAACAGGTGGGAAGTTATTTCTCCCAGTCCCTCCCATGCTGTTCAGCAAACACTTGAAGCATTGATTTTAGGGTACCATTAAACCTTTCCTCAAGTCCATTGGCTTCGGGTGATAAGGTGTCATGCATCTCTGCACCACACCACACTTCTCCCACAAACACTTCATCAGGTCAGACATGAAGGAACCTCCTTGATCGGTGATGACCTCCTCGGGAACCTGACTAGGAGAAAATCCCTAGCAAGGCATCTGCCACTTTGTCTGTCCTCAGTGAGGACAGGGCAACTCCTCTGGTACTGGCGGCATAATCCACCACTGTCAGGCTAAACCTCTTCCCAGAGGAGCTGGGGTATTCAAAAGCCCCACAATATCCATTCCTACCCTCTGGAATGGCTCCTCACTATGGGCAAGTATTATATGGCTTGGTTTTACTACCCACCTTCCCTATTTCTTGGCACTGTGACAAGACCTGCAGTATTCCTTCACCTGATGGGAGAAGTTGGGCCAATAGAAATTTTGGGCCAATTGCTGCGGTGTGCATGATTCCCAGATGTCCAGACATAGGAATATCATGAGCAATCTTGAGCAACCACTCACGGTACCCCCTGGGGAACTACAAGCTGCCTGCTCATCACCCCTCCCTCTGTCCTTACATCCTGTGTATACAGCAGTTCATTGTCCCAATACACTCAATGTCTTCTGTCACCGCCTTGTGTCCCATCAGATTCTGCACAAGCCCTCAGTCTCTCTAAACTAGGGTAATTTTCTCAGAGCAGCTGTAGAATCTTTACATATTCCCAAGACAAGGGACGTGTCCCTTCAGTTTCTAAACTAGGGTCCCTAGCTCTAGCATCAGGGCATTCAGGGTCACTTCCATCCCTATCCCTCTGACCACTGGTTACCCTCCTCCTCAGAGTAACCATCTGTAGCTGTTTTGTTAACTGCTAACTGGGAATTTCACCTCCATTTCACTATTCTCCATGTCAGGAGAGACAAGCTGGGGAACCAGCCTCCCATTGTTTTCCACAGGGCATCTATGGGGTCCAGGGAACCACAACTGGCCTTTGCCATCTAACTGCAGGTAACTGCACACACCACCCAATCTTGAGATTGTTCCTATAATCACATCCAGGGCCAGATTTTCTGCCACTGCAACTTTTGCACAGTCTCTCCCAGTCCAGGAGAACACTAGCAAGTGGCAGAGTGTTCTCCTCCCAGTGAATCCTCATATTGTAGCAGCGGATTAGGTATAAGCTGTTCAGGCTCAACCAAATCCTTTTACCAAAGTAAGGACATCCCCCGTGTCACTCAATCCATGGGTTTGCACCCATTTACAGTAAATCAAGGATGTGCTCCTCATGTTTATAGGCATGCTCAGGGACACACAGTATGCCCACCTCTGTTCAAGCACCACTTTATGCACTCTGTGCCTTTTGAGGACACTGTCTTGCAAGATGCCCAGGTTGTTTACAAAACCAACAATCATTTCTTTTATCAGGCCAATCCTTTCTTTGTAACCTGGGACTGCCTGCTTTCTGGGGAGGCAGTGAGGGTTTTACTGCTCTGGAGGTGCACTTTTCCCTTCTGCGCTGCCACACCCAGCCCACTCCTTTCAGAGCAGGCCTGCTCCTGCACAGCGGTCCGAGAGCTTGGCAGCCTCCTGCACTGTTTTTGGAGCTTGGTCCTCTAGCCAGGTTTTAATCTCTGCTGGGCAAGCCCAAAAGAACTGCTCCAAAAGTACTACATCCTCAATTTTCTCTATAGTCTGCTTTGACCCCTCCACCAACGTTTCAAAACTGGCGTTGCTTGGTGGCTAGTTCCTCATAGCTCATGTCAGGTCTTCTCCTGAGCTTATGGAACTTAACTCTGTATATTTCAGCTGTCAATTCACACTTTTTAAGCAATGCAGCTTTAGGCCTGACATAATCATTACTGTCCTGATTGTCCATGTGACCCAAGCGTCATGAGCTTTACCGGTAAGCAGCGGGGATAGCTGGAAGCTCCAGGACTCTAGGAAATTTTGCCTGAATGCATACCTTTTCAAATAAATTAAAAATGCATCCATATCCTCACCCTTTTTAAATTCTGCTATCAATTTAGAATTGTTTTTTCAGTTAGCTGTCCCCCAGGTCCTCTGCAGACCATCTCATGCCCCCCCATGCAGGCACGGGTAGAGACCCTCCTAGACCCCACAACACCCTTCGTGCAGGGGGTGGGAGCAACTCAACCCACTGGACCGGTTTGAGTGTTGAGGTTGCCTTCCCAGGCTGTTGTGGAAGGGGCATCGTCATCCACGCGAGGACTCCCATTTTGTCTTTTTCTTCCCTGAGGTCGTGGCGTGCAATGGCACCAGTGGCGCATACGCATCCCCGGCAAGTGCCTGCCGCAGACTGTCGCCCACAGTCTCAGTGCTGATGTGCCACCTTCCAGCCTCCGTTAGGTGGCAGGCAATCGCCGAGCACTGCAATCCTCCTTCCTGGAGAAGGACAGCAGTCCTGGGGATGCTCTATCCTTCTCCCCTGCAACCTCCGTGACCCATGTCCATTACCGAACATGGGTCGACTGCACGATGCGAGGAAAGGTGTCCAGGCCTCAGCCCTCAGCACCACCAGACTGGCTATCAATTTAGAATTTAACTTGTAACCCATTCCTGGAGTTCCAGGTTCATAGATACATAGATACATAGACAGTGTCAGCAGATAAGGGCCTATGGCCCACCTAGTCTGCCCATTTGAGCTTGTAAGTTCAGTTTGTTTTCCTAGAAGTCTATTTCCTTACCCCTGACCTCTAGAATTCCTTTATGTCTATCCCATGCATTCTTAAATCCCGTGATTGTTTCAGCTCCCACCACTTCCTCTGGCAGGGTGTTCCACTTGTCCACCACCCGTTCTGTGAAGAAATTCTTTCTCATGTTTCCTCTGAATCGTCCTCCTCCAACTTCATCCCATGCCCTCTAGTCCTGAAACATCTTTTCACTTAAAATAGTGTTTTCCTGCACCCTGTTCCTCCTGTAAGATACTTGTATGTCTCTATCATATCCCTCTCTCCCTCCTCTCCTCCAGGAGTACATGTTCAGTTCCTTCAACCTGTCTTCATAGGACTTGTGATGCAACCCATGCACAATCTTTGTTGCCCTCCTCTGAACCTTCTCTACCCTGTCTATGTCCTCACGTAGGGTATGGTCTCCAGAACTGTACACTGTACTCCAGGTGGGGCCTCACTAGTGTCTTGTATAGCGGAATTATGACCTCCCTTTTCCTGCTGGTGATGCCCTGCCTATACATCCCAGCATCCTATTTGCTTTACCTGATGCCTTGTCACACTGTTTCCCTACCTTGAGGTCATCAGAGATGACAACCCCAAGATCCCTTTCCTGCTTGGTGCATGCTATATCCTCACCCCCAACTGATATATTGTGCCAGGGTTTTTGTGCCCCATATGCATTATCTTGCACTTCTTTGCATTGAATTTCAACTGCCAAACCCTTGACCATTCTTCAAGTTTCTGCAGGTCCTTCTCATTCTGTCTCACCCTCTGGTGTGTCTACTCTGTTACAGAGCTTTGTGTCATCAGCGAACAGTGAAATTCTGCCTTCTAGATCCTGTGCAATGTCACTGATGAAGATGTTGAATAGGACCAGTCCCAGCACAGATCCCTGTGGTACCCCACTGGTCACTCTTCCCTCTGTGGAGTGACAGCCATTTACCACCACCCTCTGTGTCCTGCCACCCAGCAGTTACCTACCCACCACACTACTGTCCTGCCCACACCCATATTCCCCAGTTTGTGTAATAGTCTTCTATGTGGCACAGTGTCAAAGGCCTTGCTGAAGTCCAGATAGGCCATGTCCACTGCCCTCCCTGATCCACCTCCCTAGTCACCCAGTCAAAAATTCAATGAGGTTGGTCTGACATGACCTCCCTGGTGAAACCATGCTGCCTTGGGTCCTGTGGTCCATTGACAACCAGATGTTCCACCAATCTCCTTTCAGTAGTGCTTCCATGATCTTTCCACTACCAGGTGAGGCTGACTGGTCTGTAGTTCCCTGCTTCCTCTTTGTTCCCACTTTTGTATAAGGGGACTACATCTGCTGTCCTCCAGTCTTTGGGTACCTCCCTGTTTCCAGTGATTGGCTGAACAGGATAGCCAGAGGTTCAGCCACCACCTCTCTTAGTTCTTTAAGGACCCTGGGGTGCACCCATCTGGCCCCATTGCTTTATCAGCTCTTATTACTTCCAGTTCCTTCAGGACCCTTTCTCGTGTAAAGGGACTTGTGTCCATTCTGCACCATTCTCACCCTGTACTCCTTCAGACCCATTACCCCTCTTCCTTAGTAAAGACTGAGCAGAAATACCTGTTCAATATGTCAGCTTTACTGTTGTCATCCTCACATGGCTCCCATCCTCCCCTTCAGTCTCACTATCCCTCCTTTGTCCTTCTTTTTCACTTATGTACCTGTAAAGGTTTTGTCCCTTTAACCACTGATTTTGCAATGTGTTCTTCTGTCTGAGCTTTGGCTTCCTTACTGACTTCCCTGCCTCCCTTTGTTTCTCCTGGTACTTCTCCCTATCCCTTCTGCCTGTGTCTTTTTGTATTGCCTGAATGCAATCTTTTGGCTTTCACTTTCTTTGCTACCTCTTTGGAAAACCATAATGGTATCCTCTTTCTTTTCCTCTTGCTAACCTGCTTAATGCATAATTCTGTTGTTCTTATAATCCCCATTTTAAATACTGCCCACTGTTCCTCAATCCCTGATTCCTGTCCCATTCCTTAATGCCTCTTTCAAGCATCTCCCCATTTTCCCAAAGTCTGCCCCCCTAAAATCCAGGATCGTGTTTTGTGTGGTTTGGTTCTGCTCTTTCTGTGATTTCAAACCACAATGACTGGTGGTCACTGTTACCCCATCACACTGTCCCTGTTTGTGAACACAAGGTCCAGTATTGCCTTCTGCCGAGTTGGTTCCATGACCAGTTGCTTGAGGAAGGCACCCTGAAGAGGAGTCCAGGATAAATCTGCTCCTAGTTGATGCTGCTGCTGGGATGCTCCAGTCCACGTCTGGTATATTAAGTCTCCAACCAGTACTACCTCACCCTTGTCTGCCATCCTTTGGATGGCTAGCATCAATTCCTATCTGTTTCTTCCTCCTGGGCTGGTGGTCTATAGACCACACCTGTCGGATGGCTGGCCCCATTTTCCTTTCCAGCTTAACCCACAGTATCTCTCCCCCATTTTGTTCCTCCTGGATCTGTGTGGCCCTTATGTCATTCTTCACATACAGTGCCACTCCTCCTCCCTTCCTGCCTGCTCTGTCTCTTCTGAATATGTTGTAGCCAGGTATGGCCATCTCCCAGTCATGGTTATCATTACACCAGGTTTCAGTGATGGCCACAAGTCCAGGTCTGACTGTACCATGACAGCCTCCAGATCTTCCATCTTGTTGCTAAGGCTCCTGGCATTTGCACACATGGCTTTCCATGATTTGACCTCCTAGACTGCTTCACTGTTCTACTCAGCCCCTTCCTTGGTTGTCATTTATCCCTGGTTCTCCTTGCTGTCTGCCCTTCTGCTGAATTTTGCCCCTTTCTGCTTATCCACCTTTTGGACACTAATCTCCATCTTTTGCACACTGCTTTGCAGAGATAGCCACTCCTCTGGTTCACTGGTTCCATTACTAGCTGTGGGGGTGAGCAAGTAGGTACCGTCCTTGCTGGCCTGCCACCCCCTTTGCTAGTTTAAATGCTTGTCAATGTAGCATTTAAACTTATCACTGAGTGCTTGGATTCCCTCCAGGATGGATGCAGGCCATCAGGCTTGAAGAAACCTCCATCCTCCAGATGGGTCCCCAGTCACCAATGAATCCAAACCCTTCCTCACAGCACCAGTTCTTCAACCATGAGTTAAAGTTCCTGGTGCATGCACTCCTATGCTCTCCTTGCCTCTCACAGGTAGTACTTCTGAGAAAGTGACAGAAGTAGCTACTTGCTTGAGACCCTCCCCAGTTTCCTAAACTCTTCCTGAACTTCCTTTGGCTCCCCATTTGCCAAGTCATTAGTACCTAGGTGGATAATGACATCCAGCTCACCCTCCTGTCTTGCCTTCCCAGTGATCCCCAGTATCTTCCTTCCATCCCTCCATGCCGTGGCACCTGGTAGGCACCTCACCTCCCTGTCCTCCCCTCCTGTGTTCCTAGCTGGATCCTCTTATGATGGAGTCCCCACCAGGATTCGCTTCCTCCTCCTCTGGGGTCCACTGCTTTCCCACTGAGGTCACCTCTTGCCTAACCTCCACATCCTTTCCTTCCACTTCCTGGGTACTTATTTGGTTGTCCTCATTTGCCAGTGTGGCATATGAGTTCTTGAGAGGAATAGGATCTGGGATGTGCCTCTGCCTGACTGCTCTAACCCTCCCTGAGCCCACTGTCATCCAAGTGCTCCTCGTCTCGGCATCCTTTGAGGCAGCTGCATTGGACTGGGTGGTTCCTGGACAGGGGTGATGGTACTCCTGACCCAGTTTACTTCCGCTCTGAGTCTGGCTACCTCATCCCGCAGTCCCGAGAGATGCATGCAGATAGGGCAGCACCTCAGTGTCCAGAAGGTCTGCCTGAATATGGCTGCCCCACAGCCACTGCATTGCACCACTCCCTCACATTATACTGCAATTCCACTACTTATCTGCTACTGAAGCTCTCTTAGTTCTCTTTTTATTTATTTACAGTACTAAAAATCCTGTAATTGATCCTCAGATATATATTTTTTAAGGAAAAGAAACCAATAAATAAATAAATGAGTCAAAACACTTGTCGTGCTGAGGGTGGTCTTCTTCCCTTATGCCCCTCCTACTCACACCTCTTACTATACCTGTGTTTAGCCTGTGTTCACCCATGCCACTTACCTGTTCTGGCACTGATTGTTGGAGTGTAGCTTCTCCAGTTCAAATTTCCTCTGGCGCCTCTCGCGCTCAGCCTTTCTCTGGCGGTGGTTTTCTTTTCTTGCATCTCCAGCTCCATCTGGAACTACTTCTGCTTGAATTCCAGCTCCATTCTCCTCAATTCTAGCTGTAGCCTGATCCCTTCCGACTCCAGCATTGTGGTGACCTTCTCCTGCAGCTGTGGCTCTCGGTTCCCACTGGTCCCACTCCCCTCCTCTCTGGGACTGGACATTGTGATGGATACCCTGGCCCCTCAGCACCCATGGTCTGGCCCCTTTCATTTACCAACTGCGATTCAATGTCTTAGGCAGTCGCTCAGCATCGGTTGCCACAAGAGCCTCCATGAGGTGCCGTTTGGTTCGCCCTCACATCGGACTCCTTTTCCAGGCACAACTGCCACAAGTGGTCTGCAGTGTATTTACTACAGCTGGAAGCCATCTTCTTCCCTAATCTATGGCTACACTAGCTTGGCATCCAAAAAAAAAAAAACAGGTAGGAACTTCAGACTAACCAAAATTGTACATTTCTTTTAAAATCTCTGCCTTGTTTGTGTGTGAAGTGCTAGTTCATCAATCCAACACACTGGACTGTTAATGCTTGTGTCACCAAATAATTGCACAGTATCCAAACAAATATTTTAGATCACATCGCTGCATACCAAATCTGTCATAAACCCACTGCTGGAGTCAGGCCCTCTGCTACCTCAGTGCGATTCATGAACAGGGGACAAACAGGGACACCCTCCTGTTTGTTTTGGGAGCGAGCAAACTACCAGTCTCGAGTCCTGGGGTCAATTATGAACCCTTTTTAGCTAGCACACCAGGTAACGGTCCAAATATCACACTTTTCGGGAAAGCAGCGCAATATACTTGGACCAACGAGCATACAACCAAGCTGGCTCACAACCCCTTCCGCTCAATTGAGACACTGGTATTTTTCCTACCTTGCTGGATCTTTACACAGATTCTTGTTAGTCTGGCTGCATAGGTGACACAATAAGCATTTAACAGCTGTGTTAAAATATTAAGACTGTTTCTCCATTCACACACAAAATGAGCATGTCTCTGGCAGCTTTAAGGAAAACTGAGTTTACTAAAATTTAAAATAGTAAATAAAATACAAAACACAGAACATATATACATTAAGGGTACAGTCAAAATAAATGGACAGTTATAAGCAAAGCACCTTGCACTGAATAACTATACCTACCCTAGTTCCAGCCAGTAAATAAATGGAATGAAATTACCTATTTTGGCATAAGTGCCTCTCTTTAAGTCCAGGAACAAAGTGTCCCTTAGAAGTCCAGAACACAAGTGTCAGTCCTTTCAGCAGGCTTCACCAGTGTCAAGATACAGTCCCACCCTCCTGTGATGTCACAGCTCTGGTTGTTGGCATGAGGTCACTCGTAGTCCTGTAATTAAATGATCCGTCACATGCCCCTGCACAATGCTAAATATTCCAATTATATATATATATATATATATATATATATATATATAACACATATATTTCCTGATTAGTGAGCCACAGAGCAAGCTTTATGACAGGACAGAATATCCCTTTGATCTCTCAGGAAACAGTTCGAGAAGCACCTCTCAACATTGTGAGATTTTTCACATAGACCGACTAGGGAGCATTCTCCTTCCTGTCAGCTCGTAAAGGCAATATTTTCACATCAAAGCACCGACTCTCTGACAGCATGACTTTTATGGTTTCCAAAACAGGTTGTTGTCAAGCATGTGTTAGATTCTTTGAAGTCAGCGGTTTCTTCCACTCAGAGAGAACAGTACATTTTCAAAATCGAATGTCCTAGGATGCCTTGTGCTGCCATCTTTCACAAGCAGAATTCAAAACATATATTTTATAGCAAAATATAATACAAATAACAAGCAGACGGCTATTGTGACACATGTGAGCACCACATTCTGAAACTGTGCATCCCCACCATATTCTGAGATTCCGCTCCACGCCTCATTATGAAACTGCATGTTGTCTTCCACCACAATCTAAAATCAACCATCCTCCACATTCTGAAACTGTACACCACAACGTGTCAAATTACGCATCCATGATATTTCCAAACTGCATATCCCTGCCATATTCCTCAATGACTCCTGCATTTTCTAGTTGCTGATCTCTGCTACATTCTAAACATTGTGCACACTGCCACATTCTGAATTCCAGTGTCCCTCACACTCCAAAACTGTATGTCCCAGCTACTTTCTGAGATTTTGCTACTGCTGCATTCCACAAAAGCAAGGTGGCAGCACGCCAAAAATCTCATCCCTTCAGTATTCTAAATATTGCAAACAACGTTGGCATTCTAAAGCCATGTTTGCTGCTGCATTACAACATCCCCCATCACATTCTTAAAGAGCAGCCAAGGCCTTTGGGAAAACTTTAGAAAACATAATATTTAGACACAACTCAGCCTGTATTTCATGTATGTTCTATATAGTTCTCCTCTCAAGTATTAATTACCAAGGTCACTGGTTTTCATTTTTAGCAGAAAACCTGGTAAAATTCTCGTATCTGGACTGTCTACACACTGGTAAAACAAATAATTTCATGGAATTTGGAATTTTATACCAAATCAGTAACTCTACCGAACTTGTATTTTTCTTCTGATTGTTTCCTGTACTATTTTCAATTTGCTTCATTTAACGCTCTGTATATTGCCTTCTTTACACTAATCATTTATATACATAATAAAGAATGACAGTAGAATCCGGTAAAATCTAGAAACTGGACTATCAACCACCAGTGCAGTTCCGGAATTTCAAATCTTAATAACGGAATTTCACTGTAAATCAGAGGCCTTGTTAATTACTAAAGAAATTCCACAAAAACCAAGATCTTTATCCTTTAGAGTTTTTCTGCCTTCTAGCTTATTTCCTACTTTAATCATGATGCTCTGTTGTGACATCACAGTCCATAGCCATGGAATAACTGTGATGCCACATACAGAGCATTATGACATCAGGTTGGGAAGAAGCAATAGTAGCTGATGAACCCTCCAGGAACAACTATCCTGTTTTCATGCATATGACGTTAGTAATAAGTAATGGGCATAAGAAATACAGAACTAATGGGAAATAGAAGTTGCTTTGCATCCAAATATTATGTTTTAAAGGCCTTCTTGAGGTGTCTGTGACTCTTTAAGTATCTTGCATCTGCACATTCTGAAAATACATGCCCTGTACTCACCCAGTGTCAGCTTTCCTTTTCAGATGCTTACTACAACTGCAGCTTTATGTAATGTGAGAGAAATTAGTCCCATATGGTAGCTTGCCGGGAGGACTAGGTTGAAAGTTCTGTGCTGAGAGTTGTGTGATCATCTGTTTAGTTTACAATTTTGGCCAGGGAAACATAGAAACATAGACTCTGACGGCAGATAAGGACCACTTGGCCACCCAGTCTGCCCATTTCCCTACCTACTGGATAAGCTGCAGATTCTAGTTAACCAACAGCCTACTTCCTGCCACCCCCACTACAACAGCCTTGTGTCTGTCCCATGCATGTTTGAATTCCCCACTGTTTTAACCCCAGCAACCTCCCCAGGGAGGCAGTTCCACGCATCCGCCACTCTCTCCGTGAAAAATATTTCCTCACATTACCCCTGAGCCGTCCCCTCTATCTTTAAATTGTGTCCCTTGTTCTTACACATCTCTTTTTCTGAAAGATGCTACCCTCCTGGACTTTGTTGATTCCCTTGAGGTACTTGAACGCTTCTATCATGTCCCCATCCCTCCTTTCATCAAGGGTACACATATTAATCTCTCTCAGTCTCTTCATATGGTTTCTGATGCAGACCCTGCACCATTTTAGTTGCCCTCCTCTGGACTGCTTCCATCCTGTCTATGTCCTTGTGAGATGAGGTATCCAAAACTGCACACAGTACTCCAGATGGGGTCTCACCAACTGTCTGAACAGAGGGATAACCACTTCCCTTTTCTACTTGTGATGCCCTTCCTATGCATCCCAGTATCCCCTGGCTCTCTTTACTGACTTCTCGCATTGCTTACCCACCTTTAGATCATCTGATATGACTACCCCATATCCCATTCCATTTTGTTATTGCTAGTACCTCCCTGCTATTGTGTACTCTTCTCCTGGTTTTGTTTCCCAGGTGCATTATTTTGCACTCTTTGCATTGAATCTAACTTGCCATATGTCTGACCATTCCTCCAACCTTGCCAAGTCCCTTCTCATCCTTTCTACCCCTTGTGTATTAACTCTGTTACAGATCTTTGTATCATCTGCAAGAGGCATACCTTTCTCCAGACCTCTGCAATGTCACCTATAAAGATGTTAGAGGACTGGACCCAATACTGAGCCCTGAGGTACTCCACTAGTGACCCCTTTCTTCGGAATGTGTTCCACTCACTATTACCTTCTGTGTCCTGTTGTGCAGCCAGTTTGCACCCAGGCTACCACCCTGGGACCCACTCCCAAGCTGGCTAATTTGATTATTAATCTTTTGTGCGGGACTGTGTTAAATGCCTTGCTGAAGTCTAGGTAGGCCATATCCACAGCCCCTCCCTGGCCTACTACTTTGGTCACCCAGTCAAATCTATTAGATTTGTCTGACATGACCTTCCTGCTGTAAATCCATGCTGCTTTGGGTCCTGTGCCCGCTGGCCTCTAGGTACTCAACAATTCTTTCTTTCAGAAGTGATTCCATCATTTTCCCTACCACTGAGGTCAAACTTACAGGTCTGTAGTTTCCTGCTTCTGCCTCGCTCCCACTTTTGTGAAGGGGAATCACATCTGCCCTTCTCCAGTTCTCAGGTACCACCCCATCCTCCCATGATTTGTTAAAAGTGTGGTCAGTGGTGTCACAAAGTCCTCCCTTAGTTCTTTTAGGATTCTGGGGTGAATCCCATCAGGCCCCATTTTTCCCACCTTGAGTTTTAGGAGTTCTTTCAGGACTTTTCTTCTGTAAATGGACTGGTGTCAACCCCCTGCCCAGAGTGCTTCTATTGTCTGGTTTAGGTAACTCCTCCTCATCTTCTTTTGTGAATACTGAGCAAAAGGCACACTAAGACGAGGCTTGTTTCCAAGTGCATTCTTGGAGCACAGGAAGTTGTGACTTGCTCATAGTCCCACAGTAGGCACATGGTGGCTTGGTAGCTGTGATTCAACCCCATTTTTCCTGGTTGGCAGCTCAGTGCTCTTAACCACTACACTATACTGAAAACAAGAAAATAGAGCATGCTAAGGTTCCACAGGTAGAGAGAAATCATGCTGGTTTGCCTGTTGAAACACTGCTCGAAGTTACATACCAGTGGTATGTAACGTCAAAATTTCAAATCAGACAAACCAGCAGCACTCAGTAGTATGCCACCAAACGCTTTTTGTGCACCCTCGTTGTTACTGGAACCTGTTTCAGACCCTTTTTAAATCTTATAGATCCTTTTTATATAACATACAGTATGTATTACATGTGGATGCTTGGGAGGCTTTTACAAACTGTTACTCTGTATTAGAATTTCACTGCTCTGTGTATATAGCTTTAATTGCTTGGTTTAAATAGATAACAGGTAATAGCCTCTTGTTACATCTTGAGAAACAGGCAACAGCACAGGGTGCTTGAAAGCGTTTAGCAGCATACTACTGGAGTGCCGCTAGTATATAACTTCAAATAAAGTGTTTAGAATCAAACAAACAAGCGTGGCTTTCTATACCTGTAGAGCCTTAGTATGGTCTCTTCTCTGCTGGGTTTATGTACAATATGCCAGAGCTTGGCTTGTTTCTCTGGTTGCCACCTTATGACTTTTACGATTTAGTACTTCACAGTTTGGCACAGATGGACACACAGGAATTCCTCTATCCTATTGGGAATGGTGTCTACATTTGAAATGGGAAGCAGCACCACAATCCAGTACTAAGAATTTTAGACTCTGTTCTAACAGACGAGAAGAGGACATTAAAAACAGCTCATAGAAAAAGGAAAACTGGTTTTACAATTTTCAGCACATATATGTAGAGTATGCAAGATACAAAGAGCTTACTAGAGCAAACTATTAAATTGGCTAGTGCACGCAAGAAAAAGATTAAAGAGAAAATTTGAACAGGACAGAAACAATTATGCAGATGGATGCATTTTTGATTAGTCTAAAAGTAATTTAAACCTAAATAAATTTTGAAAAAACATCAATCCCCAAAAAGACGCTACATCAGTGGATCAGAAAATGAAGGACATTTATCAGCATAAATGAGAGTAAGTTATTTTTAGGTCGAACACAGGTGGAAGAAATCCTCCAAACCAGCAAGCAGGAGCACACCTGGTTCGACTCGTGCTATGGAGGAGCCAGAGGGTAACCAGGTTCACAGAAAGAGAACATGTAGAGGTACAAAGGGAAAGAAGAGAGCTGTACCTGAGTAAAGGATACCAGAGGAACCAACAGGGACCCACAGCCAGCAGAGGGATGAACTGCAGCATAAGACCCCACAAGGGCAGGAGGTAAAGCATTCCCTTGTCATTAATAATTTAAGTTACAGACTGAGCAGAATGTTTTGGAAAAGGACTTACTTTGTGCCATCAAAGTGTCTGAATTTGACCTGACTGGTGATATGCATAAAATGACTATAACCCGAACTTAAAACTATTTTTGCAGATAAAACTTGCACTATGTCAGAACTGCCTCATGATTCAATAGGAACACAAATGATTCCAGTGTCATTTCTCAATCAGCCAATGGTCATTTTACAGTACTAATTTAAGAAATAAGTTAGCATTCATGCCAATTTATAACTCTGCTGTCTGAGTCTTTGAGGAACTTTGTATGTAAGACATCAAAAATCTTATGAAAGATCCACCTGTCCCAGGTTTGATTATCATGATACAGAAGAAAGGAAACAGAAACATTGAAGTTGTCATCAGATAAGGGCTTTCAACCCACCGAGTCTGCCCTAACGCCCCTGAGAAATGTGCTTTTTCAAATTCTGTTGGTAATAGGTTGCCCCTCCCGCAGCCTGCTATGCCTATCCCAAGCTTTTTAAACTTGTAATCGTTCCTGATTCCATGACATCTGCTAGCAGGCTGTTCCATGTGTCCATCACCCTTTCTGTGAAGTACTTTCCCACTGAACCTCCTCCTTCCAGTTTCATCTTGTGACCTCCTGTCCTTGAGCATCTTTTTCTTTGAAAACTGTCTTCTCCTGCACTTTATTTATCTCTTGTGAAGTATTTAAATGTCCCTCTCCCTCCTCTCTTCCAGAGAATACATATTTAATTCCCTTGGCCTATCCTTGTAGGATTTGTGATGCAGTCCCTGCACCATTTTTGTTGCCCTCCTCTGAACTGCCTCTAGCCTATCAATGTTCTTTAATAGATGAGGCCTTCAGAACTGGAAAAGTACTCAAGGTGTGGCCTCACTAAAGATCTCTATAGTGGAATAATCGCCTCCCTTTTCTGCTGGTGATATCTCTGCCTGTGCATCCTAACATCCTGCTAGACTTGCCTGTTGCCTTATCACATTGCCTATCAACTTTGTGGTCATCAGAGATGATCAGCCCCAGGTGTCTTGTTTGGGGCATTGAATTTTGGTTTTACTATAGCGAGGTGACGCCTGCCTCGCCGACAGCCCCAACAGCGACAGCCGCAATGCCGAGTGTCGGCATTGCACTGTTGGGGATGTCTCTGTATTTCATCGGGGCTGTGCCCTTAAATACCGCAACATCCTCCAGTCTCTAAGGATACATCTCCAGTCGGAGTTGTCTCGGGAAGGGGCGAAACACGGGCAATGCAGTCCTGGTGCCAGCAGAGACCATCACTGTGACCCAAGGTATTTGCCGAAATCCTGTCACTGTGATGGTTCGCCTATGTTTCCGCCATGGCGGTTGGCATACCTAATCCCACACCCCCAGATGATATACTGCTTCCGGTTTTGTGCCCCCATGTGCAATACCTTGCATTTTTGCATTGAACCCCAGTTGCCAATCCCTTGACCAATCCTCCAGGTTCTTTAGATCTCCTCTTTCTGTCCACTCCCCTGGTGTGTCCACCCTGTTGCAGAGCTTGCTGTCAGCCAGTGAACAGACATACTTTTCCTAGTAGACCTTCTTCAATGTCACTGATGAAGTCACTGAAGACCAGACCAAAAACTGAACCCTGTGGCACCCCAGTGGTCACCTTACCCTCTGCAGAATGGATGCATTTACCACCACCGCCTGGGTGCTATTACACAGTCAATTCCCCACCCACTTCACTACCCTCTTTCCCACCTCTATGTTCTCCAGCTGCTGAACAGCATTCTATGTGGCACAGTGTTAAAGGCCTTACTGAAATTCAGAAAGGCCACATCCACTGCCCCCCCAATCAACCTCCCTGGTTACCCAGTCAAAGAACTCAATGAGGTTCATCTGGCATAACCTTCCTCCCATAAAACCATGTTGCCTTAGGTCTTGTAGTCCGCTGACAACTAGGTGTTCCACTATCTCTCCTTTAGTAGTGTTTCCATAACCTTTCCTACTCTTAAGGTCAGACTAACTGGTCTATAGTGTCCTGCTTCCTCCTTGTTCCCACTTTGTACAGAGGGACATCGACCCTCCTCCAGTCTTCAGGTACCACCCCCATTTTCAATGACTGGTTGAACAGGGTGGTTAGAGGTTGTCTCAACACATCTCTTCGCTCCTTCATTATCCTAGGGTGTACCCCATCTGGGCCCATCACCTTATTGTCTCTTATTGCTGCTAGTTCCTGAGCACCCTTTTCCTTGAAAAGGGACCCGTGTCCATCTCTGTGCCTTTCATGCCTTTATCTCTAACTGCTGGCCCACTTCCTACCCCATCTTCTGTAAAACTGAACAGAAATTACTTGTTCAGTATATCTGCTTTCTGTTGGTCATTCTCTATACTGCCCCCATCCTTCCCCTTTCAGCCGCACAACCCTCCCTTGCCTTCCTTTTTCATTGATGTACCTGTAAAAGGTTCATACCCCTTTACCACTGAGTTTGCTATGTTCCTTGGTTTGAGGGTGACTGAAAGTCTATAATAATGTTATTGTTATTTGGAAAAAGTGGACAAGGGTGGAGAAATAGCATTATGGACGCTGTGTAATATGAAAATGAAATGATGAGACAATTAGCAATTTATTTACCCCTGTCATATGATCCCACTACCAGATTCAAAACTGAAATAGATGCATATTTATATGAAATGTACATTTCTGCCCATATTACTGAACATACTTATAAGTTTTTGACTGTTGACTACCCTATCAGGGCTGTGATTTACAGGCTGCCAAGGTACATACAAATCTGTACGAGCCACCGTACACCCAACTGTGTCTTGTACTGGCTCTCTACTGAGCCACTCACTCAGTATGTTTTTTTTTTTAGTTTATGATCTTTTGAGCCTCCTCAGCTGGGGGCCCTATGGTTCCCCTGCTCCTAGTCCAACCCCATCGCCCTGCATCAACCGCCATGCCCAAGCTGCCACCCCTTCACCCTCCTGGCTGAATCATGCTCCCCTACAACGCGGAAGACCACACACGGGAAGCTGGGACTAGAGAGAGCTATGTAGGTGTGCTTGGTGCAGCGCGGCGGGTGCAGATCTTCACTGCGCCAGAGGATTTAGGGCTGTTTTTCCTCTTGAGCCTCAGTCACCACAGGCATGCAGGACTTCAATGATGCAACAAAGCACACTTCCATGCCTCACACATCTGGCGCCTGCCTGATCCAACCCTCTACTCGACTGCCACTGCACCAACCCCAGCCACCGCCAGGAGCCAGCACGAGCATGGATGTCCTCCCCCACCTCCCGGAGGAGGACAGCAGTCCCAGGGATGCTTGATCCTTCCCCCAGCCGACCCACCAACACCCGGGTTGCTCCCAACCCAGGTTGTTGCGTGGGCGAGTGTGGTGTCCAGCGCCAACCTCAGCAGCACCGGCCGGCACTTGCTTAGTATGTTGATGAAAGTAACCCCAGTTATGGCCATGATACCACTCACATTCTACAAACCTGCAAGATCTTTATGTGCATCCAGAGTGGTGATTGGTTACTTTTGACGCCACCTCCTCTATACAAATATCCCCATTAGGGGTTTAAAGGCTTTAAGAGAAACCCTGAATGAATATACGGAATATAGTGGGGCACACACTGAATTTATCTTGACACTAGCTGAAAAGGTGTTACTCTACAATGCAATTATATTTTCACCTTTTATTTGCAGGTGTAATATCCTCCTCCAAAGTGTGGGCTTACCTAAAGTGCCTTGCGACCCCCACTGCCAGTTGGAGTTTTGGTCGCTTCACTTGGTCTCCTGCTGGCCTCCTGAGTATTTGCCTGCAAGTGGAGGTCCAGAGGAGCACAAAGCATGACTGCCACTCAGCCCCACCACGAATGTGTAAGGTGGCAGTCCGCATGCACGCTAGCAAGCATTTGTCTTCAAGCTGCTCCTGTGGCAAAATGGAGTTTCCATGATCCCAGACCCCTGCATCAGCTAATACAGGTCCGAACAAGAGGGAGGGACCATGGGGGCCCCAAAAAGAATCAGTTAAAAGCGTTAAAAGCACAGGTAAATTAGTAGCCACCAAGGCTGCAGGGAGTGGTAGTCCTGCATCACCAATTAATTGACATGCTAACTGCCTGGGAGTTTACCGGAGGCAGCATAAGCTGAAAGGAGCCCTGATTTCAGCCCAATCTGCATTTGGATAGCAGAGCAGAGGGGCTACTACAAGTATATGTGGGCATTTAAAATTAAAAAGATATTGTTTGCCGGCAATGTACTTTGAAAGTTGGGTCAGCACTAAGGGGCTTTTGTCTGACTAGGAGAAGTAAGCAGTGGTGTTCCACAGGGCTCAATATTCGCCCCTTGCTATTCAATTTATTAATTGCTAGCATGCCAACCACAAATGATGTCTGAACACACAAATATGCTGATGATAGCAAGCTTGGTTGCATTGTTAACAATTCCAATTCAGTTTGATCTTTACAATCTAACCGTGATAACTTAGTAACATGGTCAGTAAGAAATAAAATTCCTTTAATCCTGCCAAGTGTAAGGTGATGCACTTGGGTAAAACAATATGCAAACATCATATATAATAAATAATAATAAACTTCAAATCTGTCAACTGAAAGACTTACATACTAACATACTATTTGCCAGCAGATTAGGCCTTACAGTCTATCGAGTCTGCTCGAACTTTAGATCCTTAGTTGGGTGCGAGACCCTCCCATCCCTTGTGCTCCAGAAACCACTATCATCCATCCCCACCCCTGGGACAGGCTATCATCTGATACATCCACTTTCTGTGTCTGTCCCACCTCTCTTGAAGCCCTCCACTGTGGATCTCTGAACCAGCTCATCAGGCAGTGCATTCCAAGGGTCCACCACCCTCTCAGTGAAAACCTCCTCCTCTTTCCCCTCACCCTTCCACCTTCACAAACCATGCCTCTGGTGATACCTCCTCGCTTTAGTCTAAAGATCCTCCATGTTTACCCTATTTATTCCCTTGAGGTACTTGAAGACCTCAATCATGTCCCCTGTCTCTCCTCTCCTCCAATGAAAACAGGCAGAGCTCCTCAAGTCTGTCTTCATATGTCAAATCCCCTAGCCCTCGGATATCTTTGTTGCCCTCCTCTGTACCCTCTCCAGGAGCTGTATGTCCCTCTTCAAGTGTGGTCTCCAGTACTGTACACAGTACTCAAGGTGTGGTCTAACCAGTCCATTGTACAGCGACAGAATCACTTCCTTGCTCCTAGAGGTGATCCCCCACGATGCATCCCAACATCCTGTTTGCCTTGCAAGCTGCTTTCCTGCACTGCTCAGAGTTATTCATACATGCATCCACCATGACCCCTAGGTCTTTTTCCCCTATTGAGGCCTCCAGCCCCTCCCAGGGTGTACCTGTGTTTAGGTTTCCCGACCAAGATGCAACACCTTGCACTTGGTGATATTGAAATTTAATTTCCATGTGTGAGCCCAGCTTCCAGGGTGTCCAGGTCCCTTGCAGGCCAACCTCCCTCTTCTCCCTCAACTACTGCTCCCATCTTGGAGTCATCCGCGAAGACTCATTTCACACCCTACCCTTCCTGATGTCTGATATGTATGCATTAAACAGGATCGGACCCGGACCGAGCCCTGCGGTACCCCACTACCAACCTCTCTAGGGTTCGAACAGCTCCCCACAGACCACTACTTTCTGGGTGCGCCCAGCTAGTCAGTTTTCAATCCATCTGACCATCAAAGGGCCTACTCCTAACCCCATCAATTTCTCCACCAGACCACTGTGGGGACAGAGTCAAACGCCTTGCTGAAGTCTAAGAACAATACATCCACAGGCTTCCCCGTCCAGTTCTGATGTTACCCATTTGTAGATATCCACAAGGTTGGTTTGACATGATCTACCTGGCACAAACCCATGTTGCCGACTATCCAGACCTCCCACCTCCTCCAAGTACACCCCAATCGTTCCTTTAGTATACTCACCATTAATTTTCCCACTACCAAGGTCAAACTGATGGGTCTATAGTTACCTGGTACTTCCTCGACCCCCTTTGTGGACTGGCACCACATGTGCCTCTCGCCAATCCTAGAATCCTCCTGTCTCAAGTGACCTGCTGAAGAGCTCCATGAGTGCAGCCAGTATGTCCGCCAATTCCCATAGTACTCTGGATGAATGCCATCCGCCCGAGATTTGTCTTCTTTAGGGCCTTGAGGGCTAACCACACCCTTTGGCGGAGATAGCATCATCCGTCCCTCCACCTTACTGGCCTTTTTATCCTTACCCAGATGTGACACCCTGTGGTACCTCTCCTCCTTCTTGCTCCATTTCTGTTGCTCCCTGATCCCACTTACTGCCGCTTCTATCCCCTTCGTGCCTTGCTTTGTAGATATCCCATCCCCTCCCTAGTGAACACAGAGGCAAAGTACTCATTAAATACCTCTGCCTGGTCCCTCGCCTCTTCCACCCACCCTCCTTCTGATCTCAATCTGCTGAGATGGCCCTTAGTTCTTCTCCGCTCTCCAATGTACTGGAAGAAAGTACAGTTATGTAAGAACTTACCGTAACAGTAGATCTTCGAGAGAGGCTCTTGCAGTAGGTAATTACATAGGACTGACACCGCCAGCAGCAGGACCCCATGGAAAATTTCTAGTTAGCAGTCCCTGGCGTGGAACCGCCCCACGCCAGGTGTAGACCGCGCTATATGACGCCGGGTATAAAGGCGTCCCAGACGCCCGCCTTCCAGTTCTTTCCCGCCACAGGCCCGGACGAGAGAGAAGCAGATATTTCCCCAATGGAAAAGGAGCTGAAAGCCTAGGGGATGGCGGGCGGGAAGGTTATTTCACTGCAAGAGCTCTCTCGAAGATCTACTGTTACGGTAAGTTCTTGCGTGAACTGTACTATCTTACTCGAGAGGGCTCTTGCAGTAGGTAATTACATATAGGACAGAATCCCAAGCAGTCTGGAACAAATAAGAAAGGCACGGGAGGAGGAACTACTCAGAAAAAGTAGTAGGAAAGCTTGCAACCCTCAAGAAAGGAGGCCTTGCAAGACCGCTAACTCAAGCCTGCTCTACGCAGAGGCAATGTCCAACTGTAATGTTTAGTGAAAGTATGGACGAAGTCCAGCGGTGGCAGCACAAATGTCTGCTGCGGACACATTCTTGAAACAAGCCGCAGAGGCAGCAATTCCATGAGTGGAGTGACCTCTGACTTGACCCGGAGGGTCTTGTACTTGTCATAACAGAAGGTGATGCAATGAGCCAACCATTTTGACAGGCATTGCTTGGAAACAGCATTGCCTTCTCTTTGTGAGCGAAAAGAAAACAACTGATCAGTCTTTCTGAGATCTTTCGTCCTATTGGTATAATATCTCAGAATCCTGTGAACATCCATGGTGTGAAGCAAGTATTCTCCATGACTGGAGTATTGCGTGAAGAAAGCAGGTAATTCGATAACTGCAACAAACTTAACTGCGAGGTGCTACTCGTAGCTAATGGCGGGAAAGAACTGGAAGGCAGGCGCCTGGGACCGCCTTTATACCGACATCGTGATGACGCCGGTCACCTGATGTGGGGCGGTCCCACACCAGGGACTGCTAGCTAGAAACAGCCTGGGGTCCTGCCACCGCCAGCGCAGTCCTATATGTAATTACCTACTGCAAGAGCCCTCTCAAGTAAGATCCCTTTTCCTCCATGTATCCCTGTGCCAGCGCTGCTCTTTACTGGACTTTGCTCCCTCACCATAGGGTGACTTTTCTAGATGCAAGCTGGTACATTTCTTATCCCTATCCCTCTTGTTGTTTTATATTTTTGTAGGCCTTTCTTTTCTCTGACTACTACCTGTACCTCACTGGACCACCAGCATGGTTTATGTGACCTTGCTCCCTCACGCTTCAACTTAGCGCAGATCCTGACTGCCTCATGAAGTCCCCATTTTATGACCTCCCATCTCCTTTCCACACTTGTCATTGAGGTAATCCTCTTCAAGTGATCCTTGAGAATATTTCCCATGCCCATGAAGTCTGCCCCCTGAAGTCCACTGCCAGTGTCCTAGATCTCACCCCTCCCCCATGCTTATTTGAAACCAGACAGTATTGTGGTCGCTCCCAGTCAGGGGTCCTGTACAACCATGTCCCTACCAGATCCCCATCTGCCAGAACCACATCCAGGACATGCCCCTCCCTTGTCGGCTCCATCACATGCTGTGTTAAGAACACATCCTGGAAGCCATCCAGTAGCCTCTGCTCCTTGGCCACCTTAGAGGACACGGTTCCCAGTTTGTACCTGGAATATTAAGGTCTCCCATCAACACCACTCCTTCCCCTTTTGGTCCACACTGGGCAATGATGTTGTCCAGCAAACCATCCTCTAGAACATCACTCATCCCAGGGGCCTATATACTACACCCAACTTGAACTTATCTCCTGCTGGGGATCGAGGTGACCCATAAGGCCTCCAAGCTTTCCTCTGCCTCTTCTACCCTAGCAATTTCTATGTCATCTCTAATGAACATAGCCACTCCACCCTCTGCCCTCCTTTCTATCCTTTCTAAGCATAGTGTACCCCATTATGTTTAGGTCAGAGTCATGGTTTGTGTTGTCTATGTCTCCGTGACCGCTGTCACATCCACCCTCCTCGAACAGCATGGCCTGGAACTCTGGCAACTTGTTTCCCAAGCTCCTGGCATTTATTAACACCAACCCCACTCCTTATCCCTGATCCTCTTTGTCGAACCCCACCCAGATTCCTTATACTTCCATCCTCCCTCTGCTCCTCCTGAAACCTCCACCCCAGTCTGTTTCCCTCCCCTTGGGCTTGAAGGCTACTCCCTCATCTGGAGGAGAGGGCTTCTGGTCAGCCCTCCTTATCCCTTCCCCTCACAAGTTTAAACCCCACCTTTCTTGTATGTAGTCAGCCATCCCTGTTTAAGGACTTCCTTCTAATGGGGCAAGATGAAGCCTGTCCTTGGCATATAGTCCCTTATCCTCTCAAACTCCATTCCAGTTCCCTAACACCCCAACCCACTCTCTTCACCTCACTTCCTGAGCCAGTCATTAACCTCTGTGAGCTTCATTTTTTCTCCACTGAGGCCTTTGGTACTGGCAATATCTCCAAAAGGAAATGTTGCATCCATTATCCCGACAGACTCTGGCAAGTTCTTGGAACCTCGCTTGATTTCCAAAACGCTATTTCCTCTAGATCATTAGTTCCCAAATGCACCAGGAAATCCAGTCTCCTCCACAATCCCTAACCTTTTCATACACCATGAACTTTGCTCTGTGCACTGTCAGCCCAGAGATACTCACTACCTTCACCTGGCTATGGCATCCACCCCCTGTCTCTCCCACTGGATACCCCTAATCATCGAGTCTCCCAATAACAGAACCTTAACACCGCCATCATCCTTATGGTTACCTCCACTATGCCCTCTCAGCCCCCTTCCCCTTTATTCATGATCTCAATTCCATGGGAGTCTTCCTGCCTTATTAGAGACCCCCTGTCACCCTCCCTTTCTGCCTCCCTTGCTATTTTGCCCACTTAACTCAAACTCCTCTGAAAAGGTGTTCACTTTAACCCTCTCTTATCCGAACCATTTATTCTGGCCCTGATGGTTTCCCTTCCCTCACCGCCATCCTCCCCTTGTAATAGTACCCCTGCCTCCAGAGGCTCTGTGGGTCCCTTTAGCTAGGGCCCCATCCTTGGTACTGACGCCCTGCTGAAGGGGGCTCTCCCACCTCCTTGTCTCCCAGTTTCCTCCAATCATGCTCTCCTCTCTCATGTCTGGAACATGTTGCATCTCCCCATTTGCTTGACATACATGTTTCCCCTCTCCTCTGGGACTATTTCTATCCTTTCCATAGCCGGTCTGTGATGCCCTATGGGTATTCGACTCCTCCCTGGCCTCTGTATAAGTTTCCTCATTTCCACCAACCCTTCCTCCCCTCTAGGTTGCTTAGTAGCTCAAATTTATTGTGACACTCTATGTTAGCCTCCATCAAGTAACCCAATTTTCCCCTGACTGCACCTCTAAACTGCTCCTCTTCTTCCCTGACTTGGGCATTAATTATTTATTATTTTTTATTTTAGTCTTTGGCAACCGGGTGAGGCCCACTAGGCACAAGTGCCTGTTTTCAGGGTGACCTGGGAGCACTCAAGTGTTAAGTGACTTGCTCAGAGTCACACAGTATGCAAGTGGAGGTTGTGAGAATCAAACTCTGGTCTGGGCTGCTGGATGTACCAAGCCGCTCACACCTTGTTCCTCTAACCTATAGGCTACGCTGCCACCCATTCCATTGCAAATAATTTAAAAATTTCAAGACACACAACAACAGCGTAATTAAAAATGTCATGGTACACTTTCTTGTATCCTTAAACTTGTAAAGAGTAGAGAACCAGATGTTTTAATTCCACTATACTTAAGTTTAGTCAGATCACAAATTGACTATTGTGCTACCTTCTTGTACTCCTACTCTGTGGGAGGAAAGACATCAATAGAAAAGGTTCAAAGATGAATTACAAAAAGATCAAAGGTTTATCTAACCTAGATTACAATACCAGACTTAAAACTCTTGGTCTTTTCTCTCTCGAATATAGAGCATATAGGGGTGATCTATGCTTGGCGTAACAGATCATTTCATGATCCTGCCTTACGTGAGGCTCTCTGCTCCAAAACAAAACTGAAACAGGTCATAATACTAGAACACAGAGCTTAAAATTTAAACCAGAATAACACCTCAGAAAGGAATCATTTTTACACACAGCGGCTGCCTCCTATATGGAATTCTATCTCACAGAGTTGTCACCAGTAATAGTTTGACCAAGTTCAAATATGAACTAGATAATTATATGGGTAATAAGAAATTTGATTATCACCACTAGGCGATAAGTTCATAATGGGCACCCCCAAACTTGTATCATACCTATGAACCTATTAATATAGACTATATATGGACTGTATTGCCAGCAGTCGTATTTGGACACTGATGCCACTGTCCACCAATTAGATTTCACAGGAGCCTTGGAGGACTGCAAGATGGCTTCTGGGTTCCAGTGACCACTTACGATCCACAATGACCTCCAAATTCTTTACCCTATCCAAAGCCCCAAATAAGTCGCCATTTAAGGATGGCAGAATTTGCATACCACTAACTTAGCTAATCCATGTGGACCAAGTTCCACCACTAACGACTACATCTTTTCCAGATCAAGTTCAACCAGCTGGAGGACATTCAATCAGATTTCTTGTTGAGACAGACTTAGCATGGAGAGTGCCTCATGCCCATGTACAGCTGAGTGTCATCAGCACAGCTGTGCAAACTCACCTTGTGCTGCCTAATGATCTCTCCAAATGCAACATGTATAAGGCAAATAGCATGGGGTATAGGGTTGATCTCTGGGGCACCCACAGACTGCTGACTGCATCACAGTATGATGAGAAATTTCCCAGAATGACATGTTGGGATCTGACAGATTGGAAATGAAACCATCCTAAGGCTGTCCCAGTGAGCCATATTCTTCCAGGTATCTTACCATAACTCAATGATCCACCTTATCAAATGCTGCAGAGAAACAGGGAAGAAAGACAACAGATGGCTCTCCCCTATCCTCGCCTGAAGCAGGTCATTTAATACCTTGATGAGCGCATACTCCAGGCTGTGCTGAGGTCTGAAACCAGACTGGAATATCTCCATTTCTCCAGTTGAGTCTAAAACTGCACAACCACCACAATAATCTTTCTCAAGAAGGGAAGGTTTGAGACCGCTAATGATTTGGCAGGGAGCCTGTGTTCAACAATGGTTCTTGAGAAGGGTTTCACCACAGATCTCCTCAGACCCCTAGAAAACACCCTCCTTAAGGAAACATAGACAGTCCTAGCAAAACTTGACCCTGGAACTCCCAGCAGTCCATCAATAGCCTAGCTGGCCTTGGGACCTTGAGCACCTCTTCCAGCGCAACTGGTTGAAACTCACTCCATGACACTAAAGGGCTCCTACTCCTCCCAGACTGAAGACTGCTGGCCATGACAGACTACTATGGAGAGATTCTGACCCTAATGGAAGACACTCTTCAGAGGAAGAATTGTCCAAACTATTTGTATCTAACTGTGGATAACACTCCCCAGACTAGACCGGGGAAAAATTATATAGTCACTGTGCAGAAGCACTCAGCTGGCCTGTTCTTACTTGAGGTAATCACCCAAAATAGGAACTCCAACTTTTCAGGGTGGTTGCCTCCGATACTCCTTATAATGAGGTTTCACAGCCATCTTGTTGTTTACAGAGCCAGAAAGTTCCAAGAACCCTCCAACCTCTGCCTGGTTGCCTTCAACCACCTCAGCTTTTCATTATACCATGGCGAACTGTGATGGGAGGTCAGCTGGCAGACACGGACTGGAGTGAGTGTGTCCAGAGCAGCTGCAATAGCTATATTATAGCCATCCACAGTCACTCCAGACCCTCGCACACCGCTACTATGCCCAAAGGTCCAACAACACCTTCAGCTTATCTGACTCAAGATTACATTTGGGGCAGAACCGGCCCATCCCCACAAGGGGTAGAGATGACCATGGGGCTCTCAGCAAGAAACTGTATGGCATGGTGATCGGATCAACCAACCGACCTACCATGCCAACCTAAATGTTCAGCCACATAAAGAAGACAACATCCAAGGTATGGCTTAATTCATGAGAAGCATTGGTAACTTCTTGTGTAAGGCACAGTGAATTAGTCATCTGGAGGAACTGCTGAGTAAATTGTGAGTTTTATCATCCACACATACACTGATGTCCCCAACATCATCAGGCTGCAGGAATCCAATGCAAGGTAGATGAAATCTGCAAACTCCCATAGGAACTCATTTTCCTGTCTCAGTGGATGGTACAACAGAAGAATCCTATACCACACACCTACAGCCCTTTTCACAGTCACACTTTCAAATATTGTCGCCTTTGCTCAATGCGTGATGTCATGAGCTCTTAGACTGGATCTAAAACAGATACCCCCTTGCCCCAAGCAGAAAAGAACAGAGCAGCCCCACGCACTTCCTCAGCATTGTACACTTGAGGACCAGGCACAAGTCAGCCATGGAAATCTGCAACAAGGAAAGAAGGAATTAAGCCCGAGACCAGAGTTCAAATTAAAGAACGTTTGACCATTCTGCCACAGCAAAGAGATTCCAAGCTTCTGACGCACTCACCTAAGTTGACAACATTACTACGTCCCAGAGGGCCAAGTCACACATTTGATACTACAGCTTTAGATTTTATACAGTGTCACAATGATCTACACCATAGTCAACAGTTTGTTACGAACTCATGCACAAGATCAACCGTCACCCAGATGAGTACTTGTAGCTCAATGCAGCTACTACCTGGCTATTACAGTATCCCTATCTGGTTTTCATCCCACCACAAGCCACTGCTTACCCAGTGTGAGGCCTTACTCTAGGCACAGAATCCACCCCCTTTAGTTACCACCAGGAGCCACTAACTTCTCTGTATCAGACACTGGTTACCTTTACACTTGGTAGTGCTTTGTAGTAGCAGACACCAGATTGCTCAATAGAAATGGATATTACTTGTACTATAAAACACTGCACAATCACAGCGGATATTAAATATATAAACATAATTTACACTACAAAATTATAAAATATACAGTACAATACAAAAGGGCTAAAACATAGCAGAATGCAAAATAAAAACATTTTAAACAGAATGAGAATGCAAAATAAAAACAGCTCATCTCTAGACTCTAGACTAAAATCTTAGAGCAGTAATGCAATGAAATTAGGCAAAACATTTGACCCTACCTTTTTTCACTATAAAAGATGGTGCATCTTTTAGTTTTATTTGGTGGTACAATTTTATAATTCCACCAAACTCCGAGCATCTTATAGACCTTTTAATTAATTTTTTTCTGAAGAAAAAGATGGTTGCCACATTTTGCATAGAAATAGCATTGTAGACCTGGTAAGGGTAGTAAAAAAATTAATAAAATCAAATTTTATTTCTTTAAAGGCGCTTTCTTATACCAAGGAGCCTGTACATAAATTATCAGTCTCCATAAAAATTTAAAACCATAAATATAAAAACAAAATTCAAATTAATCTAAATTACAACTGTGGTGACACTATAGTTAATCTTCATTCATAAATGCTAGGCTGAACAAATACATTTTCCATTCCTTTAAAGCTTTGGACAGTCAGGCAGTCCCTCATCCAACAAAGTAGAGAATTTCACAGGGTCGGGGCTGATAAGCAAAAGAACGGGCCCTTGATGTCTGTAATCGCACTTGGAATCTAGCAATCCCTCGCAGTGGATCAAGCGGTCAGGAGGGGCAGTAGGGAGAAAGGAGATCTTGCAGGTAGTGGGGTCCCTGGTCATGTAGGGCTTTATAGGTCAGCAAACTGACCTTGAAGGTGATGCGCCATTGCACTGGCAGGCAATGCAATGCACAAAGCATTATATGCTATATGACTGGTCCTAGATGTACCAGTCAACAGCCTTGCAGCTGCATTCTGCACTAGCTGCAGGTGACACACATCAACCCCAGGAGCCCTAGGTATGGGCGCAGTAGTCAAAGCGAGTGGTCATGAAGGCGTGGACCAATATAGGAAGATCATCAGAAGGAGGCAAGTGTTTCACCCGGGCAACATTCCTCAGATGGTAAAAGAGGACTCAACAATGGCTGACACCTGTGATTTCAAGGTCAGACAGTCATCAAAAATAACACCCAGGTTCCGCACTTGGTCTGAGGTGGTTAGCTGGACACCCCTAACCAAAGACCAGAGGACTATCCTGCCAACACACCCACCCTCCAAAATCAGCGCCCAACACCTCAGTCTTATCAGGGTTCAACCTTGGCCAACTAGAACTCATCCAGTCTTGGATCTTGCATAGGCAGTTGTTGAAACACCATAAGAACATCTCCCTGCTCAGGCGAAGGACATGTACAGCTGAGTATCATCCACATAGCAGTGAAGACTCAGCCTGTACCACCTAATAATGTCTCCCAATGGCAGCATATACACCGCGAACAACATGAGCACTAAATGGAGCCCTGCAGAACCCACAGGATAGGGGAAGAGGATCAGAGGAATAAATTCCAGAGACCACTCTCTGTGTCCTACCCTTGAAGTAAGACCGAAACCATCTGAGGACAGTACCAGACAGTTCACAGATGAACCGCAGGTGTTCCAATAGCACACCATGGTCCACAGTGTCAAATGCTGTGGAGAGATCAAGAAGGACCAAGATGGAATGGGTCCTTGATTTCTCTATTAGGAGATCATTAGGCACTCCAACAAGAGCTTTCTCAGTGTTATGCCTCCTCCAAATCCCAACTGGAGAGAATCATAGATGTTGTGGATAGAAAATGATCATTCAGCTGCGATGCAATCACCTTCTTAATAACCTTACCCACAAAGGGCAGGCTAGAGATCTGTCTGTAGTTAGCAAGATTATCTGGACCAAGAGAGGGTTTTTTCAGGAGCAGTCAAATGACTGCTTCCTTGAGGGATCAGGAACCATCTCCTCTCCAACAACTGCCAGACCATCTCAGCCAGAACCGGGCAATCTTCTCCGCCCACCCCACAAGAAGGCGCTTGGGCCCAGATCCAAACTACAGCTGGTTGGCCGAAAAATCTGAATGATCCTCACAACATCCCTGCTATCCGTCGGCCAAAGTCAGACCAGACGGACCGAGAGCTTGCAACCTCCCCGTCCACCTCTGCCATGCCCATTAGAGGGGCAAGATGGATGCAAAACCTGATGGTGACAAACTTATCTGCAAAGAATCGAGCAAACTTGTCACAGCTCTCTTGTGACAATGCTCCACCAGACCGAAGACAGGTTGGATTGTACAAACTGTCCACAGTCCGAAGAGCTGAGTTGGTCGATATGCAGAGCGGCAATCTCCTGACAGGAACTCTGCCTTTCTTACGGTGACTGTCGATTGATACACAACATAATGATCCATTAATCTAAGCTTGTCAACCTCCATGCCCGACTTCTGTCAAGCCCTCCCTAGCCTTCACCCTACTCTCCTCAACTTCTTCAAGGCCCTGTCAAACCATGGGGACCTTGGGCGAAGATGAGCGGATGAACAGGAATGAGAGCAATGAAATCCAGGGCACCGAACTGCAGTGTTATAGGCAAGCACAAGGTCCCCAGATCCAAGCATTCACTGATAGGCCTGATTGGTCCAGCACCGCCATTAAGATATCTAGGGTCAAATCCTCAAAGGGTAGTACTGGATCATCTCCACAGGGCAGGCCCTTTGGGGAGCCCTAAAACTGAACTTTATAGTGTGATGGTCAGACCAACTGCCTAGTCCCACCACCAAGTCAGAGTTCTCCATCCCCAGGAGGAACACTAAATCCAATGAATGACCACCAAAATGCGCTATGGAGAAAACAACCTGTGTGAGACCCAGCATGGTCATAAGCTGGAGGAGTTCTTGACCAAAATGTGAGAGTTCGTCAACCCAGGCATTGAAATCCTCCAGAATTAACCATCTGGGGATCCCAACACCATATCGACAATGTAGTCTGCAATCTTCTGTAGGAATTCTTTCCCATCTCCTGGTGGGCGGTAGATAAGCAGAATCCTACACCCCACATTCGCATCCACAATATATTCAAAGATTTAGAGGGTCCTGCTGGGAGATCCACAAGGCCCAGTTCAGTGTTGAAACAAATGGCTACACCCCTGCCCCTATGATGCACCCTCGGGCGTGTATCATTGAGTACCCAGCCAGAACAGCAGCAGCCAATATAGGGCCAGCACTATCATCCAGCCAGGTCTCAGTGATGCATGCCAGGTCAGAAGTCCCATCAAGATCTGCTATTATAGCAGTCTTGTTCTTAATAGATCTGTCATTGAACAATACCGCCTGAGTAGGATAGGCCATCGAGGAAGACCGCACAACCTGTCTACACAAAGCAGAGCCCTTGGGTATGGAAACCAGACAGGAGGACCCTCCTCTGGTCCTATTTCGCCTCAGGGCATCTCTGTATCCCTACTACCTCAGTCCGACCACCCTTTCCATTTCCCCATCAGACCCAGTTCCCCATGCCTCCTCCTTTTCCTGACTATCCCGAGGTCCGATAATTCCTACAGGCCTCCAAAGGTAATGGGGAACAGTCAAAGGGCACAGAGCCCTAAACCTAGTGGGGAATATCGCCTGACCGTCCCTATACCTTCCCAACACATCTCAGGCAGCAGTAAATATCACTTGCACCATGCAACCAAAATACTCATGGTGTACAGCAAAGGAGGTACCTAGACAAGTAAATCTAACAGGCAAGTTAATATGTTTTTAACTGAGGCTGAAACAAGCTTTTTGAGAAAACATTTTCATTGCACAGCTGCTTTAAAGATACAACCCCGACTCTTGGGTTTCTTTCTACCTTAGAAACCAAGCTGCAACTAAGGTATGAGATACAGGAGACACAGAACTTTCCTTTTCTTACAGTGGACCTTTGATATGTTTTGCTCCCAAACTGAATTGAATCTCCAAGATCTGTGTTCCCAGGTTAAACCTGTCAAAATGCTTGCCCGCCTATCACATTATACTGCCAGTTGCAAGGGTCAGCTTCCTTTGTCCCCTTGCTCGAGAAGCAGGTCCAAACCGTTTTGAGTCTGGTACATATAACCTCACACTATGGTTGTTTATTGCTCCGCACAATAACCATAGCTGCCTCTATTGTTTGGACATAGCCCCATGGACCTTGCAGAAGTATGGATTTCTATAGACAGTCCTTTTCACATAATAACAAGGAGCTTCGAGCTAAAATCAAAGTTAATTCTGTGCCAACTCCCAGAGAGAAATCTGCTCACCACAGGGTACTTGCCTGAGGCCCTCCTTAAACTCCAACAGCCTTTGGAGAAAATATTTAACCTTTTCTGACCACCTGAAAGTAATGTGTCAGAAATATTTGCCAACTCCAGCCCAATGGCATGGAGGGCTGAGATACTATATGCCTTACCTTCTACCACAATGGTCACTCAATTCAGGAATGAGCTCGGGTTGCTGGGGTTTGGCTGGGAGAACTGAGTGTCTACTGGACAGCTCTCCTCTTCTGGGGTGGGAAGCATGTCATTTTGGTCCTTGGATGCCACCTGGTGGAGGGCAGGTGTTAGCACCAGAATTACAGAGGCGCAGAAAGGGAGGCCGTGGCTCCAGAGCATGTGTCACGTCTCACGGGCTGTCTTGTTACAATCCACCATGGCTGGACAGCTTGGGTACAAAACAGTAAAGGGTTAGCGCAAGCTTAATGATGCCCCTGTCCACCTATTACTGTCCCCACATCACCACCTGGACCACTGACCCTGGTTCTGGATGAGAGACAGCAGGTGAGGGGGAGGATGGCCCTCCTTCCTGACCCCACCATGGGGCAATCTGTGGGGAAGCACAGGCAAGGTGAGGCTGGGGAAAGGTAGATGCCAGGCGAGGGAGGAAGGACAGGGCCAAGTAGCCCATCTGCATTGAACCACAGCAAAAAACCTTACGCAGAAAAAGAAACATTTCCCAACTTTGCCAGAGGTACTGATGAACAGTATGTCACATCTACATTACATATTTATGTCTGTTAAAACAGTAAATCTTTCATGTTCTGTTTAGCCATTTTAGTAGTAACAAGGATGCTGTACCTCCCAATAGTCTTCAAATTGTCGCTAGCTTAAAAACAAGTCATATGACTGTTCACCTGCTGTAGAATTTGTTGATGAAGCGGTCTTAATAAAAGTAAAAAACTGGCTGTCCACGATTTTGGTATTACCACAAAATGTTTTGTTTTTTTGTCGGTCCGGTGGCGCTGAGGGTTGAAGCGCTGGACGCCACACCTCACGCCACGCCGTGACCCGGTTCGTAGCGAGCCTGTGTTGTCGGGTCAGCAGGGGAGGAAGAGGCTTGAGCATCTGGGAGGACAGCTCTCTCCTGGGAGGGAGTGGGGCCAGACTTGGTGTTTCCTGTTTCTGGCGGAGGCCAGGGGTATAGCAAGCATTGCAGCAGACGTCGGGGATGAGGAGTGGTGATGCCGGCAGTGATGCCTTGGTGTAGGGTTCGTGTCACTCCTCCAAGTTAAAGTGGAGGAAAAACATCTTTGGGTGCAGGGAGACGGTGCACGGAGTGTGCCTCAGATATGCCCTTGCTCTGCCTGACTACCCTGATCCGACGAAATTCAGAATTTCAGGGTGATCGCTGCCTCCACCCCCGACTCTCACCAGGGGATAAGCCACAGCCCTTGGGGACTGAAGGTAAGTATTGGGCAGGCAAGTGAGGCAGGAAGATGACTCCAGGTGCTCCCGATGGGTCGGCACCCACAGGATGTAGGCATGGATAAATACTAATTTAAAAAAAACAAAAAAAACATTTTTGTTTAAAGTCCTGAAAACTCTCCCTGCATATTTCCTGAATCTTGGATTCCTTTTACATTGTCTAGCCACTCAAGATGCAACAAGATGAGACTACTGCAGCATGAGTGGCTACGTTTGGGGACATTTCTGAAGTTCAGGAAGACTACAGTAAGAGGAGACCAAGGAATATAAACACATTCATGTTTTGGCATGATTATATCAGTAGTTTTTAAATTTTTCCTCCCAGCCATGATGGCCCTCTGCACCATCAGCAACCACTCAGCCCCTCTGCCAGCCACTGTCCCCAGAGGGTCCCCTTATTCACATAGTTTACCCTCGTGCAATAGGGCTTACCAGGACTCTAAAGTTAGTGGCAGGGGACCCTGGTATGCTGAGCAGATGAGGAGTGCAAGTCCTGAACATTTCAAGACATCCTTCTGTTGGGCTGGGAGGCATTTTCTCTCTATCACCCACCACCCCATGAGTTGGTGGCGCAATGTGCCATGCCCAGGTCACTCAGCTGGCATGTGCAGGAGCTTCTGTGCACCTCACTCTCCCTCGTATGTGGAGTCTTCTCATGCCACCACCTACTGTGGACACCTAGGGGCACCTGTGCAGTGGACTATGGACATCAACCCACCCAGGGAAGACAGCATTCACTAAACGCTCAAGACTCCCTTCTCTGCTTGCCCGCTAGCAGACCAGGCTATGTTCACCAGCATCGTGAGTGCCAATATAGACACAATGCCATCAGAATGACCTTTCAATTTTCTCATTTTAAAAGGAAGCAGACACGAAAAGCTCTACCATATAAGAAAATTTTACAGAAGGTGAGTAATCATAAATATGATTATTAGATGCCATTAGAGGGCTAAGACGATGGCAGTGTCCCTTCAACTTTCTCACTTTTACCCCAGCCAGAACTAAGATCTCCTTCTATGCCATGCATGCCTGATGCCCACCTTGGGTAACCATTCTGTTGGGGTACCAGATCAGCAACACAAAGCCTGATCAGACTAACTCCTCCTCCAAGCTTCAGGTCAAGGTTCCACCTCTGCTTGTACTCTCCTGCCTAACCAATACAGAATTAGCTGGGCAAGCACCAGAAGCCATCATCCTCAGACATCTTACTCACCCTTCCAGCTCTCAAGAGGGCTTGCCAGGTTTCAACGGGCCGATGAAACATAAAACATAGACTTTGGCGGCAGATAAGGACTGCTTGGCCTACCTAGAGGATAAGCTGCAGATCCTATTTAACCAACAGCCTATTTCTTCCTACCCCCACAAAATTGCCTTATGTCTATCCCATGCATTCTTGAATTCTCCCACAGTTTTAGACCCCACAACCTCCTCAGGAAGGCTGTTCCATGCATCCACTACCCTCTTTGTGAAAAATACTTCCTCACATTGCCTCTGAGCCACCTCCCCATCTTCAAATTGTGTTCCCTTGTTCTTGACATCTCTTTTCCTGAAAGATGCTACCTTCTTGGATTTTGTTGATTCCACTGAGCTACTTAAACGTTTTCTAGCATGTCCCCTCTCCCTCCTTTCCTCAAGGGTATATTATAAGCTCATTTAGTCTCTCCTCATATGGCTTCTCTTGCAGACCCTGCACCATTTTAGTTTCCCTCCTCTGACTGCCTCCATTCTGTCTTTGTGGAGATGGGATCTCCAGAACTGGACGCAGTACTCGAGATGGGGTCTCACCAACTGTCTGTACAGTGGGATAACAACTTCCTGTTTTCTGCTGGTGATCGTCTCCCTATACATCCCAGTATTCCCCAGTCCTCCCTACACGCCTTCTCGCATTGCTTGCCAACCTTAGGTCATCTGATATGACTACCCCTAGGTCTCTTTCCATTTTTGTTGTTGTTACTACCTCCCCAAACATTGTGTAATCTTCCCTGGGTTTTGTTTCCCAGGTTCATTACTTTGCACTTCTTTGCACTGAATCCAAGCTGCCATATTTCTGACCATTCCTCCAACCTTGTCAAGTCCCTTCTCATCCTTTCCACGCCTCCTTGTGTGTGTATCAACCCTATTGCAGATCTTTGTGTCATCTACAAATAGACATGATTTTCCTTCCAGTCCCTCTGCTATGTCACTTATAAAGACATTAAAAGGACTGGACCCAGTACTGAACCCATGGTACCCACTAGTAACCCCTCTTTCTTCAGAGTGGACTCCATTTACAATTACCTTCTGGGTCCTGTTGTTCAGCCAATGTTTTACCCAGGCTACCACCCTGGGACCCACTCCTAGGCTGGTTAATTTGACTACTAATCTTTGTGTGGGACAGTGTCAGATGCCTTGCTAAAGTCTAGGCAGGCCATGTCCACAGCCCTCCTGGTCTATTACTTTGGTCACCCAGTCAAAGAAATCAATTAGATTCATCTGGCATGATCTTCCCACTGTGAATCCATGTTGCCTTGGGTCCTGTGCCCCACTGGCCTCTAGATACTCAACAATTCTTTCCTTCAGAAGTGATTCCATCACTTTCCCTACCACAGAGGTCAAACTGACAGGTCTGTAGTTTCCTGCCTCTGTCTTGGTCCCACTTTTGTGAAGGGAATCACAACCGCCTTCTTCCAGTCCTCGGTACCACACCATCCTCCCATGATTTGTTAAAAGGAGTCAGTGGTGTCACTAGTTCTCTGCTTAATTCTTTTAGAATTCTGGGGAATTCTTATTTGGCCCCATTGCTTTGTCCACATTCAGTTTTTGGAGTTCTTTCAGAACCTTTCTTCTGTGAAAGGACTGGGATCAACCCCTCTCTCCAAAGTGCTTCTGTTAATTGGATTAGGCACCTCCCAACCCCACTTCCTCTTTGTGAATACTAAACAGAAGTATTAATTCAGTATCCCTGCTTTATCACTGTCACTCTCTGCCCACCCACCATCCATTCTATTCAGCCTCACTATCCTCCGCTTTGCCTTTCTACGCCTCCTGATATACCTATACAAGGTTTTATCCTCTTCTTAACCAAGTTTGCTATCTTTTCCTCAGTTTGTGCCTTTGCTATTCTGACTACCCTCCCTGCTTCCATAACTGGTACAGTTCTCTGTCCTGCTCCTTCTGTGTTTCCTTATACTTCCGAAATGCTATCTTTTCCTCCCTAACCTTCACCGCCACCTCTTTTGAGAACCACAGTGGCTTTTTCTTTCGTTTTAATTTATTTGCTTCACACAAAGGCTTGTTGCCCGTGATGGCAGTTTTGATATTTGCCCACTGTTGCTCCACCCTCCTTCTAGCCTGTTTGCTAGTGCTTTTCTAAGGCACTCTCCCATCTTGCCAAAGTCAGCCCTCCTGAAGTCCAGAACCCTCACTTTTGTATGGCTCGACTCTGTAGCAGAGTTTACCGTAAACCACACTGTTTGGTGGTCAGTTGTTCCCAAATGGCTACCCACTTCTAGATCCGAGGTCCTCTGACTGTCCCCATTTGAGAGTATGAGGTCTAAGGTTGCTCCCTCATGAGTGGATTCCAAAACTAGCTGTTTGAGGCATGCCACCTGAAGGGCATCAAGAATGGCCCTGCTTTTGGATGTGGCTGCGCAAAGGTGCTCCAGTTAACATCTGGCATGTTAAGGTCCCCATCAACAGTATCTCCCTTTCTCTGCCATCCTAAGTATGCCTTCTATCATATCCCTGTCCATTCCTCCTCCTGACATGGGGGTCTATAAACAACCCTGTGCGGATTGTGGTGCCATTTCCAGTCTCTAATGTGACCCACAGTGCCTCTTCTCCTCCTCCCTGTTTACTCTTCTGTTCAGTTGCTTTTATCCCTTCCTTACATAGATAGCTACCCCCTCCCACTTCTGCCCTACCTGTCTCTCCTGTAGGTTGTGTACCTGGTATGTTAACATCCCAGTCATGGTTCTCTGTGTACCATGTTTCTGTGATTGCTACAATATCCAGGCATCCTCTTCCATCAAGGCCACCAGTTCAGGGAGCTTGTTGCCCAGACTACGGGCGTTGGTACTCGTACCCTCCATTTCTTGACTGCACTACCCCTTTGGGGTAATAATGCCTCAGTCTAGAGGAGAAGCCAGAACGGCTCCTCGTAGCCTTGTAGGCATGGTAGAGGTAACCATTACATCTAACCAGACAATTTTCTCCTTTTCTACCATCTCCCTTCCAAGCCCCCGCTTACAAGGGACACCACCTCTGGTATTAGTCTTGTAACAAGGGTCTGGTTGACTGTCTAGTCACCCATGTGGCCAAGGCCATGACGACCAGCCACCATATGAGGCAGTGATGTAGGTGACCCTGCTCCTCCCAAACCCAGATGATGAATGTGCTACCTTGCAGCACGCCCTAGACTCCAGTGGGCTGGAATGAGGGGTCTTGTCCAGGAATCAAACTCAGATCCACTATGTGAAAGTGAAACATGCCAACAATACTGTCACTGAGAGCCGGCCCGATGGTGCTGAGGGTTGTGGCGCTGGATGCCACACCTGCACTGCACCGTGACCCAGGTTCGAGCGAGCTCGGGTGCCGGGGGTCAGCAGGGTGGGCAAGGATTGAGCCTGATGGATGCTCTCTCCCCTGGGGGGCTGGGAGATTGCCTGGCACGCCAGCTGCTCCTGGTGGAGACCGAGGGTGCTGCAGCACGCCGCAGCACGAATCTGCATGCCCTGGACGCAGGCAGGGGTTGCTGCACGCCTTATGCCGGGACATGCACATGCATGGGAGGGGGGAACGATCTCCAGAACAAGGAATAGCCCGTCTGAGGGGTAGGCACAGCATCTGCCCCCATGCCCAAGGCCGAGTCCATCCTACCTGGCCTTCCAGGTTCCTCCACCCGGTCCTCTCCCACATCGGAGTCTGTCTAAAAGTGCGCCTAAAGAGAAGGGTGGTCCCACCCTGGAGGGATTGAGCCAAGGGGTGCTGTTCATGGACATTGGAGGAGGGAGAGAGGAGGCACAGGTAGGTGGACTTCAGACAGGGCAGGAAGAGGCAGGATGTCTGAGAGGGGCCCCAGACCGTGACCAGAGGGAAAAGAGATTGAAACAAAAAATACTGTCACCGAACTGGGACGACTGAGTCCTGTTAAAGCTGAACACTTTGGTACTGCTGACCACTCAAGACATCACTCCAGGTCATCCAAATTTGCCCATAGCTATAATATTTGTGCCCCTTCCCCAGAAAATTGCCACGGTAATGAAATGAATGGCACAGTGGAGCTGATCAAAAATAAAAAGCTGAAAACATCTGATACACATTTGTATCTCTGCCTCCACAGGCATATAGCTTTGTGCATACTGAACAAGCTGAAAAAGATGATTTGTCAGCTGCTTATTTTAAGCATCCTCTGGAAGGATTACTTAATGGATCAAGGGAATAACTTGAGGAATTGTCTTCTCTTTTTTATGTTCTACTTTGTCGCATCTTCAAGTTTAAAATGTTGGCTTGTAAGTACTTCTTAGACTGCACCAACTTGGACTTGTGATGCTTTACATGAAATTTCCTTGCATATGTCTCTTAGATTCAGTATTGTCATTTGCCACATCATTGTCTGCCCTGTGATCCAATCATGTCTGAAAAGAAGAGTCCTTATCCCAGCACGCCTCTTCGGCAACAAATGAACCAGTGGAGGAATACATCTGGGCTAAACCAGCCCTCTTGCTCCTAAAATCCTTAGTATGATCCTTCATATGATCTATCTATTGACAGTATCTACCTATCTACAGTATCTATCTATAGCAGTATCTATCTGCCTACCTACAGACAGTATCTATCTACCTCGTGCAGTGTCTATCCACCTACAGACAGTATCTTTCTACCCACCCACCTACAGACAGTATCTATCTAGCCACCTATAGACAGTATCTATCTACCCACCCACCAACAGACAGTATCTGTCTATCCACCTGCAGACAGTATCTATCTACCTACCTACAGTGTCTATCCACCTACAGACAGTATCTCTCACCCACCCACCTACAGACAGTATCTATCCAACTATAGACAGTATCTATCTATCCACCTACAGACAGTATCTATCTACACACCTATAGACAGTATCTATCCACCTACATACAGTATCTACCTATCCACCCACCTACAGACAGTATCTATCTATCCAGCCATCCACCTAGATAGCTGTATTCAAATACATAAATATAGATACATAGATACATAGACAGTGTCGGCAGATAAGGGCCCTATGGCCCACCCAGTCTGCCCATTTAAGTTTGTAAGTTCAGTTTATGTTTTCCAGGAAGTCTGTCGCCTTTACACATATATATATGTATATGTATATATATACACAGATAAATAAATAAAATTGGGGAACAGGAAAGGCAAAATGGCCTATCAAGCCCCAACACATAAACAGAAAACCCATATCTCCTCCCACAGAATTAAAACACAAACAAACACACAAGGGCTTTTTTTATATATACATACCTCATCTCCGATGCAGTACCTTCCTGCTGTCTGCTGCAGAACTCTCTCCAGAGCTGGAAGACAGTAGAACCCAAAATGCTGAGTAAAAATGACCTAATGAGACCTGGCGCCCCCTCAATTGAAGGGCTACATTTTGCACCAGCCAACTTAGATCAGCACGGCGACCTCTGTCTGGCCTTTTAAAGGCACAGCAACTTTATTTATTGAGTACCCTATTCCAAGGGCTCTGAGCGCTTCGCATAAATACTGCAATTCAACACACCAAATGAATCCACATATGATAGTCATTCAACTAGAGGAACAGATAAGAGCAGGAGTCAGTACTTGCCTTAAATGGGCCAGATTCCACAAACATGGATTATGAAATGGGTAGAAAGAATGCTGGCTCCTGAATGGTCAAGAGGTACTTTCAGCAGTCGCAATCCCAGCCAACAGCCCAGCTGAAAGTAGCTCAATAAAATATGTTTAAAAATTACATCCTATTTACTAACAAGGACCCATTTCATAACTGCAATAACATACTCCAGGGGTGTTTTGTTGGGCTAATGGCCCTTCTTGGGTAGTGGAAACACGCAGCTTCACCTCATGCTTCAACCCCAACCACTAACTCAGCCAGTGCAAGTGTTTACAGGGTACCCTGCACTGAGCAGACTTCTTCAGAGGACATTGCTCAGCTCCACCTGAGTAAGCATTGCTATCAAGCAAGCGGTGGTGCTCACCTTTGTTTTGATGCTGTACAGGCTCTAAGTTTGTCTAAATAAAGATTTTTCTCTGTAAGTCATCCAAGGGCACTGTCGTCTGTGAAGAAGACTTGCCTTAAATCGGCCACTATGGGGTAGTCTACTGTACTACAATGAGGACCAACCCATGTTGTGTCCTGAGTCAGACTTGTAAACCTGGCCATGCATGCTAGGGGGCAGTGGAGGCGGTGTGATAAGCAGGAGCCACTTGCAGTGTTGCCCGAGTACCTCCTTCAATGGGGACAGGATATACATTACTGTCATCAGGGAAATCTACAGGACAATAATAGGGGTGCTTGGATTCTCTGAATCCATTCCGCTTGTAAAAATTGATTTCTGAAATTGCGATTCTGATCCAATTAAGAAAATGGAATGAAGCCGACCAGTGGCATGATGGTTGATCGCTGGGCAGCCACACCTCGCGCCTGCTAGCGACCGGGTTGAGAGAGCAGACTTAGGTCGCCTAGGGGTCGGCAGGGAGGAGGGATTGGCGTCCGGAGGACTGCTTCCCTCTCCTGGGTGGGTTCAGGACGCACCGCCTGCAGCGCCCCGTTGGAGAACGGGACACCACAGTACATGCTTACAGGGGCAAGGGACGGAGGATGTCAGCTAAGGGGTCCACCTTGGTGCAGATGTCACTGCACGTCACACCTCAGGGACGTAACCAAGGTGAAAAAACACTGGTGACTTGGGAGGTGATGGCAGGGCTCAAGGAGCTGCAGCTCACATGCCCAGTGCCAGCCCGATCCCGACTTGACTCCCCGTGGTCCTGTCTTCCCTGTTCAGGCAGTGGGAAGGAGAACACCCAGCATCAGGTTCCTTTGTCGGGGAGGGGTGGTAGAGGCAAGGCTGAGTGAGCCCATGCGGAGGAGATGCCCAGGCCTCCGGCGACCACAGTGAAAGAGTTAAAAAAAAAAAAAAAAAAAAGACAGGAATTGGAAATGGAATCTGAATTCTTGATACTGAATCCTATAGAAACATAGACTTTGATTTGCAGATATGACTGCTTGCCCACCTAGTCTGCCCATTTCCCTACCTACAGGAAAAGCTGCAGATCCTAGTTAACCAACAGCCTATTTCTTCCTATCCCCCACAAAATTGCCTTATGTCTGTCCCATGCATTCTTGAATTCTCCCACAGTTTTAGACCCCACAACCTCCTCAGAAAGGCAGTTCCATGTGTCCACCACCCTCTCTGTGAAAATACTTCTCACATTGCAACCGAGCCATCCCTCTATCTTCAGATTGTGTCCCCTTGTTCTTGCACATCTTTTTCTGAATGATGCTACCCTCTTGGACTTTGTTGATTCCACTGAGTACTTAAAAGTTTCCATCATGTCCCCCTCTCCCTCCTTTCCTCAAGGGTATACATATTAAGCTCTTTTAGTCTCTCCTCATATGGCTTCTCTTGCAGACCCTGCACCATTTTAGTTGCCCTCCTGGACTGCCTCCATCCTGTCTATGTCCTTGCGGAGATGGAGTCTCCAGAACTGGATGCAGTACTCCAGATTGGGTCTCACCAACTGTCTGTACAGAGGGATAACAACTTTCTGTTTCTGCTGGTGAATCCTCTCCCTATACATCCCAATATCCCCCAGCCCTCCCTACTGCCTTCTCACATTGCTTGCTAACCTTAAGGTCCTCTGATATGATACCCCCATGTGCCATTCTATTTTTGTTGTTGTTACCATCTCCCCATTGTGTAATCTTCCCTGGTTGTTGTTTCCCAGGTGCATTATTTTGCACTTCTTTGCATTGAATCCAAGCTGCCATACTTATGACTATTCCTCCAACCTTGCCAAGACTCTTCTCATCCTTTCCACGCCTCCTTGTGTATCAACCCTGTTGCAGATCTTTGTATCATCTGCAAAGAGGCATACTTTTCCTTCCAGTCCCTCTGTAATGTCACTTATAAAGACATTAAAAGGACTGGACCCAGTACTGAACCCTGCGGTACTCCACTAGTAACCTCTTCTTCTTCAGAGCGGACTCCATTTACAATTACCTTCTGTGTCCTGTTGTCCAGCCAATGTTTTACTCAGGCTACCACCCTGGGACCCACTCCTAGGCTGGTTAATTTGATTATTAATCTTTGTGTGGGACTGTGTCAAATGCCTTTGCTAAAGTCTCAGGTAGGTCATGTCCACAGCACCTCCCTGGTCTACTACTTTAGTCACCCAGTCAAAGAAATCAATTAGATTCATCTGACATGACCTTCCTGTGAACCCATGCTGCCTTGGGTCCCGTGCCCCACTGGCCTCTAGGTACTCAACAATACTTTCCTTCAGAAGGATTCCATCACTTTCCCTACCACAGAGGTCAAACTGACAGGTCTGTAGTTTCCTGCCTCTGTCTTGCTCCCACTTTTGTGAAGGGGAAACACATGCACCTTCCTCCAGTACCACACCATCCTCCCATGATTTGTTAAAAGGGTAGTTGGTGGTGTCACTAGTTCTCCCTTAATTCTTTTAGAATTCTGGGTGAATTCTGTCAGGCCCCATTGCTTTGTCCACCTTCAGTTTTAAGAGTTATTTCAGAACCCTTTCTTCTGTGAAAGGACTGGGATCGACTCTCTATCCAGAGTGCTTTATTTTTGTGAATACTGAGCAGAGGCATTCATTCAGTATCCCTGCCTTTCACTGTCCTCTCTGCCCACCCACCGTCCTTTCTGTTCAGCCTCACTATCCTCCCTTTGTCCTTCTATGCTTCCTGATGTAGCTATAAAGCTTTCCTTCTTAACCAAGTTGGCTGTCTTTTCCTCAGTTTGGGCCTTTGCTATTCTGACTTCCCTCCCTGCTTCCTTCTGCCTTAACTGGTACAGTTCTCTGTCCTGCTCCTTCTGTGTTTCCATATACTTCCTAAATGCCATCTTTTCTCCTAACCTTCACCACCACCTCTTTTGAGAACCATAGTGGCTTTTTCTTCATTTTGATTTATTTATTTGCTTCACACAAAGGTTTGTGGCTTCCGTGATGGCAGTTTTGATGTTTCCCATTGTTGCTCCACCTCCTCCTCAGCCTGTTTGCTAGTGCTCTTCTAAGGCACTCTCCTCATCTTGCCAGAGTCAGCCCTCCTAAAGTCCAGAACCTCACTTTGTATGGCTTGACCCTGTAGCAGAGTTTATCGTGAACCACACTGTTTGGTGGTCACTTGTTCCCAAATGGCTACCCACTTCTAGATCTGAGATCCTCTCACTGTCCCCATTTGAGAGTACGGAGGTCTAAAATTGCTCCCTCACTGAATGGGAGCCAAAACTTGCTGTCCAAGGCATGCCACTTGTAGGGCACTGAGAATGGCCCTGCTCTTGGATTGTGGCTGCAGCAAAGGTGCTCCAGTTAACATCTGGCATATTCAGGTCCCCCATCAACAGTATCTCCCTTTCTGCCATCCTAAGGATGCCTTCTATCATATCATTGTCCATTCCTCTCCTGACATGGGGGTCTGTATACAGCCCTGTGTGGATTGTACTGCCATTTTCAGTCTCTAAGGTGACCCACAGTGCCTCTCTCCTCCCCATTTACTCTTGTTCCATTGCTTTTATCCCATCCTTACATAGAGGACTACTCCTCCCTCTCTTCTGCCCTCCTGTCTCTCCTGTAGGTTGTGTACCCTAGTATGTTAACATCCCAGTCATGGTTCTCTGTGTACCATGTTTCTGTGACTGCTACAATATCCAGGCATCCCCTTCCGATAAGGCCACAAGTTCAGGGAGCATGTTGTCCAGACTACGGACATCGGTACTCATTACCCTCCATTTCTTGATGGCCTTACTCCTTTTGCCCCATCCCTGTCCTTATTGCCTTTGTAATTTTCTCCATTTACCCCTGCCCTTCTCCCCACTTCGCCATCTCAGTCTTGGTGTTTACCTCACTTACTACCCTTTTTTTTTTTGGGTGGAGGGGCTAGGATTTCCTGCTCCTTTCCAGTGCCTCCCTTGGCTAGTTTAAATGCTTGCCAATGAAGCATTTAAACCTATCACCTATGATCCTGTTTCCCCTCCTGGACAGATGCAGACCATCACACTAGTATAGGCCCCCATCACCAATGAAGCCAAATCCCTGAGCTCTGCACCAGTTTTCAACCACTGATTGAATCCCATGGTGTGGTGCACCCTAGCCTCATCAATGCCATAGACAGGCAGCACCTCTGAGAAGGTTACCGTGTGTGCCAACTCTGTCTAAGGCCCCTCCCCAACTCACAAACTCTTTCTGCACTGCTCTGATTACTTTCTCAGCCAGGTCATTTGTCCCTAAGTGGACAATGACGATTCAGCTCCCTCACCGTGTAGCTGCTCCAGCGATCCTGATTCGCCTCCCTGTCCCTCCAAGCTATGGCGCCCAGGCAGGCACCTTACCTCCCTCTCCCTTCTTCTCCAGTTCTACACCTCTAACAATGGAGTCCCCCACTAGGAGTTGTTTCTTCACCTGTGAGGTCCCATGCCACCCTCCTGTGGGTCTCCTTTGGGAGGCACCCAGCATCCTCCTTGGTCTCCACTGTGAGTGCCTCCAGAGAGGAACACACTTTTCCAGAAAGGCATATGAATTGTGGACAGTTACAACTGAAGGGATGCACCTCTGTTCCACCACCCACACCCTCCCGAGTCCACTGTGGTCCAACTGCTCATCTTTCTTGGCAACCTCTGAGGTAACGGTAGTGGCCCTGATGGTCCCTGGGTGGGAGAGGAGGTCCCCAATCTTGGCCAACTCAGCCTGGAGATGAGCAACCTCCTCCTCAGCCACAGATGTGCCTGCAGATGGGACAACACCACATCCTCCAGAACATCTCCGGGAAGACTGCTGCTCCACAGCCACTGCACTGCACCACTCCATCATGTCTTATTTCAGGCCCTTAACTGTTTTTGGCATACTTACTCTTTCCTTTTTTATTTTTCTCCCTACTTACTTACTTCCTCGTGCCTTTAAACTCCTGATCTTCCTGTTCTGAGACAAGAAGTTCATATTTTCTCAGTAGTCTCCTTGCTTGTTCAAAGTCAGACCTCCAGCAGCTGGGGGACAGGGAGGACAGAGAGCTACTCTTTACTTCTAGGATGGTGAGTCTTTGTGGCTCTATGATCACTCACTTCCTGCTCTCAAACAGGAAGTTCCTGTTGTCAGTTAAATCCTGTGCCTATAAAAGTACAACTGACTTAGGGGAGGGAAGGAGGGTAATACAGTCCCAGTAGAGAAGATAGTTATAACAGCAGCTCCTTCTTCTGCAAAAAGCAACTCCCCTACCCAGTGCACAAACACGTCCATCTTCATATATCTGTCACCCTGCATGACCTCCCTTCCCTCCCGGTGTCCCTTCCTGCTCTCCCCACCTTAAGTGGCTGAGGTTCTCTTCTCGCTCAGACCTGGCCCACCTCCTCGATAGGCTTTGTGCGCTGTGTGGTCTGACTGGTCCACTGGTCATGGTATCCTCTGAGGCGCTTATGGGTGGGTCCTCCCAAAATTCCCAGACCCCAACTCCATGATGAATGAAAAATAGCCCTCAACTGGCCCTCTTAGCCCGACTCTTCCAGCCACTTACCTCCCCAACTGCCCCTCATCTGAGACCCTCCTTCAGTGCCAAGCGAAAATCACTTTAAAACTAACTAGTACTAGTTGCTTGCTTTGTATAAAAATAAATTTTCATGGATGTTCCCCGACCTGGACTGCACAGTGTGCAATCTCTCCCGCTCCCAGGCTGCCATTAAGCCATACGTTTGCCCAGAGTTACGTGGCAGGTGGCCAAATTAAGCAAAGCCCTGGGAGCAGGTTCTGTCAGATGAATAGAGCAAGGTGTCTGACCTATGCTTAGGTCAGACACCTCCTGGTAACTGTGAACAACACAGGATTCAGTGAAAGCTCACAGAGCAGACAGTGCTTCGGGGGTCATAAATAATTACTTATTTAGTATAATAAATAGTAGCAGTATTTGTACTTAATAGGTGTGTGCTTAAGCACTTTTTAGAGGGTTTTGGATCGAGAAATTGGCTGGCAGTGGCACTGATGGGGGGTCTAAGAAGGACCAGGACGGCTGCTTAGGGGCCGGGACTTGGGTGGAGTGGAGGGGAATTTACAGGATTGAGGCTTGCTGTGGCACTCGGGCCAAGGAGGAGGTTGGTGGATATTTCACCTCATTTGGCACCACCAAACAAAGTAGACTGAAGGACCCCAGAGACAGCATGTGGGGGTGTTTAAAAGTTTATTATTATTTCAAATGCGGAATCTAAATCAGATTCCACATTTGAAAAGGGTATACAGACTCTTCGGCCTTAAATACCAAAATTCTGAATTCAGAGAGAAAAGTCTTACTTAATTAAAGTCTCTTTGACAGATTCTAAGCAACCTAATGTTAAAGCCATCGTGTAGTTATACCAAAGCTGATCATGTTTACAGACCATGACCTCCTCTAGGGATACCTTCCTGAACTGTCAAAATACTCCCTAACAGTCCAACCCCTAATGATCATTACTCTCTCCCACTGAGTGTCTAGACACTGTTGTGGAGTGTACCCAAGTTTCAGTAGGTATGCATTGAGAGTTTGTCAAGAGCTGGAAACAACATTTTTGTGTGGGAACACTCAATATGAGTGACAGCCAGTTTTTGACTTGTATTAAGAAAAGGGATGCAGATACAAGACAACCAGCTCTGTCAATTCTATAGAAGGTCAGCAATCATAAAATGTATTTTATACCAACAGAAAATCTGGAAGGGGCAGTGTCCCACCAAGGATTCTATACACTGGTGATGCACACCATCTTTGGTACTCATTTTAGCATTACTGGGACCTAAATTGGGGAGGTGATCATCACTGGCAATGGCAGTTGGTGTCACTAGCGTCTTTGCGATGTGACTATCTGTGGCACGGACCACTGGTAAAACACAGGGGTCTAAAGCTAGAAGGATGCTACTATCTCTGGTACTGACTGCTGGTTATCACTGGTGTCCAAAGCAGGAGAGACTGCGACTATCTGGCACAGATCGCTGATATCACTGGTGTCCAAAGCTGGGAGGATCTGACTATCTCTGGATGAGACACAATCTTTGTTGCAGTAGAGGACACCAAGTTTAGGTGGGACTTGCTGTGAATGATAACAATATGAATAGAGAAGTTGCTTACTATCCAACCATACACCAAGATATTTGCAACAGGGGACAATCTCAAGGGAGAGCCATCTAGGGTGTTCAAAATGGGGGAGGGAGGGGAAGGGGTTTGACAGCCTGGTGAGTGTCTGGCTGGCTCCAAAGGTCATAGACACAGTTTTCTTTTACACTAACCCAGAGATGGTTAGAGTGGAACCAGCATTGGACATTGTTAAAGTCACACTGTAGTGATGATTCCAAGGTTGAGATTGAACTGCCCGAGGCAAAGAGTGTAGTGTCATCTGCTTACTGTACATGTACATCACGCGAGTCAACATAAATGGATGGAGGGCACTGAAGAAACTGAGAATAAGATGGAACCCAGGACGGATCCTGTGGGACTTGAGACTTATTGGGGGACTAGGCACTGTCGGCCTGCATCGACTGAAGACCGATTGAGAGGTAGGATCTAAACCGTCAACTTGGTACAGAAAGATCTACCTATCTCAACTTCTCCAGAAGAAGCGGATGAACCATTGAATCAAAGGCCTGAGCAAGATCAGTGAAGATGGTAGCAGTGATGTGTCCTCAATCCATCCCATTGGGGATGGAATCAGTAACACACAGTAGGGAGGATACACTGGAGTGGTTCTTTCTGAAAGCAGACTGGAAAGGAAGAGAAATTAACAGAGCAGAGGAAGTCAGAGCTTGGAGTAAACTACTTTTCTTGTAATTTAGCAAACATAAGGAGGAGGAGACAGAACGATAGTCGCCTGGGGACAAAGGTTACCACTCATATAGCAGGAGCACACCGCAAATTTGAAGGGTCATGGATAGTGCAGGAGGGAGAAGGAGAGATTAAGTAGATAAGTAAGGAGTACAGCAATAGCAGGAGCTTCAGAACCCAGAGGTCCAATAAGATAACATTCTCTCAGACTCTGAGGCTCAGCTACAGGGTGGTTTACCTTGCAGGCCGAACCCTCAGACACAACTTCAGTCTGTCTCTATTGCAAGCAGCAGTCTCTCCTTAGAGGCTGTATAAGCATTCTACCCCTCCAATCTCTGCACAACACCATCCCTCATTCGAATGAGAGATCTAATCTTTACACTCTCACACAGACTAATGCCGCTTTCTGACTCTAGCAAATTAGAGGTTTGCTCTTTCACTGTCTCCTGTTGACTGAGGGTGTGCTGGAAAATCCTCAGTGAACACAACAACAGACTCACTCCTGAGTGGTTAAGTTCCTCTGTTAGTCTCCTGGGAGGGTCTGACTCACTGTCTGATTGGCTGTCATACTCCTGGGTGAATTAATGAGTTCTTCTATGTCCCAGGCACCCTCTGTGACTCCCTGGCAGACTGCAGGGGCTTGACTGGTGGATCAGTGGCCCTCTGACAGGCTGCCATTCTAAACCAGATGCTCACCAATTCAGAATGCTGTTGAACAGCAAACTTTAACCAGATGAGGGAATTAAGTCCGATAGGTTGATTGGGGTGGACAGAATCAAGTGTGTGAAGGAAAGGTGGGGAGAAGTCTTACTTGAGGATGGTCACCAAGAGAACCAGGTACAAGAGACCAATCTGATTCTCCAGGAAGGTAGTGAAGGCCGCCTCCCCAAAAAAGAAAAAGAAAAATGGCCTTCACTAGACACAAAGAGAAGCAGAGCGATGAAGACTGGAGCGAGCATCAAGTAATATCAAGGGAGGCCGAAGGGGCAGTCAGGGACACAACAGCAGACACAAAGCTACATACTGCTGAGGGAAGTCAAGAGCGTGGAAACATACTTTTCAGATATACTAGGAGAAAGAAAGATGGCGAGATTGTTAGTTGACAAAGGAAGGCAAGGTAATAGCGGAGAACGTGCAGAAGGCAGTCACTTTTTTTTTTTTTATTACAGTATTTGTATTTCTGCTCCTCTGGTCAGCCGCCCATTCCGACCGGCTCCCAGGCCCGTCCCGGAACAGCCAGCACCTACCTTATGCCCGGCGGGGTGGAGCCTCACGGGGAGTTGGTAATCATCCTGCTGCTGCTGGCGTTTTCTGCCTCATACACCCAGGAGCCCCAGGAGTAGCGCATGCACGTGAGGCGCTGCATGCACCCTGCAGTACAACCCTGGTTACGGCTCCTTTCCCCCACCCCATGGCCTAACGCCAGCACCTCTAAGCCCATGCCACTCCTAGCCTCCTCTAGGGGTCACCACCGCCGAGGGTGCCACATCCCCGCCCCAGAGAGGAGAGCCTGCCTGCTGACATCTCAATTCAGCTCCGCCTCCCCCTGCTGCCAACCCTGATGACCCAAGCCTGCTCCTCGAACCCGGGTCACCGCATGCCGTGAGGTATGGGCATCCAGCGCCAACCCTCAGCGCCACCGGCCGCTCAGAAGGCAGCCACTATTAACCAATTACTTCTCAGTTTTCACAGAGTAGGATGGCAGGTTTTACAGAAAGCAGCAAAAAGGCTGCTGATATAGGGATCCCAGAAATGAGCTAGAAGAAATTTATAAGTGAAAGGGTCAGAAAAGAGCTTGCAACCCTGAAGACAGATAAGCCCTGGCCTGGATGGGATGCATTTGAGGGTGCTTGGGACTGGCATCAAATTGGCTGAACCCTATCAGGGCTGTTCAATAGCTCAATTCAGTTGGGGTGGTTCCAAAGACTGCGGGTAGCGGATGTAGTTCTGCTATAAGGGTGGGGACAAGGAGCAGCCAGGTAACTGCAGTCCTGTCAGTCTTACCTCTGTTGTGGGTAAACTGGAGACACTATTCAAGAAAGGACCTAGTAGACTACTTAGAAATAAATGGGCTCCAGCATAGTAAACAGCATGGGTTTGGGCAGGAAGTCTTCTCAAACCAACCAGTTAGTATTCTTTGACTGGGTATCTAGGGCAGTAGATAATGGACAAGCAGCAGATTTACTCTACTTTGATTTCAGCAAGGCACTTGACTTGGTGACTCACAGAAGACTGCTGAAGAAGCTATAGCATCTAGGTGCAGCTGGGGACATACTGTAGATGGGTGCGTAGTTGGTTGGGGGACAGCAGAGGTAGTGGTAAACTGAGTCAAATCTGGGCAAGAGAGGTCACAAGTAGGGTGTCACAGGGTTTAGTCCTGGGTCTATTTTTTTTCAGTATGTTCATGAGCGACATAGGAGAAGGAATTCAGGGCAAGATGTGTCTCTTCACAGATGACACTAAGCTCTGTGGTAGGTGGACAGTGAGGAGGGGGTGGGGGAGCTGCACAAGGACCTGAAAAGGTTGGAGAGGTGGTCCAAGGTTTGGGAATTGAAGCTCAACGCCAAGACGTGCAGGTTGATGCACACTGGGAACAGAAATTCCAGAATGTAATATTGGATGGGAGGGGTTAAGCTGGACACTACTAGAGAGGAAAAGGACATGAGTCACTACATGTAACTCCCTCAAACAATCTAGGCAATGCAACAAGCCTCACAGTAAGGCAACCAGGATTTGGGGTGTACTGGGAAGGAATTTGATAAAGGGGAAAAGAAGGTATTATGACCTCTCTATAGAGCATTGGTAAGGCCACACTTGGAGTACTGTGCCCAGTTCTGGAGCCTCACTTGAGGAAAGAGGGACAGGCTTGAGATGGTGCAATGCAAAGTAACAAAAATGATTCATGGCTTGCAAGAGAGATCTTACGAGAATTGCCTGAGGGTACACACATGTACTAGAAGGCCAGAAGGGATGATATGAAAACAACTTTCAAGTTCCTGAAAGGAAGAAATGAACAACGTAAACTGCGAGGAACTATTCAATAGGATAGCGAATCCAGAACAGGGACGACATGCGCGAGCTTGAGGAGGAAATTCAGGAGGATCATGAGGAAGTTCTTTTTTTTTAAGAAAAGAGTGGTTGAGTTGTGGAACAGCCTGCTGACTCCGAGGTGATGGGTGCCGCCCATTAATGGCTTCAAACACAGTTGGGACAAGTTAACAACCCAGGCGGTGGCAGTAAGACAGGAAACATTGGGCAGGTAGTGAGGCCACAAACCTGTGATAGATATTAGGTCTCAGGAGCAGGATATGGTATCACGGGCATAACAGATGGACCAATGATCTTTTTCTGTTGCGAACCTCATGATTCCGACCCCACTGCCATGCTGAGGAGTACAAGGGTGGCAAGATGGCTGCAGATCTTATGCTCTCATGGGCATTTAGCATCAAACTCTTTATGATCGTACAGGTCTCCCATCCTTAAACAAATTATTTGGGTCTGCTAGTGTGGGCAGCATGGCTGCTGATATCCACTCAAGTCAGGGCATCAACATGGGTGAGTCCCCAACTGTCGATAGCGCCAATGCACTTTTTCTGTTTGATGGTTGTCCAGAGTCAAGAAGATTAATGGGCAAGAGATGTGAAGGATTTGTTGCACTCTTCTGCTCCTCCTCCAGACCCTGCCTAGTCTAAGTCCTTGGGTGGACGTGAACAAGCAAGCTGGTGGAGCAGTCTGAGCAGCACTCTGCAGAGCCATAAGGTAAGCCCATTTTTGGGAGTGGATGCATTTCTCTTCATTGTTTCTTTACTGCTGCATGCATTACCAATTCTGCCTGAAGGATTTTGTGCACTTAAGCAGTTGTTTCACACTTGAGTAACCAATCAGGTCACACTAATCATAATCCAGTGGCCCCTGAGGTGTACAGTACCTCCACGACCCAATAAATGAAAGATCCCAAAATGGAGAACTTACTGTGAAAGCCTTGGACGATAAAATGTTGAGCCCACCCAGTTTCCTGTCATCTCCCACTTTCTGAAGGGTATGTAAATTCTAGGCATTAAAAAAAAAAAAAATTCCAGTCATTTCTGAATCGATGATAAAAACAGAGCAAGGGTAGGGGGCACATTACAATGTCACCCTCAAATGAAAAGGCAAATCAGTCTGGTCAGGTTTCCTTGTCCCAGTGTGCACTGCAGTGTCATGCAGGTGAACATAAGTTAATAGATTCTGGAGGCTATGCTGAAGCACAAAAGACGAGAACATACGTCTCTTTCCCATAGGTTCCAGCATGCCACGCTGTGATATCATTGCATTAGCAGTGTCAGTGGCTCAGGAGGTTGTACACTTGTCTTTGATGCCAGATGATTGCAAGGTTATGGGTTCTGGCCCACACCTGGAACCCGGGTAAAACCCAATACTGACAGTGTAGTGCAACAGGAGGGATGCTGCACTCTGAGGTGCAGGCTCGCTGGGATGTTAAACCAAAATCCTGTCTGCCTGTTCTGGTGGACGTGAAGATCCCAAGGCACTTCTCAAATACAGCAGGGGAATTTCTCAGGTGTTCTGGCGATATTCTGTCCTCTGTCCCAAAGCTGTTCTCAAACCCTGTACCCTTGCTATCAGAGTCAGTGGCTCTACCTCTCTTAACCACTGTATCTTGCTATCTTATTCTTACCTTCTAAGACTTTCATAGTCTCTGACCCCCCACGCCAAAATATTTTTACCACTTCTCTTTGTTGATACTGCAGGCATTGAACCCTGCACCCTCACTGTCTCAGTCAGCAGCCCCACCACTCAACCATCACATCAGTCTATTGTTTGTGATAGGTTTTAAGACTCTTAAACCCCTAATCCTCATAGTCTGCAAAACATTCTACAAGTGTTACTGCAGGCTTTGAGCCAACTCCTGCTGCTGCAGCTACTGTCCTGGGTCCTTTTCTATTACCCTGGGTAAGCCTTGAACCTGGTGCCTTGTGCACTTGAGGCAGGCTCTGCCACTGTACCAAGGTGGCAACTACACATAGGGGTAGACCTTTCACCCCATCTTCCCTCTATCATCCAAGTTCCCCATCTCTCTCACTTCAGCTCTCTCACCCTTACCAATCATGCATGAACACCTCCTGCCTACCTGCCTCTCTCTCTCCTCCTCCTCCTCCTTTTGCCTTCCGCTAACCCTAATGTCCCTGTAACCTCAGCCTCACTACTCTACCACTCCTACCCACCCTCCTGCCCTCCCCTCCTCCTATGCCACTGCCCTTTCCCTCCCTCCTCCTTTACTCACCCCATATGCTCCTCTCACCCCACCCCCATCTAGACACTACCTTTCCTCCCCCTTCGCTCCCTCGGTCATCTTATCCCTCAAGCCTTCTCAGCCTGTGCTGCCCTACCCACAACCTGTGCTATGATACCCCCCTTCTCTTCCTATCGCTCCCGCTAAAACTCTCCTTCTGCCACCCTCTGTCCAGAGCAGCGCTCTCCTGCTCTGACTGGTAACATACATCCCAATCCGGTCCAACTTGCTAAGGCTCCTCAAAGGAATCCACCAGGCTTCTTATTGCTTCCATGAATATATGTAGCCTCCTTAAAAATTCAAGACTCTCAGTTGCTGGGTTGCAGTTCATAAACCTGATGTTATCTCAATAGTTGAAACTTGGCTCTCAGACTCTACCCCTGACTCCCTGGTCTCACTCCCGGCTACTCCCTCTATCGGGAGGACCATGTTGAGCGAGGTGGGGGCTGTGCCATTACGTCAAAGACCCTCTCGTTGGACTAGCCCTCCCAGCCCCAGTCCTTGATTTGGGCTCAGGCCCTAACCCTAAAATTATCTCCTGATCCCTCTGGGTCCCATCTACCTGACTACAGCGCATATACCTCCAAACAATCAAGCACAAGCACTAGGCCCACTAATCGATTATCTTACCTCCCTACCCCACCTCCGACCAAATCCTTGTGGGGACTTGAACATCAATTGGCTTAGCCCTTCATCCACTTCCTCTCATGATGCCTTTACAGCCATCGACCTAACCAACTAGTCTCCCAACCCACTAGGTGAATCCTAGAATGGGCTCTAGCACACTCCTGGATGTGGTCCTCACAAACCGCCCTAACCGCATCCGCAATATCCAAATCCTCCCGGACTGCCTCAGCGACCACTCCCCAGTTCTCTTCTATTGGTCAACCTCCCTGCCCAAACCCACAGCACAAACTACCCTTGGCGGCGTCTTGAACCTGGTGGGCTGAAAGACCTTAGCAACTCCTAGCCCTCATAGACTGGTCCCCTATACTAAGCGCCCGGATATTGACTACGGCCCTTACCTTCTTTATTCACACCTTCAACTCTGTTTGCGACATTTTTGCACCCATTACTGCACGCGGTCCAAAGTAAGGCATGCCCCATGGATTACCCCACCCTCGCCAACTTCTTAAGCACAGAGACAATCTGGCATGTGCCACGGAGGCTTGGGCAGCCCAGCTGACAGGCTGTCCTATGCTGCCACCGGAACAAATGTACATGGGCCCTCCATAAGCGAAGGCTGAAGCACTATCAAGCCTCCCTCACTTCCTTGTAGGGGAATGCTAGGACTTTCTGGGACAACATTAAGCAGCTGAATGGTGGCAGCGTTTCCCCTACCTTCGCTTATCAACATTAATGGTTCGGTCTCCTCAGACCCTGTCCTTGTGCCAACCACCTCAACAATTCTTTCCACAGACCTTAGCCCGGTGCTCCCAGATAATTTCTTGCTCCCCTCCCTCCAGGTCTGTCCCTATTCTCTCACCCTTGTTCTACTTGCGCCAGTCACTGCCCAGGAAGTCAGACCTTACTTACTCAAAGCCTTAAAGAGTAACACAATTGGCAATGACTCCTTGATCCCAGCCTTCTTCGTCAGGTTCTGGATCTAGTTCTCTCACCAATCACCAGCCTCTTTAACAAATCCCTCTGCCTAGGGCAATTCCCTCTGCCTGGAAGATAGCTACTGTCACCCCAATACACAAGGGTGGTGATAGGACCCTTCCTAGCAATTATCGACCTATCTCAATCCTCTCTCCAAGGCCTTAGAAAAATTGTGGCCACCCAAATCTCTGAATTGCTCAATAAATATAGCCAGGGCCGAGTTTTCAGCGATTTAACGGATGGGCAAACCAGCTGAAATATCCGCAGAATTTGCCATCACCCACGGAGATTCAGCGGCTTGCCCGCTGGAACAACGTCCACTTCATTTGCCGATGGGGTGCCCAATCCCCGTCGGCTTCACTACTCCCCTCCAATGCTTACGCTGCCACACTGGGAGCCCACCCCTGCGTGGCAATCAATGATTTTGCCGACGGGGTGCCCAATCCTCATCGGCTGAACGCCCCCCTGTCAGGCGCAGCACGCTGGGAGCCACCCCAGCGCGGGCAAATGGCAATAGTTTTTTTTTTTTGCACGAGGTGCCCAATCCCGCCGCTGAACGCCTCAAATGTCAAGAAGCACGCTGGGAGCCCACCTCAGCGCAAGGGTGCTGTCCCGCCGACATCTTTTTTTTCCCCGTAAAACACCAAAAACTGTCCCACGGCGCTGCCTCCCGAGCCCCCTCCCACATCCCCGCACTCCACCCACTGCGCACCCAGCCTCCCCCACCCCCCACCCCATACTTACTCCGGACTCTGTGCTGATGATTCTTGGTGGACCGGGAACACGCCTGCACTCTTCAAAGGCGAATCGCGAACTGAGGAAATGCCGTTAGCTGTATAACGGGCTAGATAGGCGGGTTCAACTTTATTGCATATCTCAGGTATTTTTGGATTTGCACTTTTTAACATGGGTTTTGGGACTCTTCTCCGATCGATGTCACTGTCATGGCGTTACTTGGTTTAGGGGTGATTTCGCTGCAGTGACTGCGAAATCACCCTTCGACCGAACACCGCCATGACAGTGAACACTATTCATGAGAAGGGGCCCAAACCCCATGTTGAAAATTTGGTGAAAAATTCCAAAATGACTGTAATGTAGGCAGGCTATGCAGTTCCTACGCAGGCTCGTAGTTGTTGTAAATTTCAATATTTTCACCCAGAGTTTCAACATTGCCATTTCACCACACTGTCTTATGGATAGTACAGCTGTCATTTTTCACATCTCACCAAAATGTGTTTCCACCCTTAGCGCAGAATGGCGAGTCGGTGTGCTAAATCAAATGTACAGGACAATTAAGAAAATCACAGTGAAACTGTTCATGAGCAGAGGTCTTGAAATGGCTATGTTGAAAATTTGGTGAAAAAATTCCAAAAAATGACTGTTTAACGAGCGCAAGTGCTATGCAGTTCCCACGCAGGCTCGTAAGTTCGCAAAAATTTCAACATTTTCACCCAGGAGTTTCAACATTGCCATTTCACCATTACTGTCTTATGAGTAGTACAGCTGTCATTTTTTCACATCTCACCCGAAATGTGTTTCCAACTTTGTAGCGCATGGCCAGCTGTGTAGCAAAATCAATGTTCCGACAATTAATAAAAATCACAGTGATACTGTTCATGAGCAGAGGTCTTAAACTGGCTATGTTGAAAATTTGGTGACAAACACCCATAAAATGACTGTGTTACGAAGGCATTGTGTCAGATATGGCAAAAAAAAAAAAAAAAAAAAAAGGAAAAAAATTATGGTAAAATGTGCCGCAGAATTGCCGCAGAAATTGGTGTTGAGTGCCGCAGTTCTGTGGCAAATGAGAACCCTGCCGCAGAACTTTGCTCCGATGTGCCGTAGAAAAATCGGGGCCCTGAATATAGCATCCTCTGCCCAGAATACCATGGTTTCAGAGCAGGCCACAGCACCAATACTGCCCTCCTGGAGTTCTCTAACTTTCTTCACACTCACTGACTCTGGCTCCTTAGCAGGTGCAGTGTTCATTGACTTATCAAAAGCTTTGATACTGTCTCCCACCCTCCTGCTAGCTACCCTTAGTCACTTAGGCTTGACACTGGCCTCGTTTCCTGGTGCCCAACCACTTGGTCGGCCCACTCACAATGTGTGAAAATCAACGGGAAACTTTCCAGTACTGCCCTATCCACTCCGGAGTCCCTCAGGGCTCTGTTCTTGGCCTCTTGCTCTTTCCCTTTTTCTCAACTCCCTGCCCAGTGTATGCACTGGGAAAAATCCTTCTTTACGCAGATGATGCTGTACTCTTTGCCTCCGACTGTAATCCCATTTCACTTCAGGATTCTCTGCAAGAATCCTACAATGACGCAGAAGCCTGGTTTACTGAGCACAGGCTGGTAATTAATCTAAAGAAAACCAAAACCATGCTCTTTGCCCACCCCTAAAATAAATCCAGTAACTATCCCTCTCGCAGTCCACTCCACCTCTAAACTCCCTATTGAGCTAGTTCACTCTTATAAATACCTAGGTATAACCTTTGACCCTGCCCTCTTTTCATCCCACATCTCTGCCTTCCCTCAGCGTTCCCTCTCGGCTGGTATCCTCTATCACAAAAACTGCCTCCCCACGGATGCCCTCCGACTTGCAGTCACATCCTCTGTTCTATCTCTGGTAGACTATGGCCTACCTGTGTATGGTGCTGCAGACCAGACTGCCCTGAACAAGATCCGCCTCACCTTAAACAAGGCCTGCAGGCTCATAACTGGGGCTCCTAGTCCAACCCACACTTGCCATCTTTACACCATGGCTAATCTACTCAACCTAGATGGCGCCTCAAATACCAAACCTGCCTCCTAACAAAAATCACTCCTTGGGCTATCCCCACCAGGCCTGTCAACCACTATCCATCGTGCTAACCCTACAGTGCAGACCCACATATCACAAAACTGCACTGGTTATACCGAGGCGTAGAACCTCGAAGGCCAAAGGGCTTACCTCACAGAGCCCCTGTTGGTATAACGCCTCCTGCTGAGTCACTGATGCCACCTCGTTATCGAACTTCAAAACTAGTCTTAGAAATTACCTGCTCTCAACACGCAGCTGTACCCTGCCTCTAGCCTCCTCCTATCCTCCCAGACAAGGCTCACTGAGCTGCTCTCTGACCTTCTGTCCAGCTCTACCTTTACTTGCTACTATCTTCCCAACTCCTCTTCTGATGTCTTCCACCCAGCCTTACCTTTATTCTGCCCACTGAATCAATCTCCATGTAGCTACTGCATATTGTCTACTCTGTAAAGTGCACATGTAGCCTGTTTGTATACCGTGTTTGACAAATGCCTGGATTTTCTGGCTGCTTCCTAATTGTCTCAGATGTTTTGTCTGCTTGGTTGTTGTCTCCTGCACTGTTTTGTCCTCACTGTGACGAGGTACTTTTGTAAATGAGCCTCTGGCTCTAAGGTTGTTAAACTGATGTTCCAATAAATAAATAAATAAGTATTCACCCCATTCACTAAATATACTACCAAAGCTTCATCTGGTTCAATTTCAGTTGGTTTCCATCTGTACTCATCCCCTCTCCCCCTCCGGGACGAGGCTCAAAATAGGCAGAACTGTCTAGCTCTCCTTTCCCTGCAGCAAAGCTAAATAAATAAATATACCAGATGTATAGTAGGCACGTGCAGCACCATCAACTGTACCCTCAATCTTTTTGTGTGCTTTGGGTGGGAGATGGCCACCCAGCTGGTGGTCCATCAGCTGAGCACTGCGCCAGTTCAGTAAAAGGGTTTACATTTGCAAAAGCGGACAGTGGTTACACTGGAAATGTTTAGATGGAGGAGCTCTCACATCTAGATTTCTAGGTGGTGGAACTCTCCTACAGTAGTGAATGGAAAAGATGACAGATGACAGTTCCACCACCTCTGTGATCTTTCTCCTACAGTAGTCAATAAAGAAAGATGACAGAGATGATGGAACCGCCATGCAGTTGTTTAAAGTATTTTTCTTAGTTTTTGTTTTAATAAAGATATTGTAGTTACATACCCTTCATTGGAAGTGTCTGTGTGTGTTTTTTTTTTTTTTTATTTCATGTGCGTTGAAAGTCTGTGTTTTCACATAGTTTGTTACCCGACTAGTGCTCCTATTGCCACGCCTTGCAATTCTTTGTGGTGCTGAACTGTGACGCTGTGATGTCATGCAAGGGAAACAAACATGGCCATCAGCATGTGTGATAGCAGAGATTATACCAGTGATTCTGATTGTGACGTATCATCAGTGCTGTTTGTCACTTTGCTCTGTTGTGCATTAAGGCACATGTGATCGTAATCTGAATGTACAAATACTCATTCAGTTATTTTTCCTGGTGTGTGTCATCAGTGTTCTCAACCCCCCAAAAAAAGAAAAGTCATCACACACCTTTATTTCCAGTTTTATGGACGCCTAAGGATTTTTAGTAAACTGTTCTGCTGTTTAATTACCTGTTTTTTCATTGTGCTTCTCAGTATGTGTTTTGCATTGTATGCCTTTTCAATTTGCAATTATTTTCGAACCCACTTTCAGCAGGTCGGAGCCCACTGGAATTCAGCCACCTCAGTGGCGTCCGTCTGTGGCTCCTCATTGGAATACGATCCTCAGGATTGCTTCCATGTCACAGCCTCTCCTGTCCAGCCAAGCTGTCAGGAACACTCAGCTTTCAGACAGGAGGTCACTGTGGCGGGAAAACACGGTCCCAAGTGTCACACACAGGAGTGGATGAAATGTAAATTGTGATGGCCTAGTTTGTCTCAATGTCTCAAGTAACTCAGAAAACAGTGCCAAAGCAAGGTTTTCTTATTCCCTTGACGTGTTACTTGACAGTGTTGCATTTTCAGCTCGGTCTGTGCTCACAGTGGTTGTCAGAGCCTGCAGTTGGTATTGAAACTCAGTTCTATGCGAGCTGCTGTTTTTGTCAGTGATAATGTTGTAGGCTGGCAGGTAGTTTCTCATAACAACTGGATTTATTTGTTAGTGATAACAAGGCTGCAGTCGTAGTTGTATCCCTCTGTGTGTGTGTGTGTGTGTGTGTGTGTGTGTGTGTGTGGTATTTCTCAGTCATTGGTTGTATCGCAATTATTTTTTCCTCCCAGTGTAAAAGTCAAGCGGTCTCACGGGACTATAGTGTCTGTGCAGGCTTCATGTGTGCTACTACCTAACAGCGATTTCGTATCAAATTGAATTGTTTTCTGCACGGACACTATTTATGTTAGTAATACACTGTCAGTATGTGCACATGTTCAGCATTAGCTGACTGAAATATGCCATAATGCAGTTATGTCACAGGGGCTGGGGACAGAAGGTCAAGCAGGCAGGCATGTATAATTCAAACCGCACTTCAAAACAAGAAAGGAGACCTCTGATTCAGAGTGTTGTATTCGAGGCAAAAATCTTATTGTCAGTTTCAAGCCAAGCTTGCACTAGTACCACCACTAGCTTGAGCTGAAAATTTACAGGACAGCTGCATCTCCATGCCCAACAGTAAGGTAACAATAACAAAATATCTAAAGACAGCGGAACACATAATTGTCACGTAAGTTTCTGTGGTCGCACTCTTGTAAAAAAATGCAAAAAGCAAAGTTTGGGCTTTCAGATTACACAGCGTCCAGCTGCTCTAGTAGTTGAATCGGGTACTGAATCAGGTACTGTGAGCTCTGATGGTGAACACTGCACTGTAGCCACCAACACTGACCTAGTCGGCACTGTTCACATCTTTCATTTATGCCAGCCATTATCTACAGTACTCTTCTTTGTATCTTACCAGAATGCGCAGAGCAGTGTGACGGATACCGCCTTAACCTCTGACTATGCTAATATGCTGAATAAATGCAGATCGAGATCAGGCACAGTTTGCCATTTCCCAGTCCTGGTGATTAAGAATAGATGATACTACATAAAATGTTTGAAATGAAACTGGTTGTTATACTGACAGCGCCACCTTGATCACAAAATACTGAACGCTGTAGTCACCAAATCAGGTACTGCGCGATCTTTTATGGAGAACAGCTGATTATCAGTATTCTCTGTTTACAAAATGTGACTACCATGATGGACTGCTCTATTCATCACATCATAGATACATAGATCGTGTCGGCAGATAAGGGCCTATGGCCCACCCAGTCTGCCCATTTGAGCTTGTAAGTTCAGTTTGTTTCCTAGAAGTCTGTTTCCCTACCCCTGACCTCTAGAATTTCTTTATGTCTATCCCATGCATTCTTAAATCCGTGATTGTTTCAGCCCCCACCACTTCCTCTGGCAGGGTGTTCCACTTGTCCACCACCTGCTCTGTGAAGAAATTCTTTTCATGTTTCCTCTGAATCGTCCCTCCCTCCAACTTCATCCCATGCCCTCTTGTCCTAGAACATCTTTTTCGCTTAAAATAGTGTTTTCCTGCACCCTGTTCCTCCCCTGTAAGATACTTGTATGTCTCTATCATATCCCTCTCTCCCTCCTCTCCTCCAGGGAGTACATGTTCAGTTCCTTCAACCTGTCTTCATAGGACTTGTTATGCAATCCATGCACCATCTTTGTTGCCCTCCTCTGAACCTTCTCTACCCTGTCTATGTCCTTACGTAGGTATGGTCTCCAGAACTGTACACTGTACTCCAGGTGGGGCCTCACTAGTGTCTTGTATAGCGGAATTATGACCTCCCTTTTCCTGCTGGTGATGCCCTGCCTATACATCCCAGCATCCTATTTGCTTTACCTGATGCCTTGTCACACTGTTTCTCACCTTGAGGTCATCAGAGATGACAACCCCAAGATCCCTTTCCTGCTTGGTGCATGCTATATCCTCACCCCCAACTGATATATTGTGCCAGGGTTTTTGTGCCTCATATGCATTATCTTGCACTTCTTTGCTTGAATTTCAACTGCCAAACCCCTGACCATTCTTCAAGTTTCTGCAGGTCCCTTCTCATTCTGTCTACACCCCTCTGGTGTGTCTACTCTGTTACAGAGCTTTGTGTCATCAGCGAACAGTGAAATTCTGCCTTCTAGATCGCGCCCAATGTCACTGATGAAGATGTTGAATAGGACCGGTCCCAGCACTGATCCCTGTGGTACCCCACTGGTCACTCTTCCCTCTGTGGAGTGACAGCCATTTACCACCACCCTCTGTGTCCTGCCACCCAGCCAGTTACCTACCCACCACACTACTGTCCTGCCCACACCCATATTCCCCAGTTTGTGTAATAGTCTTCTATGTGGCACAGTGTCAAAGGCCTTGCTGAAGTCCAGATAGGCCATGTCCACTGCCCTCCCTGATCCACCTCCCTAGTCACCCAGTCAAAAATTCAATGAGGTTGGTCTGACATGACCTCCCTGGTGAAACCATGCTGCCTTGGGTCCTGTAGTCCATTGACAACCAGATGTTCCACCAATCTCTCCTTCAGTACTGCTTCCATGATCTTTCCCACTACCGAGGTGAGGCTGACTGGTCTGTAGTTCCCTGCATCTGGTACATCAGGTTCTGTAGCCAGCACTGACCTAGCAGCCACCCGACTGCCTAACAGTGCTGACTGACTGGACTGGTACTGCCCTCATACACTATACTGTGTGTTTATTTTTTAATTTGCTTCACTAAAGATATACCAGCCTAATACCTTGCAGTTGCATTAATGGCATATTTTAATCAGGTAATTCTGAACAGAGGCATACACTGACAGCATATTACTATCACATAAATAGTAACATAAATGGCGTTACTGCAGAAACAGTTCAGTTTGACCACACAGAGCAATGTTCTGCAGCACCACCGTGAAGCCTACATAGAACCACGGTGGTTCAGTAAGACCACTGACATTTACACCGGAGGGAAAATCACTGAGATGCACCAATGACTGAAAACCACCACACACACACATATAGAGGGACACAATTGTGATTGCAGGCTTGTTATCAATAACAAATAAATCCAATCGCGATGTGAAAACTACCACGAGCTGCCAGTCTACATCACTGACAAAACAGCAGCTCGCATAGGATCGAGTTTCAATACCGACTGCAGTTCCAACAACCATCGCAAGTACAGTCGAGGCAGAAACAGCAACACATTCAAGTAACATCATGGGAATAAGACAACCTTGCTTTGGCATTGTTTTTCATAGTTACTTGAGACATTAGTGCAGGAAAACAGCTGGTCTCTTGCACTCTGCCCAAATCAAAGCAGGAATTACGAGCTATTCAGAGTTCCATCATTTTATTCATGTTGAACACAATGAGTCTGCATAAAAATGCAACAAGCGTACACCCACAGTACAAAAACGTTCTCTGTGTGTGCACACGTTTGTTGTTTTATGCAGACTCATTGTGTTCAATACATCAAAACAATGGAACTTGGAAAAGCTCAATTCCCGCTTTGATTTGGGGCAGAAATGTAAGAGACCAGCTATTTTTCCTGCATCATTGTCTTACACTGTGGATCCACTCACAATACTCCGTCGGTCTTTCGGACTGCAACTTGAAACACTAGACAAACTATGCTGTCAGAGAGGTGACTGTTTCCCTACCATCACACGCTTTGGGAGGCATGGCCGAAATGACAGCTAGTGAAATAAAATGACGATACAGCTGGCAGGCAGCATGTAGAAAACGGCTGTTGGGGCAGAGATAGCAATTTATAATTCAAACAACTATGCGATTTCAAAGTACATAGTACAAACGACTAAAAGAACAGTCAAATTACACAGAGTAAAAATCTAAGAAACTCACATTAAGAGGTGCTGGAACAGAGTTCCTATGGGCTCCTGCTGAACGTGACCCCTGAAACGGTGCTACCCTCGTGCTTTTTGTTTGTTTTAGAGATAAGTTAGTTAGTGGCAGACTTCTAGTCTAGATAGGTATTTTCAGCAAGGCAGGCAGAATTAGTTAGGCTGTATTGTTTTTAGTAGCGAGGAAACAGTGCGGGTGCTCTGCGTGTTGGCATTCCAGCATGAGCTGTGCTGGACCGCCACTAATATACATATTGAAAGTGGACAATAATGTTTCTGTAGTTCGAGGGCACAGTAACACACTAGCATCTTACTTACTGCAACAGGACTGTGTGTCACCACAGTCTCTTGCGTTCAGACTGGTCTCCTGTGTCTAATCCTGCCTTCCCGTTGCTGGAGTAGGTGGACAATGTTTGCGCAGACTACTTAAGCTCTGGTGACGTGGGACAGTTTGTGAGGTCTGAGACTGCAGACCATCTAAGGAGATTGATCTGTTTGGAGTCACCTAGACTCTCACAGAACTGTGAGTACAGGTGGCGTGGCCCCACATTTTGTTGTTCTGGACGGGGAACCAGTTTGTCTCTCCTGATTTTGGAAGGCCAGTTATACACAGGCCTGCCCCCACACTGACTGGTGGCAGTGGGTCTGTGAGGCATTATTACTGTTAGTTGCTGTGGCAGCACTCTAGGTAGGCCTCCATCCCATTATCCTTTGGTGGTGGTGGGCGCTGGGTTGAGCATTTGGGAGGGCACCCGGAAAGGACAGGCTTGTCTCCTTTGGATCTTCCCTGAAAATGGCTCTAGTGTGGGCGAGTGGGAGGGTCGGTACTGGTTTAATTCTGAATGCAAGATGCAGCGGTACCAGCACCCTTTGGAGTTTGCTGATATGCACCTGAGCCACAGCTTTCAGTTTCAATTACTCATTGCTTTATAAGGATTAGCTCACTGCCTCGCCACACAGTATACTTGGTTAACACTGCAAACACTACCACAATCTGTCCCTGCACAAGTTCGACGGTGCTCCAGTGCCACGCCATAGTGCGTGAACGCCGGCAGAGGCTCCAGTCAGCCAGGAATCGAGTCAGGATGACTAGAATCGAAATTGCTATAAAAACTAGAATAAACTGATAATGTACTGTGAAAAGGACCATAAATTGCCATTCTCAGTCACATAGATGGCTGCAGGCACCTCGCAGCAAGAAGTCGATAATGTTCCTTTAAAGACATATTTGACATTTTTTTTTCACTAGCAGTGAAATCTGTGATCATTTATGTTGAAGCACCCTCAACTGGTTACGATCTTAACTGGTTTGTTTAAAATATTATTTCTAATTTGGATGCCTGGGGTGAATGAAATGTGTTTAGTTTCTTTGGTGATTGTATGATTGTTTTTTTTTCCATTATAAGAATTTTATAGAAATTTTAAAATATTCCAACAATATAATAAAGTTCAGTAAAAGGCGTTATACACAGTTTCTCATCTATTAACAATTAATAACAAAATGAATGTAACTAAACCCTTCTAATGCTATCACAGGTGACATTGTAAATAATAAAACTTATATGTAACCAGCGAAAATAAGAGTTTGTACAGAATATTTAACACAATCATGTTATATTCAATGCATTAAAAATGGTTCCCAAATTTACTTGTACAGAGTCCTTTCCTTGGGCACCATAATGGATTTTACGGTTGCATGGGCAGAGTCTTCAGACGTTTTGCTAGTAGAGCTAAAAGGGATCTGGAAGCATGTGACAGGATACCTCGGCTCAGTGCTTCCACACTACTGCGGTCCCATGTCCATAGTGCTGCCGTTAGTGCTGGTGAGTTAGTTCTCCACTGCCCTTCCCCTCTGTGGGCTGCACTAACCTCCTCCCTCACGGGCATTATTTTGTTTCTGCCCATCACTTCCAGTGGTGGGTGAACAAAGAGCCCGCCATGCCCAAGATGGCTGCTGTGAGTTCACTGCCTTGCGCATGCATCTGTCATAGCGACATCTTGGGCATAACAGGCTCTTCTCATGCATGCACAGTGATTATCTGTTACTGCGCATGTGAGTATGGTGTCAGCCTGCAGGATCTCAGAGTACTTTCCATTCGGACTGGCCACTCTTGAAGCAGCCATGTTGGCTCTGGACCAGAGTTTGTTTCATTTCCAACTACTGTAACCTTCCCATATGTGTAACCCATTCACAGAGCTGAAACAGGTTCAGATAGCCATTTGGATTTTCTTAACCTCTTCATGCCCAGTGCTGCTGACAGGAACCATAATTGCTGACAATATGGCAGGTTAGACAAACTAGTGCAGTCACCTAGTAGAAATGTTAACAGAGATACTTAGGTGCTAGATCCCACTGTCTCAGCGTGTGGGTAATAAAGACAGACACTCATTCAGTTTGTATAAGGTATAACACGCTGGTTGTGTGATTTTATTTCAACTAAGTCTCAAAACAAAAAGTAAAAATAAATAAAAGAACATAACTTGTTACATGCCACTTTTCAGGATGCAACCTCAGGATCACATGACACCTCTGGGATCCTTTTCTCATCTGTGCTTTAGATTGCTTTGAGAACATGACGACGGCATGCCCTTCCCTCTCCCAGGCTCTGGGCAGAATGAATACCCAAGACTCCGCAACTGTTTTCTTGGGGGGTAATGTTGGCACTGCGTCACAGAACAGTCTAGGCACTATAACACAGCCCAATTCAGTCACTATGACAACACAACACAATTTAGCAGCACAATTAAGGCAATCGGACATATTGTAACATAGGTGCTATATACCACCATTTCGGCAAAAATGGCTAATTTGTAAATGTACATATTTAACAATCTGTATCCATTATCTGTTGGCAATATCTGATTGTGCTATTTAATTTTATTTTATTAAAAAGTCAGAAGTACATCCTTTGAGCTAAAAGCTCCTTTATGAAGGATCCTCGTCATACAATAACAAAAAAAAAATTTAAAATAAAAAAAGGAGGGAGATAAGACAGGTGGGAATATATGCAGCTGTGAGGCACTGTCAAAATAAACAGCATTAAATACATAGAGTATACAGTATCACAGTAACGTCAACAATAACACAGAGTTCACAAACATTTGGAACACCAGATTATAAGGGATCTCACCCATGAAGAGGAGGAGGAAAAGTGCAAAGTCAGAAAGGTACAGGAACTGAATAATAATAATAATACTTTATTTATAATGCACCTTTCTAGAAATCCAGGTGCCTTGACAATAAGATAAAATGAGGTAAAACAGGGTGCAATAAAACAATTAAGTATAGGCTCTCAAAAATGCAGAATTAGGGAGGCAGTATAGTGCAGTGGTTTAAGGCTCTGAGCTGCAAATCTGGAGATCTGGAGTTTGAATCCCACAGTCCCCACCTGCATACTCTATGACCCTTAACAAGTCACTTAACTTCCTGTGCTCCCAGCTACCTGTAAACAAGCATTCAGCTTAGTGTGCCATTCCTGGTTAAACAATTGGGGAGGGAAGAATACAGATAGCATCATACAGATTAGGCTCGATGCCATAAATGGGTCTTAGGGCCTGTTTAAATTCCTCCACGGTTGCGTACTCCCGAAGCCGGCCAGGGTAGAAAATTCAAAGTGCTGGGGCCACATACATAAATGCACGGGCCCCTGAAGATTTTAAAGAAACTCTTGGAATCTCCAGCAACAACTTGTCAACCAAGCAGGCGATGCTTGAGCAATCGGAACCAAGCTCTTTCAGGTAGTCCTGGCCCAGTCCATGTCAGGGCTTTATAAGTCAAGTCCGACTTTAAAGGTGATCTGCCACTCGCCGCAGCCAGTGTAGTTCGCCGCAGCACCGGAGAGATGTGACAAATCTGGGGAGTTTCCGTCAATAACCGGACTGCAGCACCTGCACCAGCGGCAAGCAACGGATATCAACCGTAGGTAGCCCTAGATAAAGGGAGTCGCAATAATCAAGGTGCAAGGTCACAAAGGCATGGATCAACGGGCAGTTCGCCGGACAGAACAAGGTGCTTAACCTGAGATGTTCTCAGATGATAAAAGGAAGATTTGATGATCGCCGATACCCGCGATCGCAGTGTCAGCCCATCGTCAAAAATCACCCCAGGTTTCGCACCTGCTCAGAGGTCAGAAGCTGAGAGCCTCCAAGGCAAACCTGCTTCAGACTCCTCTATCTGGCAACCCAGGTCCACAACCATCACCTCGGTCTTTCAGAGTTCAACCTCAACCAGCTCGAATTCATCCAACCCTAGATTTTAGTGAGGCAGTTGTTAAATCCCGAGAGCGCTATCTTGGTTGGGTCTGCGAAGATAGGTAGAGCTGGGTATCATCAGCATAGCAGTGAAACCTCAGCCCATACCTTCTGATGTCTCTGAGGGTAGCATATACCTCAAGAACAACATGTGGGCAACACGAACCCTGAGGTACCCCACATGATAGAGAGACTGGCTCGGAGGAATAAATCCCTCAACACCACCCTCTGAGTTCTGCCAGTAAGGAAAGATTTAAACCACCTGAGGACTGTACTAGACAAGCCACAGATGAACCTCAGGCATTTGAGAAGAACCCCATGGTCCACAGTGTCAAATGCTAATGAGAGATCCAGAAGAACCAAGATGGAGCGGCTTCTCCAATCTCATGCCATCAGGAGATCACTGAGCACCCGAACCAGGCGCAGTCTCGGTACTATGCCTCTTCGAAGCAGTTAGAAGGTTTGTCAACTATACCACCCTACTTTCTCAATAACTTTCCCTATAAAGGGAGGTTTGAGATTGGTCTATAGTTACGAGAGTCCAGGTCCAAGAAGCCTCTTCAGGAGGGGTGTCACCACTGCCTCCTTCAGAGAGCTGGGAAACTCACCTGTCTCAAGGGAGCACCAAACTATCCATGATAGGACTGAGCAAATGATGTCACAACAACCCATAATCAGGGCAGTTGGGGCCGAATCCAAACTACAGCACGTAGGGTGCATATCCTGGACAATCCACATGACATTGATGAACTCCGGCTGATCAAGGTACTCCAGGAAAACTGAGGGATGGCACCAAGCACCGATCAATAGCATCTCCCATAGAGTGTGCTGGTTGGACTCACGCCTGATGTCAGCCACCGTAGCTGCAAAGAATCGAGCGAGCTCATCACACTCCATTTGTAAAAAGGCTCTTCAAAACTACAGTTCAAAGAGCTGAGCCAGTCAGTTATGAGCAGCCGCAATCTCCCCGGACAGGAACTCTGCCTTTTACGGTGATTGCAGATTGATAGGCTTGGTAATGTTCCATCAATCTAAGATGGTCAGCCTCCAGGATGGATGTCCGCCATAATACTCTAATCTTTGTCCTTGTCACCATCTCCTCAAGGTCCCGTCAAGCCAAGGGACCGAGGCAAAGGAGAGAGGATGAACATGGACAGGAGCAATAGTATCCAGAGCTGCAGAAATGGCCTTATAAGCCAAAACCAAAGCATCTGGGTCATTGCTTGCCCCAGGAAGCTTTGATAGGTTAAGTACTGCCATGAGCCTTGAGTTACATCTCTCAAGGCGGTACCTGATCATCTCCAGAGGGTAGGCCTATGAAGGGGGCACGAAAACTGAACCCCACAGTGTATGATTGGACCATCTGACAGGTTCCACCCCCAAATCGGAGGTTTCGATCCCCAGGAGGAAGACTGGGTCAAGAGAGTGACCGATTCGTGAGTGGCAAAGTAACAACTTGTGTGGCCTAGAGATGTCATCAACTGGAGGATGTTGTCCAAATTGCAAGAGTTCATCATTGACCCAGGCACTTAAGTCGCACAGGACCATCAGCCTGGGTGACTCCAAATGCCATGTCAATCACGTAAATCTGCTACTTCCTGAAGGAAATGCTTCTCATCCCCTGGTAAATGGCAGATGACAGCGATCCTACAACCTACACTCAAGCAGGCACACTCAATGACCCAGCCTCCTCAACTGGTACATTCATGAGGCCCAGTTCGTCTGAAACAACCGTAACTCCCCGATCCAATCTTGAGTGGTGTAACACCGAGTACCCAGCTGAAATAGTGAGTAGGTAGTGGCAGCAGCACTAGGAATGAGCCTGGGCTCAAACTAGGTGTGCAGAAGAAAGGTGGGAGAGAGTGACAAGACCCAGCAGGTTAGCTAGTTGTAGATGCAGTGTTAGAGGGTTATGGGAGGTAAATAATGGGGGTTAAAGGGGGTAGGGAGACAGGACAGACGGTAGGGAGGGGTACAGGCAATGGAATAGACTATGCAATCTGGGATGGGCCAGACTTTTGGAGAGCTAGTGCCCAGGTGGCAGAAGCACTGCTCAGGTAGCGTGAAGAATTTTCTAGTTCACTTTTGAAGTGGCTAAGGCTTGTGTGGCTGTTAGCAGAGAAAGGGAGTGCACTGAGCCAGAGGGAGCCCTTCCCGCAAAGGATCGCTTTCCAAGGCTGTTGTTCTAAAAGGCACAGCTAGTGCATGTTTAGCTATGCTTCTAGTGGCATGCTCGGCCGGGCTGGTCAGAATAAGGCCTGTACAGAAGGAGGTGCAAGACCATGAGAGCCTTCCTCCCAGGGATGCAGGAATCCAGTCTTGGAGAGGAGCCATTGTGTCCTAATATAAAGATTGCATGTACGCGTGAAGGCGATCAGCACAAAGGACAAATCTGCAGGCTTTATTGAGGAGGTCTGTACTCACCGAAAGGCTGGTGTCTGTGGCAGCATAAATATGTTTCCATAGTCAAGCATTGGTAAAATTGTACCTCTAACCCTGGAGCCTAGCCTCGGTTGTAAGGCAGAACCCAACCCCATAGAGGGCATCTAGTTTCCTGATAGCTGCAGTGGTGAGATTGGATATGTGCTCGTCGGCGAAAGGGATCCATCAACGTGACTCCTTAATACCGGAACGAGGACCCCTGCTCAAGAATGGAAAGAGAGTTGTGTAACTGAGAGAGGCTTTGTTAGCCTCCTCTTTGGTGCCCCATGAAGAGCACAGTTTTAGCCTTTTGCTGTTGAGCAGCAGCAGACTACAGCCCAGCCAGTTTTGAATCAGGTTAAAGTTGTGCTGGAGGTTCCTGGTGAGTGTTTCTTGGCAGTGACTATGAGCGAAATTATTGTGTTGTCTGCATAAAGCAGTATCTCAGAGGTTGGGCAGGCAGCCAGAAGATTAGTCAAGAAGAGGCTGAATAGAAGAGGGCCCAGGATAGACCCTTGGGGACCCCAACTGTGACTTTAGCGATTCTCAGATATGACTCCATTGATTTTTTTCTTGCTGGGAGTGCCCAGTCAGGTAGCTGGAGAACCATCTGAATGTATTTGGGGATAGTTCTAGGGCACTTAGCCTAAGGAGCAGTAACTGGTGACTGACAAGGTCGAAGGCCTTGGTTAGATCAATGAAGATAGCTAGCTAGCTTGAATAATATTTATCACTTTGAACCATTCAGAATTCTTTTTAGAGGGACTGAAAAGGAACCAGTGTAAAATAGAAAGAAAACTGGGAAGCATAGATAGCCATCCTAACAGAACAGAGAAAGGACAGTACACTATAGAATACTTAGAATGCTGTTGCAAAAGCTTAGAAGAAAAAAAAGTTAGGATAGAGTCCCTCTAATACTTAGGTAGGATGATTAGCCTACCACACCCACTACCTTCATACAAACATTTGCAACATCTTCCGTACATTGTGCAGTTTGGGAAAGTGCCGCGAATATGTAGCAGACTTACATTGGTTGCTTCGATCTCCAACATCCATCCTTGGTGTTGTTGCTGAACTGTGGTGTGATTGTATGGGTTTATATTAAGCTGTGAGGTGGTTTTATTAGTGGGTGGGAATTTTGAGTAAATCATAGGTGTAGTTTTAAGTATTAGGAGGATGTAGTCAGTCTGCCAGACCATGCTTAGTCTACTCCTCGGAGCAGCTTGGGGGCTCCTCATATTCTTTTCAGCGGAGGTCACTGATTGCTGCCAGGGGTTGGGGTCCTCCAGATGCAGCTCACCACGCAAGCAGCTCCGAGGAAACCACTGTGGGGTGAGCAGGATTTGAGCGTGAGATCAAGGAGGTGCCTGGAGTGGGGGTTCACCTTGCCCGATACCTATCCCCAGGGCTGTTCTATCTTCCACTGGACAGGCAACCAATGGGCTAGCCGACCTGGCTCCTCCCCTTTGGGCAGTTCTTTGTAACACTAGGTCACTGAGGAATATAACCAGCGGTGATGGAGGACTTCAATCGTGGACTCCTTGGCTGAGCCAGGTATGCATCATGGAGATGCGGTTGGGGATGACTCTGGATCCATTTTGGAGGCATCCATCCCGCTGGGTTTTCTGTGGTGCATTGTCATGCAGGAGTGCAGCAAGGGGGGCATCTGCTTTACATCTGCATTGGGACTGACAGCATACCCACAGGTTTGGCCAGGTCCTTAGAATGAGCCATAGTAAAAGTTAAGCTGTATACAGATTGCAGGTTCATTCTCGCACGCCCTCTGGGACTCAGAAATGATTCCCTGCAGAACTAGAGGGTTTCATGGCCAATCTGGTAGTGAAGTCACCTAGACTGTTAGTGCTCAGTGACTTTAATGCCTAGCTTGACAATCAAACCTCTCTGTTTGGAAAGCAGTTCCTCCAGCTGATAACACATGAGGGCCTGGTACAGGTGGTTGCCGCCAGTACTCACCAGCATGGCCAGGCCTTGAACCCGGTCTTCTCGTTGGGTCTTGACATTAGTGATGTCAGAGCTGATCTAGTTGTTTGGTCAGATCATCATGTTGTGCATTTTCTTTGCAGGGCCCCCATTTACTTACCCTCCCACCCCACCTGTTGGAGATGCTCAAATAGTCCCCGCTTGAAATCTGGAGCTTGAGTAGCGTCTGGCAGTTCTCAACACCTGGCATACTGACGGCTTGTGCTGAGGGATCAGAGAAAGCCATGGAGACTATAATCTGCCTCTTATGGTGGCTGCTGACCTTTGGCACCCTTCTGTGTTTGCCACTTGATCTCAATCTTGCAACGTGAGGTCTCCATGGTATGATGGTGACCTGAGGTGATTGAAGACAAAGGGATTGGTGTTGGTTGAAACATTCCTGGTGAAGGTCTAGGTCCAAGAAGGATAGGGAAGCAGTATAGCACAGTGGTTTAAGGCTCTGAGCTGCAAATCTGAGACCTGGGTTTGAGTCCCACAGTCCCCATTTGCATACTGTGTGACCCTGAGCAAGTCACTTAACTTTCCTGTGCTCCCAGGTTGCACCTGTAAACAAGCTTTCAGCTTAGTGTGCCACTCCTGCTTAAACAATTAAAAAAAAAAAAAAAAAAAAGATTAGCGCTGAGCGCCTACTACAGTGAGTATCGGCAACAACTGCTCAGCTCTTACACACTGCAGACAGGCTACTAATCTGACCTGACTGCAGTCTAGAATAATCTTTCTGCAGATAAATGCGAGTCCAATTGTTTTTTTCTGTATACGGTGTCCTCCATTTGGAGCTGGATCTTGTCAGGTGGTCTTTATGGGCCTGCAGTATTCAGTCGAAGGTGGCAAGAGTATTCCATTTCAGTGGAGTGAGCTTGAGCCGGCTTTGGTGAAAAATTTATTTTAGGTGGTCTCAGGACTGTGCCACATACCGTGTACTGGATCCAGGACCTACCAGACTTCTTTTGGAGTGCTAGGAAACTGGGTCCAATATTCATGGAGACTGACAGGTATTGCTTGAGGGAAGGGTTTTTTCCCACCACTTTGAAAAGGGCAGTGGTGAAACCCCTCCTGCAGAAACCATCTCTGAACCCTGATGTTCTTGAGAACTACAGGCACATTTTGAACCCCTTCTGGGGATGGTTATTGAAAAGGTAGCAGGGCTGCTGGAGCACAGCCTGGAACAGTATGACACCTATGAATTATTTCAGTCAGGTTTCAGGTCTTGTTTTAGCACCTGTTAACTTACAAGGCCTGTATGGATTGGTCCTGGGCTACCTGAGAAACCTCATGGTCCTATACGCTCCCATCCACTCTTCCAGTGTTCCGAGGTGGGTCTCCTCTCTACTCAGAGATTGTGTTTAAAAATCTTTGCAGGACTGTGGGTTCAGGGTTCCGTGCTAAGGTTGTGGAATGCACTGCTCCCAGAGGTTAGAGGAGCACCCCCACGTTGACAGGTTAAAAAAAGGATACAAAACCATCCTTTTAATGTTTGCTATGGGTCTGGTGATATTCAGTAATTATGTATAGTTCTGTGCCTGAATTTTTATGTTTCTATTTTTTCATTCATGTAAGACACCAAGAGCTTCTGGGATTGGGCACTACAGAAACAAAATTGCCTTGCCTTGCCTAGTACAAGCGCTGTCTTGGAATGCCGGGCTTAGCCCAGCTAAGATACAGTTTCTCTTTTCAGTGGGGTCTTGCTTCTGCTTATTCCCACAGCTGGGAGGACAGCAGCACTGGAAGGTTAAGTGACTTGCTCATAGTGAGTTTATAAGTGGATGTGGTGGGGATTTGAACGCGCAATCTCCAAGATCACAAGTCTGTGCTTAAACCACTAGACCGCACTGCCTTCTACATGTACAGCTCATCCGTTACTGTGATAGCCTGTGGTCCCACAGATGATGGCAGCGATAGCACTCTGGGTGCCACAGGAGACAGTCATGTATTTGTGTTCCCATTACACAATAAGGCGATGGTATCAAAAAAAAAAAAAAAAATTTAGACATTAGTGGTTGACAGTAAAGAGACTTTATAGGAGCAGTACAGTCGCCTCGACTCACATTTACCTGCAGGGGCTGTATCCCAGAGGCAATGAGACGAAATCATCCTCACTTGGGCCCTTTCTTTGATCATCTGGCAGGAGCCTTGGGTTACGTCGTGTCTCATCCAAGTACTGTATTATAGAGAGCTGGTCAGAAACCAAAACAGAACAAAGTTTCTGGTCATTTCAGAATACTTCTGGTAGTACAGGGATTATATACTGGCAAATGCAGAGGCAACATCCCACACACACATCCGTGGACAACATCATTAGAACTGCTTTATGGGGTATATTGGTCAGAATGTGAAGTTAACCTCTACTCTTTTACATTATAAAATAAGCCATGAAAAATCTTGTAACCCATTGGTCCAAACTCAGCACATGACTGCTGATTATTTTCTGACAACTGGACACCTCACACGAACTACACATTTTCTCAACAAATAAAAGCTTATTTTATAAGTGGGATATAATACTCCAGGTTGTGGGTCATAAGGAATAATGTACTTTCACATGGTTGTGCCACTTGGCTATGCCTCATACCTAACAACCACCGAGGCGCATTATTCCCTTATAATAGAAAGTTATCATAAGTTTTCCATTAATTCTGAAAAAAGTTGTTCTTAACACATTAAAACAACTTTTTCAGAATGTTGAGAACAACTGATCCTAACTGCGGGCTCAGCTGTGACTGTATCTGTGCTAATCAGAACCGTGTGCTCAACTGTTTACTCACTCACTCACTCAACACGCTCTCCAGTAACAAAAATGCAAGTCGTAAAACATACTAACTTTTGTATTAAAAAAATAAAACCCACCAAAGTGTGAAGAACTCACTGGTTCACACACCTTGTGGATGCTGACATATCACTGAGGCTCTCAAGTTCGCTGTTGTGCTAAATAATGTCACAGCATCTATGCTAGGTGTGGAACCAGCTTATCTTCACACTTTGGTGTTAGTTATTATTCTCTGTATAACCACACACCCAGTCATATTTTATCCCTTAATTCATTCGTTTTCCATACCAGGAAACCATCATTTAGGTGTAGCAACTAACTCCAAGAGCATTTCGGGTGGGGGCAAAACAGCACTGTTCCCTTTACTTGTTGGGCAGATCATTTTCTAGCCCTTGCTGATTCAAACCAGGGACCCAGAGTCCCAAGAGAGCAGTTTCCATTCAGCTGAAGGGAAATTTCCTAGCTGGGAGGCTGTAGAGTGCTCCATTGACTTTCACACTTGCTATCCCATGGACCACCACTAGAGGTCTCTGTTACAATTACAATTACTCAGCTCTGCTTTGACTGCTATTGTTTATTATGGGTTTGGCAGTTGAAATTCAATGCAAGGAAGTGCAAGGTAATACATAGGGCACAAAAACCTGGCACAATATATCAGTTGGGGGTGAGGATATAGCATGCACCAAGCAGGAAAGGGATCTTGGGGTTATCATCTCTGATGACCTCAAGGCAGGGAAACAGTGTGACAAGGCAGCAGTAAAGCAAATAGGATGCTGGGATGCATAGGCAGGAGCATCACCGGCATGAAAAGGAGGTCATAATTCCACTATACAAGACACTAGTGAGGCCGCACCTGGAGTACACTGTGCAATGGAGACCTTACCTACATAAGGACATAGACAGGGTAGAGAAGGGTCAGAGGAGGGCAACAAAGATGGTGCATGGATTGCATCACAAGTCCCATGAGGACAGGTTAAAGGCACTGAACATGTACTCCCTGGAGGAGAGGAGGGAGAGAGGATATGATAGAGACATACAAGTATCTTACAGGGAGGAACAGGGTGCAGGAATGCACTATTTTTAGCTAAAAATATGTTCCAGGACTAGAGGGCATGGGATGAAGTTGGAGGGAGGACGATTCAGAGGAAATGTGAGGAAGAATTTCTTCACAGAACGGGTGGTGGACAAGTGGAACACCCTGCCAGAGGAAGTGGTGGGGGCTGAAACAATCACGGGATTTAAGAATGCATGGGATAGACATAAAGGAATTCTGGAGGTCAGGGGTAAGGGCAACAGAACTTCTTGGAAAACATAAACTGAACTTACAAACTTAAATGGGCAGACTGGGTGGGCCTGGGCACTTATCTGCCGACACTGTCTATATCTACTATGTATTAGCGGGTTTCATGCTAGTTGGTGCTGCTTTTTGCAGACATCTTTTTCTCCATATACAAGTAGCAGCAAATGTAATACCTAGTAATTAGTAATTCCAGATGATTTACCCAGGATGGCCTTTCTGAGGTACAACAACTCACTTAACAGTGGAGAGGGTGGGGCATCCTGCTGTTTGCGCAGTTTTACAGATAGGACGGATGCCCATGAAAGGTCAGTAATTTCTGCTGAAGGTCGCAGGAGTGTGCGAAAGTGCTGTGGTGGGATTTGAACCTATGACTCCCATTTAACAGGTGGGTGTTCTAGCCACTACACTGCCTTATCTTCTGGAACAAAGCTGTGAGGAGCTTTAACTTTCACCTGAGAAGCAGCAGAAACTGCTTTAAAGAAGCATGGTACCTGCATACGCTTTCTTTGCATGATGCATACAGTCAAGCCCATGAAGGAGTGAGTATGTATGTATGTATGTATGTATGTATATGTATTTTTTCTGCACTTTTTAAAAACATTTTACCCCTCCTTCATTTTTGCCCTCTTTGCTTTCCTTGTCCCTCATCCTGACCACCAGGGTTGCCACTAGGGGTAACTGGATCTCTCAAATCTGATCCATCTGCCCTTTGTTGGATTTTCAGAGTGTCAGAGTCCAACCGAATCTAGTCCCAGTACAGAATACCACTGGCTTCCAATTCCTGCCTGCACTAAGCACTTCAGATTTTGGATTCAGAATCCGAACCCGTTGATTAGGATTTCAGCAACTAAATCCACAATCCTAAATCCTAACTATCGGATCAGATTCTGATGTATCGGAATCCAATCATCCCTCGTTAGCACAGCTGCACACTTCCTCTGGCTTGGAGGGCAGACAAGTGGCGCCTTCACAGACAAAGCCATTGCCTCTCTTGATTGGTGGGGATTATGAATATCCAGGTAGTTCCTTTCTTTCTCCCTCCCTAGTGACTCAGGCTTACTACCTGGCACACATTCTGCAGTATACGATCCCCGAAATTAGAGAGGATTTACATCTGCTAATCCGGTCTTTTGATGGCAATGCTTTGTGCCCCTCCCTCGCACGCACTGCTGGATCAACCAAGCGGTTCTTTTATCATGGTACTTTTTACTTTGTCCTAATGTTGTTATGTCATTGTGTTTTGAACTGCGAATGTATACTGCAGGCTAATGGTTCAGAGGTCCACTCAGAGTTTACAGGATGGTTTAATCATTCACCAGGATTGGAAATCACTGACCGACTGAGTGAGGGTAACGCCATCAATGTTGATTGCTGGAACCTGTTGCATGGGGTTCAGTACTCTGTACTCATCTGATAGCTGTGGAGAAAGAACATCAGGATGAGTCACTGTCAGTGGAAATAAAAGAACATTATATAATATATAATACTAAATAGGCCAACACTCACTGTACCACAGAGCTCACTCACTGCAAGGATCTCAACATGATAGGCCTACAACCTCCTATACACAGCCACAGACACCTGCATCAGAACCAGGCTAGTTTTTTATTTTTGTTTTCATCAAGATTTTATTACTCCACGTTGCTGACCAGCCCTTCTTGGCACTGGTTCTCCCAGCCCCATCATCCACGTTCTCTAGGGCTTCCTCACTCTCCAGGGAGTCCACAACAGATTACCCCTCCCAGTGGTGGGATCAGGCCCCTCTGGAGCACAATCCTGGCTGCCAGGAGCAAGAGCCCAGTTGGTGGCGTGGGGACTGCAGTGGCCTGGAGGGCCATCTTGCTTAGTCAGGGGCTTTCCTCATGATCTTTGGCCCAAGGTGAAGGGATTGTCCAGTGACGCCAGCGATGCGTAGAAGCAGACGACACGCAGTGGAACACATGCCTATCAGTGTCTAACGGCAGGCCTTCCCGGTAGACACAACTACTGTGCTGCCTCCAGCTTCTTCCAGGTGGCAGGCGGGTGGCAGAGCACCACGTAACCTCCCGAGAGGAGGGCAATCCTGGAACACTCATTCCTCTCTCCCCGCTGGGCCCATGTGTCCCAAGTCTGCTCCAGAACTTGGGTCACTGTACAGCTGGCCCACTATTGCCATGCTACCAGGATGCAGAACCTGGCTCATTTACCGAGGGAGGAAATGCTGGCCAGGATACAGAACCTGGCTCGCTTATCGTAGGAGAAAATGCTGGCCAGGATACAGAACCTGGCTCACTAACCGAGGGAGGGAATGCTGGTCGATACAGAACCTGGCCTACTAACCGAGTGGAGGGAATGCTGGCCGATACAGAACCTGGCCTGCTCACCGAGGGAGGGAATGCTGGCCGGATACAGAACCTGGCTCGCTCACCGAGGGAGGGAATGCCGCCGGGATACAGAACCCGGCTCTGCTCACCGAGGGAGGGAATGCCGGCCGGATACAGAACCTGGCCTGCTCACCGAGGGAGGGAATACCGGCCGATACAGAACCTGGCCTGCTCACCGAGGGAGGGAATGCCGCCAGGATACAGAACCGCTCGCTAACCGAGGAGGGAATGCCGCCAGGATACAGAACCTGGCTCGCTAACCGAGGGAGGGAATGCCGCCAGGATACAGAACCTGGCTCGCTAACCGAGGGAGGAAATGCCGCCAGGATACAGAACCTGGCTCGCTCCCCCGAGGGAGGAAATGCCGCCAGGATACAGAACCTGGCCTGCTCACCGAGGGAGGAAATGCCGGCCAGGATACAGAACCTGGCCTGCTCACCAAGGGAGGAAATGCCGCCAGGATACAGAACCTGGCCTGCCAACCAAGGGAGGAAAATGCCGCCAGGATACAGAACCTGGCTCACTAACCGAGGGAGGGAGTGCCGCCAGGATACAGAACCTGGCCTGCTCACCGAGGAAGAAAATGCTGGCCAGGATACAGAACCTGGCTCGCTCACCGAGGAAGAAAATGCTGGCCAGGATACAGAACCTGGCTCGCTTCACCGAGGAAGAAAATGCTGGCCAGGATACAGAACCTGGCTCCTTAACTGAGGGAGGAAATGCTGGCCAGGATACAGAAACTGGCTTGTTAACCGGGGAGGAAATGCTGGCGGATACAGAACCTGGCCTGCTCCACCGGGGAGGAAATTCGCCAGGATACAGAACTTGGCTCGTTAACCGAGGAGGAAATGCTGTCCGGGATACAGAACCTGGCTGCTCACCGGGAGGAAATTTGGGCCAGGATACAGAACCCTGGCTCATTAACAGAGGGAGGGAATGTTGGCCGATACAGAACCTGGCTCGTTAACTGAGGGAGGAAATGTTTTCCAGAATACAGATGTCATTCTTTTCTGCTGCAGAATTCATATATTTAGCGTTAAAATATTCTCACTATGTTAAGTGGTCACATCAGATGTGCTAAATTAGACGGTAAACATTAGCACAAGGGATCCTTTATTGAAGACAACAATTAAAAAAAATTGGTTTAGTAAATAAAAACTTTTCTCCATTGGTAAGGTGGTTGCTGTGTGATGGCACAGTTTATGCATTTTAAGATTCAAAAAATTGGGAGTCGGCTATTTGAGTTGGAGTGTAAACTTTACGTAGCACTAAACAACCAGTAGGTTTCAAACTGCAAAATCAAGCTTACAAGTCACTTACCAATTTTACAATAGTTTATAACACTGCCCTGGGATCTTTAATGTTGCTGGACAACCACCAGATGGGCCAAAGGTCCCTCGATTGAACCCCACTGATGGCACCCCCAGTAATGCAGCACTGCCTCAGTCCCACACTGCAACATCAGCTCTGCAATGAGTCCAACTTCCCAGCGCTGAACCTGTCACCTTCAGACCCCAAACATGCCCATTTTCAAGGACCACTCTGGGACCCCAGAACACAGGGTAGTAGAGGGTGAGGCAATACTAGTTTTAGACCCTGGATCTTTATGGACATTCCCCATGATAGGAAGCAGGGCTTATGCCTCACATTGACAACTGTAACAATACTAGACAGGTTGCTGCACTTTGAGGTACACCCTTCTGGTGAGAGTCTACTAGCTTAAGCTCATAAGTGGATCTGAGTGTTTGCTATTCAATTACTTTGCCTTTGGATGTAATATCAGACCATCTTTGAAACCCTTTTTGTCCGAGACTGGAAATTTATTGTACTTCCCGTACTTTAAAAACTGGATTACTCCAAATTCTGTTAGACAGGACCCAAATGGTTTTCTGTTTAGTTTTCTATCATTTTGACCACCTTGCCTACACTTTTGATAATATCGCTGTTATTTTTACAAACACTTATTGGTGAAAACCATAAATTTCTGAGATAAAACTCACTGTTGACTGTCCATTTATAAATCTATTCTCAAAGTCAATATTGTCCTTTTGACATATATATTCTATGATACCTTCTTATAGGTCAGTCTAACCCTTCTATTTCTTTGGACAAGCAAAGTCTGTTCCAGGAAATTCTAGACTGCTTATAATTCCAGGTGAAGTTCCTGATGAAGGAAAGTACAGTTCACGTAAGAACTTACAGTAACAGTAGATCTTCGAGAGAGGCTCTTACAGTAGGTACTCACATACAGGACTAGGCCACCAGGCATTAGGACCACACAGAAAACTTCTAGCTAGCAGTGTCTGGTGGGGACCGTCCCTGACATCACGTGACCGGCGTCAGCGTGGCGCTATACAGGGGCGGTCTCACGCCTGCCCTCCAGTTCTCCTGCTGAAGACCTAGAAAGGTGCGACAGAAGATGAGGAGGTGCTCCTGGAGCTAAAAGCTAATACAGGAGGAGAAAGAGGAAGAAACCCGGGTAGGTGGAGGAAAGAAGATATTGCAAGAGCTCTCGAAGATCTACTGTTACGGTAAGTTCTTACGTAACTGTACTATCTTCTTCAAGAGGGCTCTTGTAGTAGGTACTCACATATAGGACTGAGTCCCAAGCAGTGATCTGAGATAAGTCTGAGACATAGGAGGTTGGAATGGGTCTGCAGTAGCAGGAACCTAAGATAAGAGGCCCTGCAGGACAGCTAGGCAAAGTCCGCTCTGCGCCTTGAAGCAATGTCCAAACTGTAGTGTTTGGTGAAAGTATGGATCGAACTCATGCTGTGGCCGCACATATGTCGGCGGCCGAGATGTTCCCCGAACAAGCAGTAGAAGCAGCCATGCCTCTGGTTGAATGTCCTTGACCTTCCTCCGAAGGAGTTTGTTGTACTTCTGGTAACAAAAGGTAATGCAGTTTGCCATCCATTTGGCCAAACACTGTTTTGAAACGGCAGCGCTCTCTTTTTGAAGCGAAGGACACAAATAACTGGCTAGTTTTATGGACAGACTTTGTCCTGTTTATGTAGTATTGAAGAATTCTATGTACATCCAAAGTGTGCAGAATTGCTTCACCCTGGTTGGAGTGCTCAGGGTAGTACACTGGCAATTCAAGTGACTGATTCAAGGTGGATTCTGAGACCACCTTAGGCAAGAACTTCAGATTAGTTCACAGAGCCACCCGGTTTCTGTGAAAAATCAAGTAAGGCACTTTACATTATTGAGACTGAAGCTCAGAAATCCTTCAAACTGAAGTGATGGCCACCAGGAACAGCGCTTCCTGGAAAGGTAGCGCGTCAGAATTTGCTGCTGGTTCAAAGGGAGGCAGTGTGAGTTTTTCCAGGATGAAATTCAAGTCCAGGGTGGAGCAAGGCTCCATACTGATGGTTTTAAATGTAGGATCCCTTCAAGAAGGTTTTGGATACTTCCAGCTGAGCCAGAGTCTTGCTTCCCACAGGACGTGGTAGGCAGAAATGGCAGATAAATGGATTTTAAAGTCAAGCAACTAAGACCCAGGTCATAAAGATGCAGCATGTAATCTAAGACCTGTGTGACTGAACAGGAGAAGGGTTCTAGACCCTTAAAGAGTCTGCCCATATGGAAAACCTTTTCCATTTCATAGTATACGTGGCTCTAGTGGATGGCTTTCTGGCCTCCACTAAAATCTGTGCTACCCTTGGGGAAACCCCAAAACATGCAGCAGCTATGTCAATAGGTGCCACGACGTAGCTGAAGGGACCCGAGACCTGGATGTACCAGGGTTCCCTGTTCCTGTGTCAAGAGATCTTGAGAGACTGGCAGTGGAACTGGAGGATCCACTGACAGTTGTTGCAGCAGAGAGAACCATATTTGTCTCGCCAGAAGGAAGCGATGAGGATCATTCGTGCTCCTTCCTGGAGCTTCATTAGTACTCTCAGATCAATGGAAGTGGAGGGAAGCATATCTGAACCTCCCTTCCAACATAGAGACAGCGCGCCTTGCCAGACAACACCACGCCTTGGAGCGAGCGAGCAGAAAGCCTCGCAGTTGAGTGAGGAGGCAACGGGTCTAGTTGTGGTCTTCCCCACCTTCAAGATGTCTTCTACCACTGACTGAGTTCCCACTGTGTGCAATGGCTTGGTGCGACCAAGTGTCTGCCAGAACATGCTGAATGCCTGGCACATGGACTGCTGTCAAATGAAGGTTGTGATTGGCTGCCCAGTGCCACACTCTCATTGCCTCCCACACAGGGATAAGAGCGGGTTCCATCTTGTTTGTTCTGTACCAAACTACGCACATGTTGTCTGTCTGAATCATGAGCTGCCCCAGCTGGATGAGGTGTTGGAAAGCTTTCAGGGCATTCAACACTGCCCTCATCTCGAGTACATTGATATGAAGGGACAGTTTGTTGTGGGACCAAGGACCCTGTGTCCTGTGGGCTCCCAGGTGTGCTCCCACCCAAGGCATCTGTCGTCAAGGTCTGGGAGGGAATGTCTGTGGTGAATGGGACACCTCTGGAGAGGTTTGTCTTGGTTCTGCCACTACAAAAGGTCCCGAGCCATCGGGTCTGAGACCAAGATCTCATAGTCTAGATCGTCGGATCTCTGGTCCCACTGTACTCTGAAGGTCCATTGGGTGACTCTCATATGCAGCCTGGCTAAGAGGACCGAGGGATGGTCACAGCCATGAGACTGAGCAGTTGAAGGACTGACCTGGCTGGTAACCTTCTCTGCGAGGCCACCAGGAGTGCCTGCTGTTGCAATGTTGCTATCCTGTCCGCGCAGAAGGCCTTGCCCTGGACTGTGTTCAACACTGCTCCAATAAATTGGAGCTCTTGGGTAGGAAAAGGGTGGATTTGGCATGATTAACCGTAATGCCCACCCGTTGAACAATATCAGGGTAAGGGCCAAAGTACTGGCCAGACTGTCTCTCGATGGAGCTGAAATAAACCAATCATCGAGGTATGGGAATACTTGTACCCCTGTCTGCGTAGAAAAACTGCTACAACTGCTGGGCACTTGTAACACTCTGGGTGCCAATGAAGGCCAAAGGGAAGAGCTTTGAACTGAAAATGCTCTCCTGAAAACAAAACCGGAGGAATTTGCAGTGTAGTGGAAAATTGGGATATGGAGGCATCCTGCATGTCCAGTCGAGAGCCAATGACCTTCTGTAATAGAGGAAGTAGGCTGGAAGAGACACCATTCTGAACCTTTGTACTCCATAAAGAGGTTCAGAGAGCTCAGATCGAGAATGGGTCTGAGATCGCCTGTCTTCTTGGGTACCAGGAAGAAGTGCGAGTAGTACCCTGTCCCGTGATGTTGTTTTGGAACTGGCTCTATTGCTGCTTTTGCCAGCACGGAGTTTATTTCCTCTCTACCAAGGGTATATGGTGGTGTGGAGAATGAGTGACCTGACGATTTTTGGTGGTCTCTGTGAATTCTATTGTGTGGCCTTTTGGTCACCAGTTGTAGTACCCATGAGTCTGTCATGATCTTCTCCCACACCGGTAGGTGGTGGGAGAATCTTCCCCTACGTTCTTCTGGAATGCATTCCAGTGGAGATGGGAGAGTCAGAGAATCAGGAGGCGGTGGGCAGGAGGGAGGCTGCAGCACCTGAGGTCTTTTGGGATTTGGCCGGGAAGCTCTACCAGCTGAAGGAGTCCGGCGTTTGTTCTGATGTCGGTTTTGAGGTTGTCTTTGTTGATGACGTTGTCTCTGAAATGGTTGCTTTTGTTTTGGGGTGGCTTGTACATGAATTGGACAGAGTGCAAGGCCTTGCCCTTGTCCTGTAAGTCAATAATGATGTCCTTGACATCTCCCAAACAGAACTGAACCCCTAAAAGGGCATCTTTATGGCTGTTCTGGACTTCAGGCGCCAAGCCTGAGATCCTAAGCGATGCGTGATGTCTGAGGCTAATAGCTGATGCTGAGCCTCTACCAGAAACATCAGCTGCATCATAGGTAGCTCTCATCATATGTCTGCACGCAGATCTAACAGACCTAACTCTGCCATTTCTCCTTTCAGGGTTGAGTCTTTTAGAGTCTACACTGGACTCCAGCTGTTCAAGAATTATTTTTGGTAGTCCCCATATGGGCACACAATTTAATGCCCTAATTTCCAGGTGGAGGAAGAGTAGATCTTTTCCCCATACTGGTCAAGAACCTTAGACTTCCTGTCAGGAGGAGAAACATTAAGGTGTTTCAGTTTTGGGACCTATCATGGGCCATTGCCCTCTGGGGTCTGGTAAAGCCTGTCTGCCTTCCTGGCCACTGGAGCCAGGAAGGAAGGAAGCTGCATTCAAGTGTTGTGACCAGATCCTCATGTGGCTCTATCCAAGGCAGAATGAGGGTTGGGAGGTATCCGACAAATCCAGATGTGCAGCCAATCTGTCTCTCTGCGATCTTGGGCAACTGTACGCCAGTCATATGCTGCTTGGATCTTCTTGGGAGCTCCAAAAAGAAGGGTCCTAGGTAGGGATTTCAGAGACTCTTTAGTTTTGGGGTCCTCCAGCATGGGGGACTCAAGAGTCAGAGCTGAATGAACTGAATCACTGTCCAACGATCAGCTTTCATCAGGTGAGCTAATCGTAGGAAGTGCAATGTCTACCAGCCTTGAGAAGTCAGATGGCTGGGAATGTCCAGAGACTGCGGATTAGGTGGCAATGGCTCCATTCCTCTGTCTGATGTTGGAATCTGAGGCCCACTGGCGAGGTGGCGACAGAGAAAGAGGCCTGGGAGCCAGCATTGGAGCCATCGGTGGCTGGTGTTTCTCGAGCTCCAATGTGAGCTGTGACTTGGCTTTCATCCACCAAGATTTAAGGACCACCTGCAAATCCACTTGCGGTTGTGGGGGTGGTGATATGAAATCCATAACTCTGGTACCTGTAGTAAGGGTAATTAAATCCAGATGGAGGGTAACCTGGAGTCTGAAATATCAGCGTGGAGTAGTGCGGCATTGGGTACCCTGGGTAGATGCAGCATTGAATAACCTGCTGTCAGGAGCCCAAAGAGTTGCCAAACAGTCCTGGCGTAGGACCTGACTGAGGGGCCTGGAACTGGTCCTGATGGTGGGATTGAAGAGTCTGGAAAACACCTGATGGGGGTGCAGAAGGCCCAGACAGGGATCTGGAGGCAGGGTAGATGCCCCATGGGTCCCGACGGTGCAGGCACTGGGCCCGACAGCAATCCTTGAGGAACTGACAGACTTGAGGGAGCTGGAGGGGCTTCGGCCTGGTCCAGCAGCATCTCAGGCATTTGAGGCTCCTGCATGGGTGGTAAGACCCCGATGGCGGACGATCTCCGCCCTCCGGTTTCCCTGGGGAGGAGCTGGAGGAACCATCTTAATTGGCGGTAAAGGAGAAGTAGGAGTAATCTCCGTCGTCAGCTGCATATCCAGTCTCAGCTGGTTCATCACTGCATCGTCAGGCCTGTTATCGGGGGCCTGGCGGAGGATCAGGGCTGTATGACCATCGGAGGTCAGTGGGCAACCTAGCAGCCATGGCCGTCACGAACAGAGGGCGAACTCGACTTACGGTCCTTGTACCGCTGGGCCTCTGAATCTTTGAGGCTTTACAGGAGGTGGGTGTCTCCTGATCCCAGGAGGCTCCCGCCGGGTCCAGCCTGGCCTAGATGGGGGGGCTGACGCTGCTTGTAACCACCAACATGGTCACTGAAGATGGTTTCCCTGGAGGGAAGTTACCTTCAAAGCTGCAACCCGGCTGGAGGTGGTGGGTTTGATGGGGACCCTTCCTGGTCCCGATGGCTCTCCTTGTCCTTATTCTTGTGAGGCCCTCCAGAGAGGAAGAAAAGTACCTGAGTTTCTTTAGCTCCTTTTCCATATTAACCATCATTTGTTTCAAAAGCGAGCTTCAAGGACTGCTGACGGTGTTTACGTGTGGCCTGATTAAATTTCTGGCAATGCTCACACCCCTTGATCTTGTGGCCTGGGCCCAGGCAAAGAAGACAGAGAAATGGGTCAGTCTGTGAGGGAGCCGAGTTCCACAGGAGTAGTACTTTGTTTTATGTGATTTGGAAGGAGTCAGAGACAACATGCACAATCGCTAAATAAAAACACACTTTAAACAAAAATTGCAGAGAAAATAGTAATTTAAATGGTAAGTTTAATCGGTGATACTCATCCAAAGATGGTGTTGACAGTAGCAACGTTCTTCTGTGAGGTCGATGTGCGCGGAGTCGACATCGGAAAGAACAGGAGGGCGGGAGATGGGGGTCAGCTCCTATATAGTGCCACACTGACATTGGTCACATGATGTCGGGGTGTTTCATCATATATGGTTTTAACTTGCCCATTCAGCTTGCTCTGCCTGTCCAGACACAGAACACTGGCAGTTTCTTTGAATTGCGTTACTGCAGATGGTAGCATGCTGCCGTAAGAACTCCTACAGTCTCTGCGCTGAATGAAATCAAAAGCAGGCTGGAGTTGGTTTCAGTCAGTGCGAGCAGGACACAGGTGCATTCGATGACAAAGCGTGCACAACAACAGCAGTAGTAGTAGCAGGTTTTAATAAGGTGCCCTACCCTGAAGGCTCAGAGCACCATACAGAAATGACAGGCATTAATTAAATAAGACAAACATAAACTAAATTATGCTCTAATAGCTTATATACAGTAGCTTAAAAATGGGAATAATGACTGACTCTTCTAATTCTTAATGACTGATTAAATTGATTGGGTTTGAAACCCTTTTACAGGCCTCCACTGAGGGGCCTTCCTCAGTCCCTAGGCAGAGCATCCAACAGTAGAGGGCTGGCTACTTCAAATGTACCATTTCTGAGGACATTAGCCAGGCCCACAGGACTGAAAGAAGGTCATTCCTGGAGAAGCAGAGGGGCGTAAGGACTGGGCAGGATGCAGGAGGTCCACCAGGTAGTCAAGGCCCAATCCATGGGGCTTTATAGGTTAGAAGACCAACCTTGAAGCTAACTCGCCACTTCACAGGAGCCAGTGCAGATCCTGCAGCACTGGAGTCACATGGCTAGACTTGGGAAGGCCACTCAGCAACCTGGCAACTGCGTTCTGCACCAGCTGCGGCATCGTAGGGTCACCCCTACCACCTCGAGGTAGAGTGCATTACAGTAATTGAACCTAGACGTGATGAATACGTGTACTAGAGTTGACAGGTCTTCAGGAGGATAACTGATTTAATCTGGTTGATATTCCTCAAATGGTAAAAGTCACTCCTGACTACGGCTGACATCTGAGCCTCCAGTGTCAACAGTTTGTCAAAATTACCCCAAGATTTTCACCTTAATAGAACGGCAGCAGCCTGGATGACCTGAGCTGAAGCCCTGCCTCTCCCAAGACTACTCTGCTCACCCTTCCGACCCAGCTCAAACACCAGCACCTCAGCCTTATCTAGGTTTAACCTCAGCCAACTAGATTCCATCCATTTCTGGATTTCAACAAGGCACAGATTTAGCACCTCAACAGCATCAAGTGTCTCAGGTGCAAAGGACAAATACAACTGGGTATTATCAACATAGCAGTGGAAACCCAGATTTTACTGTTGAATAATTCCTCCCACGTGCAGCTTGTACACTGTCAACAACATGGGTGAGAGGACCGACACCAGGGCATGCCACAGGGCAGGGGCATCGAGGATGATGAGAAAGTGCCCATGACCACCCTCAACATCCTAGCACAGAGATAGGACTTGAACCAGAGGATGAGTGCCAGCGAGTCCAGATTACTCCCTCAGATGATCCAACATTAACTCATGGTCCATAGTGTCAAATGCTGAGAGAGATCAAGGAGAACAAGAACGATCATTCTCCCTATCTTTAGCCTGAGAAGGTCATTATACACCCTGACTAATGTCGTCTCAGTTCTACGGCCAGATCTGAAACCTGATTGGAGGGGTTTCTAGATGTCATGAATTGAGAAGTGCGCCTAAGCTGTAGTGCCACAACGTTCTCTATAACTTTACCTAGATTTCCTAGCATTCCATAATTTTGACTATTCTGCCGCTCAATGTATTTGATTGAATCTTAATTTTAACTGTTGAATATAAGTATTGCTATGTATTTTACGATTTTATCTGTGTACAAGTGTTTTGATCTGCAAGGGCATTGTGCTTTTTAGAAATAAACAATGATCGATTGATTAACCTAAGAAAGGTAGGTTAGATACAGGATGATAATTTGCTAGAATATCCGGGTTCAGACCTGGCTCCGTCAGGAGGGCTGAACCAGCGCATCTTCAATGTCACTGGAAAGACTCCCTCCGACAAGGAGCACTAGACTACTCCAGTGAACACCGACTCCAAAGACCTCACGCAACTCACTAGTAGACATGTGGGGCCTAATTCACATAAAGTGGGCGCAGCTCTGAAATCACCTCACAGACCTCATCCGTCGAAACTGGCAAACTCCATTCAGGACCACTGAGTGCATCCATGCGATTCCTGCCGGACTCTGCTGGGCCACAACAGCCCATCTGAAGAAATGCCAGCCCAAACAGAGGACATGCTGTACGAGAAGAATCAAGTGAACTCTTCCCACTTAACTGCTGACAATGCTCTCATCAGCTGAAGACAGGCTGGGTGTAATGACCTGTCCACGAGACAGGAAAGCTGAGCCTGTGATTCCTCCCAGCCACAATCTCCCTGGACAGGAATGCTGCCTTCTTATGGGACAATGCCCTCTGAGGAAATACAAAATCAGACATGCACCCACAATGCAAAGCATCACAAGTTGCATATGCTAATCACCACATATTATGCTGATTCAACTTCAAGCAGAAATGCATGAAGTACGAAAAGGCCTCTCACACAGTTTGCAAAGAGTGCCAACAGAAGACATAGACGTGTTTCGTCTCACCAGGACTCATCAGTATGCCTCGCCTGTTTGACACCCCAGTGGAATGAACCAGCTACCCTAAGATGGTCTACCAGGCTTATGTTGTAGTGAACCCAATTAAAACAAGAAACTATTTAAAAGACAAAGAACCTCTGTGTGCAAGCACTGATGTAATAGTTACCCCTAAAGGGCATTTGGCTGGAAGCCAAGATTCAAAGAAATACAAATCACACATGCACCCACAATGCAAAAGTATCATGGGCTGTATATGCAAAATCACCACAGAATATTCTGCTGGTTCAACTTTAAGCAGAAATGCATGGTGCCAAAGGCCTCTCACACAGTTTGCAAAGGGTGCCAACAGAAGACATAGAACACGTGTTCGTCATACCAGGACTGATCAGTATGGTCGCCTGTTTGACACCCCAGTGGAATGAACCAGCTACCCTAAGCTACCCTTTGATATTGTCATGATGAATCCTCAAAAGCCAGTTTGTCCTCCTCATCCTCAGACCTACTCCAGCAGCACTCCAACATCTGACCCCAGCACTTCAGCTCCTTAAGCTCCTCATTAAACCATGGGGACCCTAAGCATGAAACACAGTGTTATACACAGATCAGTGCTATGGAATCTACGGCCTCAATAACAACCCTATTATAGGCTGAAACCGCATTCTCCAATCCTGTCTCGCAGGCTGTCAGCATCTCCAGATGTTCAGCACCGCCAGTAGCCATTCTGGGCTGAGCCTCTTAAATGGCAGCACTAATCACCTCCACTGGGAGAGGACCACAGGAGGGGCCCTGAAGGAAACTTCACCGTAATGATCCAACCGACGAACTCAATCTCAGGGTTCTCACCTCAATCCCCAGGAGAAAACTAGGTCCAAGGCGGTTACATTGGTAAGCCGTCAGTAACAACTTGTACTAGGCTCAGTGATTCCATCAACTGGCTATGCACAACAAGATTTCTGAAGTGCTCTATTTCTATACACAATAAGTCCTAACCATAAACTATAGCTTGGGATCGCTAACATTTTAACAACCTGAATTTTGTCCCATAAGGACATAGGGATTTTGGCCCAACCCTGTAACTTGTATTTAACTTTGTCAATAACAGAAGAATAATTAATTTCATAAAGTTTTTCGATTTTATTTGATAATATAATCCCCGAATAGCTCATCTCATCATTTTAGATTTTGCTTTAAACATGCTAAGTGTGGTTATGGTATTTGGATAACTGAAGGCAATAAGTTCTGATTGGTTCTCATTAATTGAATATCCTGCAACCCCTGAAAATGAGAAATAATAATACTTTTTCACAGTTTCTACTGATGTTCCAATGTTACCATTACATCATCCACGTACATTTAACATTTGTTTTCTATATTCCCAGTCCTGATACCTTGGACCTTTTCATTATATTATTTGGAAGCTACAGGCTGAAAAACAGCACACTGTTTACTTCAAGCCCCATGAGGGCTTTCTTTAAATTTCAACTCACTCTTTGAGTGTAAGGGATGCTCAGAGGATGCACCTCAGGTGTTGCCAGGCAACCAGATACAGGAAGGGCCGAGGAGTTATCGGTGAAACTAGCAGAGGTATTTCAGCACAGTTATTTCACTGCAGGGTCCCAGAAATGGTTTGGGTGATCTTTAAGAGCACCTTAAACCCATTTTAACCACTTGGTTGGGATTTGAGTAGCGAGGTACCGGAAGTGAGCGAGTGCTACTTTGGTCCCCCGACTACATATTTGAGAGCTGACTGCTTGGTGCTATTTATTTGGAAGCCGCAGGCTGAAAGGCAGCACATATTTTACTTCAAGCCTGCATCTGGGCTTTTTAAATTTCAACTCACTCTTTGAGCGTAAGGGGACACTCGGAGGACACACCTTGGGCTGCCAGGCAACCAGATACAGGAAGGACCAAGGAGTTATCGGGTGAAACTATAGAGATATTTCAGCACAGTTATTTCATTGCAGGGTCCCAGTAACAGTTTGGGTGAGCTTTAAGGCACCTTAAACCCATTTTAACCACTTGGTTGGGATTTCAGTAGCTTAGGAAAATGGAGAGCACATTACTTCCAGTCCCTGACTACAAGGCCCCATATCCCAGTGAGCGCTGGTGAACACAGGTGTCAGCGAGCAAGCTGGAACAGTAGGAGCAACAAGGGATTATTGCTGTGGCATAAAACAGGGAAATTGTAATCAAACACTTACAACTGGGGATCAGGTAGGAGCTGTTGGCTAACCACCAGAGTAACTGCAAATGGATTCCAATATAGTGAGGTTTGAGTCAGGAGAACTGGGCATTCACTGCATTTATGTAGTAGGATAAGTATGGCAGAAATAAATGAAGTTCTGGTGTTTACACTAGCGAATACAATACAACAAGGAACGGAGGAATGAGATCCTAATGCTGGAAAATGCAAATTGTGACACTGCAACAAACAAAATCATGCATGAGTGTAGTGCTGGAAACAGAACACAGGGAGGCAACATGTGTAGTATGGAAAATAGGAAAAGAAAGTACAGTTCGAGAACTTACTGTAACAATAGATCTTAGAAGGAGCTCTTGCAGCAGGCCTATGCCGCAGCCACTAGGACCCTCTGGAAAACTTCTCAGAGAGCAATACCCAGCAGGGACTGCCCCGATCGCCTCCACCCAGCGTCAGCCTTGGTACAAGGGTTGGACCCAGCTCCACCCCAGTTCCCCCAAGTCCCAATAATGAGCCCTGACAGGAGAATGGAGTAAAGCACTAAGATGGAATTCTGTACACCTCAGAGGGGAAGGAGGGTGGGAGAGCCTGTTGCAAGAGCTCCTCGAACTAGCTACTTTTAAGGTAAGTTCTTACATAAATGTACTATCTTACTGAGTGGGAGCTCTTGCAGCAGGTTATTACAATCAGGACTGAACTCCAGCAGTCCCTCGCCAAAGAGGTAATCGACCCCGGGAGGTGGAAGAGAGTATGCTGGACACAGAGGCTCAAGACAATAGTCCCTGAAGGACTGCCAGACCAAAGCCGGCACGGCGTCTGGAGGCAATGTCCAAGCTGTAGTGCTTTGCAAAATATGCAATGAATTCCAGGTAGTGGCGCACAATTATCCTTGATGGATACGCTCGCTAACGCCGCAAAGGGAAGCAGACACCCCTGGTGGAGTGACCCCTAACTGGACCCGAAGGGTTGTTGTGCTTTTATAGCAGAAAGAGACACAGTGGACAATCCATTTAGAAATGGTCTGCTTGGACACCAGTCTACCTAACTGTTGTCGTGCAAAGGTCACAAACGATTGTCTGATGATGGTGATTAGCCGTATGCTTAAGGTAATACCTAAGCATCCTGTGAACATCCAAAGTGTGAAGGAGAGCCTCCCTCTGTTAGAGGGTGAAGGAAAATAAACTGGAAGGTCAACCAACTGGTTGAGGGTCAGCTCTAAACCACCTTCGGAAGAAACTTAGGGTTCGTCCTCAGGAAAACCCTTTCCCTGGGAAAATTAAATATGGTTCTTTACAATCAGAGCCTGAAGCTCAGAAACTCTTCAAGCTGAAGTAATGGCAACTAAAAATAAACCTTCCAAGACAGGTATTGCAGCTCACAATCTGCTGCAGGTTCAAGCGGAGGAAGGTAGCTTCTCCAATACAAAAGGAGGTCCCAGGGTGGGATAGGATCCTGAATGGGAGTTCTCATATGAAGAATCTCCCATAAAATGGTGCATGCCACGTCCAATTGGAGCTAAGGTTCCGTCACCTGAAAGGCGTGATAAGCTGAGATGGCCACATGTGCACCTTAATGGAGGGTAGCTCAGCCTTGTTGGTATAAGGAGAGGAGATACTGAAGAGCTGAGTTCACTGGACAGGAAACAGGATCCAGATGGTGAAACGAGGCCCACAAACAAAACGCCTCCATTTTCATAGGCGTCGTGGAACAAGTAGGCTAGCCGGCTGACACAAGAACTTTAGCCACCTCTGACAGTACCCCGTACCTGTGCTTTGCTATGTCTGAAGGAGCCATGCATGAAGGTGCAAGGATTGGAGATCGATGAACCAGCAAGCCCTGATCCTGGGACAGAAACTGCAAGCAAATTGGCGAGGGATTGAGGTTCCTGGAAAGCCACCAAAGTAGCGGGAACCAAATCTGCTGAGGTCACAGTGGGGCAACCTAGAATAATTCGCCCCTTGGTCAATAATTCAATAGAATCCTCTGAATGAGAGGAAAGGAGGGAAGGCATAAATCAACCTCCCTGCCCAACATATGGACAACGTGCTGGCCAGAAATCACCAGGCGCTGGCTCTCACAAGCAGAAAAGCAGCAGTTTGGCGTTGCATGGTGAAGCAAACAGGTCCAGTTCTGGACAACCCCATCTGTCGAATAGCTGTTCTGTTACTGACTGTAGGAGCTCCCACTAAATGCCCCGGACCCGAGATCTGCTGGGACTATTTGGCCAAGTTATTGAGAACACCTGGAATGTGCACTGCAGAGAGAGTGATGTGCCGCTCTAGTGCCCAATACCAGACTCATCACCTCCTGCACAGGGGGTAAGAATGAGCTCCTCGCTTGTTGATGTAGAAGATGACACCATGTTGTCTGTCTGAACCAGAAGAGAACCTGGCATGAGGTCCTCCTGAAAAGTGTGTAGCACACTGAGGACCAATAGCATCTCCAGGACACTGATGTGAAGTTCACGCTCCTCAGGGGTCCAAACGCCTATGCTTGAGAGTCCCTAGCGCCCCACCCCAAAATCAGAGGCATCCATCAGAAGAGCCTGATTTGGGGCTCCGGATTGAAGGGACCCCTCTTCCAAATTCCAGGTAAGGAAGCCATAATGCCCTTGACGCTTTAGAGCCACAGCCACTACTGCCAAACACTTTGTGAAGACTCAAGGAGCAGAAGAGAGCCAAATGGAAGAACTCAAAATTGATAATGCTCCCCTGGAAGTAGAACCTCAGGAACTTCCTGTGAGGGGAAAGATCTCGATATGCATATATGCATCTTACATGTCCAGGAGCAGAGCCAGTCCACTTGGTGCAGCAGAGGAAGAAGACCTGGAAGGTCACCATTCTGAACCTTTGTACTCTATATAAATATTTAGTGAGCTTAGGTCCAGAATGGGACAAAGGTCCTGAGACTTTTGAGAACAGGAAGAAGTGTGAGTAATACCTTTTCCCCGTTGACTCAGAGGACTGGTTCTATTGCCTTTTTCTTTGCAAAGAGGGTCCGATCTCTCCTTCTATGAGAGGAATACTAGAAGGAGGATATCTGGAGAATCTTCATGGAGTGACTGGAGGAATCTCCGTGAACTCTAAGGTGTGTCCTCTCCTTATGACATCTAGGACCCATTTGTCTGAAGTTATTGAGCTCCATCCTGAAGACAGAGGGAGAAGTGACCCCTATCACCTCCTCTGGTACGCCGCTGGAGGAGGGGTTGGTGGAAGGGAGTCACTGGGTGGAGCCAAGGGTGGCAGAGAGGCCTGGGAGGACTTGGGGACACGGGAAGGAGCGCCCAGGTTGCTGGTTGCCGGCTCTCCTCCGAAAGCCTCTTCTCTGATCCTGTTGGTTCCCACGGGCTTGACTACCCTAGGGCTTCCAAAATAGCCATTTTCTCTGTCTCTGCTGGTCTCCACGGCACGCTTACGGACAGACCAGATGGATTTGCCTGACTCCTGGAGGCGAGAGATCAAAGACTCTGTCTCTGACCTAAACAACATGGAACCCTGGAATGGCAAGTCCCAGATTCCAGACCGCAGATCCTGATGAAAGCCCAAGACCCTCAATCTGAAATGGCGCCTGAGGCAGACACCTGATGCTGCCACTCTGGCACGCCATATCTGCAGTGTTGTATGAGGCATGCAAACGTGCCTATGTCCAAGCCTGTTTGAGAAGGTCCAGAATCTCCGCTTTCTTGGAGTCTGGCAAGGCATTAACCAGCTCTTGTCCTCGCCTCCCATAATGCATTCTGGCACTGGACCATGTGTAAGGAAATTAGGACTAACTGAACAGGTGGAGGCAGAATAGACTTTCTTGCCCACCTGGTCCAAGTAGGGATTCCGGGTGGGAGACTTTGAGCAGAGATGTTTAGGCTGCTTAGATTTGTCGCGAGCAGCCATAATAACTGATGAGTCCACCTGAGGATGTTCAGCCAAGAATGGTTCATCCTTCAGGGCTTTATACAGCCTGTCCGATTTTTTGTAACTGCCAGGACTGAAGCCGGACGCCCAGGTTACTCCAGTGAGGTCTTGAAAGTGTCCACTAAAGGAGGAACAACCAAGGGTTTGGGCTCCTTCTGCCTCAGGTACTTAGCCAAATGGCAGCATTCCGGATCAGGTCCTCCGTGTCCCACTCATTAGAGGCCTGGATGTGCCTCATGACGTCCATGAAGTGGGATCATCATTCTAAGGAACCCAATTCCTGAAAAGGAGAGGTAGAAGACGAAGAAGAAGAAGAGGAATGGCTACTGGGTGATGAGTAGCCAGACCTATCTTTATGGCTAGCCCATTTGAGCGCCAGTGACTGATGTCAGAGTGGTCCCTGGCCTAGCAGAACGTGAATGGCTACTAGTGAAGACCTGATCCGCGCCTGCTACCCAACCTGGCAGAGCGCGTGTCGGCCAACGGACCATGACCGGGAACAAGGAGTAGGTGGCAGCCTGTGGGGATCTTCCTTGGGAAGAGGCACTTCTGGCTGTGTTTCACCCAAGGGTCCTGGAAAAGTGACAGGGTCGGCTCGGGGCACTTCTGGACCTGCCCCACCAGAAGGAAAACAGATCCTGAGCTCGCCCTTCAAAAAAACAGAGGCCGCTTCCAAAGAAATGGAATATCTGGGATGTCGACCTTACAGAAGAGCCCACTTCTGAGTCCCAGGAAGGAGGGGAGGAGCACTTAGGATGATGATGCAGCCCTTCGCTGGCTTCATTCGAATCTGTCACCCGACTACCCAGCATTGATAAGGGGACCGACGATGGGGACCCGACCAGGGGCACAGGAGTGTTCTGACCTCAGAGGCGCGCCTTGACTATGCACCGGGGTCTTGAAGGCGGACTGAAGCTAGCGCCCCGAGGGTTTAATCGTGACCCTGAGCGGATCTCACCTTGTGCTTCGCTGGCCTCTCCCCAAAGGTTCAGCCTTAGCCTGGTCTTTTGACTTGGGACGCCTCCTCAGCCTTGACTCTACGGGCCGCTTGGGAGAAGGCCGTAACAGGAGCGACTGGGATCTGGACCGTGCCGGACCGACTATGATCTTTTTCATGGGACTGCTTAGACTTGTCTTGTTTCTTCTGCTTCTCCCTGAGGTGTGCAGATCCATCTTTTTTCAGCAGATGCACTTTCAGGGACTTCAAGCTGTGGATTCTGGTGCGGCTGGTGAACTTTGACAGGCCAAACAGGCCGCAGTGTCGGTCAGGCCCCAAGCAGAAAACACACTACCAATGACCGCTTTAAACAGGATTTGGCAGCCGCACTGCACTTATTAACGGGGCCCATTGAGACCACCGATGACGGCAACGACATGCATCGGTAGCTTGAAACCGTCAAACTTTAGTGGAGAAATTGCAAAACAAGTGAAAATGATGTTCTTTAGCTGGGCTGGTAAGCCAAGATGAGCAGGAACTTCACATAGCGGACGCCACGGGAAAAGAACTGGGTGGAGCTGGGTCTGTCCCTTGTACCGGGCTGACACGGGTGCAGCAGACATCGGGCAGTCCCTGCTGGGTATTGCTGGCTGAGAAGTTTTCCGAGGGTCCTAGTGCCTGCAGCATAGTTCTGACTGTAATAGCCTGCTGCAAGAGCTCCCACTCTAAGTAAGATCTAAAGAAACCGAGGAGGAAGGAAATTCACCACAGATAACAGGAAATTTAAAAAGGTTGAAGAACAGGGATGTTTAGTACCGAAACCATAAAAAGGTTTGCACCAAACAGTGACCTACTTGCAAACTCTCCGAAGAAGGGAAGGAGAAGACGATAAGGCAGAGGCTGCACCTGTGGTACATACTCAGTCACAGGAGACCCGATGGTAGAAGAATGACATAAGAATACAAGTTGAATGGAGAAACTAGATATGTACAGATTTGTTAGTAACTGACATTCTCAGTTAACGCATACAACGGATGAGAGTTCTATGGAAATTCAACTAGTGAGAGACAGACAACCTGCAATGAAATGGGAAAATAAATGACAATTAATGGAAACTGAGGGTTTGGAATCTTGCAACAGCCACAATATTAGAGAAGATCAGACTGGAATAAAACAAATATCGCATTTAGGGATTCCATCTTAAAATATACGGACAGATGCACAACAAAGGTAATAGAGAGCTCATCACTAAGCTACTTTCAGTGGCTAAAATAAGAGATGTCCATTGGATGCTTTCAAACATCATTAAGAAAAGGACCATACGTCAGTAATTATTGTGCTCTTAGGGACGAATAATATACAACAGTCAGTGACAGAGATAATGGAGGAATGCAATAGTATCAAACTGGAAACAGATAATTTGAAGTGTAAAATCTTTTTCTCTGAGATTCTTCCAGTCCCAAGAGCTAATGATTTAAGAACAAGAAAAGAAAAATAATAAAGAATAAAGAACTGGTTAAGGCTAGGGACATTGCAGGAAGGGGCTGGATGCTTAGCTCACTGGGAAGAATTTGTGGATAATATGAACTATTATAGCGGGATGGGTTACATCTCAATAAAGTGGGCAGCAAAACTGGGAATAAAACAAAACAATCAACACCTACGAACATACAAAATTTGCCAGCAGATAAAGGCCTAGAGGTCTATCAAGTCTGCTCGAATGTGCAGCTAGCACCCCTTATTCTGCAGCTGCTCCTCCCTTCCACCCTCCCCCTTCATTAACCCTCCCCTTGTCCTGTCCCATCCTTGTTTGAAGCAGTCCACTGTTCTACTGCATACCACTTCAGCAGGTAACGATTCCACCCAGCCACCACCTTCTCTGTAAAAGTGTCTCCTCATCTCAATCCTGAACCTTCCTCGCTCCAGTCTCATATCATGGCACCTGGTGGCCCTCCCCTCTTACTTTGAACAGCCCCTCTGTACCTGTCTTGTTTATTCCTTTCATGTATTTAAAGGTTTCAATCATGTCACCCCTGTCTCTCCTCTCCTCTCTCCTCCAGTGAGTACATACTGCCTTACTGAAGTCCTGATACAGGACATCCACTGCATGGCCCCTGTCCAGTTGCCTAGTTACCCAGTCATAGAACTCGACCAGGTTGGTTCAACTCTTCAACCTCCTCTCGTATGATAAGTCCCCAGCCTCTTGATCATCTTTGGCCTGTGCTGCACCCTCCAGTAATTTAATGTCCTCTTCAGATACGGACGCCAGTACTGCACGCAGTACTCCAGGTGTGGTCTAACTAATGACCTATACAGTGGCAGAATCACCGCCTTGAGGATATACCTCACAATACAACCCAGCATTTTGTTGGCCTTTGAAGCTGCCTTCCTACATTGTGCCGAGTTGTTCATTGACCCTGTAATGAGCATACCCAGATCCTTCTCCTCCTCTGTCTGGGCTAGCTGCACTCCCTAGCTGGTAACTCCTCCTTGGGTTCTTCATCCCAAAATGCAGCACCTTGCACTTTTGGCATTAAAGCCCAGTTGCCAGGTGTCTGACCAGGTTTCAAGCTTGCCAGATCATCCTGCAACCCCTGCCATCCCCTAGGTCATCCATCACCGTGCCTACCTTGGTATCATCAGCAAACAGACTGATCTTGCTCTTGATGTCCCATGATATGTCTGCAATGAATATCCCAAACAACACTGGTCCCAACACCGAGCCCTGTGGCACACTGCTTGTCACTGCCCTTGGGTGTGAGAGCTCCCACCCACCACCACCCTCTGTTGCCTTCCCTGCAGCCAGTTTCCTACCCATCTCACCAGCTTTGCACCCACCCCTGTGCCTACTAACTTCCTTCCCAGCCTTCCATGTGGCACTGAGTCGAATGCCTTACTGAAGTCCTGATACAGGACATCCACTGCATGGCCCCTGTCCAGTTGCCTAGTTACCCAGTCATAGAACTCGACCAGGTTGGTTTGGCAGGATCTGCCACGTATGAAGCCATGCTGTCTGCTGTCCTGTAGTCCTCTGGCCTCTAGGAGGGCCACCAGCCTCCTTCAGGATAGTCTCCATTAGCTTACCCAAGATGGATGTGAGGCTCACTGGTCTGTAGTTTCCAGTTCATCCTTGGGCCACTCTTGTGGAGGGGCACCACATGAGCCATCCTCCAGTCCTGAGGTACACACCTCGAATGTAGTGAGGCATTAAATAGGTCTCGCAAAGGTCCCAAGGACCTCTGCCAGCTCCTTCAGTACCCTGGGGTGGATGCCATCTGGGCCTGGCGCCTTGTATATCTCTGTTTAAACTGACTAAAAGGGGAGAGAGGTTTTAGATAAGACTAATGAGATAGTCACTGTCACAAACCCACTCAGCAGGTCACGCCTCTACTCCCAAAGTGCCAACCTCCGAGCGCAGTCTTGTGAACAGTTTAACAGAACAAGGTAACCCTTTTGTGGGTTTGGATCAACCTTTGGTCTCCAGTCTTAGAGGGTTTCCAACTCGTGAACCTCTTGCTAGCTGCATCCAATGTACAGGCTCCGTATAATTCTGTCTTCGGGGCCAGATATCTTTTGCCTATGGGCACCTAACCAGGTGTACAGAAATGAACCTTAAAAACTTTATTAAAGACCTCAGATTTAAAATGCTCTCTTTCCAGTTTGGTATCACCATTCAAGCTTATGCCTAATGTCAGCTATAACCATATATACTTTTCTTGCAAATGAAAGAAATCAAAGACAGGCCAAGTAAGCTCTTAAAAAGAGGGGTTTTACTAAAATAGATAACGAAACATACAATACAGAACTATTATATCACAAGACATACAAATCTTTTCAAAGAACAAGGTTTTAAACAGTGCAATTCCTACTACGCTAATTAGATTTGTCTCTCTTTCTAAATACCTTTTTTAAGTGCTCACAGATGTTTCTTTGTCAGAGTCCAGATGAAAGTGTATCTGAAGTAAAACAGAATATTCCTTAAAGAAAACTGTATTTGCCAACCCTTTGAATGAGGTCACCTAGCTCCTCCCTGTCAGAATATATATATATATATATATATATATAAAATATCTATATAAAAACAGGATGTCATGACTCATGTTCTTCAAATTACATCTTTGATCTTATGATGAGCCTCCCTTCCAGAACATGAAAGCATCTTTATGATTTTGCCCCAGGATACTAAACCTGGTTTCCTTTGAAACGCCATAAAAGGGATACTGATTTCCTCTAGCAGCTAAAGCTATAATTAACTTAGAAAGTCTGTAATTAGCCTCGGCCTTCCAGGTAACACCATGTATCTAAAACCTGTGTGTGATCTCACATGCTGTTTCAGCATTTCTCATGGGAGACAGTCCATACATTTTCATATTACAAAAATAAAAAATGATCATATAGCACTCAGAACTGGCTGCCCATGTCATAGTCACTATGTCCTAATAAGCGTGTAGAAGGTAATAAAAGGGGCCACCAGGGTGTTGAAGTACGGTCACCAACAATGCACGTAGTTTAAATAATAATAATAAGTCTGAACCTGAAATATTACTATATAAAGAGAGCACAGATATTTGCACAGTGACTGAAATGTGGTGGGACCCAAAGTGCACATGGAATAAGGAGATAAAAGTTGCACTTTATATGCAAAGCACAGAGTAAATAAAAGGGAGGCGGTTGCAATTTATAGAAAAGATTCTTTAGTAGCAAAATTTATGAGGAGTTTCATAATGCACAAGATATTGAGTTGATATGAATTCAAATAGATGATATAACTCTTAATAAACCTTACATAGGTGTGGTGTAAAGGGCCCCAGTACTAATTTTATACTAGATAAAGATATTAAACAATTAAAGCAAATGTCAGACAAAGTGGATATAATGATAACCGTGACTTTAATTACCCATATATTAAATGAGAAACTATAACATCAAATGTGGTGATAAAAAGTTCTTAGAAACCTTGTTAATATCCGGATTAGATCAAATGGTGCATAAACCAACAAGAGGAATAAAACATTGGGTTTACTAATAACAAATGTCAGCAGTCTTGTCAAAAACATAAATATTAGGAGAATTTAGGTAACAGTGATCATAGTACCGTAGAATTTAGCCTTAAAAAATAGTTGAGAGAACTAAGGGACTGCTATGGTCAGCAACTACTACAGGGCAAATTTTGTGAGGATTAGGGAGGAACTGTTTCACTGGGATCATGAAAATTGTTTGAAAACAAAAGCATAGAAGAGATGTGGGAAATTTTTAAAACACCTTACTACACCTCGAGGATAGGTTTGTGCCAAGTACATGAAAAGTACAACAAAAGAGGAAAGTTATCGCCATGGTGTACTCATAGGGTTATCAAGCGATGTGAAGAGAAGAGAATTGCTTTAATGCTATGAAAACAGTTCAGTCAGAAGAAGTGGTGGGAGCTTACAAAAGGAACTGAAAAGCTAAAAAGATGATTAGGCAGGAAAAAACAGGTTGGAATTCAATATAACACATAGAAAGAACAATGGGAAAAGTTTTATTCTTATATAAATAGTCACAAGCATGCGAATACATAGTGAGGTCGGCCCAATAGTAGACAACAACCAGACTCTTGCCCCCAACAGAAATAGCCAATGCTTTCAGTAAATATTACTGTTCGTGTTCAACCGAATTGTATTATAGCGGATAATGTAAGAAACCGCACAAAAGGACAAGGACCTAAGCATAAGTCCGATGAAATAGAGGAACTGCGAGTATGATAAATGATAATAAATCAGTGTCGATACTTCTCAAAGAAGTTAGACCCTATATATCAAAGCCCTATCTCACCTCCTGAATGCTTCCTTTTCTACAGGTGTAGTACCAACTGACTGGACTACTGCTATTGTAGGTGCCAGTGTTTAAACAAATTTTGGCAGAGCCACTGGCTGCAAATGCATTAACTAGATAAGGGTGTTTCATGGGCTTAAACACATACATGAATTGCATTTAGTAAGGCCTACAATACCGTTCCACACATGGCTCGTGAACAAGCTGGGCAGCCTGGGAGTGGGTCAAAGTGGTAAACTGGGTTAGGAGCAGGCTGAATGATAGAAGATGGAGTGCCATGGTAAATGGTGCTAAATGTATGGAAAGGAGTGTGATCAGCTGGGTGCTCACAGGGATCAGTCCTGGGCCCAGTCCTGTTTAATGTCTTCATAAGTGAAATTGCGGAGGTGCTGGAGGGGAAAGTGCGCCTCGCTTAACGATGAAACTAAGATCTGCAACAGGGTGGAAAAATGAGGAGGGACCTAGGTAAACTGGAAGAATGGTCCGAAGTGTGGCAGCTGAGATTTAATGCAAAAAGTTTAAAATCATGCATTTGGGTTGCAGGAACCCAGGGAAGGATTATTGGAGGGGGAAATCTGGATGGTCACCAAACCGGGGATTTGGGGTAATCATACTGGATGACCTAAAGGTGGCTGGAACAATGTACCAAGGCTATGGGGAGAGCCAGTGGATGCTGGGGTACACAGTGAGAGGTATCACCAGCAGAAGGAAGGAGGTGTTGATGCCACTGTACAGATCACTGGTGAGGCCTCATTTGGAATACGGTGTCCAGTTCTGGAGGCCATATCTCCCGTAAGGATGTAGACAGACTGGAGGCAGTAAAGAAGGACAACAAAGATGTGCATGGCCTGCATTAAAAGTCATGAGGAGAGACTGGGAGACCTAAATATATATATAATATATACACATCCTGAAGAGAGAAGAGACTGGGTGATATGATAGAAACCTTCAAATATCTAAAAGACATAAAAGGTTGCTGGAGGGTAGCATTCTTCTGTAAAGGAGATGTCCAGGAATGAGGGCATGACATGATGTTGGAAGAGGGTAGACTAAGGGGACCGCAAAGACGGATTTCTTCAGAGAGGGTGGTGGAACCTCTAGAGACTTCACAAGTCAGTTTCATTATGAAAAGAGAGAAAACACACAACTGACATTTCTCATAATACTACTATACACTATAAAAATATAGGATGAGCAACTTTATGCATAACCAATTTGTTCTGTCACTCGGGTTCTGATTCCCATGGACCACTTCAGCTTTGCTCTCCTGGTCAGAGGGAATCAGAGCCACTTGTAGCAGACTACACTGGTCAGTACAATTGCCATCCAGTATTCTCTATATTTAGTACTGCATTGAGGATTTCTAAGTAATAAACCTGTGTCATACAATTGCTTTTAAATTAAGCCAAGATTCTGGTCTGTTCAGTTCAAATCTGTTAAGATGAGGAGCAAAGTTTTGGGAAGGAACCAAAGGAATAACAACCCTATAAGTCAGGACATAATGTCTTATAAATTATTTTCTATGTAGGTGTGAAGGGCTACCAACTGTCAGCTGTCCCAATATCAATTTTGACATCTCTGCAACAAAGCAATAAGGAAAAGCAGAAGACATTCACAAAGCCTTTGAGACAGAAACTGATGCCAGAGTTTAGCTAGCTATATGCTGCCCGCACAGCTTTATCAACTGTAGAATCAGGTTCAGTCTCATTGTTCTATGAAATGGCTACTGCCTTGATTTAAGACAAGACTGATTTAGACAGGGATGTCTCTGGACAGCTGAAGGTTAAGGGTGCAAAATATATAGGGTAGGAGGAAAAGTGGGGTGGAGAGTCATGTGTGCAAATGCCAGAAGTTTGGGTAGAAAGACCTCAGATCTAACAATAAAATGGTGGAAGAGGGCCTTGACATTGTGGGGGTAACAGAAACATGGTGCCACCCAGGAGCAGGGATGAGGAATGGAGATACCAGGTATAAATTGTTCAGGAGGGACAGGGTGGAAAAGAGGGGTGGGGTTGCACTCTAAGTAAAGGAGAGTATCAGGGTATCAGAATTGCAGGTTAGGTGGGGAGGCGAAGGACTCAGGTCTTGCTGGCGGGGAAGGGGAGACAGTGAGTGGGGTGGTTTACAGGCCCCGGCACAGCAGGAATCGGTGGATAGAAGCATAGCTGATGAGTTTGTGAGAATGGCGGCAAGGTGGGGGAGTGGTGCTGATGGGGACCTGAACCTACCTTTCTGCTGCTTCAACCAGCAACAGGGAGATATTGACTCCCCCAAATGGCCCTCCTAAATCAACTGGTCAGGAGCCCACCAGGCAGAGCTACTCTTGATCTAGTCCTGACAAATGGGGATAGGGTAGGAGTTGTATCAGTGGGGGAACATCTTGGTACAAGTGACCACAACATGGTCAGGTTTAGAATAAGGAACACTGCAGAGGTTCACCGGTCTTGGTTGAGGGTGCTGGATTTCAAGAGGGTAAACTTCAGGAGAATGGGGAAATGTGTGGAGAGGGCCTTGAAGGGGTGGAGGAGTTGACAGAGGTGAAGGTAATGTCGGAGAAGATAAGAGAAGCTATTGTAGAGGCCACTGACATCTGTGCCAAAAGAGCAAGTAAAAATAAGAGAAGGAGGAAGCCTCTGTGGTACACTAGGAAGGTAGCAAAAAGGTAAAGGCAAAAATGAAGGCATTCAGAAAGTTCAAGAAACGCAAACGGTGGTGGACTGGGGAAAATACCAGGTAGCCTGAGAGAAGCTGAGGTAGATGTAAGGAGGGCAAAGGCACAGACAGAGAAGCGCATAGCTAGAGGGGTTAAAAAGGGATAAGACTTTCTTTGGTATGTAAGGACAAGAGGAAGACTAGGTAGGAATACTCCAGTTAAAACAAAATGAGGGGAGTTGCTACAGGGGACAGAGAGAGACAGTGGACCTGCTAAACAGCTATTTTTGCTCAGTGTTCACTAGGGAGGAAGATGGTGAAGGCAGCAGAGCAGGAAAAGTAATGGCAGGGGAGGGGGAAGAGGATATGAGGACATTACTCATGGAGGAGATTTGGGAGAACTAGGCCGCATCAAGGTGGACAGGGCAATGGGCAGGATAGGGTGCACCCAAGGGTGTTAAGGGAACTAAAGGAGATATTGGCAGTGCCATTGACTGCACTCTTCAATCAGTCCTTGGAGACTGGGGTGGTGCGGAAGACTGAGGCAGGCAATGTGGTCCCCTGCAAGGAGTGGGGAGGAGGGAGGGACTGGGAAATTACAGGCTTGTGAGCTTGACATTGGTGGTAGGTAAGTCCATGGAGAAACTAATGAAAGGCAGGATCACCAGCTACTTTGAGGAAAGCAGCCTGATGGATCCAAGGCAACATGGGTTTACAAGGGCAGATCCTGTCAAACAAATTTGATAAGAGTTTTTGACATGGTCACAAAGGAGCTGGATGAAGGAGGGTGGTAGATGTGGTTTATCTGGATTTCAAGAAGGCTTTTGACTCCGTGCCCCACAGGAGACTGCTGTATAAAATGTCATGCCTGGGGCTGGGTCAGAGGGTGGTTAAATGGGTGGGAAGCTGGGTGGGGAACAGGAGGCAGAGGTCATAATAAATGGGGTGGCATCCAGAGGAGCAGGGTCTGTGAGGGGTCCCTCAGGGATCAGTGCTGGGGGCCCCTACTGTTCAATATATTTTTAGGGGACATTGTGGGGGCCTTGAAGGGGTGTGAGTCTGTTTGTTGATGATATCAAAATCTGCAGTAGGGTAGACACTCAGGAAGGGGTAGAAAAATGCAGAGAGATTTGGGGAGGCTTGAGGCATGGTCAAAGAGGTGGCAACTTTCATTCAACACAGAAAAGTCCAAAGTCATGCATCTTGACCACAGGAACGGAGGGTAGGGGTATTGCATGGGGCAGAGATCTGGAGGTAACAGAACAAGAAAGGGACCTGGGCATCACTATATCAAGGGACCCAAAGGTAGAAAGGCAGTGCAGGAGAGCAGTGGCTAGGGGTAGTGGAATGCTGGGATGCATCGGAAGGGGATCACCAGTAGAAATAGGGAGGTCATAGTACCTTGTACACATATCTGGTTAGGACCGCATTTGGAATACGGAGTCCAGTTCTGGAGGCCATACCTCAAAAGGATATGGGGAGGCTGGAACAAGTTCAGAGGAAAGCAAACGAAGATGGTAAAGGGTTGAGCCACCTATCCTATGAAGAAAGGTTGAGGGATCTAAACATGTACTCCTGGAACAGAGAAGGACATGGTTGAGACTTTCAGGTACCTTAAGGGTATAAACAGGGTGCCAGTGGAAAGCACCTTCCAGATGAAGGATAATCAGAGGATAAGGGGCATGGCGTGCAGGTGGAGGGGCAGTTCAGGGGTAACATTAGGAAGTACTATTTCAGAGAGAGAGGTGGATAAGTGGAACAGGCTCCCTGAGATGGTTGTTGGAGAAGAAACAGTGGAGGGATCAAAAGGGCATGGGACAGCCAGAGGGAGTGTTGAGGGTGGGGGTGCATGTCCAAACAGATAGCTGGACAAATGGGCGACTCGGTGGGCCCTGTCCGCCCTTTCTGCTGTCACACTTCTATGAATCTAGGAATCTAAGGTAAGCCCAATACCTCATCCCCTTTGCACCTCATGCTCCACCCAAAAATTGAGTATTTTAATAACTTTTTTTAAATTCCTTTACTTCCTACCAGTTGTAATAATCACAGTATTCCACTGCACAGTGTGAAGTGCACTGGGACTTATGCATACCTGGCACTATTGTTCACTTGCCAGGTGTGGGTAAATCCAGCCAACCCACACCTTGCAGATTATTAAAAGAAACCTGCATGTTAAAAATCAGGAAAATCAGTGTCAGTGGCTCAGTAGGTAGCACACTCGCCTGAAGCCGGGAGATCAGAGGGCTGTGGGTTCAGTTCCCACATCTGGCACTTGGGTTAATATCCTAGTACTGACACTGTAATGCAGCATGAGAGGGGTGCTGCATTTTCTGAGGTGCCGCCTTCGGATGAGACGCTAAACCGAGGTCCCATCTGCCTGGATTGGTGGTAGTTCAGGTGGATGTTAAAGATCCCATGGCACTTATCGAAAATAGTAGGGAATTTCCGTGTCCTGGCCAAATTTCTATTCACTAAAAATACCACCAACTGCTTAATCTGGTTCAAGGTCAGTTGGCATTCATCTGTATCCTCCTCCGGTCGTGCTGAAAATAGGCAGGATTTGTCTAGTGCACTTAACCGTCAACAAAAGCTAAAAATATATATGTATTATCTTTTTGTGTTCTTACTTCATCCCAGTGTTTTTTTCTGCTCAGGCTGTGAGAGAAGTTTTTCTAACTTTCCTGGCTTTATGGCCCTGGGGCTGCCACTCAGGTTTCTTTTATTGCATCTTGTCCCAGAGAGTCTTCCCAGAGTGCCCTTTGCTCTGATGTATAAGAAGCCCTGCAGGAGGCCAGTGTCTTGTTACAGGGTCTTTATTATAGCTTCAGCCAGAGCAGAACACAGCAGCCAGGAGTCACACTCACCAGTCTCTGGGTAAGTGTAATAAGTTTCCTAAATATTGGCACCTATCCAGCTGTGTTCTGCTTAGGTACCTCGTGTGTGTGTGTGTAAAAGGCCAAGACGTGGTGTTGATTCAGTTGCTTCTGTCTTGCATAGAAAACAGTGCTTGTAGACAAATGTCATCATTTTGCAGCTATGATCATTCAATGGCTAACAAAGGAATTCACACCTCTGAAAGAGTGGGGAGGGATACCAGCAAAGCAGGAGTTTCTCAGTTTACAAAAGGTGGTAAATTAAGCACTGAAACTTAAAGAAAAGGCCCATAAAACACTTTGGAGGAGGTTTCAACTTGCAAAAAGGCAGTATTGGAGAGGGCTCAATTGTTGGGAGGAGGTTTCAACTTGCAAATAAAGGCAGTACTGGGAGGGCTCAATTGTTGGAGGAGGTTTCAACTTCAAAAAAAAAAAAGGTATTACTGTGGTGGGCTCTATTAACTTCTTAAGTCAGAGGAAAAATAGTGCTCTCAAGCTCCCATATACACACAGGCAGAGTAGTAAACAGGCTTTGGCGGAGGACACTTATTTTACCACTCTCATGTTGTTTGGAAGGTAATTTATGCAGGAGTCCTTTTCTCAAAGCAAAACGTCTGCAGGGTTATGCCCACTGCAGCCAAAAAGGAATAGAGCCCTGGTAGCTAATTATAGACCCATTAGCTTAACGGCAATATGCTGTAAACTAGCTGAAACCCGTATCAGAACCTAAACTGGAGAACAACTTAGAGGCTCTTGGGTATAAAGATACCTAACAACATGGCTTTCACCAGAATAGAGCCTGTATAACCAACCAATTATGTTTCTATGAGTACGTTAACATCAGCCTTAACCAAAATATCCCAGTCGATGTTGTGTACTTGGACTTCGGAAGGCGCTCAACAAAGTTCCACATGCAAAGTTAATGGACAAGGTCAGTAAGTTGGGAATAGACACAGTATTATTTAGATGGATAAACAACTGGATATACGGAGATCGTAGAGAGTGCGTGTGAGGGGAGGTTTGTTTGTTTTATTTTTAACCAGGAAGTGGACTGGGCCCAGCCCTTTCAGCCACACCTGACATACAACATTACAATACAAAATGTTACTGTGAGGGTAGGGAGGTGACCAGTGGGGTGCCGCGGGGGCTCAGTGTTGGGGCTGCCACGGTTTGCCCTATTTATAGGAGATTTGCATGATAAGGTAAAAAGCCGTCTAGTAAAATTTGCAGATGATCTTAAATTGGGTAGGCAAGTGAAAGCAAGTCAAGATGCTCTAAGCTCACCCTAGACCTAGAGACAATTGAGACATGGGCATTAGACAAGCGGAGATGCAGTTTAGCATTGAGAAATGTTCTGTAGTGCACATGGATAGGGACAACAGAAAGCAAAGTAATCTTCAAATGGAAAAAATTAGGGAGGGTAGAAGTTGAGAAGGATTCTGGGGTCCATGTAGACCACAATTTTAAGTTTAAAGGGTGCTGCACTAAGGTGATACAGAAGACAAACTACATGGTCAGAAATATAAAGACCATTTATAAACCACTCCACTTGCATGTATAATGCCCTATATACAGGCGTCGTCAGAACCCATGGACTATGGATCCCCGGGTCCTTATCTGAGGGGAAGTGAAAAGAGTGGAGTGTGTGCAATGAAGGATGACAAAGATGATAAGAGGCATGGGGTGTTCAACTATGAAGAGAAACGGCAAAGGTTGGGACTGTATAGTTTGGAACAGGGAGGTTGAGGGAGATCTCGTGACTATGTACAAGATCATTTATTTATTTTATTTCGCTTTTGTTAACTGAGTAAGTGCACTAGCCATAGAATGACTAATTTCAGTCACGACCCAGGAGAGTACAACCGATAGTTAGACAAATACATTACATCAGTGCAAAACATTACATAATACCAGGTATAGCTAACAGAGGAAAATAATACATAAAGAAAATAACATATGTGAAAGATTAGAACATTGTACAGTCCATAATGGGTCAGCAGAAGGTAGCAATGAAACCAAACCGTTCAGTACAAAACTTAGTGGAAATTTACAATGAAAGCAGCATATAGCAGTATAAGATATTACATGCTCCAAAGGGGTTACCTTACCTTAAGGGGTTGGCATCAGTGTCAGTGGCTCAGTAGGTAGCACACACTCACCTCTGAGGCTGGGAGATCAGAGGCTGTGGGTTCAGTTCCCAACTCTGGCACTTGGGCTAATATCCCAGTACTGACGCTGTAGTGCAGCATGAGAGGGGTGCTGCACTTCTGAGGTGCCGCTCTTCGGATGAGACGTTAAACCAAGGTCCTATCTGCCTGGACTGGTGGTAGTTCAGGTGGATGTTAAAGATCCCATGGCACTTGTCGAAAAGAGTAGGGAATTTCCCCGTGTCCTGGCCAAATTTCTCATTCACTAAAATACCACCAACAGGAGGTGTATCTGTATATATTGTTATAGGCTACGTCCTATTTGTGGAGGGTAGTTTTGATGCAGAAGCAAAAATTGGAACACCATAAGTGAGAGCAGGGAGAAGGATACCTTGGCAATAGCCCGCTTATTGGAGGAGGTTAGCTATAGCTGGTTTTACAGGCTACCCTGGTTTAACGTTCACCGATTCACTGATGGACTGAATGTTGATTGAAATCAAGTGATTGATCCAGGAGAACTGCTAAGTATTTGAAGGATGAAACATTCTCAATTTGTGCCCACATGAGTCAAGAACTTCCAGGGAGGTTTGACAAGCCCTGAGCTTGGGGACTGAGCCAAATAACATGGCTTGTGTTTTCTATACATTTAGTACAAGTTTATGGGCAGTTAGCCATGACTGTATGTTATTAAAGTCAGAAGAGAGGGAGCATTTATGTTGGAGACACTATCTGAGCTGGAATAAAGGATGAGATCAACTGCATACAGGATGGATGAGCAGGAGCAAAGACCATCAGCTATATTATTAATAAATAGTGAGAAAAGAAGGGGCCAAGGATAGAGCCTTGAGGGACCACTGTGTTTGACAGTTTTGGTGGATAGAGAGGAGTTGAATTTCATAACTTGGAGATCTGTCAAGACAAGTAGCTACTGAACCATTCTACTACAGGGACAGAGAAATTCAGATTTCTGAGAGTAGAGAGAAGTAGGGTGATCAACAAGATCAAAGGCTTTGGTGAAGTCAATAAACACTGCCTGCTTAGTAAACCAGCATCCATATCAGACAGCACATCAGCTGTAAATTTGATGAGTGAATTAGATGTGCTATGACCTTTTCTAAAGCCGTGCTGTGTGCCAGAGACAAGGTTGCATTTGGCAAGGTAGTCTGTGGTTTGGCGGCGATAAGGAACTCATGACGAACTGAATCTGGTAATTCAAAGCAATCCAGTGGGCCTTAGAGGCCATAAATACCAGAATAAACTAGAAAATGTCACAAAATATATCAGATACAACTTCTTTACCCAGCCCAGTGGCGCGAGGGTTGAGGCGCTGGACGCCAACACCGCACTGCCAGCGACCCAGGCTCAGGTACGGCCCGGGAGCCAGGGTTTGGCGGGAGAAAGAGATTGAGCATCTGGAGGATTGTTCTCTCTTCCTGGGGAGGACGGGATGCGACTGCTCAAAGAGCGACCTCTGGCAGTGACCGGAGGTAGCCCAAAGTAGCGTTGTGGCGGATGCCTGAGGGTGAAGCCATGGCAACACGTTGCCATGACAGCCAGGCTCCACAGGGGACTTACAACTAAGGAAATATCTCCTCCTCCCACTGATAGGCGACGACGCCTCACCCTAGGATCACACTCCTGGAAGTCTGGCACGGCAGTATCCTGAGCCAGGCTCCTCCCAGCCTGGTCTCAACCCTATAAGAAAGAGCCTGGGCGGGGCGGCCCTTCCCTGAGGGTAGACCCGGGGATGCCCGTGTTGGGGAGAGGAGACCAGTCGATGCTGTGCAAGGAGGTAGACTCTGGATGGGTGGTCGCTGGAGAGAGTCTGTGGGGCTCAAGTAAGGAAGGAAAAACAGAATTGAAAAACAAAAATCTTTTATACACCGTGCAGCCAGACAGTGGAATAGACTACCCAATGAGGGTAGACAGTGAGAATTTGAACATGTTTAAAAAAAAAAAAAGACTGGACTCATTGCTGTTACAAAATGGGAACATAGGGTCCCGCTAATGCAGGTGGATGATAAACAATGAGCAACTTGCCTTCTTCTGTCCACTACTCCAGTATGATAATCCAGTGTGATATCTTATTTCATTTAGAAGGCAGGCCTCTACAGCAACCATGAATAAGGTAGGTGGACAGGGCATCCTTGTCTTACTTCCCTGCCTAATGAAATTTCTGTATAAAATTGTTATTGATCTTTATACAATGGGGTAAGGATTTCAAGCAATCTGATTGGTTGTTAGCCATGCATTACATGTGTCTAATGCACAGCTAAAACTAGAACCCCATCTGGAATACACAGGCCCATTTATAAGTGCAATAAGTCACTCCGGGATGTGCATTAGACAGTTCTAATGCATGGCTAGAGGACTGGGCCTTTTCGACCTGTGACCTCGTGCCTCACTACATCTCCCTAGTCGGCATTAGAACTGACTAATGCACACCCCATCGTGTCTTATTGCTTACTTATTCTTGATCAGAGGAAACTATAACATATAGAAATTTTATACAGGAGGTAGTCTTCGAAATCTCCTGAAATTTCCATTTTCTAGAACAAAAAAGATAACACCACTCCAACTTGTCAACCGCTTCCATACATGTAATGAGAGCATGACTACCTTTTGTTTTTGCTTTTCCAAGAAATTCAACCAGATATTGCATTCTGTATATAGCTATATGTATATTCCTTGCACAAATGAAGCCCAAATGGTACGAATGATTTTTGTGAGATGAGGGATTAGACTTTCTGCATATATTTTATAATCAGAATTGGGAATGGCCACTGGTCTACCGCCAGCCCAGTGGCGTGGAGGGCTGAGGCATCATCCTTACCTACTGCCATGCAGATGACCTGTGTTTGCGGTGTGAGTGGATCGTCGGGGATTGGCCAGGGAGGGAGTTCGGCGTCAGGGACAACTCTCCTCGCGGGAGAAGGGAAACCGAGCCGGTACCTGCCTGACATCTAGAGGAGGCTGGGTGTTGCACGCGCATCCTATACCATGGGGCTCAAGGTGAAGCAGCAGACCAGCATGCTGTGTGCGGAAGCGCATGCAGCTTGGCCACTGTTGGCACTGCACGCTCCCTCCACCGGAAAAAGGTTCCAGTTGAGTCAGAGGACAGCACCGCCCCAACATAGGCACCTTCCCGAACTGGATTTAACCCGCGGGTCCAGAATGGACTCCTTGCCACCCGCCGTGGAGGTCAAGCCATGGGAAAAGAAGGGCAAGGCCTGAGGTTGGGATGGGGCTGGGAGGATGGCATGAACGTAACGACCGGGATGGGGAGGAAACAGTACCTAAAAAAAAAAGAGATTGGCCACTGGTCTAAAAGTCTCAGTTTTATGTTGATCTTTATTTGGTTAAAGTATCAGAGGAATACACACAGTATGAAAGGAGTCTGGGATTGTTTTACTTTTCTGAATTTCCTGAAAAAGGAAGTACTAGAACAGGTAACAGAACATCTAACCTGTTTTCTTGAATATCAGTCTAAACTAGAATTGGTTGGATAATCCATGCTGTCCATCAGATACCCCGGACTGTGGCAATCTGTAGCCCAGATCAAAATGTTTGGATCAAAGTCAGGCATCTGAGCTGCTAATTGTCTGGACATATTATCCGGACTATCTGGTCAAACTAGCAGATAAGAGGCTAGCGGTCAATGTGTTATGTTTGCATTTGCTTTGCTATTCCTGCTCCTTTCTGTGCCATCTTAAAGGCCAAGGTCATGCCAGAAAACAGTCCCTGGGACCAGTACACTCACCCAATTAACAAACAGATAACTAAATAAACGGAGTTATCTATTACCTTGATTTATCAGCATGGATGCTGGAATTTTCTGTGAACAGAGATCCTGACAGCAGGGTGAACTACCTGAGCCATATCTTACTGAAACCGAGGGGCGGGGCGCGGAGGGAAGGAGGAGGGTGGGTCAGTAGGTTACAGAGCACCTTTACTCATTGGCAGTCTCAAATTAGAGAAGGACGAACAGGCTTCGAATCGGACTACCCTTTCAGATATGGGTGGGGGTGGGGCATGGAGCCGAACTCACAGGGAAAAAAAAAGTTTGAAAACTCCAAGACTCTGTAAAAGAAAACCTGTGTTGGGGAGATGTCTAACTTCAGGGTGCTGAAGGAGCTACGGCTAGAATTAGTAGCAGCACTGACAGGTCTGCTGAGGTGCTACTCAGATGGGTGAAGTCCCAAGGACTAGTCAGCGAATGTGGCCCCATTGTACAAGGGTGGGGAAGAGAGGACACAGGGCACTACAGGCAGTCACTCTGACTGCAATTGTTGGTAAACTCCTGGAGACAATGATCAAAGAGAAGGTGGTGGAGTTCCTGGAGACCAGCAGGTTACAGGACAGCAAACCGCATGGGTTCTTGGCAGGAATATCATACCAGACTGGTAGTCTTTGACTAGGTAGGGAGGGCAGTGGATAAGAAGCTAGTGGTCAACGTGTTCTATCTGGACTTCAGCAAGGCCTCTGATTTGGTTCCGCACAAGAGGCTACTAAAAACAAGCTAGAGAATCTAAGGGTAGAGGATGGGCTTCGAGGTGGATAAGGAGCCGGTCGGTGAAAGGAAGCAGAGGATGGTGGTAAATGGGATCAAATCTATAGACAAGGAGTTACAATGGATGCAACAATGGTTGGTTCTGGGTCCCATCCAATTCAACATGTTCATTAGCAACATCGGGAAGGTATTTGTGGCAAAATGTGTCTCTTTACAGACAACAGGAAACTCTGAGAAAGGGTGGATAATGACAAGAGGGTCAGGGAACTGAAGAAAGACCTGGAGATGCTGGCAAGGTGGTCCAAGGTCTATCAGCTGAAGTTCAATGCCAAAAGTGCAAGGTGATGCACATTGGCAAGAAAAACCCAGGCAAAGATGACTGGACTGGATAGGTCCAGATAACCACAATGTGTGAGGTAAGAGATGTAAGGGTTTCATCAGTAACAGTCTCAAAACCTCAGATCGGTGCAACAAGGCATACAGTAAGCAACAAGGATGCTGGACTGTATATGGAGATGGTTCAACAGCCAGAGGGGAGATGATATTACTGCTGTACAGGTCCCGGTTAGGCCTCACCTGAGTACTGTGCTCAGTTCTGGAGTCCACATCTGAGGAAGGGCAGTGATAGGCTTGATGCGGTGCAAGGCAGCATCCCCAACATGATCCGGGGCAGCAGGACAGATCACACAAGGAGAGGCCGCAGACCTGAACATGTATTCTCTGGAGGCCAGGAGGGAGGGAGTGGGGGGATATGAGCAAGACCTACAAATTCCTGAGGAAGATAAACAAGGTAGACAGCGGAGACCTATTCACTGGAAATAATACAGTAACACAATGTGATGAGAGGTCACTGGTGGAGGCTGGCTGGACGGAGATTTAAAGGGATGTTAGGAAACACTTTTTAATGGCAGGGTTGTGAAACAGTGGAATATGTTGCGAAAGGAGGTGGTGGAGGTGGAGTCTAAACAGGGTGGGGTTCAAGGCTGGGACAGATTCAGGGGCTGGTAGACCCAAAGGGGAAGGGCAAGGAAGATGGATTAGAACTGATGACAACTTCCCTATCTGGCTATAGACCAATAGGGAATACATAAGGTTTTCCTTGGCAGACTGGATGGATCTAATTTTTTTTCCTTTTCTAACAGCAGCAGAATTCTAAAACAGATTAGGCCTGGTCTTCTAAAGCAGGGTGGAATTATACTGGAAGGACAGTAAATGGGTTACTTACTGTTAAACTGCATGAGTACTGTAGCTACAGGTGGTGGGGTAGTGGGTAACTGCAGGGAAAACAGGCAGATAACAGCTATATGTGGGAGTATAGGAGGCACCCTATCTGGGGTGCAAAGTAGTAGTTCAGGATGGATAATGGGAGGTTAGCGAAAGGAAGGAGTAGAAGGCAGGAGGCACAGGAAAGCTTTACCTAGAAACAGCAACTGTTAAAGGAAAGCAGGTGACACCCCTATCTAGGGTAAGGTGATAGAGGGTGTATCTGGGAAGGAGCAAGTAAAGGGAAGGGACAGTAGGGGCAAGTTACATTTGGAAAACAGAAGGGAGTAACTGAGATGAGCAGACATGGGTGTGGTGCAGTGCAATGGTTGCAGAGCTGCTGTTTACTGGGATGCATTCTGAGACAAAGGTTCTGCCCCATCTGCACACACCTCTCTGGTCTGAGGGTGGAGGTTGCTGGTCTCTATGCTGAGCTGGCTACAATCCAGATGATCTCTTGCCCCACCCAGGGGCCATCAAGTCTGCCACTGTTACCCCAGAGGTTGACTAGAGAGAGAGGGGCCAGATGGGCCTTGGTGGGTTTTGGGAGGGTGGGGATGGTGGGTCAGGGCACATTCTCAGCCTGTGCTACTACAAATTCCATTGTCATTGTGGCAGGATGGGACTACGGTGAGGAGGCACCTGTAGGAGTGACAAGGAAGATGTGGGGTCCTCCTAAGGGGAGGGCCCCAGGAGGCAGAGGACCCCAGCAGAGAAGAACACAACTTCTAGCAGGGGACCCAACTGTCAGAAGGACAGATCTGGGAGCATGAATGGGTGGAGGAGGTAGGTCAGGTGCCCATCTGGTTCCTCAGCTTGAAGGATGGACAGTGAATCCTAAGGATCACTAGGGCAGCAGGACACGGTAGGGAGCTGGATATCATTGTCCACCTGGAGACAAATAACCTAGCAAGGGATGTGGTGCTGTTGTAAAATAGGGGCGCTTTGGGGAAATGAGGAGTGGTCTAAGATAAGTAGCACGAATGGTGGCATTTGCCAAGGTGCTGCCTGTCTCACGGCCATGGGGAGGAAAGGGCACCAGACCAGGAACTTCACCACTTAGTTGAAAAACTGGTGCAGGAGGACAGGGTTCGGCTTCATTTGAGACTGGGGGCCCACCTGGAAGGATATGGGTTCTATACAGAGTTGATGGACTGCATCCATTTCGGAAGGGGACTGCCATCCTCAGTGGAAGGTGTAGATGTTATTCTGATGAACACTTAAAATAGCCGGAGGGTAGGAGGTTGAAACACAAAGGAATGCATAAACTGCCCCTTCCTACGAGACTGAAGCAATAGCAAGACAGGGCCCCAAGGGAGGAAACTCCACCAGGGCACAAGTTAAAAGAAGCAGAAACAGAGCAGGGGACAAGAACAGAAGAGATGGAAAGGGAAGGATTGAGGAGGCAAGGCACGAAGAGGGTAGTGAGGAGGAGAGAGGGAAGTTTGAGTGGCATCAGAGGCAGGAAGGGGGCTGCAGGCAGAGTGGGAGCACGGTGTGGAGAGTCATGTGTACCAATGGAAGGAGTCTTGGCAATAAAACTCCAGACTTGGAGGCCATCATGGAGGAGGCAGACCTGGATCTTGTGGCCATTACTGAGCCGTAGTGCACAAGGAGCCACTGACTGGGACGTGGCCACATCAGGCTACACTCAGTTAGAAGGGACAGGGAGGGAGAAAGGGCTGTGCTGTATATGAGGGAAAGTATCAGAGTGAGAGAAATGCAGGGGACCTAGGGGTAAAGGATGGGGTGGAGGTGCTGTGGGTCATTCTGGAGAAGGAGCTGGAGCCGCTATTCACACGGGTGATACAACAGGCCTCCAACACAGGGGAAGAACTAGATAAGGCAATGGGGAAGCCATCAGCATGATGCAATAAAAGGGCGGTACTGCTGGTGGGGGACTTTAACCTGCCAGATGTAGATGGGAGCCTCCCAGCCTCAGCCTCAGCTAGAAGTAGGGCCAAGCAGGGATGCTTCTCTGGCAACTAGTCAGACAGCCTACTCAAGACAGGGCAATACTGGACCTGATGCTCATAAGCAGGGACAGTGTTGCAGACGCCTAGGTAGGATGCCACCTGGGGACCAGCGATCACGCACAGTGTGGTTTAATATAAGGATGACCGTAGGGACAAACCACAAAAGGATGAGGGTCCTGGATTTCAGGAGAGCAGATTTAAAAAAAAAAAAATTAAAAATGGGTGAATGCCTGAGAGACAAACTAGCGGGGTGGGGTGTTGGGGGGAGAGACAGCTTGGGTGGGCTGGAGGAACAGTGGGCCAAATTAGGGATAGCACAGTAAAGGCAAACAAATCTATTTGCAAAAGAAATGAGCAAAGGAAAAGAGACCACTATGGGTCTTATGGAAGTGGCTGTGAAGGTAAAGACTAAAGGGGTTTCATTCAGGAGGTACAAGGAGACATAGAGAGAAGAGGACAGGAAGGTGTACAAGGAACAGCAGAGGAAGCAGGGAAGGCATTGAGGGGGTGCAAAGGCACAAACAGAAGAAAGGACAGCCAAGGGGGTAACTAATGGTGTCCAGACCTTTTCAGATACCACGCAAAAGATGAAGTCAAGGGAGGAATTCTGAGATTAAAGGCAGAAGGAAACTGTGCAGAAGAGGACTCAGGAAACAGCATATATTTTTATTTATTTATTTTAAATTTATCAACCGGTTAGGACACGCAAAAAGCCCTTCTTCAGGACTGAACCAAACATTAAACACAATACAAACTAAACATATAAACATTACACACATTCAAACAAACAAATTAAATATTACAATGACAAGCATTCAATGATAACAAATAAACCTTAAGCTGTGCTTTAAATCTTGATAATGACTCGGGTAGCAGAACACAGTGAGAAAAGTAAATTATTCCACAGTGTAGGAGCAGCAATAATAAAAGTCTTCACAATAGGCAGAATGGGAACGGACTGCACAGAAGCTGCAGGAACAGTGGAGGGGAGGAAGTTGGACACAAGTCCATTAACAGAGAAGAGTCCTGAGAGGACTTGTGAATTTGAAAGTGGATAAGGTTATGGGGCCACATGGGGTGCACTAAGGGTGCAAGAGGAGCTCAGGAGGTACAGGGCTGCACCTCTGACAGCCCAACTCAACAACTCACTGGAAACAAGAATGGTTCCAAAGGATGGGAGGAGGGCAGAAGGAGTACCGCTCATAAAAGTGGCAGCAGGGAGGATGCTGTCAACTAAAGGCTGATCAGTCGAACATTAGTGGTGGGGAAGTTAATGGAGACACTATTAAAAGAAAGGATAGTGGAGTACCTTGAAGCCAGAGGGTTACAAGACCTGAGGCTGCATGGATTCATGGGGAGGTGGTTATGTCAGATGACCCTGATCGATCTGTTTGACTGGGTGACCAGGAAAATAGGTCAGGGGAGGGTGGACATGGCTTACTTGGATTTCAGCAGGGACTTCAACATCATACCACACAGGAGGTTTGTAAGAAAACTGGGTAATTTGGGGGTTGGACCCAAGGAGGTCAACTGGGTACAGAACTGACTAATGGCTAGGTGACACAGGGTGGTGGTAAACGCACTCACTCTAATAAGGGACAGTGGCCAGCAGGGTACGCAAGTGCTCAGTAATGGACCAGCCCTCTTCAAGGTCTTCATAAGCAACATAGCTAAACAGCTGTAAGAGAAGGTATGCCTCTTGCAGATGACATCAAAATCTGCAATAGTGTACATTCTCCAGATGGGTGGAGAGAATGAGTAGAGACCTGAAAAACTTGAGGAGACGCCCAGCCCGGTGGTGCTGATGGTTGAGGTGCTGGACGCCACACCTCGCGCCATGCCAGCGACCTGGATTCAGGAACGAGCTCGAGCCACCGGGGTTGTCAGGGAGGAGAGAATTGAGAATCCCACGACAGCTTTCCTCTCCTGGGGTGGGTGGTCCATCATCCCGCCTTGACTGCCTCCTGGTGGGGATAGCAGTGTCGACAACGGGAGACACAAGAATGGGAATCAGGGCACACACCTGCATGCATGGGCGCGCCACAGGGCAGGGACACCAGAAAAGGGAAAAGTGACTGTTGGCTAGATGAAGCCTCTGCAGTACTCCAGCTTCACCACGCCCAGACCTGCTCCAGATATCACTGGGGCCTCTCGCCCTTCCGCCTGCCATGGGGAAAATCCATGGGGCCCACAGCATTGGGGTAGTATAGCTGCCGGATACTGTCAGAAGGCTTAGATATGCCGCCAGATTGCAGGAGGAAAAATATCTCTGTAGAAAAAATAGAAACTTGAGGAGTGGTCGGGCGCAGCAGTTAGATTTCAATGCAAAAGTGCAAAATCATGCATCTAGGGTACAGAAACCTAGAAACGGTGTATAAAATGGGGAAGAGGTACAGACGGTCACTAAACAGGAATGGGACCTTGGGGTTATATATCTGATGACCTGAAGGCGGTGGGCAGTATGACAAGCCAGTAAGCAGAGCCAGTGAGATGCTGGGATGTTTAGGGAGGGAATCACAAGCAGCAGGAGTGTTGATCATTGGTGAGACCCCATCTGGAGTGCTGTGTTCAGTTCTGGAGACCACATTTCAGGAAGGACATAGACAGGGTGGAGGGAGTCCGGAAGAAGGCAACTAAAATGGTGAAGGGCCACATTATAAGCCCTATGAGAAGTGGAGGGGGGCATAACAGAAATCTGTACTTACCTCATGGAGATGAATAAGGGTACAAGAGTGGAATACTTGTCAGAAGAGAGGGTGCACAAAAACAAGGGGCATGCAATGAAGCTGGGGGATTTAGGAGTGATGTGAGGAAATACCTCTCCACTGAAAGAGTAGTGGACATCCGGAACAATCTTCCAGTGGAGGTGGTGGGGTGAAACATGCATGGGACAGGCACAAAGAAATCCTGGCAGGAAACAGGGTGGGGAAGTAGCCTGAGATCACCTAGGGTCTGTGGTGACAGTATAGGCAGGAGAAATGGGCAGCCTGGGTAGGCCATGTGGTCCTTATGTGCTGACAAATTCTAGGGGCTTCTGTGGGTTTGGGATGGGACTGGTTTTCAGGAGCCACTGCTGCACCAGTCATTTGATGTGACTGAGGACTTCAGCCTCCAGCACTGCCAAACAGTTGGGCCCCTTTGACGGGTACCAAACAATTCTCACAACTAACAACTGTGGCAGAGGTAAGAAGCAGAGAAGTCAGTTTCACAGATTGGGATTCTGTACCTGCTGTCCTCCATCTTTAATGAGGTTCACCGCGCCTGACATACTCGATACCTTTCAGAGCCAAAGCTGTGGAGAAAGGAGACGCACACAGTTACTGTACAGCAAAACATTGACACAGACATACCAAGGCCTATTAAAACCGTTCCCAAAAGTACAGTACAAGACATGACAACCTACCGTACTCTCAACACAATCTTAACTTTGTGTAGCATCTTTCATATGAACTGTACTTAAAGAGGAATAAAAACCCTGCAACATATCCAATTGGCTATGGAATAATCTAGCTCCGTGATACACAAGTTGAGATAAATTTTGCTAAATTCAAAGCTATGTTATGACCTAATTCATGGCAACTCAGCATGCAACTCTTTGTCAGAGTACTAGCCACAATATGTTAAACTATCCACGGGATTGTCCTGCTGTCTTGCTGAACCTGTGTAGCAGTCCCTGAACCGACGTTATTATTACTGTACTGAAATGTACAATATTGTGACATTTATTGTACAGAGTTTGCTACTTTTGATGTACTTTTTTAAACTCTATTTCTGGCTCTGCTTGAGTCCCAGAAACTCTCTCAGGCATCCACTCACCTCCAGCTCTACCTCCTGGCCTGAAACACACCAGCATCCTGGCACCAGCCCAGCTAGCCCCTCGGTTCTGAGCCCTCCGGTGGGGCCGCCCTGTCTTCCCAGGGCACTCTATCTGCAAAATCAGGCCGGGCTGGGCTCGGCCCAGGGCTGGATGAGTTCAGCTGGTGGAGTGTTGTAGGGTGGTGCCTTCAGCCATCTCCGGGAGTAAGGATTTTTCTTGTTTTTACCCTCAACACCCTCCCTCCCCAGTGGAGTCCAGATGACAGTGATGCCAGGGAATGTCTTGCCATGGTCTAAGAACCTTCTACTTTGGCCCTGAAGCACTGTGGTCCCTCCGTCTCCAACAGAGGTCGCCACAGTGCTGGGCGCAGTCTCTGGGCCCCCACCCCGAGGAAGGAGAGTCATCCTCCGATGTTCAATCCTTCCTCCCACGACCCTGGCGATCCAGGCTCGCCTCAACCTGGGTCGCCATGAGCTGCAAGTGTGGTGTCCACCATCTCAACCCTCAGCACCACTGGGCCGGACACTTTTGATGTACTTAAGTGTATTGAGATGTAGTCCACTGTACTATCTCAGTTTTCCCTGAGCCTTAGCTAAATAAAGGGGTTGGGGGAGGCGAGATTGTTTAACCAGGAAAAGCACACAAAGCGGAGCTTGCTTCCAGGTGGGACCTGGGAGCACAAGGAGGTTAAGTGACTTGCTTAGGGTCACACAATATGCATGTGGGGCTATGAGATTCAAACCCAGGTCTTCAGGTTTGCAGCTCAGTGCCCCAAAGCACTGCGCTATACTGTCTCAGTTCAATGTACCTGGTTATCAATAAACAAATGTATAAAATTCATATTTACATGTCCCTTCAGGGGTCAAAATTACGTCAGATCCACTAGCTAGCGGGCTAGTGACTGGGAAAATCCACTAGCCGCACAGATATTTCCACTGGCCCAGCTATTGAAATGTTACATTTTCCAGAACAGGCCAACAGGGCTAGTTAAAGGAAAATCTTACTTGCCCAATACAAAATCTATTAGCATTTAACTAGTGGGCCAATGCCAATTTCAAGCTCTGCCCTTTGTTCTCTTTGTGTACATAGCTCTTTTAATGGTTTCTTTCTCTCTGGTCTTTAAAACCAGCTCTGTATGTAGCCTCCACCCCCCCACACACACACCTGACTGGGTCATTTTAAATGCTTTGACCAGTGACATCATCAGTCAGAATCAGTCAGCAGCTCCTGACAATGATACTGCTACTTCAATGCAAACTAAGCACCCTGAGGAACTGCTCCATTTTCTTTAATGTAACCCTCCATGTCAGTAGTGAGAGCACGGCCAGGAACCACAGACGGATTCTAACTGATGCGGTCACTGGTCTGAGCCCCTTTAATGGCACAACAGTGGGGCTCCATACAGAGCTGGTTTTAACAATAAGGGAGACAAAACACACACTAAAAAAACTCTAATGTAGAGAAAAGAACTGGAAGTAAATATGGATTATGAATGGCACAGTGTTTCTGTTCTCCTTTAAAACACTTCACCCCTCTACTGCTTTTGCCCTGCATTATAAACTGTGCTTACCTATGCTGTCCAATCCATAGGACTCATCCACCCCACCTCTTTTTGTTCTTAAGTTTTTGGAGTCGCTTCGAGACTCTCTTCTCTCTCCGCTGCTATTCAATAATTTCCAAATCCCTAGTGTTCACAAAAACATGCCTCACTTATTACTACCTCCTTCCTGTCTTGTTCTCCACTGCCTCCCTCCCCACTGCCTTTCCCACTCTTCCCTCTTCTACACTCCTCCGTCTAACCCTCCTCTAACCCCACCCTCCTTTCCTCCTCTTTCCACTCCTTGGCCCCTCAGCTACTCCCTCCTCATCGCCCACTTCACTTATGACACTTAACTCCTGCTTTCCTCCCCACCCTCTCCACCCAACTGCTACTCTCTCTACACTGCTACGTAAACACTCTACTCCCTCTTAACTCCTGATTTTCCTTTGTTATTACGTGCAGGTGATATACAGCCTAATCCTGGCTCTATAGTCATCCCTCCTTCACCTGCCTCCCAAAGGTCTGAGTGTGGTACATGTAAATGTCCAGCCTCCTCCCCAAAATTGACCCACTGCAACCCTTAATGCTCAGTCTGCAGCCAGATGCGTTAATAATATCCGAATCCATAGGCTCTCCCATAGGATCCTGACTGCTGTAGCCATTCCTGCTTATTCTATTGCTCGGCAGGATCGAGCTGGAGGCGTGTGGCTGCCATCTACCTAAACTCTACAATTCAGTTCACCCCTGTCCTCCATCTCCTCCCCGCTGCCAATGAACTACTGCTTATCAAACTCTCTCCCTTTCTCATAGAAACACAGAATTTGGACGGGCAGATAAGGACCGCTTGGCCCACCCAGTCTGCCCATTTCCTTACCTGATGGATAAGCTGCAGATCCTAGTTAACCAGCAGCCTACTTCATCCTACCCTCACCCCTAGAATTGCCTTATGACTGTCCCATGCATGCTTGAATTCCACCACTGTTTTGACTCCACAACCTCCCTCCCTCCCATTCTTTGTGGCTGGCGTTTACTGGTGCCCCGACTATCTTCTCCCTCTATCACTGACCTTCTCTCCACTGTTTCTTCACACACCTCATCTTGTGAACTTATTCTTGGGAATTTCAACAAACATTGGCTCCCCCATCCACAATTTGCAATGTCAAGTCCCCAAATCTCACCCAACTAATCTCTGATCCTGCCCACCTAAACCGCAAATCCCTTAATCACACCCTACTGGACTGGGCCCTGACCTTCCACCTCACCGCATTACTCGTCAGGCACCCTCCTGGATGCCCTCAGTGACTACCACATGGTCCGTGTATACAAAATCCACAGAACAAAAGCCCCACAAAAACACCTCCTTCTGATCCTTGAACCTGACCTCCCTGCTGGAAGACCTAGCAATACCACACGGGTCACCTATTTCCATGGACTCTGCTCTACTGCTCTTCAAGACCATGATCCTGTCCATTTGGGATCATCAAGCTCCCACCAGGAAAACTACATGGCAGTCTTCTCCCTGGGTCTCTGCCAAACTCCTGTCTTGCCTGCATGCTTGGGAGCTAGCCTGAAGAGCCAATAAGGCCTCAGGCTCCCTTCTGACCTGCACAAATGCAGGACCTTGAGGAATGCATGCACTAAAGCAACTAAACATGCTAAGGCAGAATACATCTCCATAACCTTCCAGAGCAACAGTAACCACCCTTAAAAGTTTTGGAAGGTGATCCATGCCCTCTTCTCATCCCCAACCCAGCCAGGCCACTCCCGATCCTCAGGTGCAAGACACCTCTCAGACTCCTCTGCTCTTGCTGAGCCAGATTCAACAGTTTCTTTACTAACTGCGCCTCCTCACCACCCTTCCTTCCTCCTCCCTTCTCCCACCCCTCCTACTGCCTCTCTAAAGTCCTCCCATACCTCCTTTCTCCTTTTCCCCTGTCCGATGTCCTTGAGGCCCTTCTGGCTCTTAATCCTCAAGGGCAAGAGCCCAGAGACTGGACCCCAAACTCCTGCATCTCTGCCACTGCCATCTGCCTCCCACCTCCTCCCTTCCGAACCTCTCCTTCTTCCTTGCTTCTGTCCCAGATGCCTGGAAGCATGCTTCAGTAATAACCCTTCCTAAAGGTGGCGACCCTCTGTCCCAGGCAGCTATTGCCCTATCGCTCTACTACCCACCATTAAACTACAAGAACACCTAGTCCTTTCTCAACTCTCCCCTTGCTGGACTCATCCTCTTTCTTCACACCATTCCAGTCTGGCGTCTGCAAATCCCATTCCACCTCCACCTCCCCTCAGGCTAACTGACTCCATTCTCTCTGGGATGGACTAGGGCCAAATCACTTCCACTAATTTTGCCGACCTGGCCAAAGCCTTAGATACAGTCACCCACCCTATTCTCCTTGCTAAACTCACCACTGCAGGACTCTCCTCCCACGCCACTGACTGGCTTCACCCATTCCTTCTGGGCAGGACTCAACTGGTTAAAACTAGCTGCTCCATAAACCCCGCCATCAGCACTGGAGTCCCCAGGGCTCTGTGTGGCCTCATCCTTTCCCTCCATTTTTATAAATAACCTCCATACAGTCTGCACCTCTGCGCCATCCACATGTACGCTGACGATACAGTACTGGTTGACTTTGAATCCTCCCTCTGATCTGATGGCTCAGATTCCAGCTGGACTTTGACAATATCCAGCATTGTTTCCGCCAAATCAGTTGGTCCTAAATGCAAAGAACATGGACTCCATGACTTTTGGAACCAGGCAAAAACTCTCCAAACTTACAACCGCTCTTCCTTTCACACCCTTGATGGGTCCCCCTTGAAGATGTCCCATCCTTCAAGTGCCTGAGGTATGGCTAAAGTACCTGGACTTCTCAGCTCATGTTGAGGCAATCCACGAAATGTTGCACCCAACACTAGGGCCTTTGTATCGTAATCGGGTGTATCCCCATGCCTGTTCGCAGAGCCACACTGCCGAGAATGATTCTCCCCATCTTTGACTACGGAGACACAGTATACAGCGCTACTCCTAAGTCTGTGCTGGCCAGGCTGGAAGAGCAAAGCAAAAACAGCTCCAACGCAGGGGTGTGCAATAAAACAAATGCACTAGAACTGTAACAAACAAGTACCAGCACAATCCCAAGGCAATTACAAACAGTCAAATAATTTTATTTCAACATAAAATAGTCGCCAGCTCATGACTGCTCCAAACCCTCAGCAAGCAAAAACAGCTCAAGCCGCTCGGGTGTGCACGAAAACAAAATGCTAGAACTGTAACCAACAAGTACAATCCCAAGAGGGTTTGGAGCGGTCATGAGTTGGCGTCTGTTTTGTGTTGAAATAAAATTATTTGACTATTTGAACATTTCCTTGGGGTTGTGCTGGTACTTGTCCGTTACGGTGCTGTGCCAGACTGGACCCACCTTCACTCATTCTGTCGCTTTGCTTTTGTCTGCCCCCTCTTACCCACCACTGCTTCCTTTACTCTGCCCTCTCTCCCCTCCCTTGAGGCCAGATGTCTTCTCACTGCTCCTCTTTCCTGGCCAAACAATGGCTTGCTTCTCTTCCTTCCTATCTCATCCCTCCCCTAAGAAACAAACTATCCTCCTCACCCTCCCCCCTAGGTCAACTACAGTTGGCCAGATGGCTTTCTCCTACCATCTTCCTAAACTGAGGGACTCCCTCCCCCTAACCACCTAATCTGCTGCTTCTCTTCTCTCGCTCCCATCTCCTCTGCAAGCTTTACTTGCCCACCTGCAACTGCTCCTGATTCTTTCCTAACCTATGCCCCTCCCTCTTCTCTCCCCGACCTCTACCTATCCCCTCACCGCTACCTTACCAGTTTACTCCTCCCAACTAACTGCTTTACCCACCTATGAACCCTCTCTGCATTTGCAGTAATATGCCTAGCTACTTTGGCCCATCCTGCATACATTTACCAACTCAGTAGGCCTCTACCTAAAACTATCCACAACTTGTAAATGCATCTGTATATGTAGACTGTAAATGCTAAAATGTTTACATTGCTATAGTCTGCTTGTTCATTATGCTTCCTTCTCTCTACATGGTTTACTGCTGCCATTTTGTTATATTTCCTTCCCCTTGTCCCCTACCTCCCCTAGCTCCCGGATGCATCTGGAAACAAGCTACTATTCAGCTCAGTATGTTTTTCCTGGTAAAACTTTTGAAATAAATAAACACACAGTAGATCACAGATCATGCAGTTTAGAACAGTACCCATCAGTTCACACTGGTGTGGGAAACTGAACTTCTAAATTGGCTTGTTTAAAACTGAGAGAAAAGCCATCAAGGGAGGCCTGGGAGAACTGAAGCAACAACTAAGATACCAAGCCAGGATTTAATTTAATCTATCTGGATACATTATTGTAGACTAAAAGAAAGAAAACCACTGTTTCCTGACAAAGTGGCTTTAGCCACGGAACACTGGGCATTAACTAGGTGGAAGTATATTGAAGAGTTAATGGTGACTTGAAATCTTTGGAGTCTAGCTTTCATTTTCCTCGTGTTCTGCTGAGAGAGGTGTGGACCAACCTCCCAGTTATGGTCCCCATCCCCCTGCCGCTGATCAAAAAGCACACTGGCAATGGCTATGAAGTCACCCTACGGCCAGTGGAAGGGTGTTACTATGGCAATGTCAGTCATGGGGTGGGGTAGAGACAAACAAAACAACAAGATGTCCGGGCCACCACATGGCCCGCTGTCCAACACTGCAGCGACTCCTGCTGGAGGGCCAGGGAGCATGCTTCCCTATTATGAAGCTTGCTGCCTGCAATTGTTGTGTGCCACATCAGAAATGGGAAAGGTCAAAGGGCAGGACAGACAACTGGGCACAGATCCTCTGTACCATTCTACATGATGGCTGTCAGCATTCTTGGGCCCCAGCCGCTCCACACAGACAGACAGACAGAAAGACATATATTACAACTTTGCAAGGTTCTTTTGAAAAGGGACACTGCATTTTATGCTACAGCAGTATGGGATGGATGGACAGATGGATAGACAGACACACAGACAAACAAATATGTGTTCTCTGGAAAAGTGAGGTTCTTTGGAAAGGGACACTGCATCTGTAGGTTACATCAGTATCAGACAGACAGAAAAATAAGTATTTACAACTTTATGAAGTTCTTTGAATAGGAGCACTGCATCATTCGCATCTGGACTCCATTAACCGTGCAGGCAGTAATCTCACCCGCTGGAGTACAAAACGAAAAAGTTTTGCTAAGAGTGTTATTAAAAGTCAAACTCTTCTAACTAGAACTCCAGCCAAGTTTTCATAGTACTCTTTTCTATTTTAAAATGTTTCTAGTTAGTGAAAACACAAACAAAAAAAACCTCACCAATTCTTACTCTCCACGAGCAGGAACTCCTGAAGTAGCTGTAAAGAACAGGCTGGAACAGAAAAGACAAGAAACGTCTATTAACATAAAGAACACATAACTGGAGACGTGCAGTTGGAGCTTCCTAATCCGCAGCTGCTCCAAAGCTGAAGCTGTGCCCCATGTCCAGGATTAATCAGTCTCACCTTTGCAGTGGATGCCATGGCTCGCAGACAGGGTCAGAAACCCAGGTAAACCCTCGGCTCCAGACTTCCACTGCAAAACCTAAATGGTCTTCCTCCTTCCCTCCAGCCAATGGGATGCGTTGACACTCACTCACCTCCTCCACCCTCACCCCAAGCCCCACATAATCAATAGCAGCAAAATGCAACAAGTATTCGGACTGGACACATTTCACTGGTGAGTGTGCCTGTAGGTAGAAAGAGGGCCAGGACTTTAAGCTGAAGGTTTTATTTTTTTTTTTTTTGTAAAGTCATATCTTCTGACTACTAGCTGAAGTTTTTGTGTTTATCTGTACAGTTACTGTCAGTTTGATATGGCTATAGATCTCAATTGTATCACACTTATTTCTGAAAACAGAGGCTTGGAATGCAAACACACAAGTTGGCAGCAGTCACTCTACAGGCTATCAGCATGGCTCAGTTGGTAGCACATCTGCCTCTGGGCCAGAAGGTTGTGGGGTTTCCGTCCCACTCCAGGACTAGGCTCACACCATAACTTCTGCCACCCAAGTGCAGTACTGGGCGATGCTATACTGTTAGGGTATGCTGTCCTTCAGATGAGACATCAACCACCATCCCTTCTACCCATCTCTGGTGGGTGTCCAGATGGAAGTAAAGAAACCAAGGCACTTTTTGCACAAGTAGGATATTTTTCCAGGTGTCCTGGCCAACATTCTCCTTCCCATAAAACTGGTTCATGCAACTGTCCAAGGTTGTGTGTGGTGCTGATGTGTGAAATGGCTGCCACTACACATTTACAGTCACTTCACGGACAATAGAGCACTGCTTGTAAAGTGCTTTGGGATACAATGTATGAAAAGTGCTATACAAATGCTGATTATTCTTCTTCTTACATTGAGAGAGCCATGCATTGTAAACTTCCTAGCGGCAACACCTGAAACAAAAGGAGAAAATTCAATTGTCTGCTCTACTCCTGAATTAATTTTTACAAGTCACTTTCCAGTCGAAATGATCTCTAACTGAAAGCTGATGAATTGTTCACAGACAGCTCATGTACTCGGTTCATGAATGATCATTAAGCTGCATCCAATTGTTCATAAACATTCATGAACTGCGCATGAACATGAGAGAAAGTCTACCATTCTGGGTCACTTTATAATATGTGACCCTTACCACTTGATCTAGCCCTAGATAGGAAAAGGCTAGTGGTACTAGTGGCACTAACTACTTTTTAAATCACTTTTACAACCCCCAAAGCAACCTGCAGCTTGTGCCATCTGTGTGTACTACGCCACAATATTCGTTGTTTTGATAATGTCTTTGCCTCACCACTTGGTGAGAACATGAACGCAGAACCCCAGACCCCATGGGTTTAAATGCCCAGTGTGCACCTTTCTCAGATCCCAAATAGCAAGGACACCTACTGGGTGACTTTTGTCTAAGCCAGGGTCCAGTTGGCGTTCTCTGAAATCTGTAGCAGTCAATTCCCAGGTTTAACCAGCTTTCTCACTGCTATTTTATATTGCAGCCTAATGCACGTGCCACCATTCTGACTGTACTCTGCAGTGAGAGTGTACACTTGCTGATGAGGGAGTACAGGAGCATTTTACTACCATTTCTGCATGATTTAGTCCCACTTTCTGATTTTAGGAATTTGTTTCCTACACCCTGCACATGTAGAATGTTGGAGGCCATGTCAAACTAATCTAACAGATTTCTTTGACTGGGAGACCAAGGAATTGGATCAGGGTGGAGAGATGCACATGGCCTACCGAGATTTCGCCAACGCTGCTCCACAGAGGGAACTAATAAGCAAGCTGGGTAGCTTAGGAGTTAGTCCAAAGCTGGTAAACCGGTAAGAAATTGGTTAGGGATAGGCGGTATAGGGTGGTGGTAAACGGAGTTCACTCCAAGGAGGGAGGGTGACCAGTGGGGTGGCCCAGGGATCAGTCCTAATTAATGTCTTTATAAGTGACATTGCAGAGGTGATGGAAGGGAAGGGCTGCCTCTTTGGGATGACACCAAATTTGAAACAGGGTGGACACTCTGGGAGAGGTGGAAAGGATGAGTAGAGATCCAAGAAAACTCGAGGAGTGGTGAAGGGTGTGGCAGCTGGGTTTCAATGCAAAAAATAATGCACTTGGGAGCCAAAAAACGGAGGGGGGGCAATGGCACAAAAATGGTGGCATAGTATTGACGACCACCATTACGAAACAGACCTTGCAGTAATCATAACGCATGATCTGAAGGTAGCCAGACAGTGCAACAAGGCAGGTGGGAGGGCTAGAGGGATGCGGGGTGCACAGGGAGGGTATCACCAGCAGAAAGAGGGAGATGGTAATGTCCCTGTATAAATCGTTGGTGAGACCCCACCTTGAGTACTGTGTCTCGTTCTGGAGACCACATGTCCAGAATGACACATATAGAGTGGAGGCAGTCCAGAGGGGCTTACTAAACTGGTACAGGGTCACCAAAAGCCCCTACACAAAGATTAAAAGGACCTCAATATGTACACACTGGAAGACAGAAGGAGAGGGGAGATGTGACAGAGACCTTTAAATACCTTACTGGGGTAAATAAGGTACAGAAGGAAGCAGTTTTTCAGAACAAAAGAAGCTCGGGGACATGCTATGAAGATGGAGTAGGGTATCATCATCATCATAGTCTTTATTTATTCTGCTCTTCAAATATCAAGGCACATTACAAAACTTAAAACAGTAGATAAAATGGTAATATATTAATACACAGTAAAATCCAGAAATATCATTACTGATTACAATAAGCTTTGCTCCATAAATAGGTCTTCAGGCCTGTTTAACCCCCCATGTCGCACACTCCCGAGGCCGGCAGGGTAGAGAAATTAAAGGCTTGGGGCAGCGCATAGAAATGCACGAGCCCCAGAAGATTTCAAAGCTACCCTTGAATTCTAGCATCCCCTCATCAGCCAAACAGAGCAATCGCCAGGGCAATAAGGAGACAGGAGCTCTTTCAGGTAGTCAGGACCAAACTGTAGGGCTTTATAAGTAGATTCAGGAGAGACGTGAGGAAGAACTTTCACAGAAAGAGTGGTGATTCTTGGAACAACCTTCCACTGGAAATGGTGGAGGCAAAAATAGTGGTGAGTTCAAGAATGCATGGGATAGGCATAAGATTATCTTAGTGGAAAGGGAGAAAGAGCCAGAGACTAGATTAGGGTCTGCGGTGACACTGTAGGTAGTGAAAACTGACAGACTGGGTGGGCCTAGCAGTCCTTATCTGCCATCAAATTCTAGGTCTGTAAGTTTCTAACTAGTTAGGCTTCTCAGGAGGACCTACAGAGTAAAAAGTCAGAGCCAGCAGCCATTTTGTGTGCTTTGTCCTGGGGACTCTGTGAGAGAGGGTTTCCCAGTGTCCCATGGACCAGAAGGCTAGTGGCCCATTCCTTTGCAGGAGGGCCTAACACCACTGCAAAGCAGCACAACACAGGGAGAGAGAACCTAGTCAAAGGAAACTATGGACGGAGTCCACTGGATCCTGGAGTTGGAAGGAACCTCTGAAGAAGTGCTTGAACTACTCCCTGCTGAATCCTCAGTAGGGATGTCACGGTATAAAATGCTGCTATAACTGTCTCATGTAATACCATCCAGGAGCTTGCTTGAATGTCCGAGCCTGAATGGTGTTTCATGCTTAAGCCATTTATCTGTGAGTGTTTTGAGCCTCTGGTACTGTCTCTTTAAGAGCTGTCTGCTTGCAGACATAATTAGTTTGTATGGGGGGCTGTGTTTCTCTGCTTGAGTCCCACTGAGTGCTGCCAATTCACTCCATTTTTGCAGCTTGCTAGGAGTGCAAAGGAACTCATCTGAAAGATGTAACTGTTTCAGAAATCATTTAGAGTAATAATGAAAATACAGTTTGTCTAACCTGCTTTTCTTTGCAATCAGAACTGTGTTTGCCTAGTTCCCATTCTAGTTTTGAACTGCTGAACTGGACCAATCAGTGTGGGTTAAGAGAGTTCTAAAATGGTGTATGTGGACGATTCAGAACCTGGACTCGTAATCTGAGCCAGCCACAAGAGGATTGTATGGGCAGTGACTCTGGGAAATGTAGTTTGGACTTTGGCGCCTTTTGCACCAACAGGGGAGTCTATTGTGAGTGACAGCCAATCCAGCCACGAACTGAGAGGAACTCAAAGGAAGTGCCCGGTTTTGTCTACTGGAGTTTTCAATTTGGCTCTGGCAGTGAAGAGGGAAGGAGCTCCTGTGTCTCTGCGGCGCGCAGTTTTAGTCGGGAAACGCTGCGGTAAGGCCCCAAGTTTTGGTCTGCAGTGTGTGTAAGTGCTTGTTCGACTGAACTGACCTGTGAAGAGAATCAAGGAGATCTGAAGAGTAGAAACCAGGCTCACCCTGTAGAAGACAGGAGAAACTGCTGAATCGCTACCGGTCTGTCAGGAACTGAATCTGCGTGTGGTCTCCCGGTATTGTGCAGTAATTGCGATCGGGATAGAGAAGCAGCCTGCCTGGCATAGTACTTTCCTTTTACATATAAATGTGTGTAGTGCTTGTGGGGACTAGCATTTCAAATCCCCTGTACAGTGAATGGAGTGCATGAAGCTGCAAGTGCTCCTCCTGGCAATCCAGGACAATCTGCCTTCCATTCAGTTTCAGCATTGAATTTGTGAGTACAAATCAGAGTAGCTCCTGCCATCATCTAATTGCAAGTGTTCCATCTGATTACTTTTCCTTTCTTTCTTCACGAACTGAGCCTACCGGCTCCAGATTACAATTTGGGTATTGTGCATGCATTTTTCCATCTTCAGGGCCCCAACCAGCTGCACCAAATAGGCTAGCCTCTATTGCCTGGGTACCCAGTAGGAGTGACATTAGGGACATTTGGGATTCTGAAATATGTGCACAGTACTGTGATTATTAATGTGTTTAAACTCATTAATCTGATTTCCCTGTCCTTGTTATATCCCCTAAATAAATCAGAACTGTTTGTTTCAGCAAGTTACACTGCCTGAGGTATTCTGCCTCATGTTAAAGTACTGTACTGAGGTTTTTGCACTGTATCATCTTGTTTTACAGGAGTCCTCGGAGTCACGCTTGACCGAACCAGTCTGGGTGGTAAGCGTATACTATGAAGGTAATTCTGATATATTGTGTGGGCCACTAGTGGGAAGAAAGGGGGGCATGAGTGTCCCAGAGGGCTGTGACCAAGTTAAACTATTGCAAACCCTGACCTCTGGGTGGAGGCACCTGCCATCAATCCAGGCCCCTCAACTTGTTAGTGGCAAATCAGGCAGGGGTAGTAGCCCTTGGGATAGCGCCACCTAGGGGTTACACAAAGAATAAGGACTGGGATCCGACAGTCTCGGTTACAACCATGTTTAGACGGACAGGGGAAAAGGGGAAGGATGAGGCGAGCCTCATGTTAAGGAAGGCATGGAGGCAGTGGAGAATGGAAACATCAGGGGTGGTAATAGGGAAACAGAATCGCTGTGGGCTCAGCTCACGGCACCCCAGGCAAGACACTACTAATAGGTGTGATTTGTAGTCCTCCAGGATGGGGGGGACAGAGATAAGAAGCTAGGGACAGAACTAGAAAGGGGGTGGCAAAGAGGAGGTGGTGGTGGTGGTGGTGGGAGATCCAAATCAGCCAGATGTTTATTTTATTTGCTTTTGTTAACCGGTAAGCACACTAGACAGCCAAGTGCCTATTTTCAGGTGCAACCCGGAGGGTACAAGGTAGATACAAGCACATCTGTCAGAGTAAAAGTAACGTACAAGAATTTCAGGCATAACAAATCAATAGGTAGAATAACAGCATTATACAGGCATAGGCAACAGAGCAAACACTATAGGGTCAGCCATACCTCAGGGGCAAGGATAGAGGGTTACAGGAGGAGTGCAATATTGAGAAAGAGAGACTGGGGAAAATGGATGGTGCTGACAGAGTAATCCCACAGAGAACAGTAGGGGCAGGGAATGGGCCCAAGTGCATATTGATAAAATTTAATGCAACTAACGGTTACAGGAACATCATTGGAAGAAGTGCATTCAAATAAACAGGAGCCTTGCCCCCAACAGTCGAACTGGGAAAAAGTGCCTCAGCCGGGGTCTATTTGGCACAGAGACAGACAGAGGTCGATTTTAGAAGCTCCATAGGAGGCTTCAAGCAAGAATGGGAGAGGGCGAGCAAGTGATTGCAGGAAGGGAGTTCCAAATTCTTGAGCATAAGTGGTGAAGGCCTGATCACCCGCGAGGGTGTGGGTTTAGGAACCAGGAGATCCTGTGAGTCACTAGATCTTAAGTGATAGGAGGGGGTTCCAGGTTTGAGGGTAGGCGAGTGCAGAAGGGGTGGCAGTTCAAACTGATTGATTGGATCACTTCAGTGGCCAGGAGTTGAAGACATCAGGCTCTGCTGGACACATTGCAGGACTGCCTGCTAGGCAGGCTGCCATTGTCGATGTGGAACTCACCAGCTCAGAAGCAGTAGGAGGAGTGAGGGTGGGGAGCCACTAGGGTGCAGTGAGCATAACTCTATATTGTTCGACCTGGCCCTTGGGACAAGTAAGTCCTCATCAAAGGCTGAAGCTCCAGATTTCAGAATGGCAGACTTCAACTGGATGAGGGAGTTGGTCAGGACAAGTTCCATCACAGTGGAGAGCATCAGGATGTGGAGGAAAGATGGGGAAAAATCAAGGGCCATTCTCAAGCAACAAAGCCTTGTATTCAACAGAAACAGGTACAACAGATCAACGCTGTCCTCTGGAAAGGTCAGGCAAGCAGTGAGAAACAAAAGAAAGCCTTCACCAGGTACAAGGGAAAACAAGGAAGGAAGACTGGGAAGAGTACAAAATGAGACCAGGTGAAACCAAGAGGGTATTTAGAGAAGCAATGGCAGACACAGAGCTACAGATTGTGGAGGGGTCAAGGGCAAGGAAAACAGTTCTTTAGGTATATTAGTGGAAAAAAGAAAGAAGGGAGGAGGAATTGCTAGGCTAACAGAGGAAGGCAGGATAATTGAGGAGAAGGGTGGAAAGCAGCCGTTCTTAACAACTACTTCTGCTCTGTATTCACAAGGGAAGGCAGAGGGCCTCTGCCAGAGAGTGGCATTAAGGCGGCTGTAAGGGGATCCCTGAGATAAGGCAGCAAGTATTTACAAATTAAAGGGTCTGAAAGGGCTAGCAGCCCTAAAGATAGATAAAGCCCCATGGTCAGATGGGATACAGCTGGGGTGCTCAAGGAACTGGCAACAGAACTAACTGAACCCCTGTGGGGCTATTCAATAGCTCATTTCAGACAGTCGCTCCAAAGACTGGAGGGGAGCACACATAGTCCCGCCCAAAAGGGGGGGGGTAGGAGTAACAGGGTAACTACAGAACTGTCAGTCTAACCTCTGTTGTGGATAAACTGATGATGCCACTAGTCAAAGAGTACCTCCTAGACTACCAGGAGAGCACTGGACTCTAGGATAGTAAACAGAACAAGTTTGTGGCAGGGAGGTCTTTCCAGATGAAGCAGATAGTATTCTTTGGGTAATGAGAGTAGTAGATAAGGGCCATGCTGTGGATTTACTCTACTTTGATTTCAGCAAGGCTTTGACTTGGTGCCTCACAGAAGGTTGCTGAAGAAGCTGGAGGATCTCAGCAGCGAGGACACGGATGGGTGAGAATCTGGCTGGAAGGGAGACAGCAGAGAGTTGTGGTTAACGGAGTCAAATCAGAAGACAGGAGGTCACCAGTGGGATGCCAGAAGGATCGGTCCAGTGTCCAGTCCTTTTCAGTATGTCCATCAATGACATGGGAGAAGGAATCCAAGGCAGGATGCGTCTCTTCACAGACGACACTAAGATCTGTGGCAGGGTAGACAGTGAGGACGGGGTCAGGGAGATGCAAAGAGACTTACAAATGCTAGAGAGGTGGTCAAAGATTTGACAGTTGAAATTCAATGCCAAAAGTGCAAGGTGACGCTTATGGGGAAATGAGAACCCCAGGACAGAGAGATGGATGGGAGGGGTAAAGCTGGGCACAACCTCTAAGGAAAAGACCTAGGGCCATCATCAGTGACTCCCAAAACAATCTAGCTAGTGCAACAAGTCCTACAGCAAAGCAAACGGGATGCTGTGGTGTATAGGAAAGGGTTGATAGCAGAAGGAAGGAGGTATTACTACCTCTCTGTAGATCACTAGTGAGGTCCTCACTAGTGTGTCCAGTTCTGGAGTCCTCACCTAAGGAAAGATAAGGATAGACTGGAGACAGTACAGTGTAGGGGCGACCAAAATGATTCTGGCCAGCAGGGCAGCTCTTATGAGGAGCAGCTCAAGGCATTGAACATGTACTTGCTGCAGGCTAGACAAGGGTTCACCCATATTTGAGCAGAGTCAAATCCATGCGGTCAAAAACGTATGCACAGAGACCCCAAAAGCACACGGTCAAAACCACATTAAATAAACTAACTCTAAACTGCGACACTGTTTTGACTGTGTGGCTCTTTTCTTCATGATCTTGACGGAATACTTCCGGATGAGAGAAGGGACATATGATAGAGACCTTCAAGTTCCTGAAAGGAATGAACAAGGTAAATTGTGAGAAACTATTTAGCATAAGTTGTGGATCAAGAACAAGGGCACATGCATGGAAACTGAAAGGGTGGAGGTTCAAGAGGAAGTGAGAAAGTTTTATTTTACAGAAAAAGTGGTGGAGCCATGAACAATCTGCCAGCTGATGTGGGTGCCCAAACTATCAGTGGTTTCAAACACAACTGGGACAGAGTAAAGGGCTTAGTGGTTGCTCAGTGTGGTAGTGGCAGGGAGGGAGGGAGCATGGGAGTGATCGTGCAGTTAGAACACTGTATGGACAATATGTCCTGGGTTTGTTAGGGTTTTATAGGCAGACCAGATAGACCAATGGTCTTTTCTGCTGTCATTTTCTTTATTTCTACACTATTGGTATTATAGAAGTAGTCATTTTGTACCAAAAAAAGTCTCAAACTCTTGTGTCACTTAGAATTTGCATAAGATAGACAGTTATCCATAAAACCCCAAAACAATTACTTGAAAGGCCTGAAAACCGTATACCATGAACCACAGTTATCGTGATTTTAGAAACAAGTGCCCACGGTATCAATATTGTGACTTCCGATACCTCAGTATACTGTAAAACCATCATCATCCCTAATCCCCAGTAAACCGGTGGTATGGTCCAGCCGATCTTGTAGGAAGTTAGGAATGTTTACTCAAGTAGGGAACTTTGGCTCTGGACAGAATTGCTTGGTTTCAAGGCCTATCATGTAAGTGAGACCCCTGCTATATCGACAGGTTCTGCTGTTCCATTTGTAATTGTGGGTTCTACTTGAACTGGTGCTGCTGTGTAACATCTATGGTGCTCGTGTAACAGGCTGCATGGGTCTCTACCTGTTAAGCAGTGGGAACAAACAGTATTAATCCAGTCATTCTAGACCTGCAGCAGTGAACCTTCTGTAGCTAGATGGCTAAGCTGTGCCTGTTGATAACTCATACCTCTGTAGATAGTCTTTCCAAGACCCTGCTTGATCGCTACACCGTCTAACCTGCCCTGCAGCCACTGTCTGACTGAAAAGTGCGCAAAACAACATTCTTGTACTGATCCTGCAGTGTGCCTAACTGTCCACTAGATGCCCTCACATACACTCCTTGATTGTCAGTCTCAATCACAGGCCTGGCTCCCTTCTGGGTGATCCCAATGCATCTGCTTTTGTCGGAGCAGAGGTAACAGAATGCTCCAATTACTTTTATATTTTACCATTTATTTTCACAGGGTAGCCCAGTTGACAGGTAACATCTATTTTCAGTGTGGGGGTCCTGTTTCTACACTGTTTTACAACTGTGAGGGAATGGAACACTGGGAGGTCAAGAAAGCTGCTCAAGGTCGCTATGGTGAGTTTGAACCTGTAATCTCTAGCACAGTTCAGTGATCTAACCTCTAAACGACACCCATCCTCCTTCACATTTATGTAGTGCCTTGGAGTCTAGAAGAAATTTTAATTTGGCTAACATTTTCCTTCAAATGTTTACTGGGAAAATACTCTCAATGGCCTCTGATTACAGAGGGCAAGCAGAGCTATGAACATGCGGGCTATGGGAGGACTGGAAATATAGGTGACTCACCTGTAACCACAGTTCTAAGAGTGTTATACAGTTCACATCCACACTCGGGCAGTTTCCTAGAGACAGGCAATCCGTTGGGAGTCTTCAAGCTAAGTTCTTCCACCACCCAGGTGGTATATGCTCCAGCTCTGCCCTGTGCCGACAGATCTTCGCACGCTAGAAGCAAGGATCTGTGTGCCACCTGCCAGTGGAGGTTGGGTGGGTTGTGTGGATGTGAACTGTATATCACTCCTAGAATTACAGTTACAAGTGATTAAACAATGGTGTGTGAAAATCCTGTAACCTCATTGGTCAAAACATGTCACATGACCTGGGTAAATCCTGCATTACCCACGGCTGAGAAATGCATTCATAAAACAACATAATTAAACACATTTTACACATGGGTCCATTGTATAATCAGTACAAGGACTCCAGGGTGGGGTTATTGGTGGTTTACCCACTTCTTGTGTGGTTAAGCCACTCTGCTGCACCTCGGACACACCACACAAGGTGTGGTAACCCCCAATAACTCACACCCTGTTGTGCCTTATTGCTTAAATAACCTATATTTCTAAAGGTGTGATAAAGTTCACGATCCACACTCTGGCAGACGCCAAACCATTTTCCAGGAGGAGGGGCAGGGTGCACCTCCATTTGGTGAACACAGACTGGAGGACTGAGGACCCAAATGCAGCATCTCGAAGGCTCATAATGTCAATGCTATAATGGGATATGAAGGTGTGTGCTCCATTCTGCAGCCCTGCTCATCTCTTGAATGGGGACGTCCCTTAAAGGTAGCAGTATGTCTGGTGGAATGAGCCTTGAGCCCCTTAGGAAACTCCCTACCAGCCAACCTACAGCAGAGGTCAATGCAGGATGTTATCCATCTGTCAATCATCTGCTTAACTGCCAGTCTGCCAGGCACCACTTACAGCGTATGTATTACAAACAGCTGACAGCCTCACCAAAACTCCAGCCATGTGCTCTTTATAATAGAGAGAGCCCTCGTATATCCAAATTGTGGAGTCTATGGTTGGCCTCAGAGGTCGGGTTCAGAAGTACGCCGCAAGTATATATATCCAGAAACATGGCACTCACCACCTCCATCTTTAAAGAAAGATGCCACTTTAAAGAGCTGCTTCCTTGTAGCTGCTCCCCAGCGTAGTTGATAACTGACCTGACCAGGAGATCTTTGCAGCAATCAGTCCATGAAATGCACCAGTTTTAAAAGTTACATCCCTCATAATTTCAGTTTTGTACCGCACGAAAAAACAGACCTACTTCCCGATACCAAAGCCATGCCTCTATCGCAGCCCATGCAGCCCTGTTTTGTGATGTCATAAAACGAAGGCTTTGTGTGTGTGCTCCATTGAGTTCTATAGGGCAATATTTCTATACATTTTATACCACTTACAGTTAGCATTTTAATAAAGCAAATGACTGATCGATTAGTAGGGAAAATTACTAGGATATTTTTTAAACTGGATCATTTCATGGACTGAGTGCTACAAACAAGAAGAAGAAGAATCAGCATTTATATAGCGCTTTTCACACACAGTGTATCCCAAAGCACTTTACAAGCAATGCTAGACTGGTAGTGAAGTGACCGAATGTGTGGTGGCAGCCATATCGCCATCATCACTCACACACAGCCTGGATAATTGCATGAACCAGTTTATGGGAAGGGGACTGCTGGCCAGGACACTGGAATATTCCCTACTTTTGCGAAGAGTGCCCTGTGTTCTTTACTTCCACCTGGACACCCACCAGGACAACAGCAGGATGGGCAGAAGGGACCTCAGTTTAACGTCCTCATCCGAAGGACGGCACACCCCAGTAGTACAGCACCCCAATACTGCACTCAGATGCCAGCAATTTTAGGTGCAAGTCCAATCCTGGTGTGGACGAGAACCCATGACCTTCTGGTCCACAGATGGATGTCCTACCAACTGAGCCACGCTGGACACCTCCCGCCAGGTCAGTTATCAACTACGCGGGGCACCTATTAATATACTAAAAGCTGCTCTTTAGTCTATTTAAATAAAATTCATTTTATTCTAGTGTAGAACATACCAGTCAGACGACACTCAAAATTTCAGTTGCCTAACGCAGTTCAGATGCCATACCTCTTTGCTAAAGGTCTTTGATCCAAAGCAAAGGCCCTTGACAAAGGATTATGGTATCCAAAATGTGTTACGTGACTGAAGTTTTGGGTGTCGGTTCGGTTTGGTTATGTTCGCACTTTGAATAAAATGGGAATTTTCACATTTTAAAATGACTTATAGAGTAGCGCTTTCATTCAAGAAGGAGGTGGTGCGCCTTCCATTTTTGGTTTTATATTAGTATTAATAATGAGCACCACACTCCCCTGTGCATACTTTTTGTTTGTTTATATACTGATAAGTAAATCACCCGTTAAGCTGAAATTTCCGATAACACCTTCGGGAGGAACTTTGGGTCAGAGCAAAGGACTACCTTGTCTTTGTGGAAGACCAGATAAGGAGACTCCACTGAAAGCCCCTGGAGCTCAAAAATCCTTCTGGCTTATTCGATAGCCACCAAGAAGGCCTTCCTCCACAACAGGGTAGACATCTCACATTTGTGCATAGGCTTAAACTGCTTGCCCATGAGCACTGCCAACACTAGCAGTAGGTCCCAAGGTGGTGGAGGTTCACGACCTCAGGGGACAAGTGGTCCATAGCCTTGAAAAGCACCTGTCCACACTTCTCCTGGGCCACCACTGGTTTACCCGACCATGCCGGGTAAGCAGAGATGGCTGCCCGAGCACATTAAGGGTTGTCACCGCAGGACTGACTAAAGAGGAGCAGACGTAGTCAAGGATACTCGCATAGGACAGGTAGGGGATCAAGCTCCTTGCCTGGCACCAGATCAAGAACCTCTTCCACCTGAAATCTTAGTATTTGGTGAATCGACTCATTATGAGATATGCCACAGTGTGGAGGATGTCTTCCGAAAGGCCCAAAGCCTGGAACTCTAGCCACTCGGGAATCAGGCTGAGAGGTGCAGAGATTGAAGGTCTGGGTATAGGACATTCCCCTGTCATCTGGTCAGCACATCTGGCCAGTGGCAACTGCCACGAAGGCCTGCTGCTGAGGATAAGGAGATCTGGGTACCAGAACTGTCTGGGCCAATCTGGGGCTATTGGGATTATCCATGCCTTGTCCTTCTAGGCCTTGACCACAATTCTGTGGACCAACGGGAAGGGAGGGATGAGGTATGAGAGACCTAGGGTCCAGGGCCTTGGAAGGAATCCCCCAACAGTGTTACGCACTGTGGGGGAGGGAAAGCAGCCTCAGCTTTCTGTTCTCCCAGGAGGCAAACAGGTGTACCACTGGAAGAACAGGTGGCTTACCACCTCCTAGTTCAGGGATCATTCATGCAACATCTCTCTGACCCAGCTGACAGCAGGTGTTAGCTGACAGTTCACCCCCACTCCATGGATTGCCAGATTTGCACAGGCTGTGCATGAGGATCCAGATGTGGAGAATCTCTGACACAATGGAAGGGAGTGTGTTCCGCCCTGCCTCTTCAGGTAGAAAATGGTTGGTGTGTTGTCCATCTGGATCTGCACTATCTGATCCCTGAGCAAACGGTGAATTCCATCAGAGCCTGGCACAGTGCACCAAGTTCCAGCAGGCTGATGTGGTGACAGGACTCTGGGTGATCAGAACCCATGGTCTTGGTGGTCTCCCAGGTGTGCTCCCACCCAGAGACACTTCCATCATAAGTGTGACAGATGGTTCTGGGCAGACAAACGGGATTCCTTCTCCAGATGCTGTGTGTCCAGCTACCCTGGATGGCATCCCACATTGGCTGGGTCACCACAACCAGCTGGTCAAGTGACCTAGGGACTGGGACCACTGGCAGCCCAACTCCCACTGCAGGTGGCACATCCACCAGCGAGCCCAATGAATCATGCTGGTGGCAGAAGCCATGTGCCCGGCACCAGGAAGTCCAGGCAGGGGTCGAGGCCCAACCTGAAATGATCAAGTAAAGGAGGTAAGATCCTATGCCTGGTCTGCCAGGAGGTGGGACTTGGCCCACAGAGAGTCTAGTTCTGCCCTGATGTACCTGATCACCTGTGAGGGACCAGTCTGACTTTGCCAGGCTGACCAGAAGGCCCAAGTCCCAACAGGTCTGGAAGGCCAGATCTCTGGACCACTTACTGCCTCCTTGAACAACCCAGCTATCAGCTAGTTGTCCAGATTGGGATATACCCAGATACCCTTGCACTGCAGGAAGGCTGCCACCATTGCCATGCACTTGGTGAAGACCCCAAGGGACGAGAGGCTGAATGGCATGATCTGGAACTGGTAGAGTATTCCTCTGTGCAGAGCTGAAGGCACTAGTAATGGAACTGAAGGACTGATGGAAGAATGCATCCTGAGGTTCAGGAACAGAACCACATGTTAAGGCAAAAGCAGGTCACAAACAGCCCAACAGAACAGAAGTACTGATCCTTCTCTGGATAACAATCATTTTATTCAAGTTGAAATACAAGTAAAAAGCTGCAATTCATCGTAATTTTGTATAAATGGTTTTCATGTAGAATGAGGGAAGTCAGTACTCTATATAGATATTTGAATGAATGTATGGGTTGGTGTGAATCACATGCACTATAAATAAATACATGTTAGCAATTATTTATGTAACTCGCACCCTGGCCAAGAGCAGTGTCTGGCCACCGGACCCCCTAAACTTGTGCCACAGGTAACAGATCACAAACTCACCAACAGTAGGCATCACCCCTAGTGCTGGGGCAAATACTTGGCTCGGAAGTCTCAGAGATCATGGGGTTAGGGTACAAAACAACATTTGTATTTACTCTGAGTTCTGGAAGATGGGTGCTAGGGTCATGCTAGGTCTAACTTCTGAGGGACACACGGATTGATTGTCCACTACTGAAATGGGATTGTACAGTAGGACTTTATTCTGACAACAGATGGAAAACACAGAATGGGGTGGTCCCCAGGTTTTAACTGACTTTTCAGGGCAACACACTTTTCTTTCCAGAAACATTTGTCTTGGGCATTTAGTACATTCTTTCTACACAGAACTATCAAACTGTCCATCCCTCTGAACTAGGGATCTGTAAACATTTACTTCTCAAAGTGTATATCTTGTGGAGGGTTCCACACACTTTAAAACATTTCACATTCCTTCCTCCTGACTCAATGAACTTTGTTAACATGCCCAGAGTAACCTGGTGCCCATACATGAACCAGTTAGCCCTGACTGAGGATTAAAGCAGGGTTATGCCCTCTGGCCCTTACAAGTCTCTGCCATTCCTTCTGGTTACACCAAATGGATCCTGCAATTCACCTGGATTGCCAAAGGGCTCCCAATATTTAAACTTACATTAGCACATTTTATGGTGATACAGCGGCCCTGACAGTTGTATTCTAGCCTTTATCTCTGGGTACTTACACCTCAGACAACTCCCTAAGAAAATAGTCCCATGTAACTGTACTCACAGTTTTGTTTGTCCTTTGTTACAGACATTGATGCTGGAAGAAACACCTCTTCCCTTTACCGGTAGCCTTTCATAGCTTCACACAGAACACTCTTTCTTTCTGGGCAGCTGATACTCTTCAGGACCTTTAAGGATTGCCTCTTGGATCCACAGAAACTGAAGTCCCTATCACTTCCTGTGGACTGACCCACTGGGGTTCTGTAGGCAAGGGTTCCACCACTTCACTTGGCACTACTTGATTTTACTCACTAAGGTGAGGAAAATGACCAGAGGTTCTTCACTCAGTCTCAGAACAGACTGGCAGGCACCTCCACACTCTGAGCACTGCTGCTCACCAGAGCTCCACACTGAACTACTACTGATTGACTACTCCTGTCTGAACATTCTAAACTGTCCCCAAGCAGCTGATTCCAAAGTGCCTTATGCTGCTGCGAGAATTCTAAATGATAATCCATTCTCTGCTCAGGCTAGCTGAGTAATCAATGATGTCATGTTGTAAAGAGCTTTTAACAGCTCTCTATAGGCTGCCCAGGAACCTTCCTAGTCTAACACTGATGGGATTCTAGTAACCCCAGGGAATTGGGTGGTTACAGGGCCACAGTAATGAGGGGAAAGTGGGAAGTTGTCCAGGGCCCAAGTTCAGGAGGGAGCCCACCTGAGGAGCTGGCATTACCCTTGGCATTAGCTGGTTTGGGAAACGGGGCCCATTTCGATTGACTTGTCCTGGGCCCCAAAATTCATAGCTGCACCCTGGGTGGTTACATTTATGTATTTATGGAAACTTTATATGTAACTAACTAACATAAATATGGGGTTTACAGTACTAGACAGGGAATCAAGTCCTGATTTTAGACAGTAACACCACATGATACTAAACATGCTAGGAATGTTATGATGGTGCAAAACATAAAACCAAATTTTGGTGTTTGTATTATTTGAGCGATTGATGTTTTGATATAAAATGTGGTGAAAATGTTGGATTTTAATCATTTGCTTGCTTATATTTAAATAAAAAAAAACAAAACAGTTTTTCTTTCCTCTTCCACAACCCCCAATCCCTCCGATCACCTTAGTATTCTATAAATTGTAAATGTGGTAATGGTACTAAATGTAATGAGTTATTGCATTTAACGTGTACAGCATATGTTATCTGTATGTATGGGTATTCTTCAGTTTTAACATCTATTGGGAAATCTAATGGGAAACTGAATCATGTCACATGTAATCACAATTTAAAACACTGTAGTCTAGAACTCTTGCACTTCCTGACAACCAGAGCAGTTTGAAAGGTACTGTGGGTGTATGTTTGGTGTGCTTTTTACGTGTATTTCAACCTGAGTAAAATTATTGTTATCCAGAAAAGAATCAGTACTTCTGTTCTATTGGGCTGAGTGTTTGAGACCAGCTTTTTGCCTTAATTAAGACATTTCTGACACGGAGGATCCACTAATTCATTCTGTGCAGTTTCCACAATGCAAACAGAACTATATGCCCTGCTCCAGAGATGGTATGATTTAGTTCAGGTGACCATCCACAACTTGTGCTTCCACATTAAATAGTTCAGATCATGCAGATCCAGTGTGGGGCACCAGCCCCCATCTATTTTGGGACCAGGAAGTACCAGGACACATATCCCTGACTACCCAGGACGCCTGGGATAGGCCTACTGCCCTTGTCTGTATGAGCTGAGTGATGTCCACCTTAACATCAGACAGTGTGTCCTGAGACACCCTGGACTCCCCCTGAGCAACATGCAGTCATAGGATCATAGGATCTGGTTACAAGTCCAGCAGCTACTGAGAGCACTAAGCGGACTTCTGCCACTGTTCAGTGGACATACTCCACTTTCTTTCTCCCATATGCTAATCAAACAAACGCTTGAAAGCCGCTTTACTACTAGCACCCACCAAAGCAGCAGGTAGTCAGTTCCATACTTCCACCATCCTTTGATTATACCACTGGCCTCTTTTGGTGGTTCTGTATTTCTCACCATAAAGTTGATAAGAACGGGCCCTGTTGCCATATCTAATTCCTCCTTTCTTCTAATACATGCACATTCCCAGAGCAATTCATTCTGAAAAGCATTATACACAAAACAAAGGCACCTCAGAGTTCTCCATAAGACATGGAATATAACCCCAGTTCCTATAGTCTGTTATTACATTCTTTACCACAGACTGAACTGATCCATTTGGTAAATCTTCTGCACTTTCTCTCTATAATTTTTGAACCACCGACATTCTGTGGACACTGAGGGGCACACCATATTCCAGAACTGGTTCTAAGGCTCTGTAAAGGGGAACCATAACCCTCTCATTCCTGCTTTTAATATTCCTCAGGATATTACCAGTTATTTTGTTTACACATTAGGCACGCCCACATTATGATTGTTGAATGTTAACCTATTAGTTAATAATAATTCCCAAGTCCTTTTCATTTTGGTAGTTTTAATAACCTTGTTGTTTATTTTATATTGTGCTTTGGGTTATTAGATCCAAAGTGCATTACCCTACACTTATTCTCATTAAATGTCAACCTATGAGAGACAATCCAGTCTTCCAACCTATTTAACAGATCCTCAAAAGGTTTACCAAACCATATCATTTCATCACAGCCCCACTTTTTGTGTCGTCGGCGTATTTGCAGAGCTATGCTCCACTTGACACCTGCATTGTAGTGACAAAATATTGAATAGCAGGGGTCCTAGGACTGAACCCTGGGGCACTCCACTAATGACATTACCCCAGTCTGAAAAATGACCCTCAATTGAACCCTCTGTTGTCTGTCCTGAAGCTATGAATCTGTCCATGCCCAAGGCATGCATTTACCCAAAGATCATACAGCGTGTCCAGTAAGATCTTATGAGACACTGTGTCAAAGGCCTTGACATAATCAAAGTACACCACATCTACTGGTAGGCTCTGATCCAGTGCCTGGCTGACTGACTAGAAGAAGAATAGCAAGTTACTGGTGCACGATCTGCCAGGTGCAAAACCATGCTGTGACACATCTACCACTTGCAGACATTTCAGGTCCTCTTCTAAGAATTCCTTGATGAAAGATTCCATGACCTTTCCTATCACAGATGTGATACTAACTGGTCTGTAATTGTCAACTTGAGTTTTATCTCCTGCTTTGTAAATTGGAATAATAGGGCTAATCTCCACACATCCAATACTCTTCCCTCCCTCAATTATATATTAAATAATATTGCCAAGGGTCCCCCATCTCATCAGCCAAATGACTCAAAACATGGGGTGGTACCCATCTGGTCCTCCAGATTTAAATTTATTGAGTTCCAGTTTTCTCTAATCTGAGTTTTGTAATTACAGTATGCCACTTGTTTTGTTCACTAGCCTCATTCCTGGTCCTCTGAATTCAACTGAAACCTGATAAACGCCAGAAAATATTTATTAAAGGCTGTTGCCATGTCTTTTCATTATCCAATCCCTCTCCCCTGCCTTGATATTGGTAATGTGTTGGTTTCCTTTTTTTTTAAACTCCCACATAACTATTAAATTGTTTGTGGATGTCCTTGACAACTTGCTAGCCCCACCTCTGCCCTTGCCCTATGTATGATTTTCTTGCATTTCTTAACTATCGGCATATAATTTTGCTTCCTAAGGACCGTGGGATTACTTTTTATTTCTTATACCCTTTTTCTTCTTTATTCACTAATTTATGTATTTTATCGTTGAACCATCTAGGAATTCTTCCTTTCTTGTTATTCTTAATCTCTGGTACAAAATCATTTATACATTATCTATTCTTTTCCATACTTGTTCCAGATCTTGATTCACTAGTTCTACTTTCTAGTTCCACTTATGTAGAACCAGTTTTATTTTAGCATAATCTGCATTTTTGTAGTTTCTTATCTTTGTTTTACCAGAGATCTTGATGACTTCCTCCTTCACAGTGAATTTGACCATATTATGGTCGCTGTTTCCAGTGGTTGAATTACCTTCACTTCCCTTATGCTTTCCATGACACTTAAAAACTAGGTCTTGTACATGATTTTCTCTGGTATTTTGTTTCACAAACTATTCAAGACCCCCAGTCAAACATATTTCCAATAATTTGTTTTCCATACTGCTACAAGCCTGATGGTTACTCCAATTTATATTGGGAAGTTAAAATCTCCAAAAAGAATACACAGTTTTCAGTAGGAAGCATATTATCAATTAAGTCCAAAAGCGTTTGATCACCTCCTCTTAAACTAGAGGATCCATAAGACAACCCCATGGTGATAGACATATTACCCGTGCCCTCAACCTAACCTACAGTTGTTCCATATCAACAAGGTCCGAATTTTTGTTAACCAGAATGTGTGCCTTAAGGTGGCTAGCAACATGTAGACAGACCCTTCACCTGTTTTGTTTTGTCTTGCCTTCTGGAAGAAGTCAAATCCCTGGATCTCAGTACTCCAGTCATCATCCTTATTCCATGTTTCAGTTATGCCACATATGTCTATTTTGTTTTGCTAATATATATCTGAGTTCATCAGATTTATTCCTAACACTTCTGGCATTAATAAGCAGGACCCTTAATTCATTAGACTTGCTGGGCTGTGCTTTATTTCTGTCTATCCCCTTGTTTACTGATTTGCTTAGCAATGTTCTCCTACTTGGGCCTTTTCTCCCACAACAGCTAGTTTAAAGTCCTGTTGATTAGCATTCTGTATATTGTACCCAGTTCCTTGCTCCTTCCTTATTCAGGTGCAGACCATCCCTACTGTAATACTCAGGCTTGGAATTAAAGATTTCCCAGGTTTTATACACTCAATCCCCTGCATGAATCACCATCGTCTCAGGCAGGTGTTTAGCCTAGTATTTTCTAGTACAGTCGGTACTGCAGGAGAGCCTTGAAGGTCAGAAGCAACCCTCTACCCACTACTTCTAGCACCCACTTGTCCAAAGTAATGGGACCACTGTGGCAAGAAGTGGCACAACTGACCCATGACCGGGAGCTGGGAGAGAGACTGAATGGGCAGGGGTATGATAACCCACAATCCTTCACTGTACAGCCTTGGAGGGCTCCGGCTGAAAGGGCTAATGAAGCACCACCACCTGTGTCCCCCTTCCATTCTGGCCTAGCTGCTAAATTCAGGCTTTGGGCACCAGTGCTGGTACTGCCCTGCTGGGGCTGAAAGGCCATCTTCTTAGGCTTTTGGGTCATGGTCCATCTGAGACAAAGCCATAGAATAAAGGTCAGCACTGGACTTCTTATCAGTATGAAACTTCCTCCACCCCAGGGCCAAAGAGAGTCAGGTGCCCAAAAGGGAACATCAGCCAACTTGTGGTGTGTATCCAGGCACCTGATCAATTCTTATCTTAAAAAAACAAAAAAAAAAGACATTGTTTTTAAAAATGTACTCCTCACTCCACTCCATCCAGACATTTCTACGCATCTGAATTTGGTTTTACTTACCTCACTTTCAAAGGAGGAGTACAGTACTCATCCCAAAAAAATCTAATCTGAAGCCCTGGTATCCACCACAAGGTGGAAAGCCGCAGCCAGGCCTTGCGATGTGGGTGATGGCCATTGCTATGGCATGGGCTCAAGAGTCACCCATGTTCAAGGCCTTCTGGAGCTGGTGTTTCACCAGTGACTGACCATGGTCTCAGACTAAGTTCACCGGCAAGGCTTGTCTGCAGGAAGGTGAGGAAGGAGGTCATCTAGCACATCCAGCAGGCAGTAACCAAAGTTAGCCATCATGACATCACAGCTGGCCTGATGAGACCCGTGACACAACAGCATAGACCTCTTTCATTGTGTGGTCAGTTATTTTAGACTCTGTCTGGAGGCTTATCTATGTCCTCTTGGTCACCCGATTTACAGAAGGGGAGTCTGACAACAGACCCTCAGCTGAAGAAAGGTTGGAGAACCCTGAAAGGGAGCCCATAGGGATTGCATACTTGTGGACCATGTGGGTGGTGTGTGCTGGGCAGGATGCTGGATGCTGCCAAAGCTCCAGGATCAGTCCCAGGATGGACTCTACTACAGGAAAGGTGACATCCAGGGAATCATCCTTGTCTGAAATATCATTGAAGGGGTATTTAGCCCACTCTGAACTGGTTCCAAGGGCACATTCATGGATTCCGACATCAGGTGCAGTAAAGCTCCAAAAGACATGGCCCATGGTCGGTAGTCAGTTCTTTACCGACTCTTAGTTGAAAGTCTGAGTCCTACTGGAAGCCATGGATGATTCACCTCAACGTCATTGAAGGACTCTCAAAAATTACCCTCGACTGTTTACCCCCATGGATCACCCTAGTGTCCCCAGGCTGGGTGATTTTACAGATAACCAGCCTGGCAAGCTGGCAGTATGGCGGAACTCCTTGGTCAGAGCACCAAAAGGGGCTGCAGTGGAGTGGTTCCACCCAGAGAGGTGGAGAAGTAGATGTTGGAGACATCTGGGAGGTGTGGACTGGCATGTGCCAAGGGACCACAGATCACGGGCAGAGCCTTACAGCCTCCCACCAGTAGTCCACTGTTGTCAGAAGAGGAGCTCCTCATTGCATCGGTGCATCTTGTGTCAGTGCCTCTTCACCCAAGGATGAAGAGGCTGAAAAGTTTCTACATCAGTGTCTTCCAGTAGAACTGGACCAAGAACACAATCAGTGCCTCAACCATCAATCTGAGAACTGATGTCAACTAGTATCCTCCAGCGGCTCTTGGCAGCCCGCATGCCTCACCGTATTGAGAATGAAAGGCATCAGAGGCATGACCACCAGTTGAGGCTACTCCCAAGGTGACCCAGCTAGGGACGCTGACCGCCCACATCCTTCTGAGGACCAGAAGCACCGAGGTCTGGCAGATTGACTCCTCCTTCATCTCCTCAGACAGTTGGTCACAAGGTTTGAGAAATATGTCTATCGCCTGCTTGACTGAAGTCGATTGAGGCTAGCAAGCCTGACTGGGGTACCAAGGAGTCGCGGACCTTACCCTTGACTGAGGGAAGCTCAACCAAGGTCAAGTGCTCAAGGGAGTTGAGGAAGCAGAAAGAGCATGTTCTTACTTGGTATCATGACCTGCTATGGTGGTGTTTGCATTTCTTGCCGCCTCTGGAGGGTGAACACATTTCTGTGAATTTTTCAAAAAGACCCTCCAACGCTGACTCAGCTGGGAGCAGCACCAAGATCAAAGAGGAACTCACTTCAGTGGCCACCGCCTCCTCTTCCATGAGACCGCTTAGCTCTACAGCTGACCCGCAGCCACTGCAGCCTTCTGCAGTTTTTCAGTCATTCCAAGAGCAAGACAAGCCCTCAGGTCCTTGATGGATCAGGGCAGCACTGTTCTGCACAAGTTTCATCTTACCTCATTGTGCTGCGTGCAGAGGCAGTAAAGGCATATGTGGTGTGGATCAATCCATGACTGACATTTTCTGCCAGCACCGGTGCAGAATTTGAATCCTGGTTTCCTTCCTTCCATAGTTGATTGCAATCGTGAAGTGGCGCTCCAACACAAAAACGATTTGTAAAGTCAAAGATCTACTAAAAAAGTGCCTGAACTACTCCAATTGCTTCAATGCCGGCCGCAGGGCAGTGAAGGAGGAGACCTGTCCCTTCCAGCAGAAAGAAAGATCTAATGTCACAGGGTGGAGCCAGAGGATATACCACGCGAGTGGTGGTGGTGGGGAAGCTTAGTGAAGATTTCTGTCCGATCGCCTGTCGCCAGGAAACTGCCAGAGTGTGGATACTGAACTGTATCCATGACTTTAGAAGACAGAGATTCCGTATGGGGCTCCTCATCATTGGGGTGAAGTGGGGGGAGAAATTTGCAGAATCATTAAATATTTATTAAAACAAATACTAAATAAATAAAAATAAAATGTCAGTGTTAAAGTAGTAATACATGTCACGGCAAAATCTGTAACCTACCGTACACTTTTTATTCTGTTCTAGATTACCCTTACCACCTGTCTTGTACGACACCCTTTTCCCCATTTTAATCCAGTTTTACCCTTCTTTTCCCCATTTTAATCCAGTTTTATCACTTTTTTTTTAACATTTGAAATGGTAAAAGAGCAACAGGTCTTGAACCAGAGTATGTAGCTGTTATTACCTACTATCCCATAAGGTCAAGAAGCACAGTCTGCTGCATGCTAATTCACCTCTGTCACAAGAAAAGTGATTTTAAACAACAGGTACTTGAAAACAGAGAATAACAATGTAGGTAATGGCAGGACATGAAGCATGGGGTGGACTGTGTGGGTTAGAACCTCATACACAAAGCAAGGTAAGAACAGTAAACCCACTTCAGCACAAGTTAAAGGGAAATGTTTAAACTGTTATTCATATATCTGACCTGTACTTTAATGCCTAGATTTTGCTGGAAGAAACCAGCTTTTTCAAGGCAAGACAGAATCTGGACCTAGAATATAGAGGCACTGACCCTCCTCACCCCACGAGGATGATGTGCTCTCTCAATTCAGAAATAAATTCATTTTTTGTCTCGGTTTATTTTTTTGGCTTCACACCTTTTTTTAGATTAAATTTTGTGTCGATTGTTTTAGGCGGCACGTAAGAGCAGTGACCTCCAGCATGACTCCACAAACTTGGAGCGAGGGCAGCACTTCTGGATTCTTAGAACCTCATATGGACAATAGGTCCTGGTATGTTAGGGTTTACAGTTAAACTGGATGGACCAATGGTCTTTTTCTGCCATCACTGCCTATGCTTCTATGAAAACCTGGAACTGATCAAACCAGATTGAAGTAGCAGTGCAATTAAAAAGTGTTTTTCCATAAAGCTATATCTGGCTGCAAATATTAGAATACCTGTCAAATTTACTTTTCTAGGTACCACCTATGCTACTAAATGAGCTTTTTTGTTTTGTTTTAATATCCTAACTCATGCCACGCCTACAAAGCTATTTCTGAGCTAAATGTACCAGCCCTATATATTTTATGATTTTTTTTTAACTAAATGAAAACATTTGCGAAATGTTCATAAAGGCAACAAACATGGCTTGGCTAAAGCTTGAATTTCCAAATTGGAGGCCAATTGGACTGCATTCCGTGTGCTAAGAAATCAATGTACTCATATTAGAGAAGCTGTACTGGTGCTAAGTCTGATCCGCATCAGTTCTGGAATGCTTTTAATAGCTTAGAACTGATGGTACTGGGAACAGGCTCCCAACTCTTTTATGCTGATTAACTTAAAAGATGGAACAGTGAATTGATACTGAGAACCCTCTTTGGATCCTCCCAAATTATCTGAGCTAAAGAAGCATAATTAATTCTGATTCAGGGAGGATGAATGGGGATGCCTCATGGGAAAGTCCAACAAGGAGAAGGTAGGGAACAGAGAAATCCTTCCATACCTGTAACATATGCTACAGGGAGGTCAAGTGTGTGCCAAGCTCAGTCGGCCACGTGGCGCTGAGGGTTGAGGCGCTGGACACCACACCTCTGCCATGCCGGTGACCCAGGCTCAGGAGTAAGCTCGGGCTGCCGGGTCAGCAGGGGGGAGAGGATCAATGTCCAATGGACTGCTCTCTCTCCTGGGGAGGAAGGAGGGAGGGAAGGTCGCCCACTCTTGGCCGCCTCCTGGTGGAGGTTGGGAGGCAGCATTGGAATTAGGGAGGCAAAGAGCATGGCTATGTGGGACGATGCTCGCTCACAGCCATGAAGGGGGAAGGGACAGAAAAGGGAGGCAACCATAGGCTGGTGTGAAGCCCTGCTTGCTGACTGGTGTCCCACCCATTTCTGGATCGCCGAAGCCCCAATTTGGATAATGAGTCTTTGGTGGGGAGGATGGCCTCCCTTTCCTGGCCTCACCACGGGGAAATCCATGGGGAACATGGGGCTCGTACTGGGTGAGCGGTGGATCATATAGGTGGCAGAGCAGGGGTGGAATTACCTGCCTGTGGTCGCCGAGAGGGGAGAAAATATCTATGGAAAAACAGTGTGTGTCTAGCTCTGTCAATAAAAGACTGCTCTTGTTGCCCAAGGAGGTCACACTGCTTGTCTGATGGGGAACAATAATGAGGGTGGGTATAGTACAATGGATCCATTTTGTTTTATCCAGCTTTTGCCCCTTCACTGCTGCCTGCTCCTTCTTTCAGGTAATTACTGGTGACCTCCTAGCCCCATCTTCCCTTCCTACCATTAAGGGCTGTGAGGATCCACTGTATGGGAACTGACTGTACCAGTGGCCATCACTAATGGCACTGGGGAGACATTGGCTTTGCTATGTTTCTCTTGAAGCCCCTCCCTCTTTCCCTGATGTGGGGCAGTTGCCCTCTGTGAGCCGTATATGCACAAAGTGACATTCTGTGGAAGAGGAAAACTTCCTGGCCCATTTGAAAGAACTGCAGACCTACTCCCGAACCAGTGGCCAGAGTACGCTCCTCAACTCAAGCTGCCAGCATGAGGCTGAACAGGCTACCTGCTGGGCCACCAGGCGACTCCAAAGGCTCATTTTATGAACTTCAGGTGTATCAGCTACCTCATATCATCTGTAACATGCTGTGCTGTCTCCCAACAGGGAACCACCGAAAAGTGAAAGGAGACATCTGCGAATTGTTTAAAGGAGCAGTGCAATGAAACATGTTTTTCCAAAACGCTAGTTTCAGCTGCAGTTAATACAAATATTACCACACTTGTCAAATGTACTTTTCTAGGTATCGCTATGCAGTGCACCAGGAGTTTTTGTTTTTAATTTTCTTGATCATAATACTTCCCGGTCTACAATTCTACTCTTAGCCAAATGTGGTGGACATATTTTTCCTTGAGAAAGTGAATTAGAACATTTATAAAATATTCAGCATTTCGTGGAACTAGAAAATTGTACCACCAAATAATATTGGAAGTGGATGGTAATCTTTATAGTGAAAAAGGGAGGGTCAAATGTTTTGCCCAGTTTCGCTGTACTGTTACTTTAAAAAGCCCCAACTGCTCAACTAGAAGATCTAGAGTACAGTGCTATGTACAACAGCACTGTACACTGTAGTACTGTAGCAGTGTAATGTATATTGCAGTACTTTATACTATAGCACTGTGTTCAGTATACTGTAGTACTTATACTATAGTACTGGTACTGTAGTACTGTATACTACAGTGTTGTTTACTGTAGCACTGTGTAATTATACTGAAGTACTGCATACTGTTGTACTGCAGTACTGTATACTACAGTGCTGTTTACTGTAGCGCTGTGTAATTATACTATAGTACTGTATACTGTCATACTGCAGTACGGTATACTACAGTGTTGTTTACTGTAACACTGTAATTATACTAAAGTACTGCATACTATCGCATTGCAGTACTGTATACTACAGTGCTGTTTACTGTAGCAATGTGTAATTGTATTATAGTACTGTTGTACTGCAGTGTTGTATACTACAGTGCTGTTTATTATAGCACTGTGTAATTATACTATAATAATCAATGGGTTCTGTTTTTTACAATGGAAAAAAAAGCGTGTGTTAAATACCGTAACACCTGAGTAGGTGTTCACGGCGTTCATAGCGACTTCCTCCAATGCTAATGTGCTCAAGACAAAAGTATATCTCAACGAGAGCCTCACACTTTGTTTTCTAAGACAAATCAGTCAGCATAACTCACCTACTCACTGTCATTCGCCCATAAAGAACAGTATCTGGTACTCTGAATAACCGATATAAAAACCAAAAACATTTTCAGCACATTTCAAATTATGGACTAAACGGAAACACAAAACTATTACCACACTCTAACCACTCTCCCGCTCAACCCTCACCTTTCCCTGTAGGTCAAATAACGCCAGCACTTGAAAACACTCGCTTCATGAGAAAGAATACAACGATCAAGACAGTTTTGTTTTAATTTTCTTCTTAAATACTTAAATATTTAGTTACTTGTTAAACCTGCTCTCTGTTCAGAATCACACCAATTACTCAACAGAAGGTAAGAGTCCCGTTCTTTTTACCTTTTCTACCACAAAAACAGTACTACCAGAAAAAATGGAACCCTTCAATTATATAAAATAAGTATAGGGTGCAGTGTGTTTAACTTCAATTTAACACACACCTTGTTGTTGGATAGCTATCATAAACCCCTCAGACTTCCGCCTCGGGGTTTATGTGCCATTCAACAACCTTCTGCGTGTGCGTTAAATTCTCGAACACACTGCACCCCATACTTTATCCCATATGTACTGTATACTCGTACTGCAGTACTGTATACTCAGTGTTGTTTACTGTAGCACTGTGTAATTATACTAAAGAACTGCATACTACAGTGCTGTTTACTGTAGCACTGTGTAATGTACTATAGTACTGTATACTGTTGTACTGCATACTACAGTGCTGTTTACTGTAGCACTGTATAATTATACTATAGTACTGTATACTGTCGTACTGCATACTACAGTGCTGTTTACTGTAGCACTGTGTAATTATACTAAAGTACTGCATACTGTCGTACTGCAGTACTGTATACTACAGTACTGTTTACTGTAGCACTGTGTAATTATACTATAGTACTGTTGTACTGCAGTACTGTAGACTACAGTGCTGTTTGCTGTAGCACTGTGCAATTATATTATAGTACTGTCGCATTGCAGTACTGTATACTCAGTGCTGTTTACTGTAGCACTGTGTAATTATACTATAGTACTGTATACTGTCATACTGCAGTACTGTATACTACATGCTGTTTACTATAGTACTGTAATATTAAGAAACAGGATTGGAAGAGAGGCAGACAACAGTCTGTTTACGTGGAGAGAGTCCTAAAAGAACTCAAAACTGAAGGTGGACAAGGCAATAGGACCAGATAGGACACACTCTAGAATATTAAAGGAGGTACAGGCAGCACCACTGGCATCCCTGTTCAACAGGTCAGTAGATATGGGAGTGGTTCCAGAGGACCGGAGAAGGGCTGATGTAGTCCCTCTCCAAAAAGTGGGAGAAGAGAAAGGCTGGAAACTACAGACCTGTCAGCCTGAACTCGGTGGTGAGGAAACTTATGGAATCGCTGCTAAAAGAAAGGATAGTAGCACCTTGAATCCAGCGTGCACAAGATCGAAGCAGCATGAATTCACACAGGAAGTCCTGTCAAACAAATCTAAGTGATTCTTTGACTGGGTGACCAGGGAGGTGGTTGGGGGAGTGGTGGATGTGGCCTATGTTGACTTCATCAAGGCATTCAACACTGTTCCACGTAGGAGGTTTGTAAACAAGCTGGGTAGCCTGGGATTGGGTCACAAGGTGGCGAACTGGGTTGTAAACTGGTTGAGGATAGAACACAGAGGGTGGTGGTAAACAGAGCTAAATCCGAAGTAGGAGAGTGATCAGCTGGTGCCACAGGGATCTGTTCTTGGCAAGTACTGTATAATATCTACATCAGCGACATCAGGAAGGGGCTGGAGGAGAAGGTATACCTCTTTGCAGATGACAGTAAGATCTGCAACAGGGTGGACAAGCCAGGAGGGTGGAAAAATGCAGAGGGACCTAGTTAAACTGGAGGAATGGTCCAGAGTGTGGCAGCAAAGATTCAATGTGAAGAAGGGCAAAATCATGCAGCATTTAGGCTGCAGGAACCCAGAGGATGATTACATGGTCAGCGGGGAAAATATTAGCAGCCATAAGACAGGAAAGAGATCTAGGGTGTTCATGACTCTTCTAAGCTCTGAACCTTGTTCTGTCCTCTATCCACCCACTCCTATACTGGTTCCTCCCTAGTTGCCTACTGGCTCCAACCTCTACTACTCTCAAACCTGCCTGGAAATCTTGTTATTTCTCTCTTCTACACTTACTCACTAGTTGTATGACTTAGGACTGTTCGTTATTTGCACTTATATTTCTGTTTTGTTGCTACATATAGATTCCTGCAAATGTACTATCATTGCTGAAAATTTTGTATAAGTGTACTATGACTTCTACTTGTTCCCATGATGTTTTCTTGTATCTACTATTATCTATGTACCCTTTGCTGTATTCTCCTGGGTCGCACTTGAAAATAGGCAGCTATGCTGTCTAGTTTACCCACCAAGTTAACAAAAACTAACTAAATAAATAAATATCCGATAACCTAAAGGCAACCAGACACTGTGCCAAGGCAGTGGGGAGAACCAGTGGGATGCTGGGGTGCACAGGGAGAGGTATTACCAGCAGAAGAAAAGAGGTCATAATGCCACTTTACAGATCACTGGTGAGACCTCAATTGGAGTACTGTGTCCAGTTCTGGAGGCCACATCTCCAAAAGGACACAGTCAAGGGAGAGGCAGTCCAGAGAAGGGCAATAAAAATGGTGCAGGGACTGCACCAAACGCCATAATGAGGAGTGACTGGAGGAACTCAATATGCACACACTGGAGGGGGGCATGATAGAGACTTTCAAATACCTAAAGGTAATAAATAAAGTTGCAGGAGGGCAGCATCTTTCAGAAGAAAATATGCTCTACAACTAGAAGGCATGACATGAGACTGGAAGGGATAAACTAAGGGACAAGGTCAGAAAGTACTTCACGGAAAGGGTAGTGGAGATGGAAGAGCCTCCCAGCAGAAGTAGTGGGGGCAAAAACGGTGAGAGAATTCAAAACTGCTTGTGATAGACAAAGGGGAACCATAGCAGCTCATAAAAGAAGTGATGAAGCAGGTAAGTAGGATCTGTGGCTTTTTACTAGGTAGGGAAACAGGGCAGCCTGGATGGGCCTCGTGGTCCTTATCTGCCATCAAATTCTGTGTTTCTATGTTAATATTGCATACTAGAGCACTGTATTATATACTGCAGTACTGTATACTACAGTACTATTTACTGTTGCACTATGGACTTACACTGCAGTACTATAATACTGCACACTATAGCACTGTACTATATACTGCAGTACTGTACACTACAGTACTATTTACTGCAGCACTATGTACTTGCACTACAGTACTGTAATAATGCATACTATAGCACTGTACTATATACTGCAGTACTTATACTACAGTACTATTTACTGCAGCACTATGTACTTACAATACAGTACACTGTAGTACTGTAATATTGCACACTATAGCACTGTATTATATATTCCAGTACTGTATACTACAGTACTATTTACTGTAGCACTATGTACTTACACTACAGCACACTGCAGTACTGTAATACTGTATATTATAGCACTGTGTACCATATACTGTAGTGCTGTATACTGTAGCACTGTGTACCATATACTATAGTACTGTGGCACTATATACTGTAGCACTGCATATTATAGTACTATGTACTATATATAGAGAATAAAGTATGGGTCTGGGTGTGTAATGAGAATTTACACACAGGGTTTGATGTTAAATAAACCTCGAGTGAAGGTTGAGGGGTTTGTTTGAGTATCTAACCCCAAGGGTGTGTGTAAATTTGAGTTTACACACACCTAGACCCATATTTTATTTTATATAATTGCTGGGTCTTTTTTCACTTCAGCAATTATATAAAATAAAGAGTTGCCAGTGTACCCTGGGTTCGTAGTTTTCTGCCCTGGTGCTGAACTTTGCCTTTCTTTAAACTTTTGCTTTACTGTGCAGGTCTTTGAATGTTTTCACGGTATATGGGGAAAATATATTAAAAAACCTTACCGCTGAGTTCTTCTGGTGGTTCTGTTTGAGCACACAGAAGCAGTGAGCAGTTTGGAATGGTTGCACTGCTGCGTGAGCATGCATACAGCAAGGGAAACTGCATGCATTTTTGCCATTATAAACACTCCTTTATAACAGCAAATTATACCATGGTTTCCCTATGGGAAAAAGGGAAGCGGTTATTATACTATAGTACTGTGTGCTACATTACTGTGTACAATAGAATGTAGTATTGTATACTGTTGTACTGCATACTATAGTACTGTGTACTACTTACATTAGTAGCTTTGCTACATTACGTGTACAGTAGAATGTAGTACTGTATACTGTTGTATTATGTACTGTATACTATAGTACTGTGCGCCACGCATGCAATATTGTCTAATGTAGTGCTGTCTACTATAATATTTCGTACGCTATAGTACTGTGTACTATATACTATAATATTGTGTACCATACACTGTAGTACTGTGTACTCTATCCTGCAGTCCTGCATAGTGTGTACTGCATACTGTAATATTGTATGCTATGCTACTGTGTACTCTACACAGTAGTACAGTATACTGCAGTACAGTGTATTATATACTGCAGAACTGTATACTATAGTACTGTGATACAGTATACAATAGTACTGTAGCACTGTATACTATGATACTGTGTACCGTATATGTAATCTGTATACTATAGTACTGTGTACTGTCTATGGTAGTACTGTACACTTTAGCACTGTGTATTCTATACTGTACAATTGTATACTGTATTGTATATAACAATACTGTATACTACAGAATTGTATACTATAGCACTGTATACTGTATACTATAATACTGCGACTTTATAGTGAAATATACAGTAGTACAGTGTTTTCATACTACAGTACTGTGGTACTGCATACTGTATACATAACTATGTACTATATGCAGTAGTACACCGTAGTACTGTATAAGTCTGTGTACTGTAGTACCATGGTACTGTACCGTAGTACTGTAGCACTGCATACTATAGCTATGTGTACTGTATGCAGTAGTATTGTGTACTGTATACTATAGTTATGTGTGTGTGTACTGTGGTACAGTATGCTGTAGTACTGTATACTATAGTTCTGTGTGCTGTGGTACTGTATCCTGTAGTACTGTGATACTGTATACTATAGTTCTCTGCTACTGTATACTGTAGTACTGCATACTATAGCACTGTGTATTGTATACTGTAGTACTGTATACTATGGCACTGATACTGTATACTATAGTACTGTATACTGTACTACTGTGGTACTGTATCCTGCAGTACTGTGGTACTGTAGTACTACGCCACTATCTCTGTACTGTATGCAGTAGTACTGTATACTGTCACGCTGTACTACTGTATACTATATATGTGTACTGTATACAGCAGTACTGTAGTAATATATACTATTGTTCTATGTACTATATACAGTAGTACTGCACACTGTAGTACTGTATACTGTAGTTCTATATATTCTATACTATAGCATTGTGGTACTGTATACTGTAGTTCTGTAGCAGTGCATACTATACATCTGTGTACTATATGTAGTAGTACTGTGTATTGTATACTGTAGTGCTGTATACTATAAGTTCTGTGTACTGTATACTGTAGTTCTATATACTCTATACTGTAGTACTGTGGTACTGTATACTGCAGATTATAACGGTGTGTATTGTATACTATGGTATGCTATACTGCAGTACTGCATACTATAGTTTCTGTACTGTATGCAGTAGTACTGAGTAATGTATACTACAGTACTGTGATACTGTATACTATAGCTCTGTGTACTTGTATGTGGTAGCTCTGTGTACTGTATACTGTAGTACTGTATACTATAGACTCTGTGTATTGTATACTGTAGTACTGTACATGGTAGTACTGTGTACTCCATTCTGCTACCCTCTCTCAATGAAATAGAACTTCTTCACGATTCTCTTGAACTTGTCCCCACCAACCTCCAGTCATGCCCCCTAGTGACAGCAACACTATTTCATACAAATAGGTCCTGGTTATTCACCTTGTTTATACCTGAGAAACCAGTGTCTTTTGGTCACATCCTCCCCTTCCGCCTGGCCTCCAGCTGAGCACATATTTAGGGCCTCCAGCTGATTCTCATAAGATCTGCCCTGCTAGGCCATGGATCACCTGGTGACCTGTCGCTGTACCGACTTAGTCTATCAATGTCTGTCCTCAGGTAAGGACACCAGAACTGGGGCAGTACTCAAGTGAGGCCACACCAGGGATCTGTAGAGTGGCAGAATCACCTTCCTTCTACTGCTACTATCAGAACCCCTCCTATACAATCCAGCATCTACGATGCCTTGCTGTATGCTTTGTTGCATTGACTCATTTGCTTATGGGAGTCACGGATTATAAACCCTAGATCCTCTCCTCTGTCAAACTCACCAGTCTAATCCTCCTATCCAGTATCCTGTGCATGGATTCAGTCTCTCTAATTGCATTACCTTGCAATTATTGGTGTATAATCTCAACTGCCAGACTTTAGACCATCTACTTTCTCTAGGTTCTTCTAGAGCTCCTGCATCCCTTCCTTGTGATCCACACTGCTGCAGAGCTTTGAGTCATCAGCAAAGAGACACAACTTTCCGGATACCTTCCCCTATGTCACTTATGAACATATTTAATAGGACAGATTCGGAACTAATCCTGTGGCACTCTGCTCAGGTACCACTCAGGGCAGACTGGGTGGGCCAAGCAGTCCTTTCTGCCAACAAATTCTATGTTTCTATATTTCTATTACCTCCCCGATTTAGCCCGTTCACCACTACCTCGGTTCCTCCCCAAGCCAGCTTTCTATCACCTAACTAAACCTCTACTGACTTACCTCGACTCCCAAGCCCTCCAGCTTCTTAGCAGTCTCCTGTGTGGTACTGCATTGAGGGTCCTGCTAAAATCAAAGCAGAGGAAATCTGCCACTGTCCCTTGTCAATTGTCCTGGTGACACCCAGTCAAAAACAGCATCAAGGTGGTCTGGCATGACCTCCCTGTCACAAAACCATGCTGCTTGTTGTGCTGTAGTCTGCTGTCCTCTAAATAGACCAGCAAGTGTTTCTGAACTATGGTCTCCATCAGCTTACTTACAATGGAGGTAAGGGCCTTGGTTTCACATCTCATTCAAGGGCATTTCCAATACTGTACTCCCACCAAATACTTTCATGCAATACAAGCACTGGGTATTTGACACCATGTCACTTGTGCAGGTATAGCTGCTAGCAGCAGCCATGCTGCCTTTCAAAAAGGCAGTGTAGCTTTTTATTTAATGGTATGTACAATTTTAGCTGGCAGTAGGATCCCAAGAAGAGGTGTCATTTTCTCTAAACACCCCGAGGTACAGCTAGGAAGCTTGAACAACAGGAGAGACAGACTTAAAAGGGCACTTTGAAGTCTGCTTGGGTCCAGCAGCCATATGGGAGCAAGAACAGACTCTTCGAGAGAGGGGTGTTTACTACAGATGAATTTCAAAGAAAATGATTTCACACCTTCATAGGCCAGCAGGCAGATAGTCCTGAAAGAGAGAGACAGATCTGGACTAGGACAGACCACCCAGAGCAGAACACTCGGTCTGAAACAGACAACAGTTAACCAGAATGTAGATGGCATCTAACAGCAGAGTGTTCAGCTGTGAAGCATTCAGCGTGCTCTGGAACTGACCCCTGTAAAAAGTCAATAAAGAGATATGTTTCTTTAATACTATGCGTGTGTGTGTGTATATATATATATATAGATATGTGTATATATATCTATACACACACACACGCTATACACGTATATATATATATACACACACACACATATATATGCACACACACACACACACACATATATATATATATATATATACACATACATATACCTCTCAACTGTACCACATTACGAGGAACGTCCTCATTTTACTTCACAAAAGCTCCTGTTCCACATTGTGAGGACTTGTCCACATTCAGTGTTAACATTTTAAAGCAAAACTCCATAGTAAATGATGCAAAATATATAATTGTAATTAATAGCAGACTTTCTGAACATAAATGCAAACATTTTCACAGTGTTGTGAGCTTCTAATGTAAAGATTTGATTAAGTGTTCCACATTTTGCCCATTCTTTCCACATTTTGAGAGGCAATGTTCCACATTTGGGGACAAAGGTTGAGAGGTATGTACATACATATATATAGTTTCATACTGAACACAGTGGCAGACACTCTCTGAAGACACAGTTACCCAAAGCAGTCTGGTACATCCAGAGGACAGAGTACGTGGGGCAGCACTGGGTAACATCAACACACTGGTGAGCAGTACCAGGAGGGTGCAGAAAATGGTAGCATATGATTAACAGGCCAGAGAGGAAACCTATTGCTTGTCTCTTGTACAAGTCCCATATACTGTAGGTGGCAGCAGGACAGTGTGCAAAACACTTTACAGTAGGCACGACCATCGCAGATGCAATAAGCTGAGGTATGGAGTGAGTAATCCTACCATGCCACCTGCATTTGGCAGCTGAAACCTTAACATAACCACTATGTTGTGCTCATCAACTGGCAAACTGGTCTTTACTTCCTGGCTCCTCATCTCATTTATTTACTCTGGTCTAAAGTTAAAAGGCATCAAACTACAAGTTTTTTGCAGCCATATTTCATTAATTCATACACGTTTAAAAGATTAAAAACAGTTTTAAGTACAGTATTAGCAGACAGTCAACAAGACACATTACAAAACAAATACCTCAGCGTCTGAGCCACACTGGTGGATAGGATACCCACAAACTGGGCAGGCCAAATCCAGCCATTGCTCTGTGCCCCCAATGACTGTTTGCACCAACATCATCCATTCCCACAACTGATGCAGAAGTTGCATGTCATGCAGGGTGGGTGATGCTAGTCCAGACCGCGGGCTTCCAATCAGAGTCCTGTGCTGGTCCTCAGGCCTGTGCGGGGAGAACAGGACATGGCAGTCTTCTCCAGGGACTGTAGCATACCCATCGGCAAAATGGTACTTTTATGAGTAAACAGCCCCCAGCCCTCCGTAGCATCTCAAGGGCTGGGTGCTGGCGGTCTGCCTGCCGATTGGGCTCTGTGTGGCCCAGTGGCCGAAGCGGAGGGAGAGCATAAGTGCTACTATGGCCCCTAGGGTTGCGTAGAATACGCCCCCACCACCCGGCCATCTGCACTGCAGAGACACATCTGTGGATGGGACACATGCCTGCCCTATTTTCCCACCGCTGGATAGCCTTGCACATGGCCCATGATCAGCTGTGGGGGATACAACCCACTATGTCAATGCCATGGAGTGCCACCCTGCCCCCACCAGTTTGTACTGTATGTGAAAGGGGACTGTGTTGCTTATCCCAGCCCTCCGCATGCACAGAAGGGCCAAGGGATTTCTGTGATGTAGCCAGTAGTAAATATTAGCACAGACAGTCAGGCTTATACAAATGTTTAAGGATACAGTCCCAATTTTTAAGAGCAGTCCCACCTACTGTTGGAAATTTTGCATTTGTACTAATTTTCTGAGAGCGACAAGGTACTAATGTAGCTAATTAATGTACCCACCCCCAAAGTAGTAGGGCTTACCTTAAAGTTATCTCCACAGGAACTTCCTTTGCTCTCCGCCTGGTCATGTTCCAGCTCTGTGTTCTGCCTTGAGTCCGGCTAATATCCAGCAAGGAGTGTAATCACATGGTAGTAACGTTGTATCTATAGTCCCAGCGCTGTAAGCTTTAAAAGCTCAGCCCCTATATATAGTTTTCATAGCCTGTGTTCGATTCAAGTGAAATGAAGCTCATGACCGGCGGGCAGCGCTTTTCAGACTCCACTCTGCAGTCGCCAGTAGTGAAGAGGGGAGCTCTATCAAAGGCTGCAACTGTTTGAACTTAAAAATTGAACTGTTGTATATAAAATGGACTTTAAAGTTGAACTGTTTATCTAACTGCCATCCAGCAGCCATGTTTGTTACTTTGACCCTGCATTTCAGCCAATCGGAACTCAAAGGGCCCTACAGAGGTCCTTCTGCTATGGCTGCTGGGAGAAATAGAGAACTGTGTTGCTTGGCACACATTTCAGCCAATCAGAATGCTAGAAATGTGACTGACAGCCTCAGCGCCTAATCGGATTACAGAATTCTGTTTTCTTCAGTTAAGGGACAGTCGAACGAGGCGGTCCAGAGAGGGAGAAAGCTCAGACTTTCACTCTGAGGAGAAGTGGGAGGCCTGCTAAACTCTCCACAGCCTAACAGTTTGATATGAGCTGTTGAACTTCTGAAGTTACAGATGAATCCTTCAAGCGCCCAAGCTGAAAGGATTGTGGTTTCTGCCAAAACTGGCATTTTCTGCCTGAACTGCATCAGAACCTCTCGGTGATATTAAACTTGGCTCAGTTGTGACTAACAGACATGAAGCTCTGAAGTTTCAGGAAAACATTGATTTAATCTGTAAGACAGCAGTGGGAAGAAATTTAAATGTAATGTAGCTAAGCGCAAGGTTATGCACTTGGAAAAAACAATCCTAAATTTGAATATTACATAAATGAAGCCAGTTGATGGTAAATCAAGTGGAAAAGGATTTGGGAGTATGGTATATAGAAATTTAGAGTTTGGTTACCAGGTTAATGAAATAACCAAAAATCATATAGAATTTTAGCCTTAATAATGAGAAATATAGCGAGTAGAGATAGAGGTCACTGTGCGCTCTATAGGGCTCTTGTTAGACCTCATTTGAAGTATTCTGGTAGTGTATGGTTCCCCAGGTTAGTGAAGGATGTGCAAGGCTGGGGGGTGTTACAGCAGCGGTGACAAGGAATGTGTCGAGTTGGAGGGGTTGCCTTATGGGGATAAACTGAAGGAGTTGGGTTTGTATTCCTTACAATACAGGAGATATCGTGGATATATGTGTCTGATTCATAAGGCAACCAGAATGCCTGACTTGTGGGAATGTTTGGGCTTGATAGAAAGATCTAGTCTAACCACTAATCAGGGACATCAGTATTAGTTAAAAGGAGAGCTCTATAACAGGAATTTAAGAGGGTCATGGTTTTCTACAACAAAGTGGATCAATGGAACAATCTAGCAGGCAAGTAGTGTCTAGTGTAACTACAAATGAATTTAAACTGCTTTAGATCATCATAAAATAGCTATTTATACAATTTGAGCATATGAATAGTGCAGGAATGATAATGGCCCGTGGCTAAGTTCCTGAATTTTCCTGTTTCCTATGATAGAAAAGCTGAGCTACTGTAAAGTAAGAATCCTGCCTCAGAGCCTGCTGTTTAAAGTTAAAGTCTGTGGCTGCAGAATTTGTCTCCTGCCCAACAGCCTAAGGAGGAAACTTGAAGACAAGTTTTCCTGCTTGTTGCCAAAGACTACAACCTGCCAATTGGGTAAGCTGTGTACCCTAATTGAAACCAAGGCTAGAGACTTATTTGCCTGTGCAGAGCCCACTTAAGAGGATTCCAGAGCCTGATGCTGCACTCAGACTTCAAGCTGCCACTGTTTTCAAGCCAGATCAGGAGTCAGCTACTACTGCAGCGTTCAGCGTGGGTTTACGGCCACCTCAAGGATTTGCATTGACGGGGGTGAGTCGTGATAGCCCTGGTCCCTGTATGCTGGGCCTGTTCCAGAAGGACAGAAGTTGCGGCCTGTAGTCCAGAGTCAGTGGATCGAATCCTGTTCCAGGACAAAGCACCCTGACGTCATTGCCAGTCTAAGAAGACACAGTACCATGAGTAAATTCAGGGCCTAGCCCTGCAACCAAGTTCAAGTTGTTTTCTGTCACCTAGTTGCTTTTCCTAACTCCAAGTTGCTGTTAGACTGTTGTGCAGGCCATTGAGCCTGAGAATTACAATTGCCTGTTTGTTTAAAGTTTCTGCTACTTGTCCCACAGGAAAAGGTTAAAGAGATAAATCAAAATGTATTTGTTTAAGGGCCCAAATGCCGCCATACTAGCTGCAACGTGCCAGGCCTGCAACTGTTCAATTCTGGGTGTCCAGTAAATTTAACTAGGACTGTCGAGGGACTAAATGTGTTGTCTGAATGTTCTGCCAGATAAAATGCCATTTACCCAGCTTTTAATTTGCATCTCTTACCCTATTGTTCATCCCTTAATAAACACGGTTTATTGTTAAATGTTAACACTGTCCGTGAGCATATTATTACCAAGCTCTAGTTTACTATGTCGAGCTACAAGGTGCACCTTTATTGCTGATAACCATTCCTTGCAGGTGTACAGGGTGTGTCCCAGAAGTCAAAACCCTGTGGGTGAGCGTGGCTACTGTGAGCATTATTATTTGTAATCACTGTGAGCATATTTTTAGCCATCACCAATAATTATAGTGCTGAATGCAAGGTGAAGTGTTTTATGGAATCCATGTGGGTCCACTGGCTGGGGCAGTGGGTAGGTACAGCATCCCAGAGGGTTGTACTAGCTTGTCATCAGACCCACTCAGGGGTCAAAATAACCACCTGTCTGCCTGTCCTAGACACCCAGTTTTCCTCAGGGACAGCTGGTTTTATTTCTCTGCTTGTTCCTGGGACAGGTGCTAAGTAGAAAAGCATTAGTCGCACTAGGACCCAGGTGCAAATTCTATGAGACAGTCAAAATAAATATTGGGACAGCCATCCATAATAAATAAAAATATATATTTCTAGCCCTGGACCCACTTAAAATATACTCTGGATGGAGGCACTATGCAAATAGTTCTATTGTTGGTACTGGCCCCTTTGTCATCAAAACCAGAACCCAGGCCCTCAACCTGTATTGTGGGCAACAGGCAGGGTAGAAGTCTGCTGGGACACGCGTCCGGGTTACAGTAATTAACAGGCCTACTGAATGCAACAGTTCCTTCTGATAGGCACTGGCATCCTGGGGAGAGGTACACAGGGAACAGATACAGCAGTATACTATATAGTACACGTTGTTCCGTATAGAATTTCACCCCTTTCAAAATGCTGCTGTACCACAGTTCAAAGGTCATGGAATGTAACTGTACCCTTCTGTGGCACAAAAGCATTCTGAAACCTATAGAAACTGCATGAGTCCATACCTCTCAAGTGTCCCTGATTTTCAGGGACGTCCCTGATTTTCCTCAAAATTTTACTCTGTCCCTCCTAAAATTTGTGTTTTTGTGGCTAAACAGTGGAGACTGTAAGCACAAAACAATGTCAAGCATTAAAGTTACAGACTTGTTCTTCTTTAGAAAATGCATTTTGCACTAAGCCCCATAGTCTACCAGCTTTTTGGGTGGATATCTTTAATTTTGAAGATGTGTCCCTGATTTTGGTCCTTTGTCCCTGATTTTTTAATCCTTGTCCCTGATTTATGAGGCAGGAGGTTGAGAGGTATGCATGAGTCAGTTTCATTTTGAAAGTGAAAGCACTGCTGCATGCACATTTCACACAATGGACAGTGAATGAAGTTAACTGCAGTGGGGGCAGGAGTTAAGTGACTTGACAGCGAGGTGCTTCACATATTTTTACACTACAAAAAATACAGGATGTTTCTTTATGCACAACCAGTGTGTTTTGCCACCTCGTGGTTCTGATTACCACAATCTCTCGAGCTTTTGCTCTGGAGGTCAGAGGGAACCAGAACCGCTCTGTGGCAGAACACACTGCTTTGCATAGTTTCCAATCCAATATTCTGTAACAGCTGGTTGTGCATAGTTATCCTATCCAATATTCCCTATATAACAGCATAGAAGTTCATATGCAAGGAGTAAACTCAGCAGTTTAAAACAGGCAGCAGGATAGCAGGTAGTAGCTGATGTGACGAACCAGCTATAGGACATGCGTCCCAGTGCATTAGATCCTCCAAACAAATACGTCGGTACAGTATGGAAAATTGGCACGGTTTACCCATCATTACTCCTAGCCTCCAAAGAAACTAAGCTGTTCCACAAAGTCATGACATTGATTTAAATAAGTGTAAAATATGCTTTTCTCATTGCACCCAGCAGGTCTGCACATTTGGTAGTGTGCATTAGTTACCTGTTGTGCAAGCCAGCTGCTAACAGCAGAGTAACTTGCATAACCCTAGAGCAGCACAAGAAAAAAATCTACCCTGCCCTGACAACCAGAGGCCCCAAGCGTACCTTCATAAGCGCAGCCATTCTAAAGTGAAGCGCTTGCGGTCTATTAACAGCCCTCCTGATTCCCTTTAAAACCCCAGGCGAACTACCCCCTTCATTCTAGGAACGCCTCTGCTGATCACTCATTGGCTTACGAGTTGCAGAATTAACTTTTGATTGGCTGTGCTTCTACCCCTCCAAAACGTCTCTCACACGCCCTCTGAACTATGGGAATTGTAGTCATTTCACTGCCGGATTAAAAATTCAGAAACTCTTTAAGAACCTTTTAGGATAACTCTGTCTTTCATTATAGGCCATTCCTTTTTGTGAGCAAAAATTTATGGGCAGATGATGTGTGTACATCGCAGCGGGGACTACATCTCCCAACATGCAGAGCGCCACGGTGGAGGCGTGGCTGAGCCCGTTGTTTGCGGTGAGTCTCAGAGGTCCTGGGAACAGTTTGCGTTACCATAGAAATCCCAGCATGCCCGCTAGTTAAACGGGGCGGCCCTGGAGTGGACGTGAACGGCGCGGTAAGACAAAGTGTGGAGCTGTGAACCCAACCGCCTTTCGCCTTCCTGGGGGTTCGCTGTGTGGACATGGAGCGCTGGAGTAGTGTTGTTCCTGAATCAGTTACTGTTGGGTTGTACCTCAATGAACCGAGAGTGACTACAGGACATCAGTGAATTGGGCACGAGACTACACGGTTTCAGTGAATTAGCCCAGGTTTTTGGGGAGAGGTAGGAAGTATTGAGAGGCTGGACATCTGGGACTGAACTGCATTGCTGTTGGTTTCTTCGCTGAACATTATGCATTCTGCCTTCCATAGGTTAGAACTTCTGTACAGAATGGATTGCCCGAGTTTCTAAAGCTACTACTATAGGCTTCTGTGCTGACAATCATCCACCATCTGCATTACAGTGATGTCTCTTCAGGATCGTGGGTCAAAGTGTGGACTCGTGGTTTGTGCAGAGAGCTGGAGGGTGGTAGAAGGAACAGCCAGGAGAGCCCACAATCCTGGCAACTGTGACGGAGGGAGCCATGTTAGAACCATTCCACTCATCAGTACCATGCCAATGGTACCAACTTTGGTATTGCAGTGGAAAACAGGCTGAACAGGGGAACAGGAGTTAACTTAACTGTGGACTTGGGGCGGTCCTTGTGCTGTCTTGTCCTAGTGACCCTACTATCATTTATGACCCGCTTTTATAAAATCTCTGAACCACCACACGCCTGGTGAGTATGGGCAAACCTTTTGAGTTCCCCATGCTATCTAGCTGTAGCTCAAGATTTGCATATATACACATAATTGAATTATTTATCCGGCTCCTATTGGAACTGAATGCCTTTACTCATTTTGAGGCGCTAATTTTATTTTTATTTATTTAGTTTTTGTTAACTGGTTAGGTGTATAGCCAAAGCTGACTATTTTCAGGTACGACCTGGGAGAATACATACATAAAATGAGATGAGATTATACAATACATAGTATATAGTATACATACATAGTATATAGTACAGGTAGGTTAGAATACAGATCAAGTCAGACAGTACTCAAGATAATACATATAGCTATGCAGAGATGACAAAAGTGACATTAATACATGCAAATAACTAAAACTGGGCTAAGTGGCAGCTATAAAGACATTTTATAGCAAAGCTTGTTTAGAAGTGCAGCAGTGTCTTGGGCAAAATAGGTGTTAGATGTGAGGCATTAAGTGGGATCAAAGCATATGCAGGGGTCCCAGGGGGTAGATAGATGGCGATATAGTTCTTTTTGAAGATTGGTGGAGTTAGCCTGCCTTAGGGCAGGAGGGAGGGAGTTCTAGGTGGCTGGGGCGGTGCAGTGAAATGCTTCAGAGCTTTTTGAATTAGACACCTGGGTATGGTGAGTAGAAATTTGTTTGCCGAGCGTAGTCCATGGGCAGGTGTCTGTGGTACAAGTAAAGCTGCAAGGGAGGAGGGGTTTGGTTACGGATTACAGAGTCTGTGAGGGTCCCTAGGAGTATTGTCGGTAGGCAGTTGGGGAGAGCCAGCCTAGGTCACTATACAGTGTGCAATGGTGCTTAAGGCGATGGAAGAGGAGGCATACCGACATGTTTTTATACATGACATTCCATTTATGGAGAGAAGTCTTACGGCATTAGCAAAAGTGGAGACACCATATGTCAGCGCTGGAAGCAGAATACTCTTGCAATTGCCAATTTGGCGGATGGTGTTAGCAGGTGACAAGTGTTACAGGCAATTCCAAGTTTGGCATTTGTTGCTTTACAGGTTGACTGGATGTGCAGACTGAAATCAAGGGATTTATCAAGGAGGACTCTCAGGTATTTGAAGGATGTGACACAGTCGATGAGAGACCCCCAGAGTCATGGACTAGGAGGGTTCCTTACAGACCCTGAGTTTGGGGCAGTACCAAATAGCATGGCTTGGGTCTTTTTGTGTTGAGGATGAGCTTATTAGCATTTAGCCATGTTTGCACATTCCTGAAATCCGAGGAGAGGTTTTTGTTAATTATGTTAACTTTGTCAGTGCTGGAGTAGAGGACGAGATCAAGATAGCTGAGCAGGAAAGTATGGCATAATCTATGTTGTTGATGTATAGTGAGAAAGAAGGGGTCCCAGGATGGAGCCCTGGGGTACTCTGATGTCAGTGCTGGTCACATCTGAGAGAGCAGAGTTGAATTTAACAAGTTGTAATCTGTTTGGTAGGTAGTTGTTAAACCAGTCAACTGCTGAGGATGAGAAATTAAGTCTATGCAGGGTTGAGAGAAGCAGGGGATGATCAACAAGATCGAAAGCTTTGGTAAGATGGATAAATATTGCTACTGGAACCCTGGTCTAGAGAAATTCCATTTGTCCTCTAAAACTGTTTACTGGACTGGCTCTGGAGTTTTACCATAGCTTGTGTTTCATGTGCTTTATAACTTGCACTTGTTCTCACTGGACTCTGTTATCACTCAGGCTTTAGACCTCTCTGCCTACACTCCATTCTTTACCGTAGCCCTATCAGTTATCCCCCATCTCAGGAGCCCACTCTTACTTGGCCAGGGCAATCACGTTTCAGGGCAGGAACGCTGGGGAAGGTGCATGAGTCAGTCATTTGATGGGAGTCTGGCATTTTCGCTTTATGCCCATCCCATCCCATGAGTTGCAGTTTATCTACTTAAGGTTTTCCTAAGCCCTGCTCCCATCTAGACACTTTGTGGACCGCTGAGAACCTTGTCCTGATCAGCCATTTGCTCTACCATTGAGACGTATGATTTTTCCCAGTGAGTGGGGGCTGACACCAGGAGGAAGCAGGTTGCTGAGCATAATGCTGGGGGGTCCTAAAGCTTTAGAGAACTGGATTCATGGGAGACATGACAGTAATTATCGGATGTACCAACTTGGTGTATTTATCCTGTTCTCTCGAGCAGGCCCTTCCTCCACTAGCAGTGGTACCCCTCCCATAGGTGGGGCCTGGCTGTTAACATATGGTCACCAGTGCAGTGCAGCACTCCACCTTCTCTGAAGTCTGATCTCTTCCTCTGCTGCACACCCAGGAGTAAGGGTTGAGTCTTGTAGTATATTTACTATTGCTGGCACCACCAGGGTAAACACACACTTTTTTATAGCATTAAGAATGGACACAGCCATTTCAGCTGGGTTAAAATATTATACAGGTATAATACACAGTTAGCATATTTTTCCTGTTGCTTCAAAAGCTAGAATTTGATAGCAGATAAGGATTGCTTGGCTCACCTAGTCTGCCCATTTCCTACCTAATGGATAAGCTGCAGATCCTAGTTAACCAACAGCTTACTTCCTCCTACCCCCACTAAATTGCCTTATGTCTGTCCCATGCATTCTCGATTAAGCCCACTGTTTTTGACTCCACGGCGTCCAAAGGAAGGCCGCTCCATGCATCCACAACCTCTCTTGAAAAATACTTCCTCACATTACCTCTGAACCGTCCCCTCCCCATCTTCAAATTGTGCCCTCTTGTTCTTGCACATCTCTTTTCTGAAAGATGCTACCCTTTTGGACTTTGTTGATTCCTTGAGGTATTTGAAAGTTTCTATCTTATCCCCTTCTCTCCTCCTTTCCTCAAGGGTATACGTATCAGGCTCCTTTATTCTATTTTGTTTGGTTTCTGGTGCAGACCCTGCACCATTTTAGTTGCCTACTCTGGACAGCCTCCATCCTGTCTATGTCCTTGAGGAGATGGGGTCTCCAGAACTGCATGCAGTACTCAGATGGGATCTCACCAACTGTCTGTACAGAGGGATAACAACTTCCTGTTTTCTACTGGTGATGCCTTTCCTATGCATCCCAGTATCCCCCAGCCTCCTTAATGCCTCTCACATTGCTTGCCCACCTTTAGGTCGTCTGATATGACTACCCCAGGTCCCATTTCATTTTTGTTGTCAGTATCTCACCCCATTGTGTACTCTTCCCTGGGTTTTGTTTCCAGGTGTATTACTTTGCACTTCTTTGTGTTGAATCTAAGCTGCCATACATTTGACCATTCCTCCAACCTTGCCAAGTCCTTCTCATCCTTTCCACCCCACCTTTGTATCAACCCTGTTGCAGATCTTTGTGTCGTCTGCAAAGAGACATATTTTCCTTCCAGTCCCTCCACAATGTCAGCTTATAAAGACATTAAAGAGGACCTGTCCAGTACTGAACCCTGCAGTACCCCACTAGTAACCCCCTTCTTCCAAGGTGGACTCGTGTGTGCCTGTTACCCTCTACGTCCTGTTGTCCAGCCAATTTTGACCCAGGCTACCACCTTGGGATCCCTCCGAGGCTGGCTAACCTATTACTCTTTGTGTGGGACTGTGTCAAATGCATACATTAAGAACAACTTTACAAAATGTTAAGAATAACTTCAAACCTTGAACCATGTCCTCAAACAAACTTATTAACTATGAGATTTTATTTATAGTCCCCATCATCATCTCCATAGTAAGCATGGCAGCAACACAAGAATAAATGTATCACTTTATAACTTAAAACTCACTTAAAACATGCTGTCAGTTGTATTATAAAATAAAAACACCTAAATGTGAAGACTCAAAGGTTCATACACCTTGTGGGTGCTGTGGCGTCACTGAGACACTCGAGCATTACTCCTAGTGCCCAGTGCTGTCACATCACCCACTAGTTGTGTAAACTGCTTGTTCTTCACACTTTGGTGTTAGTAATTTCTATATCTGTTGCTACCACTTTCATTTCCATGCAGTCATAACCCAACTGCATATTTCAACTAAGGGCCCTATATTCAGAGCTGGGCTGAGTCCAGCCGCTTGTTTTGTGCTGTGCGTGCTGTATAGCACATGACTAGCTCTGAGCGATATTCAGAGTGCTCACCGATGATGTGGCTAAGTGACTGAATATTGGGCGTGTCGGCACAGTGCTTAGTGGATCTGTGCTGCACTGACACGGACCAGGACTGCATATGACCCACAGGAGATGGTGCTGCCGAAATGGGATAGGGCCATGTCTCCTGTGGGCCATATTCAGCCCGAGCATTTAAATGAGTTCATTGGGCATGCAAGGCGCTAAGGGGCCATCTGCATGCCCATTATGGGTTCATTTGCATGCAGTACAGCAACCTTGTAGCACCTATCCTTCTGTAATACAGGAATCCCTGGTGGTGTAGTGGTCCCTCCATCCCCTGATCCTATCCATCTGAAATACAGGAATCCCTGGTGGAATAGTGGTTCCCCAACCCCTAATCGCCCATCCATCTGTCATAGAGAATCCCTAGTGGTATAGGGGTCCCCTAATCGCCAATCCATCTATAATCCAGGAATACCTGGTGGAATAGTGGTTCCTCCCATCCCCTAATCGCCCATCCATCTGTCATAGAGGAATCCCTAGTGGTAGAGGAGTCCCCCACCAATCGCCAATCCATCTGTAATCCAGGAATACCTGGTGTCATAGAGGTCCCCATCCCTAATCGCCCACCCATCTGAAATACAGGAATCCCAGGTGGTGGTGTGGTCCCTTCACTCCCCAGCTGTTCACTAGTAGCCCCACCTGTGCACCTGCTGAGGACCCATGCCTCACACCCTGATCACCGTGCTTAGGTAAAAATGCATCTGCGCAACTCTTCTCTCATCTCCATGGCTGGCAGTTGTCTGGCGGTCACTGAGCATTATCACGCACACGCCCATGGCTGTCGGACTGCAGTTGGCCATGGAGGTGAGAGTAGTAGGACTGTGCCTGCCACCAGTTTAACGGAGCATAAGCAATTGGCAGGGCTCCAGATCAGGGGAGTACCAACCTGTTTTACTACTTGTTTTAGGAAATACTCTTCAGAAAATATTTTTATGAGTACCAATACTCACTCAACACTTGCAAATACCCCACACTCCAAAGAATATTGTTTCATAGCATAACTGGTGATTCAAAAGGAGCATTTTTCAAGATTTACAGCACTCGTGCATTCCAGTTTTGTTTTACTCACTGTATTTCACAACTGGTGAATAAAATTTCTGCCTGCCAACATTATCTGGATGATTGTTGGCACTTGATCAGTTTTTGTCTTTAAAAATAAAACTACATTGTTTTTAAAGAGTACTCCTCACTTCACTTTGTCCAGACGTTTGTATGCATCTGAATTTGGTTTTACTCACTTCACTTTCAAAATGAGAAGTATAGTACTCATCCCAAAAATATTTTCTGGAGACTTGGCGATTGGGGTGAGGGTGGTACAAAGCAGGGTTCCTCAGCGGAGTAGGGCTGTGCCAGTCGCCATTTAACAGAGCATAGCAATTGGGGTGAGAGGTGGTGCCAGGTGGGGTGGTGGTGAATGGTCGGGGGTGGAGGGACTACTACACCACCAGGGATTCTTGTATAAATGACAGATGACTGGACAATTGGGGAGGTAGGGACCACTATACCACCAGGAATTCCTGTACTACAGATAGGTATATATGTACTGGATGGAAGATGGGCATTTGGGGGTGGGGGTACCTGTCGACACAGGGCAGGCTACAGTACAACTGCCATGCTTTGAGATTGGTGGGGTGCAGGCTTGGCCTAGATAAGATTGGTAAACAGCACCACTCTGGGGCTGTTTACTGCTGTCAAGAAATCTTTGCTGTCAGACAGGTATGCATGAGGGACTCCTCATTAGCATAGGCGAAACAGCATGGGTAACACCTTGGTGCCTGGTTTGGGCAGTGCCTGGGGTTCTCTGAATATGTCATCTTCCCAGGTTAGTACCAGCATGAACCATTTGTGCCGACATTAACCTCTGAATATGGGGGCCTAAATGTTTTCTTTAATATTGTTTTGTGCTGCATTATTTATTTTGATGTGTGTGTAACGTGCTGAAAGACACCATTGTTAACAAATTTGGTGGGATTGTTATCCTAAATAAATGAAATAAAATATGGACTGCAGTTGAGGGTTTTAATGGAAAACGATTGCCCTGATGGTGGAAAAGTGGCTGACTGTGGGTTATAATCATTATTGCTGCTGGAGATCACTTTTAATTTCAGGGACAATTGTTTTCCACTTTTAGTCAAGAACTCCAGTTCTTGTTCGTTTTCTAATATGTTATCGGCCTGTTTCATCAGTGTTTTCAAAAATGATAATCAGTGCTTTAGAACTTTCAGAGACATAATTCACAGTTCAGAGCGTGGATTATTTCTGCACTCGGTTGCCTAATCAGAGTAGCGCTCCAGCCAGACAGCTAGAGTGCAAGCTGATTAAGACAACTGAAACTTCGGGCCACTTCACACGTGGTCTCTGGAAAACAGGAGCACAGTAAAGAAACAAGCATTTGTCAGTGCGCTGGAGTTCGTTGTTGGGATTGTTGTTGGTACGCACCGATTGGCAGGACAACAGTTCCCAGCAGAAAGAACAAGTTATGCCACCAAGTTCACATTCCTGTTGAAATGCAGTGAAGTGCATACCTGTTTTGGCAATCCGTGATGGCTTTGAAGAGTGACTAGTGTCTGAGGTTCAGAGACGATAGGACACTGGAGTCCCACCATGGGTTGGGGTGGGCGTTATGGTTGGAAACCCTAATGCCCGGCATTTGTTGGTATTTGCACTACAAATTTTCAACATGGCCTTTGTGACCCCACCTCATGAAAGCATTTGGACCTCTGCTCATGAACAGTGGCACTGAGATTTTGTAATCTGTCCCAAACATAGATTTCTCACAGCGACTATGCCATCCTGCACCAGATGTGCAAAACACAGTTCGGGCAGGGTGTAAAAAATTACAGCTGTACCATTCATAAGAAGGTGTGAAGAGAAGGGCAGTGTTGAACATCTGGAGTGAAAACATTAAAAATGCTTGAACGCAAGTGTATGTGGAAACTGCTCAACCGACGTCGTAACAGTCATTTAATGGAATAATTTTACCAAAATTTCAATATAGGCATTTTGTGATCTCTACTCATGAACTGTCACTATGATTTTCTTACTCTGTCCTGAACATTGATTTCCACAGCGATCGCATTCATTGTGCGCCAGATGTGCGAAAACACATTTCGGCAGGACGTGAACAAGGACAGCTGTACTGTTCATATGGAGGTGTGCAAACTGACAATGCTGAAACTCATGAGTGAAAATATTACAAATTCTCGATGTTACAAGTGTGCGTGAGAACTGCGCAATGCACGCTCATAACACAGTCATTATATCGACTTTCGTCACCAAATTTTCAACATAGGTATTTGAGACCTCCGCTCATGAATAGTGTCACTGTGATTTTAAGTAATCTGTCTCGAGCACTGATTTCCAAGAGTGACTGCACTGTTCTGCGCTGAAGGGCAAAAACACATTTTGGCCAGAATGTTGAAAATGGCAGCTGTACTGTTAATGAGGAGGTGTTTAAAAAAAAAAAAAAAAATACCAGTGCTGAAAAATCTGGAGTGAAAATATTACATATTCACGACGTTACAAGTGTGCATTGAAACTGCGCAACACACAGATGTAAAACAGTCACTTTTTGGAATTTTGTCACTACATTGTCAAGCGTGGAGCGTTTTGGAGCCCACCTCATGAACAGTGACACTGTTGTTTTTACATTGTTCTTTAAAGGTGATTCCGCCGCAGTGACCACGTAAATCACCTTTCAGGACCAAATGAGCACATGACAGTGACTGAATTCATGAGGTTGGGTCCCAAGAACTCTATGTTGAAAATTTGGTGCCAAAAGTCGCAAAATGGCCAAGATACGCACCAAAGTTGAAAACCCTATGTATGCAATTATACAGCTTACTGGCATTTCTTCAGTTCACGGTTGGCTTTGAAGAGTGAAGACGTGTTCTCGATGCACTGAAGATTGTCGCGACAGGCTCGGAGGTAAGTATGGGGTGAGGGAGGTGGGTGTGAATTGGGAGGGCCCACGGACACGACGAGGACCGTTTTCTAGTTTACAGGTTTAAAAGCATTTTAAAACCTTGCGGGAAGGTTTCTTTTTAACAGGGACATTTGTACGTAGGTGGGCTCCCAGTGTGCCACCTGGCCTATTTGGGCGGGGCTATGGCCGGCGAGGGATTGGGCACCCCGTCGGCACATATTGAGTGTTGGGGCAAGAGCTGAGGACACAACAGATTGGGGATTATGCCGACGGGGAGTGGGCTCCCCATCAGCAAATGAACTGGGAGGGGGCATGCGGCACCCTGTCGGGTGTGTGTGTGTGTGTGTTTTGTTTTTTTTAACTGCGAGGGTCAGCGGAAGGCCTGTGCTCAGCGCATAAGCTATAGCAGTGTGATCGCGAACCAGGAATATGCAACTACAGGCGACGAGCCGCTCCACTACTGGTACGGCTCTGTCCTTTGAAAAGTTGTCCTGCTCAGCCCAAACAGCTGAAAGTGAGTCATCCCCAGCCTACCGACTGGTTCGCCTGCCCCAAGACGGAGCTCTCCGTTAGGCACACCCAGTAGACTCCCTATAGCAATGAGTTTGTCTGTGCCTGCGACCACGGATTTAACTCAAAACACACAGAGCCTTGCTTCGTAAAAACGCTTAAATATGAAATGGGCTGTTAAAGAACTCTTGGTAACTTAATACCGGAAGTATGGCGACAGCAGAAGTACACATGAGCTTTGCTCTGGTGCTACGAGCTTGTTCTTCACGGGGGTAGTTATCTTCCATTTAAGCCACAGATTTCTTGAGCTTTTGTGTAGCCCAGTACAATTTATGTCAGCCAGCAGCTGCATGTAATGAGCAGCACCCACATTTACCATCGACAGCTGCTGTTAACAACCAGCTACAGTGCAGCAACCTTTCATGTTGACAGCAGCTTTTTTTTAAATTGTATTTGTTGTTATAAAAACTAACATTTGGTTAAAAGACACAAGCAGTGATCTGCATTCCTTTATCATTTCTATGCCATGAGGGCACCTCTCCTCTTAATATTGCCATGAAATTAGTCAAATGCTTTAAGATACATCATGGAGGGGATAACAAGAATTATTTAACTTTTATAGTAGTCCCATAGAAAGCTGCAGAAAGAGTCCGTGAGCTGCGTGGAATAATGCCATAAAAAGTCTCAAAGGGAATGTCCGAAATTTCTCCTCTTCCACCAGGAGGAGGTATCCATCACACTTAAACTGATAGCATAAAGCCAATCGTGCCTTTTTCCTGAGTATTGCTATCAAGTGTTACTTTACAACATGAATGAACTGATAGAAAAATAGAATAGAGTAGTAGAATAAAATAAAACAGCATTGGCTTATATTAATTGGAACTAGCAGAAGAAACTTTTAGGTGCAATAACAAAATTATAACATCTTTTGAGCTGGTATTAGCTTATTATTTAACAGTAAACATCAAACGATCACCACCAGTATTATTAAAATTGTCATTGTAACAGAGCTGTGGCTTTAACTTGAACTATCAGCACAGATTTAATGAGTATTAAAAGTCACATTAGGGTAACCACGCACTGCTCCAGGCTAAAAACTTGTATGTAAAAGGCAAACTGTTAATCTCAAATGTCAGAATACCTAGAAGCAGTTATTACCCCAAGAAACCACACCCAAAGATATTCATGCCCCAAATCCTCAGGAATCCTTGTCTTCTTCTGATGAGGGTGTCTCGATCCACTTCTAAGTCTGGCCATGTTTCTGAGCCCACTTCAGTGTCACATTGGGGTCAGAGAACAAGAAGATCCTGCCCTAATGTGCTATCCAAGCATGTCTAGGAAGACAAGGCCATGGGGAATATTCGCTTTCCAAAGCAGGGCTCTGGTGCCTTCAGATTTCTTTCGCTTCTGGCAGGTTGCATACCGATGTCTGGGAAAAGGCTAACCTGCTCTCCATCCTGAAGCAGAGTCCTCTTCTGCCTTGCCAGCGCCAGGATGTAATCTCTGGAGCCCATCCCATCCGTCCACGACGACACCGATCAGGGCGTGTCTTGGTTATTGGGGCGCCCTTGGAGTCACTCGGTAGGCTTTCTGAATTTGTTGGGCCCTGGGAACAACCTCGGCTGTATTAGCCACTCCTAGATGAAGAAGAGCAAATGATCTCCTTCATAGCTCTCCGGGAGTCCCAGAATACGGGTGTTTGCAGCCTTCACTTGGTTTTCAAGGTTTTCCAGGTGTGATTTCAGGTGAGTGTTCTCCCAAAGTACAGCTGTTACAGCCCCCATTGTGTCCTCTTGCTGTGCACTGCGGCCTTGAGTAGACTGCGTGGATGGTGCTCCGGAGGCTGTTTCAGGTCTTGCTCCTCACCCAAGGTTTTTTCTTTCGTGGATTCCCATTCTCTCCAACAATATGTGAGCTATGTGTAGAATATTTTAGAAGTTCCTGTCAATGCCAAAAACAGCACTTTTATTATGGTTATTCTTGCAAGTTATAGAGCTTTAACTTGAAGTGGGATCTTGCTCGGCTCCACAGCGCCCTTGCAACAGCATCTTTTAAAGAACAACAATTGACCACATAAAATAAGTCCCCAGCTGTTAGCTGCAGCTTCTAAACAATTGACCACATAAATAAATTCCCAAGCCCCCACACTGTTCGGCTATCTAAGAAGGTGTTAAACGATTCATATTTCTGAGCTTTTACTTTGTAGTTGTCTCGGGAAGGGATTGTAAACTCATATTGAGAAGCTGGCCACCAGGATCCCTTCCCTTTTTGTACACTGAGTATAACAGCAGCATCTTTCCATGTGGCACAGATGTTTCACCAGTGCCTGCAAGTCCTGCTGAATTCATAAATGCCAAGAAAAATTAATTAGGCTAGTGTACCTCAGGACCAGCGCCCGGAGGCAGGGTGTTATGTTTACGCCCTCGGTGCTTGAGGACTAGGCACAGTGCTAACACTTGCAAGGCAGCTGTCTAATTGCAATTGAGAGTACCTTGCAAGGGAGGACCTTGACAAATGTGGCCTGTGTGGCAAATGAGATGGTTTCTTAGAACCATGGCTTCCTCCTGGAGCTCCATGCCTGCCTCTGTAAACATATGTAAGAAAACTCTGCTGGCATTGCTGATCACAAGCAACCAGGATCAACCCCTCCCCATCCCGCAGAGGTGGTGACTGTTTTCTTATACTCCTTCTTCTATATAGGCGCTTGGTGCTTCCTGCCATCCCCAGGGGAGGACACATTGGAAACATCACCCATTCTCCACTCTTTCTATACATTGGTGATCTATGCCATACCTTGAGCTGGAGGGCCGACAGGAAACCCTGAGACCTGGTTCCCATGCGCCTTATACTGTGTGCCTCCAAACCTGTGCCTGGTGAGCTGGCCAATAGCCAAACCTTAAGGTAGCCCCCAACTTAAGGTGGGTTACAACTTTATTGGGTAGTCACTGCCGTGGTTGCATGAGGAGTGGTCAGCTTTTTATGCTACTGTGGAACATTGCATTTCTAAGTTACAGTAGTCCTCACGTTAATGAGCACGCTCAAGGCCATCACGCCTGTTTGTTATAGCACACAGTTTGTGACAGTGAGGAATGCTAATTAAAGAACAAACTGCGTACCAGGCTGAGGATAGGGCCATACTGTGGGATCCCTGAAATGAACTTCCCTCACACTGGGATCATACCTACAACCAACAGCTTACCTGCAAATAAGCAAAGTGACTGTGGCAGAAAGTCACAATTTTAACACAGAATTGCTTACTCAACAGTAAGTATAATGGTTATACTGATACTCCCAATGAGGGAGATAGCAGGAGACAGTGAGTGCTACTTAACTAAATGGAGACTAGTAGAGTGCCAGTTGGATTGAGGGACACCCTTCAGAGTAAAGCTTGGGGTGGTAGGATGGTTCTCACCACTGGCCTCTCTATTCTTTACTTAACAAAATATTTAAAATATTTGGGTTTTGATCTCAATAATTTGACTTGGACATCAACACGGGGCTGTGCTGATGCTCTGCTGTGGTTTTGTGTTCTCACTAGCTACCTGTTGGCTAAGGGTGCCTTTATGGGTTCCTTTTGTATATTGGTAGCTTTAGTAGTGGCCCCTGAGTTCAGGGGGAGGACACCACTGCTACCCTGGGTTTGGGGCTGGAGTTTGCCTGGCTGTGCCCCATACTCTGAGTCAGGGAGGATACAGTTATTGTCCCCAAACTTGGAAGCAATGTATGTTGTTTATATATGTTCTCCAGACAGTTTGCCCTGTTGGCATATTTGTTATGGTCTTTATATATTTACCGGTATATCCAGGGCATGATTTTGTGTGGCTCAGTGGGTCCCTTGTGGCAGGGGTGGCAGATAAGGCTGGCCCCCAGACATTCTGGAGTAGTTGCCTAGTAGTCCCATTCATTTATTATGACGCCTACAGGAACTAAAATCTTGACATATATAAATGGCCTGTCTAACCCCATAAAACAGAAAAAGGTATTAATCTATGTAAAGCAGACCAAAGAAGAATTGGTGTTTGTACAGGACACCCATGTGACGGAACTTGAACATCAGAAATTCAAACAGTTTGGGTATGCTGAGGTCTGTTTCTCCTCATATAAATCTTAATGGTGTGTGTGTGTGTGTGTGTGTGTGTGTGTGTCAATACTCATCCCGCACTGGGTCCCCTTTGAACGCCTAGACATGGTGGCTGATACTGAAGCTTGATATGTCCTACTTAAAGGAAGGCTTAATAGGTAGTTATTGACATTAGTACCGTGAACACCCTCCGGGGTCACCCTGTGGCTTTTATAGGAAGTTCCTAAGGATGGCAATGGAGAATGCTGAGTGCACCTGGATATGTGGGGAGATTGAGGAACCTCACGCTAGATCCTCATTTGATAGTACGTCCCATATACCACGGATGGCACATTGGGTCGCAAAATAGGTGAGGGGTTGCTCGGGAAATTTTCTGCATGTACACAAAATGTATTCAAGATTGGACTTATTTCTCCTTTGAAGGAGATCATATCCCGATTGACTAGATATACGGTGGGACCACTGGAAATTTCGAATCATGCTTCTCTCACTATAGAACTTAACTTGCAATTACAAAACAAACCTACCTTCTGGATACTCAACCTGTCCCTTCTTCAAGATGGGAGGTCCTGGAACAGATACCCTAGACTGTTATGCAGGCTGTTCAGGAAAATACCGTCCAGACGTAAGTGGGGGATCCTTTGGGATACCATAAAAGCCACAGTTTGAGGGAAATTGATGGCAATAGGTGCTGCCACGGAAAAATAAAGGGAATGCCAAATAGCTTTGGAAACACACATACAGACCCCTGAAACATTGTAGCAAATAGGAATGGATTAACTCACGATAGAGCATGGGTTTACTGAGCATTAATCCATGCCGGGGAGGGTGTAGGCACGAGGCCACAGGCCAAGTTACTTCAACCACCTAGGCGTGATTAATGCTCAGTAAACCCATGCTCTGGAGTGGGTTGATCCATTTATAAAATGGGCAACTTTATTTTAGAGGTTTGCCTAAACAGATGTTTTAAAACATGTTTACATGCATTTGTAATAAAATAGTTCTTCCTCTAATGGATTTGTCCTAATGAGGATGCCATAATTGTAGTTTTTAGATGTTCCCTGTTTGAGTGATCTAAAAGGTCACTTTACATTGCTGTCACCAGGATTTTGTAGTGCAGCAAGGCAGCTATGGGTTTACAGGGAATAATCATGGTCAGGTGATGTGTTTTGCCAATCAGAATACAGGATTTTGGCAACCGATTTTGTAAAACTGGATAGACACGGGGAAGGATTTAAACTCAAAATGTTACTGGATTATAAAGCTGAAATAGAATTCCTTAAACAGAGATATTGTGAAGGAGGCCTGCATGCTCTAAAGCTCCTGGCCTGTAGACTCGGAGCAAGGAGGGCTCGAGTAAATCATAAATATTATGCACCAGGCAACTGGTCACTGAATCTGTCGGGTGGAGGCTATTCTTGAAGCTTTTACTGAATATTATCACAGCCTGTGTATAGTACTAAGCAGGGCCCTCAGATGATCAGATAGATACCTTTTTACACTGTCGTAATCTAGTCCACCTCACAGGTGCTCAGAATTTAGATTTATGGTGCGCAGTCTCGGTTGTTGAGACTACTAGTGTTATTGGCAACAGTAAGACAGGAGAGTGCACTTTGCTGCTGAAATTTTATAAAAAATTTGAGACCAGGTTGCACCATGCTCCAGATGGCTTATCAGGAAGCTTTGACTAAAGGGGTTTAACTCCTCCACCTTGAAACTGCCAGTAATTTCTGTTCTAACCAAGCCCGCAAGCACCCCACCCTATGTTCGCCATAGCGCCTTTATATGCATCCTCAGTGTAGAGTATATGTTTTTATTTTATTTAGGAGGATAGAAGGGCTCTTTCCCAACTGGTAGATATTGATCAGACAGACTTTGTTGCCAGGCGCAGATGGCTGACAATGTCCGCGCCACTTTACATTATAGACCATCTCAATACCACTAAAACCCCAGAATTGATTACGAGTATAGGTGCTGAAAAGGGTTTTGATCAAGTTGACTGGAAATATTTATACAGGATCCGGGTTTGGTTTTTCTGAAACGCTCATTGAAACTGTACACAGATTATATAATGACTCACAAGTGTATGTGAGAGCTAATGGTCAGATTTCACACTGGTTTGCCGTGGATCGAGGCACTTGCCAGGTGCCCTTGTCACCACTGTTATTTGCCTTGTATATTGAGCCCTTTACACAGTGAATTTGTCAAGATTTGGGGATTACTGGAGTGACCGTAGTTAAACAAAAGCACAAAATAGTGCTCTATACTGATGATATGTTATTACATGTGACAAACCCTGAGTGGTCCCTCCCAAGATTAATGACTGTGGTCGAGAATTCTCCAGTATATCAGGATATACCCTCAATTTGACTAAAACAGAGATAATCACTTTAAATGTTTCCTCCAGCCCAGCAAATCCAAAGGCTATACCCCATGAAGTGGACCCTTCTGTGTTTAAAATATCTCAAGCATAATACTTCAAAATTTAAATAAATCCTTGTTTCAAGATAATTACATACCATTGATTAAGCAATTAGGAAAAGACGTTAAGAGGTGGACATTGCTTCCTTTACCTTTAAATGGCAGCATTCAAGCTGTAAAAATGAACCTCTTGCCCAGATTTGTACTGTATATGTATTTCAGTGTGTCCTGATACGGTCATCTAGTTAGCTAAGCAGTGGTTTGCAGATGTACAGAAAAGATATACAAATTCATGTTAGTGACGAAGGTGAGGAGCGCCATACTCCTAGCTAAAAGACATGGGGAGGATGGGCGGTTTCAAGTAAGGGAATATTGACCACCACTCAGGTGTGTTGGGCCCTTTTGTGGGGGCAAACACAGCTCAGGGCGCACAGACGCACTCTGGAGGAGACGATGGCGGTGTCAGACAGCTCTCATCCATTTTATTTGCTCCACAACAGTATAATCTGAAAACGGACGATGGCTCTCAACAGTGAGTCACCCTGTATGTTGGATAGGTTTCAGCCCTTGGTACAAGGGACTACTGGAGATATCTTTGATTGCCCGGAATACTGATTTTGAGGTCCTTTGATCAGTGTTATGAGAGGCAAGCACAAGCAGCCTACAATACCCAGCACACATGTTAAAGGGTGATACTATTCTTACATTTGACAAATGGTGTAGGAAATACAGCTGGCTGCCAACCGACAGATTTAGATATTTTCAGTTACTAAATTATGTATAGGCCTAGTTGTGACAAGTCCAAAATACACAAGCCTCTTGGGGAGGGGGCAACATTGGGGAGTTGTTTACCATCTCTACCCCTAAGGGAGCGACATCCCGTATAAACCAACTTTTAAATGTTCATAGGGAGGACTTGTCTAAATAGCAGAATGGGATGCTGACGGAGTTTCACCTCATGTAAAAGGAGTGGCTTAGGATTGAAGGTTCATTCAAGACATCCTCCTTGCCACGGTGGCAGGAATTCACGTGGAAAATTAAAACTCAGTATTTTATAACCCTAAACTTAAAGCTAAATGGGATGCAACTAGTGCATTGGCATGTTGGAGGAATTGCGGGAGGTAATAGCCTCTCATATCCATGGGTTTTATACCTGCCCAATCTTGGACAGTATTAAAGTAGAGATATATCTAATAAGTAAGCAGCTCTCTTTTCAGAGTCTGCCAGTCCATTACTGTTTTATAATTTGATTTTGGAATACCCCACCATAGGTGCAGGGGCTAACTCTTGCTATTTGTGGTATATTTAGCCTGTGGGGAAAGCTGTTACCTGTAAATGGCTCAGCCCCGATCCATCCACATTGGTGGAGTGGTGTGAGATAATTCATGAGATTCGAAGTGGAGAGGCTGACTTTATCTAACACAAAACAAAAGGGATAAATTCATGGAGTGCTGCACCAAGAGGACAGTGGAAGTGGATAGGATTCTCTTGTAGGTATTGGGATTTGTGGACATTGTTACACTTTTCTGTGGTAGATAGCCTAATGGAGATAGCTGACTTAAAGTAACCTTGATGCAATAGCTCCAGGTAGGATGCACTGCTTGCCCCCTTGGCCATACAGAGACCCCCTTGGCCATACAGAGACCCATGCTGCAGCCACTCAGTTTATAGTTTTTTCAACTCTGTGTACTATACTTTGCTCTGTCTAGTTTGCTTTTGAACGCTTATGAAGTTTTGTTGCTTGTAATGATAGGAAGCTGAAGTATATGATACAAGCACTGCTTACTGGACATGAATGAACTGTATACCTGTGTTTTATTGTGAATGGTCCATTTGGTAAACTATTATTACGTGAAGTTTACAATAAAGCAAGTATATAAAAATTATATGGTTCTACCAGGCCACTGTAATGTTTGTCTTTTTCAGTTTATTTGCCTATCATAGCTACGCTGTGATGTGACGCCTGCTTACAGTGGGTTCTGCTTTCACCCAGTTTCACAGCTTTGTGGACTGGATCACCGGAGGTTCTAACACAGGAAGTGACTTGCTCAGGGCTTGTGTGTGCGCTTGGTTCCGACCCCTGGCGCATCCTGATTTTCAAGCCTGTGCCAGAACCACTAGATCACACTGCATGATACAAAGAAGTGTGTAAATGGTTAACAGATTCAGTTCCATCATTTATTTATCCTGGGACACCTAGGCAGCTGCTTCCACCCCTGCCCCGTCAATTCACCATTGGCATCTGTCTCCCCTCTGTGCTTTGCATGGCCATGGTGCCCACGGACTACCCCCTTCCATGGCAAGGCAGAGAGACGGACCCTCCCCACCAGACATGCATCCAGCTCTGGCCAGGTATCCCAGAATAACGTTATGGGCCTGCAGGAAGGGAGCAGGCTTCATGTAGCCCAGGCTCCACTGTTCCTCTCCTCCTCTTTTCCCTCGGTCCCTCCCATGACCCCGATAGCTGGCACAGCCTCTGTCGGCCTCGACCACAGCAGTGTGCTCTGGGCATGTGCCACCTTCACGAAGGAGCAAGCTCCTTGGTTCACTGTGAGGGCCGCTGCTGTGTTGGAGCTGAGATGTCTTCTCCCCAGCTGGCTCACGCATCCCTCAGGAGCACTCCCCAGCCTTGCCATCCAACCCATGCAGACTCGGCTTGCTTCCGAACCTGGGTCACCGGGTATGGAAGCAGGAAGTTTTCCACTGAGCCACTCAGCTGCCCCAGTGGTAAACAGATTTCAGCAATTTCCAGTGATAAAAAAAATAGCCCCCCATGTTATTTTTGCTTTTACAGTTTCAGAGCAGAAACTTGTTGTTACGTTATTCTGTTTTCTTTTTCCTATACTGGATTGTCATCCTCCAGCTGGATGCCCCATGTAACAATAGTTTTGCGAAAAAGATGTTCCAGGACTAGAGGGCATGGGATGAAGTTGGAGGAGGGTGATTCAGAGGAAACGTGAGGAAGAATTTCTTCACAGAACGGGTGGTGGACAAGTGGAACACCCTGCCAGAGGAAGTGGTGGGGGCTGAAACAATCACGGGATTTAAGAATGCATGGGATAGACATAAAGGAATTCTGGAGGTCAGGGTAAGGGCAACAGACTTCTAGGAAAACATAAACTGAACTTACAAGCTGACATGGGCAGACTGGGTGGGTCATAGGCCCTTATCTGCTGACACTGTCTATGTATCTATGTAACGCTTCCTCAGCAACCTTCTATCCAGCATTTTTCTAACCTGCTCCTTAGTTCTGCCCACAGCTTGTCCCTCATCGCAGGGACGCCTGAGGGTGCTCCCACTCTTCAAGTCACAGTCCATGACCGTGTGGAACCAGCAGAGAGAATGCAAAGCCTGGAAGTGCCTATGCTGTCATATGGGTGTCCACCATACCCCTGACTTCTTGCTCTTGACCCCAGTTTGTCCTCCCACCATCCCTAGTGATTTGCAGATCTGAAAGTTGGCAAGACTGTGAGACTGGACAGGATACATCCAAGGGTACTGAAAGAACTCCGGGAGGTGCTGGTTACCCGCTGATGGCTATTTAACAGCTCACTAGAATCAAGTGTAGTTCCAGAGGACTGGAGGAGGGCAGATGGGCCCTGTACATAAGGGCAACTGCAGGAATGAGGCTAGTAACCATAGGCTAGTGAGCCTCACTTCAGTGGTGGGGAAAATAATGGAAAGCCTGTTAATGGAAAGATTGGTAGAGTATCTTGAATCCAGTGGGCTGTAAGACCAAGGGCAGAATGGATTCATGGGGGCAGGAGAGCATGCCAGATGAATCTGATTGAGTTTCTGACTGGATGACCAGGAAATAGACCAGGGAGGGCAGTGGACATGGCCTACCGGGACTTTAGCAAGGCTTTCTCACTGTGCCATGCAGGAGACTAAGAAATCGAGCACCTACAGGGGCCGTCCCAGTGGGATGGAGGACTGAGGTGTTGCGCTTATCTCCTGCCACACTGGTGACCCATGTTCGCAACGAGTGTGGGTAGCTGGGGTCAGCTGGAGGGGAGGCTGGTGAGGATCGAGCGGCCAAAAGGCCACTCTCTCTCCTGGATTGGGGAGGTTGGCTCTCCGTCCCTTGACCATCACCATGTGGAGGTGTGGTGGTGGTGCAGGTGTTGAGAGGGGGCTAGGCGGTAGGCCAGGGATGGGAGGAGGAGTCATCTTGGGCCAAGGCACGGTAAGCAAGCACCGCAGATGCATGCCTGGGCTTGTCTAGGCTCACATAAGGGGAGAATCAGTGAAAACTGGGGGTTGTGATTTCACTGAAGGACCCCAGCTGGCACAGATGGGTCACCTGGGGCTCAGAGGACCGAGGAGTCGAAGACGAGGACGGCTATGGGTGCCAAAAGTGACAGGCTGATACAACCGCCCAGCCCACTAGAGGTGCATAAAGGAAAGGATGGAAAAAAAATTGAGCAGCTAACGGCTGGGATCCAAAGTGGTGAATTGGGAAAGAAACCTGTTAATGGACAGGCAGCAGAGAGTTGGGGTTAACGGCACTTACTGTGATGATGGGGAGTGACCAGCAGGGTGCCGAGGGCTAGTACTGGGACCAGTCCTTGTCAGTGTCTTCATAAGAGACATTGCAGATGAGCTGGAAGGAAAGGTATGCTATTTTGCAGATGATGCCAAAATCTGTGATAGGGTAAACAGAAAGAAAGAGGTGGGGAAAATGCATAGGGATGTTGGGAAAACTCAAGAGTAGTCAAGAGCATGGCAGTTGGGGTTCAATGCCAAATGTGCAAATCATGGACCTAGGGCATAGGAACCCAGGAGCTGAGTATAAGATGGGAGGGAAGTACTGTCGGTCACTAAGCAGGAAAGGGACCTTGAAGTTATATCTGAGGACTCGGAGTGGCAGGGCAGTGTATCAAAGCAGTGGGTGGGTCAGTAGGATGTTGGGATGGTTAGGGGAGGGTATATCCAGCAGGAGGAGGAGGTGTTGTCATTATATCGCCTGCTGGTGAGACCTCACCTAGAGTATTGTGGCCATTTCTGGAGGCCGCACTTAGAAAGGGACATAAACAAGGTAGATGCAGACAATCTAGAGGAAGGCAGCTAAAATGGTGCAAGGGTTGCGCCAGAAAACCCTACTTAAACCAGACTGAGGGATCTCATGTACCACCCTGGAAGACAGGAGAGCGAGAGAGGACATGATAGTGACTTACAAATACCTCACGGGTGAACAAGGTGCAGGAGGGAGTCTCTTTCAAATGAGAAAGAGTACCAGAACCAGAGGTTGTGCAGTGAAGGGGTGGAGAGGGGTTCAGAGGGATGTGAGAAAGTACTACTTTACTGAAAGAGTGGTGGACATCTGGAATAGACTGTCAGCGAAGTGGTGGAGGCAGAAATAATAGGGGGCTTCAAGCATCCATGGAACAGATAGGGGACATTGGGAAATAAGTGCGGAAGAGGTTGGGTCGCCATGGACCAGTTGGGTCTGTGGAGACAGACTGAGGCAGGGACCATCTGGGCCAACTGGGTGAGCTGATGGTCCTTTTCTGCAACAAATTCTGTGTTTCTAGTTGGTCTGTTTCTGGCTATACACGTGCGTTAGTATGCCCCAGGAGGCGGGGGAGAGGAGAAGGGGTGTATGTCCTGGCTCTTCACTGGGGTCCCTGTCATGGTGGAGCATGGCTCTCCCTCCCTCCCTCCTGTGCCACTATGCTGTTGCTGCGCCATGAGCAACCCACAGTATCGGTTTTACCATTTTTAAAATGGTACTGTATAATGTTTAATTTGAGAAGCAGAGTAATGCTGCTTGTAGTACAGTGTGACTTTGCCAGATCTCCAGAAAGTGCACGTGGAGTAAGATAATAAAGACTGATAATTTTGCTGTGTTTTGGATTAAAAGATCATTTCATTTTTTTCTTGCAGCTGGGATCGAGACCCATTTTGGTAAGATGGGCAGCTATTACATTAACTCGAACATTTTTCTTTGATGTTCATCCGCCACTGGGAAAGGTATGTACAAGTTTCAGTCTGATACAGCAAACGTGAACAGAAGGACACGGCAGCATTGTTCCGAGACCCTGTAATTTTGTTGGGAGTCCCAGACCCTTAACACTTAGAAACTAGAGAGATCCCACAGGAATTGAAAACAAAATAGAGTCTGTGTGTGTGTTCTGTGATCTTTTCTTCCCTGCAGCAAGGTGCAGCAGTATGCATCCAAGCTGGGTGGGGAACGATATCTGGAGGAGTTAGCCAGGCCAATATAATACTGCATGTTGTGTTTCCTAGCTCATCTAGGGTATTCCAGCACCAACAGATACTCTGTTGTTCATTGCATCAATAGCCAGCTCTTTGTTTAGTGCATTTTAATCCTTAGGTTTTCGAGAATGGCAGTGGGCGTTGTTGGGCTCCTTTTGTTCAGCTTGCTGTCCTAAAGCTTTTCCACCAGTGCAAAGTGGGCACCACTCTTTTGGTGAGGGGACAAATGTTTATTTTACAGAGCAGCTTCTCTCCCTGATCTCCTGCTGAAATATTTATAGCTAGTGTTTGGAGATTTTGTGATTTCCAGCAAAATATTCATGTGCACAGCAGAACCCAAGCACACAAAAGTCCCCAAAAATGTTAAGTTCGGACCTTCCATATTTTATCATGTAACATATTTTCATTGAAACCAGATCCTTTTCCCTTGAATGTCATCTGTCCATGTCACCTATTTGTGCCTTTGAAGTCAGAATGGTCTGCTTCTGATTGTCTCTTTGAGTCTAGTCTGACGTTCCTGCCATCCTTCCTCCTGCTTGTCCTTCTTATACCAAGTGAAGTCCTTTGTTTCACCTTCACAGTTCCCCCACCCCTTTGCTTGGTGTGGTGAAATGCACAGGAGTGTCGAGGAAGCACAAGTTGTTGATTTTGAAGTAAGAGACTGTCCTCCTCCTCCTCATCCCCTTCGTCTTGAGGCTACTGTACAAGAGCAGTTAGATGCAGATACTTCAGCACTGATTCAAGGGCAAAGGAGTCCTGGGCAGCTGTGGTGCCGCCACCCACACAAGGCAGTTAGTGCAAAACAAACATCATCACTCTTAAGTGTTAACCTGCAGTAGTCAAACAAAGATGCTGATGCCCCCACACAATATGCACGGTGCTAGCATCCACTTACCTCATCAGTCTTCATTACCAGCAGTGTTCGTCCCTTACAGCTGCTGTCAGTATAGCAGTCCAGCCTCTCCATGTGTTCTTGTCTGTGCTGGTTATGACAACGGATGTCCCTCCTATCCTCTGTGCAGTCATCCTTGACGCCTAGTGGCACCACTCCTCCAACGATCCCTGGTAAGAATGTTCCTGGCATCTAGTGACACCTTCCTCAGTTCCCAGTAAGAATGTTACCTGGTGTCTAATGGTACCTCCTTAACCCGATCCCCATTCATGTTCCGCTGGTATCTAGAGCTCCCCTTACTGCCCCAATGCTCATTAATGTAGTGACCGGGTGTATAGTAGTCCTCAGTCCTAGTACCCATATCCCTGGTGTCAGGTGGCACCCCCTGAGCACTCACTGGAGACGATGGCAGGTATATGTTTCCATCTTAACTACATGGCTGTCTGCTGTCTGCCACATGCAAGTGATATATTGCTATACAAGCATGCATATTTATACAGTACTTGCAGAATGTCTTTTCAAAATCACAGAAGCTCAAGGATTTGAAAAAAAATATTCTGGAAGTATTATGTCAAAATGCATGCTTGTGCTAGTAGTACGCTGCTTGAGTGCAGCAGCTGGTAGTTGAGGTGAGTGGTGAATGTGTTGGCCACCATCATTGGGAGGGTTGGGGGTTAGATGGCTTTATGTCTGTAGGATTTCACTGGACCCAGGGCTGTGAGTACTGGGATGAGAAAGGGTCCACTGGACACTACGGTAAATGTATTAATGTGTAGCATTTTGCCACGTTAACCACGCCTTCTAGTATGGCACCAAGTAAAAGTGAACCAACTTTCAGCCACACAATATCGAAACATAGAATTTGACGGCAGATAAGGACCGCTTGGCCCACTCCAGTCTGCCCATTTCCTACCTAATGGATAAACTGTAGATCCTAGTTAACCAGCAGGCTACTTGGCCCTAACCCCACCCCCTAGAATTGCCTTATGACTGTCCCATGCATGCTTGAATTCAGCCACTGTTTTTGACTCCACAGCCTCCTCCGGAAGGCCGCTCCATGCATCCACAACCCCTCTCTCTGAAAAATACTTCCTTACATTACCTGTGAGCCGCCTCCCAAATCTTCAAATTGTGCCCTCTTATTCTTGCACACCCTTTTATTTGAAAGATGCTACCCTGTTGGACTTTGCTGATTCCTTGAGGTACTTGAAAGTTTCTGTCATGTCCCCTCCCTCCTTTCTCGAGGCTATACATATAAGCTCCTTAAGTCTCTCTTCACATGTCTTCCGGTGCAGACCCTGCACCATTTAGTTGCCCTCCTCTGGACAGCTTCCATCCTGTCTGTGTCCTTGCGGAGATTGGGTCTCCAGAACTGCACACAGTACTCCAGATGGAGTCTCACCAGCTGTGTGTACAGAGGGATAACAACTTCCTGTTTTCTACTGGTAATGTCTCTCCTATGCATCCCAGTATCCCCCAGCCCTCCTTACTGCCCTCTCACATTGCTTGCCCACCTTCAAGTCATCTGATATGACTACCCCGGGTCCCTTTCCATTTTTGTTGTTGTTAGTATCTCACCCCCATTGTGTACTCTTCCCTGGTTTTTGCTTCCTAGGTGCATTATCTTGCACTTCTTAGCATTGAATCAAAGCTGCCATACATTTGACCATTCCTCTAACCTTGCCAAGTCCCTTCTCATCCTTTCCACCCCACCTTGTGCATCAAGTCTGTTGCAGATCTTTGTGTCATCTGCAAAGAGACATACTTTTCTTCCAGTCCCTCTGCAATGTCACTTATAAAGACATTGAAGAGGACCGGTCCTAATAGTGAATCCTCGGTGCCCCACTAGTAACCCCTTTCTTCAAGAGTGAATCCATTTACTATTACCCTCTGTGCCCTATTCTCCAGCCACCTTTACCCAGGCTATCATCTTGGGACCACCCCAGGCTGGCTAACTTGTATATTAATCTTTGTGTGGGACTGTGTCAATGCCTTGCTAAAGTCTAGGTAGGCCATGTCCACAGCCCCTCCCTGATCTACTACTTTGGTCACCCAGTCAAAGAAATCCATTAGATTCATCTGGTATGACCTTCCGCTGGAATCCATGCTGTCTTGGGTCCTTGCCCCTCTGGCCTCTAGGTACTCAACAGCTCTTTCCTTCAGAAGTGATTCCATCATTTTCCCTGTCATTGAGGTTAAACTAACAGGTCTGTTGTTTCCTGCTTCTGCCCTGCTCCCACTTTTGTGAAGAGGAATCACATCTGCCCTCCTCCAGTCCTCAGGTACCACCCATTCTCCATGATTTGTTACAGAGGGTAGTTAGTGGTGTCACTAGTTCTCCCTTAGTTCTTTTAGAATTCTGGGATGAATCCAATCAGGCCCCATTGCTTTGTCCACCTTCAGTTTTAAGAGTTCTTTCAGAACCCTTTCTTCTATAATGGGCTGGTATCAACATCTGTATCCAGAGTGTTTCTATTTGTTTGTTTGTTTTAGGTACCTCCTCCTCTTCATTTGTAAATACTGAGCAAAATATTTGTTTAGTATCTCTGCTTTTTCACCGTCACCTCTGCCCACCCTCCCTTTATTAAGCCTCACTATCCTCTCTTGGTCTTCCTTCGCCTCCCTGACGTACCTAAAAAGGTTTTATCCCCTTTTAACTGAGTTGGCTATCTTTTCCTCGGTTTGGGCTGTTGCTGTTCTGACTGCCTTCCCAACTTCCTTTTGCTTTAACTGATACAATTCTCTGTCCTGCTCCTTCTGTGATTCCGAGTACTTCTGAATGCTTTCTTTTTCTCTTGAACCTTCACTGCCACCTCCTTTGAGAACCATAGTGGTTTCTTACATCGCTTTGTTTTGTTTATTTGCTTCACACAAAGACTTGTTACTTCTGTGATGGCAGTTTTTATTATTCCCAGTGTTGTTCCACCCTCCTTCCTGTCCATTTGCTAGTGCATTCCTTAGGCAGTCACCCATTTTGGCAAAGTCAGCCCTTCTAAGTCAGGTACTTTTGCCTTTTGTATGGCTTGACTCTATTGTTGTGTTTATTGTGAACCATTCTGTTCAATGGTCGCTAGTTCCCAGATGGCTTCCTACTTCTACATCTGTGATCCTCTCTCCATCTCCATTTGAGAGAACCAGGTCTAAGATTGCTCCCTCCCGAGAGGGTTCCATTACTAGTTGTCTAAGGCATGCCCCTGTAGGGCATCTAGAATAATCCCACTTTAGAAGTGGCTGCTGCAACTGCACTCCAGCTAACATCTGGCATATCCAGATCACCCATCAGCAATATCTCCCTTTTTCTGCCATTCTGAGTATACTTTCTATCATTTCCTTGTCCATTTCCTCCCTAGGGAGTCTGTATACAACCCCAGAGGATTGTGGTGCCATTGCCTGTCTCCAGATTGACCCACAGTGCTTCTTCTCCTCCTGTTTACCCTTTTGTTCTGTTGCTTTGATTCCTTCCTTTATGTAGAGATACTCCTCCTCTTTACCCTCCCTTCTCTCCTGTAGATAGTGTATCCTGTATGTTTACGTCCCAGTCATGGTTCTGTGTGTACCATGTTTCTGTGACTGCCACGATATCCAGATGTTCCTCCTCCATCAAGGCCACTAATTCTGGAAGCTTGTTACCCAGACTACGGCATTGGTACTCATTGCATTTTTGATGGCTTTTACCTTCTTTTGCAGCATCCCCACTGACCTTTCTACCTTGGTCTTTTCTCATTTAGTACCCTGTTTGTAGGGTACGCTAGATTTCTCCTGCTGCTTATCAGTACCCCCACCCTTGACTAGTTTAAAAGCTACAATGAAGCATTTAAACTGATTGCCCAAAAGACTTGTTCTCTTCCTGGACAGATGCAGACCATCCTGCCAGTATAGGCTGGTGTCCTCCTGGTGGAACCTCAGTCCCCAATGAAGCCAAACCCCTGTGCTCCACACCATTTTTCAACCATTCAAAGCACAGCTAGTGCCACGCAAGCCTGTTTACAAGCCACAAACCTTTTGAATCTGTTGCTCTAAGAGCCTGTTTTCATGCAATTGCATTTAGTAATAATGAATGGATGTTCAGAAATTCAGAACAATTTTGAATGGTACAAGGTTTGAGTCCAGCCGATGCCAACTGACATTGTTTTGCAGCGAACTAGAAAATACATTTAAATGAGATGTACCACTAGTACATTTTATGGACTTTTTCACTGTGGAGAGGAGAGGAGAGGCTCCCAGAGGCTGCTATCTCTGGCATGAGGCTAAGTGATCTTCCCTTGCTTCCAAGGCATACAAATTCTGCTGTGAAGTGCGCTGTGTGTGCCCCTCCCTTTCCCCTAGTGGAATAAGCAATAATGACTGAATAGCTGGTCATTTCTCTGGTGATTAACGACTGGATGGGGGAAGGTGGCCCGAGGCACAGTCTCAGGCCATTCCCACCCAACTGTTTGTTAATCAAAAGAAATGACCGGCTGTTCATTCATTATTGTGTTTTGGAAGTCTAATCACGATAATGACATTCTTTTTCTTCAGGTAGTTTGGTGCCAAAACAGCCTTTGTTTTGCTGTGCTTTCATCCTACAGCACGCGGCGTTGAGTGCTGCTGCCATGCCGGGTCATTTTGAAGAGATTTCAGGACTGGCATGGCAGCTAATCAGTGAGCTAAGTTCAGCTCATGATCAATTAATTAGACTCATAATTAAATGCAGTGCTTCTTCATGTTCTTCTCAAAGAAACCCTGACTTACCACAACTGTCCCAAAGGTGGGCTCAGTTCTTACTCCCATGGGCCTTTATTAAAAAGCATAGTTGGCTCGGGTCTACTTTGATTCAGTCTCTGTGAGCTGGTGGTTACATGGTTCCTGGTATCTGTGTTTTGTTTTCAGGCGAGTTGCTGCATAATGTAGCTGCCCTTGCTCCCCTGGGACCTCTCATTGGTTTCTTTTTGCATCACCTGCTGTTACTTGTATTTACTATCTATATTTAATCAAAAATTATTTAAAAAAAAAGGAAATTTGCTGTACATTGATAGGATTTTTGTATCTCTAAATACATATCTATGTGTATATTATATACCATGTGTTGTAGGCCTAGTCCCCTATGCTTTAATCAGATTCTATTTTCTATGCTTTACTGTATTCCATTTTCTACACAGATATTTTGTAAATTTTGCCTCTTAAGTTGTCACTGCAGATGTTTGCATATTGTGTAATACTATGTTTAACTGCTCTACAGTACCTGTTTCCTCTCCCCGAGGTCGCAGCTAGAAATTGAGCCCATTTAGGCTTTGTTTACTTACCTGGTAAAAATCTGTTACAAACAAAATACTTGGCACTGTCCCACTTGGTCCAGTGGTTATAGCACTGCCTGGGAACCAGGAGATCCCACCAGAGCCAGACACTGACTGTGTCTCTTTGGACAAGTCACGACTCTCCCAGTGCCCCATCCACCCAGCTGCCAAAATGAGAAGAAGTAGGACTGCATTGAGAGTCTAGATGTTACATCTCAGTTGGGCCTCTCTAGGTAAATTTGTTGTAAAATAAATTAAATTGTTCTGTTTCCTTCCTCCGCTCATGCTTTGCAGACTCGGACGGGGCATGTTGGCTGTCCCAAGGTCAAAATCAAAAGAGGAAGACCACACAGTGGCAACATATGGGACAGTATGCTAACTTTCATCCATTTTGGCTTCTTCTGTGATTATTTATACGGCTCAAGAGAAGGGCTGTTTATTTCAGAAGAATTTAAAAGTATTTATTATTGTTGACCAGGAAAGACGATTGATCTGTGACTGCTCGCTTCCAGGTGTGTCCGGGGGTGGTGTGTGTTCCAGTCTCATTGAGAGAGGCAGTGCTGGCCAGAACTCCTCTACTTTTATGGAAAGAATGATGGGATCTTTAAAGAACTGTGTTGAAGGGCGGGTGAGGGCATAGTAAAGCACCCCATGCCTACTGATTCCTTTTGTTAAAGGAGAACTGCACTGAACATGTACTGTAAGTCATTTTTCTCCAGTAGAAACTGTTTACAAGCAATGGTTCAAGTTCTGTTATTTTTCCATCTGTGTCAGCCTTTAGTAACCACAGTTGTTGCTATTTCTGATTTACTCTCTGGTGGTAATAAATAAGAACTATTTTAGAACTGTATAATGTAGTCTATGTCTCTCTGAGCGACAGAGTTCTGTAGAAGAACATGGATGCATTGTGCCAGCAATAGAAGAACAGAACTGGGCCGTATCACAGAGTTCTAAAATAATTCTTAGCAGCAGCATGTGAATCAGAAACACCCAGTGGATAACTAAAAGCCAGTATAGCTGGAACAATGACATAATTTGAACTGGTATTAAAAACCTACTTCTACTGGGAAACTGGCTTGCAGATTCAGCAGTTCTCCTTTAAAGGAGAATGACATTGAACGTAAATCATTTTCATAGTAGAATCAAATATTGAAATACTGGTTCCAGTTCTGCTACAGTTCCATCTCTGCTGGCTATTTAGTTATCCTAGCAGAGGTTTCAGATTTACACACAAGTAGTGTACCATTTAGAACTGTGTGATGTAGTTTATATCCTTGCTAAGCTCTTCCATTGTTGCCACACTGCATCCATGTTCTACTCATAGAACTCGTGTTTAAGAGGGACATAAACCACATCGTAAGTTCCAAAATGGCACTTAACACCTGAGTGTGAATCAGAAACATGCACTGAGGTTACTGACATGCTTGTGTAGATGGGGCAGTAATAAACGTGGAAACAGTATTTATAAAATGCTTCTTCTAGGAAATTGACATGCAGGTTCAGCACAGTTCCCTTTAACTTCCACCTTGACAACCACCAGAAATGGGGGAAGGGACCTTGATTTGACATCTTATCCGAGGGATGGCCCTCAACCTGTCAGCAGCACCCCTTAGTGCTGCTCTACAGTGTCAGTATTGGACATCAGCCCAAGTTCCTGGTGTGGGACTAGAACCACACCAGGAATCTTCCAGCCCCACAGTCAAGCATGCAAGCTAGTGAACTACTAACACCGTCACATGATTCACATTATTAAAGCTGCAGTGCAACAGAACTTGGCAAATATTTGACCTAACCTTTTTTTTTTCCTATAAAAGTTTTCTGTCAATTTCAGTTTTATTTGGCAGTAAAATGTTCTAGATCCATTAAAATGTGAGTATTTTTATGAATGTTTTAATGTAGTTTTGTTCTCAAGAAAAGTAATGGTTGCACATTTGGCTTAGAGATAGCATTGTAGACCTTAGAACCAAGAAACTAGAAAAACTCGTGGGCCTGGATTCAGAAAGGGTGACGCGGGCTCATATCGAGCCCCTGCGCCAAACCCAGTGTTGGAGCAGCTCTGCTGAAACATTTGCCGCAGAGTTCGCCTGATTCAAGAAGATCAGGCGCATGCACGACAGTTTTCTCGCTTTACAGCAGCTTGTGCCAGATAGTTGGTGCAAGCCCTGTAAACGGTGCCTCGCGATTGCCGCAGGCTGACCAGGAAAGCTAGTCTAACGTTGCGTCAGTCGGCACACAGGATTGAGAATCCCAGTCACCTGCCAGGGACTGACGCAAGCCCCATGCATCAGATGTTCAAGACGCGACTTAAGTGCATCTGTGGGACTTCAAGAATTGGGCCCATGGTGCACAGCAAAGGAGGTGCCTAGAAAATTGATTTGACAGCATGCTAATGTTTTCATTAATTGTATCTGAAACTAGCTTTTAGAAACCATTTTTCATTGCAATGCTGCTTTAATAGTTATTTCTTGTTTGTCGATGCAAAAATGGTAGTGGCCACTAAAAGACGGTCATATAAGTCAAACTAAAGTAGCAAAAAAAAAGGTTCACATAACCCATTGTCAGGCTGTTACACTCTACAGAGACTAGTTTTATAATATCAAGTACCTTTTCCCACTTCAAGTAAGTAAGCTTTGTTAGCATAGGATGTTTACTCTGCCAAATTGTGGATCTGCCCTGAATTCCAGAAAGTGTCCCTCCTGAAAGCAGCGTTCTTTTTTTTAATGTAGTAGCTGAGTACGATATTTCATTTTTATAAAACTTTTCCTCTACATTTCTTATGTATTTAGATGTTGATTGGACTAGCTGGCTACCTAACTGACTACGATGGCACGCTTCCTTTCCAGAAGCCCGGGACCAGTATGAAAAGCACAACTATGTGGGAATGAGAGCGTAAGGGCAGTTGTATTCATTTCATTTATCGTAAACCAAAACTATACCAGCAGCTTAATCTGGTTCAATATCAGCTGGCATCCATCTGTATCCCTCCCCAGGGACGAGGCTGAACATAGGCAGAATTGTCTAGTCCTCTTTTCCTGGTCAACAAAAACTGAATAAATAAATAAAATGAAGGCCTGTGGACCCAAGTGTCCAGTTTCATAAGCAACCATATTCTAAGTTACAAACATTATAAAACATTTGAGAATAAAATGTGCAGAGCTAATTTGTCACAAACAAAAGAGTAAACCAGGTAAGACATGTGCACTGGTTGTTATCCCGTAAATAAGTACAAAGACCAGAAGCAAATAGTTTAAATGATAGTTTTCGATAAGCCTGTTGTCAGTGAGTTCCAGCTCTACCGCATGGTAGGAGGAGTCCTTGTCAACGTTAGTTCTCCACAAAGACAACTTCAGTGACAAATTTTCATTTGAGCTACTAGTCATTGAGGCGGAAGCACTGAGGATTACTTACCAAGGACCTCCTATACAGAGGTGCATTGCCATAAATCTTTTTCCCAAGCCCAGCAGTCCAATGAAAGTTGGAGTCCGTGGTCATATGATATGGACCTGTTGTTACGGGTTTTGTTATGATCGAATCTGATGATCATTGTACCAGTTTGGGGAACAGTTTTTTATCTGCTGTTTCTCTGCTGTCTCTTCCCTCCCCCGACTCCCTGCTGCGTCAGGCTCCGCTGCCTGCCAGACTCCCCTGCCTGTCACTGCTGCTCATTGCCTCTGTGCTCTGAGTCCTCCAGTGCCCCAAGGATTGGAGTAACCCACCTGGGTGGCCATTTGCAACAATCAGGGGAGGAAGCACTTGCTGGTTCTTTGGACACTGGCTTGGAGGACCATGGCGTTGAGCTGAGGATGGGGACAGGTGGCTTGGGGTATGAAAGTTATCATCTGGCAATGAAAGCCAGGGTAGCATTTCAATGTTCTAGCCCCTCTTCTCCTCGCATTGATGTCTGGGGAAGGGAATGAAGTGGAAGAAACAAGGGAGGGAAGGAAATGAATTTGGTCTTGTAGGAGAAGAGAAGTAATTAGTCAGCAGACCACATACTCAGAGTGATGGGGAACTTTGATATGTATGCAGTAAGACACAACGCGTCTTGGTTGTCTGGGAATAATGCACGCCACTTAGAGTTTGTTGGTTTTTATTACATTTTAAGTTTTCTTTAATGAAATAAAACGTTATTTTTCCATGTTTGTGCCACTGTGTGGTGCTGGGTTGTTTTTGGCTTTTGGCTTTATGTAACACTATGCCTAGTAGTTGTCACCTGTTGCCTTCAGTTTCATTTAGCGTGGATTTGTATGTAGAAGAAGGAGCAGCAGTTGTTGTTTAGAGTGGCTGAGGAGACAGGAAATGATTCCCGACGTTCTTCAGCTTTACTGATTAAGTAAATCATAACTATCGGAACAGTGGCCTCGTGTGTCTTGTTTATGGAATAAAGGGTTAAAGAGCTGGTGACACGCTCAGGAGAACTTTAACAAACCATAACATTTAGGCGCTGTCCCACTTGTATTTCCATTAGTTCTGTATTCTCCTCCTCATTATTTAGTAGTGAGGTAATTTGCATGAAAACAGGATCTTTGCTCCAGAAGAGTTCATCTATTCCTGCTGCTTTGACCCTGCCTGAAGTCATAGAGCACTGCTGAGACCTGACAGTTACTTCCATGGTAACATATTGTGATGTCACAACAGAGGATTATGACTTGAAGTAGGAAGTAAGCTATAGAGGCAGATGAACTGAAAGTGAACTGTAAGGGACAAAATCATATATTTGTACACATTTCTTTAGTAATAAATTATGGGAAGGAGAAATATACAAAATGTAAATGGAATGCAAACAGAATTGTACCTAATTATTATTTTTAAAGTTTTCTTTGCATCGGTAGTTCTTAAAATACTCATTTGCATGCACCTTTCAGGTTTTGAAATGCCAACTGGTTTAGCAGTCTTTTTGTATTGGGAGTCCGCAGCAACGGTTTGAAATGCTTACGCCACTGATTCCCAGTTCAGGATGCAGTTAACTATAGCGTGTGGCTGCTGGACACACTTGCCTCAGAGACTGGTACTACGCCCTTTGTCTCGTAAATACCCCATCTCAAACAGTCAGCCCATCCTCTTGGTGACTGGCCCAGTCCCCTCTTTACTCCTCGCCAGTCACCTTCCAGCCCAAGTGCAAGATCTACTATTTATCACGAATAAAATAGTTTGAAACAATGTAAACGGGATCTATTTTGATTTATTCCCTGATGTCTAGTGGATCCGACCACCCACCCTACCCTCTTGCTCTATATTTTTCAAATAAATTAGAAACTTGCATATCTCCAATAGTTGTTCGAGGATCGACACAGCCCTCCTCTTACGTCTTCAGCCAGCTGACAACTGCAACCGCGCTTTCTGCTTTGCAGTTTGCATTCGTTAATCAGCAGCAGCTGAGGAGCTGAGAGGAGGGTTGTGTCATTTGTTCAAGTTCAAGTTTATTGCAGGAAAACTCCATTGAGCAAGCTCATTCACAGGAGGTCCTGTGACATAAACACTTAAAGTACAAACATAGATAGGTAATAACAGTATATACATGAAATGCATCTACATGATACAGGCTGGATATACATGCAAGGGTACCACATAGAGTGACCACAGGTGGTAAACATTAATATGACACAGGGAAGCTAATTTACAGGTTGCATACTGATAAATGAAACATGATGACTGGTGTGTGCAATACATATATTTTGGCAGCTAGAACAAACAACAGACTACAACTGATATGGGGGGAGGAGTGATTTGATAGAGTAGCAGTGGAGCGTAGCATAGATAAAGCCAGGAGTAGAAGGGAGGGAAAGCAGTTACTATGACAAAGCAATTATACCTTGCCAGTGGATAAATATGGCACACATGGGGAAGGAAGAGACTTAATGACAGTTACAGGTGTCTTTTATTTTGGCTGAACTTAGCGATTTGTAGAAGTTTATTGAAACTGTGCTAGTTAGTTTCAGCTACGGTTTGTAATTGGTTCCAAATGGAGGGAAGGGTATATGCACAGCACGCTTACCAAAGGAGGTCCACGTCCTGGTATGTCAAGCATAATAGAGACAGATTTTCTTAACGAGTATGCACTATGTGAGATACTAATAAGGGAAGAGAGATAGTTTGGCAATTTCTGCAGGAGCAGTTTAAGAGTCCATAGTCCAGCATGGAGCAGGTGTCTAGTAGTAAGGGATGTCCAACCAACAGCTGCATATAAGTCACAGTGGTGCAACGGTAAGGGAGTTGGTAATGAACCATAACGCACGGTGATAAAGGATGTCCAGTTTACTTAGATTTGCAAGAGTGGTGGAGGAATAGATTACATCGCCATAGTCGAGTAGGGGGAGAAAAGTGGCCTGTACAAGCTTGTTTCGAGTTTCAAGGGGAAAAGGGCCTATTTCTGTAGAAGAAACCTAACCTTGCTTTTAACCTTCTAGAGACATCTTCAGCGTGGTCATTGAAAGATAATTTATTGTCGATCCAGATACCCAGATATTTAAATTTGGTTACAACTTCCAGAGGCTCGCTTGAGCGTGGTGACAATGAAGTTTTGGGCAAGGGTATTGGGGGCCTGTGACAGCACTGCGGAGAATATCATCGCTTTAGTCTTCTTAGCATTGAGCAGAAGCTTTGCCTTTATTAGATTATGCTCAAGTTAAAGTAAGTCCGCTTGAAGCACTCCCTTGACTTCAGATAACGATAAGCCAGAAGTATACAACACAGTATCATCCGCAAAAGTGCAGATTGGACGTAGATATGTTAGCATCTAAGTCATTAATGTACAAAGAAAACAAGATGGGGCCTAAAATGGATTCCTTGGGGACTCTCTGCAACTGGCAAGGCAGCAGAAAAAGTCTTCCGCCTTTACTTTTGGGATCTTCCAGTTAGGTAGCTAGAGAACCACTGGTGGTATGGTATGTGGCACCCAACTTTGCAAGGCAATTGACTAATGGTTTGTGATCAGCAGTATCAAAAGCTTTGCTAAGGTCCAAAAAGACCGCCACAGTTACCTTCTTAGCATCTATAGCAGAGATCCAATCATTGGTTACTTTGCTAGTGCAGTGATTGTGTTATGATTAGCCGGAAGTCGGATTGAGCTGGGTTAATGAGAGAGAAGGTTTCAAGTGAGATTTTAACTGAATATGGATCAGTTTTTCGAGAACTTTAGAAAGGATAGGCAATATGGAGATAGGCCTATAGTTGTTTACATTGCATGGGTCACCAGATTTAAATAGAGGGAGGATATGTGCTGATTTCCAGCAGGACGGCACAGCAGCAGATGTAATGGAAAGATTGAAGATGTGGAGAATTGGGGCAGTGAGATGGGCATAGCCTGACCTTAGGAAAAAGGGTTCCAAGCCATCGTCCCTGTGCTTTTTGGTGTCTAAGTTAAGAAGAGAATCTTCTACTTTATAAGTTATCTCACAGAATTGGAAGGGGGCTGGGTGCAGGACTAGATGTAGGGGGAGGGTATGCTGGCTCACTGCAGCACCAGCATAAGGTGACGAGTCAAAAGCTAATCCAGCTGTGGCAAAGTGGGAGTTAAGTTCTCCAGCATTAGGGACTTGTTTTCCACAATCTTGCCACTTGTAACTATCTTTGTTGGGACAGAGGGCCATGTCAGCCTCTTCTATAGCTTTGATAGTCTTCCATATTTTATGAGGGTTATCTTTAGCTTGTTCGAGAGTAGAAATATAATAGTTCGCTTTAGCAGAGAAGTTTTTTCACACAGTTATTCCTTGGCTGTTCTAAAGGCCTGCCATTCCAAGATTCTTTGAATGTCTAGCTTTAGCCCAGAGCTTATCTCGAGCTAAAAGGGCTGCCTTGAGATCCGAGGTGAACCAGGGGCTGGAATTGTTCCGCACTCTTCCTTTGATGAAAGGGGCATGCTTATTTATTATTGTAGTGAGTTTGTCATTAAGGATGCAAGCTGCCTTGTTGACATCTTTGGCTAGGTAGAGATCTTGCCATCTGATCATGCTCAGGTCAGATGGGAAGTTTACTGCACTGAATTTGGTAAAGGATCTTTTGTTATAAAGATGGCTGCGCCGGGCCTTAATTTGAGATCTTATGCAAGCAACAATTCCATGATCGTCATGTCGCTGTGAAACACTGCCGAATGAGATATTTTGTGGATGGGTGGTTAGTACCACATCTAGAATGGAACTGTTGGCAGTATTTAGAGTGTTGTTCCTAGTGGGTTCACTGACTAATTGCCCAAGACCTAGCTCTCGTCACGAAGGGATTTGAGGTCGCGTGATTTAGGTGACAGCCAGTCCATATTTAGATCTCCTAGAAATATTGATTCAGTTTTTGCATCTACGAACATGGATTTCAAAAGATTAAGGACTTCATCACCACCAGACGGGGTCTACTGTATAGCCACCTAGGATAGTGATACATTCCGAGGAGGGGAGACTGGCTCAGCTAAACGAACTCAAATTCCTTTGGCTAGAGATTTGCAACTAATATTGGTGACCGAGTACTTAGATTTGGTGTAGATAACCACACCCGCTCTAGACTCTCTATCTGCTCTAAATAAATTGTAGCCCTGCAGTGATATTTGTTGATCAGTGTTCGCCTTTTTAACCACGACTCAGTAATTATGATAAGGTCAGGGTTAACGGTGCAGCCCAGGCTTGTAGCTGTACAAGTTTTTGGCAGACATTTATTGGGGACTATGTATGTAACAACCCCACCACACAATGCGGAGGCCCTTCTGCAGCACTAGAGTCAGTTGTTGCTTGAGGTGGCACCCTCCCTCCCGCACTGGTTGACTGTTTTGGGCGTGGAGGGATTGAAGAATGGGAGAGCTTGCTGGCCAACATTATGGGTGTGACCAGAGTTGAGAAAACTTTATTGCTCCATATATGTGGACCCTGCTTCACTGCTGTCTTGTTCGTGGTGGCAGAAGAGTAAGAAATGTGAGCTGCTCACTGGTCGCCGCTGAGGCGCCATAACAATGATGCTGTGTGCTCTGCTGCGCTCCAGCAACATGGCTGTACTGTCTCTTGGGGCAGGGAAGAAAAGTACAGATGGCTCGCTGCCACAGTGAAGCAGGGTATTGAGGTGCCACAAACTGCTATTGTGTTTCCCAGCCCAGGTGTCAGTCCATGAAAGGGCAAGGACAGCAAAGAATGTTGGGGCTCCAGCCAAAGAACGAAGCTTGGGGGAAGCTGATGCTGGCGTTGTGTCCCAGGCAGGGGGCAAGAGGTAAGATCCTGACATGGGGAGAGGGGTTACTTGTAAGTTTCTAATTATTTTGAAAAATAGAGAGCAACAGATTGGAGTGGGGGGTTGGAACCACTGGACATCAGGGAATAAATTAAAACAGGATCTATTTTAAAATTTTCTCAAAAACTATTTGTGATAATGAATATCAGTCTTTGCACTTGGGCTGTAAGGTGACAGGCCATGGACTAAAGAGGGGTCTGGGCTGCTCGCCAAAGGATGGGGTGATTGTTTCAGTCAGGAGTATTTACTGAGATAAAGGACTGTGGCAGGAGTCTTTGAGACAAATGTGTTTAGCAGCCACGTGCTACAGTGAACTGCATGTTGAACAGGAATTTAGTGATGTGAGCATTTGAAAGCTTTACATGCGCTTGACACCCAACACCAAAAAGACTGTTAAGCCAATCAGTATTTCAAAATTGAAAATAGTATACAAATGAGAATTTTATCCCTTTATTCCGTAAAAAGACACACAGAGCCCAGATAGTTTGAGAGGTGGTGATGCCACTGTACAGATCACTGGTGAGGCCTCAGTTGGAGTGTTGTGTCCAGTTCTGGAGACCACATCTCCAGAAGGACACTGACAAAATAGAGGCAGTCCAGAGAAGGCAACGAAGATGGTACATGGACTGTACCAGAAGCCCACGAGGAAAGAGTTAAGGACCTTAATATCTATCACTGGAGGAAAGAAGGAGAGGGGAGATATGATAGACTTTCAAGTACCTTAAGGGAATAAACAGGATACAGGTGGAAAGCATATTTGAGAAACAAACGGTGCACAAGAACAAGGGGGCATGATATGAGGCTGGAGGGTGGAAGGGTCCGGGTAATTTAGGAAGTACTTTTTCACTGAGAGGGTGGTGGAACCGTGGAACAGCCTTCCAGCAGAAGTGGTGGGTGCAAACACGGGGGTTCAAGGGTGCATGGGATAGACATAAGGGTGCCCTGAGACGGCAGAACAGGAGAGCTGCAGATCAAATAGTATCTGGGGCTGCAGCAGTGAGTAGGGAAATGGGCAGACTAGGTGGGCCATATGGTCTTTATCTGCTGACAGATTCTATGTTTCTATTTATTGAAATCTTGAAATACACCTTTGAGCTGGAAGCCTCGTTTACAAAGGTTCCACGCCAAATGAACAAAAGACACAAAACATACATTACAGGATCGGAGCACTGGGAACAGTAAAAGTGCAGCGTTACAGGGCACCAGTGTCCAACAGAGAAAACAAGGATAACATACAATTAGATTACAATGTAATAACAAATGAGGTATTTAAGATAAATGTCTGATGTTCTTAAAAACACATTTTGGCTTCAGAGCCTGCTACCCTGGGGCAGCGATTACCCCTCTGTGTAAAAATAAAATTTTTTACTCAGTAAAGTTTGTGAAGGATCGAGTGTTCTCTAAACCATGAGCTAGCCGATCCTTCCCACTTCCTAGACTGCCTGCTCCTCTGCACTCCCCGCTTTTGTGACGTGGGACCAGGAGAGCGCCGGACGCACCTCATACAAGTCTATGGGGCTTATTTTCAGAACTTTTTTTTTTTTTTATTTTAAACTACCTTTTGATAAAATGAAAGACACGCTAACTATTAGTTATAGAATAAGTGCAGACGGCATACTGGGCGGGGGGCAAGGACAGGAATCTGGGACTAGCAGTCGCAAATGCTAAGACAGGTGAGGTGCTGATGGAGTTGTCTCTTAAATGAGCTAAGCTTGGGTTCATTGATTATATTCGGGGAGTTTGTTAAGCCATAGACGGGTCCGATAAGCTAAAGATCTTACGACTTGTGAGGTATGGAAAATGGGACATGGAGAGATTGTCTGGTAGTGCTTCTTATACAGTGGGCATTGCGGGTGGTGGAGAGGAGGTTCTGGATGGCAGGCAGAGTTAGGCCAAGGTGGGTTTGTTTCCTAGAAGACGCTTGATACCATATTCTGCCTTGTAGAGCAAGCCAATTGGACTGTGCATAAAGGGCACGTGTGTGGGTTAGTCTGTTGGAACCAAGAAGAAGCCTGCAGGATTTATTAATGGCAGTACTAATCCTTTTAGAGGTGGTGTCGGGGCTGCCCCATAGACTACTAACCCGTAGCATGATGGACAGAATGGAGCTTTTATGGTGAGTGACAATACTTCTTGGGTCAGGCAATGATGGTGCCTGTATAGTAGACCAATTCTAGGATTGACAACCTTAACAATTTGATCTGTGTGCTGCGCAAAGGATAGAGCGCTGTCAAGAGTGATGCCTAGATATTTGAAGGTTTGTACTTGCTCAGTGGGGGTGCACAGGCCTATTCAGGTTTGTCATTTGAAGCTCTTATGCGGGTTTGCAAACAGCATAACTTTAGTTTTTTTTTTTTACTTTATGGGTGCTTGCACACTTACTTTATCCACCTACACTACTCCCTTGGTCCACTCCTTCAGACCACTGATCAACCCCCGAACACTGATTCTGAGTCTGCCCCTAGAGTGCTCTCCTGTTCTCCCCTGTATTACCTTGATTCCCAGCAATCCCCCTGGGTGGGGTAGGAGATGAACCTTCCTCAGCCTTACTGGAGGAGAACTGGCTGCTGAGGTCTGCCCGTGGTGCCGTGGATCCCAGGAGGCACTGATCGGTCTTCATCTAGACCGAGAGGGCTCTTTTCTAGTTTTCTTTGTTTTTCCCACCCAACCCCTAGATGCGCCAGCGAGGACTGACATCCAGCGAGTCACGTGCTGATGCACGCCTGCCTCCTGCGCCAACAGCGCCTCTCCCCCGACTCCACTGTACGGAGCCGCCAGAGCCCTTTGAGAACCCGTGCTTCCACCGCTCTCTTCGGGACGCCGGGTACCTCCTGGTACCCCTGGTATCCCTCCCCGAGGAAGGAGAGCATCCACTGGGACGCCAATCCTGCCTCTCCCCGCCGACCCCCCATCGGCCCGAGTCCTCAACCAAGCTTCTGCCATTGTGAAGTCAGTTTGAAGCTTTGACCGGTTGGAGCAGATCTGGCTTTTCAAGAAGATGACCATGTCATCAGCGTAAAGAAGCATTTGGTCTTTGCAGACTGAGGGTAGTTTGTTAATAAAAGGCTAAATAAAGGGGCCAAGAATTGACCTTCGTGGACAACCGAGAGAACCGGACGACTGGAGAGTGCGCCATCTATTTTAACATGTTGGGACCTATTATAAAGATAACTCTGAAACCATCCAACAACTTCCATGGAGAGTCCAAGGAGCGGAGTTCGGAGAGAAGGCCTTATGTTTGACTGTGTCAAATGTTTTAGTTAGGTCAATATAAATCGCCTCGGCTATCTGACTACCGTCAAGGGCCCCATACTATGATATTTACGATTATAACCGATAAGAACATTAGGAAATCATAATTTCCAATATCCTTTAAAATTTACATTAAACAGAGGTAACTGTGAAGTTGTAAGAGCAAGCAGGATGAATTATAGGCAGCTAGACACAGCAGGAGGTGAACTCGTGAGAAGTGAGCTGCGCTGCTACAAACAGAATTTTTTCACAATCACACACTGCTGATGACTCATTGATACCTTAAAGTGACAGTAGTTTAAATCAAAATTGCATCTGGTTCCTTTGTGATGCCTAAAATGTAAGATAAAATTAGTGTCTGGTGATGAATATGCAGTAAGACATAACACAGACCACATAGAGAAACGAAGAAAACACAGTGAATTACCAGGAGAGGGACAAAAATTTGGGTGGGGGGCTCAAGACAGGGAGGCAGAGACACTGGGACATTAAAAGTATCCCAGCATATCATCAGTTGAGGGATAATAGTTATTTATTTCAAAAGTTTTACCAGGAAAGCCTTACGGAACTGGTATTGACTGCTTCAGATGCGCCCTGGGGGAGGGGAAGAGGAGGGAACAGTGCAAATACAGAGTACAGTGTTCCAAGAGTGCAGTAACATGGAAATAACTGTAACAAAAGGAGCAGTTACAGACTGTGCTTCTGGCAGGAATTATACGATACAGTAAACTGCAGAACAGCATTAGGAACAATAAGCGTGAGCAGCAGTGCAATAATAAGAGGGGCAGGGAGGTAGTGACTGAAAACTAGGGATAAGGGGTTGTACTAGTGACAGTGTAGGGTGGAGGGTTTGAAAACAGCACACAAGTTTAACCCTTCAGGAGATTGGAGATTCCGCTTGCAATTTAGCCCAGACCAGGACCTTGCCCCATGGAATTTTCTTGATGTATTTTATTTATTTGTAATTTTTACCAGGAAAGGCACACTAAGCTGTGACAGCCTGTTTCCAGGTATGTCCTGAGGGTAGGTTGCATGGACCTGTTTTATTGATGGGGAAATGTTGGCCATGACACCGGGAAACTCCCTGCTTTTCACTGAATCTGTGCCTACCCAGCTACAGATGCAGAGGCTGGTTACTTGGTGCTGGTGCGGCACAGCACTGCACCATCTGTAACCAGGCTGGCAACAAAATGGAAAGGGACCTGGGGGTAGTCATATCAGATGACCTAAAGGTGGGCAAGCAATGTGAGAGGGCAGCAAGGAGGGCTGGGGGATACTGGGATGCATAGGAGAGGCATCACCAGTAAAAAAAAAAAGGAAGTTATTATCCCTCTGTACAGACAGCTGGTGAGACCCCATCTGGAGTACTGTGTGCAGTTCTGGAGACCCACTCCGCAAAGACATAGACAGGATGGAAGCTGTCCAGAGGAGGGCAACTAAAATGGTGCAGGGTCTGCACCGGAAGACATATGAAGAGAGACTTAAGGAGCTTAATATGTATAGCCTCAAGGAAAGGAGGAGAGGGGGACATGATAGAAACTTTCAAGTACCTCAAGGGAATCAACAAAGTCCAAGAGGGTAGCATCTTTCAAAAAAAAAGTGTGCAAGAACAAGAGGGGTACAATTGGAAGATAGAGGGGTGGGCTCAGAGGTACTTAAGGAAGTATTTTTCACAGAGAGGGTTGTGGATGCATGGAACGGCCTTCCGGAGGAGGTTGTGGAGTCAAAATCAGTGGTGGAATTCAAGCATGCATGGGACAGTCATAAGGCAATTCTGGGGGGTAAGAAGAAGTAGGCTGCTGGTTAACTAGGATCTGCAGCTTATCCAGTAGGTAGGGAAATGGGCAGACTGGGTGGGCCAAGCGGTCCTTATCTGCTCAAATTCTATGTTTCTATGAGTGGTGCCACATGGTATCACCATTCCCCCAGCCACAGCCCATCCAGCTGGTTCATTGAGCTTACCCCAAACTTGGCTCACCGGCACAGGACTGTAACGAGCTACCACTGGCCAGCGCCTGGCCTACACACAGCATTTCTTCACAACTTTTTTGTTTTTTTTGTTTGTTTAGACATTTTGACCTCACATTTTCAGCATAGGTTTTTATTATGTCTTCTTTTAAATTTATTTTTACTGCATTTTTAAAAATACGTCACAAAAATGCTTTATGACAAGAAAATGTCTGACCACCTTGATTAATGCTTCCACAAGTCTTGATCTAGTTACAAGTGTGACTATTTCCTTATTGGTACCACTTGAGGGGTTATACCTTAAAAACACCTTTTCTGTACTTTTTACCAGTTGACTCCCAGAAACACAGAAGGACCCTTACTTGCTCCTGAGTTACAAACTTCATTATGTAGAATTTTTCTGCCTCTAATTAGAAGGGTTTGTATTTTGGCTCCATGGAGCCGAGACACTGATCCCTTCCACTTCTCAGTGCTGAGCACCACCCCTGTGCACAGAGCTGGGAAGTGGAAGGGATCAATGGCTCGGCTCCACAAAGCCAAAGTAAAATCCCTTCCTTCCTAATCGGAGGCAGAAACAAATTCTACTTAATGCAGATTTTAACTTGGGGGCAAGTGAGAGTCTTTCAGTGTTTCTGGGTGATCACTAGAAAAGGTGCTCTTTAAATTAAACAATTCACTAATATAAGCAGAACATAAGCCACATAGTTCAGCCAGCCTATAAGGCTTAATGATTATTTTTCCCAGAATAATTTTTAAAACTCAATCCGAGCTTCTCACAAGGCTCCTGTAATCTATCTGCAGAAGAAACATGTCCACAGAATGCCTAAACACTCTGACATGCAAACGTTATAAAACTGATATAGAATTGAGACTTACTATCGTATGTAACAGTTAGAGTAAAGGAAGAAACTAACATACTTGTCATGGCACTACAGGAAATGATCCATCGCCCAGTACCAAGGCCCGAGTCTTAGCTGCAAACGTGCCTTGCAAGGGTGTAATCATGCTATGCCAGATGTGATGTTGGCAGCCATGCTGCTGTGCGATTCTCTGCACCCACTCTAGTTGGACCAATGCCATCTTGGCCACATGGTGATCACGCCAGTGCATACAATGCCATCTACCCACGCCGCTGTTTACTGGAAAATACAATGGTCCTGGCTTGGTAAGAACTAGTTAATGCAAGAACTGTAATTACAGGTTAGCGATGTTGTACTCTAGAAATACATAAAGGATTCCCACTAATATATTTGTAGAGCAAACCTCTCTACACACTGTCTCCAAAGTCAGTGCGTTATTAAACATTTCAGATTTTGGATCCTGAGCGAAAGTTTCAATCTATAAACTGAATAAAGTTCAGTTACTTGTAAGCTCCACAAAGCACAGTCCTGTTTAGTACAGTACGTACTACACTGCATTGCTGTTCAATAGGTCATTGTTCGGTCTCAGGGTGCTGTCTTTGCTGTGTGCCTCCAATGTCACGAGATCTTCTCCACAAGTCTCCCAGCTACCTTCTGATTTGTGAAACTGTGCTGTTGTTGAAAGCATGCTGGGAAGCCCACTCTATAGCCAATCCCCAGTTCTTTCAGTTTAGCTCTCACCCCATCGAAAGACTTCACGTTGGTGGGTCGATTTGAATCATCTGGGGATCTTTTGTCCCTCAGCATTACTTCTGCTGGTTCATGGCTGCCAGAAATAGGTGGTCTGTCACTCCCATGGAGGCAGACATCGCCAGTATGGTTCTGGGTCTCTTCCAGTACCATGGCCTTTGAGGGTATGGTACAACATGCCCAAGTTCCAAAGACTCTAGCAGCCACCTTTCTAAACATGCCCCTAGTTGTCTCCTTCGGTCCCTTCAGGGACCCCTGAATACAGATGTTAGCTGCTCTAACTGTGTTTTCTAATTGCTCGATCATGACTGCATGACTGATGGCTTCTTAATGGTCATGGTTATGACGGCAATGGCTTTGGTGTCTGCCTTCTGCTTTGTCTGATTTTGTGATCACCGATCCATACGTGACTGACCAGTCGTCCTAATGCGTTGATCCAGTTTGGTGTCCAGAAATTTAACCGATAAGGTAAGATCGCGTATGGCTCATTTTAGGGAGTCCAGTGTGGTGGATAAATCTTGTTTTTGCTCCCAGTCTGCTGAGCTAGGCCTGATCCTGCTGACGGCCCCCTGAAGAAGAGTCCATTTTAGGCTGCATTTTTAGGTCTCACCATGATGACTGTTACAGCTGTGTGGTACTGACACACTATCCTGTTGAACTGTAGAGGTTTGAACCTTGGGAAATATTTATTAATTTAGTTTAACCACAATTTTGTGCTCTATGATGTAGGAGCTTCCAGAAAATGCGCCCTCACTGGGCTGCTGGCTCTGCCCCATGATCTCTTCTTCTGAACATGACCGATGTCATTTATAATATACTGGCTTAAACATCATTTCACGCCACAAATGCAAGTGCGATAATACATTTTGGGCAGGATTTCAAAACGATACCTGTCATATTCATCAGGTGGGGTAAAAAGGGTAGGTTGACAGTTTGGGGTCAAAATCCATCTTTCGGATGAGACGTTAAACTGAGGTCACATCTGCCTGGATTGGTGGTAGTTCAGGTGGATGTTAAAGATCCCATGGCACTTATCGAAAAGAGTAGGGGAATTTCTCCGGTGTTCCTGGCCAAATTTCCTCATTCACTAAAAATACCTCCAACAGTTTCATCTGGTTCAAGGTCAGTTGGCATTCATCTATATCCTCCCTGGGTTGTGCCTGAAAATAGGCAGGATTTGCCTAGTGCATTTACCCGGTCAACAAAAACTAAAAATAAATAAATAAAATAAATAAATAAAATATTGAAAATAGCAAAATTATGAATTAACGTTAAAAAGGTCATCGTTACTTCATAACTTTTTTTTTTAATATTATGACCCCAAATTTTCAACATAATTTTCAACATAATCTTTTTATGACCCCAGCTTATGAATCTGGTAGGTGAAATTTTTCAAATCAGGCCAGAAAGGTGACTTTGGGAGCAATCATGCAAATCACTTTTTGGGCCAGATTTGAAAAATTTCCACCTCCCTTGTTCATAAGGTGAGGTGGAAAAACAGCATGTTGAACATTTGGGGCAAAATATTGAAAAATGAGTGAACGTTGAAAATTTCAACAGTCATTAATAACATGGTCATTTTACCATATTTTGTCATCAGATATTTAGCATAGTCTTTTTATGTCCCACCTCATGAACCTGGTAGGTGAAGGTTTTCAAATCCATTCAAAAGGTGATTTTTCAGAGTGACTGCACAATCGCCTTTTGGGCCAGATTTGAACAATTTCACCTACCATGTTCATGAGGCGGGTCCCAAAAGGCCATGTTGAAGATGTGGTAAAAATATTTTAAATGACAAAGTTATGAGTAAAATTCAAAACGCATTGAAAATATGGTGACGGCACTTACCTTGTTTCCTCAGTTCATGGTCACGATTCAAGTTTCCTCAGTTCATGGTCGACTTCAAGGAGGAGGATGTCTTTTCAGTGAGAGTGGCTCTAAGCTGAGGGAACCTCTATAGGTGAGTGAGGGTGTCATGGGGTAGGGGAGTGGGGGATTAGAGATCACAGTGAGCATTGTCTTCTTTTCAGGTTAAAAAAAAAAAAAAGCAAGACCTATGAGGGACAGTTTTCTTATTTTAGGAGCATTGACTCTAGGGATTGGGCACCCCAGTGTCAGCAGAGTTCTTCAGCGGCACAGAGTGGGCACCCCAGTGTTGTACCAGCTATGCGTGAGGGAGGGGTGGGGCCAGGGGCCGGATGGGGGGCTGTTTCCGTGGCACAGAGGTAGGCACCCCAGTCTGCTTATTGTTCAGTGGAGGTGCCTGGTTATCATAGCTGGCACTGGGGTGGGCACCCCTGTCGGTTTTTGTAGTGTGTAATGGCTGGTGGGATTGCACTCACCAGCCATTTTTTTTTATTTTTATTTTTTAACATATAGATCGGCAGGGAAGGGGATACTGGCAGCAGGATTGGGTACCTGCCATCTGGTAATTATAACATCAGCATTGAGGCGCTTGGGGGGAGATTTGTGCATTATCAGTGTGAGTGAAAGTGATTTTTTTAACACTGCTTTTGCACTTCTCGATGCAGTCACTTTTGATTTCTCTCAAACTGCTTTCTCCAGCTGGCTGATGACAGCAGGTTTTGTTTTCCCATATAGCTTTTACTGTTAGGCTCTAGGGCAGGCAAGCTGCGGTCCTCCCTTGAGGATCTCAATCTACCCTGTTCTCAGGGCTTCATGGAGCCTGCCCCCATGTCCCATATTTCTGTTTTCTCCCGCTATCCTGGGATCCCAGAAAATGGTCATGCTTGCTCACGGAGGTGTGCGGACTCTATGATCCAGTGACGGCCCTTCCTTCCACTTCACCCAATGCCTGGCTCCCTTTCAGCTTGGCGTGCCACCTAGCCTCCACCTGGTGGCAGCCAAGAGCCAGGGAAGCCCATGTCCCTCCCTGTGAGAGGAGAGCTGCCCTGTGGCTGCTCAATCCAGCTCTCGCCCTCACCCCCAAGCCGACCCCCGGCAGCTCAGGCTCGTTCCGAACCTGGGTTGCCAGCGTGGGAGGAGGTAAGGCATCCAGCACCTCAGCCCTCCATGCCACTGGGCCGCGAACAAAAAATGGTTTAAAGGAAATCGCTTCGCACAGACTGTGAACCAAAAATCCAGTTATCCTTAGAACGTTCATTTTTGAACTGAGCATGCTCAGAAAATGGTTTTCAATTTATATTTTAAAAACGATATAATAAAAACTTCAAACTTGCAAAAGCACACACTTTGGGGTAGACTTTATCAAACCTGTATGTTTCAGATTTAAAAAAAAACACTTTTAGTTACAGGCAAGCAAAAAAAATTCTTAATGTGGTTGAATTGTAGGCCCGCTGGCATGCGGTAGTGCTACTGTTTGCAATGCCAGCGACCTGGGGTCGGGAGCGATATTGGGTCACTTTAGGGCTGGCTAGGGGAAGAAGGATCGAGATGCTGAAGGGCTGCTCTCCAGGGAGGGTGGGTAGCGCCTGCTGCAGTACAGCTGCCCAGTGGAGACTGGGGCAGTGCAGCTAATGGAGTGCTCTGGTAGGGGTTGGGGATGTCGGCAGACGCCACGACAGGTGCGGAGCGCCACTGGCCGTGATGTTGCGTCCTTGTACCTGACTCCCCAGGGCAACCAGGAAACAAGGAAAATCCTGGCATCTGGACAGGTGAAGGTGGGTCCAGTGGACAGTCCCCATACTCTCTGCTGGGTCCATCCTGGCTGGTCTCTGTGTCTTCTTCACTTCTCGGCTGCCCTTCTAGATTTTAGATAGAGCGCTGGAGGAGTTAAAGGCAGTCCCACCTTGGGGGTGGGGGGCCAGAGCCAGGGAGCGGGGTGGTCATTGGAGTTGGAGAAGAGATCCCGGGAGCAGAAACCAGATCAGGAGGACCTCAGGCTGTGCGGGATGTAGCGCTCTGTGCGATCTCACTGGAGAGAGGTCTAAGGGGCCAGTGCCAGGAGGATAAAAAGAGTTCACCAAAAAAAAAAAAAAGTGGTTGAAATGTAGTATTTTTACATGTCTGTAACTTGCGCCCCCTCCACGAACTGATTGACAGAAAATGTTCTATGTCCAGAGGCCCTGTCCTGAGTCTATGCCTCACCAAATGTCGGACAAATTGGTTGGGGGGGGAGTTATTAAGGTGCACAAATTGGGATTTAACATAATGTAGTAGTGGTTATCAACCCCAATATACAGGTGCTACTGCGCCTGTATAATCTGTCTTTCTATCTACCTATCTACTGTATCTTTATATATACTATAGGTACGACTCACTCTGTGTATTAGGGTTGAGTAACACTTGAATGTTAATCTCTGATTTTGTACTTTAATAACTCTGCCCCTCATTCAACCGATTTATTTGAAATTTGTAAGGCACAGAGTTAGTGCTAGGATAATCTTGAACATTTGTGGCAGTTGGTTCACTGGGTACAAAGCTACAGTAGTGCAAAAACATACCAATGGACATTTATTACTTTTTTTTTTTTTACTCACCTATAACTGAAAATCAGTGAGTGTTAAATCTGAAACTTGCATGTGTTTTTTTTTTTTTTTTTTTAATTCTGTGTGTTATTCCCTTGCACACCACTGCCCAAACTTCCTTAGTAATCCCAAGGTGCTTGGCTCTGTTGGATCTTGTGCCCCATCAGCTGCCAACCTCCATGCTGCCTTGGCTGTGCCCTCCGGGCGGGTAGAGGGATGTACCCCGCAGACTGCTTTTTATCTTTGTCAGGCATTTAGCCTTGGGGTCCAGGGCCAGTCCATCTTCGGTTCACAGGGGTCCGTTGTCCTTCAGGCAGTGGGCCAATTTTTTCTTCATTTCTCCTGCCCCTTTGACGAGGTACACAAGGGAGGTCCTAGGTGCATTTACATGCCGAGCAAGCTGCTATGCCAACCCTCTGACCTGCATCCATCCCTCCCTCCCTCCCACGGCACTCCTATTGCACTGCCACCTGTAGTCACCCAAGTGGCAGTATTACAAGAAGGATGACACCCACTGGTACACTAATCCTCTCAGGTCGTGCCCTGACGCACCCAGGCTTGGAAGCTTGCAAGTTTGATAGTTTGCCCCAAGATGTGTGTTTTGTAGGTTTTATTTCTGTATTTAAATTGTTTAAAAAATATTAAGAAAAACTGACATGTTTTGCATGCTTAGTAAAAGAAATGAGTGTCCTGAAGTTAACTAAAATAAAAGACACATAAATTTTTGTGTCCGTAGGCGTGACTGTGTCCATTTCCACAGTGACGTGAGCATTGTGCATCACTGCGCACATGTGAAATGAGGCAGGTGTAGGGCACATATTAGTTGTGAGTACATCTGTGGAGGATGGGAGACCTGTTGTGGACTTCCTGAAAGCACTGAAGAGTGGCAGCAGGAGAGAACCTAGTGACAACAGAGAATGAAATTAGTATTTAACAACAAAAGGAGCATCCCACAAACTCCCACTTGCTAATTTTGCATTTCCTGTTTAAAAGCCCTGCCGCCTCTTCCTCTCTGTGTGCTCGCGCCCCATTAACTACTCAAGGAAAGAGCTCATCTGTTTATATAAAAACAAAAACTCCCAAAATTGAAATAGAGCTGGCTAAGGAAGTTAGAAACATCTCATGGGGAACGCTCATGGTTGGACAACAAACACAGCCTCTTTGAGTCATGCAGAAAAGCACAGTGTTGATACGGGGCTGCTGTTTAATAGCTGTGGTTCGCTTTACCTTTTCTTCAAGGAAAGGACCAGCCAGATTTCTTTGAACTGGACACCAGGGTGCCCAATCCCTGGTGGCAGCTAAATGAAGTTATTCCGACACTGGGGTGCCCACCTAAGACCTGGGATAGCATGAATGTTGAGTGGGCTGGGCTGGTCTAGTGATCTCAGATGGGTCACGGTTGATGTTGAAGTTTATATACATCAAGTCCGTCACAATCTAGGCTTAAGGGCATTAGAATTTCACCTTTATCATTCCTCCTCTACCCTTGCTCAAAATGTTCCTTGTCATTTTATTTTGGAAGCAGTGGAACTTATACTTACCCCAAACTTTTTTTTTTTTTTTCTTTTATCACGACTTGATTTTTGCACCTTGCCGGCAGCCCCCATCCAACCGACTCCCAGCCGTGTCCCCTGAATTACTGGCATTTACCTTGCCCGGCCCGGGAGCGGGCGCCTGCGGGAGTTGGTCTTTATCCTGCTGCCGTGTATTTTCCTCTGTTTTTTTCTCCCATGGCCCCAGGAGTATGCACGCATGCACCGTATAGCCCTCAAGTACGCCCCCTTTCCCCACCCTATGGCTCAATGCCTGGGCACCCTCTGGCCCATGTTTCCCTAGCCTCCACTGGGGGTCACTGTTGGCCAAGGGATGCCACACAACCTCCCGGAGAGGAGAGCTTGCCTGCCAGCAGCTCCATCCAACTCCGCCCTCCCTCGTTAGTCAACCTCCGACGACCGGGCTTGTTTCCAAACTTGGTCGCCGGGCGTGATCGCGGTAAGGCGCCAACGCCAACCTCTACGCCACTGGACCAGCAGAAACTACTTTGTTTTGGACCAGAAATACTATCTACAAACCGAGGCACGGCCATGGTACCACGATGGCCCCTCCTGTGCCAACCTCTTTTCGGCGTGGTGGTGGTGGGGGGCACCTGTATTAAACCATGGACAAACCTATTTTTTTCCCACATAGCTATGTGGGGAAGATTTATTGATGATATACTGATTGTTTGGAGAGGGGACCAACCATCTGTGAATTCTTTTATAGGATTTCTCAACTCTAATGAAGTGGGCCTTAGATTTACACGTTATTGAGTCTAGCACAATTTCTTTCCTAGACCTTACTCTAAAGGGGAAGAAGTTAAGATATTATGGAGTCAAACATTCAGGTAACCTGCTGTTGCATGCCCTAAGTACCTATCCACCGCACCTTAAAAAGGGCATCACCTATGGGCAATTTGTCAGGGCTGTAAGAAATTGTACATTGTTACAAGATTATGAACTGCAGGTACTTTAACTAAAACCTGCTTTTACAAAAGGGATATTCACAAGAATGCTTAGATAAAGTATGTAATAGGTCTAGAAATCTGGAAAGGGCTAACCTACTCACACCCAGATCAAGATCAGTTAACGAATCCCAGCCGACAACTTTTGTTACTACATGCAGCCGCTTGGTTCCTGAGATAGCAGCAATAATTAACAAGCACTGGGATGTTCTAAATGGAGATCTTGTACTCATACAGCCATTGGAGACAGTCCGAGGATTACTTATTGTAGGGGTGAGAATTTAAAAGATTTACTTACCAGTAGTTTTTATTCTAAAACTAGACCTAGCAATAGACCAGACTGATGCCCCCGGGATCCTTTTCGGTGTGGTAGATGTAACATCTGCCGATATTGCATTCAACAAAATCATTTACACACCCAGTTTTGGATAAAATAGTTCTGTTTGGCAGTTTATCAACTGCACCACACCATTTGTGGGGTATGTTTTTGTCCTGTTCCTGCCCTAAAATCTATGTGGGTGTAATTGTTTGTGCACTCAAAAGCAGATTCAGGAACATATTCAATCCATAGCAAAAGCTGAATTGATAGTCCTTTGGGGGCACATTTTACAGAATTTCACAATAGCAGCCCTATATGTTTTCAGTTCTTGGGTATTGAGCATGTGCCAGTAAATTCTAGAGGAGGAGACAGACAAAAGAAACTGCTACAATGTGAGGCAAAATGGATTTTCACACTGCAGGCACATTCATGCCTGGGATTGAACAGTCTGAATATTGACATTTCCTCATATCTGTGAATTGATAAACCTTGGTCTTGCTGTTATTACAAATGTTTTCGATGGTTGAGGTTTTCATCTGAGATCTGTCCTTTTAGTAACTAGATCTCCTGGGATAGTATTCCTAAGGAAACTGATTAACAGTACATGAATTTAATATGCTATGATTATTGTTCAAATAATAACTGGGTCTTCCTTTTTCCAATAGGGAAACCCATTGCGTAATTGCCATTATGAAAGAGTGTTTATAATGGCAAACATGCGCCCAGTTTCCCTCACCTGTCTTTCATTGCCGCAGTGCTTCCACCGTGACTGCTGGCCGCCTTGCCTTTGCACCCGAAATTGCACTGCCACTCTGACTCGGTGGTGTTATTTAAAAAATCACAGCTCTAAACATTTTAAGGCAACTGGGGAGGAGTTGAACTCACAGGCGACAGCCAAGGACCAGATTAAAAACCCAACCGGACTGTGGTCAAGACAGGAACATCTTTTATTTTATAAAATTGCTGTGGCAAAAAAGCTTAAACTCAGCAATTTTCTGTATAGAGTGGGTGGTGCAGAAGCTCACTTATACACACCTCGGTGTTGATGCCCAGATAAACTCCTGAGCTTTGCTCGGGTTTATGTGGCATCCAGCACCTTGGGTGTGTGAAAAATTTGCTACACGCACTCACCCCTATATTATTTTATATATAATCATATTTCTTAGACTAGAAGTGGATTTGAAATACTGAATGGTAGTGATATCTATTTTGGCACATTGTGAATCATGGCTAGAAATACTATATTTAAGCTGATCAATAAAAGACTATCCTAGGAATGTCATGTAGCAATTTAGTTAGGCATTTATACTGTGGGCCCTTCTAGTTAGGCTGTTCAGTGGTTTAATGGTTTACAATCTTCCACCTTGCTATTGACACAGTACCCTTGATTCATTGGTCTTTTGAATCTTGCTCTATTTTATTTAAACATTTTTTTGGGTGCTTTACTTTTTAGCAGCCTGTAGTATAGACTTTACAGTATGTACATCAAGGGACTGCGATCATTTAGCTGTTGGTGGAATAAGTTTTGCTGCTACTTACATGTTTTTGCACATTTTTGGAGTTATAAAACATAAAATGTGGTATTAGTAGTCTTGCTGTGAATGGGGTAGAATGCTGTTTTTGCAATATTGTCTTTGCACTAAATGTTTTAATCGCACTGAAATTAGTCAATATCTCTTTAAGATGCTAAATGTATAAAATGAGCATATCAGTGTTCTGGCTCCTCCTCCTCCTGACGAAGTGTCTTGTTTTTAGACGCTGCACCGAGGTGTATGGGCTCGTGGTGGCTCCTCAATAAAACTGGGTGGCTTTAAAACCTTTTCTTGCAGTAAGTGCATTTTTGACTTCAAGAGCTAAAAGGTGCATCTTTTTGGTTTCTAGAGACCACCTAAGACCGGGATGCTCACCCTTGGTGCCACTAATATCAAGCGACACTGGGTTGCCCAATCGCCAGTGTCAGTAGCTGCAATAAAAAAGTTCCTTGACATCCTTTTTTTTTTTAACCTGTATAAGGAAAACGGTCCATCGTTGTCTGTTGCACTGCCGCTCTCCGCTACCCTCGACCCCCATTGAGCACCCACTACCTCTCGCCTCCTAAATTTGGTCTGCGCTGCAGATCCAGTTTCGAGCTGAAAGACGCCCTCCTTCTGGAACCACTACTACAAAATGAGGAAATAAGGTAAGTCTGGTTAATGTACATGACCTTTCTGGGACTACCTCATGAACAAAGGTGACAGTTCTCAAATCCGTCCTGAAGGTGATTTCACGAGTAGCTCACAAAATCACCTTTTAAGATGGCATTTGAAAAGTTGTACCTACTGGATTAATGAGGTGGGGTCATAAAAGACTGTGTTGAAAATATGGGGTCAAAGTATTAAAATAACAAAGTTATGAAGGCACGCTGACATTTTTCAACACTTGCTCATAACTTTGGTAATTTTCAATACTTTGACCCTAAATTTTCCACATAGTCATTTATTCACACCATCTCATGAATGTGATAGGTGGTAGAGTCATAAGAAGACTAAGTTGAAAATCTGGGGTCAAGATGCAGTGTCAGTGGCTCAGCAGGTAGCACACTCTGCTCTGAGGGCGGAAGATCGGAAGGTGGTGAGTTCAGCCCCACACTGGGAACGTGGGACAGATCCCAATACTGACACTGTAGTGCATCAAGAAGGGGTGCTGCACTCCTGAGGTGCTGACACTGGAAACTAACGGCCAGTAAGCCTCACATCCACTGTAGGAAAACTGATGGAGACAGTCCTGAAAGAGAGGCTGGTGTCCCTTCTGAGACCAGTGGGCTGCAGGACATTGGCAGCATGGGTTTGTCATGGGCAGATCCTGTCAGACCAATCTGGTGGATTACTGTGACTGGGTAACTAGACAGTTGGACAAGGGCCATGCAGTGTATGTTCTGTTTCTGGACTTCAGTAAGGCATTCAACTTGGTGCCACATGGAGGCTGTGTAGTAAGCTGGCAGATACAGGTAGGGGCAAAATGGTGGGATGGGTAGTAAACTGGTTATAGTGAAGGCAGCAGAAGGTGTTGGTGGGAGGGGAGCTCTCATTTCTGAGGGCAGTGACAAGTGGAATACTGCAGGGCTCAGTGCTGGGACCAGTGTTGTTTGGGTTTGGGTTGTTCATATCAGACATCTCAATGGGCATCAAGAGCAAGATCAGTTTGTTTGCAGATGACACCAAGAAGGGAGCAATAGTGGATGACCTAGGAGGGTGACATGGGTTGCAGGATGATCTGTCAAAATTGGAGACCTGGTCGCACACCTGGCAGTTGGGGTTCAATGCCAAAATGCAAGATGCTACATTTCGGGCAAAACTAGAAGGAGCTACCAGCTTGGGGAGGTTCAGCTAGCCATGACAGAGGAGGAGAAGGATCTGGGGGTGATTATAAGAAACATAGAAGCTGATGGCAGAAGGAGACGGCTAGGTCCACCTAGTCTGCCCATTTGTTTTAGACCAATTTTGACACTCTAGTTGCCCTTTGTAGTCAGGGCTCCCTTGTGTCCATCCCATGCATTCTTGAATCCCTCTACAGTGTTGACCCCCCAACCTCTTGGGGCAGGCTGTTCCAAGTGTCCACCACTCTTTCTGTGAAGAAAACTTCTTGGTGTTGGTAGAGAACCTCCCTCTTTGCAGCCTGAAGTCATGTCCCTGGTCCTGGAGCTCTTCTTGAAGTGAAAAGTTCCTGTGCTTGTACCTTGTTAATGCCTTTTATGTACTTGAATGTTTCAATCATGTTCCTCTTCTCTCTGTACCCAGGAGTACATATTCAGTTCCCTAAGTCTTTCCTCAGAGGACATGTACTGTAGACCCCAAATCATTTTTGTCTCCTTTCTCTGTACTGTTTCCACCCAGTCAATGTCCTTCCTGAGGTGAGGCTTCAGAACTGACTCAGATTCCAGGTGAGGCCTGACCAGCCATCTATACAGTGGTAGTACCACTCTCTTCCTGCTCGTGATTCTCCTAGTGCAGTCCAGCATTCTGTTGGTCTTCATTGTTGCCTTCACACTGCTTACTAACCTTCAAGTCATCTGAGATTATGATTCCCAGATCTCGCTCCTAGTTTGAGGCTGCCAGTCTTTCACCTCCGAGGTAATACTCTTTTTGGATCTTTCTTTCCTATGTGCATGACCTACACTTTTTGGCGTAAATCAGCTGCCACACTCCTGACCATTCTTCTAGTTTTTAAGGTCAGCTTCCATCTTGCTCACTCCTTCTGGGGTGTCCACCCTGCTACATATCTTGGTGTCATTTGCAAACAGACACACCTTCCTTTCTAGTCCGTCAGTGATGTCTGCTGTAAAAACATTGAAGAGCATAGGCCCCTGCACTGAGCCCTGGGGCACCCCGCTGGTCACCCTGCCTATCGATTGCAGCCCATTAACCTGTACCTCTGGTTTTGCCTTGTAACCAGTTTTGTACCCATCTGAGTACATCTGGACCAACCCCTGTGTGGTCAAGTTTTTACCAGCCTTCTGTGTGGAACTGAGTCAAAGGCCTTACTAAAGTCTAGGTAGACCACATCTACTGCTCCACCGTCATCCACTATTTTTGTAGCATAGTCATAAAACTCAAGCAGATTTGTCGGGCATGACCTACCTGCTGTGAAACCGTGCTGTTTAGGGTCTTATCGACCACTAGTATCGAGGAATGCTATGATCCTCTGTTTGAGTAGTATCTCCATTAGTTTCCTACTATAGACGTGATGCTTACTGGTCTGTAATTACTAGCCTCTTCAGAACTGCCTGATTTGTGAAGTGGAACCACTATTGCCTTTTTTCCAGTCTTTGGGTACCACACCACTGTTTAAGGATTTTGTGAATAGAAGTGCCAGAGGGGTTGCTAATTCTGCCCCAGTTCCTTAAGGATTCTGGGGTGCATCTCTGCCTGGTCCCATGGCTTTGTCTGCTTTTTGGTTTATTCAGCGCCCTGCATTTTTGCTTCTGTAAAGGGACTCGTGGTTCACCCCTGGTCCTGGGTGTTGTGTTTTTTTTCAGGGCTGTGCCATCCCCTGGGCCTTTTGTAATACCGAGCAGAAGTATTTGCTGAGAATTTTGGCTTTCTCTGTCATGTTTGGTGCATTTTCTTTCTTTAGTAGCAGTCTTTACTATCCCTCTTTTGTCTTCTTATGTTCCCTAATGTATCTAAAAATGGTTTGTCTCCTTTCTTTGCCCCTTCTGCTATCTTTTCCTCTGTCTGGGCTTTTGCCTTTCTAATTTGTTTGCTTGACTCTCTCATTTTGTTCCTTGTACGACTCCTGTCTTTCTCAGTTTTGGTTTCCTGGTATATGTTGCACGCCTTCTTTTTTCTTTCACAGTGGTAGCCACTTCCTTGGAAAACCATAGAGGATTTCTTTTTGCTTTGCTGACCCATCTGGCACATTGATCTGTGGCAGTCTTTATTGTTGTCTTGAGTCTCCCCATGACCTCCACCTCCTCAACCTCTGTTACCATTAACTGGCTACTTATGATGTTCCTCATTTTTGAAGTCAGCCTTTCTGAAATCTAGCACCTTTATCTTTAACTGGCTTAATGAACAACTCGGCACAATGCAGGAAAGCAGCTGCAAAGGCCAACAAAATGCTGGGTTGTATTACCAGGGCTATATCTTCAAGGAGCGGGAGGTGATCCTGCTGTTGTACAGGTCACTGGTTAGGCCACACCTGGCATACTGCATGCAGTACTGGCGCCCAACCTGAAGAGGGACATTAAGTTACTGGAGGGGTGCAGCTAGGGCAACAAAGATGACCCAGGGTCTAGGAGACATACCCTACGTGAGCAGGCTGAGGGAGTTGAACATGTACTCAGTGGAGGAGAGGAGAGACAGGGGATATGATTGAAACCTTCAAGTACATGAAGGGAATAAACAAGACAGGCACAGAGGGACTATTCAAGTGAAGGGGGTAGTGACACTCGAGGTCACAATCTCAGATTGGAGGGGAAGGTTCAGGAGGGAAATGAGAAGACACTTTTTATGGAGAGAGTGATGTCTGGGTGGAAGCGTTGCCTGCAGAAGTGGTATCCTGTAGAACAGTGGACTGATTTCAAAAGTGGATGGGATAGTGTAAGAGGGAGGGTCAGGGAGGGGAGGAGGCAGCTGCAGTATAAGGGTTGCTAGCTGCACACTTGAGCAGACTCGATAGACCATAAGGCCTTTATCTGCTGGCAAATTCTTATGTTCGTATACTGAGGTCCCGCCTGCCTGTTGTGGTGGTAGTTCAGGTGGACCTTAAAGATCCCATGGCACTTCTTGATAAGAGTAGGGAATTTCCCCAGTGTCTTGGTCAAATTCCTCATTCACTAAAAATGCTACCAACAGCTTAATCTGGTTCTGTAAGTCAGTTTACATCTGTACAACTATTCCCTTCCTTGTCCTTGGTTGCACTCTGGAAATGAGCCGTGGCTCAGTGTGCTTCTTTCAGTCACCAACTTTCAAATAAATAAATAAAGATATTAACAAACAATAAAGTTAATGAAGGTATATTGTAATTTTCAAGACTTGCTCATAACTTTGGCAATTTTCAGTAGTTTGACAGCAGGTGTTTAACATAGCCACTTTTCTCACACCACCTGATGAACGTTGCAGGTTTTGTTTTTCAATCCTGGCTAAAATGTGTGTTTTGCACTTGTGGCGCAAAATGACATTTCAGTCAGTATTCTGTAAATGATAGCTGTCATGTTGACAAGGGGTGGCTAAAAAAGACTTTGCTGAATATTTATTTTTTATTTTTTGTTTTTTACCTGTAATAAAGAAATGGTCTGTTGTGTGTTGCATCGCCGTCCCTTCCCCACCCCACACTGACCTCCCACTCAGCACCCAATGCTCCTCACCCCCACACACACAGCCCTCTCACTCACCTAAATTTGGTCCACTGCTATACATCCAGTCTCCGAGCTGAAAGACGCCTCTCTGTGGAACCATGATGGCAAAATGAGTAAATTACCTAATTAGTGCATTTCCAATGTGTTTTGAACTTTTCCTAATAACTTGGTCATTTATTTATTTTTTAATTATGTAATACTTTCTTCCACCTGCTGCGGCGCACTCCGCTTGGGGCATCCAGCTGCCGGCTCCGCCCAATCGAAGAACTGGGTTGCTCAAACTGCACCCAGGAGGATCCAGGATGGCCGCCTTGCCATCCCGCTGGAGGGCTCCCCTCTGCCTCAGCCAGCCAGGATAGCCCTGGACCTTCCCGACAGGATTCCGCCAAAGTCCTCCTGGTGGCTCGGAGCGTGGCCATCAAGCTGCACGGTCACGCCCAGCCATTTTCCTCCTGATTGGTCCCCTTAATGCGGATGTGCAGTGACATCTGGGCACAGCGTGCCGACGCCCCGGGCTGCTCCTCCAGATTGCCAGCACTAGTAGTGCTCCCAGCATCCCCAGGAGCTGCTACAGCGCGGCGAGATTCCCCACCCACCCCAGGACTAGGGAGAGCAGTCTATGGACGCCAATCCCAGTCCTTCCCTGCCAACCCTGACGGCCCGGCTCGCTCCTGAACCTGGGTCGCCGGGCGGTGGTGCGAGTGTGGGGTCCAGCGCCTCAACCCTCAGCACCACCGGCTGGCTAACTTGGTCGTTTTAATATTTTTCTCCCAAATTTTATCATGGCCTTTTGGGACCCTACTCATGAATAAAGTCGTCAGTGAAATTTTTCAAATCTGGCCCAAATGGTGATTTTGCAGTCACTCTGCAAAATCAACTTTTAAGCGGGATTTGAAAATTCTCACCACTGGTTCATGGAGGTGGGTCATATAGGAAGACTATGTTGAAAATTTGGGGTAAAATATTAAAAACAAAAATGTTATGAAGGTATGTTGACATTTTCAATGCTTGCTCATAACATATTCATTTTCAATATTAATCCAAATTCTCAACATAGCCATTTCTTTACATCACCTCATGAATGTGATAGGTGTCATTTTTTCAAATCCTGGCCAAAATGTGATTTCACTGTGGAGTGAAATAAAGTTTTGACCAGTATTCTGTAAGTGACACCTGTCATGTTCAGAAGGGAGGGGTCATAAAAACTATGTTGAAAATTTGGGGTAAAAAGTCGCAAAAATTTATGAAGTGACATTGTTCTGGGATGGCTGTTGGCACAGTGGGGACCATGTTGCTTCCCTGCCAGTGACCTGAGTTCGTGCGTAAGTCAGTGAGCTGGCTGAATGAGTTGAGGCTGCAGGAAGGTGGCAGTCTAGGAAGGGAAATAGCAATGCTGTGGCACACAGATGACACCTTGTGGTGGACTGGGGAGCCTTCCCACAAGGGGTTGACGGTGTGTCGAGGCTCTGATGGGCCCATGCATGGCGCTGGGACTGTCTCTACTATTTTATTTATTTCACTTTCCACTATTAGAGAAAGAAGGAAATTCTTTGCCAAAATCTCGTTAATGCAGACAATAGGGTTGAAGAACCCACGGTGCACAAAGTAAGAAGCAAAAAAATATTAGTGTTTTGCGTCTCTGGAGTCTTGGCGAATCAGTGGTGGAGTCTCTCTGGGGTTGTCAACCCTAATGCCCACTCACTCCCCTGGGTAACAAGGTCAGATGTGATCTGTTTTTCCACACAGTGTAAAGAAAGTAACAGATTCTGTTGCCAACATGTGGTGAGCCATACTGCTCTACCTCTGAAGAGTGTGTCACTGGCTTTGAGCTGCACCTTGTACTTCAGACAGGAGGGTACAGTCTGGGGAGGGGGGATTAGGGTTGACAACCCCAAAGAAGACCTCACCACTGATTCTTCAAGACTCCAGAGACCCAAAATCCTAATATTTTTTATTTCCTACTTTGTGTGCTTTGCATTCTTCAACCCTAACTTCTACATTAATGTAGTTTTCGTTGTCGAGGTTCATATGCTGTCATCTCAACCCTGAGATGGAAACACATGCTGAGTTGTGTGTGATTGACCATATTTTATTTTTTATAGTATATGTTTTTTCCACTAGAGCGACAGACCCCACTGAAGTGAAACAAAATATCTTGCCATTTCTTTGTTATACTCGCATATCAAAATCAAATTTCCAGACTTTTGAAAGGTAAAGGTATGACTTTGGGTACTAGGTGGTTAGTAAGTAGCTAGATGTAGAATAAATGAGAAATTTAAAATTGTATGAGCTTTGAACTGTGCATAACAACATTTTAGAATGCGATAATGGTTTAGGAATGTGCTTTAACAAGGATTTTGAGCAGGCAAATTTTTATACATAATAAAGGGTAACCATGTAATATATATATATCTTTATGCAACAGGTGTGAACAATAAATGCATGCAGAATAATGTGTATTGTAGTAGCTACTGTGTAAATAAAACCATTTACGGCATAGTAGGTATGTCATCACTCATTTACGATATAGTTGCTATGTCATCACTCATTTATATACATAGTTGCTATGTCATCAGCCAATTTAGAATGTTGGCTTTAGTAGCAGTACTAATCATATTCAAATGCAAATAACTTTAAAATGAAAAAGATAGAATGGTACTGTGAGCACAAAAGTTGTCCAGCACAAAATATCTACAAAATGAGTGGTGTTTCATTTATAGATACCTTTTAGTTTTTGTATAATTAGCAAAAACAGCAGAAAGTTAAGGTTTTTTTTTTGCACTTTTCGATAAATAAATACAAATAACTTTAAAACGAAACTGATAGCATTGTACATTGAGCACAAAAATTGTTCAGCACAAAATTATCTACAAAATGAGAGGTGTTTCATATATAGATGCCTTTTAGATTTTTTATAATCAGCAAAAATGGCAGACAATTGTTTTATTTACTTTTCTGATTAACAAATTCCCCAAAATGTAAAACAAAATAATTGTGCATCAAACGCTTCATTATGTACTGTCCATAATGTACAGTTGGAGCATCCATAGCAACTACTTAGCAACTACAATGAAGCCAAGCTACCCTGGGAAACTGCAGAAAATCCATGTATGTTAACATGAAAAATTAAATAAACAATTTAAAACAAAACTCCTTCACAATCCTAATAATCCCTATTGCATAATGAAATACGAATAGGGATCTTAGCAATACATGATTTATTGATTGAGCTGTTTGACCTGGCACAGCACTCGTGGCTTATGCCACTCTGAGATTACCCAACATCAAACAGCTCTTGTGAAGATAAATCATATATTGTACAGGTCCCTGTTACGAATCCTTTATAAATAAGGGATATTATGAAGAGTGTCAGATAAATGATTTATTCTACACAATTGCTGTTTGACATTGAGTAACTCTAATGAGTGGCATAAGTCACGATTGAGGTGTCCGAGGTCAAACAGCACAAGTGTAGATAAATCATTTATCTGATGGCTCACCATGGTATATTTCATTTATGCAATAGGATGCTTCTTATCAGTGCAGGAACATTTGGTTTGGCTGTTTATCTTCTTTTTTAAATGATAATTTCTGGGACTTTCTGGGACTTTCGTTAACTTTTCTAGTGTACAGTATGTCTGGCTAGCGTGGTGGTTGCTATTAAATGAAATACCACTCATTTTGTAGAGAACTTCTTGCTGAACAAATGTCATGGTCACAGTATCATGCTACCTTTTTGATTTAAAGTTATTCACATTTGTTTGTCTAAAAAGTGAAACAAAATTGAATTTTATGCTGTTTTTGCTACTAAAAACTAAAAGGTATTTATTAATGAAACACCACTCATTTTGTAAATATTTTTGTGCTGAACATTTTTCGTGCTCACAGTACCATGCTATCATTTTAGTTTTAAAGTGATTCACATTTGTTTGTCAAAAAGTGAAAAGAAAATTGAATTTGATGTGGTTTTTGCTAATTATGAAAAACTAAAAGGTCTCTATGAATGAAACACCACTCAATTTGTAGATATTTTTGTGCTGAACATTTTACGTGCTCACAGTACCATGCTATCATTTTTCATTTTAAAGTTATTTACATTTGTTTGTCTGAAGAGTGTTAAGAAAATTGATTTTATGCTGTTTTTGCTAATTATAAAAAACTAAAAGGTATCTATAAATGAAACACCACTCATTTTGTAGATATTTTGTCCTGAACATTTTTCGTGCTCATAGTACTATGCTATCATTTTCGCTTTAGGTTATTCACTTTTGTTTGTCAAAAAGTGAACAAAAAAGCCTTGATTGACAGTTTGAATTATTCCCACATATGTGGATAAATCTAGGGTGGTTAGATTTATCCCACATATATGGAATAAATGGATTTATGCAATTGCTTTTGGTTCCACTCATATTGCATAAATATATATATATATTATATATGTTATATGTGTGTATGTATATATATATATATATATATATATATATATATATATATATATATACACACACACACACACACACACACACGTACATACATGATGGGAGGGAGAGAATATATGATGTGTGTATATATATGTGTATGTGTGTGTGTATATATATATATATATATATATATATATATATGTGTGTGTGTGTGTATATATATATATATATATATATATATATATATATATATATACACACACACACACACACACACACACACACACACACATATATATATAGAGGGAGGAGAGAATATATGATGGGCATGTGTGGTATACAAGGACATGCGCACCGAGGGGGTTAATTAGCTAGTAAGGCTACAAGTCCAAAGGGCAAGTGGCCTTTATTATATAATTAACCCCCTCAGTGGGCATGTGGCTTGTATGCCACACATATCCGTAATATGTTTTATATAATACATAGCAGGTTTTTGTTGCTTTTACCTGCGTGGGTCTGGGCCGGTTTTTTGTGAGTGGGGTCGGGGCCATTTTCGGTTTGCCTTGTTTCTATGTGTCCCTGTGTGTTTCTGTAATGTAGTGGCATTTTGGTAAGGCCTTCTCCTTTGGCCCATCCCTGTTCTGTAGTGTAGGATTCTCATAAAAGGTGAGTGTCCGGGGCCAGGTATCCTTAGATTGTTGGTGGGGTCGTGGATTGCGGCCTGTTAGTAGTGGGTGGAGCAGTGTTGAAGTCAGAAGGATGGTTTGTGGTTGTGAGAGGAGGAATGGTGTGTGTCGCTGGCATGTAGAGCCGGTGGAGTAAGTGGCTTGGTGGCAGCAGCGTATGGGAGAACTGGAGCTTTGAAGGAAAGGTGACTGGTAAGGATGGGGGTCTTATGTGTTCCTGGTGGCTAATATCAAAATTCCTCATAGAGCTTCAATTGGAGAGTTACAGCTGTATACCTCTGGAGGTATACAGCATTAATTGGGAGGTATACAGCTGCAATTAGTGAGGTATTCAGGGAATACGTGATAATGGCTCCTATGGGAAGAGCCAGACATGTATTATGTATATATCTTTTCCTCTATCTCTTCCGTAACTTTATTTTTTTTTTATTTTGGATAATTCCTGAAGAAGACCCTTGATTGAAATGTCGATTCTAACTCTAGTTTCTATTTTTAGCGGCATTTAATATTATGCCTCTATACAGTGGAAGAAGGATCATCTCCCTTCTTCTACTGCCGATTCCTCTACCTGTGCTCCCGGCATCATGTTTGCCTTCCCACAGTCCCGTTACACAGCATGATTGATTTAAGGCTTACTGACATTATCACCTGCCCAGGTCCTTTTCTCAGTTGTGCTTTTATCACTGCTCTCCCACCCCCCATTAAGTATTGTGTTTTCAGGTTCTTGTTCCCAATGTGCATTACCTTGCATCTCTTCGTGATCAAATCTCTTCTACCATATCCTGAACCACTTTTAAAATGTTTCCAGGTCCTCTCTCAGTGCTCTGATCCCATCCTCACTATCCACCTTCTTGCAGATCTTCGTGTCATCAACAAAGAGGCAGATCTTTCCCTGAAAACCTACCCTATGTCACAAATGAATATGGTAAATAGGACGGGCCCCAGGACAGAGCCCTGTTGTGGTACCCTGCTCACTACCGCCTACCACAGAGGAGACTCTGCTCACTACTGTTACTATTTAAAATGAGCATTGGCTCAATGGCTGTCTTCCTGTATTTTACTACTACTGCTACCCCCTTTGTGTCCATCCTTTAGCCAGTTCTCCACATATGTAGAACTTTCATATGTCTTTCATTAAACAGACTGCTTGAACTTCAAAATGTATGATCTGGACCTATGGATAGAACAAGGTGGTTAAATGTAAATTACGCAAAAGAACTTCTTCCTTAAAAATTTGGTTAGGGTAGCTGAGTCTAGTAGGGATCAAATAGCTACATCCCTAATACATCCTGAGAGTACCCATGTGGAATTGGTTTTCTATTTGTGGAAGGTGATGGGTCGGGGAAGGAAAAATGGTCAAACCCAGTTTTGAGATATATTAATTTCAAATGGGGAGTTCAGAGCAAAGACTTCAGGTCAGGATCTTCATTGAGACCAGTACAGTGAGCATGCAATTCTGTTGTGTTGAACTTCGTGATTTTAGTGATAATTTTAGAGATCGTTTTCCATGTTGGCTTTTGCCTTTATTAATTAATTTTTTCCTCAGAGCAGGTTTGGAACCCTGATGCATTTTATTTTGGCCTTGCAGTTTTGCGCATTCCTGGGATCCTGCTTGGCCATTTGCTTACCTCATTGTACTGGAGTTGACTCGATCACTGCCTGCAGACTGCTGGCTGCCTCCATTCTCATTTTTGGTAGGTACCTGATCAGACTAGAAACAAAACAACGGGCATGGAATGGAAAGAGTACCATGGGGGACAAATATAGTAACAACAACATCAGTACAAAGGGAGAGAGAGTAACACTGGTGGAATAAATAAAGTAACACAGAGGAGAGAGTGTGTTAAACATACAAACACAGCAGCAGCCCAGATGGAGAGTGAGTACCAATGGTGGATAAACACAGTATAACAAGAATACAAAGGATGAGAGTAAACGGGTATGGATAAAAATGCAGTATAGCACAGATGGAGAGAGAGACCACAGTGTGGTAAAACATTAAAACATAATAGGAAGAGAGTAGCATAAGTGTGGATATACACAGCAGTACAACAACACAGAGGAAGCGGGCAAAGAGTATCACAGGTGTGGATAAACATAGAAACACATCACCACCACAGAGGCTGAGAGAGTACCATCGATGTGAATGAGCATAGAAACACATCACCACCACAGAGGCGGCGAGTACCATGGGTGTGGATGAACATTGAAACAAAAATACCACGACAGAGGGAGAGTACCATGGAGGTGGATGAACATAGAAACACACCACCACCACAGAGGGGAGAGTACCACGGATGTGGATAGAAACAGAAATTGTAGGCAGATAAGGACCGCCATGTCCATCTAGTCTGCCCATAAGAATGAATATAGAAACACACCACCACAGAGACGGAAACAGTACCATGTGTGGAGGAACACAGAAACACACCACCATCATAGAGGGGAGAGAGTACTATGGGTGTGATGAACACAGAAACACAACACCACCACAGAGAGGGAGAGCGACTATGGGTGTGGATGAACATAGAAACACAACACCACCACAGAGAGGGAGAGAGTGCCATGGGTGTGGATGAACATAGAAACACACCACCACCACAGAGGGAGAGCGTGCCATGGGTGTGGATGAACACAGAAACACACCCACACAGAGGGAGAGTACCAGGGTGTGGATGAACACATAGAACACCACCACAGAGGGGAGGGAGTACCAAGGGATGGATGAACACAGAAACACAACACCACTATAAAGAGGAAGAGAGTACTGTGGGTGTGGGTGGACATAGAAACACAACACCACCGGGAGATACCATGAGGGTGGATGAACACAAAAGCACAACACCACCACAGAGAGAGAGAGCGAGCATGGGTGTGGATAAACATAGAAACGCAACACCACCACAGAGGGGAGAGTACCATGGGGTGGATGAACATAGAAACACAACACCACCACAGAGGGAAAAGAGTACCACGGATGTGGATGAACACAGAAACACAACACCACCACAGAGGGGAGAGAGTACCAGGGTGTGGATAGAAACATAGAAATTGTCGACAGATAAGGACCGCCAGGCCCATCTAGTCTGCCCGATAAAATGAACATAGAAACACGCTACCACCACAGAAAGGGAGAGAATATCATGGGTGTGGATGAACACAGAAACACACCACCACGACAGAGAGGGAGAGAGTACCAAGGTGTGGATGAGCATAGAAACACAACACTACCACAGAGGGAGAGAGTACCATGTTAAACAGGCTTGTACATCTGATGCTGTATTGGATGAGAATGACAAATTACAGATAACGTGCTTCCTCTTGTTGGGACTTCCGTGTAGTGCTGTCATTGTCTCAGCTAAGTACCAGTTCAGACCTAAGGACAGAGGGCCTTTAGAACACTGAGCTTCTCATAGTGGCCCAAATACCCAATAGAAATGCAACAAACATAGCAACATAAGACCAGTACTGAGGGAAAGGTACCAGAGGTGTGGAAGCCGTGAGAAACACAACAGAGGAAGACAGAGTACCACAGGTGTGGGGCAACATAGTAGCACACTAGCAGCACAGAGGAAAGGGGTTCCACAGGTGTGGATCAACATAGAAACACAATGGAGAGTGAAGATAAACAGCATTACGACAACACAGGAAGGGCAGAGAGAGAATTATGAGTATGGATAAACATATTAACACAACAGCAGATTGAGGGGATATCATGGGTGTTGATAAACCTAGCAAAACAGCAACAGCACAGATGGAAGAGAGAGAGAGAGAAAACATCTGTTGGGTGTAAATAAACTGCTAAACCAACAGTACTATAGTGGGAGACAGCTGCACCACCAGTGTCGATAAACATATTAATACAACATCAACAGAGAGAGTACCCAGATGTGGACAGACATGGAAACAACTGAGAGAGAGACAGTGTATCATGGGTGTTGATTGACACAGTAACACAGCAGCAGCACAGAGGAGAGGGGCACCATGGATGTTGACAAAGAGGAACACAACAACAAAGAACACGAGTGCAAACAAAAAGTAAAACAGAGGAAAGAGAGAGTACTGTGGGTATTTATAAATATATTAACCCAACAGTAAAGGAAGACTGCACTTTGGCACAGCTAGACAGCAGAACAAAAACAGCACAGAGGAAGAGGGAGGAGGACCATGGTGTGAATATGTAGATAAACGCAACACAAACACAGACTGAAAGAGAGTACCAAGACGTGGATAAACAGAAATACAAGAAGAGAGAGTACATTGTGCATGGATAAACATAGTAACACCACAGCAAGGTAGAGGAACAGAGAGTACTATACCACACGTGTTAATAAATGTATTAACACAATAGATGAAAGAGAGAGTACCAGTGGGTGGATAAACATAGAAGAAAAAGAATTGGCATTTATATAGCACTTTCATACATAGTGTATCCAAAAGCACTTTACAAACAATGAGAAACTGGTAGTGAAGGGTCTGTAAACAGTGAGGCAGCCGCTTTGCACATCAACACCCACACACAGCGTTGGACAATTGCATGAAGCGTTTATCAGAAGGGAAGAGTTTCCATGACCTGGGGAAAGCCCCCTGGGGTCTTTTAGTTCCACCTGAAACCCAACAGGACAGCACCAGAGATGGATAGGAGGGACCTCGGTTTAATGTCTCATCTGAAGAACGGCACCCCTAGTACTGCACTTGGGTGCCAGCATTTATGGTATGAGCCCAATCCTGGAGTGGGACAGAACCCACAACCTTCTGGCCCAGAGGCAGATGTGTTACCGACTGGGCCATGCAGACGCAACGAAACATAGCAAAACAAGAGAGAGAAAATGCAAGGAACAGTGGGTGTGGATAAACACAGCAACACAGCAGTACCACAGAGGAAGAGAAGGTGCCACAAGTGTATATTAACACAGAAACACATCACCAGCACAAAAAGAGAGAGAATACTACAGGTGTCAATAAACAGAGAAACACATTACAGACATGGCAGGGAGAGAGAGAGAGAGAGCACCTTTTGTGGATAAACAGAAATACAGCAGAAGAGAAAATGCAATGGGTGTGGATAAACTTAGAAACACAACATCAACACAAAATTCTAGAGGGTACCATGGGTGTGGCACACAATAACTTGACACTCAGGCAGAAGAAGGTTTAGTACCACTTACTCCTTACTCAAAGGGGCTGATAGAGAAAATCTGGGAAAATGTAGGCCAGTGAACCTGGCATCTATAATGGGGAAACTTCTGGAGGCAATTATTAAAGTGGGGACAGTCAGATTCTTAGAGGAAACAGAAACACCACCGTGAGAGAGAGAGAACCAAGGGTGTGGATACAGTAAACATTAAAACACAACAACAGAGGAAGAGAGTGTGCCACTAGTGAATACACAAAGCAAAGCAATACAACACCAACACAGTGGGAAAATGAGTACTATGGTGTGGAGGTCAAGTATATGACCCCATCACAGAAGGAGATTGAGTACCAAGGGTGTGAATTACAGTAACATAGAAAACAACAGAGAAAGTTAGAGTTTGTGGTGTGATAGAAAACATAGCAACAGAGGAAGAGACAATTATCACGGGTATCCATAAAATTCGCAACACAGCACCAGCTCAGAATGAGATCTGTACCACGGTGTGGATAAATGGAGAAATACAAAACAGGAAGAGAGAGAATCATGATGTGGATAAACAGAGCAACACACCAACAACACCAAGGAAAAGGGTACCACAGCTGTGGATAAACCTAGCAATACAACAACTCAAGAAGAAAGAGAGTACCATGAGTGAGAGAGATATGTTTGATATAAATAAGCATTCTAACCCAACAGTACCACAGAGGGGAGAGAGAGTACCACTGGTGTGAATAAACATATTAATCCAACAGTACCACAGAGGGGAGAGAGTACCACAGGTGTGAATAAATATTAACCCAACAGTACCACAGAGGGGAGAGAGTGCCATGGTGTGAATAAATATATTAACCCAACAGTACCACAGAGGGAGAGAGAGTACCACGGGTATGAATAAACATTAACCCAACAGTACCACAGAGGAGAGAGTACCACGGGTGTGAATAAACATATTAACCCAACAGTACCACAGAGGGAGAGAGTACCACTGGTGTGAATAAATATTAACCCAACAGTACCACAGAGGGAGAGAGAGTGCCATGGGTGTGAATAAATATATTAACCCAACAGTACCACAGAGGGGGAGAGAGAGTAGCACGGAATGGAATAAACATTAACCCAAAAGTACCACAGAGGGAGAGAGATCACTGGTGTGAATAAACATATTAACCCAACAGTACCACAGAGGGAGAGAGAGTACCACGGGTGTGAATAAACATATTAACCCAACAGTACCACAGAGGGGGGAGAGAGTACCACAGGTGTGAATAAATAACCCAACAGTACCACAGAGGGAGAGAGAGTGCCATGGGTGGAATAAACATTAACCCAACAGTACCACAGAGGGAGAGAGAGTACCATGGGTGTGAATAAACATTAACCCAACAGTACCACAGAGGGAGAGAGAGTACCACAGGTGTGAATAAACATTAACCCAACAGTACCACAGAGGGGGGAGAGAGAGTACCAGTGTGAATAAACATATTATTACAACATAGACACAGGGCAAGAGAGTACAACAGGTTTGGATAGATATAGCAACATAACACCAACAAAGAGGAAAAGGCTACCACAAGTATGGCTAAACATAGAAACACAACAGAGGAAGTGAGAGCACCACATGTGTAGGTAAACACAGAAACAGCAGAGCAAGAGAGAGTACCATTAGTGCCAATGAATATAGTAACACATCAACAGAGAAGAGAGTACCATGGGGTGGATGAACACAGTAATACATCAACAGAGGAGAGAGTACTATGGAGTGTTTAAATGTAGGTACCTTTAGTGAAAGGAAAAGGACAAAGGATAACATACAGTAGAAAGGATAGGGAAGGATGTGGTAAGTACAGGGTACAGTGTGAAGAAAACAGGTAATACTGAATGAATATTTTATTTGGTGCTCACAGTTGAGGAGGCAGGTCCACTCCTAGCAGCGAAAGAAAATTCAAGTGGGATACAGGGGAGAGGTATGAGATGGGAAGGATAACATGGGAGTGGGTACTAAAGGGACTAGAGAATTTTAAAGCAGCAGTGCTAGTTAATAAAATGTACTTTTAAAATAGCTATGTGAAACAAGCCCCACAAATGGCAACACTTGAACCTTTGTTTTAAATGTTTTTTTGTTTTCTTTATTTTTTCTGACAGTTAAGCACATTCTCTTGCCAGAAGTGTCATACTGGATTCAGAGGAAATAGGGTGCTGCCATTCTCTCATTGGTTATTTTGTCTGATGTAACTGGAATACACCACCCTTCCTTTGTCTGCTGAGTGTTTATAGGACAAGCAGTGTAAACAAAGGATGAAAAAAATAGGAAATGGTATGGGGCTGCCATATTTCTTGTGGATCCACACAACATTATATAAATGTGTTGGGAACCAGTTCTCAGAAAACAGTAGTAAACAGCAAAAGTTAAATCTGAATTTTAACCTGCCAGGCAGTGCAAAAATGTTGGCAGTAATGAACACTTCCTGATGAACTAGTACTGCTGCCTTGAAAACTGTTAATCACCAAGGCCAGACAGGATTCACCTTAAGGTGCTAAAGGTAACTAGGTGTTGGTGGAGCCACTGGTAGTTCTGTTTGTAGAATCAACAGCAAGGGGTGTAGTTCCTAAGGACTGCAGGTGCAAATGAGTCCCTTACACAAAGGGGTGATAGGAAATCCAGGAAACGATGTGCGTGAGCCTGACATCGATAATGATGAAACTTGAAGACAGCTATTAAACAGGGCACAATCACAATCTTAGAGAAAAGGGCTTAAAGAATGGGAACCAGCATGGATTCATTAAGGGCCAGCCGTGTTGGACTAATAGAATTGACTTTTAAATGTAGCGCAACAAATTGCAGGTGGGCTAGGCAGTGGATATACTATACATGGATTCTGACAGAGTCTTCTGTGTGGTGCTGTATAGGACACTGGTTAAGAAGGTGAGTGATCTGGGATGGGGAAAAAAAGAACTAGATGGGTCACAAACTGACTGACCGAACCCAGAGGGTGGTCAGAATGTTAACTCTGGGCAGTGCATTGATTTGTGGGGTTCCGTAGGGGCCAGTTCTGGGACCACTCCTGTATGTATATCTGTGATGTAGCAGGGTAAGGGGTATGATGACAGTCTGAAATGCCTCAACATGTATTCACTGGAAGAAGGAGGAGGGGTGCAGTATGGCCACTTACGCAGCAGCATACTGAGGGAGCTCTTACTTTGGTTTGAAACGCTTGGATTTTCCATGCATTTCTTGCTTAATTCATCTCATTTCCTTAAGTTGGAAAACCAGAAAACCAGACCATCTTCTACTTCAGGTGAAGAGTTTCACTCGCCACATGTATGTTCTTACAGAAAAGTTCTTCGCCTGACTCAGCCCTGGTAATGGAGTGCCTGTCGGAGTGAGTCACTGCTATGCATTCTCCTCGATGGGAACATCAAAGGAGCCGGCTTCGAAACAGCAAGACTGGTGTTGACGAGTATCTGTGATTGACTCAGCAACACCAGCATCCTAATTTGAATTCGCCAGAGATTGTCATCAAGAATTAACCAGGATAACATATCAGGAATACAAAAGAGCATTCTGAAGGTGAAGAACAAAGCACTCTGAAGGTGATTGAAGGTATGGCAACTTCTCCCGCTTTGCAAACCCAGACTCGATCAGCCGGATGATGCTCATTAGAATCTTTAGGCACGGCAATGGATAGAGTCTTGCTCATGTTAGAAAGATAAGAGAGAAAGCAAGACGCAATGGATGCAAAATTGATCTTCTACAAAAGAAATCATGAGTACAAAAGAAAGAGCTGAGACCAGTACTAAACAAATTGAGAAAAGTTCCAAGAAAATAATTGCAATTGAAAATAAGGTGATCGCTCTTGAAGCAAATAAATGCTGCAGTTGTAAAGGAAAATTAAAATACCCATAGGAAGATCGAAAATCGTTACAACCAGATCAGCTACAAGAATTTAAGGATTGTCGGCCTTCCTAATCATTTGAATTCAGAATTTGAGAATGTGTGAGAGTTGATTAAAACATTTTTATCAAAGTATTTGACCTCCTTCAGAAAACCTGCCATTTATTACTAAGGCTTTTAGGTTACATAAAAGATGGCAAAAGTGGGCACCCATGGAAGTCTTACATCAGCGGCTTTATCGGACCTGATCCTGAAGCTAAAAATTTCAGTCTTAATCAGTTTTGCCTTCGAGTCTGATAGAAACTTGCTTGTTAAATTATCCAGAATAAAGGGAATTTTAATGTATAAATCACATAGATTTTTCATTTACCCTGACTTTTCATATCAGACACAGCAGTGACGATGTGCTTCTTTCCAGCTGCTGGCACCTGCAAAAGTTCGGATTTCTTATGGGAATAAAACATATTTTCTTTGAGATCGATCAGTTCGTTGCTTTTTGAGCACACAGTATGAGCCCGATTCTTCTAAAGAAGGGTGTCATCCAGTAATTCTGATAAGGAATTGTCTGCAGCTGCTTTAGAAATTAAAGAAGAAATGAACTGAATGTGATTTATGACTGAATAACTGATCGGATTTGTTAATCTGTATAATAATAATAATAATAACATTGAAAAAGATGAGATGTTACCAAAGATGTTCCAAAGGTGGAAGCAAGGAGGAGACTGCTAACTACAGGCCAGTCAGCTTGACTTGGTAGGGAAAAATCATGAATCGCTATTAAAGGAAAAGTTGGTGAAATGCCTTGTGGCCAGTGAACTGCAGGATCCAAGGCAGCATGGCTTCATGGAGGGAGGTCTTGTCAGACTAACCAGACTGAGTTCTTTGATTGAGTTACTAAGGTAGTGTATCTGGGTGCAGGACTGGCCTACCTGGATTTCAGTAAAGCCTTTGACACTGTTCCCACAGAAGATTGATGAACAAGTTGAGTAGTCTGGGAGTGGTCCTAAATTTAGTCAGGTGGGTAGAGAACTGGCTCAAGAACAGGTGGCATAGGGTGGTGATAAATGTAGTTCACCGGGTGGGTAAAGTGACTGGTCGGGTACCATAGTGGGTCACTACTGGGCCCAGTCCTCTTCAGTGTCTTTATCAGTGACATTACAGAGGGGCTGGAAGGGAAGGTATGCCTCTTTGCAGGTGATACAAAATCTGCAACAGAGTGGACAGACCTGGTGGAGTGGAAAGTGTGAGAAAAGACCTAAAGAAGCTGGAGGAGTGGTCACGAGTCTGGCAACTGAGTTTTGCGCAAAAATTGCAAAATCATGCACTTGGGTCACAGAAACCCGACAGTGACTTACCAACTGGGTGGGGAAGAGCTTGCAGTAACAGACAGGAAAGGGACCTGGGGTGATCTTATCCGAGGACCTGAAGGTGGCTAGGCAGTGTGGCAAGGCGGTGGGTAGCTTAACAGGATCCTTGGATGCATGGGCAGGGGTATCACCAGCAGGGAAAGGGAGGTTATTATACCACTGTATAAATCATTGGCGAGACCTCACCTGGAGTACTGCATCCAGTTCTGGAGGCTCCACCTTAGAAAGGACATAGGAGGGGGCTTTTCAGAGGAGGGCAATCAAAATGGTGCAGGGCCTGCATCAGAGACCCATACAAGGAAAGGCTCAGAGAATTAATCATGTACTCACTGAAGGAGAGGAGGGAGATAGGTGACATGATGGAGGCTTTAAAATATCTCACGATATAAGTGTAGGAGGGGAGCATCTTCCATTGTAAAAGATGCTCAAGACAAGGGGCATTCTGTGATGCTGGGGAGGCTTAGGGAAATGTGAGGAAGTTGTTCTTCTCTGAGAGGGTGGTAGATGTTTGGTGCCTCCCAGAGGAGGAGGAGGTGAGTGGGGCAAAGACAGTTGAGGGTTAAGAATGCATGGAATAGGCATAACAAATTTTAGAAAAAAGGCAAGGGGGGTAGTCGAGGACAGTAGGGATAGTAAGGCCTGTTTAGGCAGGAGATTGGGCAGACTGGGTGGCCATGGGTCCTTTTCGTCATTAACTTCTGTGTCTCTATGTTATAGAGATTTTGAATATATTATTTGCCTCTCTGTTCCAGTTAAAGGGAGTTTAGATATAATGTTTTTCATAAATATATATAGGTCTGAATAAAAAATATATATATTTTTTTATATATATATATATATATATATTTTTTTTTTTTACTTTTCGAAATAGCCTTTGAGCCAAGGCTCTTTACAAAGGTTCCACGTCATGGGACAGATCACAGACATACAGTCAGTAGTGGTACAGAGTACTGGACATAGGAATACAAATAGTCATTGTTACATTATTGAAGTATTATAAATACTGCTGGAAAAAATGACATGGTTGTAGAGGCCCAGCAGAAGGACTTGGCGACCAGGGTTAGAGGGGTGCAGAAAGGGGCCCCTGAAAAGCGGGCACAGAGGCAGTAGCAGAGAACAATTGTCATGATAGTGCAGGGCAGGAGGAGGCTAGGAGGCAGGCAGTAAACTGGGGTGCGTGGTCTGCAAGTGGGGAGCGGAGGGAGGGCAGGTGAGCTGGGTGGTGAAGGAGAGCAGAGAAAGGGAGTTGTGGAGAGAGGAACAGGAGGGCTGGAAGGGGAGGTGAGGAGAGCAGAGGAGGGGTTATGCAGGGGCAGAAGTCATGGCTGAGTAATGGGGACTGAGGGGTACAGCCCTGGGATTATTTATAGGCGACAGCAGCTTGGCCAGGGTGACCAGCGGGCACCGTGTCAGACTTTGGTGAAACAGGCAAACACAATGCTGGAGGTAAGGTGGTGCTTGAGATCGAATTTGAAGTTGAGACGGCTGGTGGAACTAGGAATAACCTCGGTGACCTCACTGAGCCATAGTGGAGCTCTCTAGAAAATGCACGCTGCCCGAGTACTGTGCGCTGAATGACACCAGAGCTCCCCCGCGTTTCCTCTGGTGCTGTACTCAGAGCCTGACGTGGTGAAGATGCCAGTACACAGACCAAGCACCTTCCTAACAGTGCTTTTTTGCCTAGGAGGCAGGTGAGGAATTTGATCCTGCCCCCTAGAGACAGGAGGTTGGTCTGATCATAGAGGAGCAAGTATGGGTTAGTTGATTGGCATCCAGGATGAGCCTGCAGGCCTTATGAGTGCTGTATGTACCTCTTGAGCATGGAATCCGTGGCTGCCTATAGACTACCAGGCCATAGTCAATGGTTGATGGGATGGAGCTTGTGACTAAGAGGCAGAGGGCTGCAGGGGTAAGGTTTTTCTGTGTCTGTATAGTACTCCCAGCTTGGAGTTTACTGCCTTGACTACCAGGTCAACGTGTTGAGCAAAGGATAGGGGTGTCGCCCAGGGTGACCCCAGGTACTTGAAGGAGTGTACCTGTTCCAGGGAGCTAGGACTTTGTTGGAGATGGCTATGGAGGAATCTTTCTTGAGCTGGGGGCTGGATAGGAACATGGTCTTGGTCTTTTGTAGTTGAGCAGAAGCTTGTGCTCAAAGAACCAGTCCTCTGCTTTGCTGAAGGAGTGCTGAAGTGCTGATTGGAGAGACTCAATTTGTGAGTTGCTGTTCAGATGACGGCATCATCTGCATAAAGGATTATTTTGGAGTCACAGACTTCGGGAGATTATTTAAAATAGGCTGAAGAGAAGGGGTCCTAGGATAGACTCCTGGGGTACACCCAGCAAGACTACCCTAGGTCCTGACATAGTTTGTCCTATCTTGACTCATTGTTATCTGAGAGACAAGTAGTCCTGGAACTAGCGCTGCATTGGCAGCCAATCCCACCCGTAGCTGACCAGTAGGAGGATGTGGTTGACAGTGTCGACGGCTTTAGTTAAGTCTATGAACACCAACTCAACCAATTTGCCTTCATCCATTGCTCAATGCACGTAGTCAGAGTACTCCACCAGAGCGGTAGTAGTACTGTGTCCATGTCTGAACCCGTGCTGGTTGGGGTGTTGCATTTGGTATTTGTTGCGTATTACTAACATACTAAAATGCCAGCAGAATAGGCCTAACGGTCTTTCGTGTTCTGCTCGCTTGGTCAGCTCCCCACCCTGGGAGCTGACCCGTGCCCCTCACCCTCTTTGGCTTCTCCTTCCCAGTCCCGGATATTCTTACTGCACTGAACTTTGCTTCCAGAACCCTTCCCTGTACCTGTCCCATCCCCACCCTTGAATCCTCCACTGTCTCTACCTCCACCAGCCCCCTGGGCAGCGATTCCATGGCTCCACCACCTTCTCAGCGAAGTAGCACCTCCTTCTTTCTCCCTGAATCTCCCCTCCAGCTTCCACCCATGCCTCTAGTTGCCCCCTTTCTTCAGAGCACCCTGACTGCTCCTCCCTATGTACTCTCTTCATGTACCTGAAGACCTCGATCATGTTCCCCGGTCCCCTCTCTCTTCCAATGTGTACATATTTAGCTCTTGAGCCTCTCCCCAGGTCCTGTCCCCCAATCCCCAGATCATTTTGGTTGCCTCTTCTGGACCTTCTCCAGGAGTTCAATGTCCCTCTTAGTGTGGCCTCCAAAACAGCACACAGTACTCTAGGTGCGGCCTCACCAAGAGTTATACAGAGGAGTATCACTCCTTCCTTCTGGAGGTGATCCCCAGCGATGCATCCCAGCATCCTGTTGGCCTTGGCCGCTGCCCTCCTACAAATCTCAGAGTTGTTCATCTTGACATCCACCACCACCCCTCTCAGGTCCCTCTCAGCCATCGAGACTTGTAGCATTCCTCCCCAGGGTGTACACTTGGCGGGTTTCTGGCTCCCAGGTGCAATACCTTGCATTTCCTGCATTGAACCTCAGCTTCCACTTTCTAAGCCACCTTTCCAGAGCCTCCAGGTCCCGCTGTAGGCCACCCTCCCTCCTACCCATCCACTACCCCCAGTTTTGAGTCATCCGCAAAGAGACCCTCTCACTCCTGATACCCTTCCTTATGTCAGAGATGTAGGCATTGAACAGGAGGGCCCAAGGACCAATCCCTGAGGGACCCAACAATGACCCTCCTGGGGATAAGACTAACTCGCCAACCACGTCCACCCTCTGGGTTTAGTCCTGGAGCCAACTGCCTATCCATCTGATCATCTGGTTCCCCACCCCTGTTTCTCCCAGCTTATCCAACAGGCCTCCGTGAGGAACAGAGTCAAACGCCTTGCTGAAGTCAAGAAAGAGGACGCCCACCGGTCTACCCAGGTCCAAGGCACTCATCACCCAGTCATAGAACTCCACAAGGTTTGTCTGACACGATTTTCCCGGACAAATCATGCTGTCTATTGTCCAGGCACCCCGACTTTTCCAGGTCCCCCCAGCCTCTCCTTGACAATACCCTCCATCACCTTGCCCACCACCGATGTCAGGCTGACGGCCTGTAGTTCCCTGCCACCTCCCTTGACCCTCCCTTGTGGATAGGCACTATATGCGCCACCTTCCAGTCCTGGGGCACCCACCCTGTCCTCAGAAAGATGCTGAAAAGCTCCGCCAGGGTTTCGCACGACATCCGCCAGTTCCTTCAGCACTCTGGGATGTAATTTATCCGCCCCAGTGCTTTCTCCATCTTAAGGGACCTGAGGGCTTCCTCACTCTCTCTGCCATGCTTTCCACCTCCACAAGCTCATCCCCTGCTTTGCCTTTCCCTCCTGCCAGTGATGGCCCCCTTCTCCCCAGACCCGCCAATTGGTAAGAGTCCCCCCAGTTTCACCATCTCCTCCCATGTATGGTGCAGCCCCCCATTTGCCTTGGTGAAAACTGAGGCGAGGTACTCATTTAGTACCTCAGCCTGCTCCCGGTCTTGTGCCCATCCCTCTCTGTTTTAATCCTGCTAATCTGCCCTTCACCTTCATTTTCCCCAGTGTACCTAAAGAACCCTTGTTCCTCTCTCCTAATTTCCCTGGCCAGGTTCTGCTCCTTCCTTGCCTTAGCCACTCTCACCACCCTAGTGGCCCTTCTAGCTATCAGCTCATACTCCCTTTGATCCCTTTCACTCCTTGAGCACTTGAAATGCCTGTAAGTCGCCTTCTTTCCCTCACCACCTCCTGAACCTCCTGGTTCACCAGCAGGGTTTCTGGGCCCTACTGCATTTTCATTTTACTCTTGCACAGGTGCTGGTAGCTTCCTGCACCCCTCCTGATGATTTGCCACCTACTGTCAGTGTCCATGTCTGGCCCAATCCCATCCAAATGCTCCTTAAGGATCCTTCCCACTTCCTTGAAATCCGCCCCTGAAGTCAGTTACCTCCGCCTTTGTGCAGCCTTCTACCCATCCTGGATCCAGGCAGAACCAGACCGTGGCATGGTCGCTCCCGCCAACAGGTCCCTTACCTTCAGGCCCCCAATCTGGTCACTGTATGCCAGGACCACATCCAGTATCTGCGCCTCCTGGTCGGTTCCTCCACCTGCTGAGTTGATCCACCATAATCTTCTGTAGGGCCTTGGATAGGGGAGAGGATTGAGATCAGCCCGTAGTTGGAAACACAGGTCCTGTCACCACTTTTGTGGATGGGAGTGACCAGCGCTGCTTCAGACTGCTGGGAATTGTGTCAGGGACAGCAATTTGTTGAGTAGTTTAGTTATGAGTATGATGAACACATCAAGAGTGAGAAATACCAGCTTTATATCTACTCCGCTCACCCCATTCTGGTCTTTCCAAGCACTTTCTTTACATAGAACGCCGCCTTCTTGACGGTTACTGTCTTGAACTAGAAGTCCGGTGGGAGTTACTGGATGAGTTGTTACAGGAGGGATCCTTGTAGTGTAGGTAGTCAGGAGGGAGGACTGTGCTTACATCAGTGAAGGCTGAGTTGAAGGACTCCACAATGAGGAGTGGGTCCGAGGTTGGAGAGTCGATGTTAAGTATTATAGATTGAGGGCTCCCAACCAATCTGAGCGCTCCTTTCCCGCACGTGAGGCACTCTTATTCTGTGAAGAGCATCTCATGCACAGATGCCCTGGAAAGGGGCATGTTCTGGGAAGGTTTTTTTTTTAATATATTATCGATCGCTCTCGATCAATAATATATTGATATGTCCTGTCCACTCGTTGCTGAAAATGGGTGCTTTCACTTGCCTTCAGCTTGAGCCAGAGCAGCTCAGCCGCTCACTGTTCTTGCTCAGTCGGCGCTGAAACCACCAATGCCAGCAATGAGTGGCCTGGGACGATACAGATAACTGAGGGTGTTTCTTTTCATCCTTCCCCAGGAGATTTTTATGTTCTCCAAGGGACCTTTACCGTGACCCCAGCTTCTATCTAGCAGTTCCTTGTGGTGGTCAGCTTTGTCCTTCCGTGATTAGGTGTGTACAGTGGTTTGGGCAGACCTGTAAAACTGGTGGTCATGTTTGTTCCCGGTGGCCCTGGCTTTTGACCAAAGGTTGTCCCTTTCCTTCATCTTGGCTAGGAGCTCGCGGTAATCCAGCCATTGATGGTCCACACTTTTCTCCTTTTTACCGGTGCATAGAGGTCAAGTATTGCTGACACCATCGACAAAGTACTTTATGGCCTGGTCCAGGTCAGGTAACGTGTCATGGAGAGAGAGGACAGTTTTGAGCGCCCTAGCTGACCTCTTTTTCAGGACCCTGCTCTCAATTATGGATGTTGGCTGCTTATGATCTTTTTTCTTTTCTTGTTATGGTTTCTAACTTTGTGCTGCATTGCTCTCCCTATGACATGGACTGGATACCATCCAATATGTAAAATGCTTACATTTTAAAATTGTAAATTAGCAATAAAATAAATTATAAAAAAAGAGAAAGAAGGGACGGAGGATATGATAAAGCTTGCAAGTTGGTGAATGGGTTCAATGGAATTGACACAGGAAACCTGTTCGATTAGGAACCTGCCCACCAGGGGCATGTTCTCAAACTGGAGGGGCGGTTCAAAAGGACATTAGGAAGAATTAGGTGGAACAAACTTACTGACAAGGTTGTGGAGCAAAGTCAAAGCAGGATTTAAGTGGAAGTCAGGAGTTATCAGAGGGAAGGGGTGATGGGGAGGGAGGAAGAGTAGAACATCTCCAAGTTAGGAATCTTGGTACCGACTAGATGGACTGTTCAGGTCATTTTCAAGTCTCATGTTTCTGTGTTTCCATAGCAACACACCCCACCCCCACTAAAGAGAGTACCACAAGCCTGAAGGCATGTGTTAGAGCTTCTAATAAGCTCTATATTTTGTTTGCTGGTCCTGCTTGTCATCCCGGGCTAAGTACAGTCTTGGAGGAATGTACTTAACTGGTTCTGCTGTTCTCCAGGGCTAACACCCGATCATAGCTTCTAAAAAGCTCTCATATTCACTGCAAACTGTTGAATCTTCCATGGCTATAGCCCTGCTCTGACATCAGCTGCAGGGATTCTGGGATTTCAGGATACAACAGATGTCTGTGTGGGAGTCAGTAGGATCAGCCAGATAGCATCTACTGTACTGCAGTAAACAGTGTGAAACATCCCCCCACACACACACACACACAACCTGCACGCGACCAACCCCACGCTTTGGTGTGGGTTCTCAGCGCTGACTTCCCTTGAAGCTGATCATCTTGATGTTTGACCATGTGGATGTGCTGTGCAGTGCCACTCGAAATCTGCCCTGGCCTGCCTGCACTAGTGATGGGCTGGCTGAGAATTTGCTACTGATGAATTTGCAAATTCTCTGGAATTCATGAAGTGCAAATTCAGTGCATTTGCAAAGTTTTGACCAGTGAAGTACTCTTTTTTGTGAACTGACCAAAATTCACTTTTGAAGTGACCACTTCACCAAAAAAATGCTACTTTGTAATAAAAATTCACAATTTAGGTGAAGTGACAGTTCCAAGGGTTCACGGAAACTTCACAGAGGTGAATTTTGGCTGTTTTGGCAATTTCACTCGTAGTTTAAATTCCCATCTCTAGTCTCCTTATGCTGCATTGCTCTTGATCTCCCAGCCTACAGTCAGCATTGTTCCTGTACTTGGATCTCTTTTCCCATCCCTGGCTCTCTTAATTCCTGGAGCAATCCCACTATTCCTCATTCCTCTCTAAATTTTGGTTCAGCTCCTCCGCTATTACCTGTCCTCCCTACCATCCCCTCCTCCTACTCCCTCTGCTTATACCCTGTCCTCCCTACCATCCCTCTGCTTATACCCTCTCCTTCGTACCATCCCTCTGCTTATACCTCTCCTTCCTACCATCCCTCTGCTTATACCCTCTCCTTCCTACCATCCCCTGCTTGTACCCCTGTCCTCCCTACCCTGTCCTCCTCTAATACCCTGTCCTCCCTACCATCCCTCCTCTGATACCCCTGTCCTCCCTACCATCCCTCCTCTTATACCCTGTCCTCCCTAACATCCCCTTGTCCTACTACCTCCACTTATACCCTGTCCTCCATACCATCCCTCCTCTTACTCCCTCCACTTATACCCTGTCCTCCCTACCATCCCCATCTCTGATACCCTGTCCTTCCTACCATCCTCCTCCTACTCCCTCCGCTTATACCCTGTCCTCCCACCATCCCTCCTCTTACTCCCTCCACTTATACCCTATCCTCCCTACCATCCCCATCTCTGATACTGTCCTCCCTACCATCCTCCTCCTTACTCCCTCCGCTTATACCCTGTTCTCCCTACCATCCCTCCTCTGCTATCCTATCCTCCTTACCATCCCTCCTCTGATACCCTGTCCTCCTTACCATCCCCTCCTCTTACTCCAGCCTCTGATACCCTGTCCTCCTTACCATCCCTGCCTCCTACTCCTCTGCTTATACCATGTCCTCCTACCATCCCTCCTCCTACTCCTTCCACTGATACCCTGTCCTCCTTACCATCCCCTCCTCCTACTCCCTCCTGCTGATGCCCTGTCCTCCATACCATCCCTCCCTCTCCTCGCTATCCTTTCCTCCCTACCATCCCTCCTTCTACTCCCTCCACTGTTGCACTGTCCTTCATACATCCCTCCTTCTACTTGCTCTGCTGATACACTGTCCTCCATCCCATCCCCTCCTCCTACTCCCTCCCGACACTGTCCTCCCTACCATCCCTCCTTCTACTATTCCTCTGCTGATACACTGTGTCTCCATAACATCCCTCTTCCTACTCCCTCTGCTGATGCACTGTTCTTCCTACAATATCCTCCCTACTCCGTCCGGCTGAATGATACTCTGTCCTGCCTACCATGCCCTCCTACTCCCTCTGCTGATACACTGTCCTCCCACCATACCCTCCTCCTCCCTCTGCTAATACCCTGTGCTCCATACTTTGCCATCCCTCCTCCTACTCCCTCTGCTGATACTGCCCTCCCTACCATACCCTCCTCCTACTCCTCCCTCTGCTGATGCACTGTCTTCCATACTATCCCTCCTCCTACTCTCTCTGCTGATACACTGTGCTCCATACCTCCTCCACCTACTCCTTCATGATGCACTATCCTCCATACCATCCCTCCACCTACTCCTCTGCTGATACAACGTCCTCCATACCATACCCTCCACCTACTCCCTCCGCTGATGCACTGCCCTTCATACCATACCCTCCCCTACCTTCCTTCTCTGATACACTGTCCTCCATACCATACCCTCCTCCTACTTCCTCCACTGATACTGTCCTCCTACCATACCCTCCTCCTACTCCCTCCGCTGATGCACTGTCCTCCATACCATACCCTCCTCCTTTCCTTCTCTGATACACTGTCCTCCCTACCATGCCCTCCTCCTACTCACTCCGCTGATGCACTGTCCTCCATACCATACCCTCCTCCTACTTCCTTCTCTGATACACTGTCTTCCATACCCTTCTCTCCACCTACTCCCTCCGCTGATGCACTGTCCTCCATACCATACCCTCCTCCCTCTGCTGATACTGTCCACCATACCCTCCTTCTACTCCCTCCGCTGTTACCCTGTCTTTCCTACCATCCCTTCCTCCTACCCCGCTGATACACTGTACTCACATCGCACTTCCACTCCCTCCACTGACACTGTCCCCATACCATATCCTCCTTCTACTCCTCTGCTGACACACTGTCTTTAATACCATACCCTCCACCTACTCCCCTGCAGATGCACTGTCCTTCCTACCATACCCTCCTCCTGCTTCCTCCGCTGATGCACTGTCCTCTATACCATCCCCTCATCCTATTCCCTCCACTGATACACTGTGTACTATACCATCCCCTCATCTTAACCCTCTGCTGATACCCTGTCCTTCCTACCATCCTCCTCCTACTCCCTCCACTGATGCACTGTTCTCCATACCATCCCGATCTCCCTCTCTTTGCTGATACACTGTCCTCCATACCATCCCTTCCTCCTACTCTCTCCGCTGATGCATTGTCCTCCAACCCATACCCCCTCCTACTCCCTCTGCTGATGCACTGTCCTCCATACCGTCCCTCTTCCTACTGCCTCCACTGTTGCCTGTCCTCCATACCATCCCTCCTCCTCTGCTGATGCAGTCCTCCATACCATACCGTCCTCATACTCCTCTGCTGATACACTGTCCACCATACCACCCCCTCCTCCCACTCCATCTGCTGATACTGTCCTCCATACCATCCCCTCCTCCCACTCCATCCGCTGATACTGTCCTCCATACCATACCCTCCTCCTACTTCCTTCTCTGATACACTGTACTCCCTACCATCCTCCTCCAACTCCCTCTGCTGATACACTGTCCTCCCTACCATACCCTCCTCCTACTCCTTCCGCTGATGCACTGTCCTTCATACCATACCTCCTTCTACTCCCTCCGCTGATACTGTCCTCCATACCACACCCTCCTCCTACTTCCTTCTCTGATGCACTGTCCTCCCATCATACCCTCCTCCTATTTCCTCTGCTGATACACTGTCCTCCCGACCAAACCTCCTCCTACTCCTCCGCTGATGCACCTTCCTCCATACCATACCCTTCTTCTACTTCCTTCACTGATGCACTGTCCTCCCTACCATACCCTCCTCCTACTCCCTCCGCTGATGCACTGTCCTCCATACCATCCTCTCCTCCTACTCCCTCTGCTGATGCACTGTGCTTCATATCATACCCTCCTTCTACTCCCTCCGCTGATGCACTGTGCTCCATACCATCCCTCCTACTACTCCCTCTGCTGATACACTGCCCTTCCCACCGTCCCTGCCACTATAACCCTGCCCTTCCTATCATCCCTGCCACTGTAACCTTGTCCTCCCTATCATCCTGTCTGCTGTAACCCTGTCTCTCTAACATCCCTCCTCCTGCTCCTCCACTGATACTCTTCTCCATACCATCCCTCCTACTCCTCCCTCTGCTATTATACTGTCCTCCCTACCATCTCCTCCTCCTACTCCCTCCACTGATACTGTCCTCCCTACTATCCTCTTTTCATGCTCCCTTTCCTGTAACCCTGTCCTATTTGACATCCCTCTCCTACTTACTGCTGTTATGCTGTCCTCCCTACCATCTCCTCTGCTGTAACCCTGTTCTCCCTACCATCCCTCCTCATCCTCCCTCCGCTGTTACACTGTCCACCTTACTATCCGCCTCCTGCTTCCTTCATTCTTCAGACCTTTGCTCCTTCGTAATCCCCCACTCCAAAACACTGCTGTACAACCTGTCGTCCCTTCTCTGCCCCTTCTCTGGAACGACTCACCGCTTCCTTAAAGACCATTCTTGTCATTTCCACCCATGCCTGCTCCTGCAGCCAACTCTGCCCACGCCTCCTCCTGTAACATTTCTAGTCTCCCTTGCCCCCACCACCTCCTCTAACACTTCCTCTTCTCCTACTGCTGCTTTCTGTCCATTTTCCCAATTTTTTATTTTTGTACCTTTTGACAAGTTACCTTATCTACCATTTTCCTGTTTTCACTGTGTCACAGTACAGTCAGTTGTGCTGTTCATCTGTTTTTATTTTACATTTGATGTTTGTGATCTAGGTTTGTTGAACTTCTCGTCGTTAATCCCACTCTTCTAGGTCACACCAGGAAATGAGCCTCGGCTGTCTGTGCCTTTTCTGGTTGCCAATTTGAAAGCGAATAAATTGATCCACGATATATGCTTGGGCCTCCAGGCAGCTGCAGCAGTGACTTGGTGAAATTGTATCCTCAATGGGGTCACCCACTGCTTCCTTTTGAACCACTGAGCACTAGTCTTTCTCTCAAAAACAATGCCATTATTTGGTTGAGCCCTCTCCTTCCATTGCTGTGGTGAGACAGCCACTTTAATACACTGATGAGTCCTAATTTGGATGACACACATGCCTGGGGTTTGCTGCTGTTAACCTTTGTAGATTCTTTCTAAAGCCAGCCATGATGAATTAATGGCACTTGCATTTATTACCCACAGTACAGTGCATTAGGGAATATGTATGCTCTAGGATCGTGGATATGTTGTTCATCCACACTGTTGGCATGTCCCTTCCACTTTAAGATGGACTGGAAGTCTTTAAGCTGGCTCCTCCCACCCACACAGGTGGTATATACCTCGGCTCCACCCCATGACGCCAGATCTTCCTTTCCGCTGGAAGATTCAGGTTGCCTCCCTCGTGCTCTTGCATCTTGTAGGCCCTGGCTTTCAAACCTTGTTATTCCAAAAATTCACCACGTGTTACGCCGGTGCCCTTGCGGACAGAAAATGTTGCCCGATCCCACACCACGTATGCGTCTATTGCCTCAGTGTAAACCATTACACCTCGGAATGCAATATGTGTCTCACCTTTCACCCCAACATCCTCGACAACCGTCTTGCACACCTGAAGCCTGGGAGGCTGGAGGAAGGAACCCTCGGTGAAATCCTAGGAGGCTCAGTGGGCGGTTTCCATGGCTGCGGGATCTGCCGAGTAGTGGAATGCATGCAAATGTTCGTGGAGAGCGGCTCATGCTGCAGAGACTTCTCAGAGCTTCTTCGTTCGCTCAACCTGGACTCCACCTCCTCGAGTTCCTTCCAAGAGTTGTGCCAGTCTCTCCCGACTAAGGGAGAAGCGCCTGTGGGTTCGCCTCCTCTCGATCCCGTAAGCAGGAGAAGGATCCAGGATTGTCTTCGTCTTGATGGAGTTGTTCTTGGGAGTGGGAGATCTCGATCCCAGGTACATGTGGTCTCGACTTCGGTTGAGATCGCTTCTTCGACCCTGGCTTTTCGGCTTTGTTGTCTGGTCAGTTGACCGAATTATCAGTCGATGATGTTGAAATTGTGATCGATCTGATCTCACCGACCGGCCCATTTATCTCTTGATTGAACCCCTAAACTGTTTTTCCAGATGACAAGACTCAGTCTGCTGGGGCTCCCATCGAAGAAGTGGTCCCTGATTCCGAAACCACCGGTCCCACTGGTGTCTCGAGCGACAGAGTTAGGCCCGCCCGATCTCAGTTGAGGTCTCGGACCTCTCGACCGACAGGCGAGGAAGACCATAAATGCTCTAAAAGAGACAACGCCATCGGTCGTCCTCGTCCTCCTCCTCGGATGAGGAGAGGTCCGCAGAAACTCGGCACTAAAGGACCTCATGTGGCAACAGCTGATTTTAACCGGGCAGAAGCGACCCGGCTTCTACAGCTCCATTAGCTTTCACCTCCTAGAGGGCAGACAACTCCTTCCGGAGCCAATCAAGTCAGTTCCTGTCCGTGAGCTGGTAAAACCTCGGTTCGGCCAAACCGGTCTCTCCATAGATTGTGGTGGAACCACCGCCCTAGCAGCCCGTGGGAGGTGCTCCTTCAAGGAAGACAAGCTGGACACATGGGCTTCCTCGGCGTCTTTGGTCACTGTCACCTTGGACCGCCCTCGGTGGTTCAAAGGTGACCTAAGCGATCGACGTTGTACCCGGATTCATCGGATTCGATGACTGACCTACATTCTCATCCGGGGATGACAAATCGGCCAGTGGGTTAGAGACAGAGGAAGGCCTTCGTCTTTCAGGTCGTTCTTAGCCTCATCTCTGAGTCCACAGGGATGCCCTGGAGCCAATCCAGAAAAGGCGGAGTACCCTTTCACGAACATCCTTAAGAGAGGGGAATACCCGACAGAGGCCTTTCTTGTGGCTGAAGGTATTGTTGGCCTGGCCCTAGAACTATGGCAGCGCCCTGCCTCTTGTCCAGCACCATCTGCCTGCATGGCCCGCAAGTATGGTGCCCATGGGGTCCCTTGCGGGGTTCATAGAGCACCCTTCTGCCGAGAGCCTGGTGATGCCTCTGTGTTCAGGCTTACTAGCAGTTCAGCTAACACTGACTGACCTCCTGAGAAAGAGTTCAAGCTAGTGGACCATTCGACTAGGAAGGTCTATAACGGCCTCTTCCCTAGGTCTTCGCCAGGCAAGTTCGGCCATCATCGTGGCACACTCTCCCATGCTCTCTTAGGGTCTTTGAATGAAGTCCTCCCACATCTCCCCACAAACATGCAGACCACAGTCAAGCAGGTCCAGGATTGGGGCCAAGCTGTTGTCAGACAGCAGCTTCAGATGGCCCTGGACATTGGGGATTCTTATGCCCGTTCGATGGCTGCTGTAGTTGCCTGTACGTCGCGGGGCTTGGATGCGGCTCTCCTCCTTCCGGCAGATACCTAGCACAAACCAGCTGATGTCCCTTTCCTAGGGACTGACCTGTTCGGCCCAGGAGTGGCTGGTCACCTTCAGTGCATTGAGCAGTCCAGTGCCACCTTGGACGCTACTTCTGCCAAAGGTTCTTGGGGCAAGAACCAGCAGAAGAGGAAGAAGCCTTTTCAGCATTCTGCCCCTGCAGTTCAGCAGTCCTCCTTTCAAAGTGGACAGCAGCCAACCCCGGCCCAAGCCTGGGCACTCCCAGTCCCGTAAAGGAGGCCGAGGTTCAGGTTCTGGAGCATCCTCCTCCAAGCCTGCTCAGTGACGGACGGGGCTGTCAACCCTCCCGTCACCTCAGCTCTGGGTCTTCCGTGGGGGCTGGCTCCACCACTTTCTTTTCGTCTGGTCTGTTATCACCATGGACAGGTGGGTTTTGGAAGTGGTCAGTCAGGGACTACCTCTGGAATTCGAGCAGTACCGTCCATGCCGAGCCCGTGCCCCTCGGGAGGAAAGAGTGTCCACCCAGACTCAGTCGACTGTCCAAGACGACATTGCTCAGCTCCTCCTCAAGGAGGCAGTAGCTCCAGTAGCGGGTCCTCCAGCAGACTCAGGCTTTGTCTCCAGGTACTTCCTGGTGCCCAAGCGGACGGGGGGCTGGCGCCCGTTCAGATCTGCACACCTGAATCAGTATCTCGGTCACGCACTTTTCGGATGGTCACTTTGTCCCAGATCATACCGTCCTTGAGCAAAACATGTGGTTTTGTTTACTGGATCTGCAGGACATGTTCTTTCTTGTACCAATCCATCCATTCCATCAGCGGTTCCTCCGCTTCAGGGTCGAAGGACCCTGTACGAGTTCCAAGCCATGCCGTTTGGCGATCATTGGCCCCACAGGTCTTTACCAAATGCATTTTAGTGGTGGCAGCCCATCTCAGTCATCGGGGGCGGGCGTGTCAGATTTATCCTTACCTCGATGATTGGCTTTAGCGGGTTCCACCCAATAGGAGGTGGAGAGGTCCAGGGACCTGGCCCTCCAGACCTGCTCCCAACTCTGCCTCCTGACCAACAAGGCCAAGTCGGAACTCGTGCCTTCTCAGGTGATGGCTTCATCGGGCAGAGCTCACTTCGTCAAGCCGGAGCTCGACTCCGCGGACAGGACGGAGGCCCTTTTCCTCCTTTGCCCAATCATTTCTGGTTGGGCAATTGCTCCTGCCCAGGACTTTCTGTGCCTTCTGGGTTACATGGCGCGTGTACCTCAGTGGTCTTTTGGGCTCGTTGAACATATGCCTCCTCCAATGGGAGCTGGCTGCCCAGCAGACTCAACGCCACAGTCATTTCAACCAGCTGATCAATGTAACCCAGAAGATGTTGGGCTCTCAATGGTGGACCGCCACAGACCGGTTGCAGGAAGGATCCCGTTTTTCGCCTTGAGCTGGCGTCGTCCCTGACCGATGCCTCTCTCATTGGCTGGGGAACCCACATGGGGACAAAGGGCCCACGGGCTCTGGACCCCGAGGAGTCCCGATGCCACATCAACCTGTTGGAGCTCAGAGCAGTTAGACTGGCACTGTCAGCTTTCGCTCCTCAGCTCGGGGTCAAATGGTTCAAGTCCAGACGGACAATACCACGACCATGTACTACCTCAACAAACAGGACTGCACACACTCCGTCTGCTGTGCAGGGAAGTGCTCCATATCTGGACCCTTGTGAGCTGATTAGAGGTAGATCTCATAGCCATCCATATGGCAGGAGCCTCAAACCATCTGGCAGATGCTCTCAGCCGCTTAGGCCAGACATCCCATGAGTGGTCTCTCCATCCAGAGGTAGCTTACAGCCTGTTCTCCCACTCGGGCAATCCGATGGTGGACCTGTTTGCCTCCAGGAAAACACCACGCTGAGGCTGTTTTATGCCTGCCCTCTCAGCAGGGATCACTGCAGGGGATGCCTTCTCGAGGCCGTGGAACCCAGGCCTCCTCTACAGTTTCCTCCATTTGCCTTGATCCACAGGGTGCTTCTCAAGGTGAGGAGGGACAAGGAGTGACTTGGTAGCCCCAGACTGGCCGTGCCAGTTCTGGTATCCAGATCTTCTCAGCCTCAGTTGCAGGCCCTGGAGCAGCTTTTCATGCCTGTACCTGATTCTCTCTCTCTCTCAACCAGGGAAGGTATTCAAACAACATGAAGTCTTGCTATATTATGACAGTTGCAGTTTGTCCCAGCCTTAGAACTGTTCCGAGGTGAAAGAGTTAACTTCCATGCCATGCATGGAACTTAGAGCGAGCTCGGTTAGAAAAAGCTCTGTCTAGATAATTTCAAACTGAAACTGTCAGATTCTTTACTCCTCTCACTGAACAGTCGCCCGGAGAGTCCTCCTACTGCTCGGTTCATTTCTCGGTTTAAAGTATTTTTCTCAGTTAAATTTAACTTGATTATAATTATTTTAACCTCAAACTGATCGGTTCAAGCTCTGTCTATGGTATTGTAAGTAATAGACAGGTTTATTTCTGTGTGGAACTTGTAAATGTTTATTGGTTCGGTTTGAACCGATCAGGTTGTTTTTAAACTTTTTTTTAAATTCATTTAAAGCTATTTAGAGTGCGGTTCCGGTTCTTATCGGTTCTAAAAAACAGTTTCATTACGTTTTTCCACGACCTGTGACACGGTTGGGAACCGATAAAGGGTGTCTTGCCTGGCATTTGCGGAAAAGGGCAAGTTTTTGGTTAGGCTGGCATTATGTCTGAGAACCCAAAGAAAAACGGCCCACTGGGTTTCAGCACTGTAGTGTCTGTGGGGAAGCCTTTGCCAAGGCTGACCCACACCACATGTGTTTATTGTCTGGGGTTTGACCACCTCAATGCAGACTGCCAGATTTGCAAGAATTTCCTGCAGCTACCCTAGATAAGAGAGTTGGTAGGCTCAGGGAACGAGAGGAAAAGTCCGCTGACCCGGATGGCCAGCCCGGTTCGGTGCCAGCCGAACCGAGGGAGTGCCCTCTGACCAGGGCGAGACTTCCTTGGGCAAACGAAAAGCTGACTCAGAGGAGCCAGTTCCAGCAAAGAGAACTAGAAAATCAGCAGGTGTGGAGTCTAAAATTCCTTCTCCAACTGCTGCAGAGATAGCCAAAGCGATCCAAATTGTCCAGTCGCTTTCCTGGTTCCGTCCAACCACCACTATCTGGTAAAAGGTCGGTTCGCGGGTTGGCCAGGTCAAGAATATGATATAGAGGAGTTTATGAACCAGAGGAGGGGAGGATGATTATGAACAGTGTGGAATGTGATTTTGAAAGTCTGGATGTGCCGATTGAACCGGACATCTCCCAGACAGACCTTTAGGAGAGTCTCCCCTAGGCTTTCTGAGTCCCTTCTCATTTTCTGTTTTATAAAAAGTTGTTGAAACCCTCCAGCTCCCTTGGAGGAAGCTGTGGATGAGCAAGAGGAGACTGACTTTGTGGAGATGATGGATATCCCAGAGTCCAGGAGATTGTCTATTCCTTTACGTAAATCCTTCAGAAACAAACAATAAAAATTTTAAAAGCTCCTAATTCTGTGCCTCCTGTGGATAAAAAGATGGACAGGAGGTACACCTTGTCAGGTCCTGATACAGAATTTCTTTCACAGCAATGCAGCCATGTTGAGGTAGTTCAGGCTGCAGCCTGTGATAAGGTAATATTCCCTGGCTTCACATCCTCCTGACAAGGACTCCAGGAAGATTAATGCCATGGCTAAAAAACAATACATGGCAGCGTCCTTGGGACTCAGACAGGCAAATTATATGGCCTATGTTGCAAGATACCAGAAATCTAGATGGGATACTGTCATGGCCTTAGCCAAACAGGCCCCTGGCCAGCTTGCCAAGGAGCTGGAACAGGTGGCTGCTGATGGTTTGAGGCATCTAAGTGCAGTTCCATGCTGCAGTGGATTCTAATGATGTATCCTCTAGAGTCATGGCTACATCTGTGGCTTTTCAAGATTGGCTTGGCTCAGGTATGCTAGTCTGTCACAGGATACCCAGGCTAAGGCCATGGATTTTCCTGTGGTGGGAAATTCTCTGTTTGGGGAGCAGACAGAGAATTATATGAAGAAAATGGATGAATATAGAACCACTTATAGGAGTGCACAAGCCAAGGAACGGCAGCCACTCCTCAGAGGCAGCACCCCAGGGGTAGAGGCAGGCCTTTTCACAGACCTTTACCAAACCCAGGCCTCCTCTTCAGCTTACGTTCAGAGGGGTTCTTCAGAGGGAGAGGCAGGCGGGGTATGAGCAGGCCTGCTCCACCCCTCAGCCTAAAGCCCCTGCCAAACAGGCACCCTGATGGGATGCCCAGGGCCGATTCTCCATTACCTGTAGGGGCTGGCTTATCTGGTCCAGGACTGGGAGTCTTTAACTTCAGAGAAGTGGGTCCTGGAAGTAGTAAGCCAGGGTCTGGTTCTCAGCTTCAAAAAATTTCCAAAGATGAGAATCAGATTTTTCCACCTGCAAATCCTCTAGAGACTCTTGCTTTGAAACAGAAGTCTCAACCCTCCTGGCTCTCAGAGCTGTAGAAGGGTTTCCTACACCAGGGCAAGGGACTGTACTCCAGGTACTTCCTTACCCCCAGAAAAGACAGGAGAATGGCGGCCCATCCTGGACCTAAGATATCTGAACAAGCACCTTTAAAACCAAAATTCAAAATGGTGACTCTGGGAATGATTTTGCTCTCCCAAGGCCAGGGGACTGGCTAGCTTCCTGGACCTCAAGGATGCCTACTTCCATGTTCTTATCAGAAGCTCCCACCGAAGTACCTCAGATTCGAACTGCCCTCAGGCTATTACCAGTTCAGAGCAATGCCTTTCGGCCTTACCTCTGCCCCAAGGGTATTCACAAAATGCCTGGTGGTAGCAGTTGCTCATTTAAGAAGGCAAAGATTGCCATATTTCCCTACCTAGACGACTGGCTCATTGTGGTCAGTCTCCAGACCAGGTCAAATCACACCTGCAGGTTACCCAGCAGCTGCGTACCTCTCTAGGCTTTCTTCTCAGTCTTCCAAAGTCGTTTTAGAACCTGTCCAGGTACTCACCTTCATAGGTGCAGAACTGGACAGCAGAGCAGAGCCTTCCTTCCCCAGAAAGGGTAAGGACCCTGGTGGCCCTGGCCTCCTCCTTCACCCTGCAGGTCTCTCGACCAGCAAGGCATTTTCTACAGCTCTAGGACACATGGCTGCTTCCACAGTCAGTAAGCAAGGAGCAAGATTTCAGATGAGGGACATTCAGTTCCATTTGAGAGCCTTTTGGTCTCAAAGAAGAGATCCCCTATCCAAGCTGATCCCAGTAACTCGAACCCTGATCCAGGCCCTTCAGTGGTGGCAGGATCAGAGCAATCTGAGACCGAGGTTCCTTTCATCCCTCTATCTCACTCCTTGACCCTTACTACAGATGCTTCCTTTTGGGATGGGGAGTTCACATGGGCCACCTCTCCACCCAGGAATTATGGTCCTCCAGGAATCTCTGCTCCACATCAATCTGTTGGAACGTAGAGCTGTTTTTCTAGCACTTCAGGTTTTTTCTGCATCTGTTCAGAATAAAGTGGTACAGATCAGAACAGACAACACCACTACAATGTGGTACATCAACAACAAGGGCACTCGGTCTCGGCCTTGTGCACCGAGGCAATGAAGTTGTGGTCTCTGGCTTATTCCTCGAACACCTCCCTCATAGCAGTTCACCTCCCAGGCAAGGACAATGTCCTGGCAGATGCTCTCAGCAGGATTTCCCAGGCCATCACGAATGGTCACTGGATCCCCGAGTACTGGGATAGTTTTGCCAGGTGGGGCAACATCAGATAGATCTTTTGCAGCCCCAGACAATCATCAACTTCCACTTTTTGTTGCAGGCCCCAGTGTTGGACTCAGTCCCCTGGATGCCTTCCTCCCCGATTGGGAAGGGAAGTTTCATGCCTTCCCCTTCCTCTCCTGTTCAAGGTGCTAGTCAAAATCAGATCTCAGCCCTGCAAGATGATTCTGATTGCTCCAGATTAGGCCAGACAGCCCTGGTACCCACCCTTCTGTCCTTAGCAGTCCATCTTTCCTGTGTCTCCCCAGGAACCACAATTTGTTAACCTGTGCCCAGGGAGAGTTTGTATCCAATCTCACCTTCAACCTCAAGGCTGGCTTTGAGGAGTTAGGAGTTTGCTGACCTACACCTTTCTCAAGGTGTTTTCGAATTTTGAATGCTTCTAGGAAGCTCACTAGGGCTAGTTATAACTCTAAATGGAAAAGGTTTTCCATGGTGCTCTGGGAAGCATATTTCCCGAATCTGCTGATTTGCCTATTGTTTTGGAATATATGGTCCATCTTAATTCTTGGGACTGAGACCAGCTAACCGTGAAAGTGCATTTGATAGCTGTCTCTGCCTTTATTTCAGCAGGGAAGCCCTCTTCTCTCTGCTCACCCTGTATTTTCCAAGTTTTTCAAGGATTGCTTCATACCAATCCACCATTCAGGGACCCAGCCCCTGCCTGGGATCTTAATGTTTGCAATTGCTCAGCTGATGCAACTCCCTTTGAACCTCTGTCTCGCAGAGCTTAAGTACTTGACTTGGAAAACTGTGTTTCTAGTAGCCGTGGCATAAGTGAATTGCAAGCTTTGTCAGTGGAGACTGACTTTATTTCCTTTCACAGGATAAGGTAGTCCTTAGGACCAATAGGAAGTTTTGCCTAAGGTGGTTTCGGACTTCCACCTTAATCAATCTATTTCTCTTCCAGTGTTCTCTGTACCATTCCTCCTCTGGTGAGAGGAGGCTGCACAGCTTGATGTTAAGAGGCCCTTAGTTACTACACAGAGCGCACAAGGGTCACAGGTTTGACTCCCTCCAACTCTTTCTCACTTATGGTGAGGTTGGGAAAGGAAACCTGCCACTAGAGATCCATTGCCAGGTGGATTGTCTCTTGTATCCAATTTTGCTATCAAAACTGGGCAAGGTTCCCCTTCAGGCCTGAGGGGCTCACTCTACCAGAGGTACAGCTGCGCTCCTAGCTGCTGCCAGGACATCCCTATCTTAGAGATATGTCCAAGCAGCTACTTGGAAAACAGTACATACTTTCACTAAGCATTACTCCTTGGACATTCAGGCCAGGAGGGATGCTCGATTTGGCACAGCTGTGCTTCAAAGCCTATTTCAAGTAGGTTCTGTCCTCCTCCATGGAGGTACTGCTGTGTAGTTGCTATTGTCATAATATAGCAAGACTTCATGTTGTTTGAAGAAAAAATTACTCACCTTAGTAATGTTGTTTCTTCTAATGGAGTCTGCTATATTATGACCTCCCCAGCCTGCCCTCTCAGAACTTCTACTAGGGATGGGTGGGCAGTCCAGTGTTGGCACTTATTGATGCCTATCTTTGTGTTTTCCACCCTTCTTTTGGGGTGTTTGGGTGTTGTGTTTTATTTTATCTTATCTTATTCTTATTTTCTGGTCCCCTGACTTGAGTCTTGGTGTTGGGACCAGGAAAATGTGTTATTACTTAAGTAGCCAGTTGGCTAGTGTAGGTTACAGCTTCCACACAGAACCTTAGTGAGTTTTGCTCAGAAAGATCAGACAGTTTCAGTTTGAAATTATCCAGACAGAGTTTTTTCAATCGACGTCGGCTTCTAAGTTCCATGCATGGCATGGAGTTAACTCTTTCACCTTCGACAGTTCTAAGGCTGGGACAAACTGCAATTGTCATAATATAGCAAGACTCCATTAGAAGAAACAACATTACTAAGGTGAGTCATTTTTCTTCCTCCCTGTCCCCCAGCACCCCAGCTTCCACCTCATGCAAGATCCTCCCCTGTCCCCAGCACCCTAGCTTCCACCTGTGCAAGATTTCTGCCCGAAGCCAGACCCATCCTAATCAAAGCTTTGAATAGCAACAGTCCTGGCAGGCTCCACTGGACCCCAGTATCCTCAGGCTGGTGCTAGATGAAGTCCTTGCCCCACTCACCAGCGCTAATTAACTGATCGCTCTGCCTGGGACAATTTCCCACGGCTTGGAAAACAGCCATAATCACACCAATTCATAAAGGGGGTGACAGGTCGTCGGCCAACAACTACCGGCCAATCTCCATCCTCCCCCATCTCTAAAGCCCTGGAGAAAGTGGTGGCCATTCAAATCACTGAATGTCTGGCTAAGCATAACGTCTTATGCCCAGAGCAACATGGCCTCCGTGCTGGTCGCAGTACCAGCACTGCCTAATTGGAATTCTCCAACTTCCTACACCTCCCTGGATAACAGCTCCCTAGCTGGTGCAGTGTTCATCGACCTCTCAAAGGCTTTGACACTGTCTCCCACCCTCTTCTGCTGAATGCTCTCTGCCACACTGGTCTTTCGGCTGGCCCCCTAGCATGGTGCCAAGCTATCTAACCGCTCGATCATGGTGTGTTAAAATCAATGGGATACTCTCTGATACCGTCCCATTCACTCTGGGTCCCCAAGGCTCCATCCTGGGCCCCTTCTCTTCTCGCTCTATCTGAACACCCTGCCCAGTGCATGCCCTGGCAAAATTCTCCTGTATGCAGATGACACTGTCCTTTTACCACCCACAGCAATCCCATCTCCTTCAGGACACCCTACAGCAGTCTTTCAATAATGCGAAGCCTGGTTTAAGGAGCACAGACTCGTCATCCATCTTAAAAAAACAAAGCTATTCTCTTTTCCTACCCCCAAAACAAAGCTAGCAACCACCCACTCTATATCCTTCCTAGTACCAAACAGCCACTGGAACAAGTCTGCTCCTACAAATACCTTGGGGTTACCTTCGACTCAGCCTTCACATTTCACAACCACATTGATGCCCTAACATCAGCCACTTAGCGACTTGGCATCCTCTTCCGCCATAGAACCTGCCTTCCCCAAATGCGCTCGGCTCGCTGTTATGTCCTCCCGTTTTGTCCCTTGTAGACTATGGTCTACCAGTCTATGGTGCTGCCGACTCGACTGCACTCAAAAAATTCACATAACCCTGAATAAAGCCTGCAGATTGATTACTGGTGCCCCCAGGCTCCACACACCTCTCAGCTGTATGACGAGGCTAAACTCCTTACCCTGGATGAGCGGCTCCGATATCAAACCTGCCTCCTCACAAAAAAACCCTACTGGCTCTCCTCTGGGGTAACGGCATCCATCCACCAGATCCCACCCACTATTGCAACACGTGTCATCCAACAAGACCACTCTAATGGTCCCCAGATCAAGAACCAGCCATGGCCAGAGGTCCTTTGCTACAGAGCCCCATCCTGGTTTAACTCTCTCCCTGCCCCCATCACCAATGCCACCACCATCTCCAAGTTCAAAGCACCCTTGAGAAACCAACTCTTCAACACTGTAGCTGTTCCTGTCTCTGAAAGTAGTCTCCACCTCAACTTCACGACTAACGCCCACCGGGCGGCTCTCCACCTAGCCATCCCCTATCACTGCTTCCTGGCACACTGCATCTATGTCTAGCCTGGCCAGTGCCAGCTGTTTCATTGTATACCTATTAGATTGCTCAATGTTTGATACCAACTTGTGTAACACCTGTTCTCAATTACATGTACCCTGTAACCTAAATGTATTTGTCTGACCTCAGTGTGTGGCGCCTCTGTTGAATGCCTATTGTTTTGCAAACCTATGCTATGTAACCTAAAACTCTATGTATGTCTTTAATGTGACGAGGTACCTTTGGAAGCGAGCCTCTGGCTCAAAGGTTGTAAACCGATTTCACAAATAAATAAATAAATAAATAAATTCCATCCGGACCTTCAGTCCTGCACCTCACAGCCTGGTACCCGGCGGCTAGAGGTCCAGGCTTTGGGTCTTTCGAGGACGTCTACACAGTGGTGGAGGCATCCAGAAAGGAATGTACCAGGAAATGTCATGCCTTCAAATGGAAGAAATTTTCCATTTGGTGTCAGGGCAAGGGCTTGGATCCCCGTCTTGTCCAGTGGCTAACATTCTCGACTACCTTTGGTCTCTCCAAAGGGGTCTTCAGTCATCGACCATTAGGGTGCACCTGGCAGCCATCTCTGCTTGCCGGCAGAGCCGGTCATCAGGCGTTGGCGCAGGAGACAGTGGTCAGGCGCTTTTCAAAGGCCTGGATCACATATCCCCTCTGGTGCATGAACCTCCACCTCTGTGGGATCTACTTCTGGTACTGGCAAAGCTCATGGGCAAGCCATTCGAACCAATGCACAAGTGTGCCTTGTCACACTTGTCATGGGAACTAGCCTTCCTGGTGGCTATCATCTGCCAGAAGGACAGGGGAGCTCCAGGTGCTTTTGATGGACTCCCTTATCTGGTCTTCCACAGGACAAGGTTGTCCTACACCCCACCGAAATTCCTTCCGAAGATGGTGTCAGTTTCACCTTAACCAGGTGTTAGTTCTGCCAGTGTACTACCCTAATTATACCTCGGGCGGTACAGACTCCATACTTTGGACCTGAGATGTGCTCTCTCCTACTATAAGGAGAGGATGGCGGCAGTCGGGAGGGGTTCGCCAGCTGTTTGTCACCTACGCTGAAGCTGCTTCTGGCAGACCTGCAGCAATATGGACCATGTCAAGGTGGATTACATCATGCATGGTCTGTGCTACAAGTTGGCAGGCAAGGAGCCTCCCAGAGGATAGGAGCTCATTCTACCCCCATACGCTGCATCGGTGGCTGCTTCGGGACATCCCTATCCAGGAAATCTGCGGGCTGCTACCTGGAAGTCAGCAATGCCTTCATTACCCATTACCACATCGACCTTGAGTCATGCGGGATGCTGGTTTTGGGGCCTCAGTTCTCCAATCTCTGTTCCCTAAGTAGTGGATGTGTGCCTTGCCTCCTCCTGGAGAACTGCTAGGAGTCTGCCAAGAGTGTGGATGAACAACATATCCACGCTCCTAGAAGAACAGGTTACTCACCTGTAACAGTAGTTCTAGGAGTGGTATATGTTGTTCATCCACACGACCCACCCAACCTCCCTGGCTGCGGACGCACAACAACTAGCTTCCAGCGTGCTAAGATTCTGCCATGGGGCGAAGCTGAGTTATATAACACCCTGGTGGGTGGAAGACAGCAGACTTCGGTCCATCTTAAAGTGGAAGGGACATGCCAAAGTGTGGATGAACAACATATACCACTACTGTTACAGGTGAGTAGCCTGTTTATTTTGTGCTTTTGAAAAATGTGGCTTTACTGCTATGTATGCTTTGCTCAACACTTGCCTCAGGATGCAGGTTCTTTTCTATTACTCCAACACAAAACCAAACATATGAAGCTACACAGCGCTGTACTGAAAGTCAAGGGCGCATGACTCAGAAATTCTCTCATCTTTCTGTTCTAGACACTGGCTGCATCACCATCTCCCAGTACATCCTGCTGGATCCGATCCTTATGTTTTTCATCATGGGAGCTATACTGAGTATGGTTAAGTTTAACACTCAGAGAGACAGGTAAGGGTTTAATATCTGCAGAGCCCATGTTTGAACATAGGACTCATACCTGTCCACTGTCCCACATGGAGAGGTGCTGTCCCATATTGTACACTGGGATTCACACCTCTCAACTGTCCCACATGGAGAGGTGCTGTCCTTCATTGTACACTGGGATTCATACCTCTCAACTGTCCCACATGGAGAGTTGCTGTCCTACACTGTACACTGGGATTCATGCCTCTTAGCTGTCCCACATGGAGAGGGTGCTGTTCCACACTATACACTGGGATTCATACCCCACAACTGTCCCACATGGAGGCTGCTGTCCCATATTGTACACTGGGATTCATACCTCACAGCTGTACCACATAGAGAGAGTGCTGTCCTACACTGTACACTGGGATTCATACCTCAACTGTCCCACATGGAGAGGGTGCTGTTCCACATTATACACTGGGACTGCACTTCACAACTGTCCCACATGAAGAGGGTGCTGTCCCACACTGTATGCTGGGAATCTAACCTGTCATCTGCCTGACATGGAGAGGATGCTGTTCCTCACTGTACACTGAGATTCATAGAAACAGAATTTGTTGTTTAAAAAGAACCGCTTTGCCCATCAGTCTGCCCAGATGGTTCCTGCCTAGTCTGTCTCCCCAAGTCCCCTAGCTGGTCTTCAGTGACCCTCCTGCCTATTTACTAATATTCCATATGCCTATCCCATGCATGCTTAAAATCCCTACTGTTTCTGCCTCCACGCCTGCCTGGCAGTGTGTTCCAGGCATCCAACACTCTTTCTGTGACATAGCACTTCCTCATATCCTCTAAATTCCCCAGCTTCATTGCATGCCCTGGTCCTGGTACTTTTTCTCATTTGAAAGAGACTCCTCTTGCACCCTGTTCACCCCATAAGGTACTTGTAGCTCTTATATTATGTCCTCTTTCGCCTTCTGTCTCCAAGGTGTACATGTTGAGATTCTTCAGTCTCTCTTCATAGGGCATTTGATGCAACCCCTGCTCCATAATAGTTGCCCACCTCGGACTGCCTTCAGAGTCCTTTCTGAGGTGCACCTCCAGAACTGGACACAATGCTCCAGTTGGGGTCTCACTGGTGAGCAATACAGCGGCAACACACCACCCTCCTCCTCCTGTTGAAGATACCTCTCCCTATGCATCCCAATCGATCCTGCCCACTGCTTTGTCACACTACCCTGCCACTTTGAGATCATCAGATACGATAACCCCAAGGTCCCTTCCCTGCTTAGTGTCCGTCAGTACCTCCCCATCTTGTACTCAGCTCCTGGGTTCCTATGCCCTAGGTGCATGATTTTGCACTTTTGGCATGGAACCCCAAGTGCCGTGGCTCTGGTCACTCCTCGAGTTTCCTAAGGACCCCTGCACAGTCTCTCCATCCCCTCCTGAGTGTCCACCCTATTACAGATTTTGGTGTTGTCTGCAAAAGGCATACTCTTTCCTTTCCAGTATTTCTGCAATGCCACTTGTGAAGATATTGAAGGATCAGTTCCAGTTCTGAGCCCTGCGGCAACCTCCACCAGTCACTCTCTCCTCATTAGAGTGAGTGCCGTTAACCACCACCCTCTGTCACCTATCGATTAACCATTTCCTTACTCAGTTCAACACTTTGGATCCCACCTGCAGGCTGCTCAATTTCTTTATCAGTCTCCTGTGGCATGGTGCTGAAGGCCTTGCTAAAGTCTAGATAGGCCATGTCCACTGCCCTACTTCTGATCTATTTTCGTGCTCACCTAGTCAAAGAAATCAATCAGATTTGTCTGACATGACCTCGCTCCATGAATCCATGCTGCATTTTAAGAAACATGGAAGTTGTCGGCAGATGGGGACCATATGATCCATCAAGTCTGCCCTTGGCTTCCTACCCCCACTTAGCTTCTCTGCTTGTATCCCACAGTGTCTGTCCCATGCCCGCTGAATTTCTCACTGCCTTGGCTCCTGCCATCCCTTCCGCAGGCTATTCCATGGTTCCACAACACACTCTGTGAAGAAGAATTTCTTGTATTGTTTTTTGAACTCTTCCTCCTTTAAGTCGAAGGTTGTGCCCGCTTAGTCCTGCTGTAGTCCTTTACCTGAAAGAGGTTCTCATGCTGCACCTGTTGTTGCTTTTAAGGTATTTGAATGTTTCTGTCATGTCCCCACAATTCTTGCGTTGTTCTAGGGAGTATAATTTGAGGTCATCCAGTCTTTCCTCATACTGTTTCTGATGCATGCCCTGTACCATCTTTGTTGCTTTTCTCTGTACCTCCTCCAGCCTATGTCCTTCCTGAGGTGTGGCCTCCAGAACTGGACACAGTACTCCAGGTTGGGCCTGACCAGAGACCGATACAGGGTATGATTACTTCATGCCTTCTGCTCGTGATGTGCCCTCCCTATGCATCCCAGGATACCACTAGCCTTTAGTGCTGCATTTTCACATTGTCTACTGACCTTGAGGTCATCTGATATGATCACCCATAGACCTCACTCCTGCCTGGTAGCAGCAGCTTTTGTCATGTAGACCAATAGATTCAAGATACTCTACCAACCATTCCTTTCATGGAGCTTCCATTGAAGGCCCAGTGGTGCAGAGGGCTGAGGCGCTGGGCGCCTTACCTCTTACCATACCAGTGACCAGAGTTTGGGAATGAGCTTGGGTTACTGGGTGACAATGGGGTGGTGGTCTGGGGAGAGGATTGAGGCGACCACTGGTCAGCTCTCCTCTCCTGTCCCAGATAGGGGGCTAGCCTACACAGTTTTTGGATGCCACTCAATGGAGGCTTGGTGATAGCAACAAGCAAATGGATGGCTGGTGCTAGGCTGAGTGGGTGGAGGCGGGGTTGCTGGTTCCAGAGCACTGCCTCCATGCGCATGTGCTACTGTGTCTGAGGCCTGGGGATTAATGGGAGAAAATAGAAAAATATGTCCCCGTCGCTATATATGATGGCCCTTGGGACTCTCGGGTCCCAGATCATGTGGATCCCGGCTAGCAGGAACAACTGGGGAGTTGTTGATGGGACTGGGGATTCCCAAGATGAGGCCCGATGATAGGCATGAGGTGATGACGGACAAGTAAAAGCTCTATAAACAAAAATCAGGTGTCCATTAATTTCTCCACTACTGATGTGAGACTAACCGCCTATAGTTGCTATCCTCCTCCCTGCTGCTGCTCTTATAGAGAGGGACCACATCTGCAGTCCTCCAGAACCACGTGTGTTCCCATTGAGCTGTTGAATAAGGCAGTCTGTGGGGTTATTAGCACCTCCCTGAGTTCCTTTAGTACCCTGGGGTCTTGTCCACTTTCAGAGCTGCAAGTCCCTTCTGGACTCTTTCCTCCAAAATAGACTTGTGTCCACCTCCTCCCTTTGTTCCTGCTGCTCTCTGATGGTCCTTCCCTTTCCTCCACTTTGAAAATAGAGAAGTACTTGTTGAGGATGTTTGCTTTTCTTGATCCTCTTCTGTGCAGTTATGCCCCACTGCCCTCCTTATCCTCAGTATCCTTCCCTGCTCACTTGTGTACCTGAAGATCTGTACCTGAAATCCCTTTAGCTACCCTGCTGGCAATCCTTTCTCTCTCTGTGCCTTTGTTTCACTTACTGCCTTTCATGTTCCCTCTGTTTTACTTGTTACACCTCACTGTCTTCCTCCCTCTGCATTTCCTTGTACCTCCTGAATGACACCCTTTTTCCCTCATCACCTTGGCCACTTCCCTAGAGAACCATCGGTCCCTTTTCCTTCTACTTTCACTCACTTCCTTCACAAAGAGGTTGGTGAGAATGGAGAATGTGCTGTTCCACTCTGTTCACTGGGGTTCATACCTACCTCTCAACTGTCCCACATGGAGAGGGTTATGTCCCACATTGTACACTGGGATCTATACCTCTCAACTGTCCCACATGGAGTGGGTGCTGTCCCACACTGTACACTAGGCTTTGTGCCTCACAGCTGTCCCACATGGAGGATGCTGTCCCACACTGTACACTGAGATTCTTACCTCTCAACTGTCCCACATGGAAAGGGTGCTGTCCCACATAGTACACTGGGATTCATACCTCTCAACTGTGCCACCACGGAGAAGAATGCTGTCCCACACACATTACACTAGGATTCATACCTCTCCACCTGTCCCACATGGAGAGGGTGCTGTCCCAAACTGATCACAGTCCTTAAAGCAGAAATCCATAATGTTCTAACGGTGTTGCCTGAGTGCTGAGAAACACTCCTGCTTCTTGCGATGTATTGACCAAGTTCATGCCCCAAGCCTGGATCATTGCTGGGCTGAATGTGTCAGGATTGAATGTCCGTGGGGGTACAGCTCTTGCTGCAGTTCTGTCCCTTGAGTGACCATGGGTCACGGTGCAGCTGAGGACTGTAGTGTCTGGGGATGGGGCTGCTGGGCAGAAATCGGCGCCGCATGCTCGGTGTGCACATGTGAACTGGATCTGCCAGTGCCCCTTGGTAGGAAATCAAGGCAGAAAGCTGCCTCAACAGCCAGGTGACAACCTTGGTGCTCCCAAACTCTGCACTCCCTACTGGCTGAGTGAGAGTACAGTTCTTCAGTGGGTAATCATCTGGCTGCTGTCCCTACTACAGGGTGCAAGTTGAGGGGTAACTTGCTAGAAGAGGAGAGTGACAGAGTTGGGAGGTGGTCTGTGAATCATCAACTGGGTCAGCCTGGGTGGTGGAAGAGGCTTAAAATAACAGAAAATGCAGCTTATGGTCCGTAACGGTGCACTTTTCAAACTGATAGTAACAGTAAAATGGTAACAAAAGGAAGTTAGGGTTTCTGCATCCTGCCCATGGCAGTAGTTATACCCGATTAAAGACTACAAATGCTTGAATATCTCAAAATCCAATCCAGCATATCAGGAGAATCAGTATCTGTATGTGTTCTTTCAGCCAGATATCATTGGATAGCATTGGCTCCGCTTTAGGATATCCTACAATCTCAGATTCTCACCCCAGGAATTCTTTAGCATCTATTGACAGAAGCAGTATGCCAACTGGGTTCAGCTGCCGGGAGGAGGAGTCAATGCAAATGAGGAAGGCATTGGCCAATCAGGATACAGTTAGAGTAGAGTGCTGCCTGCAATCAGCCTGAAGGACCTTAGAACTTTTCTCCGCTGAACTGGCGACACTGCCCTGGAGCTTTCTCTTCAGAGATCTTGCTGAGCCATTTTCTTTCTTTTGAGTGCTGCTTTAAGGTATTTTGTATATTTTCTTCATTTTATCTATTTTACCGCATCTCGCTGGGTTCTCGCAGTTGCTGGATTACTCGTTTTCCCCGCTTGGCATTTTTTCCCAGTACATTTCCTGCATGCGCGTAACTTGCGCCATTTTTATTTAATTTGTAAGTTTTAGTATTTATCGGTGGTTTTAATGCTATGGTAAAATTATTGATTTGTTTTTCGTGCTCGTGCATTTTTTCTGTTGCACTAGTGCAAATTCTTGAACCCTTTTTCTCTGTTTAAATTCAAAATGATTACTATTTGAAGGGTAATCCCTCTCTTTTGGGGTGAGACTCTCTTGTTTGATGTGCAGTGGGCTTTAACAAGAGGTGTGGAGGTGGTTCTGTTTTTTGCTCTTTGTGAAAAAAAAAAAAATTCTCAAAGTTGATCTTGATTTGTTTGAGCCTTGGCCTAACTATTATTATCTGGGCTTTTAGTCTACCTCCCCTCCTCTAAAAGCGCTGAGGAGGGTACCTCAAGTTAACACAAAATAAATGACAAGTCCCCTGGGACTTCTATTATTACAGGTCTGGTTCTATAGTAGTTGTTTCTCTGTCCAAGCCTTTAATTTGAAAATAGGCAGGTTGTCCTCTTCCCAGCACAAAGCCAGAGATTAATCTCCTCTGACCCTCCTCCTAAAGCACTTAGGGAGACATCAGGGTTGATAAAATTATGCCCTCTGCAACTGAATTTCTGAGAGCTTGGCAGTTATTCCAGACTTTATTTTTCTGGTCGCTTTCGACTCCTTCGGGTCCGAGTATTCCTCTCCTTGTTAATCCTTATTCCCAAGGATATTATTGTTATGATTATTATTAGTAATTTAGGAGAGGATTTTCCTTCTGAACTCCTCTCAGGGCCCACTAATTCCAGTCGGTCACCCTGAGGTTGATTCAGGTTATATTATAATGAGGCACATATATATTCATCCGTGGACTCCTGGACTTTCTCCAGGATGACACCGATAAAGAGGTGGAGGATGACGACTTCGTAGATCTGGTGGTTGCTCTCCTCCAAAGAAGTTGACAGATCTCTGAAGACTCCTACAGGTAGGTTCTGGAACCCTCCTTCTCTTTTCAGGGTTGTCAGAAGCATTCAGATGAAGTACCAGCTCAATACGTGTTCTGCTGTTTTTATCTGTACACTTTTAGATTAAAGAGAGTTAGCGAAAACAGCGGCCTGCTTCTCAGCCTCGTACCACTGTATGCTTTCCTCCAGAGATAGACTCTAGATAATCATATACCATGTGTAAGTAATTCTACATAATGCCTTTAACCTTTGTAGCGCACGCTATTATATATTAAGAGTGTTTGACGATACTATCCTTGCCATAGTGCGGCATCTCTTGAGCACTATTCACAAGGAGGTTTGCTGGAATACCCAAGTGGCATTTAGTAGCACTATGCTCTCATAGTAAGTCATAATGTTACAAATTCTAGAGTTTTGCGTAGGTCTTTTCCTTAGGCTTGCCTGTCTGAAAAGTCCAGCCTTTTGGGTTATGCTTTGGTACAAATTTTGGTTGCTTTTATGTCAAACTGAAGCTTACAGGCACTTATGGATGAGTTTAACTTCCTAGTACTCAGTTAAATATAAGAGTTCCTTCCCAGAAGTCTCATTGGGGACTTCGGTAGGAATTATTCTCCTTTAACACTTTTTTCCTATGCCAACACATTAGGAAATTTTCAAATGTGAAGTTTTCCAGGGTTTAGGCAGGAATGCTCTTTTATTCCTGATAATCCTTTTTCTTCAGTTATTTTCTTCTTGGTTCAAGTTTTACCCCTTCTTTGAGTGGTTAAAAAATTAAAGGAGATAGATATATGCAGATATTAACATTTAAATATATATACAGTATATCTATGCATGATAAGTAAATAAATATCTAAAGTTACCTCCAAATGCTGCATTTTCTGTTGTTCTTCAGTAGCATGTCAGCAATGGTAACTAGAGCATCAGAACCTCGTGAGGGTCAAAGTCGTAAAGGGTCCCTCCTGCTTGGGAGTTGGACCTTTTCCCCAGGCTATTACCTGACTCTCAAAGGAAAATAGGGAACAGCAAATCATTATCAATTTTCACAACCTGGGGTCAGGATGCTTCCTTGACTCAGGTCTTGGTTTTGCAAACATAGTGGATTTTTCTTGTCTCCTTTGATACATTCTATGTTCTCAGTTCATTAGTACGGTTTTTTCTCAGGCAGTTTTATTCCAGGTCGTTTAGACTGCCTCCAGAGTGTTCTCAGATACGGAGTAAAATCAGGCTGTTCTCCAGGTATCTGGGTAGGTTGCTGTTCTCCCTGAAGACCGGGAATCTCTGGTTTCCCTTATCAGAAGCTTGGCTGACCTTAGCCAATTTCCCTTGACTTTGGTTTTCAAGCCCCAAGTCTGACATTTTGTTTCCTACAGTCTCGGGGCTCTTTGTACCTACTTAAAAAAAAAAAAAAAAAAAAAAAAAGTAGTCCCTAACTATTTAAATCTCGCAACTCTTAGGGCAATGCTCATCTCTTGTCAGGGAAGCTCTTTCCCGCGTAGGTGCATAATTTTGTCATTGAAGTCCCAGGGGCTACTCAGGTTAGATTCCAAATAAGAGAATTTTTTCGTGAAGCTTGAACCCTGTTATAAGCTGGACTGGTGTAAGGAAACAGGGAATTTAACACCTCTCCTTCAAATCTTCAGTACAGAGGTTTCCTTCCGGTTGGCGCTTCCCTTTGGGGGTTCCATTGTTGGGTCTTGGTTTCTGAGAGAGTCCTTCTCTTCAGTTCCTGGAATCTCACAGCATCTCTACCAGGCCTGCATTTTTCAGTCCAGAGGCCATTTAGTTCGATATCCCTGCCCTGTATCACACTAATGAGCATTTGGGACGTAGGGTTTCTAATCTCTCCGCAATAGCTACGAGTTGTTATCTCCAGCTGGCTTCTTTGAGGTGTCTTAGTCACTCATCCATCTGTCGGCAAGGACAAAACTTTGGCAGGGCCTCCATAAGTGGGCCCTTTGGCAGATCCTCTGAGCCACAATACTCAGGACCACTGCAAGTGAGCCCTCAGCACACAAATCCTAGCCACGTCATTCAGGGGAAAGGTCAGGTCCAGATCTGAATTTTCACCTCCAGCCAGAACCTCCAGTTTTTCCCTTTTTCCTTTTGCAGGCCCCAGCTCGGGTTCCATCCAATGGATTTTCTTATCTCAAGACTGGCCTGAGAAGTTTTCTCTCTCTTATATCCTTTGTTTCCTAAGTACCTCTCTAGTCAAGGTATCAGCAACCACTATCTCGGTGGCTCGGGACAACCTTGGTACTTTCTGAAAAATCAGGAGTAGTGTTTTTCTCAGCTCCCAGTCTTTTCTTCTCATGGCCTGGTTCCTGAGAGGCTAGATCCCTTAGAGTCCCTGTATCCAAACAAGGCCTAGAACGCCTGTGGGGAAAAAGGGGTTTTAGTATCTCGAAACCTCAGTTTTTCTAGAGGAAGTAGCTTTTCCTCTGGGTACAAGGACAAGAGCCTAGAGTTTTTCAATCCTCTTTCCTCTCATGACTGGATTATTTAGTTCATTTCCAGGCATTACAGTCTTGGACTTTGAACTAGTTTGGTCTTTGTGACTTGTTTCCCATAAAAGTATAAAGGTTTTATTTTCCTTCCAACAGTGGGACAGTAGGCCTTTTTCTTTGGGAGTATACCTAACGGTTACTGGATTCTTTTCCGTCAGGCAGAGAAATCTGTCTTTCTCAGACCATTTCAAAGAATTCCAGCAAGGGCCATCTTCACTTCCAGACCCCTCTAGGGACCGGAGTTTTTCCATGGAACACAAACCTCTGTAAGTTCAGTTTCATGGGGTGTCCCTTTGAATCTGTGGAAATTTTGTCCTGAAGCAAGTAACATCAAAGACAAATTAGTCTTCTGGACGGATAGAAAATCTTTTTCCCAAGTGTTCACCATTTCCTTCATCAACCCCTTTCTCTGCCTGTGCTGCTCTCAGGCAAGTCCTGTATAGGCTGTCTCAACCTGCTTGGAAGGGGCATGAATTAGTCCTACAGGTCTGCGCCAGCAGTCCTAGCCATTCAGGTTCAGTCATTATCATATTTTCCTTTCCTGCGTTTTTGCCGAAAAGGAGAAACCAGTGACCAAGAGTATTTTCCCAGGACTGTTTTTCCCGTATTTCGGGTCTGCTTTAGTAAAGCTGACATTCAGCCCTTCTCGTGCTTAGGGCCTACTTATTGGAGACCAGCTGCCTCCTGGGCAGCGCTCATGACTATATCCTCAACTGAAGTGTGCAGACCACTTATTTGAAATTTGCCTTCACATTCAGTAAGATCTTCTTGAATGTGTAGTATGATAGTACACATTGTATAATATATATATTTCTATATAACAAATCACACACGCATGCAGCACAACACACACACACACACACACACATACAATAAAAAAAACTCGATAAACATGTGGGGAGTAGTGCAATGTAATTGGCTGTGGGCAGCAGTCTTCCGGGAGTCTTTCTGAGGCTGAGATGCTGTCCTATTTGCAGACAACTATCTGCCCTGAGGGAGGAAGCTGTCTGCCTTCAGGCCGCACTGGACAGTAGTAAGGAAACCTTCCCCAGGCCACACTGGACAGTAGGAAGGGACCTCCCCATCCAGGGAGCACTAGCGCCACCACCACTACCTCAGAGGTTGCGAAGAAAGCACAGCAGTTGGACCACAGTGGGCTCAGGGAGGGTGAGAAGGGTGGAACAGAGGCACACCCAGTCAATTGTTCCACTCCACAATCCATACACCATTCTGGGAGCATAGCTCCCTATTGATGCACCAGCAGAGAAGACTGATAACTGTCACAAGGGAGGCCCACAGGAAGGAGGCAGAGAGGACACCACAGGAAAGGAAGCAGCTCCTGGTGGGGGACTCAGTTATTAGGGGTATAGAACTAGGGGAGCTGGGAAAATGAAGTAAGGTGCCTGCCTGGTGCCATGGCTTGAGGGACAGGAAGCGATCCTCAGGATCACTAGAACAGCTGCAAGGATTCCGAGTTGGACGAATTGTCCACCTAGGGACAAATGACTTGGCTCATCATGAGATTAGAGCAGTGCAGGAGGACATTGCAGAGTTGGGAGGGACCTAAGACAAGTAGCACACACAGTATCCTTCTCAGAGGTGCTGCCTGTCAAAAGCATGGGGAGGCGAGGTAATTGGCACCATGCAGTTTAATGAATGGTTGAAAAATGGTGCAGAGCACAGCGGTTTGGCTTCATTGGGGACTAGGGTTCCACCTGGGGGACACCAGCCTATACTGGCAGAATGGTCTGCATCTGTCCAGGAAGGGAACAAGTCTTTGAGCAATCGGTTTAAATGCTTCATTGGCAAGCTTTTAAACTAGTCAAAGGGGAGGCACTGACAAGCAGCAGGAAAATCCCAGCCTCCCTACAAAACAGGGTACTAAATGAGAAAAAGACTGAGGTAGAATGGTCAGTGGGGATGCTGCAACAGAAGGTAAAGCCATCAAAAATGGAGAGCAATGAGTACTAATGCCCGTAGTCTGGGCAACAAGCTTCCTGAATTAGTGGCCTGATGGAGGAGGAACATCTGGATATTGTGGCAGGCACAGAAACATGGTACACACAAAACCATGACTGGGACATAAACATACCAGGATACACTGTCTACAGGAGGGACAGGAGGGGTAAAGAGGAGGAGGAGTAGTTCTTTACATAAGGAAGGAATAAAAGCAACAGAACAAAAGGGTAAACAGGGAGGAGAAGAAGCACTGTGGGTAAATTTGGAGACCGCAATGGCACCACAATACGAGAGGGTTAGAGACAGACCCTTCTCAGGGGAGGAAATGGACAGGGAAATGATGGAAAGTATACTTAGAATGGCAGAAAAGGGGAGATATTGCTGATGGGTGATCTGAATGTGCCAGATGTTAACTGGAGTGCAGTTGCAGCTGCCACTTAAGAGTGGAGTTATTCTAGATGCCTTAGACAACTAGTACTGGAGCCCACTCAAGAGGGAGCAATATTAGACTTGATTCTCTCAAATGGAGATGGAGAGAGGATCACAGATGTAAAGTGGGTAGCCATCTGGGAACTAGCGACTATAAAACAGTATGGTTCACTATAAACAGCAATAGAGTCAAGCTATACAAAGACAAAAGTACTGGACTTTAGGAGGGCTGACTTTGCCAAAATGGGTGAGTGCCTAAGGAATGCACTAGCAAATGGGCAGGAAGGAGGGTGGAAGAACAATGGAGAATAAAAAACTGCCATCACAGAGGTAACGAGCCTTTGTGTGAAGCAAATAAACAAAACAAGACGATGTAAGAAACCACTATGGTTCTCAAAGTAAGTGGCAGTGAAGGTTCAAGAGAAAAGAAAGCATTCAGGAAGTACAAGGAATTGCAGAAGGAGCAGGACAGAGAACTGTATCAGTTAAAGCAAAAGGAGGCTGGGAAGGCAGTCAGAACAGCAAAGGCCCAAACCGAGGAAAAGATAGCCAACCCAGTTAAGAAGGGGATAAAACCTTTATAGGTACATCAGGAGCAAAGGAAGACCAAGGGAGGGATAGTGAGGCTTAATAAAGGGGAGGGAGGGTGGGCAGAGGGAGACTGTGAAAAGGCAGAGCTACTAAACAAATATTTTTGCTCAGTATTTACATTTGAAGAGGGAGGTACATAAAACAAACAGTAGTAACACTCTGGATACAGAAGTTGATACCAGCCCATTTACAGAAGAAAGGGTTCTGAAAGAACTCTTAAAACTGAAGGTGGCAAAGCAATGGGGCCTGATGGGATTCATCCCAGAATTCTAAAAGAGCTAAGGGTAGAACTAGTGACACCACTGACTACCCTTTAACAAATCATGGGAGGATGGGGTGGTACCGAGGACTGGAGGAGGGCAGATGTGATTCCCTTTCACAAAAGTGGGAGCAAGGCAGAAGCAGGAAACTACAGACCTGTTAGTTTAACCTCAGTGATAGGGAAAATGATGGAATCACTTCTGAAGGAAAGAATTGTCGAGTATCTAGAGGCCAGAGGGCACAGGACCCTAGGCAGCATGGATTCACAGCAGGAAGGTCATGCCAGACAAATCTGATAGATTTCTTTGACTGGGTGACCAAAGTAGTAGATCAGGGAGGGGCTGTGACATGGCCTACCTAGACTTTAGCAAGGCATTTGACACAGTCCCACACAAAAGATTAATATACAAGTTAGCCAGCCTGGGAGTGGGTCCCAAGATGACAGCCTGGGTAAAGAATTGGTTGGAGAATAGGACACAGAGTAATAGTAAATGGAGTCCACTCAGAAGAAAGGAGGGTTACTAGTGGGCACCGTAGGGTTCAGATAGGACTAGTCCTCTTTCAATGTCTTTATAAGCTACATTGCAGAAGGACTGAAGGAAAAGTATGTCTCTTTGCAGATGACACTAAGATCTGCAACAGAGCTGATGCACAGGGTGGGGTGGAAAGGATGAGAAGGACTTGGCAAGGTTAGAGGAATGGTCAAATGTATGGCAGCTTAGATTCAATGCTAAGAAGTGCAAGGTAATGCACCTGGGAAACAAAACCCAGGGAAGAGTACACAATGGGGGTGAGATACTAACAACAACAAAAATGGAAAGGGACCTGGGGGTAGTCATATCAGATGACCTAAAGGTGGGCAAGCAATGTGAGAGGGCAGCAAGGAGGGCTGGCGGGTTATTGGGATGCATAGGAGAGGCATCACCAGTAGAAAACAGGAAGTTATTATCCTCTGTACAGACAGCTGGTGAGACCTCATCTGGAGTACTATGTGCAGTTCTGAGACCCAATCTCCGCAAAGACATAGACAGGATGGAAGCTGTCCAGAGGAGGGCAACTAAAATGGTGCAGGGTCTGCACCGAAGACATATGAAGAGAGACTTAAGGAGCTTAATATGTATAGCCTCGAGGAAAGGAGGGAGAGGGGACATGATAGAAACTTCAAGTACCTCAAGGAATCAACAAAGTCCAAGAGGGTAGCATCTTTCAAAAAAAGAGGTGTAAAGAACAAGAGGGCACAATTTGAAGATGGGGGGGCGCTCAGAGGTAATTTAGGAAGTATTTTTTCACAGAGGGTTGTGGATGCATGGAACGCCTTCCGGAGGAGGTTGTGGAGTCAAAATCAGTGGTGGAATTCAAGCATGCATGGGACAGTCATAAAGCAATTCTGGGGGTGGGGGTAAGAAGTAGTAGGCTGCTGGTTAACTAGGATCTGCAGCTTATCCAGTAGGTAGGGGAATGGGCAGACTGGTGGGCCAAGCGGTCTCATCTGCCGTCACAAATTTATGTTTCATAGGATGCCAATTTTGGCAGGATGGTACTGCAGAGCCTCTTCTTAAAATAGGTTTCTGTGCCCTCCTCCCAACTACACTGCTTTGAAGTCTGCTTCTGTCAATAGATGCTAAAGAATTCCTGGGGTGAGAAAAACAATTACTCCACCAAAGTAATATTACTTCTTCCAGGGTATTCTTTAGCACTATTGACACTCCCACCCTTTCTCCCTGGAAACCTTGTCTAAAGGCTCTGCTAGGATTTAGCCAAATTTGACGACTGTCATTCGCTCTGCAATTTAAAAACAAAACAAAAACACATTTTTCATAATAGTGGGTTAGAGTATATAGTGGGTTATTGCTAACAGTTTTTTGCCCCTAGTGGGCACAGTTTTTGCTCTTTTTCAGCTTTGAAATGGGTTCTGAGGTCCTTCTGGCTGACTGCAGGCAGCACTCTAACTGTATCCTGATTGGCCAATGCCTTCCTCATTTGCATTGACTCCTCCTCTCCGGGCAGCAGAACCCAGCTGGCATACTGCTTCTGTCAATAATGCTAAAGAACACCCTGGAAGAAGTAATATTACTTGGTGAGTAATTGTTTCTTTAGGCTATCCTTAAATCTGAGTAACTATCTGAGGGTTTTGGCATATAGAATTTTAAGGATCAGTATCCCAAAATCCAGAAACCACTCAGACATCCTATCTATCTGTTGAGGGGAAAAAATATCCGAACAACCCTAGTAAAGACACAAATCCAAACTTATCAGCCAGAATGCTAGCCTTTCTTGTGCTGTGTAACCCTGAATGCCATTCTCCTGCCGAATCCATCCAGTCTTGCTTTGAAAGCCCAAACAATGTTATTTTTCACAATCTCAGCAAGCACGTAACCCCTAGATGGCGCTATCCCAGGGCTACTACCCCTGCCTGATTTGCCACTAACAGGTTGAGGGGCCTGGATCCAATGGCGGTGCCTCCACCCAGAGGTCAGGGTTTGCAATAGTTAAACTAACTTGGTCACAGCCCTCTGGGACACTGCAACCCCTTCTTCCCACTAGTGGCCCACACAATATATCAGAATTACCTTCACAGTATACACTTACCCCAGGTCTGGTTCCGCACTGGGACCTCCTGTGAAATGAGATACAGTGCAACAATCACAGTACAGTACTTTAACATAGACAAATACCTCAGGCAGTATAACTTCACTGAAACAAGCAGCTCTGATTTATTTAGGGGATATAACAAGGACAGGGGAAATCAGGTTAATTAGCTTATCACTCTAATAATCTACCTATGGCTCTGTGCACAGGCCTATCCTATCAGTTACTGTCCTGGGTACCCAAGCCCTAGTGGCTAGTCCAAACCCGTGGCAGCTGGTAGGGGCCCTTTCACACAGAGAAAAGGAGAATTAAACAGTCAGCAGTACAGTAATTCCATTTGGATTTAATGTGTGGCAATTCAACAGGAGCAACCCTGAATTAGTACTCACGACCTCCAAATAAGATAGGGTCCTTCAATGTCAGCAGGGCTCACTTGAGGTACACAAACCTCTTCACACATCCATATAAAGAAAGTACTATACCAGGCAGGCTGCATCTGTATCCCGATCGCAATTACTGCACAATACCCGGAGAACACACAGCAGATTCAGTTCCTGACAGACCGAGTGCAATTTCAGCAATTCTTCCAGTCTTCTACAGGGTGAGCCTGGTTTCTACTCTTCAGAGATCCTTTGATTCTTTTCACAGACAGATTCAGTCCTAACAAGCTGTTACACAAGCTGCAGACCGGAACTCTGGGCCCTTACACGTTTTTGACTAAAACTGCACACTGAAAAAGCACAGGGCTCCTTCCTTCTTCACTGCCAAAGCTCAACTGAAGCTCCAACCGACAAAACTGGGCACTTCCTTTGAGTTCCTCCCAGTTCTTGACTGGATTGGCTGTCACTCACAATAGACTGCTGCTGTTGGTCCAAAAGGCACTGAAGTCTAAACTACATCTCCCAGAGTCACTGCCCATACAATCCTCTTGTGGCTGGCTCAGATTATGAGTCCCAAGTTCTGATTCGTCCAAGGCACCATTTTAGAGCTAGCTACCCCACACTGATTGGTCCAGTTCAGCAGTTCAAAACTAGAATGGGGAACTAGCAGACACAGTTCTGACTGCAAAGAAAGCAGGTTAGACAAACTGTAATTTCATTATTACTCTAAATAATTTCTGGCAAACAGTTACATCTTTCAGATAGGTTCCTTTGCACTCTAGTGACTGCAAAATGAAGTGAATTAGCAGCAGCTCGAGTGGTACTCAGAGAAGCACACAGTCCCCCATACAAATTAATTATGTCTGCAAGCAGACAGCTCTTAAAGAGACAGTACCAGAGGCTCTAAAACACTCACTGATAAATGGCTTAAATGCCAAACACCATTCAGGCTTGGAGCATTCAAGCAAGCTCCTGGAAGTCTTTTGGGAACCCCATTTGCAGGGGTTACACCCTTCCTGGTTTGGGAAAGCTTGACGTCCGCCAAGCAAGGCAATTCTACAAGTTTCAACTGCAACCATATACATTTGCATTAGGCTCGCATATGTAATCATCAGTCAATATATCATTTTACCAAGAACACATTTCTGAAACATTGCAGTACGTCACTCTTACACAGTATTACATACATTGTACCATAACTCAAGTTATTACCTCTTGTACATGAAACCTGAAGAGAGGGGCCCTTCCTATCAGTTACCTTGGGGCTGGACGGGCAAGGGCACCATACTTAGAGGGCAACACAAGTAACTTGAGTTAGCACTGACGCTCAGTTTGGGCAATGAGCTCGGGACACATACACTCCTTTATGGACAACATTGAGAGGCAAATCCACAGGCCTCCCAAGGGAATCATAACTGAGGTGCACCACAGGCTTTACAGCTCGACCAGTCTTTCTAAGGGGAACTGTTACAGTCTCTGCACTCTGAGCCTCATTTTCAGCATTGTCCACACTTGTCAGGAGTCTCCATGGGGGTAGAGAGGCTAGAACTTGGGGCACTTTCAGCTCCAGGAGTTACAGTTTCTGAGTCCACAACATTTGGCTCGCATGGAGAGCTTTTGGACACTGGCAGTGGACTGTCAGGGCACTCAAAATACTCTTCTTGTTCGGGTGTATCACCAGTCTGCCCCAATCTATCATTTTCTCCCTGAAAGCTCAAACAGTTCAACCATGCACAATGATTCCATTTCATCTGATCTGATGCTTTGCACTTCACTTTCTGGGAGCATTGGCTCCAGGGATGAAGCTTGGGGCTTAAACAGTCCAGAAGGCCCAGCTTTGTCTCCAGTATTGACTAGGGATTGCCCAAACAATTGACTCAGTTCGTAAGAAGGATAGTATTCAAAGTCACTCTCACTTTCTTCCGATATGGACTGACAGTCATGCTCAACTGGGACTTGTGGAGGGAACACTTTAACTTTGCTTCTGTAGTGCAGACTTTCTTGATCTTTTCTTAGCAGCAGCTCTAGTCACTGGTCCAGGGGCATCTTCTAGGGCTCAGACTCAATTAAGATTTGCCCAATGGGCAGTAAATGATTTCTATGCATTGTTTTTTACATCTTTGAATTATTCTCAGGCCTTACTTTGTACACTGGCAGATCATCTAGTTTGCCCACTACAATGTGAGGGAGATGGTGCTATCTGTCAGCAATCTTGTGCTTGCCATGCAATCCCAGATTTCTTAGCAATACCGATCTCCCTCCTGGAGTTCCTGTGCTTTCACCTTTTATCATACCTTTCTTTGTTGGCCAGATTTCTTTTGCAGCCATGGTTTGAGCCAGTTGGTACGCATGAGTTAGCTGGGCCTTTAACTTTGCACATACTGTAAATAGTTGTCAGCCTGAACCCCATCAGGAGAGACCCCAAAACACACATCTACTGGTAGTCGAGCTTCTTCCAAACATCAGGCGGTAGGGGAGAATCCATGGCATCACTTTGGTGCAGTTATAAGCATGTACCAGGGTGCTAATTTGTTGGCTCCATCTAGGCTTGTCCTTTGGGTGCAGGGTGCCTAGCATATCTAGCAAAGTGCGGTTGAAACGTTCAGGCTGTGGGTCCCCTGGGGTGGTAAGGAGTGGTTCTGGACTTTCGCTCCCCACAGAGAAAGCATCTCTTTGATCAGACGACTCTCAAAGTCTCTCCCTTGATCAGAATGGATTCTTTGTGAGCCCCATAGTGAACAAAAAAGTTTTCTACAAGTACTTTGGCCACAGTGGATGCTTTCTGGTCTTTGGTGGGAAAGCTTGGGCATATCTCGTGAAATGGTCAGTGACCACCAGCACATTACTGATATTTCTTTGATCTGACTCCAAACTTAGAAAATCAATACAGACCAGCTCCATGGGTGCACTGGTGGTGAGTTAATCAAGGGGGCAGCCTCTGGGGCAAAGCTTTCCTCTGTAAGCTAGCGACTACAAGTTCGAATGTGTTGCTCCACATCAGCCCCCATCTTAGGCCAATAGAATCTGGATCTCACCAAGTCAGTGTTCTGTCTATACCAAGGTGCCCCATGTGGTTGTGCAAGGACCTCAGTACTGAGTCTCGAAAGGCAGTGGCAGCACTAGTTGTTGTTTGTCTACTTGTCCCTCTGTCTACTGTTTCTCTGTATAACAGTTTATTGATCAGTTTCAACTTAGGACCTTCTTTGTATAACAGTGCAGTTCTCAAATCAGTGGAGCGTAATTTGGACATCTTTTCCTGCATAGAGGGCTTTAAAGCTGCTTTGATCATGGGATCGCGGGATTGAGCCCGCGAATACTGTCATTGTCCAGCTGAGGCAGTGCACCAATGTCTATTGCAGAAAAGTGGCAATAAGCAGCAGGTATGCAATTCTCAGAGGCTCCCAAGCAATCCACCATGCAGTCCACTGCGTCGTGGACATTTGTTCCTCCCTGTCAAACTCTCCGCAGAGTGCCAATGTCAGGTTCTGCTAATCGGACCAATCATTCTGGGGAACAGGCCTCCGGGAGAGAGCATCAGCATCTATGTGGTTCAGACCTGCTCGGTATTCGAGAGCATAGTCATATGTAGATAATGCAGAAACCACCTATGGCCAGTGGCATCCAACTTAGCTGAGGTCTGCACATAGGTCAAAGGATTATTGTCAGTTTTACTAGTATTTTAGCCCCATACAAGTACTCATGGAATTGGTCAACAATAGCCCACTTCAAGCTAGGAACTCTAACTTATGTACAGGATAGTTCTTTTCGGATGGGGTCAGGCTTCTACTGGCAAAGGCCACTGGTCTCAGGCCATTCTCGTGCTCTTGGTACAACACAGCCCCCAACCCTTGCAAGCTAGCATCAGTGTGCAGGACGTAAGGTTTTCTTGGATCGGCATAGGCCAGCACTGGAGCATGGGTAAGTTGATATATGATCTCATGAAAAGCAGTCTCACAATCAGGAGTCCAGCGGGCCCCAAATACTTCACTGGATGAAAATACACTCTTTCAGTCTTGAGGGACGCTGACTTTGGTATTTTTTGTGGGTTGGGGGATACCTTGAGTAAGGTTAAGTAAAGGGCGGATCACTCTTGAATAGTCCTTGATGAAGCTTCATAATAACCACAGAATCCCAGGAATCTTTGCAGTTCTTTAGATTTTGGGCTGTGCCAGTGGTCAAGGCCTCAACTTTACTTGGGTCGGTCTCTATTCCTCGGTGGATACTATGTGTCCCTACATACTTTACTGATGTTTGAAAAATTGACACTTATCAGACAGTTTAAGGCCAAAGTCCTCCAGGCGGTCCAATACCTTAAATAATCTGCTCATGTTCCTCCAGTGAGCTGCCAAACACAATAACATCATCTAGGTATACCAGGCACTCTAGTAAGTTCATGTCCCCACTGCACGCCCATCAATCGTTGAAAAGTGGCTGGGGCACCTGAAACCTTGAGGCATCCTCATGAATTCATAGAAGCCAAGCCGACAGATAAAGGCTGTCTTTTCACGGTCCTCTGGGGCCATCGATCTGATAGTACCCATCATGGAGATCCAGCACAGAGAACCACTTGCTTCCGCTTAGGCAGTCCAAAGCATCCTGAATGCGGGCATTGTGTACTGATCAGGATAGTCCGCCGGTTTAAGGTGCGATAATCCACACACATCCTTACTGTTCCATTCTTTTTCCTCACTACCACAATGGGGAAGCATAAGGGCTTCTGGATTCTTGTATTACACCAGCAGCTAACATCTCTTGCAGATGCCGTCTCACATCATCTATGTCAGCAGGTGCCAGGCGCCGAGACCTCTCACGAAATGGTCTTTCGTCATGCAGCCGGATATTGTGCTCAGCCTTGCACGCATCCTACATCCCATTCCTTTAAAGAAAACACCTGGTCTCTCTGGGCAAGCTTCTCACTGATCTTCACTTTCCATTCAGCTGGCAGCGGGAGTCGCGAAATCAAACAAGTCAGGCGTTACTCTGTCATTCTTCCTTGAACTCTTGCTGCTGGGTAGCACTGCAGTGTCTGCACAATGCACATTAGCCAGGATGCAACCTCTGTTTACTCGAATGTCTCTTTCAGACACATTATGAACTTGGACCATTACCCTTCTGGCATAAGCATGGGCTCTAGCGGGCAAAATACTAGGCTTGACCAGCAGTCCCTCTGGCAATTTTCCATCGCCTGGTGCATCCAACATTAATATTTTATTCTTAACATCCTTTCTGATACGGACCTCCCTGTAAGGTACACTGGGCATTTGGCGCCAGGATCAGAGACTCAGGATCCCTTCTTCCATACAATTCCGACCGGTTCCTCTGGTTCTGTTTTTCAGCATCTCTCTGTGCCTCATAGGCCTTCTTAATTAAAGCCGAACTCTTAAAGCTCTACTAGTCTTTGACCCTGTTTTCATAACACAACTGTGCCAGCCTTCCGAACATATGAGCATTTGTTCCAATCAACAAAGGGACACCATCATACAGTCCAGTGGGGGACACACTAAGGCTAGGGTCTCTACTTGTTCGGCCACTCCAGCCACGGAGGTGGGGAAAGACAGCCAAATTCGGATATACCCGGAATAGGGGTAGGCCTTCTCACTTAACCCCCATACATGCAGTCCTTCTAATGGTTGTAAGGGTACGCCTGACAAATGCTTTGATACCAATCTTGGAACATAATTGTCACTTGGGAGCCACTGTCTAATATAGCTCTTGTAGACACTCGCTCACCTTTACAGTGGTCTCCATGGAGGGACCCACTATTCTGGACCAGTCTGGAGGCGGTAGTGAGGGGCTGGGCAACTGACCTTGCCACAAGGGCGATGAATTAGCATTTTTGGTGCCCTCACTGGGATCATGTCGTGCACCTCTTAACCACTGATTTCTTCTCCGAAGCTCTCCTTGTAGCCTATATGCAACTTTGTCAGTGTCTTTTGGGGACTGGCATTCCCTTTCATGTGCCCATCTTTCCCACAATTATAGCAAAACATACTTTCTGGAGTTTGAGCTGGCGAGGCGCCACACTGGGAGCCAGGGCGGGGTATTACTAACTGGAAACCTTGGTGCCATCTCTGTCTGCGTGATAAGCATTTGGAGACATCTCGTCAGTTTCTCCACTTCCATGGTCAAGGAATCGAGTTCGAGCTGTTATCAGCAGGAGATACATGGTGGGTACTCCACCCCATAGCAGATGCAGTCGATATAGGTCAGGGCTGCATTTGCAGGCGTGGCCTTCATAAAGGGACTGTTTTTGAATTCCCCGGATCTCTCTCTCAACAGTTCGCCCCATTGTGACATATCTTTTCCTTGTCAGAGCACTCATTGACTGCCAACCTCTGCCCCTGAACTTCACTTGATGGGTCACCTCAGTCACTCGGGTCGAGCCGCAGCTATTGGTGCAGGTCCCTCCCGAGGTCGCCTTTTCTCAACTCCTCGAATTTCTCTCATTAACTCATCATAGGAGGGTGGGGATTCCAGTCGATCTGCCAGGTGTAACTGAAGCAACAGCAGTTCTGAGAAGGGGCAGACTTAAGGATCCTGTCCAGTCTGGTTCGGTCCAGTTCAATCGCTGGCAAACTACCTTTTCTGAGGCATTCTTGCAACAATTTTTCCAGCCGAGATACATACACAGACAACAACTCCCCTTGGTACTGTTGTGCATCTCTTACTCTCCACCATAGGTCCTCATCTGAATCTGGGCTCCCATACACATTCTCCAAGGCCTCAAGATAGGCCTGTGCAGTCGCTCAGGGTTACTGCCCGCTTAGCACGGATGGTAGCCAGGGCAGGACCTCGGAGGCTCACCAACCTCTTCGCTCACCTTCCGAGCATTGCCATTCTAGCACTTGGGGCAACATAGTCTATCCAGGTCTCCCAGTCATCCTCCCCTTGGGGGTGGGAGGGTCCCAGAGAAGATCCTCAACCTTCGTAGAGTCGTGACTAATGGCAGGTGCAGAAATAGGAGTCTGCATTGGTTCAGCCACCATTACGGGCACTGGAGCAGGAGAGGGTGTTGGGGAGGAACACCCAGGTGGCAAGAATAGTTTCTTCAAGTCCTCCACAGTTTTCCCTTCTCCCAGCAACCATTCAGCAAATTTCTCCTCAAAAGTTTCAGATAGTGGTGGGGCTGATTCCCCCGGGTCTTTACTGTCCTTAGTTATCACTCTCCAAGCAGTGAGGGCTCCTCTGGGGTAATGGTCTGTGGCACTTTGGAGCTATCTATGGGATCCTTAAACTCTATTAGGCCAGGAAAGTGTGGGTGAGCAGATTAGCATGCCGACCCACCACCACAGGGTTTTGTAAACCTTCCACCTTGAAAGTACTCCTGCACAGTGTCCGTGTGATACCCAGGGGATGTCCAGGATAAGCATAGCATTTTGGGGTCGATCTCTCCCAGTACACCACTCCACCAGCCGGTGCACGGCCACTTCTGTCGGGTACCCATTTTTTCTTAACAGTGGTTCAGAATATGGCCACTAGAGGACACACAATCCCAGCGGTGAGCCTCCAAGATGTAACCCTAGATGGCGCTATCCCAGGGCTACTACCCCTGCCTGATTTGCCACTAACAGGTTGAGGGCCTGGATCCAATGGCGGTGCCTCCACCCAGAGGTCAGGGTTTGCAATAGTTAAACTAACTTGGTCACAGCCCTCTGGGACACTGCAACCCCTTTCTTCCCACTAGTGGCCCACACAATATATCAGAATTACCTTCACAGTATACACTTACCCCAGGTCTGGTTCCGCACTGGGACCTCCTGTGAAATGAGATACAGTGCAACAATCACAGTACAGTACTTTAACATAGACAAATACCTCAGGCAGTATAACTTCACTGAAACAAGCAGCTCTGATTTATTTAGGGGATATAACAAGGACAGGGGAAATCAGGTTAATTAGCTTATCACTCTAATAATCTATTTATGGCTCTGTGCACAGGCCTATCCCTATCAGTTACTGTCCCTGGGTACCCAAGCCCTAGTGGCTAGTCCAAACCGTGGCAGCTGGTAGGGCCCTTTCACACAGAGAAAAGGAGAATTAAACAGTCAGCAGTACAGTAATTCCATTTGGATTTAATGTGTGGCAATTCAACAGGGAGCAACCCTGAATTAGTACTCACGACCTCCAAATAAGATAGGGTCCTTCAATGTCAGTAGGGCTCACTTGAGGTACACAAACCTCTTCACACATCCATATAAAGAAAGTACTATACCAGGCAGGCTGCATCTGTATCCCGATCGCAATTACTGCACAATACCGGGAGAACACACAGCAGATTCAGTTCCTGACAGACCGAGTGCAATTTTCAGCAATTCTTCCAGTCTTCTACAGGGTGAGCCTGGTTTCTACTCTTCAGAGATCCTTTGATTCTTTTCACAGGACGGATTCAGTCCTAACAAGCTGTTACACAAGCTGCAGACCGAACTCTGGCCTTACACACGTTTTTTGACTAAAACTGCACACTGAAAAGCACAGGGCTCCTTCCTTCTTCACTGCCAAAGCTCAACTGAAGCTCCAACCGACAAAACTGGGCACTTCCTTTGAGTTCCTCCCAGTTCTTGACTGGATTGGCTGTCACTCACAATAGACTGCTGCTGTTGGTCCAAAAGGCACTGAAGTCTAAACTACATCTCCCAGAGTCACTGCCCATACAATCCTCTTGTGGCTGGCTCAGATTATGAGTCCCAAGTTCTGATTCGTCCAAGGCACCATTTTAGAGCTAGCTTACCCCACACTGATTGGTCCAGTTCAGCAGTTCAAAACTAGAATGGGGAACTAGCAGACACAGTTCTGACTGCAAAGAAAGCAGGTTAGACAAACTGTAATTTCATTATTACTCTAAATAATTTCTGGCAAACAGTTACATCTTTCAGATAGGTTCCCTTTGCACTCCTAGTGACTGCAAAATGAAGTGAATTAGCAGCAGCTCGAGTGGTACTCAGAGAAGCACACAGTCCCCCATACAAACTAATTATGTCTGCAAGCAGACAGCTCTTAAAGAGACAGTACCAGAGGCTCTAAAACACTCACTGATAAATGGCTTAAATGCCAAACACCATTCAGGCTTGGAGCATTCAAGCAAGCTCCTGAAGTCTTTTGGGAACCCCATTTGCAGGGGGTTACACACGCTATTCCACATGCCAAAACCCTGTGTGTGAAGTAATGTTTCCTGATGATTATACTTTTCCTCTCCTCTTCCAGATTTGAATACATGTATTCTTGTTCTACTAACAATCACTAGATAAACACCTGTGTATACCACACCCTGTCTATCTCCTTTACTACATTAAAACCCCTTAGCACAAACCCCCAGTAACAAGGAAGAATGTGGGGTCCAGCACGTTTCTCCCAGCCTTTTACGTTTTCAGGTTTGTGCTCCACAGACACACTAAGTTGAGTGGTATAGTTAGATGTCACCAAGGGAAGTGTAATTAGAGGCCTTCCCCAGCATTGCAAGTGGATGCCGCTGTGGGGTAGCAATGAAGGGAGAGGAAGGCAAGGAATGAAATGCTGCAATCCAAACAAGGCAGTTTGTGTGTTTCTTTGCTTTGCTGTTGATGCAGCCTCCCTGACCTGTCCTGAAGTGAGTCAAGAAAACAGACTCCTGCTTTAGCTGTGAAATAAGCAATGTTGTTTAACCCTGAATACATTTTTTTTCCTTTAGGCCCTTTTCTACCTCCTGGTGGTGTTGGCTAGCCCTGACTGGGGTGAATCTTGGTGGAGCTCTAGGTGTGAAGTTTGTTGGACTTTTGTGATCCTTCTGGTGGACAGGACACCGCCGTGATCTCTGGAGGCTGCTGGGGACCTCAACCTTACAATGGTATGTTGTGCTTTGGAATGGTCATTTCTCGATTTAATCCCAGACCCAGATTGTGCTATCGATTTTTTTTTTTTGTCTTGCCAACAATTGTTTGGATTGCAGGAAGAATTTTGCCCTTTGTATAAACTGAGGGCATGGGGTTCAAATGGATGGTTTACCCATGCTGTTAAATTACTTGTGAAACAGAAGCATTTGGCTTGAAAACTTACAAACTCTCTTACAGAGGACTCATTGCAGGCCTGCCAGTTTGCTAGGAATTTGGTCTGTAGTCAAATTAAACAGGCTAAAACTGATTATTTTAAACATAGGATTGAAGCAACCTCTTCTGATTCCAAGCTCTTTTGGGGATGCTTTTAAATTTGTTGTTATCTCCTAAAGATAGGACATCTATTTCCATTTAAAATCTTGTGATGGCTTGATTACTGACTCTTCAAATGGCAAATTTGTTGAATGTTAAATTTAAGAATACTGATGATCTTGTTTTTGATGCGTTGAGGTGTGATGATTATGTTGTTAACTGTGATTCTGATTTAAATGCTCCATTATTGGTTAATTCATCTGAAGATTTGTCTGGTTTCTAGTTTAGCTGTATTAATTCATTTTCAGGTATTAAGATTATTACATCAGTTACCCAGTAGGTATGGTGATTGTGATAATGGGTTGGACATAAGGTTTATCAAACTGGTTGCACCTTTTTTTTATTTATTGCTTTTATCATAAAAACAATAGATATTAAACAATCATCTGTCAGACATCAATTAGTCCTCTGATACATTCAGTGTATAATTAGGATTGGTAGCCTGTACAGAACTGCTTTAAAAGATGGGGAAACAGGAATTAAAGTGTCCCTTTAAGTAAGTCCAATAAAGCTACAGCCCACCAAGACTTGGGGAAACCAATCCTTAAATTACTGTACTCCCAACAAATTGAGTTACTCAACCAGAAACACATCGATATGTCCCCACAACAAAATGGGAAATCTATACATTTACAACACACTATCAACAGATGCATCTATTATAAACTTACTCCGATTATATAATTTGTATTTTAAACTATAGTCTATAGTCCTTGCAACTTCCTGTTGCACTTCATCAAACTGACCGATATGATCAATAGAGTAAAAGAATAACTATTAGAATACTAAGTTATCAGCTTTATATTTACTTATCCCCAACACCAAATAGGCTGTTCAGGTCTCTTCTTCAGATTCAGGAGTGTCCCAACTCTCAGATACTTGAAATTCTCGACTGATGGATTCCACTTTCTTAGCGGCCTCCTCGGGTCATTAAATTGGTACATGTGACCCCTGAGTAGATGCTGAAGTCGGGAAGGCATTAGGAGGAATGCTATCCCCAAGCTACGAAGTCTAGCCCTAACAGATCGAACTTCTTCCTCCTCAGCCTGGTCCGGGAATAAATGAACCGTAGCTCCATTAAAACTTAGGCCATCCGCCGATCTAGCTGCTTGTAGTAGTAGATCCCTAATTGAGGAACTCGTGGTCACCAGTAGGATAACTCTTGGGGCTTCACACGAGGACCAGCTGATCGAGGAGATATTCGGTAAGCCTTAATAAAGCAATTAGTTGTGCCCTTTGGCAGATCCAGGACCTCTATCAACCATTTCTGCAAAAGGTAGTAGTTCCTTCTTCGCTTCCTCTGGCAGGCCAATAATTCGTACATGGGAGGCTCTACTTGTGTTTTCCAGGGCCTCAAGTCTGTATTTAACTGTGCATTTTCTTGTACCAGCTTGAGGTAGTGGCCATAGCTTGGGTGGCGATCTTCTCCCGATGTAGCAGCCTGAGTTGCAACCTCCAACTTTACATCTTGCTCTGTAAAGCGCTGCAAAATTGATTCGACTTTTTGATCTATTGCCTGCATCGAGATTTGCAGCTGTCCATGGGGGCTCCATGCCAGTTGATATCGTGGATTAGCTGAGGCCTGGAGATCCACCGCGAGTTGTTTTGAGCCGCTTCCACTGCCTTTTGGTTACAACCCATAGTGTATTTGGTGTTAGTTGACTCTGCTTGTTGCCAGCAATCGAATTTTGAGGCTTAAGAGGCAAATCTTGCCTTATATTTTAGTTGTTTGTTAGATTGATATCTAGATGCAGAGCTGTTTTAGGTGCTTCTGCCGTAGGTTGCTCAACAGCTTCTATGGTTGCACCTTTTATTGCAGAACCTCTTTGTTTTTATTTAATTTATGTTTATCTGGTAGTTTTCTTCTTGGAAGGTTGAAGGGTGGTGCTTATTCCAAAAAGGCCGGAGCAGATACAGTAGATGATTATCGTCCCATTTCAATATTGAACTTTAAGTAAAATGTTAGAAAAGTTGGTAGTTAAACAGTTGAGTGATTATTTGGAATTAAAGTGTTTACTTTGTTTGGAGCAGCATGGGGTTTAGGAAGGAAAGGGGTACTGGTACAGCTCTTGTAGGTTTACTAACACCGTCCTTCTTGGGTGTGATAGTGGTTGTTTTACAGGGCAGTGTTCGTGGACCTGACTCGGCTTTTGATTTAATAAATCATAATTTGCTCTGTTCTGAGCTTGTAAGTTTGGGTTTTTCCACTTTGGTGGTCTCCTTTCTTAAGAGCTTTCTAGAGGAAGATCTCAACAAGTGTATATATCGAGCCTTCATTATCTAATTTACGGTTAAATCCGGAGGTCTTCCACAGGGGTCCATTTTGGGCCCCTGTTATTTTCAATATTTATAAATCAAATTCCTCAATTTGTTTCAACAAGTCATTGTCTTCTCTATGCAGATGACTTAATTTTGTATAACCAGAATCGGAGTATTGAGTTGGTTAATGTTGGTTTACAAAATGACTTTGATAAACTTGGTCTTTGGTTGTTAAATGATCAAATGATTTTGAATGTAAAAAGACCAAGTGCATGGTATTTGGGAGTGCTTTTCATCTCAAGTTAAACCTTTGTTTACATATACTTGATAAAAGTGGTAATTTACTAGAACAGGTTACCATATTCAAGTATTTGGGAGTTCTTTTGATCCTTGTTTGGGATTTTGCCAGAGGTAAAGGCTGTTAGTAGGACTATAAACTCAGAATTGGGCTTGTTATATAAACTTAAGTCTTATTTGTCATTGGAATCTCGTACAACAATTGCAATGAGTACTTTGTTACCTCAATTTGATTACGTTCTTCTTTATATTATGGTTTGGGTGTATGGGAGGAGGGTTTTGAGTGTAGTTTATAATAATATTTCTAGGAGCGTGGATATGTTGTTCATCCACACTGTCTGGCATTGTCCCTTTCCCTTTAAATCTTGCCGGAAGTCTTCAGCTGGCTCCTCCCACCCACCGGGTGGTAAATACCTCGCTCCGCCCCATGGCGCCAGATCTTCCTTTCCGCTGGAAGATTCAGGTTCCCTCGTGCTTTCTGCAGTGTTGAGGCCCTGGATTCGTTTGACGGTTTTCACTGCATCTTTCACTCTGAAACTCGTTAGAGTTTACGACTCTGATTCGGACATGGATGACAGATCATCCCGGGTTTCGCTGGTGTCCTTGCGGACAGAAAATGTCGCGCAACCGATCCCCACCTCTCGTGCGTTTACTGCCTCGGTTCTATTCACGATACCTCGCGGTGCTCCATTTGCGCTTCCTTCCACCCCAGCGTCCTGGAAGATCGTCAGTCGCGCCTGAAGCTGGGTAGACGGGCTCCGCAACCCACGGTAAAATCCAAGGAGGCCAGGTGGGCGGTTTCTCGCTGGCTGCGGATCCGCTGAGCAGCTCGGCGCATGGCGGCTTTCGAGGAAGAAGCGCTCAAGCCTCGGCAGCCGAGGTTTCTTCGTGCTGCTCAACCTGGGCTCTTCCTTCTCAGGATCCTTTCGGGATTTGTGCCAGTCTCTCCCTACCAAGGGTGAGGCGCCTCGGCTCGCACTCTTCCCGTTCAAGAAAAGGATCCTAAATCTTCTTCGATCGAAGAAGACACTCCTGGGATCAGGAGCGGTCCAAATTTTGACTTGGTCGAAATTGCCTCCTCGGCCGCTGGGTTTTCAGACCTTCCGTCTGTACCGGGCGAAGAAGCCGAGAGTCGGCTGATTCGCCGAGATTATTCTCGACCGATCGAGCTGCTATCACCGACTCCTGTCGATGATTCTTTGGAGAGAACGCTGATTCCTCCTTCCCGATGAGAGACCGCCTCATGGCCTCCCGATCGAGGGAAAAGAACCGAGCCTTGGTTTTCACCGAGCCCAGTCTCTCCCGATCGACAAAGCCGACACCGTCGGTCTCAATCAGGAGTAAGTCCTCTTCGATCGATCGACTCAAAGTACACAAGCACTCCCGCGAAGAGGCGCCACCACCGTTCCCCTTCCTCCTCGGACTAGGAGAGGCTTCGACTAAAATTCGTCGACTCTCGAGGATCTCATGTGGCAGCAATTCCTGCTAGTAGGTCAGAAGCCTGCCCTCGGGGTCCCGGCTATCTCTTGGCCTCAGCCTCTTCGGCCTCAGACACCGATTGCTCCGGTGCCGGTCTCTTCGGGGCTCCGTGCTTTCTGTCACAACGGTTTCAGGTTCCCACCACCTTTGGTGGAACCTCCACCTAAGCTGCCCCTCGGAGGATTCCTCCAGGAGGCATGACAGTCTTCGGGTCTCCCCATAGACTGTCAATTACGGTCACCCCTGATCGCCCAGGCGATCGAGGGACTTAGGTGGGCAGCCTTTATATCGGACCTCCGATTCCCGATAACACTGGCCTTCACTCTCGATGAGCTGCATCAGGCTTGGAAGAAGGGCCTCCTTCCAGGGCATCCTCCGCTCATTTCTGAATCGACGGGATGGCCCTACAGCCTATCCAGAAAAGGCGGAATATCCCCTTATGGATATCCTTAAGAGGGGGATACCCCTCACGGAGGCATTTCCAGTCCAAGCCATTATGGGTCCGGCCTTGGAACTCTGGCAGCGTCCAGCCTCCTGCCCAGCTCCATCTGCCCGCATGGCACGCAAGTATGCAGTGCCCACAGGGTCTTTGGCGGGTTTACTGAGCACCCCGGCGGAAAGCCTTGTGACTGCCTCAGTATTCAGGCGGATGGGCAGCTCAAGCCGATACTGACCGCCCTACAGACAAAGAGTCCAAACTTATGGACCACTCAGCCTGGAAGGTCTATGCTGCATCATCTTTGGGCCTTCGTCAGGCAAGCTCAGCGGTGATTATGGCACACTTCTCTCCGCCCTCTTGGGGTCGCTGGACGAGTTCTCCCCACCTCCCAGCTGACATGCAGACCACGGTCAAGCAGGTCAGGGACCAGGGCAGAGCTGTTGCTAAACAACAACTCCAGACTGCTCTGGACGTGGGTGATTCCTGTGCCTGCTCACTAGCTGCAGCGGTATCCACTGCCGCAGGGCTTGGCTGAGGTTATCCTCCTTTCCCGTGGATACTCAGCACAAGCTGGCTGATGTGCCCTTCCTTGGCACCCGACCTCTTCGGCCAGGAGTGGCAGGTCACCTGCAGCGTATCGAGCAATCTAATGCCACCTTAGATGCTACATCTGCTAAGGGTTCTTCAAGTAAGAACCAGCAGAAGCGCAGGAAGAAGCCTTTCGTCCAGTCTTCCACTGCGGTCAGACAACCACCCTTCCAGGGGTCAACAACAGCAGCAGGCTCAGGCTTGGCGCCTAGGCCCAAGCAAGGTCCCGACAGCCACGCAAAGGAGGCCGAGCGCTGGTCCAGGTGCCTCCTCTCTAAGCCTGCCCAGTGATGGGCCGGGGTGTCCTCCCCGCACTGCCACTTCAGCTCTGGGTCCTCCGTGGGGGCCGGCCCGCCACTGCTTTCCGCCTGGTCCGTATCACCACGGACAGATGGGTCCTAGAAGTGGTCGGGCAGGGTCTGCCTCAGAATTCGAGCAGTACCGCCCAGCCGAGCCTGTGCCCCACGAGAGAGAGCTGATCTCAGTCGCCCAGTCTGTCCTCCGAGACGACATTGCGCTACTCCTCCTCAAAGAGGTGGTGGCCCGAGTGACGGATCCTCCTTCAGACCCAGGCTTCGCCTCCAGGTATTTCCTGTGCCCAAACAGACGGGGTTGGCGCCCATTCTAGATCTGCACGACCTGAATCGGTATCTCAGGTCTCACACCTTCGGATGGTAACTCTAAATCAGATCATACCATCCCTGGAGCGAAACATGTGGTTCTGCACACTGGATCTTCAGGACGCTTTTTCCACGTCCCTATCCGTCCATCTCATCAGCGGTTCCTCTGCTTCAGGTCGAAGGGACCCTGTACGAGTTCAGAGCCATGCCGTTCGGCCTGTCATCGGCCCGCCATCGGCCCCAAGGGTTTTCACCAAATGCATTGCAGTGGTGGCAGCCCATCCTTGGCGTCAGGGGTTCGTATTTACCCCTACCTGGACGATTGGTTCCTAGCGGGATCCTCCCTTCAGGAGGTGGAGAGGTCCAGGACCTGACCCTCCGAACCTGCTCACACTTGGGCCTTCTGATCAACGAGGCCAAATCGGAACTCGTACTCTTCTCAGGTAATGGCTTCATCGGGCAGAGCTCGACTCCGTCAAGCCAGAGCTCGGTCCCAGCGGACAGGCGGAGGTTCTCTCCTCCTTGCCCAATCATTTCTGGTTGGGCACCACGCCTGCCCGGACTTCCCTGCCTCCTGGGCTACATGGCGGCGCAGTATGTCGGTGGTCCGCTGGGCCAGACTGCACATGCGCCTCCAGTGGGGAGTCGCCGCCCAGTGGTCTCAGCGTCCAGAGTCTTTTCGACCAGCTGGTCACGGTCACCCAGAGGATGTGGGACACTCTCCAATGGTGGACGCCCTGAGTCATCTGCAGGAAGGGATCCCGTTTGTCCGCCCGAGCCGACGGTGCTTCTTACGACCGATGCCTCTCTCATGGGCTGGGGAGCCCACATGGGGACCACAGAGCTCATGGACTCTGGACCCCAGAGGAGTCCGATGCCACATCAACCTGTTGGAGCTCAGGGCAGTCAGACTGGCTCTGTCAGCTTTCGCTCCTCAGCTCCGGGGTCAAGTGGTTCAAATCCAGGCGGACAATACCACGACCATGTACTACCTCAACAAACAGGGCGCACGCACTCCGTCTGCTATGCAAGGAGGCGCCGGATCTGGTCCTTCGTCAGCCGACTGGAGGCGGATCTCCTAGCCATCCATGTGGCAGGAGTCGCGAACCAACTGGTGGATGCTTCAGCCGCTTAGGCCAGACATCCCACAGTGGTCTCTCCATCCAGAGGTAGCTTACTACCTGTTCTCTGTTGGGGCAAACCATTGGTGGACCTGTTTGCCTCCAGGGAGAACACCAAGCTGAGGCTGTTCCATGCCCGCCCCCCTCAGCAGGGCTCGCTGCAGGGGATGCCTTCTTGAGGCCGTGGACCCCAGGCCTCTTTTCGCTCTTTCCTCCATTTCCTTGATCCCAAGGTGTTACTCAAGGTGAGGAAGGACAAGGCGAAGGTGATCCTGGTAGCCCCAGATTGGCCACGCCAGTTCTGGTATCCAGATCTCCTCAGCCTCAGCTGCAGGAACCCGGAGCGGCTCAGTACACGCCCGGACCTGATTTTTCTGAACCAGGGAAGGTCCTTCATCCGGACCTTCAATCCCTGCACCTCACAGCCTGGTTCCTGAGTGGCTAGAGTTCCAGGCTTTGGGTCTTTCTGAGGATGTCTACACCGTGGTGGAGGCATCTCGAAAAGAATCGACCAGGAAATGTTATGCCTTCAAATGGAAGAGATTTTCCATTTGGTGTCAGGGTAAAGGTCTGGACCCTTATCCTGCTCGGTGGGTAACATTCTAGACTACCTTTGGTCTCTTTCCAAAGGGGGTCTTGGTCATCGACCCTTAGGGTGCACCTTGCAGCCATCTCTGCCTCACCGGCGCGGGCTGGTCAGCCCGACGTTGGCTCAGGAGACTGTGATCGGGCACTTTTCAAAGGCCTGGATCACATATCCCCTCCAGTCCGTGAACCTCCACCTCCGTGGGATCTTTTGCTGGTTTGGCAAGCTCATTGGGCAAGCCATTCGAACCCATGCACAAGTGTGAGCTCTCGCACTTGTCGTGGAAGACTGCCTTCCTGGTGGCTATCACGTCAGCCAGAAGGACAGGGGAGCTCCAGGCGCTTTCGGTGGACTCCCTTATCTGGTCTTTCACAGGGACAAAGTTGTCCTGCGCCCTCACCCAAAATTCCTTCCGAAGGTGGTGTCAGAGTTTCACCTTAACCAGGTGTTGATCCTGCCAGTATATTACCCTAATTACACCTCGGACGCCGAGTATAGGCTCCATACTCTGGACCTCAGGCGTGTTCTCTCTATTATAAGGAGAGGACAGCGGAAATTCAGGGCGAGGTTCGCCAGCTGTTTGTCACCTACGCTGAAGCCGCTTCTGGCAGACCTGCAGCCAAGCGGACTATTGCGAGATGGATCACATCATGCATAGGTCTGTGCTATGAATTGGCGGGTAAGGAGCCTCCCAAAGGGCTAAGGGCTCATTCTACCTGCTATACGGCTGCTTCGGTGGCTGCTTCCAGGGACATCCCTATCCAGGAAATTGTCGGGCCGCTACCTGGAAGTCAGCGAGCACCTTTATTACCCATTACCACATTGACCTAGAGTCACGTTGGGATGCTGGTTTTGGGGCCTCGGTTCTCCAATCTCTATTCCCTAAGTAGGGGTGTGCGCCTTGCCCCTCCTCCCGGAGAACTGCTAGGAGTCTGCCAGACAGTGTGGATGAACAACATATCCACTCACCTGTAGCAGTAGTTCTAGGAGTGGTATATGTTGTTCATCCACACGCACCCACCCGACCTCCCGGCTTTAGGCGCACAACCTGGCTTCCAGCGGGCTAGATCTGGCGTCATGGGCGGAGCCGAGGTATTTACCACCCGGTGGGTGGGTGGGAGGAGCCAGCTTGAAGACTTCGGCAAGATTTAAAGGGGAAAGGGACAATGCCAGACAGTGTGGATGAACAAATATACCACTCCTAGAACTACTGTTACAGGTGAGTAACCTGTTCTTGTCGATTGCTCTTGATGCTCCGTGAATGACGATCATTGTGACTTATATTCTTCATTGGGTTGGCTATCTCCCCAAATTAAAGTTTGCCTATGCACTTGGTAATTTGGTACATCATGCTATTTATGATAGGAATTCTTTCCGTTGTCTGATCTGGTAATAATCAGGGATACTCAGGTTAATTTGCATTCATATCTTGGAACTGTTTTGAGGGCTACAGTTAAAAGGGAAAATCTTTTTTTTATCTTTTTCATAATCAGCAGTTAGTTTATGGAATGATTTACCTTTTCCTTAGATGTACTGTAGCTCTTCAGTTATAGGATTTAAAGTTACATTTAAATGTTATTTGTTATCTCTTGATTTATGTAATTGTTAGTCTAATGTTTTTGTTTTTATTTTCTTTTTGATGTATGTTACTGTTGACCTGTCTTTCGGTCGGATCTGGAAAAGGCTTCTCCAGTGTCCTTACCAGGTTAACAAATTTAAAATAATTAAAAAAAAAATGGTAAACCCATTTAAACCTGTATGCTTCTTCCTCAGCCCAAATCCGTAATCATACATTGCAGACCTTGCTGGGGTTGACAAACAAAACTTGAATTGGCTTAAATATTTCCGTTCCATATGTCATTTATGAAAGGAATGAATTCTCTTTGGCAAAATGCCCTCAAACCTTAAAAATGTAAGCCTTACCTACAGATATGAAAGTCATAGTTTGGGGCCCAGGCCTGAAAATTTTGGCACATAGCACCCTACTGTACAGAAAGCAACAACGATGTTATTTTGATAGAAGTGTCCCTTAGGTACTTATCTAGGGTGGAGGTGGTCTTGTAAAGAGGTAGCAAGGTATGCCAATGCAAGATTTTGTACCCATGTCAAAACAACAGTTTCATGAAGAAAAGGCCACAAAATGTACTAAAGTTGTCAAGACAAGTTTGAAAGTAAAATGACCAATAAAATGAGATTTAAACTATTTATTTTAAATGACAAAACACATTTTAGTCATGCAGAAGGTTTCTTTGACACAAATTATTAATAAGGTTCATTACTTAAAGAATGTTGGCCTTGTGGTTTGTATTGGTAAATGCACAGATTATTTATTGACACAAAAGTTGTAAATACCATATTCATTATAACAGAAGCCAGGTATACTATTGCACACCATGGTGCTAGCAAACACTAATATCCAATGGACTCCCACTCAGCAATTAGCAATATAGACAGTACATATGTGTGTCTAGCCTTTTTCAATATATTTGTCAGTACGCTACATGCCTAAGTCTGAATCATCTGTAGTATCAGACTCATCTGGATCCACACTGGCAACTTTGAGTATTATAACAGTCTTCACCACCAGTACACAAGCAAGCCTGTGTCCATGCCATGCTTTGTCTGGAACAACTGTAGTTGGGCTCACGCTTGGCTTTTACACCCACATGTAATGAGTTCTAGGAGTGCTTCAGGGCAGGTGTCTGTCATTGGTGTTGGAGAAATGTGTCCATTCTTGTGATACCAGTCATTTCCAGTGGGGGCTGGGACGTCAAGCTGAGCCTTCAGGGCATGGTTCCAGATAAGGGTTTGGTAATTTGCGTGTTTGGTATGTTAGAAGACTGTCAGACATTGGGGAGGGTTTCATTCTGGGCCTGTTTATGACAGAAAAGCTTATATCGCACACCATTTACATCCGCTGAGTTAGCCATTGGGTCATAGAGAAGGGTTATCAGAAGTTCTACTAATTTCAGCTGAGTGGGAGGTATATCCACTGTAGTGCCAAACTTGGTAAGGCTTCTAAATTTGTGTGGATTCTTCCTGACAAGCTTCCATGGCTTTAGTTTGCCAGACCTTGCAAGACTGCTGGTTGAATCACACGCAGTCAATGTGTGTACTGTTGGCAACATTTTGTATTGTTGTTGTCAAAGTTCAGCTGCTGTGATATGGGTTGGTATAAACTTGGCTTTATCCTTCACACCAGTATGAAACCAAAGCTCTTGAGTTGCTTCCAACTTGTGAATAAAATGTACACAGAGAACTGCAAAATCAGTGTCTGGAGACCATACCACTACATGAGGTATTCTTGTGAAGCATATGCAACATGAAGTAGAAGCTGAGTATCTGATACTTCATGCGATGAGACTAGATCTTCTTGGTCTACAGCTCCATCTGAAGTGACCATACATGCAGTGAGGCCACCTTGAATTTACTTGCAATAACCATTTTCTGATCTGGGCCAAGTAAAGTTTCTGCCATATCACACCATGATTCTGACAGGAATTTACCAGATGTTCTTCATTCTTGGGATTTCCAATGAACTTACTCCACTGCGCTAGGATGGGTGTTTTGGGACCATTGATTTTGACTTCATTGCTTTGTGAGGGTTGCCTTCGTGCATGAAAAGCTTTAATTGAATCTTTGACATCATATCGATCAAAGATGATATCTACTCTTTGCAGCGCTCATAACTCTGTAGAGGCTGGCATACTATTCTGAAGACCAATTCAGCAAGTTCTCCAAAGCTAGTTGCACCTCCTTGCTTGACCATTTGTATAATAACCATGCCATCCACTATCCAAACTATGGGCATGTTGGATGCTGGCAGTTGATACATTGACTGCTTCTTTTTCTAATTCAGGCAGTAGCTTACTCTTTGCAGTTTTGTTCAGGGTACCATCAGAGTGTGCTAGAGCACATGGAACTGTGGAAAGCTCATGTTTGAAACCTTCCTTCAACAACTCCCTGTCTCCATTGATGGTCACTGTCTTATCACTGCTAACTTTCAATTTGATCTTCTTGCTTAGAAATACAGATGTCTTGATGTTGAGCTTGTGCAGTGGTTCAAGGAGTCTAGTGGTATTTGAATTTAGTCCGTCTTCCATAAACTGTTATTTTGATTCCTGTATCATTCGCGTAACAAGCTTGGTGACAACCTCTGCAGGTGCAACAATGCCAGTTGCAGTGCTGGTGAGTGCTATTAAGTCAGCATTCAAATCAAATGGGTTTGTCATGGAGTCAGTGATTGTGTTAATAATCTTATTTACATCTCCTTCATCTTGTTGCATGCGTCATGGTGCAGTCTTCTTGTGTTTTCCTTGTAAAATGTCTGAGTCTACCATATCACACATTGCCTTCATGGAAGTTGCGATAGCTGGCTCATGAGCAGTGATGAACCATCTAGCCAAGGCTCCTGGTTTCAATGTGAAACCCACTATATCCTCTTATACCTTACTGTCACAGTTTACTGTTTGTTCAAGTGCCATGGCTGTTCAGACTTTGATGAATTTATTTCTAGACCAAGATACAGCATGATTTACTTGCACAAACTGCTCATGAACTTCAGGGGCACAATTTGGCAGAAGCTTCATGTCACTAATGTGCACAGATACCCAGCAGGCATAGTTGATGTGGTCAAAGGCAAAAATAGTGGTAGCATTTCTACAACTGCCGCAAGATGCAGGTCCCAGTTCCTTTCACGTTCTGTTCTAATGAACCACATTTGGGTGTTAACCATTTTGATGTAATCATCCCAGAATGCAGATGTGTGGGAAGTTGCTTTTTCAAAATTAGGAATCTGTGCAGTGCATCCTATACGTTCTTGAGGGCATCACTTAGCTGGGAAAGCGTTGCTGTTAGGCTTGTTGCATTGTTTAATACCGCATTTTGACATTCCTGTAGCTTGCTGTTGATGAGGTCTACATCACAGTCAGTCTCATTGTCTTGTATTCAGTTACAAAATGCTTGCCACTCACACTGGACAGAGCCTCCATTACAAGCTTGTTGGCCCTTACTCTACAGTTGTATGATTTGCCTTTAAGTAGATTGCTTGCTGTGTTGCTACCTGCTATTTCTATGAGGATGTCTTCCAGACCACTCTCTTCATAGTTCTTTCCAGTTACAGCCAGAAATGTCTGTGGTATTTGGTAATCACCCATTCTCAAGGCTTTTCTGAAAATCCTCTGGGCACCTCCACTAAATCTCTTTGGCCTTACAATATATAGCCTCGTCAAATGTCAAGACACTGTAATCTTGGCCAAGTGTCCTAGACATTTGCAGACATTCTTCATTACAGTGAAAAACAGTACTCCATTCAGTAGGTGATGCTGGCGGCACTGGACAGCACTCAGTAGATGTTACTCTTGGTATCGTAGATGAAATCATCACATTAAAAGCTGTTCATCCTGGTACTTGCTGAGCATTCACCTTTTCAAACTCCACCTCAGATAGCTTGGTTGGGCAGCATCTTAGAATTAGCCATTGCAGATCAAGGTTGGCGGCTTCTCGACAAGCCTGAACATCAGTATACTAGTTCCTTTTTACTTTTCCCACAAGATTTGGTATAGGGCATCTGCTGCGATGACTGTGCTCCAGAATGTCTTGGCACATTGCAGGAGCTGTAAGTGATCATGTTCATGGAGCTTTTTCCTTTTGAGATTCTGACGCTGATTTACTACCATAAATATGGCATGGGTTGTGTGCTTTCCATCTAACGTTTCTCATTAATATTGTTCTTGTCAGCAGTAAACTGAACAAACTCCCTATGCTGCGTGTTTGATGGGATTGTGATATTGTCCCTGGCAGTTTTTCATGCTAATCCATTGCAATAGCTGTGTCAGTTCTCTCTAGGGCTTCATAAGTGACACAGTGTAGCTAGCTTAATGCACCACTGTTGCTGTCTGTTTAGAGCATGTCATATGGTGTATAGACATTGCATGCTCAACATGTTTAGGTGTAGCTTTGCACCTCTGGATCTATATGAATGAAATTCTGATCAACTGATAATATCTGTCTGTGGAGGGTCTTGTTAGTGGTAGTTACTAAAGGACTGCCATCTTCAATAAGTTCATCACCATCCCTTGGAATACCCAATTCAGGAACCTATACATTTGTCAGGAACCATGTCTAATGCTTGTGCTTAATTGATAGTGGAATTATCTATTGAATTGATATCCAGTCCTCGCATTTTGAGTTCACTACGGAGGACCTGTGCTGCATGAAATAGTGTAGATGCGGTTGAATATTTATCTTTATTTTCAGACATAGGGAGAGGGTTTTCTCTCCATACTGTTGCTTTGAATGCAACTGGGAAGCTATGTTGATGACATCTTCCAAGACACAGCCCTGCTATACACAACTCAAGTTTACTTGGGTCATGCTACGTTTGAAAACGATTTGGTTACCAAAATAGTTTGTTAGTCTCTTTAACGCTCCACTCCGGTAACTCTCACTGCTAGGAACTTTGCCTTTCAGAATATCACAGTATCTCTGTAACAGGTAAGACATGGACAAGGCTTTTCTGCTGATCAGGTCATTCTTAATTTCAGAAATCAGTTCACTGAAACATGCTTTATACACAGACTCATCTTCCTTGTCACTGGGTAGTGAAAATTGTCTGCATGTTTCTTTTGCTGAGTGAAAGTACTATGGCAGTCTTTGTGGTACTTTGCTTCATATGCAATCAAGTCCAGTCCAGCTGTTCACTTTAAGACTATATCGTCTTCTCTGATTTCAGCCGCATCAAGCAGATCTTACTTGAGATACAGCTCTTGCAGCAGGTAACACCATTAGAACTGAAGGCGAAGCCAGGACCCCACGGAAAAATTCCCTGACTAGCGATCTTCAGCGGGGACCTGCCCCGCCCGGTCCCGCCTCCGGCGTCAGGCGTGGTACATAAGGCGGTCCATAGAATCCTGATTCTTTCCACCGTCGACTTGCATGCCTCGACCCTCGGTCTTAGTCTAGCGCATAGCGTGGTTGCAGACTTTCCACGGAATTTCCCTCCTACTTAAGAATTTTTTCGCTGATGTCCCTCTCCTACCTCCAGGCATACATCAGAGTGTGCTTGGGAGGCAGATCCCCTTTAAGGACCCCACACACCTTCGTCCGGTGCCTGGGCCCAGAGCACGATCACCCGAGGCCTGTTCCTCTGCCAGGGGTTTAATAGTCGACTGAGATCCGGCGCCAGAAGGCTCTTCAGGCTCCTGCTAGAAGAAAGTTGAGAGCCATGTCCTCTAAGGGAATCTTTGAAATCCCACAAACATGCTGAAAAGAAGAGAGGAGAAGGACCCTTCCAGGTCTCCGACGAGGGCCTCCAGTCCCGCAGCTCGGGTTGAAGTCTGGCCGGTCTCCATCCAGGGCCTCTTCTCTCCCCAGCTGCGGGTTCCCATTTCTCGCTCTTCTCAGGCCCCTCCCGCCAGGCCGTCGTCGTCCTCCGCCCCCAAGGCCATGGCGAAGTCCGGAGGCGTCACCACCACCACCATAAGTCGGGTCTCGCCCGTCGGCACCGGCGTCGGTCCTCTTCCGTTCCACCCGCAAAACTTTGGAACTTACCCGTCTGAAAGGCGGTAGACCCGGCCTTGGCTCGACCCTGCGTCGACCGTCCGTCATCCTCCTCGGACCGTCCGGGCCGTGAGACCGTCGTCGGCCAAGCCTTCCCGCGGACGTCGGTTGGGGACCGGCGTCCGCCACGCTGAGAAGAGACTCCTGTGCCTCCGACCGTCGTCGGGCAGGAGTCGCTGACGAGGAAGATCTGGCGCAGCCCGAGTACCAGATGGCGGCCCGGCCTCCTGCAGTCTCCTAGGGCTCCCGCGCCGCCCGAGGTCCCTGTGGAGCCGTCGCGGGACCGCGACCGCCCTCGCCCGCCTGGGCCGTCGTCGGGATTGTCTTTAGCGAAGTGAAGGATCTCTTCACGTACTGGTGGGACACCATCAAGAGGGATGTGGTGCCCACTGCTCTTCCTCCTCCTCGGCTCCAGCCCCCCATGCCTGCGGGTCGGTTGGCCGCTCAACCCTCCCAGGAGTCAGATCCTCCCAGGGTCGATCAGAAAGAGGAGACCTCCGTCAAGATCTTCTTCTGGATCACCCAGCCCCAAGAGATCCAGGGGACACCGCGTTCGCCGTCGACAGAGGACCACGGATCGGTTTACTCCACCTCTAGATCCCCATCTCCACTTCCATCCTTCTCCGGACCCACGTGAGACGCCCACGGTCTCCTCCGGATGACCCTCGTTCATGGATATCATGCGCCATATCCAGGAGAACATGGGGTGGGATGCAGAAGAGTTAGACCCGAAGGTTACGCCTTGCCAAGTATCTTGGCAAAAGGACCCCAAGCCTGTGGTGGTGCCACCCTTGGTGGACACTTTGTGGACATCACCAAGGCGTGGAAGCGTCCACTCAGCTCGGCGGTGCGAAGAAAGCTGACCCGTCTATACAAGTCTCCTAAGGAGGACCAGTATCTGGACGCAACAACCTCAGGCCGATTCTCTGGTCATAACAGCCTCACATGACCGGTCACAGAGGCCGAGCATTTGAAGCACGCTGCCACCGGATCCAGAATCCAAGCAATTGGACTCTCTGGGCAGGCGCGTCGGCTTCCGCTACCTGCGCATCAGATCCTTAAATTACTTGACCCATGGTTCAGTTTCAGAACGCTCTGTGGGAACAGGGTCTGGAGGTAGCTGAGAAACTACCCGAAGGTGAGCAGAAGGAGGAGATGCTCCAGCTCCTCCGCAGCGTGGTTCAGATGGGGACCCAAGTGCTTGAGCCACGACGATTCCGCGGACTCATCGGCCCGAGCAGCAGCTTCCGGCGTCTGCCTCCGGAGACACTCCTGGCTTCGTGTCTCCGGCTTCACCCCAGACGTCCAGAAGAACATTATGGACGCCCCTTCGAGGAGATGTTTTATTTGGTAATCCTTCAGAGAAGATTATTACCAAACTCCAAGAGGCCGGAAGGCGGTGAGGTCGGTCCAGGCATGTCGACTCTAGGCTTGGTTCCTTCGTAGGAACCAAAGCCGCTTTGGGCGGACACAGAGGCAACAGCCCCGCCCGCACATAACAGAGGGGCTCTGGTTTCCGTGAGAACCCAGGGTAAACAGCCCAGGCGGTCAGCGCACCCCTAGGCCGACCCAGCCAACGGGCCCATCTGCCGCCACAGCATGACTCCTTTCCGCCCCCGCCTCAGGATCATCGGAAATCATGGTCGGGGTCGATTACAACTTCCTGCCGGGATGGCAGGCTATCACCATCGACAGGTGGGTTCTGCAGTTGGTCAGTATCGGCCACTTTATAGAGTTCGCAGAAAAGCCACCCTCGAGGCCTCCTCTGCTCTCCCGGTATCCGGGTCAGCACAGAAACTTAATTTGGCAAGAGGTACTCGGTCCTAGAAAAGGGGCGATGAGATCGTCCCGGGGAACCAGAGAGACAGGGATATTATTCTCACTTCTTCCTGGTTCCCAAGAAAACAGGGACCTCCGTCCTATTCTGGACCTAAGCAACCTCAATATGTCGGTCGCACTAAGATTCCGATGGTGACTCTTCGGGTCTTATTCCCATGCTGAAACAAGACGCCTTTCTAGCGTCCCTAGACATGCAGGAGCGTACCTGCATATCCCCATAGCTCAGGCGCATCAGAGGTTCCTGCGCTTGAGTTCCTCGGCCACCATTTTCAGTTCCGGGCTCTTCCGTTGGGCTGTCATCCGCACCAAGAGTCTTTACCAAGTGCATGGCAGTCGTGGCAGCATCTCTAAGGAGACAGGGCCACTATGTGTCTCTACTCAGACGACTGGCTTTCTCATGGCCGCCTCCAGAGAGGCGCCTTGCTCATGATCCAGGACACTCAGGACTTGTTCCGGTCTCTGGACATTCTCATAAATTCTGAAGTCTCTCTTGGTACCGTCATAAGCTGCAGTTTATAGGCGCAGTACTGGACACGGTCCAGGGAAGAGCTTTTCTTCCGGCCGACAGGGCGGAACGCATCAGGTCCCTCATAAGGGACTTGTCATCGAACAAGACCGTACTCAGCCAGGTCGGTCCTTCGTCCTTCGGACACATGGCTGCGCCTATTCCTACGTCCCTCTCGCACGACTCACATGCGGATAACCCAGTGGATGCTCAAGGTGCAGTGGGACCAAAGGCAAGACCATTTTCAGCATCCGGTCAGGATCACGAAATCTGTGATCGCGACTGGCAGTGGTGGCTAGCCTGGGTCGCTTCCGGGCGTCCCATTTGCAGCGCCCGCCCTGAGGTAACCCTCACCATGGACGCCTCAGGTCTCGGGTGGGGGCACACTTAGATGGGTGAAGTCTCAGGGTGCATGGACCCGTTGAGGCTCAGCTCCATATCAATGTCCTAGAGATGAGGCGGTCCTCTATGCACTACAGGCTTTTCAGTCGATAATTCCACCGTGCACTCTCCTGCTTCAGACAGACAACACAGCGGTAATGTATTACCTCAACAAACAAGGAGGCGACACTCTTCTTCTCAGGAGGCCATGAGAGTGTGGGATTGGGTAATCGACACGGCGCAGCCTGATCGCTGTACACACGCCCCCGGGTGGACAACACGACGCAGACGGCCTGAGCCGCCTCAGGCCAGAGTCCACGAGTGGGAACTTCTTCAGGAGGTGGTAGAGGATTTGTTCCTTCGATGGGGAACTCCAGAGCTGGACTTGTTCAGCATCCCCATCCAACTAAAACTGCCCAATTTTGCTCGCTAGATCCAGGGCCTGGTGTTTTCTGGCGAGACGCGTTGTCCCTCTCCTGGGTGAACAGATTCCTCTATGCTTTCCCTCCTTCCCGTTGATCCAAAGAGTTCTTCTGAAGCTGCGCGGGAGCACGCACAAATGATTCTGGTGGCCCTGTTCTGGCCCAGACAGATATGGTTCTCCTTGCTAGCACAGCTATCTCGGGAACCCCGCTCCCGTTGCCGCTCAGCTCCCATCTACTGTCTCAGGAGAAAGGTTCATTGCTCCATCCGGATTTAGCTTCTCTGAACCTGCATGCTTGGCTCCTAGAGACATAGCCATCTTGCGTCCACGGGTCTCGCAAGAGGTTGCAGATGTTCTCTCTGCAGCCAGAAAGCCCGACAACGCATGCGACATATGCCATGAAGTGGCGCCGTTTTTGTTTATAGTCACGGGCTCGTGATCTTTCCCCTTTAGGTTGCCCTGTGGGAGTAATTTTAGACTATCTCCTATCTCTCTTTCATTCAGGCCTAGCCTGCTCCTCTATCAAGGTGCACCTTTGCGCTATTTCTGCCTACCACCTTCGGTGGGGCATCGTACTGTTGCGCCAATTAGACGCCTCGGGAATTTCTCAGAGGAGTGTTACACCTTAGGCCTCCCATCAGGGACCCAGTGCTCCATGGGATCTCTTTTTTCCTGAACAACTCACGCCCCCTTTGAGACTGCTGCGGATTGCGAAACTCGTTTTCTGTCGTGGAAGACGTTATGTTTGGTTGCTATCACTTCAGCTAGAAGGATTTTGAGCTTCACGCCTCATGTGCAAAGAGCCTTATTTAGTTTTCCACCGGGACAGAGTATCCCTGAGGACTAACCCAAATTTTTGCCTAAGGTGGTTTCGACACTCACTTTAAACCAGGATATTGACCTTCCGGTCTATTTCCCAAGTTACTCTAATAGAGGAGAGACTTTGCTCCACACCCTGGATGTTCACCGCAGCCTGAGGTATTACCTCAACAGAACTAAACCCTCTCGGGGTTCTGACCAGCTTTTGTCTCCTTCTCTCAGAGAATGAAGGGCCAACCAGTATCCAAACAGACCTTGTCCCGCTGGCTTGTCCAGTGTATTTCGTGACTGTTACGAGATTAAGCAAAGCCCCTCCCGGTTCTATCCGGGGTCATTCTACCAGGGTATGGCTACTTCCTTTGCAGCACTTAAGAACGTCTCATTTCAGCTATTTGTGCTGCAGCCACTTGAGTTCTGTGCATACCTTTATCAGGCATTATAGTTCGATATCGCCGGGCGAAGAGCCGGTTTCGCCTCTAGCGGTGCTGCAGGGTCTCCTGTCCTAAGTCAGGGCTTGAAGGGTTATTTCTTGCCTTTCTGCCTCCTCCCGGATCTTCTGCAGCGTTACTGCTTGGGAATCAGTCTAATGGTGTTACCTGCTGCAAGAGCTGTATCTCAGTAAGATAGTACAGTTACGTAGAACTTACCGTAACAGTAGATCTTCGAGAACAGCTCTTGCAGCAGGTACCTTCCTGCCCACCTTCCCCTTAGAGGAGGCAGGGCTCTGCTCCTGATTTTTATCGGATTTTCCCTTATTGTCTTCTGACGGTGGATCCTCTGTCTCCCCTTCTGATGTCATCCTGCGGCCGGGAGTCTCCGGCGGAGAACTGGGAATTCTGGCGGGACCGCCCCTTATGTACCACGCCTGATGTTGGAGGTATGGACTAATGTCGGGCAGTCCTCGCTGAAGATAGCTAGCTAGAATTTTTCCGGTAGTCCTGGCGCCTGCCGGCTTCAGTTCTAATGGTGTTATCTGCTGCAAGAGCTGTTCTCGAAGATCTACTGTTACGGTAAGTTCTACGTAACTGTACTTTCTTGCCCTCTGAAGGTTACAATCTGTAATACATTTTTGTCTTTTTGATACACCTTCTGGTATATTATACACAAATTCCTGTTAACAGGCTGGCGAGTTGATCGCCTACTGTCTGAGCTTCGAACACTGATGAGTATTAGTAGAAGAGCCAGGACTTGAGCGTCTTCCTCGACCTTCAAAATGCTTCAGGTTTGTTTTGCTGGTGTAGGACTGATGACATCGTGCATAATAATAAACTGCAGGCAAAGTCAGTAATCGTCAATGTCTAATGGCTGCAATCGCTGATAAACACGGTCTTTTCTAACAAGGCATGCATTATAAAATGTCTTTAGTCCTCCATGGATTGCAGGCCTCAGGTGTTACTGTTTGTCATTTGGCAGATGATACACTTGGACCAGTCACTAGTCAGGTGGGGTTTTGTGAGTAGGTCGAGTCTCTGCAGGGTCTTCAGCCATTTTGTTACCTCTCAGTTGTTATTACGGAAAAAAAGAGAAATGCTATTAGAATTATTTTCATTAGTACAGTATTCATCTTGTAAAATTATAAAAATAAAACAACCTTTGTCTGTGTTGTATAGCTGTAAAACATGATGTTGAAATCAGACTTTTTTATAAATTATATCGTGTAAGCAGTTCATAAATTACACGTGTAGCCAAAACAAGCAGAGAACATATTTAAAGTAAATTTGTCATAATGAAATCAATATAGGATGAAAATACTATAGAATTATACATGTTAAAGGAGTCATTATTTTGACTTTTCAAGAAATTTGTGAAGGCAGTTTGACATGATCATGACCATGGTACTTCTCGAAAAGAGTAGGGCATTTCCTCGTGCCCTGGCCAAATTCCCCATTCACTAGAATACCACCAACAGCTTAATCTGGTTCAAAGTCAGTTGGCATTCATCTGTATTCCCTCCCGAGTCATGCCTGAAAATAGGCAGAATTTGTCTAGTGCACTTACCCAGTCAACAAAACTAAATAAATACATGATTTAAAAAGCATCCATAGTTCTCAAAGTTACCACTGCATGATACCACATCCCCCTAAAATCACTCTTGGGGGTTCATCCTTCATAAAAAGTGTTAAACCTGTTCTGTGGGGTACTACCAATTCCAAATTTAGGCGGGGTTTTCTATTTGGGCCCCAGACTATCATGGTTATTGTAGAATTTTGCTGCAGTGTTCAAGGGTGGAAAGGAATTGTATTTTGTCTCTCTGGAGCTGGCAGCCTGATCTCTTCCACTTCCTGATATGCTGCCCTGCTCGTGCTTTGATGTTTTTGACTTTTACTTCAGTGGGAGGCGTGGGGGTGGTATCTGTTTGAATAGTTTTTGCTTAATTTATTTATCCGCTTCCCGGCCCCAACCTGCCATTACTTTGGGCTGTGCAAGTCTCTGCTGCCTGCCAGTCTCACCTGCTACCAGCACCCACCTCCCGAGTCCTGCTAAACCTCGTCCTGGGGGTTTCGCTCTAACCCTACTAGAAGGGCCCCGCAAGGGGGAGTACAGAGGAGAGGACAAGTCTCGACGCTGCCTGCCTGGAACAACAGGTGCAGGGGATGGAGTGGTGCACTTTGGGACTGTGGCATGGTGGGATGGAGGCCATCATTCAGCCGAGCTGGAACAGGCCAGTTTCCTTTTTCAAACAACATGAAGTCTTGCTATATTATGACAGTAGTAGCAGTTTGATCCAGCTCTAGAACTGCTCCGAGGTGAAATGGTTAAAACCATTCCAAAATAGAATTTTGGCCACGAGCTCTAAGAAGCAGCTCTATCTGTGTTATTTCAAACCTGAACTGTCAGATTCTTTATCCGCCTCAGTGAACAGTCGCCGGAGATTTCTCCTACTGCTCGGTTCATTTCGGTTTAAAAGTGTTTCTCAGTTGGATTCAACCGAGAATAGTTTTATTTTAACCGCAAAAACCGTTCGGTTCAAGCTCTATCTGTGGTAACCGTAAGTAAATTGAAGGTTTTGTCTGTGTGGAACTTGTAAGTTATCGGTTCGGTTTTGAACCGATCAGTTGAGTTTAAAACTCATTTAAAACTAAAAATTTAATATTTTAGAGTGCGGTTCCGGTTCTTATCGGTTTAAAAACGGACTTATTACGGTTTTTTCCAATACCGTGACATGGTTAGGAACCGATAAGGGTGTCTTGCCTGGCACTGCCGTTAAAAGGGCAAGTTTTCTGGTTAGGCTAGCATTATGTCTGAGAAACCCAAAAGAAAACCTGGCCCACTGGTTTCAACACTGTGATGTTTGTGGGAAGTCTTGCCAAGGCTGACCCACACACCACATGTGTTTATTGTCTGGGGTTTGACCACCTCCAGTCAGACTGCCAGATATGTAAGAATTTCCCTGCAGCCACCCTGGAAAAAGATTGGGCAGGCTCAGGGAACGAGAGGCCAAAAAGTCCGCTGACCCGATGAGCAGCCCAAGTTCGTGCCAACCGAATCGAGGGAGTGCCTCTGACCAGGGCGAGACTTCCTCGGCAAGGAAAAGTTGGTTCTGAGGAACCAATTCCAATAAAGAAAACAAGAAAATCAGCAGGTCTGGAGTCCAAAACCCTTTTCCAACTGCTGCAGAGATAGCAAAGCCATACAAATTGTCCAGTCATTGTTCAGGGTCCGTCCAACCGCCACTATCTGGCAAAAGGTCGGTTCGTCTGTCCCAGTGGTTCAGGAATATGATATTGAGGAATTTTATGAACCAGAGGAGGGGGAGGATGATTATGAACAGTATGAATGTGGCTGGGAAGGTCTGGGTGTGCCTATTAAACCGACATCTCCCCAGACAGACCTTTAGAATCTCCCTCTATGCTGTCTGAGTCCCCATCTCATTTCATGTTTTAAAAAAGTTGTTGAAACCCTCCAGCTTCCCTTAGAAGAAGCTGTGGATGAGCAAGAGGAGCCTGATTTTGTAGAAATGATGGATATTCCAGAGTCTAGGAGATTGTCTATTCCTTTACATAAGTCTTTTAGGAAGCAAACAATAAAAATTTTAAAAACTCCCAATTCTGTGCCTCCTGTAGAATAAAAGATGGACAGAAGGTACACATTGTCAGGTTCTGATACAGAATTCCTTTCTCAGCAATGCAGTCATGTTGGGTAGTTCAGGCTGCTGCCTGTGATAAAGCTAATATTCCCTGGCTTCACATCCTCCTGACAAGGATTCCAGGAAGATTGATGCCATGGCAAAAACAGTATATGGCAGCCTCTCTGGGACTCAGGCAAGCAAATTATATGGCTTATGTAGCTAGGTATCAGAAATCTAGATGGATACTGTGATGCACTAGCTAGGCAAGCCCATGGCCAGCTGGCTAGTGAACTAGAACAGGTGGCTGCTGATGGCATTGAGGCTTCTAAGGTTCAGTTTCATGCTGCTGTGGATGTTAATGATGTTTCCTCTAGGGTCATGGCACATCTGTAGCTTTTCGTAGGTTGGCCTGGCTCAGGTGTACTAGTCTGTCACAGGATACCCAGACTAAGGCTATGGATTTTCCTGTGGTGGGAAATTCTCTGTTTGGGGCAGACAGAGAACTACATGAAAAAGATGGATGAATATAGGACTACTTACAAGAGTGCCCAGGCTAAGGAGCGGCAAGCCACTCCTCAAAGGCATACCCCAGGGGATGGGTAGGCCTTTCACAGGCCTTTTACAGACTCAGGCCTCCTCTGCCTATGCTCAGAGGGGCTTCTTCAGAGGCAGAGGCAGACGAGGGGGCAGACCTGCTCCACCCCCAGCCTAAAGCTCCTGCTAAGCAGGCACCCTGATGGGGTGCCCAGGGCCGATTCTCCTGTACCGGTAGGGGCAGGCTGGCTTACTTCAGTCAGAATTGGGCTTCTTTAACCTCAGACAAGTGGGTTCTGGAAGTAGTAAGCCAGGGTCTGGTTCTCAGCTTCACAAAGTTTCCCAAGTTGAGAAGCAGACTTTTCTACCTGCAAGTGCTTCAGAGACCCTTGCTCTGGAAACAGAGGTCTCATCTCTGTTAGCCTCAGAGCAGTAGAAAGGGTTCCTCACCTGCACCAGGGCAGGGTCTGTATTCCAAATACTTCCTTACCCCAAAAAGACAGGAGAATGGCGGCCCATATTAGATCTCAGATATCTGAACAAGCATCTTTTGAAACCAAAGTTCAAAATGGTAACTCTGGCAATGATTTTATCCTCCCTAAGGCCAGGGGACTGGCTAGCCTCCCTGGACCTCAAGGATGCCTATTTCCATGTCCTAATCAGAAGCTCCCATCGAAAGTACCTCAGATTCGAACTGCCCTCAGGTCATTACCAGTTCAGAGCAATGCCTTCGGCCTTACCTCTGCCCCAAGGGTATTCACAAAGTGTCTAGCAGTGGCAGTGACTCACTTAAGGAGGCAAAGGATTGCTGTTTTTCCTATCTAGACAACTGGCTCATTGTAGGCCAGTCCCCAGAACAGGTAAAATCTCACCTGCAGATCACCCAGCAGCTTCTCACCTCCCTGGGCTTTCTGCAAATCTACCAAAGTCTGTTCTGGAACCAGTCCAGGTACTCACCTTTATAGGGGCAGAATTGGACACAAAGCTAGCCAGAGCCTTTCTTCCTTAGAAAGGGTAAGGAATTTAGTGGCTCTGGCCTCCTCCTTCACTCTGCAGGTCTCGACCAGCAAGACACTTTCTGCAGCTCTGGGGCACATGGCTGCATCCACAGCTGTTGTGCAGGAGCAAGATTTCAGATGAGAGACATTCAGTTTCACTTGAGAACCTATTGGTCTCAGAGAAGAGACGCCTTTCCAAGTTGGTCCCAGTGACTCGAACCTTGATCCTAGCCTCCAGTGGTGGCAGGATCAGAGCACTTAAGATTGGGGTCCCTTCATTTCCCCTACTCACGACTTGACTCTCACTACAGATGCTTCCCTTCTGGGTTGGGGGAGCCCACATGGGCGACCTTTCCACTCAGGGAGTGTGGTCCCCAGGAATCTCTGCTCCACATCAATTTGCTGGAACTCAGAGCTGTCTTTTAGCTCTTCAAGCATTTTCTGCATCTTGTCCACGACAAGGTGATACAAGTCAGAACAGACAACACCACAACAATGTGGTACATCAACAAACAGGGGGCACTCGGTCTTTGGCCTTGTGCACCGAGGCAATAAAGTTGTGGTCTCTGGCCTATTCCCTGAACACTTCCTCATAGCAGTTCATCTTCCAGGAAGGACAATGTCCTAGCGGATGCTCTCAGCAGGATTTCCCAGGGTCACACAAATGGTCCCTGGATCCTCAAGTGCTGGGGATAGTCTTTGCCAGATGGGGCACCCTCAGATAGATCTTTTTGCAGCCCCAGACAATCACAAACTTCCTCTGTTCTGTTGCAGGCCTCCAGTGCTGGGCTCAGTTCCCTGGATGCCCTTCTTCTGGATTGGGAGGGAAGTTTCTCTATGCTTTTCCCCTTCCTCTCCTATTCAAAGTGCTAGTCAAAATCAGATCTCAGCCTTGCAGGGTGATTCTGATTGCCCCGGATTGGGCCAGGCAGCCCTGGTACCCACTCCTTCTGTCACTGACAATCCATCTTCCCTTTGCCTCCCCAGGAATCACAACCTGTTGACTTGTGCCCAGGGAAGGCTTTGGTATCCGGACCTCAAATCCCTCAACCTCAAGGCCTGGCTCTTGAGGAGTTAGAGTTTGCTGATTTACACTCTCTCAGGGTGTTCTTGAGATCCTAAAGGCTTCTAGAAAGCCTTCCACTAGGGCTACTTATAGTTCTAAATGGAAAAGGTTTTCCATTTGGTGTGCTGGGAAAAATATTTCCCCAGAATCTGCTGATTTGCCCATTGTGTTAGATTACATGGTACATCTTAATTCCTTGGGTCTCAGACCAGCTACCCTGAGAGTTCATTTGGCAGCTGTATCTGCTTTTGTGTCAGCAGGAAAGTCATCCCTCTTTCCTCTCATCCTGTGTTTTCCAAGTTTTTAAGGATTACTCCATACTAATCCACCTTTTTCGGAACCGCCCTGCTTGGGACCTTAATGTTTGCATTGCCCAGTTAATGCAACCCCTTGAACCTCTGTCTTCTGCAGAGCTTAAATACCTAACTTGAAAACTGTTTTTCTAGTGGCTATCACTTCTGCCAGACGCATAAGTGAGTTGCAAGCCTTGTCAGTGGAAACTGACTTTATTTCTTTCCACAGGATAAGGTAGTCCTTAGGACTAATAGGAAGTTTTTGCCTAAGGTGGTTTCAGATTTCCATCTTAATCAATCTATCTCCCTTCCAGTATTTTTCACTGATCACCCTCTTCTGGTGAGAGGAGGTTGCACAGCCTGGATGTTAAGAGAGCTCTTAGTTACTATATAGAGCGACTAAAGGTCACATGTTCAGATCCTCCAACTTTTCCTTACCTATGGTGAAGTTGGGAAAGGCAACCTGCCACTAAGAGATCAATTGCCAGGTGGATTGTCTCTGTATCCAATTTTGTTATCAGAAATGGGCAGAGCCCCCTGGTTTGAGGGCTCATTCTACCAGGGTACAGCTGCTGCTCTAGCTGCTGCCAGAGACATCCCTATATTAGAGATTTGCCAGGCTGCTACTTGAAAACGGTACACACTTTTACCAAGTATTACTCCCTGGATGTCCAGGCCAGGAGAGATGCTCGTTTGGCACAGCTGTTCTTCAGAGCCTATTCCTAAGTAGGTTCTGCCCTCCTCCATGGAGGTACTGCTGTGTATTCTGTTATATGTCATAATATAGCAAGACTTCATGTTGTTTGAAGGAAAATTACTCACCTTAGTAATGTTGTTTCTTCTAATGGAGTCTTGCTATATTATGACCTCCCCAACCTGCCCCTCTCAGAACCTCTACTTGGGTGGGGTGCGGGCAACCTAGTGTGGGCACCTTTTATGCCCTGTTAGCATTTTTGTCCGCTTTTGGGGCTTTGGGGTGTGTGTGTGTGTGTGTTTTATTATACTTATGTTTTATTCTCATATTATTAGAATTGTGTTAGTATTTCTGGTCCCCTGACTTGAGTCTTGGGTGTTGGGACCAGCAATGGTTGTTATTATTTAGGTAGCCATTTGGCTAGTGTAGGTTACAGCTTCCACACAGACCTTAGTGAGTTTGGCTCATAAAGATCTGACAGTTCAGGTTTGAAATAACACAGACTGCTTCTTGAGCTCGTGGCCAAAATTCTATTTTGGAATGGTTTTAACCATTTCACCTCCGAGCAGTTCTAGAGCTGGATCAAACTGCTACTACTGTCATAATATAGCAAGACTCCATTAGAAGAAACAACATTACTAAGGTGAGTAATTTTTCTTCTGTTCCATCCACCTCCCATGTGGGCGTGCATCACAGTGGTGGCCTGGGATGGGGATATCTGGCAGCATGTGGTCACCCACACGCCAAGGGCGTCATTGCAATCCACACCACTAGGGCCATGCGAAAACAGCAGTGCCATGTGACCAATCCCCAAGAGGAAGCGTCCGAAGGGCGCTCTTAACTCCCTCCTGCCAGCCTCTGCTGCTGATGACCAGGCATGGGTGCAAACCCATGTCAGCAGTGTGCTGAAGCGAACACCATCTCTCGTGCCACGGGCCAGCATGGATAGTTTTTAAATATTGTAGTCTCTTTTTTGGTTTTGAAATTAAATCCACCACTCCATTAACGAGGCATTTCACTTCAGCAGTGGCTTCAAGTTGAGAAAAAGGCATTGTAACTTTTTTTTTTTTTTTTTTGGTAATCAGGCAAGGCCCACTAGGCACAGTGCCTGTTTCCAGTGATGACCGAGGAGCACTGGGATGGTTAAGTAACTTGATCAGGGTTGGACCGTATGGAAGTGTAGGTTGTGGGACTTGAACCCTGGTCTGCTGGCATTACCAAGCTCATTCACGGCTTGGTACTCTAACTTATAGGCTATAGTGGCAATCTTATTTAAAATATATTACTACTATATTATATTAGGTTATGTAAACTATATTAAAAACTATCCAAACTGAGGCCATCCAATGGACCAGTGGCACTTCCTTGTGGGTCTTGCAATCCGAGCTTGGGACCGAACCCAGGAGCTGACGGGTGGCCAGGAAGGCTGTGCTGGCCTTGCTGTGCAGCAGCACTTCCACTTGGGAGAGGATGACATTAGGTTCTGTGTCGCAGACCCCTGTGGTGGGCTAGGAGCTTGCTTTCATCATAGGGGATTGTTAGCCTGAGACCAAGGCTGACAGCTCGCAATGACAGGCACCGAACAGGATGTGAGTGGGGAAAATAGATAGGTAAAATCCACTCTGTCATGATGATGACAGGTGGTTCCCATGGGCCCTGTGCTGTGGTCCCACGTTCAGGGTGATGAGAGGGATTAGTAGATGGTGGGGCTGGGGAAGCTGCTGGGGTACATCCCCCAAAAATACTAGAGGACTGGGCAGACAAGAATGGAGGAGAAAAAGTTCTATGGGGAGAAAAAAAAACCTATCTAGACAGACAGTCCGCAGCCATAGCTTTCCATTTTTACTTCTTTTCTGGACTCCAGGCTCAGTGCATATTCTAGCTGTCCTGCCTTTTAACAGACTCTGGTCAGAGCCGATACGGCTGCTCAAAGCTTTTAAGAGCGCCGGACCATGTCTTGACTCTGCACCCCATCCCAGTCAGTCCCAGTCTTGCCTGTACCTGCAAGGGCTGTTTGCCTGGAATCCCTGCCTCGACACTGCTGTCCTCACTGCCAGTGTCCCGTCTGTCACAGCGCTGCAATCTGCCATACTCAGGATGGCGGCACTGACAGAACTGCACAACTTCCTTGCAGTATACAAATAACAGCAAACCAAAGTTCTCTTAGACACCTTAGAAACTGAGGCTGTTATCTGCTATTTGTGTATATGGGTACTGCCTAAAGATAATAAATACATAGGCATTGCCTACTTTCACACCACAGCGTGTATCGTGACCTTATCCAAAACATAACTGTTAGATCTTAATTCAGAGGACTCTTGCAGTAGGTATTCACAGACGGGACTAAGCCACCAGGCATTAGGACCCCACAGAAAAATCTCTAGGTAGCTGTCTCTGGCGGGGATCGCCCCCACGTCCAGGTGATGATGTCGAGGGCGTCAGAGCGATGTCAGTATAAAGCGGCGGTCCCTCACGCCCACCTTCCAGTTCTTTCCGCCGTCAGCTTGTGAAAGTTCCTTGTGGTAGAACAGCCTTTTGCCTCTGGACAGGGGTGAGACCCTTCAGAATCGGGCCTGCCTCCTGTCCAGTTGCAGATGGGTCAGATCCAGGTCTGTCCTCCGCCTCCTAGGGCTTCTATGGCAGCTGCCATTCCGACAGTTTTGTTCTGGTCCATATCAAGATCTCTCAATGGATGCTTCAGTCACAATGGGACCAAACCCTGGACTATCTAGACCAAGAGGTGCTAGTGTCTGATCCCATGAGCAGGAACTTGCACTGGTGGATGGTTCAGGAGAACCTGTGTCTGGGAGTTCCATTTTGCATCACTCCTAATTCCCAGACGTTGACAACAGATGCATCAGGAAGGGCTGGAGTGCCCAGCTAGGGTCTCAAGGATGCAGGGTAGCTGGTCCCTTTTCGAGCAGAATCTGCACATAAATGTGCTCGAACTGAGAGCAGTCCTACATGCCCTACAGGCTCTTCTTTCCTTCATTCTTCCTGGACATCTTCTGATCCAATCAGACAACATGTAGTCTGGTACCTCAACAAAAGGAGGAACACGTTCCTATCCCTGTGCCAGGAGGCCAGTGAAAGTCTGGTATTGGGCAGCTCAGCACAACCGTCCATGACCGCAGTTCACGTTCCAGGAGTGGAAAGCACCCTGGCAGGCGAGTTCAGATGATCCTCAGCCAGGGCTCACGAATGGGAGTTAGACCAACAAGTCGTAAAGAACAGTTTTTGCAGTGGGGACACCTCAGGTAGATCTTTTGCCTGCCCCCAAAATGCAAAACTTCCTGCCTTTTGCTCGCTCGCTCCTGGGCGAGACATTTTCTGGTGGGACGCTCTGTCTGTCTGTTGGAGGACAGATTCATCTATACCTTCCTTCCATTCCCTTGATTCCAAGGGTCTTGAACAAATTTGGAACAGAAGGAGCTCGAACGATCCTCATCGCTCCCTTCTGGCCCAGGCAAGTTTTGTTTTCTCTTCTGCAACACTTTTCCAGGAACCTCCGCTTCCTCTTCCTCTGTCGAGCACTTATTGACCCAGGATCAGGGGACCGTAGTTCACCCAGGCCTCAAATCCCTTCATCTTCATCGTGGCTCCTTCAGGCGTAGCCAAGGCACGCTTGAGTCTCTCCTTTAGTAGCAGACATTTTGGTGGAGGAGAAAGCCTTCCACCAGGTCCACTATGAAGTGGAAATGGTTTTCCATCTGGTGACTCTAAAGACTTGGAGCCCTTCTCGTGCCCAGCTAACAAAGTCCTGGATTACATGCATCACCTGTTCGACCTGGGTCCAGCTATTCCTCTTCAAAGTCCATATGGCTGCTATTTCAGCCTACCACATTCCCTTTGGAGACAGGACCTTTGCTCAATTGGAAGTCTCAAGACTTTTCTTAAAGGGTTCTCCACCTGAGACCCCCATCCACAATCCTGCCCCCATGGGACTTGAATTTCATCCTGGAAAAGCTCACACTGCCTCCCTTCAAACCAGCAGCGGATGCAGACTTAAAGTTCCTTTCTTGGAAGACACTCTTCCTAGTGGCCATCACCTCTGCTTGATGTATTTCTGAGCTCCAAGCCTTGATGTGTAAAATCTCGTATTTGATGTTCCACAAGGAATGTGTGGCCTTGCATACCAACCCTAAGTTTCTTCCTAAGGCGTGTGGCTGAATCTACACTGAATCAATCCATTGAGTCACCAGCTATCTTTATGCAACACTCCAGTCAAGGGAATACCTCTTACATACTCTGGATGTTCACAGAATGCTGAGATACTACACTAATCGAACTAAGAATCTCAGGAAAACCGATCAGCTTTTTGTTTCTTTTGCTCACAAACGTGAAGGCAATGCTGTCTCCAAGCAATGCCTTTCCAAGTGGTTAGCCAACTGTATCACTTTCTGTTACGATAAGTATAATAAGACCCTTCGGGTCAAGTCAGAAGTCACACCACTAGAGGAGTAGCTGCCTCTGCTGCTTGTTTCAAGAATGTCATGCAGACATCTGCTCAGCTTCAACTTGGACTTTGTCCATGCTTTCATGAAACACTACAGTTTGGACATTGCCTCTCGCCAGAAGCAGACTTGGGTTTGTTGTTCTGGCAGGGTCTCCTCATGAGACCTGCTCAGCCCTGAGGTTTTATATTGTGAATGAAAATCCTCCACCCAGTTTCTCTTTGTTCAAAACAGCTTGGGACTCAGTCCCGTCTGTGAATACCTACTGCAAGAGCCTTATCAAGTAAGATAGTACAGTTACGTAAGAACTTACCGTAAACAGTAGATCTTCAAGAGAGGTTCTTGCAGTAGGTATTACCTCCTGTCCTCCATTCCTCCATCCCCCAGGTCTCTTTTCTCCTTTCCATGGGGCATATCCTCTTCTCTCTTGTCTTGCCTCTTTAGGCCTTTGACGGAAAGAACTGGAAAGGCGGGCATGGGGACCGCCTTTATTCTGACGTTCCGTAGCAATGTTTTTAATGCCCGTGGCTGACTTTCTGGTTGGTCGGATTTGGGATTAGGATCGTGGTGTAGGGCTCTTGTGCGTTTAGGCACTGGACTGTCTTTTCGGACTTTGCGGCTTGACGGTCGCGCTTTTGTGTGTGTTTTAACTTTGCTGTGCTGCCTGTTTCCTCAGACGCTTTCCCTTGTTTCTGAGGAGGAGCTCGTTTTTTGTGGAGCCTGGAGAAGACTGGCTTTGCTGTGATCGGGTTTCTGAACCACTGAGCACTTTTTGGTGCTTTCTGGGCGTGGCTTGTTGATTTGCACCTGATCCGTTTGGATTGGTGTGACAGTGGAGACTGCTGCGATTTAGGGTCCTGCCTTTTTGGAGTCTGGGATCTGTTCTTGCTTTGGCTCCAGCTCTGGTGACCTGCACAGGGTTGGAGGTCAGGCCTTTTGGAGGCTGGCCTTTCTTCCTGTTCCCTAGACTCCGCGGAGTCGGTTGGAGAGGCTGACCCAGCCTGGGGTCGTGGTGTCAGGTCACCATTGATAGCTTGGTAGCTGCTGCTGATTCGCTTTTAGTGGAACCTGAACCTGATGTTTGGCTTCATTTGAAATTTGGAGTTCCTGTTCCTGAACTTTATCCGGGAATTTTGGCTTTTGGATATATTAAGGATTTGGCACCAGTATCATCGACGCCTTCAGTGTGCCAACTAAGTGATTGAGAGTGCCTGCAAGATAAGTGACTGTGGAAATATAAACTGTTTACATTATATTTTTATTTTAAGAAATTGTTTTCTCAGTCCAGGTGGTTGATATATACGTCTTATTGTATTTGAATTGTATTTGTTTTGAGGATAATTTAGCAGTGAGTGCTTGTTTCAGCTTATAGCCCACCCTGCTTGGTTCAGTGAGAGTGTCCTGGAAGGGGAGGGTCTTTAAATTATTCCCTCTTTGTATTTTTACTTATTTTTTTTTATTGTTATTAGTGTTAGTCGGTGTTATTTTATTATCCCTGGCCGTGAGAGGGCCCGTGGATATAAAATATTCTAATTTAGTATATTAGTTGTTGTATTAGTTTATTAGTTTAGTTATTTTCTTTTCTGGTGGGTGGTGGTGTGGTCTATTTTATTTTATTTGTGGTTTTATTTTTAAGGCAGCCTGATGTGTTGGCCAGCTTTACCCGCTGTTGTTGAACTTGGCCTCCGCTCTCCATGCCCTCCGCCCTTTTCCTGTCCCCTGCCGGCCCATGTTTACCACGGTGTTGGGCATTAGGAATGCGTGGGGGCGGAGAGGTGGGGGAGGTGGAGGCTTTGAACAGCGGAGGGCGGTGCTCTCTCATAGGGGTGGTTGGGTCTAAGACGCCCTGGGGCTTAAATGGCTTCTGGAGCGTGGTTGTCCCGTTCTGGTTCCCATACCCAAGGCACCTGCAGTAGGAGGGCAAGTGGTTGGGACAACTCGCAACCTCGCCTGACCGGGCGTTGTTGTGCAATGCCAGATCTGTCTGTAATAAGACGGTCTTATTACGGACTTTGTCGCAGGGACAGATCTGGCTTGCATTACCAAGACCTGGCTGGATGGGAATGCAGCCCATTTTCTAGCCGCCGTCCCTGCCGGGTTCTCGTTATACATCGCCGATTAGATCGCTGGGGGACGATCTGTTTCAAGATCGGATTGGGCTCTAACTGGTGTTCCAGTCGAGGAGGCAGATCATTTGAGTGTATTGTGGTAGCTGGTGTGGGTGCATTATTGCCCTCATTTACCGTCCACCAGGGATGAGAAGCTTTTCCTGCGGAAATAGCAGATTTTGCCGCCGACATGGCCTTGGAATTGCCCAGATTGATGGTGCTGGGTGATTTCAATGTGTGGGTCGATGACGAATCTTCACTTTTTGGTCAACATTTCCTCCAGGTGATGACATCGCGGGCTTCACACAGGTTGTTTCCACAGCTACCCATAAAGGTGGTCACTCTCTTGATCTTGTTTTTCTCCTGGGGATCGAGGCATCCGATTTGGTGGTGGAACCAGTCGGTTGGTCTGATCATTACTCAGTTGGGTTCAATTTTGAGGCCCCTGGGTGGGTCTGCCCTGTGGAGTTGGTCAAGTACCGCCCATTGCGGGATGTTGTCCCTGAAGACCTGATGGCGGTCCTTGACTTCTCATTGTTTGATGAATTGTGCTCTGATCCGAGGCGACATGGTGGCCTCGCGAGACCATCTCGGCTGCCTCGATCAGATTGCACCTGCCCGTGTTCGCCTCCTCACCGTCCCGTCGGCTCCTTGGTTTGATGAGGCGTTGAGAGGGCTGCGTGGGTTGGGCGTGGGTTGGAGCATCGTTGGAGGGAGACTGCCTCGGATGCCGACCATCTTATTTTGTTAGAGCATTATAAGCTCTATCAAACTGAAATTTCCGTAAGAAGGCAGAATTCCTGTCCAGGAAATTTCGGTTGCTCGAGTCGACCGGCTCAGCTCTTCAGAACTGTCGACAGACTGTGCAACCCAGTCTGTCGGCAGATCCGTTGAGTTTTACACAGATTGACTGTGAGGAGATCGCTCGGTTCTTCGTAAATAAGGTGGAAGACATCCGGAGACAGTGTCCCCGACCCTCTAAGGCTGTTGCAGTTGATCAGTGTTTTGTCGCAGAGCTTGGAATTTCCTGGAGTACTTTTGATCTGCCGGATCTCGTTGACACTATGAGGATTGTCCGTGAGATGCGCCTCAACGTGTTGTAGGTTGGATCGGTCCTACTTCCTAATTTTGGGATGTAGCGAGTCTATCGGCCCAGTCCTCGCTCAGATTATCCGGTGCTCCTTGGAGACGGAGTTTTCCTAAGCTCTCTGAAGGAAGGGTGGTGACTCCCTTCTGAAGAAAACTTTGGACCCGGATGGCCTAGCTAACTACCGCCCGATCTCTAACCTCCCTTTTGTTGGGAAGGTTATTGAAAAGTTGTGGCGGCTCAATTAGCCATTTGCCCATCCATAGTCTATACGAATCTCCAGTCTGGTTTTCGTAAAGGCATAGCACCGAGACTGCTCTGGTTCGGTGCTCAATGATCTCCTGATGGCGAGAGGTTGGAGACGCTGTTCTATTCTGGTTCTCCTTGATCTGTCATCAGCCTTTGATACTGTGGATCATGGGGTCTTGCTCGAACACTAGGGTCCATCTGTGGACTTTCAGGTATGGTCCTCAGATGGTTTTCATCTTACCTCGAGGAGAGAGCGAGAGAGTGGTCTCGGGATTATACTCTTCCGGGCTTTCTCTCTGCCCTGTGGAGTACCACAGGGTTCGGTGCTTTCCCCATGTTATTCGCAGTATATATGCTACCCTCGGAGACATTGTAAGACGGTATGAGCTGAGGTTTCACTGCTATGCTGATGATACCAGCTCTACCTGTCTTTGCACCTGACCAGGTTAGTGCTACTGGTGCTGAATAAGTGCCTTGTAGACATCCAAGACTGGACGAATACCAGTGGTTTAAAATTGAACCGGAAAAGACTGAGGTTATGGTTGTGGACCCGGCCGCAGGGTTGGGGGTCTGGGGTGGGGTCCCCTCCGAATTATTCTGGGGGACCAGATCCCCATTTCTGGATGGTGTGTAACCTGGGTGTAGAGCTTGGCACAGAGTTGACCCTTCGTTATCAGGTGTCTGCTGTTGTCAAGACTGCATTTTCCATCTTAGAAATATCTCCAGGATTAGGCATCTGGTTCCTCCTGGTGATTTGCTGGTTTTGGTCCACGATTTGTGACATCTCGCTTGGATTACTGTAACTCCTGTACTTGGGGCTTGCTGGGGTTGATATCCGCCGCTTGCAGCTAGTGCAGAATGCAGCAGCACGTCTGTTGACTGGGGTTTCAAGAAGATCACATATTACTCCAGTATTGCGCTCTGTGCACTGGCTGCCTATACAGTGGAGGATCACCTTTAAAGTGGGTCTTTTAACCTACAAAGCCCTACATGGTACGGTCCTGACTGCTTGAAGAGCTTTGTTGCCCTACACCCTGTGAGACAGCTTCTGCGCTGATGAGGGGTTGCTGGAGATTCTGAGGGTTAATTTGAAGTCTTCTGGAGCTCATGCTTTGGGTTTCGTGGCTCCATCTCTCTGGAATTCTCTACCCCGCTCGCTCCGAGAGAGTACAACAGTGGATATTTTTAAAAGGGCTTTAAGTCCTTTTTATGGAATAAGGCTTTTCCATCTATATTGTAACTGATTTTATTCGTTCAAATCTTTGTGTTGTTTTATTGTATTTTGATGCTTGCTTTTATGATTTTTGTACAGCGCCTTGGAAAATTGAAAGCGCTAATTAAATAAATTTTATTATTATTATTCTGACGCCATCTGATGCCGGTCACCTGATATGAAGTGTCCTCGCTAGAGACTGCTAGCTAGAGATTTTTACGGGGTCCTGACCTCTGGTGGCTTAGTCCTATCTGTGAATACCTACTGTAAGAGCCTCTCTCAAGATCTAGTGTTATGGTAAGTTCTTGCGTAACTGTGCTTTATCTACTCAACAAAGGCAGTCTGACATCCATAACAGCAAAAGGCAACAGCACTCAAAAAATGATTTTTAGAGCTTTATTGCTTTCAGTAAGGTGCTATGCCAAAAGCGCTCATAAATGCCACTACTCAAGCGCCGAATTAACCTTTGTCAGCGTTATCTACTACTCTGGCAGTAAACCCTCATTCACTGTCTCAGTTTTCTATGTACTTCTGCAACTTTCTGTAAGCAGAACTGTTGTATCATATTATCTTATTTTTCAAATATAAAAACTCTCTCGTGGTTGTTTTATAAATTTTTATCACTTAAATTTTCCCCACTTTTAACTCTCTTCATAGTGTACCCCTCCATCACCGTCACTTTTGTTTTTAAACTGCAAACAGATATATAGATCGATTTGATTCCTCTCTAATCACAGCCCTGCTTAGTATTCTGAATAGTGTTTGTTTGTTGTTTACTAACTATATAGATGTCTTGTTCTCTTATGGACCTTGTTCTAGCCTGCAAGGATTATTGCGGTACCAATTTAGAGCGGACATTTCAAGTAATACTGACTATAAGAAATAAAGCGCTGAAGCACGTCCTACTCACCAGCTTCTCAGAGCCATGCAGTATACTCAAGCAGCAAGTGCACTTGATCTGCATGCCTTTTATGCCTTTTCAATGCCAGTGTCTGAGTCTATCGCCATGCATGATTGCCATACACAAGATGGTGGCGCCCGACAGAACTGCGCATGTGCAGTTTGAGTCGGTGGCCATCTTGGGTATGGCGACGTAACTTCCGCAGTTGGGAAGAAGTGCCCGTGAAGAGGTGTGTTTATGCGGCCTGTGGAGGAGGCCGCATAAACAAAGCATTGAAACTGTGCCAGAGCACTGTGTAAGCACACCGGACGGTGGTCCGGTCACATGCTTCCACGGTGCTCTTTACCAGATAATGGCATAATACCTGCAGAGCTTCCGCCACACAGCCAGAAAATGGCTGTACAAGATCTGAGTTGACAGCGTCACCACTGATGCCACTTTTTTTTTTTAGGAAGGTTTTTGGATTAGTTACAGCTGAAATTACCCTTTTAGTTTAAAATGGGGTGCAGGAACAGAAATCCTTCCCTGAGTAAAATGATTTCAGTATAAAAAAAGCGAGATCTTGCAAGGAATCTCAGCAGCCATATTGCTGCCATGGGATAAGGAGGTGTGATCTGTACTAGCTTCCTACGCTGCACCCCCGAATAGCCTCCTCCTGCTTCTCTTCCTGTTCTGTAAATCTCCTTCTGGACCTCTGCACTGTCATCCAACACTAGCCACCAGCCTCTTGCTATAACAGTAATCACTTTTCTAAACCCCAGTAATACTCAGCTATTCATAACTTTATGCAGTCAGCCTTCTAAGCAGAACTGCCCAGAGATAATTTGCAAATGATGGGGTCTTTTGCTTGAGCCACTTTTCAAATGCTGCTTAATACTAACTGCCTTAGTTCTAAACCCCTCAGATTTCTCTCTCTGCCTGTCTAGACTAGATGCTCAGAGATCCTCTCCTCATCATCTTTTGTACTGACGTGAGAAACCTTATAAAATGTTATAAGTATTCTTTACTTTCATTTGCTGCCTTTTACTTTTGTTGTTTTAGGTAAACCCATAGTTTTAGTGTTTAAATTGTAAGTTTCTCGTTACTCCGGTTTGGTATATCTGGGGTAAACCAAGGTTTATTTTATATTTATCGGAGTATTCTAACTAAAAAACTGCATTAGTTATGCTTAATTTTATTAAATTAGTTTGTTTTAAGAATCGCTAATACCAGTTCCTGGACCAATAGCTCGGTTCATTTTATCTCGCCTCGGTCCTGCAACAGTTCCAGAACCAACCTGCAACTGCTAAATAAAATGAAATTAAAATATTTATTTTTTACTGGTTGCACCTGTTATTGGCTTTACAGTGAAAATGTTATAAAAGAAACTAGTGATCCCTGTTTCAAACCTTGTATTCATTGTGGTGAAATTTTGTTAAGTCAAACATTCTCTTGTTTTGCCTATCTGGACATGAATATTTAAAAGCAGAATGAAATCTGCATTACATGTCCTGAAAAACTACTGAAATGCCTGGATAAGGCTTAAAAAAAAAAAAAAAAAACTGCCACCACGTAGGGTCCCTCCAGCTCTAACCAGCTGACACCCTAAGTTACTGTGGGTGACTTAAGCAATAAGGCACAACAGGGTGTGGGTTATTGAGGGGTTTCACCCACACCTTGTGTGGTGTGTCACGAGTGCAGCGAGTGAGCTTAACCACTACAAGAGTGATAAACCCCCAATAACCCACATCCTGGAGTGTCTATTGCAATTATATAGTGGACCCATGTGTAAAATGTGTTTAATTATGTTGTTTTATAAATGCATTTTCAGCCGTTGGTAATGCAGGATTTACCAACGGTCATGTGATATGTTTTGACCAATGAGGTTACAGGATTTTCACACACGATTGTATAATCCACAACAAATACTGTAACTGCTACCCTGAGATGGGCATATAAGTAGTTTTTAAGAGGCTTCTTGAACGGCCAACTCCTGGTTCTCTCAGTGGAACTGAAGAAACTAAACACATACAACCCCCTACTGACAGCATTTTGGGACTTTGGTACCTACTATAAAAGCCTGCCAACTTCTTCAGAAATTGCAGGCTGGTTCTAATGAGAAAGTATTTTCCACGACAAGTAAGCAAGTTGTATATTGCTTCCTAGGCTATGATCACCTAAATGAATATTGTGAAATTTGTAAACTTTTCTGGGGTGTGTGGAGAAATGCCTGGAACAGCGAAAGAAAGCACTTTCAGGCTTACAAAGTCTGTCTCTCAGCAGCAGACCTTTGCAAACAGCCTTCCTAATATTTAAAAGGAAGAATATGTAATTATTATGAAATGAGGAGAACCTATTGAATCTGAGGTTTCTCTGAACATGAGTTTCTCTCCCCACAGAACATGTGAGGATTATTCTCATTCTTCACATTCGTGAGAAAGATTGGGCTGACACCCACTAAAAGCTTCCCATTCCTGTGAATAAATTCTTCAGGAAGATACTTTGAAGATGTGTTCCCCACTGGATAAGAGGATGTATAAGAAATTTCAGCTGGACAGGAAGGGAACTGAAATTTATTCCCCACCTTGTCCACCAAGGAGTGGTTAAAGTGACAGCCCGTGACAAGGCAAGATACTCCCGCATCCTGTCCTCTTAACAAGGATTCCGAAAAATTGACAGCATGGCTTAAAAGATATATTTATCAGGTGCATTGGCCATCAGGCAGGCACACTTTCAAGCCTATGTCAATACCAAAGTCACTGTGGTAGTCTGCCCTGGTATGTCGGCCAAGGCCCAGACTCCTGTCAGATGATCTAGCTGAAACAGCTAAATTTGGTTTGAGAGCAGCCAAATAACAGTTCAAATGGCTGCTGCCAGATGGATGGCAAGAGGGTTGCCTGGCTGCAGCCACAGACCCACTCAGAGATACCCAAACCAAAGTTATAGACTTTCCAGTCGAGGGTAATTCCTCTTGGAGAAAGATAAAGGCTTATGAGAAAAGGATATATACACCACAGCAAGTTCCTCTTTGTTTCTATCAGACTGGGGCTATGCCTCAGTATCAGCAGTACCCACAGCAGGGTATTTCAGGCAACACAGACAGGTGGTCCTGGATGTAGTAAGTCAGGGACTGTCTCTGAGCTTAAATTCCTTCCTCTAAAACAGTGGAAAAAGGATTAGGAAGGTTGCAAAGAGACCAAATAAGAGGCATCAGGCTTTGACCAGCCAACACCCTCCAAATATGCATGTGAAACTGCTGTCTCTTACTTACACACCCCTGAGAAGGTGACTCAGGTTTAAAAAGAAAGGGAGGTGAGTGGCCGGCTGTTTCTCCAGTCCCTCCACGAAAACCAAAAAGACAAAGCATGTCAAACCTCAGGAAAACCTAAAGGGGTTCCTGGCATCACTGTATTTACATTATTTCCACACTCCCATAAGGAAGTCTCACAGAAAGTACTTCAGATTCAGACTCTCATCAGGTCACTCTCTGGGAGCGTACAGTGGTTGGAGCACCTTCAAAGATAAGGTGTCACAGTTTCCCCATATCTAGATGACTGGCTGGTGGTTGTAGAATCATCCGCAAGTGAGTCTGCAACTCACCTAGGATCTCCTGGACTCTCTGGGTCCTTGATAAATCTAAAGAAAGTCTGACCTTCAGCCTGCTCAAGCACTCCAGTTCATAGAAACAGAACTAAATACCCTGCAAGGCAGGGTCTACCTGCCCGCACGCAGGGCAAGAAGTATTCCCTAATAACGGGCTCATTCGGGTGAATGAACCAGAAATCTCAAGACAGTTTTCTTCAGCTACTGGCCACATGGCACCTGCCACTGGCACAGTCTTGGAATCCAGGTTACAGACCAGAGCCATTCAGTGTCACCTCATGGCGCAGTGGTGTTAGGGACAGGACCCTCTTTTAAAACTAATTCTAGTAACAAGGACATTGTTACAAGCCTCAGTGGGGAACAGAGGAACCAATCTAAGGGAAGGGGCTTCTTCTTTTCAGCAAGAGCCCTATCAGTTGTCTGACAACAGATGCATCCCTACTAGAGTGGGGCACCCATCTGGGGGTCACACTCTCTCAAGACACATGGTCAAGTGCGGATTCACTCCTGCACATAAACCTGTTGGGGCTAAGAGTAGTGTTACTGCACTCAAAGGTCTTCACACAATTGTTACAAAGGTGGTACAGGTCAGAACAGACAATACCACCACAATGTATTACATACACAAGTAGAAGGACAAAGCTAAGCCCTTCCTGCTCAGGACTTACTAAAATATGGAGTCTAGCATGTTCCATATGTCCCTGCAGGATATTCATTTGCCGGTAGGAACATTACCTTGGCAGATACCTTGACTCTGATCAACCAGTCCCATCAGGAATGGGCCTTGAATAGTCAGGTGGTGCAAGTTATCTTCAGGAGGTGAGGCATACCAAGGGTAGACTTGTTCACATCCCACCACCTGCCACATACTAAGACAATAAAATCCAGAACCAATTCCCTGGATTCTCGGTTCTGAGTTGGCCAGGAAGCACCTGTTCACTTTCCTTCTTTTCCTCTGGCATGCAATGTATTTCTCAAGCTCAGGTCCCATCCAGCATCAGTGGTCTTGATAATGCCAGACTGGGCCAGGCAGACATGCTACTCTCCATGTCTGGTTCCAAGCTAATACATCTTTTCTCAGAGGCACAACCTGCAACCTCCAATCGGGAGACTTCTGTGCCCAGATCTTGGGTCACTCAGGCCCAAGTCATGTCTCTTGAGGGCCTACTGTACAGTATGCAGCCTTGCATCTTTTACATGGTGTCTTGGACATTTTATGGTTACAGGAAGCCCTCCATTAGAAACTGTACTTCAGAAGGAAAAGATTTACTATTGGTGTTCAACCAGAAAATTGTTTCCAGCACATGCTGGGATCAAGCAGTGCTTGAATTAACTTACCTTTTTATATACATTGGACTTGAAGTCCAGTATCGTCAAGGTCCACCTAGTTGCAGCATCTGCTTGCATGTTAGTTGGACAAAATGTTTTAATGGCCTCAGATCCTAGCCTCAAAGAGGCTTTTTTAGGCCTGGCACATATCAGCGCAGGCTGGAGTTCCAGCTATTTTATTTTAGTTTTGTTGACCGGTAAGTGCACTAGACAAATCCTGCCTATTTTCAGGCATGACCCGGGGAAGGGGATACAGATGAATGCCAACTGACCTTGAACCAGATTAAGCTGTTGGTGGTATTCTAATGAATGAGGAAATTTGGCCAGGACACTGGGGAAATTCTCCTACTCTGCTGCTGCATTGCTGCCAGCAGGGGACCTGTTGCCCACTAGCTATGTGGTCAGTCTGCCTAGTCTGCCTCTTTCAGATGTTATGGGGAATAGGGCTAAAACCCAGTTAAACGGCAATATACTTATCTGAATAAAACCTCGGAGGTTTGGGTATGTTAGATCCTGTTGTGTTTATGCATTCCTGTTTATAAGGACTACTCTTAGAGCTGGATTACATCATGAAGAAGCAATTTGTAAAGGATGGGTGGTTGCAGTCTTGGTAGCTACTTTAGGAAATGGGTTTTTGGCCCTAAAATGAATCCACGTGTTACCATTCCTGAGTATTTTAACCCAGCAGTACAAAAATTGTTTAAATGGCAAATTGCTAAAGATATGGTTTTAAAGAATACTACACAGTCATTCTATCAGTTAATTGTTCGATCACTTTATCCTCAGAAGCCTTGTTTTAAAACTGTCCAGCTGCTTTTAATTGCAGGGTTATTGCCCAGCTTAATAATTCTAGCTTGCCGTTACACAATGGGACACACAGTGGCTTATAGTTTACGGATGCTAAACGCTCGGGAAATGCTAAGTATAAAGCTAAGGAAGAAAAGGAATTGTCCCTTATCCTGACTGTATTAATTTGGAAGAATCTATGGAGCATTTTTCCTGGATTGTTCTTATGTTAAGGGTTTATGGCCTCATTTAGCAAAAAACATGGAGTTTTAATTGGCTCATGAATCCATCATATGATATGTTGGTCCTTGGATTTATCCCCAGGTTTTATCTTCTTATTGGGACAGCACTTTATTGTTATTTTTTGTTGCATACGGTATTATTTATGGCAGGCCCGGTGCCAATGGGTGATCTATCAACGTCACATGTCATATGATTGTTATGTCAGTTTGGTTGCCAATGAACTATCGAGGATTTATTTGCATGAAAAAAAAGTTTGCTTCCGGACAGTTACCAAATGGTGGAAAGGGTTTTTGCATTTTATCAAATTTAAATGAGTACTGAAGATAATTTTGTTTGAATATGATTTTTGTATGTAATGTGATATTGTGGGAGTGAAATTGTGTTTATTGTATGTTTGAGATACTTTTCTTATGTTTTTTCAATAAAAACTCCCTACTCTTTTCGATAAGTGCCATGGGATCTTTAACATCCACCTGAACTACCATCAATCCAGGCAGATGGGACATCGGTTTAATGTCTCATCCGAAGACGGCACTTCAGAAGTACAGCACCCTCTCATGCTGCACTACAGTGTCAGTATTGGGATATTAACCCAAGTGCCAGATATGGAAACTGAACCCACAGCCCCAGATCTCCTCGGCCTCAGAGGCGAGTGTGCTACCTACTGATACCTACCTATGCTGGACTGTTTTACCTATTTGCTTTCACTGGACTTGCAGACCAGTACCTTAAAGGTCCATCTGATCTCAGCATCTATTTACTTCTCAGTTGGACAGAATGTTTTCAGACCCAATCTTCACTGGATTCTTTAAGGCCTGGTCCATTTGCACCCCTCACAGGGAACCAGTGCAAGCATGGGACCTAGATGTGCATAGTTAGGCTCATGGGTCCCCCTTTTGAGCCTATGTTTTTAACTTAATTAAAATATCTTAAAAAAAAAAAAAAAAAAAAAAAAATTTTCCTTGTGATAATGATTTCTTCCACAAGAATCAGTGAGCTCAAGTCTCTCTGCATTGAACAGCACCACATTTCATTCCACAGAGACAAAATTATTCTGTGAACAAACTAGGAATTTCTCCTTTAAATGACTTTTGATTCTCATTTGAATCAAACCATTGTACATACATACATACATACATAGACAGTGTCGGTAGATAAGGGCCTACAGTCCACCCAGTCTTTCCATCTCATCTATCTTTTCACTGACCACGTTAGTTCTGGTGAAAAGAGTCTCTATGGTCTGGACGTCAAAGGAGCTTTAGCTGCTACTTGACAACCACTAAAGTCCATAGGCAGAACAGAAAACAGCTGTTCCTGACCTATGAGAATATGGGAAAAGGTAACCCAGCTTCAAAAGATTAATTCTCGCTGGATAGTACAGCATTTTCAGCTTTTGTTATTCTAAGACTGGAAAGGAGCCCCAACAGGGTTGAGGCCCATTCCACAAGGGCACATCTGCTACCATAGCAGCTGTCGGGATGTTCCCCTGGTGGACATCTGTAAAGCAGCTACTGGAAAACAGTACACACTTTACAAAGCATTACAGTATGGATATTCTTCCGGGTGATGCCAGGTTCAGCATATCAGTCCTGTTCACAAAATACGGTTCTGTGCCCACTTCCAAATGTACTGCTTAGTAGTCTGCATGAAGTTATGAATACCTGAGTATTACTGGGGTTAAAAGAAAAAATTACTTACTGTAGTAATCTTGTTTCTTCAAAGTGATACATCCCCCAGGGCAGCAAGTCCAGATAGGGACTGATCAGACGATCCAGCGGCAGAGCAGGACGCTGTTTGTCTCAGTAGGGCTTCACTGAGCCTGCAGTCTCCCATTTTCTGTTTTCTCTGTCTCTCTCTTCCCCTGCAGTGTGAGCATACATGTGTGGAGGCACGTGCATGCCACGTACCCACCCCTGTTCTTCCCTGACTCTGACACTGCCACCTGGCCTCCACCAGAGGGCAGCCACGGAGCAGGATAACAAACCCTCCCTCCCCAGGAGAGAAGAGCAGTCCATCAAACTCCTTCCTTGCTGATCCTGGTCACCAACGGAGCGCGAGGTGAGGCGCCCAGCCTCAACCCTCCGCCTCCACCGGGCTGGTGTGTATAATAGATTTTATTGCACTTCTGCCACTGTTTGTGTTCCCAGGGTTGCATCTGTAAATATGCTTCAACTCCATGTGTCTTTCACAGTCACAAATTATAAATAATCAGTACTTGTTTACATAATAGTGATTGCTGTGGCTGTTTGGATGGCTGAAGACAAACACGATGGACTCATGTTCTTTTTCGTCTGTCATTTCATCATGTTTCCGATGCTCCTGTGTCTTAATCTTGAATCCCAGGGTTAAAAACAAATTAAAACTAAAACTAATGTGTAGCTAAGTCAGTTTTCCACAGATGCAAATTTCTGTTGTATTCGAAGGGGAATGTGGTGTAAATTGTTTGCACACAACTAGGGTCCTCGTACCTACTGTGGTCACCCTGTGTAGCCACATAGCTCTGTTACTGGCAGCAGTCCTTTCAATGGCAGCACACATCATTTCTCCCTTTGTTTTGCAGGTCTGGTTTGGGAAGCATTTGCTGGCTCAATGCTCTGTCTAATTGTGCTGCCCTCTCCTCTACACTGCATTCTTTGCCATCCACTTTGTTGTCTTAAACAAGAGGTACAGTATGTCTGTTTGCTGACACTATTTCTCTGAGCGCAACTCCCAACTGTCCTGCATACCTCTGAGCTGCTATAAATTTCACATAGTGCTGTGATTTTACACTCTGAGTTACCCTTGCTCCATGAGGGTCTACTGATATTCCTCATAATGTAAGAGCTGTATCTAGACAAAACGATTACAACTTTGAACTAACCTGATAGAACAAAGTGCAACACATTCGCTATTTGCTCTGAATTTTGAAGGCAGGTGCTATGAATTTTGATGCAGAGAGGTTGAGAGGCCTGTCCCATGTCTCTACTGTTAGCTGATCACTCCCCAGCTGTATTTAGCATTTCGGGGAACTTGGTAGGTGATGGTGCAGAAAGTTGGTTTCCTGTCCCCAAGCAGGCAGGTTTAGTGCTTGTGACATCACAGGCTTGCCAACTCATCTGATCAAATCTGTTCAGTTTCCTATGGGGAGACTTACATTAGTGCAGATCATGCACGCTTTATTTTTTTTTATTTATTGTTGATTGGTGACCGAGACAGATACACTAAGCCGAGGCTCCTTTTCAGGTGCGACTTGGGGGGCGGGAGGGGGTTCATGAAGGAAAATGGACCAAAAGTCAGACAAGTCAGTAAAAACAAAAATGGAAAAATTGGAAAATGGCAGAGGGCAATGACTGGGTACAAGATCAGACAACACTGCAGAAGCTCAGAGGCAGAAGCATGCAGTGAACTAGACACATACAGTATATTAACCAAAACAAGAAGAAGAAAGTATACAATGGCAGTATGTAACATAAAGTGAGAATATGTAGAATAACGTCTGTAATATATACAGTTGTATAAATAAAGTGGAAATGTGCATGCCTGCAGCAGGATGGGCGAGGTGATGTGAATGAGACCTATCAGCAGATCCATGGGATCAACCAGAGGGACTGGTCAACGTCATTCAGCTGGAGTGAAGGGTCAGGCACCAGGGGTTATAGGGTATAGTCAAAAGGGATGTAAGGAAATGCAGCTTTATGGAGAGGAGGTGGCCAACAGGAGTAGACTGCCAAGTCGCAGGCTAGATCCAGTACTGTCCAGGAGTTTAAGTTGGGATGGGACAGGTACAGGGCACAGTGACTGTAGGCATGGATGGGAAGATGTCGCTGTTACAAGTGGAGCAGATCTCACATCTAGAAGCTCAAACTAGAACACCCAGTGATAGACTGTAATGGGTATAAGAAGAACAGTGTAGACTTGGTGGATTCCAGAGCTGTCATATGCCAACAACATTTCTGTTTTCTGTGTTTCTTTGAAATATAGCTTACAGTAGAGTGTAGTAACATTGCACAAAAGTTGACTGCCGTGTTGTTATAACACAGGATCAGGCTAATCTGCTCAAACCTGGGGAGTGGATAAGCCGGGGAGCAGAAAGGAGCTTGGAGGAACAGAAAATGAAAAGAGGGAGAAGTAATGGGAGGGAATATAGAGGGTAATAGATGAGCAACAGTGAACAGCAACGCAGTGTTCACATTGAGAGGTTGTCGTGACAACCAAGTAAACCTCGAGAGGTTTACCGTGGTCATGAAACCTCGAAGTGAACACAGCGGTGTTGTTTTATTGCTGCCTATCCATTGTCTTTTTATAGTGTATGGGCAACAGTTTTTGTTCAGCGCTGTCTCTTCCCGCATCAGCTCACTGCTGCAGCCATTTCTCAAAGTGTGAAAGTTTGTGGGATGTGCATGCAAAGGGGTTTGATATGGTACCACCATTGTGACGTAGTCAAGAGGCTGCAAAACTAATTTAAATCTAAAAATGCTAACATGCCTGTTATTGATAAGTTTGTAAAATTCTGATGTATTGTTTTGTACTTTTCTGTAACTTGTATTGTTATAAATGTATAGTTGTAATAATTTTGCATAATGTAAACAGGTAAGCCTTGTGAACAGGGATTTTCGAACCCTAATGGCTGTATCACTGTATAAATAAAATTTTACCATACTATACCATACCACTTTCTTGACGCCACAACGATGGTAGAACAACAATAGGAATTCATGGAATTCTGTCGCTGGTAGCTGTCTCCCATACACTGTGAACAAAATAAAGTCCTGTTTATTAGGCTGCATGTAAGGGAGTGTATATACAAAGGATATGGGTGCACGGGTAGCTAACATGATAAGTAAGAAAACTTGCACTGTGAATAAATAATCAGGTACAGTATTTGAAATGGGTATCATGCAGGTGGTGGGATGGCAAGATGAGGTATGTCATTTTAAAAACTGACGCCTTTTTGTGTCCTTTAACTGGTTAAGGTGTCCCTCTTTAATCCCTTTGCATATTTATGTTGCTTTAGTTTCTCATTTCCCATTTTGTAATTTGCTCATGTATTTTGTCTTCCTCTAGTGGTCCGGTGATGGGTTCTTCAGCTCCGCTTTCCAGTCTCGCTTGATGGGCAACAACCTGCACAACGCCCATGCCTGAATGTATGTCTACAAGGTTCTGTGTGTGTTTGCTCTGAATTGGGGTGCATGCTAGCACAGTCTGTCCCCCACCCCACTGACTTGGTTAGATCCAGAATATACCAACAAATGTAGTAGTGACCACCCGTCCTGGGAGGCAGTCTGCTAAGAGAGGGATATATTTTATTTCAGGTTTTCTGATTATACATGTATCAACTGCAGGACAACATCCTTTTTTTTTTTTTTGACATTTTTATTGTGCTGAGTGCCCCAACATGACCTTCCTCTGTTTTCTGCCTGTACAGGCAACCTGGGGTGCTCTCCATCCAGCCAGCCTTCTGCTGCAGCCTGGTCCCCATGGCTGTCTGACTGGGCGGTGGCAGTCCCACTTTCAGGAGGTAGCATCCGACTGAAGAACACCACCAGGACCAATGGGGAGCAGACAAATGTGCCCGTATGGGGATGGGAGGGACTTCATCTGCCTGGCTAGGATGAGCTGCATCGTTATTTTCTAACCCCAGGAATTCTTCAATATGATTAACTGAATGCAGTCAGCCTCCTGTGTTGATCTGCCCAGGAGAAGGTGGAGCATATGCAAATGATGGCACACATAGTTGGCTCGTTCCACCATTCAAACTGCTGCCCCTAGTAACTGTTGTGTTCTACTTGCGCTCAGATTCATTTCTCCGCCTGCCTAGTTAAGATGCCTGGAGATCGCTCCTCGGCTTAGCTGATTCTTTGATTTATTTTACGCTAAGAAAAGTAAATTGCTTCTACTTCTTTCAAGTGCTGCCTCTATTTTAGTATTTTCAGTTTAGTTAGCTTAGTTTTAGTTGTTTTTCATTTTATTTCGCAGTTCCTCAGCGGTTCCGTGGAACCAATAAAGATTTATCTTTTTACTTTATTTTAGGTTTATTTTATGGTTTATCTTCAGTTTCAGCTGCAGAATAAGGGTTGCTAGCTGCACATTGGAGCAGACTCAATAGACCTCTAGGCCTTTATCTGCTAGTAAATTTCGTATGTTCGTGAAAGTAGGCTTACTGCGTGATTTTTTAGTCTGACTGCAGTTCTTTTTCTCGCTTTGGAACCGACTGCATTGACTTTTCAGTTTCTGATTGAAACCAATTCCTTTAACTTTTATCCTTTAATGTTACAACTTTTACGGGGACTGACGTTAAGTTTTCTTCACTCTGTGAAGCAGGTATTGTGGGTGTTATGTCAGAGATACCAAAGAAAAGAACTGGGCCTACTGGTTTTAAAAATTGTTTAAATTGTGGGGATGTGTTTCAAAGCTGACAAACATGACCTCTGTTTATTCTGTTTGCGCTTCTCATTTCCAGGCAGATTGTGATATTTGTAAAACTTTCTCGCTTAAACCATAGAGAAAAGAGCTGAACGGTACAAGAAGAGAATTTCTTCCCTTCTGTACTGATCAAGCAGCCAGTGGAGGGGTTCATCCCTATCCAAGAAGGAAAATCTAAGGAAACGGACCCAAAATCATCTGAAAAGGGCGAGTCCTCTAAATCTAAACTAACTGGGGAGCTGACCGCAGAGTCTGTTCCAGCTAAAAGAAACACAAGGAAAAACATGTCACTACACCTCCTGCTGAAAAGCAAAGGAGCTCTTGGTTGACTTAACGGCCATGCCTTCAGCCGAGGAGATTGCACAGGCCTTAAGGTCTTATAGGCCTTACAATTGGCTGCTTCACAGGGCTCAACCCCTTTCCACAGCAGCAAACACTGGTTCATTCACGTTCCGTACCGCCCTATCATCATGTCTGCCATCGGGTCCATATTCCCAGGAACCAATTCCTCTTATGAAGAGTTTGAGGAAGAAGAGCTGGGGAACCGATCGAACCAGAGGTTTCTCCAGAGCAGGAGTTCAGATCCTCCCAGGCTCCTGGAATATTACTTTTCCCATTACACTTTTGTTAAGCAAATGGTGGATGCCTTGACCTCTCCACCCATGAAACCGTGAAGGACGAGGAGAAAGCCAAATTCTTGATATGATGGGGTTAACACCTACCCAAACGCCTGCTGCTTCCTATTAATAAATCCCTGAAAAGCAGGTTTTAAAATATTAGACTCCCACTTCTGTCCTACCTGTGGACAAGAGGGATGGATAAGAAGTACCAACTGGCCAGGACTGGTACAGAATTTCTCTCTGCTCATCCTGACCGTGGAGGGGTGATCCAGGCTTCTGCCTGTGACAGGGCTAAGGTACCCTATGCCTCATCCTCCGGATAAGGACTCCAGAAAATGGACAGGATGGCCAAGAAAGGCTACTTAGCCACCTCTCTAGATATTAGACAGGCAAACTACATGGCCTGTGCTGCCCAGTACCAAAAGTCACTTTGGAATTCAGTTACAGCTCTGGCTGACAAAGCCCTCAGGCTGCTGACCTAACTGAAACAGCCAGGTGTGGCCTGGAGCCACTAATCTTTCTCAGGACACTCAGGCCAAAGCTATGGACTTCCCATGTGAGAATAACTTGCTATTTGGGGACATGACAGAGGCTTATATGAAAAGATGGATAAGTACAAAACTACATACAAGAGCAATGCAGCCAAGGAAAAGCCTCAACTTCATACAGACTGCAGGGAAGGGAGGTGGTAGAACAGCCTACAATAAACCATTTTTCAGGGCCAAGCTCTCCTGACTACCAACAGCAAAGGGGTATTTCAGAGGCAGAGGTAGAAAGGGTGCTAGATGTTCAGATGCAGCCCCCAAGCCAAGGGCCAGACTAAGCAAAATCCCTGACATGCTTGCCAAGGTTGCCTCCCACTACCAGTAAGGAGCAGGCTAGCTCACTACTTCCAGGCTTGGGAAAGTATTACCACAGACAAGTGGGTCCTGGAAGTGTAGTAAGCCAAGGTTTCTTCCTCAGCTTCAAGTTATTTCCCAAGCTGAGGGCAAGACTTTTCCACCCAGCTACCCCAGTAGAAAGGGCACTTCTGGAATCAGACATGTCCAGTCTTCTGCAGGCAAAAGCAGTGGAACCTGTACCCTTTCTCAAAGGGGAAAGGGTTCTATTCCAGATACTTCCTAACCCTAAAGAAGAATGGGGAGGGTGACTCATTTTGAACCTGAGACTTCTGAACAAACACTCACCAAGCCAAAGTTCAAGATGGTAACTCTGGCAATGTTTCTTCCCACACCCAGCAAGGAGATTGGCTGCATCCTTGGATCTCAAGGATGCTTATTTCTACATTCCCATCAGAGAATCTCACAGAAAGTACCTTAGGTTCAGACTACCTTCAGGTTACTACCAGTTTGGCGCCTCCCTGCTCGCTTAACCTCCGCCCCCAGGATTTTCTACAGTGTGCCTGGCAGTGGTGGTGGCTAACTTGAGACGGCAAGGCATCATGATGTTCCCCTTACCTGGATGACTGGCTAGTTGTGGGACAGTCACCACAGGTAAGAGGCACTTTTTCAGTCACGTAGCACACCCTAGAGTCTTTGGGGTTCCTGCTAAATGTCCAAAGTCAGTGCTCCAACCAGTTAAGTTGCTGAACTTCATAGGAGCAGAACTGGACACTCTGAGGGGAAGGGCTTTTCTCCTTAGGACAGGCTAGACAGCATTCTGCAAATAGCAGGCTTGTTCTGTCTCAACACACCCAGGCCAGCAAGGTACTTCCTACAGTTACAGGGCCACATGGCCACTGCCACAGTAACTGCTAGGGGCCAGGTTCCAGATGAGGGACATCCAGTTCCACTTTAGGGCACATTGGTCCCAAAGAAGAGACTCACTTTCAAAACTCGTACAGTGACAAAGTTCCTGCTTCAAGCCTTGCAGTGGTGGCAGGACAGGGCAACCTCTGAGAAGGGGTCCCATTCCTGACAGGAGTCCCCCACATTGGTCTTCACGACAGATGCCTCCTCTTGGTGTGGGGAGTGCACCTAGGAGAGCACATGGTCCCTTGCAGAGTCCCTTCTGTACATAAACCTGCTGAAGCTCAGGGCAGTGCTTCTAGCTCTACAGTCCTTTGCATCCCTGGTAAGGAACAAGGTGGTACAAGTCAGGACAGATAATATCACCACCATGTACTACATCAGCAAGCAAGGGGGACAAGGTCCACATTGCTGTGCACAGAAGCAATGAAAGTTTGGAGTCTGGTCTACTCTTTACAGGTATCACTTTGCGCCATCCATCTGCCAGGAAAGGACGACACCCTCATGGAAGCACGCAGCAGAATCAACCAGAACCACCACGAGTGCTCTCTCAACAGGCAGGTACTGGAGACAGTGTTCAGAAGGTGGGGCACCCCAGAGATGGATCTTTTGCCTCCTGGAAAATCATCAACTCCTCCACTCCTCCTGCAGGCCCCAGCAAAGTGCGCGGTGCGGATGCCCTAGTGTTGGACTGGTCAGGGAAGTTCCTGTATGCAAGCTTAGGTCACAGCCAGCAACTATGATCCTGATAGCTCCAGACTGGGCCAGGCAGGCATGGTACCGTAGTACTGTCTCCTACTATCTCTGTCAGTGGCACAGTCCATCCATCTCCATCCATAAAGGTACACTCTCCTAACCTCCTCACAGGGCAGAACTTTTTTTTTTTTTTTATTGCAAGTACATTTTCTGACATATAGCATATAAAGCACATATTAATGTAAGCACTTGTACAGACTGACTATAAATCACATAAGCAAGGTAATTGCTATGTTAAAATCTCGGATAGGACCAATGTAAAAGAAAAAAAAAACACTTCACAAAGAAAGTAATCAGGGTGCAATAAACACAAACATTCAACCAAACTGGGGCAAAGAATATAAACTCGATTTGTTCTGTTCTTAGTGGCTCTCTGGGAAATCTGACTCCTGCCAGATGAAGGACTTTAATGCATCTCCTTACTCTAAATAAATCTGCATCTAACACCTATAACACTACCATTCATATAGACATGATTGAGCTGGTCTGTCCCCCTTTAAAATATACAATATTAGAAAACCTGTAGGTACTTATTTATAGCCCAAATACTAGATCTTACTGGTGGGAGCTCTTGCAGCAGGCTATAACAATCAGGACTATGCCGCAGGCACTAGGACCCTCCGGAAACATTTTCAGCCAGCAGTATACAGCAGGACTGCCCCGACGCCGCCCTGGTACAAAGGACCCAGCTCCACCTCCGCTCTTTTCCGCCGTCCCTGCATGTGAAGAGAAAGACTCGCTCCAGCTTGCCAGAACGGGTTAAACCACTTAAAACCCGCTTCATACCGCTTTTTCCACGCTCTTTCTGCTACCGCTGCCAGGCTGTTTTCTAATGGTTTTGGCAGTTCATCGACGGATGTCTTCACTGTCGCCTGCCTCGCCAGAACCCCATCAGAATAAGTGAGATTGTGGAGGCAGATCCCTGCCAAGGATGGGCACAAAAGTTGTGTCTTCTGCCTCGGCTGGACCACGATACCGCTGCCTGCTCAGCTTGCCAGGTGTTTACCAGCCGGACCCGGATCCGACATCGGAGGCCCTGAAGGCTTTTCTACTGGAGAAGAAGATGGATCTGCACTCCTCTGAGAGGAAGCGCAAGAAAAATCCAAGCACCTTGGGAAAGACCGTAGTCGGTCCCGATCTCGTCATGCCCTCTCCCAAGAAGGCCCGCCTTCCCCAGGCTCAGGAGATCGTCCCAAGTCGTTTGCAGGCCAAGGCGGGCCTTCAGGGAGAAGCCAGCCAAGTCGAAGGTAACCCCGCTAAGGGTTACCACCAAGCCTGGAGGTGAAAGCTGCGCCCCACCTGCTACAGGCACCGTGCCGCCTGCTAAAGGCGCACCCCTGGAGCCCAAGGACTCTGTGGTGCCCCGCGCACCCTGTCATGTGTACCACCACCGACGCCGTTGAAGAGGCGAGGGTGAGAGATCAGCCATGGAAGAGCTGACATCCCTGCCTCCCAAGTCCTCTCCCCGGCCCCCAGGAAGGCTCTCTCATGGGCCGACGCCCTGGATACTCCCTTCCGGCCGAGCTCAAGGATGAGCTGCAGGAGTTGTTCTCCTTGGTGGAGGCAGGTCCAGAAGTGCCCCCCGCCGCCAGCCCAGACACCGCACCGACCCAACGGGCAAACCACAGCTGGGAGGTGAGCCTTCCCTGAGGAAGTCCCTAGTGCGACTGCCTACACCTCCTTCTTGGCTCGCTCCTCACGCCCGTCTAGGTCTCGCATCGCAGCCCTTCTCGCTCTTCTAGACGAGAGCGCCCCAACGCCGGTCCTCTGACGGACGCCGGTCTTTCTGTCACGCTGGTCTGGGACCGAGTCGGTCTTCCAGTTACTGACTCAGAGGGAGTCTGGTCATAAGGAGAGATCAGACTATTCCAGATCATATAGTCGATCTCCCTTCTTCATCTTCGCCATCTTCCTATCTCAGCTTAGAGCGGTCCCCGGGAGAAGGACCAGCCTTGCTCACCTCTCGATGATCCAACCTTCATGGATGTCATGAGGCATATACAGGCCTCCAGTGAGTGGGAACGAAGAACTTGATCCGGAACGAGAGATTGGCAAAATACCTGAGGCAGAAGGAGCCAAAACCACTGGTGGTCCCTCCTTTAGTGGATACCTTCCAGGACTTGACTCGGACTACCTGGAGGCGCCCAGCTTCCATCCCGCTGTTCCAAGAAATCGGATAGGCTGTATAAGGCCCGAGGCAGAAGCTTTTCTAGCAGAGAACCCTCTGGCATACTTCGGTGATCACGGCTGCCCATGACAAATCCAGGCAGTCAAGCACCTGGCTCGCAGCCTCCCGATCCAGAGTCTCAGTATTTGACTAGGTGGGCAAGAAAGTTTATTCTGCTCCACCTGTTCCATCTGGTCCCTTAACTTCCTGACGATATGGTCCAGTACCTGAATGCTCTGTGGGAGAGGGACAAGAGCTATTGAAGGCCATGCAGATTCCGATCAGAAGACGGAACTTCTGGATATCATGAAATCGAGCTGCTGACGTGACCATGTCCTGAGAGCCTCGTGCGATACTGCAGATACGGCAGCCAGTGCAGCCACTTCTGGGGTGTGCCTCCGCGCCATGCCTGGTTGAGAGTTTCGGGCTTCCACCAGGGTCTGCAGTCCGGTATCAAGGATTTACCGCTCCAACGCACTGCGGTTATTTGGGCAGGAGATAGAAGCTTTGATTTCTGCCTTCAAGAGTCGGGCAAGTCTGTCTGGTCGGTCCGCCAAATGTACCGCTGGCGACCAGCGATGGCGCAACAAAATGGCCATTTCAGAAGCCCCTCAGGTGGCCAAGGTCACGCCTGTGGTAATCAGCAGGGTCAGAGAGGCGGCTCGAGAGAGCTGGTAACATGCAGCCTAGAGGCGCCCTACCCATGGGCCCAAGTCCTCCCAGGCCTCTCTGCCTACGCCTCGGCTCAGTCCAGTGACTCCTTCCACCCCCCTTCCAGAGGAAGACCTGGGGAGACAGTCGGGGCCGCTTCTCCCTTTATCTCGAGGTGGAAGTCGATCACTGCGGACCAGTGGGTCCTGGATATCATCAGAGAGGACATATGCTGGAGTTCACAGAGTTTCCTCCAAATACTCTGCCAAAGTACTCCGTTATCCTCCTTCTACATCCCACTAATAGAAAGAGAAATTTAGACCTCTTGCAGAAAAAGGCAATAGAGGTAGTCCCTTGCATCAGCGGGAAAGGGGTTTTACTCCCACTTCTTCCTGGTCCCAAACAAGACACAGGATCTTCGTCCCATTCTGGACCTCAGCTCTCACATCTCTTTATAGAGTACAAAGGTTCAGGATGGTGACCTCCCAGGTCTACTTCCTCTGCTGCACCAAGGAGACTGGCTCTGCTCCCTAGACATGCAAGATGCATATATGCTTATCGGGTCTTCCTCCCCACAGGAAGTTTCTGAGGTTCCACCTCCAGGGGAGCACTACCAATTCTGAGTTCTTCCATTCGGCCTCTCTTCCGCTCTCTGAGTCTTTACAAAATGCTTAGCAGTGGTGGCTGTGGCTCTAAGGCACATGGGGCACTACGCTTTCCCATGCCTAGACGATTGGCTACTTACAGCCCCATCAAGGCCATGCCTACTTCACACCCTCGGAGACACCTATACTCTATTCCAAGAGCTGGGATCACCCTGAACCTCCGAAATCATCCCCAGAGCCCAGTCAAAAGCTCGTCTTCATTGAGTGGTCCTGGATTCTATCCAGGGCATGGCTTTCTTCCCCAGACAGGGGCGATCACCTGCAGAGATTGTCAAGGATCTCAATAACTCCTCAAGTTCCAGCACGGAACTTCCTCAGGCTACTGGGTCACATGCAGGTGGCGATTCCAGTCACTCCCTGGCCCGCCTCCACATGCGGGTCCCACAGTGGATGCTCAGGGTACAGTGGGACCAGGACTACTGACGATCTAGACTCCATGGTCAGGAACACTGAGCCAGTCAGGAGAACTTGCTTTTGATGGATGGACCCTAGAACTTGGAGAAAGGGGTCAGGTTTCGTCTGGAGCCACCAGGTCAGACTCACGACAGATGCATTGGACCTGGGATGGGAGTGCACCTGGGTTCTCATCAAATGCAAGGGTTTGGACACCGAGGAGCGATCCCTTCACATCAATGTGTACTGGAGATGCGGCGGTTCTCTATGCTTTCAAGAGGACCTGGTGCCAGGCTCTTCTGGTTCAAACAGACAATATGGTGGTCGCTTCTACATCAACAAGCAAGGGGTACTCATTCGTATCCCCTTGCAGGGAGGCGATGAGAGTCTGGCACTGGCGCTGAGCGGCGCATTCTACTATCCGCAATGCACGCTCCAGGTGTCCTGAATGATCTGGCTGACAGCTTAAGCAGGTCTCGATCCAGAGCACATGAGTGGGAGCTGCTACAGTCCGTGGCAGATCAGCTCTTGACAAGTGGGTCATCCAGAGCTGGACCTCTTTGCGTCCACCATGGAACCCTGCTGCCAATGTTCTGTTTCAGAGCATGCGCCTGGAGTTTTCTGGCCAGACGATTATCCCTTGCTAGGCAGGAGATTTCTATGCTTTCCCACCCTTCCCTCTCATTCAGAGAGTCCTACTAAAATTACAGGCAGAAGGGCCTGAAATATTCTCGAGCCCCAGATGGCCTCGGCAGATTTGGTTCCCACTCCTGCAGCGGTTATCCACAGAGCCTTCAGTTCCACTGCCCATATGCTCGCAGTTGCTGTCCCAGGAACAGGGGTTGCTGGTCCATCCGGACCTTCGCTTTCTTACACCTACATGCTTGGCTCCTTCAGACGAGCTCAACACAGATACGGGTTTCCGAAGTGGCAGCAGTCCTAGTGTCGGCAGAAACCCTCCACCCGCCCACCTACACTATGAAATGGATGCGGTTTTGTTTGTGGGCCTCGTCACAGCATTTGGACCCGTCCACTTGCCCAGTGAACTCAGCGTTGCAGTATCTCCTTTCCTTGTACCAACATGGCCTGAGTTACTCCTCTATCAAGGTGCATATGTGGGCTGTCTCCGCCTATCATGCTCTCATTGGAGATAAGGCGTTGGCACAATTGGATGTTGCCCGCACCTTTTGAAAGGAATTTTACATATGACACCTCCCATTCGGGACCCTATCCCACCCTGGGATCTCCTTTTGTGTTGGAGAAGTTCACCTTCCTCCCTTTGAGCCGGCAGTAGTTTGTGAGCTGCTATCTTTCTTGGAAGGTGTGTTTTTTATTGCTATTACCTCAGCTCGAAGAGTTTCTGAGCTTCAGGCTCTGATGTGTAAGAGCTGTATTTGATTTTCCACAGGAAAAGGTTTCCTTCAAAGAAAATCCTAAGTTTCTTCCAAAGTAGTCTCGAGTTGACCTCAACCAGTCGGTTGACCTTCCAGTCTCTTTTCCTTCCCAATCTAATAGAGGGAGGCCCTCCTCCACACATTGGATGTCCACAAGACTTTGAGGTATTACCTGAAATGGATGGCTACACACCATCAATCGGGCAACTCTTTGTGGCCTTTGCACCACAATGCTTGGGCAAACCGGTGACCAAGCAGCAGCGATTTCAAGTGGATCATCCACTGCTGAATCCTTCTGCTATGAGAAACACAGTAAGCCCCTACTGGTCGGTCAGGGGTCACTCCACCAGGGAGTGTCTGCTTCTTTGTCACCTGAGAAATGTCTCTATCAGGGACATATGTGCGGTTGCTGTCTGAATTCGCAATACCTTGTCACATTAGCTGATATCGCCTCCAGATGCCGGCCAGTTTCGTCTGGCTGTCTTGCAGGACATTTGTCCTAGGCCTCTGGAGTCAGCATATTCCACCTCCTGGGGTCGTCTACCTCTTTGGCGAGGACTGCTTGGTATTCAGTCCTGATTGTATATAGCCTGCTGCAAGAGCTCCCACTCAAGTAAGATAGTACAGTTACATAAGAACTTACCATAACAGTAGATCTTCGAGAGGAGCTCTGCAGCAGGCGTAACTCTTCCAACCCACCTTCAAACCTGAAGTCTTGCTATATATGACATATGCAGTGAGTCCCAACCTTCAACTGCTCCGAGGTGAAAGAGTTAACTCTTCCATGCCAGGCATGGAACGCAGAGCTCGGTTGAAACTCTGTCTGTTCTTCAAACTCAAACCGTCAGATTCTTTTGTCTGCCTTGCTAAACAGTCGCCCGGAGATTTCTCCTTCTGCTCAGTTCATTTTGTCAGTTAAAGTATTGTTTTTCCGGTTTTCGACCGAAATTAAACCGCAACTCGGTCGGTTCAGACTCTGTCTGTGGTATTTGTGAGTACTAGATAGGTTTTACATTGATTTCTATTCTGTGTGGAACTTGTAAACGATCGGTTCGGTTTGAACCGATCAGGTTGTTAAAAATATTAATCTGTCATTTAGAGTGTGGTTACCGTTCTTATCGGTTCTAAAAAAATGGATTTTATTACGGTTTTTCCATGACCCGTGACACGATTGGGAACTGATAAGGGGTCTTACCTGATGGATTGCCATAAATGGGTAAGTTTGGTTAGGACTGGCACTATGTCTGAGAAACCCAAAAGAAAAACGGCCCACTGGTTTCAACACTGCAGTGTCTGTGGGGAAGCCTTTGCCAAGGCTGGACCCCACACCACCTGTGTTTATTGTCTGGGGTTTGACCACCCTCAATGCAGACTGCCAGATTTGTAAAATTTTCCTGCAGCTACCCTGGAAAAGTGAGTTGGTAGGCTCAGGAAAGGGCGGCCAAAAAGTCCGCTTGAACTGATGGTTAGCCCGGTTCGGTTCCAACCGAACCGGAGGGAGTGCCTCTGACCAGGGCGAGACTTCTCGGGCAAAAGGAGATCCGACTCCGAGGAGTTGGTTCCAGCAAAAGGACTAGGAAATCAGCTGGTGTGGAGCCAAAACTTTCCTCTCCAACCGCTGAAGAAATAGCCAAAGCGATTAAAATTGTCCATTCGCTTCCCGGTTCCGACCGGACTGGCACCATCAGGTAAGCGTCCGTTCGCCGGGTTCCACCGTTCAAGACTATGAGGCAGAGGAATATTATGAACCGCAGGAGGGGAGGAGGAGTATGAGAGAGTGAATTTGGATTTGAAAGTCTGGATGTGCCCATTGACCCGGACATCTCCCCAGACAGACATTCAGGAGTATCTCCCAGGCTTTCTGAGTCCCCTTCATTTTATGTTTTATAAAAAGTGGTTGAAACCCTCCAGCTACCTATGGAGGAAGCTGTGGATGATCAAGAGGAACCTGACTATGTGGAAATGATGGATATCCCATAGTCTAGGAGGCTGTCTATTCCTTTGCATAAATCCTTTGGAAACAGACAGTAAAATTTTAAAACTCCTGCACTATACCTCCTGTCGATAAGAGAATGGACAAGAGGTACACATTGTCAGGCTCGGATACGGAGTTTCTACACAACAGTGCGCCATGTTGGGGTAGTGCAGACTGCAGCCTGTGACAAGGCAAATATTCCCTTGACTTCACACCCCCTGACAAGGACTTCAGGAGGATTGATGCCATGGCAAAGAAACAGTACATGGCAGCATCCTTGGGACTCAGACAGGCAAATTATATGGCTTATGTTGCTAGATATCAGAAATCCAGATGTGATACTGTTATGGCTCTAGCAAACCGGTCCCTGGCCAGCTTGCCAAGGAGCTGGAGCAGGTGGCTGCTGATGGTATTGAGGCATCCAAGGTGCAATTCCATGCTGCAGTGGACTCTAATGATGTGTCATCAAGAGTCATGGCTACATCTGTGGCACCTGCAGAATGGCTTGGCTCAGATGTACTAGCCTGTCACAGGATACCCAGACTGAGGCCATGGATTTTCCTTTGTGGGTAATTCTCTGTTTGGGGAGCAGACAGAGAATTACATGAAGAAAATGGACGAGTATAGGACCACCTATAGGAGTGCAGGCCAAGGAAAGGCAGGCCACCCTCAAAGGCAGCTTTCCAGGGCAGGGGCAGGCCTTTACCAAGCCCAGGCCTCCTCTGCCTATGTCCAGAGGGGATTCTTTAGAGGAGAGGCAGACGGGGAAAAGCAGGCCTGCTTCCACCCTCAGCCCAAAACCTCTGCCAAACAGGCACCCTGATGGGGCTGCCAGGGCGATTCTCAGTTACCTGTAGGGGCAGGCTGGCTTACTTTGTCCAGGACTGAAGTCTCTGACATCAGACAAGTGTGTCTTGGAAGTAGTACAGGGACTGGTTCTCAGCTTCAAAATGTCCAAAGATGAGAACCAGATCCTTTCCACCTGCAAATCCACCAGAGGCACTTGCCCTAGAGGCAGAGGTCTCTTCCTCCTGGCTCTCAGAGCTGTGGATAGGGTTCCACCCCACACCATGGCAAAGGGTTGTACTCCAGATACTTCCTTACCCCAAAAAGACAGGAGAATGGCGTCCTATCCTGGATCTCAGATATTTAAACAAGCACCTTTTAAAACCAAAATTCAAAATGGTGACTCTGGGAATTATTCTACCTCTCTAAGGCCAGGGTACTGGCTAGCGTCCCTGGACCTCAAGGATGCCTACTTCCATATTCTCATCAGAAGCTCCCATCGAAAGTACCTCAGGTTTGAGCTGCCCTCAGGCCATTACCAGTTCAGAGCAATGCCCTTTGGCCTCACCTCTGCTCCAAGGGTATTCACAAAATGCCTGGCAGTAGCAGTTGCTGCCCTAAGAAGGCAAAAATTGCCATCTTCCTTACCTGGACGACTGGCTTATAGTAGGCCAGTCTCCAGACCAAGTCAGTTACATCTACAGATAACTCAGCAACTGCTCACCTCTCTAGATTTCCTTCTGAATCTTTCAAAGTCCGTTCTAGAACCTGTCCAGCTCCTCACCTTCATAGGCACAGAGTTGAACACAGAGGAAGCCAGAGCCTTCCTTCCTTTGGACAGGGCAAGGACCCTGGTCTCTCTGGCCTCCTCCTTCACCCTGCAGGTCTCTCGACCAGCAAGGCATTTTATACAGCTCCTGGGGCACATGGCTGCTTCTACAGCAGTAGTGCAGGGAGCAAGATTTCAGATGAGGGACATCCAGTTCCAGTTGAGAGCCTTTGGTCTCAATGGAAAGACCCTCTAACCAAATTGATCCCAGTAACTTGAACCCTGATCCAGGCCCTACAGTGGTGGCAGGATTGGCAATCTGAGACAAGGGGTTCCCTTTGTCACTCAGTCTCACTCCTTAATCCTTACTACAGATGCACCCTCTTGGGGTGGGAGCTCACATGGGCAACCTCACTACCCAGGGATTGTGGTCCCCCAGGAATCTCTGCTGCACATCAATGTGTTGGAACTCAGAGCAGTTTTCAAGCACTTCAAGTTTTTCCAAATCTGTTCAGAACAAAGTTGTACAGAGTCAGAACAGACAACACCACCACAATGTGGTACATCAACAAACAAGGGGCACTCGGTCTACGGCCTTGTGCACCAAGCAATGAAGCTGTGGTCTCTGGCTTACTCTGAACACCTCCCTTTATGGCAGTTCACCTCCCAGGCAAGGACAATGTCCTAGCAGATGCTCTCAGCAAGATTTCCCAGGGCCATCACGAATGGTCACTGGACCCCTGGTCCTGGAGGTGATATTTGCCAGATGGGGCACTCCGCAGATAGATCTTTTGCAGCCCCAGACAGTCACCAACTTCCCTTTTTGCTGCAGGCCCCTGTGTTGGGCTCAGTCCTCTGGATGCCTTAGTTCTCAATTGGGAAGGGAAGTTTCTCTATGCTTTCCCCTTCCCTCTCCTGTTCAAAGTGTTCACAAAATCAGATCTCAATCCTGCAAGATGATCCTGATTGCTCCAGATTGGGCCAGACAACCCTGGTATCCACTCCTACTATCCTTAGCAGTCCATCTTCCCCTGTGTCTTCCCAGGAATCACAACCTGTTAACCTGTGCTCAGGGAAGGTTTGGCACTCAACCTCAAATCTCTCAATCTCAAAGCCTGGCTCTTGAAGAGTTAGAGTTTGCTGATCTACACCTTCCCAAGGTGTAATGGATATACTAAAGGCTTCTAGAAAGCCTTCCACCAGGGCTACCTATAATTCCAAATGGAAGAGGTTTTCCATATGGTGCTCTGGGAAGCATATTTCCCAGAATCTGCTGATTTACCCACAGTCCTGGATTATATGGTCCATTTAAATACCTTGGGCTGAGACCAGCTACCTAAAAGTACATTTGGCAGCTGTGTCTGCTTTTATTTCAGCAGGTAAACCCTCTCTCTTCAGCTCATCCTGTATTCTCCAAGTTTTTAAGGGATTGCTTCACACTAACCCTCCATTCAGGGACCCTGCCCTGCCTGGGATCTTAATGTTTGCATTGCTCAGCTTATGCAACCCCTTTGAGCCTTTGTCTTCAGCAGAGCTGAAGTTCTTGACTTGGAAGACTGTTTCTGGTAGCCATCACTTCTGCTAGACGTATAAGTGAATTACAAGCTTTGTCAGTGGAGCCTGACTTTATCTCCTTTCATAGAGAAAAGGTTGTCTTCAGGACTAACAGGAAGTTCTTGCCTAAGGTGGTTTCAGATTTCCACCTTAATCAATCTATATCTCTTCCAGTGTACTTCACTGACCATTCCTTCTCTGGCAGAGGAGGCTGCACAGCTTAGATGTGAAGAGAGCCCATAGTTACTACATAGAGCATACCAAGGGTCACAGATTTGACTCCTCCAACTGTTCCTCACTTATGGTGAGGTTGGTAAAGGAAACCTGCCACTAAAAGATCCATTGCCAGGTGGATTGTCTCTTGTATCCAATTCTGTTATGAAAAGCTGGGTAAGGTTCCTCCCTCAGGCCTGAGGGCTCACTCTACCAGAGGTACAGCTGCTTCCTGGCTGCTGCCAGGGACATCCCTATTCTAGAGATATGTCAAGCAGCTACCTGGAAAACAGTTCACACTTTACCAAGCATTACTCCTGGACATCCAGGCTAGGAGTGATGCTTGGTTTGGCACAGCTGTGCTTCAGAGCCTATTTCCTAAGTAGGTTCTGTCCCTCCATGGAGGTACTGCTGTGTAGTCTGCATATAATCATAATATAGCAAGACTTATGTTGTTTGAAGAAAAATTACTCACCTTAGTAATGTTGTTTCTTCTAATGGAGTCTTGCTATATTATGACCACCCCCGCCTGCCCCTCTCAGAACTCTCTGTTTTTGGGATGTGGGTGGGCATTGTAGTGTTGGCATTAGTGGATGCCCACCTTGTTGTTTTCACCCTTCTTCTTTTGGGTGATTTGGTGTTGTGTTTTAATTTTTGGGTCTCCTTACTTGAGTCTTTGTTCTGGGACACGAAAAAAATGTGTTTTTATGTTTAGTAGCCAGTTGACTAGTGTATGTTTACAGCTTCCACACAGGACCTCAGTGAGTTTTAGCTTGTAAAGATCTGACGGTTTGAGTTTGAAGAACAACAGACAGAGTTTCAACTGAGCTCGAGCTCATGCTCCATACCTGGCATGGAAAGTTAACTCTTTCACCTCTGGAGCAGTTCAAGGTTGGGACTCACTGCATATGTCATAATATAGCAAGATTCCATTAGAAGAATCAACATTACTAAGGTGAGTAATTTTTCTTCCCTCGAGGTGTGCAGATCCATCTTCATTTACATCTCCTTTATGTGCTTTGTCTCCTTCTCTTGTCAGGGCTTGTTTGCGGGCCTTGGGGGAGAACTGAGGTGGGCTGGTCCACCCCTCTTTGTACTGGGGCCGACGTTGGGGGCGGTCCCTGCTGTATACTGCTGGCTGAAAATGTTTCCGAGGGTCCTAGTGCCTGCAGCATAATCCTGATTGTTACAGCCTGCTGCAGCTCCTCTCAAGATCTACTGTTACAGTTAATTCTTGCATAACTGCATTTTACCCCAATAATATCCATCTAGACTAACATTCTGTGAATTGTTCTATTTTATTTTGTAGTTGATGTATCAATCCTTCCATCTCCTGTATATCCATAATAATTTGTTTCCATTCAGCTACCGTTGGTGGTTCAGGTTTTAGCCGCTATGTGTGATAGCTTTATTCATGGCAGCTACGATATATACAAATATACTTAACATTTGCTCCTCTTAACTCCCGGTAGTCCTAGCACTAAATGATAAAGAGTCAGTTGGCCCACGACCTGAAACAAAGTGTCCATTCCATCTTCACTTCCCTATGAAAATCCTTCATTCTGGATAGGAATAAAAATATGATGAGAGGCCGGTGCTTCACCACTGCCCTCCAACAGCGAGGTGTAATAGCCTGATCTCATTAAGCTTGTAGGCAGGGGTTAAAAGTACCTAGATGTAACCCTTCCACATATATTCCTTCCATACCAGGAAGATGTGTCCTAGAGGAACCCTGCCAATCGTCAACCATTCTGCCCATGAAAGATGAAAATTTGCTTCCTTTTCCCAATTCTGCACTAGTGGTCTAGTCGCTTCATATCTATGCACTTCTAAAAATTTGTAAATTTGAGAAATAGCCCCTTTGGAAGAAGAGATTGACTTTATCTTTCCAAATTGAATGTCTGTTGGAAATTGTATTGTTACATTTTGGTACATCCTTATCTGTGCTTGTATATATGTTTTTATTTGTAAATAATGCAACATATCTGAATGTGTCCAACCAGGGCTGCACAGCATTCCTCAAAAGGCATATACAGTCCCCCTTCATTAGTTGGGCCAGAAATGACGGCCCTCACCTGACACTGGTACCATGTGTCTATGAGTCCAGGTGGAAAGGATTTAGTTCTAGTGAACCACCTGTATCTCCACCCTTCAGCCAAAACCATGGGGTATTTACTGAAACGGTCCCATGCCTGTAAGGTTACCGTCACTGCAGTATACAGAGCTGGTATACTCTGCCTGTCTTGTGGTAAATGAAATAATAGGGATTGGATAGGTCTGTCCTAGATCAGGCTCTGTTCCATTGCTTGCCAATGTGTCATTACTCAAACTTGGCCCTACTGTAAGGCCCACTTAATTCATGAGCTATCCAATATTCCTGAAGATCTGGAATCATCCTCCCTCCCACTGTTTCCGGGTCAAAAGTATAGATCTCTGAACCCGAGGTCTCTTGTTTGCCCAGATAAATTTAAACAATTTTTCTGCAAATCTAAGAACCATTTTCTGCTAAGGAGAGAGGCGCACTGAAAAGCGTAAGAAATCTTGGGAGAAGATACATCTTTACTGCTTATAATATGGGCATACGTACGAAAGGGTTAATATTGGCCAGTGTGTGATATCTTCTTCTAATTGTTTAAGTAGAGAAAGTATAATTATCTAGATATAAATATTTATTGGTATTACGTAAAATAATTCCCAAATAGCATAGTCTAATTAGGTCCCACTTTATACAGATTGGTTTCTAATTCTATTAGAGGGTGCATAGTGGAACAGCAATACCTCTGTTTTGTGTTCGTTAACTGTATATCCTGACAGGGCTGAGAACTCTCTAATCATGCCCATCACCCTAGGATGTAAGAGTTCAGGGTTCCTTACAACAGCACATTTGTTTGCATATAGTGCGATTTTATGAGTCTGCCCATGAATTTCCACCCCTTCAACCTGCACATCCAGGGAAGAATCCTTTATTCCTGCCTCAGCTTCCTCAAGGTGAGAGCATGGCTCTTGAGGATTTAGAATATGCTGACCTGCATCTCTCTGAGAGTGTCCTCAATGTCATTAAGCGGATCAAGGAAAACCTATGCTTCCAAATGGAAAAGGTTTTCATTATGGTGTGATAGAAACAGTATGGTGCCTTCACAGGTGGCGTTGGCCATCCTGTTGGCCTATCTCACTCACTTGCATAACTTGGGCCTCGGACTGCTACCCTTAGAGTTCACCAGGCATCAGTGTCAGCATACCTTTCGAGCGGTAAGGGTGCATCTATGGCCTCCAACCCCATCTTCAGGAAGTTCTTAAAGGGTTTGGCTCATCTGCACCGCCCTACAGGGACAGTCCCATTGTGGGACCTCAATATCTACATTGCCAAGCTCATGGAACCACCTATTTGAGCCCATGGCTACAAGACATCTCAAATATGTGACTTAGAAAACTGTCTTCCTCATAGCTATTACCTCAGCTAGGCGAGTTAGTGAACTACAAGCCCTGTGCACAGAGCTGAACTGTATTTCCTTTCACAGGGCTAAATTAATCCTCAGGACCAACAGGAAATTTCTTCCAAAGGTGGTCTTTGATTTCCATTGAACCAGTCAGTCATCCTGCCAGTCTTCTTCACAGACCATTCTAGCTCAGGTGAGCGCAGGCTTCACAGCCAGGATGTCAAGAGAGCTCTGAGTTACTACCTTGACCACACCAGGGCCCACAGGCAGGACAGACAGCAATTGTTCCTGACTTGTGGGAAGTGGGAAGAGGAATGCCAGCTTCAAAAGGTCCACTGCACGTTGGATAGTGGCATGTATCCAGTTCCACTACAGCAAAGCTGGTAAGGAGCCTCAGTAGGCCTGAGGGCTCACTCCTCATTTGGCACAACTACTACAATAGCAGTAGCCAGAGATATCCTCTTTTGAAATGTGCAAAGCAGCTACATGGAAAATAGTACACTTTTACAAAGCACTACTGTTGGACATCCAGTCCAGAAGTGATGCCAGATTAGGCATAGCAGTACTGCAGAACCTGTTTCCCAAGTAGGTTCTGTACCCTCCTCCAAAGATATTGCTTTGTAGTCTGCAACAGTTAATCATATTGTAGAATTCCTGGGGTTAGGAGAAAAATACTCACTGTGATAATCTTGTTTCTTCCAAGGGATTCTTTAATATGATTAAATCTCCACCCTGCCTCCCTTACAGAATCAGTTGGGCTCTGCATTCCAGCTGGTTTTATCCTGCTGTTGGGGTTCATACCTAGTTGTGCTAACAAGTGTTTTAAAACCAGGAGTCTTTTGTGGTTCCTGTTCTCTGGTCTTCTGTGACTTTAAATTTTAGGGAATCTTACAGGGATTAATGGTTATTCTTGTTAGAGTAGTTAGTTGGTGGGGTCTTACCCTGTAGGCTCTTATGAATCTGAGCATTATAGAATGCAACAGTTACTGAGGGCAGTATTTTGAATGGTGGCACGAGTCAATTATGTGTTCCATCATTTGCATATGTTCCACTATCTCCGAGGGTTCAACACAGGAGGCTGACTGCATTAGTTTAATCATATTGAAGAATCCTTTGGAAGAAACAAGATTACTGCAGTGAGTAATTTTTTCTTTTCACCCCTTCCTTGGTGCCATCCAGTGATTTTGTCTAGTATGTCATTTCTGACATGAGGTCATCTCAGTGGTGCCCCTCTCACAAACTATCCCTTTGCACTGACCCCTCTCACCTGGACCACCTTGGAACAATCAGGTGGTGGGATCAGGAACCTCTCTTTCAGAGGATTGACCGTTTGAGCAGATGCTCGAGCCTTCTTTTCTTCTGCCAGCTCAGTCCTGACATCCTAGGTTTAGGGCCTCGGACTTCCTTGCTCTCCGCCCCAAAGTCAGATACCTCTCTCAATTTGCTTTTTTTTTTTTTTTTGATTTTAACTGTGTTTCTGTTTATAGATGAGGTAGGCTAGGCTTCCTCAGCCCTGTTCCCACCACCACCCACTGACTACCACATCCCCAGGACTTACCTGCTCAGCCCATGTACCCCAACAGGTTGCCCCCTATGGTGGGTCAGGAGGGAGAAGGCTGTACTCCCCTCACCGGCTAACCTATCCAGTGCTCAGCTGCCAGGGTGCTGGTAGTGGAGTGGGTGGGGAGTTGGCACATAGAGCTTCATGCATGCCTGTCTTACCCATCCCTCTTTTCTCCAGTTTTTGTCCCATCCCCTGCTGGGACATGCGTGCAGGCATGCGTGTGTGGAGTACGCATGCTGTGGAAGTCCTGCAACTCCGTCCGCTCTTTGCCGCTCCAGACCTATACTCACCAGGCCTCCACCTGGTGGCAATCATTTGGCAGAGGCAACAATCCTCCCTCCCCAGGAGAAAGAGCAGTCCATCAGAGCTCCACCCCCCCATGTCTGGCCCCTAGCAACCAGAGACCTGTTCTGATCCTGGGTCGTCATCGTGGTGAGAACTAGCACTACTGCCATGCCACTGGGCCAGCCCTCATTGTGCCTCCTTTATCTTCACATCCTGGCCTGGCTCCTCTCCACTTACCTCAGTTCTCTTCTCTCGTATCCCTCACCTTCCATGTATTCTCTTCTGGAATTCAAAAATGCATGGGGTAGGAGGAAGTAAGCTTTTGGTTAACTAGGATCTGCAGCTTATCCATAAGTAGGGAAATGGGCAGACTAGGTAGGCCAAGTGGTCCTTATCTGCCATCAAATTCTGTTTCTATGTTGCTCACTCACTTTTCCTCCGTGAAATCTTGTGCAGGTCAAGAAGCTTTCTCCTTCAGAGTCCTCAGCTCTAGTCTACTCTCCCCTGCTATTTGCTCCATGTCTTCTCCCTTTCTCCAAATTCCTCTTTGGAGAGTGTCTCACTGCTGCAAATGCCTCAGACACCTGCTGTCCCTCCCTTTACTGCACTACATGCCACTGTTGTGGGTTGCCACCCAAAGGGCCCTTCCTCCCTCCCATGACTGCATTTTAATATTCCGATTATTGTAAATGCAATCCTGTATTGACTGCATTGCAACTGTACCATTTCATTGTGCGAGTCTGCAACTGATATCCACATTTTGTATCTGTTTATAACTCTGTGCCTCTTGTACAGTTACTGTGCTATGTTTTAAAATTGTATGTGTCACCTTATTTTATATTGCTATTTTGCACTCTTGCTCCTTTCACCCCTCCCCAGGATGCAGCTGGAAATGAGCTACTGCCAGCTCAGTATGTCTTTCCTGATAAAATGTTTGACATCAATAAATGAATGAATGAATAAATACTGTAGCCCTGGGCAGCTCCAGAGTATATGCAGTAATGTGTCTGTCCCTGCATGGCCTCTCCAGCACAAATCTGTGTGAGTTTCAACATGTACACTCCAGAAGAGAGGAGAGCAAGAGGGGACATAAGGGCTGACACGGTGGTGTAGAGGCCTGAGGCGCTGATGCTGCATTTACTTGACGCCAATGACCCGGGTCAGGAGTGAGCCCGAGTCACTGGGGGCTGGGCTGGGGAGAGAGGATTGCGCGCCTGGAGCACAGCCTCTGTCTCAGGGAGGGGTGGATGTGGCTTCCTGGCATCAAGAGCCAGGCCAGAGTGCGTGGTGCAGCTACCATCCCGAGACTAGCCGGAGCCACGATTGGGAGGCATTGGCAACATCCCAGGATATGTGCAGGAGTGCACACATTCCGATGGGGATGTCATTGCATGTCAGGAGTCTTCTGGGGTCTCACCCAGAACAAGGATAAACCCCAAGCCAGTGGTAGGTGATGATGCACCAGGCTCCCATGCCCACCGCTGGATCACCACCTGGGTCCTGGATCCTCTGCCCACCGAACTGAGCCTGGATGATACTGGATGTCTGAGCACTAAGAGTCTGGCGGCCCGCCCTGGGGGTGCAAGCCAAGGGGTGTCTCCAGGTAGGTCGGTGGTAGCAGAGCTCCTGGAGGGGACCCAGGATGGGAGTTTCAGGCTGGGCATGAGATGCCACCAGTTGACGCCTGAGAGAGAGGCTACTGCCCGGTGTCAAGGAGGGAAAGAGGGGACACAGTAGAGACTGATAAGTACCTCACTTGTAGGTTTCTCACAGGGGTGGACAAGGTGCAGGAGGGAGTCTCTTTTCAGAGTAGGAAGAGCATCAGGATATGAGGGCATGCAATGAAGCTGGAAGAGGGACATTTAAGAAGGATGTGAGGAAGTACTGCTTCACTGGAAGTGTGTTGGACAGCTGGAATGGACTGCCAGCAGAAGCGGTGGATCCAAAATAGTAGGGTTCAAGCATGCATGGGATAGGCATAAGGAATATTAGTAACTAGGTGGAGGGGAGGGAAGGTCATGGAGACTGACTAGGGAGGGACTGTCTGGGTGAGACTGAGTGGGCCTAGCAGTCCTTTTCTGCTGACAGAGTCTATGTTTCTGTGTTTGGCCCATTCGGTTAAGTGCTTTGAAATGTGCCAGTACCAGTTGTGCATAATCCTTTTTGGTATGAGCTAATAGCTTAGTCGAGTGGAGAATATCTGCTTCAGTCCTCCGAGGTGTTAGTAATCTCCAAGTTCTGCTCCCATGCAGCTTTCTGTTCCGTGAGGTACAGGGCCTCTTGTTTTGTAAGTGATATATTCCACCCAGCCCCTTAAAAGCTTGGTGTACTTATCAAAGATTGTACATTCTGGGATTACGTAAGAATTGACCAAGCAGAGGAAAGAGGCATGTCTAAGCTGTAGGTACCTCCAGAAGTTGGTATGGGGTAGAATGTTGTGCTCCATGAGGAGCTAGATTGGAGTCAGAGTTCAAGTGGCATAGTCCACCAGATTATCCAGCCTTGCAATGCCCAACTGTTTTCAGCTCTGTCATTCTATGGGGCCTGTGCAATTTGTATCCTGGGATTCAGCTATAGGGGCTTCCAGCAACCCAGGTTGGGGCTGATTGGCCCTTAGCATGCAGGACTGGGTGCCAAGCCTGGTTACAGAAAGCCATTATGGGTACACTGGCTGGCTTATGCCCAACCTTCTACCTTTGTGGTCCCAGGGTGGGCATTATCCAATCCATGTACTACCTCCAAGCATACTGGAGTCTTATGGGATGTTGGTAGCAGCAGTGAAGAGTTTATTTTAAACCCAAGGGCATATCAGGACCTGCTGAAAATGTGAATACTGGATGTGACAAATCTCTGTGCTAGGTGGTAGAGAAAGGTAAGAGGGTGAAGAAGCCACTGTGGTTTTAAAGGGACAGCAGAGGTGGTGAGGGAAAGTAATTTCAAGTCAGGCAGAGGAGGATGGGGAAATTGAGAAAATAAGAGAGGCACCACGAGGTGGTGAGACAGGCAAAACAGAGGCTGAGCTGATGCTAGAGGAGAGAGTTTAAAGGAAGGCAACATGCCATTCTTTGTTATATATGGGACCAGTGTATCTGGCTGTCTGACCCAGTGGTAGTGCTGCCGCTTGTAACACAGACAATCTGGACTTGTGAGCAAATTTGGGCTGTCAGAGGGCGGCTAGGGAAGGCTAAGCATCTGTTGGACTGCTCACCTTCTCGGGGATCTGAGTCTGGCTACACACCAACCCCCAGTGATGGCAGGAAGTAGGTGAGCCAGGGACCAGTATTGAGGCCAGATTTGCAGAGGTGACAGACATCTGCATGTTGGGGCAGGAAAAACACCCAGTCATGTGCTGAGGTCATTGCATGCCTGCCTCCATCAACAGGGGGTTGGGGGGAACCACATACAACCACATACAAAGAAAAAAACCTTGACGACTTTAGCAGTATGAAGTCTGGATCCTTGCAGGGACCCAGCAGACTGATGTGGGGTATATACCTGAGCCGAAGACAAGGAGAATGAAGAGATGCATAGAAAAATATATATATGGGACCAGTGTAAAACTAAGGAAGGCTAAAGAGGGGAGGATGGTGGAGGATGACGCAGGATGAAGCAGATGAGTTGAACAGTTACTTCTGTTCACTGTTCACAGTGGAGCATGGGGTCCCGATGCTGGATTGCAGCAGGAGTAGCTGACCACTGGCAGGTGCCAACACAAAGCACATCAGGGAGGAGACAGTGTTGATAGGGCCTACAAGTGCTGGGCCTGGGGATGGGATACACCTGAGAGTGTTGAAGAGATGGGGCTGTTCCTGGCTGGACTGCTAGTGAATCCTTTCAGTTGCTGTCTGGAGATACGGGTAGGGCTGGAGGATTGAGGACAGCAGACATTGTCCCCTACACAAGAGTGGGAAATGAGACAAATCAGGCAACTTTAGACTAGTTAGTAAGATGTTTATAGTGAGAAAACTACTGGAGTCTATAAATAAGGAAAGGTTAGTGGGGTTTCTGGAGGTCAGTGGCCTGCAGGATTCCGGACAGCATAGATTTTTTTTTTTAATTCTTGGTAACTGGCTGTGGCCTACCAGGTACAAAGCCTGTTTTCAGGGAGACCTGGGAGTACTGGGAGGTTAATGACTTGCTCAGAGTCGCACAGTATGCAGGTGGAGGTTTGGGACTCAAACCCAGGTCCCAGGCTGTACCAAGCTCATTCACAGCTCGTTACACTAACCTGTAGGCTGCCAGCCCAGTGAGAAATCGTGCCAAATGAATTGGATTATATTATTCAGTTGGGTGACAGAGGCCATGGATGGGATCAGACAATTGATGGCTTGTACCTAGACATCAGCAAAGCTTTCAGTTCTGTCCCACATGGGAGACTGATAAAGAAGTTGGGCAACCTGGGGGTTGGGGACAAGATTACAGTATGGACAAAAATTGACTGCATGAGAGGATACAGAGGTGACCCAAAATGGAGACTCCTCAGGGAAAGGGAAGTCACAAGCAGGGTGCTCCAGTGATCTGTTGTGGGAAAGTTTCTCTAACATATTTCTGATATGGGGAGGAATTGAGAAAGATGTGCCTCTTCGCAGACACCAAGATCAGTGGAAGAGTAGACACAGAGGAGGGACAGGGCCATAAGGAAAGATCTGGACAATATGGAGTGGTGGGTAAGGGGTGTGGCAGCTGAAAATTAAAGCAGAAAAGAGCAAGGTAATGCACATAGAGACCTGGAACCTGAGAATGGTATCTAGAATAAATGGTGTGGTAGTGAGACCACATCAGAGGAAAGAAACATAGAACCATGAATGTGTCATCAGAAAGGGCTGATAGACCTATCTAGTCTGCTCTGTTTTCCTGCCATTACTACACCCTGGACCCTATTCTGTCATAGGTGTCCCCTCCACGCTTTCATCTACCTGTTATGCCCGTGTGCCTCTGGCTTGCTTGCTTGAAGCTCCTCACTCTCTTTGCCCCCACCACCTCTAATGGCAGGCTTTTCCAGGCATCCACCACCATTCTGAGACGTATTTCACATCCTCTTAACCCCCCAGCTTCATAGTGTCCCTCCGCTTTCTGGTGCTCCTTCTCTTAAAGAGACTTCCCCAGCACTTTGTTCACCTCCGTGAGGTACTACAGGCCACAATCATGTCCTCTCTCACCTCCTCTCCTCCAGGGAGTACTTGTTAGCTCATGCAGCCCTCCTTGTATGGTTACTATGCAGCCCTCACCACCATTTTCCAAATTAAAAGGGACCTGGCTGATAATTAAGGGGAGCATGAAGGCATCTGCACAAGGTAGCAGGGCTGTGGGCAAAGCAAATGGGTTGTTGGGGTTTACAGTGACAGGGATTACAAGAAGAGGAGGAGGTAATACAGCCCTGTATAGATCCCTGGTTCACCCTCACTTGGAATATTTTGTGCAGTTTTGAAGCCAACACTTGAGAAAGGATGAAGACAGGTTAGAGGCAGTGCAGAGACTAGACACCAAATGATACGGGTGGTAGAGTAGATTCCAAGAGGAGGGTTTGAAGGATCCCAACATGTATATGCTGGAGGACAGGAGAAAGAGGGGTGATATGATTGAGACATTCAGGTGCCTCTGCAGAATAAAGAAGGTGGACTGCAGTGAGCTGCTCACACTGAGTGGTACCCAGGGTACTGGGGTAACTCCTGAAACTGGCAGGGGTGGGGGTGGGGTTCTACAAGAATGTCAGGAAGTATTTTTAGAGAAAGAGTGGTGACAGAGTGGAACAAACTGCTGGAGAAGATTATCAGGGCTAAAATGGTGGAAGTTTCAAAAGGGATGGGACAGTCTAGACAGGCACATGGTAATAGTGGACAAGGGGAGGCACAGGGCAAAACAGAGCAGAAATGAGGAACACAGACTCTGTTGGTAGATAAGGACTGCCTGGTGAACCCAGTCTGCCCATTTAACTCTCACCCACAGTAACCCGCAGATCCACTTGCATCTCAGCCCCCCCCTCATTCTTTTCCTTAAGATTCCCTTATGCCTGTCCTAAGTTTTGTTGAACCCTTCCACTGTGTTTCAGCCCTACTGGTTTTCTTCCTTTCTAAGCTATTGACAGAGGCCTGGCTTTTTAGTGTATTTTTAGTATGCTGTTAAATCTGGAAAGCCATGAGAGAGTTAAAGATGAATTAAATCATGTAGGAAACCTCATTCCTGGGGCTTTATCCTGACAGAATGACGCATGGAAGTTTTAATAATAACCAGCTTCCCTTTTTCCGATAGGGAAACCGTGGCGTAATTGCCATTATAAAGGAGTGTTTATAACGGCAAGCGCGTCGCGGTTTTCCCTTGTCGCTGACCACTTCCATCTCTCCCAAACAGCACCGCCACCACCAGAAGAATCATCATGTAAGTTCTTCCTCCCCCACAGTGAAAACCTCTCAAAACCAGGACAAAACAAAATGTTTTAAAATATCACGATTCAAATCGGCACCTGAGAAGCTACACGCTGGATGCACCAGAAGCTTTCTATTTTATATAATTGTTGAGGAAAAAGGGAAACCCAGCAATTATATAAAGTAAAATATGGGTCTGATGTGTCAAACTCGATTTTACACACCCAGACCATACTTTATTCTCTATTTTATTTATTTAAAATGTTATCTGGGAAAGAACAACTGAGACACAATAGCTAGTTGACAGAGGGTCCTGGGAAAGGAACAAGGGACAATATAGCAGTAATAGTGAAAGAATTGGTAAGCATATGCAGCAGTATAAACTGGAGCAGGCACAGTACCATATAAAAGTATACAGTTAAATGTCAGGCATAGTTTCCAGTTCCCTTTGCTAGGGAAATAGCCTAAGCAGACTGACAGCTGAGAGAGTTCAGCGAGCAGTGAGAAAGGCGGGTGCAAGAGTGGTGCACACAAATAAGAACCAAAAACAGAGTCCGTGAAACAGCTACACAGTCGTGACCAATGGGAAGTTAAACATGCCAGCAATATTTAAATTACTTCCAGTAACTCCGTTTAAAGTCCAAACCATCCATTCCTTACCCTGATACAAACTGGCCACACAGGTGAAAATTAGTTAAAGATCTTCCATTAGTGTTCTGTACTGAAGATTTTTCAAGTATCCACTTTGACCACCAGCCAGAAATCTAACTAGCCAAGCCATTTCCCAGGTAATGAAAAATGTGTGTGTTATTAAAACAAATTGTAGTTGCCTCCTTTTTCCAATCCTACCAATTGATTCCGGACAGCCCAGTTGGCCAATGAAATGTAAGCTAGCCACACAGAAATTTAACTGGAGTTTGGCTACTGTTTTGGTGGCTATATAGAGCTGTCCCCAACAGTATCTTCTTGCAACCAAAGACCATTGAGTAAGAGCTTATTCCTTGTGATGATTAAACACCCACTGCCAAAAACTGAAAAACAGAATATAAAAGCAGGGTAGCCATATGCTTTTCAAATGGCCACTTCTCAATATTCTAAATCACTAGGCTGTGTTGTCCTACACAGGCTGCTGATGCTTCACGTTGACTGGCTAGAAGATGCCCTGTGTGTTCATTGGATAGACTTGCGCTTTAAATTGGTATCCATTCCTTATCTTACTCTTCCCTTTTCCTCCTCTCCTCTACTAGATCTGGCATACGGATCCATCATCACGTTGAAGAATGTCCGGACGACAGGCGGCTACCTGCACTCTCATTGGCACCTGTACCCAGAGGGAGTGGGCACAAAGCAGCAAGCAGGTAAGTAGTGCTTCCATTAAAGGACTTATTTCTCCAAAGGTTAAGAAACTGTAGTTGTAGTAATCATTTGGAAAAAGTGACACAGTTGGAGTGCCAGTGTGTGTTCCAGAATGTTCAGATACATGGTATTGTACTTTAGAATGCAGTAGGAGGTGGTTTTGGAATTCAGCCCTGGTCAAAGCGATAGAATGTCAAGGTGGTGCACAATTTCAGAATGTTTGGTGGGGTGGGGAACATGCCATCTCTGAATGTGGCAGGGATGCCAGGAGGGTCAGGAGGCTTAGGAACAATCCCCCCAATGGGAACATGCAGGAACATAAGTTGACTACGGGAACAGCGAAAGCAGGTAGGGAGGGGCAGGCAAGTGAAGAATGTATAATGAGTTATACGGGAGGGCAGAGCAATAGGAAAGGAAACCAGGATGCGGGGAGATGCTGGAGGAGAGAACAAGAGCAAGGGAGGGCAGACTGTAAAACATGGAAGGTCATGCAAGCGAATGCCGTAGCCAGGAAATAAGGTTCAGACCTGGAGGCCTTGTTGGCAGATGCAGACCTTGACATAGCAGCAATAACACAGACATGGTACTCTGCTAATCATATGGGAAGTCAGTGTTCCAGGCTATACACTGTTCAGGAGGAGGGAGGGTAAAGGGGTGGGGGAGTGGCCTGTAACATCAGAGATGGTATAAGGCTACAGAAGTTCAGGAAGACAGGGGAGGCTGAGGTAATGTTGGTCACACTGGAGCCAGAGAATGGAACAAACGACACGACGGGTGATCTACAGACCTCCATTGAGCAGAGGAGGAAGTAGACAGAACTAGTGAAGACATACATGACATAGCAGCTAAGGGCAAAATCCTGCTACTGGGGGATTTCAATATGCGGACATGGATTGGGCCACCCAGATGGCTGTTTCAGCCAGAGCACAGCCATCCTAGAATCCCTGCAGGGGTTGGATTCAGGCAGCTGGTGCACGAGCCAGACCAGGGACAAGTCAATTCTGGATCTGGAATGGTCCAATGGGTACAGAGTCAAAGAAATACAGGTGGAAGGGCAGCTGGGGTCCAGTGACCCACCACATGGTGTGGTTCAGCATGGAGACTTGGACTCAATCAAGCCATACAAGGCAAAGAGTATTAGCTTTCAGGAGGGCAGATTTCACTGAAATGGGTAGATGTATACAAGCAGTCCTAGGGAAGAGAGAGAGGTAGGGGGGTGGAAGAACAATGGGAGAAACTGAAAGGAGCCATAGTGATATAACAAACCAATGTGTTAGAATAGTGGCAAAAGGAAAGAAGAAGGAAACCACTATGGTTCTCCAAAGAGGTGAGGGACAAAGTCAGGGCTAAAGGCTGAGTTTCAGGAAATATAAGGAGCCAAAAGGAGGGAGGACAGGGAGGTGTACATTAAATGTCTTAAGGGAAGCAGAAGGCTATTAGGAGAACGAAGGCAGACAGAAGAGAGCTTAGCACAGTCTGTAAACAAAGGGGATAAGGCATTTTATAGGTACATCAGTGAAAGAAGAAAAACTGGGGGGCATTGTGAGGCTCAAACGGGAGAAGGGAGAGTGTAAGGAGGGGGATCCGGACAAGGCAGAAATACTGAACAAATACTTCTGCTCTGGGGTATTCACTAAGGAGGGGGCGGGCCGAAGGACCTCACAGTTGGGTTGCAGAGGCAGTGGGGGAGGAGACTCCAGTCAATTCACAGTGGAGAGAGTTCTGGAAGAACTCACAAAGCTGAAGGTGGATAAGGCCATGAGGGCCAGGCACGGCATTCACCGAGGATATTAAAGGGCTGCGAAGGAACTGGCAGCACCTCTGGCTGACCCTGTTCACAGAGTCACTCCAACACGGTGTCATTCCAGAGAACTGGAGGAGGGCACATGTAGTCCCACTGCATAAAATCGACAGTATGGAGGAGGCGGGAACTACAGGCCAGTCAGCCTCACCTCAGTGGTGGGAAAGATCATGGAGACACTGCTGAAAGAAAGAATAGTATCACATTTGGAATCCAGTGGTGCTCAGGATCTGAGGCAACATGGATTCACAGCAGAAAGGTCATCTCAAAGCAGATGTAATAGTTTTTTTGATTGGGTGACTAGGGAACTTAATCAGGGAGGGCAGTAGGCGTAGCCTACCTGGATTTCAAGCAAAGCTTTCGACACCGTTCCACATAGAAGGCTGATCAACAGATAGGTAGTCGGGCATGGGAGTCAAGGTGGTGAACTGGGTTAGGAACTGGTTAACAGACAGGAGACAGAGGGTAGTGGTAAATGGGGTACAGTCTGGGGAGGAGGGGTGACCAGTGGAGTACACAGGGATCAGTACTAGGACCAGTCCTGTTCAATGTCTTCATTAGTGACATTGCAGAGGGGCTGGAAGGAAAAAGTCTGCCTGTTTGCAGATGACACCAAGATCTGCAACAGGGTGGATACTCCAGAAGGGTGCAGAAAATAGAGGGACCAGAAGAAGCTTGAAGATGGTAGGAAATGTGGCAACTGAGGTTCAATGTAAAGTGCAAAATAATGCACCTGGGTAAGAGGAAACCCTGGGGAGAGCTACAGGTTGAGAGGAGCTGACTGTCACCAAAGAGAAGGGACCTAGAGGGTTATCATCTCTGATGACCTTAAGGTATCAAAGCAGTGTACAAAGGCAGCAGGGAGGGCCAGTGGCATGCTGGGATGCATAGGCAGGGTTATCACTAGCAGGAGGCAGGAGGTGGTGATGCCATTGTATAAAACATTGGTAAGACCTCACCTGGAGTACTGCGTGCAGTTCTGGAGACCACATCTGCGCAAGGACATAGATAAGGTGGAGACTGTCCAGAAGGGTAACTAAAGATGGTGCAGGGCTTGCACCACAAAACATGTAAGGAGAGACTAAGGACCTCAATATATACTCACTGGGAGAGGAGATGGGGGGGACATGATTGAAACTTTCAAGTACCTCAAGGGCATAAACAAGGTGCAGGCGGGGAGCTTTTCCAATGTAGAAAAGTACTAGAACCAGGGGCACAATATGAAATTGGAAGGGGTAGATTAAGAGGTAATGTGAGGAAGTTTTTCTACACAGAAAAGGTAGTCGATACATGGAATAGTGTGCCACAGGAGGTAGTGGGGGCAAGCACAGTGGAGGGTTTAAGCATGCTTGGGGCAGGCACAAGGGAAGCCTGAGCGGGAGGGAGTGATGAAAAGCCATTTATCACATAGGGTCAGTGTAGCATACAATGTATAGGGCCCACGGGCAGACTGGATGGGCCTAGCAGTCCTTATCTGCTGACAGTTTCTATGTTTCTATGCACCATCTTGAAATGTGGTCAAGACACTCAATCTTGAAATGCAGTAGGGACAAACATCTAGTAATTCGCAAGGACTGACCATTTTGGAATATAATGGGGGATGCACTGTCGAAATGTGACAGAATACACCATTGTATTCTGAATTGCTTGTCCCTGCCACATTGCAGAATTGTAAGCACCACCACATTTCAAAATTGTGCTTCACATCCCAATACTTTCTGACATTGTCGTCCCTGCTCATTCCTAACATTGTGCATTCCTTCCACATTCCAAAGTCTGGCGTCCTACATTCCAAGATTGCATGTCCCCACCACATTCCAAAGTTGTGTGTCAAAGCACATTCTAAAATTGTCGCTTATATTTAAAAATTGTATACCGCCACTTTCCAAAATTGCATGTCCCCACCACATTCTGAACGTCCAGTCTTGGATGTATTCCAGAATTGTGCATCGCTGTTACATACTGAAAATGCTTGCCCTCACCACATTCCAGAATTATGCATTTCCAGCCATATTTCAAAACGGACATCCCTGCCAGATTCTCAGATTATGTGTACCAGCCATATTCTAAAATTGTACCTTGCACCGCATTCCAGAATTGTGTGTCACTGTCATATTCCAAAATTGTCTTTGTCACATTCCGAAATGCACATCCCCACCACATTCTGAAAATGACTGTCACTGCCACAATCCAAAATTGTGCATCCCTAACACATTATGAAATTTCATGGCACGCTACATTTAAGTAATTATGTGTCTCCACCACATTTTGAAATGGTGTGTTCTGGCGACATTCTGAAACTGTACATCCCTGCTGCATTCTGAAATTGTGTCACCACTACATTCCAAAATTGTGCATCCCTGTCACATTCCAAAAATGCTATCCTCACCACATTACAAAATCATGCATTTCTGCTGCATTCTGAAATTGTGTTTCCAGCCATGTTCCAAAACTGGGCATCACCACCACATTCTAAAACTGTATGTCCCAGCCATATTCTGAAATTATACCTTCCTGCCACATTCCAAAATTGCCCATCTAAGTCCACATTCGAAAATGTGCATTCCCACCATATGCAGAATTAGCATCACCAACCACATTCTGAAATAGTGTCACTGCCACATTCCAAAACTGTGCATTCCCCATTCTAAAATTGCAAGGCACCGTCACATTCCAAAATTCTGCATGACTGTCACATTTTGAAATGCATTCCGCTGCCACTCTCCAAAATTACACATCACACCACATTCCAAAATGTGCATCCCTGCCACATTCTGAAATTGCAGTGACCACCACACTCTGAAACTCTGCATCCCGCCATATTCTGAGATGCTGTATTCTCGCACACATTGTGAAATTGAATGTTGCCACCACAATCTGAAATCAAGCATCTCTACCACATTCTAAAATTACATGTCGACACCACATGCCGAAATCATGCATCCATGACACATTATGAAACTGCATATTCTTAGGTATTCCGAATTGTGTGCCTCTCTTATTTAAATTAAGTGCTCTGTGAGAGTAATAAGTCCTGTAAGGTGGTTTGCAGGAGGACTACTGTAGGCTGTGAGTTATGGTTATGACATCATCAGTAGCTCTTCACTGAAACTGACGTTATGAACAGGGTGTAAAGTTAGGTTTACAAAATTACATGTAATTTTAACTTTTATTATAGATCACAGGAGCATTCCCAACCAATCACAGCACTTCCTTCAGTTGTGCATGAGGTATTCTTATTACTGTAAGAGTGCCTAAACAACGTTGAGCCACTGTAACTGTCTTCTTGCTGCCTGCTAGTGCTGTCAGCATTTTAAATATTTTTTTTAATTTAATAAGAGTGGAGAGCTATAATAATTTTATGGGTCCGTTTGGAGGACCTCTTATGGCTCTAAAAGTGTTACCTCTTGCATCTTTAGGACCACAGAACTGCTCACCTTCGGTTGCAGTCTGCTGGTCCCAATAATCCGTGAAGTGACGCCTCTTATTTCCATAACAGGCCTCTAACCAGATCCATAAATTACAAAGTAACTTACAGATCTCATATTTTGGCATGAGGCTGATGGGGAATATGCTGATCCAAATTCTGAATTTATAAATATTAGATATTTTGGCCAGGCTTCCCTTTAATACCTGTATAAACTTCAACCACAAGGTTTCCTTGAGGTTGCAGTTCTCTAATAAAACAAACAAATGCAAACAAGAGGTGTATAATCTGCAGGTTTACCATGTCCGTCACCAAAGGCTGTGATGCCTGTCTGGGTATCACCCACACTGTGAATAACTGCCAGTGGTGATGGGCCACATGCCCAGCGAATGGGGATTGCGGGTGTGGGTCCCGAGAGGAGGCCCAGGACTACATGCGGGCTATATGCAGCAGTGAGCTGGGTCCCGCAGTTAGTGGCCCTGGAGGATGGTGATCTGCCACTGGCTTTGAGAACATCCAGGTTCTAGAACTACTGAACATTGAGGAGGATTGGACAGAAGATCCTTTCAGCCATTGAGAAGAAGGAGGAGGTACTTTGTAACTTTTCTTGTCCTTTAGTTGTTTACCAGAACTTCTTAACTGCTAACAAAAGAAAAGAGTAGCCACCAGTCATGGGGTGCTGTTGTTTGAAGGATCATTTATGCTCACCCTTGCCAGCAGGTCCTTGTGGTCCTTCTCCTCTAAGGGACTTAAGTACTTGAGCCCGTGGGTCCAACCATGGAGATCTTCCCTGTCAGTCTTCACCATTCATCACTGGTGGGTGAGCAGCACCCCATAGAACCTTTTTTGTTTTGTTGGGGAAGGAGCTGGCGCTGGGAGGGGCGACATATGCGTGGTGTTCACCGGTTGGCCAGTAACCGCTGCTGACTCCTCCTCCACCCCAGTTCTGCTTCTCCTGCCATCGAGTGCAGCACCTCATCTGCCGAGAGAATTTCTTTTGCATCATTGCGGCCTAGTTTCGTCATCTACATCGTTCACCATGGCCTAGTTCCGACTCCAGTTCTGCCGTCTGTACTAGTCCACTCGATGCCGGTTCTTAGGAGACCAGTAAGACCTTTCCTTTATTTAGTGGTGTCGGGTCTTTCCAGGGACAAACAACGTTCTTCAAAGGCGGGCGGAATCCTATGCATCTGTGCCCCTGCGGCTGGCAGATGACTGTCACAGACTGGCATGATTGATGCCTCACCTGCCTGGGTCTGTTTCATGATATGGATACTGCTATGCCTGCTTCTCCATGGACCGCCCGGTACTGGAGCTTCGTGCACTGAAAGTCAGCGCGATCCACCAACTTTCAGAGGACAACGTCGCACAAGGGACACAAGCATAGGTCTCTCGTCCCTTCCTCCAGGTCCCTCCTGGTTCTATACGGAGCAGGGAGGAGGGCCTCCACCCTCTAGCCTTGTCAAGGCGGAGGCCTCTACCATGGTGCCAGAGTAATGGTCTGGTTCTCTCAGGAACCGGTCTGGGAGCACTGCTCTGGCAGTCACCTTCTCAAGTGCAGGCTCCCCGGTGCGCATGCCCGCCTGCTGGGCCCGGCATGGGTGATTCATGATACATAGATACATAGACAGTGTCGGCAGATAAGGCCTATGGCCCACCCAGTCTGCCCATTTGAGCTTGTAAGTTCAGTTTGTTTTCCTAGAAGTCTGTTTCCCTTACCCTGACCTCTAGAATTCCTTTATGTCTATCCCATGCATTCTTAAATCCCGTGATTGTTTGCCCCACCACTTCCTCTGGCAGGGTGTTCCACTTGTCCACCACCCATTCTGTGAAGAAATTCTTTCTCATGTTTCCTCTGAATCGTCCTCCCTCCAACTTCATCCCATGCCCTCTAGTCCTGGAACATCTTTTTCGCTTAAAATAGTGTTTTCCTGCACCCTGTTTCTCCTGTAAGATACTTGTATGTCTCTATCATATCCTCTCTCCCTCCTCTCCTCCAGGGAGTACATGTTCAGTTCCTTCAACCTGTCTTCATAGGACTTGTGATAAAATCCATGCACCATCTTTGTTGCCCTCCTCTGAACCTTCTCTACCCTGTCTATGTCCTTACGTAGGTATGGTCTCCAGAACTGTACACTGTACTCCAGGTGGGGCCTCACTAGTGTCTTGTCATGCAGAATTATGACCTCCTTTTCCTGCTGGTGATGCCTCCCTATACATCCCAGCATCCTATTTGCTTTACCTGATGCCTTGTCACACTGTTTCCTACCTTGAGGTCATCAGGATGACAACCCCAAGATCCCTTTCCTGCTTGGTGCATGCTATATCCTCACCCCCAACTGTATATATTGTGCCAGGGTTTTTGTGCACCATATGCATTATCTTGCACTTCTTTGCATTGAATTTCAACTGCCAAACCCTTGACCATTCTTCAAGTTTCTGAGGTCCCTTCTCATTCTGTCTACACCCTCTGGTGTGTCTACTCTGTTACAGAGCTTTGTGTCATCAGCTGAACAGTGAAATTCTGCCTTCTAGATCTCCAAATGTCACTGATGAAGATGTTGAATAGGACCGGTCCCAGCACTGATCCTCAGTGGTACCCGACTGTCACTCTTCCCTCTGTGAGTGACAGCCATTTACCACCACCCTCGTGTCCTGCCACCCAGCCAGTTACCACCCACCATACTACTGTCCTGCCCACACCTATATTCCCAGTTTGTGTAATAGTCTTCTATGTGGCACAGTGTCAAAAGGCCTTGCTGAAGTCCAGATAGGCCATGTCCACTGCCCTCTGATCCACCTCCCTAGTCACCCAGTCAAAAAATTCAATGAGGTTGGTCTGATGACCTCCCCTGGTGAAACCATGCTGCCTTGGGTCCTGTAGTCCATTGACAACCAGATGTTTCCACCAATCTCTCCTTCAGTAGTGCTTCCATGATCTTTCCCACTACCGAGGTGAGGCTGACTGGTCTGTAGTTCCGGCTTCCTCTTTGTTCCCACTTTGTATAAGGGACTACATCTGCTGTCCTCCAGTCTTTGGGTACCTCCCTATTTCCAGTGATTGGCTAAACAGGATAGCCAGAGGTTCCAGCCACCACCTCTCTTAATTCTTTAAGGACCCTGGGGTGCACCCCATCTGGCCCCATTGCTTTATCAACTCTTATTACTTCCAGTTCCTTCAGGACCCTTTCTCTGTAAAGGGACTTGTGTCCATTTCTGCACCATTCTCACCCCTTGTACTCCTTCAGACCCATTACCCCCTCTTCCTCAGTAAAGACTAAGCAGAAATACCTGTTCAATATGTCAGCTTTACTGTTGTCATCCTCCAGCGACTCCCATCCTCCCCTTCAGTCTCACCTATCCCTCTTCCTTGATGCCACTCATGGTGCTGCCCCAGATCCTGGAGCGGTTGCGGCTCCAGGGATCAAGCGGTGCCATGAGCAGTACTGAGCCCACCTGTGGCGCCCAGGTTGGGAGAACCTCAGGGTTGCGGCTCTGGAGGTCTTCTGGATTCCTCCTCTCCAGAGGAGGATGATCAGGAGGCTGACCCAGACTGGCAGCTTCACTCTTGAGTCCGAGGGATCTCCGGTGCCCAGTATCTCTCGCCCTCCCTTCATCTCTTCCCTTGGCACCGTCTGTTGTGTCCGGCACCGGCTCGTGCGAGGGCAATGTCGGGGCGTGGCTGTTGTTTGTGACTCGCGGTCTGGGGGATTGAGGTTCGGGCCGGAGTTCGGACTGATGCTGTTCCCGCACTGTTTGTCCTCTGGGACCGGGACAGGGACTCCCTCGAGGGGCCTGTGGGAGTGGGGAGTGTCTGATAGCAGGAATGAGGGAGTTGACGGGTTGAAGCGGTGGAGCAAGGAGGCAGGCTTCCCGCGGGATCCTTTGGGGTTCAGGGAGGAGCCGCAGCACGCTGACCCTCTTTCTCTCCTGGTTCCTTTGAGAGAAACCTTCTTGGGTGTGGTTGGGTCTGCCTTTCTGGATCTACATGGCCCCGGTCTCCTCACAGGGGAGTATCTCTACAGAGGCTTAGTCCTGACTGCGTCCAGGCTGGTTGAGCCAGTTGCTGCACAGACCCGTGGCTCCCCATGTGGTCTTGGATTGCAGTGAGGTCTCCCTAGCCCTAGCAGATGTTGTTCGCATACAGTGAGATGCATCTCCCCTTACCTCTGCACCCCCCACCCTGCATTTCTCAGGCCATATGGGCCCTGCAGGACCTCTTACCTGGGATCAGTTCAGGGTCACTGCTTTCGCCTTCCCCAGGTACATCAGAGTCATGGGCGAGCAGGTTTTTCACCCATCTCCCCCGCAGCAGCCAGACTCTCTTGACTCCTCAGACTCGTCTGCCCCTCGTCGTCCTCCATTGAGGAAGAGATCACGTCCATCCACCTGTCCTCAAACACTGCTCAGACAGCGTATCAGCATTCCTTGCGGGGCTGGTCGATGAATCTGCACTTGTCATGGATTGCAAGATGTAGTACCAAGGGGCGACATGCTGCTTCCTCAGCGAATACAGTGCTACTACTTGGTGGTCCCTGCCTAGCGATTCCCTTCCAGGAGGCATAGTACCACACCTGGCAGCATCCATCTGCCCCTGTTCCAGCCCCAGTGGACTGCCAGCACAGGTATTGCCCATCTCAGGGGTCTCCAGGTACCTTACCTCATCCCACTTCAGGAGTGAGGTTACTGGACACTCCTGTGGGGCATAGAAGCCCAACACATGACTGACGGACGTGGACTCTGTGGAGTTCGACAATTGGGGATGAAGGTTTTTCCTCGGTGAGTTATGCTCTGTATTGCCACGCATCAGGCACCACCACGCATACAGCAGGCACTTCTGGTCAATGCTGGGCCAAGCAGTGGCATTGTTGCCTGATTCAGAGCAACCAGACAGGCCATTGCCCTCTCGCTGGGTCTGGAGCTTGCAGGTACCAGGCTAGGGTGTCTTATGACCTCAACGAGGTAGCATCCAGGCTTCAGCGGGGTCTACAATCTGCATTAGGTGGATGATGTGGCTTCGTTCTCTCGGTTATCACCCCTGGCCTGGCGTGGGGTGATTGCCTCCTCCTTCCAGGGGAACCTCCTTTTCTCCTGCAGGGTGAGGCTTGAACTACATGGGCGACTGTCTCCCAGGCAACAGGAACTCCGCCTCACCCTGACCAGTCACAGGCCTAAGCTGGCCTGTAAGGGTCTCCTCCTCGTGTTTTCCCCCATGGGGGCTGAGGAAACCTCTTCCTCAAGGAGGTGCCAGGTCCCCTGGGGCTTGGTACTCACCCACCAGTGATGAATGGTGAAGATTGACACAAGGAAGAAATGAAAATTACGTACCTACCTTAATTCTTGATCATCCTGTGTATCTTCACCATTCATCACTATTCAACCCTCCATCCTTTGGGCCTCAGTCTCTGGGTGATGCCGCCACCCTGCTTGCCTCCTCGAGGCCAATTGTGGGTGTGGTCCCACTGGTACCTCAGGTCTTCTGCTCCTTCTTTGAAGTGACAGAGGCCCATCTTGAAAGAAAGGTCAAGTAGGGCTCCTCACCCTGGCCTTTTGGGCTCTCCGCTTTCGCCCTGGTTGATCCCTCACGGACTTGGTCCGAACCTTAGATCCGAGACCAACTCCTGAGGAGGGAGATCTCGCTCGGGTGAGAGGCCAGAGGACCAAGGGGACTCTTTTCTTCCCTTCAATTTCAGACCTCCCTCATGTTTGGGGAGTTTTCTTGAGCAGGATCCCTCTTGAGCCCTGTTTCTCCCCGCCCTTGTCAGGACAGCTCACCGAGGATACTGTCCCAGGAGTGCCTTTCTCCACCCTGTTAAAAGGGAAGGGGAGACCCTTACTTGCTGCCCAGCTGGGAGCTCTCATTCCTTGTTCTGCCTTTGGCCTATCTGCTGGACCACTGTTCAGTTAACTTCCAAGGCTGCCTAGGCTCCTTGATCCTCTTCAAGTGTTTCTTGGCAATATCCTCCTCCCAGGCTCTAGGAAGGCTCTTACGCAAGACATGGTATGGTGGGTCTCTCACCCCTCCCTCTTTTCTCCTCCTCTTTCTTTCCCTCCTTTCCTCTCTCTCTGTCCCTGACTGGTCCCAGACCCTCAAGCTCTCATCCTCTGGCCGGCTTATTCTTTGTCAGTTATATATCCTTTCCTTTTACTATTCCTTAGGTTCCTTTGCCCCACCTTTGTCTTTTTCTGTCCCTTAGTTTCACTCTCTCTGGTGAGCAGAACTGGGGTGGAGGAGGTTAGGCGGTGGTTACTGGCCAACCTGGAGTGCCACGTAATAAGTCGGCCTTTCGGTGCTGGTCCTCCCTTCACAAAAAAAAGCCCTGCAGGGTGCTGCACCTCCAGCTGTCACTCTACCAGTGATGAATGGTAAAGATAAGCAGGAAGATCAAGAATTATATTAGGCACATCATTTTCATATTCTGTTACACCAGCTGAGTATTTTGAAATCTGTGAACCGTCAGGACCAATCAGTGATGACTCCATTAAGAAGGAAGAATCATTCCTCTTGCACACTCTGATGATCCCACCATCAGCTTCACAGCCCAGCTGGAGGGTCCAGTCAAGGTGCTGCCGACTGATGCATAGTATGTGAAACTACCGCCTATTGTCCCAAACCCCATAATCGCTGGTCAGGCTAGTGCCAGTTGGTACACTGGTGGGCAGAAAAATTTGGTTGCCCCAGAACCCTATTGACATGGTCACCCATTGACTTGGTTGGTGTAATTTTAGCATCATTGACACCAATCTTGATGGTAGGAAAAGGCCATGTGGCAGCATTTATTTCTAGCGTCTATGGCAGTGGAAGTGGTAGATGGTTGTTACTTGTCTGGCCAGACTTTGGCTGGCCCTTCCTCCTGACCTTGCCAGCGCAACCACAAACACCACTCCTTGGCATTGCCAGAGGCACTGCAGCAACCCATTCCTGTCCTGTTTCCACTGCCTCAGTTAGTGGTGGGCACTCCGACCAAGGACTCCAGACAAGGGACAGGATGCCCCATGCTTTGTCAGTAGTAGTCACTCTGACAAAATGGGTGATCCACTCACCCTGTCATCATCCGCCCCTTGAATCCAGACTGGCACTTCTAGGAAAGACTATGGGACATATTTAATGTGCAACAAAACAGATACAGAATAAATCAAGGTACATTTCACTAAAATACAGAGTTGAAAAAAAACAAAGGTTCAGTACAAAGAGCAGACATACAGTAGAAAATGCAAAGAAAGAACAGCAAGAAAAAGGAAAATGCAAAACATAATCTATACTAGGTACTTCAACAAAAGAAAATAATAGTTTAGAACAGGTAATTCTCCACAAAATAAGTAAACAAGAAAATGACAGTGAAAAATCAGAACTATACAGAACCATAAAGAGCACCCAGAGGTACATAGATACATTACCTACTACCCAATCCACCCCTTCCCAAAGATGCCTACAAACCAATTCCCCAATGTATGGAATTCATAATGATAAACCTTATCCAATTCCGTCTATACTTGGCACAACATATCCCATACAGTGATTATTTTTGTTGTAACACTCTAAGGCATCTAGTTTGCCAGATTACCCATTTTAAACAAGCCAAAATTACCCAAACCGTACCTCTATTCCATTTTCTCCATCCAGCCCCAGTTATCCTAATATCAAGATATCATCGTCATATGTTCAAACAGAGCTACACCCCATAAAGCAGCTAAAGAAACTCAAAAACCAAGAGAACCAGAACAGTCAAAAACAAACGCTGCATGGTTTCAGTGTGACCTACAGGTGCCTGCCATACAAAGTCTGTCATCATACGCTTTGTGTTTCTGATTTCCTTAACATTTAACTTCTGGTGTCCACATAACCAGACCACATCTTGCATTTTAAGGGTATCCTGGGCTCAACTATACTGTCCAGTAATAACTGGCAATCAAAGTGGGAAGAGATCAAAACACAGGATCCTCTAAAAAACTATCGTAAGAACTGTCCTATAAAACTTCTTCCTGTCAGTGTCTAGAAACCAATGTAACACAATTTTCCATACTCTAACATATTTCAATGCTGTCTGTATATAAAGAGTAAGCATTTATCAGTAACATGCCACTTACCCCTCCCCATGCTTCAAAAACTGAGCTCCCAATGTTTCATACTAACGCACCTCTACCCATTACCCCAAGTAATAGTGAGTGAATATTACTGTAAAAAATACTAAACAAATATACTAAAGATTGAACCATATTAAGCCCTCCTTCTTTTGAGGCCTATAAGTATGCATACGTTTCACTGGATTCAGATGACTCCCAAAGCAATAAAAGAACAAACCCATCAGCTTAGCATGCATATGAAAAGGCACTGGATAAATATGGGATACATGTAAAAAACAGGCAAAATGTAAGCTTTCAGTAAATAAACTCTTTTTTTCTTGTCATCGTCCATGATTTCCAAGACAAAATGTTATAGTGCGCAGTATCATAAACCATATCCCAATTCATTTGCTCCGCCTGCCTAGTACCAAGCAACAAACCTAATAGCTGAACCTCTCCTTGCTCAACTGGAATGAAAAACTCAAAGGTATAACCGCATTACCTAAACTAAGCAGTTTGCACTTTGAAGATTCAGAGTAATTCCTGTACAACCATGCAGGTCTGATAACACATCTAAAACTCTCTGCCCTGAATCCAGATCCCTGATTAAAATGGTACAATCATCCGCATATCACGGTCACTTTGGATATACAGTCCCTACTATATCACAAGCAGGTCGAATTGAAATCAAGTTCTATGAGCCGTAAAAGGGGTCAGTTGCAAAACATATAATAACGGACTTGACGGACAACCCTGTCTAACACCATTTGAGATTGTGCTGGAGTCCTAGCTGCTCATTAAGCAATGGCATCGTCATTGCCTTACCATACAAGCGATGAAGTATGGAAACAAAAGGAATTGGTATCCGTATAACAGGAGGCTATCCATAAATGATCATGCCCCATAGCATCAAAAGCGGTTTCCTGATCCAAGGACATTAAATAACCATCTAAAGTTCAGACAAACCCTGATCAGCCACTTCCTGATAAAATTAAATTATTCTGAATACCCCTACCAGGTGTGGCCACGTCTGATGTGGAAGCACACTATACTGAGCTACCCTAGCTAAGCGATTAGTTAAAATTTAGATGAAAATTTTATAATCAGAAATTGAGGAGACTTAAAGGTTAGATACTGTGGGTCCCCCTTCTTATATAAAATATCATCACCCCAGCTTTCATACTAGAGGCAAAGCTCTTCCATTCAAAATTTCCTGAAATACTTCCCGTGGGACATCAACCAAAATGGGCTTAAATGTTTGTAAAATTCATTGGAGATGCTATCCAAACCAGGGGCAGTCTGGACTGACAAATGCTCTATTGCCCTACCAATTTCTTCCACTGCAATAGGACTTAATAATGAATCAAACATATTGCGGAATCTCTGGCAGAGACCCAATATTCAGCAAAGGGGCCTGTTTCTGCCTTGCAGCCTTCTGATATACATTATACAAATGTTCCGTAACAACCTTTTGGAGACTTGAATGAGTAGAATACAACGTCCCATCCTGCCCAAACAAAGCCTGCAAAGTTAATTTCTGTACACCCTGAAGTTCAGCCTCATCTGGATTAACCATCACCTTTCCCCATAGTGGCAAAGCATGACGGTTTTCCATCTCTTCCTCCCTTCTTGTGTGATATTCGCACATCTGTGTTTTAATCATTTGCAACAAGACATGATTCTCAGTACCATCATCCCAAGCCTGTGATAAAGTTTTAAATATTGCGCTCTGAGATGCAGATATGCCAAATACTTGGAAGTAGCCAAAGACCCTGAAACTTGCTTCAAAAATCCCTAAGATCTCTTTTAGTATCCTCCCACCAGGTTCTCAGGAATCATATAAAAGCTAATATCCTGTCTTGAATTCAGTAAATCAATCACCCGTCCGTCCTACCTCCTGTTGCAAAACAGTAGTGTTCCGTTCCAATAACCTCCCAAAAGAAATATCATGCACTAAACCAATCCCAGCCTGCACCTGTCGTGATCTGAAGTCTCCAGGTACTAAACTAACCACTGCAATAGGTAACGAGTGAAACAAACCAAAAATCTATATCGTTGACAGTCTACCATATATAAAGGTATGTTCCGGAAGTTTACCTGTAGGATCATAAACATCACTGAGGCCAGCTGTACCTAGAATATTGATCAGTGCATTTGTATCACTATAAACTTTCTGAGTCTATAGACCTCAATCCCTGACTGACAAACCACAATTAAAATCTCCACCCCACAGAATCAATTTGGAAGTGGAGATAAGGGTCAATAAGGCAAAACAAAGCCACTCTACCAGCTTTAGACTACGGTGCACACAAATTAATCAGATGGTACACTAAACCGGCAAGAAGCATATCACAATCATCACCCTGCTAGGAGCAAGATCTACAACCTTCAGTATTCGAATAGACAAAGCAGTAAACAAAATTCCAATACCTGAACAAGGCACCTCCCCACCGACCATAAAGATGGTCCCCACCTCCAATCACATTTAGCTTGCTCTATTTCCGAAATAGTGTGTAATCTGGTATCCTGTAAAATGTAATCTGACCTAGTGCATTATGCAAACTAGCAAATGTAACAGGCGTTTTTCGACAATTGTGAATACTTTTCATAGTAATAGTAGAAATAAGAAAATCAGTCTGCATAAGAAAAAGGAAAAAAACAAGCTAAAGAGTCAAATAATCCCATTACTTCCTTTTCTTTGTCTTAGGCTTCTAAACCATTCTAGTTTTAACTGGGGTTTAAAGTAGTGAGGAGGTCACTGGCGAGCCTTCAGACTCATCATCCTCATCACCACCTTGTACATCCATAAGTATATCAGAAAGGTTCTGAACCACCAGACTGTCCATAACAGAAGGAATTTTTGTGCAGCCTTGGACCTCGTTACTCTCCGAAAAGGTATGTCCTCCCCCGCCCAGGTGGGGATTACATCCTCTTTCACATCCTGAACTATAGCAAGATCAGGCAAGGTATCAGCAGTTTGCACCATAGAAATTTCTAAATCATGATCCTAAATTTCCTGTACCTGAACCAAAGGGGACCCAAATCGCTAGATCTTGAGAGACATCCTGTGAGGGTGTAGAGGAAACAAGGAGGTGTCAGAAACAACCACGGAACTGTTACAGACTCAGAAGGAGGGCTTACAGCTGGGTGTTTAACAGGAACTTTTCGGCAGCCAACTGATCCATGAAATTACTGACTTTCAATTTTTCTTTCTGTGTTGTAGTAGCATAAACCTCATGTTCAACGCACAGACTGATCAACCCCATTTTGAGATGCCCTGGGACAGTCCCTAAAATGATGACACCTCTCTTCGCATAAATTACATTTCTGTGGTTGTCTACAAGCGAGCACCAACCAGTCCAAAGTCCTACAGAGTCCACATTTTGCTTTTCACACACATTGCTCAGGTGACCCAGAGCACCACACTTATAAGCTCTGGGCTGCCCTGGATAGAACAACACTCCCTGTCACGAGCTAAAAAAAAAAACAATTAGGTAAATGTTGTACTATGCCATGCTCTTGTTTGAGTGTAACCTTAAACTTCCAACCCCTGTCCAAAGATGTTCCCATCAAAATGTGGTCAGGGTAACCAGTAACTTTACACCTCTGTTTCAACAATAGGTAATGTCTGCCACATTGACTCCTCATTCTGAAGAGAATAGGAAACGTTTTAGACATTGGCTTAGTCAAAGGTATGGCAATGAAAGGTTTCCATATTGGTCCAGTTTTTTAGTAAATTATATTGAGTCCAAAACGTTCCAGGCCATTAGGATGCTTAAAACTAATGTCATAGATAGTATCCCCAGGCATATGAATCAGGCGTAAATTTCATAAGCATAGAATTTCATACTGTTCTTAAGTAGTGCTCGGACTGAAATAACCGATCAGGGTGCGTCTGAGCTGCACCTCTAAACTTTAACCGAAATACATTGCGTCATGGCCAGTTCGAAGCAGTGTTCATACGAGAGGAATAGCTTCTCTCATACCCCATCATTCCAAACTGGAAGGCTTTACCGTCTGCAAATCAGCTATAACTTTTAATGGGGGTCTCAGAGACAGTTAGTCTAGAAGTTCTGCCTGATTCTCATCCATAGGGAGACCTGTTGAGGATTTAAAGGGGCTAGGGGGCGGGGGAAGAGTCAGACCACAAAACAGGAACAACTGTATCCCCTCCAACTCTGAAATTGCCAGTAAGAGGTCCCTGGCACAGAGACTGCAGGGATCTCAGAGTGTACAACAACCTGCCCAGGCGTGATTTGCGACTGGGTGGCTAAATGTCTGACCCAAGATTGGGGTCAGAAGACAATGGAACTGTGCAGGCCATTCAAGGCAGAAACATTGGCATCCCATCCAGTGCTGTGTACATTTTTACCCACCCTGCAGCCTCTAACATATGGAAACCCAGTCAGCCGGGAAGGGGCAGAGACAGCACCACCACTGCTGTAGCAGGAACAGGTATACAGGTGTAGAGACTCCCTCCCACCAGAACTGCAAGCCTGTCCCTGTAATTCGTCAGACCGTTCTAGCGGTAAGCAAGTCTCAGGGACCTATGAGATATAAACCCAGTGGGTAAATCAGCACATACAGGAGATAAAACAGTACCGGGCATTAGGCGACCAGCGTGTACCCCAGCAGTATCCTGAACATGCAAGTCTCCTTCTGCAAAACTACGCTGACTCTCGGCACTGTCCATAACGCTTACCAGCTGCCTGCTGTGAGACCAAACAAGTTATTACATCCACTGAAACCTCCGGTGCCAGACCTACAGCGCCATCGACTCCCTCGCCGTTTCCACTTCCGTATGTGCCACCAGAACTCCTGCCCGAGCACTGCCTTCCGGCGCTGCTCCAGACCCAACACGCTTCATCAGCAGCGTCTCTAGTTCCGCCTTCCTTGCAGAGAATCTGCGTTCCTCAATGACAAGCTGCTCTCTAATCTCGCATCAGGCGCAGGATAGACATACCATCCCACAGCAGTTGCGTCCTCAGGTAGGAAGGCACAATCTCAACCAACGCGGTACTGTTTTCTCAGAGTCAGCCTTATGAAGCCCGAGACCAGAGAATAGGGTTAGTTCCTCGCCTCCTGCACGTCCGAACTCCGTGATCGCCCGGCAGACTGGCCATAGCAGCACCAGTCACAGCACTATCTTCCAGAGTAGGGAATTTCCTGATATCCTGGCGAAATGTCCCATTCAGTAAAATACCACCATCTGTTTAATCTGGTTTAATTTCAGTTGGCTTCCATCTTATCCCCGGATGAGGCTGTAAATTGGCAGAATTGCCTAGTCCTCCTTTCTCCATCAACAAAACACTTCATATTTTAAATAAGAATAATAAAATGTTTGTCTGCTTAACTTTTGCTATCTAACTTACTTTGCAGTTTATCTAGTTAGTACTGCTCCTTCTGCTCTTGAGCATAAATCTGACATTAGAACACTAGAGAGCATCAGCACACAGCAACATTTGAATGGGTTCTGACTCAAAGCACCATTCAATTCTCCGAGGCAACATCTCAGAGTGGAGGTGATGTGTTTTTGTACTGGCTCACTCTTGGACCCATTAGAAGAAACATAATTTCTGCTGTGAGTAATTTTTCTTCCAGTCCTCCAGTGCCACACCTGTACAGACAGACTTCTGAAAAATTACCACAAGAGGCCCAGCAATTGTTCCTTTAACTTCACTATGGTCCTGGAGTGCATCCAGTCTGCCATAGGATTTACCTTGTGTGATGTCTGTATGTTACATCATGGTTACCCTTGATACCACGTGCCTACCCATTGAGCACACTTGCCCTCTTTAGGGGTCCTTTGGCGAACACTAAAGTGGATTACGCATTCAGCATATCAGCCATCACCCCTGGCTCATATACAAGTTCCTCACCCCTTCCCTTTTTCTGGAACCAAATCCCCACCCCAATCACACACTTTCTTCTTTCCCTTAATGTACTGGAATAAGACTTTGGTGTTAGTTACAGATCCTTCTGTTTTTGGTTTAAAGACACTCTGTGACTTTCCTTAATTCAAGTTTTGCAGTCCCTATGTGTTGCTCCTGACTGTCTTGCTTGTAGACAACTTGTATCTTTCCAGCAGATATAGACCTATTTATGTTCAAGCAGCAATGCAGCGAGAATGTTTTCCAAAAAGCTAGTTATAGCTACAGTTAATAAACATGTGAGCATACCTGTCGCGTGTAAACATACCTACTTTCTAGAGCACCTCTGTATTTGTACCATGTTTTTTGTTTCAATCCTAACCTTCACCAGGCCTACAGTTGTATTTATATGCCAAATGTGGTGGCCTTGTTTTTCTTGAGACAAAAACTACATTAAAACATTAATAAAATACTTCTATTTTGTTGGAGCTCAAAATGTTACCACTGAATAAAACTGGAAGCTACCTGAACTCTTTTATCGTGGGGGAAAAAGAGGATCAAATTTTTTGCTAAATTTGCTGCACTGCTGCTTTAAGAATTAAATGTCTTGATTCCTATATGAGGCCAGAGGGCCTTCTTGTGCTTTTCTCTTATTTCTTGCAGGTAAGCAAACCTCTGCAGCTACTTCAAGCACCTTTTCAACAAACATTACATGTGCTATCGTTACTGGCCTCATGCAGTTTCTTAAGTCCTTGGCCATCAGTCCCTTATCTTGGCAAAGCCTGCCCTTCTAAAATCAGGGGCCCTGGTGGTCAAGGCTTGACTAGTCTTCCTGCTACTCGTCCCACTGGTTCCTTGCTGTTCACACTGGAGCTGATCCCATCCCACTTTTCAGAACAAGATGAAGGATGGCTTCAGATCTAGTTCCTTGTCGGACGTGGTTTTCTAGGAGGCAGCCCTTCAAGTGGAAAGGAACTTGATCTCAGCCCTGCCATTAGTCTTTTCAAGGCACCCATTTATGCCGGAGATTATGTTTCCCAGGATCACCACTGCATCTGATTGGCTGCTTTTGAAATTTACCCAGCCAACTGGACATCATGCTCTGCTGAATTATTTGAGAGCCTGTAGCACCCCACCTCCAGGAACTTTTGTTGTGTTTTCACCTAACTCAACTTGGATTCTGTGGCATTGCTTCCCTTGATATCCTCCTTTTTTCTTTTTATTCTTTATTTATAACATTGCAGGGTGACATTTAGACATACAGTCCATCTTTGCGAGTCGTTACAGACTGCAAAAAGTAAAACTAGCTGTTTTCCAGGTGTAGTACAGTTGTTTCAAATAAACCACAACCTTCATGTATCTGAGGACTGGGCAATTAAAGTCTATGTAATGCTGTCTAATGGTTGAGCCAGGCTGCTCAAGTGTGAATTATATTCTCCTGCCTCATCTAAAATGGCGGTGTACTTATCTCGTCTGCTCACCCCTTTTCATGGCACAACTGTTTCATCCTCCAAAGTTATCCCTTTGATATCCTCCACAGTGACTTCCTTCCTCAAGAAGAGCCCCTCCACCTCCCTTTCTGTCAAGCCTGTCCTTTCAGAATAGTCTGTAGACCTGTATCCTGGTGTCCCAGTCATTTTAGTCCCCCTGCCTGATCTGTTTGAATGCCAGGCCTGTCCTTCAGAATAGTTTGTAGACCTGTCTCCCAGTCATTTTAGTTCCCCCACACTTCCAGATCTATTTGAATGATAGGCCTGTCTGTTCAGAATACTTTGCAGACCTGTATCCTGTTGTCCAGTCATTTTAGCCCCCCTGCCAGATCAATTTGAATGCCACTGGGTCCTGGCCTTTAAAATGCATCAGACTCTCAAGCCCGGACCATTTTGGTGGATTACATCATATTGGCCTTGAGCAGTTGAGAATATTTGCCCCTAAATGCTTCCTCATTCCGCTTATGAGTCTCCTTCCTTGTTGCTGCCGTCCTCTGTTCTTCTTACCTTGGTGATGCCCTATGTCTGACTTCTGTGATTGGGAACCCTTGCATCAGCCCTCGCCCCCTGTACCCTAGTTTAAATCTCCCCAAACTGCCCAGTCCAGTCTCCTGGCCATTTCCCTGTTCACTTTTGGCACAGGTTCAGCCCCTCCTTGATTAGGTGCCCTTGAACCATTTGACTGCCAAGGAGTCACCGACCGACTAACGGTTCACTTCACCAGACATATTACTGCCTCTGTTGCTGCCAGGTACATCTCAGCTGCGTGGGATTGTGGGGCTGCTACCTGGTATAATCCACATGTTCATCCGTTGCAGTCATTATACACAGTCTGCATGTGCCCCTTCCTCCAGAAGACTACGAAGACTACCCAAGTGTGGATAGTGGGAATCTAGGTAGCTAGAAGAACAGGTTACTTACTTGTAACCATAGTTCTACTACTAGTATTCAGTTCACATCCACCGACCCACCTGACAAGCAAAGGTTGTGATCAAGAGATTTTATATTAGGTCAGTAAAATTTTCCTTTAACTGGCCCTGCTTGCTAATACTAGGAGGTAATATTTCAGTAAATACACTGGCTGTGCCAGTGGAATGTTTAGGGGCCAGTGGTTTTCCCTGCCAGCTACTGGCTATAGATCTGATTTTAACAGCTGGTATGGTGAGAGGAGCTTGGAGTGAAGTTGAGCAGGACACCCCAACACACACCCATGCATGTAAAGAAGAACACTGAGGATAGCTAACTAATTTGGGGCAAGTCCTTTGTGTTTTTATTCTAAACAATCCCTGTTGAGGTTAAGTAAATTCAACATATTTTCTTGGAGATTTTTTGTGAAATGCAAAATTCCATAAAACTGCTGTGTTCATGTTTAAAACAAATAATACAAGCGTCACCATTTTTCTAGTATAAATGCCAATTTTATGAAAAAATTACTGTTTAGCTAAAAACACAGTGATTTGTTTTTTTAAATGGGAAAACCAGTTTCATAAAACTGCTGATGTGCAAAACAACTAAAATAATTTTAACAACTACAGTAATATCCGTCATCACTCAAAAACTGGTTTCACATGATTTTCACACATGAAAAAGTATCACAACCCTAATTCTGATGAAAATGAATGCTTCCCCAAAACTTTGGTTTTCTGAGCAGCTGTGTTATAGTAAAATGCAAACAAATCAGTTTAATTGTACTTAGAGTAGTTCATGTGCTAGGTTTGGAACCCCAGTTGGTTATGGCAGGAAAATCGTGTACTAGTCCTTGATGTGCAGGGTCTTGAGGAGAGGAGGATTTCTGTTAACTGTATGACTTCCCTTACTAGCCTGAGAGGGAGTGGGTCATACAGCTAGCCCCTCCATACAGGACACCCCTGACACTGCCAAGGTTGGCCTCGCTACCTAGGCAGTCTCTGGCCCTACTGTCTGAGGAGTCCCCCCACTTCCCTCAAGTGTGGCAAATGATTGTTGCTTCCTTCCATTGAAGAGGCTACTACAGCTGTACTCAGCTGTAGAATAGATTACACCAAAGGAAAGATCTGCCAAGGAGCCATTAGAATTTGCGGTTGTTTTTGTTTTTGTTTTTTGCATTCATTGCAAGGCAGTTTTGTTTGTGGCACCCAATCCAGGCTCTGGGTGCCTTAAATGAATATAAACGGCATCAACAAACAGCAAAAACATCAGAGACATGACAGATTTAAGGAGCTCCTGTAGTGGAGGAAGGTGGGGATCTGGGGTGAAGTCTTGGGGTAAAACTGAGTTAAGAGCTGATCAGAGACAGCCCGCTATCATAGCTGTAGCTTGAGAAGGGTTCTGCTGCGGAGCTGGCAGGGAGGTAGGGTACTGTTGGCCTGGACACTTCCCATCTCTGAGGTAGGAGACAGCCCAACCTGCTGCCTGTCTTTTCCCTATTGTGCAGGGGATCAGACAGAATGCATTGCTGTATTGGGGAGGGGTTGCCCCACACCAGCTGTACATAAGCATAATGTTATAGAAGTCTGTTTAGAGCCCTTAACTGCCAGTGTCTCCATTTGATGTGTGCGATTTGGCTGGAAAGAAATGGAGAAAATAAGAAATGTCTCTAAGTTGTTTTACAGGAATGAAACTCTGTATTTATATTGTGCTGCCTTGAAAATCTACTGGGATGTTTTTTTTTTTTTTTTTGGAGGGGCTAGAATTAATGAGTGAAAGGAACTAGTAGACCAAAATGAGTTATTCAGTCGAGCATCCTAAGAAACAAAACTCACTCTTTGTGGGTTTGCATGTCGTTTCAGGTCACAGCATACATGCACAAGGACCATAACAATCTGTGGACCATAAAGAAACCTGAGGAGCACCCTGGTAGTGGTTGTGCACTTCGACTCCTTGTAGCCAGGTGATATTTCAGGCAATCCTGCATTATCACGCCTCCCTGGTGTCTGTCAGGTCAGCAGTTGCCAGTTCATGAGGTACCCATTAGCCCTGTGTCTCTCTCTCAGACTTTTCTTTAAATGTCTGGTGCTCTACTCCACCTCCTCTTCCCTGCAGCATTCCATTTGGAACCCTTGCCAGACAATATGGCATGTTTATCATGGACCTCTCAAGCTAGAATTTCGGAGCTCCATCACTGTCTCTTATTGCCACTCCCTGCATTCTTTTTTTGTCTGTTGCCACTCTTGCATCCTTGTTTTTCACCAAAACTTCTTGGACAAGTTTACACGAGCCCATCTGTCCCTTCAATGCGCTGTCATATCCTCCTCCACGTTGCCTTTTCTAGATATCAAATAGTTGGTGCAGAACACTGGTCTGAAGACATAAGTTTAATATAAACCCACTCACTCACACAGTTTTCTCCTTCACAGCTCCTGCCATCCCAAACATGTTAGAAGCGGTTTGCCATATTCACAGTTTCTTAAGACTCGCAGGTCATGCAGTGAAGATGATGATTTTTGAACAGGCTTAAAAATGTGCAGTTTTTATTAACAGGTGATACCCAGAAAGCACAATGCAGGAGCACTCTCCTGGGTCAGGAATAGGCCCCAAACCATGATGCTATGAAGAAGGATGCTCTGGCGCCAACAACGATGCATTCCACTAGTGCTTCCTTCCATTATAATATACCTTCTTCACAGGACCATCTCTAGGAGCTTCCCTATTCTGCAAACTAACCCTAATATTGAAGCTTCCTTTACAGAGCCACCTATTGCCGACCACCCAACCTGCAGAACCTCCTGGTACAAATCAGCCTACATACTCATAACAGTTCCTCCCTATCAGGTACTAAAGCTTGCAACAGAACTCTCTGATCTTACTTTGAGAGGGTTCCTGCAGTAGGTCATCACATATAGGACTATACGCCACCTGGCGTCTGGACGCACAGCAAACATTTCCAGCAGTGCCTGGCAGGACCGCCCACCCGACATCACGTGACCGGCGTCAGCGTGACCCTATATAGTGGATGGTCCCCATACCTGCCCCTCAGTTCTTTCCGCCGTTGCCTAATGCATGTTACACCGTGGTAAACTCTCACAGCGATCGCTGGTAGTGTTGAAGTCTTATTTGAGCGTTTTCGAATTTAATCGAGTCTTCTTCATTTTCATGTCTTCTACCCCAGAAGAAGTGTGAGGGTTGTGGCACCCAGATACTTCACAAGGATGCCCACCTCAGGTGCGTCATTTGCCTGAGCCGGACCATCCCGCTGCAGCGTTCAACCAGGCTACCAGCGGTGGAGGCAGCAGGCTCTGGAGGCCAATCTTCTCAAGTTGCGGCTGGTCTCGCCGAAAAGCAAATAGAGCAGCTCCAGGACTCCTCTTCTTCTTCTCCGGATAAAGACACAAGAAGAAAGCACTGGGAGAAGGAGCACCCATCTGATTCCAAGCCTGAAGCCAGCAGGCCCTCGATTAGCAAGCCTCTCCTCCACCACCTCCATTAAAGTTGTCAGGCTGCGTCCAGGGATCCTGAGGGGACCACAAAAGATTCTTCTCCCAGTCTCCCACGGGCGTAAGTCGGCTGCCGACTCGTCCAGCGGCGCTGCCCACCTCGGCCGCCAAGTCGGTCCCTGGCTCCTCTGGAGACCGCTCAGCCACTGGTAAGTCAGCTCCCACTCTTGAGGACCGCCTGGCCTGAATTGGTAAGCGGAAGGAGGTTCAGTCTCCTCCGCCTGGTTCCATTGTCTGCTAAATCTGCTGCCTCCGCGACTGCCCAGACAAGGCTGTCCCATCAGGGACCGCTGTTGCCTCACCGATGTCCGGCAGAGCCTGGAGAGGCTAGCTCTCTTCCCTTCTCCCCCACTGGCCGCCCCAGCTGCCCGGGAAGAAAGCGCCGAGTCACCTTGACATTGTTCACACATCGGGTTTTCGACCACCGCTCGCCCATTCAGGTCTCCAGGAAGGAAGTCCTCCACCGCCGTCCAGGTCCATCATCGAGGCGCCTCCAATCCTTTGGGGAACTGTTTCACCTGTTGCTACCATCCCGATGCCCGACTCAATTCCTCCATCGGAGCCGTCCAGGGCATGTCCCGCGCGCGGACCCTCCGTCTGTCTCCTCTGAGCCTTTCCGTCTGCTCTGTCACCAAATGTCACAGCAGACCAGGTTTCCCATGTCAGAGACTAACGTCTGATCGGCGCCTGCCTCCATGGCGTTAGTTACCTCATGGCCCCGTCTCCTATCTATACCGCTGTTTGAACATCCATTGCGGCACCCCAGCGTCGGTTCCTCTGGCGTTGTGTCATTATTCGAGACCCTTAGTCCTGCACTACCTCTCGGGGTACACAGTGGACCACCCTCCGGCATGTCACTGGGTCATTATTATCTGGATACTCCCTTATCAGGATATTCTTTTTCAGGATACCATTGCCCTCCTTCCCATGCTATCCCACCTCCTCCTCATTCTCCTCCTCTGCCTCCCCCACCCTCTCCGATGCCACAGCTGGACTTTAAGGCATTTATTCAGTCCTGGTGGAAGGAAGCGAGGACAGAACTTATTACGGACCTGGAGAGTCGACTCCCACCTCATTCTTCTCCGGGTCCCTGTCCCCATGAAGCTTGATTTGGTCCACAATTCATGTTATAAGGACTAGACCACGAGATATCCCTCTTCCGGACTTAGAAACACCATGGGGCGATCAGGACTCTAGGGAGGACATGTCTGAGTCTTCAGATCAAGAATCCAGGTCACTTGGTCCTGACCGCTGGCGCGGCGGTTGGATTTCGCTTGCGGCAGCGACCGGGTTGAGGAGCGAGCCGGGAAAGCTGGAGGGCGGCGAGGGAGAGGGCTTGGCGTCCCAGGGACTGCCGTCCTCTCCGGGGAGGGATCAGAACCCGGCGACTGACTGTCCCCAGGTGGAGACCTGAGGCAGCAAGGCGGATGGCAGGAAGAAGGAGGGGCGGGCGTGCCAGGCGTCGGCGCTCAGCGCCTTGACGCGTCAGGGACCTGGCCATCAGCGAGGTAAATAAGAACACGGAAAAACACCTTGAATTTGCCCGGTGAGCCAGACACTAGGCCCTGACTCTCAAGCCCCTGCCTGCCCAGAGGCGGCATCCCGGCGAAACTGGTAAATCTCGGGTGTGGGGCCCCACCCGTACCCGCGGGGTAAACCAACCAGAGCTCCGTGGGGATGGACGCTCTGGTCTCCAGGCAGGTGGCGAGGCTGAAAAGGCCGTAGAGTGTCTCCCGAAGAGAGGGGCACTGCAGGGGAGGAGGAAAAAAAAAAAAAATCCCAGGTCCCTAGAGAAAGACCTCTGAAATCCCTCCAGAGGATCCTTCCTTTCAGTCCTCTTGAGGTCTGTTCAGCATTTTATTGTTGGGAGTCTGAGAATAGGGTCCCATGTGGTAAAGGCTTGCCGAGCACCTCGACTTAGAGTCTCTGTCCCGATCCCTGTTCCTCCTTGGATTGGACCTCATGAAGACCACCAGTACGGTCTGGCAACTGCCACATTCCATCCTGGCCATCCCAAAAGAGTGGACAGGACTTACTGGAGTGCCTGTGGGGCTCCCTTTTGGTCTCTCCCCAAGGCTGACTCCATGGTAATTTCAGTTGCTCATGACCGCTCCTCAGCACCCAAACACATGAGCACTTTTCCTCCGGATAAGGAGTCACGGCAGATTGACCAGTGCGGCAAAAGGTCTACCTCGTCAGCTATGTGCCTTGCATTCCCTAAATTATGTAGCCCACATGGTGTCCCACCAGAAAAGCTACCCTGGCCAAGCTTGAGGAATGGATTTAATCTCTTGATAATTCTGACTTCAGAGAGGAGATCGCCAAGGATTTACGTCTGTCAAAATCTCCTGCAGACATGCTTCTCAGGCTACCTATGACTCTGTCGATGCAGTAGCCCGTGCCTCGCAACAACTGTCTCCTTCGCAGCATGCTTGGCTTTGCATCTGTGGCCTTGCCAATGAGGTCCAGACAGCGATCCATGATGCCCTTTCCGGGCTTGGTACTTTTTGGGGTGATACCGAGGATATTATTACAGACCTACAGGACGCGGCCAGGCCCATAGGTCCATAAGTCCATGTACCGATCGAGTTGCCGGGGTCAGCAGCCCTTTCGGAAAAAGGACCTGGAGGCAGCATAAGCAGGCCCAGAACATCCCAGCAGCGCAAGGCCACGGGCGCTCTCTTCACGCCTGCCTCCAAAATCAGAAACGCTCAGGAGTCCTCACTCTGCCTATCTTGCCACCTCCTGACTCCTCGCTCACCCTTCCTCAGCTCCAGCTGGGGGGTTTACCCTACCCGCCCAGTAATGGCAAAGCATCACCGCGGCCTTGGATCCTGCAATTAGTGTCCGAAGGACACATCCTGAAAGTTCTTGGAACCTCCTCCAGAGTCTCCACTAAGAAGGTCAGCCTACTTTTGAGACCAGACCATTCTAGTAAGGGAGAAGTGCGGCTGTATTGGTCAAAGAACAATAGAACCGGTCCTCTTCATCACAGAGTGCGGGGGGTTTACTCCACTTTTCTGGTCCCAAAAAGACAGGCGACCTAAGACCGATACTCTACCTCTGCAGATTCAATCTGTTTGTCGAGTACAAGAAATTCAGAATGTTGACCCTCCAGAGCCTCCTGCCGCTGCTTCAGGAGAATCACTGGTTGTGTGCTCTGGACATGCAGGATGCCTACCGGCATATCCGATTTTCCCAGCCACCGCTTCCTGCAGTTTATCTACCAATGGGAGCATTTCCAATTTGGGCCCCTTTGACCTTTCTTGGCACCCAGGGTTTTTATCAAGTGCCTTGCGGTGGTAGCTGCGGCCCTACGACGACAGGGGTATAGTGGTTTTCCCTACCTGGATGACTGACTGATTTCAGCCATGTCCAGGAATTCTCTTATGAAGCTTACTCAGTCACCCTGGGTTGTTTTGCAAATTGGGGATCATGGTCAACATCCCCAAGTCCTCATTGGTCCCTACTCAGAGACTGCAGTTCATAGGCGCAGTTTTGGACACAACCCAGGGCAGAGCTTTCCTCCCTCGGACAGGAGGGATACTCTGATAGGACACGCCACTCTGATAGCATCTTCCAGATAGCTCCCAGCCAGAGAGATCCTTCGGTTGCTGGGTTTGATGGCAACCTCCATTTCCATGGTCCCCTAGTGAGGCCCACATGAGAGTTTCTCAGTGGTCCTTTCGGGTTCAGTGGGATCAGCTTCAGGATGAGTTGGACCATCCAGTCCTTATCTCTTCAGCTCTCCAGAAAGATCTTCAATGGTGGAGGATCCTCAGACCTGTCTTGTGAGTCTTCCATTTGGGCCCAACCCCCTAGGTACTCTGACTCGGATGCCTCCAATCTAGGATGGGGGCTTGTAGGGGATCACCAAGCTCAGGGACTTTGGTTCCACTTGGAGATATCCTTTCACATCAGTGTGTTGGAGATGAGGGTGGTACTGTATGCGCTCAAGCTTTCAGTCCTTTCTCCCAAGGGATTACTGCTGATCCAGACAGACATGTTGGTAATCTGGTATATCAACAAGCAGGGAGGCACTCGATCGCACCCTTGCAGGGAAGCGATGAGAGGGTGGAACTGGGCAGTCCAGCACGGTCTGTCTCTCACGGCAGTGCATGTTTCAGGAGTGCAAAACGCCCTAGCGGACAGCCTCAGCAGGTCTTACACCCTTGCTCACGAATGGGAACTCAATCAGGAAGTGGCAGACTCTCTATTTCAGAGATGGGGGCATCTGAACTCGACCTTTCGCCTCCCAATCCGACGAGAACTTCCCAGTTTTTGTTCTTCATTCCAGAGCATGGTGCTTTCTGGCATGATACGTTGTCACTCTCTCGGACAGGGAAATTCTTATACTTTTCCCTCCTGTTTCCCATTCTCCAGAGGTGCCCTCAAGCTACAGGCAGAGAGTGCATAGAATGATCCTAATTGCTCCTCTCTGGCCAAAGCAAATTTGGTTCCCACTTCTTCAACAGTTGGTGAGGAACCCGGTACCGCTTCCATTGACACACACCCTCCTCACTCAGAACTATAGTTGGCTTGTGCACCTGGGGCTCAGGACCTTGCATCTGCATCTGTGGCTCCTGCAGACATGGTGAAATCGCGTTTTGGGTTTCCACCAGAGTAGTCCAAGTCATTGTGGAGGCGTGAAAGCCCTCTCCAGAACCACTTGTGCCATGAAGTGGAAATGTTTTCTGTTTGGGTGGCTTCAAAGGGTTGGGACCCTTTCACTTGTTCAGCCTCTCATGTCATGGAATACCTGCTTCATCTTTTGATTTAGGTCTGTCATATTCCTCTCTGAAAGTTAATTTGTGTGCGTGTTGGCCTGTCAGTGCTCGTGGATGGTAAGCCCGTGGCTCAGTTGGAGATCTCCAGATCCTTTCTGAAAGGGATTCTCCATTTGAAACCCCCATCTGCAGCCCTACACCACCTTGGGATTTGAATTTTGTGTTGGAGGAACTCACTGTCCCTCCTTTTGAACCAGTGATGAGCTGTGCTTGCGCTTATCTTTCTTGGAAAGCATTATTTTGGTTGCTGTTACTTCTGTCGAAGAATTTCTAAGCTTCAGGCCCTGATGTCCAAGGAGCCTTATCTGATTTTTTCTAGGGACCGTAAGTGTCCTCAGAACAAATCCCAAGTTTTTACCTAAAGTGGTGTTGAGTTCACACTGAATCAGACAGGGTTTGGCCTTTGTCGTTCTGCAGGGCCTTCTGTCTTAAGCTGGTTCCTTTCAGTAACCTTTACCTTTTGGGTTTCTCTCCTTCTCCCGTGTTTCTCTCTGGTCTCTCTTTGAGGGACTGCTTGGGATTCAGTCCATATGTGATGATCTACTGCAGGAACCCTCTCAAGTAAGATAGTACAGTTATGTAAGTAGGTCATATTTTTCCCACCCTTCTTCCCCCTTTTTAGGACTTCAGAATCTGTTTCCTTCTCCTGTGTTTGCTTCGGGACTCCGGCGGGAGAACTGGGGCGGGTGTGGAGACCGCCCACTATATAGGGTCCGCTGACCTCGGTCACATGGCGTCGGTGGGCGGTCCCCACCAGGCATTGCTGGAAAAGTTTGCCATGCGGTCCAGATGCCAGGTGATGCTAGTCCTATATGTGATGACCTACTGCAGGAACCTCTCTTGAAGATCTACTATTACGGTAAGTTCTTACGTAACTGTCTTTATACCTGCAAATTTATTTCTAGTGTCACTGAGATTCAGAATCCCACAAGTGTTTTCACATCATCGAGGAGTTCTTATGCACTTCCAGTAATGTGATATATTGTATTCTTTGCAGGAAGTGTACAGCTATATACACTGGAGAAACTGGCAGCGCTGACTGACCAATTCAGGGAATATTATATGGCAGTCAGGAATGGAGACACTGAACATACGAACTTATAAAATGGCAAGAAAAATCTAGAAATCTCATTGGGCAAGAGAGAGATCAGCTGACCGTACATTAAATCTCTATATATGCACAGTTATCCTGGTCCTAAACCACATTACACAATGAGCAAATCAGTCCTCCTACAACCAGAACGATCTTCCATCAATCTCATTACAACCAGAACTGATCTTCCACCACAAACATGACTGCTACCCTTACACTGTAGAAACCTTCAACTGGGCCCTAAAATAAAACTTCCTTAAATATAAAACAAAACAAATTAATTAAGTGTTGTTTACCAGATCATCACATTCTCCTTATACACATAAACAAATTATAAACATTAAGCATTGTTTACAGTTTTCTTTATAACTGTTTCTTTGCTAATGAAAATCCCCTTCTATCTTTATCTGCTCATCCGGGAACTCTCTTCTGCTTGCCCTGGACAGTTAGAAAATTGAGTCTCTGGTTCTAAAACAGGCCTTTGTTGTGTGTGTACAGTATGTTGTTAGAGGAACATTCTAGCGAGCAGAATTTTGAATCCCTGTATTCCATGGTAAACATTCCATGATAAACATTCCATTTCTTGAATGTGGGAAACACCGAGAAAAAAATAACAATGAAGAAAGTAAGCAATAATACTATATAAACCAAGAGAAAGGTGGTAAATGACTCATCCTGCTGTTTATCTTTTAGGACAGAGTGAGCAGTTCATGATGCTGTCAGTGAGTGTGGCAGTTTTGACCACGCTCATGCTTGCAACATCGGGGAACTGAGAAGCCTCTGTTATGGCTTCCTTTAGTTTTGTCTACAGAGTGAGGAAAATGAAATAAAGTATTTATTTATTTTATTTATTTATTTAAACAGCAGTTTGAAAACCTTTGAGCCATAGGCTCATTTACAAAATACCTTGTCACAGTAAGACAAACAAAATACACAGTATAGCAGTACAACACATAAGTATAACAGTAAAAAGTAAGACATAGATACAAACAAGCTGGTACAGGTAGGATGGATGCAAACAATACCAGAGTTATGTCGTCCTTAGCAGCTTAGTAATAAAGCTTTGTCATAAGTATTAGTCACGGCTTTGACTAGTGGCAGTTACAACCTCGGGTGTTAATAAGGTGGATTCACGTAAGGGAAGTTTTGAAACCGCGATATAGTTGGAGCTTGAGGAGATGGAGAGGGGCAGTGTGTTGAACCAGGAGGGGCCCTAAAGCTGAAGGCTCTTTGGCGTGAGAGGTCCTAGCTCTAGGGATAACAAGAGAGGTTTTCCCAGAGGTCCGAGTATGAACTAGTGGGACAGGCGGGCGTATGGTGGTGGTCAATCCTGGTGGGAAAGCCCAGGGAGGGTCTTTTGTAAGGGTACAGGTAAGATATATTTGAGGCGCTCGTCGAGATCAAGTACCAGCTTTTAGCATACATGTAGACAGGTGTGTGTCATCCTAGGTGCTCCAGTAATTAACCTACAGGCCTTATTCAGAGGAATGCGAATTTTATGGAGTGCGGTCTGATCAGCAGCACCATCACCGGCAGTCCATAGTCCACTAGGGACAGGATAGAGGAGGTGACTCGAGTCGAAGAGCCTCGGGAGGAGGCAGTGTTTATACCGATGTATAGTAAGGGCTATGTGTCATACTTAGAATGAGGAAATAGCATTTGTGAATTGTTGTGGCTGGCAGAGGAATATGAAGCTTAAGTGGGCAGGGAGGCACACACTGTATAACACTAATTTAATCTAGCACCAATAGGCAGAAGGACTATTGTATGTTAAAAGCACAGATTCACTTACATTTTTACTTATTTAAAATGTGTTTCAAAATAAAAACTGCTCCTAAAATAAAGGGCCATTTATAAGCATAAAAGACACTCGAGGTTGTGCATTCTGAATGGGTGTGATAACCGCACTTCTAGGGATGATCAGGGTCACGGTTTTACACTGTAATGCACACCCCATTGTGTTTTATTGCTTACATATGAAATTGCCGGCGAGAAAAGGCCCACTGGTCTGTCAAGTCTGTTCGACTGTGCAGCTGTTAGTGTCATATCACTACAGCTGCCCCACCCCCACCCAAACCCCTCCCTTCCTCCTCTTCCCCCTCCCCTTTGTGTTCATGTCTGTACTAACCCTGCCCTTGATTCAATCTCAGCCCGCTAAAGCTATCCACTGTCCTTTGAGCGATTAACTCCTCGCAGTGCATACCAACCCACCACCACTCTCTCCGTGAAGTAGTGCCTCCTCATCTCCTATTAAACCTTCCTCCTTCCAACTTCAGACTGTGCCCCCTAGTGACCCTTCCTCCTCTTTAAGAGGACACTCCTCCTTCCTGACTTTGTTTATGCCTTTCAAGTGCTTAAGGTCTCTATTATGTCCGTCTTTCCCTTCTCTTTTCCAGCGAGTACATGTTGAACTTCTTCAACCTTTTCTCATATAGCAACTCCCCTAGTCCCATGATAATTTCTGTAGCCCTACACTGCACCCCTCCAGTAATCTCATATCCTTTTTTGAGAGTATGGGCACCAGTACTGTACACAGTACTCTGTGTAGCCTCACCAGTGATATGAACATATGAAATTGCCAGCAGATAAAGGCCTAGAGAGTCTATCAAGTCTGCTCAGATGTGCAGCTAGCACCTTATTTTTGCTCACTGCTCTCTACACTGTGTCCCCTGCAACTATTACCCCATGTCCCATCCTCCTCTGAAGCTGTTACCTGCACTCCCCAGCCAGTAGCTGTTCCTGGGATTTCTGGCTCAGGGTGCATGATCTTGCTCTTCTTAGCGTTAAACCCCAACTGCCACTCCCTAGACAAGTGTTCAGATTTAGCTAGATCCTCTCTGGTGCCTGCCTCCCTTCCTCATTGTCCACTTTTGCACAACTCTTGGTGTCGGTCTGCGAACAGGCTGATCTTACTCTTGACCCCTCTGCAGTGTCTCCAATAAAGACATTGAGCGAAACAGGGCCCAGCACTGAACCCTGCTGTACCCCTACTTGTTACTGGCCTTTGCTTGGACATCTCCCCCCTACAGCTACACTCTGTTGTCTGCCCTGCAGCCAGCTCTCCACCCACCCACCCACCAGTTTTCCCTCTGCCCCCATGTCCCTCAGCTTGCTCATTAACCTCCTGTGTGGCACGAGTTGAAAGCCTTGCTGAAGTCAGATACAGGACATCCACAGCATGGCCTCCAATGCCACCCTAGTGACCCAGTCGAGAAGTTGATCAGGTTAGTATGGCAAGATCTTCCCATGACAAACTTATGTTGTCTGTCCTCGTGCAGCCCATTGCTATCGAGAAAGGTTATCAACCTCTCCTTCAGAATGGTCTCCATCAACTTCCCCACTATGGAAGTCCAGCTCACGGGTCTGTAGTTGCTCGTTGGTCCTGGGTCCACTCTTGTGAAAGCCACCACGTGAGCCATCCTCCAGTCCCTGGGTACATTCCTGTCTCAAGGAGGTGTTGAACAGGTCCGTCAGAGGGCTCAGCAACACCTCTGCCAGTTCCTTCACTGACCCTTGGGTGTATACCACCCAGTCCTGGTGCCTTGTCCACCCACAAGGCTTTAGGGCCTACAGAGCGCTATTGTCTTGGATGACCCCATCTGTTATCTCTGCCCCACACCCTCCCCTTTCCCCTTCAGTATTGGGCCATCCCTTTCTTTCATGAACACGAGCAGAAATATCATTGGAGTGCCTCTGCCTGATCTTCCCTTGTTCCGCCCATCCACCCTCTTGATTCTAACAATGTCATCTCTACAACTCTCTTCTCCTTATGTATTTAAAGAACCCTTTTCCCTCTCTGATCCCCTGAGCCAGCTTCAGCTCCTTTTTGCTGCCTTGACTACCCTGACTGACCTGGTCACCTCCCTGATAAACCAGTTGTATCCCAGTTTACCTCCAGGGACCACAGTGTCAATGATCTTTCTGTTTGTGTCTCTCAGCAGGGTTTCGGGATGCTGAGCAAAGGAAAAACATGGAAACTGAGCTGATCATCCGCCTAGGCACTCAGCAGCCCTACGGTTTAAGTGACACTTATTTTCTACTAAAATCTTTGTACCCTGTGGTTTACCACCATAGTCTGACTTTTTACCCTCACCACTGTCATGTCTTTGCTTGTGCATGTGCATGGTAATGCGTTTGCATGTGTGGGTATGCCTACATACACTTCCATCTAGTGTGTGTGTGTGCTGTTGGTTAACTAGGCTCTGCAGCTTATTCTGTAGGTATGGAAATGGGCAGACTAGGTGTGCCATGCAGTCATATCTGCCGTCAAAGTCTATGTTTCTGGATGCGTGGAGGATGGGCAACCTCGTGGGCATTTCAGCTGTGTGTCACTTCTAGTTTCATTTTCCACAGGTGTCTCTTTCCCCACATTTGTCACCTTTCAGCCTTCTTACTAGACCCTGTTAATTAGTCCCACTTGAGAAATGCTCAGTCTATTCACTCCTACTATGCCTTTTCTTACTCATTATCACCTTTTTGTTTTCCAGATTCTTGACTTACCTTGCCTATTATCACTTTTTGTTCTAAAGCCTCCTATTTTCTTTCCTCATATATAAATTGCTCTAGTTGAGGTTAAAGCCACAAAGTAGGGAAATTTGGCATTAGGTTTTCAACCCTCACCTCACCTCACGCTGCACACACAATGGCAGAGGGTGCCTTGGGCCATCAACCCTAACGCTACCCCATTTCTTAAGTAAATAAGCTGAGATGGGTACAGTATAGCAGAATGGGGTGAACATTAGGGCTGGCGACCCAAGGCACACCCTGATGGTGTGCAGCATTGAATTAGTGGTTGAAAACTAACATCACATTTCCTGCCTTTGAGGCTTAAACCCTAACTAGAACATTAACTAAGTTTTAGCAATTTATTTCCTTACTTTTTGAGATGGTATAATTGTATCCTTATTTGCCTGTGGAGTGCATGGCCGTCCCGGCCCTGGACTTCCATTTATAGGACAACAGTGACGAAATTATCAGCATTGCCATCTTATTACCCCACCTTATGTACCGGTACAGAACATTTTTGAATCCCCACCAGAACATAATTCTGCACAACTGCAATACCATTCCACACTACAGGTGTGAAAACACATTTTGGCCAGGATTTGAAAATGACAGCTGTGAAACACATGAGGTGAGGTAATAATCAGTCATTCAATATCTTTATTTAGCCAGGCAGAACACCATTGAGCAGGACTCATTTACAAGATGGACCTGGGTAAATACACAACAACAAGTAACAAATCAACAATTTGGAATAGACATAGGTACAGTGGCAGGCAGTGTACAGTATTTACAAATAGCATGGCAGCATCGTGGCAGACAGAAGAAGCAAAATTGGCGTAAGTTACAGGCATGGTGCAAGGGCAGGCAGTACACAGTATATGAAAATTCTGTACAAGGCAAGTACAGGTAGGGCAATAAAGTAACATTTTCATATTGAACAAGAGGTTTGGTCTAGTAAAGCATTGCATAGCCATTGTGAAGTCTACGTATCAGGACAGTGTAAGCACAATTGTGCAAAAGTTAGAGAGGTAGTCAAAGGTTAGAAAGGAAGTATCGCCGGGGCAAAGTGGAGAGGTGAGGTACCTGCAAGAATAAGAAGGCTATGTTGAAAATCTGGGGTCAAAATAGTGAAAATTTTAAAAGTTAAAGCATATGTATTGAGATTGCAATGAATAGTCATAACTTTGCCATTTTTATATATTTTGACCCAGATTTTCAACGTAGCTTTTATGACTCCACCTGTTGAACAACGCCAGGAATAAATTTTCAAATCCGTCTGAAAGGTGAATTTGCTTAAGCGATGGCGAAATCACTTTTCAGGTGGAGAGTAACATAAGACAGTCCTATTGTTCATGAGTTGGGGTCCCCAAAAGGACATGTTGACAATTTGGGGTCACAATGTTAAAAATGTCAAAGTTCTGCTTAAATGTTGAAATCCCCATTGAAATACATTGAACCACATTTACCTTAGTTTCTCATAGTGCAGTCACCGGTTGCAGCAGCAAGGCATGTCTTAGATTGGAGAGTGGATCTCGAACTTGGGACCTGTTCAGGTGAGTGGCTGTGTGGAGATGTACTGGGGGTGTGGGGTGGTTGGTGCTAGTAGGTGGGTGGGGTGGGGGCTGATCGGTGAGGGGCCATTTTCTTTTTACAGGTTAAAAAAAAAATCATTGAGGGACTGTTTTCTTCATTTCAGGTTTGTGCAATAACAATAATGGGGGTAGTGATTGGTGGGTGGGGTGCTACTTGACACCAGGGAAATCGCGAAAAGGCGATCGGAGGGTTGGGGTTGCTATAGCAACAGTATGGAGCCCAGCAGCCTATAAAGCTTCTCTTGCCCTAAAATGGCAAAGAAATCACAAATAAAAAGCACCAAAATTTCTTTTGACTGTTTAAATGGTGTGATGGTGACATATATTAGGTACCATCAGGAGCACGAGGTACAGATTGGAGTGTGAGACTTGATGAGAGTGGTGGAGTTCCAGTCAGAGTTCTTCTCCTCCAAGCCCCATTCAGTTGTTTGTATCAAATCCATGAATGGTGAATGAACCAACCCCACCTGACCACACACCAACCTGCCACGGCACACTACATACCTTGATGCTGCACTGCCGGGACCTCTCCTGTATCACGGGTTTACCCCACCTGCCACTGGCCACCAATGCCTTGGCACCTGCCCACCCTACAAACACTCCAGATCTCTTCTGCTGCCTGCTTCTTAATCTTACACTGCGGATTTCAGTCTCTCCTGAAAAACTTGGGGATTTAATTTTTCTTGTCACGACACTAGTCGGCAAGACTCATCTCTAGTCTTACACACACACACATGCATGCAAGATAAGCTACTGAGAGGAAATAGCCTATTGCCAGGACGATATGAAACAACAGAAATCAGTATCAGAACGATTAATCTATGAATAAAAAGTACCTGAAAACACTCAGTGCCCAACAATATGAAGCAGTTGCTGAAAAGCTGCCAACAAGTCCATTTCTGTGCACTGCCTGTGCAATGCGGTAAGGCAACATAACGAGATTTGGGATGAATGTCTTTTGATTGGAAGCTGTCCAGTATTTAAAATAGAATAGAATTTGAACCTATACCATAGGAGACATAAATAACAATGAGTGAATATCGAGTCCATAACCCCAGGTGTGCGCTTCCCTAAGAAGTGTTCAAGATCCCGATGTGGATTCCAACTCAGTTAGAAAATATGAAGCTTAGTCCCAGTGAATACTTTTGTTGGATGCGTAAACCCTAATGATGGCATCAAGAAAATAGTGCGCCGTGGGGTACATTTTACAGCCATAAAATGACTCATTGTTTTAAAATCTAGATCCTTCGGATGGCCCAACACTAGAAGATATTTAAAGAAATTGATGAAACAAGAGATACATTCCATAGGAATAAACAACAAGCTTGTAAGATGGAAATCAGTATGGCTTAGTGAAAGCGAAGGTTAAAATAAATGGGATATTATCAACTGATGGTAATGTGATAAGTGGGGCCCCCAGGATCAGTACCGGACCCACTCCAGTTTAATTTGTTTGTCCACTGTGATGCTCTGCCATCTGCTTATTGTTATATTGTATAATATTTGTGTTATTTGTAAAATAAATATATGGTATGTGAAGGTCTGCTTAGGCAAGAAAACAGGCTAGCAGTGATAAGTGACCTTTGACCTCCAAGGTGTCAGTGTGGCTGAAGCTGCAGGATGTGTTAAACTGACCAGAGAAACTCCTAATTAAAAGCTTTCCTCCAGAGGGACAGTTAATTACCCTTATAACCTGCTCCTACTTTTGAAGTTGAAACTAATTATGCATTGTATGGCCCAGCAGGAAAGGAAGCCATCTGGCTGATCCTTTTGGTTTTCTTACCTAGCTCCAGAACTAATGACACGGGTTGTGGGATTGTGAAACAAAAGGGATGTTTTGATCAAAGACTGTCATATTTGAGAATGGCTAGTTGCTGATTTTCACAGATTAACATACATCCTTGTGGATAATTATGTTAGAAGTTAAAGCTAGGAGGATCTAACTGTGACCTCACCAAAGGGGTGGGGAGATGGAGTTTGAAATGTACAGGCATCAGAGGGAAGTCGAGCTTATTATTTTGGACTTGAGAGACATAGTTCTCTAGACTTTAAGAAGGCACTTAATGGTAACATCTAGCTAGGCAGGAACTTGAGTATTTGTGGTAGAGCATATTTGTGTTCTGTAACTTCCTATTTTTTATGTGACTGTAAGTTATTGATATAATTGTTCTGTGTTTGATTTTACCTGTGTTACTATTTTTAATAAATACTGCCTGTGCTTTTTCTCAGTTCTTTTACAGCTATGAATACTGAGCCTGTGTTTGTCTGACAGCTGTTAAGGGCTTGAATGTGTTACTAATCTTGCAAAAAGTAAGAATATACCCTAGGTCTCATATTGAGTAGTAAGGGTACATTTTGGGAAGCCTGGCTGGGTGCCACTGGGTGAAAGATTATGTGCATTTCCCACGAAGAGAATATATATCTGAGCCTGTTAATAACTGGAAGTCACCTATCTTATAAGGTTCATGTTTGACCCCAGGACTCGAGTCTGGTAGGTGATTTGGACCCAAAACAGACAGGAGGGTTACCCTGTCTGTCCCTATTCACACTATCGCACTTCAAGGTTGGCACTGTGGGAGGAGAGGGCCTGACCTGGAGCACGTTTTGACATCCATGATGACCTCCAGTTATCAGGAAGAAATAAAATGATAAAGTTTGCAGATGATTTAAAATTGGGAGGTGGGGTGAACTGTGATGACAGTAGAACCAGTATGATTAATAACCTGAATTATATTGTAGACTGGTCGGACAAGAATATGATACAGTTCAGCCTGAATAAATGTGTCATTATGCATTGTGGCAGGAACAACACAAAACAAAACTGCTTGATCCGTAGGAAGAAGCTCTTGGACGTGAACAAATTTAAAGACCCTGGGAGGTAACAGTAAGTGGTAATAGGAACAGTAGCAATCACTGTAGGCTAGTGGTAAATAGAATAAATAGAGTTAGCCATTTTACAAACGGTATTAGGAGATCCTTCTCAAATCATTTAGTCCCCATCATGATTACTGCTCCCAGTTTTGGAGTCAGGCCTATGAGAAGACATAGAACTGCTTGAAAGAGCCCAACATCAGTACACTAAAAAATCCCTACCATTAAAAACAAATCATATAATGCCAGACTTGAGTATTGGGCCTGTGGCCTCTTAGCCTCAGGAGACGAGGGGTGATTTGCTATGTCTCCACAGGATACTGGGGGATGAGGAGCTATCACTAGAACTGGGGATTGAATACAAGACCAAGTATATAATTCAAAGAACATGAAGTCTTGCTGTAGTCTGACAATGTGCAGTTAGACCGACCGGTTCAGCTGCCCCGGAGAACAAAGAGTTAAACTCTATGCAAATGCATAGAATGTTGCGCTTGAGCTCTGTTTTCAAACCACTGTCCTCAATGCGTTCTAGTAACTGATCAGATTCTTTACTCTGCTCACCAGTGAAGATGCCTCAGAGATTTCTCCTCGCTGCCTTGGTCTAGCTGAATTTAGTTGGTTCATTTTCAACGCTTTACTATTTCATTTAAAAACCTTCTCAAACGCTGTCTTAGGTATTGTGTACATTCTAGGTTAGGTAAGTGTTAGGTTTCAATTGGTTCCACGACCCTGAGGGACCGAACTTCTTTCCCCTTTCTGTGTAAATTTTCATCTGTATTGGGATCCGGTGCAAAGTCCTGACCAGAACCAGGGGTTCTCTCAGTTCTTTGGCTGGAGCTAAACCGTTAGCAGTTTGGACTTGGTTCTCTTTACCCAGCCTAACTAACCTTTAGGGGTAAATTTCTTAATTTCCTAATTTTCTTTATCCAGGCCTAACTAAGCCAATTAGGATAAAGTAGATATTTGATTTTTGCTTAACCGGCCTAACTAAGCCACTGAGTTAAAGCGCCAAATTTCTAAAGGTTCTATCACAGAAACCCAAGAAAAAATAATCCCACTAGGTTTCAGCGTTAGTGCCGAGTGTGGGAGCAATTTGCAAAAGCTGATCCGCACTCGGCTGTCTGTACTGTTTGGGTTTCACCACTTACAAGCAGACTGTGATATTTGTAAGAATTTCTCTCAGTCTACTTTAGACAGGCGCCTCAGTAAACTGAAGGAAAGGATGGAAAAGACTGCTGAGGCGGTTCCAGTTTAACCGAACCGTCGGATCCTGCAACTGACCACTCAAACCAGGGTGGAGCGTTGACGGAGTGGCAGCGGTTGGAGTCTGTTTCTGAACTACGCACCGTCAGAGAATGCCAAACAGTTTGGAACTATGCAAACACTCTATCTCGGTTCCAACCACGGACGAAATCATAAAAGCCATTCGGACATTGCAGTCTTTGCAATCTGGGTTTGGCTGAACTGTCGCAAGTACCGCTCTGGGCAGCCAACGGTTACGGATACGGGTTCAACTCCTTCAGGACACATTGATCCTGAGGAGTATTATTTTTCTGACTATGATGAGGAGTAGGAGGAGCAGGATGACTGGGAACCCATTGACCCAGAGGTCTCCCCTGACCATCCCCAGTATGAATCCCTCCAGGCCTGTCTCTGAGGCCACCTCCCATTTTGCTTTTATGAGGCAGGTGGCTGAGACCCTGCAGCTCTGTACAAGAGGCCAGGCAGGAGGATGATGAGGAAGAGGATTACAGGAGATGATGGATCTTCCTGTGTCCCAGGGGCTTTTGAGTCCCATTCATAAGTCCCTTAAAAGCAGACTTTAAAGATCCTCCACACCCCAGTTCTGTCCCTCCTGTAGATAAGAAAATGGACGGAAAGTATATCCTGGCTGGCAATGGCACTGACTTTTTATCCAGCCATTGTAGCCATGTGAGGTGGTACAAACTGCAGCCTGTGAGAAGGCTGCCATCCCATGGCCTCTCGCCCCTGACCAGGATTCCAGAAAAGTGGAATCTTACTTGAAACAGCTCTTGCAGCAGGTTACACCATTAGGACTAAACCGGCAGGCGCCAGGACCTATGAAATTTTTAGCTAGCAGTATTCAGCGGGGGACTGCCTCCGGCGTCGGTCCCGCCCCAGCGTCAGGCACAGTACATAAGGTGGTCCCAGAATCCTCCAGTTCTTTTCCATGATCGACTCGCCAGCATTGGCCTCTCTGTCTCTACCTAGCGCACGACAACTTAGAACTTCAAGAGTTTCTCCAAACTAATGTCCTCACCAACTCCTTCACTTGAGGGACACCTTTCTAGTGTGCCTCGGAAAACAGATCCCTTTAAGGATCCTCATTCCTCCTGTGTTTGGTGCTTAGGCCCGGACCACGATACCAAGGCCTGAACCTTCTGCCAAGGGTTCAACAGCCGCTTCCAGGATCTGCGTCAGAAGGCACTTCAGGCTTATCTGCTGGAAGAAAAACTTAGCAGGATGGACCAAGAACCTTTCTCCAGGGCGATTCTTCTTTCAAGGCCCATAAACACCGGACAAACACCGGAGAAAACAAGGTCCAGATCCCGAACCGACCTTGGACTCCGTAGCTCAGGCTCCACCAGGTCGGACTGCTTTCCCTCAGGGCTCGTTCTCAGCCCCTCGGTCAAAGTCTGAGCCTCAGGCGGCTCTTGACTCTCCAGCCCATCAAGACTTCAAGGCCCTCGGCTTCCTCTACTCCTCTCGGGCCTCTTCCAAGTCTTCTGAATACCACAAGTCTTCCTCATCGACCCGACATCAGGACCCTGACTCCAGGTCGGTTGCCAGCCTCCCAGGGTCGGATCCACCACCCAGGAAGACTAAAGACCTGGCGTCCTAAGCGGATGTCGGACCCGATGTCGACCAAGCACCCGGCGTTGGCCGAGCACACTAAGTCGGACAGGCGTTCGCGAGGCCGCGGACACCAGCCAGGCACCAGGCGCCAGCGGGTGTTCGCCCGGACTAGCGTCGACCTCGTACTCACGGGCGAAGACGCCCCCAGTCACGGTGGACACGGTCACAGGGATTCAATGGAGGGACATGATGCTGCCGAAGACAGGCGGGCGACACTGAGGATGCCGGGCTCCCAAGGAACCTTCGCCACCCGGAGACACCTGTGGACCGATGCCGGCCCAGCGACAGACCACCGTCGTCGGGCATGAACCTGCAAGTAAAGACCTCTTTACTTTCTGGTGGGACACCATCCGAAAGGATGTGGTCCCTGTAAATCCTCCTCCTCCTCCTTCATCTCCTCGCCTCCTCCACCAAGGGGCCAGCGGGATGACCACCAACCCCTAAGGAACAGACTCACCTCCTGAGGTAGATCAAGGACCGGAGAAGGCCTCCTCAAGATCTCCATCAGGGTCCCCAGCCCAAGCGACCCAGGCGTCGTCGGTATTCTCTGTCAGGGAGGACTCAGATCGGATACCTCGGATTACTCCAGATCTCCTTCTCCAATCAGCATTCCATCACCTGACCCACATGACCTTCCAGGTCTCCTCCGGATGATCCCTCTTTCTCCGAGATCATGAGGCACATCCAGGACAACATGGGGTGGGATGCTGAGACCTTGACCCGAAGGCAGCGCCTCACCCATTATCTTCGCAGAAAGACCCAAAGCCTGTGGTAGTGCCACCCTTGGTGGATACCTTGCGGACGTCACCAAGGCTGTGTGGAAGCGTCCGCTCCACTCCCGCTGTGCTGAAGAAAGCTGACCGCCTGTACAAGGCCCCGAGACAGGACCAGTACTTGCTCACAACCCCTGGCAGACTCCTGGTCATTATGGCCTCACATGACCGGTCCCAAAGACCACAACACATGAGCACACAGCCACGGACCAGGAATCCAAACAATTGGATGCCCTGGGGAGGTGCATGTATGGTTGCTACATGCTCCATCAGGTTCCTGAACTACCTAACCCACATGGTACAATTTCAGAATGCCCTGTGGGAACAGGGCCAGGACCTGGTCGATAAACTTCGGATGGTGATCAGAAGGCTGAGCTCCTAAACCTTCTCTGCACAGGGTCTGATGTGGGTACCCAAGTACTATGAGCTGCATATGATTCTGCGGACTCATCCACCAGAGCTGCAGCTTCAGGCGTCTGTCTCCAGCGACACTCTTGGCTCCGTGTCTCCGGCTTCACCCGGACGTGCAGAAGAACATTCTTGGCGTCCCCTACAGCAATGATACTTTTTGGTGAACCCTCGAGAAGGTTATCACCAAACTCCAGGATGCTGGGAAGGCAGTCAGGTCTGTACAGGCCATGTACAGATCCAGGCCTGGTTCCTTTCGTAGGAACCAAAGCCGTTTTCACAGCCGACAGCAACGGCCGCCAGCCACGTTCTGGCCAGCAACAGAGGGGCACCTTTCAGCGTAAAGCCCAGGCCAAGTCATCCTGCCAGAGCCCAACGCTACACTAAACGGCCCAGCCTGCAGGGACCAGTGTTGCCACAGCAAGACTCCTTCCGGACCCCACCCTCCTCTGGATCAATGGGCACAAAGGTCGCGGTCGCGCTCGCCACTTTTAGGGTGGCAGTCGATTACGCTGACGGTGGGTTCTCAATTGGTCAAGAAAGGCCACTTCATAGAATTTCTCGGCCACCACGGCAAGACCTCCCCTGCTTTCGGTACTCGGGTCAGCCGCCCTGCTCATACAGCAGGAGGTGCTCGCGCTTCTGGGAAAAGAAGCGACAGGCAAGTACCACAGAACCAGAGGTGCAGGGTATTATTCTCACTTCTTTCTGGTTCCCAGAAAACAGGGGACCTCCGTCCGATACTGGACCTCAGCGACCTTGAGTTGGTCCTGTACAAGCGCTTCCGCATGGTGACCCTCCAGGTCTGATTCCCATGCTCAAGCAGGGCGCCTTTCTGAGCGTCCTTGGACATGCAGGCTGCTTGCCTGCATATACCCATTACTCAAGCGCGCGGAAATTTCTGCGCCCGGTTTCATGGCCACCATTATCGGTTCGGCCTACCTTTCAGACTGTCGCCGGCACCTCGGGTTTCACAAGTGCATGGCGGTTATGTGGCGACTCTGAGAGACAAAGGCCACTACATTTCCCCTCCTGGACGACTGGCTTCTCATGGCGCCCTCTCGGGAGGCCTTGATGTCCGCCATTCATTGTACTCAGTCTCTGTTCGAGGCGTTGGGCATCATTATCAATCAAGAGAAGTCACGCCTGGTTCTGTCACAGACTCTGCAGTTCATAGGCGCAGTTCTGGACACTGTCAGGGAAACTACACCCAGGACAGGCGGAACATCAGATCCCTCATCAGGGACAGTTTGACGAAGACCGTTCCTGCCAGATTGGTCCTTTGCCTGCTCGGACACATGGCTGCGGCCATTGCAACAGTCCTGCTTGCTCGTCTTCACATGTGGGTGACCCAGTGGATGCTTACGGGTCAAATGGGATCAAAAGCAAGACCATCTGCAACTCCCAATCCGGATCACGAGGCCGTAATCGCGATTGGCAATGGTTGGCTAGATCCGAAGAATCTATCGTGGAGTCCCCTTCATTGCGCCGTCTCCGATTGTGACACTCTCCACAGGCGCCTCAGGGCTCGGATGGGGTGCACACCTCGGCGGTGTCAGGTCTCAGGGCATGTGAACAGCCCAAGAGACTCATCTCCACATAAATATCCTGGAAATGAGAGCAGTTCTTTATGCCCTGCAGGCCTTCCAGTCGGAGATTCCACGGATACTCTTCTGTTACAAACAGACAATTCCGCAGTGATGTATTACCTCAACAAACAAGGAGGCACCCATTCTTACCCGCTTTGCAGGAGGCCATGAGGTGTGGGATTGGGTTTTGCAACGGCGCAAACCTCGTTGCTGTTCATGTCCCAGGAGTGGACAACGTCATCACAGGCGGCCTGAGTCGCTCTCAGGCAAGAGTCCACAGTGGGAACTACTCAGGAGATAGTAGAGGATCTGTTTTGCAGATGGGGTACACCAAGTTGAACCTTTATGTGTCCCCATCCAGCAGAGAACTGCCCAGTTTTTGCTTGCTAGATCCAGGGCCTGGTGTTTTCTGGCGAGATGCATTGTCCCTCTCGGGCGGGCAGACTTCTCTATGCCTTTCCCCCTTTCCGTTGATCAGAGGGTCCTTCTGAAACTCGCGAGAGCAAGCAACGCTGATACTTATCCGCTGTTCTGGCCCAGGCAGATCTGGTTCCTCTGCTACATCAGCTATCCGAGACCTCGGTACCTCTGCCAATCAGCTCTCACTTGTTGTCTCAGGAGGCGGGCTCCTTGGTCCATCTGGACCGCCGTTAGCCTGAGCCTGGCTTGGCTCCTAGGAGACATAGCTATTTTGCGACACGGGGTCTCGCAAGAGGTAGCTGGACGTTCTGGTGGCCAGGAGAAAACCGACCACTGGTATACTTGCACCATGAAATGGCGCATTTTTGCCTATGGGCTCAGCCGGGGTTTTTGCCTCTAGACTGTCCAGAAAAGTCGGTCTTGGACTACCTCCTGTCTCTTTTCAGGCAGGCTTGGCCTACTCCTCGATCAAAGTACATCTCTGTGCCATCTCAGCCTATCATTTCTTATAGGTCAATGCACCATATCTCAGTTGGACATAGCACGAGTCATCCTGAGAGGTGTTCTCCACCTTAGACCTCCAATTAGGTATCCGATTCCGCCATGGGATCTACCCTTTGTCCTGGAGCAGCTAAGCTGCCATCCTTTGAGCCAGCCCGCGGATTGCGAGCTATGTCTTCTTACTTGGAAGACATTGTTTTTAGTGCCGTCACCTTGGCCAAGTATTTCGAACTTCATACACTCGTGCAAAGAGCCTTATTTGGTTTTACCAAGACAGGGTATCCCTACGGACTAATCCTAAGTTTCTGTCTAAGGTGGTCTCAGCTCTCACCCTTAATCAGGACATCAATCTGCCAGTGTACTTCCAAGTATTCTAATCGAGGAAGCCCTGTTGCACACCCTAGATGTGCATAGGTGTCTCGATACTACCTGACCAGAACCAAACACCACGAAATCGGACCAGCTTTTCGTCTCCTTTGCCCACAGGATGATGGGAGCTCCTGTTTCCAAGCAGTTGCTGTCCAGGTGGCTCATTCACTGTATCACATTCTGTTACCAGAAGCAACAAACCCTTACCAAGCGCAGTCAAGGGTCATTCCACAAGGGGTGGCTACCTCTTTGCGGCCCCTAAAGAATGTGTCCACCTCAGCCATATGGGCTGCAGCTACTTGGAGCTCCGTGCACACTTTCATCAGGCATTATAGCCTGGATATTGCTTCAAGGCGAAGAGCAGGTTTTGGTCTAGCAGTCCTTCAAGGACTTCGTCCTAGGTTCAAGTTCTATTAAGGATTACTACCTTCCCTCCTCCCAATGGTGTGGGATTTCCATTATTGCTTGGGAATCCGTCCTAATGGTGTAACCTGCTGCAAGGCTGTTTCTCGAAGTTAGATAGTACAGTTACGTTAGAACTTACCGTAACAGTAGATCTTCGAGAACAGCTCTTGCAACAATCATCTCCACCGTCCCCACTGGAGGTAGATTCTCATTCCAACATCCTTCTCCTAGGATCAGGTGTTCTCAGCCTCTCTGATTGCCATTTGATGGCGGATCCTCAGTCTCCTCTTTTGGTGTTATCTAGGCGTCCGGGAGTCTCCGCAGGAGAACTGGGGATTCTGGGGACCACCTCACTTGTACTGTGCCTGACAGCGAGGGCGGACCGGACGCCGGAGGTGGTCCCCGCTGAATACTTCAGCTAGAAAATTTATTGGTCCCATGCCTGCTGGCTTCAGTCCTAATGGTGTAACCTGCTGCAAGAGCTGTTCTCGAAGATCTACTGTTACGGTAAGTTCTTATGTAACTGTACTTTCTCTTGCCAAAAAGCATACCTGGCATCTTCTTTAGGTATTAGGCAAGCCTCCTATGACTTATGCCTCCAGGTACAAAAGTCCCTTTGGGAAGCTGTGGAACAACTTGCCAAAAGGCCCCTCTTGAGCTTTCTGCTGATCTCCAGGAGTTGGTCAGCAGCGGGGTACAAGCATCAAAGTCCCAGTTCCACATGGCTGTGGACTCTAATGATGCAGCTTCCAGGGCTGTGGCTTCTGCTGTATCCCTCAGGCGTTTCTCCTGGCTCAGGTGCACTACCCTGTCCCAGGACACACAAAATAATGCCATTGATGTTCCCCTTGTCCAGAATTCTCTGTTGGGGGACAGACTGAGGCATACATGAGGAAGATGAGCGAGTACAGAGTGGCACACAGGGTGCTTCAGCAAAGAAAGCTGCCACTCCTCAAAAGCAGCAGGCCTGGGAAGGGGTAGACCTTTCCATCAGGCCCAAGCTTTTCCTCTTACCAGCAACCCAGGGGGTTCTTTAGAGGGAGAGGTAGGAGGGGTGCTGGCAGGGCGCTTCCACCCCAGTCTGCTACCCCAGCTAAACAGACACCCTGAGAGGTTTGTCGGGCCAGCTCCCTTCCCTGTAGGAGGCTGACCTACTATCTCCAGGCTTGGCAATCCATCACTTCAGACAAATGGTTCCTGGAGATAATAGGTCACGGTCTTGCTCTCAACTTCAAGCTGCTCCCAAAACTGTCAGCAAGAGCTTTCAGACCTTCCAGCCCTACAGAAATAGCCCTGTTGGGGCAGAGGTTTCCACTCTTCTGCACTCAAAAGCAGTGGAGCCTGTGCCTTATCAGCACAGGGGCAAATGGTTATATTCAAGGTACTTCCTGGCACCAAAGAAAAATGGGGAGTGGTGGCCCATCCTGGATCTCAGATTCCTAGACAGGCATCTTACAAAGCCAAAGTTCAAAATAATAACTCTGGCTACCATCCTACCTACTCTCAAGCAAGGGACTGGCTGGCATCCCTGGACCTATTATTTCCATATCCCAGACAGTCTCACAGAACATATCTCAGATTTTGACTGCCTTCCAATTCAGGGCTATGCCCTTCAGGCTGACATATGCACCAAGAGTGTTAACAAAATGTCTGGCAGTGGTAGTGGCATTCTTCAGAAGACTGTTCATTAGCCAGGCAAGGACAATGTACTGGCAGATGCTCTCAGCAGGATCAGCCAGGGCCATCATGAATGGACCTTGAACTGGCAAGTCCTTCTCTCAGTATTCAGGAGGTGGGGGTGCCAGAGATAGATCCTTTGCAGCCCCAATCACCAATAACTACTGTACTGTTGCAGGCCTCCACTCCAGGGCCCAGTGCCACTGGATGCTCTCCTTCTGGATTGGTCAAACAGGTTCTTTTATGCTTTTCCTCTGATAGCCAGAGTCTTGGTCAAGCTGAGGTCTCAAACTGCCACCATGATTCTCATAGCCCCAGACTGGGCCAGACAGCCCGTGGTACTCTGTGCTACTGTCAATGACCAAGCTGATTTCTCTCCCAGGGTACAACCTGCTGACATCCTCTCAGGGCAGGATAATTTACCCCAGTCTTCAGTCTCTTCACCTCAGGGCTTGGCTCTTGAAGACTTAGAATATGCAGATTTACAATTGTCTCAATCTGTCTTGGCTATTCTGAAGGGTTCAGAAAACCTGCTACTAGGCAGACCTATTCCTCTAAGTGGAAAATATATTTTCTTTGGTGCTCCCAGAAGACCTGGACCCACAGCAGGCGGGTTACCAGAACTTCTGGACTATCTGGTCTACCTTCAGTCTCTGCATTTACAGCCATCTACCTGAAGGTACACCTCCTGCTGTCTCTGCTTATCTTTCAGCAGGGAAGGGCTCTTCTCTGGCTGCACACCAGTTTTCAAAAAGTTTTTCAAGGGTTGCTGCATCTTCATCCTCCACATAGGGAACTACCCCTGCATGGGACTTGAACATATACATAGGCCAACTTATGCAACCTCCTTTCAAACCTATGTTTTCTTCAGAGCTCAAGTTTCTCACTTGGAAAACTGCTTTTCTAGTGGCCATCACTTTTGCTAGAAGAATCAGTGAACTTCATGCATTGTCAGTGGAGCCCAACTGTGTCACACCCACAGGGATAAAACTGTGCTCCGAACTAATAGGAAGTTCCTCCCTAAGGTGGTTTCTGATTTCCATCTTAATCAGTCCATTACCTTGCCTGTATTCTTCTCAGACACTCCAGTTCAGGTGAGCATGAGCTCCACAGTCTGGATGTAAAAATAGCTATAAGCTATTACATGGACAGGACAAAGGAGCTAAGGAAGGATTGTTCCCAACTTTTCTTACCTATGGTGAGTTTGGTCAAGGCAGGCCAGCTGCAAAAGGACCATAGCCAGGCGGAATGTGGCCTGTATCCAGTTTTGCTATACTAAGCTGGGTAAAGACCCACCAGCAGGCCTTTAGGGTCCATTTACTAGAGGGACTGCTGCCTCCTTGGCTGCTGCCAGGAAGTCCCTTTGCTTGAGATATGTAAGGCTGCCACCTGGAAATCTGTCCATACATTCACTAGCACTACAGCCTGGATATTCAGGCTAGGAGTGATGCCAGGTTTGGCACAGCAGTACTGCAGAGCCTATTCCCCAAATAGGTTCAGTGCCTACCTCCAGAGGCACTGCTTTATGTTCTGCATATTGTCAGAATACAGCAAGACTTCATGTTGTTTGAAAAAAATTACTTACCATAGTAATGTTGTTTCTTCTAATGGAGTCTTGCTGTATTCTGCTCTCTACCTCCGGCTTCTGAACCTGGGGAAGGGTGGCTCTTCTGCAACACCTATCGACTTAACTCAGTAGTGGGTACTGGTTTCTTTGGGCATCTGTGACTTAAGTCTTCTACATGCCTTTTTGTCTTTTGCTTATGTTGCCCTATTGGGGCCCCTGATTAGGCTTAGTTTTTGTGCCTATATATCTAGTTTCGCTTCATAGATTCTGATCAGTTACTAGAAGGTACCGAGGACAGTGGTTTGAAAACCGAGCTCTAGCTCAATGTTTTACGCATTTGCACAGAGTTTAACTCTTTGTTCTCCGGGGCAGTTGAACGTCGGTCTAACTGCATATTGTCAGAATACAGCAAGACTCCATCATAAAACAACATTACTATGGTAAGTAATTTTTTCTTTAGGGACACTAATAGGCAAATATTAGATTATGTACCTAGAACAAACATGAAATTTGCCTTTCTGCCAAGGATAATAAGAATGTGGAACCACTTGCCACCTGATATTGCAAAAGGAATCCACCTTTGTTGATTTAAATCAAAGTTGGACAGTTACTTAAATGGAGCAACTCTAGCCGTTGCATCCACTGAGTAGTGGGGACAGTATTTATGGGCATCATGCCTTCTGCTGTCCTAATTCCACAGTATGAACTGCAGTATGAATTATTACGCATTGTTGCATAGTGCGGTACCTCTTTTGGACCAGTACAGATGTTAATAATAGACCAATGCTTTTGGGGCCACACAGGTTCATCTGTCAAGCACCTTCATCAAGCCCCTGACAGTAGTGGGTATGTTGGGGACCAAATGTTGATAACGACATTCACGGGTTCATATCGCCAATGTGTTGTCGATGTGTCTGTCTGCAGCCTGTCCAAGCAGCTATTCCCATCTTTAGCACTGGGTTGAAAAGTTCTACAACTTATTAATGGCAGCATGCACTTGCATTTTTATCCAGACTACAATGTTTGGGTTGGTTATAAGTGTTACACCATGAGGAGGGTGATATAGTGGCACATCCATGTTTCTCACCGAGATGGAGCTCTTGCAACAGGTAATAACCATTAGGACTAACAGGCACTAGGACCCCATGGAAAAATTCTAGCTAACAGTCCAAGGTGGGGACTGCCCTACTGATCTCTGACCCTGCCCCGGCGTCACCAGTGGTATAAAGGCGGTCTCCCGGCACCACCTGTTTTTTTTTTTCCTGCCGTCGACCCGGCATATCGGCTCCACAGGTGCTTCTTGCTTCCCATCAACCACCTTTTTCGCGCTTCATGCAGTTAACATTTTTCATTAAAATACCAAATTTGTCATGTATGTCTATCAGCCATCATCTACTACAGGCGGCGGAAATCAAAGTGCGCATGTAGCAAGCAGATCCCAGCAAAGACAGCGTTTGGCCTGCCTGCTTTGTCTGAGGCCCCAACCGTAGAGTGGACGACTGCCGCATGCCTCAGCTTCAACAGGAGGAGTCTCATCCGCCGCCTGAAGACCCTGAAAGCATACCTCCTTGAGCAACAAGTGGCCGCCATGCAGAAGACCCATTCAGGGCACAGCTTGTCTTCCTCCTTCACCAAGGATTCCTCCCCAGAGAGAAGAAATCGACGGGAAACACCATCATCGGGACAGGTTCAGGTCAGAATCATGTCCTAGGTCCCCACACAAGACTTCAAATCTTCTGCCTCCGGCATGAGGTCAGACTCAGCCCCTCTGGTTTCCTGGCTCTCCTGGGTTGCTGTCGAGGAAGCCCCCGCCTCCTCTCAGGCGTACAGCATGGAGTCTTCTGGGCTAGTGTTTTCACAAGCCCCGTGTCCCCTGGCTATCTGACCTCACAAGCTTGCACTAGGGTCTCAGCTAGCAGGACCAACCCATTCTTCATCGGGTGACAGGTCATAGCCTGCTGTCCGCAAGGCCGTGGCCTCTGGGTCATCTGATAGGGCGACAGAGTCAGATGACACCAAGAGGCGTCAGGATCATGAATGCCATAGAAACCAGCTCTCCTTCAAACCATCGGCCAGGGTTGCGGGCGACGCCAGGCTCAACACCCTCTGACTCCACTACGGAGCCAGACCAGATGCCACCCTCTAAGCCACCATCTGAACTGCAGGCCCTAACAAGGGTCTGACTACAGACCCGATGTCGGGGACCCAGCTGCCTCAGAGGATACTGTGGATCAGGCATCACTCCTCTCCACCTCTACCTTCCCCTCAGGGGCCTGATGACCAGATGCCAGGGCACCCGATGCGGAGGACACCATCCCACCAGATCCGATGTCGATACAGTGGTACCATCTGACCTGGCGCTAGAAGGACCAAACCTTAGGAGTGCGATGCCAGGCCCCAGACACCGCTACCTCAGCGCCGGCACCCCAGGGCGGGCCATGTGGTCCTTTGGCTGAGGTCGGGCTCTCTTCAGTAGGTGGTGGAACACCATCAAGGGGATCTTTGCCTAGACTGCGGGCCAAACCCCAACCCTGCAGGGACCCGGCTCTGCCTAGGCAACTGACTCCTCCACGCGCCGCCACACCCGAACACCAGTCCACCCCAACTCTAGGGAGCGATGGACGAGATCACCCGAGCGACAGTGGTACGGTTGCCACCCGTCTTCCAGATCCCCTCTAGACCCCAGAGCAGCTCTAGGGACGCTGGTACACTTCTTCAGAGGAATCCACTGGAGGCTGCTCCTTCTACAATTCATCAGAAGATGATTTGTCTCTTCCATCCCTGGACACATGGAGAGATTCCCAAGGTCTCCTCTGGATGATCCCTCCTTCCTAGATGTGATGAGACACATTCAGTTCCTTAGCCAGTGGGAGACGGAAGAGTTATACCCTGAGAGGCGCCACCTGGCAAAATTCCTAGGGCCACTGACCCAAAGCCCTTAGTCGTCCCACCATTAGTGGAACCCTTCCAGGATGTTACGAAAGTAGCATGGAAACACCCTTCTACGATCTTGGTGGTTCCTAAGAAAGCTGACCGCTTATATAGGACCCCTCACGGGGCACATTTGAGTGAGCAACCCAAAGCGGATTCTGTGATCCTTATTACCAGTCATGGGAGAACCCAACAGCCGAGCATATGAGCTCCCAACCACTGGATAAGGAGTCCAAGAAACTGGACCATCTTGGTTTTCTGGCACACATGGTGATGTATACGTAAATCTCTTTGGAACAAGGCGTGGACCTACCTCAGTCACAACGGACTCCACTGATAAGACAGAACTCTTAGCAGTTCTTCAGTCTGGTGCAGGCGTTGGCAACATGTCCTCAGGTGCTCATACAGCTCGGCAGACACTGCAACTAGAGCTGCCACGGGGAAATGCCTGGCGCTATTCCTGGTTGGGGTCTTGGGCTTCCGCCAGGATTGCAGGATGCTATCCTGGATGCCCTTTCAAGGCCAGTTCTTTTCAGCCGTGAAGCTGAAAAGATGATCACTGGTTTACAGGACTCAGGAAAAGCAGTTTCTGAGATCCACAAAATGTATAAGTCTGAGGCAGCTCCTCCAGGCGTTGCTTTGCAGGCATGAAGGCCAACAGAGTGGCGACAACAGCAAAGGGGTTACAGAAGAAAAAGGCACCCCCTGTCTTCAGGGGCACAGGGACCTAAGAATGCCAAAGCGCCAGAGCTGCTTGCCCACCCAACCACCTCTGCATGACTACCTACCTGCCCTCCTCCCACGGAGCTATAGGGGAGGCAGTAGGAGGACAATTCTCCTTTACCTCAGAGGTTGGTCTGGTATCACTGAGGATCAGTCAGATCATAGAATAGGGTTACGACTGGAATTCACCCACATTCCTCCAGACAACCTACTAATTCCCACTCCTTGCTCCCCATCCCATGTGGGCCTCATTCAGGCAGAAATTCTGGCCCTCCTGGGCAAGAAAGCAATCTGAGCAGTGCCACCAAGTCAAAGAGGAAAGGGATATTACTCCCTCTTCTTCCTAGTCCCAACAAGACAGGGACCTTCGGTCCATCCTGGATCTCAGTCCGTGAGCGATTTCATCGAATACAAAAGGTTCAGGTTGGTGACACTGCTGGGATTGCTGCCCATGCTTGCCAAGGGACTGGCTCTCCTCCTGGACATGCAGGATGGCACCATGCACATCAAAATCCTGCCATCCCACAGGAAATACCTCCACTTTACCTTCCAGGAGAGCACTACCAGTTAAGAGCACTGCCATTGACCTTTCCTCGGCACCTCGGGTGTTCACCAAGCGCCTGGCAGTAGTGGCAACAGCTCCCAGGAGGCAGGGACATTACATCTACTCCTACCTCAACGACTGGCTCCTGACAGCTCCCACAAGGGAACAGCTGTAAGCACACTAGAAAACACCTTCCAGCTGTTCCAAGACCTAGGATCACCCTGAATCTTCCCAAGTCATCCCCTGGCCCACCCAGAGGTTACAATATATAGGGGCCTTCTTGGACACTGTCCAGGAAGACTCTTTCTCTCCCAGACAGGGCAGACCGACTAAGGCGCTGGCTCGGACGGTAATTTCCACAGACCAGATTCCAGCCAGAATGGTCCTACAACTGCTAGGCCATATGGCAGCCGCCATTGTGACAGTACCTTTAGCTCAGCTGCACATGAGGTTCTCCAGTGGAACCTTGGGTACAGTGGGACCAGCGTTCGGATGATCTCAAACAGCCAGTCCGGATCCCCAAGGCAGTGCATCAAACTTTGGAGCGGTGGCTCACCCTCCCGCCAGAGTCTGGGGCTCCTTTTAAAATCCCAGTCCTCAGCAGATCCTGACAATGGATGCCTCGGACTAGGGTCAGGTGCACATTTCAAAGACCATCAGACAAGAGGGATGTGGACTCCTTTGGAAGCAACCTCCACATCAGTGTGCTGGAGATGAGCTGACGTTCTGTACACCTTACAGGCATTCCAGACAGTCCTCCTTCCAGGCCCCCACTGATCCAGACAGACAACATGCAGTGGTCTTCTACATCAACAAGCAAGGGGCACACACTCTTATCCCTTTGCAGAGAAGCCATGAGAGTCTGGTACTGGGCAGTGGGGCACAACCAGGAACTCATAGCGGTTCATGTTCCAGAAGTACAAGCACCCTAGCCAACAGCCTCAGTTGATCTGTCTTAGGCTAATGAGTGGGAGCTACTACAGGACAGTAGACACCCTCTTTTGAAAGGTGGGGACTTCCAGAACCAGACCTCTTTGTGTCTCCACTCAATGCCAAACTGCCCAATTTCTGCTCGCTAGATCCAGGGCCTGGTGTTTTTGGCTGAGACGTGTTGACCCTCTCTTGGGAAGGAGGTTCCTTTAGCCTTTCCTCCTTGCCACTGCTTCAGAGAGTACTGCTCAAGCTACAGGCAGAATGAGCTGTCATGATTCTTATAGTGCCATTTGGCCTCAACAGATTTGGTTCCCGTTGCTCAACAATTGACAATGGAACCTCCAATTCCTCTACTCCTGTCTCTCGCTTGCTCTGCCAGGAGCAGGGCACTCTAGTACACCCGAATCTCCAGTCTCTGCATCTGCATGCACGGGCTCCTGAAGACTTCGGTCAGGGACAGGTATGGGGTATCCATAAGGATAGCAGAGGTCCTAGTGGCTGCAAGGAACCCTCGACCATATGCCATGAAATGGAAACGTTTCTGTCTGTGGGCTTCATCATCTCTCTTGGATCCATTCACCTGTCCAGTGAATTTGACCCTGGATTATCTCCTTTCCTGTCTGATGTGGGTCTCAGCTATTCATCCATTAAGGTACACCTTTCTGCACTGTCTGCTTATCATGTACCAGTGGATGGCAGGACCCTGGCACAAATGGACTTCCCCTACCTTTTTGCGTAGTATTTTGCACATTAAGCCACCCAGGTGGGACCATAATCCCCATGGGATCTCTTATTCATGTTAGAAAACTTCGTTGCCTCCTTTTGAGCCAGCGCAAGTTGCGACTCGCTTCCTATTTTGGAAGCGTTGTTTTAGTTCTCGTTACTTCAGCCTGGAAGATTTCCGAGCTCAGGCTCTGATGTGTAAAGCCTTATTTGATTTTCCACAGGGACAAGGTATCCCATGCACTAATCCTAAGTTTCTCTCGAAGGTGGTGTCCGAGTTCACTCTTAACCAGGATATCCAACTTCAGTTTATTACCCAGAGTACTCAAATAAAGGGAAGCCTTGTTGCGTACTTTGGATGTTCAAGAATTCTTTGTTTTTATGTAGACCATACTTGATTTTCCAGGAAGACAGACCAGTTGTTTGTCTCTTTCACCAGAGACTGTTAGGGGCACCAGTAACTAAGCAGACATTGTCCAAATGGTTGGTCAGTTGTATAGTTTTCTGCTATCAAGTACGACAAGCCTTTACTGGGACTGGTTAAAGGTCACTCCACTAGGGTGTTGCCACTTTGTTTGCATCCTGTGAAATGTCTCGCAGCTGATCTCTGTGTGGCTACCACTTGGAGTTCTGTCCATACCTTCATTAGGCATTACAGTCTGGACATTGCCTCCAGGAGGAGGGCCGACTTTGCCCTTGTCGTCCTCCATTGACTGCTCTCTTAGGAGCACTGGTGGTTTACTTTTCTAGAACCTGACCTGACCTGGATTGTATCCTTGTACTGCTTGGGACTCTGTCCTAATGGTTATTACCTGCTGCAAGAGCTCCATCTCGAAGTGAGATAGTACAGTTACGTAAGAACTTTATATAACAGTAGATCTTCAAGAAGAGCTCTTGCAGCAGGTATGCTTTCTGTCCCTCCTTCCTCCGTGGTTATATAATTTCTTCTCTCTGGGGATGTTAGAACCTCCTCGGTTCCCCATGCTTTATGCTAGCTGGGTCTCTGGTGGGTAAACTGAGGTGGTGCCGGGGACCGCCCTATACCATTGGTGACATCAGGGAGGCGGTCCCCATTGAATTCTAGTTAGAATTTTCCTTGGGGTCCTAGTGCCTGGTGGCATAGTCCTAATGGTTATTACCTGCTGGAGGAGCTCTTCTTGAAGATCTACTGTTCCGTAAGTTCTTGCGTAACTATACTATATAGTAAAGTGGCACCTGCCCGCTACTATCTTTAGGCCACTCAAACATCAGCTTCCTAAGACTATTAATGATTTTAAAAGGAAGAATTTGATACTGTTCTGAGAAAGTGCTACCGCCTTGACAGAATTATCACCCTTAAATAAATTCTGGCTCCACTCGTCTGCAAAATGTACACCATCCCACCTGCATCTAAATTGCTTAGAAAATTGGACGCCAGTGGGATAGTTGCAAGTCTCCTTTTTGATATGTTTGACAGTCACTGGATGTATGCGGATGCAGGCAACTCAGTGGGGTCTGTGGTGTGAGTAAATGACGGTTCTGTTTTGACAGATCCCACGAGGTCTGTGGAGCAGACATGCAGCCATACCTATAAAAGTATAGTCAGACAGCAATGCAAGTAAGTGAAGACCCATTACTATTACAGTATAATCAGCTGGGATTAGGGCCAAGACAGATTGTGGAGCAGCAGTAAACTCGCTGTGTCTTCATTTCTTGCCTCATGCCTTGGAACTTCGGATTTACAAGGTTTCTTGAAAAGGGACCTCCTCCGTGCCTTCTTGTGCCTAGTTTGACTGTTTGCTGTTTTTGTAGTGTAGGGCTGGTCACTTGGACAAAAATTGGGCCACTCATTAGCACTTAAAGTGACTGTTTTCTTTAAACATTTGTGTGACCAAGATCTGCCTACTGAGTGCTGTTGTGCCATGGGTCTGACATCAGAACGACTGTACAACAACCACCTGATGTTACATCAGTGGCACAACACGCCTATGATGTTAGGGTTTCCTGTAGGAGACAAGGCTAGCTAAACACAATATCTACGTACAGTATCAGTGTCTGAAACAGTGACTGGTGTCATTCAACTGAACCACACTTGCCTTAGTTTCTCCTGTTGCAGTTTTGATCCCAGCAGCAAGACATGTCTTATCTTCACTCTGGGACCTGTTCAAGTGAGTGAGGATGTGTGGAGGTGTTGGGGTGCAGGGTGGTGGGTGCTCTGTGGGAGGTGGGGGTGGGTTCGGATCGGTGAGAGACCGTTTTCTTTCATATAGGTGTTTAAAAAAAAAAGACATAAAGGGACTGTTTTCTTTATTACAGGACGTGCGATCGGTGGGTGGGGTTGCCACTAGACACCAGAGAATACATTGAATTTGTTATAGGGCGTCGAGGACAGCGATCGGCGGGTGGTGGGGTGCCACTAGACACCAGGGATTACATATGTTTTATATGTACAGCGATTGGTGGGTGGGGGTAGCACTAGACACCAGGGAAAGGCGGCTCACAACTCACACTGCAGCTGGCAGCATGGGTTAAGCTGCGGCTGCAGAGTGAAGAAATTCCCACTGTTCTCCTTATACACTCCTCTTGCTAAGCTGGGTGCCCAGGATTTTGGGTGCCCAGAAAAGGTATTGTGTACTGTCATTAAAAACAAACATCAGAATGTAGCTAAACAGGTCCCATCTAGCTAGGTTCTGATGCTTGTTAAAAATCCTGTCACTTAAGAAAAATGCAGGATGGTGGTTGGCACGGAACAAAATGTTTGGTACCCTGCCAGTTCAGTGGCGTGAAACCAAAACCAGCATTTGAGGCATAAAATTTTACTTTCACTGCAGAGCGTTATCTGCAAGCCCCTGCGCATCGCGCATGTGGGAAGCACTAAATTTAAAAGCCTTATAACTGGAACCCTTTAATATTTTCACCACACCTGTCAAAGGCACTACCTTGGAACATGGCGCATGTCCCCTTCAAGTTTGGGAAAAATTCCATTTCATGTAGGCTGTAGGGAGAGCAAAAAAAAAAAACTCGTTAAATATAGGAAAAAGTTAGTTTTTACAAAACTGACACGACACATACGGATTTGAAACCACACAAGCTGCCATCACAAAAATTCCCAAACATCATGACCTTGCCTCCTAGACAACACATACATAATTTCAGCTCATTTAGTCAGAGAGGCCAAAGATATTAATATTGCAAATTTGAGGTTTAACATTAAACAGGCTCTCCAATCCCTAACTATAGGTGCTACCCGCACCCTATGATCTCCTGTTCCCCTGCCTCTCCACTCTTGGGGGGTGGGTGTTTAACCAGGAAAGGCACACTAAGCTGAAGCTTGTTTCCTGGTGTGACCTGGAAGCACAAGGAAGTTAAGTGATTTGCTCAGGGTCATACAGTATACAAGTAGGAGCTGATGGGATTCAAACCCAGGTTTGCAGCTCAGAGCCCTAAACCACTGCGCTATACTGCCTCCTGACTAACTTTGCTTTTTTCTCTTTAGGTAATTCGTGAAGAAGGCCTATGTTCGAAACATTGATTCTAACTCTATTTTCAGCGTGCATTTACTGTTTCCATTTTGTTTTGTTTTCAGACCACACGCTCACAGAGCACCTTGTTTTTTTGTTCTTATAGTCTGTGTTACAGGTTTGCTGGAGAGGAGCCACCCATGGGGTTGAAGGCTCACCCAGCCAGGCATACTGCTGTCCCTGTTGCTGCTGCCAGCTTCATTCCCTGTATAAAATATGTACAGCTGCTACATGGTCGAATGGGCACCCATACAGCATTGACTTGCTCAGTCATCGTGATGCTGCTTTCGGGTCCTCAGTCCTCCAGTCTCTCTTCACCTAATCCCTCCTCCTGAGATCTGCTAGAAGTCTGCTTAAGTGTGGCTAGTGAACTGGAAGCTAGGTAGTTACAGAAATTATGTACTTGTAACCATATTCTACTACTAGTATTCATTTCGTCCGTACAACCCACCTAACGTCCCCTAGGCGGAGGCTTGCTTGATTCCTGCTCCATCGTGCAAACCTGAGTGCAAAAGTAGAACTGTAGTTACAAATAAGTAACCTCTATTTTTCCACCAAAGCTGCTTTCTCCTTTCTCCATCCTCAGTTGCCAGTTACTGTGAGTCCAGCGGTCAACGCCTTGTCTGGCTGCCATCTCCTGCCATGGTGGGACTCAACCCTTAGGGTGGGATAACCTGTTTGTGTGGATGTGGAGGGGCTTAGGGAGGTGTAAGACAAATGATGTTTGGTGGGTGGGCATTATCTTTGATTTCTGGGACTTTTCCTCTTTTTTGGTCCCTCTTCATCCTGCCCATCATTTTCTTTTTCATGGGGAAGATAGCTGTTCAATTCCTCAGTGTCAGTTTTAGATCCTGCAAACCTGTCATGGTGACATTATTGATGTGCTTTCTCCCTGCAGATCCCTCGGCCCTGTGGAATTCATAAAGAATGGCGATGTTGTCCGGCTGGAGCACAGAGAGTAAGGACATGTTTTAAATGTCATTAACAGTTATTTATTGTTGGTTTTTTGTTTGTTTTAATGACTGGGAAACCCACTGGAACATAGAGTCCCTTTTTCAGGTCTGACACAGACTTAGTTGCATGCAGGAACAGCACAAGGATTAGACATCAGTAGGAACAAGAATCAAGATAATAACTTCACAAATCAGTTGATCAATCATACATAAATAAGACAACAGATCAACCATTCTCTTAGCTCAGTAGTGCCACCACCAGGCCATGCAATAAACAAGTTCATGGCAAGCAAGTCACTGGACAAAATCAGAAAACATCACTATGATGATGTTTCGCTAGAGCAGGGCAAATAAACATTTTTAGTGAATGTGAGCTACAAAGGAGAAGCAAATTGAAAACTGACCCTTGAAAAAGCACCTGCATACACGTTTGATATGTTGGGTTTTAGTGTGGGAGTCACTCATGTATTACTGAAGCAGTCTGAGTCTGCAGAACCACCAGTTGTGCTTCACAGTCCTCTCACCCACACAGGTGACATGGCACACCTGTTCAGTAAGAAACATCTTCAAGGTACCTCATAATGATATAACCTAGTGTGAGGAACCAAAATTACATTCAGAAGCAACTGTGGTACATCTAGTAGTTTGTTTGTGGTGCTTCATATCTGTTTCATAAACCTAATGATATGGAGTCTGACCTCTGAATATGTAAAACAGCTGGCCAGAGGTATAGAACTGAAAGGGCAGTCCGTTATCTGCACATGGTTAATGGAGACATCAGAGAGCATCATTGGTGGAACAGCCTATCAGCCTCCCACCTCCCCATCCCACTTTCCAAGGATTACTGCTTCAGTAGCTTAAAGGTGCATGTAGATGCCATCCCACCTGACCCACTGCACCCAATTTATACACCTCAATATTAATGGAACTATGCAGACACTAACGTCCCTTCACTCTGTCTGCGAGTAAACTGCACGCTGCTGTTGCCACGACTGGTCTTGTTTTGTGTAAAAACAAAACAAACACAACCAAACCAAAATAAACTTACATGTATGTATCCTTCGGCACTAGTAAGATCCATGTAGATGCCCTCCTACTTAAACCCCTTCTTGTCCACCTCCAGTGCAGACATTCTTGATTTGTATGTAGTACTAACCACTCCTTTCCATTAACTCTTCATACTGCCTGTGTGTGCGAAGGAGCAACCCTCAACACCTCTGAGTATCATCCGTTACCCACTGTATGAGGAATAAAGTAACTTTGTTGGCTGACAGCCATTATAAAACCCCAGTCTTAAAATTGTTAAACAAAAAAAGTTCCAGCTAGAAAACTTCATAACATAAACAATAAATCGCTACACTGCCATTCTCTTCAGTGGAGCTTATGTTAGATGTCTGAGTCACAGCATAAAAGACAGTCCTAAGATAAATTTAACTATTTAATTGCTAATTTATAGTTTTCAACAGTTAAAGTTGAGATTTTTTTCAAGTTCTGTTGAATTGAAATTATGACTATTTGAAGTCATCCTTTTCATAGTATAATAGCAGTAATACACGCTGGGGTGTGTCATATTATGATGAGAATCATTTCTTAGGTGCATGAGTTCCTCGGCCTTGTGACTCACAGTGCACCCAAAAGTTGTGACAATAGCCCATGATATACCACAAACCCTCAGCTTGCATTATTGCTTAATTACAAAATGAGGAAACCAGGAGAGACTAACCCAAGGGGTGACTAAATAGGACAAGACCTTTCTTAGGGGCTGAGGTGAGACCACAAGCCCGTTTACAGTGGAAAGTCCTGAAAGGACTCCACAAATTTGAAAGTGGACAAGTTATGGAGCCAGACGAGGCAACGCTAAAGGTGTTAAGGAAGCTTAGGGAGGTACTGACTGCTTCTCTGACAGCTCCTATTCAACAGCTCACCGGAAACAGGAATGGTTCAGAGAACTGGAGAAGCGCAGATGTTAGTCCTCTTCATAAAAGCAGTAGCAGGGAGGAGGCTGGCAATTATAGGCTGGTCACAGTCTGACATCTGTGCGGGGAAGTTAATGAAGTCAGTACTAAAGGAAAGGATTGTGGAGTATCTTGAATCCAGCAGGTAACAAGACCTGAGGCAGCACAGTTTCTCGGGGAGATGGGTGTCATGTCAGACAAATCTGATAGATTTCTTTGACTCGGTGACCAGAGAAACATCAGCAGGGCAGTGGATGGGGCCTGTTTAGACATTAGTAAGGCCTTTGACACTGTACCACATAGGGGACTCATAAAGGAAACTGGGCAGCTTAGGGATGGGTCCTAAGGAGGCAAACTGGTAAGAAATTGGTTAATGGATAGGCAGCAGAAGGTGGTGGTAAACAGAGTTCACTCGGGGAAGGAAAGGTGACCAGTGGGATACCTCAGGGCTCAGTACTGGAACCAGTTCTCTTTAATGTCTTTATAAATGACATTGCAGAGTAGCTGAAAGGGGAAGGTCTGCGTCTTTGCAGATGACACCAAAATCTGCAACAGGGTGGACACTACAGAGGAGGTGGAGAGAATATGCAGAGACCTGAGAAACTTGGAGAGGTCAAGGACATGGCAGCTGTGTTTCAATGCGAAAAATTGCAGAATCATGTACCTGTGGCACAGAAATCCAGAGGTGGAGTACAAATTGGGAGAAGAGGTATTGACGGCCACCAAACAGGAAAGGGACCTTGGTTACTGATTCCCCTCATTGGAATTTCACATTTCCCCAGATCGTTGATGTTGGTGTACATTCTGGCTGCCAAAAGGCTATAGCATATCTTTGGATGACACCCACAGATCTTACTTGAGACACAGCTCTTGCAGCAGGTTACACCATTTGGACTGAAGCCGGCAGGCGCCAGGACCCTCGGAAACTTTTCTAGCTAGCTATTTTCAGCGGAACCGCCCAATCGGTCCGCCTCCGGCGTCGGCGTGGTACAAAAGGCGGTCCTGCCAGAATCTCCAGTTCTTTCCGCCGTCAAACTGCATGCCTCGACCCTCCGGTCACAGTCTAGCGCGCGACGCGTGGTTCCAGAACTTCCTTCAGGAAATTGTCTCCAATCAAGATTTTATCAACTCTGATGTCCTCTCCGACCTCGGTCATCCGTCCAATGCGGCGTGTGGAAAACAGATCCCTTCAAGGACCCGCATTCGCGTCGTCCGGTGCCTGGGCCCAGACCACGACACAAGGCCTGCTCCCTGTGCCAGGGGTTCAACAGCCGCACCAGGATCCGCCGGCAGAAGGCCCCACGAGCATTTTTGTTAGAAGAGCAGCTTGGGCCATGTCCTCGAAGGGGGAATCGTCACACAGACAGCGGAGAAGAAGGAGAGAATCTCCCGATCGCCAGCTCGGGCCTCGATCCCGCAGCTCAGTTCCACAGTCGGACCGGTCCGTCTAGGACCTCGTCCCTTCCCCGGCTGCGGCTCCAGTTCCTAAGCCTGCTCAGGCCTCTTCTGCCAGGCCACCGTCTTCTTCAGCCCAGAAGGCCGTGGCGAAGTCCGGGGAACGCCACCACCGTCACCACAAGTCGGGCTCCGCTCCTCGGCCCCCGGCGCCTGGTCTTCCTCGGTCCCCGGAAGACCTTGGATCTGGCAGCCATTAGGGAAGCCGTGGATCGGCACGTCGGCCAGACCGCGCGTCGGCCGTCGCCACCGTTCCTCGGGCCGTCATCGGCCGGCCGGCCGTCGTCAGTCTCGTCCTTGCATCGGACGTCGGTGGGGTCCGGCGTCCGTGTTGCCTGAGCCGAGGGCTCCTGCGCCTCCAGCGGCCGTCGGGCAGGAGTCCCTCGCGGAGGAGGAATTAGTCCAGCCCGAAGACCAGGCAGGCGCTCGGCCTCGAGCAGTCTCCCTGGGGTCCTCGCCACCGCCCGAGGCCCCGGGGCCGTCGCCCGGGACCCGGCGACCGGCCTTCGCCTCGGAGCCGGCGTCGGGGTTGTCATTGGCAGAGGTGAAGGACCTTTACGTATTGGTGGACACCATTAGGAAGGACATGGTACCACCAGTCCTCCTCCTCCACCTCCTCCTGTTCCTACTCCGGCCCGGGCCCCACCTTCACCTGTGAGGTCAGTCAGCCGTTCCGTCCCCAGGGAACCTGGTCCCCTCCCAGGGGCCGTCATTCTAAAGGAGACCTCCGTCCAGATCTTTGTCTTCCGGATCGCCCAGTCCTAAGAGATCCAGAAGACACCGTCGTCGCCGTCGGCCGGAGGGCAGGATCATCCTTTTCCACTTCAAGATCCCGTCTCGGTCTCGCTTCCCTTGCGGACCCACGTGAGACTCCACTGTCTCCTCCGGACGACCCTTCCTTCATGGATATTCTGCGTCATATCCAGGAGAATATGGGGGTGGGAAGCTGAGGATTGGACCCGAGAGGTTCGCCTGGCCAAGTACCTTCGCAGAAGGACCCTAAGCCTGTGGTGGTGCCACCCTTGATGGACACCTTTGTGGGCGTCACAAAGGCTAAGTGGAGCGTCCACACTCGCTACCGGCGGTGCGAAGAAGGCTGACCCGTTTGTACAGGGCTCCCAAGGGGACCAGTACCTGTCACAGCACCCTCTGGCTGATTCTCTGGTTATCACAGCCTCACATGACCGGTCTCAGAGGCCGCAGCATCTGAGCACCTTGCCACGGACCCTGAGTCCAAGCAGTTGGACTCCTTGGGTAGTATGCGCGTGCGCTTCGCGACTTAGCCGTGGTCCTTGAACTACCTTACCCACATGGTGCAGTTCCAGAGCGCCCTGTGGGAGCAGGGCCGAGGCTGCAGAGTGGTGAGCAGAAGGAGGAGATGCCTCAACTTCTCCGCACGGGTTCAGACGTGGGGACCCAAGTTCTTAGAGCCTCCACGACTCAGCGGACTCTTCAGCCAGGCGGCTGCGTCAGGCGTTTGCCTCCGGAGGCACTCATGGCTCCGTGTCTCCGGTTTCACCCTGGACGTCCAGAAGAACATCCTGGACGCCCCCTTTGAAGGTGAGGTTCTGTTTGGTAGTCCATCCGAAAGGATCATTGCAAACTCCAGAGAGCGGAAGGTGGTCGGTCGGTCCAGGCGATGTACGGCGCGGCTTGGTTCCTTCGTGAGGAACCAAGGCGGCTTTCGTGGAGTGGACTCAGAGGCAACAGCCCGTTCCGCCACACAGCACAGGGGCTCCGGTTTTAGAAGGACCCAGGAAGCAGTCCGCCAGCAGGGTCAGCGCACTCCCAAGACCTCCCAGCCGGCGGGCCTTCAGCTGCCACAGCATGACTCCTTTCGGCCCCGCCCCTCAGGATCGACAGGATGTTCGGTCGGGGTCATTGCAGAACTTCCTGTCGGGATGGCAGGCAATTACCACCGACAGGTGGGTGCTTCAACTGGTCAGCATCGGCTACTTTTAGAGTTCGCAGAACAGCCACCCTCGAGGCCTCCTCTGCTCTCCGGTATCGGGTCAGCACCGCGCCTTAATTTGGCAAGGGTGATCGCACTCCTAAGCAAGGAGCGATCAGCATGTCCCAGGAAACCAGAGAGGACTAGGGTACTATTCTCACTTCTTCCTGGTTCCCAAAAGACAGGGACCTCCGTCCTATTCTGGACCTAAGCGACCTCAACTTATCAGTCATACAAAGATTCCATGGTGACCCTTCGGGTCTAATTCCCATGCTAAAACAAGGCACCTATTTAGCGTCCCTAGACATGCAGGATGCCTACCTGCAAATCCCCATAGCTCAGGCGCATCAGAGGTTCCTGCGCTTGAGGTCCTAGGCCACCACTTTCAGTTCGGGCTCTCCCTTTGGGACTGTCATCCGCTCCAAGGGTCTTTACCAAATGCATGGCAGTCGTGGCAGCTGCTCTGAGGAGAAAGGGCCACTATGTGTTCCGTACCTCGACGATTGGCTTCTCATGGCCGTCTCCAGGAGGTGCTCCTACAAGTGATCCAGGACACCCAGGTTTTGTTCGGATCGCTGGGGTTCTCATAAACCAAGAGAAGTCAGTCTTGGTACCGTCGCAGAACCTGCAATTTATAGGGCAGTGCTGGACACGGTCCAGGGAGAGCTTTCCTCCCAGTCGACATGGCGGAGCGCATCAGGTCTCTCATAGGGACCTATCAGCGAATCAGACCGCTCTGGCCAGGTCGGTCCTTCGTCTGCTCGGACACATGGCTGCGGCCATTCTCACGGTACCCCTCGCGCAACTCCACATGCGAAACGCAGTGGATGCTCAAGCGCAGTGGGACCAGAGGCAAGACCATTTGCAGCACCAGTCAGAATCACGAGACGGGTGATTCAGGATTGGCAATGGTGGTTAGCCCCGGGTAGCTTTCAAGGCGTCCTTTGCAGCGCCGTCCCGGAGATAACCCTCATCACAGACGCCTCAGGTCTCGGGTGGGAGCTCACCTGGATGGGGTGAAGTCTCAAGGTGTATGGAGCCCACTGGAGGCTCATCTTCACATCAATGTTCTAGAGATGAGGCGGTCCTCTATGCACTCCAGGCTTTCCAGTCCATGATCCCACCATGCACCATCCTGATTCAGATGGACAACACGGCGGTGATGTATTACCTCAACAAACAAGGAGGCGCACTCTTACCCTTTGCAGGGAAGCCATGAGAGTGTGGGATTGGGTATCGGACACGGCGCAAGCTTAATCAGCGGTACATGTTCCCGGCGTGGACAACACGATCGCAGAGCGGTCTGAGTCGCACTCAGGCCAGAGTCCACAGTGGGAACTTCTTCAGGAAGTGGCAGAGGATCTGTTCCTTCGATGGGAACTCCAGAGCTAGACTTATTCGCATCCCCATTCAACGTAAAACTGCCCAATTTTTGCTCGCTAGATCCAGGGCCTGGAGTTTTCTGGCGAGACGCGTTGTCCCTCTCCTGGGTGAATAGATTCTCTCGCTTTTCCTCCCTTCCCGTTGATCCAGAGAGTTCTTCTCAAACTCGCAGGAGCATGCACGCTGATTCTGGTAGCCCATTTGGCCCAGACAGATCTGGTCCCATTGCTGGCTCAGCTATCCCGGAACCTCCGTCAGTTCCCACCTTCTGTCTCAGGAGCGAGGTTCATTGTTGCACCGGATCTTCGCTCTTTGAACCTGCCGCATGGCTCCTAGAGCGTAGCCATTTTAGACACAGGGTCTCGCAAGAGGATTCGGAGGTCCTCTCTGCAGCCAGGAAGCCCGGCTACACATGCTACATATGCCATGAAATGGCGTCGGTTTTGTTTGTGGTCACGGGCTCGTGACCTCTCCCCTTTAGGTTGTCCTGTGGGGGCAGTCTTGGACTACCTCCTTCCCTTTTCCACTCGGGGTTGGCCTACTCCTCTATTAAGGTACACCTGTGTGCTATTTCGCCTATCATCTGCCGGTGGGGCAGCGCACTATTGCTCAGCTTGATGCTTCTCGGGAGTTTCTGAGAGGGGTGTTACACCTTAGGCCTCCTATCAAGGACCCGGTTCCTCCATGGGATCTCCTTTTTGTCCTGGAGCAGCTCACGCTCCCTCCCTTTGAACCAGCCAGCGGATTGCGAGCTACGTTTCTGTCGTGGAAGACGTTGTTTTGTTGCCATCACTTCAGCCAGAAGGATTTCTGAGCTTCATGCCCTCATGTGTAAAGAACCTTATTTGGTTTTCCACCGGACAGAGTATCTCTGAGAACAAACCTGAAGTTTTTCGCTTAAGGTGGTTTCAGCTCTCACTTTAAATCAGGATATTGACCTTCGGTCTATTTCCAGATTATTCGAATAGAGGAGACTTTGCTCCACACTCTGGATGTTCACCGCAGCCTGAGGTATTACCTCAATAGAACTAAGCCCTTCGGGTTTCTGGCCAGCTCTTCGTCCTTTTCGCACAGAGAATGAGAGGCGGCCGGTGTCTAAGCAGTCCTTATCCCACTGGCTGCATACAGTGTATCTCTCGTTCTATCAATCTAGGCAAAGCCCCTCCGGGTTCCATCCGGGGCCATTCCACTAGAGGTGTGGCCACTTCCTTTGCAGCTCTCAAAAATGTCTCAACCTCAGCCATTTGCGCTGCTGCTACTTGGAGCTCTGTGCATACTTTATCAGGCATTACAGTCTGGATATAGCCTCTAGGCGAAGGGCAGCTTCGGCCTGGCCGTGTTGCAGGGCCTCTTGTCCTGAGTCAGGACTTGGCTTGATTTTTCTCCGTTTCTTCCTCTTCCTCCTCCCAATGTTTGTGGGACAAGCATTATTGCTTGGGAATCAGTCCTAATGGTGTAACCGCTGCAAGAGCTGTGTCTCGAGTAAGATAGTACAGTTACGTAAGAACTTACCGTAACAGTAGATCTTCGAGAACAGCTCTTGCAGACCAACCTACCCGCCCCTCCGTATCCCCTTGGAGGAAGTATGGCTCGTTGTTTAAAAAAACAAAAAACAACAAAACAGTGAGAAAGGAAAGAAAAGGGAAGGAAACAGTTTCCTTCCGAATGGCTGAACAGCGCAGAAGTCGGATATTCACTTGGGAAGAGTGAATTTTGTTTCGATCCTGTTGGGATTTTGTCCCTTATTGCCTTCTGACGGGATCCTCTGTCTCCCTTCTGATGTCATCCTGCGGCCGGGAGTCTCCAGCGGGAGAACTGGGGATTCTGGGCGGACTGCCCCTTTTGTACCACGCCTGACGCCGGAGGCGGACCGACGTCAGATGGTCCCCGCTGAAGATTAGCTAGCTAGAAAAGTTTCCGAGGGGTCCTGGCGCCCGCTGCTTCAGTCCAAATGGTGTAACCTGCTGCAAGAGCTGTTCTCGAAGATCTACTGTTACGGTAAGTTCTTACGTAACTGTACTTTCCAGCGGTACACACATGGGACAAGATAGTTGGGGAAATATGTGGGCTGGAAAAGACTTACTGCAGCTCTGCAGGATAGGTCTGACCAGTTCAGTTCCAGGTGGCACTGTTGGGTGTGTGTATCTTAAATGTAGACTAGGACTTTGTCCCTTAGGGAGTGATGGCAGCTTTACTCTTCCAACCCATCAGTACCGTGCAGGTATTTGGTCCAGCGGGACTGAATTCTTTCTTAGACAGTAATTCTGGATATGTGGTTGAGGATGGGGCAGGCCTGGTCTAGATCTGAGTGGGTTCTGCGTTAATATTCACATTTACGATGTTTTGATAGGAATCTAAAGATGTATTAGTCAATATAGTTATGTATTCCCTGTACCGTACTCTGGCTGGTTGTATTATGATTTGAAAATGTATTTGTATCTAATGGAGTTTTTTTTTGTATCCAGTGTGCTTCAGTAAAACTTTACATTTAAAAGAAAGTAAAGGGACCTTGAGTAATCATATCTGATGACTTCATGGTGTTGTGACAGTGCTACAGGGCAGTAGGTTGGGCCATTTGGATGCTGGGGTGTATGGGGGTTATCACCAGTAAAAGAAAAGAGGTGATGTTGCCACTATAGAGATAGTTTGTGAGACCCCACGTGAGTACTGTGTCCAGTTCTGGAGCCCACATCTCAAGAAGGACACAAACAGGGTGGAGGCTGTCCAGAGCAGGGCAACTAAAATGATGCAGTGGTTGCGCCAGAAACCCTATGAGGAGAGACTGAGGGACCTCAGTATGTACACTCTGAAAGAGAGAGAAGGGGACATGATAGAGACATATAAATATCTCATGTGGTTAAACAAGGTACAGGAGGAGAGTATTTTCAGAGGAAGAGATACACGAGAACAAGGGGCGTGCATTGAAGCGGGAAGGGGAAATTGTGGAGAGATGTGGTGAAGTACTTCTTCACTGGAAAGAGTGGTGGATGCCTGGAGCCATCTTCCAGTGAAGTTGGTGGGTGAAAACAGTGGTGGGCTTCAAGCATGTGTGGATAGGCACAAGGGAGTCTTAGTTGGGAAACGGGAGGGAACTGAAGATCAAGTAGGGTCTGCAGTGACAGTATAGGCAAGGACAAATTGGCAGACTGGGTGGGCCACGTGGTCCTTATCTGCCATCAAATTTCATGTTTCTTTGTTTCTATGAGCAAGAGAAACCAAGACCTCTGACTAGTCAGATGTGATCACATGACCATGTGTTTTTTAGCAGGGACTCACATGGGTCCTAGTTGCAGGATTTGCAATACCAGAGAAAGGAAGTGTGTCCAGGAACCACAGGAACAACCATTCAAACAACATGAAGTCTTGCTATATTATGACATTTGCAGTGAGTCCCAACCTTCGAACTGCTCCGAGGTGAAAGAGTTAACTTTCCATGCCAGGCATGGAACGCTGAGCTCGAGCTTGGTTGAAAACTCTGTATGTTGTTCTTCAAACTCAAACTGTCAGATTCTTTACTCCTCTCACTGAACAGTCGCTCTGGAGATTTCTCCTTCGGCTCGGTTCATTTGTCGGTTAAAGTATTGTTTTCTCGATTTTACGTGAATTTAAACCCATAACTTGGTCGGTTCAGACTCTGTCTGTGGTATTGTGAGTACTAGATAGGTTTTACATTAATTTCTATTCTGTGTGGAACTTGTAAATGGTTTATCGGTTCGGTTTGAACCGATCAGGTTGTTTAAAATATATTAATCTGTCATTTAGAGTATGGTTACGGTTCTTATCGGTTCTAAAAAACGGATTTTATTACGTTTTTCCACGACCCGTGACATGGTTGGGAACTGATAAGAGGGTCTTACTGCTGGATTGCCATAAGCGGGTAAGTTTGGTTAGGCTGGCATTATGTCTGAGAAACTCAAAGAGAAACGGGCCCACTGGGTTTCAATACTGCAGTGTCTGTGGGAAGTCTTTGCTAAGGCTGACCCCACACCACCTGTGTTTATTGTCTGGGGTTTGACCACCCAATGCAGACTGCCAGATTTGCAAAAATTTTCCTGCAGCTACCCTGGAGAAGAGAGTTGGTAGGCTCAGGAAAGGAGGCCAAAAGTCCGCTGAACCGGATGGCCAGCCGGTTCAGTTCCAACCGAACGGAGGGAGTGCCCTCTGACCAGGGCAAGACTTCCTCGGGCAAAGGAGATCCGACTCTGAGAGTCAGTTCCAGCAAAAGGACTAGGAAATCAGCTGGTGTGGAGCCAAAACTTTCCTCTCCAACCGCTGAAGAAATAGCCAAAAGTGATTAAAATTGTCCAGTCGCTTTCCCGGTTCTGGCCGAACCGGCACCATCAAGTAAATCGTCAGAGTTCGGCGGTTCCACGGTTCAAGAGTACAATTTAGAGAATTTATGAACCTGAGGAGGGGAAGAGGAGTATGAGGAGAGTGAATGTGGATTTGAAAGTCTGGATGTGCCCATTGAACCGACATCTCCCCAGACAGACCTTCAGGAGTGTCTCTCCTAGGCTTTCTGAGTCCCCTTCTCATTTTATGTTTTATAAAAAGTGGTTGAAACCCTCCAGCTCCCTGTGGAGGAAGCTGTGGATGATCAAGAGGAGCCTGACTATGTGGAAATGATGGATATCCCAGAGTCTAGGAGACTGTCTATTCCTTTGCATAAATCTTTTGGGAAACAGACAGTAAAATTCTAAAACTCCTCACACTATACCTCCTGTGGATAAGAGAATGGACAAGAGGTACACATTGTCAGGCTGTGATACGGAGTTCCTTACTCAACAATGCAGCCATGTTGGGGGTAGTGCAGGCTGCAGCCTGTGACAAGGCAAATATTCCTTGGCTTCACACCCCCTGACAAGGACTCCAGGAGGATTGATGCCATGGCAAAGAAACAGTACATGGCAGCATCCTTGGGACTCAGACAGGCAAATTATATGGCTCATGTTGTAGATACCAGAAATCAGATGGGATACTGTTATGGCTCTGCAAAAGGTGGTCCCTGGCCAGCTTGCCAAGGAGCTGGAGCAGGTGGCTGCTGATGGTATTGAGGCATCCAAGGTGCAATTCCATGCTGCAGTGGACTCTAATGATGTGTCATCAAGAGTCATGGCTACATCTGTGGCACTTTGCAGAATGGCTTGGCTCAGATGTACTAGCCTGTCACAGGATACCCAGACTAAGGCCATGGATTTTCCTGTTGTGGGTAATTCTCTGTTTGGGGAGCAGACAGAGAATTACATGAAGAAAGTGGATGAGTACAGGACCACCTATAGGAGTGCACAGCCCAAGGAAAGGCAGGCCACTCCTCAAGGCAGCCTTCCAGGGGCAGGGCAGGCCTTTTCATAGGCCTTTTACCAAGCCCAGGCCTCCTCTTCCACTTCACGTCCATGGGGGTTCTTTGAGGAGAGGCAGGCGGGGCACAAGCAGGCCTGCTTCCACCCCTCAGCCTAAAGCCCCTGCCAAGCAGGCACCCTGATGGGGTTGCCAAGGCTGATTCTCACCTACTTGTAGGGGCAGGCTGGCTTACTTTGTCCAGGACTGGAAGTCTCTGACATCAGACAAGTGGGTCCTGAAGTAGTAAGCCAGGGACTGGTTCTCAGCTTCAAAAATTTCAAAGATGAGAACCAGATCCTTTCCACCTGAAAATCCACCAGAGGCGCTTGCCCTAGAGGCAGAAGTCTCTTCCCTCCTGGCTCTCAGAGCTGTGGAAAGGGTTCCACCCTACACCAGGGCAAAGGATTGTACTCCAGGTACTTCCTTACCCCAAAAAAACAGGAGAATGGCGGCCCATCCTGGATCTCAGATACTTAAACAAGCACCTTTTAAAACCAAAATTCAAAATAGTGACTCTGGGAATTATTCTACCCTCTCTAAGGCCAGGGACTGGCTAGTCCCTGGACCAAAAGGATGCCTACTTCCATATTCTCATCAGAAGCTCCCATCAAAGTACCTCAGGTTCGAGCTGCCCTCAGGCCATTACCAGTTCGAAGCAAATGCCCTTTGGCCTCACCTCTTCTCAAAGGTATTCACAGAATGCCTGGCAGTAGTAGTTGCCTCCCTAAGAAGGCAAAAGATTGCCATTTTCCTTACCTGGACGACTGGCTCATAGTAGGCCAGTCTCCAGACCAAGTCAAGTTACATCTACAGATAACTCAGCAACTACTTACATCTCTAGGTTTCCTCTGAATCTTTCAAAGTCAGTTCTAGAGCCTGTCCAGCTCCTCACCTTCATAGGTGCAGAGCTGAACACAGAGAAAGCCAGAGCCTTCCTTCCTTTGGACAGGGCAAGGACCCTGGTCTCTCTGGCCTCCTCATTCACCCTGCAGGTCTCTCGACCAGCAAGGCATTTTCTACAGCTCCTGGGGCACATGGCTGCTTCTACAGCAGTAGTGCAGGGAGCAAGGTTTCAGATGAGGGACATCCAGTTCCATCTGAGAGCCTTTTGTCTCAAAGGAAAGACCCTCTAACCAAATTGATCCCAGTAACTCGAACCCTGATCCAAGCCCTACAGTGGTGGCAGGATCAGAGCAATCTGAGAGAAGGGTTCCTTTGTCACTCAGTCTCACTCCTTAATCTTACTACAGATGCATCCCTCTTGGGGTGGGGAGCTCACATAGTCGACCTCACTACCCAGGGATTGTGGTCCCTCAGGAATCTCTGCTCCACATCAATCTGTTGGAGCTCAGAGCAGTTGTTCTAGCACTTCAAGTTTTTTCCAGATCTGTTCAGAACAAAGTTGTACAGGTCAGAACAGACAACACCACCACAATGTGGCACATCAACAAGCAAGGAGGCACTCGGCTCACGGCCTTGTGCACTGAAGCAATGAAGTAGTGGTCTCTGGCTTACTCCCTGAACACCTCCTCACGCAGTTCACCGCCCAGGCAAGGACAATGTCCTGGCAGATGCCTCAGCAGGATTTCCAAGGCCATCACGACCCCTGGTCCTGAGGTGATATTTGCCAGATGGGCACCCGAGATAGATCTTTTGCAGCCCCAGACAATCATCAACTTCTCCTTTTTGCTGCAGGCCCCAGTGTTGGGCTCAGTCCTCTGGATGCCTTAGCTCTCAATTGGGAAGGAAGTTTCTTTATGCTTTTCCCCTTCCTCTCCTCGTTCAAGTGTTAGTCAAAATCAGATCTCAATCCTGCAAGATGATTCTGATTGCTCCAGATTGGGCCAGACAACCCTGGTATCCACTCCTACTGTCCTTAGCAGTCCATCTTCCCCTGTGTCTTCCCAGGAATCACAACCTGTTAACCTGTGCTCAGGAAGGGTTTGTGCACCAGACCTCAAATCTCTCAATCTCAAGGCCTGGCTCTTGAAGAGTTAGAGTTTGCTGATCTACACCTCTCCCAAGGTGTAATGGATATACTGAAGGCTTCTAGGAAACCTTCCACCAGGGCTACCTACAATTCCAAATGGAAGAGGTTTTCCATATGGTGCTCTGGGAAGCGTATTCCCCAGAATCTGCTGATTTACCCACAGTCCTGGATTATATGGTCCCTTTAAATACTTTGGGGCTGAGACCAGCTACCATAAAGGTACATTTGGCAGCTGTGTCTGCTTTTATTTCAGCAGGTAAACCCTCTTCTCTTTCAGCTCATCCTGTATTCTCTAAGTTTTTTAGGGATTGCATCACACAACCTCCATTCAGGGACCCTGCCCTGCCTGGGATCTTAATGTTTGCATTGCTCTGCTTATGCAACCTCCTTTGAGCCCTTGTCTTCGGCAGAGCTTAAGTACTTGATTTGGAAGACTGTGTTCTGGTAGCCATCACTTCTGCCAGAAGCATAAGTGATTTAAGCTTTGTCAGTGGAGCCTGATTTTATCTCTTTTCATAGAGATAAGGTGGTCCTCAGGACTAACAGAAGTTCTTGCTAAGGTGGTTTCAGATTTCCACCTTAATCAATCTATATCTCTTCCAGTGTACTTCACCGACCATTCCTTCTCTGGCGAGAGGAGGCTGCACAGTTTAGATGTGAAGAGAGCCCTTAGTTACTACATAGAGCTGCACTCAAGGGTCACAGGTTTGACTCCTCCAACTGTTCCTCACTTACGACGAGGTTGGTAAAGGAAACCTGCCACTAAAAGATCCATTGCCAGGTGGATTGTCTCTTGTATCCAATTCTGTTATGAAAAGCTGGGTAGGGTTCCTCCCTCAGGCCTGAGGGCTCACTCTACCAGAGGTACAGCTGCTTCCTGGCTGCTGCCAGGGATGTCCTATTCTAGAGATCTGTCAAGCAGCTGCCTGAAAACAGTTCACACTTTTACCAAGCATTACTCCCTGGACATCCAGGCTAGGAGTGATGCTCGGTTTAACACAGCTATGCTTCAGAGCCTATTTCCTAAGTAGGTTCGTCCCTCTTCCATGGAGGTACTGCTGTGTAGTCTGCATATGTCATAATATAGCAAGACTTCATATTGTTTGAAGAAAAATTACTCACGTTAGTAATGTTGTTTCTTCTAATGGAGTCTTGCTATATTATGACCTCCCCCGCCTGCCCCTCTCAGAACCTCTGTTTTTGGGATGTGGGTGGGCAGTGCAGTGTTGGCACTTAGTAGATGCCCACCTTGTTATTTTCACCCCTCCTTTGGGGTGACTTGGTGTTGTGTTTTTCATTTCTGGGTCTCCTGACTTGAGTCTTTGTTTTGGGACCAAAATGTGTTCTTATGCTTAGTAGCCAGTTGGCTAGTGTAGGTTTACAGCTTCCACACAGGACCTCAGTGAGTTTAGCTTAAAGATCTGACAGTTTGAGTTTGAAGAACAACAGACAGAGTTTTCAACCGAGCTCGAGCTCAGCGTTCCATGCCTGGCATGGAAAGTTAACTCTTTCACCTCCGAGCAGTTCAAGGTTGGGACTCACTGCATATGTCATAATATAGCAAGACTCCATTAGAAGAAACAACATTACTAAGATGAGTAATTTTTTCTTTGACCCTGTAACTCAGTGATTAAAGCACCAGGATGGTATTCTGGGAGCCTGGGTTCATTTCCAATAGGTCACAGTACTTCTTTCTGAGTACAGTTTGTGATTAAATTGTTAAGCAGTGACTAATACTGCACTAAAACATTAAATTGTCATCTTGATTGTTCCTAGTTGCAGGATTTGAAATACCAGAGAAAGGAAGTGTGTCCATGAACCCAGGTCCAACCATGGGAGCTCACAGCTCAGTGGTTAGAGCACCATGATGGTATTCCGGGGCCTGGGTTCAGTTCCCAGTAGGTCTCATTATTTTTTCTCACTATAATTTGTGATTTAAGGTTAAGCAGTGGCTAATACTGCACCAGAAACATTAAATTGTCATAATTGCCGACTAACAAATACTGCTGCTTTAAGTTCTATCCATCTGCCATTAAGCCCTATCCATTTGTCAGTAAGTACCACACATGTGTCATGAAGCCCTCACCCATATGTGCCACAAAGCTCCACTCATATAGGTCATCAGCCCCAGCCATATGTGTAATTTAGCCACACTTACATGTGCCATGAAGCTCCACCCACATGTGCCATGAAGCTCCACCCACATGTGCCATGAAGCTCCACCCATATATGCCAGTTAGCTCCACACGTGTACCATTAAGCCCACCCATATGCCATTAATCCCAACTCATGTGCAAATGTAATATATTGTAGAATACTTCTTAGGTCCGACAGGTAGATAAAACTTAAAGGACACATTCATGTCCAGTGGGACCATCGTAATGTGAAAGCCATGAAAAACTTTTCCAAACAAGGTACTGGGTTCATGTGTAGTTGGAAGCCCTCCAGAGATGTAGATGACCGAGTCTGTTTATTGCAGCCATTGGTAGAACACTGTGATGTCATCGAGGAGCAAGCTGTGCTAACTGCACTGAGCCAAGCACAGCTTGTTCTCGATAACATCACAGTGCTCTACCAGTGGCTGTCATGTATTAATATTGAACAGACTTGGTCATCTATATCTCTGGAGGGCTTCCAGCTACAGGTGACCCCAATGCCTGGCTTGAAAGAGCTTTGTATTGGCTTGCAAGCTATGTCAGCCATTGTACTTCAGTATTGCCCTTTAAAACTGTTCGGTTAGTTAAACATAAAAATAGAGAGGCACACTGAATATCCTGTTTACACTAGGGGTCCTGGCAATGATGTAAGCTGAGCAGGGTTTGATTACTTGCTTGCTTACTATTTCTTTATTTTAAAATAGGACTTCAAGAAATCTCCATAGCCACCAGCATGAGGCGCCACTAACAAGAAGCATTTCCAGGTCACAGGATATGGGATTGTGAGTATAAAATCTGTGAAATCCTGCCGGAGTGTGGAGGTGGTGGTGGTGGTGGTGGTGGTGGGGGGGCTCGAGAATTCAGAAATATGAAATGGAGGGGTCTACGAGAACGTAGAAATACCAGGAACCTAGACAGGTGCTGTAGTTAAAAGTTAGTGTAAATGGATATGGAGCCCCAGGAGAGACAGAAGCATATAAACCTGTTAGAACTCAGAGCTTTGTACCAATCCTTAATGTATTTCTCTTCCTGTTAAAGACCACCAAGCAGCACTGAAAAGACAGGCAGTACAGATACCATGTGTTGCATAAAAGAAAGGGGAGGCATCAGGTCTTTAAAAGTCTGCACAGAGCAAGAAAGTTATGGAACCTGGCTTACAAATTGAATGGGGCCTGTCTGCAGCACAACTAGCAGCCAAAGAGAATGTATTTTCAGACTCACTCAGCAGGATGGGTCATTTTACTGACGAATGGTCTCTGAACCGAGAAGTGCTGAATTCAGTGTGGCAGAGATAGAGAGTATCAGAGGTGGATCTATTTCCTGACTGCTGAGAGTCTGCCCTGGGTGAATAGTAAACTGACTAGGTAGTTAGCAGACTAGGATCTTACTTGAGAGGGCTTTGCAGTAGGTAATAACCTTGAGAACAGAGCTGCTAGGCGCTAGGACTTCATGGAAAAATTTGGCTAGCAGAGTCTGGCAGGGGACTTCCACCCCTCGATGTTTCCTGCCATCAACCTCATGACGCAGACCTCGGGAGAATGCTCGTCAGTCAACTGCCATTTCATATGAGTATTTCCATCCTTTCTTTCTTTTCTACAAAATAGTATTTTTGTGTATGTCTTCTCCGACGCCTGCTGAGTTGCATAAGAACAAGTGTGATTCCTGCAAATTACAGCTCCTGCACGATGGCCATTCCCTCTGTCTGTTTTGTCTGGGACCCAAGCACAAGACCGAGGACTGTGAGGCCTGCCAGCGCTTCAACCAGGTCACACAAAACACTGTCAACTGGCCTTAGAAGCCCATATTTTGAAGCAGAAGATGACTTTATGGAGAAGGAGCTGTATAAGCTGCAGAGTTCGCGTCTTCCTCACTGGGGGTTCTTCTGACTGCCATAAGAAGAAGAAAGACAAGGAGAAGCACCGAGACCGGGATCGGCCTCCTTCCTGCTCATGGCTGTCTCGGGACCGCGGACGCTGGAGTGGCCTTCCACCAGCAAAGGGAGTGCCCCTCCGTCCAAGCCTGCTCCCACCACTGTGGAGCAGCCCTTGTGCCCCCCACCTAAACTGGTCACGGTTCAGGCGGGCACCTCTGGTTCTTCCGAGGCTTCTGCCACTCTTAGGCCCATTAAAGCAATATGGGTCTAAGTCCAGTAGCATGGCTGATAAGGACGGTCTTTGGCTCCGCTGATGACCGCACAGCCCCGCTGATAAGTTGGATGCTGGCTCCTCCGTGATCGCCCTGATAACAGGCCTGATGTTGATCCTCTAGATCAGCCACTGCCAACTGTGCTGCAGCCCTCTCCCTGAGGGTTCTCCCTCCTCTGGTCCTTCCCTCTCCGCTGTCTCTGGGTGGAACCTCCGGCTTCCCACTCACCATTCGGAGCTGAAGGGGAGGAGCGTACCATCATCACTCCCAAGGTGCCGACGCTGGCCCACACTACATCGGACGCTCCCAGGAACACGCAAGCCCCTTTGCCTGAGTGTTCCCCATCTGGGCTTGTGACTCAGAGAACCCTCTGGCCCTTCAGCACAGGTTGACCTGTCACCGACCGGACGTTACCAGGCCCTCCTTATGTTCCATCGGGTCTTCCGCCAGGTCCATCAGCGCCACCGTCGGGCCTCCTCCATGCCCCTAAGTGCCTCCATTGGGGCCTCCATCAGGCCCTCAGACACCAAGTTACCTGGCTCCAAATTACCCCGGTATCCAGTGCCAAGCTACCCAACGCCAGGTCTTCTGACACCAGGGTACCTGAATCCACATTTTTCTACACCCAACTATCCTTTGCCAGGCTACCTGATGCCTTATTACCCGATGCCAGGTTACCCATCTCCGGCTACCCACTCTGTATCAGCCCCTTTGCCTCCTCCTCCACAGCCTTAGGCGGATTTCAGGGCTATCATTCAGTCTTGGTGACATGGGGCTAAGACTCAGTACATGATGGAATTAGACAGCGTCAGCCCAGTTTGCCACCTTGACACCGGCTCTACTGGTACCTACACTCAGGTCTCTTTCTTCAGTGGAGTCTTGTCCCTCCACGTCGGGCCATGCTTTGGTCCCAGACCAGGTGGGGGCTCCACGTGCCTCAGAAGGACTCTCCTCTTAGGGCTAGCTGTCCTTCAGTGCCTCCTTTCTTAAAGTCCCTGCCTACTGCAGACCTTTCCTGTCTCCAGTGTTTCAGTCCTTGTATGTTTCACATTGCTTGGGACTCGGTCCTCAAGAGTTATTACCTACTGCAAGAACCCTCTCGAAGTAAGATAGTACAGTTATGTAAGATCTTACCATAACAGTAGATCTTGAAGAGGCTCTTGCAGTGGTAACCATTTCTCCCTCCTGCCCCCCAGTTTTCTGCTGCTGCTTTCTTCCTTGCCTGTCTTTGGCTCCAGGTGCTCACTCCTTCTCCTGTCACACTTACTTAGGTCTCCAGCGGAGGACTGCAGGGCGGGAGGACTGCCCCTATATAGTGTCACGCTGATGTCCACATGTGTGATGTCGGGTGGGGGACGGTCCCAGGCCAGACACCGCTAGCTAAAGTTTTCCGTGTTTTTCTAGCACCTGGTGGCTCTACCCTCAAGGTTTTTACCTACTGCAAGAGCCTCTCTTGAAGATCTATTATTATAGTAAGATCTTGCAGAACTGTACTTACTTACCTGTACTCATAGTTCTAATACAGTTCTCATCCATATGACCCACCCACCCTCCCTGACCAAGCTTGCTCTTCTAGCTTGTTTTCCAGCATCCAGATCTGAGAGCAGTGGGAGTTTGTGTGTGTGTGCTGTTTGTTTATTTATTTAATAAGTTAGTTAACTGGGTAGGTCCACTGAGACTCAGGACTCCCTTTTTCAGGGGCAACGGTGAACAGCTTCAGAAGGGCATGGGACAGGGAACAAGGGTGAGGGAGGGTGGCAGTGGGATGACAAAGGGAGGGTGGGGCAGTTGCAAACTAGGGGTGCCAGCTGCACACTCGAGCAGACTTAGATAGACTGGATGGTCTGTTTCTGCTGGCATTGTATATTCGTATGTAACCAGGAGATCATTACAGAGACAAAGCACAAATTACAAAGTCAGAATGTAAAGATACAAATACATACACTAATGCAAAAGTCAAGAGACAATTCAGTTATTAATAACAGTTGATCTTACTTCGAGGGTTCTGCAGTAGGTCATAACATATAGGACTCGCCCCCTGGCGTCAGGACCGCACAACAAACTTTTGCTAGCAGTGTCTGATGGGGACCGCTCACGGACATCAGCGTGACCCTATACAGTGGGTTGTCCCCATGCCTGCCTTCCAGTTCTTTCCCACTGGCCGCCCCCGCAAGGACCTCTCAATGAACGTTGCTCTAGTCGATCACCATTTTGTATAAGTATTACTTACTTATTTCTCGATTTAAAGTCCGTTTGTAATTTTTTATGTCTTCTTCTCATCCGACTCCAAAGTCGAGAAGAAGTCCGAAAAGTGTGGCGAACAAATCCCTCACGAGGACGGCCACCAGTGCTGCCTCTTCTGCCTAGGCCCGGTCACGATACCGAGGCCTGTTCTGATTGTAAACCCTTCAACGGCCACGCGTGCAAACGCAGGCAGCAAGCCCTGGAAGCCCATCTTCTAAAATCCAGAATGGCCACCTAGGAAAAGAAATGCAAAAGCTGAGGGAATCCGCTTTCTCCTTCTTTGGAGCTCAAGAAGAAAAAGAAAAGAAAGAGAAGCATAAGGAACAGGAACGCTTGGAGGACCGGGAGCTGGTTTCCTCCAGTAAGGTCGCCGGGCCCAAGAATGCCTCACTGACGAGCAAGGCCGCTTCCCTGCCGCCTTCTCTGGTAATTGTCCAGGCTGCTTCCCAAGAGTTCCCTCCAGGTACCTCTTTTCTTTTAGGCCCATTAAAACGGGCCCCAATATTACATTTAATGCAGAAAGATTTAGGATCATAATTATTTATGTCCCACAAACCGAGGCCCTCAGAGTTTCCCTGTTCAAACAAATCCAGCCTTGTCTGCACACATCCAGACTGGTGATTTGGGCTGGAGATTTTAATTGTGGAACATATAGGTCAGACAGAGATAGTAAAACTGACAACACTTTTGTGACACTTCCACTTTACAAAATAGTATATCTATAGCAAACCTAAAAGACACATATAGGCATTTTCACCCCACAGGAGGTAATACTTTTTAAGGGTCCCCTATCCACTAGGATAGATTTCATTTTGTTTCTACAGTCCTGGAACTCTCAGATATTAGCTACAAGTTCCGAATTTTCAGATCATAGATCCTCACTGTATTTATGCACATTGGGCTCAGTCCCCGAGGTGCAAAATAACTCATGGAGACTAAACAGCTCTCTATTATTAGATAAGAAAATCAAAACAGCCTGGAAAACAGAATGGCAAGCTTAGGTGGTAGTCAGAGGCTGTCTTAGCTGAGACCAGTACTTTTTAGGTGCCACTCAGTGTCCCGCATGTGTTTTCCTGCCCATGGGACTGCTCTGGTTACTGACAAGTAACCTAGGATTCTGAGGAATTCCTGAGCAGACCATTTTGTTCCTATTTGGAAACGGTATGCAGATGCCACTAGTGCATGCATCCTTTCCCAGGGTGGAAATGCTTTGGCTTGTACTGTGTCCAGTTCTACAGCTATGAATTTAAGGTTTGTACTGGTCTAGCGAGGGCTTTTCCGGTTTCAGTAGGAATGCTAGTTTCATCATCTTGTCCATTACTTTCTGGAGTGACGCTCTGCTTCCTTTTTGTTTTTCCACACGATAACCAGTCGCCTAAGTACAGATCTACTGTGAGGCCAGCTTTCTTAGTGCTACTGCCACTACAGCCACGCCTTTGTGACCACACTTGGGGCAAGACATGAGACCAAAGGGCATTGCTCTGTTCTGAACTGCTGTGTTCCCACAGTGAATCACAGGAAGTTTTTATGCGATTCTCTCACTGGAATGTGGAAACAGGACTCTTTCAGATCTAGTGATGTCAGCCAGTCTCCCTACTGTAGTGACTGGATCACTGCTTGGTCATCATTCTGAATTTTTCTTTATTTGCTTGTCGAGACACCTCAGGTTGAGTATGGGCCACCACCTCTGATTTTTTCTTTGTCAGAAAGTACCTGGGAAGAATCCCATCCTTTTTCTTCTGCTGGTACTTCCTCTATTGCACTGCCTGGAGATTATCTACCATTAACTTATCAGGGATTCGCTTTTTGGCTGAGAAGAGCTAGTGGTAGTGGCTTGCCTCTTACGCCTGTTGCCTCTGCTCTACCTGAATCTCTCTGAACCTGTATGGCTGAGGGGTGTATTGTCTCTGCTAGAACCCCCTTCCAACATTGCCTTACACAGGGTCTGTTGTAACCAGTTTTCTTTTCCATCAAAGCTTTGAAAGTTGTTTTAGTTTTTTAACTTTCGTTTATTTTATTTAATTTTTGTTGACCGGTAAGTGCACTAGACAAATTTTGTCTCATTTTCGGCATAGCCCGGGGAGGGGGATACAGACTAATGCCAGCTGACGTTGAACCAGATTAAAGCTGTTGGTGGTATTTTTAGTGAATGGAGAAAATTTGGGCAGGACATCACAGAAGTTCCTGTACTCTGTCAGTAGGGGAACCCTTGGCCGCCTGCCAGGATGGCCACCTTGGTGGATCTGGGAGGAAGGTCAGTTGTTCAGAGGCAGAGGAGATAGCCTCCTCCTCTGCCCTCTTTGCCTGAGGCTGAAATGATAGAAGCTTTGGAGATTATTGCTACAAATATTCCGAGGAATACTGTGTCTCTGATATGGACTGTACACAACAGGACAAAGATACGCCCTTGACTTTGCAGGTACAGAACTCTAATGAATACATATCAGCTGAAATTTCAGAGACACGCTTACTTACAGAACTGTCTAAAAAGAATTACGTTGCAAAAAGCAAAGAGAAGCATTGCAGGCTGAGCTGTGAGCTGTGTATCACTCCCCAGACAGCGAAACCTGCTGACTCACCGAACAGTTGAGTGGTGACATGGTCGTACAAAGGCGTATGAAAATATGTCAAAAGAAACAGCTCTGCACATGTTCTGTCGGTTGGCAGCTACAACAACCTCCAGTTGTGTGTCAAAAGCTGAATAACCTCCACTCCCAAAATAAAAATGTTGCCTCTAAAAACTGGCACCTTAGCATTTCACACCCACAAGGTCTGCCAGCACAATTAAACCCTCCAAGTACCTTTTATCTGGGAAAAGAGAGGGGTGTATTGTTCGACATCGGTCAAGCCAAAATCCCGCTTTAAGTGTGGGTCACAAACTCATCTAGCTCAGCCTACGCACCCTGAGATGTAGTCACTGCCTAGATTATGGGCACACCTCACCTAATTGTGTCAACGTATTCAAATGTAACCTCTGTGAGAATACAGGTAATGGATATGAACAATGCCCTTGGACATCCCACAACCGGAAGATTGCCCCTCACACGGAGGATTAATAAGCAAAGCTCAACAGCTTCAAGCCCAGAGAACTGCTTCTTCAGAAGCTGCAGCAGCTCTAACCCAGCCCCCCAAATAATACCTTGGCTTCTAGTCAGACTGCCAGTGACCCAGATCCTTCTGTCCAACAAGAAGGACCTCTGGCTGTGGATTCCCGGCTGAGACAACAGATCACACTGATCAAATGGACATTACTGAAGAAAGGCCTGAGAAGTAGACATGCCTCCCACCCACCCCTCCTAGCCAGGAACAGACCTTTAAAAAATTACTGCTAAAAAGAAACAGGTTGGTAAAACTTTGGTAGGCAAACTACCACAGTCACAGTAAATGAAGAATTGCTACAGCCTTTGCAATGGTGGAAGAATGTTGCCCATCTGAGAAAGGGAATTACCATTTCAACAGAATTCTCACACAGTGGTGCTGACAACAGATGCCTCCTCCAGGATGGAAGCCACATCTCAGATCTGACAATACTGGGTATCTGGAACAGATCAGAATCACAGAAAAACATAAACCTGTTAGAAATCAGAACAGTGTACCTATCAATCAGGCATTTTCAGGAAATCTAAGGGGTCAGATCCTGTAGATCAGGACAGACGAGACCTCAGCAGTGTACTATATAAACAAATAGGTGCCAGATCATCAAAATTGTGTTTAAGGAAGCACTAAAATTTGGGATCTGGCTTAGTATTTGCAAACACAGATGCCTGCAGTTCACATTGCAGGGAAGGACAATGTCCTGACAGATTAACTCAGCAGAATGGGGACTGCATCCTGTGAATGATCAGTGAAGCAATCAGGGGTCCAGGCAATATTCAGATACTAGGGTCTCCCAGAAGTGGGTCAGGTTGCCTCGGCCAGAACAAGAAGTTGCCACTATTTTGCTGCAGAACCTCATCTCGGGTACATACTTTCAGGATGCTGAGCTTCCACTGGGGCAGCAAGTTTTTTTTATTTATTTTTTCATAATTTATAGTTTTTAAGGTTTTGTATTACATACATACACTACACAGACAAATTTCCCAACTTAGCTGAGCAGTGATACCTGACTGCTCCTTGGATTACAGACTAACCAGTAAACGGACATTTTCTACAGTGATGCAGAGAAGCCTGTGATTCAAAACATAATTCACCCAATGCTGCTTCTGCACACCACTGTGATATAGAAGCCTGACTTGATAGCTGTTCAGTTCGTGAAACGCAGTAGGCTCGCTGAAATGGGGGGACATGATAGAGGTCTTCAGGTACATGAAGAGGGTAAATAGGGAGGAACAGTCAGGGTGTTTCAAGGAAGGAGGAGAGGGCCACTAGAGGGCATGGGTGGAAGCTGGAGGGGGAAGATTCAGGGAGAAAGGAGGAGGTGCTACTTCACTGAGAGGGTGGTGGAGCTATGGAATGCACTGCCTAGGGGGGCTGGAGGCAGAGACAGTGGAGGGGTTCAAGAGGGGTGGGACAGGTACAGGGAAGGGTTCTGGAAGCAAAATCCAATGCAGCAAGAATATCCGAACTGGGAAGGGAGAAGCCAGAGAAGGCGAGGGGATAGCAAGGTCAGCACCAGGGTGGGGCTGACCAAACGAGCAGACACGAAAGACCGCTCGCCTATTCTTGCTGGCATTTAGCATGTTAGTAAATGTCAAAACCCGTAAAGTGGACAAGTACTAACCATAAATAGTATACACACGATATGCAGAATCCAGTATACAATCCAAAAACAATTTGTGGAACAAGGATAATAGAACTAAAATTTGTAAAGACTGGTGATGTCTCTAAATACATTACCCAAAAGGATTCCACAGCAAGTTTCTGTATGCTTTTCCTCCTTTCTGCTTGCTACAAGAGAGTGCCACTAAAAGCAAGGGCAGACAGAGTAGTAATGATCCTGATAGCACCAGACTAGGCAAGACAGACTTGGTACTTCCTCTTCTGCAAATCTCCAGGAAAACTCCCCTTCCCAATGTGCAGGGATCTACTTACACAATCCAAGGGTCAGGTGATGCATCTGAATCTGGCATCTCTTCACTTGAGAGCCTGGTACCTGAAACCCTAGAATTCTAACCCCATGTATTTTTCTGTATTCAAAACTGTATGCAGTCTGCCTCCTAAGTAGAACTGCCCGGAGAGAATGGAACTGTACGCAAATGATAGAACATATCATTGCTCAAGACACATATTCAAACTGCTGCCCCCATCTACTGCAACATTCCATCAACGTCTCAGATTTCACACTCTGCCTGACAAGTCAGATGCCTGGAGAACTTTCTCTCGACTGTTTGCACTGATTCCAGTTGAAATAAGTATATTTCAGTATATATTTGAACTGCTGCCTTCATTTATTGTTTAATTCGTTCTAGCTATCTTTTCGTTAGTTTTTATTTAGTTTAGCAGTAAAATTGTATTTTTTCTCGTTCTTCGCGTTCGGGATAACTGGTGAGGAACCAGGGCTTTTCTAGTATTTTGGTGTTTACTTAGTTTAGCATTAGTTTCTAATACATATTTGATATATTTTCTGTGTTTTAAACTTATATTTTGAACTGATACTCGGTTTCGTGAACTGCTGACCCAGTTCGAGTTCAAAAATCCTCGGTTCTTTCTTGGATCCTTAACTGGTTCCTGAACTGACAAAAAAAAAAACGTTAGTTTGAATACTAATAAGTGGTTACTGGTTTTTCTGCTGGAAATGGAATTACAAGAAAAACAAATAAAAGACTGGTTCCCCAGGTTTTAAAAACTGTACTAAGTGTGGGAAGTGTTTGCAAAAGCTGACAGACACGATCTATGTTTAGTCTAGTAGGATCTGACCATTTTTCAGCAGACTGTGCCATATGTAAATCCTTTCCTCAAAAACTATTGAAAATAGAATGGAAAGGCTGAGGGAAAAAGTGGACAATGGTCAATCAGGCTCTAACCAGTCATCAAAAAATGCGGTGAAAACGCTTATCTACCGTTACCACCTGATAAGGGTGTTAGTGCACTTTGAAAGGGGAGTGGTCCGGACGACTCTCCGCCCTCCAAGAAATCCAAGAAAACTAAACCTTTAGAACCCCAGGTGCCTGCACCTCAAGGTTTTCTACTGTGTCTCACAGCCTGCCATCTGCAGAGGAGATAGCTCAGGCTATGAAAGTTCTGCAGGCTTTACAGGGATCTTGCCTGTTCAACCTGCTCCTCCAACGCTTGCCCCAGCTCCTGTTCCTGAACCACAGGAGCTGGAGTGTGATGACTATGGTGAGATGGATCCTGAACAGGATGAGCCCACAGAGCATGAAATCTCACCTGAGCAGGAGTTTGGTTCTCCTCCTCGACCTGAAGACTTTTCATCTCACTTTTCTTTTGTGAGAAAAATAGTGATGCCCTGGATTTGGCTACCACTGATGTGGTTGATGATGATGATGATGAGGAGGAGGAGGCCGATACTTAGAGATGATGGGTATAACACCCACAAAAAGATATATCTCCAATTAACAAGTTCTTTAAAAGTCTTGTTAAAGATTTTATGGACTCCTAACTGTGTTTCCCTACAGACAGGAAGTCTGATAAGAAATATCAGTTGGGCAGGGACGGAGCAGAGTTCTTATACTCCCATCCTGATCACCAGGGCATAGTCCAACAGGCAGCCTGTGAAAAGGCGGGTCCCTCTCTCTTCCCACCCTCCTGAGAAGGATTCCAGAAAATAGACGGTATGTCTAAGAAAGGTTATTTAGCTGCCTCCTTAGGTGTGAGGCAGGCTAATTACCAGGCGTATGCAGCACGATATCAGAAAATACTGTGGCAGTCGGTACTGGCTATGTCGAAAGGCCTCCTCGCCCTTCTCCTGACGACCTGTGAGCTAGATTTGGTCTGGAAGCTGCTAAATATCAGTTCCAGATGGCAGCTGATGATAATGTTGCCAGGTGGGTGGCTCTGTCAATGGCCCTATGAAGACTGGCATGGCTTAGGGCCACTAATCTCACCCAGGATACACAGACAAAGGCCATGGATTTTCCTGTGGAGAACAACTCCTGTTTGGTAAACACACCGAGGAGTACGTGAAAAGGTGGATGAATACAAGGCCACCTACAAGAGTAACTCCTCCAGAACAGGCCTACCCTTCCTATAGGCCTTATGGAAGGGGAGGCAGGGAAGATCTCTTATGGGAGTCTTTTCTGTCGGGGCAGCTGCTTTCAGCAACAACAGCCCCACCCACAGTGCAGACTGGGGTACTTCAGATCTAGAGGCAGGAGGGGTTCCAGAAGGCTGCCAATCTACCCAAGCTCAGGCACCCCAAAACAAAATCCCTGACCAGCTGGTCCCAGGTCGCCTCCCCAGTGCCAGTGGGGGCAGGCTGACTTACTTCCTTCAGAATTGGGTTGCTATCGCTTTCACCCTACTGTACTCGATGATCGCCTCAGCACGACTTAAGCTGGTAGGCTGGAAAATGGAATCTGATGGTCAAATCGAAGGAGGCCCTGTGGGCAGTCTCCGGCTGTGGGGTCCGCCGACCAGTTAGATAAAAATGCATGCCTTTGAGGAAGAGGCAGCTGGCTGTGGAGCTCTCCTCTCGGACGATTTTTGTTCCACTCAATCTGGGCTCCACCATCTCGGCTAATTTCGAGATGTGCTAGTCTCTCCCCACCAAGGGCAGAGACCATCGGGTTCAGATGTCTCATGGTCCTGTAAAAGGACAAGGAACCAGAGATTCTTTATCTCAGCAAAGACTTTTTGGGCTAGAGGGCGATCTCAGTCCTAGGGATCTCCAGTCTCGACTTTGGTCGAGACTGCATCTTGGCTGCCAGCCTGCCTCTACCGACTGGTTAGCCAGTCGAGGTCTTGATCGATGACATGGTTGCGATCACTCAACCCTTGTCAATCTGTTGTCACCCGATGAGGCCGACAGCTCTCTTACCAGGACCTCGATCCTGCCTCTCCCGATGAGGAGACCCAGCCTGCTAGCAATCTCATTGAGGAGCCGGTCCCAGATCCAGGAAAATCACTGGTTCCCGGTGTCTCCCGAGTGACCCCATTGGCCAGTCCAAGTGAGGTCGAGGTCTCAGACCCCTCAACCGATAGGGTCTGAAGGCATAAGCACCAAGAAAAGGCAATGCTGACATTCATCTTTGTCTTCTTCGGATGAGGAGAGGCTTCGGTGGAACTCTGTCAATGCTACGAAGACCTCATGCGGCAACAGCTGATTTTGTCCGCCAGAAATCGGCCTCTGTTTCCACACTGGCTCTTTACTTGGCTTTCGCTTCTAGGTCAAAGCCAGCTCCATCGAGACCGATTATCTTAGTTCCTCTGCCAGTGGAGCTGGCAGAACCTGCCTGTTCGCCAAAATCAACCTCTCCACCGATAGTGGTGGAGCCGCCGCCTAAACAGCCCATGGAGGGCTCCTTCAAGGAAACTCGGACTGTTCTGGGTCTTCCTCGAGCATATTGGTCACCCTCATGCCTGACTGCCCCAGGCGTGTAGAGGGAACCTTGGTGGCTGGCTGATTTATCCGGATACTGGAATCTGATGACCTGGACCTACACTCTTGTTTGCTAGACGATGAGTCAGTGGGCAGTCTGTCGATGGAGGAGGGTCCTTCATCTTTTCGGGAATTCTCCGCCTTATCTCCAAATCCTCGGGATGCCCTGGAGCCTGTCCAGAAATGGGCGGAGTACCCTCTTATGGATATCCTTGAGAGGGACACCCTGATGGAAGCCTTCCAGTGGCCAAGGCCATTGTTGGTCCGGCATTGGAGCTATGGCAGCACCCTGCCTCCTGCCCCAGTGCCATCTGACCAAATAGCCCACAAGTATGGGGTGCCTATTGGGTCCCTCTTGGGTCACGGAACACCCCTCTCAGGAGGGGTTGGTGACTGCTTCCATGTTTAGATGCACAGGCAGCTCTGCAGATACGGATAGACCTCCGGACAATGAGTCCAAGAAATTGGGCCACTCTCCCAGGAAGGTTTATGCGCCTCTTACTTCAACTCCATCAGGCAAGCTCAGCCGTCATCATGCTGATTCTGTCGTGCCCTTCTGGGCTCCTTGGATAAGGTCTCCCACACCTCCTCGGACCTTCAGCCTATGGTCAGGCAGGTCGGGACTGAGGGTCAGGCTGTTGCCCAAGCAGCAACTGCAGGCGGCCCTGGACCTCGGGAACTCTTGCGTCCGTTCGATTGGTAGCCGCGGTTGCCATATGCCGCAGGGGCTTGGCCAAGGCTCTCCACCTTCACAGTGGATACCCAGCACAAACTCACTGATGTTCCTTTCCTGGGCAAGGATCCTTCAGTCCAGGTATGAACGGTCACCTTCAGCTGATCGAGCAGTCCAGTGCCACTTTGGACTCTACTACTTCTGCTCAGAAAGACGCCCAGATGCCAAAAGCAGCAGAAGAAAAACATTTTGGCACCCTGCTCCTGCAGTCAAACAGCCCTCCTTCCAGGGTGGACAGCAACAGCAGGCACAGGCTTGGCGCCTCGGCCCAAGTCTGGCCTTCCAGTGGCCCGCAGAGGAGGTCAGAGTTCAGGCAACTTCCAGTCTGGACCCTCTTCCTCCAAGCCTGCTCAGTGATGGGCTAGAGGCTGCCACCCCTACTCCCGTCACATCAGCTCTGGGTCCTCCCATGGGAGCCAGCTCCACCACTTTCTTTCCACCTGGTCTGCTGTTACCACGGACAGGTGGGTCTTAGAAGTGGTCAGCCAGGGTCTGCCTCTGGAATTCGAGCAGTACCCTCCCAGCCAAGCCCGCGCCCACGGAAGAAAAGGGTATCAGTCCACACTCGGTCAGCTCTGAGAGACGACATAGCCCAACTCCTCCTCAAAGAGGTAGTGGCCTGAGTGACAGATTCCTCAGTCAACCCAGGGTTCGTTTCCAGGTACTTACTGGTCCTGAAGTGGATGAGGGGCTGGCACTCTATTCTAGATCTGCACGACCTGAACTAGTTTCTCAGGCCACGCACCTTCAGGATGGTAACTCTGTCCCAGATCATACCATCCCTGGAGCAAAACATGTGGTTCTGCTCACTGGATCTCCAGGACGGTTTTTTCACATCCCAATCCATCTGTCTCACCAGCGGTTCCTCCACTTCCAAACAGAGGAAACCCTTACGAGTTCCGAGCCATGCCATTCGGCCTGTCATCAGCCCCACAGGTCTTCACCAAATACATTACAGTGGTGGCAGCCCACCTCTGGCGTAGGGGTCAGAGTCTACCCCACCTTGACGATTGGCTCTTCAGGGTTCCACCCAGCAATAGGTGGAGAGGTACAGGATCTGGCCCTCCAAACCTGCGTTCAGCTTGGCCTTCTGATCAAGCGAGGCCAAGTCGGAGCTCGATGCCTTCCATGGTGATATGCTTCATTGGGGCAGAGCTTGATTCTGCCGAGCCAGAGCCCGGCTCCTGGCAGACAGGGCGGAGGTTCTCTCCTCCTTTGCCCAATCATTTCTAGTTGGGCACTTGTGCCCTGCCTGGAACTTTCTGTGCCTTCTGGGGTACATGGTGACCTGCACCACCGTGGTCCGATGGGCTCAGTGGCATATGTGCCCCCTTCAGTGGGGCTGGCGGCCCAGTGGACTCCAGCGCCAAGGTCGTTTCGACCAGCTGATCACTGTGACCCAGAGGATGTGGGACGCCTCCAGTGGTAGACCGTCCTGGATCATCTGCAGGAAGGGATCCTGTTTGTCTGCCCTAAGTCAACAGTCGCCCTGACGACCGATGCCTGTCTCACAGGCTGGGGAGCCCACATGGGGAACAACAGAGCCCATGATACCATATCAGCCTGCTGGAGCTCAGAGTGGTCAGACTGGCGCTGTCAACATTAGCTCAGCAGCTTCGGGGTCAAGTGGTTCAAGTCCAGGCGGACAATACACGACCATATACTACCTCAACAGATAGGGCTGCACACTCCCAGCTGCAGTGCAGGGAGTGCTCCACATCTGGACCTCGTGAGGTGACTGGAGGCAGTTTTCCTAGATATCTATGTGTCAGGAGCCTCAAATCAGCTGGCGGATTCTCTCAGCTGCGTAGGTGAGACATCCCATGAGTGGTCTCTCCATCCAGAGGTAGCTCACAGCCTGTTCTCCCACTGGGGCAAACCATTGGTGGACCTGTTTGCCTCCAGGAAAACACCAAGCTGAGGCTGTTTCATGCCCACCCACCTCAGCAGGGCTCGCTGCAGGGGGATGCCTTCTTGAGGCCATGGACCCCAGGCTTCTTCTACGCCTTCCTTCCATCCTCCCTTGATCCACAGGTGCTTCTCAAGGTGAGGAGGACAAGGCACAAGCGATCCTGTAGCCCCAGACTGACCCGCCAGTTCTGGTATCCAGATCTCCTCAGCCTCAGCAACAGGCTCCGAGGCGTTTTCCAGCACGCCTGGACCTGATATCAGTCAGTCAGGGAAGGTATTCCATCCGGACCTTCAATCCTGCACTGGACAGCCTGGTACCTGAGTGGCTAGAGTTCCATGCTTTGGGTCTCTGAGGATGTACTCACAGTAGTGGAAGCATCCAAGAAGGAGTCAACCAGAAGGTGCTATGCCTTCAAATGGAAAAGGTTTTCCATTTGTTATCAGGGCAAGGGCCTGGACCCTCTGTCATGTCCAGTGGCTAGCATCTTAGACTACCTTTGGTCTCTGTCCAAAGGGGTCTTCGACCCTTAAGGTGCACCTGACAGCCATCTCTGCTTACTGGCGCGGCCTGTCAGCAGACAGCACAGGAGAAAGCGGTCTGGTGCTTTTTCAAAGGCCTCGATCACATATCCCTCCGTGCATGATCCTCCACCTGTGGGATTTACTGCTGGTTTTGGCAAAATTCATGGGCAAGCCATTCGAACCGATGCACAAGTGTGAGATATCACACTTGTCATGTAAGACCACCTTTCTGGTGGCTAGCACATCAGCCAGAAGGACTGGGGGCTCCAGGCACTTTCGGTGGAGTCTCCTTACCTGGTCTTCCACAGGGACAAGGTTGTCCTGCGCCTCCACACGAAATTCCTCTTGAAGGTAGTGTCAGGGTTCCATCTCAACCAGGTGATGACTCTGCTGTGTTCTACCCAAACTATACCTCGGATGCGAATACAGGCTCCATACTCTGGACCTGAGATGTGCTCTCTCCTACTACAAGGAGAGGCAGGCGGAAGTCGGGAGAGGTTTGCCAGCTGTTTGTCACCTACGCACCTGGCAGACCTGCATCAAAGGGACAGTTGGCAGATGGACTACATCGTGCCTTGATCTCTGCTATAGGTTGGCGGGTCAGGAGCCTCCATAGGGCTAAGGGCTCATTCCACCCGCCATATTGCTGCACCGTGGCTGCTCCCAGGGACATCCTAGTCAGAAAATCTGTTGGGCTGCTACCTGGCAGACAACAACGCCTTCATCACCCACTACCACATCGACCTTGAGTCACGCCCAGATGCTGGTTTTGGGGCCTTAGTTCTCCAGTCTCTGTTCCCTAAGTAGGGGGTGTGCACCTTGCCTCCCTCCTCCCGGAGAACTGCTTGGGTCTGCCAAGTGTGGATAGAACAACATATCCACGTCCCTAGAAACACAGGTTACTCACCTGTACACAATTCTAGGAGTGGTATATGTTGTTCATCCACACTGACCCACCTGACCTCTCCGCTTCCACACACAACCTAGCTTCCAGTGGCAAAGATCTGGTATCATGGAACGGAGCCAAGGGTTATACCATCCAGGTGGGAGGAGCCAGTTTTGAGACCTTCTTGAGATTTAAATGGGAAAGGACTTGCCAAGAAGTGTGGATAAACATATACCACTCCTAGAACTACTGTTACAGGTGAGTAACCTGTGTTTTCTCCCCAAAGTGGTGTCAGAATTTCATTTCCAGTCTATCGCTTTCCTGTCTATTTCAAAAGTCAAAAACAAGTGAAGGTGAAAGAACACAAAGGGACCATCAGTTTCTGTAAGAGTAGGACTGAGGCAATAAGAGGTGACAACAACATAGAAACATAGACACAGAGAAACATAGAAAATGACGGTAGGGAGACCATGGGTCCATCAAGTCTGCTGGTGGGTTCCCCAGACGCTCTATGGGTCCTGGGACCTAGCCCCAACCCACTTCTACAAGCAGTTGTTTGTCACTTATGGAGAAGTGTCACAGGGACACGCTGCCAGCAAACAGACATTGTCCAGATGGATAGTATCCACTATGCAGTACTTCTATGTGACTGCAGGAAAGTGCCACCGAGGGAATCTGGGAACATACTGCAGGGAAACAGCAGCCCTGCTGCTGCCAGAAGAAACATACTCTTGGATGAAATATGTGGGCTGCAACCTGGGCTTCTGCCCACATTATTCATACATTACAGACCAGGTAGCCAGGCCAGAGAGAAAGCCAGGTTTGGCACCCCAGTGTTGCAGAATCTATTTCCCAAGTAATCCTAAAACCCTCCAGTCCAGGGTACTGCTTGGAGTCTGCAACAGCTGGACTAGCTATTCTAAGATATTATTGTAGAAGGAAAGGATACCATAGTATCTGTCTTTCTTCTAAATAATTAGAGCAGCTAGTAGTACAACTCTCTCTTCCCTACCTCCTTTTGTCGGATTATTATAGGTTGGTTAGGTAGGTGTTACATGGCCACTCCAGCTTCGCTATACATACACTGAACATTTGCCTGTTTCAATTTATGTGCTTTAAATGTTACTTAAAATGTGTTTGTACAGTTAATATTTCACAATGTTATTCAATTCTAGTTGGTAATTTTTTTTTTGCAGTTGCCATTGTTTTTTTTAATTAGGTCTCAGCTACAGCTGGACTCTTCAGCAGAAGACCTGTTAGGGAAAGGCTGTGAGCACGAAACTAGTCCAGTGAAAGATTTCACTTAAAAAACATTCTAAGTTTCAGGGCAAGAGGATGCAGAGTTGTATTAGCTGTTCTAATTACTGTATGTAGAAGAAAGACAGATACTGTGGTGAGAGTATCTTTTCCTTCTTGTGGGTGACCTTTTGGAGGGCAGACTGATGACTGCCTGCGCTGCCACTGTCACCGGTGGTCAGCCAGTCAGAGAACGGACAAATGTTTGCCCTCGCTTTCCTACACCAGTATCGCTCCATGGTCAGCCAGTTGGAAAGTGGTTGAGTGCCTTCTTTGTGAATGCCAATGTCATTCTCTGATTGGCCAGTTGAAGAACAGAAGAACAAGTTCCTTCACGACTAACACTGATGCCACTCTGTGGACGGCCATTTGGCAGACAGATGAGTGATGCAAGAGGACTGTTTAGGTAACCAACGTCTCCTCGAAAGCAGTTCTTTCTCTTAAAGCAACAGTGAAATGACACCAGTTTTCCAAATAGCTAGTTTCAGCTACAGCTAATAAACATATCAGCATACCTGTCAGATCTACTTTTTAGGTACTTTCAGTGCTGTGCAGTCTGAGTTTTTTCTTTCTTTCTATTCTTATCCTTACCAGATCAGATCTACAGTGGTATTTCTATGCCAAATGTGGCGACCATCTTTTTTCTTGACATGAAAACTGCAGTGGTATTTCTTCACCAAATGTGGCGCCATCTTTTTTTTGAGATAGAAACTACATTAAAACATTTATAAAATACTCAGATATTGGTAGAACTAGATGTAACCCTCCACCCCGGCCACTTGTTTAACTAGTAAGCACACCTCCCATATTTCTGTCTAGGGTTAAGAGAGGGTGGGGGGTACAGAAACAATATTTACAGACAACTGACCATTACTAAACCCAGGTCCTGAAGAGAACTTTGCTAGGGGCTATGCTAGGTCTGTACTTCTGAGGGGTACCCAGTAATTCCACACAGGAAGCAGCAACAAGATTATTCATACCAGGTTGGGGTCCTAGAGTGTGGCTTTATTCCAAAGTTGGTACACAGAAGCAAAGTGGACCCCAAGGGTTTACACTTAGTGGCACTAAGCAATGCAAAACAACATCATTAGCAGACAGAAACGCTAAACTTACCACGTTACATAGGACTTCAAATCCTTTTCAGCGACAAAGCCTCAGCTGAAACACACATCTCTTCTAGCGGCTGTTGCCAATGGAGGTACACAATTTCTTCTAGTGGCAATGGCCACAACTTAGAACATTTCCTTATGGCATAGGATTTAAACCTTTGGCAATGTGGTAGCTAGCTACGACGGAGCACACTGGTGCTCAAAATTAGCACAAACCCACAACAGGGGGTAAACTTTGTCTTCAGGCATTGGCCACCATGTCCTGAATAAGCAGGCACCCTTGTGGAATCTGTAGTGCTGAACTGGTCACTCCAGATGGGGGTTGCCCACCTTTTGCTCCTTCAGTTCATACCAGCCATTCTTTCAGAGTTACACCTCAACATTTAGTAAAACAGCAGAACCATGCATCTTTAAGTGTCTGGCACATTCAGCATTAGAAGAAACACTACTTCTGAGTGCAGGTTAAAGTCCTGAACAGTGTGCCAAGTCTCACTGGGGTCTCCACTATTGTCAGCCAACTTTAAAAAGGATGAGAACAGTCTCAAACAGAACTTGGTGCATAGGTCCCTTTGTTAGAGTACCCGAAAAGAAAAAGCAGGCACATTTCTCCTGGAATACCTACGTCACATTACTCACGGTTGTCAAACAAAGGGCAGCTTCAAATGTCCTGGATCAAATCAGGGATTGCCCCTCAGATCCATTCTACAGTCACTCCTCATCTCACCGGGGATGAGGAGTAAAATCAGGAACTCCTGCTAGATGGTTTCCACCACTTCTACAAGGCAGGTAGATGGTTCTCAGACTAGGGTGAGAAACAAGTAGTCTCCTCAGAGCCCACACTACAGCTCTTCACTCCTCCAATTGCTCACACTGATCTCCACTTACAGACTGTCTGACACTAACTAACTGAACATTCTAAAACTCCCCACTCACAGCTAGCTACTGTGGCTTATGCTGCTGTGAGAGTTCTAAATGACATCACCTCTCTCCTCTCAGCTGAGACCAAGTAAACAGAGAGGGAGCAGGTGAAAATCCATTTAACTAAGTTATTCACCAGCTGCCTTCCCTACCTAGCACTGACACTGATGGGATTCTAGTAATCCCAGGGGACCGGGGTTATATAGAAAATACCACCAAAGAAAAGTGGAAGATGCCTGGAATCTTTCATAGTGAAAAAATGTAGGGTCAGCTTTTTGCCCAGTGACTTTGTAGTAGCACTGCTGCTTAAAGAGAGACTGTCAACCCCTTAGGCCTCAAAATATCCCTAGTTTAAAACACATTTTACGATTGATCACATTCTATAGAGATTGTGTATGTAAATGGTAGTCTGATTCCAATTCTTTTATTCCTCTGAAAAGTGAATAACAGACTGCCCACCATACTGGTGTTACCACACAAAAACAGTTGTTCACATTCCCTGGATCAACTCCCACTGCATCCTTCCTAGACTTGGGAACACTCCCAACATGGTCTGGCCACTCATGGTGCAGTGGCAGGAGGGGAACCTATTGAATCATGAGTGCATGTACTGCTTGGGTTTTTTCCTAATGTTCTGGAAGTATGTAATAAGATTAGATCAAGGATTTAAAACAAAAGGTTGGGTATAATTACACCATTAGCGTGTATTTCTGTTCTACTAAGAAAAGAAGCAGATAAACCAACCAGCAACATCAATGGCTTTTACAGAACATAAACAATCATAAAATGTGGTGTTTTACCTAGAAATAACAATGTAAAAAGGTTGACAGTGTCCCTTCAAGCCTTTTTCCTATATATTTACAATTCTTCTAACTCTACACCACCATGGATCACCACTCAAGTGAAATTACGACTGAAAAATTAAATTAGAAAATGTATAAATGTTATCTCTTGTTAAAGATACAGTATAAAATAACGCTCCTGCCAGGATTTGAACCCATGATCTCTGGATTATCAGCCTGTCGACCTTTCCTCTGCACTGCCAAACTGAGACAGCTGTGAATAGAAACTTCTGTGATCTAGTGCCTTTGAGGTTCTCCAAGGGAAGTTGGTTGCCTAACCATTCCTCTACCATGAGGTACTGCCTTCATAGCCAGTGCTGGTGTCCTCACTGAGTAATTGGTCATCCGGTGGACAGGTGACTGTCTCAACTGCCAGCACCACTGTCACTTCTTGGTGGTCAGTTGGCAGGTTAGGCAGTGATTGCATTCACAGCTGTGGGTGGCTTGTGGTGGTATGTACATGCCAGGTGGCCCTTCCCTCCTCGTGAGCTGAGCCTCCCTCTGCCATGATGCACTTGGGTTCTTTCTGGTTCCAGTCCAGGACACAGAGACGTGGATTCTGCCAGCTTCCATCTGAGTTTTATTCCTTTTTTCTGTAGAGCTTTTTTCTTGCTCGATTTATGTCCAGCAGCACTCTCCCCACCAGTGACCCCCTCATGGACCTTACAAGTTTTCCACCACTTGCACAGGACCGTTATTTGATGGTTGGCCAGCCATGTCAGTTGTGCAAGATCCTGTAGGGAGTGCCGGCTTGGATGGCCAGCATTTTCCTCCTAGATTCCTGGTTTACACACTGGAGTGCCGTTGTGCAGTCATGCAGCCTTGCATGCCTCTGCTGGTTAATGTGAGGCATGACAGGTGTCTGCGGCAACCCCACCTCCTCTCGCTGGTGTTCCCCATCAGTGTTGCCAACTAGTCTTCATCAGTCAGCAGTCATGCTACAGGAGCAGCATCCACACACACCCTGCCCTGAGGAAGCAGAGTTGTCCTTGAGACACCCAGTCCTTCCTTCCCCGACTGGCCTCTCGACCCACGCTAATTCCCAAAGTGGGTCCCCAGCCTGTGAGTGTTGATGCTACCACTGCACCGATGGGCCAGCAGTAACTATTTCTGTATCTGTGTGATCTGGTAGACAAAATGTGAACATTGTGTTTTGTTTGAATTGCAGAATGGAACTGAGATCCCAATGATTTTTGAAGGATTGAGGTTGTGGGGAAGAAGAGCAGGGTGATCTAGGTTTTGAGGAATCAGATCAAGCTGATTCATCTGGCCACAGGCTGTGTCCTCTGTTCTTCTGGAAGACTCTGCCGAAATGGTGAGTTGCAGTGGGTCTCTGACCAAGGAAAAGCAAGTCATGTACACGTGGAGGTGAAACCATAAGATCTGGTTTTTCAGTCCATTTTGGGGCAGTTTCTGAATCCAGATGTCCACAAACTTACTGTGTCTTGTTCTGTCCAAGGTGGACTTTACTCTCAGTAGAGAGCAAACTATTCCCAACCTATTGTCCTTGCATTATATAAAGAAACTAGGGACTTTTGTCCATATTGAATCTGTATATTTAATTGGTTTGCAGACACTGTGAAACTCTACATTGTCATTTACTTCTTGTAATATAATATGGTGGTACTATGGGTAACTCTGGATTGCAGGTTTAGTGCTGGTGTTCCAGAATGTAAGGTTCCCTAGAGACCAACTTATTGCCCAGTCCATATTCAATTTACAACGCAGGTGAAAAAAAAATCACATTGTTTGTGTTGGCAAGGGAAGCTGACCTATCTAGGGCATGGATATAGTTCACTGTCCACGATCTGGCAGTTGCAGTGGAACAGTCTGATTTGCTGGACATCTATGGCTAAGCTCCAACCACCACCCAGGTAGTATATCCCCCTACTCCGCTCCGTGACATCAGATCTTTCTTTCCGCAGGAAGAATAGATCACCTCCTTCGCTACCTCTGTTAGGATGTAGTGCACCATAGGCAAACTTTGTTTTTGAAGTTTTACTATTATTGAACTTTCTTTCCTCGGTCTGCCCCCATAGATCATCGATGCAGCAACGGAGACTGGGGTTCAAGGTCTGCATTCTGTCACAGCAGAAGATGTCAGTCACTAACCTGCACAATATGTGCAGGTATAGCCTGGGTGGGCAGCGCAACATGACCGAGTGCAGTCTTTGTCTCAGCATGCTTCCTGAAGCTCTGGCTCTTGCTGGGTCAGCCTTTGAATGTCGAATGGGATCCGAAGAACCACCTAAAGGACTGCAAGAAGGCCTCATCTGCGGCTGGTCTGCATAGCAGTGATTCACATTTGAGGTGGTAGAGGGCTGCCACAGTGGGCACCTCCTCAGTCTCAGCGCTGTTCCCGGCTGGGTTAGCGTTGGAGGGTCATTGCAGGAGGATTCCAGGATATGTATGGTCTTCCAGACCATGGGGAGAGACCCTGCCCCTGCCTGCCGTGGTTCCAAGCACAAGCACTGCCAGTGCCGGTTGTGGACTGGGAGACACCGAGGTCTCCGGTACCTTGACTTGCCTGACTGCTCAGCGGTGGTCAAGTGCCTTTTGGTTGAGGGCTGGTTGAACAGGTCAAGGGCTCTTGATTCTTGAGCTGGTCAACTTTGACTCAGTCAAGCATGCTATGAAGATTTTCCTTGAGCCTGTTGACCAGCCATCAGGACGAGGTTGAGGATTTGACCTCGCAGACCCTGGTGCTCCTGGTCCTCATTCAGGAGGATGTAGATTGGTCATTGTCCCTGTTCGGTCCTCTGTGGGCTCAGCCTCCACTGGCGGTCGAGCCTTCTGCTCCGATGCTACTTAATGTTGGCAGGCGTTTGGTATACCACAACCAGCCAGAAGTCTCCTAGCCATTGATCATCAGTCGATGGTCAGGGTTGTGGTCGGCGTTCTCGATCCCGCTTGACTGGAGGCATCCCTGTTGGCGGCTTCTCAACTTCCCTTGACCTCTGGCAGGAGAGGCGCTATAACAAGCTGCGCTGGTGATACGAGGTGCTCCTCTGGCAACAGCCATAGCAGGGCAGGGTAGGGCTCTACTCCCTGGACCTCCAGTCAGTTGGCAGCTGCCAGTCGTGACCTTGCTAGTCCACACCAAGCAGGTGCTTCCTACAGCTGCTTCTCCACTCCACTCAGTGGACCTGCTGCCACCACAGCCAACTGTGTGCTCCAGCCAAGGAGGCTCCTTCGTCCACCGGATTGTCAGGCTGGTTGTTGGTGCAGATCACTCAGGTCTAGGAGTTCCTGTGTGGTCCATGGCAAGGAACAGTCCAGGGCTGTTTCAAGGAGTCCTCAGGCGACACTGATCATGAGTCCATGTCCTCCTCAGGGACCCTTCTCCTCCTTCTTGACCGGGGATTGGTTGAGGAGCTGTCCACTGAGCAGTGTGCTTCTCTGTGTCAGTCCTGCTAGAGCCAGTCCAGAAAAGGGCTAAGTACCTCTTTATGGACATTTTGGATAGGGGATGACTCCCCAGGATTGCCTTTCCCATGGCTGAGCCATTTTGGGACTGGCCCTGGGCTTTGGCAGCGCTCAGCAACCTGCACAGCAGCTGCTGCCGTATGGTCCTCAATTATGCAGTCCCTATGCTGACCAGCAATTGGCAGTGATGGTCATCAGAGACCAAGGTCAATTGCTGGCTAAACACCAGCTCTAGATAGCCTTGGACATGGGCAATTCATGTGCCTGTGCCATGGCAGCCTCCATCTTCCTGTGGCTGCATCTGTCCACCTTCATGGCAGACACCCAGCACAAGCAGGCTGATGTCCCTTTCTTGGGAGCGGACCTGTTTGGCCCTGGAGTGGAAGGACAGCTCATCTGTATTGACAAGTCCAGTGCCACCCTGGATTCTGTGGCATTGTCCCAGAAGGACCTGAGAAAGCAGCCTAGAAGCAGGCTTCCCAATAGGTTCATAGGTGAATACAGATTGAGGGACTAGCCCATTGTGACCTCGCCACCCTTAACTTGGGTGGAAATAGTATTTAGATTCTCCCATATGTAAGTCGAAGTTCTATTAAATTGCTGCAGGTTTGTACTTTGCACTACCTCCCGCGTGTAAGGCATTCCAAATAGGACTATCCTCTGTGTAAAAAAGATTTCTTTTGACAGTGTTATTTATATGGGCTCTTAGCTTCATTTTATGAGATCAGTATTGCTTACAGAAGGGAGCCAGTCCATACATATAGTTTCAAATGAGACCTCATCTCTTGTGGCTATTAGACATAAGTCACCTCTTAATGAAAGATATTAAGAGAAAAAGGTTCAATTTTTGTACTCTATCTTCATGTGAAAGTGAATTTAAATTTGTAATGTGTTGTAAATCTCCTCTGTACTTTTCTAGGACTGCTTGTCCTGCACCAGTGTTGGAGCACAGAAGGGATGAGCAATAATCAAAATGTGATCTTACTATACTGCTATATATAGGTATTAATACTTCCAGCTCCGACATTTTTGAAAATACAATTTATTAATCAGTGGCATTTTTTACTGTTTTATTGGTGTGTTCAGAGAATTTCAGATTATTTGTAATATAGACACGAAGTCTTTTAAGAATTAACCTTACTTAGTAGTGCATTGTTTATGAAGTATTATACAATGGCAAGAAAGAATCTTGGACTGTGATTGGTCGTTTGGGCTGGACCCATGGCGATCCCAGCATGACGCCACAGGTCTAGTCTCAGCCTCACTGTGAACCAGTATGGATGATCTGGAGATGAAGCACTACCTTTTTTTTTTTTTTTTGCATCGCTTCTTAAGAAACAAAAATATTTTCCACACTAATAAAAACATTCTTTAAAATTATTTTTTATTTTATATATAACAACGAGCCATTGTATAATAGCAATAGTGCATTCCAGGGTGTGTGTCTGTTTGGGATAGCATGCGCCTGGGGTATTGATGCATCAGCCTGCTCGTGTCAAACCCCCCCAGGCGTGGCGTTATCCCAGCACCCATACACACCCTGTCGTGCATTATTCCTTTAATCAGCCATTCTATTATTTTTCCAAAATGCATCACTTTGCATTTAGAAAGATTAAAAGTTAGTTTATTCAGTATTAGCCCAAATGGATATACTATTCAGATTAGCCTGTAGTTTCTGTGCTGAAGTAATATCATGTACAGTGCCACCCAATTTGGCATCGTCTGCATTATTTATTTAGCCACACTCCATCCGTGGCAGTCATACTTGATATAAGGACATTAAACAGAATTGGGCTCAACGCTGAGCCCTGAGGCACACCACTAGTGATCTCACCCAGGAGGACTGTACCCCTGTATACTGACCTGCTGATGTCTATCAGTTAACCATGATGAAATCCACATTATAATATTTTTTGAAGCTTCATATTTGCCAAATATTCAATCAAGATTTTATGAGGCACCAAGTCAAAACCCTTTTCATAATCCAAGAAAATAACATCTACAGGAAGGCCTGAATCTAGTGCTTCACTAATAGGTTCACAAAATTAAATTACTTTGGCAAGATCTACCCGGTAAAATCCATACTGAGTTATATCTGACTGTCCATATTTCAATATATGCATGCTTATTTTATGGGAGAGAAGTTTCTCCATAGCTTTACCTATGCAGGATGTTAGACTAATTGGTCTGTAGTGTAACATTCTGCTTAGCACCACCTTATAAATAGGGATTACTAAAGCTTCTTTCCATTCTTTTAAAACTACTCCTGTAGTATTAGATTTATTAAACAGTAAGGTGAGAGCACCAACTAACTGGTCCTTTCAGTGACAACCTCCTTGGCAACAGCCACAGCAGGGACAATACAGGTCCAGCATCTGAAGCCCAAGCCCTGAGGCCAGGGTCCTGAAAACGTGGGAGCAGGGTGGTGATGCCCTCTGGCTGGAGTCACCAGTGTCCCCAAAGCTGCCCAGTGATGGGCTGGGAGGTGTCATCCTCCACCCGTCCCTGTCGCTGTCTGCCCTCCCAAAGGAGGTTGGCTACGCCACTTATTGCCACGCTGGTCCGCCATCACAATGGACAAGTGAGTGTTGGACATAGTGGACAGAGGGTTGCCTCTGGACTTCTAGGCTCTCCCACCTTACTGCCTTCATGCACCTCAGGAGTCCAGGATGTCGAGGACACACTGTTCACCCTTTGGGAAGGCATTGCTCAGCTCCTTGTAAAAGGGCAATAGCTCTGTGTCCCAGAAGCCCTGGTCAGTAAAGATTACATGGCCAGGTACTTCCTGGTTCTGAAACCGGGGTGGGGGGTTGGAAGGGGTCTGGAGCCCATATTGGATCTGTACAATATGAATCCATTCATGCAGAAATGCAAGATCTTACTTCGAGGGAACTCTTGGCAGCAGTTAACACCATAAGGGCTATGGTGCCAGGCACTAGGACCCCAATGGAAAACTTCTAGTTAGCAGTCCAAGGCGGGGACCACCCTCTGATGTTGTCCCCACCCCAATATCCCTATGGTATAAAGGGTGGTCCTCCTGCACCACCTGCATTCATTTCCTGCCATCGACCCACTAGTATCGGCTCCCTGGATGCCTCTAATCACAGTTGACCGCTATTTTGCGCCCATACAGTTATCGTCTCATTTGTTTTTTCTCGCTTTAGTTCATATTTCATTGCATATCTTCTCCATCCACACAGTGGCCCAAGTCTAATGTGCATTCGCAAGCAGATCCCCAACGAGAGATGGCCATTCGCTTGTCTAATCTGCTTGGGCCTGGGCCACAAGCCGGATGACTGCCCACACTGTCAGAAGTTAAACAAAATATACTCATTCACTGCCTCAAATCCTTAGAGGCCTGTTTCCTGAACAGCAAGTGGCTGCTATGCAGAGGACCTAGTCTGAATACAGCTCTTATTCTTCAGCCAGGACTCCTCCCCAGAGAGGAAGAGATCGAGGCGGAAACACCACCATAAGGACAGGGATCAAGCCAGGTCAGAGTCCTGCCCTCACGCCCCTCACAAGACCTCCGTGGAGGTCGGAGTCAGTCCCCTGCCACCATTCCTTAACCCTTCCGGGCGACTGCCAAGAAGACTGCCGCCTCTTCCCATCCACAGGGCAAAGAGTCTTCCAGCCATGGGCGTTCATCCGCCCCTGTGTCCCTGGTTCTAAGGCCCCCAAGCTATTGCTTGGTCTAAGCCAGATGGACAAGCATCTTCTTCAGGCCAGAAGTCGGATTCTTTCACTCGTAAGACCTCAGGGTCATCAGGCAGGTCCAAAGGTCGGGCGACTCCTCCAGGCGCCAGGACACCAAGCATCCCCAAAACCTCCTCCGCCTGTGGAAAGGGCGGCGACACGCCTCAGAAGGTCATCAGACCACAGAACCTTCTGATTCTGCTTCAGAGCGGACCAGACATCCCTATACAAACAGCCATCTGCTCCTAAAGAGCGTGTGTCGGATCAGGCGACATGTCATACGCCTAAAGACTGGACGCCTGGGCCTATCGCACTGTGGGTTGAGCCTTCACCTCTGCCTCTTCCTAAGATGCCGGATGTCCATCCTCCAGAGGACAAGGCATCGACAGGAAGGTTCCATCAAACCCGACGCCTGAGGGCATGGAGCCTAGGGATAAGGTGACAGCACCAGGCACTCCACAGAAGCTGTCACCAGAACCCCACCAATGTCCCCACCCCGCCGCCAGCACAGCCAGTCGCTCCACTGATGGAGGTAGGGCTTTGTTTAATTCCTGGTGGAATACAATTAGTGGGATCTGTTACAAAGACCACGGAAACCATCCCGCCCCCTAGAGGACTCTGGCCCTCCTACAGAGCCCTCGCCTCAAAGGACCAAAAGGCCCTTCAGCGCCTGACTGCCTGGTGTCCGGGGATGATGACTGGGCGTCATCTGCTCCCAGTTACTGTAGGCACCCGTCGTCCATTCCCTCCTCTAAGGGACATCCGCCATCTTATTCTGGGGAAGGCGCAGGGGCTTCTCTCCTATTACTCTTCTGAGGACAAGTTGCCTTTGCCCTCACCGGACTACAAGAAGGACCCTCCCAGGTGACCCCCAGGCAATCCGTCCTTCCTGGACATGATGCATCACATCTAGGCCCTCAACCAGTGGGACAGGAGGAGCTTGACCCTGAGCGTCACTAGCTGGCCAAGTTCCTTGGGGCAAGCAACCTAAAACTCTTGGTCATACCTCCGTTTGTGGAGCCTTTTCAGGATGTAACCACGTTAGTCTGGAAACATACCTCCGCCACCTCGGCCGTCCCTAGGAAGGCAGACCACCTATTCAAAACTCCTAAGGGGAGACTCACCTCTGTGAGCAACCAAAGGCGGACTCTGTGGTACTCACTGCAGCACATGGCATGGCACAGCAGCTGAAACACACGAGTTCACAGCCTCTAGACCCAGAATCTAGAAGCTGGATCAGATGGGCCAAAAGTTTACTCATCTGACCACCTGCACAGTCAGATCACAACATTTTTTGTCTCACATGGTCATGTACCAAAACTCCTTGTGAGACAAGGCCTTCAATTAATCAAGGTCCAACCTGACTCAGATAGCAAATCTGAACTCATGACTACAGTACAGTCCGGCATTGGCGTGAGCAGACGCATGGGAGCTCCTGTGACTCAGCAGACTGACTGCCAGAGCAGCTGCCATGGAGTGTGCATGACACGCCTGGCTGTAGGTCTCTGGGTTCGGCAAGACCTACAGGATGCCATTCTGGATGCACCCTTTGAAGGGTTGGTCCTCTTCAGCCTGGACACGAAAAATTGATTACAGCCCTTCAAGACTCTGGAAAGAAGCCCGGCCTGGTGGCGCTGAGGGATGAGGACGGACGCCACACCTCACACCACACCAGCGACTTGGGTTTGGGGGGCGGAGGTCGGAAGGAGGAGGGATGGAGTGTCCAGAGGACAGCTCTCCTCTCCTGGGGAGGGATCCAGGGGCTGCTCGGTGTCCTGGCGGCCCCTAATGGAGATCGAGGGCATTGCAGGAGCAGCAAGCCAGATGTCAGGGGCAAGCATGGCAGACACCAGCAGAGCAGTCATGCAGGCGCATTGCACAATCGTACTGCGGGGCAAACAAACAGAAAATCCCTCCACCTCTGGGTGAGGCGATGGCAACCACCAGTGGTCCTGGCCACACATCCAGTGTTGGTCGCTTTCTCCAGCTCTCCCCTGGGAACTCTGGGCCTCTCTGTCAGGCTGGGTGGGAGGTCCCGGTCCTGATACCAATGCAGTGCGGAGGAGCAGTTCAGGTGGGTGGTGGAGCCATGGAACCAAGCATATGTTGCCTGAGAGAAGCCCCGTAGGTGGGTGCATAAAGAGAATCAAAAAAAAAAAAAAAGAACTCTGGAAAGGCGGTCTCTGATGTCCATAGGATGTACGGGTCAGAGCCAGCTAGCAGTAGACACTGTCCCTTTCGTAGAACCAAGGTCACCAAGTCTGGTGTCAACAACCACAAAAGGAAGTTTCAAGCGAAGGCCCTCCACTCTTCCAGCTCCCAGGGCCCAAAAGCACCAGAACTGCCAGACCTCCCTTTCCTGCACCCTCCACCTCTGCATGACTCCCTGCCAGCCCTCCCTCCTCCGCAGAGGTTCAAGGAGGCGGTAGGCGGGAGGTTGTCCCTCTACCTCAGTGGATGGTCCAACATTATCACCAATCAGTGGTTACTCCAGGTCATCGAAAGAGGGTGTGCTCTGGAGTTCATGCAGATTCCACGGGCAACCCACCCATTCCCTCACTGCTCCCCATCCCACGCCAGGTATGATAAGGGCAGAAATCCAGACCCTGCTCGAGAAAGGGTGATTCAGGTGGTAACCCCAGTCAAGAGGCATGGGATACTATTCCCACTTCCTCTTAGTTCGAAGAAGACATAGGACCTTAGCGCCCCATTCTCGATCTGAGCCAGTTGAATACTTTCATCGGTACAGAAGGTTCAGGATGGTGCCCTACCGGGCTTGTTTCTTGATCCATCAAGGAAATTGGCTCTGCTCCCTGGACATGCAGGATGCTTATATGCACATAAAGATCCTGCTGTTCCACAGGAAGTACCTCCGCGTCACCTTCCAAGGAGAGCATTTCAGTTCAGGGTGCTGCCATTTGGTCTCTCCTCGGCACAGAGAGTTTTTACCAAGTGCCTGGCTATAGTGCGGCAACCCTCAGGAGAAGGGGCCATTATGTTTACCTCTACCTGGACGACTGGCTTCTTACAGCCTTGTCAGAGGACCAGCTGCATCAGTCAATATGGGAGACCTTCAGCCTATTTCAACACTTGGGCCTCATCCTATCAGCAGGAAACTACAGACCAGTTAGTTTGACCTCAGTGGTAGGAAAATGATGGAATCACTTCTGAAGGAAAGAATTGTTGAGTACCTAGAGGCCAGTGGGGCTGGGACCCAAGGTAGCATGGATTCACAATGGGAAGGTCGTGTCAGACGAATCTAATAGATTTCTTTGACTGGGTGACCAAAGTAGTAGACCAGGAGAGGCTGTGGATATGGCTTAGCTAGATTTTAGCAAGGCATTTGATAATCCACAAAAAGATTAATACACAAGTTAGCCAGCCTTGAGTGGGTCCCAAGGTGGTAGCCTAGATAAAAATTGGCTAGACAACAGGACCAAAGGGTAGTAGTAAATGGAGTCCACAGTGAAGAAAGGAGGTTACTAGTGGGGTACTGCAGGGTTCAGTACTGGGACCGGTCCTTTTAATGTCTTTTATAAGTGACATTGAAGAGGAACTGGAAGGAAAAGTATGTCTGTTTGCAGGCGACACAAAGATCTGCAACAGGGTTGATACACCAGATGGAGTGGAAAGGATGAGAAGGGACTTGCAAGGTTGGAGGAATGGTCAAATGTATGGCAGCTCAGATTCAATGCAAAGAAGTGCAGGTAATGCACCTGGGAAACAAAACCAGGGAAGAGTACACAATGGGGGTGAGATACTGACAACAGTAAATGACCTAAAGGTGGGCAAGCAATGTGAGAAGGCAGTAAGCAAGGCTGGGGGATACTGGGATGCATAGGGAGAGGTATCAATAGTAGAAAACAGGAAGTTGTTATCCTCTGTACAGACAGTTGGTGAGACCCCATCTGAGTACTGTGTGCAGTTCTGGAGACCCCATCTCTGCAAAGACATAGACAGAGTGGAGGCTGTCAGAGGGCAACCAAAATAGTCTGAGAGTCTACACAGAAGACATCTGAAGAAGACTAAGGGGCTTAATATATATACCCCTGAGGAAAGGAGGAAGAGAGGGACATGATAGAAACTTTCCAGTACCTCAAGGAATCAACAAAGTCCAAGAGGGTGGCATCTTTCAGAAAAGATATGTGCAAGAACAAGGGGCACAATTTGAAGATAGAGGGGATGGCTCAGAGGTAATGTGAGTAAGTATTTTTCACAGAGAGGGTTGTGGATGCGTGGAACAGCCTCCCTGAGGAGGTTGTGGAGTGTGAGAACAGTGGAATTCAAGAATGCATGGGACAGACATAAGGCAGTCATAGTGGGAGTAGGAGGAAGTAAGCTGTTGGTCAACTAGGATCTGCAGCTTATCTGTTAGGTAGGAAAATGGGCAGACTAAGCAGGAAATACAACCTAGTTTTGACTTTTTTCCCCCAATTGTTTAACCAGGTGAGACACACTAAGCTGAAAGCTTGTTTACAGGTGCAACCTGGGAGCACAGGAAGTTGTGACTTGCTGAGGGTTACACAGTATGCAAGTGGGGACTGTGGGATTCAAACCCAGGTCTCCAGATTTGCAGCTCAGAGCCTTAAAACACTACACTATACTGCCTCCCTTCATCAAAACAAGGTTAAAGACATGTCAAACGGACACTAATGTTTCTTTAAACACCTTATAAAATTGTGCAAAGAGTTCTTTATGACTGCTTCAACCTCCTGCTCCGATATAAGGGCATCTCAACATTCACTAATCTCTTGAGGTAACTTAGGAAGGTCCAAGCCGACTCAAAATCTCTTAGTGTGGGTCTCTCCATCAGCGTCTTGTTTTGTTTCCCGTAAAGATCCTGATAGAATTCCCTAAAACTATTTGCTTTTTATGAGACTTAGTCCATGCCTTAGTAGGATCCTGTTATCCCGAAATTTTAGAGCTGTTCTGTCTGCCATCTCTTTTGTGACCTGAAGGCTAGCAGTCGAGCTGCCCTGCCACTGACCTTGTGATATTTACTTACTCCGCAAAGCGCACACACCTTCTCCTTTCTTCCAAATCTTTTAACTCTTGCTGTGCCTGTGTTAAAACTCTCACTATTTTACTATTCTAGTACTACGTTTATGTTCCTCTTCCAACTCGTATTTTAACAAGTAGGTGATTACGAGTCATCTGATTCAACTGTTTTTTTGCTGACGATAACTAATAAACTCACCTCTCGTACTACCGCCTTAACCTTGTCCCATATCCATGTTTCCAGCAATTCCCTGAGTGATTCTCCACATAAATAGCCCTAATAATTTGTGCTATTTTAGTATGAAAGTTCTTGTCGTTCAATAAGAAAACATTGAGGCTCACCACAGGGACCTTTTCTGTTGTATTTTTAAATGTTGTAGATAATAGGGGCATGATTGGAGTGGGTAATATTATGAATTGTGGAGTGACCTATGGTATGCAAGAAAGTTTTTGTGTTACAAAGAAGTCTATGCGAAAGTATGACTACTGCACATAAGTAAAACTTAAAGTCCCATTCTCTATTATATTGGTGTCCTCGATGGGAGGAACTTGGTTTAAAGATGTCCATCAAAATCAGACTGTTCAGTGGAACTGCCAGAGTGTGGCTGTGAACTATATAACACTCCTAGAACTATGGTTACAGGTGAGTAACCTGTTTTTCTATTAATAGGCATGTTTCAATACTTAACATAGAGGATAATGGATGGGCAACAGTGAACAACACGCTGTGTTCACTTTGAGAGGTTGTCAGACAACCTCAAGAAGTGAACGCAGGGTGTTTACTGATGCCCATCAATTGTCTTTATAGTGTATGGGCATCAGTGAATCAATAGCAGACCAGTTCTTGGACATGCAGCACAATTTCAGACTTTGCACCCTCCCCAACACAAGAACGAGTCTCACTCGTCTCCGGTCCCGATCTCACCCACTCACTCACCGATTTAAAATATTTTTTTTTTTGAAATGTGCATATTTCTGCTGTTTAGTGGGACGGTACATCCAGAATATGTCCTTACTTTGCCTTCCTTTCATCATTGCTCGCGTTGGGTCTGTGTCTTACCACCAAACCGTTTCCTGAAGTGCAGTGTTTTAGTTATGCGCAAATGCAATCACTGCTGTTGTACCATTGATGTGACGCGGCTCAAGATGGTATAACAGTGTTGACGCTACATTGATGGTACAGCGGGTTAGCTTGATGGATTTCCACGCATAACGTTCTCCCATACACTATATAGTTATCTGTTTTGTCAATGGTTTCTGTCAGTGGTGAGTCACGAGGCCCTTTTAGGTTTGCCTAGGTGGCAGCCAGACATACTGCTGCCACACCACTGGGCCAGTCCAAAGAAGAAACATTGTTTTTAGTGCCTTTATGCCTTCCTTCTAGTCTCCTTCTTCACTGTTTACTGCTGACTGTTTGTATGGTCCTGTAATTCTAGGGTATTGTATGACATCACATCCACCATTCCCCAGTGCTGAGTGAACAGCAGTGAACTGGGGAACTAAGAACATAAAGTGCTCAGAAACCAGAACCAGCCAGCAGTAAACAGAGGAGAGGAGGAATGTAAGGCAGACTGGTAGCAGTAAAAATTATTAAAAGTGACAGCCACAGGCTGTCAGAAATGTGCTTACAACTGAAGGAATACACGAGAGTATTTAAAGGTGCACAAATCACAGGTAATTTCCTTTGACCTTCAAAGCCTAGGTGATCTAAGCTCCGTTTTAGTAATTTGCATACTGTATATTACCCATGACACTTTGAATTTGTGTAATTTTTTTTTATCACAACACTGTTTATGCGCTACAAGCTACCCCCCAGCCCTGATACACGGAATTACTGGGGCTTACTTCAAACAACGTGAAGTCTTGCTGTATTCGGACATAATGCAGTTAGCCCCAGCACTTGAACTGCCCCGAGAGGAAAGAGTTAACTCCATGCAAAAGCATGGAACATTGAGCTCGAACTTGGTTTTCAAACCTCTGCCTGTGGTACTTACCAGTGCAACCGTCAGATTCTTTACGCGCCTAACAGTGAAATTGCTCCGGAGATTCCTCTGCTCGGTTCGGTAAAAGTAAAGCGTTCGGCTTAAAACTTGTTCTTTGTTTTTTGAATTTCCAGCCCTGTCTACGGTACAGGTAGTGTGGTAGATAGGTAGTGACTGTATTGCATTTTAAATAACTTGTGGAATATTTGTTGGTTCTTCAGTTTCTTCCACGGTCGGTCCGGTTAGGAACCGACCTTATGTTTCTTCTAATTTTAAATTTGTTATTTTAGAGTGGTGTTCGGTACCGATCAATTTCAAAAGAACTGGGCTTTTCTCAGTTCTTTTCCAAACTCCGTGACTACGGTTGTCACCGATTGGTTGGTATTACCTGGCTTGAATGCTTCTATAGGGTGATTTTGGTAGGTTGGCCATGTCTGCATAACCAAAAGAAAACCAGTCCTACTGGTTTCAACACTGTACTGAGTGTGGGGAGGCTTTGCCAAGGCCGACCCCACTCAGTACATCCCAGAGTCCAAAAGTGTGTTTATTGTCTGGGGTTTGACCACCTCCAGTCAGACCGCCAAATTTGCAAAAACTTTCCTAAAACCACTCTAGAAAAAAGACTGAGTAGGTTGAAGGAAAGGGAGGCCGAAGTCCATAAACCCGGATGGCCAGCCTGTTTTGATTCTGGTCGAACCTGAGGAGGTGCCTACTGATCTGGCGATACCTCCTCGGGCAAAAGAAAGCTGACTCTGAGGGTCGGTTCCGTCAAAAAAAGAAAGGAAGTCCGCCAGTTCGATCTAGTACGCTTACACCAACCTGGATGAGATAGCCAAAGCGATTATAGTATTGTTCATTCGTCATCTCGGTTCCATCCGAACTGATGCCGGGTTAGGCGGTCGGTTTGGTCAGAACTAGCTCTTCGGATTACAATCCGGATGCTTTGTATGAGGAATGGAGAGGAGACAAAGACTATCCCGACGATGACTACGACGGTGGGGGTCTGATGTGCCCATTGAACGGACATCTCCCCAGACAGACCCTCTGATTCCTCCCAGGCTTTCTGAGTCCTTCTCACTTCTTGTTTTACAAGAAGGGGTCTGAAACCCTCTAGCTCCCATTGGTTGAAGCTGCTGAGGAAGGAAGAAGAGCCTGACTTTGTGGAGATGATGGACATCCCAGAGTCCAAAGGTTGTCTGTTCCCTTCACAAGTCCTTGGGAAACAGACACAAAAGATTCTACAGACTCCTAACTCTTACCTCCTTTAGATAAAAGAATGGACAGGAGATGCATGTTATCAGGCTCAGCTGCAGAGTTCCTTTATTCACATAGCAGCCATGTTGGGTAGTGCAGGCTGCAGCCGTGATAGGGCAAACATTGCTTTGGCTTCACACCCCAAACAAGGACTCCAGGAAAGTCGATGCCATAGCCAAGAAACTATACTTGGCATTCTCTTTGGGACTCCGCAGACAAATTATATAGCCTACACAGCCAGGTACGAGAAGTCCAGGTGGGATATGGTTCTGGAACTGGCTAAAGGCCTCCCCAGATAGTCAAGAGCTGGAGGGGTGGCTGCGGATGGAATTGAGGCATCAAAGTACAGTTTCACGCCGCTGTCGGCGCCAACAATGTGGCATCGAGTCATGGCTCACATCTGTGTCTCAGAAGGCATGTTTGGCTCAGATGTACTAGCCTATCACAGGACACCCAGTCTAAGGCAATGGATTTTCCTGTAGTTGGTAACTCTCTGGGGAGCAAACAGAGGCTTACATGAAGAAAATGGACGAATATAGAACCACTTACAGGAGTGCACAGGCCAAGAAAGGCAAGCCACTCCTCAAAGCAGCAGTCCAGGGGCAGGGCGGGCCTTTCACAGGCCTTTTTACCAAGCCCAGGCCTCCTCGTCTTACCCACAGAGGGTTTTTCGAGGGAGGGGTAGAAGGGGATGAGGAGGGCTACATCTTCCTCCCAATCTAAGGCTCCTGCCAAGCAGACACTCTGAGGTGTCAGCCCGGGTTGACTCTCCAATCCCAGTAGGAGGCAGGCTGGCTTACTGCTTTCAGGCCTGAAGTCTGTTACCTCAGACAAGTGGGTCCTGGAAGTAGTAAGCCAGGACTAGCCTCCGCTTCAAACGGTACCCAGAAAGGAGGGCCAAGTCTTTTCACCTGCATCAGTTTCAGAAACCCTTGCCCTAGAGGCAGAGGTTTCCTCTTTCCTGGCTGTCAGAGACGTAGAGAAGGTTCTTACTCAACACAGGGAAAAGGCCTTTACTCCAGGTCCTTCCTCACCCCAAAGAAAACAGGGGAGTGGCGACCCATCCTGGATCTAAGGTATCTGAACAAACACATTTCAAAACCCAAATTCAAATGGTATCTCTGGAATAATCCTTCCTCTTTAAGGCCAGGAGATTGGCTAGCATCACTGGACCTCAAGGATGCCTACTTCCATATCCCTATAAGGTGCTCCCACAGAAAATACCACAGGTTCGAGTTTCCTTCAGGCCATTATCAGTTCAAGGCCATGCCTTTTGGCCTAACATCAGCACCAATGGTGTTCATAACGTGCCATGCAGTAATGGTGGCTTACCATTTTCCATATCTGGATGACTGGATCCTAGTAGGGCAGTCTTCAGACCAGGTCAGGTCAGCTCTGCAAACCACTCAGGACTTGCTCAGTTCCCTGGGGTTTCTTCTCAGTCTGCCAAAATCTGTCCTTGAACCATTATAGCTTCTCACCTTCATATGGGTGGAATTGGATACTACCCAAGCAAAGCTTTCCTTCCTCTGGCAGGGTGAGCCTTAGTAGACCTCGCTTCCTCCTTCGGCCTCAGGTTTCTCTTCCAGCGAGACAGTTCCTCCAACTCCTGGGCCATATGGCAGCCTCCACTGCAGTGGTTCAGGAGCCAGATTTAATTCTCTCACCAAACTGATTCCAGTGATCCGAACCCTGGTCCAGGCTCTCAGTGGTAGTTGGACCAGGACAACCTCAGACAAGGGTTCCATTTCTCCCTCAACTTCCATCAGTAGTACTGACTCACGGATGCTCTCTCCTAGGCTGGGGAGATAACCTGGGAGCCCTAACAGCTCAGGGATCTGGTCCCGCAGGAGTCTCTTTCTTCATATCAACCTCCTGGGACTCAGGAAGTTTTCTAGCCCTTCAGACCTTTTGGATTCAGTCAAAGACAAGGTGGTTCAAGTCAGGACGGACAACACTACCACAACGTGGTACATCAACAAGCAGGAAGGCACTCAGTCCACGGCCTTGTGCACAGAGGCCATGAAGATTTGGTCTCTGGCCTATTCCTTCAGACTTCCTGGTAGCAGTTCATCTTCCAGGGAAGGACAATGTGCTGGCAGATGCCCTGAGCAGGATTTCACATGGGCATCACGAATGGTCCTTGAAGCCTCACATTCTGAGGATCATTTTCTCCAAGTGGGGCATTCCAGAAACAGATCTGTTTGCAGCACCAGACAATCATCAACTTCCTTTGTTTTGCTGCAGACCTCCAGTCCTGGGGACAGTTCCCCAGTATGCCCTCATTCTGAACTTGATGGGCAGGTTTCTATGCATTCCCTCCTTTCCTCTCCTGTTCAGAGTTCTGATCAAGATAAGAACTCAACCCTGCACAGTGATACTGGTGGCTCCAGACTGGGCCAGACAACCGTGGTATCCTCTACTGCTGTCCTTGACTGTCTCATCCCCTGTCTCTTCCCAGGAGATACAATCTTCCTTCCTCCTCCCAGGGTGGATCTGTACCCCACTCTCCAGTCTCTCAACCTCAAGGCCTGGCTCTTGAAGAGTTACAATATGTAGCTCTACATCTCTCTCTAGGAGTTCTGGATATTCTGAAGGTCTCCAGGAAACCTTCCACTAGAAAAACTTACAATTCCAAATGGAAGAGGTTCAGTATTTGGTGCTCTCAGAAAGGTATTGTGCCTGATTCTGCAGGCACTTCCACAACATCAGATTATCTAGCTCATCTGAATAGTCTAGGCCTTAGGCCTGCCACTCTGAAGGTTCATCTAGCAGCTTCTGCATTCCTTTCAGCAGAGAAGGGCTCTTCCCTGGCATCTCATCCTGCTTTCAGGAAGTTTTTCAAGGCCTGGTTCACGTTAACCCTCCCTTTAGGAGCCTGCTCCGCCTGGGATCTTAATGTCTGCATTGCTCAGCTTATGCAGCCACCCTTTGAGCCTGTGGCTTTGGCTGAATTGAAGTACGACCTGGAAAACTGTGTTCTGGTAGCTATTACTTCTGCCAGGCGGATTAGCTAATTACAGGCCCTGTCAGTTGAACCTGACTTCATATCCTTCCATAGGGATAAAGTGGTCCTAAGAACAATAGGAGGTTCTTGCCTAAAGTGGTATCGGATTTTCACCTAAGCCAGTCTGTCTTCCTGTATTTTCACTGACCATTCTTCCCCAGGGAAAGAAGATTACACAGTTTGGATGTTAAAATGGCACTTAGCTACTACATAGAGTATACTAAGGCACACAGAAATGACTGTCTTCAATTATTCCTCACTTATGGTGAAGTGGGGAAAGGTAACTGCCACTAAGAGAACTATTGCCAGGTGGATTGTTTCTTGTATACAATTTTGCTATGACAAATTGTGTAGAACACCCCTTCAGGCCTGAGGGCTCATTCGACTAGGGGTACAGCTGCTACTCTAGCTGTGGCCAGAGATATACCCTTGTTAGAGATCTGTAAAGCAGCCACCTGGAAAACAGTACATACATTCACAAACATTACTCTCTGGACATCCAGGCTAGGAGTGATGCTAGGTTTGGTACAGCAGTACTGCAGAGCTTGTTCCTAAAGTAGGTTCTGCATTCCCTCCTCCATAGGGAACTGCTTGGTAGTCTGCGATTATGTCTGAATACAGCAAGACATCATGTTGTTTGAAGAAAAAATTACTCACCATAGTAATGTTGTTTCTTCTAATGGAGTCTTGCTGTATTCAGACCTCCTCCCACCTCTCCTCTCTGAACCTGTTTTTGGGAAGTGGGTTGCTTGAGCACAGTGTTGCACCTCAGGAGTATTTTGTACCTCTCTGGTGGGGTAACTGTTATGTTTTCCTTCTTGTGTTGCATAGTTTGAATTGTCACTACCTTATTTCTTCTTGGGTTTTCGACTTGAGTCTTTTTGGACCACAAAAGTATTTTGCCTTTGGCTATGTGTTCAAACAATTTCCACATTTTAGTGTTAAATTAGTTAGTTAGTTGCTCATAAGAATCTGACGGTTGCACTGGTAAGTACCACAGACAGAGGTTTGAAAACCGAGCTCGAGCTCACCGCTCCATGCTTCTGCATGGAGTTAACTCTTTCCTCTCCAGCGCAGTTCAAGTGCTGGGGCTAACTGCATTATATCTGAATACAGCAAGACTCCATTAGAAGAAACAACATTACTGTGGTGAGTAATTTTTCTTATGCCCAGTCTGGGAGCAGTGCCTGTGGGGTTGGGCATCTTCCTGCCCCGGAATGGTTTCTCCTCTGTTTTGCCCCAGGAGTAGAGGCTTGCAGGCATCATCCTGGCCCTGGAGTGTTGTTTCTCCTTTGTTTTTACCCCAGGAGTAGAGACGCACACGCTGCGGAGGCATGCCTGTGTACCACAGCCCCGCACCCACCCTTCCACGCACCTGCCGGCCTAGCGCCTGTGCACCTCTAGCCTGTACTGCCCCTGGCCTCTACCATGAAGCAGACAAGAGCCGAGGGATGCCACTTTCCTTCCCCAGGGAGGAGAGTTGCCTTCCAGCAGCTCCATCCAGCTCCACCCTCTCTATCCCCTCGCCAACCTCCAGTGGCCCATGCTTGTTCCTGAACCGGATCATCGGCATGGCGTGAGGTGGCATCCAGCATCTTAGCCCTCAGTGCTGCCAGGCCGGCCTAAATTTGTGTAATGTATGTAGTTTGGGGAATATGTTAAGCTCATTGTTTGTTTTAATTTTAATTTAAATTTTTAAGTAGGCTAGGCACCATATATAGGATGGTGTCCTTTGCACTTTCGGCCTCAGGCTTCTCAGGCTGCATTGCAGCTGCCATTGTCTGATGACAGGCTGTGAGATGATGGGAAAATAGCCCAATCCTGGCAGGTGATGGAGATGCACTTTCAGTGACTCAGTAGGCTGCTTAGTTACCTCTGGAGCCAGAAAATCAAGTGACTGGGTTCTAGTCCCACATTTATACACAACATTGACACTGTAGTGCAGCACTAGGGTACAGCATTGTCAAGGTGCTATCCTGCAGATGAAACGTTAAACCGAGGTCTTTCCTGCCCATCTCAGGTGGCTGTGCAGGTGGAAGTTAAAGATCCTGTGCACTTATTGTAAGAGCAGGGGATTTTCCCAGTTCACTGACCTACAGTTCGCCTGTCAATAAAGCATGTCCATATAACCTACCCCACCCCAGGACACATCTGGAGCAGCACGTGTACATTTCCTGGTCAAAATACAAATAAATGATTCAGAAGGTTCACCCCATGGGACCCCAAAAATCCCTTATCCTGCAACCCCTAAGGGCACCCAGTCTTCCCTCCCATGTCCATAACAGTGTCGCTGCTTCTCATGCCAGTCCTAAGGGGCAGTGGCAGCACACTATGGTACAGTACTGGTTATCCATGTTTGGTTCTGTCCCAGGAAAGACTGCTTTGGGGTCAGTGGAGCTTGAGAGGGGTCTTGGGGGTGAAGGTGCTGGAGACTTGGGAGACCGCATTGAGCGTGCTCATTGATCAAACAGTCCCTTTCTGCACTTGCTATGAATAGCCATGCTGTTAAACATGGAGACATCAATGCACCAGCCCTCATGACCATTTAGCACCGCAGTTGGTAAAACAGGTCAGACCTGACGTGTGACAGGGACTCTGCACTGAACAGTAGAAACATTTGGCCTTCTACAAAAGCACCTGGTAAAGCCCTGGCCCCATGGCTGCCTGGGCATTTGGATCTATGCCTAATGGAGATGCCAACCCAACATGAAAGGCCCCACAACTGGGTGAGGTGATCAGGAAAGCCAAGCAGGTGGTTATGATCTAGGGAGGCCAGATGCTGGATAGGCCAGCCAATGAAGTGTACATAATAATGAAACACAATTCTGCTTTTCTCTACCACTCAGACACTAGCGTATATTGTAAAAGGACTTATATGGGCTGACATTTTGTTTTGGCGGTGCCACTGCTGCAAGTTTTGTTTTCTTTTTACTGCTCCATCACAGTGGTGGTGTTGAGCCTAGAAGTACAGCGATCATGTTCAGGGCCCCTGGGCAGTTTATACAGTTTGCTATCGCTTCGTTGAGACATGGTGCATGGGGCCCCCAGACACGTCATGTATGCCGGCATGCCAGTCAGGACCTGGCCAGTCTCTATCCCAGCCACTCTGAGAGGCAGACCAAAACCCAAACAAAGCTGGCACTGCAGTATAAGTGTGCAGGTGCTACCTCTGGGGCTGGCCAGCCCCACATAAATGAACACTGGCAAGGACGTGATGCATACTGAAGGAATAGGGAAAACTGACACTTAAATCAGATGCCAGTAGCTATGAATTTATTGAGCATATAGCTCAGGCGGGTGAAAGACCGTAATACATACCAACATGTAGGTGCGCTAGCGTTTGCTTAGTAGAGCTTTGCCAGGGGCCACTCAGAGAGGCATGCTGCAGCTGTCATTACATTTGTGGACCACCAGGTGCCAGCGCTTCACCATGACGCCCGGAGAATGGCATTGTGTGGGATGCTCTGTTTTCATACTGTCAGCCTACAGCTATTTCATGTACTTTGAGCTGGAACCACAGTGGCTGCACTAATGAGCCAGTCTGTGGTGCTAGTAAATTACTGGACAGCAGAAGAGTCAGCACAAAGAGAAGGAATGGGTACCATTCAGTCTTTGTACAGGTGTAAAATCAAGATCTAACTTCGACTGTCTTGGCTTAAAAACACTGCTCATTACGTGTTTTCATTTCCATTACTGTATTTCCATGTATGATAGTCAAAGCCAGTAGGTCAGTTTCTGTATAACTCAACATTTCGCAGTGTAGCCATACTGCATCCTCAGGAGAATTTAATATGACCGACAGTTCATCTTCTAAATATTATTACTTTTTATTATTTGGGCTGGCAGTATAACCTAGAGATTAGAGTAACAAGCTGCAATTGAGCTTGGTACATCCAGCAGACCTGGGTTTGATTCCCACAACCTCCACTTGCATACTGTGACTCTTAGCAAGTCACTTATTTATTTATTTATTTCAAGATTGGTAGCTGGGAAAGGAACACTGAGCTAGGCTCACTTCCAGGTTCGACCTGGAGAAGTTGGGGATTGGGAATAACAAAAATAAGAATATAGATTTCATGACAGCTAATATACAGAATACAGCAAGATAAGCTAAACAGTTCATGGTAGTGATTTACAATATTTCATGGAAATAAAACAGAATACAGAGTGATGAATATTTGATAAGCAAAATAATCCATTGAGAGAAGCAATAAATTACAGTGTGGCAACGAGGGTGCGAGCTGTACATCAGACACACAACCAGGTAAATAATCTTGAATGCACAAAGTTTTAGGAAGCCGAGGAGAGGGTTGAGAATCTAATCCTAATTGTGAATAAAGGTTCCTGAGCAGCAGTGGATCTCCCCAGTGCTCCTGGGTCACCCTGAAGACGGACACTTGTGCCTAGAGGGCCTCACCCAGTTACCAAAAAAAATGTTAAAAATTCATTTAAAAAATAAAATATATAAATATTAGTTATATATGAACATTTTCTCCACTTCACCTTATTTGGCTTTTGACCTAATATTTTCACTTTCTTCAAGTACCTATTATTCCTCTTGCTCACTGGCCACTAAAAATAATATAACATTTAATTTCTTAGAACCAATCACTATTTCATGCATCTTATAACAGAACTGAGGAGGGCTACAAAGATGGTAGTGGGTCAGCAGGATAAAGGCACGAGGAGAGGTTGATGGCACTGAGCATGTACTCTTTGGAGGAAAGGAGAGGGAGAGAGAGAGAGGGAGAGGGGCATGATTGGGACCTTCAGGTACTTGAAAGGGATAAATATGGTGGATAAGGAGGGTCTCTCTAAGCTGAATGGCAACCATAACATGAGGAGGCACAGTCTTAAGCTTGGGGGGAGTTTTAGGAGGGAGGTCAGGAAGCATTTCTTCACAGAGAAGGTGGTGGACACTTGGAATGCGCTGCCAGAAAAGGTGGTCTCATTGAAGACAGTGGGCAGCTTCAGGAGAGATTGGAATAGGCATGGGGGGTAAGGATGATGGGTAGGGAGGATGGGAGGAGTGGGGGCAGGGACAATAGCTTAAGCTGTGGACCCTGCAATACGTGCAGACTAGATAGACCAAATGGCCTTCTTCTGCTGGCTTCTTTGTATGTTCATATGTTCCATCTTTACTGACCTTTTAGCAAACACAGTGAGTGTTTTGATGTACACTCTGCTGGTAATGATGTAGTTTATGTCCCTTTGGGCCTCATAGTTCCAGAGTAGAACATGAATGCATTGTGAAAACACTAAAAGTTCTGCAACAAGGACACAATGTACATCATACAGTTCTAAATGGTACTGCCCACCAGAGTGTAAAGCAGAAACATACAGTGGATCTACTAAAATGCCAGTACAGATGGAACAAAACAGAATGTGAACCAGTATTAGAAACACAGCTTCTAAAGAAAACACAGGCTTGCAGATTCAAGGCAGTTCTCCTTAAGAAAGTGGTAATTTGGTGTTCAAACAACATGAAATCTTGCTGTATTCTGACAATATGCAGTTAGCCCTAGCACTTGAACTTCCCGGAGAGGAATGTGTTAACTCTATGCAGAAGCATAGAATGTTGAGCTCGAGCTCAGTTTTCAAACCTGTGTCTCTGGTACTTACCATTGTGTAGCTGCTGGGATTCTTTTACTCCGCCTAACAGGTGAAGTTGCCCGGAGATTTCTCCTCTGCTCGGTTCGGTAGAGTTTGAATCAGCATTCGGTTTTTCTAACCGATTTATTATTTTTTGGATTTCCAGCATCTGTCTACGGTATAGGTAGTGTGGTAGATAGGTGTGACTTGTGTTTTATTTAATTTTGTGGAAATTGTTTTTGTTTCAGTTTCTAATCTGTCGGTCCAGTTAGGAACCAACCTTTCTAATTGTTTTATAAATTTTCTGGGATTTAGTGTGGTGTTCTGGTGCCGATCGGTTTCAAAAGAACTGGACTTTTCTGGTTCTTTCACAAAACCCTTAACACGGTTTGTAACTGATCGTTGGTTATTAGCTGGCTTGAAAGCATGTAGGGTAATTGTTTAGGTTGGCCATGTCTGAGAACCCCTAAAAAAAAGGTCCCACTGGTTTCAACACTGTACTGAGTGGGGAGGCTTTGCCAAGGCCGACCCTCACCTCATTTGTGTTTACTGTCTGGGGTTTGACCACTTGACTGCCAGATTTGTAACAATTTTCCTAAAGCCACTCTGGAAAAAGATTGAGTAGGCTGAAAGAAAGGAGGCCAGAAGTCTGTAGATCCGGATGGCCAGCCAGTTTGGTTGTGGCTGAACCTGAGGAGGTGCCTACTGACCTGGGTGATACCTCCTCGGGCAAAAGAGGTCCGACTCCGAGGTTGGTTCTGTCGAAGCAAACGTAAGTGAGCCGGTTGGATCCAGTACCACATACTCCAACCACTGACGAGATAGCCAAAGCAATTAGCATAGTTCAATCGCCGGCTGGTTCCGTCCGAACTGTTACCGCTGGTTAGGCAGTCGGTTCGGTCGGATCCGACTCAACGGATTACGATACAGATGCTTTTTATGAGGAGTGGGAGGGAGACAAGAGTATCCTGAGGATGAGGAAGAAGATAACGACTTTGAAGGTCTGGATGTGCCCATTGAACTGAACATCTCCCAGACAGACTCCTCCAATGTCTCCCTCCCAGGCTTTCTGAGTCCCATCACACTTCTTGTTTTACAAGAAGGTGGCTGAAACCCTCCAACTCCCAATGGTTGAAGCTGAGGAGGAGGAAGAGCCTGATTTTGTCGAGATGATGGACATCCCAGAGTCCAAAGATTGTCTATCCCTCTTCACAAGTCTTTGGGAAACAGACAAAACAGATTTTACAGACTCCTTCCTGTGGATAAGAGAATGGACAGGAGGTACATGCTATCAGGCTCAGGTATGGAGTTTTTATACAGTCATTGCAGCCATGTTGGTAGTGCAGGCTGCAGCCTGTGACAGGGCTAACATTCCTTTGGCTTCACAACCCCCAGACAAAGACTCCAGGAAGGTTGATGCCATGGCCAAAAGCAGTATTTGGCATCTTCTTTGGGACTCAGGCAGGCTAATGTATGGCCTACACAGCCAGGTACCAGAAGTCCAGGTGGGATCACGGTTCTGGAACTGGCTAAACAGGCCTCCCCAGCTAGCCAAAGAGCTGGAGGAAGTGGCTGCTGATGGAATGGAGGCATCATCCAAGGTACAATTCTATGCTGCTGTGGACTCAAGAGTCATGGCTTCATCTGTGTCTCTCTCAGAAGACATGCTTGGCTCAGATGTGCTAGCCTTCAGTAGGACACCCAGGCTAAGCTATGGATTTCCCTGTAGTGGGTAACTGTCTTTTGGGGAGCAGGCAGAGGCTTACATGAAAAAATGGATGAGTACAGGACCACCTGCAGGAGTGCACAGGCCAAAGAGAGGCAAGCCACTCCTCAGAAGCAGCAGTCTAGGGGCAGGGCAGACCTTTCCACAGGCCTTTCTACCAAGCTCAGGCTTCCTCTCCTTTCCCACAGAGGGGTTCTTTCGAGGAGAGGCAGAAGGGGGTGAGCAGGGCTGCCTCCTCTTCCCAGTCCAAGGCTCCTGCCAAGCAACACCCTGATGTGTCAGCCCGGTCGACTCCCCATTCCAGTAGGAGGTGCTGGCTTATTACTTCCAGGCCTGGAAGTCTGTTACCTCAGACAAGTGGGTCCTAGAGGTAGTAGTCTAGGAGCCGGCCTCAGCTTCAAAAGGTTTCCAAAACTGAGGGTCAGGTCTTTTCCACCTGCATCCATTTCCAGAGACCCTTGCTCTAGAGGCAGAGGTTTGTTCTCTTCTGGCTCTCTGAGCCGTAGAGGTAGTTCCTGTTCAGCACAGGGGCAAAGGCCTATACTCCAAATACTTTCTTACCCCAAAAAGACGGAGTGGCGACCCACCCTAGACCTAAGGTATTTGACCAAACACATCACAAAACCAAAATTTAAAATGGTGACTTGGGAATGATTCTTCCTCTCTAAGGCCAGGGATTGGCTAACATCCGTGGACCTCAAGGATGCCTATTTCCATATTCCCATTAGGTGCTCCCACAGAAAGTACCTCAGGTTCGAGTTTCCTTCAGGCCATTATCAGTTCAGAGCCATGCCCTTCAGCCTAACATCAGCTCCAAGGGTGTTCACAAAGTGCCTTGCAGTAGTGGTTGCCTTTCTCAGAAGGCAGGGTATTTCAATCTTCCCATATCTGGATGACTGGCTAATTGTAGGTCAGTCCTCTGATCACATCAAGTCAGCTCTGCAAATCACTCAAGACTTGCTCAAATCTGGGTTTCTTCTCAACCTCCAAAGTCTGTTCTCAAACCAGTACAACTTCTTACTTTCATAGGAATAGAGTTGGATACTATCCAGCAAAAGCCTTCCTCCCTCTGGCAAGGGTAAAGACACTCACAGATCTTGCTTCTTTTCTACCTCTGGTCTCTTGTCCAGCAAGGCAGTTTCTTCAACTCCTGGGCCACATGGCAGCTTCCACTGCAGTGGTGCAAGGAGCCAGATTTCAGATGAGGGACATTCAGTTTCACCTAAGGTCCTTTTGGTCTCGAGAAAGAGACTCTCTCACAGAATCGATTCCAGTGACTCAGACTCTGGTCCAAGCTCTTCAGTGGTGGCTGAACCAGGACAACCTCAGACAGGGTGTTCCATTTCTCTCAAGTCCCTCAGTAGTGCTAACTGCAGATGCTTCTCTCCAAGGATGGGAGCCCATTTGGGAGCCCTCACGGCTCAGGGGTCTGGTCCCTCAAGAGTCTCTCCTTCATATCAATCTTCTGGAACTCAGGGAGTTTTCCTGGCCCCTCAGGTCTTCTCAGAATCAGTCAGGGGCAAGGTGGTGCAGGTCAGGACAGACAACACCAACATGATGTGATACATCAACAAGCAGGAGGCACTCTGTCCATGGCCTTGTGCACAGAGGCCATGAAACTGTGGTCTCTAGCCTATTCCTTCAAACTTCCTGATAGCAGTTCATCTCCCAGGAAAGACAATGTACTGGCAGATGCTCTGAGCAGAATCTCCCAGGGACATCACAAATGGTTCCTGCACCTCACATCATACAAGTCATCTTCGCCAGATGGGGCATTCCAGAGATAGATCTCTTGCAGCCCCGGACAATCACAAACTTCCTCTGTTCTGTTGCAGACCTCCAGTTCTGCGGGCTGTCTCTCTGGATGCTCTCATTCTGGACTGAAGGGCAAGTTTCTTTATGCCTTCTCTCCCTTCCTCTGTTGTTCAGAGTCCTGATAAAGTCAGATCTGAACCCTGCACAGTGATTCTGGTGGCTCCAGATTGGGCCAGACGGCCTTGGTATCCCCTGCTGCTATCTCTGGCAGTGTCACGTCCCCTGTCTCTTTCCAGGAGACACAATCTCCTAACCTCCTCTCGGGGAGGATCTGGTACCCCAATCTCCAGTCTCTCAACCTCAAAGCCTGGCTCTTGAAGAGTTAGAATATGCAGGCCTGCATCTTTCTCAGGGAGTTCTGGATAACTTGAAGGTTTCTAGGAAACCCTCCACTAGAAAACTTATAATTCCAAATGTAAAAGATTCAGCATTTGGTGTTCTCGGAAAGGCATTTCACCTGATTCAGCAAATATTGCTACAGCTTTAGACTATTTGGTTCACCTTAATAGTCTGGGTCATAGGCTTGCAACCCTTAAGGTTCACCTAGCAGCTGTCTCTGCATTCCCTTTCAGCAGGGAGGGGGCTCTTCCCTGGCATCGCATCCTGTTTTAGTAAATTCTTCAAGGGTCTGGTTCATATTAACCCTTCATTTCGAGAGCCTAATCCGGCTTGGGATCTTAATGTCTGCATTGCTCAGCTCATGCAACCACCCTTGAACCTCTGGCTTGGCTGAGCTTAAGTACTTGACCTGGAAAACTGTGTTCCTGGTAGCTATCACTTCTGCCAGGTGGATTAGTGAATTACAGGCCCTGTCAGTTGAGCCTGACTTCATTTCCTTCCATAAGGATAAGGTGGTCCTAAGAACTAACAGGAGGTTCTTACCTAAAGTGGTATCAGATTTTCATCTGAACTAGTCCATTTCTCTTCCTGTATATTTCACTGACCATGCTTCTTCAGGGGAAAGAAGGTTACACAGTTTGGATGTGAAAAGGCTTTTGGCTACTATATAGAGCATACTAAGGCTCACAGGCATAATTCTCTTCAATTGTTTCTCACTTATGGTGGCGTGGGAAAAGGTAGCCTGCTACTAAAGGACTATTACCAGGTGGATTGTCTCTTGTATACAATTCTGCTATGACAAATTGGCAAAACACTCCTCCAGGCCTGAGGGCTCACTCGACTACGGGCACAGCTGCCACTCTGGCTGCTGCCAGAGATATACCCTGCTAGAAATCTGTAAAGCAGCCACCTGGAAAACAGTCCATACATCCACCAAGCACTACTCTCTGGACATCCAGGCTAGGAGTTATGCTCGGTTTAGCACAGCAGTACTGCAGATCTTGTTCCCAAAGTAGGTCCTGCATTTCCTCCTCCTCCTGGGGAACTGTTTGGTAGTCTGCATGTTGTCAGAATACAGCAAGACTTCATGTTGTTTGAAGAATAAATCACTCACCATAGTAATGTTTTTCTTCTAATGGAGTCTTGCTGTATTCTGACCTCCCTCCTGCCTCCCTCTCAGAACCTAGTTTTGGGAAGTGGGCTGGCATGTACAGCGTTGCACCTCAGGGATGTAACTTGTACCCTCCTCTTTAGGGTGGGTAGTTAAGATAGAAACATAGAAGATGATGGCAGATAAGGACCGCAGTCCCATCCAGTCTGCCCATTTCTTTTTACCTTATGAATGTGCCATTGGCCTTTGCTCTGTCAATGGCCTATCTATTCATACTCATCTGTATTGCTCCATTATGCCTATCCCATGCCTGTTTGAAGCCCTGCACTGTATTCATATCCACCACTTCCAGAGGTAGGCCATTCCATGCATCCACCACCCTTTCTGTGAAAAGAACTTTCTCACATTACCCTTAATCGACCTCTCTCTAATCTCATGCTGTGTCCTCTTGTCCTGCTATTTTCTAATATTGAAACATGTTAGACTCTTTCACCTTGTTAATGCCCTTAAGGTGTTTGAATGTTTCAATCATATCACCTCTGTCTCTCCTTTGCTCTAGGGCAGGGGTTCTCAAATGGTAAGGCCAGCCTTCCTGGGAGGCCCCAACCTGTTCCAGAGGAGGCTCAAGCAAGTCTGAAAAAGTACTGTATTTAAATTTTGGGTTTATATAGTTTGTGTGAAGAGATGAAGCAAACTTAAAGAGGATAATAATAGTAGGTGAATTTTATGTATTTATTTACTAACAGGTGACAAGGGAAGGTGAATGAGCCAAGGCTAATTTCAGGTGTACCGGGGAAAGGTAGGGAGGAATACATTTCAAAAGGTAACTGCAAAACAATCAAGAAATATACAGTGAGCAACAGTGCAAATAAATATGAACAATAAATTAATAATGAGTGGTGGTAATTGATCAATTTGTAAACTGATGACAGAACAGCCCAAATACAAGGGTTGAGCATAGAAGTGCTAAAACAATAGCAGGAAGGAGCAAAGTAATCCCGAGATGTTGCTTAGGAGCAGAGAAGGAAGGGAGAGGCAAGGTATGTAGGAAGGTTATTTCATATAAGAGGAAGAGAGGAAGTAGTCTGACCCATGAAGGTACACAACAAGGGTAACAATGGTTCAAGAATGAAAATAGCAGAGCAAGTGGGTTGGCATGTGGGGAGGGTACAATAAGTCGAATAATATTTGTTTATTTTGTTTATTTGTTATTCAGGTAACACCTTTGAGCACAGGAGCTCTTTTCAAAAGTTCCAAGTCAGTATAAGACAAAGAACTGAATGTGAGCCAAGTACTCAAAGGGGTTTCAATTTATTTGTGGTGTACTCGCAAGTACAGTACGTTAATTTTCGTGGGGAGGCCCAAGATTATTTCCATGGATTTGGGAGGCTCACTGTGACAAAGTCTGAGAACTATTGCTTTAGGTATACATATTGAGTTCAGTTAATCTGTTCTCATATGTTTTCTGATGCAGTCCCTGCACCATTTTGGTTGCCCTTCTCTGGACTGCCTCAATTTGGTTAATGTCCTTGTGAAGGTGTGGCCTCCAGTACTGCATGCAGTACTCCAGATGGGCCCTATCCAGTGTCTTGTAAAGAGGATTATTACCTCCCTCTTCCGACTTGTGATACCCCTACTAATACACCCCAACATCCTCTAGCCTTACCTACTGCTTTAGTGGTCTGCTCGGATGATTTCAGGTCATCGGTGATGATGACGCCCAAGTCTCTTTCTTCCTTGTGACTGCCAGCAACTCCTCCCAGCCTATAGGTGGCTTCAGGGTTTCTTTTCCCTATGTGCATGATCTTGCACTTCTTTGCGTTAAACCCCAGTTGCCACTCTTCCGACCATTTTGCTAGTTTATCCAGATCTCTTCTCATTTTGCCCACCCCATCTGGACATCTACTCTGTTGCAGATCTTCGTGTCATCTGCAAACAGACAAACCTTACCCTCCAGTCTATCTGCAATGTCACTGATGAAGATATTGAAGAGGACTGGCCCCAGGACTGATCCCTGAGGTACCCACTTGTGACTTGCATCTCTGCTGACTGTATACCATTTACTACCACTCTCTGTTTTCTGCTCGTCAACCAGTTTGCCACCCAGTTGACCAGCACCTGACTCCACCCCAGCCTACCCAGCTTATTAATCAATCTTCTTGTGTGGAACAATATCTAAAAGCTTTGCTAAAGTCAAGGTAGGCAACATCAACTGCTCCCTTGGTCCACCACTCTGGTTACCCAATCAAAGAAATCCATGGGATTAGTTTGACAGGACCTTCCTTTTGTAAACCCATGCTGTCTTGGATCCTGTGCCCTATGGATTCCAGGTGTTGCACTATGTTTTCCTTAAGGAGTGTCTCCATAATCTTGCCCACTACTGAGGTAAGACTGACTGGTCTGTAGTTCCCTGCCTCCTCCCTGTTACCACTTTTGTGGAGTGGGTACACATGAGCCATTCTCCAGTCTTCTGGGACCTTTCCTGTGCTCAGAGACTCACTAAACAGTTCTGATAATGGCTCTGCTAGTTCCATCCTTAGGTCCTTTAGTACCCTGGGATGTATGCCATAAGGTCCCATTGCCTTGTCCACCCTGGGCTTATCAAGCTCTTGTAGTTGTTTTATTGCTGTTATTGTTGTATGTGTGTGTGTGTGTGTGTGTGTATATATAGTCACTACCTTTTTTTCTTGGGTTCTCGACTTGAGTCTTTTGGGCCCAAATTGTTGCCTTTGGCTTTTAGTAAACAATTTCCACTTTGTGTACCAGTTAGTTAGTTTGCTCGTAAGAATCTGATGGTTACATTGGTAAGTACCAGAGACAGAGGTTTGAAAATCAAGCTCAATGTTCTGTGCTTCTGCATAGAGTTAACTCTTTCTCTCTGGGGCAGTTCAGTGCTGGGGCTAACTGCATATTGTCAGAATTCAGCAAGACTCCATTAGAAGAAACAACATTACTATGGTGAGTCATTTTTTGTTATATGGCACCTTTCATACCACTTGCATCTGGCAACACTTTACAGTCCAGAGGAAGGAGGAGTGGAGGAAATGTTACTGCAGTTAGAGTAAACAGGAAGATTTTTGTGAATTTATTAGAGAGCGATGGTAAATGGGTTAAGTACTGGAGATTAACTGATTTACCCATTAATGCACAATGAGTAAGTAGTAGTTATGGATTCAAACCTAGCTCTTCAGGTTCAAAGCTTTGTGCTCTGAACAATAGACCAGATTGCCTGACCTTTGAACATGTCATTACTATGTGAGGATTATTGGCTAATGACCTGACTGTTACCTGCAGGGGCTGGAGCAGCTGGAAGTCACCTGCAGTCCATACCAGAAGGAGACACCTAATTCACTCTGGAACATTGAAGAGCATATCAATCCAAAATGTAAGTGCATGAGAGAGTTCCCTGAGCAGGAGCAGGTAGGTGGGCGCCATCGTGATGCCATGGATAATGACATGGTGCTATCACTACCCTGTGTGTTTACATGCATTAGCTGCAACAGCTACGAGGGTGGAGGGAGGGAAAGAAAAGAAAGGATACACGATGTGCCCTAGGCACTACACAGATGAAGTCCCTGCCCAAGAAAACAAATCAGCTCCACTCAACAGTCTGTGAAAAGAAAATCATACCTAAAGGAGAGGCCCCACCTTGAAGTGGGTTTCCCACGGATGTGTGGCTCTGGTAGTCTGGCAGCTGGAAAAGGGAAAACATTAGCCAGATGGTAGCTGGTGGTGGAGGGCAGTATAAAGGAGTAGGTATCCTGATGTATGGAATAAACAGGAAATTATAGTAAAAGATAAAGATGTGAGGGTACTTCATCTATCTTTTTATATGTTTTATCCTCGACCAGTCGCCCCTTCGTCCGACACCTGCCAGCCCAGGCGCTCCATGTAACTTCATCCACTGTCATGGGAATCCCGTGGGAGAGTAAGGACCAAGACTGCTGCTGCCGTGTCTCTGGCAGCTGACATTTCTACCAGCGTCCCTTCCCCACATTTCTCGGTCCTCCCTGCGCCTTACTCCTTTGACCGAGTCTGCTTCCAAACCTGGGTTGCCAGTATGCTAGTCTGATGCATTACCACTGGGCCTTCAGACAGCTCGAACCCATATCTGTCTTTCGTGACTGCAAATGTACCATACTGATGAGCAAATTGATCCACAGAATTAAATCCCAAACTGTAAACACAGTTAAAGTGGCCCATACAGGTGTGAATCATATGGTAAAATTGCATCATAGTAGGCCGTTAACTTTCAGACTCTCCAGTCTAGTTCTTTCAATACAAGTCCAGAAAGACTGGCGCCACCCAAATACCTTCAAAACAAAAAAAGGACTTCAAGACCAGTAGTTCTTGTGAAGAACTCTGGATTTATTGTTTTTAAATCTAAGAACAAGTCATACATTCACCCGTGCACTGCCCCAGTGCTTCTGCTGTAAGCCTTCCTGAGGCAGCATTGCCCAAAACACTGAGTTCTTCATTTTTATGTTACAAGTCGTGACATCATTAATTACATCAGTCATGTTTTCTTTACAACTTTTTATTTTTCCTCACTCTCTTAAAGGAGAACTACTTTAAGCTGGGCGTTGAGCCTGTGTATTTGATTTATTCATTTATTTATTGAATTTTGTTTACCCGTAAGCCCACTGGGACTAGGCGTCCCTTTTCAGGGGCGACTGGGGGGAGGGGATACAGATGGTAAGCAACTGAAATTGAACCAAATTAAGCTGTTGTGGTATTTTTAGAATGGGAGAAATTTGGCCAAGACACGGGAAAATTCCCTACACTTTTGATAAGTGCCATGGGATCTTTAGCATCCACCTGAACTACCACCAATCCAGGCAGATGGGACCTCGGTTTAACGTCTCATCCGAAAGATGACACCTCAGGTGCTGGCACCCCCTCATGCTGCACTGTTAATGCTGAGTGCTTAAGTGCGGATGTGGGAACTGAACCCACAGCCCTCTGATCTCCCGCCTCAGAGATGAGTGTGCTACCTACTGAGCCACTGACACTACATTTGATTGAGGTTTAAGCCTCTAACCAAAAGAAAATCATATTTAATACAATTTATTATAATACAATTTAATATAACAACATAATATCAAAAAACATAAAAAAACTAAATTTTAGATACATCAGCTGCAGCAGCTTGAACTAGACTAAAGGTAGAAAAACAAGGCATTCTTAAATGTAATATATTCGTTTGCTGCTTTTATCAAAATTCACTGCAGATTAAGGAAGGAAGAGAGAGAGAGAGAGAGAGGGTTTACTAAATATTAGATTTATATTCAGTCCACGTGTCTGGCCAGCTCTCTGGAATACGGAATGCACAGCTGAATATGCACATCCTGTAAAGCACAAACAAAATACAATGAGTGGTCAAAGATAAATACTCATTATTATTACTTTCATATTTCACAATAAGTGGTGTGGGGGGTTGGGAGGATGTAGGAACAGAAGGAGGGTGGGGGGACTCAGGATGATAAACCCATCATAAAATCTCAATATTTCTTCCTCAGAAAGGGTCTCAAATCCCAGGTGTCATTCAGGCCATTATGTTTAACAGTATTAAGTGAAAATATCTAATAGCTTTTTCTTCCTAACAGTAAATTCTGTCTGTCACCACCTCTTGGGGTAATTTTACACATTCAATGCCCATGAATTGTAAAGAGCTAGTGTCAGAATTGTGTGTCTGGTGTATCCAGTCTCTTTGTTTACAGTGCTACGTATGTGTTCCTGTATACGCTCTTATAACATCCTCGCTGTCTTTCCTTATAACATAAGCCACATTCACACCGTAGTATATATACTATGAAGGTAGTGCATGTAATGAATTCCTTATTGTAATGCTTTTCCTGAATTTGGTACTTCAAGCACTTTCCTGGGTTCATGTAATGACAAGCGTTGCACCTGTGACATTTAAATACCCTGCAGGTCTAACTGGGAGCCAGGTGCTATGGTCCCTCCTTTTTACTGGTTTAAACTGACTGTGTACCAGTCTGTCTTTAAGTGTCCCTGTCCTCCTAAAGGTTATTCTTGGGACGTCACCAATAACTTCCTTTAGTATACTGTCACTCTTAAGGATCTTCCAGTTGCGTCAGACAATATTACCTATCTGACCAGACATCTTCTTATATTTAGTAAAAAAAAAAGTAATGGACCCCATCATCCCCATCCTTTCGTTTCACTTGATTTCTGTGCAAGCAAATATTTCTGTTTCATACCTCTCCACGTTTTCATAAGCTGTCTTTAATTAATACCTGCTCAAAATATCTTCTTTCTTTAAACCTTCCCAACAGTTCATTAGCTTGTGTTTCAAATACATCATCAGTGATGCAATTGCACTGGATTCTTACAAGTTGTCCATATGGGATGGAATTCTTTAGTTTAAATGGGTGTGAGCTGGTATGATGTAACAAAGAGTTTGTCGCTGTGTTTCCTAAAACCTCGTTTTATTTTTCCAGAATGCGATCACCCATCAAAGTTATGTCTAGGAAGTCAAATATTTATGATGGGTTTATCATCCTGAGTTCTCTCCCCCACCTTCCCTCTGTTCCTACATCCTCCCACCCCACCCCAACTTATTGTGAAATATGAAGTAATGAATAATGAGTATTTATCTTTGACCACTCATTGTCTTTTGTTTGTGCTTCCTTTTACAGCCTGTGCATATTCACCAGTGCATTCCAATTCTAGAAACATGGCCAGCCACATGGACTGAATATAAATCTAATATTCAGTAAACCCTCTATCTCTCCTTTCCTTCTTAATCTGCAGTGAATTTTGATCTAGGAGTCATAGAAAATGATGTTAGATCCTTATAGATTTTTGTGATCACATCACATTAAATATAGACTTTAGTGATTATGTATTTGCTACAAGAGATGGGATAAAAGCAGCGAATGAATATAAAATTTAAGAATGCCATGTTTTTTCTACCTTTAGTCTGTTTCAAAGCTGCTGCAGTTGATGTATCTAAAATTTAGTTTTTGATATTATGTTGTTATATTAAATTGTATAAAATATAATTTTCTTATGGTTGGATGCTTAAACCTCAGTTAAATACACAGGCTGAACAGCCCAGCTTAAAAGTAGTTCTCCTTTAAGAGAAGATTAAAAACAAAAAGTTGTAAAGAAAGCACGATTGATGTAATTAATTATGTCTCGACTTGTAACGTATAAAAATGAAGAACTCAGTGTATTGGGCCACATCCCTGGGTAAAGCTTACAGCCAAAGCACTGGGTCAGTGCACGGGTGAATGTATGACTTGTTCTTAGATTTAAAACAATAAAACCAGAGTTATTCACAAGAACTACTAGTCTTGAAGTCCTTTTTTTGTTTTGAAGGTATTTGGGTGGTACTAGTTTTCCTGGACTTGTATTTAACTAAGGGTTTGCAACCCTTTCTGTCGCCTGCTCTGTTCCAGGCTGCAGGTAACTCACCTCTAACCCAGTTCTTTTAGTAGCAGGGTAGTGGCAGTTGTAGTTTTTGTGTTTATGGTGTTAAAAATGGTGATGATTATAGTCACGATGTTGATGGTGAATAGTGGTGGTGATTGTAGGTGGGTATTGATAGTGGTGGTGGTGGTGGTTAGTAATGGTGAGTAGGTTATAGTGGTAGGTAGACAGGTTGGTTTGTTGGTTAACATACTAACATACTAAAAGCCAGCAGAATAGGCCTAATGGTCTGTCGTGTCTTCGATAGCCAGCCACCTAGTGGGTGCTCACTTTCTCCCACCCCAGCCCCGAGAGGTCTTCTTTGGCTTTAGTTTCCCTTGTTCCTGTCCCACCCCTCTTGAAGCCCTCCACTGTGCCTCCTCCACCAGCCTCCCAGGCAGCACATTCCGTGGCTCCACCACCCTTTCAGTGAAATAATGCTCTCCTCGCCCCCTGTAATTTTTCCTCCAGCTTCCACTCATGCCCCTAGTTGTTCCCCTCTTCTTTAGCCTAAACAGCTGCTTGGTTCGCTCTCGGTTTATTTCTTTTATACTTGAAGACCCCTATCATGTCTCCCTGTCCTCCTCTCCTACAGTGTGTACAGCCCAAGCTCTCCCAGTCTCTCCTCATAGGGCCTCCCTCCACGCCCTGAATCATCCTGGTCGCTCTCCTCTGGACTCTCTCCAGCAGCGTTATGTCCTTCTTCACCTCCCTCCTCCTGGATGTAATTCCCCTGGCTATGCAGCCCAGTATCCTGTTTGCTTTGGCTGCGGTTCTTCTACAGTTTTCAGAGTTATTCATTTTGACGTCTACCACCACCCCTAGATCCTGCTCACCCAATGTGGCTTGCAGTGTGACCCCTCCCGGTGTAAACATGGCCCAGGTTTTGACCCAAATGAAGTACCTTACCTTTCCGGCATTAAATTTCAATCCATACCTCCGTGACCACCCCTTCAGGGTATCCAGGTCCCCCTGGACTGTCTCTCTCACTTCTTCCTAATCCACCAGTGCTCCCAGTTTGGAATTGTCCTCAAAGAGACTCAGCTCCTCTTAACCCACTTCCCTATATCCAAGACATAGGCATTGAGCGAGGGAGTGGCCCAATACTGAACCTTGGGGACCCCACTGATTACCTTCCTAGGGAGGAGACTATCCCACCGACCATTACCCTCTGTATTCACCCTGAAGGCCAATTTTTGACCCACTTGAGCTTCTGTCCTCCCACCCCATCTCCCCAGCTTTTGCTATCAGCCCATTATGGGTACTGAATCAAACGCTTGATAAAATCCAGGTATAGGACATCCACGCGCCTATGTCTGTGCAAGGCCCCGTCACCCAGTCATAAAACTCTTATGAGGTTGAACTGACACGATCTCCCTGGAACAAAGCCATACTGTTTATCATCCTGGTGGCCTAACCTTTCCAGCTGCCTCCCAAGCCTCTCCTTGATAAAGCCCTCCATTACTTTGCCTACCACAGACATTAGTCTGACAGGCCTATACTTCCCTATCTCCTCCCTAGACCCCCTTTGTGGATAGGCACTACATAAGCCACCCTCCAGTCTTGGGGCACCCATCCTGTCTGCAGAGAGGTGTTAGAGTGCAGCCAGTGGAGCTGCCAGCTCCTCCACCAGTTCCTTCATAACCCTCGGATGTAGCCAATCAGGCCCTGGCGCCTTATCAGTTTTTAGCTTCCAAGGGCTCCTTCACCCTATCCACGTGATTTCTCCCCCAGTCCTCCCCTCATGCAGCCTCCCACCCCTTCTGGGTCTGGCACAGCCTATACCCTAACCTCTTTCCATCTTCTGGTCTCAGACTGACCTCTTGCTTTTGCTGGCTCCTCTTCCCTCCCATCAGTCTGTAGGGATCCCCTGTCTCCATCTGCAAAGATTGAGGCAAAGTACTTGTTTAACACCTCCGCCTGTTCCCCTGCTTCCTGAGCCCATCCCCACAATTTTAATCCTGTTGATCTGTGTCCTCTCTTTTCTCTTCTCTCTTATGTATCTATAGAATCCTTCACCCCCGCCCCAGATATCCCTAGCCAGGTTTTGCTCCATCCCTGCCTTGGCTCCCTTCCACCACTCTGGTGACCCTCCTGACCAACAGTTCATACCCTCCTTGCTCCTTGTTCCCCTTGAGCATTTAAAACGTGCATAGGCAGCCTTTTTTCCCTCATTGCTCACTGCACCTCCCTGGTCCAACAACATGGCTTGTTGGTTCTCCACCTTTTTGCTTTACTTTGTACAGGGACCTGGTAGCCTCTTGCACCCCTTTTTTAATGGTCTCCCACAAGCTTCCAGCATCCATGTCTAGCCTAATCTTTTCCAACCTCTACTGTAGAATCCTACCCATGCCCATGAAGTCCGGCTCTCCTGAAATCTACCACTGCTGTATTAGTGCGGTTTTCCTCCCTCCCCAGATACAGCAGAAACCAGACTTTGGCATGGTCACTTCACCAGTGGACTGTACACCTCCGGGCTCTTATCTGGTCACTGTCTGCTAGACAACATCCAATATGCACCCTCTCTAGTAGGTTCCACACCTGTTGGACCAGGAAGGCATCCTGAAAGACATCCATCAGTCGCTGTTCCCTGGTCACAGAGGATGTCATGGTGTCCCAATCTGCCCCGGCATGTTAAGGTCACCCATGACCACCACCCTACCCTTACCAAGGTCACAGTGACCTTGATGTTCTCAACCAGTTTATCCTCTGGGCCTCCTCTATTGAGGGGGCCTGTATACCACCCTATTTTCAATCTTTTCCCTCCCTCGTTTGCAGGAGTTAACTAAATCACCTCCACCCCTCAGCCTCCCTCCACTCCACTAATCACTATGTCATTTCTGACTATCAGCGCAACCCCTCCCCTCTTCCCACTCCCTATCTTTCCTGAATATCTTGTAGCCCTCCAAATTTAGGTCCCAATCATTTCTCTGGGTGGCCCATGTCTCTGTAATTGCCACCACATTTGCTGTTCCCTCAGCCAGCATAGCCTGGAGCTCAGGCATTTTATTGCTCATGCTTCTGGCATTGATCAGGACTGTCCCCACTCGACCTCTCTCCCCTCTCTCCAGTCCCCCAGCCCTCACGAGTCCCTTTTCTGCCCAATTTTCCTTGATTTGCAATGCAGTCCACCGCACTCTTCTCGTGCTCCTAGACCTGGACTCTCAAACAGCCCCCCTGGGGCCTTTCTTTTATTTGACCCTCCCTTACAAGTTTAAACCCCACCTCTCGCCTATAAATCCAGCAAGTTTTAGTTTCAAGATCTCCTCCCTCTAGGTTGAGGTGTAACCTATCCCTGGCATATAGCCCTTATCCTCCTAAGTAATTCCCAGCCCATACCTCTCTGCCTTGCACCAGTCCCTGAGTCACTGGTTCACCCTCTAAGTTTTTGCTTGTTCTCCCGTTGCCCTTTGGTACCGGCAGAATCTCAGAGAAAGAAATTTTGCTTCCTATAGAGTGACAGACCCTGGCCAGTTCCGGAATCTAGCCTGTATTTCTAGCTCACTGTTCCCTTCCAAGTCATTTGTCCCAGATGTTAGGAGTCCGAGGATCCCCACATTCCAGTGCTATCGAGTATAGGTGGAATTTGGCCTTGTGTCTGGGATAGTCCTGGTATACATTTAGCCTTGACTGGGCTGCTTTTATTCTCCCGCCCCTCCACTGGATACCCTGGTCATGGAGTCCCCAGCATTGTGACTGCCAGCCCCCACTTTGTTAGCCGTTTTGGTCCTTCAGACTCCTCCCCTGTCATCGACCCCTGCTTGCTCCTCCTGCTCCTGCCAGCCTGGGGGTCTTTGTTAGCCATTAGTTAATTAATTTTATTTGATAAAGCACCTTTCCAATTGCTCAAAGCATTAAACAATAATTTGTGGCAATATTAACTGTTCAAAAACTGGAGAAGGGAGAGGACACTACCAGGTTAGGATGAAAGCACACATTTAAATACACAAAGTGCTTGAGAATGCAACAGTTGACAGAACAATAGAGGCTAGACTAGTGATGGTGGTTGTAGTGGTGTGTGTGTGTGTTGATGGTAGTAGTGGTAGTGAACATAGTGCTGGTGTAGATGGTAAGTGCTGATGATAATATTGCTGATTGGAGTTCGTGCTGGTGATGGTTAGTGATGCTGAATGTTGTTGGAGTGTTTATGGTGGTTGGTGCTGATTTTAGGGGATGGTGATGGTTTGTGGTGTAATTGTAGTGGGCATGTTGATGGTGGTTAGTGCTGATGTTTGTAGTGTTGGTGTTTGTTTCATAATGGTGTTTTGTAGTGTTGATGGAGGTTAGTGATGGGATAGTATTTGGAGTGTTGATGGTTTATGGTGGTAATTGTAGTGCTGGTGTTGGTTAATGCTGGTGTTAATGGTTAGAGTGAGGACTGTAGTGCTGGTGTTGGTTAGTTCTGGTGTTAATGGTGGTTAGTGGTGAAGACTGTGGTGCTAGTGTAGATGGCTGTTAGTACTGGTGTTGGTTAGTGCTGATGATTGCAGTGGGGCGATGATGGTTTGTGGTGGTAACTGGTGATTAGTGCAGTATTGATAGTGGTAAGTGATGGTAATTGTAGTGCTGGAGTAGATGGTAGTTAGCGATGATTGTCAAGCTGGCGTTGACAGTGGTTAGCAGTGATTGTATGTTGGAGTGTTAGTGGTAACTGATGGTGGTTTAGTGATGGTGATTGTAATGCTGATGGTGGTAATGATGGGATAATTGTAGTGCTGGTGTGGATAGCGGTTATTGATGGTTATTGTCATGCTGGTGTTGAGGGTGGTTAGCAGTGATGACTGCACTGGAGGTGTTGATGGTTTTGTAGTAATTGTGCTAGCATTGACGGTGGTTAGTGATTGTGGCTGTGGTGCTGGTGTAGATGGTAGTGATGGTTATTGTGCAGGTGTCGATGGGTAGTGCTGATGATTGTAATGGGGCATTGATGGTTAGTGATGGTAACTAGTGCTGGTATATATGGTGGTTAGTGATAGTTATTGTAGTGCTGGTGTTGAAGGAGGTTAGTGATAATGACTAGTGGGGTGTTGATTTAATTGGGAGTGCTGGTGTTCATGGTGGTTAAATATAGTGATTTGTAGGCTGATTGTGGTTAGGATGGTGATTTGTAGCATTCATGGTGGTTAGTGATGATTTTTGGAGGTGGGGTTGATGGTGGTTAGTGTTAGTGATTGTAGTTCTGGTGTTGGTGGCAAGAGATGGTGATAGTAGTGCAGGTGTTGATGGACAGTGGTGATAATGCTGGTGTTGACTGTGGTTAGTGCTGGTGGCACTGAAGGCGGTTATTGGTGGTGCTTGTACTGCTGGTGTTGCTGACTTTTAATGCTGTTGGTGGTGGTTATTGCTGATCATTTAGTGCTAGTGTTGGTGGTTAAAGTGTTGATGGTAAGTGCTGGTGTTGGTGGTTATTGTCATGTTGATGGTGGTTCATGGAAGTAATTGTAGTATTGGTGTTGATGGTGGTTTGCTGATGATTGTAGTGTTGGTGGTTTGTGATGGTGATAGTAGTGGGATGTTGATTGTAACGTGGTGGTAATTGTGCTGGCTATTGCTGGTGTTGGTTATTGTTGGTGGTTGTACTTCTGGTATAGATGGCTGTTAGTACTGTTGTTGATGGTGGTTAATGGTGTTGATTGTAGTGTGAGGGTTGGGGATGGTTAGTAGGTGTTGATTGTAGTGGTGGTGGTGTGGGTGGTTAGTTTTACTGTAAAGGGAATATTGATGGTGCTTAGTGATGTGACTGTGCTGGGTTTGTTGATTGTTGTGCTGGTGGTGTTGATGGTGGCTTGTGGGGGGTGGTGCTAGTGAACTTTTCTGAGACAGAGGAGGACAAAACCCTAAAAAGAAAGTAGAACTAATATTGTATGTATTTATTGTCCAGAGGTTTGACCTGTATTCTGTTCATTTCAGTGCCCAACATCAGCCTGGAGGTGCTGAAGCCGTCCTTTTGGAGATACTACTTGAATCCCACATTGTGATGATCAGGGTCAGTAACTCAAATTACAGTGCTGAGAATATTTGCAACTGTTATGTTCATCTTGTCTGTCTGCAGTGATAGATCAAGAGGTGATACTTTGTTACAGAGGGGAAATCATTCAGATTAATGTAGTGTTTTGTTGATATAAAAGCAACACTATTTATTTATACATTTATTTAAAAACATATTTATTTCAATTATTCCCTCATTTGTATTATTCTTGTGTTCTGTGTAAAAGTAGTTCTGGGGATAGTAACCTCCTGGCAGAGGGCTGTTATGATGTCGCGTTGAGAGGAGTAGATCAGAAGATGTTACTCTTTATTATGTTTGGTCCATATGTATTGTCTTAATTACAATACATAGGGGACATCACATTAATTGCCTAAACATCATAATACAAGAGGAACACCACCTCATTTCACATTCAATAAGACAACATGGCAGTAGTGTACAGATATGGCTGTAATGGTACCTGCACAATTCCCCAAGAATGAAATGCTGATTAATAAAAAGATAATTATTTTTAATTTTAAAAGTCTTCAGTTTATTATAATTTTCTCCCGTTTCCCCCATATCCACTCAATGCTCCTGATTAGCAAATAGCATGTATTTTTTTGTGCAGGTATATACACATTAGGATATTGCAGTCCTGTGTTCAAGAGTATTCCTGTTATAAAGAGTTTTTAAAGTGATGTTGTACACTTGCGATTCTAAAGTACCACTTTCAGGATCATGTACCTTAGGTCAGCAATAGTCCTTTTGTGTTAGCTTTAGTATTTTATTCTGAGCCATTATTTAGTGTGGCGGGATCATAGTTTGGCCCTGACAAGGTGGCCAGCCAACCCCTTCACTTCCCCACTTCCCGATCCATCTGCATCAGGCCGGCCCGGTGGCACGGAGGGTGGGCTGGATGCCACACCTTGCACCATGCTGGTGACCCAGGCTCAGGAATGAGCCTGGGTCATCGGGAGTTGGCTGGGGGGAGCAGGGGAGCTGAATTGAGCTGCAGCGAGGCAGCCTCTCTCCCAGGAGGGACGTTTGTCGTCTGCTACATGACCGCCACCAGGTGGAGGCTTGGGGCAGTGCAGGATGGAGGCAGCATGAGGAAGGTGCTGCGGGACCGCAGCGCACGCATGTCCACAACAAGGAAAGGGGAGAAAACAGAAAATGGAGCTGGCAGGCTTAGTGGTGGTCCCGGCTACAGTCCCAGGGATGGGGACACAGGCTATGGACAGATGTGAGCCCCCTGAGGGGGCTGGAGCCCTGCCTGCCAGCTCTGAGGAGGAGGAAAAACACAATACAGAAAAAAGGAACTATCACGATCTAAGGTACCATATCCCAAAAGTGGTACCAAGGATCGAAAATCTCTATAATAATACAAATAAATGTCAAACAATCCACACACTCACAGTACATAGCAGCACTATAGGAAGGGGCAAATTCATATCTTGTGTAATATACACTATACTTTGGTCTCTGCTCCGACCCACCTGTAGCCCCACTGACCATCACATGCCTAGCCACTGTCTGGATCGGAGACTTTTGTTACCCATGCCAAACCACTGTCAAGGTAGCGCCCACACCCCCATACCCAAAAGGCAGCAGTCCTGTGGGAGGAAACCAGATTTCGTTAGGAATGGACAGTCTTGTCTTTCTTGAAATAAAAACAGTTTTGTTTCATTTTGCCCAGTATCATTGTTGTTTTGTAATGTGTTCCTTAGGGCAACAGCGGACTAAAACCAAAGATCACGAAGTAACTTCAAGCCCTGGCACTGGCCTGTCAATTATCAGGTAGGATAATGAAGCATTAGTGTTGATACATCAGCTACTCAGAAACTTAAGCGGGAAACATTCACAAATTGTTCCTACCATAGTTTGAAAGCCCATGAAAAGATCTTTTAAACGAGGTATTGGGCTTACCTGTAGCTGGCAGCAGTACAGAGATATTGATGAATAAGTCTGCCCTATATTAATACTACCTTGCCACCATTTTTAGAACCTTGTGATGTCAATGATGATCAGGTTGTGGCAAACATTATAGTCAAGCACAGCTTGATTATCAGTGACATCACAAGGTTAATAAGAACAGCAAGGATCCTCAAGAGTACGTGTAGTGCTAAGTGGTAGGAACACTGCAAGAAAAACAAAAAAAAATGCACACACCTACTATATAAATGCAAAACACTGAGGCTGCTCTGCTACTCACTCCTCCTGTTCTGTTGCTGACTAATACCTGTTCAAATAAACTAGTGTTTGGCAACATTTCAGAGCTCCTAGTTTCTGATTGGATACAGCTGGTGTGTACTCATTTTTTTTTGTTTTTCCAACATCACAAGGTTCTGAAAATGGCAGTAATATAGTATTAGTATGGGGCAGACTTTAATCATCAATGTCTATGGACTTCTGCCTGCTACAGAGGAGCCCAATACCTCTTTTAAAAGATATTTTCATGGACGTCTAAACTATAGTATGATGGGCATTGTTCACAAATGTCTCTCCCTTTAAAGCCTCACTGATCATTTTGGTCATCTCGTCAAGCTAAAGCAATATGGTTTGCCTTATTTCTCTAAGAATGTTGGCAAGATACCCTTGGTCATGCCTTCCACTTTTCAAAACCTGTCACCTTAGCTGGGCAGAAGGACTGCATGTAATTTATTTGTAATTTTGTGACCAGAAAAGGCACACTGAGCTGTGGCAGCTGGTTTCCAAGTGCATTTGGGGGTTATATATGCAATAAATGTCATGCAGCAAAGCGTGTGTGTCTTGAAGACATCAGTTATTAACTGCATCAATAGCTGGTTACAAAATAGAAGGCAGAGGATTAGAGCAAACAGTTTTGTGTCAAATGCCAGAAGCGGGACCAGTGTCATGCTTCAGGATCTGTACTGGTCCCAGTACTCTTCCACAATTTATATTGGCTAATTGGATGATAATATGAAGTTGGTCGCTAAATTTGCAGAGGGCACTTGAGATTGGAGCTGAGGTTTTGTCTGATGAGCAGTGTATCGAATTACAAAAAAATATAGACAACATTGTTTAATGGGCAAAACACTGGAGTATGAAAAATGTGTGGTTATGCAGTTTGGAAAAAGAACAACTTACACAATTACAGTATAAAAGGAACTGAACTAAGAAAAAGTACTAGGGAAAGGGATAAGTTAATGCACGCTGTACACTAGCACTTAGTATAGCAAACATGGTGCTGTCATAAATAAAGGGGTAATGTTGTAATTAGATGAGAGAATGTGCTTATGCCACTGTACAGTACACTGTACTGGTTAGGCCCCACCTGTTTACAGTATTGGAGTTCATGTTTCAGGTTCACATTGACAGAATTGATAGGTTCAGAGAAGGCAACCAAGATGCCAGTAAGGTGGACGGATGATGCTTTCTCTGCCAAAGGGTGTGGTTAGCCCTCAAGGCCCTAATGAAGACAAATCTCCTGGGCAGGATGGCATTCAACCAGAGTACTATAGGGATGGACGGACATACTGGCTGCAACTCCTGAGGAGCTCTTCAACAGGTCACTTGAGACAGGGAGGGTAACTTAGGGATTGGCGAGAGGCACATGTGCCAATCCATAAAGGGGTCGAGGAAGTACCAGGTAACTATAGACCCATCAGTTTGACCCGTGGTGGGAAAATTAATGGAGGGTATACTAAAGGAACGATTGGGGTGTACTTGGAGGAGGTGGGAGGTCTGGATAGTCGGCAATGGGTTTGTGCCAGGTAGATCATGTCAAACCAATCTTGTGGAGTTCTACCTGAATGGGTAACATCAGAACTGGACAGGGAAAGCCTGTGGATGTATTATTCTTGGACTTCAGCAAGGCGTTTGACTCTGTCCCCACAATGGTCTGGTTGAGAAACTGATGGGGTTAGAGTAAGATTCTTGATGGTCAGATGGATTGAAAACTGGCTGGCTGGGCGCACCAGAGAGTAGTGGTCTGTGGGAGCTCGAACCCTAGAGAGGTTGGTAGTGGGGTACCAGGAGGCTTGGTCCTGGGTCCGATCCTGTTTAATGCATACATATCTGACATCAGGAGGGTATAGGGTGTGAAATGAGTCTCTTTGCTGATGACTCCAAGATGGGAGCAGTAGTTGAGGGAGAAGAGGGAGGTTGGCCCTGCAAGAGGACCTGGACACCCTGGAAAGCTGGGCTCACACATGGAAATTAAATTTCAATATCACCAAGTGCAAGGTGTTGCATCTTGGTGAGAAACCTAAACACAGGTACACCCTGGGAGGGAGGCGCTGGAGCCTCAATAGGGAAAAAGACCTAGGGGTCATGGTGGATGCATGTATGAATAACTCTGAGCAGTGCAGGAGAGCAGCTAGCAAGGCAAACAGGATGTTGGGATGCATTGTAAGGGGATCACCTCTAGGAGCAAGGAGTGATTTTGCCGCTGTACAATGGAACATAGAAACATAAAGTTGACGGCAGATAAGGACCTAAGAGTCTCATCAAGTCTGCCCATTTCTTTTTCTACCTTATAAATGTGCCTGGACTGGATGTGTATGGACTGGTTAGACCACACCTTGAGTACTGTGTGCAGTACTGGAGACTGCACTTGAAGAGGGACATACAGCTTCTGGAGAGGGGTACAGGGAGGAACGCTAAAGATGATACGAGAGGCTAGGGGATTTGGCGTATGAGGACAGACTTGAGGAGCTCTGCCTGTTTTCATTGGAGGAGAAGGAGAGACAGGAGGGACATGATTGAGGTCTTCAAGTACCTCAAGGAATAAATAGGGTAAACATGGAGGGATCTTTAGACTAAAGCAGGGAGATATTACCAGAGGGCATGGTTTGAAGTTGGAAGGAGGAAGGGTGAGGGGAAAGAGGAGGAGGTTTTTCACTGAGAGGGTGGTGGACCCTTGGAATGCACTGCCTGGCGAGCTGGTTCAGAGATCCACAGTGGAGGGCTTCAAGAGAGGGTGGGACAGACACAGAAAGTGGATGTATCAGATGATGGCCTGTCCCAGGGTGGTGGGGATGGATGATAGGGGTTTCTGGAACACAAGGGAGGGAGGGCCTCGGCACCCAACTAGGATCTGAGGTTCGAGCAGACTCGATGGACCGTAAAGCCTAATCTGCTGGCAAATAGTATGTTAGTATGTTAAGATGGTGCATAACTTGAAATATCTACATTATGAACAGTGCCTTGTAAATCTGAGACTACATACAGTAGCTGAGAGCAAAGCAGAATGGGTATATGTTTGCTGCTCTTTAAAGTGATTTTCCAACTTTATGTACATCAGCTACCACTGCATGTTCAGGTAGTTGATGCTGGCATTAGTCATTCCAGCTATTTTTAGTACTTTATTTTAAATTATTATTTCTGTGGAAAGGATCATAGTTTGGCCCTACAAGGTGGCTAGCCAATCCCTTCTACTTCACAATACTCTCTGAAATGCCCCGCTCAGGCACTTAATGGCGTGACCAGGGAGAGTGTGGGAGCATGCCACATTGAATCGGTGGCGTTCTATTTCACTGGCATTTTTATGACTACTAATGGCTTTCATTAGTCTGCAACTGGCCATTAGTAGGCATAAAACTGCCATTTAAATAGACTCCGTTGATTTCAGTGGGGGTGTCCCGTGCTCTCCTGGTCACACAGCGCCATTACATGCCTGAGCATGGAGGCATGTCAGAGCTATTAGAAGTAGAAGGGATTGGCTGGCCACCCTGAGGGCCAAATTAAGCATCCTTCTCCAAAAATAATGACTTAAAAATTATTAAAGAAGCTGGAAATGACTATTGCCAGCATCTATTATCAGAATAGTGGGGGGGTCTTGTAAATCACTTTAAAGAGCAGCTGACACCTTCAGGAAAACTTTAACAAAACATAATATTTAATCACAGCCCAGCTTGTATTTCATATTACTTCTGTATTTCACCTTGCCATTATTTATTACTGAGGTCACTGACATGGAAACAAGATCTTTGCTCTGAAAAGTTCATCTGTTCTTGTTCTAAGGTCGTAATGCACTGCTTGTGACATCACAGTTACTCCCATGGCAACAGATTGTGATGTCACAATGGAGGATTATGATGTCATGTTAGTAGTAAGCCATGGAGGTAGATCAACTCTAAGGGATGTAATAATGTATTAATGAAGATTCACTTAAGCAATAACGACCGAGATCAATCAATCAATCAATCAAATCTTTATTTATTCAGGCGATCATCATTGAGCAAGGCTCATTTACAAGATGGACCTGATAAGGTCAAGGTTGAGGATGATACACAGCAATTACATCACACACTTATAAGACAGTTATACAGAAAAATTATGTTTATAACACAATGATATACAGTGAATTCACATGTTGAAACTCAGTTAAGAGAAGGTTAAACTAATATCTACAATATGTACAGTACATATATATCCCAATGAGGTCAGGACAGTCACACATAATGAGTACAAGGATGGTGAAGGAAATATTGGGTAACATAAACTGGGGGTGTCTGACTGGAAGGAATATGTCATATATGATTGGAATATAGGTTTGTGGGATGACTATTCTATTTCTAGCGGTAGTAACTGCATTTCTCTGTGAAGAAGGCTGTACAGTGCTGCTTAAAGGATGTAAATGGAAATGATAGTGGACAGTTTTAGGATTTTTGTAGGGTGTTCCATGCTATAGCTAGAGCAACAGTTCTCAAACTTTTTCATAGTGAGCCTCCTCAAGCCATGGAAATGATCTTGAGCCTCCCCAAAATACTGAAATATTTTGGGGCCTCCCCATAGAAAAATAGCCTACTTTTTACAGTACATCAGAAATACATTGAAACCTCTTTGCATAGCTAGCTCTCATGTTAAGCTTATTGTAACCCTCCCAACAGGACAACCTACCTGCTCCAATATTTTTACTCTCGAACCATTGTTACCCCTTACTGCCATACCTTTATGGGTCAGACTGCTTTTCTGTTTCCCTGTATCTGGAATAACCCTTCCTGCCAACCTCTGCCTCTTCCCTGCTCTTAAGCAACTTCTCAGGGATCATTTGCTCCCTCCTGCTCTTATTCCTAGTACCTATATGGTTAACTCTTGTATTTGGACAGTTCTGCTGCCAGTCTAATTGATCAACTGTTCCTCACATTGTTAGTTTATCGTTCTTAATTTGTTTCCACTTGTATTCATTTTGTATTGCTTGAGTATGCTGCAGTTACATTTTGAATTATATTATCTCACTACCCTTCCTGGGTACACCTGAAATAAGCCTTGGCTCAGTGTACAGTACCTTCCCTGGTTACAGACTTGTGAATAAATACATAAATTCACCTACTATCATCCTCTTTCTGTTTGCCTTATCCCTTCACACAAAATCTATAAAGTTCAAAATTGAAATATAATACTGTTTCAAGACTTGCTTGAGCCTCCCTGAAACAGGTTGGGGCCTCCCCAGGGAGCTGGCCTCACCATTTGAGAACCCCTGAGCTAGAGAATAGCTGATTGCTGCCCTCCCTAGTCTGGTGCTGACTTTGGCAATGGAGCAGGATGATATTGTTGCTTCTTAGGGCATAGGAGCTAGGAGTGGTCTGGTTGAAGCAGTCCAGGATATAGCTTGGGAGTTTTGATAAAGCTCTGTAGATCCATAGAGCTGCATTTCTGCTCCTCCTGACATGAAGGGAAACCCATCCAACTGTCATAGAGAGAACAATGGTGGGTATTATATGGCAGGTCTGTAATGAACCTTATTGTTCTATGATATACAGTAAGGTATCCAACTTTGAAGGTAGGAGATGGGGCAGTGACTATAGAGGAAGTCTGCATAGTCAATGACTGATAGAAAGATGGCCTGGACTAACCTCATCTTTGAGTCTCTGTTAAGGAAGGGTTTTAATCTATGAGGAGGCCAAGCCTTGAGCGAAGCTTTTTAACAGTTGTTCTAGATGCTGAGTGAAGTGCAGCACCCCATACGTTGAATGGGAAGAACACCCCTCCCCTCAGCTAGTGGTCAAACTGGAATTCAGTGTGTTTGCCATTCATTTGCATCACCAGGTAAGAAAAAGGTTTGTCTCCCCATACGATGCAGAGGTAATGCCAAACCTCACCCAACAACTAACACACAAAATCTGGCCAATGGAGAAAATCATGTACACAAATGCTCACAGCCTGGAAATAAGATCCCAGACCTGCAGGCAATAATGTCAGAGGCTAAACTGGACATAGTAGCAATTAGTGAGGCGTGGTTTACCAGTAACCACACTTAGGAGACTTCAGTACCTGGCTATGTATTGTTCAGAAGAGACCGAGGTGCAAAAAGGGGGAGGAGTGGCCTGTATGTTAATGAAAATATCAAAGCTACAGAAATTCAGAATACACATAAGGAGCCAGAAGAACTGTGGGTCACCCTGGAAACAGGAAATGGGACAGCCATAAGAACTGGGGTTGTCTACAAGGCCCCAGACCAGAGGGAGGACATAGACACATTACTGTTAGAAGATATACAAAACATGACAGCTAAAGGGAGGTTCTGATAATGGGAGACTTCAACATGCCAGATACAGATTGGTCAATACCAGCAGGAACATCTGCCAGAACTAGACTCATAGTGGATTCCCTGCAGGGGAGGGCCTCAAACAACTGGTACAGCAACCCACAAGAGACAGGGCTATCCTAGATCTAGTACTGACTAACAAAGAAGGATCACAGATCTCCAGGTAGAAGGTCACCTGGGGCCAGTGACCATCACATGGTATGGTTCAATTTGGCTACTACATCTAAATCATCCCATTCCAAGGCAAAAATATGGGACTTCAGAGGAGCTGACTTTGATAAGATGGCCAACAGAGTTAAGCTAGCCCTGGCAAAAAAGAAACACAGGTGAGGAGGTACAGGCAAGTGGGCAAGCATTAGGATACAGTACTTGAAGCAACATCCCATTGTGTTAGACAGAAAGGAAGTGCAAAAGAAGAAGAAACCACTTTGGTTCTCAAATACAGTAGCAGAAAAGGTCAGAGCCAAAAGGCTGGCCTTCAGAAAATATAAGGGAACACAGCAGGGATGAAGATAGGGGGGCATACCAAACTGCCCTAAAGGGAAGCAGGTAAGGCAGTAAGGCAGGCAAAGTCCCAAACTGAGGAAACACTAGCACAAACAGTAAAAGAAGGTGACAAGACTTTCTATAGATACATTAGTGAAAGGAGAAAGTCCAGAGGGGTATTGCTAAGCTTAATGGAGAAAAGGGAGCATGTGAGGAGGAGGACCCTGTAAAGGCATCTATCTCAAATAGATACTTTTGCTCAGTATTCACTGAAGAGAAGGTAGGGGCAGGGCCCACAGCTCAGCATCATGGACACAGGGGGAGGGAGGTGAGCACTACCCCTTCACAAAAGAAGGGTCCTACAAGAGCTTGCTAAGCTCAGGGTGGATAAGGCAATGGGACCTGATGGCATACATCCCAGGGTACTTAAGGAGCTAAAGGAGGAACTAGCAGAGCCATTAGCAGAATTGTTTAGTGAGTCTCTGAGCACAGAGAGGTCCCAGAAGACTGGAGAAGGGCTCATGTGATCCCTCCCACAAGAGTGGTAGCAGGGAGGAGGCGGGAACTACAGACCGGTCAGTCTTACCTCAGTAGTGGGCAAGATTATGGAAGCACTCCTAAGGAAAGGATAGTGCAACACCTGGAATCCATAGGGGCACAGGATCCAAGACAGCATGGGTTTACAAAGGAAGGTCCTGTCAAACTAATCTCATAGATTTCTTTGACTGGGTAACCAGAGTGGTGGACCAAGGGGAGCAGTTGATGTAGCCTACCTTGACTTCAGCAAAGCTTTTGACACTGTTCCACATAGAAGATTGATAAATAAGCTAGGTAGGCTGGGTGGGTCAGAAGTTGGTCAACTGGGTGGCAAACTGGTTGACTGGCAGAAAACAGAGAGTGGTGGTAAATGGTATACAGTCAGAAGAGATGCAAGTCACAAGTGGGGTACCTCAGGGATCAGTCCTGGGGCCAGTCCTATTCAACATCTTCATTAGTGACCTAGCAGATGGACTAGAGGGTAGGAGCTTGTCTGTTTGCAGATGACACCAAGATCTGCAACAGAGTAGATGATCCAGATGGGGTGGGCAGAATGAGAAGAGATCTGGATAAACTAGCAGAATGGTCAGAAGAGTGGCAACTGATTTAATGCAAAGAAGTGCAAAATCATGCACATAGGGAAGAGAAACCCTGAAGCCACTATAGGCTGGGAGGAGTTGCTAGCAGTCACAAAGGAAGAAAGAGACTTGGGCATCATCATCACTGATGACCTGAAATCATCCAAGCAGACCTCTAAAGCAGTAGGTAAGGCTAGGGGGTGTTAGGGTGTATAGTAGAGGTATCACAAGTCGTAAGAGGGAGGTAATAATCCCTCTGTACAAGACATTGGTTAGGCCCCATCTGGAGTACTGCGTGCAGTATTGGAGGCCACACCTTCACAAGGACATTAACCAAATTGAGGGCAGTCCAGAGAAGGGCAACAAAATGGTGCAGGGACTGCATCAGAAGACATAGGAGGACAGATTAACGAGCTCAATATGTATACCCTTGAGCAAAGGAGGGAGAGAGTGATATGATCGAGACATTTAAACACCTTAAGGGCATAAACAAGGTGAAAGAGTCTAACATGTTTAAATATAAGAAAAATAGCAGGACAAGAGGACACAGCATGAGATTAGAGGGAGGCCGATTAAGGGGAATGTGGGAAATTCTTTTTCACAGAAAGGGTGGTAGATGCATGGAATGGCTTACCACAAGAAGTAGTGGCTATGAATACAGTGCAGGGCTTCAAACAGGCATGGATAGGCATAAGGGACAATACAAATGACTATGAATAGATAGGTCACTGACACGCAAAGGCCGATGGCACATTTATAAGGTAGAAAAGAAATGGGCAGACTGGATGGGCCTTATGTCCTTATCTGCCGTCAACTTCTATGTTTCTATGTAAGTCAAGTCTGTTGTCAATCCACACACCTAGTTATTTGAAATTTTCAGCATACTCAGATTTCTCCAAATATAGTGCATAGCTGGGGAGATTGATTGAAGAGGATGTGTTGGTGGAGTTTTGAGTTGTGAACATCATTGCTTTAGTTTTCTTTGCATTTAGCAGAGCTTTTCTCGGTAGCTGATATTGTAACAAGGAGAATTCTGTTTGTAGGATTTCATGAGCCACTGTAGGCTGAAGGGTTGCTGATATACAGAACAGTGTCATCAGCAAAGAGGTGTACTGAGGACTTGGTAAGGGTTGAATCAATTGTATTTATATAAATGGCAAAAGGATAGGACCCAGAATAGAGCCTTGGGGACTCCTCTTGACAGTGGTCTTAATGGGGATAGGTCACCTTCAGCTTTTACCTGCTGTGACCTACGGAGGAGGTAGCATCTGAACCACTTAAGGGAGGGTGGATCTAGGCCAATGGAGTGTAGGGATGAGAGTAGCAGTTCATGATGCACAGTATCGAATGCTTTGCTCTGGTCCAGGAATACTGCACAAACATTGTTCTTTTATCCAATTGGTTTGCCAGTCATTTGTGACCTTGGCTAAAGCAGTGATAATTATATGTTTGCCAGTCATTTCCAAGGATTAACGACCAGTTTGGGGATGGATGGCTTGTGGCACAGCCGAGGTCACCTCCTCCAGCTGATCGTTAATCCAATGAAATGACTGGCTTTGTGGTTGTTATGCGATTATAAGTCTAATTGCAATGACAACTTTTGTTTTACCAGTTTTGTTTAGGTTTTAGCTGTGTGGCGTGAGCCGGAGTGCCACACAGCGTCAAGTTTGCAACTGGATCGGTCATTTTCAAGATGGTAATGACCACTCCAATAGCCAATCAGGAGCCCCGCCACACTTATGAATAATTAATTAGGTTTATAATCGGTGTAAATAATGGGAGGAGAAATCTGTATCATATGTGGAATGCAAGCTGAACTGGACCTAATTTTTCTGTTTTTCAAACAGCAGCTCTTTAATAATATCGTAAAGGACAATGTACTTGTCAAAACCTGTATTTTGAGCTTACTGAATGAACATTCCAGAACTAGAGGTCATGAATTTAAAATGACACAAAACACTTCTATACAGAAAGTATGACATTTTATTGGGGATCTGGAATACACTTCCTTCAAGCCTTGTCTGTGAGGGTTTTAGCTCTGTAGCATTCAAAAGCGGTCTGGATAAATGGATAGGGAAGAAAAAATTAAACCGATATTATCATTGAGATAGTGAGGGTATAATTTCTATAGACCTATGCCTGCTTTTCTCCCCTGTATCCATTGTATGGTTACACAGTGTAATAACACTTGCCAGGGTGTAGAATTGTAGGTTGATAATCACATGCCTTGAGTGGATTGTTAGGCACAAGACTGTTGTCTTTGAACACACAAGAGGAAAGAGTGATTATTGACCATAATAATGCATCCCTGAAATTTGTTATTGCTCTTATATTGAGGCGTCTACCGACATGGTTTTATGGTTTTAATAAGAAATGTTTTCTTTTTTTTTGCTTTCAACATTTTTTATTAGCTTTTGATAAAACAAAGTACATCAAGTAGAAATACAAACAACATGTTATAACATACAAACAATACAGAAACATAGACATTGACGGCAGATAAGGACCGCAAAACGCCCATCCAGTCTGCCCATTTTTGTACCTTATGAATGTGCCATTGGCCTTCACTCTGTCAATAGCCTATGTATTCATACTCATCTGTATTGTTCCCTTATGCCTATCCCATATATGTTTGAAGCCCTGCACTGTATTCATATTCACCACTTCCTGAGGTGGGCGTTCCATGCATCCACCACCCTTTCTGTGATAAAGAATGTCCTCACATTACCCTTAATCGGCCTCCCTCTAATCTCATGCTGTGTCCTCTTCTCCTGCTATTTTTCTTATATTGAAACATGTTAGACTCTTTCACCTTGTTAATGCCCTTAAGGTGTTTGAATGTTTTGATCATATCACCTCTCCCTCCTTTGTTCTAGGGTATACATATTGAGCTCTGTTAATCTGTCCTCTTATGTTTCTGATGCAGTCCTTGCACCATTTTGGTTGCCCTTCTCTGGACTGCCTCCATTTTACTAATGTCCTTGTGCAGATGCAGCCCTCCAGTACTGACTGCAATACTCCAGATGAGGGGTCTAACCAGTGTCTTGTAAAGAGGCAGTCCTCAAGGAAAGGATAGTGCAACACCTGAAACCATAGGAGCACAGGATCCAAGACTGCATGGGTTTGCAACAGGAAGGTCCTGTCAAACTAATCTCATAGATTTCTTTTGATTGGGTGGTGGTGCAGTTAATGTAGCCTACCTTGAGCTGCAAATCTGGTGACATCCAGCAGACCAGACCTGGGTTTGAATCCCATAGCTTCCACTTGCATACTGTGTGACCCTGAGCAAGTCACTTAACTTCCTGTGCTCCCAGGTCACTCCTGTAAAAAGCATTCAGCTCAGTGTGCTACTCCTGGTTAAACAACTAAAAAAAAGAATTATTACCTCCCTCTTCTGACTTGTGATACCCCTACTAATACACCCCAACATCCCTCTAGCCTTACATACTGCTTTAGTGGTCTGCTTGGATGATTTCAGATCATCTGTGATGATGATGCTCAAGTCTCTTTCTTCCCTTGTGATTGTCAGCAACTCCTCCCAACCTATAGGTAGCTTCAGGGTTTCTCTTCCCTATGTGCTTGTCTTGCACTTCTTCGTTAAACCCCAGTTGCTACTCTTCGACAATTTTGCCAGTTTATCCAGATCTCTTCTCATTCTGCCCACCCCATCTGTATCATCTACTCTGTTGCAGATCTTGGTGTTATCTGCAAACAGGCAAACCTTACCCCCAGTCCATCTGCAGTGTCACTGATGAAGATATTGAAGAGGACGGGCCCCAGGGACTGATCCGAGGTACCCACTTCTGACTTGCATCTCTTCTGACTGTATACCGTTTACCACGCTCTCTGCCCACCAACGGTTTGCCACCCAGTTGACCAACCTCTGACCCACCCTGAGCCTACTCAGCTTATTAGTCAATCTGTCATTGGAACAGTATGAAGCTTTGCTGAAGTCAAGGTAGGCGACATCAACTGCACCACGTTGGTCTACCACTCTGGTTACCCAGTCAAAGAAATCTGAGATTAGTTTGGACAGGGACCTCCTGTTGCAAACCCATGCTGTTTTGGATCCTGGGCTCCTGTGGATTCCAGGTGTTGCACTATCCTTTCCTTAAGGAGTGCTTCCATAATCTTGCCCACTACTGAGGGTAAGACTGACTAGTTGTAGTTCCTTGCCTCCTCTGCTGCCACTCTTGTGGAGCAGGATAACATGAGCCTTCTCCAATCTTCTGGGACCTCTCCTGTGCTCAGAGACTCACTAAACAGTTCTGATAATGGCTCTGCTAGTTCCACCCTTAGCTCCTTTAGTACACTGGGATGTATGCCATCAGGTCCTATTGCCTTGTCCACCCTGAGCTTAGCAAGCTCTTGTAGGACCCTTTCTTTCATGAAGGACTTGTGCACAACTCCCCCTCCCTCCCGTGTCCATGGTGCTGAGCTGTGGGCCTTGCCCTACCTTCTCCTCAGTAAATACCGAGCAGAAGTATCTATTTAGGATAGATGCTTTTCCTTAGTTCTTCTCCACCCAGTCCCCTTATCCCTTTGATCTTAGCAATAACCCTCTGGACTTTCTCCTTTCATTAATGTATCTATAGAAAGTCGTGTCCCCTTCTTTACTGTTAAGTACTAGTGTTTTCCTCGGTTTGGGCCTTTGCCTGCCTTACTGCCTTCCCTGCTTCCCTAAGGAGATTTGGTATGCCTCCTGTCTTCGTCCTGCTGCATTCCCTTATATTTCCTGAAGGCCAACCTTTGGCTCTGAGCTTTTCTGCTACTGTTTTTAGAGAACCAAAGTGGTTTCCTCCTTCTTTTGCTCTTGCTTTTCTCCTAACACAATGGGATGTTGCCTAAAGTATTGCATTATTAATGCTTGCACACTTTGCCTGTGCCCCTCACCTGTATTTCTTCTTGCCAGGGCTAGCTTCACTCTGTTGGCCATCTTATCAAAGTCAGCTCCTCTGAAGTCCCATATGTTTGCCTTGGAATGGGATGATTTAGTTCTAGTGGCCAAATTGAACTATACTATGTGATGGTCACCAGCCCCAGGTGACTTTCTAACTGGAGATCTGAGATCCTTTCCCCATTAGTCAGTACTAGATCCAGGATAGCCCTGCCTCTTGTGGGCTGTTGTACCAGTTTTGGCGCCTTCTCCCTGTAGGGAATCCACTGTGTGTCTAATTCTGGTGAATGTTCCTGCTGGTATTGACCAGTCTGTATCTGGCATGTTGAAGTCTCCCATTATCAGAACCTCCTTTAGCTGTCATGTTTTGTATATCTTCTAACAGTAATGTGTCTTATGTCCTCCCTGGTCTGAGGCCTGTAGACAACCCCAGTTCATATGGCTGTCTCATTTCCTGTTTCCAGGGTGTCCCACAGTTCTTCTGGCTCCTTATGTGTATTCTAAATTTTTGTAGCTTTGGTATTTTCATTGACATGAAGGCTACTCCCCATGCACCTTGGTCTCTTCTGAACAGTACATAGCGGGTATTGAAGTCTCCCAAGTATGGTTACTGGTGAAACATGTCGCTAATGGCTACTATGTCGGTTTAGCCTCTGTCATTGTTGCCTCCAGGTCTGGGATCTGTTTCCCCCAGACTGCGAGCATTTGTACATGATTTTCATTGGCCAGATTTCGTGCGTTGTTGGGCAAGAATATTCTTATCTAAGGACTGAAACGGCCAGGTCTCATATAAGGAATTACATAGAAAAAATAAAAATATTTGCAGGTTCATTATACTATAGAATCCGTACTAGGAAAGAGAAGTTTGGCACTGGATACAGGATCGGGCCTAAATTTAATAGTATGTAATTATGTAACACCTAGATGAATAAGGAAAGGGACCCAGTTTCTTTCAAATAGAATACTTTTATCCACAACTTGATCGCCAGTCTGTCATTATTGATGACTTCACTCATTTCAGAGGTCCATTTGGCATAAGCAAGGGTAGAAGGAGATTTCAGTGTGAGAGAAGGATCCTTTTAAGTGTTAAAGCAGCTGACCAGATAACAGTTTAGGTGCTTGTTCAAATTTCCCTGACCTCACTTATTCCCAGGATAAGACATTTTGGATTAAAAGGAATTGAGGTCTTCAATGCTGATTCACAAACTTTATGTAGTTTCCTCCAAATGTCCTTGATGAAGTGACAGCCCCAGAGCATATGACATAGATCCATATCCTCCCTGGCATCTCCAGCATTTCCCACCTATTTGAAATCCCATGGAGAATACCCTTTCGGGAATAATAGTAATAATGTAGAATTCTATATTGATTGCCCTAGCTTGGATTTCCTATCTATTTGAACTCCCATGGAGAATACCTTTTGGGGAATAATAATAATGTAGAATTCTATATTGGATTGCCCTAGCTTGGATTTCCCATCCATTTGAAATCCCATGGAGAATACCCTTTTGGGAATAATAGTAATAATGTAGAATTCTATATTGGATTGCCCTAGCTTGGATTTCCCATCCATTTGAAATCCCATGGAGAATACCCTTTTGAGGAATAATAGTAATAATATAGAATTCTATATTTATTTTTGAATTTTGATGACCTTTTCAGAGGCGACCGGAAGTAGCAGTACATGAAATAGAAGACAATGGTACAATATACAGGCTGAGGGTTTACAGTAAGCAACAGCTTTCAGATCCATAAGGCATAGCTTTCTTATCTATGGGTCATACAGGTCTAACTACTTATTCCATTGTGCATTTGCTCATGCTACAGAGACCTACAATTAATGAGACAGTACAATGAGTTCATTAGGTAACATACCTCTAAGATACATAGGATATTTTCTAGAACATGAGGCAGGGTAAGTGCTAACTGTTCAGTGGGTAGAGATTAAGTATGGTAGAGAAAACTGGACGTGGTCATTATTGTAGAATTAGGTACCGTAGCATAGGCAGTTACTCTATTGACAGCAGGTAGGTCTTGAGTCTTGTGCGGAAACACGGTACCGATGGGGTTTCACACACCTCCAAAGGGAGGGCAGCGTGTGGTGAAGGATTTACAACCTGCCTTGGTCCTGACCTTAGGGACCTCTAGTAGCATTTGGCCAGAGGACCTGAGGTTCAACATTTCATTTTCCTGTGAAGGAGTCCATTGAGGCTCGGGGAAGGCATTGGGCTGATTAGTTTTTGCCAGACAGGAGACAGGGTACCTGAGTCGAGCTTCAAAGGATGGCCAATTGAGCCTCGCTAGGGCCTCGCAGTGGTGGCTCCTTGATTGGGATGAGGAGGCAAAGCGGACTACCTTATGGTATAGTGTCTGTAGTCTACCATATTCCAGTTTAGCGACTCCCTGAAGGACGGGGCAGCATATGTTAGTGGGGAGTAGGACACTGGAAGCTATTGCAGTCCTAGCTTCGGGGGTCAGCTGTTCTTGAGCCGATACAGTAATCCGAGTTTGGTATGGATTACTTTGGTAACTTGGTCTACGTGTTGCTTGAAAGTGAGACCTTGGTCGAGGTAAGGCCAAGGTACTTTGTTGAGAGAGACTACTTCCAGTTTGTTGCCCTCCAGGGACATAATTTGGAGTGATTGTGATCTGTCTAGTCCGTGGGTTTAGGGCCAAACAACATGGCTTTGGTCTTATTGGTATGTGGACCATTTTGTTCATGGTGAGCCATTCCTCCATGACACGGATATCCTTTGGAGGGATGGGCCTAGGTCAGTCCAGGTTGTCAGAGGCTTTGTAAATAACAGCATCATCCGCATATTGATTACCTTGCTGTTCCCACAGTGATTGTACATTTCATTAATAAATAGTGAGAACATTAGGGGCCCTAGTATCGACCCTTGTGGGACACCCTCCTTTAGGGATTGTGGTTTGGAGAGTTTATCTTGCCACCTGGCTCTTTGGGTGCGACCTGAAGGTAGCTTTCCACCCATTTAAGGGTATGGATATCCAGGCCTATGTGGAGGAGTTTGTGGAGTAGAAGTCTGTGATCCACAAGGTAGAAGGCCTGGAGAGGTCCACAAAACTGCCCTATGTTGGATCCAGAGTCTATTTCTCTAAGTACATCAGTAGAGAATTTTGTTAGGGCTGTATCAGTCCCATGTTTGGTTCTAAAGCCGTGTTGTGACGGGGACATCACCATGTGTGTCTCAAGGTATTCCTAAGTTGGGTATATACTATTTTTCCTGTATTTTCCAGGGTACACAGCAGTGAGATAGGCCTATAGTTCTCCATAGGTTCCACAGGCCTGCCCTTGTGTATTGGGACCACATGAGCCTGCTTCCACAGCTCTGGGACATATCCTTCTAGTGAGGACCTGTTGATGAGCCAGGTGAATGGTCTAGCAAGTGCCGGAGCACCTTCTTTAAGCAGTCTAGCTTTAATTTCATCTGGGCCCCATGAGCTCTCTTGTTTTCAGGGTTTTTAGGATATAGACCTCATTTACCTTTGCCAGCATGAAGTGGAAGAGTGGGCGGTGAAGGATTGGGGATCCAGAGGAATAGACTGGTAGTTGGGCACCACGGACCCAGCCTTATGCTTGTCGGGTTTGTAAAGAAGTTATTGAGGGTTTCAGCAATTAGTGCCTCATCATGCAGTACCTGCCCATTATCAATCAATCAATCAAAATCTTTATTTATTCAGGCGAACATCATTGAGCATAGCTCATTTACAAGATGGACCTGAGTGGTCATAACAAAAAGGTTACAGAGTGTATACAAAAACATGATATTGAAATAGCACAAATACAAACATTTATGAGTGAGATAGATGTACAATTATTTACATATATACAAGGCAAAGGACAGTAAACCAAAACCTATTAAAGTTGAGAAACAAACAGTCTGGTGGGGATAAGGCTTGGATAATGGTACATGGGTGGGCATATATGTTTGAGGTTTGATGTGGAAAGGACCAGAGCAATGATAGAAGAATAGGGAGGAGATTTAGAAGGGGGAGGGAGAGAGGTGTGGGGGGTGGGGATGTGGGAGGACTAGGCCTTGTGGAAGCAATTGCATGAATCTGGGATTAGGCTGGTGTACAGCTTTTGAAGGATGTAAGGGGGATCAGTGTTTCCATTTTCAGGGTCTTTGGATAGAATTCCAGATAAGTGCCAGGAATAACTGATTGCAGCTCTTCCGTACCGGGTGCAGGTGATAGGAATCTTCAGCAGGATCAGTTTGTTGATCCTCAAGGTGTAGGGCCTGGATGTGATCTGGTTGAAGCAATCTGAGATGTAGGAAGGGAGTTTGTTTGTCAGAGCTTTGTAGATCCAGATAGCAGCATTTTTTCTTCTTCTATGTTGCAGGGATGTCCAGCTGACTGCATTGTAGAAGAGCAATGATGGGTGCTAGAGGGAAGGTCAGTAATGAATCTAATAGCTCTATGGATACAGGGTGTCTAGTTTGTTTAGATGGGAGAGGAGCAATGACCATAGAGGAAGTCAGCATAATCAATGAGGGACATGAATGATGCAAGGATTAATCTTTGTTTGGAATCTTTGGTCAGGTAGTGTTTGATTCTATAGAATAGACCAAGTCTTTGTCTTAGCTTTTTCAGGAGCTCTTCAACGGGTAGTATAGTCTAGTTTATTGTCTATCCATACTCCTAGGTATTTGAATTTGTCAACATATTCCAGATTTTCACCAAGGATGGTAGAGAGTTGTGGGAGGGTGAATGATGGGATAGTGGAAGAACAGTTCTTGTGGGCAAAGAACATAGCTTTGGTTTTCTTAGCATTTAGTAATAATTTCTTTTTAATAGGTTATGCTGGAGGAGGGAGAATTGAGACTGTAGGAGCTCACAGGCTTTTGATGGTGAGGGATCGCTCACATAAAGTACAGTGTCATCTGCAAAAGGTGGATATTAGAAAGAGAGAGATTGGAGTCAATATTGTTGATGTAGATGGCAAAAGGATGGGACCCAGGATGGAGCCTTGTGGTACACCTCTTAGGAGTGGCTTAGGGGTAGATAGATCACCATCATTCTTTACCAGTTGTAGCCTTCCAGAGAGATAGCATCTGAACCATTTAATGGAGAGTGAGTCAAGGCCTATGGAGTTTAGTGAGGTGATTAGGAGATCATGATCCACAGTGTCAAAGGCTTTGCTTAGATCCAGAAACACAGCACAGGTATTATTCTTTTTGTCTAGGGCAGTCTGCCAGTCATTTGTGACTTTTGCTAGAGCAGAGATGGTGCTATGCATAGATCTAAACCCAGATTGAGCTGGATTTAGGAGATTGTTGGTATCAAGGTAGGCAGTTAACTGAGAGTTTACCAGCTTCTCAAGCATCTTGGATAGTATTGGTAAGATGGAGATGGGCTATAATTATTGAGGTCCATGGGATCACCTGCCTTAAGTAGTGGAAACACTTGAGCTGTTTTCCATATTGAGGGATAGTACCAGTGACAAGTGATAGATTGAAGAGATGGGTGAGGGGTTAAGGCATACAGTGCTACTTTTAGAAAGTAGGGATCCAGGAGTCTGCACCTGAGCTTTTGGTGGTATCTAGTTGGAGTAGGAGGTCTTCTACATCTTTGAACAATATTGGTTTGAATGAGAATGTGGAAGCAACCTTTTGATTCTCAGTAGATTGTAGGTTTAGAGATGATCTTAATAGGTTTGCAGGAGAGGAGTCGAAAGCCAGGCCAGCTGTAGTGAAATGATCATTGAAGGCATTCAAGATATTTTGCTTGTCGGTGATTTCAATATTATTTAATTGAATTTTGGATGGTAAGACAGGGGTAGAGGTTTGACCTAGGATGCCCTTTATGGTACCCCAGAACCTGGAAGGGTTGTTATAGGAGGCATCTAGTTCAGCTGTGTAGAAGGTTGCCTTGGCTTTTCTTACTTGTTTTGTGCAGGAGTTTCTGGCTTTTCTGAATTGGAGCCAGTCATTTGGGTCCTTTGTCTTTCTTGCCCTTTTCCAGAGTTTGTCTCTGGCAAGCAGAACGTGATTTAAGGTCGGCAGAGAACCAGCGACAGGATTTGAGTTTGGTTCTGACACTGGTGAGGTGCAAGTGAATTGAGGGCACTTATGATTATATCATTTAAGATTTGAAGAGCTGACTCAATTGAGGCTGTGAGATAGAATTCTTGCCAACGTGTGGTGTGGCACAGATCATGGAGATATCCTGTAATATTAAAGTTCTTTTTGACCTTCGTGGGAGGAATTTTGCAGGATTGGGTGGCTTGATTGTTGATCTAATGGCAGCTATGGGACAGTGGTCACTTATGTCACTGAGAAGTACTCCTGCATAGGGATAATGATGAGGTTTATTTACCAATATAATATCCAGGAGTGTGCTGTTGAGAGTATTCTTTGGGTTGATCCTTGTTGGTTCTTTGATTAATTGAGAGAAACCATAGGTGTCACAGAAGGTTACCAGGGTGCAGATGCATTAGTCAGCCAATTTAAGTTCATGTCTCCTAAGATGATGGTGTCTTCAGGACCCAGATTAAGTATGGATCCTAAATGGGATAGGAGTTTGAGGCCTGCAGAGGGGCCTATAGCAACCAACCAGTTGAAAGGAAGATGTGTGGAAGGGTTATTTTAATAGACAAGCATTCGAATTCCTTTGGTTGAGATGTAGAATTGAGGCAGGATGCAGAGATATTTGCTTTGACATAGATGGCTACCCCACCACCCCTGGATAGACGGTCAGATCTGAAGAGCTGATAGTTGGGAAGGTTTATTTCACTATCTTTTGTTGCAGATTTGAGCCATGTTTCAGATATAACCAGACAGTCGTAGGGTGTGTGCAACCCAGGCCTGTATTGATGAGAACTTTTAGGAGGCTGCAGGCATTGAAGTGAAGAAAACTCAATCCATTTATGGAGGTTAGGTCAGTTGGAGAGATCGAGCTTTAGTGGGTCCAGGTTGATTTCACAGTGCCAACACAGACCAGCAGAAAGAAGATTAACTTGATGAGGGCACCAAGTGATAGGAGTAGTGAGCAGTCAGGCAGTTTTTCTTCTTTCTTGGGATCCAATATATAGTGGCTGATGATCCTGCTGCATGGTTATCGAGATTATCATAGATTGCCAGCTTAATGGACAGGCGTAGGGGTAATTGTAGTGCCAGTATGGTAGCAGGGGATAAAGGAGTTCCAAACTGGTTGTGAGCCTTTTTGGGATTCCCCAAGGATTACTGTGCAGAAGCGTATTATAAGTATGTATAGTGTAGGGGTATCCACTGGGGACAGTAGAGGGGGCAGTGTTGAGTGGTCACCCTAAGCACCTTAGTATGGGTTCCAACAGTTATCTCATCTGGATCTAAGGAAGGTGAGAAGCAAAGCAGCAGTAGTAGGTGCAGTAGCATGGTGGAGGGTAGGAGAGGTTAAAGAAAGTAAGATGATGTGGAAAATGAGCTCGGGAATTGGCTGGGAGAATAGCTAGGGGGGATGAGATTTGGCAGGGAAGGTGTGTATAAAAGAAACACCTGAAGGGGGTGGGGGCGGGGCAAAATTTTTGGCGGCTTCCTGCATCTTTCTGGCTTTCTCCCCGCCTCCTGGTTCCCTTTTCGGTTATTTGGTGGTCAGCACGGCTGGCGGCCTCGGAGCCCCTCTGGAGAGTGTGTCCCCAGGGCAGGCCAGCTAGAAGGAGGGGACAGAGGAGAGGGCAGTGAGAAGAAGCACTTGCAGGCAGTGGCTTGCTGGAGGTGCTAAATTTTGAGATTTGCACAACAAAGACTGGGAGGGTGGGGGGGTTAGCGCCTATGCGTCTAGCCCAACACAAAATTAACCAAAGACTGTAATTGCTAGCTAGACAGTTAACAGGCATTACACAGAATTACACAGTAAAACAGCAAAACAGCCCTTTTAGATAAGTTAAATCTTTTCAGATAAAAGGCAAGTAAACTCGAGCAGTTTTGGTGGTGCAAAGATACAGCAAAGTCAATGGGAGAAGGCACCAATCAGAGGCAGGCAAAGTCGGAGTGCCTTCCGATTGGCTGTGCGGCTTCTCCATCCTTTCTGGCTTTCTCCCCGGCCTCCTGGTTCCCTTCGCTATTTGGTGGCGCCCGCCGGCTGGCGGCTCGGAGCCCCTCTGGAGATGTGTCCTCGAGGGCAGGCCAGCTAGAAGGGAGGGACAGAGGAGAGGGCAGTGAGAAGAAGCACTTGCAGGCAGTGGCTTGCTGGAGGTGCTAAATTTTGAGATTTGCACAACAAAGACTGGGAGGGTGGGGGATAGGCCTATGCGTCTAGCCCAACACAAAATTAACCCAAAAGACTGTAATGCTAGCTAGACAGTTAACAGGCATTACACAGAATTACACAGTAAAACAGCAAAAACAGCCCTTTTAGATAAGTTAAATCTTTTCAGATAAAAGGCAAGTAAACTCGAGCAATTTTGGTGGTGCAAAGATACAGCAAAGTCAATGGGAGAAAGGCGCACCAATCAGAGGCAGGCAAAAGTGGCGATGCGCCTTCCGATTAGCTGTCTTGCGGCTTCCGCACCTTTCTGGCTTTCTCCCGCCTCCTGGTTCCCTTTTCGGCTATTTGGTGGTCGCCCGCCTGGCGGCTCGGAGCCCCTGGAGAGGTGTGTCCTGAGGCAGGCCAGCTAGAGGGAGGGACAGAGGAGAGGAGCAGTGAGAAGAAGCACTTGCAGGCAGTGGCTTGCTGGAGGTGCTAAATTTTGAGATTTGCACAACAAAGACTGGGAGGGTGGGGGGTTAGCGCCTATGCGTCTAGCCCAACACAAAATTAACTCAAAAGACTGTAATTGCTAGCTAGACAGTTAACAGGCATTACACAGAATTAACAGTAAAACAGCAAAAACACCCTTTTTAGATAAGTTAAATCTTTTCAGATAAAAGGCAAGTAAACTCGAGCAGTTTTGGTGGTGCAAAGATACAGCAAAGTCAATGGGAGAAGGCGCACCAATCAGAGGCAGGCAAAGTCGGTAGTCGCCTTCCGATTGGCTGTCGCGACTTTCCGGCTACCTTTCTGGCTTTCTCCCCGGCCTCCTGGTTCCTTTTCTGCTATTTAGGAGCCCTGCCATTGGCGTGCCTCGGAGCCCTCTGGAGAGTGTGTCCTCGAGGGCAGGCCAGCTAGAAGGGAGGGGACAGAGGAGAGGGCAGTGAGAAGAAGCACTTGCAGGCAGTGGCTTGCTGGAGGTGCTAATTTTGAGATTTGCACAACAAAGACTGGGAGGGTGGGGGGTTAGTGCCATGCGCTCTAGCCCAACACAAAATTAACCCAAAAGACTGTAATTGCTAGCTAGACAGTTAACAGGCATTACACAGAATTACACAGTAAAACAGCAAAACAGCCCTTTTAGATAAGTTAAATCTTTTCAGATAAAAGGCAAGTAAACTCGAGCAGTTTTGGTGGTGCAAAGATACAGCAAAGTCAATGGGAGAAGGCGCACCAATCAGAGGCAGGCAAAAGTCGGGTCGCCTTCGATTGGCTGTCCGGCTTTCCAGTACCTTTCTGGCTTTCTCCCCTGGCCTCCTGGTTCCCTTTCGGCTATTTGGTGGCCGCCCGCCGCTGGCTCGGAGCCCCTCTGGAGAGTATGTCCTCGAGGGCAGGCCAGCTTTCTGGCTTTCTCCCGGCCTCTGGTTCCCTTTTCCGCTATTGGTGGCGCCCGCCCGCTGGGCTCGAGCCCCTCTGGAGAGTGTGTCCTCGAGGGCAGGCCAGCTTTCTGGCTTTCTCCCCGGCCTCCTGGTTCCCTTTTCGGCTATTTGGTGGCCGCCCGCCCGCTGGTGGCTCGGAGCCCCTCTGGAGAGTGTGTCCTCGAGGGCAGGCCAGCTTTCTGGCTTTCTCCCGGCCTCCTGGTTCCCTTTTGGCTATTTGGTGGCGCCCAGCCGCTGGCTGCTCGGACCCCTCTGGAGAGTGTGTCCTCGAGGGCAGGCCAGCTTTCTGGCTTTCTCCCGGCCTCCTGGTTCCCTTTTGGTGTTGGTGCGCCGCCGCCTGGCGGCTCGGAGCCCCTCTGGAGAGTGTGGTCCTCGAGGGCAGGCCAGCTAGAAGCCTTTAGCCATTAGCCTTGATAGAGCCTGTGCCAGTCTTTTTGTTCCCCTTTATCAGTTCGTTGATATTGGACCAGAACATCCTAGGATTTCCTAGGTTTGTTTTCTGGAGGTGGTTAAGGTACACCTTTTAGCTTTCTTGATGGCCTGTTTACATTGGTTTCTGAGTGCTCTGTAAGTCAACCAGTCTGCTGGGAGTGAGGAGCCCTTAAACTTTTTCCAGGCTTTGTCTCGCTCTTCATAAGGGCCTTTAAGGTGGGGTAATCCACTTGTAACAGTGGCCTTTTACCCGATAGGTCTTATTTGGGGCAAGGAGGTCCGCTACCCTCAAGATAGCTCTGTTGAAGAATTCAACTGCCTCCTCCAAGGTAGGGAGACATCTTAGGGATTCAGTCTTGGTTGCCCAGGAGGATATTGTACTGAACGGAGAAAACTTTGAGTAGTCCCTGGTGGTGAGCATTCTAGGCGGGACCTTTTCAGCCCTGTTTTCCAGACACAGAATATTGGATTGCCCTAGCTTGGATTTCCCATCCATTTGAAATCCCATGGAGAATACCCTTTTCGAGGAATAATAGTAATAATATAGAATTCTATATTGGATTGCCCTAGCTTGGATTTCCCATCCATTTGAACTCCCATAGAGAATACCCTTTTGGGGAATAATAGTAATAATGTAGAATTTTATACTGGATTGCCTAGCTTGATTTCCCTCCTGCTGTAGCAGGCATTGTCCCAAACTGAGGCCCATTCTTCGTCAGATATAGTTTCGCCAATGTCACCTTTCCCATTTACTTTTGTCTGAGGCCGCAAAAGAGAGGGTCATTCATAGTCATAAGGAGTTTATATAATAAACTCACCCTTTCCTGAAGTTTGCCACCTTAAGAACAGAATTCCATTCAGCATCCTCTCTAAGAGTTAGGTCTGCTCCTAGAATTGAGTCCTGAAGAACCTTTCTCAATTGGAGGTAGTAAGCAAAGTGACATTTGGAATAATATATCAGGTTTTAAGCAGATTAAAGGAAAGCAGCCCCCTTGATCACCTAGCAGATCTTGTAGATTTGTAGTACCTAGCTCCTGCCACCCAAAATTCATTATAGTGGTTTGATTAAATGATATGAGTATTATTATTCCAAAGTGCAGTCAAGCAAGTAGGTAAGTTCTCAATGAGGAGCAAGTTCTTCATTTTCTTGACTACCCAGATGGAAGTAACAATACAGATATTATCATTGAGGTAGGAGGAAGTTTAGTAAAGAGATAATCAGTTTACATGGGTGCAAAATCTGCTTCTCAACCCTGAACCATAAGGGTAAGTGCTTATCAAGGTTAGAGGCAAGATGCCAAGAAGTCTGCTTAAAATGAAAAGCAAAATAATATTTTTCCCAGTGTGAAAGCCCAAATCCATCATCAGACTTATGGGCTCTTAGTTTAGCAACTGAAAGTCTAGGAGTAGAAGAGTTCCAAAGAAATATTCTAGTGATTTTATTGGGAAGATTAAAATTCCTGTCTCTATTTTAGGGGCACGTTCTGAAAAAGATAAAATAATCTAGGGGCTACAACCATTTTGACTGAGTTTATCTTACCCCATATAGATAAATGAAGGCCTTGCCATTTTGCAAGTCTGCTTCAGTCTCTTTAATCAGTGGCAGAAGATTTAAGCTTACTAGATGATGAGTATCCTTGGCTAACTTAATTCCTAAGTATGTCAAATGATTTGAGCATCTAAGTTCAGATTGTATCATCCTAGTGATTCTCCTGGACATAAATATGAGTTTAGAGATAAAATCCAGTTTAGCCCAATTCAGTTTAAGACCAGAGAAGGTGGCAAAATACTAACAATTCTACCCAAATGTGCTGAGTCCTTTGGGTTTGAAAGAGTGATCGGCAGATCATCTCCATAAGCAAATCCTTTATTGTTGATTTTGCCTGTTCTGATTTCTTTGAACTCATGGGATTCAGATATTCTCTAATTAATGGCTCAATGCCCAAAATAAAAAGGCATGGGGAGAGAGGACAGCCTTGCCTGGATCCTTTATGTAAACGAAAGGCGTTTGAAATAAAACTGTTGGAAATTATTCTAGCAGAAGGCCTTTTGTAAAGGATTTCTAACCAAGAAATAAAGGTGTCTCCCAGGTGGGATTTTTAAGCACTTGTAAGAAATAATTCCATTCTAAGGAATCAAGGGCTTTGCAGAAATCAAAGGCTAGTACTGTAACTGAATTATGCATTTTTCCCTTTCCATATTACATTTAGAAGCCTCACGGATGTTGTCTGCTCCACTGCCTGGTATAAAACCTACTTGCTCTTTCTCCTAACAAATTAGTAAGCAAGGTGAGACTTCAGTCTAAAAGCTAGAATCTGGGCAAGAATCTTATAGTCTGCATTAAGCAGAGAAATAGGCCTGTAACTCTCATATTGAAGGGGTCTTTCTCATCCTTTAAAATTAAAGTAATGTAGGCATGATACGTAGATTCTGGTAAAGATTGTGAGGAAAAGGATGAAGCAACTGCTTTGAAAAGGTAATATTTAGCTTTAGTACTAAGGGCTTTATAAAACTCTCCTGATAAACCATCTGGGCCAGGTGTTTTGTTTGGATGAAGACCTTTAATAATGTTTTCAAGTTCTGTCCGGAGATGGAGAATGCAAAACTTCTCTATCATTTTCACTAAGTTTAGGAAGATTTACTGATTCTAGAAAAGACTGTGCACTTCCTTTCTCCTTCTTACCTGGATCCAGTATGAACTCTTAAAGAAGGACTCAAATTCTGAGTTTATTTTAGTATTTGAAACTTCAGTGACTCCTAGAACATTACAAATACCTGGAATCAAATTTTGACCAGCCCTCTTTCTTAATCGATGTGCTGAAAGCTTCCTTGCCCTTTCACCAGCTTCCCAAAAGTCTGTTTGGTTCTATACAGAGGTACTCTGCCTTAGCAAACTATATTTATTTCATGCTTTGGCGATATTATTAAGCAGATTTCCTTCCTGTTTACAGTTTTGTTTGCATTCATTTTGTAGATCTAAGTTTTAGCTCCATTTGAGTCAAATCCTTTTCTCTTTGCTTTTTCTAGAGGATGAAAAGCGAATAATCCTCCCTCTCAGAAGTGTAGATGACACTTCACCATTATCATTTATACTAAAAAAATAACTTCCATTTTGTGAGCCAACCAGGAAATAAAATCAGGGTCCTGCAGGAGAGAAGACATTAAGTCTCCATCGCATGCAGTTACTTTAGAACCTTCAAAGTGAATTGTGACCTGTACTAATGCTGGTCAGAAAGGGATATTTCCTTAATACCTGATGAGATTAGGTTTGAAGCCAGGTAATTGGAGACAAAAATCCTGTCTATCCTGCTGTAAGATGCATGCCTTGCAGAATAAAAGGAATAATCTCTTACAGTGGGATTTAATAGGTGCCAGGTATCTACTAAATTTTAATCAGACACAAGCTTTCTGATAGCAAGCTGAGTAGAGGAGGTCTTAAGGAGGCAGGAAGAAAAACTTCTGTCAATCCGACTGAGACTTTATTAAAATCCCTTTCAAAATTAGATTTTGGTAATTACATATGCTTAAACGTACATTAAGGTTCCTGAAGAAATCAGCCTGTCCCGAATTGGGTGCATAAATATTACAAATGGGAAGTTTCCTCCCATCAATAGCACCTTCAAGAATTTGAAACCTTCCTCAGGGTCAGCATAGTGGGAGCTCTTCACAAAGTTTATTCCTCTCCTGAAAAGTATAGCTGTACCCACTTTTTGAATTGAAAAAACTGTACTCCACTTGAGAAACCCATATTCTAGCTAGTTGTTTGCTCCATCCTCCTCTAAATGCGTTTCTTGAAGTAAAACAATGACAAGTTTATGTCTATTTAAATATGTTCGAATTTTCTTCCTCTTAACTGGGATCCCAGCCCCTTAACATTCAAGAACCTACTGATAAAGTTGACATTTCTGAAGACCTACAGCAGTTTAGTAATTAAAAGTCAAGTAGTAATAACAGTAGTAAACCTAACTTACTAACAGGTACTGAAAATACTGTTTATATACAGTAAACAAAGATCGATATGAATTCAGCTTTGAATATAAGAAACTAAATCTATGCCAGTATATAAATTACAAGATATAAATATTATAGCAGATTTAAAAACATTATTTCTAAGGCAAAAGCTATTAAAGCAGCACTTAAATGAATTATAACTAAGTAAAGACCGGGAAAAAAGTTGTGTGTGTTTAATCAAGGTAGATATTTGTAAGCAAGAACTAACAAGTAGCCTTAAAGCTACAGCACAGATGCATCGAGCCAGTGTCAAGGACACCTGGCTCCAAGGTATCTGTGGTGGGCTGTTATTCAGGTAAACCAAACTCTGATTAACCCTCACGCAAAAACAAGGAGACAATGCCAAATCACTCCAAATAACACAGAGTCTAAGCAGATTCAACCATAAGTATAACAAACTACAGGCATTCCCTAACTGGAATTAAATTCAGAATTCAGGAACACAATAAAACCATCTGAAGGAGTCATGCTGCATAGAATGAGTACTGATTAAAGGCAATAATTTCATTAGTTAGGCAAGGAAATCCAGTTTTACTGGTCTGACAACCAATATCACAGTTGGATCTTAACCCAAGGGTAAGTATGGCCAGTGCTCCTCAGATCCCGGATCAAGGTAAAATACAAGATTCCAGATATGTCTTATACCCAGTCGGACCAAACCTAAGGAACAAATGTTTATCTCTTTTAAAGCCTTGAAAACCCTCGGTTCTGTCAATATTTGTATTATTTGGACGAAAACTTCTTTTCCAGTCCTTAGACTACATCAGGCAAAAAGTATTTTGTTGCCAATAGAGTTCCCAAAGCAGTTAGGCAGAAGTGACCGGTCTGCCCCCACTAGCTCTAGCTGTAAGACCAGCAGGTTAAATTCATTTAACCAATATTGTGGGACTGAAAAACACTACCCCATTGGATCACCTGAGAAGAGGTTACTCCTAACCTCCCAAAGCAATATATTAGGTGTGGATCCCTGGGCCACCTTTTACTAGAGTCCACAGACCGCAGGGGAGTCTTATTAGAGTCTACAATACTCTCAAAACTGCCAATCAATCAATTGGGACAAACTCAAATTAGGTAAGCAAGGGCTTATTTTAAAATTTAAGATCAGTATAGCCTAAGGACTGTAAAGGCAGGAAGGTAATAAAACTAGAATACTCAACCCCAATTCTAGTGGTTGATCAGGAAAATAAGAGCACCAGTAACATATCCCCAAGCCAGAGTGACAACTATGAAAAAGATGCAGCAGTCAATAAATCAGACTTACCCCAGTCCACATCAGGATCCAGTCGAGGGAGAGGCGGTGCATATCTGCCAAGGGTGCTAAATAACTGAATGACTTCATAAAGGAGGGTCAAATGCACATCACACAAAAAGACAGAAAAGGCACCCAAAACATCAGAAAGTATACATTAAGACAACACTTTTGGAAGAGTAGATATAGCATTTGACCACTAGATGGCACCATTGACTTAGAAAATTTTTAATGACCTATAAGAACTAAGCATGCAGCAAACCAGTCCTTCCATGGAGTTTGAGCTAAAATGTCCGATATCCTGGCCTTCTTTATAAAAATTAAGGACACATTTTGAAGAGGAAAGGAAAGTTCTGAGAGTTGGAAGAATTAAATGCAGATCTTACTTCGAGAGGGCTTTTGCAGTAGGTAATTACATATAGGACTGAAGCTGGCTGGTCAGGACCCCATGGAAAAATTTCTAGCTAGCAGTCTCTGGCGGGACTGCCCCCATGTCAGGTAACTGGCATTAGGTGACATCGGTATAAAGGGCGGTCCCCACGCCCACCTTCCAGTTCTTCCCGTAGCTCGTAAGCGCCTCCAGTTAAGTTCACTGCTTCATCAGTCAGTCGTCAGTATTTTTACCATTATTTCTTCAATTTGTTCAAAATTCTCATCAGAGTTCTTCAGCATCTGCCGTTTATATGTCATCCCCTACTCCATCCAAGCACAAGAACAATTGTGATTCCTGCGGTGCCCAGCTCCGCATAAGGACGGACACTCCCAGTACCTCTTCTTCCTAGGCCTGGATCACCCTGTGGAGAAGTGCCAGCACTGCCAACAGTTCAATGCCGCCACTGCAAACGGAGGCAGCAGTCCCTGGAGGCCCACATTTTGAAAAAGAAGATGTCCTCCATGGAGAAGGAGCTGAAGAAGCTTCAGCAGGCCTCTACTTCCCTGAGAACCACCGCAAAAGAAAAGAGAAGCACCGGGACTGGGACTCCTCTTCCAGCGTCACCACGACTCCAGCTGGGGTAGCTGTGCTGAAGGTAACGCCCTCCGGGGACTGTTCTGCAACGCCATCTTGGAGGCTTCCATACGCGCCGACCTCCCGCCGGGTTTCAAGGCTTGGCCCCTCGGAAGCCTCCGGGTCAAAGGAGGCAGCCGCTTGGAAAGCCCACCAGAGTGCAGCCTTCTGGTTCAGCGCCTGTAAGCTGGATGTCGGCCCCTCCCAACCCGCACGGATAAGGTTGCAAGACGCCCGACCTTCAGGGCAGCTGCCCCAAAGCGCCTGCCAAGGCCACTCCTCCTTCGCCGGCCTTCGCCGGCGCTGGGTTCTATAAGTCGGACAATGCTCCTCTGATGCCCACCCAGACCATGCCAGTAAGGCGGATCAACTCCTCCGACGGACGATGGCGCAGAGCTGACACCGACCCTATGGATCTGTCCGCCATCCGTGGCTCTGCCGCAACATTCGCCGTTGCATTCTGAGGTTCCAGCGCCTCCCTTGTTGGACCCCGGGATTTTAGTCTTCCTTCTCCGGCGACACCGAGGATGCCGGTATGCTACCGCCAGGTCTCCTCCCCGGGCTGGACGACCTGACATCGAACCCTCTGATGCTGGCCTACCCAACGCCGGATGACATTCCCTTGCCAGACACCGTCCCTAGAAACATAGAAACATAGAATTTGACGGCAGATAAGGACGCTTGGCCCACCCAGTCTGCCCATTTCCCTGCCTACTGGATAAGCTGCAGATCCTATGCTGGTCCCTATGCTCGGTCCTCCCATTCCAGGCCCGCTCCTGGGCCTCTCCCAGGATCTTCTGCTCCTTCAGAGCCCCTGGTGTCCGGTATCCGACCCCATCCTACCCGGGACCGCAGTATCCTGCGCCGCAGTACCCGTGCCCCAGTACCTGACGAGACCTTCCTGCCATCGGATTATGGATACTCACCGTACTGATATCCCAGTATCCATATCCTCACCTCCTCCTCCGCCACCTCAGCTGCCGTGGACCTGAAGGAGACTCTGGCTTCCTGGTGAGCTGAGGCCAAGGCTCAACACACTAGGGAGGTGGAGAGCCACCTTCTGACGCTGGACCTGGTTCCGGACTCCCATCATCGAGGCGAGAGACTCCTCCCCTCCTGATACCAGAGGTGAGCCCTCCGGTACCAGGGCAGGGAAGGATACGCTTCCTGAGGGCTGCCCAGAGGTCCGCCTCCCGCACCGGGAGGGTCTTTTCTTTGGAGACCATGGATGATTCTGATGCTCTGCGATCCAGACACGAGCCATGCACTCCAGACAAGCCCAGGCCCTGGACTCCTCTGAAGTCACCTCCGGATGATCCTTCCTTTCTGGAGTTGCTGTGAAAGATCCAGGCGGTTCACCAGTGGCAATCTTTGAGCCAGATCCACAGCGTAAAAACTCGCTGCTCATTTGGATCTGCCCAAAACCGCCCAACACTGATTCCACCCTGATCGAGCCTCATGAGGACCTTGTTTCCACTATTTGAAGCAACCGTCGGAGATTGGCCCCTTCCAGGAGGAAGGCAGATAGGCTATACCAGGCTCCGGAGGTTGTCGATTCCCTGAATACATACCCCAAAGCCGACTCGGTTGTGATTAGCGCTGCTCACGGCTGTACGGCTAACGCTAAGCATCTTAGCTCGTCACCACCTGACAAGGAATCACGCCTTCTGGACCAGTATGGGAAGAAGGTCTATGCTTCTTCCAGTCTGGGTATACAGGCCCTTAACTATGTTGCTTATATGGGGGATTACCAGAAAGCGATCCTTAGTGAGGTAGAAGCAAAGTTGGACTCCTTCCTGAGTCTCAGACTAAGCAGGAAGCAGCAGATCTGGTCTGGACTGCTCATTTGGCCAGTCAGCACATGCTTTGTTCCACATACGATGCAGTGGATGCTACTGGTCAGAGCTCAGCTCGCTGTAGGTTTGCGGCATCATGCCTGGCTCCAAGTGTCAAGTTTGGTCCCGAGGTGCAGTCTGCTATCCAGGCAGCGCCCTTCAGGGGTTCGGTGAGGATGTCATGGACATCATCACCGATCTGCAAGAGAAGGGTACTGCACTAAAGTCTGTGGACTCTATGTACGGGCCCCTTCAGGGTCAGCTGCCCTTTTCGCAAACGCTCGCCCCAAAGCGAAACCTCAAGCTGCACAACAATCGGCCCTCCGGGTTGCCAAGTCCTCCCCGCCCAAAAGCGGGAGCTTCAGCCACTGCACTGCCCCATACCTCCTGACTCTCTCCTCTGTCACAGCCTCTGGACCTTCCAGAGGAACCAGTAGGAGGGAGGTTCTTCTTCCATTTACCAGGTTGGGAGAGGATCACTTCAGATACTTGGGTGCTCTAGCTGATAGCAAAGGATACTCAATTGAGTTTCTACAGAAACCGCCTCCCCGGCCGTCTTACTCCCCGGACCATCAATATTCTGTCGGGAAGAAATATCCTCCTTCTGCTGAAGGCGGCGATAGAGCCTGTCCCAACCCGCATTCGGGACAGGTTACTACTACGATTTCTTCCTGGTTCCAAAAATTGGGAGACGTGAGGCCTATCCTAGACCCTCAGCTCCTGAACCTATTCATGGAGTACAACGGTTCAGAATGCCTCTTTGCAGAGCCTTCTGCCCCTACTGCCAGGACAGTGGCTGTGCGCTCTGGACATGCAGGATGCCTACCTGCATATCCCTATTCGCCTCTTCCCACTGCAAATACCTTCGTTGCTTCCGGGGACCACTACCAGTTCAAGGCCCTCCCATTTGGTCTTCCTCTGCCCCAAGTGTTCACCAAATGCCTCCGGTAGTATTCACCTGCATACCAAGGGGCTATAGGTTTCGCCACCTGACCATTGGCCTGATGGTCTGCCCAGGAGGAACTCCTGCTCCCTTTCCTGCAGGTTTTACCAGCCTGGGTATTACCATCAACCAGGTCAAGTCCCATTTGATCCCATCCCAGAGGCTCCAGTTCATTGGGGCGATCCTAGACACGATCTCTGGCATGGCTTTCCTGCCACTGGACAGGGTGGCAACCCCACAGGCTCATGTAAGCCTGTTGTCCAGTCACAGGCAGGTCAGGCCAGGTCAGTCCTTCGCCTCCTCTGGCTCATGGCGGCTGCTATTCTGACAGTCCCTTGCTTGGCTCCACATGAGGATCTCTCAGTGGATGCTTCAGTCTCAGTGGGATCAATTGGTGGATGACCTAGATCAAGAAGTCCCGGCTCCAACCCGGTGGTTCAGGACTTGCATTGGTGGATGGTTCAGGAGAACCTTGCCAGGAGTTCCTTCTGCCTCTCCCCCCTCCCAAACATTGACAACAGACACCTCTGGGAGAGGGTTGGGAGCCCACCTGGGGTCTCACAGGACCCAGGGCTCCTAGTCCAGGCTCGAACAGTCTCTTTACACAAACATGCTCGAGCTCAGGGCCGTGCTGTATGCTCTATAAGCTCATCTGTATCTGCTTCTCAGTCATCTGGCTGTCCAGATGGACAACATGTGCGCAGTCTGGTACATCAACAAACAGGGAGGAACCTGCTCCTACCCTCTTTGCAGGAGACGATGCGGGTTTGGGATTGGCAGTAAACACAACCTTCACCTCACGGAGGTTCATGTTCCTGGGGTCCTAAACACGCTGGCAGACCACCCTAGTTGGTCGCTCTGCCCAGGCGCACGAGAGGGAAATGGATCGGGGTAGCAGACGATATCTTCCTATGCTGGGGAACACCTCAGATAGACCTGATTGTGCCTCCTCACAATGCAAAACTTACCGCCTCTGCTCGCTCACCCAGGCTGAGACATTTTGGAGAGACGCCTGTCTCTAGACTGTAAGGGCAGATTCATCTATGCCTCCCCCGATTCCCTTGATTCCGAGGGTCTTACACAAACTCAACTCAGAAGGAGCTCATGATCCTAATCGCTACTTTCTGGCCCAGGCAAGTTTGATTCTCTCTTCTGCAACAGTATTCAGAGGAACCCCTCTTCCTCTGTCGCAACTTTTGCTGACCCAGGATCGGGCACTGGTCCATCCAGGCCTCAAGTCCGCCAGTTGCATGTGTGGCTCCTGCACATAGCTCAAGCCTGATTCGGGTTTCCCCCTCTGGCTGAGATTCTGTAGAGGCCAGAAAGCCTCCACTAGATCTACCTATGCCATGAAATGGAAACTGTCTCTATTTGGGCCTCTTCCAGGATTTCGAGCCATTCTCGTGCCTTGTCTGAGAATTCCAGATTATATGCGCCATCTCTCTGATCTAGGTCTCAGTCATTCTCTCTGAAAGTTCACATGGCAGCCATCTCCACTTGCGACCCCTCTATTCACATTCCTGCCCCTCCTTGGGATCCGATTTCATTCTTGAGAAGCTACCCTGCCTCCTTTTGAGCTGGCAGCATCAGCAGACCTAAAGTTCCTAGCCTGGAAGACTCTCTTCCTAGTGGCCATTACTTCAGCTTGAAGGATTTCCAAGCTTCAGGCCTTGTTGTGCAAAATCCCGTATTTGATTTTCACAAGGAACTGGTGGCTCTAAGCACCAATCCTAAGTTTCTTCCCAAAGTGGTAGCGGAATCTACGCTGAATCAATCCATTGAGCTTCCTGCTTTTACGCAACACTCCAATCAAGGAGAGTACCGCTTGCATACTTTGATGTCCATCGATCTGAGATACTACACCACCAGGACGAAGGATCTCAGAAAGTCTGATCAGCTGTTTGTCTCTTTTGCTCATAAAAGAAGGCAGTGCCATTTCCAGGCAATGCCTATCTAAATGGTTGGCTCATTGTATCACTTTCTGTTACGACAAGTATCACAAGACCCTGCCAGGTCAAGTCAGAGGCCACCCACCACGGGTGTCGCTGCCTCCATGGCTTGTTTTAAGAATGTGTCTGCGGCTGACATTTGCACAGTCACAACTTGCTTCTGTTCATACTCTTTATGAAACACTACAGTTTGAACATTGCCTCTCGCCATAGAGCAGGCCTGGGCTGGTTGTTCTGCAAGGTCTCCATTCTGAGCCCCTCACAGCCGGAGGATCTATGGATGGGTAGTTTTCCTCCTCCTGTGTGCTTCTCCTTGTTTCAGACTGCTTAGGACTCCAGTCCATATGTAATTACCTATTGCAAGAGCCCTCTTGAATTAAGATAGTACAGTTACGTAAGAACTTACTGTAACAGTAGGTCTTGAGAGAGGCTCTGCAGGTAATGCCTTCCCGCCTCCATCTCCTTAGCTTTTTCAGCTCCTTTTCCATGGGGAAAGATCCGCCTCTCTCGTCTTGCCTTTTGACCTTTGGCGGAAAGAACTGGAAGGCGGGCGTGAGACCGCCCTTTATACCGATGTCGCCTGGCGCCAGTCTGGCGTGAGGCGGTCCCCTGCCAGAGACTACTAGCTAAAAATTTTTCCGTGGGGTCCTGACGCCTGCGGCAAGTCCCATATGTAATTACCTACTGCAAAAGCCTCTCTCGAAGATCTACTGTTACGGTAAGTTCTTACGTAACTGTACTTTCTTGCCCTTTATGCAAGCTGAGATAATAATACACAGGAAGAAACAGAGAGATGGCACAGGATGTAAAAATCCAGGCAGAGTTAGCATGTTTAAAAACAGCAGTGAACTATTACTTCATTGCAGCATAAACTTTGAGAGGAAATAGTGCAGGCTGCTGCTTAATGGAAGAAAAGAACAGTATGTCCAAGAGCCGTAGAGATACTACTCTTGTAGGTAAGAGTCATTAGTAAATTCAACAAAATCCTCATTCTGTTGTACTTTGGGGAGTGAAAGGTAAACTGAGCATTGAAAGGGTCTCCCAGCGATGGCACCAGTGCTGCAGAGTTGTCTGAGTTTTACTTGCAGCCTCAAGACGTGATATCTATTTTAGAAATTGGGATGGTTTTCCTATAAGATTTAGTAGTCCAGGCCATAGTTTTGGGCAAAGGCTTTGGAATGTTAGGCAGTGACGTAGATGATTTGATCGAGATCTCCCGTGAGACTGGTGGGCAGCTTCTGAACTTGGTCATCAACACGTGATTCACTTCAGTAGCAGGCCGCGATTGTCTCGAGCCAGCGGAGGGAGCAGTAGGCAGTTGGTCAGCTCAAGATCTGGTCTTTGACGTTTTATTATTTACTTCAGGCCAGTGTCTATAGATGATCCGCCAAGCTTCATCGACTGATTGAAAACTATGCATAGCCCCCATTCTGGAGCATTAGTATGTCTGGGTACTTAATAAAGTATTTTACATTCAAAGCTTGGAGTGCAGCCCTGACTGGAGAAAAAGCCGCTTCTCTACAATAGCCAAAGAGAAGTCTTGAAAAATATTAATTCTTTCTCTTGCCACCTTAAGAATTTCCTCTTTGATGGAAATACTGGAAATTAACAATAGTATGTCTAGGTCTCTATCCAATTTCGGTTTTGCTGAGAGAGCTTTATGGGCACTCTCAATTTCTAATGGCCCACCCCACTTATAGTTCAGAATAGCAGGAATAAATTCTTGTTGAAACGAACCATGTCTGTCTCCTCCAGCCCCTCAGGAATGCCAACAAATCTCAAGTTATTGTGTCTCCCCGTTCTCTAGATCATCTAACTTCTCAGTTACTTGAGTCAATTGTCTAGCCTCTCCTTCTACAAAATCCTCCATTTTTGTTAAGGATTCCTCCAAGAAAGCCAGACTTTCTTCAAATATATCCATTCTCCTATTCACCTCATCAGTTTTCTTATTTGTGGAGAAATCATTTAATTTTAGACCGGTGATGTCATCTTTTATTAATAGAAGCATAGCTTTAATAAAGGACATATCAGTTTTATCCTCCAGAGTCGATTTGTCATTTTACCTGAAACTGCCCGTTTGTCAGGTGAGCGCGTTGATGGAAGTGTCAGAGAGGTCCTGTTTGGCAGTTGCTGTGCCCTGTGTTGACTTCGACCATTCCTGGGTGTCATCTCGAGTCAGGACTTCAGTAATTTCAAATGCGGTTTTGTGAGAAAAAAATTAAATACCGACCTGGTTTTGGATTCTGAACGCCCATAGCTTAGTAAATACAACGATCGCGACTGAACTGCTCAAAAACACTTATAATTGATTTATTTTCCCAGGATACTAGAGCGCATCGAGCTCCAGTCTCAAGCCAGCATCATTGTCGCCGCGCGATATCAGTTTCAGAAATATTGTTTTCTTATAAGAGCAGAAGACAAAACCTAGTTCCGCTACTGCGTACTGATATTGTAGCCACACCTGGTACACAGGTTAAACAAGTACAGATAAGTTATGACCACATTATTACACTCCTGTATGTGTTTTTAGTCAGATGGTTATAATGTTCTTACGCATGTATAAAAATACAGATTTTGACCAGAGTTGGTGGATTGCCCCAAGGGTGAAGTATTGACTGGCGATAGTTTTATTGCCAGATGCTGCAGGCTGAGGGCAAAATAAACTATTGGCTGTTAGTAGTTCATCCCGAGGTTAAGATTTGCCGACTATATCCAGAAATAAATGGTTGGCATCTGTTTTATTGAACCTTGCCTGAGTTCCACCTCCCCATCTTGGTCTCTTTGTTAAAAACAATTATAGTGGCGTGGATATGATTCTCTTATCCATGCTCTGGCAGTTCCCTGGAATGAAGTTATTGTCCGGATGTCTTTAAACTAAGCTCCTCCCACCACCTGGGTGGTACATCTCTGACTCCGCCCTGTGACTTCAGATCTTTTTTCTGCTGGAACCTCCTTTGAGGCCCCTGCTTTGGTTATCTGCGCTATGGGCAAACTCTTTTCAGATGCTGTTTCTGTGGTTACTTGACTCTATCTAATAACCGGCGAAGGAGCAATGGAAGCCAGGTTTCAGATTTGTGTGCAGCCCTGGCAAAGATGTCTGTCACTGATCCACACAACATGTTTGTGTACTGCCTGGGCAGGCAACATGATGTGGGCAGTTGCATTCTCTGTAAAAGTATGCTTCCTGAGACTCTCTAGGACAAGAAGCTCTGACTCTCATTGAGTCGGCCTTCAGAGCAGGATCAAGGACCACCCTAAGGGCCGCAAAGAAGGTCTTGGCTGCGGCTGTTTGGCTGAACAGATTGTGGCCCATGAAGTGGAAGTGGCGGCTGCCGCGGTGGGCACCCCTCAGTCTCAGCGCTGTTCCCTGTGGCCAGCATCTGAGAGTCTTTCACATGAGAAAATGTGTTTGGCCCTCCAGACCATGTGAGAGCCTGGCCCGGTGGTGCCAAAAGTAAGCGTTGCTGATGCCAGTCATGAAACCAGGAGCGATCAGAGTCCTCTCGGTCCCACGACTACGTGATGGCTGTCGAGCACCCTTTGACTGGGAGGGAGGTCGGACAGATTATGGAACTTATAGCTGTCAGGCACTAGGACCACTGGAAACTTTTCTAGGAGTCCAGCGAGGGCCGCCCACACTGGCGCATACACTGACATCCGCATATATAAGCAGGGTGGCCCTGCTCCTTCCTCGTTCTTTTCCGCCTTCAACAATATTTGCAGACTCGTAGAAGATTTGTCTTTCAGTCGACCACCAGATTTGTCAGCCTCTGCATTTGCTGCCTTGGTCCTAGCCACAATGCCCTTGCCTACGAAGTTCTGCCTGAAGTTCAATCTCACCATCTGGGCGCCATCAGAAACATTACTGCGGTCCTTTCTTCTGGAGCAGCAAAGTAGCCAGGATGGAACAAGGGCCTTCGGAGGTTGCCCTTTAGTCGCTTGCTCATTCTTGGGCTCTCTGGCTGCCAAGGCCCAGGACAAGTCTTTGGGCAGTTGCAGTCCAGAATACACAAGTGGGAGCTGCTGACTTGGTCATAGAAGACCTGTTTGACAGGCAGAGTCATTCAGAGTTGGACCCTTTTTCGTCCCCACTCAGTGAAAACTGCCACATTTCTACTCACCAAATCCAGGACCTGGAGTTTTCTGGTGAGATACTTGTTCCTTTCCTGGAAAGGGATGTTCTCTACATCTTTATCCCTTCTCTAATCCAGAGGCGCTCATCGTTCCATATGGAGGTGGCCACTCTGATTCTGTGGCAGCACCCTTCTGGCCTCATTGGATCTGGTTTCCATTACTGCAACAATTGGTTGTGGAGCCTCCAGTACCCTTGCCCTCTTCTGGGACCTGTCGACCAAGCAACAGGGGACCCTGGTCCATCTGGACCTCAAGTCCCTCCATCTGCATGCATGGCTCCTGAAGACATAGCCATTGCTCGGTTTGGAGTGTCTCAAAGTGGCTGATGTCCTGGTGGCTGCCAGGAAACCCTCCACCAGGGCCACTTATTCAGTGAAGTAGAAGCGCTTTGCTACATGGGCCACTTCCCATCATCTGAACCCTTTCATTTGTCCAGTGAACCAGGTTCTAGAGTATCTCCTGTACTTGTTGGATGCAGGGCCCAGTACTCCTCTAATAAGGTGCACTTCTCTCAGCTGTATCAGCCTTTCATGTGCCCACTGATAGCCATACTGTGGTCCAGTTGGATGTGGCCCATACTTTTCTCGCGAGGCATTCTCCACTTGAAGCCTCTTATCTGTAATCTGGTCCCAGCTGGTGACCTGAATTTTGTTGAGAAAAGCTGACTTTACTTCCTTTGAGCCAGTCCCATGTTGTGTCTTTATTACTGTAATGCTCTATACCTAGGGTTACGGGGGTGGATCTCTGTCGCCTGCAGCTGTTGCAGAACACTGTTGACAGGGTTGTCAAGAACTGGCCATATCACTCCTGTGCTACATGAACTGCACTGGCTGCGGTGCGATGGAGGATCACCTTCAGTGTCACATTGCTGACCTATAAGACCTCATGGACAGGAACCGGTTACTTGCAAGATCTCCTTCGGCTTTACTCCCTCCCGAACTACTGCCTGCCAACCAGGATTGCTAGAGGTTTCCAGGTCCGTCTTCAAACATCAGGTACTTGGGCTTTTTTTGTATCCCGACCCTGTGGAACTCTCTACCTTGTCAGATTAGAGAGTGCCTGTCCGCTGAGACCTTTAAGTCCTCATTAAAACGTATGTATTTCACTTAGCTTTTGGGGATAATATTTAGTTTTATTGTTGCTGCCTTTTTATCTTGTATATCTTTTTAGACTGTATATTCAATTTTATATTGTACTGTGTATGCGCTTTGGTTTTAGAAAAGTTGCATTATAAATAAAATATGATTTGATTTGTGAGCTACGCATTTTGTCGTGGAAAGGGTTATTTTAGTTGTCATTATTTCTGCTTGAAGGACTTCAGAGCTACAGGCTCTCATGTGTGAGCAGCCTTATTTGATTTTCCACAAAGACGGGGTATCTTTGCGCCTAACCCTAACTTCTTCTTCCTAAGGTGGTTTCTGAGTTTACTATAAATCAATCTGTCCACCTGCCTGTTTATTACCCAGAGCATGCCAGTCCAGGGAAGCATTGCTCCATACTCTAGATGTGCATAGAATTCTCAGGTATAATACACACCATACCAAGGACTGCAGAATGTCCTTTAGTTATTTGTTTCTTCGTCCCTGGAAAAGAGGGCATTCCAGTTTCTAAGCAGTGTTTGTTCAAATGGTTGGCCAAGTGTATTACTTTTTGTTATAGGAAGTACGGTAAGGAACTTCCTGGAGTTGTTCATGGTCACTCCACCAGAGGTATGGCTGCCTCCGTTTCCTGTTTAGGAATGTGTTTGCTGCTGAAATCTGTGCTGCTGCCACTTGGAGTACTGTTCACCTTTAGCAAAGCACTACAGTCTGGACATTGCTTCTAGAAGAAGTGCAGGCTTTGGCCTAGCTGTCCTTCAAGGCCTTCTTTCTTAGGCCTTTGGCCTCCTGCCACCCAGACTGTCCTATTGTCTGTACTGCTTGACCTGACAGAAGATATCCCTAAAGAAGACATAACAGTTACATAAGAACTTATCGTAACAGTAGATCTTCGCAGAGAATCTCTTTCATCAGGTAATGCCGACCCACCCTCCTTCCCCTGGTCTCTGTCTCCAGACTGGCTTTCCTGTTGCTCCAGCCTTTTATAGCTGGGCATCTCATCTCTCTCCTTGGTTCCCTAGAGGGAGGCCTAGTGACCATGGTCTCCGGCAGGAAACTGAGAAGGAGGGAGCCACTCACGCTTATATATGCAGGGACATTGGCATGATGTCTGCATGGGCGGCCTCTACTAGACTGCTAGAAAAGTTCCATGTGGTCCTAGTGCCTGATAGTTATAACGCTCCATAGGTGTGACCTGATGAAAGTGAAGGAGATTCCCTCAAGAGCTACTGTTATGGTAAGTTCTTACGTAGCTGTTCTTTCCGAGTCCTCACCCTGGAGAACGTGGTCCAATCAGTGTCGCCATCCGGAGGGTGGGTCTTCCTCCCTGTGTTGCTGAACATGAGCAGACATGGGGTGTACAGCAACCCACTGGAAGGCCCTTCTTGCCTTTGACTGACTGGTCAGTGGTCGAGGCTGTGGTCAAGATCATGGTCAAGGCATTCCATTCTCGATCCTGCTCGACTGGGATGTATTGCTGTTGGCGTTCCTCATCCTTGGGTGAGGAGGCACCCGCCCGCAAGATGCGTTAATGCTACAAGGCATTCACCTGGCAACAGTGGGCCATTGTGATGCAGGGTAGGGCTCCCCTGGAACTTTGATTTCCTGGCCGTTGCCAATGGCACCCGCCAATCCACACCATGCAGGTGCAACCCACAGCTGCTTCTCCACCTCTTTGGGTGGATCCACCACCACTACAACTGAAGGTGGGTGCTCCAACTAAGGAAGCCAGCTGCTTGGCCACCAGCTTGCCAGGCTTGTTGTCAGTGAAGATCACTCTGGGAGAGGATTCTGTGGCAGATGGTGGTGAGAAATGTCTGAGGGCCATTTTGAGGAATCCTCAGATGACTTGGATCATGAGTCCATGGTCTCCTCTGTGATGCCACTCCTCAACCACAGTTCAGTTGAGGAACTTTCCACCGGGCATGGCCCAGTGTCTTTCGGGTGCTTTTCTGACTCATCTCGGAGTCCATGTCGGTCATGCTTGAGACAGTCCAAAAGTGGACAAAGTAGCCCGTCATGGACATTTTGGACCAGGACAAATTCCTGGGGTTGCCTTCTTTGACTGAGGCCATTTAGTGACTGGCCCTGGAGCTTTGGCAACATCCAGCTTCCTGCCAGCACCCTCTGCCTGCATGATCTGCAATATGCAGTCCCCACGTTACCTTGTGGGGTTTTTGGATCGCTTTTTCAAGAGGAGCTGGCACAGATTTGGTGTTCCATAAATCCAGACAGCAGGGGACATGGACAAGCCTCCAGGCCAGGAGCCTCGTAAGGTTGACCATGCCACTAAAAAGTCTACACTGTGGTGTCTCTGGCTCTCCAGCAGGTTAGCCCTGCTGTGATGATGGCTAACTTTGCTCACTCCCTGATGGGAGTTTTTGACATAGTCCTCCCTCACCTCCCTATCAAGCAACAGATGGCGGTGAAGTTCATCAGAGACCAGGGTCAATCGCTAGCTAAACAGCAGCTCCAGACAGCCTTGGACATGGGCGATTCCTGCACCCATGCCATGGCAGTGGCTATCTCCATGTGTTTCAACGCCTGGCTGCATCTGTCCGCCTTCACAGTGGACACCCAGCATAAGCTGGCCAATGTCCCTTTCTTGTGCTCTAACCTCTTAGACCCTGCGTTGAAAGGACATCTCATTTGAATGGAGAAATCCACTGCCACTCTGGATTCTGTGACTTCCTCCTAGAAGGATGAAGGATGGATGGACGGTTCCAGAAGAAGAAGCCTAAGAAACAAGCTTTCCAGCACTGGCCCTTTCAATCACAGCCTTTTCGGTAGCAGCCCAGCAGGGCAATTCCAGGCTTAGCACCCCAAGCAGAAGTCTGGAGGACGGAACCAAAAAGAGGGAGCAGGTGAAGTGGTGCCCTCCAGCAGCAGCCGCTGATACTCCCACAGAAGCTAACCAGTGATAGGTTGGGAGACATTGTCCCTCCACCTGTCCTGTCCCTGACTGCTGTCCCAGTCGGAGGCCAGCTACATCAATTTTTACCACATTGATCCGCTATCACGACAAGTGGGCGTTGGATGTAGTGGGCAGAGGATTGTCGCTGGACTTCGAGACTCTCCTGCCTTAACACCTCCTTGAGCCTCTCGAGTCTAGGGTATCTCAGGACACACTGTCCACCCTAAGGGTAGACATTGCTCAGCCCCTCACGAAAAGTGGAGATAGCCCATGTCCCGGATGCCCTACCCAGAGTTACATGTCCGGGAACTGGCACCTCATACTGAGTTTGCATGATCTCAACCAGTTAATGAGGAAATACAAGTTCCGGATTGTGACTCTGAACTATATTACTCCGTCCTTGGAGTAGAATATGTGGCTCTGCTCCCTAGACCTTCAGGATGCATTTTCCACATTCCCGTCCATCTATCCCACCGCCAGTACCTCCAGTTCTGTTCAGAGGGGTCCTGTACCACTTCCAAGTCATGCCCTTCAGCCTCTGCTCGGTGTCCCGGTCTTCACCAAATGCATGGCAGTGGTGGTGGTGGCCCACCTGTGGCACCACAGGGTCAGAGTGTACTCCTGTCTGGACAACTGGCTGTTGGCAAGTCCTTCCAGATAGGCCATGGAGAGATTCACAAATCTGGCTGTCCAGACTTTTCGGGGCTTGGGCCTGCTGGTCAACCCTGAGAAGTCTGAACTGGTACCAAAGCAGGTGATCAGGTTCATTGGGGCAGAACTAGACTCCTGCAGGTCAAGGCCTCCTCTGTGGGGACTGGGCACTGGATGTTACCTCCTTTGCTCGATCATTTCATGTTGGGCTGTCGCCCCGAGGGTCCTGCAGCTGCTGGGGTACATGGCATCCTGCACCAGCATAGTCCATTGGGACCACTGGCAGATGCTCCACCTTCAGTGGGAGTTGGGGCCTTCAGTGGTCCCAGCACCTAGGTCACTTGGACCTAGCGACTCAGCGGATGTGGGACACCATCCAGTGATGGCTAGTCCCAGAACACCTGGAGGATGGAATCCCATTTTCCACGCAGAACTGGCCATCACGCCATGACGGATGTGTCTCTGGTGGGGTGGAAAACGCACCTGGGAGGCCACAGAGCACATGGGTTGTGGTCACCCAGGGAGTCCCACATAAACCTACTGGAGCTCTGTGCAGTGCATTTGGCTCTGGAATTCACCCTGCTAGCCAGAGATCAGGTCGTAGGGGTCCAGACAGACTACACCACAGCCATGTTCTACTTGAACAGGTAGAGTGGACTTACTCCTTTGCTCTGTGTTGGGAGGCACTCCACACTTGGATACTCATGTGCAGCTTGGGTGCAGATCTCCTGGCGATCCATGTCATGGGAGAGAACAGTCAGCTGGCGGACGCTCTCAGTTGGGTGAGAGAGACATCGATGAGTCGCTCTGCATCAGGAGGTGGTGAACCACCTGTTCTTCTTGTGGTCACACTCCTGGTGAACTTGTTTGCTTCCTGGAAGGACACCAAATTGAAGCTGTTTTGTGCCCCCGCCTCACCCTTCAGTCTGGGACACTGCTGGGAGATAACTTTGTGAGGTCCTCGACTCCAGGCCTCGTGTATGCCCTTGCTCCTTTTCCCCTGATCCACAAGGTGGTGGTCAAGGTCTAGCAGAATAAGGGGCAGATGATCCTGATAGCTCCAGACTGGCCATGGCAGTTCTGGTTCCTAGATCGCCTCAACCTCAGCAGCAGGCCTCCGTGGAGACTGCCACTCCACCAGACCTGCTGACCAGACATCAAGGGATGATCCTCCACCCAGACCTCCAGTCTCTTCACCTCATGGCCTGGTTCCTGAGCGGCTAGCTTTCCAGGCCTTGGGTTGCTCGGAAGATGTTCTTCACATCGTGAGGCCTCCAGGAAAGAGTCGACTTACAGATGCTATGCCTTCAAATGCAAGAGATTTTCCATTTAGTGTCAGGGCAAGGGGTTGGAATCCCTTGCTTGTCATGTGGCTAGCATCCTGGACTACCTCTGGTCCCTTTCCCAACTGGGACTGCGGCGACAACCCTCATGGTGCACCTGGCAGCCATCTCTGCTTACTGGTGCAGGCTGGTAAGCCGGCAGTGGTCCAGGAAAAGGTGCTTGGGAACTTTTTCAATGGCCTGGACCACTTGTCCTCTCTGGTGCGTGTTTCACCTCCACCATGAGACTTACTGGTGGTATTGGCAATGCTCATGGTGAGCCCTTCAAACCAATACACAGGTGTGAGGTGTCACATTTGTACGTGGAAGATGGCCTTCTGGTGGCGTTATGTCATGAAATGCTTGGGCAGCAGCAGGCACTCTCAGTGGAATCTCCTTATCTGATCTTCCGTGAGGGACAGAGTTGAACTTTGCCCCAACCTCAAGTTCGTCCCAAGGTGGTATCGGAGTTTGACCTTAACCAGTTGATTAACTTTCACAAGCCCATCTTCTTCTCCATCTTGAATCAGCAAGCTCATGCCAGTGTCCCTAAAAGGAAAGGGCACACATAAGAGGGGGGAAAAAGGGTAAATTCCTATGCTTCATATCTCCATGGAAGGCTGGTATGTTGGTCGAGAAGTTGATACAGGCTTCCATGTGGGGTAGAGAGCACAAAATGTAAATGAAAGAAAAATATTTCCCAATTAGTCCAGTGTCCTTCCCAGTGCCAGTATTCCTGATTCTCTTCCCCACCTGCTTCAAGACAGCAGCTCAGCCACTGAGAACTACTTACCTTCAGTGTCCTACTCTGCCCACTGCCATCTTACTTAAGTACAGTCACTTGTGTTATACAAGTTACTAGTATAATGCCAGTAACTGTCACGTGTGTGAGATGCCAGCTGGCAGTAGAGGAGACTGGAGGGTAAGTGGCGGACGCCACTCCCGAGGTGGGCAGTAAGGAGTGTTAGAATACCAGCACTGGGAGAGGTAGGGCCACTGGACTACAAGGAAATTACAGTATTTTCCATATGTGTATTGATGATGATGGCATAGTTCCTACTAAATATTGTTATGTGACTTGGTTTTGACCAGTTACATGACAGTATTTAGATCCAAGGTTTAATAAAAAACCTGTTTTTATTGACAGAAGAAATGTTGGCCAGGACCCCAGGAAAATCTCCTAGTCTTACAGTCAGTGCCATGGGAGTTGTCATTTTCACCTGACCAAACACCAGAGATGGGCAGAATGGGAACCTCAATTTGCTACCTCATCTGAAGGACCACACCTCAACAGTGCAGCATTCCTCACCTCCTCTCCCTACGCTGCACTACAGTGTCACTACTATTTTTTCCCTAAGTTCCTGTTGTGCGACTGGAATCCACAACATTCTAATCTTCTAGCCCCAAAGGCGAGTGTGCAGCCTACTGAGCAACTGACACTATATAATATCTCGCTTCCCCCGCCTCCGCTGCACTGCAGAGCTAATGTTGGGTAGGAGCTCATGCCCCCAATAATGGACTTGAAATAATCACTTCTGGCCCAGAGATGAAACTGTAACCCACTGAGCTGAGCAATACTGAGGCAATGCAGTGGTAAATTGAGCAGTGTATAGTGTTGGCCGGGGTGTACAAATACTGTCCATATTGTTATAGAATCATGCCAGATTTTTATAGGTACGTGAGGAATAGGGCACTGGCTAAATCAAATATTCTGGCAAAATAGCTTGAATACTCTTGGATAGCCTGGTGAACAGTATGATGCACTTTTGGAACTGCTGGGTAACTTGGTGAACAATATGATGCACTTTGGACCCTCTGGGTAACCTAGTGAATAGTATGATGCACTTTTGGAACCTCTGGGTAATTTGGTGAACAGTATGATGCACTTTTGGAACCGCTGGGTAACTTGGTGAACAATATGATGCCCTTTTGGAACCTCTGGGTAACTTGTTGAACAGTGTGATGCACTTTTGGAACAGCTGGGTAACTTGGTGAACAGTATGACGACTTTTGGAACCTGGGTAACCTGGTGAATAGTATGATGCATTTTGGAACCTCTGGGTAACTTGGTGAACAGTATGATGCATTTTTGGAACCCTGTAACTTGGTGAACAGTATAATGCACTTTTGGACCCTCTGGGTAACCTAGTGAATAGTATGATGCACTTTTGGAACCTCTGGGTAACTTAGTGAACAGTATGATGCACTTTTGGAACCTCTGGGTAATTTGGTGAACAGTATGATGCACTTTTGGAACCACTGGGTAACCTGGTGAATAGTATGATGCATTTTGGAACCTCTGGGTAACTTGTGAACAGTATGATGCACTTTTGGAACTGCTGGGTAACCTGGTAACCAGGAGGATTATTCATGAACACTTGCTAATAACATGACTAGGGTTAGATTAATAGTTCGTTAATCACCCCATAGGGGTGTAATGTGGCACGAGGTGCAGCTGAGTGCCATATTGCCCTAGGGGTGATTAACTGACTATTAATCTAACTCCTGGAGTGCCTTACTGCAATTATAAAATAATTATTCAAAAAGAAAAGTGTTAAAAGTATACTTTGTGAATGTTTTCCTATTTAGAGGGATATTTTAATAAAGTAGTTCTTCCACCAACAGTTTAAGAATGCTGGTTCAAAATCAGAATGCAGCATTCCAGTCATTCAGCAGTGCTAGAGGATGGAATGCTGACAGGAAGAATTCATGTGCCACTGTGATCAGGCTGCGCATGACAGTTTAACAGGGATTAATGTAAGGCTCTCAGAATCCTTACAGCCAATCAGATTGCAGCATTGCTGAGAGCCTTTTTATAATAGTGTTTACACCTTGGGCTGCTTCTCACATCACCTCACACAGCCGCTGTGATGTAGAAGCAAGCTCACAGTCATAGTAACTGCAGGATGTCTTGTGATGCTTATTCTGTCCTAGAGTTATTTATCCCCCAACACCCCCACAAGCGAATCCGTGTTTGTCCAAAGATACCGTCATGTTCTTTTGTTTCCGAATCCTTTAGGGCTCTGCGCTCTGGGGTGAACGAGTGATTATCGAGTGTATTTACTGGGAAACCCTGTAAGTAAATCCATGACATGGAATCCCTTCTACCTGTTTGGAATCTCTTGGACACAGTTTGTTTCTGGTTGCATTCAGTTAAAACAACAGCTCAAGACAGAGACACAGAGAGACCCAGACTTTCATTCATTGGGGTTGAGACGACAACTGCACTGCATGGATGTGTCCCACGAGGGCTAAACACACGTCTGGGGTTGCTGTCTCACCCATTGCACTCAGTTTGTAGAACCCTTTGCTCAGCTCCTTTGTGGTAAGTTGCATACATCACCCGTGACTAGAGATGCAACGAAGTAAAACTTCACCCTCCCGTAGTTTAAAAAGCCACAAAGTGCAGACTTTAATGAAATACCGATGCTCTGCAACAGGACAGCAGATTATGTCTTAGTATGTGCGGTATTTGTTATGCTGCAGTTGTAACTGAGCCCTACCTCCTTTCCTTGTATGAATTGTGTTGTGCTTTGCCCTCTTGTACGTCCTGGTTTGCTGTATGTATTTCTATGGTTTTCCTGGTCAGTCCTGTAAACAGGCTTTTTCCCAGCAGGTTAACCTGATTATCAAAAACATAAATAATTAAATAAATACATTTTATTAAACCGTAGGGGAAAATCCTGCTCTCTGATTGACCAGAGTCAGTTACATGACATAAGGTTTTTGAACTATTGCCTAGTTTAAGACAAAGAACCAGACAATAGTTCAGTAGAACCAAACAGTAGCTCAGTAGAACCAGGCAGTAGTTCATTAGAACCAAACAGTAGATCAGTAGAACCAGGCAGTAGTTCATTAGAACTGGGCAATAGATCTTCCAAGAATCAGTCTTCTTCATAGATTCCCCACTAATGGGTCTGAGCCGTGGCGCTAGCACCCCGTGAGCCAGGACATTTCTGGAGGGATGGTGGTGCGAGTAGGCCTCCCACCGCATCCTAGCATGTGCCTGCTGGTGAACAGCGGCACCAGCCCCCAACCACCTCAGTTCCTTTTTCCTTCCCATCGAATGCACAGCAGTAGCATCGCTGCTGTCCACATCGGGCCAGAACGTCATCATCTGTATGACAACAGCATTCAGTTCTTATGTTTTAAATGAATATATCATAGAGTCTGTAATTATTGTGTCAGTATAGTTTCAGTAATACACAAATTTAAAGTTTCCTCTCAGCCCTACCTCATGCTAATGGTTGATCATAGGTCTCATAGGTAAGTACAGAGCTATATAGAAGCTAGGATTCAATGCAAAAGTGCAAAATAATGCACCTGGGAAACAAGAACCCAGGGAAGAATACACAATGGGTAGGGAGGTAGTAACAACAACAAAACAGGAAAGGGACCTGGGGTAATCATATCAGATGACCTTAAGGTTAGCAAGCAATGTGAAAAGGCAGTAGGGAGGGCCGGGGTGTACTGGGATGTATAGGGAGAGGCATCAGCAGCAGAAAACAGGAAGTTGTTATCCCTCTGTACAGACAGTTGGTGAGACCCCATCTGGAATACTGTGTCCAGTTCTGGAGACCCCATCTCCGCAAGGACATAGACAGGATAGAGGCAGTCCAGAGGAGGGCAACTAAATGGTGCAGGGTCTGCAAGAGAAGCCGTATGAGGAGAGACTAAAGGAGCTTAATATGTATACCCTTGAGGAAAGACGGAGAGGGGGACATGATAGAAACTTTCAAGTACCTCAAGGAATCAACAAAGTCCAAGAGGGTAGCATCTTTCAGAAAAGAGACTTGCAAGAACAAGGGACACAATTTAAAGATAGAAGGAGGGCGGTTCAGGGCAATGTGAGGAAGTATTATTTCACAGAGAGGGTAGTGGATGCATGAAACAGCCTTCCTGAGGAAGTTGTGGAGTCTAAAACTGTGGGAGAATTCAAGAATGCATGGACAGACATAAGGCAATTCTTGTGGGGAGGAAGATATAGGCTGTTGGTTAAATAGGATCTGTGGCCTCATCCTGTAGGTAGGAAATGGGCAGACTAGATGGGCCTAGCGGTCCTTATCTGTCGTCAAAGTCTATGTTTCTATGTCCTTTGCTCGCATGTATTAATAACCCTGAATATTATGCTTAAGTAAGAAGCTATCTAGTTTGTTTTTAAATGCGTTCACAGTTACACTAGCCACCACCTCTAATGGCAGCCTATTCCAAATATTGGTAACTCTCAGCGTGAGCCAGGATTTTCTTTTTTGGTTTTTGACATTCCCATATAGTTGTAGAGGGTGTGATCTAGTATTACCCGACAATTCCCTGTACCTCAAACCCAGTAGTTCCTATAAATCGGGATCAATAGTGGCTTTATAGATTAAACACATATCCCCTTAAACGCCTATATTCCAAGGAATATAAACCCAGAATATTTAGCCTCTTTTGATAATCATGACCTTTAACCTCCTGCATATTTCTGGGCTCTTCTGAACTCTCTCAAGTGCCACTATCTCGTTCTTCCACTGGGTGACCAAAACTGTGCACAGTAATCCAAATGCGCCTCACCAATGATGTATAAAGGGCAGAAGAACATCCCTACTTCTAGATGTAATATGTTTATTTATACAGTGTAAAATACCACTTGATTTTTAATAACTGAATTGCAATGCATTTTAGGTGATAACCATAATACCCAAGTCACCCTGTTGTTCCACAGTATTTAATATTTGTCCTCCAAGTGTATATGGTATCTGTTTATTTGCCTTCCCAAGGTGCATAACACAACATTTGTCCACATTAAGCAGCAGTTTTTATCTAATGCCCATGGCTCCAGCATATTTAGTGCTTCTTGTAGTTTTGTGGCATCATTTTGGTTATTAATAGGAAACCCAACCCTGGTATCATCAGCAAACTTAGAAACCCAGACTCCATTGTTGACTTTCATTGAGGCAATATATGTATTAACAAGCAGGGCCCCAAGACAGAGCCCTGGGGCACCCCACTAGTCACCTCCGCCCATGCTGAGTTGGTCCCATTTACATTTACTGACTGCTTTCTAGAGGTGAGCCATGCATCTACCCATTTTGTTATTTTTCCTGGTAAGTCCTGTAGTATTAATGCTTCAATAAGTTCTCCATGGGGACCTTGTCGAAAGCCTTCAAAAATCGAGATACACCACATCCACAGGCTGTCCCTCACCCATTGCCCTGCTAACCTTTCCATAAAATTCCAACAGGTTAGTCTGATAGGACCTTCCGTGGTAAATCCATGTACTGGGTCTACCAGATCTGTTTTTTGGCATGGTCCACAATATAATCTTCTAAAATACCCCGAAGATTTTTCCTAAGACAGACGTCAGGCTAATTGGTCTATAGTTGGACACCTCATGTCTACTCCCTTTCTTGTAAATGGTTGATGACCATGAAAGGTAGGGAGTCTGAAAAGGCAAGCTTCTCCAGCAGCGGGCTGTGTCTGGCCACCACCTCTCACTGGGCCGGTGCTCTGGCAATGGACAGGTCAGAGCCCCGGAGGATAGACAGTCCTTCCGGAGTGGAAATAAGAAATGGTCCAGATCCCACACATGCTCTGCATCAGGGTCTTTGCACTGTTCAGCCTCAACTTCTTCCAACAAAAAGCATAAGGAAAGAAATGGCACCAGCCAAGGTCATCCTCTGGTCATTCTGCTGTGAGACACTCAATTTCTGCAGACCCAGGTACCCCACTGTTGTCACCAACTATGCAGGGGATGCTTGGGCCTGCGAGGTCAAGGTCTCCATCCTGGAAGCCCTCTCTGTCTAATACAGGAGACTCAGAGGACAGTTTGGCCATTGGGAAGCTCTGGTGGAGCAGTGGGTGCATCGTGTAAGTGAAACAACACCATTTTGGTGCTAGTTCCTGACCTCTCAGGGTTGGTCGAGCCAGCGCCATCCTCAGTGCTGCTTGACTTGGGTGCATGACTGACTCGACTCCAGCCTCCGCCAATGCCTGCCCCACTTGTGGTTTCGCTCCAACCCCTTCGAGTATGGGGGCAGCCATGTTACCACCACTGGTTCTTTTGGGGCTGGTGGGGTTGTCAACACTGTTAGTGGTACCGCATCTGGCACTGGAGTTTGGCCCTTCGTGCTAGGATCATTCCCTTTGGGGTCTGTCCCTGGCCTATCTCTGTACCTCTGACAGCAACGTTCCCGAGACCCCACCAAGAACCGAGTCTGGTGTCAGTGGTGTTGTCGAGTGGCGCCTCATCCTTTGACCACCTCCTCTTTATTGCCCTCCTGTCGTGTAGCGAGTAGAGGGAGAGGAGTCAGATCTGACCTCATCATCTCTGATGGTGACGACGATGACTCTGATTATGGTCCGGAGAACCAGTAACTGGTTCCTGTCACTGTACCGCAGGAGGATCTCTCCTTTAAACTCTGCTCAGAAATATGCATACCACACTGAATTTCGAGTCAGCAGCCATAGACCAGGCTAGGGACCGCCAGCTGGATATTCTACATGTGCCTAGTATCCAGGTCTCCCCAGATCTTCTTCAAGGATATCTCCTCCATTAAGCTAACCTTTGGAACTATAAGCCATCAGCGTTAGGACCACTCAGAAACTTTGCTAGCCCAGGGCCACCCACAGTGACATGCAGTGTCTATGCGTATAAACATGGGTGGCCCCATCACTGCCAGTTCTTTCTCCCGATCGTCCTTGTCGGTCCTGCTGAAAGAAACACCATCAACTTAGCATTTGCCATTTGTTATTTTTACTTTTATTAGTGTTGTATCGTCATCTCTGTATTTCTGAAGTTGAAAGAGCCTTTATTTCAGTATTGTAAGTGTGGCAATAAGGTTTGTAAAGAAGACACGATGCGATTTGTGTGGGCTGTTTGATTCTGTCTCACAACGTGAGGATTTGTGAGATTTGCCAGTACTTCAACCAGGTTATGAGGCACGCCGAAGAAATCTGGAGAACAAAAGGGGTTCAAAATCTGCTACTCCTCATCACTGGCTCAAAAGCAGCTGTCGAGTCTCAAGGAGATAGTCAAGGAAGGCTGCCATTGTGGGCCTCCTTGTCATCCCGACCATAAGTACAAACACAGGGAAAAAGGCAGTCTGCTTTGCTTGCAAGGTCCGTTGCCATTAAGAAAAAGTATATCCTCATTAAATAACGCTTTCGGGGGTGTCGACTACAGCCCCCACCCGACCATCATTGAGATACTAAGGTCGGGCCTGGCTTAGGTGCTGCCATACCTACTATGGATGGTATGGTGCCATCATCGTCAGGCCACAGCCCATCAGTGCAGGTAGTCCCAGCCCCTTTGCAAGGCACTGTCAACTCCCAGGCTGTGCTGGCATAGTTTTCTGAAATTATTTGACACATTCTGCAGCGGATGCCGATGCATGCAGTTATTCACCGACGGGGCCTTCTGGTATTCAGCTCCTGTCAACTGGTTCCAATAGCACACCACAGATTCCAGAAGACTCTCATAGCTGGTCCATCTCTGCAGCTGCCATTGTCAATTGTGCTGATGACAACGAAACAGAATATAATCTTGTCCTCATGCACTTAGAGGAGGATTTAGAGGAAATATGCATGATAACTATTTCTGGAGGGTCCCCTCAGTCTAGATCTTCCCTTGTCAGTCTTCACCATTCATTACTGCTGGGTGAAGCCAAGGTGCGCACCTGCTACAGGAGGTTTTTTTTTTTTGAGGGAGGAGTCGGTGCTGATGGTGCAGCCCTTGTGGCACACACACTGCATGGCTCTCCGGGTTGGCTGTTAGACGCTGCAGATCCTCCTCCTCCATCCCAGTTCTGTTTCTCCGCTGTCAAGGTAGCATCTGATGCGCGAGTCACGGTTTTTCCTGCACCATCGGGCTTAGCCATGACTCGATCTCCCTCCATCCCGCTCTTGTTCATTCGATGCTGTTTATTTTGACCCGTAAGATCTTTCCTTATTTTTATTAAACGGTGCCGAATCTTTGCTTAGTTTTACTTTATTTCATGTCATGTCAGGTCCGAGGGCTAGTACGAATCCAAGGCGGTCACGCCCCTGCGCGCCGTGCCCCTGTGGCCGCATTTTTCCACTATGGACCAGCATGACATTTGCCTGCGATGCTCAAGCACCCAGTCATGACATGGACAACTGCGACGCCTGCTTCTCCATGGACCGCCCGTGTTCTTGAAGTCTGCACATTTAAAGTTGGCAGGGCTCCGCCGACTTTCAGAGGACTGCATCTCTCGCTGGTCGCCAAGGTAAGAACTTTTGACCCTCTGGGTCTATATGGCCTGGGGAGGAGGAAGCCCTCTGTTTCTAGCCTTGCCGAGGAGGAGGCTTCTTCTATGGTGCCGGGAGGGGTACTCTGTTCCTGTGGAGTCGAGCCGCTGGCACTGCCCTGGCAGTCACCTCCGTGGAGGTGCAGGCTCCCCAGTGTCACGGCCCATGGCTGCAGGGCCTGGCACTGGTAGGATCCTCGGCTACCGCCTTGATCCTGGTGCCATTTATGGTGCCGGTGATTGGGCAGCACTGCGGGTGGTGCTGCATCACGTGATGGTGCCGCTTGTAGCGCCATCGCCAAGGGCCCCCTGGGGTGGTGGGTCTGCAGGTCTGCCTGGTCTCTTCCTCTTCAGAGGAGGATGACTCACAGGCCGACCTGGACTGGCACCCCGACCTCGGAGTCAAAGAGCCCTCTGAGACGCGCACCATGCGCCCAGTGTTCCCTCCCAGAGTCCCCGGAGCCTGTAGTCCAGACAGCCTCTGCTGCCACAGTTGGCCATGGGGGTCTGTTTGGGACAGCGGCCTGGGGGTGCCAAGTGGTAGGTCCTCTCCTGGGATGGTTGTGGCAGCTGCTGTTTCTTGGTGCCGCTTGCCCTCTGGGTAGGGACCAGGATCCTCTTCTGTGACCTCCCTTGGGTGGCCAGTGGGAGTGGGAGGTCCTCATTCGCTAGGGCTGAGGAAGAGGGCAGCTTCAGAGTCCAAGGGGTGAGGGACGGGTGAGGCATGGGCCCTCCACTTCCCTGCAGGAGTGGGGAGGAGTTAGAGTGCTGAACCCACCTTTCCCATGAGGTCTCTGAGGTGCTCTTAGTTGGCAGCGCTGGAGGGTTGCCCTTCTGGGCCCATGCAACTCCAGTCACACACAGGAGAGTCTTCCTCAGGGCTCATCCGGGGTTTGTTTTCAGCTCTGCAGTCTTCACTACCTGGATCAACCCCGGCTCCCCATGGGCAGGGCCAGTGACTGAGTCTCAGGACCCTGGCAGAGGCCGGGCACTGCAGTTAGATGCCCTTCTCCCATCCCTCTGCAGACACCTCCCCTCCCAGGCCATGTGGGTCCTATGGGTCCCTTAACCTGGGAGATGTTCTGGGCCACTGTGGCGCCTTCACCAGGTAATGAGAGCCATGGATGAACAGGTCTTCTGCCTGTCTCCTCCGCCGCAGGAGGACCCTGATCATTCGAGCTCCTTTCCTCCTCGCCTCCTCCTCTGAAGGAGAGGAATGTTCTGTCCAACTGTCATCCGATGCTGATTTCACTGAATATCAGCGGCTCTTCTGAGGCTGGTTCAGGAGCTCCGCATATCTCACGTGATCAGAAGCAATACCAAGCGGGAGGCGTGCTCGTTCCTGAGCAATTCAGCGCTCACCACCTGGTGGTGCCCTCCTGGCCTATTCCTTCCAGGAGGAGTCTGTCCGCATCTGGCATTCTCCAGCTGCCTCTTCCCCAGCCCCAGCGTACTGCAGGAGACAGTATTGTGCCCCCAGGAGTCTCAGTTGCACTACCTCACCCACCTTTGGGGCTGATGTCCTTAGATACTCTTTCCGGGCTTCAGCGCCTGGACGATGACAGACATCCAGATCTGTATTCCACAGAATTCGACTGGTGGGGCAAAAGGGTGTTCTCTTCAGCTCATGCTGCTACTTTGTATTGGTTCTCATCAGGCTCACCACGCTGCCTATAACAGGCACCTGTGGTCGATGCTAGCACAGGTGTTAGCATCTCTTCCTGATTGGAGCAGTCTAGACAGGCCATTGCCCTCTGCACAGGATTTGGAGCTTGCAAGGCACCAGGCAAGGGCATCTTATGACACCAGTGAGGTGGCATCCAGACTTGCAGGACAGCGATCTGCATTAGGTGGACGGCATGGCTTCGCCTATCCAGGTTGTCACCCATCGCCTGGTGTAGGGTGATCTCTCCTGCCTTCTGGGGTCTTGTTTCTTTTCCACAGGGCAAGGAGGACTTTACAGGGGCACCTCCTGTCCCCTGGCCATGGGGACACCTCTCATCCTGACCAGCCTTAGACTTTGCTGGTCTAGTATGGCTTAGGTCTCCTCCTCCTGCGCCTCACCTGCAGGAGGCTGAGGGAATCTGTCTCTCAGGGCTGTGCCATTCCGGGGCTTGGTACTCACTCAGCAGTAATGAATGGTGAAGACTGACAAGGGAAGATAAAAATTACATACCACCGTAATTCTTAATCTTCTCTTGTATCTTCACCATGCATTATTGAATCCCACCCACCATCCCCTCATGGGCCTCACTTCTTTGGCGTCGCCTCCATCCTGCTCGCCTTCCCCCTAGGGACCACTGGGGCCAGTCATCCTGGAACCTCAGAGCTCTCTGTTCTTCCCTAAAAGTCGGAAAGCATTCAACTGGAGGATTGCGAGTAGGGTCTTCGCCCTAACCTCTGAGGGAACTCCTGGGGATTCTGTTCTCGATGCACTGGGGTATCTCTCTCCCCGACTGGATAATTCTCTTGCTTGTGCCTCCTCTAGCTGTTATCTAAATTAGTGCATTCCTAGGAGAGTACATGGGATTTTCCTTCCTCACTTTCTTTCAAGGCACGAATGTCCCGTGATTCTCTTCTCCTGAAGTGGGGACTTCACCAGTACTCAGTGGGAAAACTATCAGTTAGTAGCAGTAGTAATGATTTTATTCATTATAATGAACAAGGTAAAACAATCCCATTGAGAACACAAGTACACTCATTGTCAAGGGACACCTTCTAAAGTGCATAACCTGGTTACAGTATAGGAGAAAATATCGCAAACATACAAAAATACAAATATACATATAATCAATAAATACATTTCCACATATTTATATCACATCCATAGACAAAAACTACACTGATACTTAAACATTTATCCATTTTCCAATGCCATACAGCATTCATGAGATTCCCTCACTTTGCCTATGATACCAACATCTAATTTTCGGTCAGCTTATTTTAACACCATAACATCTTAGGTCGAAAGGCAAGTTATTCCAAATTTTTGGCCCCAAATAAAACAACGTTGCACACCCAATTTTTGTCCTAAACTTTGGCACTTCAAACTCTATATATTGGGCTGATCTCAAACCCTTACTTGGATGTTTAATTTCCAGATCTTTAGAGATATATTCAGGTAATTTATTTTCAATGAACCTGCATATTATTTTAGTTATATGTTGATTTTTCCTAATATACAGGTGATCCCATCCTATATTTCTATATAACTCACAGTGATGTGTAAGTCTATGTAGCCCTGTAATATACCTAGCCATTTTATTATATAAAGTATCTATTTTTTCAAGTCAGCTTTATTTGCCCCCATAAATTATATCCGCATAATCAATCACTGGCACTAACATTGTATTAATCACATGAAGCCTTGTATTCCTAGAAAAATTACTTCTTATTCTGTATAGCATCCCCAGTTGTTGCCCTAGTCTCCTGACTAAATTATTTATATGAACGGACCACTTACAATATATGTCCAACCATAACCCTAGATATTTATACTCATCTACCATCTGTAAAATGGAGCCATTCCTCACTATTATTTCCAAAGGTTTTATATATAGATTTTTACTTTTGCCGAAATATCATTACCTTGGTTTTAGTAGTATTCAATATTAATTTGTTCTTAGCATAGTATTCTGTATGTCATCAAAGGCTGATTGTAATGTATGTTGTATACTGTAAATGTCCATATCTGAGACATACATGATAACATCGCCAGCATACTGATGATACTCTAATTTATCTTGCTTACAATCTAAGTCACTTGTATATAAATTAAATAATAGAGGTCACAGGATTGATCCCTGAGGTACCCCTTGTCTTATTTGCCTAAAATCTGAAATGCATGAATTTAGAAATTAGAATTTAGTTGATTCGTTTTCCCATTTCTTTTCCCTTCATCTCAAGTCTGACTCACTTTCTTCTGAGCAGGACTGCCTGCCCTCTAAGGGACAGTCGGTGAGACCTAGGCTTCAAGATGTTCAAAACAAAACGGAGAAAGGGTGGAAGGGAGATGTGTCTCCACCGAGGCATGTCTTCAATAGGGAGCCCTCAGTGGACACTCAAGCTCCAGTGGGACCAGTTGATGGATGAGCTGGGGCAAATGGTTCTCGCCACGCCTCTTCTTGGCAGAGAGGAGTTGTAGTGGATGAACTGCGACAACCTACTGAAAGGCATTCCATTCCTTGTACCAGCTCCTGTACAGATCCTCACCATGGATGCATCTTGCTCTAGCCTGAGTGCTCATCTCAGCCTTTACCAGACACAGGAGTTGTGGGCCAAGGTGGAGGCTGAGCTGCACATAAATGTCCTGGAAATGTGGGCTGTTCTGTACAGCCTTCAGGCCTTTCAGAATCATCTCTGCCCCAGTTTTCTGCTGATCCAAATGGACAACATCAGTGTGATGCAGTATGTCAACAAACAAAGGAGCATTCACTGCTATCCCTATGCTGGGAAGCAATGAGGGTATGGTACTTGACTGTGTTTCATGGCCTTCAGCTATCGGCCGTGCTTCTACCAGGTCTTCAAACATCTTAGCAGGCAGTTTAACAGAACCCAGTCAATGATTCATGAATGGGAACTGCTGTCCTCTGTGGTTAATGACCTCTTCACAAGATGGGGTCATCCAGAGCTAGACTTTTGTGTCCCCTACAACACATAACTGCCACATTTCTGCTCACTGGCTTCAGGGCCAGGGTTTTTTGGTGAATTGTTGTCCTCTCCTGAAAGGGAAATTCCTAAATGCATTTCCCCATTCCTCTAATTCAGAGGGTTCTGCTCAAGCTGAGGGTTGAGTGTGCAACCCCATCCTCAGTGCTCCATTTTGGCCTTGCCAGATATGGTTTCCACTCCGTCAACGCCTGCCAATGGAGTCTCCTGTCCCTTACTCTGTGTCGGGGTCTGTTGTCAGGACAACGGATCTCTGGTCCATCTGGACCTGAAGTCCCTACATCTGCATGTATGGCTTCTGAAGACATAGCCATTGCATGCGCAGAGCTAGGAAGGCTAAGACGCCTTCTACCAGTCATACTTATTCCCTGAAATGGAAGCATTTCACTTTGTGGGTTGCTTCACAGAATATGGACCCCTTTACATGTCTTGTGAATGCTATGTTGGAATACTTACTCTCCTTGTCTCACTCTGGCCTGCAGTATTCCTTGCTTAAGTTGCATTTAGCTGCTATATCAGTTTTCCATGCCCTACTGATGGTTGTAAGATTGCCCAGTTAGAGGTGTCCCGTATGTTTCTGAGTGGTATTCTTCATATGAAACCTCATATCCATAGTCCACTTCCACCTTGGGACTTGAATTTCATCCTTGAGAAATTGACTTGTGGACCTTCTGAGCCTGCTACTGAGTTGTGGTTTATGCTTCCTGTCATGGAAAACATTGTTTTTAGTTGTGACGACCTCTGCTTGTGGGGTTGTGGTGGTATGATGATGATGGAGGTAAGAGGGGATGTGTTAGCCAACAGCTCTCAGTCTACCCTTGGTACCAAAGGTATTGGGATGCTGTAAGACCTTGGGACTGAAACACACTTTTTCCACATGTAGCATTTATGGTTCTGAGAAAGACTGCAGGTATATTGAATTTATGTTTTATGTGGACTGGACTATAAAAGCTCACCAAATTGAAAAGAAGCTAAGGCATTTTCAGCCTTTGGAATAATGATACCCACCAAACGAGAAGCCAATTTTCAAAAAGCAACTTCTAAATCAATTAAAGCTCCCTCAATGCCTGGCAAACTGATAAATAGCTCCAGTACAAAAAACAAAATGGAATAATTGTGATGGGTGAATCCTCAGAATTAAATAAAAACCCTGAACCAAGAAATGAAAATCTTGAGAAGGAAGGAAGGAGTGACTGAACCTGGAATCCATGGACTTAAGGAAAACGGGTCCACGCTGTAAATACTAAAAAAGACAATGTAACCAAACAAACAAGTATTAAAACTTGAAAATAATAAACTTTTAGCAAAAGAACCTAACAAGAATGTGCTAAATGCTGCTACAAATTCCCAGGTTAACGTGGACACCATCTGGATATAATTGAGAAGCTAGACTCCCAGCTGCAGCCGGTTGAAAACAACTGATTCCCTCACAAACCACGTGCCTGATTTCACGGGACTCACAAGAGGATAAGCAGCTCCAGCAGGGATCTAGAGATTTAGAGCTGCAAAACCACCAAAAGCACTGCCACTGCAAGACCCGATCCTTGTATCACCAAGACAGTCTAACACAGTGATAAAACACCCGTACCTTTTCAAACGGAGTCAACTACCAGGCAAAGTTCTCAATTAGAATCAGAGTTCTTCCACACGATGAAGTTATTTCTTCGAGGAGTCGACTTAAAAGTCACCTAAGCCAAAATGATTTATACTAGAAAGATGGCAACATAAATATACAGAGAGCTCCAGAAACATGCAGAAGGAGATGGTAATGGCCACTCAAGCACCTCATGGCAAAGGAAAAAGACATGCAACCGTGAGTCGCCTCCAGGTAAAACAACTATTACTTGAGAAGAAAGAGGCTAATAATTATTGTGAGTCACAGTTATTACAGATTACTGGGGAATTTTGCAAGATCACAAATGGCATTTGGTAAAGAACCAAATAAACAGAGCTGCAGTAGAAATGGATCAAGTGTTCCAATTAATCCAGCAAAGAACTAAACAGCATGATTTAAAAACAGTGCAGCAGCCAAGCAAGATAGGACCTCTCTGCAACAAAGACAAGAAACCCAACCAACAATGACAATTGAGATAACTAATGTTTTTCCTTATTTCAACAACTAAATGGAAGAAAAGGGATAGTCATGAAGAGGTGGAGGAAGGAAGTGGTTCACATATAACACAAGGATCCTTGGTTAAAAATGTTAATTTGTTCAAAATACAGAACATTTCAACCTCTGATTCTGAGTCCGATAAAATGATTTTGGGACTCTGACAGGGAGAGGGAGCAAGACAATATTGCTTACAATGAAATGCCGTCTTGGGCATGTTTGATTTTTGAAAAATCCAATTGATGGACAGTAGAATAACTAAATTGACAGAATTGGCACAAAGAGTAAATGGTGTCCAGCAAACTGCCAATACTTTGTTAATAGAAAATTAAACTCTTAAGCAACAAGTGGATTTGTCTCTGAAAAACTAACTGACCTGGAGGACCAACCAATAGACTCCTTTGATAAGACAGATTAAAAGTTTGGAAAACAACCAGAAAGAATTCCAAAAACTTTTAGATTATGAATTACAAGCTAGAAAGAAAACTTAAAGATCATGTGCAACGGTTTTTACATATTTTTATAAAAGCTTGAAAACTGAAATTCAAGTCATTGTGTCATGATTAGTGTTTCCTGAAAATTTCATGCTGTTTGGTTTTGGGTTTTCTTTAAATCAGTATTTGTTAACTTGCTCTACAGGGGCTGAAAACAGTGGAGTTATTTCTTGTCCTTTCAGTCAAACTTAGAGTGCGATGACATCATTTTGGAATAGCTTGTTGTTTCAGATTCCCAATCAGAGCAGTAGTTTGTAGAGTTAATGGTTTGCTGAGCTCTCCAAGTTTCTTACAAACCCAGTCTCTGGCTTGTGTTTAGATCAGCTTAAAATATATCAATATCTTCTCATAAAAAGTGGGTCATTTTAATTTCAATGCTGAATTGAAGTGGTAAATCTTTCTGTGAGAAATCAGCTTGTCTGTATCACAGTTCTCGGTTCTTTCTAATCAAAACTCAGATTTTTTCTAACTATTTAACACTGCTAATTAAATGAATATAAAATAAATCTAAATTTTGTTCATTCACAGAAACAGTTTGTCTTTGATGTAGCCTTCATAAATACATTCATATAAGAACATTTTGTTTTTAATGTCAGATTGACAAACAGTATATGTGCTTGAATACTGTAGCAGAGTGTGACAGGCACCTGTCAGAACTCCACAAAGGGGTGGCAGGGTGCAGTAGTCCTGATTCTTTAGGCAAGGGATGGAGGCAGCAGGGTGCATAATACCTGACTGTGTAGGAGAAGACAGTGGGCAGCAGAGTGCAGCAGCCTCGAATGTGGAGCAGAAGGCAGGGGACTTGTGACGCAGTGAACTGGTGGCAGTAGACTGCAGCTACCTCAGCTGTGGGCAGAGACACACTGCATCAGGATGCTGCACAGTGTTTTTAGTTATACACGTACATGATGTATTTTCACACAGAAACCACCAAAGGACTGAAATGTGTGCTCTGATAGTACATGTGCTTGAAATACTGTAGCAGAGTGTGACAAGCACCAGTTTGTTAATCTGACATAAAAAAATGTTTTTACATGACTATTTATGAAGGCTACATCAAAGACAAACTTTCTGTTAATGAACAAAATTTAGATTTATTTTATATTCATTAAACAGCCCTGTGTTATATAGTTAGAAAAAAAATTGAGGTTTGATTAAAAGAACAGAGCTATGATACAGACAAGCTGATTTCTCACAGAAAAAGATTTCCACTACTTCAATTCAGCATTGAAACTGAAATGATCAGCTTTTAAAGGAAGATGATGATATATTTAAGCTGATCTATCTAAACACAAACCAGAGACTGGGTCTGTAAGAAACCTGGAGAGCTCAGCAAACCATAAACTCTACAGAGTGCTGTTCTGATTGGGAATCAAATAGCAATCTACTCCAAATGATGTCATCGCACTCTAAGCCTGACTGAGAGGACAGAAATAACTCCACTGTTTCAGCCACTATAGAGCAAGTTAACAAATGCTGATTTAAAGAAAACTACAAAACCAAACAGCATGAAATTTTCAGGAAACACTAATCATGACATTAAGGACTTGAACTGCAACTTTTTGCTTTTCTTAAAATATGTAAAAACGCTGTATATGATCTTAAGAATAACAGAGGTACCTGAATCATGGGACTCAAACTCCACACTGAAAGAAACTTTAATAAAATTTCAGCTGCATCTCTTGAATCAGACACAGCTGATATTCAAATTGAGGTGGATAGAATTCATAGGTCTCTGAGACAGAAACCAGACGATGATGCCCCCAAGACCAATCGTTGTTAAATTGATGAAAACATTGGATAAAGAGACTTTAGCATCACAAGTCTATAAAAAGAAGAGGATCCAACTCATGGGAGCTAATATAGCTATATATCACGATTTACCTTTGGAAATTTTAAATGAAAGAAGAAAACTTAATCTTCTAAGATCTAAGCCGTGGGCAAAGGTATAAAACATCATTGATACTAGTGACAAAACTTAGTAATCATTGAGGACAGAGATTTATCTGTTCTACATTGGAAGAAGCAATGAAATCCACCTCCGTGAAGATACTGGATTTAGTGACCCGATTTATTGACTGAGCACAAGATAGTTCAGACATAAGGAGAGACTGAAAACCTTTTGAATTAAGAGGATACATTTAAACAAGTTAATGGGGGCTAGTTATTATTTGTTTTGTTTCTGTTTCTTGTTTTCTTGTGTTTACCCTCTTATATATTACGTATAAGATATAAAATTATTAATTCAAGAAGTGATTACTGGAAGCTAACCAATGTAGAATCCATTGTTAGTTAAAGAAACTGCATTTTCCTTTTTCAGCATCTCATGGGGCTAGACCGGAACAATACTAATTAGGGTTCAGCAACATTTGTTGCTGTGGGAAATTTGTTCTGATTTACTGTGTTTCTTTTGTAGGAAAAATAGTGAACTGGAAGGGATGTTTTATTTTATTTGGGGAGGGCAATTGATTTGTGTCTTTAGGCAGTCTGGTAGGAGGAAGGAGCAAATATTTGAGAAGAGCATTTTAGAGTAAAAACTGTACCTATCTTCCATTCTACTATACTTGAGTATGAGATATGGCTAATAAAATGATCAATTGTGCTACATTTAATGTAAATGGGATACATACCCTAATTAAAAGATCTATAATGCTAACCTATCTAAATAAAATCAAAGCAGACGAGACCCATTTAACAGACGTGGATTTAAAAGAACTGAAAGGGAATTGATTCAAAAGATGTTTTCACCAGTATGAACAAGAAAAAGTGCTGGGGTATCAATTTTGCTTAGGAATAACACCAATATTAAAGTTGGCGATAATTGAACGGACAAAAGGGAAGGATTATGTTACTGAATAGTACTGTTAGTACCTTACCTGTTACAGTTGGGACAGTGTATGCACCTTTTCAGGACAAAAAGGAAGGATTGTGTTACTGAATATTACTTTACATACCTTGCCTGTTACAATTGGGACAGTGCATGCACCTTTCAGGACTACCCTAATTTCTTGGCTGAAATAACAGAAGGTTCAATAGCTTTGTAATCAGAAAATATATTAATGGGAGATTTTAATGCCTTATTGCACCCTTTTTGGATAAGACCTCACCAGTTATGTATATAAACAACCAAAAAACCTAAAGATTATTAAAACACTTCTTGGAATAGCAGGATTGTATCAATTCATGGATATTTAAAAGATCAGCTGAAAAGAATATACTTACTATACTAGAAAAAATGATACTTTTCAAGAATAGATTATATATTTATATCTAAGACTCTGATTCCATATTATGATGGAAGTTCTATTAGATCAATATTAATTGCAGATCATACAGCAGTGGAAATAAGTCACTCTAGATAGTAAAAACAAAGTGGACCAAGGCAATGGACTATCAATAATGCATTATTACAGGAAGATGAATTTAGGGAAAAAATAAGCAAACTCTATAACCAAATGTTTCTTTTATAACTATTCTGGATACTGTTATATATCCTCGTGGACGCTTTGAAAGCAGTATTAAGGTGATCATTATTTCATATCAGGCTTGGGGTAATACAATTAAAAGAAAAAGAAAGGGAAGTTAGGTTAAGATTGAAAGAATTGAATACACTGGTCCTGCAAGACTCAAAAATATTATCAGGGTGGATTAAGACACATCAAATGCAACACATAAATAAGGAAATGAAACAGAATATAAAAAGTTAGATGTGCAAAGTACCTACAAGGGGATAAGACAGTAAATTGTTAGCTAACCTGCTAAAGAACAAAATACAATCACAGGGCTTAAAAATCAAGGAGGAGTTTTGTTACTGAATATGAAGAAATGACACCTATTGTTTTTAATTTTTTAAACTTACCAGTCATCAACAAAATTTGAAATAACATAATTGAGAAAGTCCCTGCAAAAAATTAAAATACCAGAAATACAGTTAGATAATATATAAATTATCATTACAGAAATAAAGGAGGTAATTATGTCTGTACCAAAAAAAGGTCCAGGAACTGATGGAATCACAGTAGAATTTTATCAAGTTTTTCAAAAGAACTTGTTCCATGGATGTTACAGAGGATCCAGGAGGTCCAAGAAGGTAGAATGCCCTCTCCCAAAACCATGGATGAAATGAAGGTAGTATTAATATATAAGGAAGGAAAACCTAAACATACGCCTGATGACTACACACAGATTGCTCTTCTTAATGTTGATTATAACATTATAGGTAAATGGGTAGCTAAAATAATTTTGCTGGGAATTATTCATAGGGACCAGTGTGGCTTTATACTTGGTAGAACAATTGCAGGTGCTTTAAAAGGTACATACATTATTGGAATTCATCCAAAATGTCCTGAAATGTATTTTACACGTCCCTCGATGCTAGCAAAGCATTTGATCTGGTGAATAGGAAATATATGTTTAGAATGTTAGAATTATGGGGTATACCACAAAATTATATTCACATTATAGGACAGTTGTATCAAATCCAGAGCCCAAATTTCTTATTAATGGGGTACTTATAGATAAACTGCAAATGCTTAATAGGGTAAACAAGGTGCCCTTCTCTCCAGTTCTATTTATACTGTGTCTTGAACCACTTCTTCAAGCTTTTAGGACAAACCAACAAATAAAAGGAATTCAGACTGAGCAAGAAGAGATCAAATTAAGTGTCTTCACTATTGATACTTTAGTTTTGTTTAAAGACATAAAAACTCAGTTGCAGCTATTTTGAAAAAAATAGAGGTGTGTGCAATCTTTGCTGGTTACCAGTTAAATCAGGAGAGATGTTATTTTATTTCAAATAACTCAGGGTGTTAAAGACAGATGATGCCAATTTGAGCACATTTGCTAAAGCTGATCATCTTAAATATTCAGGGTTAATCTTGACAAATAAGGTTGAAACTAATATTGCATTAAATTGGAACAAAGCAAAAGAAAAAAAAAGTAATAAGCTCCAAAACTGGCATAATTCTCTCGCTCACTCTGGGGAGAATAGAAGTAATTTAAATGATGGTTTTGCCTCATATTATTTTTGTTGTACAATCTGTGGTAGGCTGCCCATCATCAAAGTGGTTCTCAGAAATCAAAAGTTTAAGAAAAATTAGAGAGTGGGTAAACCTCGTATAGCTTGGGAACATCTGACTACTAGAAATCGGGAGGTTTTTGGTTGTTCAGATGCATATCTTTATTCTTTAAGTAATATATTTGCCTGTCTATGGAATGGGCTTTTTCCTAATCCAGACCACCTAATTTTACAAAATATCATACAAAGCCCCAATCAGATGATAGAACTCCGGACTTACTTTTTAGATCAAAATATAAAGAACTGAATGAACTCACAATTTAAACTCCTGGGCCACTCGGTTTGCTTATGCAAAACCAAGTCAGGCCTATGAAATATTCCTGGTGGCATGGGATGATGTCACTCCAACAGAATGAATTTAATAGTGCCAACTTGGCATGTAAATTCCTTTAAAAATGAGTTTAGGAGATGGATAGAGCTTTTGAAGGTGAGGAATTTCTAAATTATAGGACATTTAGAGAAAAATTAAACACTGGCCCCAGAGAGAACTATTAAATCTACTTAGCATTATTACAAAATTTCAAAAACTAGCCAATCAAAACAGGGAGTGTGGCCCAGATTTTAAACTAAGAATACAAGATTAGGAAAAATTTATAGGCACCTCCCCAAAAGATTATTATCCAGACTCTACTTCAAACTAATGAAAAATCATTATGGAGCTCAGATTAAGATTAACTCTGAATGGGAGAAAGAATTTGGATTTAAGATATCGGATGGTAGGTGGGAAGACGATGAATTCAGTCAAACAAATCTATAACTGTGGCAAAAAACAAATTGGTGCAGCAAAAATTATTAATAGAGCCTACATAACCCCCAAATTATACATAAAATAAACCCTAATTACGTCCCTTCATGTTGCCAGAAATGTGGCAACAAGGCCGATTTGTATCATTATTTATGGAGCTGTCTTAAAATCCTTAATTGGTGGAATTAACTGCAAAGTTGATTTCAACTTTTTGAGAAAGAAATTGTGTATAATCCACTAGTCTTATTTAATGAGGAAAAAATTCCAACACTATCCAGAAATCAGTATATAGTACTATGCTTGGGGACTATGGCAACCAAGAGAATTATCTTAGAGTACTGGAACAACTAAACCCTCCCCAATGAATCTGAAGATAAATGGTGGTTTATAGTAAAAGAAACCGTGATGTTTGGAAAAATTATGGTACACTTGTGAAGTTCAGAGTGACTTATTGGGCTCCTCCTGAAAGACTTGATGAGTTTATTTCCTCCTCTTATGCAATGTTGAGAGTAATATGCCAATACTGAAATATGGGGGATTGAGGCTAAATTTACGCATAAGAGAATCAATGTGAATGTTACATATGTTTAGGCTTGCCAAGATTCATTTTATTTTTGCAAATTGTGACCAAAATATGGGTCTGTATTTTGCATACTGAAATTCGATTTTTCCAACTTAATTATTTAGTGAAACCCCAAAATTTATGCTTTAATATTTTTGATTTGTTTCATGTTAAATCTTTAAAAGCAGTTTGTTAAACTCATCACATACAGTTCTTTTAAGTCCTTCACCAACCTTTGCATATACGTAGCCAAATCGCTATTTATTGACAGGCAATTCTCCCAAGTCTGACCATATTCAAGCATGACATCATGGAGAAGATTAGAGATTACACATGCATTGCTCTGAATCAGGACAGCTGACTTTAGTAAAAGGTTGTTTATTTGTTTTGCATTGTCACTGTAGAAAACGGGCAATTATATTAACTGCAGGCAGTCCTGCTAGTCAGGCATTTCGTCTGTCACCAGGGAACATTTCTGACTACACATTTCCTTAACCTCCGCCATTGCCTCTCTCACCAAAATAGGGACTTTCGAGGTCGCACTCAAGAATCACATTCTATACACTGGCAACTGTGAGTGTTCTCCTCCAAACTACCCTAGGCCTCTAGGTGCCTCTCTTCAGGGGCCAGAGCCCAGCCAGTCTTGACAATGTCTCTCCTGAGACAGCACAGTTTGTACTCATAAGAAGTTACTGTGCTTGTATGTTAGCAGCTGCCTAGCTACTGATTGTATAGGACTACAGCTCATTCTGCTGATGGACATGTTAACAACTGCCTAGCAACTATTTGTATAGGGCTGAAGTTCATCTGCTGGATGACACTATCACCCTGCTAATTGTTTTCAATGTTCTCCATCGTATGTATTACCTGCTCCTTCAGTTTTCATTACTATCTGTATTTTCTCTTTGTATCATGACGTGGAGCCTTTGGAAATGAGTCTGACTCAAAGGGTTGTAATTTGATGTGCTTATACATAAATTAATTATTTAACAGCGGTTTTATTAATAGCAAACACCTTGGGCAGGTATTTTATAATCAAGCTGGTGCCTCTTTGGGCAAGTATGAGCAGCAGAGCATATTTTCTCAAAAGTCCAAATAAGTTGTTACACTGAACGGCATTCATCGGAATGCCCTCAAAGCACAGTGCTCTCACCAAGTCGTGGGGAAATCAACAGATCTTCATTTTTTTTGCTTCATTCTTCCCAGGCAATCCTCTAATGAAGCCTGCCTAATCTTTTCTTGAGATTCCTTCTGTTTTATATGCTTTGCTACTCAAGTGCTCTCTTATTTGATTGGGCTGCTCAGTAATTAAAGTTTTACATATTTTGCAACAAAGTATTTCTACATTCTAGGGACATGGATATGTTGTTCAATCCACACTTATTGGCAGGTTCCTTGCCGCTTTAAATCTTGCCGGAAGGTCTTCAAGCTGGCTCCTCCCACCCACCCGGTGTTAAAACTCTCGGCTCCGCCCATGGCGCCAGATCTTCCTTACCACTTGGAAGCTCAGGTTCCCTCCTTAGCGTTCTGCGTTTTAGACTGGATCCTAACTCTTCAGTTCGTCTAAAATTGGTTTTGAAGTTTTCTAAACTTCGGTCTTCATCTTCCCTCACAGCCTGAGTGGACAAATCTATTCCGCTTTCGGAGGTGCCCTCATGGCAGAGAAATGTCCAGGATGGATCCGCCTCCACGCGGCGTCTACTGCCTAGGCCTAGATCACACCCGCAGGCCTCGCGAGTTGTGCCGCTTCTTTTCTCGGCCAACGCCCTGACGATCGCGCCGTTCGCTGAAGTCAGCCCCCGAGAAACGCTTCTCGCTGGTAAAATCAAAAGAGGCTCATTGGGCAGTGTCCGGGCGGCTGGCTCGGCTGAGCAGCTCGAGCAGATGATCGCCTCAAGGAGGAGGCTGCCCAGGCCGCATCTTCCTCCTCCTTCTCGGCACGCGCATTTATCCTGCTCTGTGAGTTCCTCGTGATACGGCTTCGCTCAAGGAGCTTTGTCAGTCCTTTCCACGAAGGGAGGGGTCATCAGGACATTCTTCTCGCCCAAGAAGAAGGAGTCGAAGGTAAGTCCCACCGTCCGGGCGTCAGGAGAGCGGAGAGGTCCCTTCCCCGGACAGCCGACCGCCTACTTCGGGTCGAGGTTGCGGCTGTGGCAGCTGGCTTCATGGTGCCCCATCAGGCCAGCCTGCCGAGACTCCCGTCGGCAGTAGAGATTTTCTCGATCCGTTAGGCGGGCTGTCGACTGGAGAAGCAGACAACCCTCCTTCACCGTCCCCTGGTGGATACCGAGGATCTGCTTGTGCCTTCTGGGCCGCAGTCCCCGTTAAAGTGTGCGAGCTGAGGGAAGAGCGGAGTCCCCACCCTTCCCATACCTACCCTCAGTCCCCTGAGGGTCTCGGTCTCGGACCTCTTCTCGGTCTAGCCATTCCCGCTGACATCGGTGGTCTCTGTCTCGATACTGAGGTAGCGGCAACACCGTTCGATCCTTTTCCTCTTCCTCGTTTGAGGGAGGCTCGGCATAAATTGCGCTGGCGCTCGAGGTGCTTATATGGCAGCAGTTGCTGTTGTCTGGGCTCAGCGACCCCAGTCCAGCCCCTGGCCATCAAGTGGCTGTCGCCTGAACGACTGAAGCAACCACTCGCCCCAGTCGAGTTGCCCACTCCAGGGCCGGTTGCTCGGCCAAAACCAGCTGCTCCACCGATTGTGTGGAACCTCCGCCTCCACAACCGAGTCGGGGCACCGACCAAGGATTCTCGGTCGGGTCACGGCCTGCCCCACAGGTTGTCGGTCACCCTCACTCCTGACCATCCTCGGCAGGTGGAGGGTGGCTCAGGAGCACGACAACTCTTCGCAGACTCTTTGGAATCTGGACGACTCCTCCCTGTTCTCCAGGCAGGTCGACCTGGAGTCCTCCGGGCTGAGTCATTGGACGATTGCCCATCGCCCTTTGGGTCTGCTTCGACTCATCTCAGAGTCCACGGGATGCAGCTCGAGCCCGTGTCCGAACGGGCCAAGTATCCCCTGATGGAGATACTGGACCAGGGATTCCCCAAGGAGGCCTTTCCGGTGGCTGAGGCCATTGTCGGCCCAGCCTTGGAGCTTTGGCAGCGGCCTGCTTTCCTGTCCCGCGCTCGGCCAGGATGTGCGCGGTCCCTACCGCTCTTTGCCCGGTTTCGAGCACCTTCTGCCGAGGGGTTAGTCACCGACAGCGGCTCGCATTCCGCAATGCTCGGGATGTGGATAAGCTCCCGACCAAAGAGTCCAAAAAGCTGGACTTTGCCGGATGAAGGTGTATGCTGTCCCTCCTCGCCTCCGACAGGCCAGCTCGGCCATGCTGATGGCACACTTCTCCCACGCCCGTGGCCCTGGATGAGGTTGTTCCTCATCTCCCGACTGACCTGCAGACCATGGTCCGCCAGGTGCGGGACCAGGGTAGGGCGGTGGCGAAGCAGCAGCTTCAGACTGCTCTGGACATAGGTGATTCCTGTGCCAGGTCAGTAGTGGCCGCGTGTCATATGCGCCGCAGGACGGGCTGAGGATATCCACCTTCACGGCAGATACCCAGCACAAGTTGGCGGATGTCCACTTTTTGGGACTGACCTCTTCGGCCCTGGAGGAGGGACACCTCTAGCGGATCGAGAAGTCCAATGCCACCCTGGACTCTGTCACCTCCGCCCAGAGGGACAAAGGCCGCTGTCAGCAGCAGAATTCCTTTTGTCCTTCGGTCCCTGCATCTCGACTGGCCCAGCAGCACCAGCAACAGGGCCAGCAGGCTCAAGCTACGTCCCAAACCCAAGTCACGTGCTTCTCCAACAGGAAGCAAGGAAGTAAAGGCCCAGGAGGTCCTCGGCCGGTTCTTCCTCCAAGCCTGCCCAGTGACGGGTTGAGGGGTGCCGCCCACAGCCTCGTCTCCTCCCCGGGTTCCCCTGTGGGGACGGCTCCGCCATTTCCTTTCCGCCTGGTCTGCTATCACCACGGACCGCTGGGTGTTGGAGGTGATAGGAAAGGCCTGCCTCTGGAGTTCGAGCAGGCTCCACCCTTTGAGCCATCTTCTGGGGCCACGGGTCCGAGCCTGCTGTCGGCCGCCGAGCGATATTGCCCTGCTCCTGAAAAAGAGGTGATCAGGAAGGTGGCGGATCCTCCTCCAGACCCGGGTTTGTGTCCAGGTACTTCCTGGTTCCAAAGCGGATGGGGCTGGCGCCCATTCTCGACCTGCACGACCTGAACAAGTTCCTAAGGTCTCGGATCTTCAGGATGGTCACTCTGGCTCAGATAATCCCATCCTTGGAACGAGGCATGTGGTTCTGTTCCCTGGACCTCCAGGATGCGTTTTCATGTCCCAATCTGTCCGTCCCATCAGAGATTCCTCCGCTTCAGAGCGGAGGGATCCCTTACGGTTCGGGCCATGCCCTTCGGCCTCCCTAGCTCCCAGGGTCTTCCCCATATGCATGGCAGTGGTGACAGCGTTCCTGCGGGCGCCGAAGGGTCCGGGTGTACCCTATCTGGATGACTGGCTGATTGCGCTCCAGAGCGGAGGCGGAGCAGTCCAGAGATCTGGCCCCAGGTTTGCTCTCAGGTTGGCCTCCTCATCAACAAGGCCAAGTCGGAACTCATGCTAAAGCAGGTGATACTATTCATCGTGCAGAGCTCGACTCTCTCACGAGCCAGAGCACGGCTCCCGCGGACAGGGCCGAGATTCTTTCCTCCTTTGCCCAGTCATTTCTGGTTGGGCAATTGCACCCTGCCCGGGACTTCCTGGTCCTCATGGTGGCCTGCACCAGCGTGGTCCATTGGGCCCGCTGGTACATGCATCCTTCAATGGGGACTGGCCAGCCAGTGGTCCAACGCTGCGATCCATTGGACCAGCCCGTGACAGTGACCCAGTAGATGTGGAACGCTCTCCAATGGTGGATTGTTCGGCACATCTGCAGAAGGGCATCCTGTTCGTCCGCCCGAGCCGACGGTCTCTCTATCGACCGATGCATCTCTGATGGGTTGGGGTGCCCATCTGGGGAACACCGGCGCCCGGCCTCTGGTCCCCTCGGAGTCCCAATGCCATATCAACCTGCTGGAGCTCCGAGCAGTCCGTGTAGCTCTCACCGCCTTCGCCTCCGTTTCTCACGGGTCAAGTGGTTCAGGTCCAGACGGACAATACCATGACCATGTACTATCTGAACTGCCAGGGCGGGACGCGCTCCATGCTGTTATGCAAGGAAGCTCTCCACATATGGTTCCTCGTGGCAGCCTGGAGGCGGATCTCCTAGCCATTCACATGGCAGAGCCTCCAACACCCTGGCCGATGCCCTAAGCCAGATAGGGGCTGTCTCACGAGTGGTCTCTCCCGCCGGAGGTAGTACAAGACCTGTTCTCCCACTGGGGCACGCCTCAGGTGGACCTGTTTGCCTCCAGGGAGAATGCGAGCTGAGTCTGTTCCTTGCCCACCCCCAGCAGGGGCTCGCTGCGGGGGATGCCTTCGAGGCCGTGGGCCCGGGCCTCTTCTCGCCTTTCCCTTGATCCACAGGTGCTTCTCAAGGCGAGGAGGGACAAGGCGCAGGTGATTCTGGTAGTCCCAGACTGACCCGCCCAGTTCTGGTATCCAGATCTCCTCAGCCTCAGCTCCAGGCTCCGAGGCGGCTTCCAGCCCGCCCAGACCTGATCTCGGTCAACCAGGGAAGGTATTCCATCTGGACCTTCAATCCCTGCACCTGCGCCCTGGTTCCTGAGTGGCTAGAGTTCCAGGCCTTGGGTCTTTCGGCGAGGTCCTCAGCATCGTTGAGGCATCCCGTAGAGTCGACCAGGAAATGCTATGCCTTCAAATGGAAGAGATTCTCCATTTGGTGTCAGGGAAGGGCTTGGACCCTTCTGCCTGTCCCTTGGCAAGCATTCTGGACTACCTGTGGTCCCTTTCTCAGCAAGGGCTTCGGTTGACGACCCTTAAGGTGCACCTGGCAGCCATCTCTGCTTACCGGGCGCAGGCCGTGAAGCAGTCGGTGGCGCAGGAGGAAGGTGGTTGGGCTTTTTCAAGGCCTTGACCACATTTCCTCCAGTGCGACATCCTCCACCTCTGTGGGATCTACTGCTGGTATTGGCCAAGCTCATGGGCAAGCCATTCGAACTGATGCACAGATGCGATATTTCACACCTGTCGTGGAAGACCGCCTTCTTGGTGGCTATCACGTCAGCCAAAAGGATGGGAGAGCTCCAGGTGCTTTCCATCGAGTCTCCTTATCTGGTCTTCCATAGGGACAAGGTTGTCCTGTGCCCCACCGAAATTCCTTCTGAAGGTGGTGTTGGAGTTTCACCTTAACCAGGTGTTGACTCTGCCGGTGTTCTACCCCAATCACACCTTGGAGGCCGAATATAGGCTCCATACTTTGGACCCTAGGCGAGCTACGCTTGTTATAAGGAGCGGAGGCTGAAGTTCGGGAGAGGTTCGCCAGCTGTTTGTCACCTACACTGAAGCCGCACCTGGCAGACCTGCAGCCAAGCGGAGGATAAGCAGGTGGGTCACCTCCTGCATACAGCTGTGCTATAGGTTGGCGGGCATGGAGCCTCCCAGAGGGATAAGAGCTCATTCTACCCACCATACCGCTGCATCGGTAGCTGCTTCTAGGGATGTCCCTATCCAGGATATCTGCAGGGCTGCTACCTGGACGCCGGCACATACCTTTATTACCCACTACCACATCGACCTTGAGTCACGCCGGGATGCTGGTTTGGGGCCTCGTTCTCAGTCTCTTTTTCCCAAGTAAGTATCGGGAGTGCGCTTGCCTCCTTCCTCCCGGAGAACTGCTAGGAGTCTGCCAATAAGTGTGGATTGAACAACATATCCATGTCCTAGAAATACAGGTTACTCACCTGTAACAGGAGTTCTAGGAATGGTATATGTTGTTCATCACATGACCCACCTGACCTCCCGGCTCGACGCACAACCTGGCTTCCAGCGGTAGATCTGGCGTCATGGGGCGAGCCGAGAGTTTTACCACCGGTGGGTGGGAGGAGCCAGCTTGAAGACCTTCCGGCAAGATTTAAAGCGGCAAGGAACCTGCCAATAAGTGTGGATGAACAACATATACCATTCCTAGAACTCCTGTTACAGGTGAGTAACCTGTATTTTCACCCAGCCCTGTCTTCTTTACTGTTTTTAAGTTCAAGGTCTGAATAATGACTGCAGTACTCGACTGCTGTTTTTGTTTTCAACCCATGCTGCTAGTGACAATGAGAGCTAATCACATCAGAACACAGTAACCACTTTTTATGCAAGGTATAACAGCGCAGTTAGCTTCTCATTGTCACTTTACTAGAAATGGCAAGGTTTTCGGAGGCATGCAGGAATGTAGCACTAACCAATTAATTTTAATTGATGTCAATAGTAACACAATGGCAGTCGGTCTGAAGTGCCCTTAGACATAACAGGCAGTAGTAAATGACACTTGGTGCTACATTCTTTCATCTGACAAGTACCGCAATTAGTGCAGACTGATGCAGGTTATTGTGTGAGTGAATGTTCATGCGACAGAGAAAGTTATTTCTTAAAGCCGCAAGACTGAGCGCTTGCTTTTGTGACTAAAAAGTAATAGAGTTAAACAACACTGAAAAGATGCCTTTGTCGCGTGATAGAATTAGACTGCAATCACCATTTATATTTTGTTTTGTTGGTTTGCCAGTTTCTGGCGTCGCCGACAGTTATCGCTATAAATCAATTAATCCTGAATCCTGGCAAGCCTATACATGTCAGACTGGCTGATGCTCACTGTATTCTGTACGGCATTGTCGCTTTCTCTCTCATGAAGAAAACAAATAAAATAGTAAAAAAAAAAAGTTGCAATGACTTCTGCTCAAAGGATTTCCGAGGCACATGATCTAATGTGTGAGCCTCCTTATTTGATTTTTCAGAGTCTCTTTGCGTATGAGTCCTAAGTTTCTTCCAAAGGTAGTATCTGAATTTACACTGAATCAAGCAATACACCTTCCTGTATCTTATCCTGAGCATGCCAGCCAGGCTGAGGCACTGCTGCATAGTTTGGATATACATCGAATACTAAAATGCATATTGCTCACACCAAGGTCTGCAGAAAGTCCTCTCTGCTTTTGTTTTGTTCACCCGTGGGAAGGAGGGTGCTCCTGCATCTAAACAAAGTCTTTCCAGATGGCTGGCACATTGTATTCCATTCTGTTACTGGAAGTGTGGTTAGGAACTTCCTAGAGCTGTCCATGGTCACCCACAAGGGTATGGCCCTCCTTTTTCAGTATTTCTTCATTACTTGGACTGGCAAGAAGATATTTCCTGTGCTTCCTGCTCCCTAGAGCTTGGGTTTTTCCTCTAAATCCTTGTTCTGTGGGGAGCATAAGAGGTAGGTTAAGTTGGCATCCTGCCTTCTTAACTTTCTATGTCCCCAGGGTCTCTTCTCCACCCAGAGCTATATACCAGGTCTGCTGTCCTCTTTCTTTTTCTCTCCGCCTGCCTGTCCAGGTGGTTGAGATGGGCTCTGGCTCTTACACTGTTACCTTGTGCCAACTTAGGCCCATTGTTGGTTCTGCTAAGTTGGCAGTCGGATTTTATTGTTTATATTTTGTATATCCTATATATTTTCCTATCTGCTTGGGCTAGAGTCTGTAGCCTCTCTGTCATTTTCTCTCCCACTTGTTTTCTCTCCTGGTAAACAGAACTGAGGAAGGGAGGGGCCGGTGTCGGTTACTGACCAACCCACTTATGGACGCCGCCCATGCTGTTATGCAAGGAAGCTCTCCACATATGGTTCCTCGAGCAGCCTGAGGCGGATCTCCTAGCCATTCACATGGCAGGAGCCTCCAACACCCTGGCCGATGCCCTAAGCCAGATAGGGGCTGCGTCTCACGAGTGGTCCTCCTGCCGGTCACTGTGAAGAATGTCACTGTGTCTGCCTTCTGGGGAGCGCCGGCACCAACGTCTATCCCTCCCTAGGCTGCAAGAGACTTTGCTTCTGTGCAGTCCTAGCACCTCCGGCTTAGATCCATCAGTGTGGCTGAATAGTGAAGATATTCTGGAAGATCAAAATCTATGATGAGTACGTGATTTTCATTTTTCAAGATACTTCCTGACCCACAAGAAAAGTGGAATTAAAAGGAAAATGTTTAAAAATGTTTTAATTTAGTTTTCTTCAAGAAAAAAAGATGTCTGCTTCCTTTGACTTAGAAACAGCACTGTAGATATGTCAGGTGTTAGGACAGAGCAAGGGGAAAATTACATAGTGCTCAACATCAGAAGCACCTAGAAATGCAGACTGAACAGGTATGCTAATATTTTTATTACCTGTACCTGAAAACTATCTTTTAGAAAAACATTTCCATTGCACTGCAGCTTTAAAACAGCAGTATTTGTTAGTAACCATATTGTTTTTTTTTCCCCATCAACGTTTGTCTGGTAAAAATATCAAGATACCCATTTTCTTTTTGTTGTGTCTCACTCCTGAACCAAGCTACGGGATTTATAGTTGTTACAAGTTCCTTTTCCCATGCCAGCCATAAAACAAAAGGAAATACTTGGTACAGTGTTGTGCTGTTTGTCATCAGAAACGTGGTAGCACCATACTAATACATCAATCGGAGGAAGAGATTTCTAAAATTGCGAGTGGTGTCCATCTTTAACAATGTGAATCATTAATTACAAAATTATCTGTAAAAGCTGTTTCAATACACTGAGCATGAATCTTAGGATGTCAGAAATACATTTTTGCTAAAACTGTATGTCATTTTTGCCAGCTAAGAAATACTGATGCTTTAAGAAGAATCTCAATTTTACTTCTGAGCGCACTGTGAAGCCAGTGGTCACAGGTTTGAACCCTACCACAGCTACTGGCTTGCTTTGTGACCTTGAGAATGCCAGTTGACCTCCTCCTTTCATACTGACCAGCTGCAACATTTAGTAGAATCAGGACCCTATCCCCAATAAACACAAGATGCTAGACCTCAGTTTGCCTGTCTTAAATTGTTAAAGGGAAAAGTCCAGATTAAGAACTCCACACCAGAGTGTGGGTCTGGTCCCAGGGTGAACTCTGTGTGCAAAAACATGTTTTATACTTATTCTTTACTGCAGTATAGTAGATTGTATCTGGCTGATCTTCCTGCACATAAAGTCTCCACCACTCATTCACACTAATTAGGGACTACGCCGGAGGCGCTAGTACTGAGCGGGAGCCAAAATCTTCAGGAGGGTCGGCACCGAGGTAGCCATGAGGAAGAGGCACCACAACCTGGCTCACGCCAGATAGACTTCCTCAGTGTCGCACCCCCCAACCGCTTCAGCTCCTTTTTTTCCGCCGCTGAGTGCATCTTCAGTGACGCTCCGCAGACGCCGAGTCAAATCTTCTACATCTGTACGACAGTAGCTATAGTCATTCAGTATTCATTAGTTTTATTTATTTTAGTAATTCAGTGTTTTGTTTTTTTTTAAAGTCAGTTCCATACAGAAGTAAGTCTTTAGCCCACCTTCGACAGAGTCGACCTTGAACAGAGCCATGACAGTAGGGAGACTCTCGAGATGAAAGCTTGTGTTTTCAGCAGGGCTGGGTTTGGTCCGCTGCCCCACGGAGGGGGAGTCTGACTACAGGCAGTCCGGTGCTCGGGGATGGGCAGTCCTCCCAAAGCACAAAAAGAAGCAGTCCCATTCTCGATCTTCGCCGAGGACTCGGTACCGCTAGAGATCGCCTCTGGTATGTCTCAAGATCAGTCATCGGAGAGGGACAGGAGTTCGACTCTGACTCCTCCGGGGTCCCATATGGCTTCTGTTCCTGGTGACCAATATCCTTGGCTCCAGAGTCTCTCCCTATCCCCTGGGAGGTCTTCTGGTGAGCAGTTTCATCGTTAGGCCACTCTTATGGATCAAAGGGTTCGGCGGTTGTCCCACCTGTCTGAGCCTGTTGGTCCATCCCTGGGGCCTTCGGCCCAACGGTTTTGAACCTGTGAGCAGGAAGTTGGGACTTCCTGGTTGTGCAACGCCTTCTCTGGTGCCATCGACGCCACACTCCGGTGCTTTTCCTCTCATATGGCTGTGGTGCAGAGGCCAGCACAGGTGCTATTTGTCCTACTAATTTTCTCAGATCTTCCTCCCTGACTCCAAGAATGGGGTTAGGACCCTCTGGTGTTTCTATGTGCCTTCTTTGACTCCTGTCTTAGCGGTGCTACTCTTCTTGGCTGGCGCTTTTTCTTTCACTGCCGCACCCTGTGCCATCTGCACATTCGCACCACCTAGGGCGCGGGGTTCTCGACTCTGATTTGCAGAGTGCCTCCTCCATTTCCTCTTTTTCCTGTTTATACTATCCTCCAGGGTTAGTAGGAGACGATATTGAGTCTGATTCTGATCTTCGATTAGGAGACAACTTTGACGATGATTCTTCTCTCGGAGTGGCAATAAACCTCTCCTTCAGCAGAGCCTCTGGTCGAGGACCTTCCTTTAAGGCTCTGCTAAAGAACATGAATTACACTCTCTCTCTCTCCAGACTCCAGAGATTGATCCGGGAAATTGCTGCGCTTTGCAGTATCTGCATGTTCTGAATATTCCTGTGGAATTGACTCCTCCGTGCAACCTCTTTTGAGACACGCTATAAATGGTGTGGGTTAGTCTGGCACGTATTCCTTCTGTGGCTAAATACATAGACAAGAAGTACGCCTCCAAAGATCAACCTATCTTGGCCCTCAAGCCTTGCTGTTGCCATAGTTGTCTTGCCGGAGAATGACAAAGCTGTCCTTCCTCAGAAATCTACGTACGTCCAGTAAACAAGGAGTCTCAAAAGATTGACACCTTGGGAAAGTGAGTTTTCGCTGCCTCTACCCTGGGTATGTGCATTGCTAGCTACCAGGGTTAATTCTCTCAGTATGAGTATACCCTCTGGCATTCGCTCAGAGCCACCGTGGAAAGCTCTTCCGGAGTCTGATATTAGCTCAGAGCTTCTCCAGACCATAACTAGAGGCACTGAGCCCAAAATTAGCAACTAAAAGCTGCTATGGACGCCTTTGACACTGCATCCAGGGCAGCCACAGCTGATATTTGCACTCAGCGCCACGCCGTGATTACGAACTTAGGATTCGCAAATGATGCCCAACAGAGAGTTATGAGTTTACCATTGAATGGAACTTACCTGTTTGGCCTTAAGTTAAAGCAGACTCTAGAGCCACACAGAAAACTAGAATGGCTATAAAGCGGCCAGGCTGCTCTCTGCTGCCCCTCAATGGGGCGGGAACTCATGTGCTCTATAACCATAAGTCCTTTCGCGGGCAAAGGCACATGGGGCTTTAACAAAAATCAAGCCCCCAGCCACAAACGAAAATGCAGCAGAAGGCACAGGGCCCGAAGCACCTAGTGCAACCCTCTGAGATTCCCAAATCCTACTTCAGCTGTCCGAGGGGACTCTTCCTCAGCAGTAGGAGGGTGTTTGACTCAGTTTTACAATCATTGGAAGTCAGTCACATCAGACAAATGGGTGCTCAGAACAATCCGCAATGGTTACTCTCTAAATCTTTGGAAACCCCTCTGGTTCATCCACCCAAATGACAGCCCAAGCTGTATGTCTCTCAGTCAGACCTTCTTGCTTCCGAGATCCAAGGCCTTCTGAACAACAGGACAGTAAAAGTAGTTCCGTTAGATCAACAAAACACAGGTTTCTACTCCCACTACTTCCTAGTTCCAAAGAAAACAGGCAGCATGTGCCCTATTCTTGATCTAAGGAAGTTAAATTCCTTACAAGGAGAAATTCAAGATGATATCACTCAGCACTCTTTACTCTGATTTATCAAAACGATTGGCTGGCCTCCTTGGACATGCAGGACACCTACCAACATGTTCTCATACACCAAAACCACCACAAGTATCTCCGATTTGTGGCATTGGGTCAGCACTACCAATTCAGGGTCCTGTCCTTTGGGCTATCCTCAGTGCCTCGAGTCTTTACAAAGTGCTTTGCAGTTCTCTAGCACATCTCAGGAAACTCAAATTCAAGTGTTCCCATATGGAGCGACTGGCTACTAGCAAGGCCCTCCAGACAAGAGACTTAGGAAGCCATGGCTATGGCTTCCAAGTTCAATCACGTCCATGGGAGTCCCGTTGAATTTAGAAAATCACAACTCACAACCCTCCCAGCGGCTCCTCTTCATAGGAGTCCTCCTGATACCGCCAACGAAAAGCCTTTCTTCCAGATGACAGGAGGAATGACATCCTTCAGATGGCCCACTTCATCAGAGAGAACGACTTAGTTCGAGCCCTCTCGATGCAGCAGATGCTGGGTCTCATGGCATCCTCAGTGTTCACTGTGTCTCTGGCTCATCTTCACATGAGAACTACTCAGTGGACGCTCAGTACTCAGCGGTCCCCAACCACACATCCTCAGTCCTTTCACATCAAGGTGATGGAACGCCTAAAACGGTCACTCACCTGGTGGACTCAAGAGGACAACCTCCTGAAAGGCTTTCCCTTTGCTCCTCTGGAATCTCAGATCTCCGTCACCACGGATGCATCCCTACTCGGATGGGGAGCTCACTGTCAAGATCTCCACACCCAAGGTCGATGGAATCAGGACAGTCTCCACTCCACATAAAGATCCTAGAATTGAGAGCTGTCCTGATGCAGCCTGAGCTCTGAAGGACATTATCTGTCACAAGATCATTCTCCTTCAAACTGACAACAAAGCAGTGATGTACTACATCAACAAACAGGGAGCACACTCAGCCCTCTGTGCAGAGAAGCAATGAGAGTGTGGGAGTGGTGCCTGGAGCACAAAGTCCTGATCCAAGCGGTTTACCTTCCAGGAGTGCAGAGCGATCTGGTGGATCATCTCAGCAGAATGGAAACGGATCCTCACTAGTGGTCTCTTGACTTAAGTGTTGTATAGTCGCTCTTCAAAGAGTGGGGAACACCGGACCTGGACTTTTTGTGTCCCCACTCAGCGTAAAACTGCCTTTATTCTTCTCCAGAAATCCAGAACCTGGCATTTTCTGTCAGGATGCATTCACATTCATGGTGGACAAGATGCTTTCTGTACATTTCCTCCTCTTCCCTTAGTTCAGAGGATACTGCTCAAGCTGGAGGCACGGGGTGGGGGCAGAATGATCTTCATCACCCCTCCTAGCCTCGCCAGATTTGGTTTCCATTAATCAACAGATCATTGGAAACTTCACCAAGACAGCTTCCACTTCAAATGTACCTGTTGACCCAGGGCCCAGTGGTCCATCCCAGCCTGAGATCCCTTCACCTCCACATGGCTCCTGAAGAGATAGAAGTGAGTAGGTTTGACGTTTCACATAGGGTCTCAGACATTCTCCTAGCGGCATGCAAGCTGACTGCTATGCTGATGATACCCAGGTCTACCTGTCTTTGCACCTGACCAGGTTGGCGCTATCTCAGTACTGAACAACTGCCTCGCAGACATCCAAGACTGGATGAATTCCAGCGGTTTAAAGTTGAACCCAGGAAAGACTGAGGTTATGGTTGTGGACCCAGGTCACAGGGTAGAGGGACTGAGGACTGGTCTTCCTCCAGATTAATCCTGAGGGTGGACCAGATCCTCACCTCTGAACGGGTGCGAACCTGGGAGTGGAGCTCAACGCTGGTCTGACCATTCGACATCAGGTATCTGCAGTTGTCAAGCTAGCTTTTCTCCATCTTACGAACATTGCCAGGATCAGGCACCTTGTTCCACCCAGTGACCTGCCGGTCTTGGTCCATGCGTTTGTGACATCGTGCCTTGATTACAGTAACTCCTCTACCTAGGACTTCCTGGGGTTGATATCCACCGCTTGCAGCTAGTTCAGAACGTGGCTGCATGTTTGTTGACTGGGGCTTCTAGAAGATCACACATTACCCCGTGCTGCGTATTCTGCACTGGCTGCCAATACAGTGGTGGATCACCTTTAAAGTGGGTCTTTTGACCTACAAAGCTCTACACAGTATGGGTCCTGATTACTTGAAAGAGCTCCTGGTGCCTTACACCCCTCTGCGACAGCTCCATTTCGGCTGACGAGGGGTTGCTGGAGATTCTGAGGGTAAATTTGAAGTCATTTGGTGCTCGAGCATTTGGATTTGCTGCACCTACCCTCTGGAATTCTCTGCCCCGTCAGCTCCGGAAGTGCAGGAAGGTGGGGAGTTTTAAGCAGGCACTAAAGACTTTCTTATGGGAAAAGGCATTTCCTACTTTATTCTGATTTTATATTGCATGTATTTGAATATGTGTTCGTATTTGATTTTATATTGAATGTATCTGAATATGTTTTATGGTTGTATTTGCTGTGCAGCACCTGAGATTTTGAAAGGCGCCAATTAAATAAATGTTGTTGTTATTTATTTATTTTTATTTAGTTTTTGTTGGCCGGGTAAGTGCACTAGACAAATCCTGCCTATTTTCAGGCACGACTCGGGAGGAGGATACAGATGAATGCCAACTGACCTTGAACCCGATTAGTGCTGCTGGTGGTATTTTCAGTGAATGAGGGAAATTTGGCCAGGACACCGGGAAATTCCCCTACTCTTTCGATAAGTGCCATGGGATCTTTAACATCCACCTGAACTACCACCAGTCCAGGCAGATGGGACCTCGGTTTAACGTCTCATCCGAAAGATGGCACCTCAGCTGCGCAGCACCCTCTCATGCTGCACTACAGTGTCAGTATTGGGATATTAACCCAGTGCCAGATGTGGGACTGAACCCACAGCCCTCTGATCTCCCGGCCTCAGAGGCGGAGTGTGCTACCTATTGAGCCACTGACACTATTATTATTACTAGGAAAACTTATACGGCGGAAGTGGAAGTGGGTCTCCATCTGGTGTGCAAAGTCCTCCCTGGACCCCTTCTCCTGCCCACCTAACAAAGTCCTGGAGTTTTTCTGGACCTGTCAAATACAAGACTACAATACTAAACCATGAAGGTTCACCTCTGTGCGATCTCAGCATACCATGCGCCTGTAACACTCCATGTCTCTGGCCCAGTTATCATTGGTCAAGAGGTTCCTTAAAGATATACTTCACACTAGGCCACCAGTCAGATGACCAGTAGCCACCTGGGACATTAACTTGTGCTAGACACGCTCACCTGTAAACCTTCGCGCCCTAGCAACTTGTGAGCTGAAGTTCCTGACCTGGAAGACCGCCTTCCTTGTAGCCATTACGCCTGCTCGCAGAGTGTCTGAAATACATGCACTGGTCACAGACACCCCCGGTGGTTCTTGAACTCGCCTCTAAGTTTCTCCCTAAAGTAGTCTTCCCGACCTACTTTGCAAGCTTCCAGTGAGGGGAGGAACCCTACATTCTCTGGATGTTAAAGGGTTTATGCGGTCTACATAGACAGAACTAAAGAGATCCGCAAATCTAGCAGATCTAAACAACTATTTGTCTCTTTCAGCATGGCCCGGCTGGGTCAGCCTGTTGCTATCAGATGTATTTCGAGCGTGGCTAGTGGCATGTCTTCACCAATGCTACCCATGGCACAGTGTTGCTGGAAGGCAGAATATACACTCATTCTACCAGGGCACTGCAGCATCTTTGGCAGAAATTTGAAACGTGCCCATGGCAGACATCTGCAGTGCAGCTACTTGGAGCCCATGCACACGTTTGGAAGCACTATGCTTTGGATTTCCATGCCAGACAGCATCAGTCCTTTGGCAGGACAGTCCTTAATAGACTCCTAAGTGAGCTCCTCCCTTCTACTGCCCTTCTTGGGGATTATTTTGGCTCGTTACTCTCCCATTAGTGTGAATGAGTGGTGGAGACTTTAAATCCAGGAGAATATGAACATTACGTACCTACCATAATTCTTGATCTTCTTGGATGAAGTCTCCACCACTCATTCACACACTCACCCTTCATCCCCAAGCTCACTTATCTTGTTTTTGGTCTTCACTCCCTTGATGGCTGGGCTGTGAAGACTCTGTTGTGTTGACCCTTCTTATATGGGTAATTCGGACTATCTTATGTCCGTCGAGGTTAGTTTCACTAGGTTAATTTACACTGCACCTCCTTGGTAAAAAAGGTACTGAGGCAGTGGGAGGGTCGACGAGGTAGTTTATATGGGCGCAGCCAGGCTCGCAGTGCTTCCTTTCTGCCCTACCTCGTGCCATCCCACCTAAAGATTTTGGCACCTGCTCGGTCCTAGTGCCTCCAGTGTAGTCCCCATTAGTGTAAATGAGTGGTGGAAACTTCGCCCAAGAAGATCAAGAATTACGGTAGGTACATAATTTTCAGATTCTGCTACCTTCCACATGGACATTTTCTGTAACTACAAATCCTAAGGATGAAAGAGACCACCCAGCAAAGACTGAGACCAGAAAGGAGCAGTAAGTGTCAAAGCCAAGCATACTGAAAGGTGCAGAGAGCAGAATATAGCATGCAGTCAAAGATAGATGAGCTTGTGGGATATAAATAAACTACAAACTGTTAGTGCCACTGCATAAGAAATAAGCCCACTGAAGAAGCCCTTATAGGATGAAACGTTGGGGCATGGGAGGCCTTGTAATACATAAAAATGGAAAGAACTAAACAGTGTGAAGGCTGTATGTTTTCAGCTTTTTGAAAAAAGCAGTAGAGCTCCCCACCCTCATGTTAAAAGCTACCAGTTACAGTCACCAGGGTGGCTCACTAGTGAAAGACTGTATAATTTATGTGGTGCAATTACCTACAGCAACACTTTTTCCAGAGTTTTACAAGCACAGATCTTTTGTATGCTGGTCTCGCTGTCCTCGAAGTAAGTACAGTCACAGAGGACTGTGTACTTAGTCCTGGGAGAACAGTGGGACCAGCTAACATCTGATCGGAGCTTATAAACCTTCTTGACATGCAGTGCAGGCTGTTGAATCTGCCACTGCTGTAGTGCAGCTCAGACATGAGCTGCAGGATAACTGGAATTTCTGGTGACAGTAGCTGTCAGCTTGGGAGGCAGCAGAATCAGTCCAGTGCACGCTACTACACTGCAGTAAGCAGTAAGTAAAGAAAAAGGAAAAAGCTTTTGCACGCAAACTCCAAATTGGGACCAGCACCACAGTCGGTGTGAAAACAGAAACATAGACAGTCACGGCCGAAAAGGCCGCTGGTCAATCCAGTCTGCCCATAAAACCCTAACAAACCCAGGACCCATTGTCCATACAGAGTTCAAACCTCACTATCCACCTCCATGCTGTCTGCCGCTCCGCTACCACCCTGCACAACCACTAAATCCTTCACTCTGTCCCAGCCATGTTTGAAACCATCAATCTTATTTTGAGTGGGAGCTCTTGCAGCAGGCTATTACTATCAGGACTAATGCCGCAGCCTTTAGGACCCACTGGAAGAAACTCTTAGCTAGCAGTACCCAGCAGGGCCGCCCTGACATAGGCCCCGCCCACGTCAGCCATGGTACAAAAGGGAGCGGTCCTTGGCTCCAGCTCAGTTCTTTTCCTGCCGCAGACCTGCTCTCAACAGAAGCCTTAGTTCATTTAGCAGGCCAGTGAAGGTTTTCGGGTAGATCTTTCAGTTTTTCTCACATGTCTTCTCCATCTTCATGTCTTCCACGGGTCCAAAGAACACGAAGTGCTCCTGTGGCCATCAGATCCTTCAAAAGACACCCACAAGGTCTGTTTTCTCTGTCTGGGCCCAGATCACAACTTCAGACCTGCAAAGTTTGCAAGGGCTTTACTAGTAGGACATGGATCCGTGCCTGAAGGTCTTAAAGCCCATCTCCTTGAAAAGCAGATTGCAGTCATGCAGAGCTCTCCCAGGGAGATGGCGGCTAGGGAAAATAACACCACAAGTCCGGACAAGGACCATGGTCTGTTCCACCCATGTTCCCGCTCTGTTCCCCGACATAAAGGCGCATCCTTAGGCTCAGGCAGCTCCGGATCCGCACCACTCAAAGTATCTCGGATGACCGAGGTAAGTCTTCTGTCCCCAACACTCTGCCACGGTGGGACTGCTCTAAGAAGCCACCTGTAAAGGTGAAAGTCACGCCACGCCTTCCTTCTGCCTCAGGCCAGTCATCCAAGGCCTCCTTCTTGGCACAAGCTTCGGTCCCGCTGAAGAAGGCCTCAACTTCAGCTTTACCTGGGGCTCAGGTACAGCTCCTTCAAAGGGCCGGGTTCCTCATTAAATTCTCATCAGGTTCCCACCCTTCTAACCAGCTAAACCAGAGCCGGCTCCGCTAAGCCTCTGGCCACGGACTCCAAAGCAGGCTGTCCCTTGGTCAACACTGCACCGCCACGGTCCAGTTGCCAGTTCGTAGATCTTCGACCCCAGAGGGCGCCTCTTCAAGCACCTTCCCTAGGGACCTCCCGATCTCCCAGCTTCTCCCATCCCGCAAACGGGACAGCTGCATCCATCTTCAATATGGAGGAACTGACAGAGCTGTTTCAATTCTGGTGGCACCAAGTGAAAAGGATGTGGCCACCAAAGCGGACCCAGCACTGGTACCTGACCAACTGGACAACCAGACCCCGATGGTGACACTTTGGCACCCCTGGCAAAACCCTCACCAGGCAGGCGGGCGCAGATCGTCTAGTCCTGCTGTCCCTCGTTGATCAGGTCCCGGTCAAGGTCTAAGGACTGTAAGGCACCGTTCCAGGTCTTTCAGCCATCACCGGTCTCTTCAAAAAAGCCCTGCAGCTGCCACCGGTCCTTCTGTCGCCGCGTGGTGCTCCTCTAGCCGTCGCCGATCCTTGCTCCATCGTCGGTCTCGAGCCGACACCATCCCACAGACATACATCGGCCGGTCAGTGGCCGATGTTCTAGGGGTAGTAGCCCCTCCAGACAGGGGTCAGCTTCTCCCTACCCCAGCAGGAGACAGTCTTCCTCTTCCTCCTCTTCGTCAGACTGGTCCTTTTCAGGGAAGGGGTTTCCCTGACGATAAAGAAACCCCGCTTGCCTCCTGATGATCCCACATTTATGGACGCCAAGAGGCACATCCAGGCCTCCCAACGGTGGGAGATGGAGGACCTGGAGCCTAAGCCTTTAGTAGTGCCTCCTTTAGCGGATACTTTCCAGGACCTCACGGGCTTACCTGGACACATCCAGCCACTGCTCTGGCTGTTCCCAAACACGGACAGGCTGTACAGAGCGCGAGGAGGAGTCTTTCCTGATGAAACACCGCCAGGCAGACTCAGTGGTTATAGCGGCTGCTCATGATAAGTCTAAGCAACTGAAGCACCTTAGTTCTCAGCCTACCGATCTGGAGTCCAGATATTTGGACCAGGTGGACAAGAAGATATATTCGGCTTCCACCTGTTCCATAAGATCCCTGAACTTTCTCATGCATATGGTCCAGTACAGAATGCATTATGGGGAGAAAGGACAGGAAGTAGCTAATGCCTTACCAGATTCAGCTCAGAAGACCGAGCTGCTGGAAATTTTAAATCTGGTCTTCGGATGTAGGCACACATGTACTGCGTGCCTCATACGATACTGCAGCCACGGCATCAAGGGTGGTGGCCTCAGTGTCTACCTGAGGCGCCCACGCCTCGGCTAAGAGTCTCCGATTCCCCAGGACCTGCAGTCCAGAATCAAGGATCTTCCTTCCAGGGTTCTGTTTTGTTCGGGAGGAGACTGAGAAACTGATTTCGCCTACAAGAATCCAGAAAATCGATTTGTTCCGATCCGACAGCTCTACAAGGGGACCAAAAGCGTTCCATAAATGGCCATTTTGGAAGCTCAGGATAAAATACCGTGGCAACCAATTCCCTCAGAGGGAGACTTCAGAAGGAAGGCCACAACCAAGCAGGCTGAGGGCACTCCCTTAGAGGCCCAAAATCCTCCCAGCCCTCTCTGCCTACTCCTGGATCATTCCAATGACTCCCTGCTGACCCCCCTCCTCCAGAGGAGGTACAGGGAGAGGCAGTAAGGGGTTGCTTCTCCTCCATTTGGAAGGGTGGAGAAAATCACTTCAGACCTTTGGGCCTTGGACATTATGAGGAGGGGACATACACTAGAGTTCACACAACTCCCAGAGATGCCACCAAGGTCCTCATGTTATCCACCTTCACACATCAGGCTCATAGAAAGAGAAATTTAGGCCCTCTTGCAGAAAAGGGCATAGAGCCAGTCCCTCAGGGCAACAGGGAAGAGGGTATTATTCTCACTTCTTCCTGGTCCCAAAGAAGATGCACAATTTTCGGCCCATCCTGGACCTCAGCTCTCTAAACAACTATATAGTAGATACAGAAGGTTCAGGATGGTGACCCTTCCAGGCCTCATCCCCTGCTGTGCCAAGGGACTGGCTCTGTTCTCTGGACATGCAAGATGTGTACATGCACATAGGGTCTTTCCTCCCTACCGGAAGTTTTGTGGTTCCACTTCCAGGGAGGCATTATCAGTTCCTGGTCCTACTGCTACTCGAGTCTTCACCAAGTGCCCAGTGGTGGTAGCTGCAGCTCTAAGGTGCAAGGGTCATTATGTCTTCCCCTCACCTGGATGACTGACTCCTGGCAGCCTCGTCAAGGCGCACCTCTTACCTCGGAGACACCTATACTTTATTCTGAGAGCTGGGGATCACCCTGAATCTATCGGAATCATCCCCAGAGCCCAGCCAACGACGCCCTTTATAGTGGCAGTCTTGGACATGGTCCAAGGCATGGCTTTCCTCCAGCAAGAAAGGGAGATCGTCTCAGGAGGTGCCCGAGTGGTACTTACTAATTTCAGGTCCAAGCCAGACCATCCTCAGACTTATGGGGCACATGGCGGTGGCCATTCCTCAGAATTCCTCTGGGTCACCTCCACATGAGGGTCCCTGAGTGGATGCTTAGGGTGCAATGGGACCAGAGCTCTCGGAGGTCTAGACCAGTTGGTTTGGATCTCGGACCCAATCAGGAGGACTCTAGTTTGGTGGCTAAACCCCTCCGATCTGGAAAAAGGGTTCTCTTTCGCTAGGAGCCACCGAGCGGACCTTAACCACGGATGCCTCCAAACTCGGTTGGGAAGCACATCTAGGAGACAGCCAGACACAGGGCGTTTGGTCTCTGGAAGGCGCAATCTCCACATCAGTGTTCTAGAAATGCGAGCAGTCCTCAACGCCTTACAGGCCTTTCAAGAGGACCTCACGCCAGGCTCTCTCCTTCTTCAGACAGACAATACATCTGTTGTCTTTATATCAGCAAGCAAGGGGAACACATTCATACCCCTATGCAGGAGGCAATGTCTGGTATTGAGCCCTGGAACATCACATCAGTCTAGCCGCCGTGCATGTTCCAGGCATCCAAAATATCTTGGCAGACAGTCTAAGTCGATCTCAGTCCAGGGTGCCGTGTGGAGCTACTCTTGTAAATAGCGGACCAGCTCTTTGACACATGGGTTTTGAGCTGGACCTCTTTGCATCCCCACGCAATGCCAAACTGCCAAATTTCTGCTCGTGAGAGCACGCCTGGTGCTTTCTGGCCAGATGCATTGTCCCTTTGTTGGACAGGGAGGTTCTCACGCCTTCCCTAATCCAGAGGGTTCTTTTGAAATTGCAGGCTGAGGGGCACGATGATCCTGATTGCCCCACTATGGCCACAGCAGATTTGGTTCTCACTACTCAGCAGCTAGCATTAGAACCTCTGATTCCATTGCCATGGAGTCTGAAGTTACTGTCTCAAGACCAGGGCAAGCTGGTCCATCCGGATCTCAAGTCCCTGCAACTTCATGCATGGCTCCTGCAGACATAGTAAAGACTCAGTATGGGGTCTCCCAAGAGGTGTAGGATGTTCTCGTCTCAGCGAGAAAGCCTCTACTCAGTCCGCTACGCTATGAAGTGGAAACGTTTCTGCATTTGGCTTTGTCCTGTCACCTAGACCCACTTACCTGTCCAGTGAACTCAGCCTTAAAGTATCTCTCTCCTTGTTAAATCAAGGCTTGAGCTACTCCTCCATCAAAGTGCACTTGTTGGCAATTTCTGTCTATCACGTGTTGGTGGAGGCAAAACCTTAGCCCAACTGGGCGTGTCCCGTACTTTTCTAAGGGGCATTCCGCACATTAAGCCTCCCATCAGAGATCCAATACCTCGCTGGGATCTCCTCTTGTGCTCGAGAAGCTTACCTTCCCTTTTTGAACTTGCAGCAGATTGCGAGCCGATGTATCTTTCCTGGAAGGTATCTTTTGGTTGCTGTGACTTCCGTCAAGAGTTTCTGAGCTTCAGACCCTGATGTGTAAGGAGCCTTATTTAGTTTTTCACAGGGAAAGAGTTTCCTTGAACAAATTCTAAGTTCCTTCCCAAAGTGGTTTCAGAGTTAACCCTGAATCAGTCAGTTAACCTTTCAGTTTATCACCCTAATCCTTCTAACAGAGGGAAGCTCTCCTGCACACCTTGGATGTTCACAGGGTGCTGAGGTATTATCCAAGCATACGACTCTCATCACAAATCAGAGCAACTTTTTGTGGCCTTTGCACTTCAACACCTGGGCAAGTCGTGTGTCTAAACAGACTATTTTGAGGTGGTTGGTCCACTGTATTATCTATTGCTACAACAAATACAACAAGCCTCTTCCAGGTACCACAAGAGGTCATGCTACCAGAGGATGGCTACTTCCTTCGCCTCTCAGCAGCTACTTGGAGTTCGATTGCACACCTTATCAGGCACTACAGCCTGGATGTTGCCTCAGGCACAGGGCTGGATTTGGCCTAGCGGGTCCTCCAAGGATTGCTCTCCCAACAAGCTTACCTTTTTGCCTATATAGGCTGTGCTGTCTTGTCATCCTCCTTTGCAGGGACTGCTTGGGACTCAGTCCTAATAGTAATAGCTTGCTGCAAGAACTCCCACTCAAAGTAAGGTAGCACAGTTACGTAAGAACTTACCATAACAGTAGATCTTCGAGAGGAGCTCTTGCAGCAGGTGCTGCTTTCCCACCCTCCTTCCCCCTGGAGTGTTTTCAGCATTATGTAGGCGTCCTTCGCCAGGTCTGCCTGTCAGAGCCTGTTCACGGGTCTTCGAAGCGGGTGAACTAAGATGGAGCCAGGACCCCCCCTTTTGTACCATGGCTCGACGTTGGGATGGGGCTGACATCGGGTGGGCCCTGCTCCGGTACTGCTAGCAAGCATTTCTTCCTTGGTCCTAAAGCCCGCGCATTAGTCCTAATAGTAATAGCCTGCTGCAAAAGTTCCTCTCAAGATCTTGTGTTACGGTAAGTTCTTATGCAACTGTACTATAGTTTTGGCACCAACCACCTCAGTTGGCAGATTGTTCCATGGCTCCACCACCCTTTTGTAAAATAAAACTTTCTCACTTCCCTTGAGAACCTCCCCACTGTCAATTTCCATTTGTGACTCTGTGTTCTTGATCCACTACTTATGCTAAATAGTCCTCACAGTTTACCTTGTTCATTCCTTTCAAGAACTTGTACGTCTCTAATCATTCGTTTTGTTTTTTTTGGTCTGGTTCCCCTTATTATTCGACCACTCCACATGCCGCCCCATGTCCAGGCTTATCCCCTGGCGGGTCACTGGGGCTCCCTCGCATTGGACACTGTTGGCAAGCTCCAGCTTACTCCCAGGTCTGGGCCACGGAGCAGCACCCCCCGGCGGACATCAGAGGCAGTAGACAGCGGGGTGGGCGTGTCATCATGCTGGGGGGTTTCCATGCTGCTTCCTGGGGAAGGGATGTGCAATGACATCCAGCATCCCTCCCCCGCCCAACATGATGGCGCGCTGGTCGGGCTGTTCCCGCAGTCTCTGCCAGAGGTTTGTAAAGCACGGACACACTTCCTCCTCCCTGGAGAAGGAGAGCAGTCCTCAGGATGCTCGATATTTCTCCCCGACTGGCTTTCAACTCCTGGGTCTGTTCCCAAACCCGGGTCGTCAGTGTTACAAGCGGAAATCCAACTGCTGCACGGTGGGCGGCCTGGAGGTCTCTGTCATATTTCTCTCTCTTGTCCGGTGTCCAGCAAGTACATTTGTCCTGTGATCTGCCATGGTGGCCCCAAATAATTTGGTCACCCTACATTGCACTGTCTCCAGCCTGTTCTTATCCTTCTTTAGGTGAGGACTCCAGAACTGGGCACAGCACTCCAGGTGGGACCTCACCAGTGACCTATAGAGAGGTAGTATTACTCTTCATTCTGTTGTCATTACTGTTTCCTGTATACCCCAGCATCTTCTTTGCCTTACTGTGGACCTTGTTACTCTGGCATGATTTTTTTAGTCACTGATTATGACCCCTAGGTCTCTTTCCTCAGAGGTTGTGCACAGCTTTCCCTCCCCATCCAGTGTTCTGTCCTGGGGTTCTTGTTCCCTGTGTGCATCACCTTACACTTCTTGGCATTGAATTTCAACTGCCAAACCTTTGATCACCTCTCTAGCCTTTGCAAGCTCTTTGCATCTCCCTAACCCCATCCTCGCTGTCAACCTTCCACAGTTTGTGTCATCTGAGAAGAGACGATCTTGCCCTGGATTCCATCTCCCATGTTGCTGATGAACATATTGAAAGGACTGGACCTTGGGCCGATCCTTGTGGCACCACACTGGTGACCTCCGCTCTTCTGATTTAACTGTATTAAATACAACCCTCTGCTTTCTACTCCGAGCCATTTTCTCACCCATCTTACTCTGTCCTTCGCTGCACCCTGATACTCTAGCTTCTTCAGCAGCCTTCTGTGAGGCACTGAGTCAAATGCCATGCTGAGATCAAAACAGAGTAAATAGATAGCATGGCCCTTATCTACTACCCTCTTACCCAGTCAAAGAACACTATCAGGTTGGTATGACAAGACCGCCCTGCCATTAACCCGTGCTGTTTACTATCCTGGAGTCCATTTCCTCCAAGTAGTCCATAAGGTCCTCTTTGACTAATGTCTTCATCACTCTAGCTATAGTAGAGGTAAGACTGAGAGGTCTGTAGTTACCCAGTTGCTCCTTGTCCCCTCCTTATGTCGCTACTCCTCTAGTCTTGTGGAGCTACCCCTGTCTCAGTTGAACTATTGAATAGTCCAACCAGCGGTTCAATTAGTTACATTGCCAGTTCCTTAAGCCCCTCAGATACATCTACTCTACCTCCCCTGTTAGCCTAACAATTCCTGCTCCCCTTCTTTCTTTTTCTCTAATGTATCTAAAGAACTGTTTTCCCTCCCTTGACCCTTCTGCAATCCACAGCCTCTTTCTGACTTTCCTCATCTGACTGTCCCCTTGTTTCCTTTGTTCTCATTTTGTACTCTCCCATTCTGCCTCCCTTGTTTTCCCTTGCACCTGGTGAAGGCCTTCTTGCTGGCTCTCACTGCTTCCTTGCCTTTCAGAGAACTATATTGGTCTCTTGTACATGTTTCTTTTCATTACTATTCTCTTGCAAGACTTTGTTGCCACATGAATGGCCCCTTGATTGCCCCCATTTTCCTTACATCCTGATGCTGTCCAGTCCGACTAACTTGTCCTTGACCAACTCCTCATCGGCTGAAGTCTGCCCTTCTAAAATGAGACTTCAGCCTTTATTGAGAACTTGCTTGTCTCGAGAGCTGGGTCTAACTATGATAGAGTTATGGGTGCTGGACCCTAATGACTCCACTATCCTCACTCCTCCTACCACTTCCAAATTGGTGGCGCCACGTCGAGAGTGACAGCCTGCCTAATGGGTTTCTTAACCAGCTTCACCAGCAGGAGTCCTGGAATGTATCCAGCAGGGCCTGACTTCAGAAGCTCCTGACTGCTGGAATGACCAATCAGTATCTGTTAAGTTTAGCTCTTCCACCACCACCACCACCACCTCCCCTTTGCCATCCCACCTTTCTGGTTCTGCCCAAGCTCCTTCTCTCTCTCTCTCTATCTCCCTCCCCTGCCGGAAGGTGTATAGATCACCCCTGTATATAGTTTCTTGCCTGAGGATGCTGTGGGGTGAACACTCAGTGATTCCGTTTCCCCATTACTGCTCCTGATGTTTCCATCCTCCATTGTCTCTGTGCCTTCCCTGACATATGAGACTCGCCTTCTCCTTTACCTTTCTTCTGTCACGTCTAAATATGGTGTAGCCTGGGTCTGTCAAGTCCCAGTTGTTATTCTCTGTGCACTAGCCCTTTTCCATCTTTCTCCTGGTCCTCTTCTTGCTTCTTCCTTATTCTTCCCTAGTCTCCTTGATGTATTTTCCACGCCGATGGTAGCCTTCATCAACCCTCCTCATTAGCCTCTTCCCAACCTAACTTACTGTTCAAACAACATGAAGTCTTGCTGTATTCTGACTATATGCAGTTAGCCCCAGCACTTGAACTGCTCCGGAGAGTAAAGATTAACTCTGTGCCAGGGCATAGAGCGTTGAGCTCGAGCTCAGTTTTCAAACCTCTGGCCCTGGTACTCCTCAGTGCAACCGTCAAGATTCTTTACTCCGCCCTAACTGTGAAGTCGCTCCAGAGATTCCCTTCTTTGGTTAGGTTAAGTAAAATCGGTCAGTTTTCAACCGCTTTTTCTTGTTTTATTCGATATTCAGATCTCTGTCTATGGTACACTAAGTGTAGCTAGTAGGTAGTTAGAGTTTATTTAGTAGAAATTGTTTTTTGTTCGGTTTTCTCCGGTGGGTCTGGTTGGGAACAGAAACAAATTCTTTAACTGTTCTTGAGTTCTGTTTATTATTATTGTGGTTTCCGTACTTATCGGTTCCTAAAAAAAAAAGTTTTCTTCATTTTTTTTAATCGACCCATGACATGTTGGAACCAACAGGTGTGTAGTTGCCTGGCTTGAGCGCTGTTAAGGGTAACTTTATTTAATCCGGCATGTCTAGAAACCCAAAAACTGGTCCACTGGGTTTCAGCACTGCACTGAGTATGGGGAGGCCTTTGCTAAGGCTGATCCCCACCTCATCTGTATTTATTGTCTGGGGTTTGACTACCTCAAAGAAGACTGCCAAATATGTAAAAACTTGCCCAAGGCCACTTTGAAAAAATGTTTAAGTAGGCTGAAGGAAAGTGAGGCTGAGAGAGTCCCTGATCCGGATGGACAGCCTGGTTGGTCCCGACCAAACCTGTTGGGGATGCCCACTGACCTGGGTGATACCTCCTCCGGGCAAAAGGAGACCCGACTCTGTGAGTCAGTTCCGTCTAAGAGAACGCAAGTGAGCTGGTTCGGATCCCGGTTCCCATGTTCCAACCTCTGAAGGAATTGCAAGCGATTACTGTTGTTCAGTCGCTGTTCGTTCCGACCGAACCAACACCGACTCAAAGACGATCAGTTTGGTCAGAAATAGTTGCTTCTGAAATTGAACCTGAAGCATTCTATGAAAGCAATTGGGAAGGAGAAGAAGAATATGAAGAAGAGGAATATGAAGGCCTAGATGAGCCTATTGAGCCTGACATCTCCCCAGACAGGCCTTCTAATGTGTCTCCTCCCAGACTTTCTGAGTCCCCTCCATTTCTTGTTCTACAAGAAAGTGGCTGAGACTCTTCAGCTTCCAATGGAAGAGGCTGAACAGGATCAGGAGGGACCTGACTGTGTTGAAGCGATGGATGTCCCACAGTGAGAGAGAGAGTGTCTATCCCTTGCATAAATCCCGGAAAGCGGACACAGAAAATTCTGCAGTTTAAAACATCTGTACCTCCTGTGGATAACAGGATGGACAGGAGGTATACCTTGTCACGTCCTGGGATGGAATTCCTCACAAATCGTTGCAGCCATGTTGGGGTAGTGCAAGCTGCAGCCTGTGACAGAGCTAACATTCCCTGGCATCTCACCCCCAGATAAGGATTCCAGGAAAAGTGGTTCCATGGCTAAAAACAATACTTGGTATCCTCTTTGGGACTCAGGCAAGCTAATTACATGGCATAAACAGCCAGATACCAGAAATCTATGTGGGATACAGTTCTGGAGCTGGCTAAGAATGCCCTTCCCAGCAGCTAGCCAGGGGCTGGAGCAGGTGGCTGTGGATGGTGTTGAGGCATCCAAAGTTCAATTCCATGCTGCTGTGGACTCGAATGATGTGCTTTCAGGGTCATGGCTACATCTGTCTCCATGAGGAGATTTGCTTGGCTCAGATGTACCAGTTTGTCCAGGATACCCAGACTGAGGCCATGGATTTTCCTGTTGCTGATAACTCTCTGTTTGGGGAGCAAACAGAGGCTTAATGAAGAAGATGGATGAGTACAGGACCACCTACAGGAGTGCAGCAAAAGAAAAGCAGGCCACTCCTCAGAGGCAGCAATCCAGGGCTGGCAGGGCATGCCTTTTCACAGGCCTTTTCCCAAGCCCAGGCCTCCTCTTCTTTCCAGCAGGGGGTTCTTTAGGGAAGAGGCAGGCGAGGGATGACCAGGGCGACATCATCTACTCAGTACAAGCTCCTTGCCAAACAGACACCCTGTGATGTCAGTCAGAGTCGCCTCCCCAGTTCCAGTAGGGGCAGGCTGGCTCACTATTTCCAGGCCTGGAAGTCTATTACTTCAGACAAATGGGTCCTGGAAGTATTGAGCCAGGGACTTCTCTCTGTTCAAAGGTTCCCAAAATGAGAGCAAAAGTCTTTCAGTCCTCCCTCCCCTTGGAGACAGAGGCCTTAGAGGCAGAAATCTCCTCCCTACTACTTCTGCAAGCAGTAGAGGAGGTACCTCATTGTCACAGAGGAAAAGGACTGTATTCCAGATACTTTCTTACCCCAAAAGACAGGGAGTGGCGACCCATCCTAGATCTAAGATACCTGAACAAACATTACTAAAGCCAAAGTTCAAAATGGTGACTCTGGGAATAATCCTTTCCTCTCTGAGACCAGGAGACTGGCTAGCCTCCTGGATCTCAAGGATGCCTATTTCCACATACCTATCAGACATTCCCACAGAAATTACCTCAGGTTTGAGTTGCCTCAGGTCATTACCAGTTCAGAGCAATGCCTTTCGGCCCTAACATCTGCTCCAAGGTGTTCACCAAGTGCCTAGCAGTAGTGGTGGTCTTTCTCAGGAGACCAGGCATCTCGCTGTTCCCATACCTGGACGACTGGCTCATAGTGGGTCAGTCCTCAGACCAAGTCAGGTCAGCTCTAGAGGTCACTCAAAGTTTCTGGACTCCTTAGGATTCGTTTTGAACCTAGAAAAGTCTAGATCTTACTTGAGAGGGCTCTTGCAGTACATAATTGCATATATAGGACTGAAGCAGGCAGGCATCAGGACTCCACGGAAAAATTTCGCTAGCAGTATCTGGCGGGGACTGCCCTCATGTCAGGTGGTCAGCGTCAGGCGGCCCGTCGATATAAAGGCGGTTCCTCACGCCCACCTTCAGTTCTTTCCGCCGTTAGCTGTCGACAGTGCCTCACGGTTAAGTTCCACTGCTCATCAGTCTGTCGCTGGTACTTCTACCATCGCCTTTTCGATTAATTTACGACTTTTCATCAGGATTCTTTCACCTGCCATGTATGTCGGCCCACTACCATGTCTCGAGCACAAGAACAAGTACACTGCGGCGGTGCCAAACTCCCGCACAAGGACAGCCATTCTCGGTGCCTCATCTGCCTAGGCCCAGACCACCCCATGGATTCCTGTCAGCACTGCCTGAAGTTCAACGCAGCTACCCACAGAAGAAGGCAGCAGTCCCTGGAGGCCCACATCCTAAAGAAGAAGATGTCCTCCATGGAAAAAGAGCTGAAAAAGCTCGACAGGCTTCCACCTCCCCTAAGGCCTTTAGAAAGAAGAAGAGAAGAACCGTGACGGGACTCCTCATCTGCGGCTCGTAGGACCTGGCTGGGGTCGCCGCCCTTCAGGTAACGTCCCTCTAGAGAACCGTTCCCGATGGCTGTCTTGGTGGTGTCCGAGGCAGGTCGGTCCCCAGCTGGTTCACGCTCGGGCCAGTCGAGAGCCTCTGGGACAAAGGAGGCACCGCTTCCAGTAAAGTTGCACGCCGCAACCTCCTGGTTCGAGCCTCTTCGTTAAATAGTCGGTCATCGACTCCTCCAAGGTCCGCCCGGAGCTGGTCGCTAAGCCGCTTGACCCGCCGGGGGCAACAGCGGCAAATCAAGCCGCCCTATCAAGGTTGCCTCTCCCGCGGCCTTCTTCAGGCACCGGTCCGATCAGTTGGGCGTCGGCTCCTCAGGCGTCCACCGGACCCACAGGTCAAACAACCTCCGGCCCACCCGGCTATCACTTGGCGCCAGAGTCTGTGCCAGATGTCTTCAACCCATCCGGCGACACTGGCTCCCCGCAGCTCGCCGCTGCTGTCCGAGGCCCTGTGTCTCCCCAGCTGGACCCGGAGATCCCACGGTCCTCCCTGGGCGCCACTGGGGACTCTTTGGCACCTCCGTCAGGCCCCTCCCACGGACTGGGCGTCCTGAAGCGGACCCTCGGATGCGGCCCGTGGCAACCGGCGTCCCTTACCAGGCGTCACTCTGACACGGACAGCAGCCCTCCGGGCCACCTGTCCTAGCCCGCCTGCCAGGCCTTTGCCAGGACCTTCTGCTCCAGTAGAGCCCTGGCGCCGGATCTTCACATAGTCTTATCAACGCAGTCTTGTCCGGCTCCGCAGTGCCCGGCACCGCAGTATCCAGCGGCGCAGTACCTGGTGCCACAGTCCCGGCCCCGAGCTATCCGCTGTCGGGTTATGGATACCGCCTTATGGATACCCCCAGTATCTGTATCCCCTCTTCCCCCCCCTCAGCTGCCGGTGGACCTGAGAGACTTTGGCTCCTTGGTGGGCTGAGGCCAAGGCTCAGCTCACCAAGGAGGTGAGCCGCCTCACGACGAAGGACCGGTCCTGGATCCTTGTCACGGGGCAAAGGCCCCTCCCCCAACCCCAGAGACACTGCTACGGGGTCTAAAGTGGGGTGGCACTTGCACCCTAGGGCCATGTACCTCCCAGTCGGGAAGAGTCTTCGTCTCCTTCTTCATCGGACTCCTCGGAGTCCTCCGAAACGGCTGTGATCCGGATGAGCCTCACACTCTGGACAAGCCCAGGACCCCTCCGAAATCCCTTCCAGGCGATCCTCATTTACGGAGTTGCTAAGCAAGATCCAGGCTTTTCATCAGTGGAAATCTCTGAGCCAGATCCACAGAGGCAGAAGCTAGCTACCCATTTGGATTTGCCCGCGGTCACTCCCACACTAGTTCCACCCTGGATCGAGCCTCATGCCGACCTCATTTCCACTATCTGGAAACAGCTGTCAGCTTTAGCCCCTCTTCCAGGAAGGCAGACAGGCTACCAGGTTCCCGAAGGGGTTGACCTTCTCATGTCACACCCCAAGGCCGACTCGATTGTCATCAGCGCCCACCGGCCATTCGGCCCGATCCTAAGCACCTGAGCTCGTCCCAACCTGATAAGGAATCCCGCCTTCTGGACCAGTATGGCAAGAAGATCTTTTTCTTCCACTCTGGGCATCTGAGCCTTGAACTATGTGGCTCACAATGGGGATTACCAGAAGGCTATCCTTAGAGAGGTGGAAGCCAAGTTGGACTCCTTCCTCAGTCCCAGACTAAACAGGAAGTGGCAGATCTGGTCCACTCCATGTTCGCCAGTAGGCAACGCTCGCACTTCACCCTGTCTGCGGTGGATGCTGCTAGAATGACTCGGCGTTCATACGTGAGTCTGCGGCAACATGCCTGGCCGGGTGTCAGGTCTGGCCTTGGAAGTACAATCCGCCATCCAGGACGCCCCTTCCAGGGTTCGGTGTTGTTCGGTGGTGATGTCAAGGACATCATTACGGACTGAGAAGAAAGGGCACTGCTCTCGAGGAGGTTGACTCCATGTACAGAGCCCCTCAAGTGCAGCGTTGTTCCTTTCGCGTCGAGCACGGCCTAAGGTGAAACCACAGGAAAGCGGGCCAACAAACGCTGGGCCCTCCAGCTGTGAGACCCTCCACCCAAACGGGCTTCAGGAGCTCCAGCCTGTGCTGCCCCACACCTCCTGACTCCCTCCCTCTCCCACAGCCTCTGGTCGATCCAGAGGAACCAATAGGAGGAGATTCTCCCTACATCTGCCGGGTTGGGAGAGGATCACTTCCGACTCTTGGGTCCTCCAGCTCATAGCAGAGGCCACACCATAGAGTTTCTTCAGAAACCTCCAAGAACCCCGCCCCGGTCGTCTTACTCCCCAGATCATCTTCTCAGGGTCCAGGAAGAAATCTTCTCCCTTCTGTTGAAGGGAGGCAATGAAATCCATCCCTCCACCTCTTGGGGCAGCTTCTCCCATTTCTTCCTGGTCCCCAAGAAGACAGGAGGCAGAGACCCATTCTTGATCTCAGCTCTCTAAATCTGTTTTCTTGGAGTACAAAGGTTCAGGATGCTCTCCTTCAGAGTCTCCTGCCCTCCTTCGGCTGGGACTGTGGCTGTGTGCTCTGGACATTCAGGGCCTTCACCTGCATATCCTTATCTGCCCTTCTCACTGCAACCTCCGGTTTGCTTTCCAGGGGACCACTACCAGTTCAAGGCCCTCCCATTTGGTCTTTCTCAGCCCCCAAGTATTCACCAAATGTCTGTCTGTGGTGGCGGCCCACCTGCGTACTCAGGAAGTACAGGGTTTCCGTGCCTGGACGATTGGCTCCTGGTGGCCCAGTCCAGGAGGAACTCCTGCGTTCCCTTTGCCTTACCAGGCAGTTTTTCAGTCTGGGTATTACCATCAACCAGGCAAAATCCCATTTGATCCCATCACAACGTCTCCAGTTCATTGGGGCGATTCTGGACACGACCACGTGTATGGCCTTTCTACCCCTAGACAGGGTGGCCACACTCCAGACTCAGGCAAGCTTCCTGGCGTCTCAGCAGGCGGATTCCCACCAGGTCGGTCCTTAGCTTCCTGGGGCTCATGGCGGCTGCAGTTCCGGCAGTTCCGCGCTCAGCTCCACATGAGAATCTCTCAGTGAACTCTTTGGTCTCAGTGGGATCAATTGGTCGACGACTTGGACCAAGAGTGCTAGTCTCGACTCATGATGCTGGATTTGCACTGGTGGTTGGTTCAGGAGAACCTTTGTGGGAGAGTTCCCTTCTGTCTTCCTCCCTTCCCAAACACTAACGACAGATGCCTTGGGAAGGTTAAGAAGCTCATTTGGGATCCCAGCGAACCCAGGGCTCATGGTCCATACTCGAGCAGGCGCTTCACATCAGCAGCTTGAGCTCCGAGCGGTGTTGTACGCTTTGCAAGCCCTACACCTCTTTCTGCTTCCCGCCACCTAGCTGTTCAGACCGACAACATGAGTGTATTCTGGTACCTCAACAAACAGGGGAACTCGTTCCTACCCTCTTGTTGGGAAGTGATCTTGAGTTTGGGAATGGGCAACCCTCCACAACCTTCACCTCATGGCAGTCCACATCTGGGGGGTGGAGAATTCGTTGGCAGACCACTTGAGCCGATCCTCAGCACAACCTCCATGAGTGGGAATTGGATCAGGAAATAGCAGGCGGCATCTTCCTACGTTGGGGAACCCCTCAGGTTGACCTGTTCACATCCCACTAAGCATAAAACTGCCCACCTTCTGCTCGCTCGCTCCAGGTGCGGGCGACTCTGAGAGATGCTCTGTCTCTCGACTGGAAGGGAGAGTAGATTTTGCTTCCCCAATTCCATTGATTCTGAGGATCCTGCACAAGCTCAGCTCAGAAGGGGCTGACATGATTCTCATCGCTCCCTTCTGGCCCAGGCAAATTTGGTTCTTTCTTCTGCAACAGTACTCAGAGGAACCTCCGATTCCTCTTCCACTTCGCAACTACTGTTAACCCAGGATCGGGGATCCCTGGTCCATCCGGGCCTCAAGTCCCTTCAGCTGCATGCTTGGCTCCTGCAGACGTAGCACAAGCCCATTTGGGGTTTCTCCTCAAGTGACAGAGATCTTGGTGGAGGCCAGGAAGCCATCCACTTGCTCCATCTATGCCAAGAAATGGAAACGGTTTTCTATTTGGGCCTTGTCCAAAAACCTGGAACTTTTCTCCTGCCCTGTCGGCGGCTACTGGACCATGTGTTATCTCTTCAACCTGGGTCTCAGTCACTCCTTTTGTAGGTTCACATGGCAGCTCTGGACGCTATTATTTTCCCTTTGGGGACAGAACTTTGCTCAGCTGGAGGTCGAGAAGACCTTTCTAGAGGGTTCTTCATCTGAGACCCCCATTCGGGTTCCTGCCCCTCCTTGGGATTTGAATTTCATTTCGAGAAGCTTACGCTGCCTCTCTTTGAGCTGGCAGCCTCAGCAGATCTTAAGTTCCTTCGTGGAATGCACTCTTCCTAGTGGCCGTTACTTCCGCTCAAAGAATTTTCGAACTCCAGGCCTTGATGTGCAAAATTACATATTTGATTTTCACAAGGAATGCATGGCACTGCACACCAATCCTAAGTTTCTCTCTAAGGTGGTAGCAGAATCTATGTTTAACCAGTCCATTGAACTGCCTGCCTTTTCACGCAGCACTCCAATCACAGGGATTATCTTTTGCATACTCTGAGCGTTCACGGATTCTGAGATACTACACCAACAGACGAAGGATCTCAGAAAGACTGACCAACTATTTGTTTCTTTTGCAAGCAAAAAGTAATTCTGCTATACAAGACACTAGTGAGGCCCCACCTGGAGTACAGTGTACAGTTCTGGAGACCATACCTACGTAAGGACATAGACAGGGTAGAGAAGGTTCAGAGGAGGCAACAAAGATGGTGCATGGATTGCATCACAAGTCCTATGAAGACAGGTTGAAGGAACTGAACATGTACTCCCTGGAGGAGAGGAGGAGGAGAGAGGAGATATGATAGAGACATACAAGTATCTTACAGGGAGAAACAGGGTGCAGGAATACACTATTTTAAGCGAAAAAAGATGTTCCAGGACTAGAGGGCATGGGATGAAGTTGAAGGAGGACGATTCAGAGGAAACATGAGGAAGAATTTCTTCACAGAACGGGTGGTGGACAAGTGGAACACCCTGCCAGAGGAAGTGGTGGGGGCTGAAACAATAACGTGATTTAAGAATGCATGGGATAGACATAAAGGAATTCTGGAGGTCAGGGGTAAGGGGCAACAAACTTCTAGGAAAACATAAACTGAACTACAAGCTCAAATGGGCAGACTGGGTGGGCCATAGGCCCTTATCTGCCGACACTGTCTATGTATAAGAGAGGGCAATGCCATTTCAAACAATGTTTGTCCAAATGGTTTGGCTCACTGTATCACTTTTTGTTACGACAAGTATCACAAGACCTTGCCAGGTCAGGTCAGAGATCACTCTACCAGGGTGTCGCGGCCTCTGCTGCTTAGTTTCAAGAATGTATTGGCGGCTGACATTTGTGCAGCCGCAACTGGACTTCTGTCCATACCTTTACTAAACACTACAGTTTGACATTGCTTCTTGCCATAGAGCAGGCTTCGGTTGGTTGTTCTGCAAGGACTTCTTTAAGTCCTCTTTAGCCAGGCTCCTACAGTGATTCTTACCACAGATGTCCTCTCTACTGGGATGGGGAGCACATATGGACCAGCTCACTGCTCAGGGAACATGGTCTCATCAGGAGTCTGTACTGCACATAATCATCTCAAACTCAGAGCTGTCTTTCTAACACTTCATACAGCACAATTCAGGGAAAGTGGTGCAGATCAGGACAGACAACAACACAACCATGTGGTACATCAGCAAGCAGGAGTCACTCGATCCAGTGGCCTTGTGCACAGAAGCCATGGAAATGTGGTTACTGGCCTATTCCCTTCAGGTTTCCTTGATAGCTGTGCATCTCCCAGGGAAGGACAATGTACTAGCAGATGCTCTTAGCATGGTTTCTCAAGGCCATCATGAATGGGCTCTGAATCCTCTGATTCTTCAGGTCATTTTCAAGAGGTGGGGCACTCCAAAGATAGACCTCTTTGTGGCCCCGGACAATTACCAACTTCCTGTGTTCTGCTGCAGACCCCTCTTCTGGGGTCTGTTCCTCAAGATGCTCTCCTATTAGATTGGACAAGCAAGTTTTTGTATGCTTTTCCTCCGATATTCAGAGTTCTGGTCAAGATCAGATCTCAGCCTTGCAGAGTGATTCTAGTGGCTCTAGACTGGGCCAGACAGCCTTGGTACCCCTACTATTGTCAATGTCAGTGACAATACCACTTTATCTTCCCAGACAGTACAATCTCCTCACCTCCTACTTGGGGAGGATACTGTATCCCAACCTTCAGACTCAAAACCTGGCTCTTGAGGAGCTAGAGTATGCAAGCCTGAACCTTTCTCAATCAGTCTTGGACATTCTTAAGGTGATTAGAAAACCTTCTACTAGAAAAACTTAAATTCAAATGGAAGAGATTTGGTTTCTGATGTTCTCAGAGGCATAAACAGCAGATTTAGCTCATATTGTAACTGCTTTGGACTGTTTGGTGCATCTTAACAGTTGAGGCCTCAGGCCTAACACTCTCAAGGTATATCTGGCAGCTATACCTGCCTTCCTTTCAGCTGGGAAGGGCTCTTCTCTAGCCTCTCATCCAGTTTTAAGAAATTTTTAAAGGTCTGGTTCATATTAATCCTCCTTTTAGGAGCCTGCTCCTGTTTGGGATCAGAATATCTGTATTGCACAGCTCATGCAGCCCCCTTTGAACCATTATCTTCAGCTGAGGTAAATTACTTGACTTGGAAACTGTGTTCCTGGTAGCCATTACTCTACCAGGAGAATCAGTGAATTACAGGCCTTATCAGTGGAACCTGATTTCATTTCATTCGACAGGGATAAGGTGGTCCTTGAACCAACAGAAAGTTCCTTCCTAAGGTGGTATTCGACTATAATTTGAATCAATTTATGTCATTGCCTGTATTTTTCACTGACCATTCTTCTTCTTCTGGTGAGAGAAGACTGCACAGTCTGGATGTGAAGAGGGCTTTAGTTATTACATAGAACACACTAAGACCACAGAAAGGACTGTTTACAGCTGTTTCTCACTTATGGAGAAGTGGGAAAAGGTAAACCTGCTTCTAATATTGCCAGGTTGGGGAAAGAGCCTCCCCTCAGGCTTGAGGGCTCACTCCAGAGGTACAGCTGCTTGATGGCAGCAGCTAGAAATATACCATTGGTGGAAATCTGCAAAGCAGCCACCTGGAAAACTGTTCACACATTTACTAAGCATTACTCTTGCGACATTCAGTCCAGAAGTGATGCTAGGTATGCACAACAGTGCTGCAGAGCATGTTCCCAAAATAGGTTCTGTAACTCCCTCCTCCAGGGGTACTGCTTGGTAGTCTGCATATAGTCAGAATACAGCAAGACTTCATGTTGTGTGAAGAAAAATTACCATAGTAATATTGTTTCTTCTAATGGAATCTTGCTGTATTATGACTTCCACCCTGCCTTCCTTCCTGGAACCTAGTGGTTTTGGGATGTGGTCTAGTAGGCAGTGCTGCATCCCAGAGGTGTACTTGGGATGGCTCATCTTTGCTTGAGGTTTTATGGTTTTATTTATGAACATATGAACATATGAAATTTGCCAGCAGATAAAGGCTTAGAGGTCTATCAAGTCTGCTCGAATGTGCAGCTAGCACCCTCATTCTGCAGCTGCCCTCCCTTCCACCCTTCCCTTCATGACCCCCCTTGTCCTGTCCCATCCTCGTTTGAAGCAGTCCACTGTTCTACTACATACCACTTGACCAGGTAACACATTCCGCCCAGCCACCACCCTCTCTGTAAAAGTGTCTCCTCATCTCCTCCTGAACCTTCCTCGCTCCAGTCTCATATCATGACCCTGGTGTCCTCCCTCCCTTACTTTGAACAGCCCATCTGTACCTGTCTTGTTTATTCCTTTCATGTATTTAAAGGTTTCAATCATGTCACCCCTGTCTCTCTCTCCTCCAATGAGTACATGTTCAACTCCTTCAATCTCCTCTCGTATGATAAGTCCCCAGCCCCTTGATCATCTTTGTCACTCTGTGCACCCCTCCAGTAACTTAATGTCCCTCTTCAGATACGGACGCCAGTACTGCACAAGTACTCCAGGTATGGTCTAACTAATGACCTATACAGTGGCAGAATCACCTCCTCTCGAGGATATACCCCTTGCAATACAACCCAGCATTTTGTTGGCCTTTGCAGCTGCCGTCCTACATTGTGCCGAGTTTTCATTGACCCTGTAATGAGCACACCCAGATCCTTCTCCTCCTCTGTCTGGGCTAGCTGCACTCCCCTAGCTGGTAACTCCTCCTTGGGTTCTTCATCCCAAAATGCAGCACCTTGCACTTTTTGGCATTAAACCCCAGTTGCGGGTGTCTGACCAGGTTTCAAGCTTTGCCAGATCATCCTGCAACCCCTGCCACCCCCTAGGTCATCCACCACCGCTGCCTACCTTGGTATCATCAGCAAATAGACTGATCTTGCTCTTGATGTCCCATGATATGTCTGCAATGAATATCCCAAACAACACTGGTCCCAACACCGAGCCCTGTGGAACACCGCTCGTCACTGCCCTTGGGTGTGAGAGCCCCCACCCACCACCACCCTCTGTTGCCTTCCTGCAGCCAGTTTCACCCATCTCACCAGCTTTGTACCCGCCTGTGCCTACTAACTTCCTTCCCAGCCTTCCATGTGGCACTGAGTCAATGCCTTACTGAAGTCCAGATACAGGACATCCACTGCATGGCCCCTGTCCAGTTGCCTAGTTAGCCAGTCATAGAACTCGACCAGGTTGGTTTGGCAGGAATTTAAGTATATGTTGGTTGTTTTACTACCTACTTGGATTCTTTTGGGGTTTCTCGACTTGAGTCTTTAGACCCACAAAACTATGTTTATTGCCCTTTGGCACAACATTTAAGAACAATTTCTAGATTGTCAGCTAGTTAGCATAGTGTTCATAGGAATCTGCGGTTACACTGAGAGTACCAGGGACAGAGGTATGAAAACCGAGCTTGAGCTCAGCGTTCTATGCCCTGGCATAAGTTAACCCTTTACTCTCTGGAGCAGTTGAAGTGCTGGGGCTAACTGCATATAGTCAGAATACAGCATGACTCCATTAGAAAAACAATATTACTATGGTGAGTAATTTTTCTTACCCACTTTGCTGCTACTAGTCTCCTGTTCAGGGAACTCTAGCTAGGTTTCCACCTGCTGCCCTTCTCAGTGGTTCCTATACCCTCCGCCTGCCCTGCAGTCAGTTTTATTTATTTATTATGATCTAGGATTAACACCTTTGAGCGTAAAGCTCGTTACATAGGTTCCACATCAGATGAGTACACTACAAACATCAGTTGACAGGACAATAGTTGAAAAAACTTGAGCATATACATAGTGTGGATGGGCATTAACATTGATTACAGAGATTAATCAATGAGTAGGAAGGCATTAACATCAAACCATATGAAGAACAGGTGAGGAAGAAATGGCGAGTGAAGACTAAGACAAGTTACTAAGTACTGTAGTGGGACATAGTTCATAGTGCAGAGGTAGGCCGAGAAGGTAGCAGCCAAGAGGCCTTATCATTCAGGAGAATAACCAGAGGGTAATTTTTGGAGGTAGGACCAAGGAAGTAGGGCAGGACAGGGAGCTGAACAATGGGCAGGGGAGGAAGGAGGTGGGGGATAAAAAAAAAAAGGGAGGAAGGCAGAAGGGAGAGAGGTGGGTACAACCATGGGGAGAGAGAGCAGGCGGGGGAGCAAAGCACTATTTAGTAGCAGGTTCCGTTTTGAGGTACCCAGAGTGAGGAGGTTAGCAGTGTTATCCCGAAGGAGTTGAGCCATAGGGGGCTCGGTATGTGAAAGACCTTTATACTTAGGAGGTGTGGCCCTGGGAGTAATGAAGAATTGGCTCTGACCTATGGGTAGGGTGAGGGGTTGATGCCTGGATGAGAAGTTATTGAACCCCGGGGGCAAAGCAGACTAAGTACATTTTTATTAATAGAAGGCACATTTAGTATTTTAGTTGGCCGCTGAGTTGGAGCCAGTTTGCCCTGGTGTATAGGTCACAGGTGTGGGTCAGCCAAAGGTGCACCTGTGACAAGCTGACAGAGCTTTGTTTTGCAGGTTTCAGGTGCCGTGGGACATGTCTGTGGCGAGCCTATATGAGCAAGTCCATAGTCCACTAGGGTAACCACTGAGCTTTGCATGGCTATGCTTAGGGCTTCAGGTGTCAGACTGTGCTTGTGTCTATGGAGCAGCCCAATATGAGTACTGATTGCTTTGGTGGTGTTACCAATATGGAGGGCATAGGAGAGCATGTTGTCACATCAGATTCCTAGATATTTGAAGTGTTGTACAAGTTCCAGTGAAGACCCGTGTTGTTGCGAATTGAGAGGAGAATTTTTCTGCTTACTTTGTGGCAGGAGAACAACATAGTTTGTCTTTTGTAATTTATTATTAACTTATGGTCATGGAACCATTTCTCAACACTGGAAAAGTCTCGTTAAAGCTGACCTCCAGAGCATTTGGGTGAATACGAAAAAAAAAACGCATCATCTGCGTAAAAGGAGGAGCGACCCTGGCAGGCTGGGGAGACTATTCAGAAATAAATGGAATAGGAGGGGCCCCAGATTGAGCCTTGTGGGATGCTAGAACAAAGCGGGTTTACTGTCAGAAAGGACATTACCTATCCTCACTCGTTGCGGCGGTTATGCAGGTAGCTGCTGAACCATGAGATGGTGTCCGTGGAGAGACCAATGGCAGTTCATTGGTCAGCTAAGAGGCATGGTTGACCGTATCAAAGGCCTTTTAAGTCGATGTACACTGCCCCAACAAGATGGCCTTGGTCGAGAGATTTGTGGATATTGCCGTATATATTCAAGTAGAGTTGTAGTGGTACCATGCCCCATTCTGAATCCGTGTTGTTCTGTGCATTGAAATGGTAGAAACATAGAATTTGACAGCAGATCAGGACCGCTTGGCCCACCTAGTCTGTCCATTTCCTACCTACAGGATAAGTTGCAGATTCTAGTTAATCAACAGCTTAATTCCTCCTATCTCCCACTAGAATTGCCTTATGTCTGTCCCATGCATTCTTGAATTCTTCCACTGTTCCGACTCCACAACCTCCTCAGGAAGGCTATTTCATACATCCACAACCCTCTCTGTGAAAAAATACTTTCTAACATTACCTCTCAGTCGTCCCGCTCTATCTTCAAATTGTGCCCCTTGTTCTTGCACACCTCTTTTCTGAAAAATGCTACCCTCTTGTACTTTAATTCCCTTGAGATACTTGAAAGTTTCTATCATGTCCCCCTCTCCCTCCTTTCCTCAAGGGTATATATATATTAAGCTGCTTTAGTCTCTCCTTATATGTCTTCTGGAGGCAGATCCTGAACCATTTTGGTTGCTCTCCTCTGAACAGCCTCCACTCTGTCTATGTCTTTGTGGAGATGGGGTCTCCAGAATTGCGCTAGTACTCCAGATGGGGTCTCACCAACTGTCTGTATAGAGGGATAACAACTTCCTGTTTTCTACTGTTGATGCCTCTCCCTACCATCCCAGTATCCCCCAGCCCTCCTTACTGCCTTCTCACATTGCTTGCCCACCTTTAGGTCATCTGATATAATTACTCCTAGGTCTCTTTCGATTTTTGTTGTTGTTATTATCTCAACCCCGCATTGTGTACTCTTCCCTGGCTTTGTTTCCCAGGTGCATTATCTTGCACTTCTTTGCATTGAGTCTGAGCTGCCATATATTTGACCATTCCTCCAACCTTGCCAAGTCCCTTTTCATCCTTTCCACCCCACCTTGTGTATCAACCCTGTTGCAGATCCTTGTGTCAGTCTGCAAAGAGACATATTTTCCTTCCAGGTGCTCTCCAATGTCACTTATAAAGACATTAAAGAGGTCCAGTCCCAGAACCTAACTGCACCGCTAGTTACCCTCCTTTCTTTCACTGTGGACTCCATTTACTATTACCCTTTGCATCCTGTTGTCCAGCCAGTTTTTTTTCCAGGCTACCACCTTGGGACCCACTCCAAGGCTGACTAACTTATATTAATCTTTTGTGTGAGACTGTGTCAAATGCCTTGCTAAAATCTAGGTAGGCCATATCCACAGCCCCTCCCTGGTCTACTACTTTGGTCACCCTCAAAGAAATCTATTAGGTTCGTCTGGCTGACCTTCCTGCTGTGAAACCATGCTGCCTTGGGTCCTGTGCCCCACTGGCCTCTAGGTACTCAACAGTTCTTTCCTTCAAGTGATTCCATCATTTTCCCTACCACTGAGGTCAAACTAACTGGTCTGTAGTTTCCTGCCTCTGCACTGCTCCCACTTTTTGAAGTGGAATCACATCCACCCTCCTCCAGTCCTCGGGTACCACCCCATCCTCTCATGATTTGTTAAAGAGAGTAGTCAGTGGTGTTACTAGTTCTACCCTTAGTTCTTTTTAGAATTCTGGGGTGAATCCCATCAGGCCCCATTGCTTTGTCCACCCTCAGTTTCAAGAGTTCTTTCAAAACCCTTTCGTCTGTGAATGGACTGGTATTGATCTTCCTATCCAGAGTGTTTCTCTTGTTTGGTTTAGGTACCTCCCTCCTCTTCCGTTGTGAATACTGAGCAGAAATATTTGTTCAGTATCCTGCTTTCACTGTCACCTCTCCACATTCCCTCCCTTTATTAAGTCTCTGATCACTCCCTTGGTCTTTCTTGCTCCCTAATGAACCTATAAAGGTTTCATCCCCTTCTTAACAGAGATGGCTATCTTTTCCTCGGTTTGTGCCTTTGCTATTCTGACTGCCTTCCTGCCTCCTTCTGCTTTAACTCATAAAGTTCTCTGTCCTGCTCCTTCTGTGTTTCCTTATTTTTCTGAATGCTATCCTTTTCTCCTTAACCTTCCCTTCCACCTCTTTTGAGAACCATAGTGGTTTTCCTTCTTTTTGTTTTATTGATTTGCTTCACACAAGGCTTGTTTGCCTCTGTGAGGCTGTTTGATTATTCCCCATTGTTCCTCCACCCCTCCTTCTTGCCTGTTTGCTAGTGCTTTTCTGAGGCACTCTCTCATTTTCCCAAAGTCAGCCTGCCTAAAGTCCAGTACTCTTGTTTTTGTATGGCTTGACTCTATGGCTGTGTTTATTGTGAACCACACTGTTTGGTGGTCGCTTGTTCCCAGATGGCTACCCACTTCTAAATATGAGATCCTTTCTCCTTCCCCATTTGAGAGTACCAGGTCTAAGATTGCTCCCTCCGAGTGGGTTCCACACACTAGTTGTCTGAGGCCTGCCACCTGTAGGGCATCAAGAATGACCCTGATCTTGGATGTGCCTGCAGCAAAGGTGCTCCAGTTAACATCTGGCATATTCAGGTTCCCCATCAACAATATCTCCCCTTTTCTGCCATTTTAGGATGCCTTCTATCATTTCCTTGTCTATTTCCTCCCCTGAGATGGGGGTCTGTACACAACCCCATGCAGATTGTGGTGCCATTTCCTGTCTCCAGGATGACCCATAGTGATTCATCAAGTTCCTGTTTACTCTTTAGTTCTGCTGCTTTAATCCCTTCCTTGTATAGAGAGCTACTCCTTCTCTTTACCCACCCAGTCCCTCCTATAGATTGTGTATCCTGGTATGTTGACATCCCAGCAGGTTCTCTGTGTACCATGTTTCAGTGCCTGCCACAAAATCCAGGCATCCTCTTCCATCAAGGCCACTAGTTCAGGAGCTTATTACACAGACTGTGGGCATTGGTACTCATCACCCTCCATTTTTTGATAGCCTTACCCCTTTTGAGTCCCATCCCTGTCCTTACTGCCTTTTCTGCATTTATCCTGTCCTGCTCCCCTAGCTTCTCTACCTTGGTGTTTACTCTCTCTACTACTCTGTTTGCCTCCCCATGGCTAGTTTAAATGTTGCCAATGAGCATTTAAACCTATCACCTAGGATCCTGGTCCCCCCCCAGGCAGATGCAGACCATTGTGCCAGTATAGGCCTGCATCCCTCAGGTGGCTCCCCAGTCCCCATTGAAGTCAAAACCCTCGCTCCACACAAGTTTTCAACCATTCATTGAATTCCATGGATGCGGAGTACCCTAGCATCATCCTTGCCATAGACAGGCTGCACCTCCGAGAAGGTTACCGTACATGCTACTTGTCTAAGGCCCTCCCCAACTCCACAAACTCCTCTTGCACTGCTTTGATCCCATTCACAGCCAGGTCATTTGTCCCTAGGTGGACAATAACATCCCACTCCCTCCCTCGTGCAGCCGCTCCGTGATCCTGAGGATTCACTTCCTGTCCCTTCAAGACCTTGGGCCAGGCAGGCACTGCCCTCCCTATCCCCTTCCTCCCCTACCATATTAGTTGGATCCCCACCAGGAGTTGTTTCCTTCCCTGTGGGGTCTCGTGCCACCCTCCTGTGGGTCTCCTTTGTGGAGTTTCCCAGCATCCTCCTTGGTCTCCACTGCAGGTGCCTACCTAGAGGAACCACTCTTCATGGAACAGCATATGAATTGTGGAGGTACAGCTGGAGGGATGCACCTCTGTTCCGCCACCCTCTCCCTTCCTGAGGCCACCTTGGTCCAACCACTCCTCTTTCTTGGCAACCTCTGAGGGTAGCAGCAGTGGCCTTGGTGGTCCCTGGGTGGGGAAGATGTTTCTAGGATTGTAGATGTGTGTTCATCCACACTCTTTGGCATGTCCCTTCCACTTTAAATCTTGCGGAAGTCTTCAAGCTGGCTCCTCCCACCCACCGGGTGGTATATCTCAGCTTCACCCATTCGCCAGATCTTCCTTTCTGCTGGAAGATTCAGGTTGCCTCCCTCGTGCTACGCATTTTGTAGGCCCTGGCTCAAAAACCTTTGTTTATTCCGAAAATCCGTCTAGTTCACATTAGCAATTGCGGCTTCGATGCCTTCGATTATGGAGACAAGTCTTCCCCTGGATTTCCAGGTGCCCTGAGGGCCCAGAGATGTTAGCGCACCGATCCCGCGCCGCATCGTTTACTATCGGTGTCAGACCATGGCACCTCAAAATGCGATTGTGTCTCACTTTCCATCTAACATCCCTCGATGACCATCCGCATGGCTGAAGTTGGGAGGCTGGAGAAATGGAACCCTCGTGTGAAATCCAAATGGGCTCGGTGGGCATTTTCTCGGCTGTGGGATCCGCTGAGCAATTGGAATGCTTACAAGCATTGAAGAAGCGGCTCGAGCTGCAGAGACTACTCAGAGCTTCTTCGTTCCACTCAACCTGGGCTCCACCTTCTCGGGTTCCTTCCAGAGTGTGCCAGTCTCTCCCGACCAAGGAGAGCTCCTCGGAGCATGCATTCCTCTCGATCCCGTAAGCAGGATAAGGATCCGGGATCTTCTTCGTGCAGCCGGAGATGCTGTTGGGGTGGAAGAGATCCTGTCCCAGGAACATGTGGTCTCGACTTCAGTCGAGATTGCTTCGACCGCTGGCTTCTCGGCTTTGCCGTCTGGTCAGTCAAACAGTCGATTGATCGATGTAGAAATCGTCATCGATCCGATCGATCCTTTGTCGCCGACTCAGTCAATGATTCTCTCAATCGAACTCCAATTCTGAATTTTCCCGATGAGGAGACCTAGCCTACTGGGACTTCCATCAAGGAAGTGGTCCCGCCCTGGAAATCACTGATCCCCGTGTGTCTCCAAGCGACGAATCAGCCTGTCCGATCTCAATCGGTCTCGGCCCCCTCGACCGAGCCAAGGAAGAGCCATAAATACTATAAAGGCGATGCCATCAGTCGTCCTCCTCGGATGAGGAGGCTCCTCCGGAAACTCTGGCGGCACTACGAGGGACCTCATGTGGCAGCAGCTGATTTTGACCGGGCACAAGCCGACCCCGCTTCACCCCAGCATTACTTGGCTTTTGCCTCCTAGGCGAAGCCGACTCCTTCGAGCCGATCAAGTCAGTTCCCCACCCACGAGCCGCAAAACCTCCAGTTTGGCCTAAAGCGGTCTCTCCACCAGTGCGGTGGAACCACCACCCAAGCAGCCTGTGGAGGGCTCCTTCCAAGAAGATAGGCTGGACACTGGGCTTCCCCTCGTTTGTCAGTCACTGTCACCCCGGACACCCTCGGCAGGTCGAAGGTGACCTGGACGTCCAACCATTATATCAGGATTCCTCGGATCGGATGTGACTGCCTGCATTCTCATCCCGGGATGACGAGATCAGCTGGTGGGTTAGAGATGGAGGAAGGTCCTTCGTCTTTTCAGGGCATTCTTTGCCTCATCTCTGAGTCAAAGGATGCCCTAGAGACAGTACAGAAAAGGTGGAGTACCCTCTCACGGTCATCCTCAAGAGAGGGATACCCGATGGAGGCTTTCCTGGTGCCTTGCGGGTTCACAGAGCACACTTTGGCGAGAGCCTGATGACCTCTGTGTTCAGGCATACTGGCAGTTCTGCCGATACTGACCGACCTCCTGAGAAAGAGTCCAAGCTTTGAACCATTCAGCCAGGAAGGTCTATGCAGATTCCTCCTTGGGCCTTCATTGTAGCTACGTCTCCCATGCCCTCCTAGGGTCTTGGATGAAGTCCTCCCACATCTCCCGCGGACATGCAGACCACAGTCAGGGCTGAGCTGTTGCCAAACAGCATCTTCAGACGCCCTGGATATTGGAGATTCTTGTGCCCGTTCGATAGCAGCACGGTTGCCTCTTCACCGCAGGACTTGGCTGAGGCTCTCCTCCTTCCAGCGGATACTCAGCACAAACTAGCTGACGTGCCTTTCTAGGGACCCACCTGTTCAGCCCAGGAGCGGCTGGTCACCTTCAGCGCAATGAGCAGTCCAATGCCACCTTAGACTACACTTCTGCCAAGGGTTCTTCAGGCAAGAACCAGCAGAAGAAAAAGAAGCCTTTTCGGCATTCTTCCCCCAGCGGCTCAGCAGTCCTCTTTTCAAGGAGGACAGCAGCAGGCTCAAGCTTAGGCCCCTGGTCCAAGCCGGGCCCTCAGGCAGTTAAGGAGGCGAGGTTCGGACCTGGATCCTCCTCCTCAAGCTTGCTCAGTGATGGGGTGGGGCTGCCAGCCCTCTCCTGTCACTCCAGTTCTGGGTCCTCCCATGGGGAGCCAGCTCATCACTTCCCTTTCCACCTGGTCCTCTGTTACTTCGGACAGGTGGGTTCTTGAAGTGGTTGGTGAGACTGCCTCTGGAATTCAGAAGTACCTTCCAAGCTGAGTCCGCCCCTCGGGAGGAAAGAGTATCCCTCAGACTTAGTCGGCTCTCTGAGGACGATGTCGTCAACTCCTCCTCAAGGAGGCTGTAGCTCAGTGGCAGATCATCCAGCAGACCCAGGCTTTGTCTCCAGGTACTTCCTGGTGCCCAAGCGGATTGGGGGCTGGTGCACCATTCTAGATCTGCACGACCTGAATCAATATCTCAGGTCATGCACCTTTCAGATGGTCACTCTGTCCCAGATCATACCATCCTTGGAGCGAAACATGTGGTTCTGTTCACTGGATCTGCAGGATCGTTCTTCTCGTCCCAATCCATCTGTCCCATCAGCGGTTCCTGCACTTCTGGGTGAGAGGGATCCTGTATGAGTTCTGAGCCATGCTGTTCAGCCTGTCATGAGCCCCACAGGTCTTCATTAAATGCATTGCAGTGGTGGCGGCCCATCTCAAATGTCGGGTCAAGGTTTATCCTTACCACAATGACTGGCTCCTAGCAGGTTCCACCCAACAGGAGGTGGAGAGGTCCAAGGACATGGCTCTTCAGACCTGCTCCCAACTCGGCCTCCTGATCAGCGACCAAGTCGGAACTTGTGCCTTCTCAGGTGATGGGCTTCATTGGGGCAGATCTCGACTCTTGTTAAGCCAGAGCTCGGCTCCCGGCAGACAGGGCAGAGGTTCTTTCCTCCTTTGCCCAATCATTTCTGGTTGGGCAATTGCGCCCAACCTGGGACTCTCGCCTTCTGGGTTACATGGTGGCGTGCACCTCAGTGGTCCGTTAGGCCCAGTTGCACGTCGCGCCCCCATCCAATGGGAGGGCCGCCCAGTGGACTCAGCGCCATGGTCATTTCGACCAGCTGATCACTGTAACCCAGAAGATGTAAACGCTTCTCCACTGGTGGACCACACCAGACTGGTTGCAGGAAGGATCCCATTTGTCCGCCCTAGAGCCAACAGTTGTCCTTATGACCGATGCCTCTCTCATGAGCTGGGGAGCCCACATAGGAACAAAAGGGCTCACGGCTCTGGACCTCAAGCAGTCCTGATGCCACATCAACCTGTTGGAGCTCAGAACAGTCAGACTGGCACTGTCAGCTCGGCTCCTCAGCTCCAGGGTCAAGTGGTTCAAGTCCAGTCGGACAATACCACGACCATGTACTACTCCTCAACAAACAGGGCGGCATGCACTTCCGCCTGCTTTTTGCGGGAGGTGCTCCACATCTGGACCCTTGTGAGCAAATTGGAGGCAGATCTCCTAGCCATCCATGTGGCAGGAGCCTCAAACCATCTGGCAGAAGCTCTCAGCCGCTTAGGCGAGACATCCACAAGTGGTCTCTCCATCGAGAGGTAGCTTATCAGCCTGCAAACCGATGGTGGACCTTTTTTCCTCCAGGGACAACACCAAGATGAGGCTGGTCCATGCCCGCCTCAGCAGCAGGGCTCACTACAGGGGATGCCTTCTTGAGGCTGTGGACCCCAAGCTCCTCTATGCCTTCTCTCCATTTCCCTTAATCCACAAGGTGCTCCTCAAGGTAAGGAGGGACAAGGCAAAGATGATCCTAGTAGCCCCAAACTGGCTGCACCAGTTCTGGTATCCAGATCTCCTCAGCCTCATCTGCAGGCCCCAGAGTGGCTTCCAGCATGCCAGGACCTGATATCTCTCAATCAGGGAAGGTATTCCATCTAGACCTTCAATCCCTGCACCTCACAGCCTGGTACCTGGCTAGGCATCCAGAAAGTATCGACCTGGAAATGTTACACCTTCAAATGGAAAAGGTTTTCCATTTGGTGTTGAAACAAGGGCCTGGACCCTTTGTCTTGTCCAGTGGCTAACATTCTTGACTACCTTTGGTCTCTCTCAAAGGGGTCTGCAGTCATCGACCCTTAGGGTGCACCTGGCAGCCATCTCTGCTTACCGGTGAGAGCCGATCAGCTAACGTTGATGCAGGAGACAGTGGTGGGAGCTTTTCAAAGGCCTGGATCACATATCCCCTCCAGTCGTGAACCTCCACCTCCATGGGATCTTCTGCTGGTACTGGCAAAGCTCATGGGCAAGCCATTCAAACCGATGCCAAGTGTGCCTTGTCACATTTGTCGGAAGACTGCCTTCCTGGTGGCTATCACATCTGTCAGAAGGACGGGAAGCTCCAGGCACTTTCAGTGGACTCCGTTTATCTGGTCTTCCACAAGGACAAGGCTGTTCCCTTCCCACCGAGATTCCTTCGAAAGTGGTGTCAGAGTTTCACCTTAACCAGGTGTTAACTCTGCCAGTGTACTACCCCAACTACACCTCGGACGGAATACAGGCTCCATACTTTGGACCTGAGATGTGCTCTCTCCTATCATAAGGAAGGGACGGTGGAAATTTGGGAGAGGTTCGCCAGCTGTTTGTCACCTACGCTGAAGCTACTTCTGGCAGACCTGCAGCAAAGCGGACAATTGCAAGATGGATTACATCATGCATAGGTCTGTGTTATGAGTTGGCGGGCAAAGAGCCTCCCAGAGAGATAGAGCTCATTCTACCCACCATACCGCTGCATCGGTGGCTGCTTCCAGGACATCCCTATCCAGGAAATCTGCTAGGCTGCTACCTGGAAGTCAGCAAACACCTTCATCACCCACTACCACATCGACCTTGAGTCATGCCAGAATGCTGGTTTTGGGGGCTTCAGTTCTCCAATCTCGTTCCCTAAGTAGGAGGTGTGCGCCTTGCCTCCTCCCCACGGAGAACTGCTAGAGTCTGCCAAAGAGTGTGGATGAACAACATATCACAATCCTAGAAAAACAGGTTACTCACCTGTAACAGTAGTTGTAGTGGTATATGTTGTTCATCACACGGATTCACTAACTCCCTGCTACGGCACACAAACCTGGCTTCCAGCGGGCTAAGATCTGGCGCCGTGGGGCATAACTGAGGTATATACCATGTGGGTGGAGGAGCCAGCTTGAAGACTTATGGCAAGATTTAAAGTGAAAGGGACATGCCAAAAGTGTGGATGAACAACATATACCACTCCTAGAACTACTGTTACAGGTGAGTAACCTGTTTTTCCAGGTACTCAACTAGCTGGTTGACACCGATTCTATAGCCTTTGAGAGAGGCGGGAGAATGGAGATAGGTCTGTAGTTTCTAGATAAGGCACGATCACTGCTCTTTGTATGGGAGTTACTACAGCAACTTTCCACCTTTGGGGAATTTGGAGTGCCTGAGTGACAAGTTAATGATATAGTAGGGGATTCAGGATTTCTTCTAGAATAAGGCCACCGGTTTAAGATCTAGGGTATCACCGCTGAATCTACCTTTATCTAGCACCTTGACAGGTATTTCCGGTTTCCCAGTAGTGATGGCATTGAAATAAAAACTGGGTGCTCCAAGGGCTGTATGGGTTTACCTGAGGTGGTGTGGGAGAAGTCTGTGGGAGAACACCACAAAGATCAGTAAAGCTTTATTAAATGATTTGGCTGTGGTTTTAGGGTCTGAGGTGGGGGTTCCTTCAATATTTAGCATAGTGGGGGTAGATCTGGGCTCTTTTCGGTGACCTCTTTAAGGTTGCTCCAGCATTTTCTGCCGTCCTCCAGTTCTGGGCCAAGGCTTCCTTGAAGTATAGGTTTTAGCTGTGCAGGTGTTCCTGACCCTTTTGTAATTCTGAATGTCTGACTGCTTACAAGAGGCCCTAGATACATGCCAGAGATGGTCCCTGTATTTCATGAGCTCAGTAATGTCAGGGGATAGCCATGGGTTAAAGTGGCCTTTGGTTTTGCTTTTGAAGGGTGTGTGTTTGCATGAGCAGCATTGAAAAGGTACATGAAATGGTCAAGTGCATAGTCAACATCACTGGCCCCAAACACAACTGACCAATCTGTGCTTGGAGATCATCTTTCAGGAGGACAAGGTGCCCCCATAAGGACCCTATTAGTTATGGTTCTTGGTTGGGGTTTAGTGAACTTATTGGACCAGCAGAACCAGACTGAAGTGATCGCTGATAGCATCGGTAGAACAGAGGCTTTGGATATATGCTCTGGGCGGTTTGTGAGTACCAGTCAAGCAGAGTACACGTGCCTGTCCTGTAGTTAGTTCTTGTGGGGGTCTCGATAAGCAGCTTGAAGTGGGCTGCAAGAATTGCAACTTTAAAGTGATTAGTCTCAGTGGCGAGCCAATTGACATTGCAGTCACCAAGGAATATGACCTCCGTATTTAGGCTCAGATTTCCTAGGCAGTTTAGGACTGCGTCCCAGGCCTTGAACAGAGTGCCTAGGCGGGATGTAAATGGATAGAAGGGTAATGTTTTATTGTGGGCACCAAGAAGCATCTTAATGGCTAAGGCCTGAGTATTGTGCCCTAAGTTGGATAGCATCAGGCAAAACCCTGCTGGTTGTCCCTTAGATAGATCACACAACCCCTCCTCGTTTGGACACCTCTCTTGTCTGAAAACCTTGTAGCCAGGGATGTGGATAGCTGCATCAGGGATTTTAGGGAAAGCCACGTTTCAACTCGGACTGCACATAAGGGTTATGTTGGATGACCCAGGCCTGTAGGTTGTCCAGCTTGGCAACAAATCTGCAGATGTTGATAGATGCAAAGGTAAGCATGCCAGCTTTCTTTTGGCACGTGTCTGCATTGTGAGGGGGACCAGGTTGTGGTGAATATTGCCTGAGAGGAGCAGCAGCAGCAAGGCAAGTCTCGCAGATAGCTTTTACAATTTTTATACTGATTTTGCTGCAGCCTATTTGATGTGCCCCTCATTTTGCGTTTATCCACCTGCATCACAAATCTAAGATGGGGTGATAGAGGGGCAACCAGATGTGTCAGTGGGCAAGGCTGCTTCATCCTGCTTGTTGTGGCCTGGGAAATAAAAAGCCGAACAACGAGGTAATGGTGCAGTATGGATTGAGGGGATTATTATCCATTTTGGGGGTAGGTATCAGTGGTCCATCATGTAATGTTCCTTTAAGTAACAGAAATGAAAGAAACAAGAGACATGATGGCGGGAACCAGGTGGTGTAGGCATTGCGGCGTCTGTGAGTTCGGCCACAGTATTGTGATGTGAGAGTGTACAAGTGCAGGAGTTAGGAAGAATACAGTTAGAGGAAGATCCAATTTCAAATGGCAAAAGCAGGTTGGTCACAGACTGAATTTTGGGGCGAGGCGTCCTCCCATGATGTCCCTAGAGGAGAGACCTACAAGGGCAGGCACCAGTCGTGAGAGGGAGATGGGGTGTACAGGGGTACAGTGGGGAGGAGGAGTATTTAATACAGGCTGGGGTGGGGAGGGCAGGTGGGAAAAATAAGTAGATTAGAGACTAGCTAGAGGGTAGAGAAAGCGCTGAGAAACAGCGCTGCTGGAACTGTCCAGTACAGACATCAAACTTCTGTCCAAAGCACTGGTCCCTCTTTCGTCAGGTGAACATTGGCACTCTTGCAGAGTCACTTGTCCCAGAAGCCCCTAATCCTCCTCATATTGGTTCCCCATCCTGACACCATCCTTTCAACCACCCATTAAACTCCTCAGTCTCTTCCTTCCTTACTCTGTCGCTTCCATTCCCTCTATTCAACATAGTGAGGACCTCAGAAAAAGCCAGAAACCGAAAATGCACCCTTAATCTTTCCCCAGCCTGTGAAAATTTACTTCACTGTCTCCACAGGCTGGTTTGCCAGATCGTTGGTACCCAAGTGTACCATCACCCCAGCTCCCTCCTTCTCCCAATCCTCCCTATCCTATCTAAATCCTGAATAGGTGATGCACCAGGAAGGCACCTGAAATTCCTCCTCTTCCCTCTCCCACCTACCACCTCTCTTCTCCCCTAATCTTTGGGTCCCCAATCACTAAGACTCTCCTTGCTAATTTCCTCCTACCGCCTCTCCAGGTGCCACCACATCATCCTGCCCATGTCTCCCAAATGGCTGAGTCCCCCACCCCCGATGGAGTAGAGTACCTGGAGTTTCCTTCAGGGATGCAAAGCAATTTGCTGCCTGGATGGTGTGAGATTGATCAAACCCTTGTGTCTACCACTGCCACCATTCCCCCTTCCCTTCCCCACCACCCTGGGCCAGTGGACATTTGGGGAGGAGCAGTGCATGAACCCAGCTGAGCCAGTGCTGCAGCTGAGGTATCTCATCTCTTTCTGCTGCCAGCTGAGTGTGGAGCTCTACAAAGTCCTGCAGATGGGGAGCGCCCCCTCCTCCAAAGCGTAACAGAGGAGAAGAGCACCTGACAATCCCCACAGCTGACGTGCCCCATCCTCCAAAGCGTAACCGTGGAGAACAGCTCAACAGTCCCCACAACTACCTCACCACTGTACCTCATCTCCATACTGATCATGCTAACTCTAGACTGTTGTCAGTAACTTGCTTTCCTCTATCTACCTGGTACCCTTAGACTACAACCAAAAAGCTACCACCTTATATATGTGGAAATGCTCTACACCTCCTTACTCCGGATGAAGAGAGAGGTAAAGGGTCCTACTCAATGCCATGTGTGCACAACCTCAGGAGTGTAAACTATTACCAAAAACAACTTACTAGAAAGTGAGGAGGTTAGCACTACTCAGAAGAAGCTGCAGACCCTCGGTCTCACTACAAAGATATTTTATTGTCGCAATAAAACACATATCACTACAGTAGTGATAATAATTGCAGTGCATAGTGCAGAACACAAAAAGCAAGGAGCAGCTCACCTACTATAAACTGCTAAGGCTGTCATGGAATGGTATCCAAGGCAAGTCGCTACGAGTATACAACAGACTTACTGTGAATAACAAAACAGCAGGAACAATCTTGAGCAATAATTGGCTTTGCTGAAGTCGGGAGGCTCAGCTGCTGCAGAGTTGAAGTTTACCAATACAAAGTCCAACATCCAGGCCTATGTGGCCAGAAAATAAAACGAAATGCCAAAATGCCCATGGATATGCTGGAGGTAAATTTGCAGGGGAGCTGACACGCAGGCCTGGATGTTGGACACTGGATTGGTAAACTTCAACCCTGCAGCAGCTGGCTTCTCCAACTTAGCAAAAGTCAGTTATTGCCATGTGATTGATACTGCTGTTTTTGTTATTCACAGAAAGTCTGTTGTTTACCCTTACCGACTTGCCTTTAGACGCCATTCCACAGATACATAGCCTTACTTACCAGTTTATAGTGGATGAACTGCATTCCTTGCTTTTGTGTTCTGCACTATGCACTGTAATTATTATCACTGTCATAGTGACATATGTTTTAATTGCTGACAATAAAATATCTTTTGTAGAGACAGAGGGTCTGCAGTTTCTTTGAGTAGTGCACCCACCTCACTTAGTGAGTTGTTGTTTTTGACCTCCCTTATTCCCTTAGCCTTGCTTACCCCTTAACATATCCATAATGTACAAAGATATAAATATCTGTTTCACTTGTATCAAATCTTACTGTAATTCAAATCTCAGTATTCTAGAACTCAGTGGGCTGCTACTTCAGATGTCCTATTGGAACCAGAACACTTGCCAGGAAAGCTGTTTCTTAGCAACAGCCAGAGTCTGACAAAAAATGCCATCAAAGCAACGAAAACTCCACAGCCCGAAAGCCCGCCAGACAGTGACAAACAAAATCACAGTACCAAATAATTAAGAGGCCAACACACAGCAGCAAGCCATCAGGTCCTGGTCACAAAACAGACCCACAAAAAGGCACACAATTGCCAAACTATATAAATGAAATTACATTTACGCTTAGAGGTGATTCACACAGAACAAATGCGGTGACTATCCTGCTCCCAGCCAACATCAGACACACAAATCCCACACCTTCATGTAGGCAACAGTTCCTTCCTTCTCAATTCACCAGCTATACACAAGAGCAAATATTTAAAATTAGAAAAAATATGGACAAATTTCACTTGGCTATGGGGCTCCACAGAAACACAGCCACTCTGCTGCTTCCAGCATTCTAGCAAGTGGAGTTGTTAGTGCTGACTGTTCCCCTTCAAACAGAATTCCTTACATCAGTTAGCCACTCAGTTTTGCTCTCTGAACTGGGTTCCTGCGTATTCTGCCAGTATTACTCATGACTGAATCCCAAGCTAACAAAATGAAGAAAAGTACAAAATATTCAGCCACAGTACCACCTGGCCATCTGATCACACTGCCTGAGCAGAACTCAGTGTCTCTCTTTAATTTTGCCTAGGTCATTTGGTGGTTGAACCTCAGCACAATTGGACTCTATGCTCTCATGGCGTCTTGGCTTCCGTGTACATCCAGCGAGGAACTCTGGCATTGAAAAGGCCAAAGGTAAGGACAATTGTCTCATAGTGTGCTTGCACTGATTAATATTCAGAGAGAAGCCCGTGTTGGAAACAGTCCATGATGTGGAGTTTCTCTCCTGGTTAAATCAATTTTAAATCATAAAATAAATAGTACAGAAAATATTCCTTCCGTTATAGAGCGAGGCGCTCCCGGCCAATCAAGACACTCCTTTCCTCTGCACTTGAGACACACTTATTCTGTGCAGTGTCTCATGCAGTTGCCCTGAAATGGACATGTTCAGGTAAGGTTTTTTTTTTTTTTTTTTTTTAATTATAGTGAATGGTTAGGGCTTATTGTGCAGGGAATTTAAGCAGTCTCAAACCCCTTGTTGTGCACGTTCTAAAGTTATTGTACACGCTCTAAAGTTGTGTGCATTCTAAAACCTTATTGTTCATGTTCTGTCATTAACTGCAGCTGCAATTCCCTCACACTGACTCCCTCTGCCTAATTTCACTTCTCTGCACACTGCACCTCAGTGTTACAGTAACCACGGTTTAAAAAAAAAGCGTCAGCCATGTTTCTTTTCTTTTTTTTAAACCATGCATTATAATAAATAAAATATGGGTTGCCCATACACAGCTTGCTGTGTTTCCATCATGAGGTTGAGATACCAGCATGGACCTTCGAGCTTTGCTTTCGAGGTCCATATGCTGGTATCTCAACCCCATGATGTAAACAGGCTTGCTGCGTATGCTCGCCCATACTTATTCCTTATATTATTTATTTATTTTAATTCTTTGATAACCAGGTAGAAGCCCACGAGGCACAAGTGCCTGTTTTCAGTTGCGACCTGGGAGCACTGGGGTGGTTAATGACTTGCCCAGAGTCACACAGTAGGTAGGTGGAGGTTGTGGGAATCAAACCCAGGTCTGCTGGATGTACCAAGTTCATTCACAGCTCATTACTCTAACCTCTAGGCTATAATGATCGAAGCTTGATCAATAATGTATTAATACCACCACTGAGATCCACGCTTACTGTTGTGAAGAGTGGTCTCACTTACACTCTTAGGGTATTAGAACCGCTCACTTTCGGTTTGCTGTTCTCATACCCTAACAATGCACATGAGACCACTCTTACAACGCTAAGAGTAGTCTTGGCGTATTGACATGTAACACGGAAACCTCGAGATCTTACAACTGCCTTGTTTGTGTATGGTTGCTCATACACAGTCTTTTATAGTGTATGGCAACCTTAATCAGCACTCCGTGATCCCCAAACCAGTCTACAAGTAAAAAATAAAGGCTTGCGCCGGGATCTGTAACGGCGCGCTGACTTCAGCGTCACTGTGGGCCACTCAATTGCGCATGCTTGAATGCATTCGATCTTGTGCTGCACGGAGGCGTACTCGGTGCAGCACAACAAGATCGCGTTCGCACGAGTGTAGCACAACAACGCTGTTCCAGGCATGGATTTCCATGCGGAACAGCGTGCCCACCTACACTATAACATGATTCCAGTACAAAACTGCATCATCTCCACTCTGAGATATTGCCTCGGAGTTCAGTACGGTGCTTTGGAATCAGAACTCCATTCAAATGTTGCTGTGTGTTAATGCTTCCTCTAGTGTCCTAACATCAGATTTGTTTTCCCGCTGAAGAGAGCGGTCACCTCGGCCCCTTAGTTCATTGACTGTAATGCGCGTTATTATTTTATTATTCATAAAACTGCTAAAATTTTTCTATTTGGTTCTGATATTTACATTAGTTCCATAAGTTGTCTTTTTTTTAATTATTTTTTCCAGTTGGGGCGGGCTTCCCTAGCTCTGCAAGCGGGCTCCACCTGTCTCCCAGTGACCTGCCCCTCATACGCATGGAGCCCCGAAGGAGCCGCCATAAGCCGGAACTGTTGTAGCCAGAGAGGACAGGCACCAGGCGGCTCATAGGGGAGCCAGCATTTTCTGTGATTGCTCCCTCCGGGCCGAGTGTGTGCAATAGCGTAAGCTGAGGGAGGAACCGCACACACTTCCATGTGCATCTCCTCAATCGTCTGCACAGCTCCCCAATGCTCTCACATGGTGCCTTGCTCCCCAGCCTCTGCCAGGGGCAGCCAGGTGCCGGTGCTGCGTCCCCCTCCCTGGAAAGGAGGCAGTCCTCTGGACACTCAATCTCTCCCTCCTCTGCCAACCCCGGTGGCCTGTGCCGTTGCAGAACACGGGTACCCGGCACGGCACAAGGTGTGGCATCCAGCTTCTCAACCCTCGCGCCACTGGCCGGCGATAAGCTATCTTATTAAATTCATAATATTTGCAGTATTCTGTTCTTGATTGGTTCTTGGAACTGGAGAATTGCCTTACTTGGCAGTTTCTGCTTTAACACGGTAACACTTATTTTCTTTTTTTTTTTTTTAAACTTTATTTTTCTTGATAAAAAGTAACATGTTCACATACTATTTAGGGTACAAAGATAATTGCATATTTCATACAATAAAGTGCCAGAAAAGAAATATACATAGTGATGGAGATCTGAGTTTGACACATGACTATAGGCTAATCATCAATAATAAGAGCATGAAAAGGTAATCTAATACAACAGTCAACCAAGACAGGCAATACTTTCCTTTTGTCACTAGAGCCTTGCTTATTGGACCAGACTCCTCATCCCGGGTTCCCAATTTTTCCCGGATAAACCAAGAAACCTCATGGAACAAATGAGGGCTCTCATGCTGAACTGTAAAAAAACCATAACCGCCATCAAATTTTGAACTGGAAACCCTACCATTAGGAGTAGCTATCAAACATTCCAGTGGTAGAGCTCTGCCATCGTTTGTGCCAGTCATTTATGGGCGGGTCTAGGTTGCCTCCACCAGCGAGTGATTACCTTTTGGCGACCAAAAGATAAGTAAATAAGAAGCGAACCCTTGTAGTAATCTATAACCGCAGGAGGAAAGATAGAAGCAGTAACTCTGGGTGAAATAGCTCCCCAAATAATTGTATTAAGGCATCGGCAATTTCCTGCCAAAAGAGTCTCAGTTTTGGGCATGACCAAAATATGTGTACATGATTAGCCATCTAGTCTCCATGAGTCTCCAACAGTGTTTAACTGAGCCTGAGAGGAATTTTTACATGTTTAGCTGGTGTGTTACAATATGAACATATGAATGTGCCAGCAGAAACGGGGCCTTCTGGTCTATCTAAGTTCTGCTGTGTGGCAGCTAGCACTCCTAGCTTGCAGCTGCCCCACCCTCCCCTTTGTCATCCCAATGCCACCCCCCACCTTCCCCACCCTCACTCTCCTGTTCCCTGTCCCATGCCCTTTTAAGCTGTTCACTGGTTTACATGATACCACCCATTCTGGTAGTGCATTCCATTTTGCTACCACCCTCTCTGAAATAGTGTCTCCTCATTTCCTCTAAATCTTTCCCCTCTATTCTTAGCCCATGCCCCTGGTGTCCCTCCCCTCCTTAGCTTGAAGACCCGTCTGCCCCATCCTACTGATTCCCTCAGATACTTGAATGTCTCTATCATGTCCCCCTGTCTCTACCGTCCTCCAGGGTGTACATATTCAGGTCTCCCAGTCTGCTCTTAGTCTCTCCCTCCATTCCACATATCATCTTTGTTGCCCTCCTCTGCCCTCCTCCAGTAGCCTGATATCATGCTTTAGGTATGGCCTCCAAAACTGCACACGATACTCTGAGTTTAGCCTTACCAGCGACCTGTGGGGGGCAAGATCCTCTCTTTGCTAGACAAAAAAAACCCTCACTATACCCCAGCATTTTGTTCGCTTTTGCAGCGTTGTCCTGCACTGGGCATGTTGTTTATGGTCCCTGTTATCATTACCCCTAGGTCCTTCTCCTCCTCCGTGATCCCCAGCAATCCCCCAGCCAGTATTCTCTCCTGACCACTCCTCTAGCTTGCTAGGTCCCCCTACAGTTGCTTCCATCCCTCCCTCCATCCACCACTGCTCCTATTTTGGCGTTATCAGTGAACAAACTTACCTTGCTCACCATCCCATGTGCAATGTCTGATATGAAGAACCAAATAATACTGGCCCCAGCACAGAGCCCTGTGGCACCCCACTCATCACGGACCTTGGGTCAGAGCTCCCTCTCACCACCACCGTTGCAGCCTCCCTCAGCCAGCTTATAATCCATCATTTTGTCCCTACCCCTACACTAGTTAGCTTCCCCAAGCCGCCCATGAGGCACAGAATCAAGGCCAAGTAAAGAACATCCACCACATGACCCTTATCCAGCTCACCTGTCACCCAGTCATAATGTTGTATCAAGCTGGTTTGACAAGACTTCCCTGAAACAAACCCATGTTGCCTCACATCCTGGAGGCCATTGTCCTCCAGGCAGAGACCAGTCTTCCTTTAGTATTGTTTTCATGAGTTTGCACACTATGGAGATGAGATTTACGGATGATAATTACCGGTTCATCCCTTGGCCCGCTCTTGTGCAGTGGTACTACATGTGCCATCCTCCAATCCAGTGGCACACATCCGACTCCAGTGAGTGATGTACAGATCGCCAGTGGCTCCGCCAACACCCTGCAATCTCCCTCAGCACCCTGGGGTGGATACCATCTGCCCTGGCGCCTTGTCTACCTTCAGTGCCCTCAGTCCCTCTAGGACTCTACTTGCCTCAATTCTTCCATTTGTCGCCTCCTGTCCCCACCCTCCCAGCCTATGATGGTAGCAGTACCCCCTTTCTTCCGTGAACACTGAGCAAAAGTATTCATTCAGTGCTTCTGCCTGTTCCTCCCCTTACCTCCTCCCCACCCTTTTATCCTCACTATTGTCTCCTTGCACTTCCTTTTCTCCCTGATGTATCTGAAAAGTCTTTCTCCCCATTAATTCCCTGCACTAATCTCAGCTCCCTCTGGGCCTTGGCTTCTCTCACTTTTCTGGTCACCTCCTGGACCATCTTGATTGCTCCCTGTCCTCCTATACCTCTGGTGCGCCACTCGTTTGCCCTCACCACCTCCACAACCTCGCTGTTTAACCAGCATGGTTTTCTTGCTCTGACCCTCTTACTCTGTGTCTTGGTGCAGGCTTCTGTTGCCTCTGTAACCCCTATTTAATAATATCCCATTTCTGCTCCATGTCCATCTCCTGCTTTATGCCCTCAGTTTCCCTTTCAGTACTTCCTGCATCCTTCCAAAGTCTGCCTCCTGAAGTTTACCACCGAGTAACTGATTTCTCTGGCTCCCACATGCCAATATTAACCCACACCGTTGGGATCGCTAGCTCGACTAGTGGGTCCTCAACTTATTTCCCTTACTGCCTCCCATTTGACAATACCAGATCTAAAGTGTTCTTTACCTAGTAGGTACACTAACCAACTGTGTCAGGAGACCCTCTGGATCGCATCCAAGAGCACTTGCTCCCTAGCACCAGAATGCTCTAGTCAACCCCTGGCAAGTTGAAATCCCCACGATGACCACCTTCCCTTTTCTATATACCTTTATAATTTGTCCCGCTAATTCCCTGTCAAGCTTCTCAGACTGGGACATAGCCTGTATACCACCCAAACCTCAGTATCTTCCTGGACATAAAGTCTCCACCACTCATTCACACTAATGGGATCTCGCTGGAGGCGCTCAGACCCAGCGGAACAAACTTTTCAAGAGGTCAGCGCCAGAGATGGGGCTGCGAGCAACACAGCGATCCGTGGCTCGTGCAGTAAAGACTACCTCAGCGTTGACCCTCCAACCACCTCAGTTCCTTTTTCCCGCTGTCGAGTGCACTTCAGTGATGACGTCCGTCACCTCATCGGGAGTCAAACTTCAAACCAGCATAGTTTTCAGTTTATTGTTTTGTAATTATCTTGAAGTACCGAGTAGATTTAATTTTATTGATTAATAAAAGTCCTCAACCCTTCATTGGCGAGTCTGCCATGAGCAGGTCAGGTGGTGGGAGACTTCGTGTAAGCTGTTCAGTCAGCCAGGCTGGGTCCGGTCCTCTGCCCTCCCTGGAGGTGGGTCTGACAACAGACGGTCCAGTGCTCAGGAGATGGTGGTCCTCCTGAAAGCATAAAGGAAATGGTCTCATTGCGGCACCGTTCAGCCTCGAGTTCTTCTTGGCGCATAAATTAGAGAAGAAGAAGGCATCACTGGAGTCACCTTCAATGGTATGTCTGCGTTGGCGGTCATTGGGGCTAAGCACTGGTCTCTTTCTCTCTCGGAGTCGCCAGTTTCTGGCTCAGTGACTGACCTCTTGACACTGGAGCCTGTCCCCACCTACTGGATGAACCTTTGATGAGCAGTTTCACCAGTGGGCTGCTCTTATGGAGCAGTGGGCTCGGAGGTTGGTCCAGCTGCCTGGCCCAGGCACTCGAGAGCCTTGAGCTTCGAGGGACGGGTAGGGCGGCTGGACCTTCCCTAGTCCGTGGCACCTTCTTCGGTGTCGTCGACTCCATGCTCAGGTGTTTTCCCCCCTCCACATGGTTGCGGCATAGGGGTCACACTGATGCTTCCATCTCCTGTTAATTTTGAACCTTGGGACACTCTTGGAGCGGTCCATGACACCAGGGCTCTGTCGGTGCCATCCATTGGCTCCGTGCCAGGGAACTCTGTCGGCACTGTGGCTTTTGTCGGTGCCGTGCACTGGGCTGTTTCGATGGCGCCAACTTCCTTGGGTTTGGCGCCATGTTCTTCATCAACGCTGATGCTTGGTGTGGTGCCGTCCAGCCTCCAGGGCTTGTCGACTCAATTCTTTCCTCTTCTAATATCCATTCTGATTTTCACGCCTTTCCTGTCCATACAGTCCCCTGGACTGTCAGGAGATGATTTTGAGCCTGACCCAGATCTTCATCTGGGTGATGATGTTGAAGGAGCAAGGGTTAATCCTGCTGCAGAGCCTGTGGTCGAAGACCTTTCCTTTAAGTCTCTGCTGAAAATTTAAATTCCACTCTTTCTCTCCAGACTACAGAAATCGATCCTGGGAAGCTTTTAAGACTCCAATACCTACATGTCCCGGAGATCCCTATGGATTTAACTCCTCTGGTACAAACATCTTTTGAGACCCTTTCTCAGATGGTATGGAACAATCCTGCTCTCATCCCTTCTGTAGCTGAGTCCATAGATAGGAAGTATGCTGCTCCGAGGATCGACCCATTTTGGCCTCATGAGCTTTGCTGATCCTGTTGTAGTCTTAGCAGAGGATGACAAGACCATCCTCCCTCAGGCATCTACAGCCCGCCTATCAATAAAGAATTTCATAAGATAGACACCTTAGGTAAGAGAGTCTTTGCTGCCTCCACCTGGGTATACATACTGCCAGCTACCAGGGCTATTTTCTCAATATGAGTATGTACTTTGGCATTCGCTCAAGCAAATGGTAGAAGCTCTGCCTGAGTTGAAACTAATTCAGAGCTACTTCACACCATAACCAGGGCATGAGTCCAATAACCAACAGGTTAAAGCTGCAATGGACGCTTCGATATTTTTCTCGGCGGTCGGGCATTTTGTACCATGTGACTCTTGGCTACGTGCTTCAAGCAGCGAATGATGCCCAGCAGCAGGTCATGGTCTTACCCTTCGACGGTATGTATCTGTTCAGATCCTAGGTGGAACAAGCTCTCGAGGCCACACAGAAGACTAGGTCAGCCATTGACAGCTCGACCCACACCTCTCGGGGTGGGGTGCCAATAAGCGTCAATTTCACAACAGTCAGTCCTTTCGGGCAAAGGCGAGGGGGCTTTAAAAAAGCCATACTCCACAGCCACAAAAGAAAACGGGCAGAAGAAGGCACAAGGCCCAAAGCGCCCAGTGCCATTTCTGAGTTCTTGGCCCAGGTCCCACCTCAACTGTCCGAGGGGGACTCTTCCTCAGTGGTTGGGGGCGTCTGACTCAGTTCTCGACCGGTGAAAGTCTATAACATCAGACAAATGGGCCCTCTGGATAACCGAGGTAGTGACCGCTCAGTCTTTCAGATTCCCCTCCCCGCCCCGGATCATCCCCAAGCGACAGCCCAGGCTGTCGGCAGTACAATCGAGACCTTCTTGCTTCCGAGGTGCAAGGCCCAGAACAACAGGGCAGTAAAAGTAGTTCCACTGGACCAATAAAACATAGGTTTCTCTCCATTACTTTCTAGTTCCAAAGAAAACTGGAGGCATGCCACATTCTGGATCTCAGAAAGTTAAACAAATTCTTTCACAAGATATCTCTAGGTACCTTCTACCTTTGATTCATCAACACGATTGGCTAGCCTCCCTGGACATGCAGGATGCCTACCAACACATTCTTATACACCAAAGCACCACAAATACCTGAGGTTTGTAGTGTTGGGTCAACATTATCAGTTCAGTGTCCTGCCTTTGTGCTATCCTCGTGACATGATTTTTTACAAAGTGTTGTGCAATTCTTGCAGCGCATCTCAGAAAATTGGTTCTAATGTGTTTCCATATCTGGACGACTGGCTTCTAGCAAGCCCTTCCAGGCAGGGAACTCTGACGCTCATAGTCAAGGCTTCAGACTTCCTCACTTCCATGGGAGTCCTACAAATAGCAACAAATTGTAGTTGCAGCCCTCCCATAAACTCCTTTTCATAGGAATTCTTCTGGATACCTCTTGTGCAGCTTTTCTCTCAGAGGATAGAAGGGCGATATCCTACAGATGGCCAGATACATCAGTGAAAACAGCTCGGTTCGAGCTATCTCGATGCTAGCGGATGCTGGGTCTCATGGTATCCTCAGTGTTCACTGTACCCCTATGCGTCTCCACATGAGAAGCTCTCAGTGGATGCTCAGTACTCAGTGGTCCCCAACCACTCACCCTCAGTCCTTTCCATTAAGGTGACAGAACCTCTAAAGAGGTCACTTACCTGGTGATGCAAGGGACAACCTTCTGGAATGGTATTCTTTGCTCCTCTGGATCATCAGATCTCCATTACCACCACGGCGTCCCTGATGGGGTGGGAGCTCAATGCCAGAATCTCACACCCAAAGATGCGTGGACTCGGGGCAGTCCCATCTTCACATAAATGTCACGAGTAGAGCCATCCTCTATGCAGTCCAGGCCTTGAAGGACATACTCTGTCGGAAGAACATTCTCCTTCAAGCGGACAACAAAGTAGTGATGTATTACATCAACAAACAGGGTGGTGCACACTTTTACCCATTATGCAGGGAAGCTATGAGAGTGTGGGAATGGTGCCTGGGCACTAGGCTCTAATCCATGCAGTTTACCTACCAGGCATGCAGAAGGAACTGGCAGACCGTCTCAGCAGAGCAGAGACAGATCCTCACAGTGGTCTCTCCACTCAACATAGCTCAGTCACTCTTCAAAGAGTGGGGAACTCCAGACCTGGACTTTTGGATCCCCACTCAGCATAAAACTCCTTCTCTTCTGCTCCAGAAATCCAGGACCTGGCATTTTCTGACAGGATGCATTCAGGCTGCAGTGGACAAAATGCTTTCTCTACATCTTTCCTCCTCTTCTTCTAATTCAGAGGGTACTTTTCAAATTCGAGTCTCCGGGAGACAGAATGATTCTCATTGCTCCCTTCTGGCTTGACAGATATGGTTCCCGCTGCTGAGCAGTCTGCGGCAACCTTCCGAAGGCACTTTCCCTTCAGACAAACCTTCTGACCCAGGGCCCGTGGTCCATCTCAATCTGAAGGTGCTTCACCTTCACGCTTGGCTCCTGTTGAGATAGAGGTGAATAGGTTCAATGTTTCCCATAGGGTTTCAGATATTCTCTTGGCTGCATGTAAACTAGCCACTAGAAAGACCTACACAGCCAAATGGGCGTTTCTCTCTCTGGTGTGCAAAATCCTCTTGAACCTTTTTTCCTGCACCAAATAAAGTCTTGAGTACCTTTTAGACCTCTCAAATTCAGGTCTGCAGTACTCTACTATCAAAGTTCACCTCTGTGCCATTTCAGCTTATCATGAGCGGTACATTCCTTGTCTCTGCTCAGCTACTTGTAGTTAAGAGGTTTCTTAAAGAGCTAGTGTACTGTTTAGAAACCGCCTGCAATTAATTGTAACTTTCAGATGTAGTCAGCTATCACTTCTTATATCTCAAGTATTTTTTCTTTTCTGTTTGCTAATTTGAAGATTTTGCCTGGCAGTACTGGGGTGATGTGTGGAGCAGCACTGTGTCTGGAGGAAAAAAAAGGTCAGTTCTGTTCCTCCCTGCATCAACACTGAGACCACACTGGCTACAACATCACAAGTAACCAATGAGAACCATTTCTCACTGCCAGGTTTCACGTTCACATGAAGCAGCAGGGACTGGCTTTCCCTGGTTACTAGTGATGTCACAATTTCCTGCATTTTGATTGGTAGCTTGAGAGTCACTGCTCAAGCTGCAAGTTGTGGTGCCTCAAGGTGTTTGGTCTCATTTCTGACGATGCAGTGGGAGGAACAGAATTAACTTTTTTCCTCTAGCAGAATGCTGGTCCACACATCACCCCATGCTGTAAGGTGGAAAGTCATCTAATTAATAAACAGAAAAGAAAAATACTTGCGATATAAGAAGTCATACTGACTGCATCTGAATTACTATTAATCCAAGCAGTACACTAGCTCTTTAAAGGGTATTCTGCCTACCAGACCTCCTATCAGACGTCCAGTTGCAGCCTGGGACATTAACCTTGTGCTAGGCGTGCTCACTCAGAAACCTTTTGAGCCTCTAGCTACCTGCGAGTTAATGTTCCTCTCTTGGAAAACGGCCTTCCTGGTGGCCATCACTTTGGCCCATAGAGTTTCTGAAATACATGCTCTGGTCACAGACCCGCCCCGTACACTGTATTTCACAAGGACAAAGTACTTCTTAGGACTCACCCTAAGTTTCTTCCTAGGGTTGTCTCAGAATTTCATCTAAACCAACCTTTAGTCCTACCTACCTACTTTGCTAACTTTCAGAGCGAAGGGGCGTACCCTTCATTCTTTGGATGTTAAGAGAGGCTGCGATTCTATCTGGATAGAACAAAAGAAATTTGCAAGGCTCAGCAACTGTTTCCTTCCTTCCTTCAGCAAGACCGGCTGGGTCAACCTGTCGCTATTAGGTGCATTTCAGGCGTGGCTGGTGGCATGCCTTCGCCACTGCTATTCTATGGCACAGAGTTACGCTAGAAGGCAGAGTGTCGCTCACTCTACTAGAGCAGTCGCGGCATCTCTGGCGAAATCCATAATGTGCCCGTTGCAGATATTTGCAGTCGCGGCTACATGGAGCTCAGTGCATACTTTCGTTAAGCACTATGCTTTGGATGTCCATGCCAGATGACATCTGTCGCTTGGTAGGACTATTCTTAACGGACTTCTGTCCTAAGTATGTGAGCTCTTAGTTTCTCCTGCCACCTGTCTTGGGGGGTTATTAGCTCGGTACTCTCCCATTAGTGTGAATGAGTGGTGGAGACTTTATGTCCAGGAGGATATGGAAATTGGGTACCTACCATTATTCTTGATCTTCTTGGACTTGGCCAACCTGCAGGCATCACGTAGAATGCTGGCCTCGTGGGTGGCACCGTCCTGACATCAGCTCCTGCAGTTCTAAAAATTTAAAGAAGCAGAGCTCTTTATCTTGCTGAGCAGGGTCCAGACCTCCGGCAAGACCCACTAGTAATGAATGGTGAAGATACTTGGGAAGATCAATAATTATAGTAAGTATGTCATTTTCATTTCTTTGGGCTTTATTCATGTGATTGGTATGACTGAAAAGCCTAAGAAAGGACAAGGCCTACAGGATTTAAAATTACGAATCCTGGCACAAGATCTTGGCGAGAGGCAGACACCACAATCTGTATTTTGATAGTTTGGGCCCTGAACATGACTATTTAAACTGCGACTTGTGTAAAAATCTTTTGCCCTAAAACACAAAGAAAAGGCAAAACTTAGATAGTCCCAGTCTTCCATTGAGTCACCTAAAGCTCTTCCAAAAAATAAATAGTGACGTACCTCAGATGGTGGAAAGTACACATCTTCAAGTACCTCTCCTCAAAGCAAGTGTAAGGTGACCGAAAAGCAGTAGTCCCTGATCAGAGACAGATAAACCTGCCAAGTTACCATCCACTTCAGAGAAAAGAGCATGTCATACCGACATAGGCACCAGCACAGTATGAATTTATTTATTTAATAAAAAGTTTTTGTGTGTGTGTGTTTTTTTTTTTTGCAACTAATGCATCGGGTGTTATTTTCCTCAGTGCCAAAGTCTCGGAAGAGGTACACTTTAGCCATCCTGCAGTTAAGGCAGGCTGCCTAGATGGCATCATGCACTGCACATTACCGGAAAGCCCGTTGGAGTTTAGTGCAAGTCCTAAATGAAAAGGTGGGAGGCAAACTTGCAGTGATCGGTTTCATTTAGCAGCAAACTGCAAAGATGCAGTGGAAGCCACCCTACTGGGACTGTATGGCTCCATTGTCCTCACCTGTGGGAATCCGCCACGAGCACCGACTGGGTCATTCCTGTGATGTAGGACTGTCCTGTTCAGGGTGGTCCTGCCATGTCTGCCCCTTGGAGAGGTCCCCTGTGAAACTGAGCAATACAGGTGTTGGCCCTTGAGAGATTGTGTGTCTATTGCCCCCGGACCTCCTCCACTCTTAGTCATTAGCTGGGTGCACGAGCCCTCGGGCCAGTTACCTGGGAAAAGCACAGAAAGATTGTTGGTGTCTTAGAGCAACACCCTAGGGATTCCAGCAGGTCACAGTTTTGGCCCTCCTCTGGCAACAGCAGCATCTGGTTTCAGAGCCTCCTCTCCATCAGCATCCTCCTCAGAGAGCAACAAATTCCTAGTCGGTTTGTCCTTGGCTGCTAAGTAGACTCTGTACCAGAGGTTCCTGGTGTACATGCTTGAGGCGCGGACCTTGGCTCTTTACAAGCCATGATCCAGTATGCTTGCCTTTGGGACCCGCAGAGTTCTCACGATGGCTCTGCAGCCATCCCTCCCTGGCCTAGCAATATCGAGGGCATCAAGGATAGCATGGAGACATCCCTTCTCTTGTTCTGCAGCCCAAGGGACCTCATGTTCTGGTGTTGCACACCCTCAGGATCTGCAGATGCAGTACCTCATCCATCTTTAGGGCTGGAGGTGTTGCAGACCCTGTCGGGCCGACACACCTCACGCTTGACCAACCTCCTGAGGCTAACTCTGCTCAGATAGCTGCCTTGCTGGGAAGGTTTTCACATCAGCACGCATCATGATGTGCATTGCAACACATCAGGCAGCTCTCAGTCGGCACCTGCAGTTGCAGATAGGTCACTTGCTGGCTACAGTGCTAAGAACAAGTAAGTCAGGTGAGCCATTTGCCCTTCTGCCCAAGGCCTGTGGGTGGAAGGCATTAGTCAAGGGCATCGTACGATGCCAATGAGATAGCCTTCAGGCATATGGGAACCGCAGGCTGCCTCAGGTAGATGATGTGGCTGTGCCTTTTGGCTGGCCCAGCGTGAGGTACTACATTTCATTTCCAGGAGCTCACTTCTTCTCCTGCGGGTCAGGCAAAGGAGTTGTGGCGCCCTCACTCCTGTGCCACAGGGCCTCTGCCTGATCCTGACCAGTCTCGGGTCCTCCAGACCCATAAGGGCCCTGCCCTCAGATGTTCTCCCCCACAGAGGGCTCAGGGATCTTGTTCCTTGGGGTGAGCCACGTCCTCATGGAAAGCGGAAGCTTGATACCTGGACCCATAAGTGGGAATCAGTGGTAAAGACTGATTCCTGGAAAGATAAAATTATGTGCTTACTGTAACTGTTAATCTTCCAGAATATCTTCACCATTAATTACCACCTCCACCCACCATCCCCTGCTCAGACAGAGCCAGGGCTTCTAAGCGGCTCACCCTGCTGGTGCTGGAGGGCACCACAGAAGGTATAACTTCTCCCCACTCACACCTGCTAGAGGGTCTTTGACCCTTGTGTTTTCTTATTACTTAAAAAGTGATGGGCCCTCCTCAGGGTACCCCTCAACAAAAATAAAAAGACCCACAAAACTGGACTGATGGTCTTTAGGCCCTCATACCACCCAAAAATAGATACATATGATAGATATGATAGATAGATAGATAGATAGATAGATAGATAGATAGATAGATATGATAGATAAATAGGGAGGGTGTGGAAGGTAGCTCCTTCCTTTCTTCCTTTTCTTTCTTGTCTTCCTGGCTGCAAAGCTTAAGGGTAAAATGGTATGATTCAGGAGGTTTAAAGAGAGGCAGAGGTGGATTACGAGTTGGTGGATACCACAGCAGATTTTGTTCCATAATATACTGTGGGGTGAATTCTTGCTAACTGAATATGGTATATGCCAGGATCATGAGGGCAACTAGTGAGGACAAAAGGAGAAAATGTATGTAATTTGTATGATTGAAAGATGTGAAGCAACTGGTCAGGTCTGGCTTTGTCACCTACATCAAAGGTTCAAAAGCGTGTAAGTAGTATAACGTTACAGTAGCAATGTTTGCAATGGGAGGTAGTAACTACAGTGTTACCAATAACCATTATCAGTGATCTCGGAATGTATCTCATATGTGCTGTGTTCCTGTACTGCTCTGCGACTTGTCTCTGTTGTTCTTTTTCAATAAGAAAAAGTAACAAAGAGACACAGAAAGAAGGAGAGGGAGGTATACCAGGAAAAGCAAAGGGAAGCAGGGAAAGTGGTGAGGAGCACAAAGGCGCAGACTATGGAAAGGTTAGCCAGCGGGGTAACAAAGGGGGACAAGACCTTTTAGTTACACAAGTGAAAAGAGGAAGACTGGGGATAGGAAGACTGAGAAGGGCATGGGGGGACTATGCAGAGGACGATTAGGAACAAGCATTTGTCAGTGCTGAATGTTTGCCATTGGTATTGCTGCTGTACCGGTCTTGCTTGTACATATTTTTACTATATATTTACCCAGGATAGAGTAGATGAGATGCAGTATCTCATTTTCAGTGGTGTCCTGCTTTGACACATTGTAAGATTGTAATTACCCAGGATAGGGCAGCTGAGAAGCAATGTTGTACTCTAAGTGGGCTCCCAGTTTTGACCCCAAATGTCCAACAATCTTTTATGACCTGACGTTATGATCAAGACAGGTGGAATTTTTAATCTCATCCGAAAGGTGATTTTGCTATGTGACTGCAGAAACAAGTTTTCGAGAGAGTTTGAAAAATGACACCGATATTCAGGAGGTGGGGTAACACAAGCGATATGTTGAATATTGAGGCCAAAATCTACAAAAATAGTTATGAGCAAATGTTGAAACAATTTGTTTCTTCATAACTTGTTTTTTCACATTTTGCCCCAAATGTTTCAACATAATCTTTAATGACCATTCCTTCTGAGCATGACAGGTGTCATTATAAAACAATGGCTGAAACAAAGGGAATCTCAGTAGGGAAGGAGGGTAGCAGGAGATCAGGCAGGGTCTTGGTGGCAGTATAGGCAGGAAAATGGGCAGACTGGGTGTGTCCAAGCGGTCATATCTGCTGACAAATCCTATTTTCTGTGTTTCTCCTTCTCCCTGCCGAGGTATATCCCTTGTGGGTATGTACCTGTTAGTTGCTAAATACAGCCTGTGCTCCTTAGCATTGTCAAATGTAAGTCCATCTGGCAGTTTCCTGCATATGGGAGGTGCTGTGCACCCTCTTGGATCAACTGCACTAGCTCTTACATGAGGCGCACTCCTGTGGTTGCAGGAGAAGTGGGAATCTTTCTTTATACTATGGTTCTTCTGACTATATCAGACCTTTTGGTTGGTATCTTAGTTCCTCTTATGTATTCTGACCCTAGCCCACTACTCCTGGGGGTATGGGGAGATGAGCACCTCTTGACTCCTTGGGCTATCCAGCCTAGCAACTCTAGATGCAGCTAAATTCCTCCTTTCTTCATCCTTGATGTAAGGAAGAGGGACATAACATTACAAATTTAGTTCTCTTTTCTGATAGAATGAGTTGCTCTTTTTCATTGAGTCTATGTGTTTTCATTAGGCATATTGTTCCCTCTGATTTACAAGGGGTCCCATTCTGGCCATCCCCTTGTGTTTTTTTTGCTTTTGCCAGAGCCACGTTCTCAGGGCTGCTGCTCTGTGTTAGCCACTACTACCTTCCTGTCTGGCTACTGGTGTGAGTCTGACGCTCTCAACCCTTCCACTCTTGTGCCACCCTAGTGTGCCCTGTCCTTAGTCTAGGATTGGAAGTCGGGTTTTATTACGTAGTTTATTTTTATTCCTGTATCTTTATCCTATCCTTTGGCCTAGATAGGATCTAGTCCTCTCTTGTTTGTTCTCTGTATTTTGTTTCTTTCCTGGTGAACAGAAATGAAGTGCTGAGGAGCAGCTGACAGTTATTGGCCAGCGTGCTAGCACCCGATGTCTGTCTGCACCCTCCTGCAAAAACATTTTGCTCCTGCAGTCCTAGTGCCTTTGGCCCCAGACTCGTAGGTGGTAATCAGTGGTAAAGAGATATTCCAGAAGATCAACAATTACAGTCAGTACATTAATTTTCATTTTTTTGCAAGAAAGTATAAACTGGGACAACACACACTTGGGTTTGGGGCTCTTAGTGCTGACTGTTCCCCTTTAAGAGGATTGTAAGAGATGAGTGAGTAGAGTTTTTCACCTTTTCAGGCAGTAGAACTAGACAGCATATCCTGTGCTTGAGGGATGGATTCGGGTAATGTATGGAAGCTTTTTCACCCAAAGAGCAGTAAATCTGTAGAACAAGCTTCCATAAGAAACCGTGATTATGGGGAATGTTAAGTCATGTATACCCTGGTTAGAGCAGTTCCTCGTGGAGATTATTATTACTGGGCACAGCATATCTGGGCAAATAATGGAGGACAGGATGGTTTCTTGAGCTTCCAACTTTTTACACTATGTTGGTGAGCAGCTACCTGAATGACAGGAGATGCGATATGATGAAACTCTTGGGGTGGGATTTTTTTTGAAGAGTGCCACCAACATTGACCCTTCTGATGCAATTCCAGCAGCTGCCCCAAAATTAGACCACCTATGAAGCCTAATTTTGAGCAACATGCATCATTTATTTGTCACATGCTACCACAAATCGTGCACATTAATAAAACAAGCACATTTGAAAAAGGAAAGAGGCTGATGGGGATGAAGTTTTTTCTTAAGTTGGAGGATGCTGATAAGACAGGAAATCCACCTATGTGTCAACATCCTCGCACGTGAAAATCCAGCCCATGTTTTTTTTTTTTTTTTTCATGAATTTTATTTATTTTTATTTTTTATTTAGTTTTTGTTAACTGGTAGGTGTACTAGCCATAAAATGACTATTTTCAGGCCGACCGGGAGAGTACAACAAAAGGAGAACAGTTGAACAACAGCAACATGGGTACAATAGTACAAATAGAGGAACAGTACAGCAGTGCTACAAAATACAATGGGTAGAAACATATAAGTGCAGAAACCATGGACCCGACCTGTGGAGTGAAAGGGTTAATAAGATAGTAAGGTTATATAGAGAGAAATGTGAGGAATGTTCAAACATAACAAGAAAGACTGACAGAAGGAAGGTCAGGGTTGGTAAATGACAAAACAACAGTGGATGGTCAGCAACAAGGTTGAGAAGGAAGAGAGCTAGTAGTCAAGAAGTTATTTACAAAGAGAAGGAAAAATATGGGGAGGAAGAGGAGACTGTCTTGGAGCTGGATTAGAGCAGGGTGACATTACTGGGAATATTTTGTGCTTCTCCAGTTCTCGATCCTGGCAGCTCCCCCGCCCAAGCCCCATCACTAACCCGTCCAGTGGCCTTAGTGGTTATGCACCACTTGGGTGGCCTGCCACCTAAGGTTGTCATGGGCCTCTGAGGAAGTCTAGTGGTCCAGGGCTTTTCCTCCTGTTTTTCTTTGTTTCCTGGGATGTCGTACAATGATGCAAGCCTCACCTGGATGACCTCTGAGTGACCCTGGTCTGTTCCCAAGCGTGGTTTGCCATTGTGGCAGGGGTAGGAAGATCGGTGCCTCAGTCTGCTACTCCACTGGGACAGCCCCATGGTCTTTTGCCACTCCACTGGGATAGCCCCGTGGTCTTTTTTAATCTAACATTTCTGTGTTCTTATGTTCTCTTTTTTTTTTTTTTTTTTTAAATGCAATAATTTTCATACATACTGTATCTCAGAGCAGTGAATTGGAAACTGTATTGCAGGTGCTATTTACAGACTAAAGGAACAATCTGTGAACTCAGCATCAGCCCATTCATTTAACATGGATTAGAACTTCGTTGCACAGTGAGTCACATCAGGATAAAACACGTTAGTCGTACTTTGTTGCTCTCAGCCTTAGCTGAAAGAGTTGTACAAGCCTGTATAGATGGCCTTGCAGGTAGCGTTACAGTCCCATTCCGATGACTCAGGTTGGTGGCGGACTTGGGGAGCTGGTCGGGCAGCCAAGTGGCTGGGGTGTTACTGCCATGTGGGCGGTACTCCCAGCAGGGAAGGATGGCACTGTGGTCCCACCACCGTACAAACCCTGCAATGAGCTGGGAGCTTGCCTCCTCCACAAGGTGATCGCGGGGTGTATGTGAAGCCGGACAGGGCACCATCTTGCATCAGTGAGAGGTCTGATGTTCTAAGGGCTGGGAGATAAAACATGAAACTCCATGTCTCGTGAGCAGCCTGTATTACGGAGGGGGAGTAGGAGATGAGACCAGGAGACTACCAGGCACCAATTAGATGCAAGAGGTAGCAGTCTGGGGTCAGTAGTAAAAGTAAATATTAATATTCAAGTGATTGAGTCTCTCTGGTTTATATCACTTAAAATATATAGCAATAATAGTTGAGATTGTTTAAACTGGTATCGATACTATGCAAGATTATCGACATGCAATACTAGTGATCATTCCTTAAGCAAAAACACCCATTTCTGGTTGTTATTCTTAGTATTTTACCACCAGTGTATCTCAAATATTTATTTAGGGGAAAACAAAACAAAATGCAATTTATATTTCTGTTGATCTCTAAAAAATGACCATATTGTGTCTTGTGTTACAGGCGTGCTGATATCCTGCTGCAGGGCGGAAGCCAGATGATGCTGGGTTGGGTGCTCCATTACCTGCCGTTCTACACCATGGGACGAATCCTCTATTATCATCACTACTTCCCAGCCATGCTGTTTTCCAGCATGTTAACAGGTAAATGTTGTATCCTAGAGTTCAAGCCAGGCATGGAAACCTAGAAACTGCAGCAGAAAAAGGCCCCCTGGCCCATGCCTATAGTAGGATGTGAATGCCCTCATCGTTACTCACTCCCCCATGTCATCCTCTCCTGCTATCCTCACCAGCACATAGAGAATAATGGATGGGCACCAGTTAACAACGTTGTGTTCCCTTGAGAGGTTGTCATGACAACCTAAGTAAACCTTAAGTGGTTTACAGTTGTCATGACAACGTCGAGATGAGGAACTTCACGTTGTTAACTGGTGCCCATCCTGTCTTTATAGTAAATGGAGACCAGTTAAACAAAATTCATCCTTACTTTTCCGTTTGTGGGTTTTTTTGTTTGTTTGCCCTGCTCTCTTTCAGGACCAGCTCTCACTGCACGCGGCCGGCGTTCGTCCGTCCATCCAAGTTCGAGACATGCATGCACAAAGCCATTTGTGTTGGTATGCTATGGTTGTGACGAACTCAAGAGGGTATAAATGAAAATTACGTACCTACTGTAATTCTTGATCTTTTCTTGTATCTTCACCATTCATTACTGCTTGGGTTAGCGAGGCGGCGCACCCTTCTGGGAGTTTTTTGGAGTCGGCTCCAACGGCGCGCCTCGAGCGGGACATACTGCGTTACAAGGCCAGGGCGGCCATTAGGTGCCGCGCAGACCCTCCTCTATCTCAGCTCTGTTAATGGAGGCTAAATAAAGGGTAAGAAAAAGGAAAGCGAGGCAAGAGGCGAGGGATAGAAAAAGGAAAGGATATAAACTGAAAAGGGATAAGCTGGTAGAGAATAGACAGAGGAGAGAGAATTCCTACCTAAGGGACCGTAGGGCCTCCTTTCGAGGCGGCTCTAAGGGAGGAACAGAGAGAAGGAAAGAGAAAGTAGAAGAAGAAGGAGAAGATGAAAAGAGGCATGTTGAGAGGGAGAACAGTGCCCATCGAGCATTGGTTGAGAGGCTTAAGGGCTCGAGACTAACAAGGGAGCAAGAATCCCAGTTGCTAGGACTGAGGGAGGTTCAACTGAACCACCTGAACAGATCCGAATGAGGGAAGACTCTCTGGACTCTCAACATGCCCAGTCCTTCATCCTAGTTGAGGGCTCCTAGACTGTCCAGGCAGAACCTGTTCCGGTAGAGCGCCCAGCCAGGAAGGGGACTAAGTCCCTTCTGCACCTTGTTAGGTGCTAACACAGTAGTGTATGGAAAGACTATGCCTTCAAGGCAGTTTTGTATGAAAATAGAGTGGAACTCAATCAGACTACCTAGGGCAAGGCAGGCAGACGCTCAGAGCTGACAAGTTCAGTCAGTAGCTAGAAGAGCTAGAAATAATACCTGCCAGGATGATTCTTTGACTTTGCGGGGCCAGGACAGGCATGGCCACTTGGGCCGTGAAACTGCATGACCTGAAGAAGGTAGGAATCGCACCAAGGGTGGTCAGAAAGAGTTCCCTCAGAAGTAGAGAAAATTATAACCCGTGTCGTTCCTCTTTACCTTGAGGAAAAGGGAGATCCATTCACTAAGAATGGAAAACAGAAAAGTTTTATTTTTTTTTTGGCATAAAGGCCAAGGAAGTAAGAGGAACGAGGACGGGAGGGGAGACGCCACAGAAGGAGGCCACTGAGGGGAAGGTGGGTATGTATCTAATGGTGAAGATACAAGAGAAGATCAAGAATTATGGTAGGCATGTAATTTTCATATCTTCCCTTGTCAATCTTCACCATTCATTACTGCTTGGGTGAGTACTAGCCCCTCCCCCTAAAAAGGGGGTAGAACCCTGAGGGAACAAGACCCCAGCCTCCTGCTGGTGAGAAACAGAAGGGAAGACCCTGGCTAATGCAGAGAGAAGCCTATGTGGGAGAAGAGCTAGAGGTGCCCCGAGGGACGGGAGGCGGAGGAAGCCCCTGCAGAAGTCTCCTAGCTCTGGAGGAAAAGAGACGGGTCCCCAGAAGCGGAGCGAATCACCCTCACGCCGGGCCAGGGTGACAACCTTGATAGACGAGCCTTACGCCCGCCTAATGAGATCGCTGTCCCCGCAAGCCTGGAAGCCACCTCATTAGCGTCATAAGATGCCCTTGCTTGGTGTCTTGCCAGCTCCAGGCCTATAGCGGAGAGGGCAATAGCCTGTCTGGTGTGCTCGTGATCAGGCATTGATGCTAAGAGCTGGAGAGCATTGACCACAGATGCCGATTGTAGGCAGCGTGGTGAGCCTGATGTGATGCAATGCAGGCCACCGCAGAGAGGAAGAACACTCTTAGCCCCCACGGTCGGTGTAGAGAATCCGAATCCGATGGGCCGGTTGTCGCCAGCGGCTAGCAGCCGGAGTCTCTGGGTATACCACCAAACAGGGCGGGTTGGGAAGGTACCCAGAGTTCGAGGGCACAATACCTTCGTCGACAGTCTACCGGGGCTGGAGAAGGGCGACTGGCGACCTGCCAGGAACGGATAGGCGCCTCCTGGAGAGGATAGGCCAGAAAGATACCACCAGATGCTGGGCACTGAATTCTCCAAGGAATTCCGCGCGTCTCCCATTCAGTATTGTCTCGCCTAACGTAAGAGATTCAAGATCCTCACCATCCTCGAAAGGAATCGCTGATATTCAGTGAAATCGCGCCAGAGGAAAGATGAGCAAGGGGTTCCTCTCCCTCAGAGGAGGAGAGGCGAGGATGATGGGGAGCTCGAATGTCAGAAGATTCCTGCGGTGGGGAGAGTCGAAAGAACCCGCTCATGCATATATCTAGCGTATAAGGGAAGGCAGCAGAACCTCTGAACTGCTCCCAGGATAACGGACCCGTATGGCCTGGAAGAGCGGGGGTGGTTGCAGAGGTACTGGAGAAGGGCACCTGCGAAAGGCAACTGACCTCTGCTAGGGCTCTGAAATCCGGGAGCGGGCCGAGCTGGCGGGATCCCGGACAACAAACCAGGTCGCAAAGCGGAACCCTGGGGATGCGGCGCCTGGAAGAGCCCGAAGGGATCCTCCCCTGTGACGAACCTGGGACTGCATGGATCCAGAAGGGCAGTCACAGCAACGCCACCTGAGGGAGTCCTGGGGCCCAAGATGGAAAAGCGGGGCTCAGCGCTCACGGCTCCTAGCCACCCATGAGGGTGGCCGGCGGGTTCATGTGACCGTCCCCGCCTCGACCCTCGGACTCTGAGAGAGCCCACCTTCTTGACTCCAGCGTTCCCCACCCCGAGAGGTGGCAACAGCACCCAGAGGGGTAGCTGTCACAGACCCCCTAGGAGGGAGAGCCCAGTCCCCACCACATCACCCTCCGGGACCCGGGACCACCCTAGCCCGAGGGTCCTCAGGGGAGGACGGGAGGCGGAGACAGCGGGAGGGGCCCGCTGCCGCCCTAGCACCACGTGTTACTGGGGACCCTGACCCCAAAGAGTCAGGGTGCCAGGATGGGTCCACGTCCGAGTCGCCGACCTCGAAGAGGGCGAGACCAGCAGAACCTCCCGCTGGCAACGGGGTCCCGGAGGAGCGGCACCGTGAGCGGCGCGGATGACCCTTGCCCACTCGCGACTGCTAGGCCCGGTCCCAGCTCCTGCCGCTGCAGGTTAGCCCACGGCGCCACCCCGGCGCTGGAACCCAACGCGCGCCGCTGAGAGTGCGAACGACTGGCGCACCGGAAGGCCAGAGCGGCACCGGGTACTGAAATGGCGCCAGAGGGCGGCGCCGAGGGTCCACTGGTGCAGACCCAGCAGGCGCGGGCCTCAACACTGGGGAACCTGCACCTCCGAGGAGGTGACTGCCGGCGGTGTCCCTCCAGCGGCCTCGGGAGGGACCACAGCGTTCCCCGACACAGCGAGAGAAGCTTCTCTTGACAGAGAGGAGGAAGCTCCTCCTCGGACCGTATAGGCCCAGGAGGGACCCGAGAAGGTGCCTAGAGACCTTACCTGGGAATCCCTGAGCGACTCCGTCCCCGAAGGTCAGCGGCCTTGCCGAGCTTGAACACGCTGATTTCGAGGACACGACGGTCCATGGAGAAACAGGCACGCGCGTCCGTGTTGTGGTTGGGTCCCAGGCAACGGAGACAGACATCATGCCGGTCCGAGACGGAAAATGCCGCCACAGGAGCACCGGACGCATAGGGCGCGGCGCTCCGACTTACGCCTTGCTCCCGAACCTGACATGGTCACGAACTAAACAAGGAAAAAAGCAATAAAAGCACTCTCGCCATATTATAGAAAAATAGAGTACGGTCTTGCGGTATACGGCGTCGAGAGTCTTCTGAGAGAAAGGAGTCTTGAGTTAGAAACCAAGAACACTATCGCTACGTACAGCAGGTGCAGCCACGGACGGCCGGGGAGAAACAGAACTGAGATAGAGGAGGGTCTGCGGCACCTAACGGCGCCCCTCACGCATGATGCAGTCGTCCGGCAGGCGGCGCCGTCGGGCCGACTCAAAAAAAAAAAAAACCTCCCGTGAAGGGGCGCCTCCGCTTAACCCAAGCAGTAATGAATGGTGAAAATTGACAAGGGAAGATCAACCTTTGACGTTAATGATAGCATAACAAGGACTGGAATTAATTGAATTCTGTCATTAATAACCCTCTCATACATTATTATATGTCTGTCTCACCCTCACTTGAATCATTCCACTGATTTGGCGCAGACCAACTCCTTGGACAACCTCTTCCACCTCTCTGTAGTGGAATACTTTCTGATGGCCTTTCTCAATCTCCTCTCACCAGCTTCTTTGAGTTCCTATTTATGCTCAAGTTTCTACTTATTTTGAAATGTTCCCGGTGTCTACTTTGTTTATCCTACGAAGGAACTTGCAAGTTTCAGTCATGTCAGAATTCTGTACCCAGTGGGAGGTGTCAGTTTGGAATAAATCAATTGAGATGGTATCAGCAGATTCTATAGGACTTTTTGAAACCAGGTTAGACAAATTTATGATTTCCTCTGCTGTCAAAGATTATGACCTCTGTTAAGGTAGCAGTATTTGTTAGTCAGCAAAAAAATTAATCGTATGTTTTTTTTTTTTTTATCAAACATTTATTCCTGACATCATTAGTTTCATACTCAGTGTATTTTATTTCTCTCAGATATTGTTGAACCCACTTTTACATCTGATCTTTTAATTAGTGACTCACACTTCAGTATTTCGATCTTGGTTCAGGAATGGAAGAAAATGAAAAGCCAAATGTGTATCTAGATAATCTTATGTGTGTCAGTCTTCACCTTTCATCACTTTTGGGGTACTGGCTAGAGGTCATGACCCCATGGAGCGTCTTTTGGGGGATGGGCAGAGTTGACGCAGCATCAGGCGCCGCCCTCAAGGCAGATGCTGCATGGCGCTTTCAGGTTGGCTGTTGTGTGCTGTCGACTCCGCCCTCCATATTCTTCATTTCCCGCCATCGAGGTCACCTTGTGGGACGCTTGAGAGAGCAATTTTCAGGCCTACCGCTACACAGTTAATCTTTTGACTCCATGTCATTTATTCTTCCGCGTCAAGTCCGCCGGCTTCCTCCTGCCGGTTCTGTTAGCCACACTTGACGTCCGCCTGGTAAGATCTTTCCATTATTTTTGTTGTTCTGCGATGTCGAGTCTTATTTGGTGTTTTTTCTCCATAAGTCATGTCTTGGTTGGAGGGCAAGAAAACTTCTAAGGCAGGACGACCCCCATGCGACTGTGCCCATGTGGCCGAAAATACTCCATCACTGACCAACACGACCGTTGCCTTCGTGTCTTAGCCGCTTCACAACATGGAGTCATGCGGCGCCTGTTTCTCCATGGCCCGGGTCATCGAGCAACGCGGAAAGTGGGGTGCACACTGCACGGCTCCTTCTGGCACCCTATTTGGTCGGGATGGCAGTAGGGCCGCCAACTGTTTGGCACAGGGCTTGGTCTCCACCTCTTCGGAGGAGTTGGACTCTGAGTCAGATGGGCAGTCCTGGCTCCCTTGGGTTGGCTGCTGGCGTGGGCACCCTCGTAGTGTCCTCGACAGGCCGGGGTCAGCACCCTCTGAGAGCGGGCAGGGACTGCCGGGCTGGGTTCAGGGTTCTGACCAGCATGCAGCAGTGCAGGCCACCATTGCACTGCAGCCCGGCCTTGGAGAGTTCTCTGACCCCTCAGTGGTGGTACCCCTCAGGTGGTGTGCCTAGATCGCCCAACTTTGGGGCCAATCAGAGCACCCACAGGAGGGAGGGAGGAGGTGCTGCGCCTGGATAGCTCCTTCGGGGCTGACCAGGGCTGCCAGTTGCCTAGGCTGGCTCTCTCGAGGAGGAGGTGCTCTCGGTTCTGAAGGGTCGAGGCATTGGTTCTGTCGGCGACCTTTTCTGGAGTCCACACGGACTACGGGAGAAGCCGTAGGTGGATCTCCACTCTTCCCTTTGGTTTCTTGCAGGGGCCCCATTCTTTGGAGGTGAGGGACCGTCCTCGTGACTTACACGGCCCCGTGTCACCTCACAGGGGATTCTTCCAGGCAAAGCCAAGGCAGTTCCAAAATGGTTGTTCAGCTGTCGGCTGTGGGGTCTCTCCGGAGCACCTTCTTCTGCTGGTGCTCTGGTGCTTCCCTAGCCCAGGTGGAGGTCAGTCGGTTTCTCTTGTCAGCTCTGCCCCTATCCCTCTGCCACATTCTCCCGGCACTCCCAGGCATCCTTGATCCTAGCGGGCCTCTCTCCTGGGAGCAGTTCAGGGCCGGGCTGCTCAATTCTCCGCTTATGTCAGGGCAGTGGACAGACAGGTGTTTCAACATCCCCGAGCAGCCACCTCTGAGCAGCTGAGGTCCTCTAACTCCTCATCCCCTCTTCTGGGGAGAGGAGCCTTCTGTCCACATCTCCTCAGCTGCTGATCTTATGGAGTATCAGCGAGTCCTCGTGAGGATGTTGGAGGACCTGCACATCACCCATCCCACTCAAAGCAATCCAGAGCACTTGGCGCATGCCTTCTAGGCGACTTCAGCGAGGACACCCTTGTGGTGCCCCTGGCCTGCTCCCTTTGGGAGGCGTGTTATGCTCCTGGCAGAGACCCTTCTCTGGAGTTCCTGCCCCTAGTGATCTCTGCCAGCGGTATTGTGCCCCGGAGTCTCCAGGTTCCAAGCCTTATCCTCAGTCAGGATTGACACAGCTGGACACTCCTGATGGGCTTCAGCGCCCTCCACCGTGACCGTCCCCAGATCAAGATTCCTTGGATTTTGACTTCTGGGGAGGAGGAATTCTACTCTGCATGGTTGCTGCTCTCCATCGCAGCACATCAGGCCCACTATGCATCCTATGATAGGTTCTTGTGGTCCAGGCTGGGTCAGCTCCTAGCCTCTTTGCCTGACACGGAGCAAACCAGACAAGCCATCGCACTCTCTGTATGTGGCCTGGAGCTAGCAAGGCACCAGCGAGGGCATCGTGACGATGCCAACGAGGTAGCTACCAGGGTCGTAGGGACAGCGATCTGCATCAGGCGGGCGGCATGGCTACGCTCTTTCTCCCAGTTGTCACCCTTGGCCCGTGTAGGGTGATTAACTCCACCACCAGAGAACTTATCTCTTCTCCCGTGAGAGCGAGATGGCATTTGTTGGGACAACTTCCTTCCGCCTATGGTGGGGTCCCTGTCTCACTCTCCCTTACTTGGGCCTCCCAGGCCCTGAAGGTTCTCCCTCTTAGTATGTCACCCACTGAGAGCTAAGGGACTCTGTCCTTTAGGGTTAAACCCCCTTCGGAGGGGCTCGGCAGTCACCAAAAGTGATGAATGGTGAAGACTGACACAGATAAGATATGAAAATTACATACCTACCGTAATTATGATCTTTCTGTGTAGCTTCACCATTCATCACAGTCCCGCCCACCATCCCTGGAGCCTCAGTCTCTGTGTCCCCTCCCTCCCTCTCTGTGCCCTCCCTTGCCCCCCTCCTTTTTGTCAGGAGTGGGATAAACAGGGGCACATAGGGATATTTCTAAGGGAGAGTGGTCAGCGTGGGGGCACTCCTTCTCCAGTGCTTTGCTCCACCCCTGTGGGTGGGGAGCGCGTGCTGCCCCACATTCTCTGCTCCTCCTTTATTCCCTCCAACCTTAATTTTCTTTGTCCGTTGGACATATCCTTCCTTATTTAAAAACAAACAAACTAAAAAAAAACTAATTTTCTTACACCAAATTCCTTTCCCTGAGGAGGAGAATCCCTGTGTCTATCTTTCTTCCAGAATAACCGTTTTCTGCCTTTTGGAGTTATTGCCAGTAATTCCGTGCCTTGAATTCTGTCATTGAGCCTTTTGGCTACTCCTTGCAGTTCCTATACAATCTGGAGACAAGTCAAGGTCCAGGGTATGGTTGCTACCTTTCTCCCCCTTTCAAACTTACCTAAATTCCTCCTCTCTCCTTTTGCCTATTTCCAGAGATTGGGGCCCCTACCTAATCCTTAGTTTCCTTCTTCTTCTTCTTCTGTCCTCTCAGTCATTTATTTCTCCTTTTGTATATATTTCTTTTCCTTTGTCTATCCGTTGGACTTCCTTGTCCCACCTCCATCCTTTCCTCACCTCTCCAGCGACTCAGAACTGGCGGGAGGGCAGAGTCGACAACATATTAGCCCAACCATGATCGCCCACGCAGTGCGTCGGCCTGAGGGCTGCGCCAATGCCGCGCCGACTCTGCCCATCCAAAAAAAAAAGACGCCTCCAAGGATCATGACCTCCCGCCAGTACCCCAAAAGTGATGAATGGTGAAGATGCACAGAAAGATCATAATTACGGTAGGTATGTAATTTTCATTTTTGCCAGACAAACCTTATTGCTGTTACAAACAAATCACGGCTGCTTTAAGTGGCTGGAGGACAAGATGGATTTCGTCCCTATCCTTCAATAACTTTCATGCCTGCATGTCTCCCTTCTCCTCCTGGTCTCCAGTGTATACATGTTGTGGTCCTTGAGCCTCTCCATGAAGGACTTCTCTTGCTGCCTCTGAATCACATTTGTTGCCCGCCACCACCACCTCCTCAACCCTATCCCTGTCTTTATCGAGTGTGGACTCCAGAACTGCACACAGTACTCCAAATGTGGTGGCATCTGGGGTCTTTACAGGTGCAGAAGACCTCCTCCCTACATACATAATCCTCCTACATGTCTAATGAGGTTTTGTTCCCTGAATTTAGCCTTTGAATTCAGTCCTCTAGAGGGCTACTACACTGCCTGAAATTAATATTCACCTTTAAATGTTGCCCCTGTAACTGATGCTATTTTTCTCTTCTTTATTTTTGCTGATCAGAAGATTTTCTACCTGACAGTATTAGGTGTGATGTATGAAGCAGTACTGGATGGAGCCTGATATATGTAGTTCTGGTCCCTTAGCACTTCATCAGCTCGGTGACCGCATTGATTCTGTCATCACAGCTGACCAAAAAGAGCCACCATTCTACTGCCGATTGGTCCCTAGAGATGGCACAGTGGTGAGGTCACATTACTGATGAGATAAGGAGGATAGCACTAGATATATCACCTTCCGTGGCCAGAGCTACTTTGTATCACATCTACTACTGTCTGGATGAAAACTTTCTTATTTGCAAAAGAAATAGAAACCACTAGAAATAAGAAGTAAAATGGACTACTTTTAAATTAGTAACGTTTTGTCTCTGTCTGTTTTGGCACTACTAGTTCTTTAAATTAAGGCCAGATAGATACCAGGGAAAAAAGAATAAAACGGGGCCCACTGAGAGTGTGGGGAAAAGAACTTGTTGGGCCACGGTCTGTCTGTCCTATCAATTGCCCACCGGACTGGAACACTAACACAGCTGTGCAGACGTCACAAGGGGACCACAACTATTGGTTTAAATGGAGAAGCCCTTCATAAATAAATACTTTGGTCTGAGATCCCCAAAAGCTATAAAACAGCAGCCATCATTGCTGCCTCTGACTCGCAGAATCCATACAGGGTCAGAGGTTAGCTCAACTGCCAATCAGGCCTGAGAGCCTGCAGAGGGAGCCAAAGAGGGCTCTTGGGACACTGGAGGACTCAGTATTTCACCAGGAGCAAGACAGCCAGTATGGCATTGTGTAATAGACTGACAGAGTCTTTCCGTGACTAGCAGCTAGAACCAGCCAATGGGAGGCTGAAGTCCCTAGTGAACAGCAGAGGCTGTTCTAGAACTTTTTGGTCTGGATTAGATACGGGAGGCTGAACTGCTGCCTGATTGTGCCTTCATTTGAGGCTCACCTGTGGCTTCCACAGCCTGGAAAGAGGAGGCAACTGCTGGTCTTGAACTGCCAAAAGGAGAAAACAGCTGAAAGAAACCAGAGAAGGGAAGGTTTGCTGAGTGATCCCCAAGCATGTACAGTAGATACATAGTACTTTATTGGTAGAAAGGACAGTTTGGTCCACCCAGTCTGCCCACATTTTCCCATTTATTCTGCCTCCACAGACACTATCTTATCTATCCGCTTACCTATGATCTGCTCAAAGAGATCTGTTGATCCAAAAGTACAGCTCGTATTCAGAGCGTAATCGCCAGCAGCCGCTGCGGCCAGTGACTGGCTCCCAGTGCTGTGGGAGTTGCAGGGACGCCACACTGGCAGGTGAGTGAATTCTGTTAGGGTTAAAGCTGTAACCAGTGAGGTGAGATGTGAGATGTCAAAGAGCGACCAGCAGAAACAGCTGAGAGAAGACCACCTAGAGTAAGCATCTGAGAGAGATGACTGCACTGATGGAGAAAAGCCAGAGCCATGCTGATCTGCCCAGGAGCATAGCTGCATGAGGCACTGCTGAGAGAACCACCGGACAGCAGATCCAAGACCAGAACCAGAGAGGAGCCAGCGTCTAGAGGTCTGTCAGTCGAGGTTTCTAGGTACATCATCAGGGTCTTGGTTCTGCAACTGGACCCTGTTTATAGTTAGTTCAGGATTGCCCATAGACCTTGGGACTTGACAGTGTCCTAGGATTTATTTTTCCTTTTGAACCACAAATAGGTTATCAGGCCTGAGGAGTCCAAACAGTTTACTCTAAGTTTAATTTGCTTTCCCATCTGATAACAAATGCAGTGTTTACAATATATGACCCCCAGAACAGGTGTCGATAGTTAGCATGTGAATACCCTATTTATCCATTATAATGGACTGAGCTTCCTTACCAGGACTGGTATACACTAGGAACCCTTTACCCTGTCTGTGATTGACACCTCTTTGAGTTTCTCTTTTCCTTTTCTTTTATGGTATGTAGTTCACTGTGCAGTTTAATTTTGTGTTTTGTTATACTCTAATCTTGCGGTGTCGATATGTACGTGCGGTTGACATGCCAGTAGTTCAGCAACTGCCTTGTTACAGTCTTTATCATCCATGTCACCTTTACAACGCCCTGATATATTTGTAACTGATTTCATGACTCTACTTACATGTCATCATGTTATACCCTTTGCTATTCTATGTTCATACCCTGCACCATTTCCCTTGGCAGTTTGTGAACTGTAAAGGAAAATTTTCAATAAAGATTAACAGCAAATGCAATCTGTCGATGGGCTTGGAATGCTGCTTAGGCTGGGTACTCAGTGAAGTACTGAGAGTTCCCTGTGAGCCGTGAGGTTATACTGGTACCATAAAGGAATGGAGTAGTGCTGAACAGTACAGTCAAGTCAATATACTAGTTGAAGATGGATGACAGACATTGGTACAAAGCTGTACCAACTGCTGCTGAGTCTGGTTGCCTGCATCACCCATGTATGTCCTTCCCTAGTTCCTTTGTAAATTGATGTATTTATTTAGTTTTCATTAAGCATGGAAGAAGGACTAGAGAATTCTGCCTTGGGGGTGGAAACCAACTGAAATTGAACAGATTAAGCTGTCGGTGGTATTTTTTTAGTGAGTGGGGGAAATGGCCAGGACACCAGAAAACTCCCCTGCTCTTTTCAGGCATTGGCAAGGAACCCGATGCAGGTGTGGAACTGCCTGCTGATGAACCACCCTGACATAGTCTCGCTGTGCATCGGAGGCGGGGACATCGAGGATAGTTAGCGGGCTCTCAAGCACCCGAAGGCCACATGAAATACCTGAGACTGACACTGAGCAATTACATTAGATTGGCATCTAAACTTACCCTTGGTGTTACCGATGAGCAAACTGCTGAATGGATGGCTTATGATCTGGAGGAAGATGGGCATAAACACATGTCAGACAAATGAATTTTCAACACCATGACCGAGAGAATCAGAACATGATTCAGACAATGAGGAGGGGAGTCCAAAGCCTGTTATGGACAGTGAGGCAATCGGAGCATTAACTCTCTGTCTGTCATGGCTGGAAAATCAGCCTGAAGGCAACCACTCCACCTATTCCTACTGAAAATCTCCTTAGTCAAGCTGTAACAGAGTGAGGCGGTTATAGCTGAAGTCAATCAAAGACTTGTAAAACAGTGCTGTACTTGTACTGTAATGCAGAAGTGCTCTGTACACTGTACACTGCAAGGCACAAGCACTCTGCATTAAAACAATCTTCACTTAACTTAAAGTTTTGAGTCACAGTATACATACAGTATTACGCATACACTGTAGTAGCTATAATATGTAAACGGAGATCGAAATCACCAGTGCCATTTAAATGAATGGCGACTCCGATCTAGCGAATGCCAGATTATCCAAATTATTCAGCCTAAGTGGTTCGGATAACTGGGGTTCTACTAGTCTAGTAGGAAAGGTTAAAAATGGTACAAGAATTGTTCAAAATCTGAAAAAAACATACAAATTGGCCTATAGGTAGATTTTTGTATACTGTTTCATATAAGAATGGGACACAAGTGATCCAGCAACGTTAGGGTTGCATATGTTTATTGTTTTTGTTTTAAGCCTAACTCAGCTGCAGCCGTTAGTATCAAAGGCGTGTTTGACTAGCAGATAGAGTTATATATCATATAATCTTCATGTTAGAGATTTTATATCAGTGGTAGGAATGTCAGTATTTTCTTGTAATGGTGTTTTATTTATTTTGTTTATTTAGATCTAGGATTACAATTACCTTTGAGCCAAGGCTCTTTTACAAAGGTTCCACATCAGGAAATCTTGTTTAGTAACATTCTTGTAATTGTCTTGTAATCTTCTTGTATTTACTTGCAGGAAACTATGGAAGGTAGAAGAAAATCATCGGATAGTGGGATAGTGGCTTCAGTGACACAGTGCTAGTGCTGTAGTCTACTAATAAGGATGTGATTGTCTAACAAGTGTAAATTAGTAAATCCTGTGGAGGAACTTGAGCAGCATGAGTCCACAAAGCCAGTAGCAGATTGCGCCTGTGTGCTTTTATATCAGATAGCGTGACAAACTGTGGAACCCGGAGGAGCAAAATTCAGGAGCAGTGGAAAAAAATCTGGTTATTGCAGAAAACATCCTTCAGTTTGAAAAGCTAGGCTGTGTACCTCTGGACACTGACACAAGATGACTCGATGGCAATGGTGTAGAAATGACATTCCATGTAAATAAGGCAGTGTGGCCTAAAAGTTGCAGAAATAGGTTAGACGGACAGAAACTTCAGCGTGCTCAGAAAAGGAAGCAAATGCTGACAAAGCACCTGAGCATAGTCCAGTCTAAACAAGAATGAGTGCAGGTTGGGAGTCTTTGTCAGGAACAAACAAGTGTTTTTCTGTGGCAGTGATGAAAGTAGTGAACGCCTGCACATCAGCAATAGATCGTCGAGTTTGTGAATATGCACATTTTGCAAAGCAGGACGTTATTAGGAAAGTTGTCTGAAGATATGCTTTGGATGCCAGCTATCACAGTTGTTGCTTTGCACAATCGTGTCAGACAACACAAGGCTGGAGGAATGCAGCAAGGAACGGAAAAGACATTAGAGGAATAGTTTTAGGTGAGCTGGTGTCATACTTAGAAGACATGGAGATGATGAGATACTTCCTGTGTTCAAACTGTCAGATTTAGGAAATCGTATCAGTGCAAACTCAGGAGCTGGATCCAAGTTTCTCTGGAAAAATAAGTGCAATAAGACTGAAGGAGAGATTGTTAGGATGATTCCAGATATAAGAGCACAAACTCAAGGAAGAGAGGTAGTATTGATGTTTCATGCAGACACTGGTGAGATTGTCAAGATTGCTGCCTCTTGATTCTGATGACAGTGCAGTTCACTTGGTCCATGCTGCTCAAATTGTTAGAAAAGAAACTCTTCCAAAGATTACTCATTTGGTGGGTCTTTCTGACCTGGATGTGAACAAGTTGTAGTTCCACAAAGTCTTCTGGCTCCGTGTGAATGATATTCCATGGCCCCAGCATTATAGATCAGAAAGAAGCAAAATATGCTAAGATGAAAACAGCCTTGTCCCTGTCAGAGTTACTAATGTTTAACCCAAAGAAGACATCAAGGGAATCACCTGGATTGGCAGTTCACCATGCTAAATCAAGGAAACACCACTTGCAGTTTGCAGCAGTTTGATGGTTTATTCTAAAACCAGACAAAGGGAGTTGGCCGATAAACTCTGCAAGCAAGGACTATATAGTTTATATGACAGAACACTAGAAATATCTACAAATCTGGCAAACAGTGTATGTGCACGTTTTGATCATGAGCCATATGTTTGCCCTCCACCTTCAAAAAGGATGTGTTTACAGTGGGAACTGTTGTCAATATAGGTCACAATCCCTCAGCTAGGACAGCAAAGGATTATTTCCATGGTACAGCCATCTCCGTGATTCAGTTTCCAACAGCAGACAGTCCAGGCACAGATAGAGAGAGCGTTGTATCCATCAACCAGGAATTGTCCACAAAAGAACTATAGATCTTATTTCAAGAGGTTTCCTGCAGTAGATCATTACAGATAGGTCTGCGCCCCTGGTGTCAGGACCACACGGCAAACTTCTAGCTAGCAATCCATAGCGGGGACCCGCCCGGTGTCACCTGTTGGGACGTCAGCATGACATTATAAAGGGGCGCCCCCACACCTGCCCTCCAGTTCTTTCCCCGCCACCAACCTGAGTCATTCGAACCCTCACGGAGAACTTCACTTCAGTCGACCGCCATTTCTCTGGTTAATGGTCTTTATTTTTCTTTCTTCTAGTTCTATTTTCCTCATTGCATGTCTTCTGTTGAGTCGCCTGAAGGCGTGCGACAAATCTGACACTCAAATCCTGCACTGAGGCGACCACTCCCACTCGTCCTCTGTCTAGGCCCAACACACCGGGCCCAAGACTGCTTGATCTGCCTATCCTTCAGCAGGGCCATATGAGTCAGATGCCAAAGCCCTCAAGCCCATCTGCTCAAGAAGTGCCTGGCTTCCATGGAAAAGGAGCTGCTGGAGTTGTGGGAATGTTCTTCCTCTAGCCCCACCGAGCAAAGAAGGAGAAGTGCGGGACCAGGATCAGTCCCCTCTGTCCAGCACTGCCAGACCCGAAGAAGTAACCTCAGGGAGGCATCAGCTTCAGTAAGTACCTCTCCTGCTCGGTCACTGCCCCCGCTGTTGTCAGAGGCGTGAGGCCGTTCTTCTCAGGAGGGTACCTCTTCTGGGACTGTTAGCACTCTGGATGGTAAGTCACCCTCTGGTGCCACCAAAGAGGGCACAGGCACGGTCGATAAGCCAGACTCCAGCTCCTCCGCCGTCCACCTGACCCCGACCGATAAGTTGGATGCTGGCTCCTGCAACGCCTGCTCGGTCACGACCAATCAGTCGGTCGCCAGCTCACCCTACAACCGCACACCTGAGGCTCTCCTGTCAGACCTGGGATTTCCCAACAGTGATCAGAGCCAGCTGCCAGACCCTGCTTTTCCCTCGTGGGTTCTCCCTCCAGGATTCTCTCCTCTGACTCACCCCGACCCCCCACCGCTGCTCTCGATTCCCTGCAGGAGACAAGCGGTGTGTCTTTGGGGATTTCTCCCCTATGTCGGGTACCTTACTTGCTGGGTCTTCCACTGTTCCAGCGGACCTGTCGATGGGGGTCACCTCTCCCAGATTCCTCTCGCTCACGCCAGACCAGCCTGTAGACATGGTGGTCTCTCCGATGCCTGACCCCTTGATGTCAGATACCATGGGGGAACCTATACTGGAGCTCTCCTCACCAGTTGATGACCTTCCCGATCTGGTCACTGGCGGTGTGCCGTTGACCTCCTGCTGCCCTACAGCTGTACGGGCGCCTCTTGCTCTGACGCCTGAGCCACCATCCAGCCCTCCGGCTCCCAACCCCTCAAGGCCGCTGGACCCCTTAGCCCCTAGCAGTCCCTCGGCCCGCCCCTGCCAGACCAGTTGTCCCTCCTCTGTCGGGCACGTTCCCAGGCTATCCCATGCCGCAATATCCCTATTACTTGGTGCCAGGATATCTGTCGCGGCTTTCCAACTGGTACCTGCCGCTGGGTCTGTTTTTTCAGGAGTGCAACCCACAGGGCTACCCTTTGGCTACCATTATTCTGACTACCCTCCTACCCTCTCTCGGGGTATCCAAGGTTCCTGCCTCCTCCTCCGCCACCCCTGCCTCCTCCTGCTCCGCAGCCTCTGGTTCTGGACAGGTCTCAGGCCGGCATGCCAGGGTCTGTTCGATCTTGGTGGAAAGACGAAAAGTCAGAATTATTACAGGAGTTGTCTCAGCAAGAGCCGATACCGATCCCTACATTGGCTCCACAATCAGCCCCAGGAATCTTTCCCCTGCTGACCCCTGGATGTCGGACAGGGAGCTTGCTAGACACCCTCCCAGAGACTCATGGTTAGTGTGGTGTTCCTGCCACCCTCCTCCTCACCCCATCTTTTGACCTCTTCCTCGATATCAAGACCTCCCTCCCCAAGGGAGAGATTGGATCATCCTGGGATTTCAATCTAAACTGGCTGTGCCCTCACTGTGACGCCACCAAGGAAGCCATACTTGGCCTTGGCCTACACCAGCTCATCACTGAACCTACCAGAACCAACTACAAAACAGGATCCCAGTCCCTCATTGATTGGATCCTGGTCTCACACCCTCCCATGTCACCGCCTCTGGAGTTCTTCCTGACTCAGTCAGTGACCACTGTACTGTTTTCTGCCGATGGTCACAAACCCCCCACACACCGACCCACACAAATTCATCCAAACCAGGCAAGTGAAGAAGCTGGATGCCTCCCGAGTTTTCCAAAGCCACCCTAGCCCAAGACTGGTCCTTCACTGAAAATATTTCTGACATCTGCAAAGCACTTGAAGCCTTCAGTAATAAGTTCCTTGCCCTCTGCGACCATTTCATCCTGCTTAAAAAATCTGGGTTAAGGGTTCTAGCCAAGAATGGGTCACCCGGAGCTTCGCAAACTAATGAGGGATAGGGACTGAGCCTGGAAGTTGTACAGAAAACACAAACCCGCCAACTCCAAGACTTCAAAACCCTCAGGAACAGGTGCAAATCTTACACAAGATCTGCTAAATCCTCCTTCATCCTGGAAAAACAACGTGCTGCCCAGTGGAACTCTAGGAGGACCTGGAACATTCTTAACAACCTTATTGGTGAGGGAATTTCCAAAGAACATATATTGTCTTACCTCCAAAGGACAACCACCACCGAGCTAAGCGGAATAGCCTCCTTTTCAATAAATACTTCAGTGGCCTCTCGACCAGTATAAGCTTAGCTCCACTACTACCCCGTTTACCCTGCACCTCCCAGTCTCCCACCCTAAGTTCCATTTCAAGTACCTAACCCCTGGTGAAGTGGTGAAGTTAATCAGAACAAATGACCCAAGACCTTCCAAGGGCGCTGACAACATTGACTTCAAAGTTCTCTGTCTTGTCTGTGACTGCCTAGCCATCCCTCTTACTAACATCATTGACCACTCCCTCTGCATGGGGTCCTTCCAGAAAACTTGGAAGTGTGCCATTATTAAACCTCTTCACAATTCTGGTTCCAAGGATCAAGTATCCAACTACCAACCCATCTCCTCCTTGCCTCTCTCTCTCCAAAAGTTTAGAGAAAGTGGTCCACAGGCAAACCACAGAATTCCTCTCCAAATACAACCTGCTCACAGAGGCCCAGCTTGGGTTCCGTGCCTAACACAATACTGAAACTGCCCTCATCAAGTTCACCCACTCACTGACAAAGCTAACAACGAAGGCCTCTACACCAGTGCTGTATTAGTAGACCTCACCAAAGCCTTCAACCTCGTTAATCATGAAGTCCTCCTTCGTACCTGGCTGGCCTCCATTTCTCACTTGAGAGCTGCCTTTGGTTTAAGGATTACCTAACTTGCAGATCCCAGCACACCATTATTGGCGATGTCCTCTTGGAATCCTGCCCCATCAAATATGGTGTCCGCCAAGGGTCTATCCTGGGTCTTTTCTCTTCTCTTCTCTCTCTCTCTGGTCGCTCACTCCCTGCCTGACATCTGCACCACCTCAAACTCATTCTCTATGCTGGTGATGCTGCCCTTTCTGTCAGGACAAAACCCAACACTCTTATTAACAGACTCCAATTCGATTTCAGCAGACTTCACACCTGGTTCACATCCAAAGGTCTTGTACTCAACTCCAAAAAACTAAGTTCATGGTTTCTCCAGCCCTGCAAACCCCTTGGCTTTGACCTCTCCCTCTATGACAACCTTGGTAACTCCATTGAAAGAGTCCGTGAATTCAAGTACCGTGGCTTACTCCTGGATAGCCACCTCAGTTTCAATGCTCATAGTAGCTTCTCAGTCAAAAAGCCCGCCAACACCTCAGTATCCTCCACAGAAGCAAGCATTACCTTAACAGGGAATCCACATCCTCTTAAGTCTCCAGCTTCCTCCTTCCTGTCTTCGACTATGGTTCACTTGTCTCCTCCCCACCTCTCCATCAACAATTTCTCCAGACTTTGAAGCTCCTACCACAACGCTATCTGCTTTTACCTCTGGTCTCCTAAACTCACATACCACTGTGACCTTTATAAGCTCACCAGTCTGCCCCTCCTTAAGGCCCGCTTCAACTGCAAGATGGCCACCTTCTTCTTCAAACTCTCCTGTGGACTGCTTCCTGATTGCTTCACCCTCTCTCTCTCTTCCAGACAGCCGCCACCAACAGGACCACTAGACTGTCCTCCACTCCTCTTTCACTGTTCTTTTCTGCCGGACCACTCAAGGCCAGAAAACACTCTCTTTATGGGACCTAAGCTCTTCAACTCTCTCCTCCAGAACTAAAACTCTGTCCCTCCACAAATGCCTACAAACACAATATCGGAGACATTTCTCTCCCACCTGCACCTGCTCACAGCCCTAATCTGCTCCCTTCTGCACTCTTTTCCCTCACTCTGGTTATCCAGCTATGGCACTTACCCTCCTTTTAGCACTTGTAGTATGGTTAATCCACCTAGGCTAGTTTTTAAATTGCACTTACATTTTTGTTTCCACTGTTATATTATTGTTAAACCCTTACTGAATGCTTAATGTCAATTTGTATTTGTTAATTCACCAAGGCTAGTTCATGGTTTGCCCTTTTAGTCTATATTATCCTGATTTTATGTACCATTGTATTAACCCTCGCTGTTAGTTAAATGTTTTAGCCTATGTTATGTCTCATGATTGTTTGTATGTAACTGGACGCTTGTGTAAATGGGCAGCTCTCACATGCCTTTCCAGTATAACCAATAAAATGAAAATGAAACCCACAGAGGAGCGCCAGATAAGGTCTCGCCACCCAGCAGACCAGTATCTTCTGACCTGGAACTGGACTCCGACTCTTCAGTGAGTTCGGGTCTTGTTCCCCATAGAACCTCGCTGACCTACTCTGGTCTATTCAAACCATGTGTGGATGGGCTACCCAGGAATTGGATCCCAAAGAAAAGGCTCGCTGAGCACCTGGATATCTCTGATGCCAGACCCTTAACCATCCCTCCTTGGGCCAGGCGCATCGAGGACTCTGACATCTACCATTTGGCAGCAACCATCCTCTACTCCTGCAATCTCTAAGAAGGCCGACAGGACTTGCCACCCCTGGAAGGGTTTCTCACCTCACTATGCCTCCCAGGGCAGACTCCATGGTGATCACCCACAGCCCTCGACAGATTGGCCAAGCGAGCATCTTAGTGCCTCTCCATCAGATAAGGAGTCCAGACAAATGGGACCAATATGGCCGCAAAGTGTATGCTTCCTCCACTTGTGCCTTGGAGGTCTTTGAATTATGTGGCCCACATGATTTCCTTCCAGAAATCTTTCCTATCAGACCTGGAATCAGACATTCTGGCTATTCTAGACAAAGATCTCAGGGACATACTCCTTAAAAAGGTGAGGCTTACTATGTCTTCCTGCCCTCATGCACTTTGCCATGTATGATTCTGTGGACTCGGTGGCACATAGCACTGCCTCTGGGCATTTGCCTTAGAAGGCTTGCATAGCTGCACTTGGTGGGTTTGGCACAAGATGTCCAATCCACTTTCCTGGACACCCCTTCCTGGGTACCGTCCTGTTTGGGAGGGGGAATGTTAGGACATCATCACGGAGCTTTAGAACAGCGGTAGGTCCCTCTGAGATATCCGCTTCCTCTATTGCTCTGGCGCCAAACCCAAGCAGTCTTTTTGCTGCCAACGGAGAAAAGGAACAGACAGCCCCGCCAGACATCACGGCAAATGTCGCACCACAGGCTCTGGGTGTCAACCCCCAGCCAAATCACAGGGCAGAGGAAGGCCATCAGCTGGCCTTTCCCTCTGCCTTCTAACTTGTGTTACACTCCTCCTTCTACTCCTCCAGATCTGCCAATGGAACCGTGGGAGGGAAGGTCATCTTCCACCTCAAAGAGTGGGAGACGATCACCTCAGACACTTGGGTGTTGCAGATGATCACAAGAGGACACTCAATAGAGTTCCTCGACTGACCCCGGACAACCTTCTCGGGCAGGTCACATTACCCGTCAAGCCACTTTCCAGTGGTGTGGGAAGAAATTCAAGCTCTTCTGTCCAAATCAGCCAAAGAGCCAGTCCCTCTGGCTCAGGAAGGACGGAGGGTATTACTCACACTTCTTCCTAGTGCCAAATAAGACAGGAGATCTAGACCCATCTTGGATCTCAGCCTGCTGAACCTCTTTGAAGAATATGAGAGGTTCCACATGTTGACCCTCCAGGACTCCTTACCCCTGCTCCTCAAGGATCAGTGGCTTGTGCTCGCTGGACATGCAGGATGCATACCTACACATTCCTATCATCCCGGCCCACCGCTTCCTCAGGTTCATGTTCCAGGGAACCATTTTCAGTTCAAGCTCTCCCTTGGCCTGTCTTCAGCACCTCGGTTTTTACCAAGTGCCCTAGCGGGAGTGGCAGCAGCCTTACGCCACAGGGGATCTATGTGTTCCCATATCTGGACAACTGGCTTCTGTCAGCCCCATCTCAGAACAGTCTGAAGAAGTCTCTCTCCTTCACCCTGGACCTGTTTTCCCAACTTGGCATTATGGTGAATTACCCCAAGTCCAACCTTTTGCCGTCCCAGCATCTCCCAATTTATTGGAGCAGTGCTGGACAAGGTCCAGGCAAAGCCTTCTCGCCTGGACAGAGCGGATACTCTGAAGTACAAGCTTCTGCTGTAGCCAACTCGTTGGACTGCAGCTCATTCTGTTCTTCGACTGTTGGGTCTGATGGTGGCTGCCATTCCCACAGTACCATGGCCCGACTACACATGAGGGTGACCCAGTGAACACTCGGGGTCCAGTGGGAACAACACTTGGACAGCCTGGACCACAGAGTCATGGTCTCCAACAGCATGAAGAGGGATCTGCTCTGGTGGCAGCAGACATCCCATCTCTCTCGGGAGTCCCCTTTCACCCCTCCTCTCCTTCCATGATGCTCACGACAGACGCCTCGGGTCAGGGTTGGGAGACATCTGGGGAACCACTGCACCCAAGGAAGGTGGTCCCATCAGGAAATGCATTTGCATATCAATGTTCTGGAGATGAGAGCGTGCTCTATGCCTCCAGGCCTTTCAGACCCCTCCTATGCCCAGGAACACTCCTGGTCCAGACCGACAACACTGCCACGGTCTGATACACAAAACAATAGAAAGCACCCACTGTACCCCTCTGCAGGGAGGCGTATGCTGGGCAGTCCAGCACAACCTCCACTTAATAGCAGTCCACGTCCCATGCGCTATAATGTCCTGGCAGACAGTCTCAGCTGCACCATCGCACGGACTCACATGTGGGAATTGAAGCAAGACATGGTAGAAGGTCTGTTCGACCTGTGGGGCCATCCAGAACTGAACCTTTTGCCTCCCCATTCAACGCAAAACTACCCAGCTTTTGCTTGCTCGCTCCGGGCGTGGTGTTTTTTTTAGAGTCGCTGTTACTTTCTTGGACAGGAGGTTTCTGTATGCCTTCCTTCCCTTCCCAATTCTGCAGAAGTCCTGCTGAAGCTTCAAGCAGAGGGTGCACACATGATTCTCACTGCCCTTTATGGCCTCGGCAGATATGGTTTCCCTGCTGCAACAGCTAGCGTTGGAATCCCCAGTACCTCTACTCTTCTACACAACCTTCTGTCTCAGGAGTAAGGCAGCCTGGTGCATCCGGGACTCAGATCTCCACCTACATGCATGGCACCTCTGGACGTAGGCGAATGTCACTCGGAGTTTCCTCCCAGTAGCCCATATTTTGTGAAGCCAGAAACCCTCCACCAGAACTACATACACTATGAAGTGGAAGAGATTCACCATCTGGGTGACTGCCAGGATATGGATTCCTTTTCTTGCCCAGCGCATCAGGTCCTTGAGTACCTCTTGCATCTTTCTGATTTGGGCCTCAGCTATTCCTCGCTGAAGGTCCATCTTTCAACAATATCTGCCTATTATGCCCTGGTGGAAGACAAGATATGCCCTGGTGGAAGACAAGACTACTGCTCAGTTGGAGGTCTCCAAAACCTTTCTTTTTAATTTATTTATAGAACTGTTTCATCAGGAAGGCACAGTGAGCAACAAGTCGCTCGTCTCCCGGTGTGACCTGGGGAAAGGGGTACAATAGAATGAGACATTAAACATTCAAGTTACAAGATCAACATTAACATACAGTTGTAAGGCAGGTGTTACAAATAGTGTTACAACAGTGTTGCTCATAACATGTAGAAAGAGTGGACAATAATTGCCAGGTTAAGAAGTAAACGAGTGCTTACATGAAAGAAAGGGAGGGAGGGAGTGAGGGGTGAGGTGGCGAGAGGGAAGAGTCATGTCTCTGAGATCCCTCAGGATGCGAGGAACCCTGCAAGGGACTGGTGGGACCAGAGAGAATGGGATAAGGCAGTGTCCCAGGGAGACCCCTTTAGGATGGTGGGGAAGGGAGTAGATGAGAGATAAGCCCTTTGGGGGTAGGAGAGGGACCTATGGAGAGCATTCGGGTTCCTTTACATTCTGTGAGAGATCAAGGAGGCCAGTAAGGGGAGCAATTTGGGGAAGGAGGACTAGAAATTTGGGGGGTGGTGCACAGGGTAAAATGAAGGTGAAGGTAGAGAGGTAGGGTTTGTCCAGGGCTTATATGAGGGAATTAGGGAGGGACATGGCAGGAGCAGCTAGTTGCAAGATAATTATTGAGGGCACAGCTGATGAAGTAGGCAGAGGATGAGTGCCGATTTGAGGGGAGTGGATTCCAAATTTTTGGGAGGCAGTGAGAGTAACCAGAGTGGCCGATTTGGGTGGATCTGCAGGGGACAACCCGGATATGGGAGTCGGTTGATCTAAGGGAATGGGAGGGTGGGGGTGTTATAAAGGAGGAGGTGAGGTAGGGAGGGAGCTCACCCAACCAGTGCTTGGAGGTGAATTTAGCACAGTGGGAGAGTGTCCTATTTGTAAGAGAGGGGAAGGATGGGCACAATAAAGATCGCAGTGATGGGGTGCGATGGGGGCATCCAGGGCAAAGCGGCAGAAGGAATTGAAGAGGGTGTCCAGTCTGGCCAGGAGGACTTAGTGGCAGCATCATAGACTACGCCACAGTAGCTGAAAATGGGCAGTATCATCTTCTGAACAAGTTCATGCCCAGCCTAGGAGGGTGCAGCTATGGTTCCTGAACAGGGCACCAAGCTTGGGTTGCAGTTTTTTTTTGATGGCGTCAATATGTCCAGAGAAGTTTAGATGTTGGTCCAACCAAACACCTAAGTACCGGAAGGAGGATGTGTCCTCAAGTAAAGTCCCATCAAGGGGTGGAAAGTGGTTAGAGAGAAGCCTAGAGAGTTTCTGCCTTGTTTCCAAAGGTCATGGAGACAGTCTTCTTGCTGTTGAGGAAGAGTTGGTTAGCAAACCAGAGCTGAACCTTGTCGAAGTCTTGCTGTAGCTGGTTGTAACCTCATCGAACAGGAACCAGATGCATACAGGACTGTATCATCAGCATACATATGTATAGCAGAGGATGGGGAGCAAACAGAGGGAAGGTCATTTAAGAAGATGGAGAATAGGAGAGGCCTAATACCGAGCCCTGGGGACTCCAGTGCTGATCGAGAGGGAGGGAAGTGGCTGTTCAAGATCTTAACTGATTGGGTTCTCTGCCAATAAGGTAGGCCTTGAACCAGTTTGTGGCACAGGAGATAGGCCAGCTGCCATGAGGAGTTGAGGAGAAGTGAGTGAGAGATGGTGCTGAAGGCCTTGGCCAAGTCAACAAAAATGGCAGAGGTGATTGCCATTGTCCATCCCGGTTAGGATGGAGGTGTGAGCCGGGAGAGAGGTGGTGGTTGAGTGGTTTTCCTGAAACCAGACTGGAAAGGGGTGAAAAAGGAGGTGTCAGATAGAAAAGAGGTGAGTTGGGAGAGGACAGTGTGTTCTTGAAGTTTGGCAAGGGTAGGAGGAGAGAAATGGGCGATAGTTGCCAGGGGATGAGGGGTCCCATTTGGATAGAGGGAGGACCACAGCATGTTTTGATGAAGAGGGATGGAGGCAGTAGAATGAGAGATTTAAGATTACTGAGAGGGGTAGGCGGTGGCTGAGGGAGAGGGAGAGGAGTTTTGGGCCATCAGGGGAGGCACCTTAGACAGGTTGATGGTGAGGAGGCACTTAGGGCATCGTTTGGGGTTACAGTAGCGAAAGAGAAGGGAACGTGGTGGAGAGGGATTTCAGAAGCTCAGTGGTGCAGGAGATATAGTAGGAGTTAAATTCCGAGCTACAGCTGGTGGGTCGGACACTAGTGAGCTTTTACTTTAAGTACTGGGGATGGTGGAGAGATGAGGGGGTAAATAGGGGTGTGAATCACCTTCCAGAAATCTGAAGGGAATTTATGTTGGTGATGAAGACAGATTTGAAATATTGGACTGGCTAACCTTGTAGCCCTGGTGCAAGGGTTTCTGAGCATGTGGTAGTTTGCGAGGTCACTAGGATGCTGGGCTTAGCATGCCCAGGCTCAATCTCTAGCCCTGAGGCAGGCTGAGAAGTCGGGGTTATCCAAGGTAAGTGGTTACCTCTGATTCTGGTTTGTTTGAGAGGGGCAAAGGCATTCCAGTTACGAACATACGAAATTTGCCAGCAGAATAAGGCCTAGAGGTCTATCAAGTCTGCTCGAATGTGCAGCTAGCACTTCCCTTATTCTGCAGCTGCCCCTCCCTTCCACCCTCTCCTTCATTAACCCTCCCCTTGTCCTGTCCATCCTCGCTTGAAGCAGTCCACTGTTCTACTGCATACTACTTCAGCAGGTAACGCATTCCATCCAGCCACCACCCTCTCTGTAAAAAGTGTCTCCTCATCTCCTCCTGAACCTTCCTCGCTCCAGTCTCATATCATGGCCCTGGTGGCCCTCCCATCCTTACTTTGAACAGCCCCTCTGTACCCGTCTTGTTTATTCCTTTTGTGTTTAAAGGTTTCAATCATGTCACCCTGTCTCTCCTCTCCTCCAGTGAGTACATGTTCAGCTCCTTCAACCTCCTCTCGTATAATAAGTCCCCCAGCCCCTTGATCATCTTTGTCGCTCTGCGCTGCACCCCCTCCAGTAACTTAATGTCCCTCTTCAGATACGGACGCCAGTACTGCACGCAGTACTCCAGGTGTGGGTCTAACCAATGACCTATACAGTGGCAGAATCACCTCCTCCCTCTCCTCGAGGATATACCCCTTGCAGTACAACCCAGCATTTTGTTGGCCTTTGCAGCTGCCTTCCTACATTGTGCCGAGTTGTTCATTGACCCTGTAATGAGCACACCAGATCCTTCTCCTCTTCTGTCTGGGCAGCTGCACTCCCCTACCTGCTAACTCCTCCTGGGTTCTTCATCCCAAAATGCAGCACCTTGCACTTTTTGGCATTAAAGCCCAGCTGCCAGGTGTCTGACCAGGTTTCAAGCTTTGCCAGATCATCCTGCAACCACTGCCATCCCCCTAGGTCATCCACCACCACGCCTATCTTGGTATCATCAGCAAACAGACTGATCTTGCTCTTGATGTCCCATGATATGTCTGCAATGAATATCCCAAACAACACTGGTCCCAACACCGAGCCCTGTGGAACACCGCCGTCACTGCCCTTGGGTGTGAGAGCTCCCACCCACCACCACCCTCTGTTGCCTTCCCTGCAGCCAGTTTCCTACCCATCTCACCAGCTTTGCACCTGCCCTGTGCCTACTAACTTCCTTCCCAGCCTTCCATGTGGCACTGAGTCGAATGCCTTACTGAAGTCCAGATACAGGACATCCACTGCATGGCCCCTGTCCAGTTGCCTAGTTACCCAGTCACAGAACTCGACCAGGTTGGTTTGGCAGGATCTGCCACGTATGAAGCCATGCTGTCTGCTGTCCTGTAGTCTTTTGGCCTCTAGGAGGGCCACCAGCCTCCCTTCAGGATAGTCTCCTTTAGCTACCCACGATGGATGTGAGGCTCACTGGTCTGTAGTTTCCCGGTTCATCCTTGGGGCCACTCTTGTGGAGGGGCACCACATGTTTCATCTCCAGTCCTGGAGGCACATCCCAATGTAGTGAGGCATTAAATAGGTCTGCCAAAGGTCCTGCAAGGACCTCTGCCAGCTCCTTCAGTACCCTGGGGTGGATGCCATCTGGGCCTGGTGCCTTTCCACCCTCAGTGCCTTCAAACCCTCTCGAACTCTGCTCTCCATGATTTCCCCATCTGTCACCACTTCCCACCCTGCTTCTGCCATTTCTTCCACCTTGGGTGTCACCTCCTCTTCTCTTTAGTAAATACTGAGCAGAAGTACTCATTTAGTGCTTCCGCCTTATCGCCTCCTGCTTCCACCCAACCCCTTCCTTCCTAATCCTTACTATGTGGTCCTTACAGCTCCTTTTCTCCCTCATGTACTTAAAAGTCCTTCTCCCCTTCTTAATGTCTTGTACCAGCCTGAGTTCGTAGATGCTTTGGCTCCCCTTACTGCCCTTGTCACCTCCTTGATTTTGTCAAGTACTCCTCGCTGTCCTCCCCTCTCGGTTTTCTTGTACTTCCTAAAGGCAGCTCTTTTCCTCCTTACCTTTCTATGACCTCGTTATTAACCAGATCGGTTTCTTAGCCCTAGCCTTCTTGCTCTGGGCTTTGCAGCAGGTTTTGGTTGCCTCCACTGTCCCCAGCTTTATGAGCTCCCACCTCTGGTTAGTGTCCATACTAGATTGAATTCTGGCCAGGTACCCTTTTGCCACTTCCCCATCCTCCCAAAGTCGGCCCTCCTGAAGTCCAGCACTATTGTGCAGATTCCACTCCTTCCTTGCCCATATCAAATGTGAGCCATACTGAGTGGTGGTCACTCCCTGACAGCGGTTCCTCCACTGTAAGTTCTCTCATAAAGTCTCCATTTGCCAGCACAAGGTCAAGGGTACTCCCTAACCTGGTTGGTTCACTGACCATTTGCAGCAGGAAGCTGTCCTGGAAGGCATCCAGCAGTACCTGCTCCCTTCTGTTCCTGATTTTTGGGGTGCTCCAGTCCACTCCTGGCATGTTGAAGTCCCCACAATCACCACACTACCCTTCTACTGGGTCCTCCCGATCTGTCCCGCTAGTTCCCTGTCTAACTCCTCCGTCTGAGATGGTGGCCTGTACACCACTCCCATTCTAAGAATCCTATTCTTGGAATCCTGGATTTGCATCCAAAGTGACTCCGTACTACCCTCCTCCCTTCCCTCCCTACACACTTAAGTCCTTCCTTCACATATAGTGCCACCCCCTCCTTTCCCAATCACCCTGTCCCTATGAAATAACCTGTACCCTGGTACAGACAGGTCCCAGTCATTGTATTGGGTGGCCCATGTTTCCTTGATGGCTGCAATGTTCACCTCTCCCTCTGCCATGAGAACCTGTAACTCTGCAACTTTCCTCCCAAGGCTCCTAACATTAAGGGTAACCACCTTCCACCCTCCCCCATCCTGCCCCCTTCCTAGCATCACCAATAGCACTTTGCCATTTGTCCTTTGTCACTGTTATGGGGTAAGCTCATATGGTTTCCCAACCTGTGGTCCCTGATATCTCTTCCCCAACTGCCACCCCCACTCCTAGTTTAAATTCCCAACTTCCTCTATGTACCCTCCATCCTCTGTTTACAAGAAAGACTTCTTTGAAGTAGGCAAGGGCCTTATCAACTAAGGGAAGGAGGTTAGGGGACCAGTCAGAAGTGGCAAGGTTACTCGAGAGGTTCACGGTCAAGAGACTTGAAAGAGCATAGTTGTATGGTTTTGTGTGGTGATTTAGTTCTGTGGACTTTCCTAACTGCTTAAATATTGGGTTATGGCCATGGAGAGCATTAGGGGAGGATACCAGAGGTGATGATACGGTGGGGGTGGGAGGTAAGGAGGCCCAGATTGAGTAGGGAAGTGTTGTTGTGTCTTGTGGTTTGAGCGGTAGGTTCGGAGACCAGTTGAGAGAAGTTTAGGGTCCGATTTCGTTTTAGTTTTGGTAGTTTTAGGTGACAACCAATTTATATTTAAGTCACCTAGGATGAGTAATTCCTAGGCGAGCAAGGGAAGTGATGGTGGTTAGGAGGTCTAGCATGACCGAGGATGGGTATATGCAGCTCACGAAGATTGGGAGAGTGAAGGGAGGGTCACGTGATAGCTAGGCATCATGGGTCTCAGGCTTGGAGGATGAGTAGATGATGGAATATTGGATGGAGGCTAGGATAAATGGCCACACCACCACCCCTGCCAGCATGGTCTTGCATTAGCAGTGAGTAGCCAGGAATGGAGACTGAGTGGTCAGGGATAGTGCTCTTTAGCCAAGTTTCTGAGATGATTAGATTGTCTGGTTTTAGAGTGCACACCATGGTCTGAATCTGGTCTATTTTTGCAATAAGCTGCAGGTGTTTAGATCTAGGATCTTTAAGCCCTTTGGGAGGGCTAACAGAAGAGCTGGGGAGGTAGTAGAGGAGGAAGCACCAGAGGAGCAAGGGCAATAGGCCTGGGTTGGGGTGGATATCCTCATGAGAGCAAGAGGAGGGTGAGTATGAGAAAGTGGAGCTTAGGGATTTTGAAGGGCTGACGAGGAGGTTGGGAGTTTTGGGAGAAGGGAGGAATGAGTGAGGAAGAAGAAGGTGGAGAACCGAGTGAAATTGGACACTGTTATTAAAGCCGCATGAGGTATAGTGGTAGAGTAAGACCATATTTCAAATGGTGGGAGGAGTGATAGCATGGATTTGGGTTGGGGATTGAGATAGAAACTTTCTTAAGGGATCCTTCACTTGAAACCTCCAGTCTGTAGTCCAGTTCCTCCTGGGATTTGAATTTTATTTTAGAGAAGCTTACTTTGCCCCTTTGAGCTGGCAGCAAGCTGTGACATGGGTGTACTCTATCTTGGAAGACGCTATTTTTAGTAGCTATGACCTCAGCTTGAAGGATTTCCAAGCTTACGCTGAAATATAGAATTTGACGGCAGATAAGGACCGCTGACCCACCTAGTCTGCCCATTTTCCTACCTAACAGATAAGTTGCAGATCCTAGTTAACCAACAGCTTACTTCCTCCTACCCCCACTAGGACTGCATTATGTCTGTCCCATGCATTCTTGAATTCCCCACTGTTCTTGACTCCCCAACCTCCTCAGGAGGCTGTTCCATGCATCCACAACCCTCTCCATGAAAAATACTTACTCACATTACCTCAGAGCCGTCCCCTCTATCTTCAAATTGTGCCCCTTGTTCTTGAACATCTGTTTTTCTGAAAGATGCTACCCTCTTGACTTTGTTGATTCCTTGAGGTACTTGAAAGTTTCTATCATGTCCACTCTCTCCTTCTTTCCTCAAGGGTATACATATTAAGCTCCTTTAGTCTTTCTTCCTATATCTTCTGGTGCAGACCCTGACCATTTTGGTTGCCCTCTCTGGACAGCCTCCACTCTGTCATGTCTTTGCTGAAGATGGGGTCTACAGAACTGCACACAGTACTCCAGATGGGGTCTCACCAACTGTCTGTACAGAGGGATAACAACTTCCTGTTTTCTACTCGTTGATGCCTCTCCCATGCATCCCAGTATCCCCCCCAGCCTTCCTTACTGCCTTCTCACATTGCTTGCCCACCTTTAGATCATCTGATATAATTACCCCCAGGTCCCTTTCCATTTTACTGTTGTCAGTATCTCACCCCCATTGTGTACTCTTCCCTGGATTTTGTTTCCCAGGTGCATTACCTTGCACTTCTTTGCATTAAACCTGAGCTGCCATACATTTGACCATTCCTCCAACCTTGCCAAGTCCCTTCTCATCCTTTCCACTCCATCTTGTGTATCAACCCTGTAGCAGATCTTTGTGTCATCTGCAGAGAGACATACTTTTCCTTCCAGTTTCTCTGCAATGTCACTTATAAAGACATTAAAAGGACCGGTCCCAGTACTGAACCTCATGGCACCCCGCTAGTAACCCTCCTTTCTTCACTGTGGACTCCGTTTATTAGTACCATTTGCGTCCTGTCGTATAGCCAATTTTTATCCAGGCTACCACCTTGGGACCCACTCCAAGGCTGGCTAACTTGTGTATTAATCTTTTGTGTGGGACTGTATCAAATGCCTTGCTAAAATCTAGGTAGGCCATGTCCACAGCCCCTCCCTGGACTACTACTTTGATCATCCAATGAAAGAAATCTATTAGATCTGTCTGACACGACCTTCCTATTGTGAATCCATGCTGCCTAGGGTCCTGTGCCCCACTGGCCTCTAGGTACTCAACAGTTCTTTCATTCAGAAGTGATTCCATCATTTCACTACCACTGAGTTCAAGGAGCTTCAGGCCCTCATTTGTAAGGAGCCTTATTTAATTTTCCACAGAGACAGGGTGGCTCTGAGGACTAATCCTTCCTTTCTCCCAAAGGAGGTATCTGAGGTGACTTTAAAGCAGGATATCCAACTGCCGGTCTACTATCCTGAATATTCCAATAGAGGAACACCTCTTGCATACTCTGGATGTGCATAGAGTACTACGCTACTACATTTCTCGGACCAAGGAGGTGCATAAATTGGACCAGTTATTTGTTTCCTTTGTGCCCAAATGTCAGGGCAATGCTGTGTACAAGCTTGCCTTTCAAGTGGTTGGCTAACTGCATTACCTTTATCTACCAGAAGTACAAGAGACCACTTCCTGGGGAGGTCAAGGGGCATTCGACCCTCTATTGCTGTTTTGAGAACGTGGTCCAGATTCTGACATCTGTGTGGCAGCCACATGGAATACTGTCCATACTTTCACAAAACATTACAGTCTGGACATTGCCTCTAGGCGAGAGCCAGTTTTGACTGGCCATTCTTCAGGACCGATTGTCCTAGCTTGTGTCCTGCTCTGTAGACCTTTCCACCTCCCGGACCTCAGTCTCAGACTGTTCTTTCTTGACTGCTTGGAATTCAGTCCTATCTGTAATGACCTACTGCAGGAACCTCTCAAAGTAAGATATAACAGTTACGTGAGACGTACCGTAACAGTAGATCTTCGAGAAGGGTTCCTGCAGTAGGTCATATTTTCCCTCCCACCTTCCCCAGCTTTTGCTTTCTCGCCTTTCCCAGGGTGCTTTTTTTAGCAGCTCAGGGCTCAAGGAGATTTCTTCTTCTCCCGCTTACCTTTGAGGTCTTACGGCAGGAGAACTGAAGGCGGGCGTGGGGACCACCCTTTATAGTGTCACACTGATGTCCTGTCAGGTGACACACCGGGAGTGGTCCCCTCATGGATTACTAGCTAGAAGTTTGCAGTATGGTTCTGATGCCAGGGGCTAGTCCTCATCTGTAATGACCTACTGCAGGAACCCCTCTCAAGATCTACTGTTATGGTACGCTCTTGCATAACTGTTATATCCTTTTGCCTGCAGAATATTCTGAAGTACCCCCAGCTGCACTCATGCAGTTCAGGAACCTACTGTCCCATCTGGGAAGGTCCAGTAAAACCAGAGTCATCCATAATACTCACCTCCAGAGAGAAAGAGAACGGCTAGCTTAGTTGTGTGGCACAACTGCTGGAGAAAGAGAGGCTTGATATTGGGGAATTTGTTTCATGAGCAGTTTACTATGAAACAGATTTAATTTTTCTCGACTCAAGGCCACCCATTGCAATTTCATGCCTTTGTTTACAGAGCAAGCTCATTCTACAACTATGCTTTTGCATGCCATGAATCGAGTACAGAAGGCCACACAACATGCCAGCAGAGGACAGATACCTGTCATAACCATGGACCAGCCATTGCCCTCTATAGGAAAGCAAATCCAGTGGAGTTGGCCTGAGACCCATGGTGAGGAAAAATATGTGGTGAGGATGGGAGGCCTCACATAGAGATGAATGTGCTTAAACTTTTAGGAGATTGGCTAAATGGCACTGGATGGACCAGTGTTCTTGTCCAGACTGACAACACTACCTTTGGTAGGGCTGATGCCATACTGAAAAGGTCCCATGTCATCAGGGCCAGATATGCTCACCAGACAACAGCAGCAGCACTACACCTACTCAGATGCTCAGTATATGAGGAATATCCTGTAGAATCATTTGAAGCAAATGAAGCACCACTCAACTTTAGCACATCTGTCGACACAAATGTGATCAGAATTCCAGTTCTTGTACTGGTCTGTGGTTCTAGACCTTGAGTTGTTTGCCATGCAGTTTGTGCATTCCTTACGGAAGGGAGACTTCAAGCTCTGTGTCCAGTGTCTTGGTAAGTTATTACCATGGATGTTTGCCCTTGATCACACAGACTGTGCTAGGTGGCTTCCCACTCATATAAGAGATATGGTCTAATTGCCAGCTAGGAACCCATCAATCTATGTAGAGTTCATGAGAGGGCACTTTGTTAGTCAGAAATCTGGCAAATGTTTCTGTCCACCATGGCCATTGACCCGATTTATGAACAAATGAATGAGAAGATTTAAGAGTGATGGTGGTGTGATTGGCTTGACAGAGAACCCCACTGCATTACTTTGGTGGATTACTGTCAGTCCACAGATTCAAAGGGTTATAGAAGAGTTTGAATCCAGCTTCATAGCTTGTGATAAAAGTACAGCTACTCACCACCATGAACAGGTGCCTGGAGTTCAAATGGAATTTGCTAGAAATGTTAAAGCAATTGTATCCACAATTCAGAAAATGGGCAACCCATTCTCAGAGGACAATCAGAATTTAATTGCTTTGAACACAAAGCATGCCATGAGCCAAGATGTCAACACTTTAGAAATGGGCTTTTTATTTCCTGGCATCTGATTGGCTGGTACCCTTGCCAGGGTGTACATTAACTTACAATAGATGCCCAGGAAATAAAAAGTGCCAGCCCACATGCCCCTTCACCCACTCAGGTATTCTTGTGCCCACCTTGCTTCCTCATTGGCTCAGAGAACCACACGGAATTTGAAATCCCGTCATTATTTTGTCTCTTGCTTAGCAAGAGATACTGGCCACCCAATGCCCCTACTTCAGATAGATAGCTGCCTGCCCTGACAAAACGCACATCAACTACAAATGGGCTGATTTCTCAGTGTTAGTTTTCTCCTTTTTTAGTACCCCTTGTCCCATGCCTTGTGGTGCCCTGATACCCGATGGCGCCGACTCTTAGAGGAAGCGAGCAGGAGATTTCGCTTCTCCCCTGGGCACAAGCACAGTTATGGCAGACCAGGTTAATAATCCCCTCCCTTCATCTTCACAATCCCTTTACTGTTGTAAATAAAAATAAAAATATCAAAACTGCGCTTGTTACATAGTGCAAGAAATCCTTCCATCAGCTCACTGTGCCCCTTCCTTCAAACATCATGAAGTCTTGCTATATTATGACAGATGCAGTTTGTCCCACCATTAGAACTGCTCCGGTGAAGGAGTTAACTTCCATGCAGTGCATGGAACTTAGAGCCGAGCTCGGTAGAGAAGCTCTGTTAGGGTGGTTTCAAACCGAAACCGTCAGATTCTTTACTCCACCACTGAACAGTCGCCCGGAGATTCCTCCTGCTGCTCGGTTCATTTCTCAGTTTAAAGCGCCTTTTCTCAGTTAAATTCAACCGCGATATTATTTATTTTAACCGCAAACCGATCGTCAAGCTCTGTCTATGGTATTGTAAGTAATAGATAGGTTTCTGTGTGGAACTTGTAAATGTTTATCGGTTTGGTTTGAACCGATCGAATTAATATTTAAACTTTGTTTGAAGCCTTTAAGGCTTGTTAGAGTGCAGTTCGGTTCTTATCGGTTCTAAAAAACAGATTTCATTACGGTTTTTCCACCAATCGTGACATGGTTGGGAACCGATAGGGTGTCTTGCCTGGCACTGCCATCAGAAGGGCAAGTTTTTGGTTAGGCTGGCATTATGTCTGAGAAACCCAAAAGAAAACCGGGCCCACTGGGTTTCAACACTGTAGTGTCTGTGGAAGCCTTTGCCAAGGCTGACCCACACACACATGTGTTTATTGTCTGGGGTTTGACCACCTCAATGCAGACTGCCAGATTTGCAAGAATTTCCCTGCAGCCACCCTAGATAAGAGAGTTGGTAGGCTCAGGAACCGAGACAAAAGTCCGCTGACCTGGTGGCTGTGCCCAGTTCGGGTGCCAGTCAACCGGAGGGAGTGCCTCTGACCAGGGCCAGACTTCCTCGGCAAACGTAAAGCTGACTCTGAGGAGCCAGTTCCAGCAAAGAGAACTAGAAAGTCAGCAGGTGTGGAGTCCAAAATCCTTCTCAACTGCTGCAGAGATAGCCAGGGCAATACAGATTGTCCAGTCACTGTCTCCGGTTCCCTCGAACCGCCACTATCTGGAAAAAGGTCGGTTGAGTTCGGTTCCACCGGTTCAAGAATATGATATAGAAGAGTTTTATGAACCAGAGGAGGGAGGATGATTATGATCAGTGTGAATGTGACTTTGAAAGTCTGGATGTGCCCATTGAACCGGACATCTCCCCAGATAGACCTTTAGGTGAATCTCCCCAGGCTTGCTGAGTCCCCTTCTCATTTTTGTTTTTAAAAAGTTGCTGAGACCCTCCAGCTTCCTTTAGAAGAGGCTTTGGATGAGCAAGAGGAGCCTGACTATGTAGAGATGATGGATATCCCAGAGTCCAGGAGATTGTCCATCCCTTTACATAAGTCTTTAGGAAACAAACAATAAAAATTTTAAAGCTCCTAATTCTGTGCCTCCTGTAGATAAAAAGATGGACAGGAGGTACACTTTGTCAGGTCCTGATACAGATTTTCTTTCACAGCAATGCAGTCATGTTAGTAGTTCAGGCTGCAGCCTGTGATAAAGCTAATATTCCCTTGCTTCACATCCCCTGACAAGGACTCCAGGAAGATTGATGCCATGGCCAAAAACAATACATGGCAGCATCTTTGGGACTCAGACAAGCAAACTATATGGCTTATGTTGCGGGGGCCAGATCTAGATGGGATACTGTCGTGGCCTTAGCCTAAACAGGTCCCTGGCCAGCTTGTAAAGGAGCTGGAGCAGGTGGCTGTTGATGGTATTGAGGCATCTAAGGTGCAGTTCCATGCTGCAGTGGATTCTAATGATGTATCCTCTAGAGTCATGGCTACATCTGTGGCTTTGTAGATTGGCCTGGCTCAGGTGTACTACTTTGTCACAGGATACCCAGTCTAGGCTATGGATTTTCCTGTGGTGGAAATTCTCTGTTTGGGGAGCAGACAGAGAATTATATGAAGAAAATGGATGAATATAGAACCACTTATAGGAGTGCACAAGCCAAGGAACGGCAAGCCACTCCTCAGAGGCAGCCCAGGGTAGGGGGAGCCTTTTCACAGGCCTTTTACCAGACCCAGGCCTCCTCTCTTCCAGCCTATGCTCAGAGGGGGTTCTTTCAGAGGGAGAGACGGGTGGCTTCCAGCAGGCCTGCTCCCACCCCACAGCCTAAAGCCCCTGCCAACAGGCACTGATGGGATGCCCAGGGTTTGCCTCCATTACCTGTGGGGCAGGCTGGCTTACTTCAGGACTGGGAGTCTTTAACATCAGACAGGTGGGTCCTGGAAGTAGTGAGCCATGGTCTGGTTCTCAGCTTCAAAAATTTCCAAAGATGAGAGCCAGATCTTTTCCACCTGCAAACCCTTTAGAGACTTGCTTTGAAACAGAAGTCTCAACCTCCTGGCTCTCAGAGCTGTAGAAAGGGTTTCTCCCTACACCAGGGCAAGGGTCTGTACCCAGGTACTTCCTTACCCCAAAAAGACAGGAGAGTGGAGGCCTATCCTGGATCTAAGAAATCTGAACAAGCACCTTTTAAAACCAAAATTCAAAATGGTGACTCTGGGAATGATTTTACCTCCCTAAGGCCAGGGACTGGCTAGCTTCCCTGGACCTCAAGGATGCCTACTTCCATGTTCTTATCAGAAGCTCCCATCGAAAGTACCTCAGATTCGAACTGCCCTCAGGCCATTATCAGTTCAGAGCAATGCCCTTGGCCTTACCTCTGCCCCAAGGGTGTTCACAAGATGTCTGGCAGTAGCAGTTGCTCATCTTAAGAAGGCAAAAGATTGCCATTTTCCCTACCTGGACGACTGGCTCATTGTGGGTCAGTCTCCAGACCAGAAGTCAAATCACACCTGCTAGTTACCCAGCAGCTGCTTACCTCTGGGCTTTCTTCTCAATCTTCCAAAGTCAGTTTTGGAACCTGTCCAGGTACTCACCTTTATAGGCGCAGAACTGGACACAAAGCAGCTAGACCTTCCTTCCCTGGGAAGGGTAAGGACCTTGGTGGCCCTGGCCTGCCCTTCACTCTGTAGGTCTCGACCAGCAAGGCATTTCCTGCAGCTCCTAGGACACATGGCTGTTTCCACAGCTGTAGTGCAAGAAGCAAGATTTCAGATGAGGGACATTCAGTTCCATTTGAGAGCTTTCTGGTCTCAAAGAAGAGATCCTCTATCCAAGTTAATCCCAGTGACTCGAACCCTGATCCAGGCCCTTCAGTGGTGGCAGGATCAGAGCAATCTGAGACAAGGGTGCCTTTCATCCCTCTGTCCCACTCCTTCCGACTTACTACAGATGCGTCCCTCTTGGGATGGGAGCTCACATGGGCAACCTCTTCACCCAGGGGTTATGGTCCCTCAGGAATCTCTGCTCCACATCAACCTGTTGGAACTCGGAGCTGTTTTTCTAGCACTTCAGGTTTTTTCTGCATCTGTTCAGAACAAGGTGGTACAGGTCAGAACAGACAACACCACTACAATGTGGTACATCAACAAACAAGGGGCACCTGGTCTTGGCCTTGTGCACCGAGGAGATGAAGTTGTGGTCTGGCTTATTCCCTGAACACTTCCCTCATAGCAGTTCACCTCCAAGGCAAGGACAATGTCCTGGCAGATGCTCTCAGCAGGATTTCCCAGGGCCATCACAGAATGGTCACTGTATCCCCTAGTACTGGGGATAGTTTTGCCAGATGGGGCACTCCTCAGATAGATCTTTTAGCCCCAGACAATCATCAGCTTCCACTTTTTGTTGAAAGGCCCCAGTGTTGGGCTCAGTCCCCCTGGATGCCTTTCTCCTCGATGGGAAGGGAAGTTTCTCTATGCCTTCCCCTTCCTCTCCTGTTCAAGGTGCTAGTCAAAATCAGGTCTCAGCCCTGCAAGATGATCCTGATTGCTCCAGACTGGGCCAGGCAGCCCAGTACCTACTCATTCTGTCCTTAGCAGTCCATCTTCCCCTGTGTCTCCCCAGGAACCACAATCTGTTAACCTGTGCTCAGGGGAGAGTTTGGTATCCAATCTCAAATCCCTCAACCTCAAGGCCTGGCTCTTGAGCAGTTAGAGTTTGCTGATCTTCAACTTTCTCAAAGTGTTCTGAAATCTTGAAAGCTGCTAGGAAGCCTTCCACCAGGGCTACCTATAACTCCAAGTGGAAAAGGTTTTCCATATGGTGTTCTGGGAGGCATATTTCTCCGAATCTGCTGATTTACCCACTGTGTTGGATTATATGGTCCATCTTAATTCTTTGGGACCGAGACCAGCTACCCTGAAAGTGCATTTGGCAGCTGTCTCTGCTTTCATTTCAGCAGGAAGCCCTCTTCCATTTCTGCTCACCCTGTATTTTCCAAGTTTTTAAGGGATTGCTTCATACCAATCCTCCATTCAGGGATCCTGCCCTGCTTGGGATCTTAATGTTTGCATTGCTCAGCTGATGCAACCCCCTTTGAGCCTCTGTCTTGGCAGAGCTTAAGTATTGACTTGGAAAACTGTGTATTTCTAGTAGCCATCACTTCTGCCAGGCATAAGTGAGTTACAGGCTTTATCAGTGGAGACTGACTTTATTCCTTTCACAGGGATAAGGTAGTCCTCAGGACTAACAGGAAGTTTTTGCCTAAGGTGGTTTCGGTTTCCACCTTAACCAATCTATTTCACTTCCAGTGTTCTTCACTGACCATTCCTCCTCTGGTGAGAGGAGGCTGCACAGCTTAGATGTTAAGAGGGCCCTAAGTTACTACATATAGAGCTGTACTAAGGGTCACAGGTTTGACTCCTCCAACTATTTCTCACTTATGGTGAGGTTGGGAAAGGGAGACCTGCCACTAAGAGATCCATTGCCAGGTGGATCATCTCTTGTATCCAGTTTTGCTATCAAAAACTGGGTAAGGTTCCCCTCAGGCCTGAGGGCTCACTCTACCAGAGGTACAGCTGCATCTGTAGTTGCTGCTAGAGACATCCATCTTGGAGATATGTCAAGCAGCTACTTGGAAAACAGAACACACTTTCACAGCATTACTCCCTGGATATCCAGGCCGAGGATGCTGCCTGGTACAGCCGTGTTTCAGAGCCTATTCCCTAAGTAGGTTCTGTCCTCCTCCATGGAGGTACTAAGCTGTGTAGTCTGCATCTGTCATAATATAGCAAGACTCATGTTGTTTCAAATCAAATCTTTATTTATCCAGGCGATCACCAGTGAGCAAGCTCATTTACAAGGTGGACCTGCAGTTAGTCAGAGATGGATAAACATACATATATTACATAAAAAGTAGGATTTGGGAATACAGATTTACATGTGAAAGGTACAGTATAAACATTCCATTGCACTAGTGGGGAACAGGTAAATATCATCACATGCTAACTGTACAAAGCACATTCATTCTTATACATGTTTGAAGGTGTTGATTTAATACTAGTATTAGCCAAAGGAAGGCAGATCACAACCATTACATCCCCCAGAACTAAATCTAGCTTATCACAGGGGTGTGGCTGGGAAATTGGCCATGGCAAGATGGCCCAAGATCAAAACCAACAGAACAACTAATTAAGTGTCATGTAGGGTTAGGTAGGAAGGTGCCAGAGGTCTGAAGGCCAAACAAGACTGTTGGCTACTTAACATGATAGGGATTTACAGGGTAGGGTATATAAATGAGAGAGGTAGATTTAGAGATGAGACCACTAATAGAACCACTAGAAGCTATGGTAACATTTACAAAGTTCAGTAAAAGTTTTGTCGTGAAAGATGCCTGAACATAGCAATACTGACAGGACTGAGTTTCAAAGAGCTTTGGATCCTTCTCCATAGTGTGGGCAAAGCATGACTTATGGCAGCCCTACCAAAGTGGTTGTTAATCCTGGGAATTTTTAGGAAATTAGTGAGTGACTTCTTATGCCGTAGCTACTAGGTGGACTTAAAGGAAGGCAGGCAGCAATGTAGTCCGGGAGTTTGTTGGGGAGGCTCGAAATGTCCAGATGGCTACATTTCTATGCCTTCTGAATTGAAGCGATGACCACCCTACTGCAGTATATAGCTCGCGATGGTGCGTGGAGGATGGAAGGCCAGTTATAAATCTTAGAGCTCTGTGGTACAATGCGTCCAATTTAGCAAGATGCGAGGCAGGACATTGGCCATATATAATGTCAGCATAATCAATTAATGATAGGAAAGTAGAATTAACAAGCTGTCTTTTTGAGTTGCCCTCAGTAAGAAGATGTTTAATTTTGAAGAAGAGGCCAAGCCTTTGCCTAAGTTTTTTCAGTAACTTCTTCAATATGCACTTTAAAAGAGAGTTTGTTATCCAGCCAGATACCCAGGTATTTGAAATTTGGCACGAACTCAAGATTTTCACCAAGTAGAGTGGATACGGAGGAACATTGTTATAGGCTGTAGAGATGGCCCGGTGTTAGATGGGGCAAACAGCATTGCCTTGTTTTTTTGCATTTAGCAAAAGCTCTTTGTCTATGAGCTGGTTTTGCAGTTTATTGAATTCATCTTGTATTACATAGATACATAGACAGTGTCGGCAGATAAGGGCCTATGGCCCACCAGTCTGCCCATTTAAGTTTTGGAAGTTCAGTTTATGTTTTCAGGAAGTCATTGTTGTATTGCAGCGCATGCGGCTCCAGGGAGTCTCGCTTAGGTAGAGCACTGTGTCATCGGGCAATAAATGGATTTGGCTTCTGTGATTCCTAAGTTCAGATTGTTAATATAGATGTTGAACAGTAGTGGACCCAGTATAGAACCCTGTGGAACTCCTCTCTTTATTGATTTAAGTGGTGAATCTCCTTCTGCCTTTATTTGTTGCTGTCTGTCTGTGAGGTAGTTCTGGAACCAGGCCTGTGCTATTGAGTCCATTCCTAAATTGTTTAGCGCTGAAAGAAGTAGACAATGGTCGACGGTATCAAAGGCCTTGCTAAGATCTAAGAACACCGCATCAAACAAATTTTTCTTGTCCAGGTCCCGATGCCAGTCGTCAGTAACTTTGGCCAGTGCAGTGATGGTGCTATGTTTGGTTCTAAATCCAGACTGCATGGGATTAAGAAATTCTGTGTTGTCCAGGAAGGATCTCAACTGTGTATCCACAATTTTTCCAACATTTTCGAAAGTATAGGCAGTAGGAGATTGGCCTATAGTTGTTCAGATCACTTGGGTCCCCTGCTTTGTATAGTGGAATAACATGAGCAGTTTTCCATTCTGCAGGAAGGGAGCCTTGGATTAGAGACAGGTTAAATAAATGCATTACTGGTGCTGCTAGTATATGATAGGCTATTTTCAGAAAGTATGGGTCAATGAGGTCAGCTCCTGCGCTCTTTCTAATGTCTAACTGTAGCAGAAGGTCTTCAACTTCTTTCAAGGTGATTAATGAAAAGGCGAATGTCCTGCCATTGTTGATTGTTTCTAGGGACTGTGCTTTGATCTGTGGCTAAGACTGCTTACTGGTGCTTTATCGAAAGCCAGGCCAGCTGTGGCAAAGTGATTATTGAAGGCTTGCAAGATTTCAAATTTATCAGTGACAGTGACATTATCAATGGTAATTTTGGATGGGAGCACACTACTTGGTGAGTGGCCGAGACTTCCTTAATAGTGGACCAGAACTTGGTGGGGTTATTAGATGCAGAGAGCAGTTCAGATTGATAAAAGTAGCCTTTGCCTCTCTAATCATTTTTGTGCAGGCATTCCTAGCTGCTCTGAAATACACCAGTCCGATTCTGTATGTGACTTCCTGGCCTTCTTCCATAGTAGATCTCTTTTCAGTAGGGCTTTCTTCAAATTTGGTGAGAACCAACGGCAGGTCCTGGTTTTATTCTAGCTTTGATTATGGGGGCATGGACATCTAGTGCACCAGTTACGATTCGTGCAGGACATCATAAGGCATAAACACCGATTTAAGCCGGTAAAATCTCTGCCATTTCATAGAGTCTTTTAGGTCATTGAAATAGGCCAGGGGTCAAAATTACGTCTTGATCTTTTGTTGGAGAACTTTGATGTGGATAGTGGATTTGGGATCGTTCTAATGCCAGCTATGAGGCAGTGGTCACTAACATCAGCTGGAAGAATACCGGAATGTGAGAAATGATGAGGTTCATCGACAAGTATCACATCCAGAAGGCTGCTTCTCGTTGGATTTTTTGTTGATGCGTAGGTTCAGAAATTAGTTGAGTGAATCCATGTTGAATCACAGAAATGTTTCAGGGTAATGACCCGCTAGATAACCAATCATAGTTTAGATCGCCTAATATAATTGTCTCTATGGAGGAAGTCCATTTGTCCAGTCAGGTGAGTTAGGAGTTGAGGTCCTGCTGCAGGTGGTCTATAGCAACCTATCACACGAAAGGCCCTTGAATGAGGTGGCTCGACTTTAAGAGACAGGCATTGAAACCTCCTGCAATGGATGTGGCATCTAATACAGATACTGTGTATATGTTTTAACATAAATGGCTATTCTCCCGGTCCTTCTATCTGCTCTGAAAAGGAGGTAATTAGGGATATTAACCTCGCTGTCCGGTGTAGATGCTCGGAGCCAAGATTCTGATATCACCAAAATGTCTGGTGCAGTGTGTATAATCCAAGCCTGGACAGACTCCAGTTTTTAACAGGCTGCAAACATTGGCATGTAGGAAACTGATACCTTTCAGCTGCTTAATTTCAGCTGGTGATGAGAGCATTCTTGGGGACCAGGATTGAGTTCAATGTCACCGAACAGAGTAGCAAGAGGAAGAGAATACTTTTCAGGTTGTGGAAGAAGTTTTAAAACACGATTCTTTCTGTATCTTTTACAGTTTAGAGCGATGGGTCCATAGATCGGGTCATATACTTGTTAAGCCCTGTAGATATATAGCTTAGGAGCCAGGTAGGCAGTAGCAGCCAAAGCAGAGTTTAATAGTCTGGGGTTTGATGACATGTTTAGAGGAACTGGTTGCTGTGCCACTGTCTGGGTTTCAATAAGCTTCGTAGAATTAGGGCAGACAAGGGCAGTATAATAAGTAGCTATTGTTAATATATGGGTATAATGTTAGCTTGGGACAGGTCTCTATAGTAATATTATGGCTGTAGTGAGGCCAGCCCTATCACATAGCAGAAGGGTAATGGCTGTTAGACAAAGCCACTTGAGGCTTCCATATTTAATTAACACAGGGCGGTTGTTAAATATATATGGAATTATTCTTTTAAGGAGCGGCCAATAAGAGGAAACAGACTGTGGGCGGAGCAATTGGGCTATAAGATAACACCGGGAAGGGGATGGGCGGGTGGGTGTAAAATGCGGCTTTGCCGTACCTGCCTAGCTGCAGGGATCGGGGCTGTGGTCTCGGCGGCTATGGAGCGCCGTCCGCCCGGTGGCCACTCGTCTCTGCTGGCCGACGCCTGCACAAGTTCCTGAGGAGACAGAAGGAGGACTAGTTATTTACTGTCCCAGTCGTCAAGAGGCGGGCAGTACAGAGGTGTTACAGTGGACAGAATTAGCAGGACAAAGGAGCGATTTCCTGGTGCCCCTGTGTCTCGCTTCTATACCCAACCTAAAGAGGGCTGTATGACTGCGATCTGAACCTCCCCTAACACCTGTAGCTAACAATTCTCTTATCACAGACAGTTCAATTTTTAAACAATAAAACACAGTAGAAAACAGCTCCTTTTTGTCAAAATTCAGGTTGAAAGTGCAGTTTAGCAGTGGGACCAATCGAGCCGCCATAGAATAGTGCTCGCTCCGATTGGCTGCGACTTTGCCGTACCTGCCTAGCTTTAGGGATCGGGGCTGTGGTCTCAGCAGCGGCTATGGAGGCGCCATCCGCCCGGTGGCGCTCGTCCTGCTGACCGGCCTGCACAAGTCCCTGCCTGGCTGTGGGATCCGGGGCTGTGGTCTCGGCGGCGGCTATGGAAGCGCCGTCCGCCCGATGGCAGCTCGTCCTGCGGCTGGCGCCTGCACAAGTCCCTGCCTAGCTGCAGGGATCCGGGACTGTGGTCTCGGCGCGGCTATGGAGCGCCGTCCGCCCGGTGGCCGCTGTCCTGCGGCCGACGCCTGCACAAGTCCCTGCCTAGCTGTAGGGATCCGGGCTGTGGTCTCGGCGGCGGCTATGGGCGCCGTCCACCGGTGGCCGCTCATCCTGCGGCCGACGCCTGCATAAGTCCCTGCCTAGCTGAGGGATCCGGGCTGTGGTCTCGGCGGCTATGGAGCCTTCGTCCGCTTGTGGCGCTCGTCCTCGGCCGGCGCCTGCACAAGTCCTGCCTAGCTGGCAGGATCCGGGGCTGTGGTCTCGGCGGGCGGCTATGGGCGCCGTCCGCCTGGTGGCGCTCGTCCTCGACGCCTGCACAAGAAAATTACCACCTTAGTAATGTTGTTTCTTCTAATGGAGTCATCATATTATGACCTCCCCAGCCTGCCCTCTCAGAACTTCTTGGGAAACAAGAACCCAGGGAAGAATACACAATGGGGGAGGTAGTAACAATAACAAAACAGGAAAGGTGACCTGGGGTAATCATATCAGATGACCTTAAGGTTAGCAAGCAGTGGAGAAGGCAGTAGGGAGGGCCGGGGTATACTGGGATGTATAGGAGAGGCATCAGCAGCAGAAAACAGGAAGTTGTTATCCCTCTGTACAGACAGTTGGTGAGACCCCATCTGGAATACTGTGTCCAGTTCTGGAGAACCCATCTCCAAGGACATAGACAGGATAGAGGCAGTCCAGAGGAGGGCAACTAAAATGGTGCAGGGTCTGCAAGAGAAGCCGTATGAGGAGAGACTAAAGGAGCTTAATATATACCCTTGAGGATAGAAGGAGGAGGGAACATGATAGAAACTTTCAAGTACCTCAAGGAATCAACAAAGTCCAAGAGGGTAGCATCTTTCAGAAAAAGAGACTTGCAAGAACAAGGGGACACAATTTAAAGATAGAAGGAGAGCGGTTCAGGGGCAATGTGAGGAAGTATTATTTCACAGAAGGTAGTGGATGCATGGAACAGCCTTCCTGAGGAAGTTATGGGGTCTAAAACTGTGGGAGAATTCAAGAATGCATGGGACAGACATAGGCAATTCTTGTGGGGGAAGATATAGGCTGTTGGTTAACTAGGATCTGCGGCCTATCCTGTAGAGTAGAAATGGGCAGACTAGATAGACCTAAGCGGTCCTTATCTGCCGTCCAAAGTCCATGTTTCTACTTGGTATGGGGTGGGCAGTCACTGTTAGCACTTATTGATGCCCCTTTATGTTTGGGTGTTGCGTTTATTAGTTATTTATCTTATTTTTCTGGTCCCTGACTTGAGTCTTGGTGTTGGGACCAGGAAAATAAGTGATATTTTAGTAGCCAGTTGGCTAGTGTGAGTTACAGCTTCCACACAGAGCCTTGGTGAGTTTGCTCGTAAAGATCTGTGGTTTCGGTTTAAACCACCTAACAGAAACTTCTCTAACGAGCTCGCCTAAGTTCCATGCACTGCATGGAAGTTAACTCTTTCACCTCCGAGCAGTTCTAATGGTGGGACAAACAGCATCTGTCATAATATAGCAAGACTCCATTAGAAGAAACAACATTACTAAGGTGAGTAATTTTTCTTCTCTGTCCCTCTGACCACCCTTCTGACAAACAGGCAGCACGTCTCCAACTGCAGGAGATATCACGTCCAACTGTACCCCAAACCAATATTCCTCTTGAGAAGAATTAACTATAAAAATCAATAAAAAAATACCTGTATGTGGCTGGGGAGAGAACATCAGCATTTCTCCCAACCGTGGTCATGTTCCACTGCCAGTTTGGAGACTGCGATCTCATGCCTTCTTTCTCCAACCGCCACCTGTTATGCTCTGTCCACCTTACACTCCCGATTCAAAATCATGAAATAAAACATAAATATACCTGTTTTAAAAGCAGTGTCCCATCCTTTAGGGTAGCTCGATCGAACTCCGTGAGCCCTGTGGGGTGTTTACTATGACAACGAGTCTCAAAGCTCCCAACTACAGGAGTCGCCACTAGGACAAAAAGTCCTGTCCTCAAAATAAAAACGAGAGGAACTATTCTAGTACAAAATAATTAAAATACCAAAAGTTTTAACATTCAAACATAGAAATCATTTTTGAAAACAAATATAATACAGTGGCCCATTTTCTAAGTGCATTAAGACCCTTCAGGTGGGTTTTATGGGCTATACGGACGATCTTACTTGAGAGGCTCATGGAGTAGGTGATTACATATGGACTGGCCTGATGTGGCAGGACCCTGAAAAAATTTCTAGCTAGCAGTCCTGGTGAGGACCGCCCATATCAGGTGACCCGGCGTCAGAGCGTCGGTTTAAAGAAGCGGTCCCAGGCGCTCCGCCTTCAGTTCTTTCCGCCCGTTAGCTCCTATGGCGCCTCGCGGAAAAGTTAGTGCTTCATCAGCCCTACCTTCGTCGTTTTACCCGAAAAATCATTATTTTTCGACTGGCGTCAGCACTATAAATGGTGTATATGACTCCCTACACCCTCCGAGCACAAGAATAAGTGCGATTTGTGGGCGCCCAGCTACCACCGAGGACAGCCACTCCCTGTGCCTGTTCTGCCTAGGCCCTGATCACCCGGTCGAGAAGTGTCAGCACTGCCTCAATTTCAACGTGGCTACCCGAAAAGGCGGCAGCAATCCCTGGAAGCCCATATTCTAAAGAAGAAAATGAGTTCTGTGGAGAAGAAGCACAAAAACTGAGGCAGGTGTCCACTTCCCGAAGGCCATCGGAAGGAGAAGGAGAGACCCGGGACAAGGGCTCCTCCACCACGTCTCCCTCGGGAGTCGCTGGGACGCAGGGTAACATCCTCCGGGGATCACTCCTCGACGGCCGCCGAGGTTTCTGAGGGTGTCGGCCCGCCCGTCTCGCTGCGCTCGGGCCTTGCGGACGCCTCTGGGCAGTTGGAGCCTCGCCCCTAGTTTGGCCGCAGGCTTGCGGCCTGCCACTGTGGCGATTCCGATAGCAGGCGTCGGCTCCTCTGACGTCCGCCCAGAGAGGGCCGGTAAGACATCCGACCCTTCAGGGCGACACGCGGCCTCCACTCCACGGACCAGGCTGATCACTCTCCTCAGCCTGCCTCCAGTGATGCTCTCATAAGTCGAAGTCGGCTCCTCCGGCGCCCGCCCGAGCTTGCCTGTAAGCCTCACATCGGCTCGTCCGACGTCCGGCGCGAAGGAACAGGCGGCGGACCCCGTCCGTTGTACCCGGTTCCCGCAGCCTTCGCTGCCATCTGGGAACCAGAGTCTCCAACCCGACCCTGGGGACTTTTTCCCTCTGTCCCGGGCGAAACTGGGGATATTTTGCCTCAATCAGTCCGTCCACCTGGTCGCCGGACCTGGCGTCAGTTCCCGGACATGGGCTCCGGCGCGGCCCTCTGGCGTCGGTACCTCCTGCGCCAGGGCCTCTGCCGTCGGCCACCGACTCCGGGAGACATTTCGCCCCACTGGCCCTCCGGGCTCTCCACTATGGACCCGCCCGCGAGGCCTCCGGCCGGGCTGTCTGCTCCGAGCCCCGGCTCCGGTATCCTCCGTCCTATTTGGCGCTGTGTACCTGGGACGCAGTATCCGCGCCACAGTACCCGGCGCGCGCAGTACTCAATGCCGCAGTACCCGAGGCTGGGCTACGCGGCGGGGTTTGGATACACTCCATACGTGTTACAACCTGTATCCTTATCCCTGCCGCCTCTTCCGCCACCACCCTCGCGGCCGCGGTGGGCCTGCAGGAGACTCTGGCTTCCTGGTGGGCTGAGGCCAAGGCTCAGCTCACCAAAGAGGTTGAGAGCCACCGTCCAGCAATGGTGCCGTCCCAGGTTCCTACGCCCGGGTGGCACACTCCTCACCACCTCCAGACTCCAGGGTTCTTCCGTCTGGATCCAGAGAAGGGCAGGACACGCTTCCCGTGGACTTCCCAGGGTCCGTTCCTCCCGGGTTGGGAAAGGAGTCTTCTCTTCTTCATCCTCTTCTTCACCCTTGGACTCCTCGGACTCTTCCGATGGTTGCTCGAGAGAGAGACGACCTCGTTCCCCGTCCGAGAGCCCAGGCCAAGGACTCCTCCAAGTCTCCTCAGAGGATCCTTCTTTCACGGAGTTGCTTAGGAAAATCCAAGAGGTTCATCAGTGGCACTCCTGGAACCAGATCCTCAGCATCTAAAACTCGCTGAACATCTGGATCTGCCCGCGACAGCTCCTACCTTGGTGCCACCCTGGATAGTGCCTCACGCCGACCTTGTTACCACAATATGGAACGCAGTCAGCCTTAGCCCCACTTCCTGGGAAGTCAGACCCGGCTATATCAGGCTCCAGAGGTGTTGATTTCCTGATTCTTACCTCGTCCAACTCGCTTGTGATTAGCACCGCTCAAGGCCGGTCGGCGAACCCCAAACATCTTAGCTCATCACCGCCTGATAAGGAATCACCTTCTGGACCATTATGGGAGAAAGATTTATGCTTCCTCCACGCTGGGGATCAGGGCCCTGAACAAAGTCGGCCATATGGGGGACTACCAGAAGGCCATCCTGACTCAGGCAGAAGCCAAACTGGACTCCTTGCCTGACTCCCAAGTCAAGCAGAAGTTGGCTGATTAGTCCACTCTGCTCGTTCGGCCAGTCGACACATACTACGTGCAACATCGATGCAGTGGACACTGCTGGGCGAGCTCAGCTTTGCTGTAGGCCTACAGTGTCATGCTTGGCCCGTGTCAGGTCTGGTCCCGGAGGTACAATCTACTATCCAGGAAGCACCCTTCGGGTTGGTACTTGTGGTGATATCAAGGACATCATCACCGATTTGCAAGAAGGGGACGGCTCTGAAGTCAGCTGATTCCATGTACCATCCCCATCAGCAGCAGCAGCCATCCCTTCGCGGTCGGAATTGGCCAAAGGCGAAACCCTAGGGAAGGCGGGCCTAGCGGGCCCCACAGCTGCCAAGCCCCCACCCAAAAAGCAGCGGGTGCTTCAGCTGCGGCCTACCCACACCACCTGACTCCTTTCCTCTCCACTGCCTCCGGACTCCCGGAGGAACCATTAGGAAGGAGGTTTTCCCTCCACCTTCTGGGATGGGAGAGGATAACCACAGATTCTTGGGTGCTCAGCTCATAGCACAAGGACACTCCATAGAGTTTCTTCAGAAACCACCCGCCACCCCCTCTGAAGTCATCGTATTCACGGGAACATCTTCTCTTGGTCAGGAGGAAATCTAGGCTCTTCTGCTGAAGCAGCGATAGAGCCTGTCCCCTTCATCTACAAGGGATGGGTTACTATTCCCGTTTCTTCCTGGTCCCAAAGAGACAGAAGATCTCAGACCAATTTTGGATCTCAGTTCCCTGAATCTTTACTTAGAGTACAAAGGTTCAGGATGCTCTCTTTGCAGAGCCTTCTGCCCCTCCTCCGGCCAGGTCAATGGCTTTGTGCTCTGGATATGCAGGATGCTTATCTGCACATTCCCATTACGCCCATCTCATCCATAAATACCTTGTTTTGCATTCCAGGGACCACTACCAGTTCAGGGCACTCCCGTTTGGTCTATCCTCGGCCCCAGTATTTACCAAATGCCTGGCAGTGGTGAGGCCCACCTGCATACCAAGGGAGTGCAGGTTTTCCCGTACCTGGGCGACTGGTTCCTGGTGGCCTCGTCCAGGGAGGAACTCCCTGCGTTCCTCTCCCTTACTCAGCAGGTTTTGCCTGCCTGGGTATTACCATCAACCATTCCAAGTCTCATCTGGACCCATCTCAGAGGCTACAGTTTATTGGGGCGATTCTCAATCGACCATGGGCAAGGCCTTCCTGCCTCCCGGACAGGCGTCCCACCCTTCAGACCCAAATAATCCTGTTGTCCGACCCGAGGATGGTATCTCTGAGTAGGTCCTTCACCTTCTCAGGCTCATGGTGGCTGCTATCCCGACGGTACCTCGCATTTCGACTCCCATGAGGATCTCTCAGTTAACTCTATGCTCTCAATGGGATCAGCTAGTGGACAACCTAGATCACTCAGTTCTGATCTCCTGCGATGATGTGAAACTTGCAATGGTGGATGGTTGAAGAGAACCTGTTTAGGGAGTTCCTTTCTTTTATCCTCTCCCCTCCCAGACTCTAACCACAGATGCCTCATCGAAGGTTGGGGGCCCATCTAGGCCCTCCTTGAACCCAGGGCTCCTGGTCCAAGCTATAACAAGCTCTCCACATCAATGTGCTCGAGCTTGGGCATGTTGTATGCTCTCCAAGTCCTTCACCAATACATCCTTCCCTGCCACCTAGCCATCCAGGCGGACAACATGTGCGTGGTGTGGTACATCAACAAACAGGAGGGACTCTGTCCCTCTATGCAGGGAGGCAATGAGGGTTTGGATTGGGCAGTACAACATGACCTTCACCTCATGGCAATTCACGTTCCCGAGTCGAAAACACCCTGGCAGACAAGCTAAGTCGCTCTTCTGCTGTGACTCATGGTGGGAACTGGACCAAGGGGTCCTAGACAATATCTTCCAACTTTGAGGAATACCACAGGTTGACCTGTTCGCATCCCCTAACGCAAAACTTCCCATCTTCTGCTCGCTCGTTCCAGAGCGGGCGCTTTGGAGCGACGCTCTGTCTCTAGACTGGAAGGACAGATTCGTCTATGCCTTTCCCCAGTTCCACTGATCCCACGAGTCTTGCAGAAAGTAGCGTCAGAAGGCCTGAATGATTCTGATCATTCCTTTCTGGCCCAGCAAGTCTGGTTCTCTCTTCTACAACAGTATTCAGAGGATCCTCCTCTTCCTCTTCCTCTGTCTCAAGGTTTGTTGACCCAGGATCAGGGGACCCTGGTCCATCCAGGCCTCAAATCCCTTCGACTGCATGCATGGCTCCTGCAGACCTAGCCCAATCCCGTTTTGGAGTGTCTCCCAAAGTGGCGGAGATTTTAGTGGAGGCCAGAAAACCCTCCACCAGATCCACTTATGCCATGAAGTGGAAAGATTCACTATCTGGGCGCTTCCAGAGCGTGGAACCTTTCTCCTGTTCAGCGGGGCTTCTGCTGGAGTATCTCGTCATCTGTTTGACCTGGGTCTCAGCCATTCCTCTCTGAAGGTACACATGGTGGCCATTTTGGCCTATCATGTTCCCTTCGCTGACGAAGCTTTTGCTCAACTGGAGGTCTCAAGACCTTTCTCAGAGGGTCCTCCATCTGAAGCCCCCATCCGTACTCCTGCTCCCCTTGGGACTTGAACTTTGTTCTCAAGAAACTTACTCTCACTCCCTTGAACCTGCAGTTTCTGCGATTTGAAGTTCCTTTAAATGGAAGACTCTTTTCTTGGTGGCCATTACTTGGCTCCAGAGAATCTCTGAGCTCCAGGCCCTGATGTTAAAATCCCATACTTGATTTTCACAAGGAGCAGTTGCTCTTCACACTAATCCTAAGTTTCTCCCTAAAGTAGTAGCGAGTCTACTCTAAATCAGTCCATAGAGTTGCCTGCTTTTTTACACAGTACTCTAATCAAGGGAGTATTTACTCCATACTATGGATGTTCACGGATTCTGAGATACTACACCAACAGGAGGAAGGATCTCAGAAAGACTGATCAGTTGTTCGTCCTTTTGCTCACAAAAGGAAGGCAATGGGTTTCCAAGCAATGCCTGTCTAAGTGGTTGAGCTCATTGCATTACTTTCTGTTATGACAAATACAACAAGACCCTTCGGGTCAAGTCAGAAGCCATTCTACAAGAGGAGTAGCTGCCTCCTGAGCTTGTTTCAAGAATGTGCCTGCGGCAGACATCTGCGCTGCCGCCACCTGGACTTCCATCCATACCTTTCTGAAACACTACAGTTTGGATGTCACCTCTCGTCAGAGAGCAGGTTTCGGGCTGGCTGTTTTGCAAGGCCTCCTATCTTGAGGCTTGCACAACCAGATCTACCTTTTGGGGTAGTTTTCCTCCTCCGGTGCCTCTCTTTGTTCCAGACTGCTTGGGATTCTGTCCTATATGTAATTACCTACTGCAAGAGCCTCTCTGAAGTAAGATAGTACAGTTCACGTCTGAACTTACCGTAACAGTAGATCTTGAGAAAGGCTCTGCAGTAGGCCTTCCTGCTCCGCCCTCCATCCCCCTAGGCTTTTCCAGCTCCTTTTTCCACTGAGGGAAATATCCGCTTCTCTTTTGTCCGCCTCTTTTGGCTTGTGGGGAAAAGAACTGGAGCGGGCATCCAGGACCGCCCCTTTATACCCACATCTCCTGACGCGGTCACCTGATGTGGGGGCGGTCCCTCACCAGGGACTGCTAGCTATAAATTTTTCTGTGGGTCCTGCCGCCTGCGGCGTCAGTCTATATGTAATTACCCACTGCAAGAGCCTCTCTCGAAGATCTACTGTTATGGTAAGTTCTTGCAGAACTGTACTTTCCAGGGCTATAAGGCCCTCCTCCTGTGACGTCGAGACCTCATCCGCACCTGGGCAGTCAGTATAACCCAGTACTGCCCACCTGTCGGTTATTATTGCTTACATTAAGACCATCAAAGCAACTGGTCAAAAACAGTACAGTGCCTTTGCTGAGAAAGACTTGTGAAGTGCTCCACTCAATTAATAATTTCATCCCCAAGAGCGAATTGCTGCTGTTTAGCAATTCATCTCTAAAGAAGCAATCAAGGATTGCACACCTGATCACAATCTCAAAATAACTGCAAACTGTTTGGCAGGACGTGTATTTCTCACCCCAGGTATTCTTCTATTGTCCTAACTCTGCAGTCAGCCTCCTAAGTAGAACTGCCCGGAGATAGAACGTTATGCAAATGATAGAACCTATCATTGGCTCATGCCACTTATTCAAACTGCCGCCCTTATCAGATGCAACATTCCACCAGCGTATCAGATTTCTTTCTCCGCCTGACAAGTCAAGATGCCTCAGAGACTTCCCTCTCATTCATTCCTTGTGTGGTTCTTCACTGAAAAGAAGTATTTTAATTATTCCTACTGCTGCCTTTGTTTAAATCCCTACCATTAGTTAGTTTAGCATTTATTTTAGTGTTTTTGGTTTAATTTTCTCGGTTCCTCACGGTTCAGGACAACCATTGGGAACTGAGCCTTAGACTACCTTTCCAGACTTTTATTTATTTATCTCCGGTTCAGTTTAGTTATTTTTAATATTTTATTTTAAATAAATTCTTGCTTTTGTTACCCACTGGTCTGGTTTAGTGAACCACTAACCCGGTTCAAGTTGTTCAGTTCTCGGTTCAGCATCAGAACCCTCATCGATTCCTGAATCAACCGCAAAAAAAAAAAAAAAAAAAAAGTTTACTTTATTAGCAGTTCTGTTTTTCTTCCTCGGTTTGATGATGACAGAAAAACCTAAGAAAAAGACTGGACCCCAGGGTTTAAAAACTGCCTTAAGTGTGGGGGACGTTTTGCTAAGGCAGATAAGCATGACTTATGCATGGTCTGCCTTGAAACGAACATTTTATGCAGATTGTGATATCTGCACATCATTCTCCACAAAAGACAATTGAGAAGAGGCTGGAAAGGCTCCAAAGAAACTTGAGAAGGGTGCTATGGATTCTGGCCAACCCACCCTCTAAACATGCAGGTGAAACCGCACTATCCAAACTGAGCACCCTAACAAGAGTGAAGCAACTTCCAGCAAAAGGGTGGGTGAACTGCCTGACTCCCCAGTTCCTACCAGAAAGACAAAGAAGACAAAGCACGTTGAACCTGGCTGAGAAACCAAGGGCGTTTCATCTGTGCCTCAAGCCTGCCATCCTCAGAAGAGATTGCTTAGGCCATGAAGGTCATACAGGCTTCGAGGGTCTTATACCGCTGCAACCCCTCAACACCAGTTCAAGTCCGGTTGGACCTTCTTCTGTCCCTACTCCATCCCAGGAGCAGATGGAGTTTGAGGTATGACTTGCGTGGAAGTGGATGAGGTGAGTCTGTTGAGTCTGAGATCTCACCTGAACAGAATTTCTCTTCTCCTAGAGCAGAGGATTTTTCCTCTCACTTTTCCTTCATAAGGAAAATAGTGGAAGCCCTTGATCTGGCTACCACAGAGGTTATAGAGGATGAGGAGGAGGAGGCTGAATACATGGAAATGATGGGGTTAACACCCACAAAGAAGATATTACTCCCTATCAACAAGTTTTTCAAAAAGTCTCAAGATTTTGCAGACTCCAAATTCTGTCCCTCCTCTGGGCAAGAAGGCAGACAAAAGTACCAGCTGGACAGACAGGGACTGAGGTTCTCTTCTCTCACCCTGACCATCAAGGGATAATCCAGCAAGCAGCTTGTTAGAAGGCAAAGGGTGCCATTGGCATCATACCACCCAAGAAGGATTCATGCAAAATAGTATGGCCAAGAAGGGCTACCTGGCAGCCTCACTGGAGTCAGACAGGCTAATTACTAGGCTTATTCTGCACAGTATCAAAGTCACTGTGGCAGTCAGTATTGGCCATGGCAGATAAGGCTCCATCGGGCCTCTCGGATGGTTTGCTGAGACAGCCAGGTTTGGGCTGGAAGCAGCAAAGTACCAATTTCAGATGGCAGCGGATGCCAGTGATACTGCTGCCAGATGGATGGCCTTACCATAGCTCTTAGGAGGTTGGCTTGGCTTAGGGCCACTAATCTGACACAGGATACCCAAACCAAAGCTATGGATTTTCCTGTGGAGGATCATTCACTCTTTGGCCAACAGACTGAGGCTTATATGAAGAAGGTGGATGAGTACAAGGCCACCTATAAGAACAACTCAGCAAAGGAGACCCTCCTCCTCCTACAGGCCATACAGAAGGGAGGTAGAGCAGCCTAAAGTAGACCTTTTATCAGGCCCAGGCTGTCTCTCAGTACCAGCAATACCCACAGCAGACAGGGTATTTCAGAAGTAGAGTGAAAGGGGCTCTAGGAGGGGAGCCCCAGCTACTAAGCCCAGCCCAAGCAAACAGAATCCTGACTCAGTGGTCAAGGCCGCTTCCGTATCCCAGTAGGGGGCAGGCTGGCTCACTGTTTTCAGGCTTGGGAGTCGATTACCACAGATAAGTGAGTCCTGAGGTAGTGAGTTAGGGTCTGTCCCTAAGTTTCAAGTCCTTCCTCCCTTGAGAACAAGGGTGTTCAAACCAGCTTTCCTCCTGGAAAAGAAACTCTTGAAGAAGGAGGTTTAAAGTCTCCTCTTGTTAAAAGCAGTAGAACATGTTCCACCTCAGCAGAAGGGAAGGAGTTGCTACTCAAGATACTTCCTCATCCAAAAGAAAAATGGGAGTGGTGGCCTATTCTAGACCTCAGAATATTGAACAAGTACTTAGTAAAGCCAAAGTTCAAGATGGTCATATTGGCAATAATTCTGCCAGTCATTCAGAAAGGAGACTGACTAGCATCTCTGGACCTAAAATATGCCAATTTGCACATTCCCATAAGAGACTCTCACAGAAAATATCTCTGATTCAGACTTCCAACAGGACATTACCAGTTCTCAGCCCTACCCTTTGGTCTCACCTCAGCCCCAGCGGTATTCACAAAGTGTCTGGCAGTGGTGGTGGCACACCTAAGAAGGTTAGGTGTATCAGTCCTCCCCTATCTCGATGATTGGCTGGTGGTGGGAAGCTCACCCCAGCAGGTGCAATATCACTTGCAGGTAGCACTAAACCTTTTACAATCACTAGGGCTCCTGGCAAATCGGGAGAAATCTGTCCTCACTCCAGTACAGGTACTGCATTTCAAGGAGCAGAACTGAACACCTTAAAGGGAAGAGTCTTCCTCCCTCAGGACAGAGTGCAAAGCATCTTGCAAATAGCTGCTTCTTTCAGGCTGAATGAGCCAAAGCCAGCAAGACAGTTTCCACAGCTTCTGGAACAATGGCTGCAGCAACAGACACAGTTTTGAGTGCCAGGTTTCAAATGAGACATACAGTTTACGCCTCAGGGCACACTGGTGCCAAAGGAAAGACACTCTTTCAAAGCCAATTCCAGTAACAAGAATGTTGCTGCTAGCTCTTCAGTGGTGGAAGGAAGCAGACAACCTCAGGGAGAGGTACCCTTTCAACAGGAAATCCCATCTGTCATTCTTACATCGAGCCTCTCTGTTGGGTGGGGTGCCCATTGGGGAACACACCACTCATGGAACCTGGTCTAGCGCAGAGTCACTCCAGCATATAAATCTGTTGGAACCAAGGGCAGTGTTTCTGGCACTGAAAGCATTTGCACCACTACTACAAGTAAAAGTAGTGCAGGCCAGGACAGACAACACCACAACAATGTACTACATAAACAAGCAAGGGGACAAGGTCAGATCCCTGTGCATGGAAGCATTGAAGATCTGGAGTTTGGTTTACTCACTGAAGGCCTCCTACAGGCCATTCATGTGCCAGGGAAGACAATACCCTAGCAGATGCTCTGAGCAGAATCAATCAGGCCCACCACAAGTGGTCCATTAATAAACAGGTATTGGAGGCAGTATTCAGGAGGTGGGACACACTAGAGATAGATCTCTTTGCATCCCGAGAATCATCATCTGCCCTTTTTCTGCTGCAGACCACCAGCCAGGGTACAATCCTGCTGGATTCTCTGACACTGGACTGGTTGAGAAGAAGTCTATCGTTTTTCCCCTTTTCCCCCTTTTCCTCTCATTTTCAGAGTCCTGATCATACTTTGGTCACAACCTGCATCAATGATCTTGATAGCACCAGACTGGGCCAGATAGCCATGGTACCCTCTGTTCCTCTCCATGTCTGTAGCCAGAGCAATACAAAACCTCAAGAGCCATGCTTTGAGTCTGAGAGATCTGAGGTTCGGTATAGGATCCTGCCCTGATGGGAGGTCAACAGGTTGTGCCTCCTGGATAGATGTATTGGAGATTGCCTATTCCCTCCATAAATCTTTTGGGAAATAGACATTTAAAATTCTAAAATTCCTAATTCATACCTCCTGTGGGCAGAAGAATGGACAAGAGGTATACCCTTTCAGGCTCGGACACGGAGTTCCTTTCCCAGCAGTGCAGCCATGTTGGGGTAGTGCAGGCTGCTGCCTGTGATAAGGCAAATATTCCCTTGGCTTCACACCCCAAGATAAGGACTCCAGGAGGATTGATGCCATGGCAAAGAAACAGTACATGGCAGCATTTTTGGGACTCAGGCAGGCTAACTCTATGACCTACACAGGTAGATACCAGAAGTCCAGGTGGGACACTGTGCTGGCTCTAGCTAAACAGGCCCTGACCAGCTTGCCAAGGAGCTGGAGCAGGTGGCTGTGGATGGGATGAGGCATCCAAGGTGCAATTTCATGCTGCTGTGGACTCTAATGATGTTTCATCTAGAGTCATGCCTACATCTGTGGCCCTTCAGAGGATGGCTTGGCTCAAATGTACTAGCTTATCACAGGATACCCACGCTAAGGCCATGGATTTGCCTGTCATTGGTAATTCTCTGTTTGGGGAGCAGACAGAGAACTACATGAAGAAGATGGATGAGTACAGGACCACCTACAGGAGTGCTCAGGCCAAGGAAAGGCAAGCCACTCCTCAGAGGCAGCATTCCAGGGGCAGGGCAGGCCCTTTCAAAGGCCTTTCTACCAAGCCCAGGCCTCCTCTTCTGCTTATGCTCAGAGGGGTTCTTTAGGAGAGGCAGGCAGGGGGTATGAGTAGGCCTGCTTCCACCCCTCAGCCTAAAGCCCCTGCCAAGCAGACACCTGATGGGTCTGCCGGGCCGATTCTCCAATACCTGTAGGGGCAGGCTGGCTTACTTTGTCCAGGACTGGAAGTCTCTAACATCAGACAAGTGGGTCCTAAGTAGTAAGCCGGGACTGGTTCTCAGCTTCAAAATATTTCCCAAGACGAGAACCAGATCCTTGCACCTGCAAATCCATCAGAGACCCTTGCCCTAGAGGCAGAGGTTTCTTCCTCTTGGCTCTCAGAGCCATAGAAGGGTTCCTACCCTACACAGCTGCAAAGGATTGTATTCCAGGTACTTCCTAACCCCAAAAGACAGGAGAATGGCGGCCCATCCTGGATCTGAGATATCTAAACAAGCACATTTTAAAGCCAAAATTCAAAATGGTGACTCTGGGAATAATTCTGCCCTCTCTAAGGCCGGAGACTGGCTAGCCTGCCTGGACCTCAAAGATGCCTATTTTCACATTCCCATCAGTTGCTCCCACAGAAAGTACCTCAGGTTAGAGTTGCCCTCAGGCCACTATCAATTCAAGCAATGCCCTTTGGCCTAACATCAGCCCCAAGGGTGTTCACAAAGTGCCTGGCAGTAGTGGTTGCTTTCCTAAGGAGAAGAAAGATCTCCATCTGTCCATACTTGGACGACTGGCTCATAGTGGGTCAATCTCCAGACCAAGTCAAGTCACATCTTCAGATAACTCAGCAACTGCTCACTTCCTTAGGGTTCCTCCTAAACCTTTCAAAGTCAGTTCTTGAGCCAGTACAGCTCCTCACCTTTATAGACCTCACCAGAGCTGGATACAATAAGAGCAAAAGCCTTTCTTCTCCTGTACAGGGGCAAGGACCTTATAGAACTGGCCTCTTCTTTCACCCTTCAGGTGTGTCGACCAGCAAGGCACTTCTTGCAGCTCCTTGGCCACATGGCAGCCTCTACAGCAGTGGTCCAGGGTGCAAGATTCCAGATGAGGGACATTCAATTCCACTTAAAAGCCTTCTGGTCCCAAAGAAAGGATTCCCTTACCAAACTAGTTCCAGTAACTCGAACCCTGATCCAGGCTTTGCAATGGTTGCAGGATCAGGACAATTTAAGACAGAGAGTTCCTTTTGTCACTCAGTCTCATTCACTAATACTCACACAGGCGCCTCCTCTTGGGCTGGGAGCCCACTTAGGGGATCTTACTACCCAAGGGCTGTGGTCACCTCAAGAATCTCTGCTTCACATCAGTCTCTTGGAACTCAGAGCAGTGTTTCTGGCACTGCAAGCTTTTCCAAATCTGTACAGAACAAGGTGGTCAAGATCAGAGCAGACAATACCACCACAATGTGGTACATCAATAACAAGGAGGCACTTTCGGTCTGACCTTGTGCACAAGAAGCAATGAAGTTGTGGTCTCTGGCCTATTCCTGCAAACCTCTCTGATAGCAGTTCACCTCCCAGGGAAGGACAGTGTCCTAGTAGATGCTCTCAGCAGGATTTCTCGGGGCCACCACGAATGGTCCCTAGATCCCCTAATTTTGAAAGTGATTTTCTCCAGATGGGGCACTCCACAGATGAGATCTTTTGCAGCCCCAGACAATCACCAACTTCCTCTCTTCTGTTGCAGACCCCAGTCTTGGGCTCAGTCCCCTGGATGCTCTGGTTCTGAATTGGGAAGGGGAAGTTCCTGTATGCTTCCCCACTTCCCTCTCCTGTTCAAGGTGCTAGTCAAGATCAGGTGTCAACCATGCAAAGTGATTCTGATCGCTCCAGACTGGGCCAGACAGCCCTGGTATCCAGTGTTGCTGTCCTTAGCAGTCCACCTTCCCTGTCTCTTCCCAGGAATTGCAACCTGTTGACATCCTCTCAGGGAAGGATTTGGTATCGAATCTCAAATCTCTCAATCTCAAGGCCTGGCTCTTGAAGAGTTAGAAGTTTGCTTATCTGCACCTCTCTCAAGGTGTTCTGGATATTCTTAAGGCTTCAAAGCCTTCCACCAGAAAGACTTACAACTCCAAATGGAAAAGGTTCACTATTTGGTGCTTTAATAAGCATATTTCTCCAGAATCTGTTGGGTTGCCTACAGTCCTGGACTATATGGTTCATCTTAATGGCTTGGGACTTAGACCAGCTACACTTAAAGTGCATCTGGCAGCTGTTTCTGCCTTCTTGTCCGTGAGGCAAGCCCTCTTTTCTATCAGCCCATCCTGTATTTTGTAAATTCTTCAAGGGATTGCTGCACACAATCCTCCCTTCAGGGACCCTGCTGCTGCTTGGGACCTTAATGTTTGCATTGCTCAGCTTATGCAACCCCCTTTGAGCCTTTGTCCTCTGCAGAGCTTAAGTACTTGACTTGGAAAACTGTGTTTTGGTAGCCATTACCTCTGCCAGGCGCATCAGTGAATTGCAAGCCCTGTCAGTGGAGCCAGATTTCATCTCTTTCCATAGAGATAAAGTGGTCCTAAGAACTAACAGAAAGTTTTGCCTAAGGTGGTTTAGATTTCCACCTTAATCAGTCTATGTCTCTCTCTGTTTTCTTCACTGACCATTTCTCCTCTGGAGAGTGGAGGTTGCACAGCCTGGACATAAAAAGGGCCCTTCGCTACTACATAGAGCGCACAAGGGTCACAGGTTTGAGTCCCTCCAGTTGTTCCTCACTTATGGAGAGGTCGGTAAGGCAAACCTGCCACTAAAAGATCTATTGCCAGGTGGATTGTCTCTTGTATACAATTCTGCTATGAAAATTGGTTAGAACCCCACCCTCAGGCCTGAGGGCTCACTCTACTAGAGGATAGCTGCTTCCCTGGCTGCTGCCAGGATATTCCTATCTTAGAAATCTGTCAAGCAGCCACCTGGAAAACAGTCCATACATTCACCAAACATTACTCTTTGGATATCCAGGCTAGGAGTGATGCTCGGTTTGGCACAGCAGTACTTCAGAGCCTTTTCCCAAAGTAGGTTCTGTCCCTCCTCCATGGAGATACTGCAGTAGTCTGCAATAGTCAGAATACAGCAAGACTTCATGTTGTTTGAAGAAAAAATTACTCACCTTATTAATGTTGTTTCTTCTGATGGAGTCTTGCTGTATTCTGACTCCCCCCTCCCTCTCAGAACCTGTTTTGGGATGTGGGAGGGCAGGAGCAGTGTTGGCACCTAGAGGTGCCCTTTCTCACCTTCCTTTATTTTGGGTGTGTGTTGTGTTTTGTTTTTGGGTTTCCTGACTTGAGTCTGTGCTTTGAAACCAAAAACCCTTTTTAACAAATTTAGTTTTCCAGTTGGCTGAGTGTGAGTTTACAGTTTCCACACAGAATGCCTAGTGAGTATAGCTCATAAAGATCTGACAGTTGGAGTTTAAACAACAGCAGAGAGAAGTTTCAACCGAGCTCAAGCTCAGCGTTCCATGCCCTGCATGGAAAGTTAACTCTTTGTTCTCGGGGCAGTTCAAGGTTGGTGGTCACTGCAATAGTCAGAATACAGCAAGACTCCATTAGAAGAAACAATATTACTAAGGTGAGTAATTTTTATTCTGGCTGCCATCACCTCAGCTAGAAGAATTAGTGCACTTCAGGCCTTGTGTTTGTTGAGAAGGATTATCTTTCCTTCCTCAGAGGTAAGGTAGTATCATGAACAAACAGAAAATTCCTCCCCAAGGTGGTCTCTGACTTTCATTTGAACCAGTCTTCTTCACTGAACATACTAGTTCAGGTGAGCGCAGACTCCATAGTCTGGATGTCAAGAAGGCATTGTTACTACATGACCCACACCAGAGATCATAGACAAGACAAACAACAGTTGTTGCTGACTTATGGGGAGGTGGGTAAAGGTAACCCAGCTTCAAAGAGGTCCATGTTATGATTCCCTGTTACAGATCATATGTACTGCCTCATCTGGAGTACTCCACCCAGATCTGGAACCCCTACAAAGTCGGGTGATAGGAACAGACTAGAGCACGACAACGTAGGTTCACAAAGATTGTGAGGGTTCATGAAGTATCATATGATAACAAGGTCAGTTCACTCAAATTAATGTCTTTAGAAACATGTAGGGCCTGTGGAGATTTACTCCTGCTGTATGACACATTACAGGATCCTGAGCTAATGTGTCAACTTGACTGACTTTAAAACATTAATAAAGTGACTAGAGGATATCCTTTACAAATTCAAGGAGTACGGTTTAGAACTACTGCTAGGCAATATTTTTATACAGTTAGGATTGTAAATTTATGGAACAGTCTCCTAAACATAATTATTGCCCAAAGCCAAACTGAGTTTAAATCCAAACTTGACAGATACATATTAAATGGTGCAGTCTTAAGATATTATCAGTAAGGATGGAACAGTCATCGGCTTTTGCCTTTTTGTTCCTGTTTTACCTTAGCATGAACCATTTCTGCTGGATAGTCCATTGCATTCAGTTTTGCTAATCAAAAGTTGGCAAGGAGCCTCCAGCAGGGCTGAGTGCTTATTCCACAAGGGGCACAGCTGCTACCACAGCAGCAGCCAGATATATTCCTTTAGTGGAGATCTGTGAAGCAGCTACCCTGGAGGACAGTACACATCTTTACTAAACACTATGGTATGAACACTCAGTCCAAGTGATGCCAGGTTTGGCACAGCAGTCCTGCAGAGCTTTTTCCAAAGTAGGTTCTGTACCCACTTCCAAAGGTAGTGCTTTGAAGTCTGCAGTGAGTTAGGAATATACTGAAGAAGAATACCTGGGGTGAGGAGAAAAATTACTTAACCATAGTAATCTTGTTTCTTCCAAGGTATTCTATATTCATAACTCTCCCACTCTGCCTCCTTCCAGAACCAGAGCCTCTGCACTCCTGAGCATTTAAATAGGAGTCCCAAACACTGGCACACATTGTTTAAACACTAATCGGTGGAGTTTTTCCTTCCCTTCTTTTTCAAGTGATTCTGGCATTTAGGGGTTGGTTTCATGTTAATATTTGTGGTTTCTGCTTTTCTAGACAGTATAGTTTTATAGTATATGTTAGGGACTTATTGTATGGAAAACAAAGGTTTTCCCAATCTTGTTGTAGGGCAGTTCAAAGGTCAAAAGTTGTTGTACTATCGTTCTGACGCTCACATCGATAGTATAACAACTTTTACCCTTAACCTGCCATCTGATTGGCTGCAACAGTGCTGTTTTCAAAAATTCACCAAAATGGCGCCTGTACTTAGTGAGCGTGCGGTTGGGCAAGTATTTCATAGACATAGTTTGGACACGAACTGCTAAAGTCAGTTTCGATCCAACTGTTACTTTGCAGTTTGTGTTTTTTGTTTTGTTTTTAAATTACTGACACAGTTGTCGGAGCAGAGCATGACTGCTGCAACGAAGGACCTATATCTTCTGGGACAGGACTGGGACAGGACTGCAGCGGAAATACCGCAATTATTGAGGACTGAAGTGGAAGAGCAGGAATCTAGCCAAGACCAGTGTGCAAAAGTTAACAAGATACAAACATTGTGGAAACCATATACTATATATAAAATAGTAGATGGTAGCCCATCAACAATTTGGCAGTGTTTCCCGTCTCAAAGGAGTTGATGACATCATGGAGACCTCTCGAGCCGCTATGAGGTCTTCTGATGTCATCAACACCCTCGATGGAAACATAGCCTTGTTGTGGATGGGCATCCATCCACTATTCTATATGTTGTATGACTGCTCATACACAATCCTTTATGTTGTCGATAGATAGATTGGTATAGTTATAGTTAAAATTGCCTTGCAGGCTCCTTAGAAATCTGATACATTGGTGGAGCGTTGCAGCTGATAAGGTCAGCAGTTTGAATAAGTGGCACGAGCCAATGATAGGTTCTATAATTTGCATAACGTTCTATCCCGGGCAGTTCTACTTAGGAGGCTGACTGCGAGAGTTATGAATATAGAGGAATACTTTGGAAGAAACAAGATTACTATGGTAAGTAATTTTTCATCCTGCCTATGTAGAAATGGGTATATGGATGACTTCTTCAAGCATGAGAATCAATCTACCCGCCAGCTTTGTCTGATAGGGGCATGTTGAGCATGCACAATGTCTGATCTTGTGACTTGCCTTGAAACATGGGCTCCATCTACAAATATTGCTCCAAGTGTCATGGCTAAAATCCTTGATGGCTCTGCTTTTATTCATATGTTGTCACCCAAAGGCTTTAAAATCTTTCATCATTATGCAGACAAGGTATTTATACCATATATCCTCATGTAGTTGGAGTCGTTTAGACATTGTGTGGGATCCTACCTTGCTCACAGTCTTAAAAATTCAACCAGGCAGAAAAGGGAGATGGACACTGTGTTGTAATAAGAGAATCTACACCAGTTCCAAAAAATGGGCACAGTTTTCTTGAGTAGATGGGAATAAGACCGAACTGTACAACTTGCTGGCAAAATACATTTCTAAGATCGTGGATATGTTGTTCTATCCACACTTATCGGCATGCCCTTCCCTTTAAATATCTTGTCGGAAGGTCTTCAGGCTGGCTTCTCCCACCCACCTGGGTGGTATGACCCTCGGCTCCACCCCATGATGCCAGATCTTCCTTTCCACTGGAAGATTCAGGTTCCTGTGTTTACTAGGCTCTGGCGCTACAAAACTGTGTTTTACTGCCGATAAAGATGCTCAGAATCTCTCCTAAAGAATACAGAATTGCAACCACGATGGAGGACAAGTCCTCACCTGGGTTCAGCAGTGTCCTTATGGGCAGAAGATGTCAAGCGGACCCACATGCCACGTAAGTGTACTGCCTGGGTCTAGCCCATGATACTCTAGGCCTGCGACCTCCGTCCACTCTTTTCATCCAAATATCCTGGATGACCGTCTTGTTTGCCTTTAGCTTGGACGTCCGGAAATATGGCACCCACTGGTCTAATTGAAAGATGCCGCCATGCGATGTCTGCAGCTGCAGGGTCCATGAACAATTAGAACAGATGAAGGCCTTCGAGGAAGAGGGCGACTCCACATGCGAGCTCTCTTCTTCGCCCTCAGTCTTCATTCCTCTGAAACTGGGCTTATCATTCTTCAGTTCCTTCAAGGAGCTAGTCCAGTCCCTTCCCACTGCGGGGAAGGCCCTGGCTCTTACATCTCCAGATCCTGTAAAAGGAAATCAAGAAACCGAAAGAACCTCGTCTCACCAGTGTCACTCTTGGGACAGAGAACGATGTTGGTCTCAGGAGTCTCCTGCTTTGACTTCAGTCAATGTTGTGGCCTCGCCACCGACCCACGGTACCCCCATTCCAGGTCAGTCGGCCCAGACGCTGGTCAGCGATCCCATCGAGATTATTCTCGACCCATTGTTGACCGAGGAGGCTGACAACTCCTTATTTAAGACTCCAGTCCTCTCGGACTTCACCGATGAGGTGACCCAACTAGCTGGAAAGCCCCAGGCAGTGGTCATCCCTGACCTGGAGGAGCCGAGGTTCTCCCCTTCTGCTGACGCCTGTCGGTCCCCTGATGGTCGATGTCAGGTCTGGGACATCCTCGACTGAAAGGCGGAGGAAGTCGATAAGCTTACATTCTAAAAAGCGGTGCTGCCGCCATTCATCCTCTTCCTCCTCGGATGAGGGAAGGCTCCAACGCAAGTTGCATCTGTGCTATGAGGACATGTTGTGGCAGCAGCTAGTTCTGTCTAGATCAGGGGGTCCCTCCTACCCTGGCCATCACCTGGCTGTTGCCCCTAGGCCGTCGACCACTCCAGAGTCAGCCGCCTCCCTGCCTGCAGAGCCAGCGACGCTCCCAACTCAGCCAAGCTGGTCTCCCACCAATCCTGGTGGAGCCGCCACCTATACAGGCCACCCTGGGGGCTCCCAGAGAGTCTCTGCCTGCTTCAGGCCTCCTGCACAGGCTGTCCATCACCTCACTCATGACCACCATGTGGGTTCTGAGGACCCCGTGGCAGACCACTTTACCCAGACTCTTTGGAGTCCGAGGGACTCTGAGCTGGCATCTCATTCTGGGACGATGATGCCATGAGTCTTTGCACTGAGGAGGCCCACCTCCTTCATGGGCATCCTCCCTCATCTCAGAGTCCAGGGATGAAGTTGGAGCCATTGAGAAATGGGTAGAATACCCCTTAGCTGACATCCTCAGAAGGGGATTCTCCGACAGAGCCTTCCCAGTGGCTGAAGCCATTGTCAGCCCAGCCCTGGAGCTCTGGCAGCACCCAGCCTCCTGCCCGCACCTTCCACCAGGATGACCCTCAAATACGCTGGACCCACTGGCTCCCTTTTGGGGTTTACACAGCATCCCTCGGCTGAGGGAGTGGTGACCAGTCTGTGTTTAGACGATGGGGAATTCAGGAGACACGGATAGACTACTGGACAAAGAATCCAAGAATTTGGATCATTCCCTCGAAGGTCTGTGCTGTCTCATCGGTCGTTCCATCAGGCGAGCTTGGTTGTGATCATGGCACATTTTCTCATGCCCTGTTGGGCTCCTTAGACGAGGTGCTTCCTCACCTCCCCGCAGACCTTCAGACCATGGTCAAACAGATCTGGGACCAGGGTCGGGCTGTTGTTAGGCAGCAACCCAAACCGACCTTGGGCATTGGGGATTCCTGTGCCTGCTCAGTAGCAGCCGCAGCCTTACACGCCCACAGGGCTTGATTGCAGGTCTCGACTTTCATGGCCAACGCCCAGCACAAGTTGGCAGATGTCCTGTTCCTGGGTACCGACTTGTTGGTCCAGGGTGACGGTCACCTCGAACATATCAAGAAGTCCTGTGCCACATTGGACTCTGCTACATCTGCCCAAAAGGAATACCAGGGTTCCAAAAGCAGAAGAAGATGCCTTTCAGCCTTCTGCCCTGCGCTGCCAAGCAGCCCCAGTTTCAATCTGGATATCAGCAGGCCCAGTCTTGGCACCCGGCTCAAGTCAGGAGCTCAGTCAGCATTCAAACCGGGAGGGAGAGGTCCAGGCGGTCCTGCTACCAGACCATCCTTTTCCAGGCCTGCTCAATGACGGGATGGGGTGACCAGCCCCATACCCATCACGCCTGCTCTGGGTCCTCCCATGAGAGCAAGCTCTGCCACTTCCTTTACGCTTGGTCTGCTGTTACCACAGACAGGTGGGTGTTGAAGTGGTCGGTCAGGGACTGCCTGTGGAGTTCGAGCAGTGCCCGCCAAACTGAGCCTGTGTCCCACACAAGGAAAGGGTGTCAGTACATACTCAGTCAGCTCTTCAAGACGACATTGCCCAGCTCCTCCTCAAGGAGGTAGTGGTTCAAGTCACAGATTCTCCAGTCAACCCAGGGTTTGTTTCAGGTACTTCCTGGTCCCGAAGCAGATGGGGGCTGGCACCCCATTCTGGATCTGCATGACCTGAACCAGTATCTCAGGCCACACACTTCGGATGGTAACTCCGTCCCAGATCATACCATCTCTTCAGCAAAACATGTGGTTCTGCTCCCTGGATCTTCAGGGCGTGTTCTTCCACGTCCTGATCAGTCCATCAACGAAGATTCCTCCTCCTCTTCCGAGCGGAGGGAACCCTCTACAGTTCAAAGCCATGCCATTTGGCCTGTCATCGGCCCCCTGGGTCTTCACCAAATTCACTGCAGTGGTGGCGGCCCATCTTCGGCGCCAAGGGTTAGAGTGTACCTTATCTCAACGATTGGCTCATAGTGGGTCCCTCCAGGTTGAGGTGGAGAGGTCCAGGGATCTGGCCCTCAAGATCTGTCTCAAACTTGGCATCCTAATCAACGAGGCCAAGTCGGAACTCGTGCCTTCACAGGTGATCTGCTTCATCGAGGCAGAGCTTGACTCTTGCTGAGCCAGAGCCTGGCTCCGGTGGATAGAACGGAGTTCTCTCCTCCTTTGCTCAATCATTTCTGGTTGGGCAATGCTCGCCCAGGACTTCCTGTGTCTTCTGGGTTTCATGGCGCCTGCACCACCGTGGTCCACTGGGTCTGGTGGCATATGTGCCCCATTCAGTAGGGCTTGGCCAGCCAGTGGTCCCAGCATCAGGGTCATTTTGACCAGCAGGTCACTGTAACTCAGAGGCTTTGGGATGCTCTCCAATGGTGGACCATCCCAGAACATCTGCAGGAGGCTGTTTCATACCCGCCTCAGCAGGGCTCACTGCAGGGGATGCCTTCTCGAGGTCAGTGGACCCCAGGCCTCTTCGCCTTCCCTCCATTTCACTTAATCCACAAAGTGCTTCTCAAGGTGAGGAGGGACAAGGTGAAGGTGGTCCTGGTAATCCCAGATTGGCCACACCAGTTCTGGTACCCAGATCTCCTCAGCCTCAGCGCCTAGGCTCCTGAGGCATCTCCCAGCACGCCCGGACCTGATATCAGTCAATCAGGGAAGGTATTCCATCCGGACCTTCAATCCCTGCACCTAATAGCCTGGTACCTGAGCGGCAAGATTTCCAGGCATTGGATCTTTCCAACGATGTACTCAACATGGTTGAGGCATCCAGAAAAGTTCGACCAGGAGGTATATGTCTTCAGATGGAAAAAGGTTTTCCATTTGGTGTCAGGGCAAGGACTTAGACCCTAATTCCTGTCCTGTGGCCAGTATCTTCGACTGCCTTTGGTCCCTCTCAAAGGAGGTCTCGAGACGACTACCTTAAAGTGCACCTTGCAGCCATCTCCCTTACTGGGCACAGGCTGGTCAGTAGACTGCACAGGAGACAGTGGTCTGGTGCTTTTTCAAGAGCCTGCTCACATATCCTCCGGTGCATGAACCTCCACTCGTGGATCTACTGCTGGTACTGGCAAAGCTAATGGGCAAGCCATTCGAACAGATACACAGGTGTGAGATGTTACACCTGTCATGGAAGAACGCCTTCTTGGTCGCCATTACATCAGCCAGAAGGATGGGGGAGCCCAGGCGCTTTCTGTGGAGTCTCCTTATTTGGCTTTCCATAGGGACAAGGTTGTCCTGCGCCTCCAACCCAAAGTTCCTTCCGAAGCTTGTGTCAGAGTTTCACCTTAACCAGGTGTTAACTCTGCCGTGTTCAATCCGATTACACCTCAGAGGCTGAGTACAGGTTCCATACTCTGGACCTGAGACTAGCTCTCTTTATTATAAGGAGTGGATGGCTAAAGTTCAGAGGAGTTCACCAGCTGTTTGTCACCTATGCTGAAGCCACACCTGGCAGACCTGCAGTGAAGTGGACACTTGGCAGATGGATTACATCATGCATTGATCTCTGCTATAGATTGACAGGTAGGGAGCCTCCAGTAGGGCTAAGGGCTCATTCCACTGCGTCAGTGGCTGCTTCTAGGGACATTTCTATCCAGGAAATCTGCAGGGCTGCTACCTGGAAGTTAGTGACACCTTCATTTCCCATTACCACATCGACCGCGAGTCACGCCAGGATGCTGGTTTGGGGCCTCAGTTCTCCAGTCCTCTTTCCTAAGTGGGGATGCTTGCCTCCTCCTCCCGGAGAACTGCTGGGAGTCACCAGCAAGTGTGGATGGAACAACATATCCACATCCCTAGAAATACAGGTTACTCACCTGTAACAGGAGTTCTAGGAGTGGTATATGTTGTTCATCACACAGACCCACCCGACCTCCCGGCTGCGGACACACACAACCTGGCTTCCAGCGGCCAGATCTGGGCATGCATGCGCGGAGCTAAGGATTTTACCACCTGGGAGGGTGGGAGGAGCTAGCTTGAAGACCTTCCGCCCATCTTAAAGCGGCAAGGTACCTGCAAACAAGTGTAGATGAACAACATATACCACTCCTAGAACTCCTGCTACAGGTGAGTAACCTGTATTTCAAGAGTGGAGGACCCCAGAAATAGATCTCTTTGTATCCCACCAAAATCACCACCTACCTCTCTACTGTTGCAGGGCCCCACTGAAAGAGACTGTTCCCATGGATGCCCTGAGCCTGGATTGGACGGGCAGGCATCTTTACGCCTTTCCTCCTTTCCCATTGATATTCAGAGTACTCATCAAGCTCTGGTCTCAACCAGCTTCGATGATTCTGGTAGCCCCAGACTGGACAAGACAGCCTTGGTACTCCCTACTGCTCTCAATGTCGGTGAACAAGCGATTCACCTCCCTCAGAGGTACAGTCTACTAACTTCCTTTCAGGGAATGTAGTGTATCCCAATCTCAGGTCTCTCTCAAGCGCAAGGCTTGGCTCTTGAGGACTTAAAATATGCAGATTGGCATTTCTCTGAAGGAGTTTTGAAGTCCTTAGGGGCTACAGGAAACCTGTCACTAAGAAAACCTATGCCTCTAAATGGAAAAGATTTTCCATTTGGTGCAGTAATAAGGGTATAGTCCTAGCCCATGCTGGCATCCCAACCCTCCTGGATTACTTGTCTCACCTGCACTCCCAAAGGTTGCAGCACTCAACTTTGAAGGTGCACCTGGCTTCAGTTTCAGCATACCTTTCAGCTGGAAAGGATACTTCCCTGGCATCAAATCCTGTATTCAAAAGGTTCTTTAAAGGGCTCTCTCATTTATTTCCCTCACAGGGAACCAGTGCCAGCATGGGACCTTAACATTTGCATTGTTTAGCTTACGCTTCTGCCCTTTGAGCCTATGGCATGTGCAGAGCTGAAATTTATTACCTGGAAGGTAGTCTTTCTGGTGGCAATCACTTCTGCCAGGAGGATAAGTGAGCTCCAGGCCCTTTGTGTGAAAAGGACTATGTTTCTTTTCACAGGGACAAGGTAGTGTAGAGAACTAATTGGAAGTTCCTCCCCAAAGTGGTTTCTGACTTCCATTTGAACCAGTCTGTAACATTACCAGTTTTCTTTACTGAACACTCTAACTCAGGTGAGCAGAGATTGCACAGCTTGGATGTAAAAGAGCACTGTGTTATTACATGACTTATACCAAAGACCATAGGCAGGACAGACAACAACTGTTCCTCACCTATGGGGAAGTTGATAAAGGACTCCTGCTTCAAAGAGAACTATCTCGATGGATAGTTCAGTGTATCCAGTTTTTTACTCAAAGGCAGGTAAGGAACCTCCTCTGGTCTTAGGGCCCTACTCTACAAGGGTCACAGCTGCTACCATTGCTGCTGCTCGAGAGGTACCTTTAATGGAAATATGTTAAGCAGCTACCTGGAGGTCAGTCCACGCCTTCACTAAGCACTATAGCCTGACACCCAGTCCAGGAGTGATGCCAGATTTGGCACAGCAGTTTTGCAGAGTCTTATTCCAAAATAGATTCTTGCCCACCTCCTTCAGGTACTGCTGCATAGTCTGTAAGAGTAATAATATTAGTGGATTCCTGGGGTTAGAAGAAATAATTACTCACCTGTAGTAATCTTGTTTCTTCCAAAGGGATCCACTAATATTATTACCCCGTCCTTCTCTCCCTTCAGAATCAGTGAATAGAAAAATCCTCTCCACAGCTGATTATATACATATCTATACTTGGAGTGGTATGCCATCTACTGCCACGCCTAATGTTGTGTAACTTATAGGTTCTTTTTCTTGGGTATATCTGACTGTAAGAAAAAGGGAATATTAAACTCTATTGGTCCTATGGTTAATGTTTACTAGTTGCCCTGTTGGGGCACCATTTTTCCTATATTTATTTGTTTATCTATGTTGTTATGGCCTCTTGCAGGCTTCTAAGAAATCTGAGGTAGAATGTAGGCAGTTGACACTAGGCAGTTTGAAAACAGATGCACGAGCTAAACGCCCGTGATTAGTATAGCATTCTATTTGTTCGGGCAGTGCTGCTTTAAAGGAGCACTGCAAGAGTAATAATATTAGTGGATCCCTTTGGAAGAAACAAGATTACTACAGGTGAGTATTTTTTCTTCTAGAGTGGTATATGTTGTTCATCCACACTGACCCACCCGACCTCCCTGACTTCGACGCCCAATCTAAGCTTCCAGCAGGCAAGATCTGGAGTCATGGGTGGAGCCGAGGGTTATACCACCTGGGTGGGTGGGAGGAGCCAGCTTGAAGACCTTCCGGCAAGATATTTAAAGGGGAAGGACATGCCAGTAAGTGTGGATGAACAACATATACCACTCCTAGAACTGCTGTTACAGGTGAGTAACCTGTTTTTTTTCCTCTGCCTGTTGAAGTACAGGAGGTATACAGTACACAAGACACAGGAATAGTTTTCACATGGAAGCAACATTGGTCCAGACTTGGTACCATGTGATCATGAGGAAACCGATACTCAGGATTATTTTGACCACTGTTCGCCAGCAAACCAAGGTCATTGCAAAATCATTATCAGAACAGTTGACACAGATGTGGTAGTCCTTGCAGTAGCAGCATTTCAGTCTCTTCCTCTGGATGAATTATGGATAGCCTTTGGAGTAAAACTGCACTACAGGTATATATCTGATCATGGCATTGCAGAAATTATTATACCATTCTTCCATGCCTGTACGGGTGTGATACAGTGTCAGCATTTAGTGGTATTGGGCAGAAGACAGCTTGGGAAATTATGGAGAGCTTTTCCATCTGTTACAGAAGCTTTTCTCAACCTGCCCTATGCACCCATGTCTATTTAACAGTGTCAGTGGCTCAGTAGGTAGCACACTCGCTCTGAGGCCAGGAGATCAGAGGGCTGTGGTTCAGTTCCCACATCTGGCACTTGGGTTAATATCCCAGTACTGACACTGTAGTGCAGCATGAGAGGGTGCTGCACTTGAGGTGCCGTCTTCGGATGAGATGTTAAACCGAGGTCCCATCTGCCTGGATTGGTAGTAGTTCAGGTGGATGTTAAAGATCCCATGGCACTTATCGAAAGAGTAGGGAATTTTCCCGTGTCCTGGCCAAATTTCCTCATTCACTAAAAATACCACCAACAGCTTAATCTGGTTCAAGGTCAGTTGGCATTCATCTGTATCCCTCCTCGGTCGTGCCTGAAAATAGGCAGGATTTGTCTAGTGCACTTACCCGGTCAACAAAAATAAATAAAATAAAAATAAGAAAATTGCTGAGGAAACAATAAAAGGACTTGAGAGGTTTGTTTTTCTCCTCTGTGACACAAACCAACGAAAAGCCAACCTCGTAAACCAAGCAAGGAAGCAGATGTGCAAAAGGAAGGCGGCTAGAACATATTCCTCCAACTCAGCTTGCCTTAGTGGAGCACACAAAAAAAGTGGCATATCAGGGAGGTCATTGCTGGGGGAAAACACTAGTGGCACAACAGGAGCTGCCAAGCCCAGCTAGCGGGAGTGGAAACTAGACAGCGAGAAAGACTAGATCCCCATTTGGGCAGTCCTTCCAGAGGCAGATAAATCATGAAAAGAGTCGATCAAATGTGGTTGCAGGAAGGCTTGCAGACCACTGTGCAAATGTTTCAATGCCTTGCTTCATCGCATTGATCTATGTGCTGGCAGGATCACGCCACAGTGACAGTGCCGGTGATAATGAAGTATTTTGGTAATTTTGTAAACAAATATGAACATTTTAATTTCATTCATCCCTTAACTGTAACAGCTATTTAATATCGAAATTTTGTAAGCTGATTATGTGCGATCACAGAATGTTGTGTGAAGTACGCTTTAGGAGATAATGACTGTAAACATATCCTGTTTCCATTTCATTACCATTTCAAGCAATCTTTTCAAGTTTATTTTTTAAAGGTATATATGTATTAGATATTTGTAAAGATAGCAGTGAATGTTTATGTGTCTTTAAATGACAGCACATCTCTACATCACACTTATCTGTATACTGTACTTCAAATTGTACAATAATTTTGAACATTTTTCACATGATACAAGATTAATTTCAAACCAAAGGTCTGCATGTGGGTTTAAAGTAGTGATGTAAAATATAAAATGGTATTTGGTGTAGTTTGTAATAATCTGGAAACATATTCATGGACCAGTGAGTCAAATGTATGCGTATTTTTGGTGTTTTTCACATAATTATACATCAACTGTATTTTGACCCCTAAAAGATAAGTAAACAAGCAATTTTGATAAATACCAGTTTTAAAATCTAGCTTCATAGCAAGGTAAAGGAATGCTGTTGTTTACATTTATGCTAAAACTGCATTTATGTAATTAACATAAATGCAGTTTCATAGCATTTAAAAACATGTAAACATCGTCCTCTCCTTTCAAACCTCCTGCCCTGTCAGCTTCCTAAAATGGCTGCTGGATGTGATACTTGGTGAGCTCATAGACATGAGAGCCACGGTGAAAGCCTCGGTATTTGGCACTCTATCGTGCTATCTTGTTCGATTTTTCCTGATCTTTCCTATTGTAGCTGCACATAAATCATCAAAATCATGACTTAATGTGTATCATTTTATAAATACACATTAAGCTAGGATTTTGTCATTTACTATTTAAAAAAGAGTAGAAATCTTTCTCCAAAACAGCGCCTCAGCCGATCAGTGTGTTACAAGTTTCACTCTTCACATACCTGGTGGGCTAGTGGCACCGTGGTCCAGTCCAAAAGAAACTGGCTTGCAAGAACTGTTATGTGCCGATCTGCAGGTTTCAAAGTTTTGTATAAAATGCCACCCCCGCCAGCCAGTCCGTCTGCCTGCTCGCCGCTGTCCCTCTGTCTCGTCCCCTGTGCAGTCGCTATTACCCAGATCCACGGAATGCCTTTACCCTTTTGAAATCCCTCCAGAAGTCCCAGCTGTGAACGATGTCCAGAGCTGAAGCCTCCTTGATCGAAGCTACGAGTTTGCTGACTGCTTCTCCTCTTCCAGCAAGCACTACTTAAATGATACAAGATCGCAGTTCTATGTTATGTTACGCTCTGAATTGTTATTGCTTCTTTGCATTTTATGGCCACAGTTGACCTGTAAATGTCTTACTACGTGCTGCTTAAAAGTAGTGAAAGTGGAGATATTGATGAGACAATAATATTATTAGACAGTAATGTGGCTAACCTATGCACCGATGCCTGGAAGATAACTAACATTAGCTTAACCAGATTAAATCTAAGCTACCATTTATTGCCTTTGTCAAGAACTATACATTATACATAAGAATATCTAGAAGATACTTTTACCTATAATGGCATTGTCTTCTAATAAAATTGAGTTAAAAAAAAATACATAACCAATCAGAATGCTTCATTCCCAGCAATTGTTTTATCATTTCCAAACTTCTTTTCTCCACTTTTTCTTTCTTTCAAGAGTTATCAGCAACCTCTTTGGCCTCCCTACAACTCATTTTCCCATCCAGGGTCACCCACTGCCGTAAGTGGAGCCTCTGTTACCTCTTCTATGGGCTTATCCTCCTTGCCACGGACAGGCCCATCCTACTCACACAGTGTTAGGGACTGGTGAGAGGGGAGGAGCACACACCACTGCCTCGTGAAGGTGCTGCAGCACAGGAACGGGTTGTCACATAAAAGAAGAAAGTTGCTACACACTTCCTGAGGTCCAAGAGTGTTTTAGTGGCCTGTTGTAGAATGCTGAGACTAGGCAAACACTCCTACATATCTCCTCACACAGGACGCCATCAGGCCCCTGATGGGGTGTTTGCCTGGTATCGGCATTCCACAGTAGGCCAGTAAAGCACTCATGGACCTGAGCTAGTGTTTTGCAACTTTTTTTTAATTTGGTGAGGAAGACCACGACTGTGTAGAGGGTGTGGTGGGCCCCAGTGGACGGTGGCAGGCAAGGGAGATCATCGACCTCACAATCCTCCTCCCTATCCACATTGTCCCACCCCTCCCTCAAGTGTGCTACATGTCCTACCCAGCACGCCTAGCATGCCTGATTGTCCTGCCTTTGGTCACTGTGTTCAAAGCAGATTGCACAACCCACCCACCACTGAGAGGAGACCAGCCTCTGGAACACATGCTTCTCCCCTCCCTCCTGCCAGCCCACTGTGACGTCCCTGGGCTCCAGGCATGAACCCAGCTCACTGATATGCCAGCCAGTTTCTGTGCTGTCTGTCTGCCCTCCCATTTCCTCAGTCAGTTTTTTACTCCCTTCCTGCTCTGCAGACAGAACCTGACCCCTCACCCACAACTTCTGAATGCACACAGAATGTTTCATTCTTTGCACACTGTGTGTGGCACAGATGGAAGCATATGGTGGAAGTTCTCCCACCACTGAGGTGGGAGCTTCCAATCCTTATGGTGGGGCCTTCTGCATTGTACCAGGCCCAGGGGCTAACCTGGAACAACAACATGGCAAGCATCTCTTCAGCTGCTCCACACTCATGCTGGCCCCTGCTCAACCATCTGTTTGAAGAACAGCTGAGGCTGCATGTACATCACAGCTCGCAGCTAATGAATCTGTTCTACTGACGCAACATAGAGCTTCAGATTCACCTTGAAGCCACTACTCATGAAATCCTAGTGCTAAAATGTATGGGAGGCAGTATAGCGTAGTTTTTTTTTTTTTTTGGTTGTTTAACTAGGTATAGCACACTGTTGAAAGCTTTTTTACAGGAGCGCATCTGGGAGCACAAGTGACTTGCTCAGTGTCACACACTATGCAAGTGGAAGCTGTGGGATTCAAACCCAGGTCTGGTCTGCTGGATGTCACCAGATTTGCAGCTCAAAGCCTTAGACCACTGCGCTATACTGCCTCTTAAGAGTACTGAGCTGCAAACCTGGGGAACTGGGTTTGAATCCCACAGCCACCATTTGTATACTGTGTGACCATGAGCAAGCCACTTAGCGTTCCTGTGCTCCCAGGATGCACCTGGAAACAAGCCTTGGCTTAGTGTGTCTTTCCTGGCTAAAAATTGTAAAATAAAATTAAAATGAAGCAGTGCATGTTATAGTCAGAGCAAGCACAGAATGAACTGGTGTTGATTCTTATAATATATATTTTTTTTAATTGACCTTTTTTTTTTTTTTTTGCAGGCATTACTTGGGATGTTCTCCTGAAGAGCTGTGACTGGTTTCCTTCCCCAGTCCATGGCGAGGAAGGCATATGCAGCTGGTGTGGGTGTGCTGTTCCTGCTCTTTGCGTACAGTAGAGTATCACTGGATGCTGAGATCTAACTGGTCTCCTCTCTGGAGAGCAGACCTCTAGCAGTGCATCGTGGGGGGAATCACCAATAAGTCACACATGAATGGTTGGCCTCACTCACCCACAGGTGACAGTCTCTGGAGTTGAGGGAGGCCAGAATGAACAGAACATTCACAGAGGGACAGGAAAAGTACCGACCACTGGATCCGAATTCAGATAGTCTTTATTACTCGCAGTATTACAAGTGCAGTGGTACTAACGGCAAATACACAGCAGCAAATAAAACCCCAATTCAGACTGGAAAACCACAGACAAACAGTCTGCTCCGCACCTCGCTCATTAAAGCTTCACCAGAGGTATGTGTAATGATGTTGGTAAAAAAAAAAATGATCAAAGACTTATACAGCTCACTTTTTATTTTTTACGCTCTTTATATCCTCCTAACTACCCCCGACCCACTTCTGACCATTGATCAATCCTCCAGGTCCCTCTCAAAGAATCTGCTCCTAGATTGCCAGGCAAGCTCCTTTTTGTAACCCTCCTACCTTCTCCTGCTCCTAGGAGTGCCTGCACAGTGGGGTCTGTCCTGTGAGTTGGCGATCCTGAGATGGATCGGTCGTCATCTTGGCCCGGGGGTCCGCTTTTTCCTTACCCCATCCCAATCCCCTGAATGCCGGGTGCGAGGACATACGTCCAGAGAGGTGACGGCTGACGCACATCTTCCTCCCAAGCGCCTAACAGCATCCCTCCCGACTCCACTGAGTGAAGCCAGCCCTCGAGAGCCCGTGTTCCCACCGCCCTTCAGTATGTCGGTGCTGGCAGCACTCCGGTATCCCTCCCCAGAGGGAGGAGAGCATCCGTTGGGGACGCCAATCTTCCTCTCCTTGCCGACCTCCGACACCCGAGCCCGCCCTCGAACCCGGTCACATGAAGCGTGAGGTGTATGCCCAGTGCTTCAGCCTCAGCACTACCATGCTTATATAGATCACTTTTTGATATATATTTTATATGCACTTTTGGGTTTGCACTCTGTCACTTTAATGCTGGTTAGTCTGTGTTAGATTTGTTGGAGTCCCTATGTAAATCTGAGAAGTCTTTTAATTTTGGATTTTCTATGATGTCTTAAATAGCGAGAACATTCTGGCCAGATTTCACACCACCTTCCCACCTCGGTATTGGAACAGGGCTGTTCAGTAAATAAATAAAGAATAATGTATGGGCAGCAGTGTGTAACAAGATTTTTTACACACCCAAGGATGTGATACCACATAAACCATGAGACTGAAGGTCAAGTGGTTTATACTGTCACCATAGAAAACAGAGAGTGACAGTAGATAAAGGGCTAGCAGCCCATCCAGACTGCCCGAGCCTGTTCAGTTTTAGGACTGTGCCCTGTCAGTCCTCTCTACCTCCCCTTCAGTCTGGCCCTTATGCACTATTCCAATGTACCTGCCCGCTGCCTTTGAGCCTCCTTCGCACTGTTTCAGCACTGATGATTTACTCTGGAAGCTTGCTCCACTTCTTCACCCTCTTTCTGTTAAAAAGTTCTCACATCTCCTTGAACCTCCCCTGGCTGGTTTCAGGAGTTACCGCTGGTACTCTTGTTGACACTCATTGTGAACTGCTTTCTGCTGTCCACCTTGCTGATTCCATGGCAGTACCTGAATATCTTCATCGAGGGTATCTTGTGCATCAGGTCACACAATGTGGAAATACATTGCCGCAGGCTCTTGACCACATGGAAACTTTTCGCTAGCAGTCTGTTGGGGCCACTCATTGTGTCAGACACTGACGCCCTCCCTGTATGTGGGTGGTTCATATCTTCCTCAGTTCTTTTCTCACCATCGACCATCACACATCAGACTCCAAAGTCCAATGTTCGGCGGTTAACAGCGGAAAAGAACTGAGGAGGGCGGGGACGCCTACATTTATATAGGAGAGGGCATCGGCATCTGACATCGCTACAGCCCTAACTAGACTGCTAGCAAAAGTTTCTATGTGGTCCTAGTGCCTGGTGACTATTGTGGGTTTGAACCCACAGCCCCCACTTGCATACTGTGTGACCCTGAGCAAGTCACCTAACTTCCTCATGCCCCAGGCTGCACCTATAAACAAGCTTTCAGCTTAGTGTGTCTCACCTGGTTAAATAATTGGGGCAAAAAATAATTGTTCCATAGGCATGGCCTGATGCAAGAGAACCTTTCAAGATCTACTGTTACGGTAAGTTCTTACATAACTGTACTATCTCAATCATTTTGTCCCCCTTTCTCCTGTTTGTACATTTTGGAACCTCCAAGTGCTTCTCATAGGACCTGCACTCTTTCCTGTAGCATTTTGGTGGCTTGTCTCTGCACCACCTCCAACCTGTCCCTGTCCTTCCTCAAGTGTGGGCTCCAGAACTGCACACAGTACTCCAAGTGAGGGTGAACCAGGGATCTATTCAGGGCTGTATTACCTCCATTCTGCTAGAGACCCTCTTCCTATACACCAAGCACCCAACCAATCCAGTCAGATCCAAGGGTGTGTAAACAAACAAAAAAAAAACTTTCACATCTGCTGCTCTATATTTTATTTTTATAATTACTGGCTGCATCATCTAATAACCAAGAATAGCTGTGGAAGTAGCTCTACAGTTGGCGCCTCTTACTGCTTCTGCTCCTGAGCGGAACCCAACTATGCAACAGCAGTGTCCTTCCTCGGTGGCTCCAGCTGCTTGATCGCCTCCCCTCCCTGCCTGAACCTCTGCTTGGCCAGCGGCAGGGAGACTAAAGAGTGTGATCATGCTTTCAATACAGTCTACTCCACCTCTAGTCAAAGAGACACTGAAAAGGAGGCAGACCATGGGACCCAGCAGTCCGAGAAGGAGAAGCCCTTCCCGCCCACCAGATAACAGGGATACATTGTTTATGTGAGAATCTTTTGAGGTAACAGCTGAGCTACAAACTGACAGCTGCAGGTAATTTTGACAGTGCTAAGTAATCTCCAATTTTTTTCTAGAATAAGTCTTCTCCATAGAGTCCTCTTTGGCCATAGGGCTGGAGGTGCTAGGGACCCCATGGGAACCAGAATTTTGGGTCTGGTGGTGTTACATGCCATTCAGGTGTTCCCACGGTACACAGTGGGGCCATCCTCAACCACCTTCATTCCTTTTTTCGATGCTGTCGAAATCCAGTGTGTCTCGCTGTCCTTGTCAGGAACCAGAACTTACAGTTTGTGTTACAAATTGCACTCTTCTGTAGTTCACTTAATACTAATAGTACTAGCTAGTGTTTTTTATTGCTAGTTTTATTTTACTTAAAAGTTTCCTCACAGCTTTGCCAACAATCGATGACAGTTATGGCCGGTAGGGCACCTGAACAGGCATTTTGCTCCATCAGTGTTAGTGTCCAGTCACCACTCCTCTCTGGTGAGTGTTATAGTACAATCTGAAATTCAACATCTTTATTAATTTTATAAAGATAAAACAACATCAACATAAGGTGAAATACAATGATATAACAGCTCGGAAAAAAGTAAAACTGTCCCAACCTCCTACCCCTATCCCTATCCTTCCCTCTCCCCCACCCCACCCATTCTGGAGTGTGCCCTTAGGGAGATATTAAAGAACTTAAGTACATTGTAAAATATGCATGGGGAGTCCACAGATTACCAGCCATCAGTGTAAATATAAAGCATATAATTTGTCCCATTTTTATCAAACGGCGTGAGACTGTTACGAAACTAGCAAGCAAGTGCTCAACCCTGAAGTAGGCCGAGAGGTCATTTAGCCATTCATTATAGGAAATGAGTAGTTGGTCCATCCAGTGTTTAAGCACCAGCTTTTCAAACAACATGAAGTCTTGCTATATTATGACATATGCAGTGAGTCCAAACCTTCGAACTGCTCCAGAGGTGAAAGAGTTAACTTTCCATGCCAGGCATGGAATGCTGAGCTCGAGCTTGGTTGAAACTCTGTCTGTTGTTCTTCAAACTCAAACCGTCAGATTCTTTACTCTGCCTCACTGAACAGTCGCCCGGAGATTTCTCCTTCTGCTCGGTTCATTTTGTCGGTTAAAGTATTGTTTTTCTCGGTTTCGACCGAATTTAAACCGCGATCAGTCGGTTCAGACTTGTCTGTGGTATTTGTGAGTACTAGATAGGTTTTACATTAATTCTATTCTGTGTGGAAGCTTGTAAACGGTTTATCAGTTCGGTTTGAACCGATCAGGTTGTTTAAAATATCTTAATCCGTGATTTAGAGTGTGGTTACTGTTCTATCGGTTCTAAAAAACGGATTTTATTACGCTTTTTCCACTACCCGTGACACGGTTGGGAACCCGATAAGAGGGTCTTACTCGTGGATTGCCATAAACGGGTAAGTTTGTTAGGTCTGGCACTATGTCCGAGAAACCCAAAAGAAAACCGGCCCACTGGGTTTCAACACTGCAGTGTGTGTGGGGAAGTCTTTGCCAAGATTGACCCCACACCACCTGTGTTTATTGTCTGGGGTTTGACCACCTCAATGCAGACTGCCAGATTTGTAAAGCTTTTCCTGCAGCTACCCTGGAGAAAAGAGTTGGTAAAGGGAAAGGAGGCCAAAAGTCCGCTGAACTGGATGGCCAGCCCGGTTGGTTCCAACCAAACCAGAGGGAGTGCCCTCTGACCAGGGCGAGACTTCTTTCGGCAAGGAGATCCGACTCTGAGGAGTCGGTTCCAGCAAAAGGACTAGGAAATCAGCTGGTGTGGAGCCAAAACTTTCTCTCCAACTGCTGAAGAAATAGCCAAAGCGATTAAAATTGTCCAGTCGCTTTCCTCGGTTCCGACCGAACCGCAATATCAGGTAAGCGCCTGGTCTGGCTGGTTCCACCGGTTCAAGAGTATGATTTAGAGGAATATTATGAACCGGAGGAGGGGGAAGAGGAGTATGAGGAGAGTGAACGTGGATTTGAAAGTCTGGATGTGCCCATTGACCTGGACATCTCCCCAGACAGACCTTCAGGAATGTCTCCTCCTAGGCTTTCTGAGTCCCTCTCATTTTATGTTTTATAAAAGTGGCTGAAACCTCCAGTTCCCTATGGAGGAAGCTGTGGATGATCAAGAAGAGCCTGACTATGTGGAAATGATGGATATCCCAGAGTCTCAGGAGACTGTCTGTTCCTTGCATAAATCTTTTGGGAAACTGACATTTAAAATTCTAAAACTCCTCACACTATACCTCCTGTGGATAAGAGAATGGACAAAGGTACACATTGTCAGGATCTGATACGGAGTTCCTTACACAACAATGCAGCCATGTTAGTAGTGCAGGCTGCAGCCTGTGACAAGGCAAATATTCCTTGGCTTCACACCCCGGACAAGGACTCCAGGAGGATTGATGCCGTGGCAAAGAAACAGTACATGGCAGCATCCTTGGGACTCAGACAGGCAAATTATATGGCTTATGTTGTTAGATATCAGAAATCCAGATGGATACTGTTATGGCTCTAGCAAAACAGGTCCCTGGCTAGCTTGCCAGGAGCTGGAGCAGGTGGCTGCTGATGGTATTGAGGCATCCAAGGTGCAATTCCATGCTGCAGTAGACTCAAATGATGTGTCATCAAGAGTCATGGCTACATCTGTGGCACTGCAGAATGGCTTGGCTCAGATGTACTAGCCTGTCACAGGATACCCAGACTAAGGCCATGGATTTTCCTGTTAGGGTAATTTCTGTTTGGGGAGCAGACAGAGAATTACATGAAGAAAATGGATGAGTATAGGACCACATATAGAGTGCACAGGCCAAGGAAAGGCAGGCCACCCTCAAAGGCAGCTTTCCAGGGGCAGGGGCAGGCTTTTCATAGGCCTTTTTACAGCCCAGGCCTCTCTTCCGCTATGCCCAGAGGGGGTTCTTTAGAGGGAGAGACAGATGGGGCACAAGCAGGCCTGCTTCCACCGCTCAGCCCAAAGCCCCTGCCAAGCAGGCACCCTGATGGGGCTGCCAGGGCCGATTCTCAGCTACCTGTAGGGGGCAGGCTGGCTTACTTTGTCCAGGACTGGGAGTCTCTGACATCAGACAAGTGGGTCCTGGAAGTAGTAAGTCAGGGACTGGTTCAGCTTCAAAAAGTTTCCAAAGATGAGAACCAGATCCTTTCCACCTGCAAACCACCAGAGGCACTTGCCCTAGAGGCAGAGGTCTCTTCCTCCTGGCTCTCAGAGCTGTGGAAAGGGTTCCAACCCTACACCAGGGCAAATGGTTGTACTCCAGGTACTTCCTTACCCCAAAAGACAGGAGAATGGTGGCCCATCCTGGATCTCAGATACTTAAACAAGCACCTTTTAAAACCAAAATTCAAAATAGTGACTCTGGGAATTATTCTACCCTCTCTAAGGCCAGGGACTGGCTAGCGTCCCTGGACCTCAAGGATGCCTACTTCCATATTCTCATCAGAAGCTCCCATCGAAAGTACCTCAGGTTCGAGCTGCCCTCAGGCCATTACCAGTTCAGAGCAATGCCCTTGGCCTCACCTCTGCTCCGAGGGTATTCACAAATGCCTGGCAGTAGCAGTTGCTTCCCTAAGAAGGCAAAATTGCCATCTTCTTCTTACTTGGACGACTGGCTCATAGTAGGCCAGTCCCCAGACCAAGTCAAGTTACATCTACAGATAACTCAGCAACTGCTCACCTCTCTAGGTTTCCTTCTGAATCTTTCAAAGTCAGTTCTAGAGCCTGTCCGGCTCCTCACCTTCTTAGGCGCAGAGCTGAACACAGAGAAAGCCAGAGCCTTCCTTCCTTGGACAGGGCAAGGACCCTGGTCTCCTGGCCTCCTCATTCACCCTGCAGGTCTCGACCAGCAAGGCATTTTCTACAGCTCCTGGGCACATGGCTGCTTCTACAGCAGTAGTGCAGGGAGTAAGATTTCAGATGAGGGACATCCAGTTCCATTTGAGAGCCTTTTGGTCTCAAAGGAAAGTCCTCTAACCAAATTGATACTAGTGACTCGAACTCTGATCCAGGCCCTACAGTGGTGGCAGGATCAGAGCAATCTGAGACAAGGGTTCCTTTTGTCACTCAGTCTCACTCCTTAATCCTTACTACAGATGCATCCCTCTTGGGTGGGGAGCTCATAGGGCGACTTCACTACCCAGGGATTGTGGTCCCTCAGGAATCTCTGCTCCACATCAATCTGTTGGAACTAAGAGCAGTTTTTCTAGCACTTCAAGTTTTTTTCCAAATCTGTTTAGAACAAAGTTGTACAGGTCAGAACAGACAACACCACCACAATGTGGTACATCAACAAGCAAGCAATTTGTCTACGGCCTTGTGCACTGAAGCAATGAATTTGTGGTCTCTGGCTTACTCCCTGAACACCTCCTTACGGCAGTTCACCTCCCAGGCAAGGACAATGTCCTGGCAGATGTCTCGGCAGGATTTCCCAGGGCCATCCACGAATGGTCACTGGATCCCTGGTCTTGAGGTGATATTTGCCAGGTGGGCACCCCGAGATAGATCTTTTGCAGCCCTAGACAATCACCAACTTACCCTTTTTGCTGCAGGCCCCAGTGTTGGGCTCAGTCCCTCTGGATGCCTTAGTTCTCAATTGGGAAGGAGGTTTCTCATGCTTTTCCCCATTCCTCTCCTGTTCAAAGTGCTAGTCAAAATCAGATCTCAACCCTGCAAGATGATCCTGATTGCTCCAGATTGGGCCAGACAACCCTGGTATCCACTCCTACTGTCCTCAGCAGTCCATCTTCCCCTGTGTCTTCCCAGGAATCACAACCTGTTAACCTGTGCTCAGGGAGGGTTTGGCACCAACCTCAAATCTCTCAACTCTCAAGGCCTGGCCCTTGAAGAGTTAGAGTTTGCTGATCTACACCTCTCCCAAGGTGTATGGATATCCTGAAGGCTTCTAGGAAACCTTCCACCAGGGCTACTTATAATTCCAAATGGAAGAGGTTTTCCATATGGTGCTCTGGAAACATATTTCCCAGAATCTGCTGATTTACCCACAGTCCTGGATTATATGGTCCACTTAAATACCTTAGCTGAGACCAGCTACCCTAAAAGTGCATCTGGCAGCTGTGTCTGCTTTATTTCAGCAGGTAAACCTCTTCTTTCAGCTCATCCTGTATTCTCCAAGTTTTTCAAGGGATTGCTTTCACCAGCCCTCCATTCAGGGACCCTGCCCTGCCTGGGATCTTAATGTTTGCATTGCTCAGCTTATGCAGCCCCACTTTGAGCCTTTGTCTTCAGCAGAGCTTAAGTACTTGACTTGGAAGACTGTGTTTCTGGTAGCCATCACTTCTGCTAGACGACAAGTGAATTACAAGCTTTGTCAGTGGAGCCTGATTTTATCTCCTTTCATAGAGATAAGGTGGTCCTCAGGACTAAGAGGAAGTTCTTGCCTCAAGGTGGTTTCAGATTTCCACCTTAATCAATCTATATCTCTTCCAGTGTACTTCACTGACCATTCCTCCTCTAGCGAGAGGAGGCTGCCAGCTTAGATGTGAAGAGAGCCCTTAGTTACTACATAGAGCGTACTAAGGGTCACAGGTTTGACTCCTCCAACTGTTCCTCACTTATGGTGAGGTTGGTAAAGGAAACCTGCCACTAAAAGATCCATTGCCAGGTGGATTGTCTCTTGTATCCAATTTTGTTATGAAAACCAGGTAAGGTTCCTCCCTCAGGCCTGAGGGCTCACTCTACCAGAGGTACAGCTGCTTCCTGGCTGCTGCCAGGGACATCCCTATTCTAGAGATATGTCAGCAGCTACCTGGAAAACAGTTCACACTTTTACCAAGCATTACTCCCTGACATCGAGCCTAGGAGTGATGCTCGGTTTGGCACAGCTGTGCTTCAGAGCCTATTTCCTAAGTAGGTTCTGTCCCTCCTCCATGGAGGTACTGCTTTATAGTTCGTATATGTCAGAATATAGCAATATTATGTTGTTTGAAGAAAAATTACTCACCTTAGTAATGTTGTTTCTTCTAATGGAGTCTTGCTATATTCTGATCTCCCCCGCCTGCCCCTCTCAGAACCTCTGTTTTTGGGATGTGGGTGGCAGTGCAGTGTTGGCACTTAGTAGGTGCCCACCTTGTTGTTTTTAACCCTCCTTTTTGGGGTGACTTGGTGTTGTGTTTTTCATTTTTAGGTCTCCTGACTTGTGTCTTTGTTTTGGGACCAAAATGTGTTCTTATGTTTAGTAGCCAGTTGGCTAGTGTAGGTTTACAGCTTCCACACAGGACCTCAGTGAGTTTAGCTCAGAAGATCTGACGGTTTGAGTTTGAAGAACAACAGACAGAGTTTCAACCGAGTCAGAGCTCAAGGTTCCATGCCTGGCATGGAAAGTTAACCTTTCACCTCGAGCAGTTCAAGGTTTGGACTCACTGCATATGTCATAATATAGCAAGACTCATTAGAAGAAACAACATTACTAAGGTGAGTAATTTTTCTTTGACCACCATGGAAATTAGCGCCATGTGGTATTTACGCCCTTAACCTGGATGTTGGTATATATACCTAGGATGCAAATCTCCACAGTAAAAAGATCACCCAGGTCAAGTAGTGGATCCAATCTGGATTGAATCGAGCGCCATAAGGGGGAGATTTTGTCACAGTGCCAGAATATGTGCAGCAAGTTCCTTCTTCCTCACCGCATCTATAGCACGAGGATTGGAAAGGTGGCCAATTTAGATAATTTGACAGGAGTATAATATAGTCATGCAGGATATGGTATTGAGTAAATCGAGTTTATCCTGGGGGATATATGATACAGATCCTGCCAAATCTGGGCCTCAGTCAAAGGTTACCTCTGGTAAAAGAGAGGTCCATACTTTGGACCCAGGTAGGGGATCAGGGTGCAATGGACAGGAGATAAGCATACAGGAGAGACTGACAGTGGGGCTGGGAAGATAGGTCAAGGAAGCTATCCCGATGGGTTGCAACTTGGGGAGGTGCCAGGTTTGGCCAAGTGAATGCCTTGGCTGGAAGACTTTAAAAATATGGATTGGAGATAAACCTTATTTCTGTAGAATAGTAGGAGAGGAAAGAAGTGAGTCCAGGGAGTAAAGATCTGCTACTACAGCATTCTGTATTGGGGCAACAAGTCAGGAGTGAGGTACTTGCCACCTATCTTAATGTTGGGATTGAGAACTAGAGGCTGAGCAAAGTCTTGTCGCGAGATTTTATAGAATGAGCAAACTGAGAGAAAACCGTAGCAAGATCCCAATTACTGAGTGAAAAGTGGATCAGGTAAACTTTTCGTGGAGTATAATAGATGGTAGAGGAGTGAAGATGGTGCTATTTTAACAGTTGTTTCCAGCTGTAGCCAGGTGGGAATATAGTCATCTGTGGAGCTGATGAGCCATCTGCCAATCCTGGCAAAATGGCTGGCCTAGTAATATAAAAGAAAGTTGGGAAGACTGAGACCACCTGCTATTTTAGGAAGACACAGTTTAATGAAAGACTTCCTAGGTTGCTTATGTACCCAAAGAAAGCCAGAAATAAGGAGTGAACATTCTGAAAAATGAGAGGGAAGCCACATTTTCAGCATGAACAAAGGATAGAAAAGCCGAGGAGAACATTCATTTTATGATATTTATTTATTTTTTAACTTTATTTATTCCTCTCATGCCCGGCATCCTTCGGAGTGCCCACACGAACTCCTCCTCTACTCCCAACCTGAACCCTCCGCATCTCCCTCGACTGCCTCCCCGATCAACCCCAGGCAGACCCGACCCCCGTACCATCTCTGGGGCTGATTCCGCTCTTCCTTCAGCGGCGGCTCCTAAGCATGAGGAGCCTACCTGAATGTCGCCGGGTCCTCCGGAGGCAGTTCATGGCTGACGCCTGGGCCGGTATTTGGGATGTGGTGGGTCCACCGCCACCGCCATCTCACCGCGCATAGGAGGCATTTTCACCTTTTGTTCCCACCCTCGGAGCCCGGCTAGCATGGCAACGTAGCGCCAGAGGCTCCGCCTCCCCTGGCATACGCCACGCTGCTCAGTCGGTGAACCTCAGCTGCCGCCAGAGGTCGCCCATGAGCTGAGCATATCCCACCCCTCCCCTGGGAAGAGAGAGAGCAGTCTCCGGATGCTCGATCTCTTCCTCCCACGACTCCCGCGACTCGGCATGGCACGGTGTGGTGTCCAGCGCTCAACCTCAGCGCCACCGGGCGGTCCATTTTATGATATTAATGCGCCCCATAAAGATAGTGGCAGAGATTCCCATCTTCTAAGGTCTTGTTGAATGGCGTACTACAAGGTCGCCGAGGTTTAATTTTCTTGAGTGAGGGGTCAGTGGTTAAGTAAATACCCAAGTATTTGAGTGATTGAGGGACCATTTAATGTCATAACAGTTAAAGTCAGCTCTATGGGTGACATGATTTAAAGGGAAGATTTTGATTTTGGTAAGGTTAAGTCTATAATTGGAGAGGCGGCTGTACTGGGTTGTAACATCTAGTAAGTGTTTCAGAGACATTACGGTGTGTTCCATGTGGAGAAGAATATCATCGGCATAGGCAGAGAGGGTAAGAATGGTTAAGCACGGAGATCCCTTGTATTTGGGGTGATAATTTGATGTGACATAAGAGAAGCTCTAAGTAGAATTAAAAAGGAAGAGTGAGAGAGGACAGCCCTGTCTCATGCCCGTATGAAGAGGGAACTTAGAAGAAAAACTCCATTGCAATAAACTTTTGCTGAGGGAGAGGAATATATGGCCTGAATCCACTGGATAATGAGGGAGGGAAACCCATTTTTGAGTGTCAACCAGAGGAACTCCCAGTCCACTCTGTCAAAGGCCTTCGGCGCCTAGCGAGATCAAGGCCATTGGAGTCTGAGAGGAGAGCAGGCTGTCTGGAAAATATGGTTAAGTTTCCAGAGGTGGTCTGCGGAGGACCGCCCTGGGACAATCCCACTTGCTCTAGGCTCAAAAGGTTAATCCATACCTTCCTAATGCATAGAGCTAGTATTTTAGTCAAAATCTTAATATCACAATTTAAAAGGGAAAACGGGCGATAGCTGGCCAGAGATGTGGGTGGTTTATCGGGCTTTAGAAGGAGGATTATGGTCTCTTCTAATAGAGATGGATCGAGGAGATCGGCCATACGCAAGCGTTGGTATTATTTAAGCAGGAGGAGCAATTTTTGCAAAGGCTTTGTAAAATTAGAGGGAAAGCCGTCAGGGCCGGGTGCATTGTCTAAGGCCATATCAGTATTGCATCCTCCACCTCTTTCAAGGTGATAGGAACTGCCAGAGAACGTTCGTAGGTAGTCAGGCAAGCAGGGAGATTAAGGGAGTCTAGGTAGGTTTCTATATCTTGGAAAGAAGCTGGAGCGGCCTTTACTATATAAGGAATGATATAAGTTTTCAAAAATAAGGGCAGTATTCCTGGGAGCAGTTTTAAGGGAGCCGCCTGAGGCCGGAATGGAGGGAATAAGTCGTGAGCTTTCCAGTTGTGAAGCCGAGGGCTAAAAGTCTACCGCCTTTTCACCTTGGTCTATATAGGTAGATTTGGTTTCAATAGAGCATATTCCACTTTTTCTCTCAGTAGGTCTGCATATTTGTTTTTGAGATCCAACAACTCCGAGATGGCATCAGACGTTGTGGAAGATGACAAGGACACGTTGACAGCCCTTATTTGAGCTAAAGAGATAAAGCCTCTTTTTCTTAGTCTCTTCCTTCTAGAGGCTAGCTTAATAAACTCCCCGAGGTAACATTTGAGTGTACACCATATCAGGTCACCTCTTTGGACTGTACCCTCGTTAATATCCATGAAAATTTGAATAGAAGTTTCGATCTTGGAGATAATATTTTTATCTTTTAGGAGTTGGGTGTTCAGTCTCCATGACCTATCTTTGGGTAAATCGGGAGGGAGAGATGACCACCCAGACCAGTGAATGGTCTGAGAGTACTATTGGTTCAATATCAGCCTGGTATAAACCGGTCAGAAGGGGATACTAATTAAAACATAATCCAACCTAGACCAAGATTGACGAATGGTAGAATGGAGTAAAGGCGGTATGAAGGATTAAGTAAGCGCAAGGGTCACAAAGCCCAAGCGTGTCCATGAAATCATTTAGTGCTCTTTGAGGCAGCTGGCGGGGTTTTAGAGGCGGTGGGTCCTATCCAAGTCCTGAGTGGGGGAATATTCCAATCCCCAGGATCAGAGAAGTAGGGAGGAAGGGGGCAATCTTGCTGGCATGCTCCATGAGGAATTATGGGTCACCACCGCTGGCCTATATACTGAGCCCAAAACCACTGTAGTGCCCAGTAGTGAGCCCTTAATAAGAAAGTATCTGCCAGTGGGATCCACCACTGTGGTGTCTGCCTGAAAGGATCGTGCTTTTAATTAGTATAGCCACGCCTTTACTCGAGGAGGAATCCCCTGAAGCAAAAAATTGAGATATCCTTGTTCACGCAGCCAAACAGCCTCTCTTGCCAATAAGTGTGTTTCTTGTAGTAAAATAATACCAGCATTAATTAGGGGACGATGCTTAAACACGTGATATCGCTTCGTGGAGTCTCTGACTCCTGACATTCCATGTGACAATTTTACAAGAGTTGGTAGCCATATCTAAAATCAACCTGGTGGATATTCTGAGAACAAGTATAAGTAATCCACCATCTGGCACACTCCAGCCTCCCCCAGTCCATCCCCAATAGCATTAATAACCGTGAAGAAGATGGCCTCAGAGGCCTAGCAACAATTACTGTAGCAGATAACATATAAAACCAAAACCTATACCCCAAGAAACGCTCCCAAATTAACCATATAATATTGCCCCAGAAGTCAGGGATCCTGTAACCTGAACATCCCTCCCTTCCCCAGAAACCCAATAGACAAAACCTGATACCAATCTGCTGTATGACTAGAATATTAACCCAAAAGGCCCCCAAAAAAACAGCAACTATATACAGAGGACTTCATTATTGTGTGAGTAATACTTAAGTGGAGACTCCAAATAGAAGAAGTCCAGTCCCAAACAGGTTCCTCACTCAATAGCAAAACCATAAAGTACAGAGAAACTGTAGCAGAAAAGTGGGAAGCCACCCCCAAGCCTTCAGCACGCTATGCAGTCTTGCCGGAGCTTCACAATCCGAGGCTCCCTCCCCAACTGTGTATAGACATCAAATGGGGTATCGAATCATCTGTAGACCACAGTGGCAAGGCCAGGCGGCTGTAATGTAATAAGCCAGGCAAAGGGAAGGAGCAAACATGTGCACGAATGGCTGAGAGCTCGCTCCTGGACCCTGTTACTAGAGGCTGGTAGGGGAAAGCCGATGCTGCTATGCAGACCTCAGTGGCAGTAAAATAAAGGTGAGTACTGCATAGAGAGGGAAGCTCGATAACCAGGGCACGATACAAAACCTGTAGATGGACCTAAGGTTACATGGAGGATGAGGTCAGGCAGGCGATAGGTGTACGGAGAATTGGAGTTAAGCTCACAGTTCGCGAGCCTGTAATAGGAGAGGAGTAAGCAACAGGAGATCGCCACTTACCTCTCCATAAATGCAGGACGGGGCTGGCAAATTAGATCTGTGGCATGGCTAGGTTCCTCGTGATGTTAGTCTGGGAAGGTGATGCGAGGGGACTAATACTGCCGACCAAACCGGTCCGTCCTTAAATGAACCCTTGGAAACACCCTTGGACCATGGGTCCTACCATAGAAAAAAAACTCCCATAGTATGGTGGTTTTTCTAAGGAGGCCTGACAAGTAGGAGCATGGATAAGCCAGGCTTGCTCAACCCATCCTCCCCGTTACGCCACGCCATGCAGCTCCAAAAACCATTACCTAACAACAGGTAAGCTAAGGAAATAAGCAACATTAGCATTTAACATTAAAAGAGAGAAAACACATTAGTGATTTTATCCAAGGAAGTGTCCATGCATCGTCAGCCAGGTTTAAAGAGATTGGGCAGCTTGGTAATCAGATCTGATGAGGCCTGAGTCGGGAGTCGTTGGAGAGCCAAGAATCGTTGATGGAGACTTGTAGTCTCATGAGGGTAAGTGCTTCTGAAGGAATACCAGCTGTATTAATTTCACTGTGGGGTGGAAAGCTGATCTTTTCTGCTGTGTTTCAAAGAGCAAATCTTGCGTGATGTGAAGTTTAGAGCCCTCCCAGGTAATCCTTTGAAGTTCTTTCACTTTGGAGAGCACATGTTGTTTCTCTGGGAAGCTAAGAAATTTCAAGATGAGTGGTCGTGGTGCACTGCCGGTTGTGGTTTGGGTCAGGCGACCTGTGAGCCCTCTCAATTTGGTATGAGGAGTTGAGGGTGAAGGGCTTACAATCTTCAGGAGGAACTTTTGGAGGAAAGCGATTGTATTCGGCCTCCTCTGATTCCGTAGACTGATGATTGAGGTTACTGCGCAGACTTCTCCCCGAGATCCTCCATTTTTAACTGGAGTTTCTGGTGAAGGTGAACAATTTCAGGATCTGTTTTATCCTTCCAGGTTTCCAGCGAGGAGGTGCGAGCTCTGAGTCTCCTACCCATCTATGCAGTTCAGCCAGGTCCTCTGATTGACTTAAGTTTGGCTGAGATTTCAGATGGGGTTTCTTTAAAGGTAAAAGCTCCTGGAGAAAGCGATCCTCTGTAAGAGGAATCTAGTGGGAGGCAGTAGGATTCGTTTTCCAGACGCGAGCCTTGCACCCTAGACTTTTGGATGTTTTTCTGGAGATTGAGGCGTTGTGTGTTTCAGGGAGGCCTGTTTCATATCCGCATCCATCGCTGCAGTTGTAAGCCTAATGCTATGCAGAAAATAGAAATAACGAGTGCTGAAAATAGGTCTACTCCACTGGTAGTGATACTGCTACAGAAAGTCTTTTAATCAGGCAAGATAGATGAAATTAAGAAGAAGGGAGAGGAGCGCCAGATCCTTGCTGCTGTTAGGCTGCCTGCATCACGTGACTCCATGTTATAGTACAATCTGATACCTGGGAGGAAGGGCAGTTCTTCTAGAGTTGCAGAAAGAAATAGTCCCTCCCTCAGTTATGCTCAGCATCGGCTTCCAGGGACTGTGTAGTCTTGGACTTTCTCTACTCACAGGAAATGCAAAGAAAGAGAAGACATACAGCAGGCCGATGGCCAGGCTCTCACCACTCTGCACCGAGTATTGGTCTCTGGTGGGGCCAGGTTCTCCTAGGCCTACCAGACCGACACCTCCATCTCCGATCCTCTCCTACCGCTGAAAAGCATTTTGAGAAGCAGTTTGTTTTGGGCTGCTCTCATTGAGCAGTGGATTCAGCGCACTATGAAGTCAGTGAAGCCATTTTCAGTGCTCGTCCTGGTTTCGTGACTGTGTTGTTTGGGGCCTTCAGCTTTTGGTGTTGCTGATATCAGTGATTGTTTCAGAACCTGCAGTGTGACTCCACTCCAACTTCTATACCAGGCCAGTGTCACCTCTGACACTGGCACCATTGTCGGTGCCACACTTGATGCCACAGTGGGCTGATGCCGGTGCTGGAGTCATTGGTGTCTTACTTATGCCACAGACTTGACTCATTCGTCAGATGATGATGATGAGTACAGTCCAGACCCAATAGAACAAGATCTCTCATTTCAAGCACTGTTCAAAACATTTCACAGTACTCTTAATTTTGAGACAGTTGCTATGGCTGAGGCTAAAGGCTGCAGTTGGAATATTTAAATGTGCTTACCATGCCTGTGTCCCGGATCCCACTGATCAGCCTGCTCTGGAGTCCCTCACAGAGGCGGCCTGGAGTAGGGTGGCATCTGTTCGGCTGTCCTTTATTTGGCACCCAGGACAAAACCTGTGTACTACACCCAGCATATAGTGGATGATATTACTACTATGGCAAATAATGAAAAGGCAGTAGCACCTAGGAACTCACTGCGCAGCCTTCCGATAAGGCAAGGCAGGAAAGTTTATTTATACGACACCCAATCCCAGAGGCTCTGGGCGCCTTACATAAAACAAGCAGGGTAATTAAATAAGAGATCTTATCTGTGTCAGTCATCACTACTTGGGTTACCGGCCAGAGGCTGGGACCCCACAGAACATTTTTTTTTTCTGAGGCAGAGTCAAGCAGAGAGCGGTGCTACCTCGAGGTCGATATGTGATATGTAGTGCTCGTGGGTTGACTGTTAACTACTGTCGACTCCATCCTAGCTCCAGTTCTGCTTCTTCCGCCTTCCAGAAAGGACCTCGTGTAGAGCTAGAAATTCAGCTGCATTTTTGCAGCCTCATCCATCGACTTACCGTTCTGCTAGCCTCCTCAGTACTCGGTGCCGCTGCGGATGTTCCAGTAAGATTTTCCTTTTATTTCTTTCAACACCAAGTACCTTAGTTTTGTTTATTGTGTTTTCGATCACGGTCATGTCTCGTTCTAGGGACAAGAAGAAATCTTGAAGGTGGGTTGGCCTGCACGCGCCGGTGTCCCTGTGGCTGACTTTTTCCACCACGGACCAGCATGACCACTGTTTATTAGAACTCAGAATCAGCACTCCAGCCTGATGTGGGAAAAAATTTCCTATATCAGGCTGGAGCGCTGATTTTTGAGTTCTAGATTTATTGCGGGTTGGCAGCCCTTAATACAGCACCTCCCTTTGTTCTTCCCTACCGATCACAACTCACTTGTTTTGACCACTGTTTAACTTGCCTTGGCCACGACCATGGTATGGATCATTGCGATGCCTGTTTTTCAGTGGACCACCGAGTATTGAAATCGCAGCGTTTAAAGTCGGACATCGCCACCGACTTTTGGAGGACAGACTTCGCATCGGAAGGCCAAGGTAAGGTTTCTTGGCCTTCCTCCGGGTCCCCTCCTGATCCTGTATCGACCCGTGGAGGAGGGGCCGCCACTATTTTAGCCTTGACAAGGCGGGGCTCCTTCCATGTGCAGGAGGGCCAGTCTGGCCCCCTCGGGGGCCGGGCAGAAGCACCGTTCAGCATTCGCTTTTCAGAAGCAAAGATACCCCGCATCGTGCCTGGGACCCATGGGTCCAAGTTGGCGCCGCCTCAATGCTGTCTGTCAGTGCTGCCTCTTGATTCCGTGCCGCTTGCAGCGCTTTGGGTCTGGGCAGTGCAGCAGGCGGCGCCAAGCAACCCATGGCACAGTTTCTGACTCTGGCACCGTTCGTGATGGCAGGGACAGGAGTGGTGCCATGGGCAGCGTGGGACCTGTCTGCGGGCGCCGCTTCTCTCTCCAGTGCTGTTTGCGGTGCTGGATGAGGGTGGCACCGTGGGTGGTGCCATCTCTGTTCCTGTGCCGTCTCGGACTGGGGGCAGCGCAGTGCCACTCGCAGTCCTGGGACCAGCAGGGTCAGGGGTACTCTGGATTGGACTTTGCCATCCTCCTCCTCCTCGGGAGGATGCGGAGATTGACCCAGATTGGCTCCCAGTTCTGCTGGTTCTTCAGTCCAGGTCTCGGCCCCACCCCGCTGGGGAGCGGCAAACTCTTCTGTTCTGGGGTCAGTATTACTGACCAGCCTTGGGTGCCCAGGCAGACACCACGGGCAACCCAGAGCTGAGGACCCATCTGCTCCTTCAATGGGCTGTCCTCTCATGGCTGTCCTGGCTAGCCCGATTTCTGGGTCGGCTTGGGCGTCCCAGGCAGGGGAGGGTGCTCCTTCTCTGGCTGTCTCCCAGGAGGCGGCCGGGGCATCAACTGCCTCTGTTGGTGGTGAGGAAGAGGGCTTTCTCAGAGTCTGAAGGGTTGAGTGGCCAGGGCTAGCTGAACCACCTCCTGGAGACTCAGCGGGTTTTGGGAGTGAGTAGTGCGGGACCACGCCTCCCTCTGAGATTTCTCTGAGAGGCATCTCTTCACAGGAAGTATGGGGTCGTCCTTTTGGACCCACGTGATCCCAGTCACCTCACAGGGGGATTTCTTCCTTCGGGCGCAGCTCCAGCCATTCCAGTCCAGTTGAGCGGCTCCTGTCTGCTGGGACCACCGGGTCTCCTCTCCTTTGGAATCATCCGCTTGGTCCTCCTGCCCAGCAGAGGCCGTGCTCCTCCTCGGAGGTGCTTGGCCCCATGCCTCTGCCTGCTCCCCCTCCTCTCACAGGTGTTCCCGGTCCCTCGGAGCCCTTACCTGGGAACAGTTCAGGCCTCAGCTGCACTTTCCTTCCCTACATTGGAGCTATGGATGAGCAGGTATTTTACCACTCCCAGTGCAGCCTGACCCTGAATCTCCAGACTCATCACCTTCCTCATCTTCCTCCTCCAAGGGAGAGGAAACCTCCATCCACCTTTCCCCAGCGTCTGATCTCACCAGCTATCAGCGCTTCCTTCGAGGTTGCTTGATGAGCTCCACATCTCCACCCTTGGAGAGCAATCCAGACCAGTTGGCGGCGCACTTTCTTAGGCGAGTTCAGTGCTGTCAACCTCTCAGATCTTACTTGAGATACAGCTCTTGCAGCAGGTAACACCATTAGAACTGAAGCTGGCAGGCGTCAGGACCCTGGAAAAATTCTGGCTAGCTATCTTCAGCGAGGACCGCCAGCGTAGTCCGCTTCTCGGACGTCAGGCGTGGTACATAAGCCCGGTCCTTAATCCCTCAGTTCTTTCCGCTGTCGACTTGTTGCCTCGACCCTCGGTCTTAGTCTAGCGGACGCTGGTTGCTGAACTTTCCTACAGGAATTTACTCCTGCCGAATATTTTTTCGCTGATGTCCTCTCCGCCTCCGGGCATACATCGAAGTGTGCTTGCGGATGCAGATCCCTTTGAGACCCACACGCCTCGCGTCCGGTGCCTGAGCCCAGAGCACAACTCCCAGGCCTGTTCCTCTGCCAAGGGTTTAATAGTTGCACGGGATCCGGTGACAGAAGGCTCTTCAGGCGTTCCTGCTAGAAGAGAAATTGAGAGCCATGTCCTCTAAGGGGAATCTTGAATCCCACAAGCATGCCGAAAAGAAGAGAAGGTAGAAGGACCCTTCCAGGTCTCCAACTCGGGCCTCCGAGTCCGCAGCTCGGGTCGAGAAGTCAGACCGGTCTCCATCCAGGGCCTCTTCTCTCCCCGGCTGCGGTTCCAGTTTCTCGCTCTTCTCAGGCCTCCGCCAGGCCGTGCGTCCTCCCTCCACCCCCAAGGCCTCGGCGAAGTCCGGGGAGCGTCACTACCACCACCATAAGTCGGGCTCCCACCCGTCGGCACCCGGCGTCCGGTCCTCTTCAGTTCCGCCCGGAAAACTTTGAACTTACCCCCTGAAGAGGCGGTAGACCCGATGCCGGCTCGACCTCGTCGGCCGCCCGTTACCCCTCCTCAGAGCCGTCGTCAGCCAGTCTTCCCGCCGGACGTCGGTTGGGGACCGGCGTCCGCCACGCCTGAGAAGAGGACTCCTGTGCCTCCGACCGCCGTCAGGCAGGAGTCACTAACGGAGGAAGATCTGATGCAGCCGAGGACCAGGACGGGCGACCCGGCCTCGTGCAGTCTCCCAGGGCTCCCTCGCTGCCGCCCGAGGGTCTCTGTGGAGCCGGCGCGAGACCCGATGACCGCCCCGGCGCCTGGGCCATCGTCGGGATTGTCTTTAGCGGATGTGAAGGATCTCTTCACATACTGGTGGGACACCATCAAGAAGCGTCGTGGCGCCCACCGCTTCTTCCTCCTCCTCCTCCGGCTCCGCCCCCGACTCGCCTGTTGGGTCGGTTAGCCGTTCAACTCTCCCAGGGAGTCCAGATCTCCTCCCGGGGTTCGATCAACAAAGAGGAGACCTCCGTCAAGATCTTCTTCTGGTTCACCCAGCCCCAAGAGATCCAGGAGGCCCGGCGTTCGCCCGTTGATGGAGGACACAGGATCAGTTTACTCCACCTCTAGATCCCCATCTCCAATCTCCATCCCTTCTCCGGACCCACGTGAGACGCCACAGTCTCCTCCGATGACCCCTCGTTCATGGATATCATGCGCCATATCCAGGAGAACATGGGGTGGGATTGCGGAAGAGTTAGACCCGAAAGGTTATGCCTTGCCAAGTATCTTGACAGAAGGACCCCAAGCCTGTGGTGGTGCCACCCTTGGTGGACACTTTTGTGGAGCGTCATCAAGGCGTAGAGCGTCACATTAAATTACCGGCAGTGCCGAGAAAGCTGACCGTCTACACAAGGCTTCTAAGGAGGACCAGTATTTGACGCACCAACCTCAGGCCGATTCCCTGGTCATAACAGCCTCACATGACCGGTCACAGAGGCGCGCATTTGAGCACCCTGCCACGGATCCAGAATCCAAGCAACTGGACTCTCTGGGCAGGCGCCGCGTATGCTTCCGCTACCTGCGCCATCAGATCTTAAATTACTTGACCCACATGGTTCAGTTTCAGAGCGCTCTGTGGGAACAGGGTCTGGAGGTAGCTGAGAAACTACCGAAGGTGAGCAGAAGGAGGAGATGCTCCAGCTCCTCCGCTCGGATTCAGACATGGGGATCCAAGTGCTTAGAGCCTTGTCGATTCCAGCGGACTCATCGGCCTGACAGCAGCTTCCGGCACTTTGCCTCGGAGACACTCCTGGCCGTGTCTCGGCTTCACCGGACGTCAGAAGAACATTATGGGCGCCTTTCAAGGAGATGTGTTATTTGGTAATCCTTCGAGAAGATTATTACCAAAGTACAAGAGCCGGGAAGGCGGTGAGGTCAGTACAGGCCATGTGCCGTCTAGGCTCGGTTCCTTTCATAGGAACCAAAGCCGTTCGTGAAGCGGACACAGAGGAACAGCCCGCTCCGGCTACACAACAGAGGGGCTCTGGTTTCCGCCAGATCCCAGGGTAAACAGCCTGCTAGCAGAGGTCAAGCACCCTAGGCCGACCCAGCCAGCGGGCCCATCTGCCGCCACAGCATGACTCCTTTCCGCCCCGCCCTCAGGATCAACGGGGAAATTATGGTTGGGGTCGATTGCGAACTTCCTGCTGGGATGGCAGGCGATCACCACCGACAGGTGGGTTCTGCAGTTGGTCAGTGTCGGCCACTTTATAGAGTTCGCAGGAAAGCCACCCTCGAGGCCTCCTCTGCTCTCCCGGTATCCGGGTCAGCACGGAACCTTAATTTGGCAAGAAGTACTGGCCTCCTAAAAAGGGCGATAGTACGTCCCGGGAACCAGAGAGGACAGGGATATTATTCTCACTTCTTCCTGGTTCCCAAGAAAACAGGGACCTCCGTCCGATTCTGGACCTAAGCGACCTCAATATGCCGGTTGCATACAAGAGATTCCCCATGGTGACCCTTCAGGTCTTATCCCCATGCTGAAACAAAGTGCACAGCATCCCTAGACATGCCCCAGGGCCAGCTGCCTGCTAATCCCCATAGCTCAAAGCGCATCAGAGGTTCCTGCGCTTGAGTTTCTAGGCCACCATCTTCAGTTCTGGGCTCTTCCGTTGGGCTGTCATCCGCACCAAGGGTCTTTACCAAATGCATGGCAGTCGTGGCAGCATCTCTAAGGAGACAGGGCCACTACATGTTCCCGATACCTAGGCGACTGACTTCTCATGGCGCCTCCAAAGAGGCGCTCTTGCTCGCGATCCAGAACACTCAGGACTTATTCCGATCGCTGGCATCCTCATAAATCACAGTCTCTCTTGGTACCGTCGCAGAAGCTGAAGTTTATAGGCGCAGTACTGGACACGGTCCGGGAAGAGCTTTTCTTCCGGCCGACAGGGCGGAATCATCAGGTCCCTCATAGGGGCCTTATCCTCGAACCAGACCGTACCGGCCAGGTCGGTCCTTCGTCTGCTCGGGCACATGGCTGCGGCCATCCTACAGTCCCTCTCACACAACTCCACATGCGAATAACCCAGTGGATGCTCAAGGCGCAGTGGGACCAAAGCCAAGACCATTTGCAGTATCCGGTCAGGATCACAAAATCCGTGATCCGCGACTGGCAGTGGTGGCTAGCCCCGGTCGCTTTCCAAGGGCGCCCCATTTTCAGCGCCGCCCCGAGATAACCCTCACCACGGACGCTTCAGGTCTCGGGTGGGGGCACACTTAGATGGGGTGAAGTCTCAGGGTGCATGGACCCCATTGGAGGCTCATCTCCATATCAATGTCCTAGAGATGAGGGCGGTCCTCTATGCACTTCAGGCCTTTCAGTCGATAATTCCACCATGCACTATCCTGCTGCAGACAGACAACACAGCGGTAATGTATTACCTCAACAAGCAAGGAGGCACACCTCTTACCCCTTTGCAGGGAAGCCATGAGGGTGTGGGATTGGGTATCGGACACGGCGCAAACCTGATTGCGGTTCACGTGCACGGGTGGACAACACGATCGCAGACGGCCTGAGTCGCTCCCAGGCCAGAGTCCACGAGTGGAACTTCTTCAGGAGGTGGCAGAGGATCTGTTCCTTCGATGGGGAACTCCAGAGCTGGATTTATTCGCATCCCCATCCAACGCAAACTGCCCAATTTTTTGCTCGCTGGGTCCAGGGCCTGGTGTTTCTGGCGGAGCCGCGTTGTCCCTCTCCTGGGTGAACAGATTCCTCTATGCCTTCCCTCCTTCCCGTTGATCCAAAGAGTTCTTCTCAAACTGCGCAGGGAGCATGCGAATGATTCTGGTGGCCCGTTCTGGCCCAGACAGATATGGTTTCCCTTGCTGGCACAGCTATCTGGAACCCCGCTCCCTGCTACCGCTCAGCTCCCACCTACTGTCTCAGGAGAAAGGTTCATTGCTCCATCCGGATTTATGCTCTCTGAACCTGCATGCTTGGCTCCTAGAGACATAGCCATCTTAAGTCCACGGGTCTCAAGAGGTTGCAGAGTTCTCGGCAGCCAGAAAGCGTAACGCATGCTATGTATGCCATGAAATGGCGCCGTTTTGTTTATGGTCACGGGCTCATGACCTTTCACCTTTAGGCTGTCCTGTGGGAGTAGTTTTGGATTATCTCCTCTCCCTTTTTCATTCAGGCTCAGCCTACCTCTATTAAGGTACATCTTTGTGCCATTTCTGCCTATCACCTCCGTGGGACAGCGATATAGCTCAATTGGACGCTCTCGGAATTTCTTAGGGAGTGTTGCACCTTAGGCCTCCCATTAGGGACCCTGTGCCTCCATGGGATCTGCTCTTTGTCCTGGAACAGTTCACGCCCTCCCTTTGAACCTGCCATGGATTGAGAAGCCACGTTTTCTGTCGTGGAAGACGTTATTTTTGGTTGCTGTTACTTCAGTCAGAAGGATTTCTGAGCTTCACGCTCTCATGTGCAAAGAGCCTTATTTGGTTTTTCACCGGACAGAGTATCCCTGAGGACTAACCCAAATTTTTTGCCTAAGGTGGTTTCGACACTCACTTTAAACCAGGATATCGACCTTCGGTCTATTTCGAGTTACTCTAATAGAGGAGAGGCTTTGCTCCACACCCTGGATGTTCACCGCAGCCTGAGGTATTACCTTAACAGAACTAAACCCTCTCGGGTTCTGATCAGCTTTTGTCTCCTTCTCCCAGAGAATGAAGGGCCAACCAGTATCCAAACAGACTTTGTCCCGCTGGCTTGTCCAGTGTATTTCATACTGTTACAAGATTAAACAAAAGCCCTCCGGGTTCTATCCAGGGTCATTCTACCAGGGGTATGGCCACTTCCTTTGCAGCACTTAGGAATGTCTCCATTTTGACTATTTGCGCTGCAACCACTTGGAGTTCTGTGCACCTTTATCAGGCACTACAGTCTGGACATCGCCTCTCGGGGAAGAGCCGGTTTGGCCTCAGCGGTGCTGCAGGGTCTCCTGTCCTGAGTCAGGGCTTGGAATGTTGTTTCTTGTCTTTCTACCTCCTCCCGGATCTTCTGGTAGCATTACTGCTTGGGAATCAGTCCTAATGGTGTTACCTGCTGCAAGAGCTGTATCTCAAAGTAAGATAGTACAGTTACATAAGAACTTACTGTAACAGTAGATCTTCGAGAACAGCTCTTGCAGCAGGTACCTCCCGCCCACCTTCCCCTTAGAGGAGGCAGGGCTCTGCTCCTGCTTGTATCGGGATTTTCTCCCTGATTGTCTTCTGACGGTGGATCCTCGGTCTCCCTTCTGATGTCATCCTGCGGCCGGAAGTCTCCGGCGGAGAACTGGGGATTCTGGTGGGACCGCCACCTTATGTACCACGCCTGACGTCGGAGGCGGGACCGGCGTCAAGGTCCCCGCTGAAGATAGCTAGCTAGAATTTTTTCCGTAGGTCCTGACGCCTCGCCGGCTTCAGTTCTAATGGTGTTACCTGCTGCAAGAGCTGTTCTCGAGATCTACTGTTACGGTAAGTTCTTACGTAACTGTACTTTCCTGCCTGGCCTGTTCCCTTCCGGGAGGCGTTGCACCAGGTCTGTCGCGTCCTTCTTCCTCTATTCCAGCCCCTAGGGACCTTCACTAGAGGTATTACACCCCCAAGGATATTCAGGAACTCTGCCTCACCCCTTCAGGCGTGACAATCTGGAAACCTCTTCTGGGCATAGAGCCCCAGGCCGTGACTGACCTCCCGGACTCAGACTCTTGATTTTGATTTCTGGGGGAGGACATTCTCTCGTTGCGGACTCTGCTCTGCGTGGCAGCACATCAGGCCCACCATGCTACCTGCGACAGGTACTTGTGGTCTAGGCTGGGTCAAATTCTAGCCTCTCTGCCTGATTCGGAGGAAACCAGACAAGCCATTTCCCTCTCCGCGAGGGCCTGGAGCTTGCAAGGCACCAAGCAAGGGGCATCGTAGATGCCAGTGAGGTGGCTTCAGGTTGGTGGGACAGCAATCTGCATTAGCTGTCAGCATGGCTTCGTCTATCCCAGTTGTCATCCTTGGCCCAGCGTAGGGTGATTTCCTCTGCCTACTGGAGAACCCATCTTTTCTCCCGTAGGGTGATGCGGCAGCTCTGGGGCCCCTGCCTTCCATCTCCTGCTGAGAGATCCCCACCTCACCTAGACCAGTCCCAGGCCTAGCCAGGCCTGTAGGGGTTCTCCTCTGGTGTCTCCCCACTGGAGGCTAAGGGACTCTGTCTCTTTGGGAGGTGCTGGGCCCCTCCGGGGCTCGGTACTCACCAGGTAGTGATGGATGGTGAAGATTAACACAGATAAGATATGAAAATTTCGTACCTACTGTAATTCTTGATCTTTGCGTATCTTCACCATTTATCACTAAATCCCCCTCCTTCCCCTGGGGCCTCTGTCTCTGGGTAATCCTTCTCCTGTGTGTTCTCTTTGTTGCTCTCCAGCACCTCTCCTTCTTCTCCTCTCCCTTGGGGTTTGGAGGAGGACACTTTAGAGGCAGACAGGAGGGTTATGCTGGGGTCTCGGAGTTCTCTCCTCTCTCTCTCTCTCTCTCTCTCTCTCTCTCTCTCTCTCTCTCCCCCTCCCTGCCTCTCAAAGTCGGCCTCTGGCCCCTCTCTGAGGTAGCCGAGATGGGGGCCTTAAATACCCCCTCAGCAATCCCCTTATTATTTTCGCCCCCTTTTGAGATTATCTCCTTTCCCTAGAGATGTCCCTTGGCACACCTTTTTCTCCTCTCTGTTAAGCTGGCAGCAGGGGTAGGCTTCCCTGTCCTTCCCCAATATTTTGTTTTCACCCCCATTCTTTTCTCAAGACCTGATTCGGCCTTGAATCGGTTTTCCGTTAGCTCTGGCTCTCCTTTGAGCCTGCCCTGGCTGCCGAATGGGCATGTTCTGTGTCTGTCTTCTTCTTGGTTTTAGCTTGCAGCATGAGGGTTTAAAATCTGAGCTACCCCTCTCAAGTCCAGGTTGTTCCGGGTTGGGCATGGCGGTGTCTTCTCCTCCTTCTACCCTCCTTCTCCACCTTTCCTTCGCCCAGAGATTGGGGCCTCTTCCTATCCCAGTCCCTTAGGCTTTCTCTCTCTCTCTCTCTTTGCTGTCCTCTCCATTGCTTATTCCTCCTTTTAGTTTTATATCCTTTCCTTTCTCTATCCCTTGCCCTACCCTCCATCCTTCCTATCCTTCTTGCTGGCATGCAGAAGAGCTAGGGCAGAGTCGACAGCCGGTTAACGGCCATCCCTAGCGGCGACGTGATCACGTGACCTTGAGGGCGGCACCACCTTTAACGCTCAACTCCGCCTCCAGAAAAAAAAATGCTCCCCCTGTGATCCAGCTTCCGCCAGTAACCCCAAGTAGTGATGAATGGTGAAGATACACAGAAAGATCAAGAATTACGGTAGGTTTGTAATTTTCATATATACATCATAAATAAAACAATCTGATAAAACAATAAAATCTTCAGCTACAGCAATTAACATTTGGCTAGCATTTTCTTAGGGCTGGTCAAATAGGTTCAGCAGGAAAGCATAGAGAACAAGTAGGCTTTCAAACCACTCTTAAACCTCTCAACTGATGGGGCCTCCTGAGAACAGCTGGAAGAGAGTTCATAGGACCACTCTGGCTACACTGAAGGCCGGTCGCCAGAAGTTCTAAGTCTGGTCCTAGGAACTTCAAGGAGGCCCCTGGTCAAGAAGCTGAGAGAGCGGGATGAGGTGGCAGGTGTTAGATCAGCCAGGTAGCCAGGGCCAAGTCCATGTATGCCTTTAAGTGAGTAAACTCACCTTGAAGATAACCGTCCACCTGACCAGCAGCCAGTGCAGAGCATGCAGCACCTGGGTCACATAGCTGGACCTAGAAAGGCCAGTCAGCTACCTGGCAGCTGCGTTCTGCTCCAACTGCAGCCGCGAAGGGTACCTCCAGAGACACCGAAGTAAAGAGCATTACAGTAATCCAGCCTGGATGTCACAAAGGCATGTACCAGTGTGGTCCAAAGTAAAACACGGCACTCGGGCAGCAATTCAAAAATAAAGTGCTTATATATTAGTCAGCAAATAGAGCCTGAACAAAGAACCTAGTATCCTAGCACTCAAACCTTCGCGGTCCGGTGACGGGGCGTGCTTTACTTTGGATTGCTTATCTTTTGAGCTATAGCTCCGGGCCAGGTACATCATCTAAGCCAGTGTGGACACAACTTTTGTCTTCTCATATGTACCAGTATGGGCAGCTCCTCGGGCGGAACTAGGGTTTGATTCTGGCAGTGATAGAAACCACTTTGGACAACAGCTGACACCTGTGCTTAAGTGTCAGTCTGTCATCCAGGACCACGCCAAGATCTCGCACCTAGAGGAAGCCAGTGACGAGATCATGGGTGTAAACCAGTGACCAGGTCGGAGGCATTCCCATCACGCCCTCATCTCAGCTGAATCACTAGGACCTCTGTCTTGTCCGGGTTCAGTCACAACCAGCTGGAGGACATCCAGTCATTGATCTCAGCCAGGCAGCTGTTAAGCACTTTGACAGCATTGGATGTTCCAGGGGCAAAGGATAAGTTCAGTTGGGTATCATCTGCATAACAGTGAAAATCCATGTTGTACTGCCTAATGAGCTCACCAGGGCAGCATATACACTGCAGAGAACATCGGACAAGATTGACCGAGGTACTCCACATGGCAGGAGCTTCAGGGAAGAGAAATTCCCATCACCACCCGCTGCTTCCTGCCAGAGAGATAGGACTCAAACCAGCTGATGACAGTGCCGGTGAGTCCACAGCACTCTAAGGTGATCAGGAAGCACAATGTGATCTACAGTGTTTAAAGCTGATGAGAGATCAAGGAGAACAAGAATTTACCTGTCTCCTCGATCTCTGGACCTGAGGAGGTCATTGTGCTCCTGACTAATGCCATTTTAGTGCTGTGCGGGCTCTAAAACCTGACTGGAGTGAATCATAGATGTCAAAGGCCACAAAGTGCTCCTTGAGCTGCTGCACCACAATTTTCTCAACAATCTTACCCAAAAGGGAAGGTTGGAGATTGGACAGTAATTTGCCAGAGTATCTGGGCTGAGAGATGGCCTCTTCAGAAGGGCCTCACCACAGCTTCTTTCATGGTCTCTGGAAAGACGCTCTCCGACAATGAACACCGGACAATCCCAGCAAACACCGGGCTAACAGAACCAATGCATCTCATCAAAAACGAGTTGGAGCCTGGTCAGTTCGCAATACATGTGCTTCAGCTTTGAGGCGCTCTCAGTGACCTCGGCTACCTTCACTGGTTTAGACTCATTCCAGACAGGCGGAGGTCTCTGTTCCGCCAGGCTGATCACTGCAAGTCATAATGTGACTCATTGATGGGATCCCCTGCTGGATGGCGGAGACACTGTCCGAGAGAAAACGAGCAAACTCATCACATAAAGTGATTGAAAAGGTTTTCTAGGAGCGTGGATATGTTGTTCATCCACACTCTCTGGCATGTCCCTTCCACTTTAAATCTGGCCAGAAGTCTTCAAGCTAGCTCCTGCCACCCACCGGTGGTAAATACCTCGACTCCGCCCCATGGCGCCAGATCTTCCTTTCGCTGGAAGATTCAAGTTCCTCATGCTACTTTAGCAATTCGCAGGTGCTGGATTCGCAACGCCGGTTTCTCACCGCAAATTACCTTGAAACTCATCAGAGTTTATGACTCGATTACAGCGCATCGGACATGGAGGACAAATCATCCCTCAGATTTGGGTGTCCCTGCGGCGGAAAATGTCGCCTGATCCCCACCTATGTGTCTGTTGCCTAGGTGTCAGTCATGACACCACGTCTTGTACCTTCTGTTTGGCCTTCCATCCAGCGTTCTGAATGACCGCCAAGGCACGCCCTAAAATTGGGGAGACCGGACTTAGAACCCTTCCGGTGAAATCTAAAGAGGCAAGGTGGGCAGTTTCCGCGTGGATCCACAAGCAGCTAGAGCAGATGGCTGCTTTCAAGGAGGAAGCGGCTCAAGCTTGGCCAGTCAGTTTTTCATTCCTCTAAACCTTGGCTGAACCTTTTCAGGCTCCTTTAGGAGTTGTGCCAGTCTCTCCCACCAGGGGTGAGGCACCCTTGGGCTCGCATTCCTCCCGCCCTTGGAAGAGGATAAGGACCCCAAGTCTTTTCTTCTAGAAGGAGACACTCCTGGGACTGAGAGAGGTCCGAGTCCCAGGAACATGCAGTCTCAACTTGGTCGAGAATCACTTCCTCGGCCGCGGCTTCTGGACCTTCTGTCTGGCCAAGGCACCAAGACCGAGGAAATGGCTGAACTGGCGAGATTACTGTCGACCCAATCGAGCCTTTGTTGCCAACTCCGTCAATGATTCCTTAGAAAGGACACCTGTCCTTTCCTTTCCCGATGAGGAGACACTGCCTTCAGGTGTCCCGATTGAGGAGAAAGGTGCGGAACCTCGGTTCTCACCAGCCGGTGTCCCCGATCGAGCGAACCGACCCGTCGGTCTCGATCGAGACCAGGACCCCTTGTCTCGATCGAGGACCAGGACCCTTGGTTAAATGGCTGAAAAAGGGCCACAAACATTCAAAGAAGAGGCGCCGCGCGGTCCTCATCCGAGAACCTCATCCTTCTCAGATGAGAAGCTTGACGGAAACTCCGTCGATGCTGTGAGACTTGATGTGGCAACAGCTGTTTCTGACCGGGCGAAGTCGACTCCGCCCGTACGCCCGGGCTTCACTTAGCTTCCACCTCCTAAGCCATCGCCGACCCTCCGGAACCGAGGGCCTCCGGGTTCCACTCTCCTGTGGGGCCGCGTACTCCTGCTCAGCCTGTTCTGGTTTCTCCACCGATTTTGGTGGCGACATCACCTAAGCAGCCTCAGGGAGGGGCCCTCGAAAGAGGACCATGCAGACACTGAGCTTCCCCAGCGTCTGTCCATTACGGTCACCCCAACCCCGCCTTGGCGGATCGGAGGGGACATAGGCGGTAAGCCATTGTACCCTGACGACAGGTTACTCTCATCCAGTAGATAAGTCATCCATGGCCAGATTGGAGGAAGGCCCTTCCTCCTTTCAGGCGTTCTCCGCCTGATCTCCGAGTCCACCAGAATGCCCTGGAGCCCATCCTGAAAAAGGCGGAATACCCCTTACGGATATCCTCAAAGGGGATACCCCAACAGCTGCCTTCCAGTGGCCGAAGCCATCGTGGCCTGGCCCTTGAGCTTTGGCAGGGTCCTGCTTCCTGCCCAGCCCGTCTGCCCACATGGCCCGTAAGTATCACGGTGCCCATGGGGTCCCTGAGTGGGGTTCACAGAGCATCCTTCTGCTGAAAGCCTAGTGACTGCTGCTGTCTTCAGGCGTACTGGTAGCTCAGCCGACACTGGCTGACCCACGGACAAGGAGTCAAGAATATGGACCATTCTGCCCGTATGGTCTATGTGGCTTCCTCCTTAGGCCTCCGTCAGGTCAGCTCGGCTGTCATCATGGCACACTTCTCTCATGCCTTTCTTGGGTCATTGGATGGTCCTCCCTCATCTCCAGGCGGACATGCAGACCACAGTGAAGCAGGTCCGTGATCAGGGCCGTGCTGTTGCAAACAGCAGCTCCAGGCGGCCCTGGACATTGGAGAATTCCTGTGCCTCTTTGGCAGCCGCAGTGGCCACTCGCCGCAGGGCTTGGCTGAATCTATCCTCCTTCCTGTCGGATACCCAGCACAAGTTAGTTGACGTGCTCTTCCTAGGCAGTGACCTCTTCGGTCCAGGAGTGGCTGGTCACCTCCAGCGCATTGAGCAGTCTAGTGCCACCTTGGATGCTACCTCTGCGAAGGTTCTTGCGGCAGAACCAGCAGAAGTGCAAGAAGAAGCCCTTTCGGCACTCTTCCCCTGCGGTTAGGCAGCCCTCCTATCAAGGAGGCTAGCAGCAACAGCAGGCTCAAGCTTGGTGCCCCAGGCCCAAGCAGGGTCCCTGAACAGCCCGTAAGGAGGCCGAGGTGCTGGTCCAGGAGCCTCCTCCTCCTCTAAGCCTGCCCAGTGACTGGTTGGGGTTGCCACCCTACACCCGTCACGCTAGCTCTGAGGTCCTCCCATGGGGCCACGGCTCCACCACTTTCTTTCCGCCTGGTCAAATATCACCTCGGACAGGTGGGTCCTAGAAGTGGTCGGCCAGGGACTGCCTCTGGAATTCGAGCAGTACCCTCCCAGCCGAGCCAGCTGCTTCTCGAGGAAAGGATCTCAGCTTGCACTCAGTCAGCTCTTGAGATGACATTGCTGAAGCTCCTCCTAAAGAGGCGGTAGCTCCAGTGCCGGATCCTCCTACAGACCGAGGCTTCATGTCCAGGTACTTCCTGGTGCCCAAGCAGATGGGGGTTGGCGCCCATCCTAGATCTCCACAGCCTGAAACAATAGAACAATAGCTCAGGTCTGCAACTTCCGGATGGTAACTCTGAACCAGATCATACCATCCCTGGAAGCGAACGTGGTTCTATTCACTGGATCTGCAGGGCCGCGTTCTTCCACATCCCAATCCGTCCATCCCATCAGCGGTTCCTCCACTTCAGGGTCGAAGGGACCCTGTACAAGTTCGAGTCATGCCATTCGGTCTGTCATTGGCCCGAGGGTCTTCAACAAGTGCATCGCAGTGGTGGCAACCATCTCTGGCGTCGAGGAGTTCGTTACCCTTCTCTCGATGACTGGCTCTTGGCAGGTTCTATCCTCCAGGAGGTGGAGAGATCCAGGGATCTGGCTCTTCAAACCTGCTACCAACTAGGCCTCCTGATCAAGCGAGGCCAAGTCGAACTCATGCCCTCTGAGGTGATGGGCTTTATCAGGCAGAGCTCGACTCTTGTCAAGCCAGAGCTCAGCCCGGCAGACAGGGTCGGAGGTTCTTCCTCCTTGCCCAATCATTTCTGGTTGGGCACTTGCGCCTGCCCAGGACTTCCTCGCCTTCTGGGTTACATGGTGGTGTGCACCTCAGTGGTCCTTGGGCCAGATGGCACATGCACCCTCCAATGGGAGCTGGCCACTCAGTGGACTCAGCACCACGGTCACTTGACCAGCTGATCACTGTGACCCAGAAGATGTGGGACACTCTCCAATGGTGGACCACCCCAGACCGGTTGCAGGAAGGATCCTGTTTGTCCGCCCCGAGCTGACAGTCGTTCTCATAACCGATGCCTCTCTCACGGGCTTGGGAGCCCACATGGAGGACAACAGAGCCCACGGGTTTTGGACCCCGAGGAATCCGATGCTACATCAACCTGCTGGAGCTCAGAGCAGTCAGACTGGCACTGTCAGCTTTCACTCCTCAGCTCCGGGGTCAAGTGGTTCAAGTCCAGGCGGACAATACCATGACCATGTACTACCTCAACAAACAGGCGGCACACACTTTCATCTGCTTTGCAAGGAGGCGCCTGCATCTGGACCCCTCGTCAGCCGGTTGGAGGCGGATCTCCTAGCCATTCATGTGGCAGGACTCTTAAACCAGCTGGCGGATGCTCTCACCCGCGATAGGCCAGACATCCCACGAGTGGCCTCTCCATCCAGAGGTAGCTCACAACTTGTTCTCCCACTGGGAAACCATTGGTGGACCTGTTTGCCTCCAGGGAGAACACCAAGTTAAGGCTGTTCCATGCCCCTCCCTCAGCAGGGCTTGCTGCGGGGATGCCTTCTCGAGCCGTGGACCCCAGGCCTCCTCTACGCCTTCCTCCATTTCCCTTGATCCACAAGGTGTTACTCAAGGTGAGGAGGGACAAGGCGGAGGGATTCTGGTAGCCCCAGACTCGCCACGCCAGTTCTGGTACCCAGATCTCCTCAGCCTCAGCTGCAGGCCCCCCAGAGCTGACTTTGTACACGCCTGACCTGATATCTCTGAACCAGAGGAAGGTCTTCAATCTGGACCTTCAATCCTGCACCTCACAGCCTGGTACCTGGCTGCTAGAGTTCCAGGCTCTTGGTCTTTGTGAGGATGTCTACACCGTGGTGGAGGCATCTCATAAGGACTGACCTGGAAATGTTGCGCCTTCAAATGGAAGAGATTTTCCATTTGGTGTCAAGGAAGAGTCTGAACCCTTATCCTACTCTGTGCTAGCATTCTCAATTACCTTTGGTCTCTCTCTCAAAAGGGTCTGCGGTCATCGACCCTTAGGGTGTACCCTGGCAGCCATTTCTGCTTACCGCTACGAGCGCCCGGTCAAGGCGACATTGGCGCAGGAGACAGTGGTCGAGCCCCTTCAAAGGCCTGGATCACGTATCCTCCGGCGCGTGAACCTCCACCACCATGGGATCTGTTACTGGTTTTAGCAAAGCTCATGGGCAAGCCATTCAACCCATGCACAAGTGTGAGCTCTGACACTTGTCGGGAAGCGGCTTCCTGGTGGCTATCACGTCTGCCAGAAGGACGGGAGCTCCAGGCGCTTTCGGTGGACTCCTTTATCTGGTCTTTCACAGGGACAACGTTGTCCCGCGCCCCCACCGAAATTCCTTCGAAGGTGGTATCAGAGTTTCATCTTAACCAGGTGTTAACTCTGCCAGTATACTACCCTAATTACACCTCGGACACGAGTACAGGCTCAAACCTTGCACCGAGACATGCCTCTCCTATTATAAGGAAAGAAGCGGCAGGAATTGGGAGAGGTTCATCAGCTGTTTGTCACCTATGCTGAAGCCGCTTCTGGCAGACCTGCAGCCAAACGGACCATTGCAAGGTGGATTACATCATGCAGGTCTGTGCTATGAGTTGGCGGGCAAGAGCCTCCCAGAGGATAAGAGCTCATTCTACCCACCATACTGCTGCATCGGTGGCTGCTTCCAGGGACATCCCTATCCAGGAAATCTGTCGGGTTGCTACCGGAAGTCAGCAAACACCTTCATTACCCACTACCACATTGACCTTGAGTCACTCTGGGATGCTGGTTTTGGGGCCTGTTCTCCAATCTGTGTTTCCCAAATAGGGGTGTGTGCCTTGCCTCCCCTCCCGGAGAACTGCTAGGAGTCTGCCAGAGAGTGGATGAACAACATATCCACGTTCCTAGAAGAACAGGTTACTCACCTGTAACAGTATTTCTAGGAGTGGTATATGTTGTTCATCCACACGCACTCCACCCAACCTCCCCGGCTTTAGGCATTGTCATCTTGCGTTTCCTAGTTGGTTAAGATCTTTTGAAGCATAGCGGAGCCGAGATGACTGTGGTGGGTGGATAGCTTGGAATATCGACAGATTTCAGTGAAGGGTGATGCTGTGAGAGTGTGATGAATATACCACTCCCAGAACTACTGTTACAGGTGAGTAACCTGTTCTTCTCAGGAGCGTGGACATGTTGTTCATCCACACTGTCTGGCATTGTCACTTTCCCTTTAAATCTTGCCGAAGTCTCTTGCTGGCTCCTCCCACCCAACCGGTGGTAAATACCTCGGCTCACTTACGACGCCAGATCTTCCTTCTGCTGGAAGATACAGGTTCTCTCATGCTTTTTGGCGCGATTGAGGCCTCGGAGTCTAATTGACGTTTTCACTGCATCTTCGCTTTGAAACTCATAGTATACGGTCTCGATCCGCAACCTTTCGACATGGATGACAAGTCGTCCCGGTTTCCGCCGGTGTCCTTGTGGACAAAAAATGTCGCGACCGACTCTCACCTCTCGTATGCTTATTGCCTCGGTACAGTTCTATGATACCTCATAATGCACTATTTGTGCTGCCTTCCATCCCACCGTCTGGAGGTCCATCAGGCGCCTGAAGCTGGAGAGACCGGAGCCTCGCAATCACGGTGAAATCTAAGGAGGCCAGGTGGGCGGTTTCCGCGCCTCTCGCGAGATCCGTAAACAGCTCGTGCAGATGGCGGCTCGAGGAAGAAGCTGCCCAAGCTCGCCAACCGAGCTTCTTGTGCCGCTCAACTTGGGCTCCACCTTCACAGGATCCTTTCGGATTGTGCCAGTCTCTCCCTACAAAGGGTGGAGGCGCCTCTGGCTCGCACTCCTCCGATCCAAAAAGAAGGATCCTAAACCGCTTTCTTGAGCCAAAGACGACGCCCTGGACGAGAGCGTCCGACTTCCAGGAGTAAGGGTCTCGACTACTGTCGAGATCGCCTCCTTGGCTGCCGGTTTTCAGACCTTCCATCTGGACAAGGCACTGAAGTCGAGGACACGGCAGAACCGCCGAGATCTCTCGACCGATCAACGTTGTCACGACGCCTGTCGATGACTTGCTGAGAGAACACCTATGCTCTCTTTCCCCGACGAGGAAACCCGTCCAGCGTTTATCGATCGAGGGCCAGGAGCCAGAACCTCGGTTTTCACCGAGCCGGCTTCCCGGACCGACAGAGCCGGCGCCGTCGGTCTCGTCCGAGTAAGTCGCCGGTCAGTAGACCCAAGAAAGGCATCAACACTCCCGGAAGAGGCGCCGCCACCGCTCCTCATCCTCCTCTGATGAGGAAAGGCTTCAACGGAAACTCCGTCCGATGCTATGAGGATCTTATGTGGCAGCAACTTCTGCTAACAGGCCAGAAACCAGCTACCCCGGTGGTTCCGGCTATCACTTGCCTCAGCCTCTTTGGCCGACACCGCCATTTTCAGCCTCCAGGGCTCCGTTCCTTCGGTGGCCCCGTGCGCCTTTCTTGCTCGGCCGTTACAGGCTTTCACCAATTTTGGTGGACACCACCAAAACAGCCCCTGGGAGGGTTCCCTCTATGAGGACCCGACAGTCTTCGGGTCTCCCTCATAGATTGTCGACACGGTCACCTGACGCCCTAGGCGAAGAGGGAGATTTAGGAGGGAAGCCTGTATTTGGATTCCTCCGATTCGATAATACTGGCTTCATTCTCGATGAGCTGTCAGTGCCAGGCTTGGAAGAAGGGCCTTCCTCCTTTCAGGGTATCCTTCGACTCATTTCAGAGTCCACAGGAATGCCTCTGCAGCCTATTCAGTAAAGGCAGAATATCCCTCACGGATATTCTTAAAGGGGATACCTGACGGAGGCCTTTCCAGTAGCCGAAGCCATGGTTGGCCCAGCTCGGAACTCTGGCAGCGTCCAGCTTCTGCCCGGCTCCTTCTGCCGCATGGCCCGCAAGCCTGTGTGCCCACAGGGTCTTGGCGGGTTTACTGAGCACCCTCGTGGAAAGCCTTGTGACTGCCTCAGTATTCAGGTGAACGGGCAGCTCTGTGGATACTGACTGCCTCCAGACAAGGAGTCCAAACTTATGGACCACTCGGCCCGGAAGGTCTACGCGCATCATCCTTGGGCCTCGCCAGGCAAGCTCAGCAGTGATCATGGCACACTTCTCTCATGCCCTTTGGGGTCACTGGATGAAGTTCTTTCACCTCCAGCAGACATGCAGACCACGGTCAAGCAGGTCCAGGACCAGGGCCGGGCTGTTGCCAAACAGCTCTGGACATTGGGGATTCCTGTGCCCATTCACTAGCGGCAGCGGTCGCTCTCACCGCAGGGTTTGGCTGAGGTTATCCTCCTTTCCTGGATACTCAGCGCAAGCTAGCTGACGTGCCCTTCAAACAACATGAAGTCTTGCTATATTATGACATATGCAGTATAACCCCAGGTTAGAACTGCTCGGAGGTGAAAGAGTTAACTTTCCATGCAGGGGCATGGAATCTTGAGCGAGCTCGGTTGAACACTCTGTCTGTTGTAGCTCAAACTTAAACTGTCAGATTTCTTTATCTCCCCACTGAACAGTCGCTCTGGAGATTCCTCCTGCTGCTCGGTTCGTTTGTCGGTTTTAAAGTGTAATTCTCGGTTTATTTTTGCAAATTTAACTGCAATCGTCAGTTCAAGCTCTGTCTGTGGTATTGTAAGTAATAGATAGGCTTTTGTTTATTTTCTTCTGTGTGGAACTTGTAAACGCCTTTTTCGGTTCGGTTTGAACCGACTCAGATTGGGTTTAAAATTACTTTCTAGTCCTTTAGAGTGCGGTTCCCGGTTCTTATCGGTTCTAAAAAACGGATTTTATTACGGTTTTTTCCATTAACCCGTGACACGGTTGGGAACCGATAAGAGAGTCTTGCTTGGCGGATTGCCATTAACGGGCAAAGTTTTTAGAGCTGGCACTATGTCTGAGCAACTCAAAGAAAAACCGGACCCACTGGGTTTCAGCACTGTGGCCTCTGTGGGGAAGCTTTTTCAAGGCTGACCCACACACCACTTGTGTATATTGTCTGGGGTTTGACCACCTCAATGCAGACTGCCAGATTTGTAAGAATTTTCCTGCTGCCACTGTGGAAAAGAGTTGGTAGGCTCAGGAAAGGGAGGCCAAAGTCCGCTGACCCGATGGCCAGCCCGGTTCGGGTTCCAACTGAACCTGAGGGAGTGCCCTCTGACCAGGGTGATACTGGCAACGAAGAGCCAGCTCTGAGGAGCCGTTCCAACTAAAGGACTAGAGGTCAGCTAGTTTGGGGCCAAAAGTTCTTTCTCCAACTGCTGAGAAATAGCCAAAGCTATTCAATTGTCCAGTCTCTTTCCTCAGTTCCGTCCGAACCGACACCATTAGGGAAGCTGTTCTGGACGGTTCCCCGGTTCAAGATTATGATTTCGAGGATTTTTATGAACCGGAGGAAGGGAGGAGGGGTATGGAGGAGAGTGTGATTTTGAAAGTCTGATGTGCCCATTGAACCGGACATCTCTCCAGACAGACCCTCAGGAGTGTCCCTCCCAGGCTATCTGAGTCCCTGCCTCATTTTTGTTTTACAAGAAAGTTGCAGAGACTCTGCAACTCCCTGTTGAGGAAGCTGTTGATGATCAAGAAGAGCCTGATTTTGTGGAAATGATGGATATTCCAGGGTCTAGGAGACTGTCTATTCCTTGCACAAATCTTTTAGGAAACAGTAAAAATTCTGAAAACTCCTCATTCTATCCTCCCTGTGGATAAAAGGATGGACAAGAGGTATGCTTTATCAGGCTCTGATACGGAGTTCCTATCCCAGCAGTGCAGCCATGTGGGGTAGTGCATGCAGCCTGTGACAAGGCTAATATTCCTCTAGCCTCTCACCCTCCTGAAAAGATTCCAGGAGGATGGATGCCATGGCAAAGAAACAGTACATGGCAGCATCTTTGGGACTCAGACAGGCAAATTATATGGCTTACGTAGCTAGGTACCAGAAATCCAGGTGGGATACTGTCCTGGCCCTAGCAAAACAGGCCCTGACCAGCTTGCCAGGGAACTGGAGCAGGTGGCTGAGGATGGTATTGAGGAATCAAGGTGCAATTTCATGCTGCATGTAGACTCTAATGATGTTTCATCAAGAGTCATGGCTACATCTGTGTCTCTCTCGAGAATGGCCTGGCTCAGATGTACGCCCTGTCACAGGATACCCAGTCTAAGGCTATGGATTTTCCTGTTGTGGGAAATTTCTATTTGGGGAGCAGACAGAGAATTATATGAAGAAAATGGATGAGTTAGGACCACCTATAGGAGTGCACAGGCCAAAGAAAGGCAAGTCACCCTCAAAGGCAGCATGTCAGGGGCAGGGGCAGGCCTTTTCATAGGCCTTTTACAAGCCCAGGCCTCCTCTTCTGCTTATGCCCAGAGGGGTTCTTTAGAGGAAGGGCAGAAGGGGTTCTAGTAAGCCTGCTTCTACCCCTCAACCCAAAGCCCCTGCAAAACAGGCTCCTGATGGGGTGGCCAGGGCCGATTCTCCACCACCGTAGGGGGCAGGCTGTCTTATTTTGTCCAGGACTGGAAGTCTTTAACATCAGACAAGTGGGTCCTGGAAGTAGCCAGGACTGGTTCTCAGCTTCAAAAATTTCCAAGATGAGAGCCAGGTCTTTCCACCTGCAAACCGATCAGAGGCACTTGCCCTGGAAGCAGAAGTTTCTTCCTCCTGGCTCTCAGAGCGTGGAAAGGGTTCCACCCATACACCAGGGCAAAGGGTTGTACTCAGGTACTTCCTTACCCCAAAAAGACAGGAGAATGACGGCTCATCCTGGATCTCAGGTATCTAAACAAGCACCTTTTAAAACCAAAGTTCAAAATGGTGACCCTGGGATTATTTTACCCTCTCTAAGGCCAGGGACTGGCTAGCCTCCCTGGACCTCAAGGATGCCTACTTCCATGTTCTTATCAGAAGCTCCCATCAAAGTACCTCAGATTCGAACTGCCCTCAGGCCATTACCAGTTCAGAGCAATGCCTTCGGCCTTACCTCGGCCCCGAGGATGTTCACAAAATGCCTGGCAGTAGCAGTTGCTCATTTAAGAAGGCAAAAGATTGCCATCTTTCTTATCTGGATGACTGGCTTATTGTAGGCCAGTCTCCAGAACAGGTCAAACTACACTTACAAGTAGCCCAGCAACTGCTTACATCTCTAGGTTTCCTTCTCAGTCTTCTAAAGTCAGTTCTGGAGCCTGTCCAGCTTCTCACCTTCATAGGCGAGAACTGAACGCAAAGAAGCCAGAGCTTTCCTTCCTCTGGAAAGAGCAAGGACCCTGGTGTCTCTGGCCTCTTCTTTCACCCTGCAGGTCTCTCGACCAGCAGGCATTTTCTACAGCTCCTGGGCACATGGCTGCTTCTACAGCAGTAGTGCAGGGAGGTAGATTTCAGATGAGGACATTCAGTTCCATTTGAGAGCCTTTTGTCTCAAAGGACAGATTCCCTAACCAAATTGATTCCAGTGACTCCAACCCTGATCCAGGCCCTTCAGTGGTGGCAGGATCAGAACAATCTGAGACAGGGGTTCCCTTCACTCCCCAGTCTCATTCCTTGACCCTACTACAGATGCATCCCTCTTGGGGTGGGGAGCTCACATGGTGACCTTTCCACCCAGGGCTGTGGTCCCCTCAGGAATCTCTGCTCCACATCAATTTGCTGGAACTCAGAGCAGTTTTTCTAGCATTCCAGGTTTTTCCACATCTGTCCAGAACAAGGTTGTTCAGGTCAGAACAGACAATACCACTACAATGTAGTACATCAACAGGCAAGGGGCACTCGGGTCTACGGCCTTGTGCACCAAGCAATGAAGTTGTGGTCTCTGGCTTATTCTCTGAACGCCTCCCTTACGGCAGTTCACCTCCCAGGCAAGGACAATGTCCTAGCGGATGCTCTCAGCAGGATTTCCCAGGGCCATCACGAATGGGCACTGGACCCCTAGTACTGGAGGTAGTATTGCCAGATGGGGCACCCAAATAGATCTCTTTGCAGCCCCAGACAATCACCAACTTCCCTTTTGCTGCAGGCCCCAGTGTTGGGCTCAGTCCCTCTGGATGCCTTCCTCCTCAGTTGGGAAGGGAAGTTTCTATGCTTTTCCCCTTCCCCTTCTTTTCAAAGTGCTAGTCAGAATCAGATCTCAATCCTGCAAGATGAACCTGATTGCTCCAGATTGGGCCAGGCAGCCCTGGTACCCACTCCTCATGTCCTTAGCAGTCCACCCCCCTATGTCTTCCCAGGAATCACAACCTGTTAACCTGTGCCCAGGGAGAGTTTGGTATCCGAACCTCAAGTCTCTCAATCTCAAGGCATGGCTCTTGAAGAGTTAGAGTTTGCTGACCTACACCTTTCTCAAGGTGTATTGGAAATCTTGAAGGCCTCTAGGAAGCCTTCCACCAGGGCTACCTATAATTCAAAATGGAAGAGATTTTCCATATGGTGTGCTGGTAAATATATTTCCCAGAATCTGCTGGTGTGCCCACGATCCTGGATTATTTGGTGCATTTGAATTCCTTGGGGCTGAGACCAGCTACCCTAAAAGTGCACTTGGCAGCTGTGTCTGTCTTCTATGAGCAGGTAAGCCTCTTCTTTATCAGCTCACCCTGTGTTCTCCAAGTTTTTAAAGGGTTGCTTCACACTAACCACCCTGCTCAGGGACCCTGCCCCTGCTTGGGATCTTAATATTTGCATCGCTCAGCTTATGCAACCCCTTTGAGCCATTGTCTTCAGCAGAGCTTAAGTATTTGACTTGGAAAACTGTGTTTCTGGTAGCCATCACCTCTGCCAGGCGCATAAGTGAGCTACAAGCTTTGTCAGTGGAGCCAGATTTTATCTCCTTCATAGAGATAAGGTGGTCCTCAGGACTAACAGGACGTTTTGCCTAAGGTGGTTTCAGACTTTCACCTTAATCAATCCATGTCTCTTCCTGTGTACTTCACTGACCATTCCTCCTCTAGTGAGAGGAGATTGCACAGTTTAGATGTCAAAAGAGCCCTTAGTTACTATATAGAATGTACCAAGGTCACAGGTTCGAATCCTCCACTTGTTCCTCACTTATGGTGAGGTTGGTAAAGGAAACCTGCCACTAAAAGATCCATTGCCAGGTGGATTGTCTCTTGTATCCAATTCTGCTATGAAAAACTGGGTAAGGTTCCTCCCTCAGGCCTGAGGGCTCACTCTACCAGAGGTACAGCTGCATCTCTGGCTGCTGCCAGGGACATCTCTATCCTAGAGATATGTCAAGCAGCTACCTGGAAAACAGTTCACACTTTACTAAGCATTACTCCCTGGATATCCAAGCTAGGAGTGATGCTCGATTTCGGCACAGCTGTGCTTCAGAGCCTATTTCCAAGTAGGTTCTGTCCCTCCTCCATGGAGGTACTGCTGTGTAATTTGATATATAAATAATATAGCAAGACTTCATGTTGTTTGAAAAAAATTACTCACCTTAGTAATGTTGTTTCTTCTAATGGAGTCTTGCTATATTCTTACCTCCCCGCCTGCCCCTCTCAGAACCTCTCTTTTGGGATGTGGGTGGGCAGTGCAATGTTGGCACTTCATTGATGCCCACTTTATTTTCACCCTTTCTAGGGTGCTTAGGTGTTATGCTTATTTTTCTTCCTTGAACTCTCGACTTGAGTCTTTGTTTTGGGATCAAGAACAAAATGTGTTTTTGTAGTTAGTAGCCAGTGGCTAGTGTAGGTTTACGGCTTCCACACAGAACCTTAGTGAGTTTTGCTCGTAAAGATCTGACAGTTTAAGTTTGAGCTACAACAGACAGAGTGTTCAACCGAGCTCACGCTCAAGATTCCATGCCCTGCATGGAAAGTTAAGTCTTTCACCTCCGGAGCAGTTCTAACCTGGGGTTATACTGCATATGTCATAATATAGCAAGACTCCATTAGAAGAAACAACATTACTAAGGTGAGTAATTTTTCTTCCTTGGCACCGACCTCTTCGGTCTGGGAGTGGCAGGTCATCTTCAGCGCATTGAGCAGTCTAATGCCACCTTAGATGCCACCTCTGCTAAGGGTTCTTCAGGCAAGAACCAGCAGAAGCGCAAGAAGAAGCCTTTTCGGCATTCTTCCCCTGCGGTCAGACAACCTTCTTTCCAGGGAGGTCAACAACAGCAGCAGGCTCAAGCTTGCGCCTAGGCCCAAGCAAGGTCCCCAGCAGCCCACAGGAGGCCGAGGTGCTGGTCCAGCTGCCCTCCTCCTCTAAGTCTGCACAGTGACGGTCGGGGTGGCCTCCCCACACCCGTCACACCAGTTCTGGGTCCTCCCGTGGGGGCGCCCGCCACTTCCTTTCCGCCTGGTCCGGTATCACTCGGACAGGTGGGTTCTGGAAGTGGTCGGGCAGGGCTGCCCTAGAATTCGAGCAGTGCCCTCCCAGCTAGCCCATGCCCCACAGGGGGAGAAAGGATCTCAGTTGGCACCAGTCTGCCTTGGAAGACATTGCGCAACTCCTCCTCAAAGAGGCGGTTGCCCTGGTGCCGGATCCTCCTTCAGACCGAGGCTTCGTCTCCAGGTACTTCCTGGTGCCCAAGTGGGGGGGGTTGGCACCCCATTGTAGATCTCCACGACCTAAATCGGTATCTCAGGTCTCGTACCTTCCGGATGGCAACTCTGAACCAGATCATACCATCCTGGAGCGAAACATGTGGTTCTGTACACTGGATCTTCAGGACGCTTTTACCACTTCCCAATCCGTCCGTCCCATCAGCGGTTCCTGCGCTTCAGGGTCAAAGGACCCTCTACGAGTTCAGAGCCATGCCGTTCGGCCTGTCATCGGCCCCAAGGGTCTTCACCAAATGCATCGCAGTGGTGGCAGACCATCTATGCGATCTAGGGATCTGTATTTACCCTATCTAGACGACTGGCTCCTGGCGGGTTCCTCCTTCAGGAGGTGGAGAGGTCCAGGGCCTGACCCTCGAACCTGCTCTCACTTGGGCCTTCTGATCAATGAGGCCAAATCCAAACTCGCACCTTCTCAGGTAATGGGCTTCATTGGGGCAGAGCTCACTCTTGTCAAGCCAGAGCTCGGCTCCCGGCGGACAGGGTGGAGGTTCTTCCTCCATTGCCCAATCATTTCTGGTTGGGCACTTGCGCCTGCCCAGGACTTCCTGCGCTCCTGGGTTACATGCGGCGTGCACCTCAGTGGTCCGTTGGGCCAGACTGCACATGCGCCCTTTCAATGGGAACTGGCTGCCCAGTGGTCTCAGCGTCAGGGTCTCTTCGACCAGCTGATCACAGTCACTCAGAGGATGTGGGGCGGCTCTCCAATGGTGGACCGTCCCAAGTCATTGTGTGGAAGGAGTCCCATTTGTTCGCCCGAGCCGACAGTCGCCCCACGACTGATGCCTCTCTCATGGGCTGGGGAGCCCACTTGGGGACAACAGGGCCCATGGGTTCTGGACCCCGAGAGTCCCGATGCCACATCAACCTGCTGGAGCTCAGAGCAGTCAGACTGGCCCTGTCAGCTTTGCTCCTCAGCTCCGGGTCAAGTGGTTCAAGTCCAGATGGACAATACCACAACCATGTACTACCTCAACAAACTGGGCGGCACGCACTCGCCTGCTGTGCAAGGAGGCGCTCTGGATCTGGACCTTCGCTAGCCGGGTTGGAGGCGGATCTCCTAGCCATCCATGTGGCAGGAGTCGCGAACCAACTGGCAGATGCTCTCAGCCGCATGGCCAGACATCCCACAAGTGGTCTCTCCATACAGAGGTAGCTTACAGCCTGTTCTCCCATTGGGGCAAACCGTTAGTGGACCTGTTTGCCTCCAGGAGAACACCAAGCTGAGGCTGTACCATGCCCGCCCCTCAGCAGGGTTCGCTGCAGGGGATGCCTTCTCGAGGCCGTGGACCCCAGGTCCTTTCTACGCCTTTCCTTCCATTTCCCTTGATCCACAAGGTGTTACTCAAGGTGAGGAGGGACACGGCGAAGGTGATTCTGGTAGCCCCAGATTGGCCACGCCAGTTATGGTATCCAGATCTCCTCAGCCTCAGCTGCAGGACCCGGAGCGCTGTGTACACGCCCGGACCTGATATTGCTTGAACCAGGGAAGGTCTTCCACTCAGACCTTCAATCCCTGCACCTCACAGCCTGGTTCCTGAGCTGCCAGAGTTCCAGGCTTTGGGTCTTTCTGAGGATGTCTACACCGTGGTGGAGGCATCTCAAACGAATCGACCAGAAAATGTTATACCTTCAAGTGGAAAGATATTCCATTTGGTGTCAGGGAAAAGCCTGGACCCCTTATCCTGCTCTGTGGCTTACATTCTAGACTACCTTTTGTCCCTCTCCAAAGGGCGTCTTCGGTCATCGACCCTTAGGGTGCACCTGGCAGCCATCTCTGCTTACCGGCGTGGGACGGCCAGCTGACGTTGGCTCAGGAGACGGTGATCGGGCACTTTTCAAAGGCCTGATTACATCCTCCGTGCTGTGAACCTCCACTGTGATCTTTTGCTGGTTTTGGCAAAGCTCATGGGCAAGCCATTCGAACCCATGCACAAGTGTGAGCTCTCGCACTTGTCGTGGAAGACTGCCTTCTTGGTGGCTATCACGTCAGCCAGAGGACAGGGGAGCTCAGGCGCTTTCGGTGGACTCCCTTATCTGGTCTTTCACAGGGACAAAGTTGTCCTGCGCCCACCGAAATTCCTTCCGAAGGTGGTGTCAGAGTTTCACCTCAACCAGGTGTTGACTCTGCCAGTATACTACCCTAACTACACCTCAGATGCAGTACAGGCTCCATACTCTGGACCTCAGGTGTGCTCTCTCCTACTATAAGGAGAGGGGCGAGGAAATTGGGGAGAGGTTCGCCAGCTGTTTGTCACCCACGCTGAAGCCGCTTCTGGCAGACCTGCAGCTAACGGACTGTTGCAAGATGGATTACATCATGCATAAGTCTGTGCTATGAGTTGGCGGGCAAGGAGCCTCCCAGAGGGATAAGAGCTCATTCTACCCGCCATACTGCTTGAGGTGGCTGCTTCCAGGGACATCCCTATCCAGGAAATCTGTCGGCTGCTACCTGGAGTCAGCAAACACCTTTATTACCCATTACGACATCGACCTAGAGTCACGACGGATGCTGGTTTTGGGCCTCGATTCTCCAATCTCTGTTTCCCAAGTAGGGGTGTGCGCTTGCCTCCCTCCTCCCAGAGAACTGCTAGAGTCTGCCAGACAGAGTGGATGAACAGCATATCCCGCTCCTAGATGAACAGGTTACTCACCTGTAACAGCAGTTCTAGGAGTGGTATATGTTGTTCATCCACCGCACCACCCGACCTCCCGGCTTAAAGGCACACACCTGGCTTCCAGCAGGCTAGATCCTAGCGCCATGGGGTGGAGCCAGGTATTTACCACCCGGTGGGTGGGAGGAGCCAGCTTGAAGACTTCCGGCAAGATTTAAAGGGAAAGGGACAATGCCAGACAGTGTGGATGAACAACATATACCACTCCTAGAACTACTGTTACAGGTGAGTAACCTGTTCTTTTCGGCTGCAGAAAAACTGGATGAAGAAGTCTGTCAACAGTATGAAAGAGCTGAGCTGGTCAGTTCTTCCTGGCAGCAATCACCCTTGACAGGAACTCTGCCTTCTTACGGTTGATAGCCCCTGGTACTCCAAATAATGAGCACACAGGGCCAGCTTGTCCACGTCTGGCCGGGTCTTCCACAAACAATGTTCCAACTTCCGACCCCTGATCTTCATCACCTTGAGATCCCCATCAAATCACGGAGATCTCAAGTGAGAGGATCTGGATCGCATACCTAACTGGTGTGAGGGTGTTGAGCGCCGAAGCTGCCTTATACGTGGGCCAACACTGCATCCATACCCATCGCACATTTTTCTGCAGGTAAGCTTACAGTTTCTTTGAGGAAGCCCTCTATGAACTGGATCTTGTTGCCTTGTTCTGTACCTTCTGGTAAACCATGAATATGAATATTATTTCATCTATTTCTATTTGCGAGCTCCTCCATCCACTGGGTGAAAATCTGCTCTCTGCATCTTCTGCACTAGATTAATCAGCAGCCGCTACTAGTCCCTCTGGGGATGATTCCCTTAAAGGCGTGTAGCTGACCGTCTCAACAGGGAGGGACTCCTGGGGGCGTTCACCATGCGATGATCAGACCATACTACCTGAGGAGATAAGGAGTCACACAAGATTGAAATTGTGAGTGAGAGAGTTCCTGCCTTGGCCACACTAGCCCTACATATAAGCAATCTGTCAGGCTTATATTTTGAGACATCAATACTCTCTCTGCAGCAAGCTGTTTTCCACTATCAGGAGCTTGCTTGAGTCTTCTTGGAAGCAGGACCTTCTAGTGACTGTCACTCAGGGTATTTAATCTAATAATCACCAGCTAAGGGTTGCAGTGGAATTCTGCAATGCAGCAACACTGTCTGTGGCTGCTGAGATTTGCATTCAGAGGCATTCCTGGCTGTGAACTGCTCAACAGCAGATAATGAAGGTTCCCTTAATTGGGGCTTATTTCTTTGGTCAACATGCAAGGAAGCATTTAAGGATGTGAGCGAAGAAATCGACCCTTAATAGAGCCAAGTCTAGTCAGTCCAGTTCCAAGGGTGGGATAGGTCGTGTTTACTATCATAAACAGCCTTTTCATCACAGGCCTGGCTACCGAGGCTACTAACAGCAGTACAAACCAAAACCTTCCAGCAGTACCAGCAGAAGACACCTCAGAAGGCACAGGCACTGAAAGCACCCAGGGCATCCATCTGACGGGAGCTGGCCCAGTGCTCACCTCAGCTGCCCAAGGTGGATCACCTTCCTCGGAGGGGAGTCTGACACAGTTCTATCAGCAATCAAATCCCTTATGACAGACAGATGGGTCCTGAGTATCATTCAGGAGGATACTCTCTGAGCTGATAGAACACCCACCAGAAAACCAACAAGTGAAGCAGTTTCCACTGTCAGGTCAAATGGCAGACCTGCTGTCCCAGGAGGTTGTGGGCCTTCTAAGAAGGCAGGAGAGATGGTACCAGAGTAAAAAAAGAACAAAGGTTTCTACTCCCAGTGCTTTCTCATTCCCAAGAAGACTGGTGTCATGCACCCCATTCTTGACCTCAGAAAACTGAATGTGGACTTCCGTGACATCAGCATCTGAATGACAGCTTGATCTAAGAGCTCCTGCTCGGCATTTCTTAAATCCATGGGTATTGAGCACCATTTCAGCCATCCTGCTTCCTAAATGCAAGATTACAGACTACATAATGTCCACCAGACAAAGAATAAAGACAATCCAGTGGGATTGACAGGTAGACCGCAAACACAGATCAGATGGGATACAACAGGCGCAGCTTGATCCCCATGCTTTACTCCAGCTGCCTCCCTTCCAGAATAGCGATACCAGTGAGCAAAATGTCATCACTTCCAAAAACTTTGTATGGCTGTACAGCAAATTATCACCACCCTACAGTGCCTTGAAGTCAAGTTCTCCAAGGATCGACAAGACCTAAACATTTTAGAAAAAGAACCGGAGTGGTAGAACAGTGTCTTGCAGAGTATACCACCACCACCAATCTTCAAAATTCAGCCTTACTGGATCTGCATCAGAGAAAGAGCAGATTTTCACCCAGTGGATGGAGGAGCTTGAAAATAGAAATAGACAAAATAATATTCATAGTCATGGTTTACCAGAAGGTACAGAACAAGGCAACAAGATCCAGTTCATAGAGGGCTTCCTCAAAGAAATTGTAGGCTTACCTGCAGAAAGAGTTGCTATAATTAGAGCACATGGAGCTTTGATCCCGGCCCATGAGATCCTAAAGCATGCCCCAGATCAATCTTTCTAGCTTTCCTGGACTTTCAAGTGAAAGAAGAAATCCTGCATAGCATGGTCTAAAAAACCAATTTTGTTTGGGGTCACCCATCTGTTTTTGAGCATGGTTATACCCCACAGACTGTACAGCACAGGAAACAGGTTCTGGAAGTCATAAAACAATAAGGTCACCAAGGTTACGTGGAGTACGCCTTAAGATAATGTCGAAGATGACCCCAGGCACTTTGCAGACCTTGTGGATGTTGAAACAGGATTTGCTATCTCGGGCCTTACATGTACAAAAGATCCTGCTTTGTTTCAGCAGAGACTGCTGATCCCAGGCATGGTAGGTCTCCGGAGCAAAGGGCACCAATGCGCAGATCTGTTGACCCTCCAGGACTGTGCGCCTGGCAGCCAACAAACTTCCAGTGAATCACGCCAGGCCAGTGCAGGGCTAGAATCCTTCAACGAACTTCGGTCATCCAGAGGCATGTCCTTCTATCTCTTTTACTGTCACCTGAAACCGAAGGCATAACGTTTAGCTTGTAGTTCTTTTGCACGAGTGAATGACGCTTTCATTCTGCCCTACTGCCGAGGCTGAAGTGACTGACATTTAACAATGTGCTTTCAATGAATTAAGTATTTTAAGTTGGATTTCCTGTGGTTTCCTGACTTTGGCTGGGGAGGTGTGTGCTGTTCTGTGGGGCGGGCCACCCTTTGGTACGGGATGACGCCTTCTTCCAGAGGGGTCAGATGGCTTCTATGGGAATGTGTCAGCTTATAAGCACTGAAAGTGATTGATGGGACAGCAAGGAGGGAATTTTCTACCTTTATATTGGAAATCTGGCTATCATCCCTCAACTGAGTTGCTTCTAAGCAACTCAACAATGTTTTTTTTTTTGTTTCTTTGTTTTTAATGGTTTGCAATGGATTCAACTTCTCTAAACCCTGTAAATTCAATGGGGTGAGAGCATAGATTAGTGCCGCCCTGGGCCCTCTCTGAGAGAGCCTGGGTGATTGTGAGTGGCGGTTTGGAAAGGCGCACACACAGTGGAAGGTTCCTGGAGAGACATGTGAAAGGGGCCTCTTTACTTATCTGATTGTGTTACTGGTCCTTTCAGGTCATCCAGAAAACTCTGTATCCCCTTTGATGTCCCTGCTGACTCAGCCTAATAGGTGGGCTGGAAGCATGAGGCCAATCCTATATAACATGACAGTCTTTTGGGCACTGAAAACCTATAACAACAGTGTCAGATTTTAAAGCAGCTAGTAGTGCTAGCCTTGGCCCTAGTCCTACTGAATGACCTCCTGCAGGATGTAGGGGTTATGGTCGCTGGATTTCCTTTTCCCTTTTTCCAAATTGTTCCACAAAGGCTCTCCGATCCATGTCCTGTTGTTTCCGCTGGCTCCTCCTGGTGACGTGGCGCCCAAGGTTGAGATTCCATTGCTACCATTCCCTCCACCACTATTTTGTCGGTGGGGAATTATTAGAGGACCCCCACCACCACCACCACCACCACCATTGAGTGGACCGCCTACCTCCATTTCTGTTCGTCCTTAGAAACATAGAAGTTGATTGCAGATAAGGACCGCAAGGCCCATCCAGTCTGCCCATTTTTTTTCTATCTTATAAATGTGCCATCGGCCTTTGCTCTGTCAGTGACCTATCTATTCATAGTCATTTGTATTGCTCCTTATGCCTATCCCATGCCTGTTTGAAGCCCTGCACTGTATTCATAGCCACCACTTCTTGTGGTAAGCCATTCCATGCATCTACCACCCTTTCTGTGAAAAGAATTTCCTCACATTCCCCCTTAATCGGCCTCCTCTAATCTCATGCTGTGTCCTCTTGTCCTGCTATTTTTCTTATATTTAAACATGTTAGACTCTTTCACCTTGTTTATGCCCTTAAGGTGTTTAAATGTCTCGATCATATCACCTCTCTCCTCCTTTGCTCAAGGGTATACATATTGAGCTCCGTTAATCTGTCCTCATATGTCTTCTGATGCAGTCCCTGCACCATTTGGTTGCCTTCTCTGGACTGCCTCAATTTGGTTAATGTCCTTGTGAAGGTGTGGCCTCCAATACTGCAGAGTACTCCAGATGGGGCCTAACCAATGTCTTGTACAGAGGATTATTACCTCCTCTTACGACTTGTGATACCCTACTAATACACCCTAACACCCCTAGCCTTACCTACTGCTTTAGAGGTCTGCTTTGATGATTTTAGGTCATCAGTGATGATGATGCCCAAGTCTCTTTCTTCCTTTGTGACTGCTAGCAACTCCCTCCCAGCCTATAAGTGGCTTCAGGTTTTCTCTTACCTATGTGCATGATTTTGCACTTCTTTGCATTAAATCCCAGTTGCCACTCTTCTGACCATTTTGCTAGTTTATCCAGATCTCTTCTCATTCTGCCCACCCCATCTGGATCATCTACTCTGTTGCAGATCTTGGTGTCATCTGCAAACAGACAAGCCTTACCCTCTAGTCCATCTCGCGAGGTCACTAATGAAGATGTTGAATAGGACTGGCCCCAGGACTGATCCCTGAGGTACCCCACTTGTGACTTGCATCTCTTCTGACTGTATACCATTTACCACCACTCTCTGTTTTCTGCCAGTCAACCAGTTTGCCACCCAGTTGACCAACTTCTGACCCACCCGAGCCTACCTAGCTTATTTATCAATCTTCTATGTGGAACAGTGTCAAAAGCTTTGCTGAAGTCAAGGTAGGCGACATCAACTGCTCCCCTTGGTCCACCACTCTGGTTACCCAGTCAAAGAAATCTATGAGATTAGTTTGACAGGACCTTCCTTTGTAAACCCATGCTGTCTTGGATCCTGTGCCCCTATGGATTCCAGGTGTTGCACTATCCTTTCCTAAGGAGTCCTCCATAATCTTGCCCACTACTGAGGTAAGACTGACCGGTCTGTAGTTCCCTCGCCTCCCCTGCTACCACTCATGTGGGCGGGATCACATGAGCCCTTCTCCAGTCTTCTGGGACCTCTCCTGTGCTCAGAGACTCACTAAACAATTCTGCTAATGGCTCTGCTAGTTCCTCCTTTAGCTCCTAAGTACCCTGGGATGTATGCCATCAGGTCCCATTGCCTTATCCACCCTGAGCTTAGCAAGCTCTTGTAGGACCCTTTCTTTGTGAAAGGAGTAGTGCTCACCTCCTCCCCTGTGTCCATGATGCTGAGCTGTGGCCCTGCCCTACCTTCTCTTCAGTAAATACTGAGCAAAAGTATCTATTTAGATAGATGCCTTTACAGGGTCCTCCTCCTCACATGCTCCCTTTCTCCATTAAGCTTAGCAATACCTCTCTGACTTTCTCCTTTCACTAATGTATCTATAGAAAGTCTTGTCACCTTCTTTACTGTTCGTGCTAGTGTTTCCTCAGTTTGGGACTTTGCCTGCCTTACGCCTTCCCTGCTTCCTTAGGGCAGTTTGGTATGCCTCCCTATCTTCATCCCGCTGTGTTCCCTTATATTTCCTGAAGTCCAGCCTTTGGCTCCTGACCTTTTCTGCTACTGTATTTGAGAACCAAAGTGGTTTCCTTCTTCTTTGCACTTCCTTTTCTGTCTAACACAATGGGATGTTGCTTCAAGTATTGTATCCTTAATGCTTGCCCACTTTGCCTATACCTCCTCACCTGTGTTTCTTTGCCAGGGCTAGCTTAACTCTGTTGGCCATCTTATCAAAGTCAGCTCCTCTGAAGTCCCATATTTTGCCTTGGAATGGGATGATTTAGATGTAGTAGCCAAATTGAACCATACCATGTGATGGTCACTGGCCCCCAGGTGACCTTCTACCTGGAGATCTGTGATCCCTTCTATGTTAGTCAGTACTAGATCTAGGATAGCCCTGTCTCTTGTGGGTTGCTGTACCAGTTGTTTGAGGCCTCCTCTGCAGGAATCCACTATGAGTCTAGTTCTGGCAGCTGTTCCTGCTGGTATTGACCAATCTGTATCTGGCATGTTGAAGTCTCCCATTATCAGAACCTCCCTTTAGCTGTCATGTTTTGTATATCTTCTAACAGTAATGTGTCTATGTCCTCCCTCTGGTCTGGGCCTGTAGACAACCCCAGTTCTTATGGCTGTCCCATTTCCTGTTTCCAGGGTGACCCACAGTTCTTCTGGCTCTTATGTGTATTCTGAATTTCTGTAGCTTTGATATTTTCATTAACTTACTTTCCTCGCTGTAAGGGAAGAAAATATGCCGAGACAGGTTTTGCTGGCTAGCTACTCTATTCTTCAGCAAGTTAAAACATGTTGTCATACAGTGTCTGTTCCTCTAGATGAGAGCCAGGGCCCATCTGATACTTCTTCTACGAGATTATAATGGGAACACCAGAGCAGTAGTTATTTTAATGACCCTCTCCACACCCCACTGCAAAACATAAGTGGGTGTAGGCTGGGTAATTTTGACCCTTGAGGTACAAACCTGTTGATGCTGATGTTCTTGGTTCTTGCTTCTTGCTTGTTGCAGTTATCAGTTATGGGAGATCTTTCCAATGTAGAAAAGATGCCAGAACACGGGGGCATGATGTGAAATTGGAGGGGGTTAAGTGTAACGTGAGGACGTTTTCACGTGGAGAGGTGGTGAACTCTTGGAATAGTCTGCCACAAGAGGTGGTAGGGGCAAGCACAGTGGAGCAGTTTAAGCATGCCTGGGACAAGCACAGGAAACCTTGGCGGCAAGGGAGTGATGAAAAGCCATTGACCACTTGGGGTGGTGGTTGCATACATGTATAGGGCCTACGGGCAGACTGGATGGGCCTAGCGGTCCTTATCTACCTGCAGTTTCTATGTTGTATTTTTTTTCTTTTGCTGGCATACCTCCACCCCACCTACTTTAGTCGGGTTACTCTTGCTGCCTGGGTCCTGAAGGCTGACCTCAATATCATCTCTTATAATGTAAGGAAATCAATAACCCCATCAAGAGGCATGCATCCTACAGGATTTAAAGTGCAATAATACCTCAATAGCCTTCCTGCAGGAGACTCGCTTGACTTCCCAGGAACATCTTAAGCTATGCCGTAGTTGGGTGGGAGGGATCTTCCTGGACTAAGTCTCCATCACTCATTCACACTAGTGGGATAGCGCCGGGCCATAGGATAGCAGGAGCCAAGAAAATGTTCTGAAAGGTCGGCGGTGGGACCACGCCTTGACACCCGAGAGACTGACTCGCGCCTGTGTAGGCTATCTTGGCGCCGACCTCCAACCACCTCAGTTCCTTTTCTCCCTTACTGCCCAGTGGCGCTTGATGTCGACGTCAGCTTCGTCGAGTCAAAGTTTTCATCTATACTGACAGCAGCTTTTAGTGTTTAATTTAAACGCTTTAATTTAACTATTTAGTGGTAATTTTTTTATTCTACTAACAAGAAGATTATGAAGAAATTCTTCCTGCCATCCATGGAGTCGTCCTTAGGCAGTAGCGGTGACGGTAGGAGGACTTCGTTTGAAAGTTGTTATGGCAGAGGAGCTGTGCCCGGTCCGCCACCCTTAAAGTAACGGGGGGGTCTGACTGCAGATTGATCCTGTGCTGGCCGGGAGGACAGTCCACCGAAGCACGAATTTCACGCTAGCCTGAGCTCTTCTTCTTCGTTTGGGGAGGAAGAATTGGTGCACGAGGTTGCCCTAGGTATGTCTGCACAAGGATTGTTCGTGGTGGGGGCGAGTAGGCCTGAACCGACTGTGGATCCCCTGGCCTCGCCTCTCCTAACGGCTGCATTCTTGAGTCCAGACTCCATCTCTGTCCTCATTGGAGTTCCGTGAGCAGTTTCACCTCTGGGCGCTCCTGTGGAGCAGGGGTTTGACTCCTTTTTCCTGGTTGTGTTCCTGGTTTGGGGCCTCCAGGCCTGAAGCCATTGGACGGGCGGTCAATTGGATTAGAATGAGCGCGGTGCCCTCTTGGTGCCTTGCCATCGTGTCAGCCCTCGTGCCTACCCCTTTACCTTTCCATGCTGGGGCGGCAGGCACCACTTTCTCCATCTTTTCCTTTGGCTTTCCACGGTGTTTTCCTGGCGCTGTGCCCGACACCTTGGTGGCACCGCAGGTTCGGTGCCGTGCCACTGGTTTGGCATTGGTGCCATGGTGGCTGCTGGTGTTTGGGTGGCGCGTGGCTGGGGTGCGTGAGTCGGCACCGTGCTCGGTGCCACGGTGGCGCTGTGGCTCAGTGCCATGCTCGGTGCAGCTGTCGGTGGCCGTGGCTCACGCTGCGCTGGCGCCGTGCTCAGCTCCATGGGTGCTTCTTTGCGGCGCCGCTAGCTGTGCTGTGGGTGTCTCACGGTGCCACTTATGCCTGCGGGCACCCACGGGTGCTGTGGCCAGTGCCGGGCACCGTGGGTGAGTCTTCTTGACGCCGTGCACCCGCTTGTGGCATGAGGCCCATGGGTTTCTTGGGTGCCATGGTACCATGGGTGCCCTTGCGTGCCATTGCTGCCGTTGGTACCGAGGATACCCGGGTTTCACCGTGGGTGCCCTCTGGTGCCTCTCAGGTTGGCATGGGTACTGCTTGGTGCCTCCTGTGCCACGAGTGACGCTGGTGCCACAGGGGTGCCAGTTGGTGCTATCTGACAGAACTAGGAAAGATCTGTTTTGCAGACATCTCTTCCACGAGGACTTGTGTTGGGATGTTTCCATGGAATGAAGTCCTATTCTCGGATTATTTTCCACACATTTTAGTGGGTGGCGGTCTGCATCGATCTCCTCATTCAGCGGTTTCCGCTGATGGGACTCTTCTGTTCTGTTCTATTCTATCAGCGGAATCTCTCATTCCGCTCAGCACTTTCTCAGCCCCTCACGTGGTGCCAAGCTCCTCGACACCCTTCCTGGTGGCGGAGTCTCTAGTGGCTCTAACCTAGACCTCTTTTGGGGTCCTTCCGTGAGAAAGGCATCTAGATGAGTCTCTCCTGTCCTTCTGGTCAGTGATACAGTGGATGACTCATTTTATATACTAAAAAACACGTCCTCTCTATCATCAGCGTCTGTGATGCAAGCTCTTTAGTAGTTCCTCATTTATGGGGTCCACCATAGTGTTCAGACTGGATCTGTGGACTATATACCTCTGCGTCTAGACTTTTCAGTGGTCAAGACAATTACACTCTTTGGAACATTTCAGTTCAATGGTGGGAGCCGCACAGACTGTTCCGCTCCTTTGTTAGGGTATACAGCCTCTTTTGATGCTGCCCTCTGGTGGCTGCTTCGCCACAGGTAGTTAACATCTGTCTAGCTATTATTAGCTCAGTCAGGGGTTCGAGTTATGGATCCTCAGGCCTCAGAGGATGACATCCTTGTCATTTCTGTATCAGGCAATCCTTGCCAAATAGCAGCCAGCAACCTTTTCAGGCTCAGACTAATGATATTTAAAATAAAAAAGGGGGGGGGTCAGAATTATCACAGCACAGGGCCTAGTTGGAATTTCCCGATACCACTTGGATCTGATCAGGTTCCGCCTCAACCCTGAGGCGGTCGTTCTAAACCTCAGTAAAGAGTACCTGTTTTCTTCTACCCCTAGGGGCAGTCCGATCCAGCGGTGGTATAGCTCACCTCTTTCTAGAGAATGTCTCTTATTCCGAGATATTTCCAAAACCTAGGCGTCTAACCAGTCTGTTAGTCCCTTTTGTTTTTAATCAGGCTTTCTTCTCTTGATCAGAGCCTTGCACCAACAGAAGTGACTCTTCAGCAAGTCGAACTTAGATTCCTACTTCCATGTTTGCTTCAACTAACAGATGACATGCTCATTTCTAGAGGACATGGATATGTTGTTCATCCACACTCATTGGCAGGTATCCTTGCCGCTTAAATCTTGCCGGAAGGTCTTCAAGCTTGCTCCTCCCACCCACCCGGTGGTATAACTCTCGGCTCCGCCCATGACGCCTGATCTTCCTTCGCTTGGAAGCTCAGGTTCCTCCTTAGCGCTCTGCGTTTGAGACTGGTTCCTATTTCTCCGTTTGCGGTTTAAAAATAATTTTGCGAAAAGACTTCGGTCTTGATCCCTCGCGGCTGCGATGGACAATCGACTCAGTTTGGAGATGCCTATGCGGGCAGAAGATGTCTCGGACGGATCCACACTCCCGTGTGTTCACTGGTTAGGCCCTTGAGCACGCACCCGCAGGCTTGCGACCTGTGTTCATCTTTCTCGGCCCGCCTCAAGACCGTGCTGCCCGATTGCAACTGGGCCGTCCTGAGAGCGTTTCCTCCGGTGAAGTCCAAGGAGGCCCGGTTGGCGGTGTCCGGCGGCGTGACCTCGGCCCGGATCAGCTCGGCGGATGGTCGCCCTAGAAGAGGAGGCGGCGCGGGCCTTATCTTCCTCGGCGCGGCATTTATCCCGCCTCTCTGGGTTCTTCCTACCGCAGCTTCTTTAAGGAGTTTTGTCTGTCCCTCTCCACTAAGGGAGGAAGGGCCTTACGTCTGCTGGACCTTATTCTCGGTCCAAAGGAGGACAGGGTAAGTCCCTCGTCGGCTCTTGGGGCGAGAAGGTCCCTCTCCCAGTCGTGGACCGTCGGCTTCGTCGACCATCTCGGCCGGCCACTGGCACTCACGGTGTCCCCGTCAGGTCAGTTGACGGGGCTCCACTGGCAGTCGAGATTTTCTCGACCCGTTGGAGGGCTGTCGCCTTTGAGCAGCGAGATTCCCTCTCCCGGTTCCCCGGAGGAGTTGGGGATCCCGTGGGCTCGCCTGTGCCTCGTTCCCGGAGCCCTCGGATGGACCATCCGAGCCGAAGGAGTGCGGTTCGGCCGACACCTCCCGCACCCCGACCTCGAAATTCCGGGACTCTCGGTCTCGGTCTGGACCTCTTCGCGGTCAGCCAATCCCACCGTCATAGGCGGTCTCGGTCTGCGTGCACGCGGTAAGCGGCGTCGCCCGGCCGTCCTCGTCCTCCTCCTCGAGGACCGAGGGCTCGGCGTAAGTCGTCGGCAGTGGGGACACTCATGTTGCAACAGCTCCTCTGGCTGGGAGTAAAGCCCGTGCAGTCGCCTTCGGCCATAAGTAGCTGTCACCGAGCGGCCGACACAACCCCGACTTATCCGAGGCCTCATACCCAGGCGGTTGTTGGCCAAAACCAGCTGCTCCACGGACCTCGGTGGAACTCCACTTCCACAGCCACCTATTGGGGCCCGACCAAGGACTCGGTCGGCTGAAGGGTCTACCCATCGGCTGTCAGTTACCCTCACTCCCGACCGACCTCGGCAGGTGAAGGTGGCTCAGGCCAGAGGCAGCTTCTTGAGGACTCTTCCGAGTCGAAGATGATTCCTCCTTTTTCTCCAAGCGACTGGACTTGGAGTCTTCAGGAGGTCAGTCAATGGACCGATAGCCGTCAGTCCTTCCTAGGACATGCTTGGCTCATCTCGGAGTCCACCGGGATGGAGCTCTCGAACCCGTTTCCAAACGAGCCAGGTATCCCTCACGGAGATTCTGGACCGAGGGATTCCACGGAGGCCTTTCCGGTGGCGAGGCCATAGTGGGTCGGCACTGGAGCTTTGGCAGCCCTGCTTCCTGCCCTGCGCCTTGCCAGGATGGCCAGGAAGTATAGCGGTCCCACGTTCCTTGTCCGTTTTTGAACACCCTCTGCTGAGGGTTGGTTACCGACAGCGTTTTCCTGCTCCTGCAACGCCAGGGATGTGGACAAACCTCCGACAAGGAGTCCAAGAAATTGACTATGTCGGCTTAAAAGTCTATTAGGCCCCTCTCGGCGTCCGTCCAGGCCAGTTCGGCCGTCCTCATGGCACATTTTCTCATGCCCTGTTGGGCTCCTGGATGAGGTCATCCTCATCTTCCCACCGATCTGCAGACTACGGTTAAGCAGGTGCGGGACCAGGGCAGGGCAGTGGCCAAACAGCAGCTCCAGACTGCTTTGGATATAAGGACTCATGTGCCAGATCGGTGGCGACGCAGTGGCTGTGTGTCGGCGGGCTTGGCTGAGGATATCCACTTTACTTTGGATACCCAGCACAAGTTGGCGGATGTTCCCTTTTGGGACTGACCTCTTCGGCCCTGGGTGGAAGGTCACCTGCAGAGGATCGAGAAGTCAATGCTACCTTGGACTGGTCTCTTCGCTCAGAAGGACAAAGGCCGCAGGCCACAGCCTAACCCTTTGGTCCTTCTGTGCCCCGCGATGCCCCGGCCCAGCAACGTCAGGCCAGCAGGCTCGGCCTTGGCATCCCAAACCCAAGCCGCGGCTTCCTCTAACAGGAGGCAGGGAGAAAGGCCCAGGAGGTCCCTCGGCGGTCCCTCCTCCAAGCCTGCCCAGTGAGCGGGCTGAGGGTGTCGCCCCATTCCCGTCACCTACCCTAGGTCCCCCGTGAGGACGGCTCCAGCACTTCCGTTCCGCCTGGTCCGCTGTTACCACGGACAGGTGGGTCTTGGAGGTGGTGGGAAGAGCCTACCTCTGGAATTCGAGCAGGCACCACCCTTCAGAGCCGTCGCCCTCGGAGCCCGGGTCCCCAGCCTCACTGGCGGCTCGTCGAGCCGACATCGCCCTCCTCCTCCAGAAGGAGGTGATAAGAGAGTGGCGGCTCCTTCAGACCCGGGTTTGTGTCCAGGTACTTCCTGGTTCAAGCGGACGGAGGCTGGCGCCCATTCTCGACTACCACGACCTAAACAAGTTCCTAAGGTCTCGAACCTTCAGAATGGTCACTCTGGCTCAGATAATACCATCCTTGGAAGCAGCGTGGTGGTTCTGCTCTGGACTTGCAGGCAGTTGCTTTCACGTCCTATCCGTCCGTCTCACCAGAGATTCCTTCGCTTCGAGCGGAAGGATCCCTTTCGAGTTCCAAGCCATGCCCTTGGCTTGTCTCCAGCTCCCAGGGTCTTCACCAAATGCATGGCAGTGGTGACAGCATTCCTGCGGGCGCCGAGGGGTCCGTACTCACCTGTACGACTGACAGCAGCTCCTCCAGGAAGGCATGGAGTGGTCCAGAGATCTGGCCTCCAGGTCTGCTTTCCAACTGGGCCTCCTTATCAGCGAGGCCAAGTCGGACTTCGAGCCAAGCAGGTGATTCTATTCATCGGGCGCCTTCGACTCTCTTCGAGCCAGAGCGCTGCTCTGGCGGACAGGGCCGGGTTCTTTCCTCCTTGCCCGATCATTTCTGGTTGGGCAATTGCGCCTGCCCGGACTTCCTGCGCCTCCTGGGTCTCATGGCGGCCTGCACCAGCGTGGTCCGTTGGGCCGCTGGAACATCGTCCCTTCAATGGGGACTGGCCAGCCAGTGGTCTGACGCTGCGATCCTTTGGACCAGCTTCAGTCGGTGACTCAGGGGATGTGGAACGCCTCCAGTGGTGGACCGTTCCAGATCATTTGCAGGAGGGCATCCTGCTCGTCCGCCCGAGCCGACGGTCTCTATCGACCGATGCCTCTCTGATGGGTTGGGGTGCCCATCTGGGGAACACGGGCTCATGGCCTCTGGTCCCACGGAGTCCCGATGCCACATCAACCTGCTGGAGCTCAAGCGGTCCGCCTAGCTCTCACGCCTTTGCTCCGTTCCTCCGGGGTCAAGTGGTCCGAGTCCAGGACATACCACGACCATGTTCTATCTAAACCTGAGGCGGGCAGCGCTCCATGCTTCTATGCAAGGAAGCTCTCGATTTGGTCCTCTGTATGCAGCCTGGAGGCGGATCTCCTAGCCATTCATGTGGCAGGGGCCTCCAACACCCTGGCCGATGCCCTGAGCCGGATAGGGGCTGCATCCCACGAGTGGTCCTCCTGCCGGAGTAGTACAGCATCTGTTCTCCCATTGGGGCACACCTCAGGTGGACCTGTTCGCCTCAGGGAGAACGCAGCTGAGACTGTTCCATGCCGCCCCCTCAGCAGGGGCTCGCTGCAGGGGATGCCTTCTCGAGGCAGTGGACCCCGGGCCTCTTTACGCCTTTCCCCATTTCTCTTGATCCACAAGGTGCTTCTCAAGGCGAGGAGGGACAAGGCGCAGGTGATTCTGATAGCCCCAGACTGGCCTCGCCAGTTCTGGTACCCAGATCTCCTCAGTCTCAGCTCCAGGACTCAGGGCAGCTCCAGCTCGCCGGACCTGCTCTCAGTCAATCAGGGAAGGTGTTCCATCCGGACCTTCAATCCCTGCACCTGACGGCCTGGTTCCTGGCGGCTAGAGTTCCAGGCCTTGGGTCTTTCCGACGGGTCCTCAATGTAGTTGAGGCGTCCCGTGAGGAGTCGACCAGAAAATGCTATGCCTTCAAATGGAAAAGGTTTTCCATTTGGTGTCAGGCAAGGCTTGGACCCTTCCTCCTGTTCCTTGGCAAGCATCTTGGACTATTTATGGTCCCTTTCTAATCAAGGGCTTAGGTCGACGACCTAAGGGTGCACCTGGCAGCCATCTCTGCTTACGGGCGCGGGCCAGGAAGCAGTCGGTGAATGCAGGAGAAGGTGGTCTGGCGTTTTCAAAGGCCTTGATCACATTTCCTCCAGTCGGGAACCCCCACCTCCGTGGGATCTACTGCTGGTACTGGCAAAGCTCATGGGCAACCATTCAACCCATGCACAGGTGTGCTCTCTCTCACCTGTCGTGGAAGACCGCCTTCTTGGTGGCTATCACGTCAGCCAGAAGGATGGAGAGCTCCAGGCGCTCCATCGAGTCTTCTTACCTGGTCTTCCACAGGGACAAGGTTGTCCTGCGCCCCCACCGAAATTCCTTCCGAAGGTGGTGTCGGAGTTTCACCTTAACCAGGTGTTGACTCTGCCAATGTTCTACCCCAATCACACCTCGGAGGCCGAATATGGCTCCATACTTTGGACCCTAGAGAGCGCTCGCTTATTATAAGGAGCGCGACGGCTGAAATGTGGAGAGGTTCGCCAGCTGTTTGTCACCACGCTGAAGCCGCACCTGGCAGACCTGCAGCCAAGCGGACGATAAGCAGGTGGGTCACTTCCTGCATAGATCTCTGCTATAAGTTGGCGGACATGGAGCCTCCCAGAGGATAAGAGCTCATTCTACCCGCCATACTGCTGCAACAGTGGCTGCTTCCAGGACGTCCCTATCCAGGAAATCTGCAGGGCTGCTACCTGGAAGTCAGCAAACACCTTCATTACCCATTACCACATCGACCTTGAGTCACGCCGGGATGCTGGTTTTGGGGCCTCGGTTCTCGGTCTCTTTTCCCAAGTAAGTATTGGGGTGTCGTCTTCTCTCCTCCTCCCGGAGAACTGCTAGGAGTCTGCCAATGAGTGTGGATGAACAACATATCCATGTCCTAGAAATACAGGTTACTCACCTGTAACAGGAGTTCTAGGAATGGTATATGTTGTTCATCCTACATTCTCTACTCGGCTCGACGCTGTACCTGAGCTTCCAGCGGCCAGATCTGGCGTCATGGGGTGGAGCCGAGTTATACCACCCGGTGGGTGGGAGGAGCAAGCTTGAAGACCTTCCGGCAAGATTTAAAGCGGCAAGGATACCTGCCAATGAGTGTGGATGAACAACATATACCATTCCTAGAACTCCTGTTACAGGTGAGTAACCTGTATTTCTTGACCATTGGTCAAGTAGCTCTTTTCTGAGGTGGCTTTCTAATAATCACTTACAGTCATACACATAGGGGCAGGATGATCCCTTTGGATTATGCAGTGACTAGGATTTGATTCTACTAGGCCACCACAAGAGGCTTCTAGTTGTGCTTTGCCTTCCATCAGGAAGTTTTCAGTGACTTAGTACAAACCTTTTCCTTGATGAGCTAACCCCACCTGGACCTTCTTTTGCTCACCAAGTAAGGGGTTCAAGTGCTACTGGACCTGTTGTTTGCAGGTCAGCCATACTTGTAGTGGAGGTTCCGTCTCCACTTTTCGGTCTACCCTGAACCTGTACACTTTACCTCCGCTCTTGCAGTTCCTGAGGTCCTTTACATTAGATTAGTGCATGTCTTTGACACTATTAATTTTGGTCCTAGATCAAATCGTGAGGCCAGGTTCTTGCCGCTCTCCTAGAGTAGTTGCGGCTGCCTGGCAGACTTTCATTTTTGCCCATTGTAGTCGTCGGCAAGGTGACGAGTTACAACTCGAGCATTTATCTTGTAGGCACTATGTTATAGATGCTCTTACAAGACAGCTCTTTTATTAACAGGACAGTCCTTGGCTGTCCTTTCTGAGTGAACCCTATCTCCTACCACCCTACTCAGGGTTGTTGATTTTAACTGGTACTCTCCCACTAGTGTGAATGAGTGATGGAGACTTAGCCCAGGAAGATATGGAAGTTACTTACCGTAATTGTTGATCTTCTTGGACAGTCTCCATCACTCATTCACACCCTACCCACCATCCCTGGGTTCACTCGTTTTCTTCCTGGTCCTCATGGCCTATGGTTCGACTGTGAAGACATTGTTCTTTGACCTTTCTTACAAAGGCCTATCCGGGCCCTGTCAGGCCAGAAATTCAGAATGAGTTACTCTCATTAGTTACGCTGCACCTCTTTGGTCGAAAAGGTACTGAGGCGGTTGGAGGGTCGGCGTCCAAGATAGCCTACACAGGCGCTGCCAGTCTTGCGGTGCCCGCCGTGCGTTGGTCCTACCGGCGCGACCCTTCAGAAAGTTTGCCTCACATCCTAGCGCCTCCGGGCGCTATCCCACTAGTGTGAATGAGTGATGGAGACTGTCCAAGAAGATCAAAAATTACGTAAGTAATTTCCATATTTATGCCCCCTGTGGCATGATCCACATCGTGAGAGGTATTGCTATATTGATAGATCGCAACACCCCAATGAGGGTGCTTCAGGTTGATACAGACCCAGAGGGAAGGTTTATTAGAATTCAGGGGAATACAGGGACAAAGTTGCATCCTACTCAATATATACAGTATGAATCTGCTTATGGAACTGAATGCATGTCTTTTGTAACTAAAGTACTAGGAATACTATGCTAGATCCCCAGAGCCTGGTGGTGATAGGTGGAGACTTCAATGCTGTCATGGATTCTGCTGTGGATTGTGCGGTCCCAGGTGGCGGTGTGCATCCAGAACGGGAGGGTCCTCTCTAAGTTTTGTTTGGAAATGGGACTGGTAGATGAGTGGCGATTCATCCACCCAAAGGGTAGAGACTATACCTATTAATGCCCCAGCACAATAAGTATTTCCCAATTGACTATTTTTTATCTGCTAATTAAGTGCCCAAGGTAATGGATTGCTCTAAAGGATCTAGTACGACCTCTGACCATGCCCTGTGCAGATGCAACTGGCCACCTCTGATGCCTGCTGAAACACTATGGCAGCTGAACATTAGTCTACTGAATCAAGAAGAGATCTTCAGGGTATCTGTCATTGGGTCACACCATAGGAACTTCACTGTTGGTGAAGTACAATTGGGACCCCACGCCAACATCACCTGCCAATGCATCAACCCTATAAAGGCATGGTGGCCCCACTCCTCCTCGGTTTTCCGCCATCGACCCTCTCACATGGGTCTCCTGTGAAGCTCGGTTGCAGTTTGCGCCTTTTTGCCTATGCTTTTTCTTCAGTGTTTAGTTTTGGGATCACTTTTTAATAAAGAGATTCTTTTACCTCGCTTATGTCTCGAACTCCTTCCACTTCTCTCTTCCATCGCTGCTACTGCAGAGAGAAGATTGCTTCTTCAGAAGACTCGACCTCTGCATCTGCTGTCTTGGGTCTGACCACGACATTGCTGCTTGTGAGCTCTGCCAATAATTCAACCTTACAACCCAAAGGCGTGGAAAAGGCTCTGAAGAAATTCCTTATGGAACAGGTAGCCAGTTCTGGGCAGCTGTCCTCCAGGGTCCCTCCTTCCCAATCACCAGTGGGTTCATCAAGCTCCCAGGCCTCGAGGCCGTAACAAGTCCTCTGGGAAAAGTCATAGAAGACCACGATCGGGGCCACTCCTCTCCCCCACCAGAGGCGCTCCAGTTCCCGATGGCTTCTTCCTCCTCTTCCAGGGATACTCCATTGGCTGCTGCACACCAACGACCTCTGCTGTCCAGGCCTCTGCTCCTACCAGGCCCATAAAGACAGCACCTCCTCCAACTTCACAGGGAGGTTGGCCATCAACCCTTGGGTGGTTGGCTGCCCGGTCATTGACCCCGGCCCCCCGACAAGACCTGACACCTCACCAGGCCCTCAGACTCCGGGCCATTAGGCTCTCAAGACCCAGTGGATGGTTCGTCATGCCCTGACCAGATGATCCCTCTGCCTTCGACACAGTCATCGCCTGCCATCAATCTCAGTACTATTTTAGCTCATCTGCCGGCGGCTGTTGTGCACCAGCTTGATACCCATGAGACCGATATCCGTGGTGCCGTCAGCTGCTCCGTCATTGTCAACGACTGTTCATCCTTTTCAGGCTGCACCTTTAGGGAGCCATCGATCCCTCATTCATCAGACCTTGAGTTAGAGTGGGTCGATGTAGAGGAGGAGTACCATCCTGATCTTACCCTCCCTGAGGAGGAGGAGGAGGAAGAGGAAGCTCTTTCCTTGGACAGGTCCTCTCCTGCAGATCCCAGTCTTTAACATTATGGAAGCAGCTGTCTGCTGCAATGGGTTTCCACACCGAGGAAGTGGATGCCACCAGAAGGGACCTGGTGGACTTCTTGGAGATCCCAGAATCTCCACCTAAGGTCATTCCTTCCATTTTGCCAGCTCTGAATAATGCCACCACTGCAACATGCCATTGCCCTGACATGGTTCCCTGCCATGCCTAGGAGGGCAGACAAGCTCTATCATGCCCCTCACTGCCTGCCCTGTTATGCTGCCCAGCCTGATACTGATTCCGTGGTCATCAAAGTGGCACATGAGGGGTCCAAGGTGCCAGTACACCTTAGCTCCCTCTCCTGACAGGGAACCTAGGAGGATTGACCTCTGGGGTAACAGCGGACGCCCTCTACTCTGGGGCTCTAGATTACAAATTACTTGTCCCATATGGTCAAGCACCAAAATACCATATGGAAAAGGGCAGGGCAGCTGCTCAGGCCTCCCGGAGGGTTCCCAGAAACAGGAGGTCCTTAGGCCCCTCCAGGCCACTGAGGATATTAGAAAACACCTCCTCAGTGCCTTGTATGATATGTCAGACACTGTTACCGGGCTGCTACATGGATATTTCTTCGTTGAGGGTGTCCGGTTTTGAGGCAGATGTCTAGCAAAAGGCATAATTCCCCATTCAACGGCTCAAACTTTTCGGGCCTAATGTCCAAGACATAATGATTTGCAGTCCCTCGCAGGGCCCTCAAATCTGTCCACTTGCTCTACCATACCCAGCCTTGAAGCGGACAGAGTCTGCCCTTTTGTAAGGTGTCCCAAAAGTCTGGACTGGGCTTTGGACTCCACAAGGCAAGGGAAAGCCAGTTCCACCTTGCCTACCTCCTCCTCCGCCGCCTCAGGTCCCTACTGCACGCCAAGAGGCAGCAGACCAGCCCTTGCTGACAGATCCGCCTCCGCCTGACTCCTTGCCGTACCGCCTCTTCCGGTCCCCAACCAAGAGGTGGTGGTCGGCGGTTGTTCTCCTCCATCTCAATCAATGGAGAACCAAACCTCAGATATGAACATAAGAAATTGCCAGCAGAAACAGGCCTTTGGTCCATCGAGTCTGCTTGATTGTGCAGCTATCCTCATCAAGCAGCTGCCCTCCCGCCCCCTTCTCACTATCCCTTACCCTTACCCTGTCCCAACCCCTCTTGAAACTGCCCACCGTTTTGCAGGACACTATCTCATCTGGTAAGGTGTTCTGTTTGTCCACCACTCTTTCCGTGAAAAATGTCTCCTCGTCCCCTCTTGAATCTCCCCCCACCCAAATCTCTGTCCATGTCCTCTCATGTCCCTCCCCTTCTCATCTGAAAATTCCTTCTGTGTTGGTCTTGTTTATCCCTTCAGGTACTTCAAGGTCTCGATCATATCCTCCCTATTCCTCCTCTCCCCAGTGAATACATATTCAACTTTCCCAGCCTGTCCTTGTAGGGCTTGCTGTCCAGTCCCTGGATCATCTTTGTGGCTCTTCACTGCACCACCTCCAACAATCTGATGTCCTTCTTCATGAATGGGTGCCAGTACTGCATGCAGTACTCCAGGTGGGCCTGACCAATACAGTGGCAGGATAACCTCCTCCTTCTGGAGGAGATCCCTCTTGCAAACACCCCGCATTTTGTTGACTTTGCTGCTGCCTTCCTGCAGTGAGCAGAGTTGTTCATGCTCCCGTAATGATCACTCCTAGGTCCTTCTCCTCTGTGGAGCTCCCCAGCTGTACCCCATTTAAGGGATAATCCTCCCTGGTTCCTGGCTCCAAGTGCATAACCTTGCACTTCCTGCGCTGAACCCCACCTGCCATGTTTCTGCCCACTCATGCAGCTTACTCAGGTCCTCCTGCAACTCCTTCCACCCCTCCACATCATCAACCACAGCTCCCATCTTGGTATCTTCTGTGAACAGGCTGATCTTGCTTGGATCCCATGTGAGATATCTGCAATAAAAATTCCAAATGGCACCAGTCCCAGTACTGATCCCTGTGGTACACCACTTCGTCCAGCTGGGTTCTTCAGATAATAGAGAGGGTCACACCTGCAGCTTTTGGAATAGCCTCAGAGACTCCTCCGATACCTCCACCTAGCCTCCAGACTACAGAGAGGTCCTTCGGGAGGAGGTACACTCTTCTCAGTGGAAAAATGCGATTGAGCCAGTGCCCAGGTGGCAGAAGAACAAAGGTTTTATTCCAGGATTTTCCTGGTCCCCAAGAGAACCAGAGACTGAGGCCTGTTCTAGCTCTCAAAGACCTCAACCTCTACATTCAGTACAAAGTTTCACATGGTCACTCTGCCAGGTCTGTTGCCCTTGCTCAAACAGGGTGACTGGCTGTGCTCCCTCGATATGCAGGACGCCTACCTGCATGTTTCCAGTATGTCCAGCACATGGGTGGTTCCTCCAGTTTCTTTTTAGAATCAAGCGCTGCCAGTTCAGAGTCTTGCCTTTTTGGCTTATCCTCTGCACTGTGGATTTTACAAAATGCTTAGCAGCGTAGCTGCCACCCTTCGACAATAAGGCCTGTATGTCTTCCTACCTGGACGACTGGCTTCTCAAGGCCTCATCCAGGGCTCAGCTTCACAGAGCTCTGGAAAGAAGCCTCCAGTTGTTCCACCTCTGAGCATTACTGTCAGCCTACCCAAGTCCGTTCTGACTCCAGCTCAAAGACTGCAGTACATAGGAGCGATCCTGGATTCAATGCAGGGCAAGGCTTTCCTGCCACCAGACAAAGCGGAATGCCTTATATCACAGGCTCAGGTGGTGGCTCAGAGCTGTTGTGTCTCTGCCAGGGTTTACCTGAGGCTCCTGGGCCTCATGGCCATGGCCATTGCCACTGTCCCTGTGACCCGACTGCACATGCGGGTGCTCCAGTGGAACCAACACACCGATGACCTGGAGCAGCTGGTGCTCGCTCTGTCTTGTCCTAGAGTCCTTCAGTGGTGGATGGATCCCAGCAGTCTCTTAAGAGGTCCCATTCCTGATCTCCCCAAAGGATTCTCAGTACAGATGCCTCCGGCTTGGGCTGGGGCGCAGCAGGTCCTTTCCAGACTAACGGTACCAGGTCCTGATTGAGGCGTCCCTCCATATAAATATCCTTGAGATGTGGGCAGTCCTGTATGCCATGCAGGCTTTCCAGAATCACCCCTCTCTGGGTCAGTTGTTGATTCAGTCAGACAATCTCAGTGTGATCTACTGTATCAACAAACGGGAGGGGGCGAATTCATACCTCCTTTGCAGGAAGCAATGAGGGTCTGGTACTGGGCACTGGACCACAGCCTGGAGCTCTTGGCAGTCCATGTCCCAGATGTGCTGAACACCGACAGCCTCATCCAGACTCAGTCCAGGATGCATGAATGGGAGCTTCTTTCATCCATCGCAAAAGACCTGTTCAATAGGTGGAGTCATCCAGAGTTGGACCTTTTTGTGTCCCCACTCAATACAAAACTGCCCAATTTCTACTTGCTAGATCCAGGGCCTGGAGTTTTCTGGCAAGACGTGTGGTCCCTCTCTTGGAGTGGGAGGTTCCTTTATGCCTCCCCCCATTTCCTCTGATTCAGAGGGTGCTAATCAAGCTGCAGATGGAGGCCAGCATGATCCTGGTAGTGCCCTACTGGCCACGGCAGATATGGTTTCCATTACTGCAGCAGTTAGCAGGGGAACATTTGGTGACTCTGCCTCTCTACAGGCATCTGCTGGCGCGGGCATAGAGGACCCTGGTCCTCACACACCTCAAGTCCCTTTGTCTGCATGCCTGGCTCCTGAGGACATAGCCATTGCCCAGATTGGGGTTTCCCAGAAGGTGGCTGACATCCTGGTGGCAGATAGGAAGCCTCCACTAGGCCACCTCGCCATGAAGTGGAAGAGGTTTGTTATCTGCACTGCCAAGCACCGTCTGGACCCTTTCACCTGTCTGGTGAGCCAAATAATAGAATACCTGATATAATTGTGGGACTCAAGCCTCCAATATTCATCCCTTAAGATTGCACCTTTTGGCTATCTCCTCTTTCCATGAGCTCGTGGGTGGTCATACTCTGGCTCAGCTAGATGTAACCAGTACATTTCTCAAGGGCATCCTGCATCTGAAGCCTCCAATCCGTGACCCTGTCCCTGCTTGGGACTTGAATTTTGTTTTGGAAACATTGACCCTGTCTCCATTTGAGCCAGCTGCGTCTTGGGAGCTACACTTCCAGTAATGGAAAGTGTTGTTTTTGTTTGCTATTACTTCTACTCAAAGTATTTACTGAGCTTCAGTCTCTCTGGTGTGAGGAGCCTTGTTTGATTTTCACAAAGACAGGGTGTCTTTGTGCACGAATCCTAAATTTCTTCCTAAGGTGGTATCTGAGTTAACCCTAAACCAATCCATCCACCTACCTGTGTATTTTCTGGAGTGTGCTAGTCCAGGGAAGCACAGCTCCATACATTAGATGTGTGCGAAGTTCTGAAATATTATCTGCTGCAAACTAAGAAACCTAGAAACATGGAAGTTGAGGCAGATATGACCTCAAGGCCCATCCAGTCTGCCCATTTATTTTTCTACCTTATGAATGTGCCATCAGGCTTTGCCCTGTCAATGGCCTATCTATTCATGCTCACTTGTATTGCTCCCTTATGCCTATCCATGCCTGTTTGAAGCTCTGCACTGTATTCATATCCACCACTTCTTGAGGTAGGCTGTTTCATGCATCCACCACCATTTCTGTGAAAAAGAACTTCCTCACATTACCCTTAATCGGCCTCCCTCTAATCTCATGCTGTGTCCTCTTATTCTATTTTCACCTTGTTAATGCCCTTAAGGTGTTTGAATGTTTCGATCATATCACCTCTCTCCCTCCTTTGCTCTAGGGTATACATGTTGAGCTCCGTTAATCTGTTCTCATATGTTTTCTGATGCAGTCCCTACACCATTTTGGTTGCCCTTCTCTGGACTGCCTCCATTTGGTTAATGTCCTAGTGAAGGTGTGGCCTCCAGTACTGCATGCAGTACTCCAGATGGGACCTAACCAGTGTCTTGTAAAGAGGGATTGTTACCTCCTCCTTCTGACTTGTGATACCCCACTAATACAACCCAACATCCCCCTAGCCTTACCTACTGCATTAGTGGTCCGTTTGGATGATTTCGTCATTGGTGATGATGATGCCCAAGTCTCTTTCTTCCCTTGTGACTGCCAGCAACTCCTCCCAGCCTATAGATGGCTTCAGGGTTTCTCTTCCTGTGTGCATGATCTTGCACTTCTTTGCGTTAAACCCCAGTTGCCACTCTTCCGACCATTTTGCTAGTTTATCCAGATCTCTTCTCATTCTACCCACCCCATCTGGATTATATACTCTGTTGCAGATCTTGGTGTCATCTGCAAACAGACAAACCTTACCCTCCAGTCCATCTGCAATGTCACTGATGAAGATATTGAAGAGGACTGGTCCCAGGACTGATCCCTGAGGTGCCCCACTTGTGACTTGCATCTCTTCTGACTGTATACCGCTTACCACCACTTTTGTTTTCTGCCTGTCAACCAGTTTACCACCCAGTTGGCCAACTCTGACCCACCCAGAGCCTACCCAGCTTATTAATTAATCTTCTTGTGGAACAGCATCGAAGCTCTGCTGAAGTCAAGGTAGGCAACATCAACTGCTCCCCTTGGTCCACCACTCTGGTTACCCAGTCAAAGAAATCTATGAGATTAGTTTGACAGGCCCTTCCATTTGTAAACCCATGCTGTCTTGGATCCTGTGGTCCTATGGATTCCAGGTGTTGCACTATCCTTTCCTTAAGGAGTGCCTCCATAATCTTGCCCACTACTGAGGTAAGACTGACTGGTCTATAGTTCCTGCCTCCTCCCTGCTACCACTCTTGTGGAATGGGATCACATAAGCCCTTCTCCAGTCTTCTGGGACTTCTCCTGTGCTCAGAGACTCACTAAACAATTCTGATAATGGCTCTGCTAGTTCCACCCTTAGCTCCTTTAGTACCCTGGGATGTATGCCATCAGGTCCCATTTCCTTGTCCACCCTGAGTTTATCGAGCTCTTGTAGGACTCTTTCTTTTGTGAAGGGACTAGTTCACTCCTCCATCCCCCTGTGTCCATGGTGCTGAGCTACGGTCCTGCCTTACCTTCTCCTCAGTAAATACAGAGCAAAAGTATCTATTTAGGATAAGGACTGCAGAAAGTCAAAGCATCTTTTGTTTCTTTTTGCCCATGGAAGAGAGGGCATTCAGCTTCCCAAACAATGTTTGTCCAAATGGTTGGCCAATTGTATTGTGTTTTGCTACAATAAATATGGCAAGGAGTTGCCAGGGTGGTGAAAGACAACTCCATGAGGGCATGGCTGCCTCTGTGGCTTGTTTCAAGGGGTCTCAGCAGCTGACACCTGCACTGCTTCCACCTGGAGGACAGTCCATACTTTCACCAAGCACTACAATCTGGACATTACCTCCAGAGCCCGTGCAAGCTTTCAGCGCTGGGCTGTACTTCAAGGCCTTTTGTCTTAGACCTCGGTCTGCCTGCCTCCCAGACTGTCCTGATGTGCTTGTAACTGGTTTGGACTTGTTCCTCCGTGTGACCTGATAACTGAGATACCCCCAAAGAAGATAGAACACTTACATAAGAACTTACCATAACAGTACATCTTTGAGGGGATCTCATTTATCAGGTCTGCCTTCCTTCCCACCATCCCCTCTTTGGGGTCCTCTCTTCAGACTGGCTATACGGTGACTCCAGCCTTTTATTTCAGCCTGGGTACCTCTTTCTCCTTGGTCCTCTGTGACAGGAGCTTGTCTGCTGGTCTCTTTGGGGAAATAACTGAGGATGGAAAGAGGCCACCACGCCTTTATAGGGCTTATGACATCAGCGTGGTGGCCCCAGTTGTACTGCTGGAAAAGTCTCCTGTGTGGATTCGCATCACTGACAGTGAAGTTCCTATGCTGTGACCTGATGACTGAAATCCTCTAAGATCTACTGTTACAATAAGTTCTTATGTAACTGTTCTTTCAGGAGGTGGTGACCTCTGCAGTTGAGCATTTCCTTCACACCACCCCCCACCCCCCGACCAAGGGAGGGATGCATTGGGACATGCTTAAAAGTTTTCTTAGAGGTGAGATCATAAAATACTCTTCTAGGGTGAAATTTGAGAGAATACAAACTAGACTGGACTTGGAGAATCAGATAGTGGACCTTGCATTTTGTCACCAAGTTAATTAAATGCAGAAGTTAAAGTGACGCTAGATCAACAAAGACATAGATTAAATCAGTTACAAGATGCCCAAGTAGAAAGTCAACTCCAGTATTCCAGACAGAAATATTTTGAACGTGGTAATTGACCGTGTAAGCTCCTAACATAGCAGTTACATAAAGAAGCAGCTACTAGGGTTGTTGTCAGGTTCCAGGCCTGAGAGGAACACACTTCCACCACCCAGCCCACTGATATTTCCCAAATCTTTGCTCAATACTATTCCACCCTTTACAAGCTACAAAGGCTAACGAATCATGAGGGAAAAGTGCAGAACTACCTCAACAAACTACCCTTCCCAGCCCTTAGTCAGGAAGATAAGAGACAAACTGAATGCCCCAATTCTACATCAGGAAGTAGCAGCTAAAATAAAACAACTTCAAAATGGCAAAGCACCTGGGACCGGCAGGTTTTCCTCAGAATTTTACAAGAAGTTTACCCCCAATTAATGGAATTACTGACAGCTACCTTTAATGAGGTGATGGAGGGAGAACATGGGCTCCTCTTCTTGAATTTCACACAGATTTCTGAGATACTTAAACCAGACAAAGATCCAGCAAGCTGCATGTCCGCACTCATTCTATTTCACTTTTACCAGTTGATTTAAAACTTTTTACAGGAATGTTAGCAGACCGTTTACAGTCCAGTATCTCCACTCTGGTGCATCCAGACCAGACGGGTTTTATCTTGTGACAGTTCCTTCAAGACAACATCAGACAGTTTTCAAACATTATAACTGCCCAGCAAGTCGGTAGATCCTTTCAACTGGCTATTAGTGTGGATGCGGAGAAAACATTCAACAAGATAGACTGGGCCTTCCTGACAGCCACCGTGGAGAGGTTTGCACTGGGTCCCCGTTCATCTCCACAATAGCTTTACTCTATAACAACCCTGAGGCGAGGTAAAGGTGAACAGCTTACTTTCTGAGTGTATTCCATTGGGAAGGGCACCCAACAGGGCTGTCCCTGTCCTCCTTGTTATTCGCCCTGTCCCTTGAGCCTTTAGCAATAGCAGTTCAGTAGTAATGTGGACACCAAGGGAGTCATGGCAGGGGAATCAAACACAAGCTGTTCCTTTATGCAGACGATTCATTATTTTTTGGGGAGACCCACAGGTATCACTCCATATTTATTAATTGCTCTTAAGGATTTTGGGAACCTGTCAAGGTAGAAAATAACTTCAACCAATTGAAGCCATGATATTTAGTGTGAACCCTCCCTAGAGTTTAAAACTACCGTCCTCATTTATGTGCAACAAAAACACATTCCACTAGGTGTCAGTAGACACCTATTTTTGTTATTTAAGAATAATTACGAAATTATATAACACTCTCAGGCATATTTTGCCTGTTGGACCCTACTTCCTTACATTGTATGGCTACTATCTAAACTATCAAAATAAATGCGCCTCGCCTTTTTATTTTATTTTATTTTAGACCTTGCCTGTTTCTATACCTAAAGTCTACTGGAACAATTTGCATAAAGACATTAAAAGTTTTATCTGGTCATGGAAGTGCCCTAGAATTACAGAATGCACCTACAAGCCATAGCGGTTGTTCAGGGTTTAGCCATATCTAATTTATGTAACTACTATCTAGCGGCTCAAGGAACATATCTGTGTACATGGGCAAAACAATGTGGTGAGTCAGGGTGGTATCAAATTGAAGCCAACATGCTCCTAGGGTAGACACTGTAGTTGCTTCCACTTGGTGCACCCCCCACACACACACACATTTGATCACTGGTACACAACCCCTGGACAAAATACTTGCTCCGCATACTTATGCGACTCAGGAGGCTCACACATACTCCAGATACTGTCGACCCCTTCACCATAAGGCACAAAGATTCCTTCCTTCCTCCCTCCTCAATTACAGTAGATGCTTGGTTGCCTACTGGGAAGTCACAGACACTACCTTTGCACAGTGTATAGACAGTGCAGGCTGCCTTCCCTTTGTCAGGTTGATGAGCATTTATTCCCTCCACAGGGAGGATCACTTGATACCTACAACTCCAACACTTTATGCTGTCCTTAGACGTGACTCCCAGGCTCCGCAGAGAACACACAGAATTGGAGTCCCTTTTTATGACGCCATTACCCTTAAAGACAAATTTTGCTACGTGTCTGAGCTTTACACACTTCTGTCACATTCAGATGTCCCTCCTTTGGATGATATCCGGACGAGCTGGGAACAAAAAGTGATTCAGAAGTAGCTCAGGCTCAGTGGTCTTGATGCCTCCAAAGAGGGTGGAAGGTCACAACTTCCCTGCCTGGCAAGAATTTAACTGGAAAACATTAGTTTGCCCCCACCCAACCCCAACATCTACAGTCACAAAGCACTTTCACTCCAGTTGCATGGATCATTGTTGGAGACAGTGGGGGAGCTTGGGAACTCACTATCATATCTTCTGGGATTGTCCCACACTTACCCATTTTTGATGGATGCTCATTTCAAACTAAAGAATCATAGGAAAAATTTCCTTTTACCTTTACCGGTTGGTGTTGGGATTCCCAGCTTTGCTACCTTGCAATAGCTCTGTCAGAAAGCTTGGTCAAATTTTAAGGTGGCAACAGTTAAATGCATCACCTCCAATTGGTGATCTCCACAGCCCCCCTCTTTAGAACAGTCGCTATATAGAGTAGTGGAAATAGAATAGATGGAAAGAATTACATGTACACTCCGATAGAAATTAAAAATTTGGAACTGAGGCACCCTTGGCACCAATCGGTGACAGAAGAACATATGTAACCTAGCTCTAAAGGAGGGCAGGAAACTAGGTCTTTGACCAGTAATCAGTGCATGATAGGAAGGTGAGATTGGTGTTCTCCATCTTCTTATGTGGAGGGGTCAAGGTCACCAAGGCAACTTTAACTTGGTTCTTAGGGTAAATTGCTGCTGTGAGGGGGAAATGGGTATGCAAAGTTGAGTTTTAAAATGTTTCACATTCTTGGTTATTTGTTAAGTGGTAAGATACAGGTATATATTTACAGTATATTTAAATTATATTAAAACCTTGGAACTCAAGAGGACTTTTTCGCTGGCTTGACACGAGTTCCTTCTTTGAGAGTAAGCTTATATAATTATTGTTTAATCAGCTGCAGGCCTCTCATTTGTTTCAGTTTGCTTCCTTCTACATAGGCTTCTTGGACAAGCTACAAAGGATGAGATGGCCTACATACAATAAGCTGGATCCTAGCAACAGAACATTACAATTGAAGTTTGATAATTACCTTACTTGCCCATTTGAGGTTTATATCCCTATGGGATAGTACACAGGGCTTTGTAACATTTGTAAGAGTCTTTCTCCTGTAGACTAACATGCTGTATAATAATTTGATATGATATTTTATGTGAGCAATAAAATTTTACTGAGTTCAAAAAGAAAACTGAATGTGCTCATGATATGCAAGAAATTCAGAATGGTGTCCCGGGGTCCCTACTTTTCTATGTGAAACCCCAGGATTGGCTGGCATCATGGGACAGAGCAGATTCAGTCGCCCAGATGGCATGCTGTATCAAGGACTGTTCTAGAGGGGTGGCACATTCCATGCAACAAATGTTGGGACTCATGGCTGCCACAGTGTTTACTGTACCTCTAGCTAGGCAGCACATGAGAACCTCTCAGTGGATACAAACATAGAAATTGCAACAGAAAAGGACCACTTGGCCTACCCTGTCTGCCCACATTTTCCCTACCTGTTCTGTCTCTGTAGACTCTACCTGGTCTTCATCAACCCCTCCCCACCTATTTACCAATATTCCCTTAGGCCTATCCCATGCATGTTTGCAGCCCCTGACTGTTTGCATTCTCACCACCTCTGTTGACTGACTGTTCCATGTGTCCACCACTATTTCAGTGAAATAATACTTCCTCCAGTCCTCTTAAACTTCTCCGCTCCAGCTTCATTGCATGCCCTCTGCCCTGGTGCACCTCCTCAGTTGAAATAGACTCCTCCTGTACCTTTTCACCTGTGTGTGGTACTTGTAGGTCTCTCTCATGTCTCCCCTCCCAGGGTGTACATGTATAGATCCCTCCGCTCTCCTCATCGGGCTTTTGGTGTAGTCCCTGCACCATTGAAGGGGACCTGTACTTCCAAAAACAAGATCAAGATATGGTGCAATGTCTTTAATTTCGATCAACCACAGCATGGAATTCATTACCTGCAAAGATTCAAAATCTTCCCACTTATACTAGTTTTAAGGTAGCACTTGCTCATTGGTCTGTGTATGTGCTTGTACCTGAATACTTGTGTAATCCTGTTGTCGATTATGTTAGGTTATTTTTTCCTGAAACCTTGTATGCCTAAGCAGGACAGTCCTGAAAACAGGCTTCTGCCTAGTACCCAATCCTGCTAAAATATAAATACATTTCACCTTCAGCCATTTTAGTTGCCCACCTCTGGACTGCCTTCACCCTTTCTATGTCCTTTCCAAGATGCAGCTTCCAGAACTGGACACAGTACTCCAAGTGGGCTCTCACCAGTGACCTATGCAGTGGTAACACCACTTCCCTCCCTCCTAGTGATGATACCCCAGCATCCTACAGGCCTTGCCTACTGCCTTGTCACACTTCCCACCACTTTGAGTTCATCAGATATGATAATCTCAAGGTCTCTTTCCTGCTTAGTGACCATCATTACCCCCTCCCATTTTATACTCGCCCTGGGTTCTTATGCCCTAAGTGCATGATTTTGCATTTTGTGGCATTGAACCCCCAGCTGCCATGCTCTCAACCAGGGGGGACAGCTCAGGGGCAATGTGAGGAAGTATTGTTTCACAGAGAGGGTCGTGGACACATGGAACGGCCTTCCTGAGGAGGTCGAGGATCAAAACAGTGGGGAATTCAAGAATGCATGGGACAGACATAAGGCAATTCTTGTGGGGGAAGGAAGAAATAGGCTGTTGGTTAACTAGGATCTGCAGCTTATCCAATAGGTAGGAAATGGGCAGACTAGGTGGGCCAAGTGGTCCTTACCTGCTGTCAAAGTCTGTTTCTATGTTTCTGGTGCCTAAGGTAAACGAGGGAGGGTGCGAAATAGAAAGAGGTGGGAGCTGGTTTCAGAGGGAGGGAAGGTGATAGGAGAAGGCTGACTGCCCAGCAGTAGAGTGAGGATGGGGCAGGCAGAAGGTGCGAGGTCCTTGGAGTGGAGGGAGTATGAGGAAGAGGAATGGTTGAGAGGAATGTGGTTAGGTATGATGGTAGAGACCAACGCAAGTATTTGGAGATGATCAGCAGGGTCCCACAGGGCTTGGGGCTAGGTCCAGTGTTGTTCAGTGTATTCATAAGTGACACTGGGGATGACATATAGGGCAAGAGCTCACTGATCTTCCTGGACATAAAGTCTCCACCACTCATTCACACTAATGGGAATATGCGGAGGTGCTAGGACCCAGCGGGAGCAAACTTTCAGGAGGGCCGGCGTCTTAGATGGAGATGCGAGGAAATGACACCTGCGAGCCGGTGTGTCTTGATAATGACTATCTCAGCGTCGACCTCCAACTGCCTCAGTTACTTTTTTCCCACCGCGAGTGCACTTCAGTGACTGCATTTACACTCGCTTGCCGAGTCAAACTTCAAACTAGCAGCTTAAGTTTTCAGTTTATTATTTTGTATTTATCAACGATAAGTACTGATCATATTTTAATAAATTCTTACTTGCAAGAGAGACGCCTTCAGCCCTCCATTGACATTCGACCATGAGTGGGGTAGGTGACAGTGGGGAGACTTCATATGAAGCTCTTCACAGCGGGCCGGTATGGTCCAAGGGGTGGTCTGACAACGGACGGCCCAGTGCTCAGGGAGATGGGCAGTCTCCCGAAACATAAAAAGAACGGTCCCATTCTCGCACTGCTCGCCCCAGTTCTTCTTCTACACACAGGTTGAAGAAGAGATGGCATCACCGAGGTTGCCTCTGGTACATCTGCGCTGCGGACGGTCAGTTATTAGGGCCAGGCACTGGTCTCCACCTCGCAGGTTTCTATCTCTGAGGGCCGACCTCTTCGACACCGGAGCCCCTCCACCTATTGGAGGGGTTTCTGATGAGCAGTTTCAGCAGTGGGCTGTTCTTAATGGAGCAGTGGGCTCGGAGGTTAGTCCGACTGCCAGAACCAGCCTGTCCGACTCTGGGGCCTTGATTCGCCAGTTTCGGGGCGGCAGGTGGGGCAGTTGGGTCTTCTAGTCATGTATCGCCTTCTTCGGTGCCATCGACTATGCGCTCTGGTGCCTATCCCCTCACACAGCTTGGCGCAGGGTTCACACCGCCCTTATCTCCTGTAAGTTTTCATCCTGTAACTTCAGATTGCAGTTCCCAGACTTCTGTGATGTTGCCGCGTCTGCGGTGCCGACTTCTCCAGCGTTGAGGTTCCTTGTGGTGCCGCGAGTGCTCTCGCACCATCTGTGGTGCGCGGGCTCTGTCGGCGCCATCCTTGACGTTAGGGCTGGCGGTGGTGCCGGCGTGGCGCCCACGCTATCCATCGGTGCCTCCAGTGCCGGGATTGCACCAGCGCCGGTGCGACATCGCGCCTTTATTAGCACCGGTGCAACGCCTTTTTCTGGGGTGTTGCTTTGTTCTCGCGCTGGTTTCTTCGATGGCGCCGGGGGATGGGTGTGATGCTGTCTAGTTTCCAGAGGTTTTAGACCGATTCTTTCTCTCTCTCTCTTCCTCCTGGTATTCACTCCATTCCTGTCTATACGGTCCCTCCTGAACTGTCAGAAAATGATTTTGAGCCGATCCAGATCTTAGACTGGGTGATGATGTTGATGCTGATACGCCCTGGGGGCAGGGATCAGTTCTCCTGAACCTGTTATTGAGGACCTTTCCTTTAAGTCTCTGCTCAAGAACTTAAATGCTACCCTTTCTCTCCATACCACAGAAATCGATCCTGGGAAGCTTTTGTGTCTCCAATATCTTCGTGTTCGGAAATCCCTATGGATTTAACTCTTCCAGTACAGTCCTGCTTCGAGACCCTTTCACAGATGGTGTGGAAAAATCCCGCTCTTATTCCTTCTGTCGCCAAGTCCATAGATAGAAATATGCCCTCCCAGGGATCACCCCATCTTGGCCTCACAAGCCTTTGCTGATGCCATAGTGGTCCTGGCAGAGAATGATGAGGCTGTCCTCCCTCAGGACTCTACAGCCCTTCATATATCAAAGAATCTCGCAAGATAGACACCTTAGGTAAGAGAGTCTTTGCTGCTTCAACCCTGGGCATGTTCATTGCCAGCTACCAGTGCTATTTTTGCTCAATATGAGTATGTTCTTTGGCATTCGCTCAAAGCAATGATAGAAGCTCTGCCTGAAAACCGAGGTTAACTCAGAGCTACTTCAAACCATAACTAGGGGTATCGAGTCCAATAACCAACAGGTTAAAGCTGCAATGGACGCTCGATACCACCTCCTGGGCGGCGGCGGTTGGCATCTGCAACCATCGCCACTCTTGGTTGCATACGCCGGGCTTCATGAATGATGCCCAGCAGCAGGTCATGGCCTTACCTTTCGACAGCATGTATCTATTTGGACCTCAGGTGGAGCAAGCACTAGAGGCCACACAGAAGCTAGGTCTGCCATTAAGACAGCCAGACCTGCGCCGTCCAGTAGGGTGGGAACTAGCGCCAGTTTCACAACGTCCTACCCTTTTGGAGCAAAGGCAGAGGAGGTTTTAACAGAAACCAGATCCCTCAGCCGCAAAAGAAAGCGCAGCATAAGGCACAAGGGCCCAAAGCGCCCAGTGTCACCTTTCTGAGTTTCCAGCCAAGGTCCCACCTCAGCTGCCCGAGAGGGACTCCTCCTCAGCAGTGGGATGACGCCTGACTCAGTTCTACAACCAGTGGTACTCTATAACATCAGACAAATGGGTCCTCCGGATAATCCGTGAGGGTACTCTCTCAATCTTTCGGAACCCCTCCAGATCATCTCTCAAACGACAGCCCAGGCTGTCGGCAGTACAGTCAGACCCTTGCTTCTGAGGTACAAGGCCTTCTGAACAACAGGGCAGTAGAAGTAGTTCCGTTGGATCAATGAAACACAGGTTTCTACTCCCGTTACTTTCTGGTGCCAAAGAAAACTGGCGCATGTGCCCTATTCTCAATCTCAGAAAATTAAACAAATTCCTGCACGAGGAAAGTTAAAGATGATATCACTTGGTACCTTGCTACCTTTGATTCATCAACACAATTATCTAGCCTCCCTGACATGCAGGACGTCTACCAGCACATTCTCATACACCCAAAGCACCACAAGTACCTAGGGTTTGTGGCACTGGGTCAACACTATCAGTTCAGAGTCCTGCCCTTTGGGCCATCGTCGGCGCCTGGTTTTTACAAAGTGTTGTGCAGTTCTCGGCGCACCTCAGGAAACTTGGAATACAAGTGTTCCCATATCTGGATGACCTGCTCCTAGCAAGTTCCTCCAGGCAAGAGACTCTGGAGGCTGTGGCCATGGCCTTGACTTCCTCACGCCCATGGGAGTTCTGCTGAACCTCAACAAGTCGCAGTTGCAGCACTCCCAGAAGCTCCTCTTCATAGGAACTCTTCTGGACACCTCCTGTCAGAGGCTTTTCTTCCAGAGGACAGAAGGAGCAATATCTTACAGATGGCCCGACACATCAGGGAGCACAGCTCGGTTCGAGCTATCTCAGTGCAACGGATGCTGCTCCTCATGGCATCCTCGGTGTTCACTATACCCTTGGCTTGTCTACACATGAGAACCTCTCAGTGGGTGCTCAGTGGTCCCCTCCACTCACCCTCAGTCGCCACCAGGTGGTCTCAGGAGGACAACCTTCTGGAAGGATATCCTTCGCCCCTCCGGATCATCAGATCTCCATTACCACGGATCGTCTCTCATGGGTTGGGAGCTCACTGCGGGATCTCCACACCCAGGGTACATGGACTCAGGACAAGTCTCAACTTCAGATAAATGTCCTGAAATGAGAGCCGTCTCTATGCAGTCCGAGCTTATGAGGACATACTCTGTCACAAGAACATTCTCCTTCAAACGGACAACAAAGCAGTGTTGTATTACATCAACAAACAGGGTGGTGCACACTCTTACCCATTATGCAGGGAAGCAGTGAGAGTGTGGAATGGTGCCTGGAGCACAAGGCTCTGATTCAGGCAGTTTACCTGCCAGGAGTACAAAACGAGCTGGCAGACCATCTCAGCAGAACGGAGGCGGATCCTCACGAGTGGTCTCTCAACTTAACCATCGTCTCAGTCACTCTTCAAAGAGTGGGGAACTCCAGACCTGGACCTTTTGTGTCCCCACTCAGTGCAAAACTGCTCTCTTCTGCCCAGGGCCTGGCGTTTTTGTCAGGATGCGTTCAGGCTGCGGTGGACAAAATGCTTTCATCGCTTTTCCTGCTGTTCCCTAATTCAGAGGGTACTGCTCAAATTGGAATCCCAGGGGTCAGAATGATCCTCATTGCCCCTTCTGGCCTTGGCAGTTTTGGTTCCCATTACTCAGCAGACTGTCAGAACCCACCCACCCCCCCATTCCCCGAAAACACTTCCCTTCAGATGAACCTTCTGACCCAGGGTCCTGTGGTGCATCCCAACCTGAGGTCGCTTCACCTTCACACTTGACTCCTGAAGAGATAGAGGTGAATAGGTTCAATGTTTCTGAGAGTTTCAGATGTTCTTTTGGTCACGTGTAAGCCGCCACTGAGAAAACCTACACAGCTAAATGGAGCGTTTCTCTGTCTGGTGTGCAAAATTCTCTTGGGACCCTTTTCCCTGCCCACCGAATAAAGTCTTGGAGTACCTCTTAGACCTCTCAAACACAGGTCTGCAGTACTCCACAGTCAAAGTTCATCTTTGTGCCATTTCGGCATATCATAAGCCGGTACTTTCCATGTCACTGGCTCAGTTGCCCGTAGTTAAGAGGTTTCTTAGAGGTATTCTGCATACTAGACCTCTTATTAGAAGTCCAGTTGCAGCCTGGGACATTAACCTTGTGCTAGACATGCTCACTTGTAAACCATTTGAGTCTCTAGCTACTATGAGTTGAAGTTCCTCACTAGGAATCGGCCTTCTGGTGGCTATTTCTTCATCCATTGAGTTTCTGAAATACACACACTGGTCACAAACCCCCGTACACTGTATTTCACAAGGACAAAGTAGATGTTAGGACTCATCCTAAGTTTCTCCCTAAGGTTGTCTCAGAATTCGTGTAAACCAACCTTTAGTCCTTCCTACTTACTTTTGAACTTCCAGAATGAAGGAGCGTACCCTTCATTCGTTGGATGTTAACAGAGCATTGCAGTTCTATCTAGATAGAAGGAAAGAAATTTGCAAGGCTCAACAGCTGTTTGTCTCCTTCAGCGAGACCAGGCTGGATCAACCCCGTTTATCAAGTGTATTTCAGTGTGGCTGGTGGTATGCTCGCCACTGCTATTCTCATGGCACAGGTCAAGCTGGAAGGCAGAGTGTACGCCACTGTACCAGACCAGTCGCTGCATCTCTTGGCGGAAATCCATAATGTGCCCATTGCAGATATTTGTAATGCAGCTACCTGGAGCTCTGTGCATACATTCGATAAGCACTATGCCTTGACATCCAGGCCAGACGACATTTGTCGCTTGGCAGCACCATTCTTAACGGACTTCTGTCCTAAGCATCGTGAGCTCTTTATCTCCTGCCGCCTGTCTCCGGGGAGATTATTTAGCTTGGTACTCTCCCATTAGTGTGAATGAATTGTGGAGACTTTATGTCCAGGATGATATGGAAATTACATACCTACTGAAATTCTTGATCTTCTTGGACCAAGTCTCCACCACTCATTCACGCCGACCACCCACCCACCCACCATCCCCCGAGCTCACTTCTCTGTTTATGGTCTTCACTCCCTCAATGGCTGAGCTGTGAGGACTTTGTTGTTGACCCTTCTTACATGGGTCATTCGGACTATCTTATGTCCGAATTTTTAGGTTAGGTCTTTTAGGTTAGTTACGCTGCACCTCCTCGGAAAAAAGGTACTGAGGTGATTGGAGGTCGGCGTGAGGTAGTCATTACCACACGCTGGCCAGGCTTGCAGTGCCGCTCCTCATGGCTCCATCTCAGGCACCGCCCTCCTGAAAAGTTTGCTCCCGCTGGGTCCTAGTGCCTCCCCATGCATCTCATTAGTGTGAATGAGTGGTGGAGACTTCATCCAAGAAGATCAAGAATTACAGTAGGTACATAATTTTCATTTTCAGATGACACGAGCTCTGTGGAAGGGTGGATACAGCACCTTAAGAAAGATCTGGCCAGACTGGATAGGTGGTCGGAATATAACAACTCGGGTTCAATGCCAAGAAATTCAAGAGCATGCACTTAGGAAGCAGGAACCCGAGGACTAAGTACAGTGAGGGAGGGGTGGTCCTGGTAACCAAATCTGAGGAAGAAAAGGACGTGGTGGTGTATCGCTAGTGACTTGAAGCACTCCACACATTGCAGAAAGGTGGGGGCAAAGCCAATAAAATGCTGGGCTGCTAACCAGGAGAATCACTAGCAGGTGGGAGGAGGTCATATTGCTAATGTACAGATCACTGGTGTGGCCGGACCTGGAATATAGCTTATAGTACTGGCAGTCCTACCCGAAAAAGGACATTAACCTACTAGAGGTGGTCCAGAGATGGGCGACAAGAATGGTTCAAGGTCAGCAGGGCAGGAAATATGAGGAGAGGCTGGAGGACCTCAATATGTATTCCCTGGAGGAGAGGAGGAAAGGGACATGAATAAGACCTTTTGTATCTGAAGGGCATCAGTAAGGTGAATACTGAGGGCCTCTTCATCCTAGAAAAGCAAAACCATGAGGAGGCACTACCTTAAACTGGCGGGGGATTTCAAGAGAAAGATCAGGAGACACTTCTTCACGGAGAGTGGTTCCGGGTGGCACAAACTCCTGAAGAAGTGGTCTCCCTAGAGACGGGTGGACGGATTCACAAGAGAGTGGAATGGGGTTAAGTGGTGGGTCAGAATCAAGGGGGTAGGCAAGATGGAGAGGTTGTAGATCTTCTTGAGGATCTCTTTTCATCAGGCCACACATACGGAACTATAAGCCGTCAGGCACTGGGACCACATGGAAACTTTTGCAAGCAGTTCACTAGGGGCCGCCCATGTTGACGCCTGATGTTGACTCTCCCATATAAACATGGGCAGCCTCATCCTTCCTCAGTTCTTTTCTCACCATCGACCATACTAAATCGAACCTACATGGAAATGCTGTTGTCACAGTTTTCTTATTTTACCGTGAATTAGTAATCACTTTTTATATATAGCTGTTTGCTCCTCCGTTGGCCACCTACTCCTGTCATTGGGCCCCTTCCGCCCCCAGCCCATCAGCCTCTCCTCCTCCTTACTGGTGGGGATCTACGGAGCAGGGTGCGAGAGCAGTCTTGAGCCATCACATACGACCAAGGAGAGACATGGGTTTTCTGTGACCCCCGAGCAAGGGGTGAGTACGGATAGTGCGTGCATGTGGAGGCACATGCGACTCCTAGAAACCAACCGAGTGCTCCTCCAACTCTCCCCAACATTGCGTTAGCCACCCCCACTCTGCTCTGACACCGACCTCCACCGGTGTCAGCCAAGAGCGAGGAATTGTACTCCTCCCAACCGGGAGAAGAGAGCAGCCCAGTGGCCACTACAATCATCTCCCAGCCTCCCCGGGGCCAAGCTTGCTCCCGAACTCAGGTTTCCAGCGTGGCGCCAGGTATGGCGTCCAACCTCAACCTTCAGCATCAGCAAGCCGGCTGTTAGTCATTACTTTTTAAAAGTGATCTCGACAACGCCTGTGTCAGCTAAAGAGATCTGTCACCGCAGCTCCCACCGCTTTTGTTTACCAACTTAACTGGCAATGGCACAGAGTCTTTTTTCTTTACTCTGCAGCCCAGGCCTCGTGCCTGTGATCCCCAGTGACAGCCAGCCAACCTTCTCCCACTCTGGGAAGACACTGCACTGCCTTGTCCGTCAACTTTAGGAGAATGGTTGTCGACGTCCCTTTTGGGAAAACCTCTCAAGGATGGAAACCCACCACAACAGCTTACTGCATTCAATCATGGTACCGCATTACCTGCCACCCCAACCGCCGCTCAGACACCGTTGGGGGTTTGGCTCTGCAATACCTGGCCTATAGCGGTTGGTGTACTGACGCTGTCACTGGGCCCTCATCTGACGCCAACCTGCAGCCCTTCCAGCAGTCACTCAAACACTAAGGCTGGGGTAGGGCTTTTCCTTCCCATGCCTATATGACTGGTACAGGGTTGTCGTCACTGGGTCATACCCATCGCTGACTCATTGCCTCTCTGATCATATACCAAGGTCATAACTTGGCTTCACTACTGGACCTATATGGCCAGTATGCTGCCATCATCGAGGGTTATCCCCACCGTGAGACCTCGAGCCCTCTGACCGACGGTGCAAAACATGGCCAAGGCTGTCCCTGGGTGCTGCCAGGCCTACCACCAGTGGTACATTGCGGCAGTTGTCGGTGCTTTTGTGCCTGACATTGATCAGTGCAACTACGACCACTCTGTTTAAGTGGTGTCAACGCTTTAGCTAGGGCTTTTTCTCATAAGCCTGCCTTCTGCCTCCTCATTGACCAGGACTTCTCCATCGACACCACATTTCTTTACAGGCGAGAAAGGGACCCATGTAATGTCCATCGGCTGGTCCCCCATGTCCCTATGCAGGAACGTTGACGGAGAGATTTTCCTCCTCACATTCTAATGCAGGAGGTAGCTCCCTTGAAAGGGGTCGGGATGAGGGTGCCCACTTATGCAATGGCATCAGCTCATTTTCTCCTCCGATAGTAGGAGGTTCTCCTCCTGTTACGCTGCAGCAGATATCAACTGCAGCAGAGGGTTCTCCCTTAAGTCATGTTGCAGCTGATATGCAGTTGCCCTGACCTATCAGTGGAGAGCAGGATTTCTATAAAGAAGGCCTGGGAAAGACAGGTCTGTCCTCCAGTGTGGTCTGCTGAGCACCATAGCGTCACTAATACAAATCGGCTATACCAGCATAGGCTGTCCATCTAATCCTTTGTACCTGCCTTCATTATACTCACAGCTGGATCACTGGTAGTGCCTACAGTGGCCCATGCCATATATGGGGCCCTTGGGCCCTGAGTTCCTCCTTCCTGCAAGAAATCATGGAGGTGGAACCTCTTGGCCATACTGCCTCACAACCAGCACATCTCCCTATTTGTCCTGTCAAAGAATCCAGGACAGGAGCTGTTGTCCTGGACCTGCTAGGAGATACACATGCCAAGTCCTGTGGTAGGCCCCTTTGTCAGTGGGCCATATCTGCTCCTGTGCCCCTACACTGATCACTCAGTGTATGTGGTCTTTCACTGCTCCTGCTGGACCAAAGGCTCCTAGCAGTAGTCTCCTTCCAGTCATTCGTGTTGGGGCCCAGCAAATGGCTTGTGCATTGCCCTGCTGACAGTCTTTTGGAGCCCTGTCCGTTTTTGTTGCTCATAGGGTTAGAACATAATTCACTGTCATCATGCACCAGGCATGTCCTTGTTGCGTGCTTAACTATGGGCTGTACCCCAATATGACTGAGTCGTGGCCCTGTTTTCCCAGGCTGAGGCTCAGGGGCGAGGGAGACCCCTCCCAGCTTAGTCTGTGTCTCTTCTAGCCCCAAGCCCCCTTTTTTTACCTCCAAGGGGTTGTTGTCAGACTGAACCTCTCCCTTCCCTGGATCGTGCAGGAGGTGGCAATACATTTCTGGGTTCTAGAAATTGTTGATCAATAGCATGCTCTGAATTTCCTAGATGCTCTTCAGACTGTAAGTCCTACTCCCACTGCTGTAGACAGGGACTGGGTTTGTTCCTGGATATGCAGAATGCTTACCTCAGTATGTGACAACCTCACAGAAATGATCTGAGGTCCCTGTTTCAAGGGGAACATTACCAGTTAAGGGATTGCCATTGGGCTCATCACCTGTGCCACAGGTCTTCACCAAATGCTTAGCAAGTTGCAGCCTTTGCAGGAAGATTTTATGTCTTTCCTTACCTGGACAGCTTGCTACTAGAAGACTACCCCAAGGAGCAGCTCCTATACACCCTAACACACACCTGACTTTCACTTGATGCTGTAGGGATTACTGTCAATGTTTCAAAGTCTGACGGACCCTTTACACAATGCCTACAGGACATGGGGTAGTGTTGAACACTACCCAAGACTCAGCCTGCCTGCCCTGTACAGGCCCAGATAGTCCTGTATGCAGCTATGTCATCAACCAGGACATTCCTTAGACTTCCGACCCAATGGCAGCGCCATTTGGACAGTACTCTGGTCAGGCTGTGCCTGTGGATTCCTCAGAGGACCCTAAGATTTCAGTGGGTTCAGCATAGAGATGACCTAGAACAGAAAGTTCTAGTCACCCTCCTGTTCACAAGGTGCTCCAGTGGTGGAGGGAACCTCCAGTCTGCTAAAGGGGTTCCTTTCCTGATCCCTTCCCCTCACCAGATCCTAACTACAGATGCCTCGGGGTAGGCTAAGGGGCACACTTGGGACCCCATCAGGCACAAGGTATGTGCAGCAGGTGGAGAGTGCCCTCCACATAAACGTTCTGGACATGCGGGCTGTTCTGTCCGCCTACAGGCCTCGAGACTCCTGCCCCTAAGTCCTCTGTTAATACAAGATGGCCAGCATCAGTGTGATGTATCACACATCAGCATGCAAGGGTGTACTTATTCTTACCTCCTGTGCAGGGCAGCAATGAGAGTCTGGTATTGGGCTCTAGAACATGGTCTAGAACTGTCAGCAGTCACATTTTAGGTGCCCAGTATGTCTTAGCAAACAGGCTAAGTGGGTAACGGTTCAGAATGTACAAATGGGGTCTGTTGACCCAGGTGGGTGAAGATCTGTTCAACAGGTGGGGTCATCCAGGTTGTACTTTTTGCATCCCCACACAACACCAACTCCTGTTTCACTTCTCACCCTTTCTAGGGCCTAGAGTTCTCTGGCGAGATGCATTGTCCCGCTTCTTGGAAAGGGAGGTTCCTGTATGCCTTTTCTCCCTTTCCTATTATTTAGAGAGTACTACTCAACTCCAGATGGAGGGGGCAACCCCGACACTCATTGCCCCTCACGGCCTCGACAGGTCTGGTCTCACTACTGCAGGAATTGGCAGTGGACTACCCATACCCCTGCCCTTATGCCAGGGGCTACTGTCCCAGGAGCAGGAACCCTGGTCTGTTCGGCCTCATGTCACTTTATCTCCATGCATGGCTTCGACAACATAGAAACATAGACTATGATGGCAGATAAGGACCGCCAGCCCACCTGGTCTGCCCATTTTTCCCTACCTACTTTATCACTGCAGCACCTACTTGATCTCCAGCTTATCCTCTTGGCTTATCATGAAGGTTCCCTTATGCCTATCCTATGCTTTCTTGAACCCCAGTACAGTTTTTGCCCCGCCTCTTCTGGGAGGCTGTTCCAGGCATCCTCCACCCTCTTCATGAAGAAATGTTTCCTCACATCTCCCTGAGTCTATCCACCTCTAGCTTCATAGCATGACCCCTTGTCCTTGAGCATCTTTTTTACTGAAAGGTGCTTCCCTCTTGAACCTTAGTTATACCTATGGAGGTATTTAAAAGTTTCTGTCATATTCCCTCTGTTTCTCCAGTGTATACATATTAGGGTCCTTCAGTCTTCCTCATAAGGCTTTTGATGCAGACCCTGCACCATTTTTGTTGCCCTCCTCTGGACCGCCTCCACTCTTTCTATGTCCTTCTAGAGATGAGGTCTCCAGAACTGGGCACAGTACTCCAGGTGAGGTGGATCTCACCAGTGATCTATATAGGTAACACCACCTCCTTTTTCTGCTGATGATGCCCCTCCCTATGCACCCCAGCATCCCACTAGCTCTCCTTACTGTCTTGTTACACTGCCTAGCCACCTTAAGGTCATCAGATATGATAACTCCCAGGTCGCTTTCCTGTTTGGTGGTGTCAGTACCTCTCTACCCGGGTTTCTGTGCCCCAGGTGCATGATTTTGCACTTTTGCATTGAAGCCCAGTTGCCATACCCTTGACCTCTCCTCCAACCTTTTCAGATCCTCTTCATTCTCGAAGTGTCTACCCTGCTACATGGCCATTGCTAGATTTGGGTTTTCCGAAGGTGATTGACATTTTGGTGTCACCAGAAGGCCGCCCACCAGCGCCACCTGTTCTATGTAGTGGAAGTGGTTTGTTTTACAGGCCACTTCTATCCCCTGAATCCACTTACCTGTCCACTAAACCAGGTTGTAGGGTATTTGCTGTCATTTCCAGATGCAGGCCAACGATACTCTTCTCTTAAAGTGCACTTAGCTCCTATTTCAGCTTTCCATGTGCCTGTTGTGGGTTGTATGCGCCTACTGGAGGTGGCCATACTTTTGGAGAGGCATTCTGCATCTGGAGCCTCCTGTCTGTATTCCAGCCCTGGCTTGGTACTTGTATTTTGTGTTGGACAAGCTTAGCTTCTTTTTTGAGCCAGCGGCGACTTGTGGCTTATGCTTCCTTTCTTGAAAAAGTTATTTTTCATTACCATTACTTAGCTTGAAGAATTTCAGTGCTCCAGGCTGTAATGTGTGAGCAGCCTTACTTGGGTTTCCACGATGACCTGGTGTCTTTGCGCACTCACTCCAAGTTTCTGCTTAAGGTGGTGTCTGTGTTTATTTTAAATCAAACTATAACCTGCGGTTTATTTTCAGAGAATGTCAATCCAGGGAAGCACTGCTTCATGCTCTAGATGTATATAGAATATTTAGATACTATATACACCATACAGAGGACTACAGGATGTCCTTTTTTTAGCTGTTTTATTTTCCTAACCCTTGGGAAGCTTCCAATCCGCAATCCTGTCCTGGCTTGGGACCTGACTTTTGTGTTAGAGAAGCGCATTTTGGCTCCTTCTGAGCTAGCCGTGATTTGCGCTCACACTTTCTGTCGTGAAAAGCATTATTGCATAACAAGAAATATTCACTGTCTTTTTATTTTCACTGTTTTTACTGGTTTCATATTAGTGTGAAAATGAACAATGAACAGTAGATGAATCACTATACAGTAACAGCACTAGTGTTCTATTAGTGAGAGTAAAGATGCGTGGTGACGTCGGGTGTACTCATGGCACCAAATATAAGGGGCATGAATAAACTAACATACTAAAATACTAACATACTAAGAAGCCAACAGATTAGGGCCCTACGGTCTATTGAGTCTGCTCAATGATCAGTGCCTTCCCAGGGCATCGTTTTGGCCCTCCAGCGGGGCTGTGGGATGCACCCCCCCCATACCTATCCCAGCCTTTCTTGAACCTCCACAGTTGTAGCAGCCAACTCCTCCCTGGACAGCACATTCCAGGGCTCCACCACTATCTCAGTGAAGTAGCGCCTCCTTGTTTCCCCTCAATCTCCCCGTCCAACTTCATTGAGTGTCCCCTGTCGCCTTACTTCTCTCAGCTAAAGCACCCTCAAGGCTTACCCTGTTCATTCCTTTGAGATATCTGAAGACCTCTGTCATATCCCCCTTCCTTCTCTCCTCCAGCGAGTACAGGTTGAGCTCCTCCGGCTCCTCCTCCTAGGGCCTTCCCCAGTCCCAGTATCATCCTGGTCGCCTCCTCTGTATCCTCTCCAATAGAGCAGTGTCCCTCTTAAGTAGGGATGCCAAACTGCATGCAGTATTCAAGGTGTGGTCGATTCAGGCAGTTGTACAGTGGAAGGAGCACCTCTCGACCCCTTGAGGTTATCCCCTTGGCTATGCACCCCAGCATTTTATTCGCTATGGCCGCAGCCCTTCTACACTGCTCTGAGTTATTCATTTTGGCATCCACCACCACCCCGAGGTCCTGCTCCCTAGAAACCTGCAGTGCCTCCCCACCCTGCTGTGTATACGTGAGCCGGGTTTTTGGCCCCCAGGTGCAGAACCCTGCATTTCCAGTGTTAAACTTTAGCTTCCGGCTTGTGACCACCTCCCAGAGTTTCCAGGTCCTCCTGAACACTATTATACAGTTATTGTTATACAGTATTTTGTTATTACTTCAGCTCAAAGAATTTCAGAGTTTCAGTCTGTAATGTGTGAGCCTCCTTATTTGATTTTCCACAAAGACAGGGTGTCTTTGCATACCAGTCCTAAGTTTCTTCCAAAGGTGGTGTCTGAGTTTACTCTGAATCAAACAATCCACCTGCCAGTTTATTTTCTGAGTATGCCAATCCAGGGAAGCATTGCTCTGTACTTTTGATTTACATAGAATACTCAGGTACTGTATACACCACTATATACATATACAAAGGACTACAGGAAGTCCTCGCAGCTTTTTGTTTCCTTCGCCCGGGAAAGAGGGCATTCCTGTTTCTACACAGTGTCTGTCCAGATGGCTGGGCCAACTGCATTACTTTTTGTCACAGGAACTACGGTAAGGGACTTCCTGTGTGTGATCATTCCACTAGAGGCATGGCCACTTCTGTTGCTTGTTTCAAAAAAAATAAATATGTGTCTGCTGCAGAGATTTGTGCAGCTGCCACCTGGAGTACTGTCTACACTTTCACTAACGCTATAGTCTGGACATTGCATTCCGCAAAGAGGTGGCTTTGGCTTAGCAGTGCTTCATAGACCACAGCCACCCGGACTGTTTACTGTCAGTACTGCTTGCTACTCGCTCTATAGGTGTGGCCTGATGAAAGAGATATCCTCAAAGAAGATAGAACAGTTAACATACTTACCATAACAGCAGATGTTCGAGAGAATCTCTTTATCAGGCCATGTCATACCACCCTCCTTCTTCAGCGTATTGAACAGTCCAATGCCACCTTGGATGCCACTTCTACTAAGGGTTCCTCGGCAAGAACCAGCAGAAGAGGAAGAGGAAGCCCTTTCGGCAGTCCTCCTCAGTCAGGCAACCCTCCTATCAACGTGGTTAACATTAGCAGCAGGCTCAAGCTTGGTGCCCTAGGCTCCAAGCAGGGCCCTCAACAGCCCCATAAAGGAGGCCGAGGCACTGGTCCAGGAGCTTTCTCTTCCTCCTCTAAGCCTGCTCAGTGACTGGTTGTGGGTTACCACCCCTACTCCAGTTACGCCTGTCCTGAGTCCTCCTGTGGGGGTCGGCTCCACCACTTTCTTTCTGCGTGGTCTGATATCACTTCAGACAGGTGGGTTCTAGAAGTGGTTGGGCAGGACTGCCTCTGAATTCGAGCAGCACCGCCCAGCCGAGCCCTCCGGGCGCCTCGGAGAAAAAGGATCTCAGCTCACACGCAGTCTGCTCTTCGAGACGACATAGCTCAGCTCCTCTGCAAGGAGGCGGTAGCTCTAGTGCCGGATCCGCCTGTAGACCCAGGCTTGTATCCAGGTACTTCCTGGTGCCCAAGCCGGATGGGGGTTGGTGCCCCATCCTAGATCTTCACGACCTTAGTCAGTATCTCAGGTCTCCACCTTCCGGATGGTAACTCTGAACCAGATCATACCATCCCTGGAGCGAAACATATGGTTTTGTTCACTGGATCTGCAGGACGCGTTCTTTCACGCTCCAATCCGTCCATCCCACCAGCGGTTCCTCCACTTCAGGGTCGAGGGACCCTGGATGAGTTCCGAGCTATGCCGCTCGCCTGTCATCAGCCCCACGGTCTTCACCAAGTGCATTGCATTGGTGGCAGCCCATCTTCGTGTCAAGGAGTTCGAATCTACCCTTATCTCGACGACTGGCTTCTGGTGGGTTCCTCCTTCAGGAGGTGGAGAGATCCAGGATCTGGCTCTCAGAACCTGCCTCAGCTTGGCCTCCTGATCAACCAGGCCAAGTCGGAACTCGCGCCGCCCCAGGTGATGGGTTTCATCGGGACAGAGCTCGACTCTTGTCAAGTCAGAGCCCGCCCCGGTGGACAGGGTGTAGGTTCTTCCTCCTTTGCTCGATCATTTCTGGTTGGGCTCTTGCGCCTGCCCAGGACTTTCTGCGCCTTCTGGGTTACATGGCGGCATGCACCTCAGTGGTCCATTTGGCCAGGTGGCATGTGCCCCTCAATGGGAGCTGGCGCCCAGTGGACTCAGTGCCATGGTGAATTCGACCAGCTGATCATGGTAACCCAGAAGATTTGGGATGCTCTCCAGTAGTGGACCGTCCCAGAACAGTTGCAGTAAGGGATCCCGTTTGTCCGCGAGCCAGCAGTCATCGTGCGACCGATGCTTCTCTCCATGGGCTGGGGGCCCACGTGGGGACAACAGGGCCCACAGGTTCCGACCCCGAGGAGTCCCTATGCCACATCAACCTGTTGGCGCCAGAGCAGACTGGCACTTTCAGCATTCGCTCCTCAGCTCCGGGGCAGTGGTTCAAGTCCAGACGGACAATACCACGACTGTGTACTACCTCATCAAACAGGGCGGCACGCACTCCCGCCTCCTGTGCAAGGAGGCGCTCCGCATCTGGGCCCCGTCAGCCGGTTAGAGGCGGATCTCCTAGCCATCTATGTGGCAGGAGTCTCGAACCAACTGGCGGATGCTCTCAGCCACCTACTCCAGACATCCCACGAGTGGTCCCTCCATCCAGAGGTAGCTTACAGTCTGTTCTCCCATTGGGGCAAACCGTTAGTGGACCTGTTTGCCTCCAGGAGAATGCCAAGCTGAGTCTGTACCTCAACAGGGCTTGCTGCAGGGGATGTCTTTTCGAGGCCGTGGACCCCAGGCCTCTTCTGCGCCTTCCCTCCATTTTCCTTGATCCGCAAGGTGTTACTCAAGGTGAGAAGGGACAAGGTGAAGGTGATTCTGATAGCCCCGGACTGGCCCCACCATTCTGGTACCCAGATCTCCTCAGCCTCAGCTGCAGGCCTCAGAGTGGCTTTGCACACGGACCTGATATCATTAAACCAGGGAAGGTCTTCTATCCGAACCTTCAATCCCTGCACCTCACAGCCTGGTACCTGAGAGGCTAGAGTTCCTGGCTCTGGGTCTTTCCGAGGATGTCTACACTGTGGTGGAGGCATCCCACAAGGAATCGACCAGGAAATGTTATGCCTTCAAATGGAAGAGATTTTCCATTTGGTGTCAGGGTAAGAGTCTGGACCCTTATCCTGCTCTGTGGCTAACATTCTAGACTACTTTTGGTCTCTCTCAAAGGGGTCTGCGGTCCTCGACCTTAGGGTGCACCTGGCAGCCATTTCTGCTTACAGTGCGGGCGGTCAGCCGACATTGGCACAGGTGGCCGGTGGTCAGGTGCTTCTTCAAAGGCCTGGATCATATCCCCTCCGGTGTGAACCTTCACCTCCGTGGGATCTGTTGCTGGTTTTGCAAAGCTCATGGGCAAGCCATTCAACCCATGCACAAGTGTGAGCTCTCACTCTTGTCATGGAAGACGGCCTTCCTGGTGGCTATCACGTCAGCCAGAAGGACAGGGGAGCTCCAGGCGCTTCGGTGCACTCACCTTATCTGGTATTTCACAGGGACAAAGTTGTCCCGCGTCCCCACCCAAAAATTTCTTCAAGGTGGTCTGAGTTTCACCTTAATCAGGTGTTGACTCTGCCGGTATACTACCCTAACTACACCTGATGCCGAGTACAGGCTCCATACTCTGGACCTGAGACGTGTTTCTCCTATTATAAGGAAAGAATGGTGGAAATTGCCAGAGGTTCGCCAGCTGTTTGTCACCTCACGCTGAAGCTGCTTCTGGCAAACCTGCAGCCAACGGACGATTGCAAGATGGATCACATCATGCATAGGTCTGTGCTATGAGTTGGCGGGCAAGGAGCCTCCCAGAGGGTTAAGAGCTCATTCTACCCGCCACACAGCTGCATCGGTGGCTGCTTCCAGGACATCCTATCCAGGAAATCTGTCGGGCTGTTACCTGGAAGTCAGCAAACACCTTTATTTCCCACTACCACATCGACCTTGAGTCACGCCGGGATGCTGGTTTTGGGGCCTCGGTTCTCCATCTCTGTTTCCTAAGCAGGTGTGTGCGCCTTGCCTCCCTCCTCCTGGAGAACTGCTAGGAGTTCTGCAAAGAGTGTGGATGAACATATCCATGCTCCTAGAAGAACAGGTTACTTACCCGTAACAGTAGTTCTAGGAGTGGTATATGTTGTTCATCCACACGCACCCACCTGACCTCCCCGCTTTAGGCCCATCACCTTGCTTACAGCAGGCTAAGATCTGGCATCATGGGGGCGTGGAGCTAAGGTATTTACCACCCGGGTGGGTGGGAGGAGCCAGCTTGAAGACTTTCCAGCCAGATTTAAAGGAAAGGACATGCCAAAGAGTGTGGATGAACAACATATACCACTCCTAGAACTAGTGTTACAGGTCAGTAACCTGATCTTCAAGTCCACCGCCAGGATCCCGGGAGTAAGTACAAAGATACTAGGGTATAGGTTCATCCAGCACATGTTCCCACCACAAGAATAAAGCATCCCTTTGTGTCCTGGACCACCTTCAAAGTCGACCAAGTAATCCTGGAATGTATTAGGATCGCACACCCATGTCTTCTACCCCTGTTATACAAGGAAGCCCCAACCAACTGGTAACCTCTATGCCCCTAACTTGGCATGCTCTGGCTGGCTAAGATCGCCTCTTGGAGAAACAAAACATATGATTAGCTCTGCCTATATCCCTAAAATCCTGTCTCTTAGTGGGAGTGGCAATACTGTTTACATTCCAGGACCATAATGTCGTGTCCCTCTCTCTCTCCCCGCTCACTCCAAAAGAGCCATATCCCCGGCCTCCTCCCGCCCCACCCCAGCAAGGCTACGTTTCAGTTGTGAACATAAAGCTGCTGAATTACATTCTACAGGAAAGAACTGGCACAATTGGCAATGGCCCAACATTAAACTAGTAGATAAACTAAATTCTAGGAAGAGTAAAATCCAACAAGTACGACTTCATGTAGGGAGTAGTCTATATCAGTGCTCCAGTTAGGAGTCCAGAACCGAGAGCTTCCTCTCTGGTTAATTAGGCGCTCCCTGGGCTCTCGTTCAAAGAGCTCCAGTAGGGGGTAGAACAAATCGAGCCACCAGGCGGCGTCACATACTCCCAGAGTATTAAAGTGGGGTAAAAGAGAAGGTGCCCACATCCCTGGGGTAATTTTTAACCCTTAGAGAGGGTCCTAGATATATGTAAAATAGGAAGGAAGATACCAATACTGCGATGAGAGCTAGGGAAGGGGAATATTAATATTAAGAGGTGGAGGGATAAGGAAGAGGATATATAATCCCACTCTGCCTTGTATTGCAATAAGGCTATTACCACTTCTGTCATGTCCTCATCATATCAACATGTCAGCCCCCAAAGAAACACCTCCTAAGAGGGTATAAGCCAAACATACAGTTAGATTCCCTTCTGAGGGAAGCATCATAACATAAAATTATTATTATTGGGTAGAGCTGTCCCTCCGATAAAAGGTACAATCCCTGATCTCCTGACCATTAATAAATATGTCAACTTCAGTGGTGATCAGATAAAAGTAATATGCATATAATCAATCCAGGCAGTGGGTCTCTTCCAAGGGCACCAGAGAAATCATTCTGTCCATGGGATGGCCTCAAAAAGAGATGCATGGGGAGTCATTCTCAAAGAAGATTCACCAGCCAGCACAGTCGAATGCTGAAATAATAAGGCTGCAAACAGCAGAGCATGTCCGCTGTCAAGAGAATAAAAACGCTGACACTAAGGTGTCATAGGTTGCCCTGGCAGTCTTCGCTAGGAGGCCTGGGTAATATAGACGAAAATCTCTCAGCCTCCACTGGAGCACTCAGCAAACACAAAGAGAGAGAATAGTCCCTTCCCAGCACAGGTCACCGTAAGTATTGGGGGAATCCAAAATGCCGCTGAGAGGCCATGAAGTGCATTGTCCTACAACACCCTTCGTCATAGAGGCGATGTCTCCTCATTCCTAGGAGACCTGAGCTGCTGGTTTGGGTGGGCTATCAAGGTGGTATGCATATTCCTGGAGTATCACCTTATGTCCCTCAGAGCCTCAGCTTGCTTACTGCTTGTGGGCAGGAGACATAGAAGATTTGCTCGTATGCACTGTGAGTACATTTTTCACTCGCAGCCTCCAGTTCCATTGCCTCTTGTGAAGGGAGCAGGTTATTTTGTTGTAGATAAAGTCTCGCCTCGTCCGATGTATCAAAGACTTTTGTAGTGCCTCCAAGCCAAATTTTAAGTTTAGTCAGAAAGATTATTGTAGCCTTCAAGTTATGTGCCTGTAGTTCCTTTTTGGTTGCATACATCGCTTTCCTCCGTTGCTGCACTACAGCCTGGGAAAAGTCATGATAAAAGTAATTCTGTGGACCCCATCCAGCAAAATCTTCTTGAGCCCCAAAGCTTTCTGATGACTCCTTCCTTTTATAAAGCTCTGCATGCACAGGAGGATGGAGGCGTGGCTTGCCTGTGGGTCCTTTGGGGGTGACAGCCCGATGTACTGCTCTATATCATAGGAGCAGGTGTTGTAGGGCCAATACCTCATTGAAGAGGTGTTCAACGAGGCTTTAAGGTCTCCTGCCTCCATCCCCTCAGGCACCCAAGATTCTGATATTAGACTGCCTTGAGCGGTTTTCCAAGTCCTCAGTTTTTCGTAGGTCTGTGTTGTCCCTGAGTAGCTTAACAGAGACATGGTGCAGTTTTGGATTTTCTGGTCATGTTCCCGATTTACTTTCAAGATTAGATGCCCTCTGTGCTAGGGGCCGATAAGGTATTTTTCATCGCTTGTTGATCGCCCTGAACTCGTGCGGTAGTTTGAATTCAGAGAGGAGCGCCAGTGAGGCCTGTAGTTCACCGAGTGCAATCTGAGATGGCTTCATTATCTTGTTGGGAATACTGATAGAGATGTAAAATCCCAGAGTCTTTTGAGTCTTTCAGCCAAGAGAGGTAGGAGAAGTCATAAGATGTCCAGTCGGGTAGAAAAGAGAGATTTTAAGGACCCCTTGTTGTGTAATCTGCTAGGTTTTACCCTGGGAGTCTGTGGAAAGGGATTATTCAGCCGCCATATGTCACCTTGCCAAACTGGAAGTCTGCATTCGCTCCATTTGTTCAGGGTCAAGTGGTCCAAGTCCAGGCGGACAACACCTCGACCATGTACTACCTCAACAAGCAGGGAGGGACGAACTCCCTGCCTTTGTGCAAGAGCTCTCCACAAATGGACCCTGCATGCCAACCTGGAGGTGGATCTCCTAGACATCTAGACTCAGCTGGTGGATGCCCTCAGCCAGATGGGTGAGGCGCCTGACGAGTGGTCTGTCCATCCAGAGATAGCTCACAGTCTGATCTTACTGAGTGGGAGCTCTTGCAGGCTGTCACAATAAGGACTATGCTGCAGGTACTAGGACCCACCGAAAACTTCTCAGCCAGCAGTACCCAGCAGGACCTCCCCCAGCGTCCGGCTCTGCCCTGACATCAGCCCTGGTATAAAGGGTGGACCAGCTCCACCCCAGTTCTTTTCCATACGTCCGCATGTGAAAGTTCTTGGTCTTGGCTTGCAGTACCAGCTAAAAACTTAGGGGTTTTTCAGCCTTTTTCTACAAATTCTTGACTTCTTCAATGGTTTTAGTCACTGACATATGTCTTCACGTCCTCAGTCTCCTTGCGGGACCCACGTCAACAAGTGCGGCGCGGCCAGAATACCATCCAAGGACAGCCACAAGAAGTGCATCTTTGCCTGGGGCCTTAGCACGACACCGCGGCCTGTCTCGTCCTGCCAGAAATTTACCAGCTGACTCGGATCCGCTGGCCTGAAGGCCCTGAAGGCGATCTCTGAGAAAAAGATGGACCTGCACACCTCGGGGAGAAGATGAAAAGAAGGATAAAACCAAGTGGTCCCGAAAAAGACTGTAGTCGGTCACAGCACCAGTCCAGGTCCTGGTCTTGCTTCCGCGCAGTCCTCTCCCAAGAAAACCCATGGTTCGACGGACTCTGGTGGCGTCCAAAATCCAAAGATCAGGCTAAGGTTAGGCCTTTGGCGGAGAGGCCACGCGGAAGTCTAAGGTGACTCTGCTAAGGGTCACCCGTTAAGTCAGGCCGACCCGCTGCCCACAAGGCCTCGGCGCCCATCAGGGCGCACCCTCGGAGTCTAAGGACACTCTGGCGCCCCCCCAGCAGTACCCGTCGTCGGTCCCCTTACCGGCGCCGGGTGATGAGCAATGGATCCAAGCGAAGTCGCTGAAGGGCTCGTCTCCATCTCCCAAGTCCTCCTCCCCGGGCTCTGCAGGAGCTCTCCTTCCAGGGCCGACATTCGCATATTCCTTTTCTGGGAAAGCGGCCTCCATCTTTACGAAGGACGAGCTCCAGGATCTCTTTCCTTCTAGTGGGGCAGGTCCAGAAGCAGACACCCCCCAAAGCCGGCCCCGTCACCAGTTCCAGACCGCCGGGTGAACCACAGCCAGGAGGTGCTTCTTCACGAGAAGACCCGAGGGCCGCGCCTACACCTTCTCCAAGGTTCGTTCCTGTTCATGGTCCGTAGACTGACACTGGCATTCTACCAGTCTGGTAGCGCCGGTCAGGTCTCGCACCAGGAGCCATTCCCACTCTGTTAGATGGGACCGCTCCCGACGCCGGTCCTCTGACGTCATCGGTCTCTCTCCGCCGTCGGTCCGTGACCAGCGTCGCTCTTGGACCATCATCAGTCAGTGAGTCACCGGCGTTCGAGTAGGGCTAGTCACAGGGATAGGTCCGGCTACTCGACACCCAGTAGCCCTTCCTCCTCTTCCTTTTCGGGAATCGGGGTTCCAGAGAGAAGGACCAGCCTCGCTTGCCTCCTGACTATCCTACTTTCATGGGCGTCATGAGGACATCCAGGACTCCAGTGAGTGGGATACAGAGGACCTGGATCCGGACGCCAGCGATTAGCTAAGTACCTCTGGCAGAAGGAGCCTAAACCCTTGGTGGTGCCTCCTTTGGTGGACACATTCAGGACCTCACCGGATTACCTGGAAGCGTCCAGCTTAGGTCCAGCAGTTCAAAGAAATCGGACAGGCTGTACAGACCCGAGGATGAACCATTTCTGGTCAAACACCCTCAGGTGGACTCTTCAGTAATCACAGCTGCTCATGATAAATCTAAGCAGCCCAAACACCTCAGCTCGCAGCCTTCCGATCCGAGTTTACGTTATTTGGACCAGGTGGGCAAGAAGGTGTATTCTGCCTCCACCTGTTCAGTTAGATCCCTGAATTTCCTGACGCATATGGTCCAGTACCAGAAAGCGCTCTGGGAGCGGGACAAGAGCTGGTAAATGCCTTGTCAGACTCCGAGAAAAACGGAGATTCTGGACGTCCTAAAATCGGACTCGGACTTAGGCACACATGTTTTGCGTGCCTCGTACGACACTTGCATATAGGCAGCCAGAGTGGCAGCGTCAGGTGTCTGCCTCAGGAGCCATGCCTGGTTGAGGGTCTCTGGCTTTCACCAGGATCTACAGTCCAGCATCCGGACTTGCTCGCTCCAGGTACCGCTTTGTTTGGGCAGGAGACAGAGTCTCTCATCTCGACTCCAAGAGTCAGGCTAATCCATCTGGTCTGTCCGCCAAATGTACCGCGGAGATAGCATAAATGGCCATTTTGGAAGCCCTCAGGTGGTCAAGCCTTGGCAGTCAACAGGGGCAGAGAGGTGGCTTTCGGAAGAGAGTCAGCAACCAGCAGCCTGGAGGTGCTCCTCCCTGTGGCCTAAGTCCTCCCAGGCGCCTCTCTGCCCACACCGGGCTCCGCCCAGTGACTCCCTTCTGACCCCCTCCCGGCGGAGGTTCCAGGGAGGTGGTAGGGGTCACTTCTCCCTTACTTTCAGGGATGGAGCTCGATCACTGCGAACAAATGAGTCCTAGACATCATAAGGAGAGACACACTCTAGAGTTCACGGAGATCTCTCCAGACACTCCACCACAGTTCTCAGATATCCTCCTTCTCCATATCCCTCTCATAAAAGAGATACAGGCCCTCTTGCACAAGCGGGTGATGGAATCGGTCCCCTGCGCAGCGGGAAAGGTATTATTCCACTTCTTTCTGGTCCCTAAAAGACTCAGGACCTTCGTCCCATTCTGGACCTCAGCTCTCTCAATCTTTATATAGAGTACAAAAGGTTCAGGATGGTGAACCTTCCTGGACCTCTTCCTCTGCTGCACCAAGGGACTGGCTCTGCTCCCTAGACATGCAAGATGCGTACATGCATATGGGGTCTTTCCTCCTCACAGGAAGTTCCTGAGGTTCCACTTCCAGGGGAGCATTATCAGTTCGAGTTCTTCCGTTCGGCCTCTCCTCCGCTCCTCGAGTCTTCCAAAATGCTTGGCAGTAGTGGCTGTGGCTCTAAGGCATCAGGGCATTATGTCTTTCCTTACCTGGACAATTGGCTGCTTCGTGGCCCTGTCAAGGTCATGTCTGCTTCAAGCTCTTGGAGACACCCTATACGCTCTTCCGAGATCTGAGGATCACCTTGAACCTTCAAAGTCTTCCCAAAACCCAGCCAAAGACTTGTCTTTATCGGAGCAGTCATGGATTCAGTCCAGGGCATGGCTTTTCTACTCCCAGAGAAGGCGATTGCATGCGGGAGATAGGCAGTTGGTCCTAGTAACTCCTCAGGTCCCAGCAAGGACCTTCCTCAGACTTCTGGGCATGGCGCGGCCATTCCAGTTACTCCTCTGGCCCGCCTCCACATGAGAATCCCACAATGGATGCTTAGGGTGCAGTGGGATCAGTGCTCGGACGACCTCGACCACATGGTCAGGGTCTCAGAGCCAATAAGAAGAGTACTTCTTTGGTGGATGGATCCTCAGTTTGAAAAGGGGTCCTCTTCCATCCATAGTCCCAGATCAGACCCTTACAACAGATGCCTCTGACTTGGGGTGGGGAGCGCACCTGGGGGCTCACCAAGCGCAGGGCATTGGACATCCAAGGGCGCAAACTCCACATCAATGTCCTGAGATGTGGCGGTCCTCAATGCGCTACATGCCTTTCAGGAGGACCTCATACCAGGTTCTCTTCTGGTTCAGATGGACAACATCTGTCTGGAGGCAGTATAGTGCAGTGGTCTAAGGCTCTGAGCTGCAAATTTGGTGACATCCAGCAGACCAGACCTGGGTTTGAATCCCACAGCTTCCACTTGCATACTGTGTGACCCTGAGCAAGTCACTTAACCTCCTTGTGCTCCCAGGTCGCTCCTGTAAAAAGCTTTCAGCTTAGTGTGCTATACCTGGTTAAACAACTAAATAAATAAAAATAAAAAACATGGCGGTCAGTCTTCTATATTAATAAGCAAGGCGCTCATTCTTACCCCTGTGCAGGAGGCAATGAGAATCTGGTATAGGGCACTAGAACGCACATCACTCTCTCCACAGTGCTCATTCCAGGTGTCCTCAACAACTTGGGCGCAGTCTCAGCAGATCTCAGTCCAAGGTGCGAGTGGGAGCTACTGTAATCAGTAGCGGATCAGCTGTTCGACACATAGGGTCGCCCAGAGTTGGACCTGTTTATGCCACCATGCAACGCCAAACTGCCAGTTTCTGCTCGCGAGAGCCCATGCCTGGTGTTTTCTGGCCAGACCACGTTGTCCCTTTGTTGGGCAGGGAGGTTTCTTTACGCCTTCCCTCCCTTTCCTGCTGTCCAGAGAGTTCTGTTGAAGTTGCAGGCCAAGGGGCTTGAATGATTCTGATCGCCCGCTGTGGCCTCGGCAGATTTGGTCCCACTACTTCAGCAGCTATCCATGGAACCTCCAATCCAGCTGCCAATATGCTTGCAATTGCTGTCCCAAGATCAGAGCTCGCTGGTCCATCCCGATCTCCGATCCTTACACCTTCATGCTTGGCCCTTCGGACGTAGCAAAATACAGGTATGGGGTATCCCTAGAGGTGGCATACATTCTGTGTCGGCGAGAAAGCTCTCCACACACTCCACTTATGCTGTGAAGTGGAGCGGTTCTGCTTGTGGGCCTCGTCTCACCATCTGGACCCCATTACTTGTCCGTGAACTCAGCTCTACAGTATCTCCTCTCCTTATACCAGCAAGGCTCGAGCTACTCCTCCATTAAGGTGCACATGTGGGCCATCTTGGCTTATCACCCTTTCGGGAACAGGGCCTTAGCCCAGTTGGAGGTGTCCCGCATCTTTACGGGGTTCTTCACATGAAACCTCTCATTGGGATCCTGTCCCACCCTGGGACCTCCATTTTGTGCGAGAAGCTTACTCTTCCCCCTTGAACTTATAGCAGATTGAGCTGCGGTATCTTTCCTGGAAGGTTTGTTTTAGCTGCCATTACATCAGCTGAAGGTTTCCGAGCTTCAGGATCTGATGTGTAAAGAGCATATTTAATTTTCCACAGGAAAGGGTTTCCTGAGGACGAACCCTAAGTTTCTTCCAAAGAGGTCTCGGAGTTGACCCTCAACCAGTCGAGTTGACCCTCCAGTTTATTTCCTTCTCCCTCTAACAGGGGTGGCTCTCCTTCACACTTTGAGCGTCCACAGGACGCTAAGGTTTACCTTAAGCGAGCGGCTTCTCACGCCAGTCAGAGCAACTGCTATGGCATTAGCACCACAACAGTTGGGTAAACCGGTGTCCAAGCAGACCATTTCAAAATGGATTATCCACTTGTTTCTTTCTGCTGAAGAAGCATAACAGAGCCCCTTCCGGGCGGTTGAGGAGTCACTCCACCAGGAGTGTCTGCTTCCTTGACCGCTGCAGCAGCGTCTTGATTAGGGACATTTGCGCGTCCACTACCTAAATTCAGTGCATACTTTCATAAAGCACTACAGCTTGAGCGTTGCCTCCAGACTCCATGCGGCTTGGCCTGTCAGTCCTTCAGGGACTCTTGTCTTGAGCTTCTGTGTTCAGCTTCCTCCTCCACCTCCCGGGGTCGATCACCTCTTTGGCGAGGGACTGCTTGGGATTCAGTCCTTATGTGCTAGCCTGCTGCAAGAGCTCCCACTCAAAGTAAGATAGTACATTACGTAAGAACTTACCATAACAGTAGATCTTGAGAGGAGCTCTTGCAGCAGGCTTGCTTCCTGCCCTCCATCCCCTTGAGGTGTGTGCAGACCATCATATTCGAGCTTACCCGTTCTCCTGTCAGGGCTTGTTTATGGACTTGCGGGGAACTGGGGTGGAGCTGGTCCGCCTTTTATACCAGGGCTGACGGGCAGAGCCGACGCCGGGTGGTCCCTGCTGGGTAGTGCTGGCTGAGAAGTTTTCCAGTGGGTCCTAGTTCCTGCAGCATAGTCCTTATTGTGATAGCTTGCTGCAGAGCTCCTCTCGAAGATCTACTGTTCGGTAAGTTCTTACGTAACTGTACTTTCTCCCAGTGGGGCACCCCTCAGGTGGACCTGTTCGCCTCCAGGGAGACATCAAGCTAAGGCTGTTCTGTGCCCACCCTCTTCAGCAGCGCTCACTGCAGGGGATGCCCTCTTGAGGCCTTGGACTTGAGGCCTCTTATTTGTCTTCCTTCCACTTCCCTTGATCCACAAGGTGCTACTCAAGATCAGTAGGGACAAGGAGCAGGTAATCCTGGTGGCTCCAGATTGGCCATGCCAGTTTTGGTACCCGATCTCCTCAGCAACAGGCTCCGAGGCGTCTTCCACTATGCCCGGGCCTGCTGTCCATCAATCAGGGAAGGTACTCCACCCAGACACTCAGTCCCTGCACCTGACAGCCTGGTTCCTGAGCGGCTAGAGTTCCAGGCTTTGGGTCCTCCAAGATGTCCTCACCGTAATGGACGATCAAGAAAGGAATCAACCAGAAAGTGCTATGCCTTCAAATGGAAAAGATTCTCCATTTGGTGTCAGGGTAAGGAGCTGGACCCTTGACGTGGCTAGCATTTTGGACTATTTTGTGGTCTCTCTGCAAAGGGGACTTTGGTCGACGACTTAAGGTGCACCTGGCAGCCATCTCTGCTTACCAGGTGTGAGCTGGTCAGCAGTCAGTGGCACAGGAGAAAGCGATATGGTGCTTTTCAAAGGCTTAGATCACATTTCCTCCGGTGCATGAACCACCACCAGGGACTTGCTGCTGATTTTGGCAAAGCTCATGTGCAAGCCATTCGAACAGATGCACAGGTGTGCGATGTCTCTCCTATCATGGAAGACCGCCTTCCTGGTGGCTGTTACATTAGCCAGAAGGATCAGTGAGCTCCAGGGCTTTCGTTGGAGTCTCCTTACGTGGTCTCCACAGGGACAAGGTTGTCCTGCACCCCATCCCGAAGTTCCTCCCAGGTTGCGTCGGAGTTTTACCTGAATCAGGTGATGACTCTTCCACTGTTCTTCCCGAATCACACCTCGGAGGTCGAACACAGGCTCCATACTCTGGACCTGATGGAAGTGCTCACTTACTAAAAGCGCCTGGCTGGAGTTCAGGGAGAGGTTCGCCAGCTGTTTGCCAACTACACTGAAGCCGACCTGGCAGACCTGCAACCAAGCGGACTGTTAGCAGGTGGATCACATCCTGCATTGATCTCTGCTATAGATTGGCGGGTGGGTAGCCTCCCGGAGGGCTAAGGGCTCATTCCATCTGCCATACCACTGCGTCGGTGGCTGCTTCTAGGGATGTCCCTATCCAGGAAATCTAAAGGGCTGCTACCTGGAAGTCAGCAAACACCTTCATTTCCCATTACCACATCGACCTCAAGTCATGCTGGGATGCTGGTTTTGGGGCCTCAGTTCTCAATCTCTGTTTCCTAAATAGGGGTTGTCTTGCCTCCCTCCTCCCAAAGAACTGCTAGGAGTCTGCCAGAGGTGTGGATAGAACAACATATCCACGTCCCTAGAAACACAGGTTAGTCACCTGTAACAGTAGTTCTAGGAGTGGTATATGTTGTTCATCCACACTTTCTGGCAGTGTCCTTTCCCCTTTAAATTGTGCCGAAAGTATTCAGGCTGGCTCCTCCCACCCACCCAGGTGGTATATCCCTCAGCTCCCCCCATGATGCCAGATCTTGCTCTCTGGAAGAAGAGGTTGTGTGCCTAAGCCAGGGTAGGTCAGGTGGGTCCGTGTGGATGAACAGCATATACCACCTCCTAGAACTACTGTTACAGGTGAGTAACCTGTGTGTCAAGCCTGCTCAAAACATGCATTCTGCCCTTAATTTGAGCCAGCAGCCATAGACCAGGTTAGGACCTCCAACTAGAGTTTCTGAACATGCCTAATGTCCCGTCTCCCTAGTTCCTCCCATCCATCCAGCTCTAAAGACCCTCTCAGAGGTGGCTTGAAGAGAACTGCTGCTCGGCAGCTGTCCCCAAACAGGTGGACAGAAAATTTGCAGTGCCTAAATCTAAACCCACGTATTTCACCCAGCCAGTAGTGAATGCCATTGTCGAGTTGGCTGAACAGAACAAAGCCATAGTACCCAAGGAGGTCACTTTCGCATCCCTCTAACAAGGAGTCACACAAGTAGACACCATGGGTAAGCAGGTCTGTGTCTCATCTACCCTTGGCATGGAGATAACTAGTTACCAGTGCCACATCTCTAGGCACGCAGTATGCCCTCTGATGCAAGCTAAAATCACTGGCGAAGGCTCTGCCAGACACAGAGGCTAAACAGGAAATGCTGCTAGCTGTTAAACCAGACTATCAAATCTAACAACCACCAGCTTAAAGCCTCTATGGATGCCTTTCATGCAGCAGGCTACTCCATGGCTGTAGATGTTTGCATCAAGTGGCACTCCTAACTGGATACTGCTTCACCCCAAACATCCAACAGCATGTCACAAACGTGCCCTTTGATGGCACTTATCTATCTGGACAGCAGGTGGAGCAATCTCTTAAGGAGTCTAATGAAACAAAAACAACTCTGAAGACCTCCAGGCTGGCTGTCTACAATGCCAGAGTAGTAGAGGAAGTTGTTCTTTCTATAACAAGGAGTCCTTTATTGTAGGGGTAGGAAAGGCACACAAGATGCCAGCCCCTGACCGGAAAGAAGGTGCAGCCATTTGCACAGGTGCCAAAAGCGCTCCGTGCCACCTTCTGAAGCTGTGGCCCCAGCTTTGACCTAAGCTGCTTGAGGTGAACCACTCCTCCTCAGTGGGAGAGCACCTCACCAGTTTTATCATCAGTGAGAATCCATCTTGATGGATGAATGGGTTTTAAGTAACTGGCCCATCGGCGCGGTGGTAGCACCATCGCCTGCGATGCCAGTGAACTGGGTTCGGAGCGAACTCACGTCATTGGGAGCTGGCTAGGGAAGAGGATTGAGCATCCTGGGGCGTTCTTCTCCTCCGGGGAGGAGGTTAGCCAGCTCCGGCTATACTGCCACCTGGGTGACCACAGGTGGCGGTGCAGTCGTGGTCGCTGAGTGGGGCAGGGGGCGTTGGCTGGTGCCACACATGCTCGCGTGCACATGCTAAGCTGCCTTCACCCTAGGGGAATGGGGACTGAAAAGAAAAATGCCCCAGCCAGCGGGATGATGCCAGCCACTCCACAGGCCCTGCGCCTGGCTACCCTAGGCATCATCTCCACTCCAGATCCATTTATTGGCAGGAGTTGGGAGCCCAGCCACCCCTGCCAGAGGAAAATCTCTGGGAAACAAAGAGGCAGGGTAAGTCCTAGGGGACACCACTGTGACGGACTGGGAATCCATGCAGAAGGGGTCAACCTGATAGAAGGGAGAAAAAACAGACTAAGAAATGGGTTTCAAGGATCATCTAAGATCTAAGATGGTCACTCCCTGGAGTTGTTGCCGCCACACCCTACCCGGCAATTCTTGTCAGCTCACATGTTAGAGCTACTGACACAGGAGATTGAAGTCCTGCTAAGAAACAAGGCAGTGGAAATCGTGCGGAGTCAGAATGGAACAAAGGGCTCTACTCCACTACTTCCTGGTACCAAAGAAGTTAGGGAGCATGTGCCCCATTCTCAGTATCAGGAAACTGAATAAGTGCATGGATAAAAAATTCAAGATGATTTCTCTGGAATCCTTGCTGCCCTTCCTGAAACAACATGTCAGCACATACTGGTGCATCCCAGCCACCACAAGTACCTCTGGTTCTGCTTGGAGAGCAACATTACCAGTTCAGAGTCTTACTCTTTGGACTTTTATGGATGTCTCAGGTGTTTAAAAGAGCTTTGCAGTACTCACAGTGCAGCTCAAGAAGCTAGAACAAGTCTTCCCACCTGGATGACTGGCATCTAACAACCCTGTCCAGGCAGGAGGCACGAGCAGGCAGGGCCACTGTCTCTCATTTTCTGGGATCCATGAAAGTCCTGCTTAACCCTACCAAGTCTCGGCTTGATCTCTTCCAGGTACTGCTGTTCATAGGAGCTGTTCTCGACACCAACCCAGGCCTTGCCTCTTCCAGACAGGAGAATCAGAGCAGCCTTAGAGATGAGATGCTTCATCATGGAATGCAAGACTGGCAGCTCACTCAGTGCAGTGCATTCTGGGACTAATGGCATCCTCAATGTTCACAGTCCCCCTTACAAGGCTGCACATCAGGACAACTCAGTTAGTGCTCAGTACTCAAAGGTGTCGGGCATCACAACCTCAGAACTACTTCATTCAGGTGACCAACCCTCTGGTGAGGTCTCTGATATGGTGGTCAGTAGAGGACAGTCTCCTCCAGGGCTTTCCTTTCTCCCCACCAGAGCCAGAAGTGCCCCTCACCACAGATGCCTCCTTACTGGGGTGGGGAGCCCACTGCTAGGGTTTCCAGAAGCAGGGAGTCTGAGACTCAGCAGAAACAGATCTCCACATAAAATGAGTGTGGTCTTTCGGTCTGAAAGCCCTAGTGGATTTAGCTAGAAGATAGTCTGCTTCTGGGCCAGACATGAGTCTGTCATGTACTGTGTCAACAGACAAAGGGGCGCTCTTGTCCTTTCTGCAGGAGGCAGTGAGAGTGGGAATGGTGCTTGGAGCAGGGGACCATGCTTCAAGCAGTCTACCTCTGAGAGTCCAAAACACTGACTGAACAAACTAAGTTGAACAACAACAGATCGTCACAAGTGGTCACTAGCACCAGATGTTGAGATCGCTGTTCAGTGAGTGTGGAACCTCAGCTGTGGACCTTTTGTGTCCCCACTCAACACCAGACTGCCTTGATTCTGCTCCATGACCTAGCATTTTCTGTCAGGATTCATTCAGGCTACCATGGCACAGTCTGTTTCTGTATGCATTCCCTCTAGTCCCTCTCATCTAGTGAGTACTGTTCAAGCTGCGTCAGACGGAGCAAGATGATCCTAGTGGCCCCTGCTGGCCTTGACAGATATAGTACGATTCTGCCTACCAAGTGTGCCAGCTTCCAGAATGAGGGAAAGCAAACTCTGCACTCAATGGATGTACAAAGAGTCCTTAGGTTTTACCTGGACAGGACTAAGGGCTACAGGGAGGCAAAACAACTCTGTCTCTTTGGACCTCAATTGAAAGGACAGCCTGCCACAATCAAGTGCATTTTATCTTGGATTGTGAATTGCCTTCACCACTGTATACCATGGCAGAGGTAAAACTAGAGTGCAAGTGCATGCCCCTCCACCAGACTGGTAGCCACTTCCTTGGCAGAACTGCACCTGGTGTCAATTGCAGAGATTTGCAGGGCTGCAACTTGGAAAGAAAGCATACTTTTACCAAGCACTGTGCCCTGAAAGTCCATGCCAGACAGCATGCCTCCTTTGACAGGACAGTCGTGAATGGATTACTGTCCCCAGGGACTTCCTCTGAGCTTGGCACTCTGGCCCATAGTGGGAATGTATGGAAAGACTGATTCTTAAGATATGACAGTTATGTACTTACCGTAACTGCTGATCATCTTGAATATCATAGATTACCATGCCCTCCCACCATCCCCTGGACTCACTCCAGTATTGTTCTGTTATGGTCTTCACCTCTTTATACTTGGTTTGGGTTGTGAAGACACTGTTACTGTGTTTGGTGGCCCTTCTTTCACAGACCAACAGGGCTATCTTATGCTCTTAGGTTAAGTCCATAGGTTACTCGTTAGGTTCATGGTGCTCAGCTACTCAGTAAAAAGGATCTTACTTATCTCTTGCAGCAGGCTAGAGGACCACATGGAAACTTTCTAGCTAGCAGTCTACCTGGTGGGGGGTGGGGGCACTGCCACCTCCGGCGTCAACTACCCTATATGGGTGGGCGGCCACCACATCCTCCCAAGTTCTTTCCTGCCGTCGACCAAGTCACGCCGAATGTGCAGGGAAACTGCTGCTGCTTCTGTCGCCATTTTCACGTCTTTTTTTTTCTTACCTTAATTTTTTTCCTCATTCTTCAATGGTTTTCTGCCTTTTATATCTTCTTCTCCTTCTTCATCGACATCAGAGCATTGGAATAATTGTGCCTGCGGCCAACAAATTCCCAAAAGGGCAGTCAGTCATTTTGCCTTTTCTGCCTAGGCCTGGACCACGACGTCCCGTCTTGAGAGTTCTGCCAGAGGTTCACTGCTCCACCCTGTGCTGTCATCAGTGGACCCTCGAGGGACATGCGCTCAAGCTGAAGGTCACCTCTATGAAGCAGGAGCTGCAGGCATTATCTTCCAGGCCTCCAAGCCCAACCTCTAGCCACTCAAGCCCAGTCCTTGGCCTCCCAGTTCCAGTCCTTGGGTTTGGCTCCAGCCAGTCTCGGGATAAACCTAGCAGGAAGCACAAACACCAGGACAAAGAGAAGCACGGTACGGTCTTCATCTTCCCTCACGCAGTCGCCACATTCCCGCCCCGGCCATGTTGGGGTCCACCTCCTCGGGGAGGGATCGGACCTGCACTCCACCAATGCCCACTTCCTCATGGCAAACAGTGGTTCCTCCTCCCACCACTATTCCTGTTACCAGCGGAGGAGCTTCAGACCAGGGATCCTCCCAGCCTGCCAGGCCCCTGCTGCTTAGTCCCATGTCCTCCTAAAGTACACAGCAGAGGGCTCTGTTGGTGGTCCCCCAGCCAGCCTAAGTCCACGGATGTGGGCACCTTCATCACCCCTCCAGTCGCCTGCTTGTCCAGCATCAGACACCCTCACATAGGTCCATGCCCTCTGGAGATAGGCTTTTCGCTGGCACCCAGTTCTCATTGTACCCCTACACAGGGCTCGCCCTTCGCTTGCTCCACCACATGGCTCTCTCACCCGACCTCGCCTGAGGATCCATATTACACTCACCCGACTCCCACGGGACTTCATCCTGGCTTTCCTCTCTCACCCAGGGGCTCCTCCAGGTTACTCTTATCCACCTCTGTCAGGCCCTCATGGTTATGGTGGATATTCATGGACTGTGTCCTCCCTTGGGGGTTGCATTCCCAGGTACCGATGCCGGCTCCAACGCCTGTGCTGCAGGACTCACCACAGGGCCCTGTGTCTCCTGCCCCTCAGTATCCCCCCAACACCCTGACCGCCTTTTTGCTTTAGTCACCAGGCCGACGAAGGGGCAAACCACCCAGACCTGGTTCTCCACAATTCTGGGGATGAGGTGCTCCAGATGAAGAGGGACAACGCTTTGGGGTCCCTTCGGGTCTTCAAAGGGGTCTCCATGTTTGAGGACGTTTCCCAGTCCACTCCCCTCCCCCAATGGACAAGCTCCTTTTCAGGGATCATCGCACATCCTGGAAGTGATGGGCTTCAGCTCTGAAGAACAGAATGCTGAACACTGACGGTTGGCCATCTACTTTTGTAAGCCTGACACCCCACCATTGGTGGTTCCCCCACTTATTGATGTTTATGAGGATGTGAGATGCGGCCTAGCGTCTGCTCCATCTCCTTTCAGCCATGTCTCACAAGGCAGACAGGTTATGTCATGCCCCAGAAGGCGGGCCTTTTGGGGAACAAGCTCAGGCCAGACTCAGTGGTCATCAGTGCGCATGACCACTCCAAACAGCCAGGCAACCACAGCTCCTGCCCCTGACCAAGAGTCCCATTGTTTGGATTTATTCAGCAAACAGATGTTTGCTTCATCCCGCAGCTTGACATCTGGGCCCTTAACTATCTTGGCCACATGGCTTCAATGCAAGAATTCCCTCTTGGGGCAAGGTCCAGGAGATCGTCCATTCCTCCCGAGGGGCTCAGGAAACAATTGCTAGACAACCTTAAAGCAGTCTCTGATGTTGGTGGCCACCTCCTCAGAACCACCTACAATGCTGTGGATGCATCGACTAGGGCTGCAGCCTCCGCATCTGCCTTCACGGTATTCTAGGCTCCGAGGTTTGGGGTTTTGCCTCAGGATGTGCAACAGTCCATCCTGAGATACCCCTTTAGAGCTCTTTGCTGTTTAAGCGGCAATGGAGTACATCCTCGCTAAGCTTCAGGCCTCAAGGAGGGCCATTAGATTGTCAACTCCTGTACCATACTCAACCCAGGCTTACCCAGAAGCTGCCCTTGTCGTCAGCCTCCCCGCCTGCCGAACAGCTGGCCAGGACCGGGGAAATGCAAGACTACAGTGCCAGCCTTGCCTGCCCCAGCCACCTCCACCGCAATATCCCCAGAGGGAAACCATAGCCCCACCGTCACGTGCCCCTCCTGACTCCTTGCTTGACTCCTTCCTTAGGCAGGGCAGGAGGTGGTGGTAGGGTGTTGTTTCTCCTCCACCTGCTCAAGTGGAGGAGATCACCTCAGACAGTTGGGTACTTCAGCTAATCGAACATGGTCACTCTCTGGAGTTCCTGGAATGGCCTCCAGGCCACCTCCGTCTCAGTCCCATTACCCACCACCCATTATACCCTTATCTGGGAGGAAATACATACCTTTCTCCAAAGCGGACTACAGATCCGTATCCATTTCCCAACAGTGACAGGGATACTACTCCCACTTCTTCCTTGTCCTCAAGCGCACGAGAGACCTCAGGCCAACCTGGACTTCGCGACTAACTTATCCATTCAAATACAAGTTCAGAAGGTTACGCTGCAGGGCCTTCTTCTTCTGTTACATCGGAGGACTGGATCTGTTCCTGGACATGCAGGATGTCTATCTTCACATCAAGATATGCACCTCTCACTGATGCTTTCTACACTTTTACTTCAGGGACTCATTTTCAATTCGGGCTCTCCTTTTGGCATCCTCAACTCCCAAGGTTTTACCAAGTGCCTGGGAGTCGACTGACTACCCTCTGGTGCCTGGGGTACACGTTTTTCCCTACCAGGATGATTGGCTCTTGGTGATCCTGTCCAGGAAGTGTCTCCTGCTCACCCTGGAGCACACTCGCCACCTTTCCAGGACCTCATGGTAACCATCAATCTGGCCAAGTTATTCATCTCACCCTCCCAACGCCTTCAGTACATTGGGGCAGTCCTGGACATGGATCAGGACATGGTCTTCCCTCCCCAGGACAGGGCAGACCACTTGATGGAGCTAGCCAGACTGCTGTATTCCTCTCGTCATGTCCCAGATCGTCTGTTCTTATGCCTCCTGGGTCATATGGCAGCTGCCATAGTCACTGTCCCTCTAGCCAGGCTGCATATGAGAATCTGTCAGTGGACATTCAGGAAACAGTGGGACCAGCGTTCAAATGATCTCAACCAAATGGTCTTGGTCTCAGACCCCATAAAAGAGTCTTGTTATGGTGGCTGGAGTCCAGCAACCTCCTCTGGGAGGTGCCTTCCTCATTCCTCCCCTCAGCAAATCCTGACCATGGGCGCATCCAACTCAGATTGGGGGCTCATCTGGGGCCCACCAGACCAGGAGTGTGGTCCGCAGCTGAGGGGCATCTTTGCATAAATGTTCTGGCAATGCAGGCAGTCCTGAATGCCCTTCAGGCCTTCCAGACCCAGCTTTCCCGGGCCCACTGCTGATCCAGACAGACAATACCAGCGTGGTCCACTACCTCAAAAAGCAGGAGGGACTGACTTATACCTCTGTGTCAAGAGTCTGTGAGTCTGGTATTGGTCACTGGATCACAACCTTCGTCTTTCAGCTGTGTCTCGTCTCTGGCGCAAAAGCGTCTTAGGGACAGCAAGCTGGTCTCAGTCTCTGGCTCACGAGTGGGAGCTCTTGTCCTCCAGTGGCAAATCTGTTCGACCACTGGGGTTACCCAGAGTTGGACCTTTCGAGTCCCCACTCAATGCAAAACTGCCACTTTTTGCTCATACATTCCCGGCCTTGAGTTTTCTGGTGAGATGCATTGTCCTTCTCCTGGAAAGGGAGGTTTCTGTATGCCTTTCCTCCCTTCCCTCTTCTTTAGTGAGTTTTCATCAAGCTGCAAATGGAAGAGGCAACCATGATCCTCATTGCCCCATTTGGCCTCAGCAGATCTAATTCCTCTGCTTCAGCAGCTGGCAGTGGAGCCTCCAGTGCCCTGCCTGTCAGCACAGGTTGCTCTCCCAGGATCAGGGTACTCAAGTCCATCAAACCTCAGGTCCCTCCACCTTCATCGTGGCTCCTGAGGATGTAGCTATTTCTCACTTTGGGGTTTCTTCCAAGGTGAAAGAACTCTTGGTGGCTGTCAAGCCTTCCACCAGAGCTACTTACTCCATGAAGTGGAAGCACTTATGCCATTTGGGCAGCTCAAGATCATATGGATCCTTCACTTGTCCAGTTAATCAGATCCTGGAGTACTTGTTATCCCTTTCAGACTCCGGTATGAAGTACACTTCCATCAAGGTACATCTGTCTACCATCTCTGCATATCATGTACCTGTCAATGGAATGTCAGTGGCCCATACCTTCTTAAGAGGTATTGTGCGCTTAAAACCACCAATCCATAATCCCATCCTGGCTTGGGACTTAAATTTTATGCTGGAAAAACTCACCTGCCTTCTTTTGAACTGGTAGCAGAGTTGTGAGCTACACTTTCTGTTGTGGAAAGCATTATTTTTAGTTGCTATTACTTCTGCTTGAAGGATTTCTGAACTCAGGGCCTCATTTATAAGGAGCCTTATTTAGTTTTCACAAAACAGGGTGTCTTCACGTACTATCTCTCAGTTTCTCCCTAAGGTGGTATCTCCATCCATCTTCCTGTGTATTTTCCAGGTTGTGCCAATCCAGGGAAGCATTCGCCACACTTTGGATGTGCATAGAATTTTGCATTATTATACTCACAGGGCTAAAGAGGTTAGAAAGTCCTCTCAGAAACAGGGAGCTCCTATTTCTAAACAGTGTTTGTCCAAATGATTGGCCAACTGCATTCTGTTTTGCTACTGGAAGTATGGCAGGACATTCGGGAGTTGTTCATGTCCATTCCACCAAGGTATGGCTGCCTCAATAGCGTGCTTCCATAATATTTCAGCTGCAAGAGATCTGCGCTGCTGCCACTTGAGTTCAGTCCAAACTTTCACTCAAGCACCACAGTTTGGACATCACCCTCTAGGCGCAGGGAAAAAATTTTGACCTGGCTATGTTACTAGGACTTCTTTCATAGGTGTTTTCACCTCCACCCAGTCCACCAGTACTGTGAGGTTTGGTACTCATCTTGTGTGTGATGGTCTGCTGCAAGAGTTTACCTCAAGAAACGTGTAGTAGTTATGAGAACTTACCATAACAGCAGATCTTCGAGGGATCTCTTGCAGCAGGCCTTGCTTTTCCCTCCCTCCTTCTCCCTTGGCCTTTTATCCTGTTCTGCTTCTCCAAGAGGGTCTTCAGCTTTCCTTTCTGTGGTGTCCAGCACCTCAACCTTCAGCGCCACCGGGCGGGCCCGTAACTGTACTTTCTGAGGCAGTTGGGGGCTGGTGCCAGTGTATACCAGCAGGAGCGGGCAGTGATCCTCATGCAGGGCCTACTCAAATCAACAGCCCCTGCACAAAAGTTCTGGCTCTCACTGGGTCCTAGTGCCTCCATTTCAGGCCCATTAGTGGTACTCTGTGGAGAAGATATTCTAGAAGATGTACAGTTACAGTAAGTACTGTAAGATTTCTTTATACTGCGTACATGTATAATGGGGCAACGTTGATTTACACAAACTGATTTTAGGTTGTAATCATACCTAACTAGTAATTATACTGCCATTTTCAATACTATGACCAATCTTATAATATGCTATACTCAGTGCTTCTAAAGTCTGGGTTCAAATATGCCTTTTTATTTTTATGGACGATGCCTCATTTTCTAATTCTTACATTTTACTTCTCTTCCCCTCTAATGCTGCCTCCCCAACAGCTTCTGGCCTTCCACCCACTGGCCTATGGGATGATTGGACCTCTACCACGACCCCAGTAGCCCAATGGCTGGACTGAAATGGATGGACTCATGGGAGTTTTAGGGATTTCATTAGACTGTCCCTGGAAGCAAGCTGCGAGAGGAATGGCAGGTGTCAGCTCGACCCCTGAAATTGCGTGAAGCTGAGTCACCGGGTTTCCATGTCATGAGCTGGCCCTTTCTGCGAACGTTCTGCAGGACTGAATTACCTGACCTGTGAATGAAGTGCCTTCTCTTTCTCTCTGCCCTGCCTAGAGAGACAGGAGGAACTACTTGGATGTTCTGTGCTTTGTTTGAGTGTGTGTTTGTGTGAGGAGGAGGGTATTTGTTTTTTTACTGTAGTCAGATTGTTTACATTCAAAAGGTACTAATTGTGCAGTTTCAAGGCCCCTTCAGGGCTTGCTTGTAGTCACTCAACAAATTATGTGGACAAACGTAGTTAATTTCAGCTAAGACCACTCCTCCTTACAGTAACAGCAGATGACTGCAGTAGTATCATCCCCACCGCCATGTTATGCAGAGGCTGTCATATTTGGTCACTGCAGATCATCAGTATTCTTTTTTTATTCTTCTTTCACTATCCTCTTCCATCAGGCCTTCCACAGCCCTCTCCACCATCTCTGCACTTCCCTGTGGCTCTCCACCCCTCAGCAGTGCACCGTTTTGCCAGGACAAGTTGAGTAGCTTCCAGAGGCCATCAGTGATCACGGACATCTTAAAAGAGTATGCTCACTCCCTGTAATCCAGCCCTCTGCCACAGCTCACCTTTAATGTTGTAGCTCTGCTGCCCTCCCTGGCTCCGCTGTTGTGAGGATTCATGGCAATGGACCTGATGATAAGATTGCTGATTCTCGGACCGGGGTGGGGATGGTACACAAGATGAGCCAGTTGATCCTCTTCTTTCAAGTGTGTCGGGAAGAGCCAGCCTACGATCCGTATTCTTGGACAAAGCAGTAGTGCACCTGGGATTCTGTGGAAATATTCAAAAAGAACAGGCAGTATTTAGCCAGTAAACCAGGAGTTTGGCATGTTGTAGGTTACAGCAATAAGAAGAATCAGTATTTATATAGCAGTTTTCATGTACATATGTATAGTTTGACAGGGTGCACATTTATGTAGAATAATGACACCCCTCAGGAAGTGAGGCATGAGGTAAAGTGGAATGCCTTAGTCACCCAAGGAGCACCATTATCTTACAATAATAAAACACACTGGAGTGCTTTATTGCAATAATAAAATGGCTCTTCTGATTTTTACTTTTAAAACCGAGTGGTTCCAGAAGTTCAGTACTTTTGATCTGTGCGGAATAATGGATGGTCATGTGATCACAGTTGGTCAGTTACAGTTCTTGTTCTAACTACTGTACTTAGATTCAGTTCACTATCCACACTTAGGCAGTATGCTAAGTCACCGAAACAGTCTTGAAGCTTAACTCCTCCTACTGTCCAACCACATGGTCCACTGGCTCCACCCTGCTGTTTCCTCTAGGGAGTTGTTCTTTGTTAGATGCTGTGGCTTATGCAGCTTCAAAAGTTTTAGCTGCAATCTGCAGTGGCAGGGCAGCAGGGTATTGCTCTGCCTTATGGAAGACAGGGTAGTGCATTCTGAATCCCACATTCTTATCATGTGGGGACTGACTCATTCTGGAGGTGAGGCGCTCAGGTAATGGGGGTACAGGCAATCCAACATTCCCATATCCCATGCTGTCCAACCAAGGGACAGCATTAGTGTTAGCTGTGAAGGAGAACCCCAGGATGGAGGGTGCTGAACAAGGGAACACCAGGGTAAAACAGAAGGAAAAAACTGAAGCTACAGAAAAGTACTTAAATGACAGCCACATTCTTGGTATAGGGTGTGCATAATTTTAATATGAATATGATGGCTTCTCTGCCCTTCACTCCATTGCTGCTGTGATCAACTGTTTAGAAATTCTCTTAGCCACTTTAGAAATCTGTTAGTTATTGGCTACGGGCTAATGGCTTGCAGGAGCATATTGTATGAAATGATTCGACATGGGTGCCCATTGATGGCAGATACCTTTGCCCATGTCTGCACGGTTTCAGTAGCTGATAGTTCTCAAAGTGATTTTCATTTTTCTATGCAACTTTTTCTCCCAGTTAGTGCTGTCGCAGGATATACACTGTACGAAAATGTATTGTACCCTGGTCAGGCTTGTGATACCACCCAGTTCCCTGCAACATACCTCTCCTGCCCGCTGTCCCTCACAGATTTCCTCCATGGCAGGGGTTTTCAGGAAAGGCCATCACCCCATGCGACAGGATCTGCGTAGAGCAGGCAGTTTGTGGGCCTGGGATCGCCAGTTGTCATCCATATGGCATGTTTTTTCCCCTTATAGACCACCTCAATCCTCCCACAACTCCAACATAGCCTCTGTTGGCCTTGCATGCTTCAGCACACACTGGGCAGATGGCACCCCTCGCAGAGGAGCAGTTTTCCTCGTCCACCATGATTTGTCACTATGGTGCTAGGTGCTGGGCGCCTCCCTTTATGTGCTGTGCTTGGAAGCATGTCCCAGCCCTGCGTCACTTCCAGTCCTGGCTGCCTGGCTTGCTCCTGAGCCGGCTCAGCAGCAGTGAACTTCAGTCTGCTTCCAGTGGGCCATCAAGCAGCCATTACCAGCCCCGGATGCACAGTCTGCTTCGCTGGGCATCATCGCGCCCTCTCAAAGAGATGGTCCCGCTTTTCAGCACAAGAATTCATAGTTGATATAGGCAGAGCTCAGTTACACAAAATGTCTCCAAGATTTGCATTTCAGGACCTTCCATTTTTTGTTGCTTAAACTACTGTTCCCAAACCGAATCTTTTTCTTCTTTCCCTTTTCATATGTATGCAAAGGTGCATTGCATTCTGGGGTGAGGTGTGCTACTATTTCTGTTTCCTTCTTCTCTCTATAGTAGTTTTTTTTTTTTTTGTCATTTTAGCTTCTTTGGTTGGGTCTTAAAATAAATGCAGTTGTATCCATTTTAGGGGCTGTGGCTCTCTGGACTTTAAGATTTTTTTATTTATGTTGAGTTGGCCCGTGCTTTCTTGGATTCAGTTGCCCAACACAGTCATGTATTTCATAATGTGTTCTACCCCACTAAGGTTCTGGATTTTGATAGATGTGCCTTACCTTGGTATTCTGAGGTGTACCTATATCATACTGTATTTTGATGTTTACCAGAAAGTAACACTTCATATATTAAGATCTTCTGTATAGTAGACAAAAATAAATTAAAAAAAAATGATCTTTTCCTCTTTGCTGTCCTCTGTTCATATTGCTTTTACCTGCTATGAAGTTGTAAACTTCTGCTTATGACTTCATAATCATTGCCACGGTAATTATACCAGTGTCACAAGCACAGGATTTAGGCCCCAATCCATAAACCGGCCCTGAGTATGTATCCAGCACGGGCTCTGCACCAGCGGTTGCCAGCCCATTTGTTGGCATCCACGACCCCTAGTTCTCCACAGAATGCAGGAAGGAGCTTACAGGAGACTAAGTGAACAGAGACATCAGGAATCCAATCATATGCCAGGTCCGAGATAGAGGGATCCCTGCTCAAGGGATTGTGGGATATGGCAGTCCTCCAAGGAGTATCATATCCCATTCATAAAATGGAAAAAGAAAAAAATAATAAGTTAAGCCCCCTCCCCATGCTAGCTTGGAGGGCTGGGGGCAACACGTGGGGAGGGATCCAGTCTCCTGGAGGGCAGGATGGCCATATGATACTGCAACCCGTGGATGCGTGCAGAGGGCCTTTTTTTGGGGAAGATCGAGCCCTATTACTTCAGGAGATGTACAGCAGAAGAAGCAGGAGGCACTGATGAAGTCTAATGAGCAAAGAATGCAGTGTCCTGAAATTCCAGTTTTACAGAATTATATCAAATTTTTGTCCTGATGATGTAAACAGTACTTGTTTTTCAAAAGCTTATCACTTTAAAGCAGTAGTGCATGATAGGGTAGAAATTTTCACCTATACTTTTCTATTCTATTTTAGATTGTCCCTTATCTCTGACTTGTATACATTCTTTCCCCATTTGAGTTTAACATTTCTTTTACATCTGAAATAATAAAGCAGCGCTCCTTTTAATATGGCTTGGACCAGATTTTCATCAGTACTCTTAGCTGTTTTGTACACTGATTATCCCAGAAGGCCAGGGAGCAGTGTCTGCTGCATGCTAGTTCCTTTAGTCACAAGAGAGGGATCTTGAATGACGGGAGTTGAAAACAACAGAGAATACTGATGAAAACCTGGTCTAAGCCATATTAAAAGGGCGATCCTATATTATTTAAATGTGAAAAGTGCTTAAACAGACTAAAAGTGGGGAAGGAATGGTATCATAAAAGTCCATCTTGTAAATGAGCTTGTCTCAATGATGTTCCATACAGCAAAATAAAGATTTTGATTGATTGATTGATTGAGGAGCTAGAGCGATCTAAAATGGAATAAAAAGTATAGGTGATAATTTTCACCACTGTCATGCACTGCTGCTTTAACCAGCCACTGACACCTCAAAAACTAAAAAAACAATAATTTTAATTTTGAGTTTAGGTTTGATAAATCTTCTGTAATGTCTTCCTCATTTTTGCTAGATCTGTGTGAAAACAGGACCACTGTTGCTAAGATTCATCTGATTTGGCCTTGTCTGCACCTGGCATCACAGTCCTCTACTGGTGACGTCACAGTCATTTCCACAGCAACAGATTTTGATGTCACCAGCAGAGGACTGTGATATCTGGATTAAGCAGGTAGCCAGAGCAGATACCAGTCTTGGGCATAATGATCTGTGTTTTACTCTTTAGTATGCATACTGTAGTTATAACGAACAGGGGAGGGCGATATATGCATCATAAACCCAGCCTACAGTACTTTCCCCATGTTCTTTATCACTGTGGACATTGCACAAAACAGAATCTCTGTGACTTGGTCTTCATCTGCTTTGGCTGCTTGTCAGCAGTGGACAGCATAATCATCTCCCTGTGACATCAGAATCATGTCTACAAAAACAGTTGTGATGTCACAGGAGAGGACTATGTCTAGAGACCTGTGTTTTTCTTAAATAAAACATAACAAGAAATTCAAGATATAAAAGAAATAAAATTAAAACAAACACATGGAGAAAAATATTGCTTGTGTTTTTGGCAAAACTAAATCAATACTTGCAGCAGTTGTTGTTTAGGCTCTGTTGTTACCACAGAGGCGGTCTGCAGCGCATAGTGGAATTGGAATAGTCTGATTCACAAAACCTTTCAAGACATAGCATACGCTGCTTAATACCATGTAGCATACTAAGAATGTGATTTCTAGTGTGCATGAGGTCATTTTGAGGTATTTTATGAGTGTAAATGTGATAACAAGAAATAAACGACATTTTCAATGAATAAAATAACATGAAATTCCAGAAAAAAGAAAATTACAGAACAAGAAAAGAATTTCACAGGGGCTCTAACTATGTCCCTTTTGTACAAACAGCCAGAACAGATGGGAGGTCAGTGGTGAAGATCCTGGATCAGATTTCCAGAGAAGCGGCGTAGGACTTGCTTCAAGTCCTGCCTTTGAACCCTTTTGCTTTGCCATGCAACACCTTTGCCGCAGAGCTACGGCTGATTTTAGTAGGTTGGGTGCAGTTACAACGTTTTACCTGATTTACAGCAGTTTGCACCAAATATTTGGCACAAGCCACGTAAAAAGGATACCTGGGATTGCTGCAAGCTAGACCAGGAAAAGTTGGTCTAACTTGCAAGTAGCTAAGCATGGAATCTAAACTCCCAGGCTAACGCCCAAGCCCCTGCAGGTGCCATATGTTCAGCGACCCAGGGGTGCGCATTCACAGCTCTTTGAAAATCCAGTCCCTTGTTTCCAGAGACATCAGTGGTTTCCAGTAGGTTCTTTGGGTGTGAGAACAACAAAACTAAGCTGGGACCTTGGGGTTATCATCTCTGATGACCTCAAGGTAGGGAAACAGTGTGACAAGGCAGCAGGTAAAACAAATAGGATGCTGGGATGCATAGGCAGAGGCATCACCAGCAGGAAAGGAGGTCATAATTCCACTGTACAAGACACTAGTGAGGCCCCACCTGGAGTACAGTGTACAGTTCTGGAGACCTTATCTACGTAAGACATAGACAGGGTAGAGAAGGTTCAGAGGAGGGCAACACAGATGGTTCAGAGTTGCATCACAAGTCCTATGAGGACAGGCTGAAGGAACTGAATATGTACTCCCTTGAGGAGAGGAGGAGAGAGAGCGATATGATAGCGACATACAAGTACCTTACAGGGAGGAACAGGGTGCGGGAATACACTATTTTCCAGCCAAAAGATGCTCCAGGACTAGAGGACATGGGATGAAGTTGGGGAAGGGCAATTCAGAGGAAATGTGAGGAAGAATTTCTTCACAGAAAGGGTGGTGTACAAGTGGAACACCCTGCCAGAGGAAGTGATGGGGTCTGAAACAATCACAGGATTTAAGAATGCATGGGATTAGACATAAGGAATTCTGGAGGTCAGGGTAAGGGCAACAGACTTCTAGAAAACGTAAAGGAACTACAAGCTCAAATGGGCAGACTGGGTGGGGCTATAGGCCCTTATCTGCCGACAGCATCTTGTAGGCTTTTCTGACACCCAAAGGATGCAAGAGAAACGGCTCTTAGCTTGATTGCATCAGACGATTGTATTAACGTATGAATCCAACTTTAGTACAGCAGTAAGAGAGCTGCTGCTTTGGGAAAACTTTGAAAGCATAATATTTAGACACAGTTCAGCTGGTATTGCATGTATCTTCTATAGATTTATCCTCTCCATTATTTATTACTGAAGAAATTACCACAAAAACAAAACCTTTATCCTTTAGAGTTCCTCTGTCTCTGTAGCTTATTCCTGCTTGAAATTATAATGCCCTGTTGTTACATCACAATCTGTTGCCATAGGAATAACTGGGATGCCTAAAGCAGAGTATTATGTCATTAGGTTGGGAAGACGAATAGGAGATAATGAACCATCAAGAAACAGCTGTTTGCATGCATATCATAAATAAATGATGGGGCTAAGAAGTACATAGCTAATGAGAAATATAAGCTGCTTTTGTCCAGATACTATGATTTTGAAGTTCTTCTCGGCGTTGGTGGCTCTTTAAAATTACCTGTTTTTGATTAATTACTTTCAGTTCCTGAACACAGCATGCAAGCCGTTGCCAAGGCAACAGTACGAGTGCTAAGGACACTAGAACACTCTTCACCTTACGTGTCTCTTGTACGAGTAAATAAAACCTATGACTCAAAATGTGGAATTTATCTCATAGTGTAGAGGGAAGACCATAACTCACGAGTAGCAAGGCCAAGACTGAGTTGTGAAACTCCTGCCAAATCACAACTGGAGTTGTGTATTTTGAATCACATCATTGGGTATTACGGATTGCTAACTAAATATTAGGGGCCTTTAACTCCATTGAGGGGTTCAGGTGATGATAAACCTGGAAGCACAGCTTGAGTGGTTTTGAGGTCAAAAGCATCCCAAGATGGAGTTACTCAGGCGTGACATTTAGCTTTTATTTTTTGTAATATGTGGGCACTGAATTACTGCAAAACCTCATGGCTGTTTTTTTTTGTTTGTTTGTTTTTTAAATCTCTCCTCCCCCATCTTTCTCGCATCTACCCCAAGTAGTCCGCTTTGTAAGCAGAAAATTACAGATTGAAGAAGCACTTCTGACCAGTCAAGCACTCCCTTCCTGTGCATGAGATGCCATTATTCCTGTAAGCTCTGGAAAAGGGCACTTTTGAATGAGGTTATTTTAAGGTATTGATCGACCTAGATCAAAATACTGCTGCAGAGATCCCTTTTATGATTGTAAGAATGGTCTCACATTCTTAGGTTATCAGAACCACAAACCAAAAAGAATGTGCAACACAACCATAAATGGTCTCCATAGCAGTAATAATATACAAAATTAATTTCCTAGCCGGCCCAGCGTTGGATTTCTGTCTCGACACCAACGACCGGGTTCAGGAGCAGACTCGAGCTGCTGGAGGGCTGGCCGGAGTAGGCTTGAGCGTCCCACAACGGCTTGGCTTCTCCGGGGAGGTTGGGAATCAGCCTAGCGATGCCGACTCAGCGGAGGCCGGAGGCTCAGCATCATGTCGGGCTCCTCAGGTGCTCGCAGACTCGATGTAGTGGGCACGCCGACATCCACACAGAAAAAGCATGGAAAATGCCCTGCAGCCCCTGGAGCGTGCCCTCAATGTGCTGCCGCCCGCCTGACCAGCCTTCGATCGACAGAACCAGAAGTATCGGGTGCCTGGGGCCCCACCTCGCTCTCATCCGGAGGGTAAACTGCACTCCATGGGTGAAGAGGGCAGATCAAGGTAAGGCGGACAGCAGAGGAATGACTGTGGGTTCCTGAGGAAGTCTGAGCTGGGGATGTAGGGGAAGAGAAAATACAAAACAACAAAAAATTAATTCCCTATCCTGACACCCAGCGTAGCACTTCTCTCCCTTCCTAATTATTTTTTTTATTTTTGTCCTATAGCTGTTTGGCCCACAGTCCACCGCCTGCACCTCTCTCTCAGATACATCTCGGCAACCTCCCAGTCCCATTTGCCACTCCCTCCGTCATCACGGTTGGTGAGAATCCATGGGGCGGGACCCGAGAGTGCCGTGCTGCTGCTATAGCAGACCACGATGTATGCATTTATCCCTTTATTTGTACCTCCTGCCCCAGGAGCCTCCCAGTTCCCTATGACATCGACACAGCTGACTGTTGGCCTCACACTCTGCAGCACACTCTGAGCATGTGCCACCCTTGTGGAAGGAACAAGCTCCCCCACCCACAAGGGGCCACTACTGCGCCGGACATCTGGTGCCTCTTTCTCCAGGCTGGCTCACGCTGTGCTTGACAGCACTCCCCAGCCCAGGACTGCACTGACTCCAGCTCCCTAGGCTTGCTTCAAAACCTGGGCTGCCAGGCTCTGGAAAGAAATTGCGCTTGTTCTGGACCATTGGGTGGCTCTTCTTTATTGTATTGTTACAAAATAATCTCTTTGTACACCACAGCCACTTTCAGAAGTACTGTTTAATCTTCCCAGAATCAGTTTTCTCAATTGAGTCCCACTTATAGGTCTGAGCCAGAGACGATAGGACCCTGCAAGAGCAAATTGATTAAAATGGTAAAATAATAAAATGAGAAAGAGAAGATTTTGGCGACGAGGAACTCGTGGTAAACATTTACTCAAAACTGAGGGGACTTACTCCCACGGTGCACACTCAACGGTGGGAAGAACAGAACTGAGGTAGATGAAGGAGCCAGCAACAGCTATTTGTGGGGCTTGCCACCATATGAGGTCACACAGGCACAGTAGCCACTGCCAACCTCAGGGACAAAAGATTTGCTCCTGTGTGGGTCCTGTCACCTCAGGTTCAGACCTGTAAGTATTACCTCAATGTAGAAGATATTCTGGGAGATCACCAATTAGGGTTAAGTATGTAACTTCCATATACTGTCTGTAGCTACCTTTGAACGTTTCAACCCACAGTTTAAAGAGCACCAAGAGACAGCTGGCATTATGCAGTATTCCTAAAAGGATGTGGCCACAGGGGATAACACAGGTCTTTTTTCATCAGACAATGATCTTCTGAGAGGCATACAAGTGCTCAGCTGGTTTCTTGTAATGGGGATTTATTTTTAGTCTGCAAACAAAATAGCCTGTTTGGGAAAAGGGGGGCATATCCAACCTCTAGATAAATGTTTGTCTAAAGGTTAGATGGCGTGATCAAACAAATGGGTAATTTTATGTTAAATGTATATAGTTCCATGGAAGACGCTTCTGTAGTGGAAAAATCATTTATTTCCACTCCAGAAGCATAAAATGGGCATTTCTCTCTTCGGAGCATCATCAGATTCCAGAACGCCTGTCTGAATTCCTATATGATGAGTCCCTACTGCGACTTATTTGGAATGTTTCGTTCATTGAATGTGTTCATTTGGTTGTGCTTGGCAGCAGTCGACTGATCCATTGTGAAAGGGAAAAGGCCCAAAATCAAACTTTTAAAAGTTGTTTTAGTTCATAAAACACTAGGATTTGAGCACTGGGACCTACCTTGCTAGAGAGGGTCTGTCATTGTGTAACTTAGGTATATCATGGGCTGTCTAAAAACATCACAGTAGATCTCACAAATATCACAAACCAGGCAGAAGCTTTAAATAAAAATATAAATGCCTTCTTTTTATTCCAACTTCATTGTAGGCCACCAACCATCCCCAGTGTTTTGATGTATAATTGCAGCTTTCTGACTAGAAATATCACATTTATTTAATTTCAGTTTATTGTTTGTAGCTCCTGGCAGACGCCAGCCGTAGCCCCCCAACTCCCAAACACACTCCACTGCAGGAGTTCCAACCCCTTGAGTTTACACCATCGCGGGCGGAGCCTTCCCGGGTGGTAACGCCCAGGGTACCCCTGTGGCCACTCATGCACGGGGTCAGTGGCCGAGCCAGGAGGTCCTGAGGCATGGGGGATATTCTACATGGAGTTTGACCTCTAGAAAAGTCACTTGTTGCTCTGCTACTTGTGAGGTCAGTAGAGGTCAGAGTTTGAAGATAAAAATAATTGTGGTATATTTAGCCAGCTTATGGCACATCCTGATTTATCCGACCAAATGTATCACTGTGGTGTTACTGTTTCATAAATGAAAATCTGATTGGCTGAAGCCCAACATTGAGATACAGAGGATTTTAACTAATTGTGTTGTGTGTATGTCTGCATGCACGCACCTAGCTTCTGACCCATTTTTGATTTGTTGTTTTATCGCCAGCTTTAGCTTAGATTGAATCGTACTAAGTGGGCCATAACTCCAGTAAGCAGAACTAGCCTACATTTTCATGGTGATTTATATATATATATATATATTTATAGAGCTATATATAGATTTAGATATATGTATCCCATGATGCTTTGCATTTTGGGGGTATGTGTGATTTTCAGAACTGTCGGTTAATGCTCAAACCTCAAAGGCAAGTGACCATAGAAACATAGAAATTGTCGGCAGAAAAGGACCACTTGGCCCACCCAGTCTGCCTCTGCAGATCCTGCTTGGTCTCTGTCAACCCTGACCATTAACATCGACCCTGATTTTTAACCTGTGATGAAGCTGCAGATAGAAACGTGGTGATGTTTTACCATAGATTATGCAGCTGCTTCTGTGAGCCAATGAATGTTAAACCCATAGCAGCCCTTTAGACAGAATTCAGGGCCTGATATTCAAAACTGCAAAGTGGAGTGCAAAACTATGCACTGCACTTTGCGATAGCCCGATGCCTGAAGATGCTGTATTAAGTGGAATAGGACATGGGTGCTATTCGACTGACTATAGAGCCATGTCAGCCCAGCTGTAGCGCCCAAAATTGGGTGCCACAATGTTGCGCCCGTGCTAAATTTCCGATATTCATGCCCATTGGGCATCCAAGGCGCTTAAGGCCACTTGCATGCCCATTATGGGCTCACTTGCATGGGGAGCGTAAGCTGAATTGCATGTAGCTTCACCCTCACCAATTGCCCAGTCCTAGAGAGCTATCCTGGTGCTAGTGGTACCCCCAATCAGTTGTTGGCCTGTTTTGAATAGATTGCATCCCTGGTGCTAGTGGTACTACCCCCGCACTGATCGCCAGCCTGTTTTGAAATAGATTGCATCCCTGGTGCTAGTGGTACCACCCCACCCCAGCCGATCGCTCTGCCCATTTTGAAATAGATTGCATCCCTGGTGCTAGTGGTCCCCCCACGCTACCGATCGCAATCGTGATTTTGAAATAGATTGCATCCCTGGTGCTAGTGGTACCCGCCTCTGCCAATCGTTGGCAGTTTTGAACTAGAATGCATCCCTGGTGCTAGTGGAACACCCCACACACACTGATTGCTGGCCTGCTTTTGAAACAGACTGCATCCCTGGTGGTAGTGGTACCCACCCACCCCCAGCTGAACACCAGCCTGTTTTGAAATAGATTGCATCCCTGGTGCTAGTGGTCCCTCCCCTCTGGATGCCATGCCCAATATTACTGTCCAGTCTCCCGATGTCCAGTGGTCCCCTCACCTGATGCTGTGCCCAGTATGAATGTACAATTCCCTGGTGTCCAGTGATCCCACCCCCATCCTGATCCCCTGTATAACACAACACCTTTGACTGGTGTCTAGTGACCCCTCCCTATCCCTGATGATCCCCTGTAGAATGCAGTTAAACCAATCCCTGGTATCTAGTGGACTCCCTCCCTATCCCGATCCCTGTAGAATAAAGTTAAACCAATCCCTGGTATCTAGTGGACTCCCCTCCCTATCCCCGATCCCTGTAGAATAAAGTTAAACCAATCCCTGGTATCTAGTGGACTCCTCCCTATCCCGATCCCTGTAGAATGCAGTTAAACCAATCCCTGGTATCTAGTGGACTCCCTCCCTATCCCCGATCCCCTGTAGAATAAAGTTAAACTATTCTCTGGTGTCTCGGACCTCCTCCCTATCCTGATCTCCTGTAACATAATGTAAAGCCATTCCTGGTGTCTAAGGGACCCCCCCCCCGGCAGGTATTGCTCCAGCACCCCACTCCTCCATCCCGAGCCAGCAACCGCACAACTCTCGCCTCCACCATGGCAGTCCGTCGACTGAGCTGTCAGTGAGTGCGTGCTGTACAGTCAGCTGTAACAGTATCGCTCATTAGCAGTTCTGTTGGTGTCTGGCTGTGGTGGAGAGCAGAAGGCTGTGCTGGTCACCAGGTCAGGATGTGGGGGGGGAGCAGGGTGGTGGGGGCGCTACCTACCAGGCGGGAATAGTCCGCTGAACACCAGGGAATAACAACATTCTACAGGAGATCGGGGATAGGGAGGGCAGTCTACTAGGTACCAGGAATAGGGATAACAGTATTCTACTAGGGAGGGTCGAAAAGGGAGGATTGGCTAGACACCAGGGACATTGTCACGCTTATATCTGGCATGGCATCGGGTTGGGGAGGGGACCACTAGCACCAGGGGTTGTTTATTTCAAAACAGGCTGGCGATCGACAGAAGGGGGTATACTAACATACTAAGATGCCAGCAGAGTAGGCCCAAAGGTCTTATCAAGTCTGCTTGAAAATCAGCACCTGTGAGACGCATCATTTACTGCCCCCCAACCTCTTCCCCCCATTGAGGGTGCATCTCCAGGTCTGGCTTTACTCAGTTTAATCTTCCCTATACCTGTCCTAGTCCCTTTTGAAGCCCTCCACAATATTCAGTTCCACAGGCAGCGCATTCCAAGGCTCCACCACCCTCTCTGTGAAGTAGCTTCTCCTAGTCTCTGCCCTGAGCCTCCCACCTACCAGCCTCAAGTGATGCCCCTGGTGACCCCGGCCTCCCTCAGCTGGAAATCCTATCAAGGTGTGCCCTGTTTACCCCTTTAGATATTTAAAGACACCTCAATCATATCCTCCTGTCCCTCTCCTCCAGGGAGTACAAATTGAGCTCCTTGAGTCTCTCCTCATAGGTTCTTTCCCCAGCCCCTGTATCACCCTGTTCGCCCTCCTCTAGACCCTTTCAGGGTGTGTAATGTCCTTTATCAAGTGCGATCACCAAAACTGCACACAGTATTCAAGGTGCAGTCTAACCAGGCAGTTATACAGAGGGAGAATCACCTCCTGCTTCCTGGAAGTTATCCCTCTAGCAATGTACCCCAGCATCTTCTTTTGCTTTGGCCGCAGCCCTCCTGCACTGTTCAGAGTTATTCATTTTGGCATCCACCATCACGCCAAGGTCCTTCTCCCCATTCGAGACCTGCAGTTTCTCCTCCCAGAAAGTATTCTTTGGATGAGTTTCTGAGCCTCAAGTGGAGAACCCTGCACTTCTTAACATTAAAATTCAGTCTCCAGTTCGAGACCACCCCTCAAGGGTCCCCAAGTCCTCCTGAAGAGCTCTTCTGCCCTCCACTCCATGCACCACTCTCCCAGCTTTGAGACATCGGCAGAGAGGCTCATCTCACTCCTGATACCACTTCTGATGTCTGAGATGTGCTGCTAAACAGGAGCGACCCAGCACTGACCCTGTGGTACCCCACTGATGACCTCCTAGAGAGAGGAGACCACGCCGCCCTACCACCACCTCTGCAACCACCCAGTTAGCCAGTTTCCTATCCACTTAACCAACTTCTCCCCACCCCACTTCCCCCAGCTTATCCACCGGCCTGCCCTGGTCCAGTGCCTTTGTCACCCAATCAGAACTGCACAAGGTCAGTCTGTCATGATCTGCCATGCACAAAGCCATGTTGGTGATCATCCAAATGGCCTGCTGCCCCAGAAACTCATACAGCCTCTCCTCCACTAGCACCAAGGATGCAATCTTTTCAAACAGGCTGGCGATTGGCGATGGAAGGTTACCAGGGACCACATGGGGCAGGTGTGCTCCCCAGTGGCCAGCGGCTGGGTGACTGCATTACCTCTGGCAGCCGCCGGGAGTATTTTGTTCAGCGTTATTTGCGCCACACAGGGACCTTGCAAAATGCCCTTACACAGCGTAGATTCTCTGAATATTGACTGCACCAACATTCAGGTCTCCTTCCTTCATTTGCAGTGCACCCACCTCCAAAGTTTGCCCACGCTAACAGGGCTTTTTCATAGGACGCCTGCACAAAGTCTAGCTTTGCACAGGCTTAACTAGATTTGCAACTGGGCAGACATTTGAATTTATTTTTATTTTTTTAACCAGGAGAGACACACTAAGCTGAAAGCTTGTTTACAGGTGTGACCTGGGAGCACAAGGAAGTTAAGTGACTTGCTCAGGGTCACACAGTATGCAAGTGGGGCTGTGGATTCAAACCCAGGTCTCTAGGTTTGCAGCTCCGAGCCTTAAACCACTGCGCTATACTGTCTCCCAATATCTGGCCCCAGATTTGTAACATTTGGCACATAAAGGAAACTGGCCCGTGACTGTCTGTTCCTCTCTGCCATTTAGTTCCTTTAGCCCTGTGTGGAAAAGTTGGGGGTCCCATGTAGCGTGATTTGTGACTCAATAGGGCAGATGACCTATCTCGCATACAGAAGGTACTGTACAGAGGGTCTCGCATCCATCCACTGTACTGCCTGAAATGGAAAGATGGTCTTCCTGATAGCGTTTCGCTATCTATTTTTTCCTCTAAAAGATTATTTTCCGTGAAAACAGCATTATTTTTACTAGTGCAAATGCTCTTTTCTTATGTATTAAATTGAGAGAACATTTTGACTGCCTTGTTGAGGGAATGGCACTGGATGTATTGAGATCACTTGCACAAAGGCCCATTTTCCTTTGTTTGACAGGATTGTTCCAGAATGTGAGATGTCACCACAGGTGTGACATTAAGTACTTGTGTGTTCTGTATTACCTTCAGAATACGGTTATAGCTAAAGAGCATCACTGAAAGGAAAATTATAGTATTCAGTATAAATTATGTAGTAAATAAGAGAGTGAATTTTGCAAAGAATATTTTGTAATAAGAAATAGTTTCTTAATAAACAGGTCTTGAATTAAATCGCCTTTGTGTTTTATCTTTACTCCAGGTGAGTGTGCACGTGTGTGTTTGGTTGTGGTTCATTTGCGATGTTTTTCATTGCAGTTTGTGATGTTCAGACAGTTTGTGTGCATTTGTGTAGTGTTTGGGGTTTTAGGTGGGAGGTAACGGGACCAGCAGACCTCTGAAGAAAAATAGGCGGATCAGTATGAAACAACCAGAACTTTCAAGTCAGCATCCCCATAGATGAGGGAGCTCCTGATTTTGGCTGCTAAAATCAAGATTTCCACTGGCCCTGATTTATGTGTTCGGTCCTAGCGCTACCATCCTATACTCAATCAGATACACCAGAAATGGTTCATTCTTGGATTCTGATTATTTTGGGTAATTTGTATGATGCCATAAAACTGGGGGATGTAAAATGGGGGAGAAATCAGGACAATTCCCAGCAAATAGGGAGATTTAGGAGGGAAAGGGGTCGGACTTCTTTGAAGTCACATGTGCATCAAGCAACCTATCAGGTGGACACAACCCATGTGTAAGGAGTGTGGAGTGCCTCAGAGATTATCCCCCACAGTGGTAAACAAGAAAGACACACTGAGCTGAGGCTCATATCCAGGAGTGACACAGGGAGGGTACAGTAGGTAAAATACAGATAGCAAACGCATGTGCAGACAAAAGAAGTGCAGTTAGGTACAATATGGTGCAGGTAAACAGGACAAGAGTACAAGTTTATTACTGATGGTCAGGGGCCTCTTATAGCTGTAAGAGTGTCACCCTGCATTCTTAGAACGTGAGAACTGCAAACTGCAGGTGAGTAGTTCTGGTGCTTTCAGAACGTAAGAGGTGCCACACTTATAGCCATATGAAGCCCTCAGAGTTAATCAATAAACATTGTAGATCACTCAATTGTCAAGAATTATCCCCAGGGTTTGTAAAATCCTAATTTATGCTGATTCTGCCTTGATCTTCCTGGACATAAAATACCACTTATTTACACTAATGGGACTACGCCAGAGGTGCTAGGACCCAGCAGGAGCCAAAAGCCTCTGAGGCTGGGAGATCAGCAGGTTGTGGTTCTACCCCACACCAGGCACTTGGGTTAATATCCCAATACTGACACTGTAGTGCAGCATGAGAGGGGTGCTGCACTCCTGAGGTGCCGTCTTTCTGATGAGACGTTAAACTGAGGTCCCATCTGCCTGTTCCGTGGTAGTTCAGGTGGATGTTAAAGATCCCATGGCACTTCTCAAAAGAGCAGGGCAGTTTCCCGTGCCCTGGCCAAATTTCCCTCATTCACAAAAATACCACCAACAGCTTCATCTGGTTCAAGGTCAGTTGGCATTCTTCTGTATCCCCCTTCCGGGTAGTGCCTGAAAATAGGCATGATTTGTCTAGTGCACTTACCCGGTCAACAAAAACAAAATAAATAAAATAATAATAAATAAAATCTTCGGAGGGCTAGCACCTAAGTAGGCCCCAGGAAGTAGCACCACGAGCCTGGTTCGCACTATATAGGCTACTTCACGCCGACCTCCAACCATACTTTCAGTTCCTTTTTTCCTGCTGTCGAGTGCGCTTCAGTGACAATGTCACCGCCTGCCGGAGTCAGATCTTTACATTTATATGACAGCAGCTATAGTCGCTTAAGTATGTGATTAGATTTTATTTATTTTGTTAATTCAGTAAAAAAAAGTAAAAGTAAATTTTTGTCAAGAAAGAAGTCTTTATCCCTTCTTCAGCAGAGTCGACCATGAGCGGGGTAGATGACAGTAGGGAGACTTCCTTGTCAGTCTTCACCATTCATTATGTATAGCCTTGAGGAAAGGAGGGAGGGGACATGATAGAAACTTTCAAGTACCTCAAGGGAATCAACAAAGTCCAAGAGGTAGCATCTTTCAAAAAGAGGTGTGCAAGAACAAGGGGCACAATTTGAAGATAGAGGAGCGGCTCAGAGGTAATTTAAAGAAGTATTTTTTCACAGAGAGGGTTGTGGATGCATGGAATGGCCTTCCGGAGGAGGTCGTGGAGTCAAAACAGTGGTGGAATTCAAGCATGCATGGGAAAGTCATAAGGCAATTCTAGGGGTGGGGGTAGAAGAAGTAGGCTGCTGGTTAACTAGGATCTGCAGCTTATCCAGTAGGCAGGGAAATGGGCAGACTGGGTGGGCCAAGTGGTTCTTATCTGCCGTCAAATTCTGTGTATCTTCCTGGACTAAGTCTCCATCACTCATTCACACTAGTGGGGATAGCGCCGGGCGCTAGGATAGCGGGAGCCAAGAATTTTCTGAAGGCGGCGCAAGGTAGGACCACGCGTCGACACCACGAGACTGACTCGCGCCTGTATAGGCTATCTTGGCGCTCGACCCTCCAACCGCCTCAGTTCTTTTCTCCCGCCTCGCCGAGTGCGCTTGGATGTCGACGCCGCTTGCCTGCTGGAGTCAAAGTTTTCGCCTATCGACAGCAGCTTTTAGTGTTTAATTTAAAAGTTTTAATTTAACTATTTAGTAGTAATTTTTATTTCTGAATAAGATTATGAAGAAATTCTTTCCTGCCATCCACGAGTCGTCCTTAGGCGGTAGCGTGTGATGTAGGAAGACTTCATTTGAAAGTTGTTATGGCAGAGGGCTGTGCCGGTCTGCCACCCTTAATAACGAGGGGGCTCTGACTATGGACAGTCCTGTGCTCGGTGGGGAGGACAGTCCACGAAGCACGAATCTGGCGGTGCCGGGATCCGCCCCGCTTAGCCTCAAGCTCTTCTTCTTCGTTTGGGGAAGAAGAATCGGTGCCCTCGAGGTTGCCCATCGGTATGTCTGCACAGGATTGTTCATTGGTAGGGGCGATAGGCCTGAATCGATTTGTGGGTTCCCCTTGGCCCCGCCCTAACGGCTGCATTCTCGACTCGGACTCCATCTCTGTCCTCATTTGAGTTCCGGTGAGCAGTTTCACCTCTGTGCCCCTCCTGTGGAGCAGGGGTTTGACTCCTTTTTTCCTGGTTGTGTTCCTGGTTTCTGGGCCTCCAGACGCCGAGCCGTTGGACGGAGCTGAGTCAATTGGATCTGAATGAGCCGGTGCCCTCTTGGTGCCTTAAGCCATCTTGTCAGCCTCGTGCTTACCCCCTCTTCCTTTTCCATGCAGGGCGGCACGGCACCACCTTTCTTCTTTTCCATTGGCTTTCCACGGTGTTTTTCCTGGCGTTGAGCCCAACACCTTGGTGGCGCCGCAGGTCTCTGGTGCGTGCCCCTGGTTTGGCATGGGTGCCATAGGCGGCACCGCTGGTGTTTGCGCCATGGCTCAGTGCGGTGCTTGGCACCATACTGGGTGCTGCAGTCGGTGCAGTGCTCGGTGCCGTGCTCTGCCTGCAGTCAGCGCCGTCGCTTGCTTGGCGCGTGCTCGGCTCCATGGCTCGGCGCCGTGCTCAGTGCATGGTCAGCACCGTGGTCTGTGCTGCAGTTGGCGCCGTGGCTCGGTGCCGAGGTCGGCTCTGTGGCTCACGCTGTGCTCGGCACCGTGCTTGGCACCGTGGGTGCTTCTTTGTCAGTGCCGCTAGCGGTGCTGTGGGTGTCTCACGGTGCCACTGATGCCCGGGCACCCGTGGAGTGGGAACTAGTCAGGTGCGTTTCCCTTGATGCGCCTTGGGTGATACCTGGCACCCGTGGGTGCCGCCGAGCACCTGCTGGTGGCATGGGTGCCATGGTACCATGGGTGCCATGGGCGGTCGAGAGTGCCTGCGTGCCATTGCTGCCGTTGGTACCAGGATACCTGCAGGTTCTGCCGTGGGTGCCCTCTGGTGTCTCTCAGGTTGGCATGGTTACTGCTTGGTGCCTTCCTGTGCCAGGAGTGATGCTAGTGCCGCGGGGTGCCAGTTGGTGCTGTCTGACAGAACTAGGGAAAGATCTGTGTTTGCAGACCTCTCTTCCGCAGGACTTGTGTTGGGATGTTTCCATGGAATTAATTCCTATTCTGCGGATTATTTCCCACATTTTAGTGGGTGGCGGTCTGCATCGGATCTCCTCATCCAGCGATTTTCCGCTGATGGGACTCTTCTGTTCTGTTTCTGTCAGCGGAATCTCTCATTCTGCTCAGCACCTTCTCGCCCCCTACGTGGTGCCAAGCTCCTCGACACCCTTCCTGGTGGTGGAGTCTCTCGTGGCTCTAACCGAGACCTCTTTTGGGGTCCTTCTGTGGTAGAAAGGCATCTGGATGAGTCTTTCCCTGTCCTTTTGGTCAGTGATACAGCGGATGACTCATTTTATATACTGAACGCCCTCTCTATCATCAGAGTCTGTGATGCAAGCTCTTTTAGTAGTTCCTCATTTATGGGGTCCACCATAGTGTTCAGACTGGATCTGTGGACTATATACCTCTGCGTCTAGACTTTTCAGTGGTCAAGACAATTACACTCTTTGGAACATTTTAATTCTATGGTCGGAGCTGCACAGACTGTCCGCTCCTTTGATAGGGTATACAGCCCGTTTTGATGCTGCCCTCTGGTGGCTGCTTCGCCACAGGTAGTTAACATCTGTCTAGCTATTATTAGTCCAGTCAGGGGTTCAGTTATGGATCCTCAGGCTCCTCCTGCTCCTCAGAGGATGACATCCTTGTCATTTCTGTATCAGGCAATACTTGCCAAATAGCAGCCAGCAACCTTGTCAGGCTCAGACTAAGGATATTTAAAAAAAAAAAAAAAAGGGGGCAGAATTATCACAGCACAGGGCCTAGTTGGAATTTCCTGATACCAAGCTTGGATCTGATCAGGTTCCGCCTCAACCCTGAGGCAGTCGTCTCTAAACCTCAGTAAACAGTACCTGTTTTCTTCTACCCCTAGGGCAGTCCGATCCAGCGGTGGTATAGCTCACCTCTTTTCTCCAGAGAATGTCTCTTATTCTGAGATATTTCCAAAACCTAGGCATCTAGCCAGTCTGTTAGTCCCCATTTTGTTCTTTATTCAGGCTTTCTTCTCCTGATCAGAGCCTTGCAGCAACAAGTGACTCTTCAGCAAGTCGGAACTTAGATTCTACTTCCATGTTTGCTCCAGCTTAACAGATACATGCTTCTTTCTTGACCATTGGTCAAGTAGGTTCTTTCTAAGGTAGCCATGAAATATTCACATACAGTCATACTACCCTGAACCTGTACACTTTACCTCCAGCTCTTGAGGTTCCTGAGGTCCTTTACATTAGATTAGTGCATATCTTTGACACATTAATTTTGGTCCTACATCAAATTGTGAGGCCAGGTTCTTGCACTCTCCTAGAATAGTTGCGGCTGCCTGGCAGACTTTCATTTTGCCCATTGTAGTTGTCGGCAAGGTGACGAGTTACAACTCGGCGTTTATCTTGTAGGCACTATGTTATAGATGCTCTTACAAGACAGCTCTTTTATTAACAGGACAGTGCTTGGCTGTCCTTTCCGAATGAACCCTAACTACCACCCTACTCAGGGTTGTTGATTTTAACGGTACTCTCCCACTAGTGTGAATGAGTGATGGAGACTTAGTCCAGGAAGATACGGAAATTATGCTTACCGTAATTATTGATCTTCTTGGACAGTCTCCATCACTCATTCACACGCCACCCACCATCCCCTGGGTCTACCTGCTTTTTCTTTCCTGGTCTTCATGGCCTATTGGTTCGGACTGTGAAAACGTTGTTCTTGACCTTTCTATAAAGGCCATCTGGGCCCTCTCAGGCCCAGACACTCAGAATGAGTTATTCTCATTAGTTATGCTGCACCTCCTTGGTTGAAAAGGTGCTGAGGTGGTTGGAGGAGTCGCCGAGATAGCTATACTGAGGGGCGAGTCAGTCTCAGGTGCAGTGTGCGTGGTCCTACCGGCGCCGCCCTTCAGAAAATTTTGCTCCTTGCTATCCTAGCGCCCGGCGCTATCCTCACTAGTGTGAATGAGTGATGGAGACTGTCCAAGAAGATCAATGATTACGGTAAGTCGTAATTTCCATTTCTATATTACTGCTGGGAAGCCGTACCTGCCATGAGAGCTTTTTTTTGGTTATGAGGTCATTGCCACCACATGGCTGACTGCTCATTAGACACGCGAGGTAGGCCGTTAGGCCGTGGACTCCTCCTCCTCTATCCCAGTTCTGTTTCTCTTGGCGTGAGTTTCCAAGTGAATCAAGTACACTATTAGGCCTTCGCCTATCGACGCCACCTTTACACCTCCTCAATCCCAGTTCAGAGTTTCAGCGCCATTGAAGACCGCTCTGATTTCTTTGCCGATGGTGCCAGGTTCTTTTGTGTAATTTGTTTTTTCTTATCATGTCTGTCGTTGTGCGTGAAAAGAGATCTGAAGCAGGCCATGCCCCCCATACGTTGGTGCCCTGTGGCTGACATTTCTCCGTTTCAAACCGGCATGATGTTTGTCTGCATTGCCTGGGCCCCAACCATGATATGGATAACTGCAACACCTGTTTCTCCATGGACCGCTGCATTCTAGAGATCTGTGCCTTTAAAGTCTGCAAGGCACCGGCGACTTTCGGAGGACGACGTCGTCAAGAGATGCCATGGCAAGATCTCTCAACCCTTCCTCTGGGTACCTCTCCTGGGTCTATACGGCCCAGTGAGGAGGGAACCTCCTTGATTCTAGCCTTGCCGTCGGAAGTTCCTTCCACAGTGCCGGAGGAGCAGCCCAGTCCCTTGGGGCTGAGTTGCAGCACCGCCATGACAGTCACCCCCATGGAGGTACAGTCTCCCTGGTGTTGTGGCCTACAGTTGCTGGGCACGGCCTTTGCACCACCCCTTCGGTGCTGCTTTAGATCCTGGCACCATTTGCAGCCCAGCAATCAAGGTGGTGCTGTGAGCAGTACTGTGTCCCGTGACAGCTGCCGTTGCTAAGAGAGCTCCCATGGTCACTAGTCTGGCAGTTTATGTAGTTTCTTCTTCCTCGGAGGAGGATGACCCACTGACCGATCTGGATTGGCAGCCCGACTCTCGGAGTTAGGAGCCCTCTTGGACATGGCACCAGGCAGCCTAGTGTTCACCTTCAGGCTCCCTGGAGCCTGGGTCCCTGCCAATGCTGGCATAGGGGCCTGCTGAGTGGATATCAGTCATTAGGGGTCTGGTATGGTGGTCTCTCTGCTACAAGGGCTGCGGCAGCTGCCATTCCTGGTGCTGCTGTGGCTCCAGGGGTGAGGCAGGGATCACCTCTTCTGCAGCCTCCCTTGGGAGTCTGTGGAATTGGGGAGCCCTGGGTGCTGGGTACGAGGAGGAGAGCAACCTCAGAGTCCAAGGGGTTGAGAGGATGGGGTGAGGTGGAGACCCTCTTCCACACTCTGGGAGTGAGGAGGAGTCAAAGTGCTGAACACCGCTCCTCCTCTGTGTCTTCGGAGTGCCTTCGGTGGGTGGCAGTGAGGTTGCCCCTTCTGGATCCATGCAACCTCAGTCACTCCACAGGAGAGATTCTTCCCCAGGGTTCCGCCAGGATTTGTTTCCACATTTGCAGCATTCACTGACTGGATCGACCCTGAGTCTCCCAGTGGCGGGAGCTGCAGCCGGGTCTTGGAGCCCTAGCAGAGGCCAGACACAGTCTGTGAGGTGTCCTTGTCCCATTCCTCTGCAGACACCTCCTCTTCTTCCAATCCATGTCGGAGCATTTCAGAACTCTGACGGCCTTCCCTAGATGCATTAGAGCCATGGGCAAGTAGGTTTTCGCCTGTCTCCTCCAGCCATGGGAGGACTCTGAACTCCGAGTTCCACGTCTTCCTTGACTTCCTCCATGGAGGAAGAGGATCAATCAGTCCACCTTTCTTCCGATGCTGATTTCACTGAATATCAGCATTTCCTCAGGGTTGGTACAAGAACTCCATATCCATGTGGTAAAATGCAATAACCGAGGGAGATGCGCCTTCCTGAGCGAGTTTAGTGCTCACCACCGTGGTTCCTTCTGGCCCATTCCTTTCCAGGAAGCTTCGATCTGCACCTGGCAGTACCCAGCCACCTCATTCCCAGCCTCAGCGGACTGCAGGAGACGGTATTGCACTCCCCAGGAGTCTCTTGGTTCTTTCCCTCACCCACCTTCGGATTGATGGCCTTAGACACTCATTCCGGGCTTCAACACCTGGCGCACAACCAACCACCGGATACGGATTCTGTAGAATTCAGCTGATGGGGCAGAAGAGTTTTCTCTTCAGCTCATGTGCTGCTTTGCATTAACTCATATCAAGTGCACCACACTGTCTACAACAGGCACCTGTGGTTGATGCTGGCACAGGTTCTAGCATCTCTGCCTGATTCAGAGGAATCTAGGCAAGCCACTGCCTTCAAACAACATGAAGTCTTGCTGTATTCTGACAATAGCAGTGAGTCCCAACCTTCGAACTGCCCCAGGGATGAAAGAGTTAACTTTCCATGCCAGGCATGGAACACTGAGCTCGAGCTCAGTTGAGACTCTGTCTGTTGCTGTTTAAACTCAAACCGTCAGATTCTTTACTCCGCCTCACTGAACAGTCGCTCCGAGATTTCTCCTTCTGCTCGGTTCAATTTGCCGGTTAAAGTACGCTTTTCTCGGTTTTTCGACCAATTTAAACCGTAACCTATCGGTTCAGTCTCTGTCTGTGGTATTTATGAGTACTAGATAGGTTTATATTATTTTCTATTCTGTGTGGAACTTATGGCGGTTCATCGGTTCGGTTTGAACCGATCAAGTTATTAAAATCTCTATTTGTACTTCTAGTAGTGTGGTTACGGTTCTTATCGGTTCTAAATTTTATTACATTTTTTCCACGACCCGTAACACGGTCAGGAACCAATAAGAGGTCTTGCCTGGCATGGATTGCCATTAAAAGGGTAAGTTTGGTTAGGACTGGCACAATGTCTGAGAAACCCAAAAGAAAAACCAGGCCCACTGGGTTTCAGCACTGCAGTGTGTGTGGGAGGTCTTTGCTAAGGCTGACCCCACACCACCTGTGTTTATTGTCTGGGTTTGACTACCTCAATGCAGACTGCCAGGTTTGTAAAAATGTTCCTGCCGCTACCCTAGAAAAGAGAGTTGGTAGGCTCAGGGAAAGGAGGCCAAAAGTCCACTGAACCGGATGGTCAGCCCGGTTCGGTTCATACCGAACTAGAAGGAGTGCCCTCTGACCAGGGCAAGACTTTTCGGCAAAGGAGAGCCGATTCTGAGGAGTCGGTTCCGGCTAAGAGAACAGAAAGGAAAAATCAGCTGGTGTGGATCCAAAACTTTCTTCCTCCAACCGCTGAAGAAATAGCCAAAGCGATAAAATTGTACGTCGCTTTTCGGTTCAGACCAAACTGGCACCATCAGGGAGGCGCTCAGTTAGGCCGGTTCCACGGTTCAAGATTATGATTTAGAGGAATATTATGAACCGAAGAGGAGCATGAGGAAAGCGAATGTGGTTTTGAAAGTCTGGATGTGTCCATTGACCCGGACATCTCCCCAGACAGACCTTCAGAGTGTCCTCCTAGGCTTTCTGAGTCCTCCTCCCATTTCATGGTTTATAAAAAGTAGCTGAAACCCTCCAGCTTCCTATGGAAGAAGCTGTGACGACCAGGAGGAGCCTGACTATGTGGAAATGATGGATATCCCAGAGTCTAGAGACTGTCTATTCCCTTACACAAATCTTTTGGGAAACAGACATTTAAGATTTTAAAGACTCCTAATACTATACCTCCTGTGGATAAAAGAATGGACAAGAGGTATACATTGTCAGGCTCAGATATGGAGTTCCTTACACAACAATGCAGCCATGTTGAGTAGTGCAGGCTGCAGCCTGTGATAAGAGCAAATATTCCCTTGGCTCCACACCCCCAGACAAGGACTCCAGGAGGATTGATGCCATGGCAAAGAAACAGTACATGGCAGCATCCTTGGGACTCAGACAGGCCAACTATATGGCCTATACTGCTAAGTATCACAAATCCAGATGGGACACTGTCATGGCTTTAGCAAAACAGGTCCCTGGCCAGCTGCCAAGGAGCTGGAGCAGGTGGCTGCTGATGGTATTGAGGCATCCAAGGTGCAGTTCCATGCTGCAGTGGACTCCAATGATGTGTCATCTAGAGTCATGGCTACATCTGTGGCACTGTAGAATGGTTTGGCTCAGATGTACTAGCCTGTCACAGGATACCCAGACTGAGGCCATGGATTTTCCTGTTGTGGGTAATTCTCTGTTTGGGAGAGAATTACATGAAGAAAATGGATGAATATAGGACCACCTATAGGAGTGCACAGGCCAAGGAAAGGCAGGCCACTCCTCAGAGGCAGCACCCCAGGGGCAGGGGCAGGCCTTTTCATAGGCCTTTCTACCAAGCCCAGGCCTCCTCTTCTGCCTATGCTCAGAGGGGGGTTCTTTAGGGAGAGAGGCAGAAGGTGTACAAGCAGACCTGCTTCCACCCCTCAGCCAAAACCCCCTGCCAAACAGGCACCTGATGGGTTTGCCAGGGACGATTCTCCACTACCTGTAGGGGCAGGCTGGCTTACTTTGTCCAGGACTGGGAGTCTCTAACATCAGACAAGTGGGTCCTGGAAGTAGTAAGCCAGGGACTGGTTCTCAGCTTCAAAAATTTCCAAAGCTCAGAACCAGATCCTTTCCATCTACTGAATCCCTCAGGGCACTTGCCCTAGAGGCAGAGGTCTCTTCCTTCTGGCTCTCAGAGCTGTGGAAAGGGTTCCACCCCTACATCAGGGCAAAGTTGTACTCCAGGTACTTCCTTACCCCAAAAAGACAGGAGAATGGCGGCCCATCCTGGATCTCAGATACTTAAGCACCTTTTAAAACCAAAATTCAAAATGGTGACTCTGGGAATTATTCTACCCTCTCTAAGGCCAGGGGACTGGCTAGTGTCCCTGGACCTCAAGGATGCCTACTTCCATATTCTCATCAGAGCTCCCATGAAAGTACCTCAGGTTCAGGCTGCCCTCAGGTCATTACCAGTTCAGAGCAATGCCCTCGGTCTAACCTCTGCTCCAAGGGTGTTCACAAAATGCCTGGCAGTAGTAGTTGCTTCTGTAAGAAGGCAAGATTGCCATCTTCCCATACCTGGACGACTGGCTCATAGTAGGCCAGTCCCCAGACCAAGTCAAGTTACACCTACAGATAACTCAGCAACTGCTCACCTCTTTGGGTTTCCTTCTGAATCTTTCAAAGTCAGTTCTAGAGCCTGTTCGGCTCCTCACCTTCATAGGTGCAGAGCTGGATACAGAAAGAGACAGAGCTTTCCTTCCCTGGACAGGGCAAGGATCCTTATCACACTGGCCTCCTCATTCACCCTGCAGGTGTCTCGACCAGCAAGGCATTTTCTGCAGCTCCTGGGGCACATGGCTGCTTCCACAGCAGTGGTGCAGGGAGCAAGATTTCAGATGAGGGACATTCAGTTCCATTTGAGAGCCTTTTGGTCTCAGAAGAAGCCCCTCTGACCAAATTGATCCCAGTGACTCGAACCTGATCCAGGCCTTACAGTGATGGCAGGATCAGAACAATCTAAGACAGGGTTCCCTTTGTCCTCAGTCCCACTCTTTAATCCTTACTACAGATGCCTCCCTCTTGGGGTGGGGGCTCACTTGGGTGACCTGACTACCCAGGGGTTGTGGTCCCCTCAGGAATCTCTGCTTCACATCAATCTGTTGGAACTCGGGCAGTATTTCTAGCACTTCAAGCTTTTCCAAATCTGTTCAGAACAAAGTTATTCAGGTCAGAACAGACAATACCACCACAATGTGGTACATCAACAAGCAAGGAGGCACTCGGTCTACGGACGTGTGCTAGAAACATAGAAGTTGTGGTCTCTGGCTTATTCCTGAACACCTCCCTCACAGCAGTACACCTCCCAGGCAAGGACAATGTCCTGGCAGATGCTCTCAACAGGATATCTCAGGGCCATCATGAATGGTCACTGGATCCCCTGGTCTTGGAGGTGATTTTCTCCAAATGGGGCACCCACAGATAGATCTTTGCAGCCCAGACAATCACCAACTTCCCTTTTTGCTACAGGCCCCAGTGTTGGGCCCAGTCCCCTGGATGCCTTAGTTCTCAGTTGGGAAGGGAAGTTCCTGTATGCTTTTCTCTCCTTCCCTCTCCTGTTCAAAGTGCTAGTCAAAATCAGGTCTCAACCCTGCAAGGTGATCCTGATTGCTCCAGACTGATCCTCTCCTATTGTCCTTAGCAGTCCATCTTCCTCTGTCTCTTGCCAGGAATTACAACCTGTTAACCTGTGCTCAGGGAGGGTTTGGTACCCAAATCTCAAATCTCAATCTCAAGGCCTGGCTCTTGAAGAGTTGGAGTTTGCTGATTTACACCTCTCCCAAGGTGTAATGGATATCCTGAAGGCTTCTAGGAAACCTTCCACCAGGACTACTTATAATTCCAAGTGGAAAAGATTTTCCATATGGTGCTCTGGAAGGCTTATTTCCCCAGAGTCTGCTAATCTGCCCACAGTCCTTGATTATATGGTCCATTTGAATAGCTTGGGCCTTAGACCAGCTACACTAAAGGTGCATCTGGCAGCTGTTTCTGCTTTCATTTCATGGGTAAGCCCTCTTCTCTTTCAGCTGCCCTGTATTCTCTAAGTTTTTCAAGGGATTGCTTCATACCAACCCCTCCATTCAGGGACCCTGCCCCTGCTTGGGACCTTAACGTTTGCATTGCTCAGCTTATGCAACCCACTTTGAGCCTTTGTCTTCAGCAGAGCTTAAGTACTTGACTTGGAAAACTGTGTTCCTGGTAGCCATCACTTCTGCCAGGCAGCATAAGTGAGTTACAAGCCCTGTCAGTGGAGCCTGATTTTATCTCCTTCCATAGAGATAAGGTGGTCCTCGGGACTAACAGGAAGTTTTGCCTAAGGTGGTTTCAGATTTCCACCTTAACCAATCCATGTCTCTTCCTGTGTACTTCACTGACCATTCCTCCTCTGGTGAGGAGGCTGCACAGTTAAATGTGAAAAGAGCCCTTAGCTACTACATAGAACGTACCAAGGGTCACAGGTTTGACTCCTCCAACTGTTCCTCACTTATGGTGAGGTTGGTAAAGGAAACCTGCCACTAAAAGATCCATTGCCAGGTGGATTGTTTCTTGTATTCAATTTTGTTATGAAAAACTGGGTAAGGTTCCACCCTCAGGCCTGAGGGCTTACTCTACCATAGGTACAGCTGCTTCTCTGGCTGCTGCCAGGGATATTCCTGTTCTAGAGATATGTCAAGCAGCTACCTGGAAACAGTTCACACTTTTACCAGCATTACTCCCTGGATATCCAGGCTAGGAGTGATGCTCGGTTTGGCTTTAGCTGTGTGAGAGCCTATTTCCTAAGTAGGTTCTGTCTCTCCTCCATGGAGGTACTGCTTGGTAGTCTGCTATTGTCAGAATACAGCAAGACTTCATGTTGTTTGAAGAAAAATTACTCACCTTAGTAATGTTGTTTCTTCTAATGGAGTCTTGCTGTATTTTGACCTCCCCCCTACCTTCCCTCTCAGAACCTGTTTTTGGGATGTGGGTGGGCAGTGGCAGTGTTGGCACTCAGGAGGTGCCCCACCTTGTTGTTTTCACCCTTTTTCTTTGGGTGAGTGGGTGTTGTGTTTTTTCATTTTTGGGTCTCCTGACTTGAGTCTTTGTTTTGGGACCAAAAATCTGTTTTTATATTTAGTAGCCAGTTGGCTAGTGTAGGTTTACACCTTCCACACAGGACCTTAGTGAGTTTAGCTCGTAAAGATCTGACGTTTGAGTTTAAACAGCAACAGACAGAGTCTCAACTGAGCTCGAGCTCAGCGTTCCATGCCTGGCATGGAAAGTTAACTCTTTCATCTCAGGGCAGTTCGAAGGTTGGACTCACTGCTATTGTCAGAATACAGCAAGACTCCATTAGAAGAAACATTACTAAGGTGAGTAATTTTTTTTCTGCAAGGTCTGGTGGAGCTTGCAAGGCACCAGGTAAGGGCATCTTATGATGCCAGTGAGGTAGCCTCCAGACTGGCAGGGACAGTGATCTGCATCAGGCGGCGGCATGGCTTTGTCTGTCCAGATTGTCACCCGTTGCCTGGCATAATGTGATCTCTCTCTACCTTCGGGGGCCTTCTCTTTTCTTGCAGGGTGAGGAGAATCTTACTGGAGTGCCTCCCATCCCCAGCCACGGGGGACACCTCCTCGCCCTGACCAGCCTTGGGCCTCGCGGTCTACTGAGGCTCTAGGGTCTCCGATCCTGCACTTCCCCGGGAGGCTGGGGATCTGTTCCTCAGGGCTGTGCCAGGTCCCTCGGGGGCTTGGCACTCATCCAGCAGTAATGAATGGTGAAGATTGACAAGGGAAGATATGAAAATTGTGTACCTACCATAATTCTTGATCTTCTCTTGTATCTTCACCATTCATGCTTATTCCCTCCACCATCCCTCATGGGCCGCAGTTCTTGGGCGTCACCTCCATCCTACTCACCTTCCCCCCTCTAGAGGCCAGTTGGGTACCTGGGACTCTCTGTTCCTTCTATGAAAGTCCCAGGCGTTCAACCTGGAGGACAGTGAGTAGGGTCTTCGCCCTAGCCTCTGAGGGAACTCCCTCAGATTCTCTGCACAATACAATAGGGTGTCCCCGGCTTTGGGGCTTGAATAATCCTCTGGCTTATGTCACCCTCTGACTGTCATTTTCTTCAGTGCAGTCCTAAGGGAATCCATGGGAATTTCCTCCTCTCCTTTTCTTATGGCACGGATGTCCCATGGTTCTCTTCTCCTGAAGTAGGGACTATCCCAGCGCTTCCATGGGAAAACTTCTACCAGATTTCTTTCCCTACACCTAAGTCGGACTCACTCTTTTGAACTAGACTGTCCCTCCAAGGGATAGTCTGTGAGACTAGCGTAAGAATTTCTTAACGATAAATAGGGTGTGAGGAAGGGTCTGTCTTTGCAAGTCTGACAATACCATTAATCCCATTCAGACCTTGATTTGATGACCTCTTAACTGGCAGGGTCCTTGCTCCTTGTCTCAATCCCACAAGGATTTTGAAACTCTTAGCCGATGGTCTTCCAATTTGTTGTGGAAGACACCTCTGTCCTTCCCCTTTATACCTTACCCCATCTTTTCTTTCTTCCTTCTATCTTTTGCCTTCTCCTTTCCCCAAGACAGCCAGGATTGAAGCCCTATGGCCACTTAGGGTAGGGTTCTTCTCCTGTCCTCTAATCGACTTATACCTTTTTCAGTTTATATCCTTTCCTTTTTCTATCCTTTGGCTCTCTTTCTTCCCTTCTTTCTCTGGAACCTGATTTCTGGCCTCTCGCCCAACAGAACTGGGATAGAGGAGGAGTCTCTGACACCTAATGGCCAACCTGCATCCTCCACGCTGGCGTCAGCCACATGGGCGGTGCCATCGGTGCCGACTCTTCCCTCAAAAAAAAAGCTCCCATGGGAGTGCGTGCCTCCAGTTTACACCCCATCAGTAATGAATGGTGAAGATACAAGAGAAGAAAAGAATTATGGTAGGTACGTAATTTTAATTTTTCAGCAGGGCTGGGTCTGGTCCACCGCTTTCTATGGGGATCTGACTATGGGCAGTCCGTGCTCGGGAGAAAAGGCGGTCCTCCCAAAAGCACAAAAAGCGGTCCCATTCTCGATCATCGTCGAGCACTCCACCCTTTCGACCTCGGGATTCTTCTTCAACCTCCGGCCGAAAAGAAATGGTACCTCTCGAGATCACCCTCTGGTATGTCTGTGTGTCGATCATCAATGGCAAGGGCAGGGGTTCAACTCCGACTCCTCCAGGGTCTCCTCGGCCTCTGTTCTTGGTGAATGGCATCCTCGACTCGGGTCCCTCCTCACCCCCCTTGGGGAGTCCTCTGAGTGAGCAGTTTCACCATTGGGCTGCTCTTATTGAGCAGTGGGTTTGGCGGTTGTCCCGCCTGCCTGACCAGTGAGTCTGTCGCGCGGGGCCTTGAGCCCTCTGGTTTCGAGCCTGCGGGCAGGGCGGTTGGGACTTCCTAGTCGTGGCAGCGCCTTTTCTGGTGCAGTTGACACCACACTGTGCTGCTTTTCCTCCTCATATGGTTGTGGCGCAGGGGCCAGCACAGGTGCCATTCTCTCCTGCTGAATTTCTCAGATCTTCCTCCCACGGTGGGGTGTTAGGGGTCTCTGGTCCTGCAGTGGCAGGTGCAGTGCCAGTCCTCTAGTGCCCGGCGCGCGTCCCGCGCCACCAGTGTTTTCAGCACCACACTCTATGCGGCACGGAGGCATCTTCGGTGCCGCATGGGGCATTGGGGTTCTTGACTCTGATTCGTGGAGCTCCTCCTCCTCATTTTCCTCCTTTCCTATATACTGTGTCCCTCTGGGGCTAGTAGGAGATGATATTGAGCCTGATTCTGATCTTCGATTGGGAGATGACTTTGACGACAATTCCTCTCTGGGGTGGCAAATAAATCTTATAACCCCAGTAATACTGGTATTCATAACTCTTGCAGTATCCCTTTAGACAGAGCTGCCCAAGAAATGGAACATGTGCAAATGATGGAATCTTTTGCATGAGCCACTTTTCAAATGCTGCCTTCTACTAACTGCCTTGGTTCTAAACCCTTCAGATTTCTCTCTGCCTGTCAAGACTAGGCTCGGAGATCCTCTCCTCATCATCTTGTACTGACGTGAGAAACCTATAAAATATATATAAGTATTCTTTACATTTCATTTGCTGCCTTTTACTTTTTGTAATTTTCCGTAAACCCGTAATTTTAGTGTTTAAATCGTAGTTATCAGTTTCTTCCGATTCGGTATAACCGGGGTAAACCGAGGTTTGTTTTACAGTTATCGAATTTTCTGACTAAAACTCCGTTAGTTATGTTCAATTTTATTAAATTTAGCTTATTTTAAGAACCGCTAATACCAGTTCTTGGACCGATAGCCTCGGTTCATTTTACCTTGGTTCCTGGTTCCTGATCGGTTCTGGAACCGACCGCAAATGCTAAAGAAACTTTAAATTAAAACATTTTTAGCGGTTGCAACTTTTATCAGTTTTGCATTGAAAATGTCAGAAAAACCAAGAAGAAAACTGGTGATTGTGTTTCAAATCATGTATTGAGTGTGGTGAAATTTTGCTAAAGGCAAACATTCTTTTTGTTTTGCCTGTCTGGGCATGAACATTTAAAAGCAGGGTGAAATCTGCTACTGTTGAAAATGCCTGGATAAGGCCAAAGAGAAACTATCACCACCCAAGGTTCCTCAAGCTCTGAGAAGCTGACACTCTAAATTACTGTGGGTGAAACCACAACAATTACTGTAACTACTACCCCTGAGATGGGTATACAAGCAGTTCCTAAGAGGCTTGCTGAACTGGCTGACTCCGGTTCCCTCAAAGAAATCAAAGAAAACTAAGCACACAGAACCCCTGCTGGACAGCATTTGGGGACTTCTGTGCCTGCTATAATGCCTGCCAACTCCTGCAGAAATTGCACAGACCTTTAAGATCATTCAGGCTTACACAGGCTATCTGTCTCTGAGCAGCAGACCCCATGCAAAGCAGTCTGTCTCCTCTGCTGTCTTTCTGTTATTTAAGAGGAAGAATATGGTGATTATGATGACATGGAGGAAGGGAAACCTATTGAACCTGAGGTTTTCCCTGAACAGAAGTGGGGCTCTTCCCACAGAGCATCTGAGGATTATCCCTCACACTTCACATTTGTGAGAAAAGATTGGGCTGACACCCACTAAAAGGCTTCTCCTACCTGTGAATATATTTAAGAAAGATACTTTAAAGATTTTACAAACACCAAGCTCTGTTCCCCTCTTAATAAGAGGCTGGATAACAAATATCAGCTGGACAGGGAGGTAACTGAATTTTATTCTCCAACCCAGTCCACCAAGGAGTGGTACAAGTGACAGCCTGTGACAAGGCAAAGATACCCCTGGCATCCTATCCTCCTAACAAGGAGTCCAGGAAAACTGACAGCATGGCAAAAAGGGATATTTATCAGCCTCCTTGGCCATCAGGCAGGCACACATTCAAGCCTGTGCTGCCCAATACCAAAAGTCACTATGACAGTCAAGGTCCATACTCCCTGTCAGGTGAACTAGCTGAAACAGCTAAATTTGGTTTAGGTGCAACCAAATACCAGTTCAAATGGTTGCTGACTCTAATGACACTGCTGCCAGATGGATGGCAAATACAGTGGTTCAGAGGAGGTTTGTTGGCTGCTAGTCACAAACCTCATTCAGGATACCAAACCAAGGCTATGGATTTTCCAGTCGAGGGTAATTCCCTCTTTGGAGAAAAGATAAAGGCTTGCATGAAAAGGTGGATGAATACAAAACCACCTACAGTAGCAATTCTGCAAAAGAAAGGGCTTCCCTTCCACTAAAACACATGGAATGGGAGGCAGAGGCAGATCATTTCACAGCAAGCCTTTCTACCAGACCATGGCTGCACCTCCGTATCAGCAGTACCCATAGCAGTGGTACTTCAGGGACTGACATGCCTTCCCAGGCCGCCTCCCACTACCTGTGTGAGGCAGGCTTACTCACTTTCCAGTCTTAGAAAAATCACCAGACAAGTGGTCCTGGATGTAGTGAGTCAGGAATATCTGAGTCCAAATTCCTTCCAGCATTAAAACAAAAGTTTTCAAACCATCTACAAATGTAGAGAGAAAACTCCTGGAAAAGGAGGTTCAAAACCTGTTACTGTCAAAGGCAGTGGAGGCTGTCCTAGTACAGCAAAGGTACCACAAAGAAAATGGGAGTGGCGGCCTGTCTTAGACTTCAGGGTACTAAACAGGCACTTAAAGCCAAAGTTCAAAATGATAACTTTGTCACTGATTCTGCCAACACTCCAAAAGAGGAATGGTTGGCATCACTGCATTTAAAGGATGCTTATTTCACATCCCCATATGGGAGTCTCACAGAAAGTACCTCAGGTTCAGACTCCCATCAGGTCGCTACCATTTTCAACCTTCAGCTCCAAGAGTGTACACAAAGTGCATGGCAGTGGTTGTAGCACACCTTCGAAGACAAAGGTGTCACAGTTTTCCCATACCTAGATGACCTGCTGGTGGTTGTAAATCAGCCTAGCAAGTGAGGGAGCATCTGCAACTCACCCTGGAGCTCCTGGAGTCTCTAGGGTTCCTGATAAATCTAAAAGCCTGTCCTTCAGCCTGCTCAGGCACTACAGTTCATAGAAGCAGAGCTAAATACCCTGCAAGGCAGGGCAAGAATATGGCACTAATAGCGGGCTCATTCAGCCTGAACAAACCAAAACTGCATGACAGATCTTACTTTGAGAGGGCTCTTGCAGTAGGTATTTACATATAGGAATGACCCAGCAGGCGCCAGGTCCCCACGGAAAAATTTCTAGCTAGCAGTCTCCGGGCGGAGGACCGCCCACATCAGGTGACTGACGCCATGCGATGTCAGTATAAAGGGGTGGTCCCCACGCCTGCCTTCCAGTGCTTTCCGGCTGTCAACTTGTGAAAGTTCCTCGCGGTAGAGTTCATCACTCGTCAGTCTTTAGGTCGGTTAGTTTTCGAACTTTTGACTGATTTTTTCATCTTTCACTCACATATATCGTATATGTTGTCCCCGACGCCTTCCAAATCGCATAAAAATAAGTGCGACTGGTGGTTCCCAGCTGCCGCGAGGATGGACACTCCTGTGCCTCTTCTGCCTCAGGCCCGACCATCCTGTGGAGAAGTGCCAGCACTGCCAGAAATTCATTTCAGCCACCCGAACGAGGCAGCAGTCCCTGGAGGCCCATATTCTGAAGAAAAGATGGCTTCCATGGAGAAGGAGTTGAAAAAGTTGAGGCAGGCTTCCACTTCCCCGAAGGACACAAAAGAAGAAGGAGAAGCACCGGGAGTCGACCTCTGCAGCCCCTCCATGACTCCAGCTAAAGGTAAAAGTCTCCTCAGGGGACCGCTCCTTGATGACCGTCTTGGCAGTGTCCAAGAAGGTGTCACCCTTCCCATCAGGCGCGCTCAGGCCCCTTGGGTACCTCTGGGGTAAAGGAGGCCTCTGCTCCTGGGAAGGCCGCTGTCACGCAGCCCTCTAGGTCGCGGGTCCTCTAAGTTGGACACCGGTGCCACGATGTCCGCCCAGGCAAGTCCGTGGCCGCTGGCTCCATCGGGAGGGTGCACAGTCATCGCTTGCCTGAAAAGGTCAGATCTCCAGCGCTGCCTTCATCGGGTAAGGGTTCCGATAAGTCAGATGCCAGCTCCTCCGATGTCCTCCGGATCCAGCTGATAAGCCGGATGTCGGCCCCTCTGATGACCGTCCAGCTAAAGAGCTGCATCGGACCCTTTGACCACTCTAACGTCCCATGCTCATCGCAGTGCTTGCCATTGTCCTCTGAGGCTCCTGCGTTTCCTCTGCTGGACCCGGGATTCCAACCCTCCATCTCCGGTTGTTACAGAGGAGCTGTATACGCTGCCGTCAGGGCTCCCTCCTACTGGGCCAGAGCCCCCGCGCCGGACCCTCAGATGCCCGGCTTACCCGATGCCAGCTGATGTCCCACTTCCTGATGACGCTCTCACGCCGGGGCCCGGGACGCTCTTGGGCCACCCTTACCTGTCCCACCTGCTGGGCCTTGCCAGGTCCCTTTGCCCCATCAGAGCCCCTGGCACCTGGGTATCCGACACTGCTAAATCTGGTGCCACCTTACCGGCGCCACAGTACCTGGCGCCTTGATACCTGGCGCCCGGTTTCCGCGTCGGGTTATGGATACTCACTATATGGATATCAACAGTATCCGTTCCCCCTCCTCCTCCGCCCGCCCATCACATCTGCGGCAGACTTGAAGGAGACTATGGCTGCCTGGTGGGCTGAGGCCAAGGCTTAGCACCATGGAGGTAGAGAGTCATCTTCGGCGCCTGACCCTGCACAGGATCCCTACGCGGAGACTCCCTCCACCCTTACCCAATACAGAGGTGAACCCTCAGGTGCCGGGGCGGGGTGGACACACTTCCCAGTGGGCTTCCAGAGGACCGTTCCTCCCTAGCATTGGAAGGAGTCTTCCTCTCCTCGTTGGAGACCTCTGACTCATACTGGGATGCTCTAATCCGGATGACAAGCCCTGTGCTTCAGAAAGACCCAGGCCAGGACCCCTCCGAAGTCTCCGGAGGATCCTTCTTTTCTGGAGTTACTGAGAAAGATCCAGGAAGTTCATCAGTAGCAATCTCTGGAGCCAGATCCACAGCGTAAAAGTTCGCTGCCCACTAGATCTGCCGAGACCGCTCTTACATTGATTCCACCCTGGATAGAGCCTCACACAGATCTTGTTTCCAATATTTGGAAACAACCATCCCGTATAGCCCCTTCCGAGGAAGGCAGATCGGCTATATCAGGCTCCTGAGGAGTAGATTCTTTGAATATATAACCCAAGGTGGACTCGGTCGCGTGATTAGCGCCCGCCACGCCGCTCCGCTAACCCCAAACATCTCAGTTCGCCTCCGCCTCGGCCAAGGAGTCTCAGCTTCTGGACCAGTATGGGAAGAAGGTTTATGCATCTGTTACCCTGGGTATTAGGGCCTTGAATTATGTAGCTCATATGGGGACTACCAGAAGACCATCCTGGAGTCAGGTGGAATCTAAACTGGACTCCCTTCCTGAGTCTCAGATGAAACAGGAAGTGGCTGACCTTGTCTGCTCTGCTCGTTTGGCCAGTCGGCACATGCTTCATCCCACTTACGATGCAGTGGATGCAGCTAGATGGAGTTCGGCTTTTGCCATAGGTCTTGATCATGCCTGGCTCGGGTGTCAGGTTTGGTCCCAGAAGTGTAATCTGCTATTCACGATGCAACCTTCAGGGGTTTGGTGCTGTTCAGCGGTGATGTCAAGTACATCATAACCCATCTGCAGGAGAAGGCACTGCAGAGTAGAAGGTAGCTAACAGGAAAAGAAAGCATTTGCATGTTACAGAAGGTGGTTGGTCCAGGGCTTAGTGTGAAGAACTTGGTAACCTCATGAAGGTACCTGAGATTGCTGTGGTATACAATCTGTTTTGTCCAGTGCTCATTTAAACCTATACAGTATATTGTAGTTTGTGTACTTTGCAGGTGCACAGTCCAGTCAGAGGATATGCATTTATTACTGTTGAGTACCTAGTGGCCAGTGGGGCACCGGACCCAAGGTAGCATGGATTCACAGCGGGAAGGTCATGTCAGACGAATCTCATAGATTTCTTTGGCTGGGTGACCAAAGTAGTAGACCAGGAAGGGCTGTGGACATGGCCTACCTAGACTTTAGCAAGGCATTTGACACAGTTCACACAAAAGATTAATAAACAAATTAGCCAGCCTGAGAGTGGGTCCCAGGGTGGTAGCCGGAGTAAAAACTGGCTGAACAACAGGACACAGAGGGTAATGGTAAACAGAGTCCACTCCGAAGAAGGGGGTTACTAGCGAGGTACTGCAGGGTTCAGTACTGGGGCCGGTCCTTTTAATGTCTTTATAAGTGACATTGCAGAGGGACTGGAAGGAAAAGTATGCCTCTTTGCAGACAACACAAAGCTCTGCAACAGGGTTGATGCACAAAGGGGTGGAAAGGATGAGAAGGGACTTGGCAAGGTTGGAGGAATGGTCAAGTATGGCAGCTTGGATTCCAGTGCAGAGAAGTCGAAGTAATGTGCCTGGGAAACAGAAACTCAGGGAAAGAGTACACATGGGGGGCATTAACAACAACAAAATGGAAAGGGACCGGGGGTAGTCATATCAGATGACCCAAAGGTAAGCAAGCAATGTGAGAAGGCAGTAAGGATGGCTGGGGGATACTGGGATGTATAGGAGAGGCATCACCATTAGAAAACAGGAAGTTGTTATCCTGCTGTATAGACAGTTGGTGAGACCCCATCTGGAGTACTGCGTGCAGTTCTGGAGACCCCATCTCTGCTAGGATATAGACAGGATGGAGGCAGTCAGAGGAGGGCAACTGAAATGGTGCAGTGTCTGCAACAGAAGCCATACAAAGAGATACTAAAGGAGCTTAATATGTATACCCTTGAGGAAGGGGTGGGGGTGTATAGTCTTTCAAGTACCTCAAGGAATCAGCAAAGTCCAAGAGGGTAGCAGCTTTCAGAAAAAGATGTGCAAGAACAAGGGGACACAATTTGAAGTTAGAGAGCGGCTCAGGGGCAATGTGAGGAAGCATTTTTCACAGAGAGGTGGTGGATGTAATGGCCTTCCTCAAGAGGTCGTAGGGTCAAAACAGTGGGGGCATTCAAGAATGCATTGTACAGACATAAGGCAGTTCTGGTGGGGAGTAGGCTGTTGGTTAACTAGGATCTGCAGTTTTCCAATAGGTAGGAAATGGACAGACTGGGTGGGCCATGCGATTCTTAACTGTCAAAGTCTATGTTTCTATGTTAAGTCCATGGACTTATTGTACAGATCCCCTCAGGGACAGCGACGTCCTACACCACAGGGCAAGCAGGCCAACAAGCATCGAGGCCCCTGCAACAACCAAGACTCCCTCCCAAAAGCTGCGGAGTCTCGCAGCTGCGCTGCCCCAGACCTCCTGACTCCTCGCCTCCTCCCACGGCCTCTGGGCACACCAGAGGAACCAGTAAGAGGAGGTTCTCCTTCCATCTACCGGGTTGGGAGAGGATAACATCAGATGCTTGGGTACCCCTGCTGATTGCAGCAGGACAAGAATTTCTTCAGAAACCACCCTGAAGACCACCCCCCAAGTCATCTTACTCCCGGAACATCTTCTTCTGGTCCTGGAAGAAATCTCATCCTTTCTCTCAAGGCGGCGATAGAACCAGTTCGCAACTACCTTTGGGGACAGGTTACTATTCCCATTTCTTTCTAGCTCCAAAGAAAATGGGAGCGTGAGGCCTGTTTTGGACCTCAGTTCCCTGAACATGTTCGTGGGTACAAACACTTCAGAATGCTCTCCCTGCAGAGCCTTCTACCTCTTCTTCAGCTGGTGACAGTGGCTGTGCGCTTGGATATGCAGGCTGCTTACCTGCACATCCCCATTCGCCCTTCCCACCGCAAATTCCTTCGGTTTTGTTTTCAGGGGACCACTACCAATTCAAGGCCTTCCCATCTGGTCTTTCCTCGGCCCCAGTATTTACCAAATGCCTGTCTGTGGGCGACCACCTGCATACCCAGGGGGTGCAGGTATTCCCGCCTGGACGATTGGCTCATGGCGGCCCCATCCAGGAGGAACTTCACACTCCCTTTCCCTTACCCTGCAGGTTTCCACCAGCCTGGGTATTACCATAAACCAGGCAAAGTCCTATTTGGTTCCTTGCCAAAGGCTCCAGTTTATAGAGGCGATCCTAGACATGACCATCGGCAAAGCCTTTTGCCTCCGGACAGTGTGGACACCCTTCAGACTCAGGCACATCTTCTGTCCAGTCGCAGAAGTCGGAACCAGGTCAGTCCTTAGCCTCCTCGGGCTAATGGCGGTGCCATTCTGACAGTCCCCAGCTCGGCTCCATATGAGACTTTCTCAATGGGCGATTCAGTCACAGTGGGACCAAGCGCTGGATGACCTAGACCAGGAGGTTCTAATTTCCAATCCCATGATCAGGGACTTGCAGTGGTGGATGGTACAAGAGAACCTTTTCCAGGGAGTTCAATCAATATCAAACCCCCTCCCAGACGTTAACAGATGCCTCAGGAGAGGGCTGGGAGCCCACCTCGGGTCTCATAAGACTCAGAGCAGCTGGTCCAGGTTCGAACAAAGTCTGCATATAGATGTGCTCTAACTCAGAGCAGTCCTTTCGCCCTCTAGGCGCTGCACTCCTCCGTACTTCCCAGTCATCTACTCATACAGACAGACAACGTGTGTGTCTGGTACATCAACAAGCAGGGAGGAACACGCTCCTACCCTCTATGCAGGGAAGCTATGAGAGTGTGGAGCTGGGTCACCCAGCACAACCTTAATCTGATGGCCATTCATGTTCCGGGAGTGGAAAACACACTGGCAGACCAACTAAGTCGGTCCTCAGCCAGGGCCCATGAATGGGAACTGGATCAAGAGGTAGTAGACAACGTCTTCCTGCTTTAGGGAACCCCTCAGGTAGACCTGTTCGCGTCTTCTCAAAATACAAAACTTCCCGCCTTCTGCTCCTCGCTCCAGGCGAGATTATTTTGGCAAGATACTCTGTCTCTCGATTGGAGGACAGATTTGTCTATGCCTTCCTCCTATTCCCTTAATTCCGAGGGTCCTGAACAAGCTCAGATCAGAGGGGTATGAATGATTCTCATCGCTCCATTCTGGCCCAGGCAAGTTTGGTTCTGTTTTCTGCAACAGTTTTCAGAGGAACCTCCACTTCCTCTTCCTCTGTCGTAACATTTGCTGACCCAGGATCAGGGACCCTGGTCCATCAGGTCTTAAATCCCTTCATTTGCATCGTGGCTCCTGCAGGCGTAGGTATGGCCCACTTTGGGGTTTCTCTGCTCGTCACAGACATTCTGGTGGAGGCCAGAAAGCCTTCCATCAGATCCACCTACACCATGAAGTGGAAACGATTCTCTATTTGGGCCACGCCAAAGGACTTCAAGACTTTTTCTTGCCCAGCCAGTACAGTCCTGGACTACATGCATCACCTCTTTGACCTGGGTCTCAGCCATTCCTCTTTAAAGGTCCACATGGTAGTGATTTCAGCCTACCATGTCCTCTTCGAGACAGAACTTTCGCTCAGTTGGAAGTCTCTAAGACTTTCCTCAGAGAGGTCCTCCATTTGAGACCCCCATCCACATTTCTGCTCTCCTTGGGACCTGAATTTTGTTCTCGAGAAGCTTATTCTGCCTCTTTCGAGCCAGCAGCCTCAGAAGACAAAGTTCCTTTCTTGGAATATTCTCTCCTAGTGGCCATTACTTCGCTCGGCGCATTTCCCAGCTTCAGGCCTTAATGTGCAAATCCTGTATTTGATTTTTCACAAGGAACATGTGGCTCTGCGCACCAACCCTAAGTTTCTCCCTAAGGTGGTGGCTGAATGTATGCTGAATCAATCCATTGAGCTACCTGCTTTCTTTATGCAACACTCAGTCAAGGGAGTACCTCTTGCATACTTTGGATGTTCATAGAATACTGAGATACTACACCACTGGGACTAAGGATCTCAGGAAATCTGATCAGCTTTTTGTCTCTTTTGCTCACAAAAGAGAGGCAATACCGTTTCCAAGCAGTGCCTATCTAAATGGTTGGCTCATTGTAGCACTTTTTGTTATGACAAGTGCAACAAGACCCTGCGGGTCAGGTCAGAGGTCACTCCACCAGAGGAGTAGCTGTCTCTACGGCTTGTTTCAAAGAATGTGTCAGCGGCAGACATCTGTGCAGCCGCAACTTTGACTTCTGTCCATACCTTATGAAACACTATAGTTTGGATATTGCCTCTCGCCATGGAGCAGGCTTCGGGTTGGCTGTACTTCAAGGTCTTCTTTCATAAGACCTGCTCAGCCAGAGGTTCCATTATTTGGATTGTTTTCCTCCTCCCCAGTGCTTTTCCTTGTTTCAGACTGCTTGGGATTCAGTCCTATAGTAAATACCTACTGCAAGAGCCCTCTCGAAGTAAGATAGTACAGTTACCTAAGAACTTACCTTAACAGTAGATCTTTGAGAGAGGCTCTTGCAGTAGGTATGCCTTCCTGCCTTCTACCCCTTAGCTTTCTCAGCTCCTTTTCCAGGAAAGGAAATATCTGCTTCTCTCTCGTCTTGTCTTTTTGGCTTTTGCGGGAAAGAACTGGAAGGCGGGCATGGGGACCGCCCTTTATTCTGACGTCGCATGACATCGGTCACCTGATGGGGCGGTTCCCCGCCAGAGACTGCTAGCTAGAAATTTTCTCCGTGGGGTCCTGACAGTTGCTGGGTCAGTCCAAATGTAATACCTACTGCAAGAGCCTCTCTCAAGATCTACTGTTACTGTAAGTTCTTACATAACTGCACTTTTCTTTAGCTACTGACCACATGACACCTGCCACTGGCACAGTCCTGGAATCCAGGTTACAGATGAGGACATTCAATTTCACCTCAGGGCATACTGGTGTCAGAGAAAGGACCCTCTTTCAAAACTAATTCTAGTAACAAAAATCATTGTTACAGGCCCTTCAATGGTGGAAAGAGAAACCAACCTAAGGGAAGGGGTTCCTTTTCAACAAGAGCCCCCATCAGTTCTGAAACAGATGCATCTGTACTAGGTGGTGCACCCATCTGGGGTTCTCACCACCCAAGGCAGATGGTCAAGTGCAGAGTCACTCCTGCACATAAACCTGCTGGAGCTAAGAGCAGTGTTACTGTCACTAAAGGCTTTCACACAGTTGGTACAGGAAAGGTGGTACAGGTCAGAACAGACAATACTCCCACAATGTACTGAGCAGGGAGGAACAAGGTCAAACCCCTGCACAGAAGTCATGAAAATATGTAGTATGGCATGCTGCATGGGGTTTCCCCTACAGCTATTCATCTGCCAGGCAAGGCAATACCTTGGCAGATACCCTGACTCAGATCAACCAGGTGCATCATGAATGGGCTTTGAACAGTCAGGTGGTGCAAGTGATCTTCAGGAGGTGGGGCACCCAGAGGTAGACTTGTTCGCTTCCCACCAGAACCACCACCTGCCACTGTACTATGGCAGACAACCAGATCCGGGAACAATCCCCTGGATGCTCTGTCGCTGAGTTGGCCAGGGAAGCACCTGTATGCATTTCTTCCTTCCCTCTGGTGTACAGAGCATTTCTCAAGCTCAGGTCCCAGTCAGCATCAATGATCTTGATAGTACCAGACTGGGCCAGGCAGCCATGGTATCTCTGCTACTCTCCATGTTTCCAGTACACCTTCCTCTGAGGCACAATCTGCTAACCTCCAACCAGGGGCGTCCTGTACCCAAACCTCAGGTCACTCAGGCTCAAGGCATGGCTCTTGAGGGCCTGCAGTATGCAGACTTGCACCTTTCTGAAAGGGTCTTTGACATTTTAAGGGGTTACAGGAAGCCTCCACTAAGAAAACCTATGCTTCAAAGGAACAGGTTTTCTATCTGGTGTTCAACCAAGGGAACTGGTACCAGCACATGCTGAGGTAGGCTTGCAGTCCAGCACCCTCAAGGTCCACCTAGCTGCAGCACCTGCTTACATATCAGCTGGACCAAATGTTTCAATGACTACAGATCCTAGAGCTGTGCTGGACTATCTTACCTATTTGCATTCACTGAGCTTGCAGTCCAGTACCTTTAAGGTCCACCTGGCCACAGCATCTGCTTATATTTCAGTTGGACAAAATGTTTCACTGGCCTCAGACTCTTATCTTCAAAAGATTTTTAAAGTCCTGGCTCTATTTGCACCCCCTCACAAGGAACCGGTGCACATGGGACCTAAATGTGTGTATAGTTAGGTTCATTTATTTATTTATTTCAAGTTTGAAACAACTTTTGAGCAAGATGCTCTTTTTCAAAGGTTCCATGTCAGAGAGAGCAGATGTACATACATAGGGAAATGGTTTACAAGACACATAAAGCAAAGGCAACATACAAAGTTCATTGATAACAGGAATTGACTAAAGTACAATACACCTTCAATCGAGTCACTAGAGCCCAGACTACTAGACACATAGCGTTCCAGGCACATGTGAACTGACTATGATAGGCATCCAAGAGAAATGGCTTTGTCAAGTGGTAGGTGTAAAGGGTAGAGCTGGGGATTTGGGACGGTCCAGGTAGGTGTGGGGGGAGCAGAAATGAGATTAGAAAGCTGTGGTGGTATCAGAGCAGGAGAATGAGATAGTTTAGTTTAGTTTATTAGTCTAGAATTATACCTTTGAGCCAGGGCTCTTTTACAAAGGTTCCACGTCACAAAGAACATTTAACAAAGCACGATACACATTACAGGTAAAACCAGACAGGAAAGTTACATCATAAATTTGCTATTAACAGTTTAAGGCAGTAACGTTTTTAAGTTTCATAGAAAAAACAAGCTATAACAGGTTCAAGCGGTAGACAATTTCGAGGTTAAGGAAACTTCCAGGGAGAGGGTGATCATTAGGCTCAAAAGGAGGCTAGAGAGGAGGGAAAGGTGGTGAGCGAGAGAGTAAGTGAGAGGGACAGGAAAAAGGGGAGTGAGTTTGGGTGGGAGACAGGAAGTAGTAGAGGTACCAGAGGGTTCATTAGTCAGGGAGGAAGAGGCCTCAGATGTGAGGATGGACATGAGTAGTAGTCTTTATCTAGCGCAGTCACAGTTGCTAGTGGTGGTGAGGTGGGCATAGAGCATGGATTTGAAAGCTTCAAGCGAGGCTGAGGATAGAGTAGTGGACTAAACGCATTGAACCATGTCGGGGCCCTATATCGAAAGATCTTTGTCCCTGTGCAGTCTGGCATCTCGGAACCAGGAAAGGTTGGCGTTCAGATCTGGTGGAGGGTCGTGAGCCAGGATTCAGTGGAGTAGGTTTTGAATACATAATGGAGTCAGTCCCAAGATAGATTTTTTTTCATTGTGCAGGTGAGATAAATAAGACGATTTGATAGGTTCAACCAGCCTGCTTCATAGTACAGATCACACGTGTGAGTTAGTCTTTGAGCCCCGTGAGGAGCCGGCAGGCCTTATTTAGAGTGATTGAGATACGCTGTAGAGCAGTGGAGGTAGCTGAGCCATAAATAATAAGGCCATAGTCAATGATTGAGATTATGGAACTCTGTATAGCTATTCTCAATGCGCTTGATTTAGAAATTGACGGTTGCGGAATAGTATTCCAAGGCGTTGTTCACTGTTTTCATGATGTTGTCAATGTGGGTTGCAAAGGTGAGCCCTTGGTCAAAAGTGATGCCAAGGTATTTGAAAGTATTTACTTGGCCCAGTGTAATTCCCCAGAGAGGTTGTATGGTGAGTGGAGTATGCCTATTTTGTTTTGGTGATTGGAGAAGAGCATGGCTTTTGTTTTATTGTGGTTTAGCACAAGTTTACTATCCAGGAACCACCTTTCAACACTAGAGAAAGCAAGTTGCAGGCTTTTTTGTAGGGAGTTTGGATCCTTGTGGGAAGAGAATTACAGCATCATCAGCGTATAAGATTATTTTCACCTGGCAGATATCTGGGAGGGAGTTAAGAACAGGCTAAAGAGGAGCGGTCCAAGAATTGATCCCTGTGGTACAAATAGAACTGGTTTGAAGTCGGAGAGTTCATTAGAGATTTTACAGCCTGTGACCGATTGGACAGGTAACTTTTACCAAGCACAAGGACCTTCGCCAGGCCTAGGCTAGAAAGTAGGGAGGTAAGTAGGCCATGATGGACTGTGTCGAAAGCTTTGTAAGATCGATAAATCAGAAACCATTTTAGGAAGAAACTTCCTGTTTGTTCTCAGGACCACCTTATCTCTGTGGAATGAAATGTAGTCCTATTCAATGCAGAGATAGCATAGCATGATGGAGGTTCCCTATTCACGAGTGGGTTACCACCAGTGCCAAGGATAAAATGAATCTGTGGGCAAGCAGACCAGAGATCATGGGTCCCTTTTGAGCCTATGTCTTCATCTTTTCGAAATATGTCACATGAAAAACTGTTTTCCTTGTGGTAATGACTTCTGCCAGAAGAATCAGTGAGCTCTGGTCTCTCTGCATTGAACAGGACTACATTTCATTCCACAAAGATAAGGTGGTCCTGAGAACAAACAGGAAGTTTCTTCCTAAAATGGTTTCTGATTTCCATTTGAACCAAACCATAACCTTACCTGTCTTTTCACTGAACACTTTAGTTCTGGTGAAAGGAGCCTTCATAGTCTGGACATCAAAAGAGCTCTTAGCTACTACCTGACAGCCACTAAAGTCCATAGGCAGGACAAAAACAGCTGTTCCTGACCTATGAGAATGTGGAAAGGTAACCCAGCATCAAAAGGTCAATTTTTCACTGGATAGTACAGCATATCCAGTTTTGTTACTCTAAGTCTGTAAAAGAGCCCCAGCAGGTTTGAGCCCATTCCACAAGGGCACAGCTGCTACCATAGCAGCTGCCAGGGATGTTCCTTTGGTAGACATCTGTAATGCAGTTACCTGGAAAACAGTACACACCTTTACAAAGCATTACAATCCAGACCGACAGCCCAGGGTGATGCCACGTTTGGCACAGCAGTCCTGCAGAGTCTGTATCCAAAGTAAATTCTGTACCCACCTCCAAAGGAACTGCTTTTAGTCTACAAAGTTATGAATACCTGAGTATTACTGGGATTAGAAGAAAAATTACTCACCATAGTAATCTTGTTTCTTCCCAGTGATACTCAGTTATTGACCTCCCCACCCTGCCTCACCTTCTAGAACCAGTAGTCTCCGCTCTCCTAAAAACACTGTGTTCTCAGGGGTATCTGTGCTACACTCTGGCACATATGTTGTGATTGTGTTCACTATTGTTGTTCCCCTTTTCAGGCGATGCTGACATTCAGGGATATTCTTTCACATGTTATGCCCTCTAGTTGAGGCCTTTTGGGTATTAAGGGAGTTCTTACTATAATTATTATTATTATGATTAGTATTATTATTATTACACTTAGTCCTCATGTGCCTGTCTTTCCAGGCTTCTGGAAGTCTGAAGGGTTTAGAACTAAGGCAGTTAGTAGAAGGCAGCATTTGAAAATTGGCTTATGCAAAGATTCCATCATTTGCATATGTTCCATATCTCCGGCAGCTCTGTCGCAGGGACACTGCAAGAGTTCTGAATACCTGAGTATCACTGGGAAGTAACAAGATTACTATGGTGAGTAATTTTTTCATCTCTTTCAGCAGAGCCTCTAGTCAAGGACCTTTCCTTTAAGTCTCTGCTTAAGAACATGAATACCACTCTCTCTCTCCAGACTTCCGAGACTGATCCTGGGAAATTGCTGCTGCAGTATCTGCACGCTCCGGATATTCCTGTGGAATTGATTCCTCCCGTAACCCTCTTTTGTGACTCTTTCACAAATGGTGTGGGATAATCTGCACTTATTCCTTCGGTGGCCAAATCGATAGACAGGAAATATGCCCTCCCAAGGATCGTTCTATTCTGGCCTCTTAAGTCTTTGCTGATGCCATAGTTGTCTTGGCAGAGAATGATAGAGTCGTCCTTCCTCAAGAATCTATGGCACATCCAGTAAATAAGGAATCTCATAAGATTGACACTTTGGGAAGCAAGTTTATTGCTCCACCCTGGTATCGCATTGCTAGCTACCAGGGTTATTTTCCTCAGTATGAGTATGCCTCTGGCATTCTCTCACAAAACATTGTAGAAGCTCTTCCTAAGTCAGATGTTAGTACTGAGCTTCTCCAGACCATTAGAGGCATTGCATCCAACAATCAGCAGCTTAAAGTTGCTATGGATGCCTCTCGACACTGCTTCCAGGGCAGCAGCAGCAGGTATATGTACCCAACGCCACTCATGGTTACGCACATCGGATTCAAATGATGCCCAGCAGAGAGTTATGGGTTTGCCATTTGATGGAACATAATTGTTTGGTCCTCAAGTCGAGCAGGCACCAAAGGCCACACAGAAAACTAGAACGGCTATCAAAGCGTCCAGACTGCCCTCTGCCGCCTCAGTGGGCGGGGAACCAGTGTTCAGTTTCTAACATCAAGCATTTCATGGCAAAGGCAGAGGAGGTGTCATCAAAATCAAGCCCCCAGCCACAAAATAAATGCAGCAGAAGGCACAGGGCCCAACGCGCCTAGTGCCACCTCTGAGATTCTGGCCAAAGTCCCACCTCAGCTATCCGAGGGGACTCTTCCTCAGCAGTAGGAGGGTGTCTAACCAGTTTTACAACCAATGGAAGTCAGTCACTTCAGACAAATGGGTGCGCAGGATAATTCATGAGGCATACTCTCTAAATCTTTCTGTCTTGAGGGTGGAGCTCTTGCAGAAGGTAATACCATTAAGGATGAAACTGACAGGCGTCCAGGACCCCACGGAAAACTTGTAGCTAGCAGTCTGGGGCAGGGGACCGCCCTCAAACATCGGCTCCACCACATCCTAGTGGTATAAGGGGCGTCCCCTGGCGCCACCCCAGTTCTTTTCCGCCAACCCACGTAGTTCTGCCCACGGACGCTCTATCTCTGCAGCTCCACAGCCTCGAATGCCAGATAAGTCTTTTTCTTTCTCATTTAGTCTAAATCTTAACCTAACACCTTGTTTATGTCGCCGCCTCACCACGCGACAAAAATCTAAGTGTGCCTGCGGGAAGCAGATCGGCGAAAGACAGCCACAGCGACCTGCCTCATCTGCCTAGGCCCGACCACCAGCCTGACTCCTGCGGCCACTGCTAGAAGTTCAGTCAGAAGACACGCACTAGGAGAGCCACGCCTTGAAGACCTTTCTCTTGCAGAAGAAGCTTGCGGCCATGCAGCAAGGTTCGGGGCCAGCTCTTCCTCTCCGCTAGAGATTTCCCTTCCAGAGAAAAGGCCTCGGGGGCATCACAAGGAGAAGGCTCGGGCCAGGTTTGAATCCGCCATCCGTCGCCAGCAAAACAGGCATCTTCTTCCTCGAAAGGTCACGTTCTATCCCAGCAACCGACTCTTCCTGCTCTTCTAAGTCCCTTCTCCTCCTCAGGGCCGTCACCGGAGTCGGCATCAGCAGGACATCACTCTTCCTCCCTGGCTCATCGACCTCATAAACCCACAGGGTTGACCCAGGAAAGCCTGCCCAGGGCTCTGGATAGGCTAGCTCCTCGAAAAGAGGAAATGTTCTGAGGAACATTCTGGTAGGCAAGGGGCGTCCGGGCTCAAACACCTCCCTCCCAGGCTAGGTGCACCTCCGCCCAGGCGATCGCCCACCCTGGCAGCCTACCCTGATGACCCACCCCGCGCCAGGCACAGGGTGGTCGCCGGACGAGGATCAGCTGTTGGCCCTCCACCTACAGGCCCGACGCCAGCTGACACCAGACACCAGCCTTCGGACGCCGGCCTACGGAACCGGCGTCCGCCACACCAGTAGAGGTGCGGATCCCCAGGCGCCTGTTCCCAAGGACCGCAGCCCAGTCCGTCTGACCCTTCACCGGCTCCAGCGGTCATCCCAGTGGTGGACATGGGTAATTTATTTACCACCTGGTGGAATACCGTCAAGGGGACCTTCTATATAGGCACCGGACAAGGTCCCTACTCCACCTCCTATGGGTCCTCCTCCTACCCCAGATAAGGGCCAACTGGATGAGCACCCAACTCCAAATCCAGAAAGGAACGAAAGACATGGTCTCCATCCCCGTCTTCTTCATCCCCCAATACGTCCTCCTTGGACGAGGCAGGCATCGATTCGGACTCCTCAGAGGATAGGTTTCTACCCCTTCGCCAGGACCCAGGGACTCTCCATGGTCCCTCCGGATGATCCCTCATTCCTGACATCATGAGGCACATCCAGATTATTTACGAATGGGATACTGAGGCTCTAGACCCAGAATGGAAACATCTCGCCAAGTTCCTGGGAGAAAAGGTACCAGAGCCCCATGTCATCCCACCATTTGTAGAACCTTTCCAGGATGTTACTACGCCTTACCTGGCGTACACCGTCATCTATCCTGGCAGTTTCGAGGAAGCCAACGGACTTTACAAGCCTCCCAAATGGAACCATCCCTGGCAGAACAACCTAAGGCTAATTAGTCCTTACAGCTGCTCACGGTCAGGGGCCCAACCAAAGCATTTAAGCTCCTAGCCACCAGATCCCATCTCGAAGAAACTGGACAGCTGGGCCGAAAGTTTTTCTCGGCTACAGGATCCATCAGATCCTTGAATTTCATGGCCCACATGATCTCCTACCATCAATCCCTGTGGAGAAAAGCCATGGATTTGGTAGAGACTCTCCCAACACTGAATCAAAACAGGAGATGTTGGCCTGCGCCCAGTCGGCCCGACGTGGACAAACATGCCCTCGGTGTTCTTATGATGCCGCTGATATGGCCTCCAGGGCCACGGCATCAGGTATATGAATGAGACGGCAGTCCTGGCTCAGACTTCCTGGTTTCCAGCAAGATCTTCAGGACTATATCCTGATTCCCCTTTCAGGGCCCGCCTTGTTCGGCCCGAGGTGGAGCAGATGGTGAGACAACTGCAGGAATCGGGAGAGTGGTTGTGGATGTACAAGTGCCAACCCCAGACTACCCACTGATGTCCTTTTTGTCAGTGTCAGACCCAAGGACAAACTGGCAGACAATCCCAGGAAAGGGATTTAGAGACGGGTCACCCTGCACCTCAAGGTTCCCAGGGCCCTAAACAGCCTAAAGCTCCCAGGGCCCAGGCTCCTCTCACCCCTCTACCTGACTCCCAGGGCTGCCCTCCTCCTCCTCGGGGACAGGCAGAGCGAGCAGGTAGGAGGGTGGTTTTGCGTCTACCCGCTCGAGTGGTCCAGTATCACAACCCACCAATGGGTACTGGATACCATTGGATAGGGTACGCAACAGAATTCACCTGTATCCCACTGGACAACCCCCACATCCATTTGTCCACCACAGCATGATCTCCTCCTGGAAGGAGAGATCCAGCAGCTCCTAGACAAAGAGCGATTAAGAGGGTCCCCGGCCCAGGAGGGAAAGGTTTCTACTCCCGCTTCTTCCTTGTCCAAGAAGACAGAAGACCTTTGTCCCATTCTGGACCTCAGCTAGCTCAACCTCTCAGTGAAATACCAGAGGTTCCGCATAGTCACCCTGGGGTCCCTCTTCCCTTACTCTAGCAAGGAGACTGGTTATGCTCTCTGGATATGCAGGACGCCTACCTGCACATCAAGGTCCTGAAGACCCACAGATGTTTTTGTGGTTCTGTTTCAGAGATGAGCATTACCAATTCAAGGTTCTGCCTTCGGCCTCTCATCAGCAACCAGGGTATTCACCAAGTGCCTAGCAGTGGCCTTCCTGGAAGAGGCCTCTTTGTCTACTCCTACCTGGACGATTGGCTCCTCTCCGCTCAGTCAGAGGAGGAGCTTCTAATCGCCCTAACAGAAAGCAGGCCCTGTTTTTGTCCCTGGGCATCACAGTCAACTGGCTGGAGTTGCACCTTGACGCGCGAGTGGCTGCAATTCATAAGGAGCCATCCTGGATACCAACAGGGAGGGCTTTTTCTGCCACTGGACAGAGCAGAACACCTTCAGGGGTTAGCCAGAAGCCTTCAATAAAACCTCTCCTCCTCTCGCGGGTGGTTCTACAGCTGCTGGGTCATATGGCAGCGACCATGCCACAGTTCCCTTAGCCAGGCTCCCCATGAGGGCACTGCAATGGCACCTCAGGGTACAGTGGGACCAGTCGGTGGACAATCTGGATCTCCAAATCCGGATCTCTTGAGCAATTCATAGATCTTACTGAGTGGGAGCTCTTGCAGCAGGCTATAACAATTAGGACTATGCCGCAGGCACTAGGACCCTCCGAAACCTTTTCAGCCAGCAGTATACAGCAGGGACTGCTTCAACGCCAGCCTCACTCGACGGTCCTCGGTAAAAGGGGCGGACCCAGCTCCACCTCAGTTCTTTCCACAAGGCCCGCACGTGAAGAGAAAGACTTAGTTCCAGCTTGCCAGGAACAGCTAAACTTCTTTTTCAAACCCGCTTTTGCAACTGTTTCAACGGTTTTCAAGTTATCGTCATCAGGCCATTTTCGACGTCTTTTCCAGTTGATCAACGGATGTCTTCGCGTCGTCGGCCTCTCAGAGCCCCATCAGAACAAGTGCGATTGTGGAGGCAGATCCCCTGCCAAAGACGGGCACAAGAGCTGTCTCTTCTGCCTCAGGCGGACCACGATACCGTGACCTGCTCAGCCTGCCAGGCGTTCACCAGCCGGACTCGGATCCGGCGTCTAAAGGCCCTGAAGGCATTTCTACTGGAGAAGAAGATGGATCTGCACTCCTCCGAGGGAAGCGTAAGGAAAAACCAAGCGCCACGGGAAGACCATAGTCGGTTCGGCACGGTCACTCTCATTCGCGGCCTCTCCCAAGAGACCCGTCTTTCCTGGGCTCAGGAGGCGCCTAAGTCATCCCAGGCCAAGGCGGCCCACCGGGGAGAAGCCGGCCAAGCCAGGTAACCCTACTGAGGGTTACTACCAAGCCTTAGAGGTGGCTGTGGCCCCACCCTACCAAGGCACGGCACCGCCTGCAAGGCACCTGTGGGAGCCAAGGACTCTCCAGCGCCTTCCAGCGGCACCCGTCATCGGTACCACCACCGACGCCAGTTGAAGGGGTGAAGAGTGAGGGGCTGCCATGGAAGACCGGCGTCCCGTCTCCCAAGTCCTCCTCCCCGGGCCCCAAGAGGGCTCTCCTTCGTGGGCAGGACGTCCCAGATACTCCCTTTCTGGGCGAGCGGCGAGTTTCTCAAGGACGAGCTGCAGGAGTTGTTCTCCTTGGTGGGGACAGGTCCAGAAGCAGACCCCCATCGCATGACCAGACACCGGTACCGACCCAGCGGAAAACCACAACTGGGAGGTGAGCCTTCCCAAGGAAGTCCCTGGGTGACCACCTACACCTCCTTCAGGGCTCGTTCCGCGCCTGGTCCGAAGACCACGCCGGCGCTCAAGACTCTGAGACCATTCCCGGTCCAGGTCTCCTCTGCGCAGCCCTTCGTTCTCCCATTGGGACCGTATCCCACCCTGGGATCTCCTTTTTGTGTTGGAGCTCACCCTCCCTCCTGTGGGCGGCAGCGGTTGTGAGCTGCGTTATCGTTTCCTGGAAGGTGTGTTTTTGGTTGCTATTACCTCAGCTCGAAGAGTTTCCGAGCTTCAGGCTCTGATGTGTAAAGAGCGTATTTGATTTTCCACAGGGAAAGGGTTTCCCTTAGAACAAATCCTAAGTTTCTTCCGAAAGTGGTCTCGGAGTTGACCCTCAACCAGTCGGTTGCCCTTCCAGTCTATTTTCCTTCCCCATCTAATAGAGGCTCTCCTTCCACATGGGACGTCCACAGGACTTTGAGGTATTACCTCAAAGGGCTACGCACCGTCAGTTGGAGCAACTCTTTGTGGCCTTTGCACCACAATGCTTGGGCAAACCGGTGACCAAACAGGCGATTTGAAGTGGATCATCCACTGCGTATCCTTCTGCTATGAAAGCACAATAAGCCCTACCGGGTCGGTCAGGTCACTCCACCAGGGTGTCTGCTTCTTTGCCGCCCTGAGAAATGTCTCTATCAGGGACATATGTGCGACCGCTACCTGAATTTGGTGCATACCTTTGTCAAGCATTACAGCTTGGATATCGTCTCCAGATGCCATGCCAGTTTCGGTCTGGCTGTTTTACAGGGACTTTTGTCCTAGGCCTCTGGAGTCAGTATATTCCACCTCCCGGGGTCGTCTACCTCTTTGGCGAGGACTGCTTGGTATTCAGTCCTAATTGTTATAGTCTGCTGCAAGAGCACCCACTCAAAGTAAGATAGTACAGTTACGTAAGAACTTACGTAACAGTAGATCTTCGAGAGGATCTCTTGCAGCAGGCATACTTTCCTCCCACCTTCCCCTCGAGGTGTGCAGATCCATCTTCATCTACATCTCCATCCAGTGCTTTGTCTCCTTCTCTTGTCAGGGCTTGTTGGTAGGCCTTGGTGGGAGAACTGAGGTGGAGCTAGGTCCGTCCCCTTTTGTACCAGGGCCCGTCAGGGGCCGACGTGGAGACCGTCTCTGCTGTATACTGATGGCTGAAAAGGTTTCGGAGGGTCCTAGTGCCTGCAGTGTAGTCCTAATTGTTATAGCCTGCTGCAAGAGCTCCTCTTGAAGATCTGCTATTACGGTAAGTTCTTATCTAACTACTTTATCTGGAATGGTGGCTCTGCATGGACAATATGAGCGGTGGCGTTCCTTTCCATGAACCTCGACTGCTTCAGACCCTGACCACAGATGCCTCTCTGTCAGGAAGGGGCTCATCTAGAGGATCACAGGACCCAGGGGTCCTGGTCTATCACCAGTGCTCTCTTCATATCAATGTTCTAGAAATGAGGCGGTGCTGAAGCGCACTCTTGGCATTCACAGACCAGCTTCTGCCAGGTCCTCTTCTGGTGCAGACAGACAACACACCCGTCGCCTTCTACATTAACAGACAAGGGGAACTCACTCGTACCCCCTCTGCAGAGAAGCCATGAGAGTGTGGATTGGGCAGTAGAACAGTCTCGACCTCACTGCAGTTCACCTGCCAGGGTCCAGAACGTCTCCCGACAGTCTCAGTCACTCTTCCTCTCAGAATTACGAGTGGGAATTGCTCCAAGATGTTGCAGATGACCTCTTTGACAGATGGGGCCAGCCAGAGTTGGACCTCTTTAAATCCCCGTGCAGCGCCAAACTGCACAATTTCTGCTTGCTCGCTCCAGGGCCTGGTGTTTTCTAGTGAGAAGCATTGTCCTCTCGTGGACAGGGAAGTTCCTTTATGCTTTTCCTCATTCAGAGAGTACTGCTTAAATTGCAGTCAGAGGCAGCAAGAATGATTCTGGTGGCTCCTCATGGCCTCGTCCAATTTGGTATCGCTGCTCCAGCAACTGTCTCTGAAACCTCCAGTTCAGTTGCCACTCTCCACTACTTGCTCTCTCAGGAACAGGGACTCTCGTCCATCCTGCTCTTCACTCTCTTTATTTGCATGCTTGGCTCCTGCAGTCCTTAGCAGAAGAGAGATTAGCAGTGTCAAGCAGAGTGGCTGAAATTCGTGGCAGCCAGGAAGCCTTCTACCAGAGCCACATATGCCTGAAATGGAAACACTTGCTTGTGGGCGCCTGCCTGTTCCCTAGATCCCTGGGCTGCCCGGTCAGGCACATGCTAGAGCATTCCGATACATTTTGGACTTAGGGTTGAGTTACTCCTCAATCAAGGTGCATATGTGTGAGATCTCTGCATATCATAACCCAGTTGGAGACAAAACCTGGCTCAACTGAATGCCTGCAAGACTTTTCTTCAAGGGTATTACCGTCAGACCTCCCAAGAGGGACATTGTTCCTCCTTGGGACCTTCTCTTCATTCTGGAGAAACTACACTTCCTCCTTTTGAACTGGCAGCCTCTTGCGAGCTGCATTTCCTCTCTTGGAAGACTTTACTCTTGGAGGCCATCACCTCCACTCAAAGGGTTGGAACTCCAGGCTCTGTTGTGTAAAGAACCGTACATAGTCTTCCATAGGGACAGGGTGAATCTGCTTTCAAACCCCAAATTCATGCAGGTGGTATCGACTGACCCTGAACCAGGATATCAACCTTCCGGTATACTACCCTAACTCTTCCAACGGGTGAAGCACTGTTGCACACCCTTGATGCTCATCGCATTTTGCGATATTATCTCCAAAGGACTCACTTCTCTAGGAAATCGGACCAGCTGTTCATTTCTTTTGTGAAGTGAATGTTAGAAACTCCTGTCTGTCTCCAAGCAGACACTAACCCGTTAGCTAGTGCATTGCATTACGTTCTGTTGTCAGCACCATGACAGACCTCTCCGGTGCTGTTGGGGATCATTCCACCAGAGTGGTGGCATCTTCATTGTGGCACTGAAGACGTTTCTTCAGCAGATATTTGTGCTGCTGCCTCTTGGTCCTCTGTCCACACCTTCATCAGGCATTACAGCTTGGACATCGCTCCAGAAGGAGAGCAGGTTTCGGACTAGCAGTCCTGCAAGGCCTTCTGTCATAGATGTCCGCTCCATCTTCCTATACAAGGAGAAATCCAAAATGATATCACTTGGAAGTTGGCATCTGTTACCCCTGATTCATCAAAAGGACTGGCTGGCCTCCTGGACATGCAGGACTCCTACCAGCATATTTTCATACACCCAAACCACCACAAGTATCTCAAATTTGTGGTGTTGGGTCAACACTACCAATTCAGAGTTTTGCCCTTTGGGCTGTCCTTGGTGACTCTAATCTTTACAAAGTGCTTTGCAGTTCTTGCAGTGCATCTCAGGAAGCTCGAATTCAATTGTTCCCATATCTGGATGACTGGCTTCCAAATTTCTTACGTTCATGGGAGTTCTGTTGAATCTACAAAGTCAGACTTCAGTGTAGCACTTAGGGTAATGGCTGACAATCCCTCGGCTCCACTGACCCCACAAGCAACAGTTGCAAATCTAGCCTTCCAAAGCGAATTTAACAACCCAATTCTACACAAAACCGGATAGCTAGCAGCAGAACCAAAGGTGAGAACAACTGCTTCCAGATATTTGCACAAGATTCGGAGCCATCAGACCACGAGCAGCCAGAAGCGGAGACCTCTCTAATCATGGCCTATATCCTCTTATTTCCAATTCTGAGGCAACACCAACTCAAGTTCAAAACTCCTATCCTAGCCGTCTAACTGTTCAATAACCCTCGGGCAAGTAACCTATGAATCGGCAACCAAGCAACGAGGATTTCTCTGCTAGAGGCTATTCCTTCCAACTAATTTGCCAATACTCAACATACCCAGACAAGCAGGCCTTTTCCGGGCAGGACTACAAGGACAGCTGAGTCAGCATGGCCCTAGCAGCGATAAAGCAGCTTCTGGCACAATTTGCCAGTTCAGAAAACTGAAGGGGACTTATACTGCAAACACAGGCGGAAAGGTGAGTGGTTCCTAAGTTCTTAAACCACGTAGCAAAACCTTCCAGGGGTGCCTGTGGGTCAGGGGCCTCTTTGCTCCTGTTTGGGGGCAGACTGGGTCCAGTGAAGAGTGGATGTATGGGTTACCCGCTGCCCTCCCAGATGGTGGGTAGGGAAAGGGGGCGGGGCCGGACTCTTGACGCTCTGGGACCTGACTTCATGGGGGGAGACCAGTGCCTACTGCTCACCGACCTACCCCAGATTCACAATTTCTTGGATGCTCTCCAGTCACATTTCGGCACAACCTCACCTTACAGTGCAGAGTGGCAGTGAGGGGTGCCTCTTGGTGGGGGAGCAGAGACTAGTCAGGAGAATACATTGCTGTTGTAAGGCTGGGAGAAATTTAAATTACACACTCTCCAGTAGGGACCCGGAGAATTGCTCTTCGGGTACCAAGGAGACACATAAAATTTGGCTAAAATACCCAGCATATCTTAGTCGCACCCTCCCCGAGGAGGCCTCCCTCTTCTGCGTCTTGGAGGCGAGGAGACCTGAAATTATTCTGCTTATAGCTCTGCAAGAATATAGTGGGTGTGCATTGCTCCTGGAGGGAATGGAGGAGTATCTCTGATGTGATAGATCCCGGGCGCGAAGCGGGAGGATGGGCTGAGAATCCCCATACTCAACCACTCTGGAAAGGATTTGGACAGAGCAGTGAATTGTTGGGTCCTGTTGGGGCTGGAGGATGACCCTGCCCTTCTATAAGAGGCGGGAGCCTTTTGTTTTGTCTTTCCTGTGTGGGGGCCCCATCGGTCCCGGGCTTCCTCATCTGGAGCTTGGGCTACCTGGCCGGGGGGCTGGGCGGGTAGGGACTTGGAAACACCACCATGGAGAGGGAAGATCCCTCCACATAATGGCATACTCCTTAAAAGCCTGGAGACTATATAAATTATGGAAGGCCCTTGAGTAAGACCTGAAGATTTCTGCACTTGGAATAAGATGGACTGCCTCCTGGGTTAACTCTCCCTCTCCCCATATATTGGTGGATTATTCAGGAACTAAGAAGGTGGACAGTTCTTGGACTCTGAGGAGCAGGGGTTCCCTTAGGGTCGTAGGGACCGTAGTTAGTGAAATTGGCTCTAGTCATAGTTAACACACCCTCTTTCTACAACTTCAAGGATCAAGCTTGGGGTAGTGGATCACGATTAACCAGTTACCTGGCAGTCATGCACTCTTTTTCTCCCCAGCCTTATCCACTTCCCTTCCTCCAGTTACTTTGGTTTCCCTATATTATTTTATTCCTTATCCTCCACTCACCACATACCTTTTAGGGGCAAGAGAATCCCCAGGGAATTTCTCCTTTCGAGTCATTGGTTCCCACCTAGTCGGAATGTATCCCATCTCCTCTCCTTGATGGCTAGAGGAGCAGGAATTGGAAGTCACAGTGTTTATCACATTGTATATAGTTATTATTTTCTTTAATATAACTCGACCTGTTGATCGTTTAGATATAAGGATTAACCAGTTCTTTCCCATATTTTCCCCACAAAAACACAGACACAGGATGGTATAATATTTTATTTCCATATCACAGAGGGTAAACAAGCATGAAGATTTAAAATATTATGCAAGAACTAACGATCGGATCAAAGCAGGAGGAAGCTCACTTCAGTATAATTTAACGATTAAATCATTATGGGACCCCCTTTAAAATAATCTCCCATAATGTGAATGGGCTTAATGGACTGATTAAGAGATACCAGACAGTCAAGACCCTCCAGAAAATGAAACATGATCTTCTGCTTTTACAGGAAACCCATCTAAATACTACAGAGCATCAAAAACTACTAAAGTTTGGGTTTTCCCAGATAGTGGAGTCTTCCTACAGGAGGGGCAAGTGGAAGGAGCTGTCATATTAATACCCTTGTCCTCCCCATTTACTTTAACAGATCTATACTCAGACCCAGAAGGGAGACTGGCCCTGGCCATAGGTACAATCCAGGGTCAGCCTCTCACTATTTCAGTACCTACATCCCCCTCAGAGTGACCTCGACAGTCCAAAGACCAATAGATCAAATCCTTACCAGGCAGAAAGGAGAACCGATTGTCGGAGGTGATTTTAACTGCCTTCTAAATCCTGCACTGGACTCTTCAGTGGCATGTCTAGCTAAACAAACCGCTGGCCAACGCCATTTAAGATGCCTGTTGAAAGATGTGGGGCTTGTGGACTCCTGGCATCAGTTGAACCCTCTAAGAGAAAATGTATCTACTACTCAGCAGCACACAAACATTATTCCCACTTAGACTATCTGTATATTAGCCAGGAACATAAATCATTAATCCAGAAGGCTGATATAAAGAATATCCACCTCTCAGACCACGGTCCGGTGGAGCTGGAACTTGACATTATCCAGGGCAAAAATCCACTCAGTGGAGGTTTAATCCCTCTCTTTTGAGGATCCAGAATTTAAAGATCTAATAAATAAAATCCCGAAGTCATAGGTGATAATACCTCCTCTAAGACCTCACCTCAATTGCTGTAGGACACCATTAAAGTGGTCATTGAGGTCATATTATTGCCTATGTTGCCTAAAAAAAAACAAAGGAGCTGAAGCTTAAAGAACTCCAGCAGATGTTGAGAACGCTGCAGGAATTACGTATCAGCAAGGATGAGAGTGTCCAAGTGCAACTATTTCAAATACAAGCAGACATCCAATCTTTGTTAACAGCTAAAACAGAACAAGCCCTTATGTGGCTCCACCCAAAATATTACGAGGAGGTGCTAACACCTCTAGGCTGTTGCGATATACTGTTGACAGACTCAACAGGTAACAATTAATAAATTAAAAGTCCCGAGAACCAACCTCTAGAAATATGGCTCCCAGCAGGTACTAACAGTTTTAGGGAATACTATCATTCCCTATATTCCAATCCCCGATTCACAGCACATAGAGCAATTTTTGGCAAAGATTCAGCTCCGACCCTGACCCAGTCACAGAGAGATTTTCTCATCTCCCCAATAACATTGGCAGAGTTACATACAACTGTCAAAATCTGAAAAATGGGAAAGCCGGGATGAATTTTACAAGGAGCATGGGAATCTATAAAGGCTCCATTACTGGAAGCGGTCCAGGCCAGTCACAATACTACATCCTTCCCAACCTCCTGGAGACCGGCAACAATCTCCGCTATTCTGAAACCACATAAACCTCTTCATCTATGTGATTCCTACCTCCTGATCTCGGTTCTTAACCAAAATTATAAAATTTATACCAGTATTTTAGCCCACAGATTGGATAATATACTTCCAGGAATAATACATCCTGACCAATCTGGTTTTATTAAAACCAGACAGACCACTGATAATATTAAATGCACATTATTCCTTATCAGCCACTCATACTCCACAAAATCCCTTCTCCTTTATTAAGTCTTGATGTCCAAAAGCATTTGATAGGGTCTCCTGGGAATGTTTACACTCCACCCTACACAAATTTGATTTCCTCAGGGCTTCCTAGATACCATTAAGGGCATCTATACTGCCCCGGAGGTGGTAGTGAAAATTAATGGTTCTCACTCAGCTAGATTCCGCCTGCAAAGAGGCATGAGACAGGGTTGCCTGCTGTCTCCTTACTTGTTTGCTGTCTATGTCAAACCCTATTGCCCAGTTTCTTAGACAGCAAGAAGACCCTAACAGGCTGCAGCATGGGTGAACGCATCATAGGGTGGCATGCTATGCTGATGATTTGCTCCTCTATATCACCAATCCTGAATCCTCCTTGGCCTCTCTAGCGAATTTTACCTATGATTGAACAAGTTTTGGACTATAAAATAAACCAAGATAAATCAGAAGTATTGGCTATAAATTATACCCCTCACCTACAATAATGCAGAAATTCCCCTTAAGTGGAAGAGACCGTACCTATCATATCTAGGTATTAAAATAACCCCCATCCCCTTCCTTATTAAAATTAAACTATGATCCTCATTTTCTGGCTATACAGGCAGATCTACACAGATGGACCCAGCTACCAATATCAATATTACCGAGTACAGTCCATCCAAATGAATGTACTGCCTAAAATTCTATATATTATGCAGAACATTATTTTACCCTCCCATCCTAGGGATCTAAATAAATGGTCCAAAGCTATAAGCCAATTTATCTAGAGAAATAGGCCATGATAGCCTTCAACAGTCTCCAGTTATCGAAGGAGAGGTGGTCTAGCACTCCATAATCTAGGTAAATGCTTAACAGCTACAGTACTAACTCACGTGTCTAAATGGCTCCTCTCGGAGAACCAATTCCCGATTTCCAATCCCAATTTGGACTACATTAGAAAGGCACCTCTCCGATAATTCCTTGTCAGAGGACCAGGTCTTTCAGCGAACCCTCCCAAGGGAGGAACAGATCCTATATCGCAAAAGCCATCATTTGGCACTGGGGAGAACCCTTGATTCTAGAGAACTCCATCCTGTGGCTGTGTGGATGGGCCTCCCAGTGCAGGATGCTAGATTCCTTCCAGGCAGATTGGACCATACATTCTGAATCTGGCAGGAGAAGGACTTGCTCACACATACCAATTTTTGTCAAAATGGGGCTTTTAAAACTTTCCGTTAACTATAGGAGTATGCACTACCTCATCTGGATTTCTTCCAATACTTACAAATTAGGCATTATATAACATCAGAATTAGAAATAAATACTTGTACCAACAAGAACATCCCTAATTCTTATTTTGACACAGTTGTCTACACCTGAATCCCATCAACACCTTATTTCCGCTTCTATAAGGCACTCCAACAACCCTTGAAACCAGATGTTGAACTTTTCCAAACAAATTGGTAATCAGAAATGATGATAACACTATCCTCCAAGGAATGGCTGCGGCTTTGGAGATTACAACATAAAACCACGGCTCATACACCTGGCAGGAATTCTCATGGAAAATAGTGGCCCCTACTTTTGTACGCCCCAGGTCACAGCTAAATTCCTGATGGGGGCACTCCTCCTGTTGGAGAAGTTGTGGGTAGAACTAGCCACACAAACTCACATATTATGGTCTTGTGAGGTTCTCTCTGAATTTTGGGATTCAGTAAACAGGCTAATTCAGGAGCTGTTTCCCTCTGGGAGACATTACCCCACAATTGGTCCTACTCCTCCTACCCTCCCCAGTTTCGAGATAAGCAGTCCATCTATCTACTAAACATAATGTTTAGAGTGACCCTAAAAGTAATAACTAGACTATGGTTAAAACCAGACCCACCTCTTATATCTAGCTGGGCAAACCTTATTTATGAGATATATAAAATGGAGTTTATCACAGCCTGTCTCCAAAACACAATCCCAGTACTGACTAACAGATGGTCTAGATGGTTTCTTCATATATCTTCCTCATGCCCAGACATTATCCGTAGTAATGCTCTGATGGAACCAGGAGAGGAAAGGCTAATCCCACAGATTCCTGACTTGAAATGATACCTACTTTGAAACTATTCCCCACCCCAAATAGGCACATAACAGTACCTTCTAATTTTCAGCCTAGAACTGTATTGCACTTAGAGGGCCTGGGACTTGCCTCCCAATAGCTTTTCCCAATGTACAGAGCTTCCTCCCTGCTTAACATCTAACTTTGGAATCCTTACCTGTATCCAGTCACTACTAGGCATCAGTGTATTCAATATAACCTATGTCCTTATATCTCACGTGACACTTTGAGTTTATCTTTCTGTGAGTAAGAAAACTGTAATGTATGAACCTCCTGTTGTCTCACAAAACTTTTAATAAAAGAAAGTTTAAAATAATCTACAGAAGTCACAACTGCAACCCTCCCAACAGATCCTCTTCATAGGAGCCCTTCTGGATACCTCCAGCACAAAGCTTTTCTTCCAGGGGACAGGAGGAGTGACATCCTTCAGATGGCCCACTTCATCAGAGAGAATGACTCAGTTTGAGCCCTCGGATGCAGCAGATGCTGGGTCTCATGGCATCCTCATTGTTCCCTGTGCCTCTGGCTTGCCTCTACATGAGGACTACTCAAGAGGATGCTCAGTACTCAGTGGTCCCCAACCACATGTCCTGAGTCCTTTCACATCAAGGTGAGGGAACATCTAAAATGGTTGCTCACCGGTGGACACAGGAGGACAACCTTCAGAAGGGTTCCCCTTTGCCCCACTGGAATCTCAGATCACCGTCACGGACGATCCCTACTCAGATGGGAGCTCACTGTCTAGATCTCCACACCCAGAGTGGATGGAATCAGGATGAGTCTTAACTCCACATAAAATCTTAGAAATGAGAGCTGTCCTGTATGCAGTCCATGCTCTGAAGGACATTCTCTGTCACAAGATCATTCTCCTTTAAATGGACAACAAAACAGTGATGTACTACATCAACAAACAAGGTGGAGCACACTCTTACCCCTGTGCAGCGAGTGATGAGAGTGTGGGAATAGTGCCTGGAGCACAAAGCCTTGATCCAAGCAGTTTACCTTCGGGAGTGCAGAGCGATTTGGCGGATCATCTCAGCAGAACAGAAACAGATCCTCACAAGTGGTCTCTCGACACAAACATCGTGCAATAGCTCTTGAAGAGTGGGGAACTCGGACCTGGACCTTTTGTGTCCCCACTCAACGCTAAATCTGCTTCTCTTCTGCTCCAGAAATCCAGAATGTGGTGCTTTCTGTCAGGATGTATTCATGCTGTGGTGGACAAGATGCTTTCTGTATGCATTTCCTCCTCTTCCCTTACTTCAGAGGGTACTGCTCAAGCTGGAGCTCAAGAGGCAGAATGATCATCACCCATTCTGGCCTTGTCAGATTTGGTTTCCATTAATCAACAGATTATTGGAAATATCACAGAGACAACTTCCATCTCAGATGGACCTTACCAGGGCCCAGTGGTCCATTCCAGCCTGAGATCCCTTCACTTCCACGCTTGACTTCTGAGGAGATTAGAGTGGGTAGCAGCTTTGACATTCACGTAGAGTCTCAGACATTCTCCTATCAGCTTCTAAAGCGGCTACTAGGAAAACTTATATGGCAAAGTGGAAACGGTTCTCCATTTGTGTACAAAGTCTTCCCTGGACCCTTCTCTTGCCCACCTAACAAAGTCCTGGAGTATCTTCTAGACCTGTCTAATACAGGACTGCAATACTCAACCTGCGCAATCTCAGTGTACCACGAGCCTGTACACTCAATGTCTCTGGCTCAGTTACCTGTGGTTAAGAGGTTCCTTTCGGGTATACTTCACACTAGGCCACCAGTCAGAAGGCGGGTAGCCGTATGGGACATCAACCTTGTGCTAGACATGCTCACCTGTAAACCTTTTGAGCCCCTAACAACTTGTGAGCTGAAGTTCCTGACCTGGAAGACCGCCTTCCTGGTAGCCATAACCTCCACTCGCAGAGTCTCTGAAATACATGCTTTGGTCACAGATCCCCATGTACTGTATTTCACAAAGACAAGGTGGTTCTTGAATTCACCCTAAGTTTCCCTAAAGTAGTCTCAGAATTGCATCTGAACCAGCCATTGGTTCTTCCGACCTGCGTCAACTTCCAGGATGAAGGGAGCATACCCTGCATTCTCTGGATGTTAAAAGGTTTTGCAGTTCTACTTAGACAGAACCAAAGAGATCCACAAATCTAGACAACTATTTGTCTCTTTCAGCTTGGCCCGGCTTGGTCAGTCTGTTGCGATCAGATGTATTTCGGCATGGCTAGTGGCATGTCTTCGCCAATGCTACTCTATGGCACAGGTTAAACTGATAGGCAGAATATATGCTCATTCTACCATGACAATCACTGCATCTCTAGCAGAAATACAGAATGTGCCCATTGCAGACATCTGCAGTGCAGCTACTTGACGCTCGTGCACATTTTGTGAAGCACTGCGCTTTGGATGTCCATGCCAGACAGCACCAATCCTTTGGCAGGACAATCCTTAATGGACTGCTGTCCTAAGTGAGCTCCTCTCTCCTGCCACCTTTCTCAGGGAGATTATTTAAGCTCAGTACTCTCCCATTAGTGTGAATGAGTGGTGGAGACTTTATGTCCAGGAAGATATGAAAATTATGTATCTACCGTAATTCTTGATCTTATCTGTGTCAATCTTCACCATTCATCACAGATGGGGTACTGGCGGAGATCAGGACCCACGGGAACTTTTTTTAAAGGTGGCGGAGCTGACACAGCATGTTGCGCCACCCTCAAGGCCGACTTACTGCGTGGCGCTCGAGGGTTGGCTGCTAGGCTGTGTCGACTCCGCCTGCCTACTAGTTCTTCGCCTCCCCCCGCTGAGTGCCGCCCGTGGGAAGCTTTCACTGTAATTTAGACTTTTCAGCCTGCTCAAAAAATCGATGTCAGTCCGTCGGTCGTCTACGGTTCTGGGTTCAGCCTCCACTCGATGTTGCGGTAAGATCTTTCCTTTATTTCAAATTGTACAACTTCGAGTCTGTTTTGTGGTGTTTTTCTCGTAGGTCATGTCTCGGTCGGAGGACAAAAGTCTTCTAGGCGGGTCGGCCCCCATGCGTCGGTGCCCGTGCGGCGAAAATATTCCATCACCAACCAACACGACCGGTGTCTCGCGTGTCTTGGCCCGCTTCACGACATGGATTCATCGATGCCTGCTTCCATGGACCGCCGCCCCCGAACAGCACGTGTTGAAAGTGGGGCCAGCCTGCCGACTCTCGGGTAGGGGTTCACACCGCCGGGCCAAGCCGCCTCTCGGCCCTTCCTCCGGGTCCCTCCTGGTTCTATAACGGACCGAGGAGGAGGAGCCTCAGCTACTTGTAGCCTGGCCATTGCCGAGGCTTCTTCCGCGGCGCGGGAGGCCCGTCCGCTTCCTCCCGGAGCAGGCGGGGCGCCGCCTGCATCGCACCCGAGGCGAGGCTCCCCAGTGTCACTCCTGTGGCTCGGAAGGCCCGGGTTGGCGCCCGCCCTCGATGCCATTGGTCAGAGCCATCGGAGCCGCGCCGCTATGTGCCGTGGGTCCTGTCGGCGCCGACTCGCCGCCAGCACTGTGGGCCCTGTCGACACCATTCGCGGCGTACAGCTGCTCGCGGTGCCGTGGGACAGGATCCAGCATCTTCTTTCGCCATGTCTCAAGCGGCGCGAGGTTGAGCACGGCACCGTGCCTCGCGCCAGCTCAGCGCTGTAGGGCCTTGGCTGTCCGTGCCGTCCTCGGCGCCGTCCTCATCTCGGTGCTGCTCGTGGCACCAAGAGCCGTTGGTGCCATGTTCGGTGGCCGAGTCCGCCTCGGGCCGCGGCATGCGCCGTCGGCACCCAGGGGCCTGGCGGTGTCGCCGGCAGCGCCCGAGGTTGCTGCTAGGGCTGCTGTCGGCGCGTCTCTGTCCCTGGTACTGCCCGGTGCTGAGTGGACTTGATGGCGCGCGTCTGGCCCTGGCTCTGGACCTTTGGCCCGAGCTACCCTGGCGCCTTCTGTGAGCCCGCCCGCGGGGCTGCGGAGGGCTGCAGGTGCCGCCTCGGGCACAGCTCTGGCTGCCGGGCCCTCTGGCAGAAGTTGGTTTCACGCCCTCCTACTGTTTGGCTCAGGCCTCGGACTGTACCTCATTGGAGTCGGGCTCGGGTCAGGCGGGCAGTCACACCCTTCGGGTTGTCTGCAGAGGAGGGGCGCTCCGCCTGGTCTCGTCAGCGAGTCGTAGCCAGCCCCTACTGAGGGAGGTCAGGTGGCCCCAAGGCTAGGGTCAGTGGTGCTGACCAGCAGTCAGTGGTGCATGCCACCATTGCTCTGCAACCTGGCCTTGGGGTTTCATCGACTCCCTCGGTGGTAGTACCCTCCAGTGGTGTGTCTTGATTGCCCAACTTTGGGGCCCATCGGAGCCTGCAGGAGGGAGGTGCTGTTCCTGGGTCTCCCCTTCAGGGGCAGCCCAGAGATGCCAGCTACCTATGCCTGGCCCTCTCGAGGAGGAGGACTCTCTCGGACTCTGAGGGTAGGGGTGTGTGGGGTCAGCGTCGGCCTTTCTCTGGGGTCACCAGACCCTGGGCGGCTTGATCTTGATTTCCACCTTCCCTCCGGTTCCTTGAGGGGTCCCATTCTTTTGAGGCAGGGGACCGTCCTTCTGGACTTTTACGGCCCCGGTTGCTTCACTGGGGATTCTTTCTGGGCGCAGCCAAGGCAGTACCAACGTGGTTGTACAGCTGTTGGCTGTGGAGTCTTCTGGGGCACCCTCTCGGGTGCTCATGGTCCGCTCCCTAGCCCTGGCGGAGGTCAGCCGACTTCCTTTCTCGGCTCTGCCCCTATCCTCTGCCACATTCTCCAGCCCCTGGCATTCTTGGTCCTAGTGGCCCTCTCACCTGGGAGCAGTTCAGGGGGTGGCTGCTCGGTTCCCTGCCTATGTTGGGCTATGGACAGCCAGGTTTTCAACCTCCCGTGCAGCCACCCTCAGAATGTATGGTGACCTCCAGCTCCTCATCCCCTCTTCTGGGAGAGGAACCCTCTGTCCACATCTCCAGCTGCTGATCTCTCCAGTACCAGCGCTTCCTCGTGAGGATGCTGGAGGACTTGCACCTTTCTCCCTCTTCTGTTAGCAATCCTGAGCGTGCAGCGCATGCCTTTCTAGGCGATTTGGCGAGGCCACCCTTGTGGTGCCGCCCAGGCCTGCTCCCTTTAGGGAGGCATCCTTGTGTTTCTGGCAGAGGCCCTTCTGGAGTTCCTGTCCCTAGGGACCTCAGCCAGAGGTATTGCGCTCCCGGAGTCTCCAGGTTCTATGCCTCATCTGCAGTCCGGCTTGACGCATCTGGACACCCCTGATGGGCTTCGCACCTCCACCGTGACCGGCCCCGGATCAAGACTCCTCAGATTTTGATTTTGGGGAGGAGGACCTTCTACTCGACACGGTTGCTCCTTTCTATTTCCACTCACCAGGCCCACTATGCAGCCTACAACAGGTTCTTGTGGTTCACGCTAGGTCAGATCCTAGCTGCTTTGCCTGACTCGAGCAAACCAGACAAGCCATCGCGCCTTCTGCACGTGGCCTGAAGCTAGCAAGGCACAAGCGAGGGCATCTTATGATGCCACGAGGTAGCTACCAGGGTCGTGGGACAGTGATCTGCATCAGGAGATCGGCGTGGCTCGTCTTTCCAGTTTGTCACCCTTGGCCCGGCATAGGGTGATTTGCTCCGCCACCAGGGAACCTACCTCTTCTCCCATAGAGCGAGATGGCGCTTGTCGGGCAGCTTTTCCTCCGGGGACCCCATCTCGCCTCCCACTCTCGGGTCTCCTCAGGCCGGAAGGTTCCCTAGTGTGTCACCACTGAGGGCTAAGGGACTCTGTCCCTTAGGGTGTAATGAATCAACTCTTGAGGCTTGGTACTCACCCATCTGTGATGAATGGTGAAGACTGACACAGATAAGATATGAAATAGACGTACCTACTGTAATTCTGATCTTTCTGTGTATCTTCACCATTCATCACATCCTCACCATCCCCTGGGGCCTCAGTCTCTGGGCCCCCCTCCCTCTGTGACTCCCCTCTCTTTTGGAGCAGGGTAAGTAGGGACACACAGGGTGTTTTCTTTAAAGGGTACAGCTTGAGCGGCACTCCTTCTCTACTACATGTCTCCACCCCGATGGGGTGGGAGTTGGTGGTTGCCTCCTCCTGTTCTCCTTCTGGTTTCCATCCAACTGTTTCAAAAAAAATCTCTTTTTTCACCAAACATCTTTCCTGAGAGAGTATTAAATTCCTGTACCCTGTCCTTCTTCCAGAATAGCAGACTCTGCTTCTGGGGTATTGTCAGTTATTCTGTGCCTTGAATTCTGGCAAAGAGCTTTGGTACTCCTTGCAGTTCCTATACAATCTGGTGACAGACAAGGGTCTCGGATCCTTGTTACTTCTCACTCTCTCCTAAATTTTCTCCCCTCCCCTCCCTTCTTCGCTTCCAGAGATTGGGGCCCCTACCCAATCCCTTAGTCTCATCTCTTCTCTGCTGTCCTCTCAGTCGTTATTTCTCCTTTTAGTTCAGTTTTTCCTTTCCTTTTCTGTCCCTTGGACTCTCTTGTCCCACCTCCATCCCTTCCTCTTACCTCTCCGGCGACTCAGAACTGGTAGGCAGGCGGAGTCGACCAACCCTAACCAGCCAACCTCGGCGCCACGCAGTACGTCAGCCTCGAGGGCACGCCGATGCTGTGTCGGCCCGCCACCCTTTTATAAAAAAAAAATCCCAGGGTCCTGATTCGGCCAGTACCCCATCTGTGATGAATGGTGAAGATACACAGAAAGATCAGAATTACGATAGGTACGTAATTTTCATATCTTCTGGACGAAGTCTCCGCCACTCATTCACACGCTACCCTCCATCCTCCGAGCTCACTTATCTGTTTTGGTCTTCACTCCCTTGTTGGTTGGACTGTGAAGATTCTGTTGTGTTGACCCTTCTTGTATGGGTCATTTGGACTATCTTATGTCCGACATAGGCTAGTTTGACTAAGGTAGATTACGCTGCACCTTCTCGGTAAAAAGGTACTAGGTCGACACCGAGGTAGCCTATGTGGTGTGAGCCAGGCTCACAGTGCCGCTCGCAGCCGCACCTAGGCACCAGCCCTCCTGAAGATTTTTGGCTCCCTCTGGGTCCTAGCGCCTCCAGTGTAGCCCCATTAGTGTGAATGAGTGGTGGAGACTTCGTCCTAATTTTCATTTTTGATAGTTCAGCTTAGCCAACTCGAGCTGGCTAGTACATTCTTACACCCATTTCCATGGCAGCCAGACAGCTCATTTTTGAAATGCTATGCAGCGCACAATAAATGAAGCAAAGTGAAATCCAGCAGTCAGGGTGTGCATGAAGTATGCTTATGGTTATAAGAGTGCTTCACGTGATTTACTAATCCTCTGATCTGATTGGACTCTGCACTCTCAGTGATCTATATGGTTAAAACAAAATATATATAGCACAGTGTATCACGTTATGGGCGTCTATACTGTACATTCTGTATTTCATCAAATAGGAGCCACAGCTTCTATTAAAATTTCGTATTTTGACCTGCAGCTGGTCTGCTTCATAGCAAAATAAGCACAACAAACATGAACTAAGAGCAAAATTTAGAAAAGAAATACAATAATAATTATATATATACAGACATTAAAATCACAGAGTCCCACATACAGAGCTTTATTTGACATGACTTGAACCCTGATTAGAAGCTGCAGCTTCTATTCTGAGCAGCTTCTATTCAAGGATGGCTTCTGTTCGGTGAAATATGGTATAAAGGAATACAGTATAGGCAATGACATTGAAAGGGGTGCTAGAATATACATAGATGGGGACTAAGAGTAGAGCAGAAACAAAACCCCAGGCGAAAGCAAAATAGGTACACCTCAGTTAAGGAGGAGTACCAGAAGGTCTAGCCAGGTTTGGAGCAGGAACAGGAAGGAGCAAAGTAAAGCTTCAGCAGATATTTAAGGAGATATAAGATGGGGACATGCAGAGCTGGAGACAGGTTGTTCTAGAGGGAAGAGAGATGGAAGGAGAAGGAAGTTTACTAGGTAGAAGTTTGCAGTGGAGAGAAGTGAAAGTATGGGAGTCTGCAGAGAGGAGCAAGTACATGGAGTAAGAAGCAGTGAAGAAGCGGGAAGAATGATGAGGAGGAGAACCCAGTATTTAAAAAGATGACACAGTGTGAGAGATGACAAAGCACAGGAAGGAGGAAGAGGTTAATGTAGAGGAGCAATGGTGGATAAGGGAGGAGCATTGGAAGCAAAGTGACAGAAAGACATGGAAAAGAGTGTCCAGTATGGTGAGAAAAGACTTTAGGGTAGCACTGTTGACCACATCCACATAGCTGAACACTGTAGGGATCATCTTAGTGAGGCTCTTGTGGCAGACTGGGAGAGGTTGGCAAGATTTAATGTGATAAAGATGTATAGATGTAGTGAGACAAAGTAAGATCATGCAGTCCTTCTAGTTTGCCTCCCCTGTTATCATAGCAGTAATAACCTAAAATGTCTTTGCCCTTCATGCCCAAGATCAAGTTGTCGACATGGACAGCATGACCACCATATTCTACTTAAATAGGAAGGATGGTACTCACTCTGTGTGTTCCATCAGGAAGCCCTGCAGACATGGTCACCTAATCACTTGCTCCAGGCAAACCTTGTGATGGTCTACCAGGTGAGCTTGAACAACCAATTAGCAGATACCATCAGCTGTGTGGTGGTGTCTCAAGTGATCTTTCTAGAGTCGGTCTTTACAGAGCCACACTCTTGTCTTGGAACCAGAGGCAGCAGGACCATACCAGAACCTGATCTTTTGGGGCAGGTGGCCCAGGTGCTTAACACCCATGCGTGGCCTCATGCACGCACCTGAAGGGTATATAACAGTAAGTATATAGTAATAGTATAAGGGTGCCTGAAAATAGACAATTTCTTATGTAGTATACATTCCTGGTTAACAAAAACTAGATAAATATAGTGGTATTGGCACCAACCACCTCTGTTCCTTTTTTCCCCACTGAAGCACAGTGCATGCCTCATTAGGAACCAGAGCTTCAATCTGTTTACAAATAGAGTTCTAGTCTTGTTTGCTGTGTGTAATTTATCCTTGCATCGAGAGTTTTAATGTATTCTCAGGCTTGTGTCAAATTTTTCTTTTTCCAATTGTTTAACCAGGTGAGACACACTAAGCTGAAAGCTTGTTTACAGGTGCAACCTGGGAGCACAAGGAAGTTAAGTGACTTGCTCAGGGTCACACAGTATGCAAGTGGGGGCTGTGGAATTCAAACCCAGGTCTCCAGATTTGCAGCTCAGAGCCTTAAACCACTGCGCTATACTGCCTGTTCAAGTTCTCTCACAGCCCTAACTTTTTGATGATGTATTGGTTCAGTAACTGGTATGTGTCAGGTAAGGCACCAAAAGGCAAGTTGCTCTGGCAATGAGTCTGTCTCAGGCCACCGCTCCTGTCTGGGGAAGTTTTTTAACTGAACAGTCTCATGATCGGGAGGTAGGCAGTCCTCCTGGAGTTGTAAAATGAAAGGTTCAAGCTTCACTCTCACATGGTGTCAACATCAGGTTTCAGGGATCGTTGGGCACATTATTTTCACACAAGAAAAGAAGCAGAGGCACAGGTCCCTCCCAGTCTAGTTCACACCCATTCTGCACTAACGCCATTTGCTCCACTAGGTGAGAGAGGTGCCGGTGTCTTCTTTCATCTTTTCAACAAGGGATGACATGACACGGACTTCTTTACATCAGCGGTGCAGGCACCTCTGTGTCCATCACTTCTGCTACCTGTAGGAGATGTTTCAGATGAGCAGTTCACTCGATAGACAGTCCTCATTGAGCAGTGGCTCTGCCGCCTCTATCAGCACTGACCATGTTTTTTAGGGCTGTTGGGAGACTTCTTTTGCTCATCCCTCTTGGTCCTGATGTGGATGCCATCTCAGGCATTGCGGCCCTAAGCAGGCATCAGCGCCCAAGCAGGCATTGGTGCTTAGGTGGGGTTTTCCTGCAGAACCAGTTTGTACCAGTGCTGAAGCCGAAAGAACCTTCCTCTTTGCTGGATGATGAACAGGAGTATAACCTAGCCTCATATGATCAGATGGATGATTTTTATTTATTTCCATGTTACCAGGAAGGTGGGCTGGATAAAATAATCATTTTTCAGCCACGTCTGAGGATAAGGGTTACAAAAGAAGGAAGACGATACATGTTACAATACAAAATGCAGTACTAAGTAAAAAATTAGATATATTTAAAAGCAAAAATAGACAGTATTCTTGTGTACACAGTGCTTTTACAACTACCAGTCCACTTTTCTTATGGTTACAGTTGCAGGAGGCATTTGCCCACAGTTTGGCACACAGGCTCAATTTAAGATGAATGTCCTGTTCAGGTCCCACAGCATCCATCCAATTAATAAGGGTTCATCTGAGGATCACGTTCCAGACACTGGTATAAAATACATATATGTACAAAGCTTTGATTTTTAAAACCGTGGCTGGAGACTAGTTCAAGAAGATACAGCAGAAGTACCTTATTCCTATGCTCCTGTATCTCTAGTGCCCCTTATCCAGCTTGCTCTAGAAACCCTGCAGAAGAAAGCTGAGTAAGTTTGCTTCTGTACCTCCAGTCCTCAGCTCTGAATATAGAAACATAAGACTATTTTGACAGATAAGGACTGCTCAGTCCATCCAGTCTGTCCAGTTTGTCCCTGTCTATATGCCACCGCAGACCCTACCTGGTCTCCATCTACTCCCCCATGTTCCTACTAAGATTCATTTGTTTCTATCCTATGTACGCTTCAAGCCCTTCACTGTTTTTGCTCCACCTCCTCCACTGGAAGACTGTTCCAGGTGTCCACCACTCTTTCAGTGAAAAATACTTCTAGGAGCGTGGATATGTTGTTCATCCACACTTCTTGGCATGTTCCTTTCCTTTATATCTTGCCGGAAGTCTTCAGGCTGACTCCTCCACCCTTTCGGGTGGTAAATCCTCGGCTCTGCCCCATAAGCACAGATCATCCTTTCCGCTGGAAGATACAGGTTCCTCGTGCTCTTGCAGCAATTACGTGAGCCCTGGATTCAAAATGTTGGTATTTACGAAGTTGCTTTTAAAACTTGATTCGAGTTAGCGATTGCGATTCTACCGCATCAGACATGGAGGAAAATCTTCCCAATCTCGCGGTGCCCTCGGCCAGAAGATGTCACGTACCGATCCCCACCTAACGGTGTTTACTGCCTAGGTGCTGAACATGACACCTTGACATGTACATTTTGCTTGGCCTTCCATCCCAATGTCCTGGATGACCGCATGGCACATTTGAAGCTGGGGAAACCAGAGAAAGGAACCCACTGGTGAAATCGAAGGAGGCGAGGTGGGTGGTTTCTCGGCCACAGGATCCACGAGCAGCTGGAACAAATTAAGGCATTTGAGGAAGAAGCAGCTCAAGCTCGGCCAATCAAAGCTTCTTCATTCCGCTGAACCTTGGCTCCACCTTTTCGAGCTCCTTCAAGGAGTTGTGCCAATCTCTCCCCACCCTGGGTGAGGCGCCTTGGGCTCGCACTTCTCCCGCTGATCGAGAGACAAGGGCCCAATGTCATTGTCCCAAGAAGACATTCCTGGGACTGAGAAACATCCGAGTCACAGAAACCATTTCGACTTAGGTCGAGATTGCATCATCGACCACGGCTCTACTGGACCCTCACGTCTGGCCAGGGGACTGAGGAAGTGGTCGACAAGGTGGAAATAGTCCTCGATCCTATCAATCCTTTATCGCTTGGCTCTGCACGATTCCTTGGAGAGGACTCCTGTCCTTGTGTTTCCTGATGCGAGACCCAGTCTGCTGGTGTCCCCATCAAGGAACCGGTTCCAGATCCTCAGGTATCACAATTCTGGTGTCTCCTGATCGACTGAGTCGGCCTCCCGATCTCGATTGAGGTCCAGAACCTCCTTGGCCAAGCGACCGAGGAAGAGCCATAAATGCTCTAAAAGAGATGGCGCGCAGATCATTTCTCATCCTCCTCAGGCGAGGGAGGCTTTGGCGGAAACTCCGTCGGCTATGAGGACCTCATGTGGCAACAGCTAATTTTGACCGGGCAAAAGCCAGCTCTGCTGTCCACCCGGCCATCACTTGGCTTTTTGCCTCTAGGCCGAAGCTGACTCCTTTGGAACCGACTCCTCGCTTCCCTGTGTCTCAGTTTGGCCAAAACCGGTTTCTCCACCTATCCGGGTGGAACCACCACCTAAGCAGCTGCGGGACGGCGCCCTCGAAAGAGGATCGGACAGACACGGGCTTCCCACGCCTGTCTATCACTGTCACCACAGATCGCCTCGGCATATCGAGGGTGACCTAGCGATAAACTGCTTTATCCCGACTCTTCGGACTTGGACATCACAGGACTGCACTCACATCCCAGGGATGATGAGTCATCTGTGGCAGGTTGGAGGAAGCTCCTTCCTCCTTCCATGGTATCCTCCACCTCATCTCTGAATCTACCGGAATGCCCTGAGTCCATCCAGAAAAAGACGGAGTACCCTCTCACTAATATTCTCAAGAGAGGATACCGACGGAGGCCTTTCCAGTAACTAAGGCTATCGTGGGCCCTGCTCTTGAACTTTGGCAGCACCCTGCTTCCTGCCCAGCACCATCTCCTGCATGGCCCACGTGCGCTGGTGCCCATGGGGTCTCTTCACGGGGTTCACAGAGCACCCTTGACCAAGAGCCTGGTGACTGCCTCTGTGTTCAGGCGTACTGGGAGTTCAGCTGACTCTGACCGACCCCGTACAAAGAGTCCAAGTATATGGACCACTTCTTGGGCCTCGTCAGGCCAGCTCAGCAGTTATTAAGGCACATTTCTCTCATGTCCTTCTTGGGTCATTAGACGAGGTCCACCCTCATCTCCCAGTGGACATGCAAATTATAGTCAAGCAAGTCCGTGACCAGGGCCGTGCTGTCGCAAAACAGCAGCTCAGATGGCCTTGGACATGGGAGATTCTTTGCCTGCTCTTTAGAAGCCGCACGGTGGCCACTCACTGCAGGGCTTGGCAGAGCTTTCCTCCTTTCCAGCAGATACCCAGCACAAGCTTGCTGATGTGCCCTTCCTGGGTACCGACTTGTCGGTCCAGGAGTGGCAGTAACCTTTAGTGTATAGAGACAGTCTAATGCCACCTTGGATGCCACTTCTGCTAAGGGTTCTTGGGGCCAGAACCAGCAGAAGAAAAGAAAGAACAAATTTGGCATTCTTCCCTGCGGTCAGGCAGCCCTCCTATCAAGGAGGTCAGCAGCAATGGCAGCAGCAGGCTCAAGCTTGGCACCCACAGCCCAAGCAGGGCCCTCAACAGCCCGTAGGGAGGCGAGCTCAAGGGCCTTCTTCTCTCTTCAAGCCTGCTCAGTGGCCGGTTGGGGGTTGCCTCCCTATTCCCATAGCGCCAGCTCTGGGTCCTCCGTGCAGGGCTGGCTCCGCCACTTCTATTTCCTCCTGGTCTGATATCACTTGGACAGGTGGGTTCTAGAAGTGGTCGGTCAGGGACTGCCTCTAGAGTTTGAGCAGTACCCTCCCAGCCGAGCCCGCCCCTCAGGAGGAAAGGATCTCAGCTTGCACCCTGTCAGCTCTTGAGATGAGCGCAGTTCTGCTGCTCCTCAAGAAGGCTATAACTCTGGTGCTGGATCCTCAGCAGACCCAGAGCTTCATTTCAGGTACTTCCTGGTGCCCAAGCAGGCGGGGGGTTGGGGTTGGCACCCCATCTTAGATCTCCATGACCTGAATCAGTATCTTAGGTCTCACACCTTCCGGATGGTATCTCTGAACCAGATCATACCAACCCTGGGGCAACATGTGGTTCTGTTCTCTGGATCTACAGGACGCACTCTTTCACATTCCTGTCTGTCCATCCCACCAGCGGTTTATCCGCTTCATGGTCGAGGGACCCTGTACGAGTTCCGAACCATGCCGTTTGGCCCTGTCATCAGCCCCGGGTCTTCACCAAATGCATTGCAGTGGTGGCAGCCCACCTTGGCATCGAGGAGTCAGTTACCCTTATCTCGATGATTGGCTCTTGGCAGGTTCTCTCCTTCAGAGGTGAAGGTCCAGGGATCTGGCCCTCGAACCTGCTTCCAACTCGACCTCCTGCTCAGCGAGGCCAAGTGGGAACTTGTGCCTTCTCAGGTGATGGACTTCACTGAGGCAGAGCTCAACTCTTGTCAAGCCAGAGCTGGGCTCCTGGTGTACAGGGTGGAGGTTCTCTCCTCCCTTTGCCTGATCATTTCTGGTTGGGCACTTGTGCCTGTCGTCGGGGATTTTCTGGCTTTCTGGGTTTACATGGCGGCATGCACCTCAGTGGTCCATTGGGCCAGGTGGCACATGCGCCCCTTCTGTGGGAGCCGGCGCTCAGTGGACTCAGTGTCATGGTCACTCGACCAGCTGATCGCTGTAACCCAGAAGATGTGGGACGCCTCCCAATGGTGGACCACCCCAGAACAGTTGCAGGAAGGGATCCGTTCATCCGCCCGAGCAGAAGGTTGTTCTTACGACCGATTGCTCTCTCATGGGCTAGAGAGCCCACATGGGGCACAGCAGAGCCCTTGGGTTCTGGACCCCTGAGGAATCCCGATGCCACATCAACTATTGGAGCTCAGAGCAGTCAGACTGGCGCTGTCAGCTTTCGCTCTTAGCTCCAGGGTCAAGTGGTTCAAGTCCAGATGGACAATACCATGACCATATACTACCTCAACAAACAGAGGCGGCATGCACTCCCATCTGCTGTGCAAGGAGGCACTCCACATCTGGACCCTCGTAGCCGGTTGGAGGCAGATCTCCTAGCCATCCATGTGGCAGGAGCCTCAAACCAGCTGGCGGATGCTCTCAGCCGCATAGGTCAGACATCCCACGAGTGGTCTCTCCTCACAGAGGTATCTTACAGCCTGTTCTCCCATTGGGGCAAACTGCTGGTGGACCTGTTTGCCTCCAGGGAAAACACAAGCTGAGGCTGTGCTATGCCCACCCCCTCAGCAGGGCTCACTGCAGGGGATGCCTTTCGAGGTCGTGGGACCCCAGGCCTCTTCTCGCCCTTCCCCCATTTCCCTTGCTCCACAAGGTGTTACTCAAGGCAAGGAGGGACAAGGTGAAGGTGATCCTGGTAGCCCCAGACTGGCCGCACCAGTTCTGGTATCCAGATCTCCTCAGCCTCAGCTGCAGGCCCCCAGAGCAGCTTTGTACATGTCCAGACCTGATTTCTCTAGCTCAGGGAAGGTCTTTCATCCGGCCTTTAGTCCTTGCAGCTCACAGCCTGGTTCCTGAGTGGCTAGAGTTCCAGGCTTTGGGTCTTTCCGACAATGTCTACACCGTGGTGGAGGCATCTTGTAAGGAATAGACCAGGAAATGTTATGCCTTTAAATGGAAAAGGTTTTCCATTTGGTGCCAGGATAAGAGTCTGGACCCCTTATCCTGCTCTGTGGCTAACATTCTCGAATACCTTTTGGTCTCTCCAAAGGGGTTCTCACGGTCATCGACCTTAGGGTGCACCTGGCAGCCATCTCTGCTTGCCAGGCATGGGCTGGTCAGCCGACGGCACAGGAGACAGTGGTCGGGTGCTTTTTCAAGGCCTAGATCACATATCCCCTCTGGTGCGTGAACCTCCACCTCCATGGGATCTGTTGCTGTTTTGGAAAAGCTCAAGGCAAACCATTCAGAACCCAGGCACAAGTGTGAGCTCTCACACTTGTCATGGAAAGACGGCCTTCCTGGTGGCTATCATGTCAGCCAGAAGGACAGGAGAGCTCCAGGTGCTTTCAGTGGACTCCCCTTATCTAGTCTTCCACAGGGACAAAGTTGTCCTGTGCCCCACCTGAAATTGTTTCCGAAGGTGGTATCAGAGTTTCACCTTAACCAGGTGTAACAACATATACCACTCCTAGAACTACTGTTACAGGTGAGTAACCTTTTCTTCCTCACATACCTCCTAAATTCCCTCTTCCAGCCTCATTGCATGCCCTCTTATCCTGGTGTACCTTCTCTTCTGAAAAGTGTTCCCTCCAGCACCTCTTGTACCCCATATGGTACCTATAGATTTTCTTCAGGGATATCTCTGTCATCAGGTGACACCTATGGAACTAGCTGTCAGACATCAGGATCCCAAGGAAGTTTTTCTGCAGCAGTCTGTGGGGCTTGCCCAACATTGGGTTCTATACTCTAGATAAGCGGGCTGCCCAGTTCAGTCCTCCGTTCTTTCTCCCATTGACCATTCACGAATGGACTCCACGGAAGCTTTGTGTCTCAGTTCAAATGCCAAAACTACTACCCTTTTTCTTTTATACTTGCCTTTGAATCACTTTAAAGTGATTATTTTGTCCTTTGTATGTTGAGAACTAATCCTTCTTTGGCTCTCTTCCATTGCGCTGCTGCATAAAGATTTTTTCAACCCACGTGATCACAACCTCTGTGTCTGCTGTCTTGGACCTAGCCACAGTGCTCCGTCCTGTGAGCCCTGGCTGAAGTTCAGTCTCACCACCTGGTGCCAGTGCAAGAAAGCCCTGCAGAAGTTCCCTAATGGAGCAACAGGCAGCCAATGGAGAGAAGGGGTCTTCCAGGGCCTCCCTCCCAATCACCGGCACCTTCTCTGGGCTATCAGGCCACCAAGGCCCAGGACAAATCCTCAGGGAAACATTCTCAGTGGGACAAGGGCCAGCCTAAGGAATGCCCCCACTGGCGATCCCTGCCCTCGTTGGATTCCTCCTCCTGTTCTTCCTGGATCACTTCATCGACCATTTCAGCATCGGTACCTTGTTCCGTGCAGGCCTCTGCTCCTATCAGTTCCTTGATGGGTGACTCTTCTACCCATCACAGGGCTGCAGAGGAGTCGTCAGCCTCTAGGTTGTCAGCCCCAGCCCCACCATCAAGACCTCTTGAAACTTGAGGTCCACAGGCGCTGGGCCCATCTCCTTCCACTATTGACAAATTGACAAATAACAGCTGCGATGCTGATGGTAAGGAGCCAGTGCTATAAAGGAGGGCAGCCAGCCCAGAAAGACCAAGATCACAGTCAACAGCACTCAAGCAAGGAAAATTCTCAAACAAATGTAATGCTAATGCAGTTTGTTAAACAATGTTAGGCCAAAACCCAACCCTAGCGCCTCAGCAATGAAGCCTTCAAGGGGTACAGCAAGTAGACAGGAAACGTTACAGAAACACAAAATCAAAATATGACATCCGTAAGTTATGTGTCCTAATTCAACAAACAATCACAGTCATCCATTTCAAAATACAAGACATCAATAATCCAATTATTTATTTATTTTTATTTTATTTAGTTTTGTTGACCGCGTTAAGTGCACTAGACAAATCCTGCCTATTTTCAGGCATGGCCGGGGAGGATACAGATGAATGCCAACTGACCTTGAACCAGATTAAGCTGTTGGTGGTATTTTAGTGAATAGAGGAAATATGGCCAGGACACGGTGAAATTCCCCTACCCTTGCCAGTAGGGGATCTCTCTGGTCTGCAACATGGAGACCTCAGTGTGTACTCAGTCTTGCTCGAGAGAGGTCATGGATTGTACCGGTGCGCTACCGTCCGTGGCAGATCCTGCTTCAGCCACTGTATCCGAGGAGTCGACTAATGTGCATAGTGTGGTGGTTAGACTGCTTCCTGAAACTGTACTACGGATCCTTCCTCACCAGCACGACACCCAGTTCCTCTAGTCTCACCAGTGGAGCCACATTCAGAAGCGGAACCAAGTTTGGAGATTGCAGCCTGTGTACCAAGTGTTCTTCCCCTGCTATTTTCCAGTGAGGGGTTTGGGATAGCTTGCATGGCTTCAGAGCCGCTTTCGGAGTAAATGGACAGACTTTGCGGCGGTTTGTTCTGACACTATCTCCACCTCCAGCCTTATCAGTGCATGCTTTGGTTTACGACGCTCCGGAGATGGTGGAACCCCAATGGACTGCATCGGATCGCTGGTTCGCGCTGGCTGGACGGGACTGCATCGGGCACCTGGACGCCGGATTTTCCCTGGGACGAGACAAGCGTGGAGTGCTGTTTTCCCGCACAGGCCTGCACCGGCCTGCATGAGCTCCACTGAGGTACCTGTTTGAGACACTATTCCCTCCTGAGACATTATTGTTACAATGCCTACTGCTTTATCTGTGAAGGACTGGGGGATATTGTTGAATCTGCTGAATTAGAGGTTGTTATGCATGTTTCTAATATGGGGGCGTTTTGCCAGCTTCTCCCCTTCTGTCATGCCCTTCAAGCGACTGTGCCTGTGAGGGTGTTGCCTGGCTCTTGGACTGTTTGCCCCATCCCCTTTGGTTCCTTCTAAACTTCGACAGTCCCCCGATACACCACACAGGCGCTTGCTTTGGCCGACCCTTCACCATGTATACCTACATCTCTCCTACTACTGTTTTGATGCCCTCCCTCCAACGGATGATCCAGAGGAAGGCCCCTCAGCCCTACCTCCACCCTCTGGTAGGGCCTGTTCTTTCTGACCTCTTTAAGAATAAATTGGAACAGGCCCCAGACATGATGCTGTTCACCTTGCTATAGGGGGACTGAGTGAATTCCTGGACGGGTATTATGTTGCAAGGGCTTTACTGGAAGGGTTCTATGTATTTTCAGGCTTCAGAAATGATGCATTGATCCACATTTCTGGTGAGAAACTTTCAATATCAGCTTTAAAACTAATGTGGGTTAGATAGGTTTTGGCACAAATATCTGACTTTGAAACACCCTCCTTTATGGGTACCCTTTTATGTTACACCATTGACAAAACCAGCAGTACGACTATCACTATCATGTTTCATAATGAAGGTGTGCGCATTAGCGATATTTACCACTGGTTGCAAAATAGATGTACGGTTTGTCCCCGAAGCAGTCATTGATATGGAAGGTCTGTGAATTGGTGGGTGGAAATTCCGGGTTAAGCTTTTCCAAGTTAACTCGGAGGTACATCTTCCCAATAGTTTCTTTTAGGCAAGGATAGAGGCATTTGTTATTATGGGGGGCCAGCCTAGGGCCTGCTACAAGTCGCGGTGCACATACACATTGAGTAGCACCTGTAATATGTTGAAATGTAGTTTATGTGAGGATATGGACCCCTAGCATGTCCTCGAAAATGCTTTCCAGTGCAACCTCTGCGACGAGAAGGGTCATGCCTACCATCAATGCCCTGGGCTAGCAAGACTCGTAGTGAGGGTTGGAATCCTGACACCTTAGTCCAGAAGGCACAGGACAAGGCACAGGAAGATTCCTCCACCTGCTACTGTCCCAGATCCTCGAAGCCCCTTCACCTCTTCCTCCCAACCACCTACCATATTGACTGTGGCTCCCCAGGTAGATGTTAGACCCCCACTGCTACAGATGTCTTCTCACCAAAACAGGATGTGGTGGATACCACATCGCACCCTACTACCACACAGACCTCTGACCAACCTATTGGGGACCTGGAGGGGTTTTCTCAGTGCAGACAGATTACTAAGAGCAACTGCATGCAAATCCCAAAGGGTTAGTGAGGGTGCCCATTTCTAATGCCTTTGACTGTTTGAAAGGGGAGGGAGGGAGGGACTCTGATGGGATTCAGAGACCTCCGTTTTACCCTCAGATGTGGAAGTCTCTGGTTCCAGGCCTCTGGATGTTGTCCATAAAAAGTTAACAGAACAAAGAAGGGGTAAAAACATAAGAACATGGCTGTCACAGATGGGGTGGCTGATTTGTGTTCTGACTCTGGCTACCATTCGGCTTTCCTCATTTCATTTTGTAGTCTTAGGAACTACAAAAGACAGACTACTTTTTTCACTTTGCTGCTTCCTCCATACTGATGTTCTCTTAATCCAAGAGACTTGCTTGAAGTCTATTTTTGACATTGACAGGTTAAAAGGAGCTGGGTGTGGGGTCCCTCATACTGGACTTTTGGCGAAGATTTAGCAGATGGTGTAGCAATACTGTTCACATCTACGACTTTTTCCATCTCACGCTTATAGATATTTTCCCAGGTAGAGCTTTGAGATTGCACTTTTCAAGGCCATTCTCTTCGTATTATCAGTCTCTATGCTCCTCAAACCAAAGCTGCCAGAATCAGTTTACTCGACCTAATTAAACCATATCTGTGTACCCATAAACACGTTATCTGGGGTGGTGATTTCAGCTGCTGTATAGTCATTTCCTGTAGGACAGCTGCTGGGAAAAATATATTGCGACTCTCATGCTTTATGTACTTTAGTGAAGGATGCTGGTTTAACTGATGCCTATCGTGTCTGAGATCTGATGCTGGATATACTTATCATAGATCCATTTACCATACTAGGATTGACTATTTTTTTCCTCACGCTATGTATCCCGCATCAGATATCGGTTTACCCCTCTGAGCTCTCTGATCATCATTTGTTAACTGGGAAATTTTCTCTGGGTTCTGCCCTCCGGTCCTTTTATCAAACTCAAACTTGTGGAAACTTAATTCTTGTTTTCCTTTTACTGTTCAGGCACAAATCCGATCACTTTTTGGGTCCAGATTTCTGTCCTTTGTTGCACAATTCCATATGGACATGGTGGCAGGATACAAAATGGACTTCATGGATTTTTTTTCAGACTATAGGCAGACTATGGCCAGGGACAATTATCTTACATATTTAGGTTACAGAAATCAATTCTATAAACTTTTGTCATATTCTGTTTCCTCCCTAATGATTATTCTTCCCAAATTAAAAATTACATCACTGCATGTTTGCGCATCAATATGATAGTGCCCGCTATTGAGAGTTCTTGATGAGAGTTGGTACTTGGTTCCCTCCATTAACCCTTTTTAAGCTTATAAGGAATGGCTGCATGCTACAGTCATGCAGGGTCTTTATGACCCAGTGGGCAACATTGATTACTCCATATAGGGCATGCTCTCGATTGCTACCTCCATTTACAGACACAGTTTGGAGTTGAACCCTGTTGTCCGCCTATCTTGTCTGATTATTTTCGGCACCTGTCCACAGGTCTCTGTACATCATGCTATGGACTCTGTATCCTAATTACACAAGAGGAAGTGGCTTGTGCCATTTCTCAGCTTAAATTAGGTAGCCCCTTGTCAGACAGCCTTATTCATGAATTCTATAAAACATTTCAGTAGGATTTAGTGGAAGCTTTGATACAGGTGTATAACTATGTTTTGCAGGGAAGGGACGGGACTTCTGACTTTGGGTTGTCTATTTTGAAATTTATCTATAAAAAAGGAGATAAGTGCTCACTACAGAATTGGAGACACTTCATCTCCTTAATACTGATTATAAGATTTTGTGCAAAACTTCTTAGTACTCGATTACAACAGATGGCACGTGATGTTATAGACCTGTCACAATCTTGTGCTATTCCTAGGCAGCTCTATTCAAACAAATCTTTTCATGTTATGGGAAATTTTGAAGCAAAACAGAGATGAATTGCCTTGCTAGTTTTATTCTCTCCTTGGATCAAGCGAAGGCGTTGATTCAGTGCATCACTCATACCTATTCCAGATCATGAAGTTATATGGTATCCAGATGTCTTTCTCACATGGCTTACTCATTTATTTTCCATAGCTAGTTTTACCTTCAATTAATGGATATTTGGGGAATAATTTACACCAGAAAGTGATACGACAGGATGTCCATTAAGCCCTTTATTGTATACATTTGCTTTGGACCCATTTTTCACAAATTAAATGGGACTCATAGATTGTGGGGTTAGCACCCTGTTCTGCTTTACTTCGGAGAAAATTTCTGCATATGCAGATGATGTGGTTTTATTGTACATGAATAAAGATTCTGGAGATAGGGCAATCCGGATCTTTCAGAGTTTTACTTCAGTTTCGAGTGGGACTCTTAACCTCCAGAAAAGTGTATCTATTCCTTTAGATACAGATTCCACCTATATCCAGAGGTGGGTGGAATTCGGAAGTACACCAACTAAGAATGGATATTGGGTTATGGTTCAATGTTGCAGTTGTGGCGACATTTAATTGGGACAAGAGCCTCTTATTGGAGAGAATAAGGTACAACTGTGGAAAACTTGGAATTGGGGAAAGAAACGAGTTTTGATAGTTAAGAAATTTTTACTTCCTATTTTTTATATCTCAGTTATGTTTATGCCCTCCCCAACACTTAGAGACAAGAATCTTTAGTATTTTCTTTCAGATGATATGGGTAGCCGACTTAATCCTATTAAAAGAGACATCACATATTTACCCATACAGCAAAGGGGTCTTGGGGTGGTTCACCCCATTGCTTTTTCCTTTCCTTCTTTCTTTTTCATCTCTTTCAAGGCGTCACATTACTAACCCATAATTGCGATGCATGAGTCAGCAATGCCATAATGTCTGTTACGGATAAATGGGATGCTTTACCACCCAGACATTCCCGTCATTTGTATATCCCATCATATGCCATAGACAGTTTTCATAAGTTAAGATTCTGAAAATTGCTAAAATCATCTATCCTGACGCTCACTAGACGACAACTCTATCAAACCTTCCTAAATGTTACGAAACCAGTGTTGCTTTTTCCGGAATGTACCCTTCCCATATGAAGTACACTTTACTATTTCTTCGTGATAAAAGAATCCCGAACCATATGTGGGATGTCACCTGGCTATGTTGCCATGGCAGGTGAAATGTACGAGGTAATCTGAAACATAAGTCTTCTCAAGAACGGTATTGTCCTAAGCCTTCTTGTTTTCAGATAGAGGAAACAATGACTCATTTCTTTTTGACTGTGCAGACACCGTTTATTCTGGAAAACTTTAGCCAACAAGTGGAAATTGCCTTTTTTTTAATTAGAATCACCTATCAAACATTAATCCTAGGTGACTTTTCTGGGCCATGGAACAAATTTCATCACAGTACTTTAAGGGTTATTTTTCCATGTGTAATATTATTTGTAAGCACGATGTCAGTATGCTTTACAACAACTTCCGACCTTGCCACATACTATTATACTGCAGATGGAAACTACACTGTTGAATTTCATGGAATTGGAACATCGCCAGCTTTCCCTACAGTGCTTTCAGTTATTATGGAAACATATTACTCTTTTGCACCAATGTTGTTTATACGCTGTTGTGTTCTGATGACTGTATTGTTTTTCTTTTTTATAACTTGTTTTCTTTTCAGTTGATGTACGATTATTGCTGATTTTTTTTGTTTGATATCCACTTTCTATGCTTGATGCTATGTTTTCTTTGCTCAATAAAATTCCCCTACTCTTTTCAATAAGTGCCATGGGATCTTTAACATCAACCTGAACTACCACCAATCCAGGCAGATGGGACCTCGGTTTAACATCTCATCTGAAAGACGGCATCTCACAAGTGCAGCACCCCTCTCATGCTGCACTACAGTTTCAGTACTGGGATATTAACCTAAGTGCCAGATGTGAACTGAACCACAGCCCTCTGATCTCCTGGCCTCAGAGGCAAGTGTGCTACCTACTGAGCCACTGACACTAACCAAGTCTATGTTCACAATGCAATCACTATTTAATGTATCACTATTAACATGAATGTTATTTTATTTCAAGTGATTGTAGTGAACTGAAGTAGAGAAAGTGGAGTCAGAAGCCAAAAGGAAAAACAAGGAAAAATTATTGGATTATTGCTGGCTTATATTTTGAAATGGATGACTGTGATTATTTGTTGAATTAGGACACATGACTTACGATGTCACATTTTGATTTTTATTTCTGTAATGTTTCCTGTCTACTTGCCATACCCCTTGAAGGCTTCACTGCTGAAAGTAAAGACTATTCGTACTAAAGAACTGTGGACTTGTGTTAATTAAGATTGTTCTTGAAAGAACACTACCTTAAGAATCCAGAGACAAGGGACAAAAGGCCACATACCTATAGAGTAAAGATTTTGTAAGGTAAAACAAAAATAGACAGAGTCTACTGAAATATCCTAGGATTGTTCTTTTTGTTTGTTTTGTACTCTTTATTTACTGCTCCTTTCTCTGACCCCAGACCCTCCAGTGGGGCACTCTGCTCAACTCCATCCCGCCCTGTCTGAAGGCTCAGTCCTGTCTATCCAGTTTGGCCCAGCTTCTTCTTTGCTCCTCTGGTATCCATTCCCCAGATTTAAGTCCCCAAGAGTGGGACCGCCACTCTCCTCTGGACGTCCTTTCTGAAATCTGGATGGGTGTCCAGGGATTGGAGGAGCACTGGAGACAGCCGACACACTCGACATTGGCGGGGTGGCCCCTGGTTCACACCTTCACCTACCAGGATCGGGGTTTTCCTTTTTCCATGTTGCCCCCGAGCTCGGACATGCACTGACGTCATGCATGCAGAGTGCATGCTCCCGCACTCTTGTAAGAGACGCCTGCCGTAGCCTCTGAAGCTGTGCCCCAGTCGCCACTAGGAGCCACCAGATCAGTGGCTAGCCTAACCCCTCCCAGGAAAGGAGAGCAGCTCAATCCTTTCCTGCCCCTGCTGACCCCCGGTGGCCGGACTCATTCCAAAACCGGGTCGCCAACTTGGCGCTAGGTGTGGCATCCAGCACCTCAACCCTCAGTGCCACCGGCTGGCTGGATTGTTGTTTTAAATGTCAGGCCTTGGAATTTGAACTAGAGTGAGACAAAACAAAATACCTGGGCCTTCTTAAAGAAAATGAAGCAGACAGAGATGGCTTAAAGCAATCAACCAAAGATTAACAGAAGAGGTTGGGATTTAAAACAGCAAATTATCACAGGGCCTAGTGAAGTCAAGGATCTGCAACAGCAAATAAAAATCTTGAGAGTTGAGATAGTCTGACTTGGACAGAAACAGGTGAGGTCAGGAGAAATTAATGGAGGCTATAATTCAAATGAAAGTGGCTCAAGAAATGGCTCAGGGGCAGCGAACAGTTGGATGAAGCGCACGAGAAATAAACAGGATTCATAAATCATTTACTGAGTCCCTTGATGCTATTGGTCAACAGCTGGGGTCCTTTCAGCCATCTAGCAAGGGCATCCTACAACGCCAGTGAGGTAGCTTCCAGAGTTGTAGGGACAGCGATCTGCATTAGGTGGACAGCATGATCAGCTCTTTCCTAGTTGTCACCCTTGGCCGGGTGTAGGGTGATTCTGTCCACATACCGGAGAACCCATCCTTTCTTCCATAGGGGCGACAGCGTCTGTCAGGGCAACTTCCTCTCCGGGGGTCCCTTCTCACTGTCCCCAGTCCCAGGTCTCACTAGGCCCACAAAGGTTCTCCCCTCCCAGTGTCTCTCCCACTAGGAGCTAAGGGGCTTAGTACCTCAGGATCTGGGCCCCTTTGGGTGGGGCTCGGTACTCACCCACATGTGATGAATGGTGAAGATTGACTCAGATAAGATATGAAAATTATGTACCTACCATAAATCTTGATCTTTCTGTGTATCTTCACCATTCATCACAATTCCCACCACCATCCCCCAGGGCCTCAGTCTCTGGGTCCCCCTCCCTCTGTGTGCCCTTTCTTCCCCCCCTCCTTTCCATGAGTCAGGAGGCGGAGGTGTTTGAGCATGCAGGGGGTTCCTCTGCCTTCCGGTGGGGAAGGGGCTACCCACATCGCCTTTGGCTTCCACCCCTTTGGGGGTGGGATGTTGATAGCTGCCCCCCCCTTTCTTTCTCTCTCTCTCTCCTTCCCTCAATCCTTGTCCTTGGGACTAATCTCTTTCTTGGTTTCAAGAAGGGGATTTGTTTTTCTCCCTATTCTTATTCTGGTTGGTTAGGGGAGGACATCCTCAGCTCCTGATCCCTTCCCTGTCCCTTATGACCTTGAAGTTGTTCTGCTGGAGTTCACTGTCAGAAAATTCCTATGCCTTGAATTTTGGCAGTCCAGCATTTCTTGCTACTCCTGGGCAGTAAGTCCATCTCAAATCAGGGATCAGACCGCGAGCCTGGGATTTGTCCTCTCCTCTCACTTGTTGTTTCCTCCCTCCCTCCTTCCTTCCCTTCCCGTCCCTTTTCTTCTTCCAGAGATTGGGGACCCTCCCACCCCCTTAGTTTTCTATCCCTTGTCTGTCCTCTCAGTCATTTATTTCTCCTTTTAGTTCATATATCTTTTCCTTTGTCTGTCCCTTGGACTTCCTTGTCCCTCTCAACCTCATTCTTACTCTATGGCGACTCAGAACTGGCGGGAGGGTGGGGTCAACAACACATAACAGCCAACCCATGAGTGCTCATGCAGTGTGCCAGCCTCGAGGGCAGTACAGTCGGTGCGCCAACTCCACCCATAAAAACAAAAGAGCTCCGGGTCGCAACCCAGCCACTGCCTAATTGTGATGAATGGTGAAGATACAAAGAAAGATCAAGAATTACGTAGTTACATAATTTTCATTTCCCCATAGGCCTAGCTGGAAACTAATCAGCCCTCGCATCAGTTTAACTTAGGGAAAACAGGGGCCAGAGAATTAGTAGTTCCAAAAATAAACAAAAATTTGGAACAATGTCATTTCAGCATAAAGCCCTCAATAACACGGACTAATCTTCCAACTGTTGTTAAAACTCAAGATATGACTGGAAAGTTCAAACAGCAATGAAACAGGAACTAAGTTTCCATTGTATATGTAACAGATGAACTATTATTACTTTTAGGCTGCTTTAGAAAACATGGTTACCTTATGTACTTACGTCTGTTTTTATTATGCATTTGTACTGTCTTATATAGAAATGCTGTTATTGCCAGCAAACAGGTGCACTTTGAAAAGAGGGCTTTGTGGCCCTAATGGTGTTGTGTAGTTGTACTATCACTTATCCTGTATAAATAAATATTTTACTACTACTACTACATTTGGGGACTTTTATTGTTGTCCTCTATCTATAATTTCTTTCATACCAACTATAGTGTCTTGCAACTCTTGTCTAATTTCATTAATTTCTTGTTCTCTGCATATGTTACTATTATTGGAAGTCCTGATAGCACTTGTTCCAATACTAGGCTCTGGTAATTGCTGAAAACTATCCTTTGAATTTGTAGGCTTTGTTACTATAGAATTGGAACCTAAAGCCCCATGAGCCAATTCACTAGTCTCTCTCTATATATATATACATTAATGGATCCAACTGATGAGTTAGAACCACAGTTACAACTGTCAATATCAAAAATCAAATTAGGGACCTTTCAAGGATTCTTTGTTAAATGTCTCTTGTCTACTCCTCGTTTCTCTCTCTTTATTTATTGTATCAGGGATTACAGGTGTTGAGGTATCCTTTATATTCAAGGAGACGACAGATGTAGGGATTACAGAGAGCAGGGTACTAGATGGGTTGAGGGATTAAGGGTGGACAAAGCACCTGGACCTGATGTCATTCACCCTAGAGTACTAAGGCAGTTGGCAGAGATCTTGGTGTGGCTACTGGCCAACCTGTTCAATACCTCCCTGGACATGGAATGTGTACCACAGGACTGGAGAATGGCCCATGTGGTGCCCATCCACAAAAGTGGCCCAAAGGATGAACCAGGAAACTGTAGGCCAGTGAGCCTCACATAGATTGGGAAAGCTCATGGAGACCATCCTAAAAGAGAGGCTAGTGAGTTTCTTGAAGAAAACGACCTCCAGGATGATCAACAGCACGGGGTTGTAGTGGGGAGATCCTGCCAGACAAACCTTGTAGAGTGCTATGACTGGGTGATGTGGGAACTGGACAAGAGCCATGCAGTGGATGTCCTGTATTTAGACTTCAGCAAAGCCTTTGCTTCAGTTCCACATGGCAGGTTGGGGGAACTGGAACATATGGGGTGGGACCAAAATGGTGAAATGGATCACAAACTGGCTAAAGGGAAGGTGGCACAGGGTGGTGGTGGGGACCTCTCATCACCGAGAGCGGTACTGAGACCGTGCTGTTTGGGATTTTATTGCAGATATCTCACACAGGACCCTGAGCAAGTTCATTCTGTTCACAGTTGATACCAAGATGGGAGCTGTGGTTGATGATGCAGAAGAGTGGAAGGGTTTGCAGGAGAACCTGACTAAGCTGCAGGAGTGGGCGGAAACATGGCAGTTGGGGTTCAATGCCAAGAAGTGCAAGGTTCTGCACTTTGGAGCCAGGAACCAGGTGAGGGATTATCACTTGAATGGGGTACAGTTGAGGAGTTCCACAGAGGAGAAGGAGAAGGACCTAGGAGTGATCATTCTGGAGGAGCATGACAACTCTTTCGGTGCAGAAAGGCGGCACTAAAAGCCAACAAAATGCTGGGGTGTATTGCAAGAGAGATCACCTGCAGAAGGAGGGAGGTTATCCAGCCCTGTAGAGGTCAGTGGTCAGGTCCCACCTGGATACTGCATGCAGTACTGGTGCCCCTTCTAAGAAGGACATCAGATTGTTGGAGGGGTGCCTAAGAGCCACAAAGATGATCCAGGGATTAAAGAGCAAGCCCTACGAGGATAGGCTGGGAGAGTTGAATATGTATTCACTGGAGGAGAGGAGGGATGGGGGGATATGATCGAGACCTCTAAGTATTTAGGGATAAACAAGACCAACACAGAAGGGATTTTCCAGATGAGAAAGGTGGAGGGACACTAGAGGGCATGGACTAAGATTGGAGGGGAAGATTCAGGAGGGAGATGACATTTTTTCACTGAAAGAGTGGTGGACAAATGGAACACCTTGCCAGACAAGATAATGTCCGTAAGATGGTGGGCAGTTTCAAGACGGGTTGGGACAGGGTAAGGGAAAGGGATACTGGGAAGGGCGGGAGGGAGGGCAGCTGCAAGGTGAGGTGCTAGCTGTACTTTCGAGCAGACTCATGGACCGTGAGGCCTGTTTCTGCTGGCAGTTTTGTATGTTCATAATCAAAGTTTGTCCTGATTTGTTAAGAGTTGGGTTTATTCCTCATTTTACTTTAGTCTGTCTAGTCTGTTTGGGGACTTAGTTCCCTTTTGCTGCATTCCCTCATCGTTGTTTTTATTATTTTTTTTTGTGTGTGTTGTGTGTGCCAGTATGTCTCCTTTCTTGCTACACCCTTTTTGGTTATTTTCTCTTTGATGTCTGTTGCATCTGTTGCTTCTGTTTTATCCTTTATTTCAATGATCTGATTTATATCTTCACCACTTCTGGTTGTCTGTTGCTTCTAGTTTTCATAATGAACAAAAAGATAGACTAATTATTTAAGTATAACTCTAGAGCAAACTCTAAAGTATATATACATATACCACGGTACACTGAAACAATTTAGCATATAAAGTGCAGAGATATAAGCTATAAAGTGCCTATTGGATCCAGTATCCTAGTGTAAACTATTAGCATAAAAACACAGAGTATGTCTGAATAGTAGCACTGTACAGTGCACTAATAATGTAGCCTTGTATAAATTTATCTTTCCTATATATAAATGATAGATAATATATGCTCATATAATCAAAAATGTTCTCAGTAATAAAATATTCCACCACCTTTTGTTGGTTTCAGTTTGTTATTCATTCTTTCAGACTTCAGATAGTCTATGTAAGGACCACATAGGCCCGTGTACATCTGTGGGATCAGTGCAAACAGAACAAGATATTCCGACGTTGGAAAAGGTTCCTGTTGCAAGGTTTTATGCCACTTAGTCTCACTTAGGCTCAATCTCAGCCTCAACCTTTAAAAAGAAATAGAAACAGACTGTGCAGATGCACAGAAAAGAATGTATACAAATTTAAGTATTTGTAATTTGTAGTGGAGATTAAGTACTTACTCCATCACTACTGTGAGAGACATACTGGGCAGAAAGCCTCAGGTGTTGTCAGCAATGCTTTTGTGTCCCACAGCACTAGTGCAATCATATAAGGTGCAGTAGTTTGTAAATGTTTTGTATAGTTTGGCACTAATATAGCATGCAGCGATGAAGCTCTGCAAAAAGAGAGCAACAATTTTAAAATAGAACCCCGCCAGTTGGCAGAAACAAAATTCAATTAATGAGCTCACTAAAAGAAAAATCAAACACAATATCACACAGGCTAATTGTAAAAAGCACCGACAAGTAACAAATATTATTAGAGGTACTTACTAGTGTTTAGTGCTGGCAAAAATCTGTGCACTAAGCCTCTGCACTCTCTGCATGCTTTATGCTCAGTAGCAGGGCCAAAATGCATGCCTGTGGCTAAGAACACCAACGATTCGTTTTATAGCCCAGATCTCTAATGGTCATGTGGCACAGAGAAGTGTGAGTTTACAATTTAATTTTTATTGAGATAGTTTAAATAATACAGTTTATCATTGAGGTTCCTTAAGTACAGTTATGTGGGTAGGATGATTGTTTGATCTGTACAGTTGAGATATAATACAGTTTTCACTTTGCAGTCAAAGTATATGAGGCAGATATTTTCACAGTTCTCAATCTCACCTTGGAATGACAATTAATAGGTTATAGGTCACATTTTCAAAATTTTCTGACCCCTGTCTCCTCGTAATGCTCCACCCTGGGACCCCCAGTAATTTATGGTACAAATGTTGAGTCAATTTGAAGCATGTACTATGTCCAACGTTGCCACCTTAATTGGAATGCTGTGTCTTTATTTGTAAGTTCTGCCATTAGTTTGTCAACTTGATAGATGTAATTATTAGTCTCCATTCTACTGTACAATTGTAGGTTTTGTAGCAGCATATATCTCCTGGTAATCGCTTCTTGGCAGCAAGTAGAGAGGGGACAGAGAGTAAGGTTTTATACCAGGGTAGAGCAAGGAAAGGCATTATCATTAGTAAACCATTTCTTCTGTTAGCTCTGTGTCTTCCCCATACATTCTTTCAATTCTATTTGTAAGGAACACCAAAAGGGGTCAACATACAGGGCACGACCAAAATATATGTCCCAAATCAGCCTTCAGGCATTTACAATCCCTCCAACATAATCCATATTGTGCTGGAAGATATTTTATATGAACTGCAGGAGCCCTGAAGTATCTGTTCTAACCCCATGTATTCTTCATATTCATAACTCTCTGCAGTTAGCCTGCTCAGTAGAACTGCCGGAGAAATGGAACTATATGCTAATGATGGAATCATCATTGGCTCGTGACAATCATTCAAACTGCTGCCCTCATCTGCTGCACGTTCTATCAACGTCTCACATTTCTTACTTAGCCTCACAAGTCAAGATGCCCAGGAGACTTCCTCAGGTTGTTTGTTGGCTGTATTGTGAAGTATAATTGTTTAATTTATATAATGTTCTTACTGCTGCCTTCATTTAGTGTGACTTTTAGTGTAACATCTAGTGTTATTTAGTTTAGTTATATTTAGCGTTAATTTCTCGGTTCCTTACGGTTCAGAATAACAGGTGGGAACCGAGTAGTTTATTTAGTTGTGGAGTTTTTCCACTTTATTTTCTATAAAATGTATTGTTTAAAGTGTTTTTAAATATTGTTTGAAACCTTTAACTCGGTTTTCTTTTTAACCGCTTAACCTGGTTACTGTGAACCATTGAACTGTTCCGAGAACCGCTGACCCGTTCCGAGTTTGAAATTTATCCATTCAGTTTGTTGCCTAGTCGGTTCCTGAACTGACCGAGAAAAAAAAAAAAAGAAAGAAGTTTCTTTTGCGGTTAAGGATTTTCTCCTGAAAATGGAGCCTACAGAAATACCTAAGAAAAAGACTGGTCCCCCAGGTTTTAAAAACTGTGTGAAATGTGGAGAAGTGTTCACCAGAGCAGGCAAGCATGAATGCTGTGTGGTCTGCCTGGGAACTGAGCATTTAAATTCTGACTGTGAAATTTGCAAATCATTTCCACAGAAAACTGAAAAAAAGAATGGAGAGGTTGCAGAAAAGGTTAGATAAAGGTGCTTCAGGCTCTAACCAGCCAAAACCTTCTAAACCAGCAGGTTAAACTGCAGTTTTTCTTTTACCACTTTATTAAGGGAATCAACCTCCTTAAAAGGCTGGGTGGTCCTGCTGACTCTCCAGTCCCTCCAAAAGACAAAGAAGACCAAGCACGCCGAACCCGGAGAAAACCAAAGGGGATTCTTCTGTACCTCACAGTCTACCTTCTGCTGAGGAGATTGCCAGAGCCATTAAGGTTATTGAGGCAATTCAGAGGTTCATGCCTTCTCCAACCCCTCCTCTTCCAATGGTTCAGGAGCTTACTCCCTCCTCAGATCCCCAATCTCAGGAGATAGATATTGGGGATTATGAAGTGCCAGAGGACTATGCTGGTGAGCCCATTGAACCGGAGATCTCACCAGAGCAGGAATTTGGCTCTCCTCCTAGGCCTGAGGATTTTCCTCTCATTTTCCTTTGTAAGGAAAATAGTAGATGCCCTTGACCTGGCCACCACCGAGGTCATAGAAGATGAGGAGGAGGCAGAGTACATGGAAATGATGGGGCTAACACCCACTAAGAAAATCTTTCTGCCTATTAATAAATTCTTCCAAGAAGGATTTATTCTCAATCCTACAGAACCCTAATTCTGTCACGCCTCTGGAGAAGAAGGCTGACAAGAAGTACCAACTGACAGAAAAGGGGCTGAATTCCTTTATTCTCACCCTGATCGTCAGGTATAGTCCAGCAGGCAGCCTGTGAGAAGGTGAGGTTCCTTTATCCTCTCACCCACCTGAGAAGAATTCAAGGAAATTAGACAAGCATGTCAAAAGGGTACTTAGCTGCCTTCCTGGGGTCAGACAAGCTAATTACCAGGCCTACGCTGCACAGTACCAAAAACACTGTGGCAGTCGGTTTTACGATGTCAGAGAAGGTGCCTCCCCATTTCTGACGCACCTAGCAGAAACAGCCAGGTTTGGACTGGAAGCATCTAAATACCAGTTCCAGTTGGCAGCAGATGCCAGTGATAATGCTGCTAGGATTATGGCTCTGACTGTGAGCCCTGAGAAGGTTTGCTTGGCTGAGGCAACGAATTTAACACAGGACACCCAGCCGAAGGCCATGGATTTTCCTGTACAGGATCATTCTCTCTTGGCAAACAAACCGAAAGTACATGAAAAGGTGGATGAGTATAAAGCCACCTATAAGAGTAATTCCTGTAAGGAAAGGCCTTCCACTTCATACAGGCCTTATGGAAGGGGAGGCAGAGGAAGGTCCTCATATGGTAGGTCCTTCTATCAGGTTCAAGCTGTCCCACAGCTGCAACGTTATCCACAGCAGACTGGGTATTACAGGGCCAGAGGTAGAGGCGCTCCAGGAGAGGTTCCCAATCCACCCAGGCTCAGGCTCCTCCAAAACAAAATCCCTGACTCCTTTGTCAAGGCCGCCTCCCTAATACCAGTAGGGGCAGACTGACTCACTTCTTCCAGGCCTAGCAGGCCATAACCACAGACAAGTGGGTTTTGGGATTAGTGAGTCAGGGACTGTCTCTGAGTTTCAAATCTCTCCCTCCTCTTAAGTCAAGGCTGTTCAAACCAGCTCTCTTCTCAAAAAACAGCTCCTAGAAAGGAGGTTCAACCCTGCCCTCATGAAAGTAGTGGAGCAGGTGCCAAAGCCAGAGGGGCAGAGGGTTTATTCTTGGTATTTCTCACCAAAAAGAAAATGGGGAGTGGCGGCTCATCCTAGACCTAAGGCATCTGAACAAATATCTGGTAAACCAAAATTCAGGATGGTAACCCTGTCTCTTATTTTGCCAGTCATTCAGCAGGGAGACTGTCTGTCATCTCTGGACTTAAAAGATGCCTATTTCCACATCCCCTAAGGGAGCCTCACAAAAATATCTCAGATTCAGACTGCCTTCAGGTCACTACCAGTTCTCAGCCCTGCCCTTCGGTCTCACCTCAGCACCAAGGGTATTCACAAAATGCCTGGCAGTGATAATAGCATTCCTGAAAGTTGGGAATTTCAGTTTTTCCTTATCTCGATGACTGGTAGTCATGGGAAAGTCATTTCAGCAGGTGGAAGCACACCTGGAAATAACAAAACCTGTCACAGTCTCTGGGCTTTCTGCTAAACCAGGAAAGTCCATTTCACACCAGTTCAGGTCCTATATTTCATTGGAGCAGAACTGAATACCTTAAAAGGAAGAACCTTCTTCCAGAGGAAAGGGTTCAGTCCATTCTGCAACTGATTGCCTCATTCAAGCTGGGAAAGCCATGTCCAGCAAGGAGATACTTGCAGATATTGGGACACATGGCTGCAGCAACAGGAGTGGTCTTGGGAGCAAGACTTCAAATGAGGGACATTCAGTTTCACCCCACAGGCACACTGGTGCCAAAGAAAAGACAGAATGTCAAAATTGATTCCTGTAACAAAATTTGTGATCCAGTCCCTTCAATAGTGGACAGATGTTGACAACCTAAGGGCAGGAGTTCCTTTCAGAGGGAAAACCCTGGGTCATTCTTACAACAGATGCTTCTCTGTTAGGATGGGGTGCTCATATAGAGAGCGCACTACCCATGGCACTTGGTCAAGTGTGGAGTCTCTTCTCCACATAAATCTGCTGGAGCTTGAGCAGTGTTTCTGGCACTAAAGGTTTTTCTCAACTTGTACAGGGCAAAGTGGTGCAGGTCAGAACAGACAACACCACTACAATGTTCTACATAAACAAGCAAGGGGAACAAGGTTGGATCCCTGTGCACAGAGGCCATGAAAATCTGGAAACTGGCCTACTCACTAACAGCTTCCTTGCAGGCCATTCATGTACCAGGAAAGGACAATACCCTGGCAGATGCCTTGAGCAGGATCAACCAGGCACATCACGAATGGTCTCTGAACAGACAGGTACTGGATTCAGTGTTCAGAAGATGGGGCACTCCAGAGTAGATCTCTTTGTCTCTCATGAGAATCACATGTTGCCCCTATTTTGTTTCAGGTCACCAGTCAAGGGTACAATCCCCTGAACCCCCTAGCTCTGGACTGGTCAGGAAGGCATCTGCATGCCTTCCCTCCTTTTCCTCTCACCTTCAGGGTGGTAATCAAATTCAGGTCACAGCCTGCGTCCATGATACTGATAGCACCAGATTGGGCCAGGCAGCCATGGTACCCCCTTCTGCCTTCCATGTCGGTGTCCAGACCAATCCTCCTACCCAGTAGCCACAATCTAGTGACTTTCCATCAAGGGAAGATCCTGTATCCGAACCTCAGGTCTCTCAGGCTCAGGGCCTGGCTCTTGAGGACTTAGAGTTTGCAAACTTACAACTCTCTCAAGCTGTTATGGACATCCTAAAAGGATAAAGAAAGCCATCTACTAAGAAAACCTATAATGTAAAACGGAAAAGGTTTTCTGTCTGGTGTGATGCCAAGCATATTTCTCCTCCCTGGCAGAAATCCCAGTGTTGCTGGAATATCTTACTGAGTTACACTCACAAGGACTGAAACATACATCTCTGAAGGTGCGTTTGGCATCAATTTCAGCTTTTATTTCTGCAGGAAAAATGTTTCCTTGCATCTAATCCAATTTTCAAAAAGTTCTTTAAAGGGCTATGTCACCTACATCTTCCTACTAAAGAGCCAGTCCCTGTATGGGATCTGAACATTTGTATTGCTCAGCTCATGAAACCTACCTTTGAGCCAATGTCATCAGCTCACCTGCAGTATATCACTTGGAAAACTATGTTTTGGCGGCAGTCACTTCTGCTAGGAGAATAAGTGAATTGCAAGCATTATGTGTGGAAAAGGATTGTTTATCCTTTCATAATGATAAAGTAGTGCTTGAACTAATAGGAGGTTTCTTCCTAAGGTGGTTTCTGATTTCCACTTAAATCAGTCCATGACACTGCCAGCCTTCTTACAGAACATGCCAGTTCAGGGAGCGTAGACTCCATAGTCTGGATGTAAAAAGGGCCTTGAGTTAGTATAACCCACACTAAGGATCACAGAGGTGATAAACAGCAACTTTTTCTCACTTATGGGGATGTGGGAAAAGGCAGCCCAGTGTCCAAGAGATCAATCTCTTGCTGGATAGTTCAATGCATTCAGTTTTGTTACACAAAATTTGGAAAACAGGCCCCAGCAGGCCTCAGGGCCCACTCTACTAGGGGCACAGGTGCCCATAGCAGCTTCTAGAGATATCCCATTAGTGGAGGTCTGTAAAGCAGCTACCCGAGAACTGTACACATCATTACTAAACATTATAGTTTGAACTTGCAGTCCAGAAGTGATGCAGGTTTGGCACAGCAGTACTGCAGAGCCTTTTTCCTAAGTAGGTTCTCTGCCCACCTCCAAAGGTATTGCTTGATGTCTGCAGAGAGTTATGAATATGAAGAATACATGGGGTTAGAAGAAAAATTACTCACCTTAGTAATATTGTTTCTTCCAATGTATTCTTCCATATTCATAACTGTCCCTCCCTGCCTCTCTTCCAGAAGCAGGGCCCTGAATGGTCTTCTTAGTTAATAGTCCCAAATACAGGCACACATATCTTTTAATCCTGTGGGTTTTATCTCATCCTTTCTTTTTCCCAGGTGATTCTGGTTATTTTATGGTAGGACTGATACTATAATCATTAGTATCAGTTTTAGTATCTAGATATATAGTATAGTTATGCTGCATTAGGCAGCATTCAGGCTTGGGTACTTTTAAAATAGGTTGCCTTGTGGGCTTACTAGAAATCTGAGAGGTTGATAGAATGTGCAGCAGATGAGTGGAGCAATTTGAATGATTGTCACGAGCCAATGATGATTCCATCATTAGCATAGAGTCCCATTTCTCTGGGCAGTTCTACTGAGCAGGCTAACTGCAGAGAGTTATGAATATGGAAGAATACATTGGAAAAACAATATTACTAAGGTGAGTAATTTTTCGTCCTGCACTCTAGGAGACCTCACACCACATGGTCGAGTGTGTGAGTTTAACCTGGAAGGGCAGCTCCCAACCACTCCTCCCAAGTGACAGAAGTCCCAGATCCTTATTCCAGCTTTCAAGAATAGTGAAGGTGGAGTCCCCATTTTATCATTTATTATTTTGTATAGGAGACCAGTTAACCATGTAGGCAGGGCTCCAGCTAGTTGGTTAATAACCAAGTATAACATGGAGGCTGTGGACTGGGAAGCCCAGTGTCTCCCCTAGCATCCCTATCAAGTATGCCCTCACCTTGTGGTATCTGCTTAGATCACAAGGGGAAGGTCATAGTTTTGTTGTAAAGTCTGAAATGGTACTACCCCCTCGAGGTCATAAACTGGTAAATGTAATTCAGTCCCAATTTGTGCCACTGCTTGTAGCTGGTCTACTTGGTTGGTTGAAAATCATCTGCTGAGAGCAACCTCAAATAAATTCTGTTCTGAAACAAGGGTGATTCCCATATTCCATACCAGACTCTTAGTGACTGGGCTGTGAAAAATGTGAAATGTTTAAGAGGTGGAGAGGTTTTCTTAGTGGAAAATAGAATGGGCCTATGTCATGAAGATCATTAATGGTGGCCTCTATGTTTTCCATGGTGTCTGGTATAGTGGAGACATCCACAGAAAGATGACATGAAGAAATGCTGCCTTGCATACAACTCAGAGTTGGGCAGGTTGACCCCCCCCCTGTGCTAAGCACAATTGCAGTATTGGGAAGCAAACTCGGGCCTATGTCCGGCCCATATAAAATCTGAGATCATTTTGTTCCATGACGATAATAGAATCTGGCCAGCAAACAGGAAGTGTTTGATAGAAGTACAACAGCCTCGTAATACGCTCATGCATACCGCCTCAACTCTCTGAAAGAAAGTAAGCATTAATTTGTCCCATTTATTTGGGTCTTCCTGGATTGTTTGTAAGTGGTTCGAGTTAATTAGTTCAAGGTGAGTTGTATCTTTGGTATGTGTATACCCAAATATTTTTATTTTTATTTATTTGAGTCTAGGATTACAAAGTACCTTTGAGCCGGGCTCTTTTACAAAGGTTCCACATCAGTTAGTACAGGCATACAGTTTCAATTACAGTATAGAGCAATCAGTAACAGTGACAGTCGTAACATGTTATTACAAGGATTACTACATGAAACACAGGGAAGTGTACACAAACAGGGGAAAAGGTGAAATGAGAGGTGGGGAAAGGAGAGGGGGGGGTGAGACAGGGCAGGGGTATAGCAGCCTAGGGGCTTTATCAAGGACGGACAGGGGTAAGTGCATCAGATGGGCTGTAGTGGCAGGTGCTAGGTGGGAGGGCAACAACAGGCAGCAGAAACAAAGAGCAGCAAGGTGGGAGTACTGATTAGTCATGGGAGTCACAGGTGCCGGAGGCAAGAAGAGCGAGGCAAAGCTTGACTTGAATGCACCCAGCATGGGCGAGGCAGAGATGTCACTACTGAGACTGTTTAGCCAGCTGGGTGCCCTGTATGCAAAGGACCTTTGACCTTGGGATGTGACAGCGGGGATTTGAATGAGTTGAGGTTTAGACCTCCTGGTGTTGCAGTTGTTGTTTCTGAGTTTAAGGAGACAGCAGACACCAGGAGGGCACTGCCATCATTATTTTCTTTGTTGTGATGCAGGTTTGATATTTTATTCAGCTGTAGAGTTGCAGCCACCCAGTTAGAGTAGAGGTCGCAGGTATGGGTGAGATGGTGAGATCCAGTGACGAGTCTGCAGGCTTTATTGAGGAGGTAGAAACACGTTTGAGAGAGGAGGCAGTGGGAGCCATAAATGATGAGTCCGTAGTCAGTGATGCTAACAATGGAGCTCTGGACAGCAACTGATAATGCTTCAGGGGTTAGATGCTTCCTGTGATGGAACAGTAGGCCCAGCCTGATGTTTTTTTTTTTATTTAGTTGTTTAACCAGTAGTAGCACACTAAGCTGAAAGCTTTTTAACAGGTGCGACCTGGGAGCACAGGGAAGTTAAGTGACTTGCTCAGGGTCACACAGTATACAAGTGGAAGCTGTAGGATTCAAACTTAGGTCTGGTCTGCTGGATGTCACCAGAATTGCAGCTCAGAGCCTTAAACCACTGCGCTTATACTGCTTCCTTGATGTTAGCAGCTTTCAACACAGTATTAATGTGGGCATAGGAGAGGTGGAGTCAAGGGTGATGCCAAGGTATTTGAAGGATTGACTTGTTCACGTGACTCCTTGCTTGGTTTTGAAGGAGAGGTGATACTGCTTATTTTTCTGTGAGAGCTGCTGAAGATCATGGTCTTTGTTTTTTCTGGTTTAGGATCAGTTTGTGCTTTAAGAACCAGTTTTTACTGATGTGAAGCCACGCTGGAGGTTTTCTTGCTGTTGTTTTAGATCATGGTGGAGGCTAGGATTACAGCATCATCTGCGCGAGTATGATTTGCTCTGGACAGGAATCTGGTAGTTAGTTCAAGAACAGGCTAAAGAGAAGGAGGCCCAAAATAGAGCCCTGGGGGACACCAGAGCGGACTGGTCTGGCATCTGAAAGCATGTCAGCAATTTTCACTTTGAGACTGGTTGTCTAGGTAGCTTTTGAACCAGTTTACAGAGTTGGATGAGAGCCTGCTTACGGAGCTGGACAAGCAGGAGGCCGTGGCAGATGGTATCAAAGACCTTTGTTAAATCGATGAAGGTAGAACCAGTTTGCTACCGTTATCCAATGAGTGGTGTATGGCACTGGTGAATTCAAGTAGTGCCATGGAGGTGCTATGATTCTTTCTAAAACCATGTTGCTGCTTGCACAGTATGTTGTGCTTGTCTAAGAAGTCAGTCAGCTGGTCAGTGACAATATATTCCAGTGCCTTTGAGAGGAGGTAGGATGGAGATTGGACAGAAATTCTCATGGGCAGTTTGACACCACTTTTGTGTATAGGGTTACAGTGGCAGATTTCCATTTGTCAGGGAACTGGCTGAGGCTGAGGGAGAGGTTAAAAATCCTGGATAATGGCCTGAGAACTTCTTCAAGGGTGAGGGATAGAAGTTTGAGGTCTAATGAATCATTGCTGGTTCTGGACTTGCTAATGGCTTTGGTAACATAATTGCGAACCTGGTACATCTTGACCGCTTTAAAGTAGAAGGGGGTGACTAGTGGGAGCAGTAGAAATTGGGAACATAGAATCATCCACTTCTTTGAAAGAATCAGGGAAGCAGTACTAAGATCAGTAAAGGCATTATTGAAGGTGTATCCGCAATGATTTTCGGGTCAAGTGTAATATCTCTATTTATGCTGGAGCACCGATGGGGTGGATTTTTGACTGCCTCAGTGACCTTTTTGTGTTGTTCCATAGTCTCTTCCATGCTCCCAGGAGTTAGTAAGAGCGTTCTTGAAATAGCTGATTTCATTTGTCAATAGATTTGGTGCAGTCATTCCATGCATGTTTGTAGTTAGTGATGTCAAGTTGCTTCCAGTGGTTCTAGCGCGTGCGTGGTGGTCCCTTGTCTTTAGCTGCCTTAGGAGGTCTCCTGAGAGCCAGGGTTACAGAGGGCTTTTACTTTTGCCTTTTAAGCAGGGTGAATTTGCTATTTTCAGTCTGGACCACTTCAGTGGAATTTTCTTTCAATGAGGCTGACGGGACAGAATTTAAAGGTAAAATTTCTGTTTTGTTAAATTTAATTTAAAGCCAGCTAATGCCTTAAACTGACCCATTAAATCAAATACCGTGGGTATAGAATCCCTGAGGCAGCACCATTAATAAAACATTATCAGCAGATAGGCCAATCTTATATTCTGCTTGTCCCAGCGGTATTCCTGGATTCCCTCTTGTCCCTGCACCACTACAGCCAAAGGCTCCAATATAGTGCAAACAGGAGGGGAGAGTGGGCATCCCTGTCCCGTCATCCTTCTTTATGGTACTGGGGCCAACAGGGCACATTCACTCTAATGCAGGTCCTTGGGCCAGCATAAATAGTTTTCAGCCAGAGCAAGAATTTGTCTGGGAAGTCAGGGAGTCAACAGGGTGTCCCACATAAAGTCCCAGGACACCCTGTCAAACACCTTCTCTGCATCCAGACTCGAAAGACAGCTCAGATTTTTCTAGTTTGTACAATTCGTGAGGAGAAGATACTGTCTGATGACGCCCATCATGTTATGCATTTTAATAAATCTGGCCTGGTCAGGATGTATTATAGTGTGCAATACCCTGAGATCGGGCGATAGGAAGAGGGTCTGTTTCATCTTTACCGGGTTTAGGTATTGGGGATAAAACTGAATAGTCCCATGAGGGGGACTCTCACCCTCTGTCACCTCACGGAAGGTTGAAAGCATTGAGAAAAGCAACCTCAAGAAATATTTTGTACCATTCAGCATTATATCTGTCTGGTCCAGGATATTTTTGGATTTGTAGCTTGAATTTGGGTAAGGATCTCCTCTGAGGTAATTGGTTGCTCCATCACTTGTCTTTGAGTCTCCAGAGATGAGGGAGGCGAGACCTGACAAAATTCCCCTCACCTCTCTGTTGCTCGGTCTGGGGCATATAGGGATTGGTAGTAATTTAGAAAAATAGATCGAATCTCCTCCTTGCAGTCTGTTAAGAGGTGGGTTTCTGTTTTTTTTTTAATTTTAGTATTGTGAAGGCTTTTTTCGTGTACAGGGTCTCCGAGTTAGGGTTCGGGTACCTAGTCCCCTCATAATTGGTCTGTTTTAAATATAATAAGGTTTGCTGTACCTTCCAGTCCATTCATTTTTGTAAGGCAATTTTACCTCTCGAATCTTGAGCTGTAATTCTTTGTCCCCTCACTATAAAGCAATTCTTACTGCTGTAGTTGTAATAACGCTTAGACATTTGGACTCATTTACCTATGCTTATTGACCGTAGGCCAGTATCTCCTCGGAGAATGGCTTTCAGAGTGTCCCATAAGGTTACCTGCAAATCTCAGGGCTAATGTTTTCCTGCATTATTTGTGGGATCCATTGCTGTATTTTAGTTACAAATTGGGGTCCTTTAGTAAGGATGAGTTTAACTGCCAAAGGGTTGGTTTCACTTTCTTCCCAAATCTAATTTTAGTGTCAGAGGATGGTGATCTGACAGTAGTCAGGGTTCTATTGTGATGTCTCTAACCAATGAGAAATGTTTGTGTGTTATAAAAAATAATCAAGCCTTGAGTAACTATGGAACTGGGGAGAGTAAGTATAGCCTTGTTGTGACGTATATATCTTTCTCCATAAGTCAATCAGCCCCAACTGGTCGAATGAACTTTTCAAAATGTAAGTGCCTTCGTTGTCCTATGGGCCCTCTTTTTGAAGTCGAGTTCAGGTGACCACATCATATTAAATCCTTCCCATGATTAAAATCATATCTAACAGCTCCATAACTTTATTCAGAAAGGCTAGAACCACTGGAAGTGATGACTGTGGCGTAAATATACATTAACCAAGGTTGTCCTTTGAGTATAACATACCCTTTAAAATGACATTTCTGTCTTGGGAGTCTATAAAACTTTTCAACACCTCCAGGGACAGTACCCAGCACCAGGATAGCCACGCCTGTCTCCTCCCACTTGAGTGAGATTACGTATAGATCTTACACTGCCGCTCCTAGTGTAATTTTAAATGCTCTGTAGCCAATACATGTGTTTCCGTAATATACATATGTCTTCAGATTGTTTTCTAATATAATGCATGACTCTAGCCCACTTTATTGGGCAATGCAACCCATTAATGTTTTGCAAAATAGCTTTACAGGTCGTTCAGTTCCATCATCTAATCTGCTTTAGAACATCATTCCAGATTGAATCTCACCCTTTCCAACAATGAGCTGTGAAGGATCGAGACCCAGGGATCAACTGAACCCTCACCCACTCCGGCATCCTGTAGGAGCCAGTGCAGTAGTCCAGAAGCAGGAAGAAGGTGCCAGACCACCCAAGACCCCTCCTGAGTCCGTAAGTGCAGTAATGAAACCTTGCTAATAACCTCAACACATTCTGTCCGTCTCTCTTTTTTTTTGAGAACTGTGTAAGGACCACAAGGTGGAAAAAAGAAAATATCAAATTTAAATATTAGAACATAGTCCTTATGCTCCTTTTGGTTAGTATCAGTACAAACGTTGTATTCCGGCGGATATCCAAATACATCCATGCAGATTATGTAAGATCATCAAAACTTTGATGGGATTCTTTTAACCTTCCACCTCTTAACAAAACTATATACAGTTTGACTTCCAATTGGAAGGCATCATAACTTGAATGCCTTCGGATCCCAGATGTGAGACTCCCGTGAGGAAGAAATCCCTGGACTGGGGGCAACACCGCGATCTTTCCTTGTCAATCTTCACCATTCATTACTGCTTGGGTTAGTGCGGACGCGTACCTACTGGAGATTTTATTTATTTTTTTTTTGAGTCGGATCAGCGCCTGCCCGGAAGCGGCCTTGCACTGTGTCATCGCGCAGGGCGGCCAAGTAGGTGCCACACAGACTCTCCTCCATCTCAGTTATGTTTCTCATCATCGAGGCTGCACCTGCTGCATGGAAGAGTTAGTTAGTACGCCATTAGGCCTAGCTGTCTTTGTCGATGCTGTCTTCACAGACTTCTCCTTCATCCATTTTTTTTCTGCGTCGTCAACTGGTAAGACCATTTTGTTTTCTATTATATTCAACAACACCGAGAGCTGTTCTGTTTTTGCCTTAATTGTTTTGCATCATGTCAGGTTTGGGGCAAAAGCAGTCTGAGCGTGGGCCGTGCCCCTATGCGTTGGTGCTCCTGTGGTCGGCATTTTCTCTGTCACGGACGGCATGATGTTTGCCTTCGTTGCCTGGGACCCAACCATAATTTGGATGCATGTGATTCAAACAACATGAAGTCTTGCTATATTATGACATATGCAGTATAACCCCAGGTTAGAACTGCTCCGAGGTGAAAGAGTTAAGTTTCCATGCAGGGCATGGAATCTTGAGTGTGACTCGGTTGAACACTCTGTCTGTTGTAGCTCAAACTTAAACTGTCAGATTCTTTACTCGCCTCACTGAACAGTTGCTCCGGAGATTTCTCCTGCTGCTCGGTTTGTTTGTCGGTTAAAAAGTGTAATTCTCGGTTTATTTTAACGAAATTAAACCGCAATCGGTCGGTTCAAGCTCTGTCTGTGGTATTGTAAGTAATAGATAGGCTTATTTTATTTTCTTCTGTGTGGAACTTGTAACGTCTTTTTCGGTTCGGTTTGAACCGATCAGATAGGTTTTAAATTTACTTTCTAGTCCTTTAGAGTGCGGTTCCCGGTTCTTATCGGTTCTAAAAAACGGATTTATTACGGTTTTTTTCCATGACTCGTGACACGGTTGGGAACCATAAGAGTCTTGCTTGGCGGATTGCCATTAACGGGCAAGTTTTGGTTAGGCTGGCACTATGTCTGAGAAGCCCAAAAGAAAACGGGACCCACTGGTTTCAGCACTGTGGCTCTGTGGGGAAGCCTTTGCTAAGGCTGACCCACACACCACATGTGTATATTGTCTGGGGTTTGACCACCTCAATGCAGACTGCCAGATTTGTAAGAATTTTCCTGCTGCCACCGTGGAAAGAGAGTTGGTAGGCTCAGGAAAGGAGGCCAAAAGTCCGCTGACCGGATGGCCAGCCGGTTCGGTTCCAACCGAACCTGAGAATGCCCTCTGACCAGGCGTGCACTCGGGCAAGCGAAGAGCCAGCTCTGAGGAGCCAGTTCCAACTAAAGGGCTAGAAAGTCAGCTAGTGTGGAGCCAAAAGTTCTTTCTCCAATCGCTGAGGAAATAGCTAAAGCTATTCAATTGTCCAGTTCTCTTTCAGCCGTTCCCGAACCGACACCATCAGAGAGTGCTCGGTTCGACGGTTCCACTGTTCAAGAGTATGATTTTGAGGATTTTTATGAACTGGAGGAAGGGAGGAGGGGTATGAGGAGAGTGAATGTGATTTTGAAAGTCTGGATGTGCCCATTGAAACGGACATCTCTCCAGACAGACCTTCAGGGTCCCCCAGGCTATCTGAGTCCCCTTCTCATTTTATGTTTTATAAGAAAGTTGCTGAAACTCTCCAACTCCCTGTTGAGGAAGCTGTTGATGACCAAGAAGAGCCTGATTATGTAGAAATGATGGATATTCCAGAGTCAGGAGACTGTCTATTCCTTGCACAAATCATTTAGGAAACAGACAGTAAAATTCTAAAACTCCACACTCTATCCTTCCTGTTGATAAAAGGATGGACAAAAGGTATACATTATCAGGCTCTGATACGGAGTTCCTCTCTCAGCAATGCAGCCATGTGGGGTAGTGCAGGCTGCAGCCTGTGACAAGGCTAATATTCCTTAGCCTCCTCACCCTCCTGAAAAGGATTCAGGAGGATGGATGCCATGGCAAAGAAACAGTACATGGCAGCATCTTTAGGACTCAGACAGGCGAATTATATGGCTTATGCAGCTAGGTACCAGAAATCAGATGGGATACTGTGCTGTAATTAGGAAGACAGGCCCTGACCAGCTTGCCAGGGAGCTGGAACAGGTGGTCATGGATGGTATTGAGGCATCCAAGGTGCAATTTCATGCTGCAGTAGACTCTAATGATGTTTCATCAAGAGTCATGGCTACATCTGTGTCTCTTTTCAGAATGGCCTGGCTCAGATGTACTGCCCTGTCAGGGATACCAGTCTAAGGCTATGGATTTTCCTGTTGTAGGCATTCTCTGTTTGGGGAGCAGACAGAGAATTATATGAAGAAATGGATGAGTATAGGACCACCTATAGGAGTGCACAGGCCAAAGAAAGGCAAGCCACTCCTCAAAGGCAGCATGTCAGGGGCAGGGCAGGCCTTTTCATAGGCCTTTTACCAAGCCAGGCCTCCTCTTCTGCTTATGCCCAGAGGGGTTCTCTTAGAGGAAGAGGCAGAAGGGGTCTAGTAAGCATGCTTCTACCCTCAACTCAAAGCCCTGCAAAGCAGGCTCCTGATGGGGTGGCCAGGGCCGTATTCGCCACTACCGTAGGCAGGCTGGCTTACTTTGTCCAGGACTGGAGTCTGTAACATCAGACAAGTGGGTCCTGAAAGTAGTAAGCCAGGGACTGGTTCTCAGCTTCAAAAATTTCCAAGATGAGGCCAGGTTCTTTCCACCTGCAAACCATTAGAGGCACTTGCCCTAGAAACAGAAGTTTCTTCCCTCCTGGCTCTCAGAGCTGTGGAAAGGGTTCCACCCCACACCAGGGCAAGGGTTGTACTCCAGGTTAATCCTTACCCCAAAAGACAGGAGAGATAGCGGCCCATCCTGGATCTCAGGTATCTAAACAAGCACCTTTTAAAACCAAAGTTCAAAATGGTGACTTGGGAATTATTTTACCTCTCTAAGGCCAGGGGACTGGTTAGCCTCCTGGACCTCAAGGATGCCTACTTCCATGTTCTCATCAGAAGCTCCCATCCTAAAGTACCTCAGATTCAACTGCCTCAGGCCATTACCAGTTCAGAGCAATGCCCTGTCGGCCTCACCCGCGCCCGAGGGTGTTCACAAAATCCCTGGCAGTAGTAGTTGCCCACTTAAGAAGGCAAAAGATTGCCATCTTTCCTTATCTGGACGACTGGCTCATTGTAGGCCAGTCTCCAGACCAGGTCAAACCACACCACAAGTAACTCAGCAACTTCTTACATCTTTAGGTTTCCTTCTCAATCTTCCAAAGTCAGTCCTGGAGCCTGTCCAGCTTCTCACCTTCATAGGCGCAGAACTGAACACAAAAAGAAGCCAGAGCCTTCCTCCTCTGGAAAGAGCAAGGACTTTGGTCTCTCTGGCCTCCTCTTTCACCCTGCAGGTCTCGACCAGCAAGGCATTTTCTACAGCTCCTGGGGCACATGGCTGCTTCTATAGCAGTAGTGCAGGGAGCAAGATTTCAGATGAGGACATTCAGTTCCATTTGAGAGCCTTTGGTCTCAAAGGACAGACCCTCTAACCAAATTGATCCCAGTGACTCGAACCTGATCCAGGCCCTTCAGTGGTGGCAGGACCAGAGCAATTTGAGACAGGGGTTCCTTCATTCCCAGTCTCATTCCCTGACCCTTACTACAGATGCATCCCTCTTGGAGTGGGGAGCTCACATGGGCGACCTACTGCCCAAGGGTTGTGGTCCCCTCAAGAATCTCTGCTCCACATCAATTTGTTGGAACCCAGAGCCGTTTTCTAGCACTCCAGGTTTTTTCCACATCTGTTCAGAACAAGGTTGTTCAGGTCAGAACAGACAATACCACTACAATGTGGTACATCAACAAGCAAGGGGCACTTGGTCTCGGCCTTGTGCACTGAAGCGATGAAGTTGTGGTCTCTGGCTTATTCTCTGAACGCCTTCCTTACGGGCAGTTCACCTCCCAGGCAAGGACAATGTCCTAGCGGATGCTCTCAGCAGGATTTCCCAGGGCCATCACGAATGGGCACTGGATCCCCTAGTACTGGAGGTAGTATTTGCCAGATGGGGCACCCTCAGATAGATCTCTTTGCAGGCTAGACAATCACCAACTTCCCTTTTTTGCTGCAGGCCCCAGTGTTGGGCTCAGTCCCTCTGGATGCCTTCCTACTCAGCTGGAAGGGAAGTTTCTCTATCTTTCCCCCTTCCCTCTTCTTTTCAAGGTGCTAGTAAAATCAGATCTCAACCCTGCAAGATGATCCTGAGTTGCTCCAGATTGGGCCAGGCAGCCCTGGTACTCACTTCTCATGTCCTTAGCAGTACACCTTCCTGTGTCTTCCCAGGAATCACAACCTGTTATCTTGTGCACAGGGAGAGTTTGGTATCGAACCTCAAATCTCTCAATCTCAAGGCATGGCTCTTGAAGAGTTAGAGTTTGCTGACCTACACCTTTCCCAAGGCGTATTGGAAATCTTGAAGGCCTCTAGGAAGCCTTCCACCAGGGCTACTATAATTCAAAATGGAAAAGATTTTCCATATGGTGTGCTGGTAAGCATATTTCCCCAGAATCTACTGACGTGCCCACGATTCTGGATTATTTGGTGCATTTGAATTCTTTGGGCCTGAGACCAGCTACCTAAAAAGTGCACTTGGCAGCTGTGTCTGTCTTTATCAGCAGGTAAGCCTCTTCTTTTCAGCTCACCCTGTGTTCTCAAGTTTTTTAAAGGTTGCTTCACACAACCCTCCATTCAGGGACCCTGCCCTGCTTGGGATCTTAATATTTGCATTGCCCAGCTTATGCAACCCCCTTTGAGCCATTGTCTTCAGCAGAGTTAAGTATTGACTTGGAAACTGTGTTCCTGGTAGCCATCACCTCTGCCAGGTGCATAAGTGAGCTACAAGCATTGTCAGTGGAGCCTGATTTTATCTCCTTTCACAGAGAATAAGGTGGTCCTCAGGACTAACAGAAAGTTTTTGCCTAAGGTGGTTTCAGACTTCACCTTAATCAATCCATGTCTCTTCCTGTGTACTTCACTGACCATTCCTCCTCTGGCGAGAGGAGATTACACAGTTTAGATGTCAAAAGAGCCCTTAGTTACTATATAGAACATACCAAGGGTCATAGGTTTGACTCCCTCCAACTGTTTCTTACCTATGGTGATAGTGGTAAAGGAAGCCAGCCACTAAAAGATCCATTGCCAGATGGATTGTCTCTTGTATCAATTCTGCTACGAGAAGTTGGGTAAAGTTCCTCCCTCAGGCCTGAGGACTCACTCTACCAGATACAGCTGCTTCTCTGGCTGCTGCGGGAGACATTCCTATTCTACAGATATGTCAAGCAGCTACCTGGAAAACAGTTCACACTTTTACTAAGCATTACCCCTGAATATCCAGGCTGGAGTGATGCTCGATTTAACACAGCTGTGCTTCAGGAGCCTATTTCCTAAGTAGGTTCTGTCCCTCCTCCATGGAGGTACTGCTGTGTATCTGTATATAAGCAGTAATATAGCAAGACTTCATGTTGTTTGAAGAAAAAAATTACTCACCTTAGTAATGTTGTTTTCTTCTAATGGAGTCTTGCTATTATGACCCCCCAGCCTGCCCCTCTCAGAACCTCTACTTGTGGGATGTGGGTGGGCAGTGCAATGTTGGCACTTCATAGATGCCCACTTTATTTTCACCCTTTCTTAGGGTGCTTAGGGTTTTTCTTTATTTTTCTTTCTTGATTCCCTGACTTGAGTCTTATTTTGGGATCAAGAACAAAAATGTATTTTTGTAGTTAGTAGCCAGTGGGCTAGTGTGAGGTTTACACTTCCACACAGAACCTTAGTGAGTTTTGCTTTCAGATCTGACAGTTTAAGTTTGAGCTACAACAGACAGAGTGTTCTAACTCGAGTCACACAAGATTCCATGCCCTGCATGGAAAGTTAACTCTTTACCTCCGAGCAGTTCTAACCTGGGGTTATACTGCATATGTCATAATATAGCAAGACTCCATTAGAAGAAACAACATTACTAAGGTGAGTAATTTTTTCTTCCTGTTTCTCAATGGACCGTCGCATCCTGGAAGTCCGTCGCGTTCAAGATCGGCAAGGCTCCACCGACTTTCGGAGACAAGCGCCGCTCAGGGATTTCAGATAAGGTCTCTAGACCCTTCCTCCGGGTCCCCTCTCAGGCCTATACGGTCTGGAGAGAGGAGCCTCCTCATCTTCTCATGCCAAGAGGAGGCCTCTTCGTGATGTTGGAGGAACACGGGGTCCCTCCTGGGGATGCGGTGGAGACACTGCCTTGTCAGTCACCTCTTGGAGGTGCAGGCTCCCCAGTGTCGAGGCCCAGGTCTGCTGGGCCCGGCATCGATGGACCCTTGGCGCTGCCTTCCAGCGCCACTTTGGATCCTGGTGCCGCTGCAGTGCGGTGATTGAGGCCGGTGCGTTGCGGTGCCGTGTTGGCTCTCGGCGCCGGGCCTGGTCAGCTCTCCTAGTGGTGCAGAGTCGGGTCCCAGAGCCGAGGGGTAGTGCTGTGGGTCTGACCAGTGCCGTTGGGAGTCAGGGCGGGTTGGCCATTGCGGGTGAGTCCGAGATCGTCCGAGCGCCACCGCTAGCACTGGCCGCCGTTCTTGGTGCACGTTCACTGGAGCTCCTCGGGTGGCCTGTATTCGGTCCAGCTGGTCTCTTCCTCCTCGGAGGAGATGATTAGGATGTGGACCGTCCTGGCACCCTGACTCTTCGGAGTCAGGGTCTCCAGTGAGATGAGGTGCTAGCGGCCCAGTGCGCCTATTCCTCTGTCTCCTCTGCTGTCCTCTCCTGAGGCCTCCCAGGCTGGGTGTGGTCTGGGGTCCCTGGAGGATGGCATGGAGGTGAGGGAGGCTTATCCTCCTGAGGGGTTATGGTAGCTGCCGATCCCGAGGCTGCTGCACCTCCTCGGGGTGGGGTGTCACTGGGGTCGAGGAGGAGGAGGAGGAGGGCTTTCTCAGAGTCCGGGGTTGAGAGTCGGAGTTGAGGTGCCTCGGTCTTCACCTGCCACCTATCGGGTGCGGTAGGAGCCATAGCACTGGGCCCCATCTTTCCCTCTCAAGCTCCAGGGACCCCTCTAGTGGCACTGCTATGGGCTGCCCTTCTGGACCCATGCAGCCCCAGGTTCACGGGAGGATCCCTACTAGGCTCTTCCAGGCTTTGCATCCCCAGGGTTCTGTTCTCGACTTGGTTTGTTGTCCGGAACCCGCCAGCTTGGCTCCATTTCCGGTTCAGAGCCTCAGCAGAGGACAGTTGCCTGCTATAGGTGTCCCTCTCCCATTCCTCTGCAGCCACCCCCCTCTCCCAGGCAATGTCGGTCCCACGGGCCCGTTATCCTGGGAGACATTCAGACTCTGCAGCGCCTTCCCCTCATCGTTAGATATATGCATGAGCCGGGTGTTTCGCTATCCCCACTGCCGCAGGAGTCCTCTGGACATTCGAGCTTCCATCATCCTCATCTCCCTCCTCCTCGGAGGGAGAGGAACCCACTGCTCATCTCCTCCGATGCTGATTTCACTGAATATCAGCGATTCCTTTGAGGATGGTGAGGATCTTCATCTCTTTGTTAGGCGAGACAATACCGAACGGGAGATGTGAATTCCTCAGTGAATTCAGTGCCCAGCATTTGGTGATACTGTCCTGGCCTATTCCCTTCCAGGAGACGTCTATCCATTCCTGGCAGTCACCAGCGCTCCTTCTCTAGCCCCGCAGACTGCAGAAGAAGGTATTGTGCCCCATTGGAACCTCTAGGTACTCTTCCCAGCCCGCCTTTGGGATTGGCATACCTAGAAACTCCCTCCGGTGCCACCGCCTGGCGCACGACCGTCCACTGGACTCAGATTCCTACAATTTGACCGGTGAGGGCAAAGAGTGTTCTCTTCCTCTCATGCGATGTTATGCATTGCATCACATCAGGCTCACCATGCTGCCTACAGTAGGCATTTATGGTCGATGCTCTCCCAAGTCTTAGCATCAATGCCTGATACGAGCAATCCAGACAAGCTACTGCCCTGTCTGCTATAGGCCTGGAGCTGGCAAGACACCAAGCAAGGGCATCTTACGACACCAGTGAGTTGGCTTCCAGGCTTGCAGAGACAGCGATCTGTATAAGACGGATGGCATGGCTTTTGTCTATCAAGGTTGTCACCCGGCCCAGCATAGGGTGATTCGCCCGCTTCCTGGGATCCATCTTTTTTCTCCAGGGCTAGGAGGCTTCTGCAGGACTTCCTCCATCTCCCCATCCCGGGGACACCTCCTAGCCTCCTCCGCCATGAGCTTCTCATCCTGATATCTTCAGGTCTTCCCCTCCTGTTCCCCCACCAGCAGGAGGCTGAGGTCTTGTTCTCAGGGTTTCCTGCTTACCCCCTTGAGAGGTTGAGTACCAAGCAGTAATGAATGGTGAAGATTGACAAGGGAAGATATGAAAATAGCACTCACCGTAATTCTTGATCTTCTTGTATCTTCACCATTCATTACTGATACCCTGCCCACCTTCCCTCAGTGGCCTCCTACTGTGGCGCCTCCCTCCCTTCGTTCTCTCCTCTTTGGCCTTTATGCCAAAAAAAAAAAAAAAAAACTATCCTGATTTCCATTCTTCTGGACGGATCCTTTTTCCTCAAGGTAAAGGGAATGAGTAGGACTTATTCTATCCTGAGGGAACTCTTTCTGATTGCCCCAAAGGGTGACCTCTTGGCTTCTAGCCACGTTGTTCAGTTCACAGCTGAAGAGACCGTCCCTCTATGGCTCGGCCCCAATTTTCAGGTTCCCTCTGGCAGGTAATTAATTAATATTGTCAGCTTCTTCTGTTGGTGCTTCTGAACTTCTTTAACCTTGGCTTGTTCTGCCTTGCCTTCAGGAGTCCGATTGAGTTCCCACTCTATCCCATACAAAGCTGCCTTTTGTAGGGCTTAACCCCTTACCCACACTTCGTGTTAGCACCTTAATAAGGTGCTAAAGGCTTATCCCCTCATAGTTGGATGCTCTCCTTCCGAACAGATTTTCTGCCTGGGCAGTCTGTGAGCTCTCAGCTAGAGTGTAGGGGTTGGGATGATGAGAGTTAGAGAATCTGCCCTTTATGTCCAATCTATACAAGCAGTTCAGTTGAACCTTCTCTCAGTCCTATCAGGAGGATTCTTGCTCCCTTGTTTTTGGTTCCGGGCTTATAAGCTCTCAACCAATGTTATCTATGGGCGGTGTTCTCCTCTCAGCGCCCTTCTTTTCTTCCTTTCTTCTTCTTCTTCTTCTCTTTATCTGTTCCTCCCTTGAGCCACCCCAGAAGAGAGGCCCTCTGGGTCCCTTAGGGTAGGTACTCTCTCTCTTCTATCTGTCTTCTACCGACTTATTCCTTTTTCAGTTTATATCCTTTTCTTTTTGTCCCTCGGCTCTCTTGCCTCACTCTCCTTTTTTCCTTTACCCTTTATTCGCCTCTCCGCTACAGAACTGAGATGGAGAAAGTCTGGCACCTAAAGGACGCCTCGTGCATGAGCGAGGCGTGTTGCTGTTGGAGCCGACTCAAAAAAAATCTCCGTGGTGGGTGCGCACTCCGCACTAACCCAAGCAGTAAGGAATGGTGAAGATATAAGAGAAGATCAAGAATGACGGTAGGTACGTAATTTTCATTTCTGGTAGTTCCATTCTCTGCTGGGCCCAAAGGACCCAAAAGGGCCACTGCTGCTATTAGTACAAAGCAGTAAGCCCCATATGGTGAAGCCATGGTAATCCATTGGTTCCAAATCTGGGAGTTTCCTCCACCTTCCAGTCCCCATGGACAAAAGTTAAAAGTATCAACTTGTTGGTAGTCCCTCTGTGTTTCCAATATTTAAGGCAAGGGCCATCTTGTATACTGTGTCTGCTAGTAACAGCCTTTTTGCCATAGGGACCAAGACTTATTTCTCGCCACCCTTTAAGTTTTTTTTTTTTTTTTCTTTTCAGACAGTAAACTTAAAGCAGTACCCCAATGGAATTTTCCATTTCATTGTCCAGTATTTCTATATTACTAATATCCTAATAATGGACCAGTAAATAACACTGTTATGAAATAAAGTCTAAGATGCAATATCTACTCCATATGGGAATGGCACAAGAAGGAAAATGGCAACCTATTTCGAACGTCACTAGGACAACGCCATTTAAGTTGTGCCCTCTAGAATTGTTCTCTAATATGGCTATATGTGCTTCTGACTAATCAGTACACTATAGTCTGGAGGAGGCGCCAGTTCCACTGTCATGTCCAGGATCACAGATAACGCCTAAAGTTGATTCCTGCCACAAACTCCTGTCCAGTTTCAGCTTTGCTCCTCGGGGACTGTACAGTAATTGAACACCACACCAGAGTTCAGGTCTTTCTTCAGTCGCTTTGCCTTAAGACTGCTGGTGAGGAGAGTTATGAAGGGTAGATGGAGGGGGCATGGGCAGCCCCCACCTCAGCATGGTGGGGAGGAGAATAAGGCCCCTGAAGGACCCTGGAGCAACCAAATAGCTTAATCACCAACCAGGTCACCCAGCCTGGGTCCTGTCCCACTATCGGGCGACCAGTAAGGCATGCTAGAGGTGTATGCAATATTCGTTTTAAGTTATTGTTGTCATTTCCATTGCTTTAGTCTCCAAGTAGCGTAGGGTCTACTGTGTGCAGAACCCCCAACCAAGCAGAAGGAGCCATCCTACCCCAAACCCAACACAAACAATAGAGTTGTTATACTTTACTAATTTAAGTCATGTAGCAATGGCCGCTCTGCCAAGAATATTGTATCCAGTGTTCAATTCTGGAGTGTTGGATTACAGTATTGCTGCAGTTTTTGAAGTATGTCAGCGAGTGGTAGTGAGTTTCATGGCGACGCTTGGGATGCATGTTCTGAGACTTCTCGCCTGTGTGGCTGGAGCCAGTACTTCTCTCAGTATAGAGTCCTCTGGTCTTTAAACCATTTTGCTTGCAGCACTATTGTAGACCACGGTCCCGATGCCAAGTGTGCTACTAGTCTGGCAGGGTAGGGGTTTTGATATTTCAGTCCCTTGGCTCTCAGTTGGGGAAATATTGGGATATATTCCTCCAGAGGCATTGGGTAGCAGGCGCATAGTCATTATCCAAACATGGTCTGTGAGAGCCATAATGCACCTTTTGCATTCTCCAAGCTTGTAACAGATGGTCTTTTCGTAGCATAAGTATTAAACTTTATTAGCGAAAGAGTGTGGGCGAGCCGGCTGAGAAGGCTTTGGGCCCAGGGCTCTGTGTACATGCTCTAATTGCAAAGGGTAATCCAGAGTTAGTTCATGTGTTCGTAGTAGCTCTTCCGAGAAGGCCATAACATCCTGACCTTCTGAGTCTTCGGTAGCCCATAAATTTGTATGTTTTTCATTGACTACAATTCTATGTGTCTTCTTGCCTTAGAGATATCTGGAGCTGTTGACATGCCAGTGAGGTGACTGAGGCCTCCAGTTGTTCGATGTTGTAGTGTTGCTTGAGATTTGTATATTTGCTTAATTTGCTCTTTTTGTAAGGCTCCCAAGTCAGCCCTATTATCTTTAAAGGCTTCTTGCATTTCAGCCTAGAATTCTGTATTGGCCATCAGCACTGTGGACATTTTTGGCTCTTTATCTCCTCAATTTTGTTTGGTATTAGTTTTTTCCTTCCTTCCTTCCTTCGCCCATTACTGGTTGCTCGAGCTCGGGTCCTTGTCTGAGAAGCCATTTCTGCATTATCATCCTCGTCCCGGAGGGCCTGACATCTGTTCCTGCTGTTACGGGACTTTGGCAGTGTAGTAAAAAAGATTTTTGTAAGTAACTCTTGGTTTATGTGCCAATCAGGACTCAGAGCGATCGTTAGGTTCCTGATTTTGATAGTTAAATTCCATTTAAGCCCTTTTATTTTAGTGTGGTGGAGGAGCTCTCGTTAAGTTGCTGCTTACTTGTTCATGAAGTCACGAGTTTACAATTTAAAAAGTAAGAAAGTTGTTTTAAAATGAAAAGACTATGGTATTCTTTCAGTATTATTTCAAATACACAGCATTAAAAGACTTGCAAAAAGTAGTGAGTATAAACAGCATGCGATGGTCAAAAACTCCCTGACGCCCACAGCCAAAACACGTGACTCCACTTGAACAAAGTATAACAAGAATAAAACACTATATGCTAACACAACACACAAAAACACAAAGATGAGCAAAATTCAGTCCAGTATCTTAAATTCAGTTTGGTGACTTAAAATACTCCACATTTCTGTCTCACAGCAAGCTTCTCAGCAGTCTGTGGCTGAAACAGCACCACTGGGGCAAAACTTGTGGTTGCAGTGTCCTGTATCCAGATCTCCAGAGGCCTCTCCTCCGACAGTTTCAAACAGTCAAGTTCTCTGGAGGCCAAAAGGCATGTAGCCTTTAGCTGCTTTGGCACCAAATCACAACCGCTCAGCAGTCAGACTCGGTAATGCTCAGCACTAAAGTCAGCTCCATGTCCATTCTGCCTTTCGAAGGGCCTTCCTTATAGCGCAGTCCTGCTGGTTCCGCCAATACCTGCTTTCCTCCTGTGGGAACAAGAACGAGATCGGGGAGCCAACAGTGCTACGAATGGGATCAACTTTGAGCTGCACCGTAAGACCACATTTAAGGCAATGGTGGCTTACCTTTTATTAATAAAAATGGGCCTAGTGGTCCTGCTTCTGGTTGCTACTCCACAACAACCAGACTGAAAGCGTCTCACTTGTCCATCCAGCAAAATGACCCTCAACAGAAGACTGGGTGCTCTGTACTGTTACCAGAATCTATTGGTAATGTCCACAGACAAGTGGGCCCTGGAAATGGTGGGTCAGTGATTGCCAAGAACAGAGAGCACAAAGTTCTTTGTGCTGTCCGTTCATTGGTTTGCCACAATAAACAGCTTTTTCACTTTACAGCTCTGCTTGCATTTGACTTTGTTTTGCACACCTTGTTTTGCTTTTCCTGTTTGAACAAGAGCTGGAGAATGATCTTAAACAGCTGAGGACCATAAAATGGACTGCCACAGTTCAGGCTTGGCTCTGATCCTAACAAGGATCTTCCAAGAATCAGTCTTCATCACTGATTCCCACTTATGGGTTTACTGATGAAGGCAGTAGGACTCTGAGGAAGCAAAGCTTTTGGCCAGGGGCCAGCAGCTGTTAATGGGCATGGCGCCTCGCACCTCCGTGTTACACCACGCACTAGTCAATAACTCTTGCCAGATACCTCACCAACCTCAATTCAGTTCTTCCCAACATCAAGTGTACACTGTGAGAGTGCAACACTTCTGCTCGCCTGCACCGCTTATTTTACTGTCATCATATTTTTTTCTTTATTTGTGGCCACCTGTCTTTATTATGTTACCGCAATGCTGAAGTTCATTAAAAAGGCCACGTCATTGAAGAAAGTTCAACAGCTATATATTATGTGTCATTGTCCCTGTGGGAAGCTGATGGCTGTGACAGACCAACATCACTCCTATGCGCCTTGTCTTGGACCACAGCATGACATGGATGCATGTGATACCTGCTCTCAGTGGACTGACGGACACTTGAGGACCCCTGCGTTGATGTGTTGTCATCCATTCCCGCCTTCAGAGGCAGGCCTCACATGTGTACGTGCAAGACCAGGTCTTTAGGCCATTCTCCTGGGTCTCTTCCTGGGACCTCTAGTTCCATGAAAGTACCGAATTCTCCTTAGCTTCATCGTGCCGGCGGAGACTCTGGTGGATAGGTCTGGTGGGCAGGTGACTCCTTCTGGGTGGTCGACTGTGAACTCTTCACAGTCTGTCTGCCCTGAGCAGGAGATGTCCCCAGAGTTGAGCTACATGCTTGGTGTACACGGTGGCACCTCGATCTTGTCCTCTGGTGTTGCCCTTGTTGTCATCACTGTTTGGTGTGACAGCATGCAGGTAGCACCAGAGACTATGTAACAGGCCCCCAACACTGTTTACTGTGTTGGGAGAGGGCTGGTGCCGAGGCTGTTGTCCACACTATTGTCAGTTCGATGTTGTCACCATCCATGGTGTTGCTAGCTACACTGAGGAAGGTGATGGCTTCAACATGGTGATGGCACTGGTGCTGATGCTGCGCTTGGCTGTAAGTGAGGTGCTGACAATGATGTAATCTCAGAGGTAGTCCCTGACTCCAGTGTCCCCATGGCACCAAGGAGTGTGGATGACTCTGTGCCCGACATCAATATCTGCACCAAGCAAGTGGTTAAGGATGGTGCCGGCCATAGTAATGAGGATATCTCTGTCTCTGAGACCATCATTAATCATGAGCCCTGTGCTGGGGTGGCACTGGGCGTCATCGTTGCTGGTGAGGACCGGGATCACCTGTGGGACCTGTGCCACTCTCCTCACCTGGGGCTCCCCGTGACATTGATTGGGTCACCTCGATTTTAGAGGAAACCCTTCAGGTGAATCTGCTAGGCCCTTCCTTGGGCAAGGTTTCTATGCAGTTCCACAGCCCATGCCAAGGCCCTCAAGACCAAGACTCTTAGCCCTCATTAGATGGGCTTTGCCACTTCCCTAGAGAGGGTGCCCTCATTCTTAGGCCTTGAGGGGCCATTAATGTGGGACCAACACCCAGCTTTCATTGGTGCCTTAGGGAGCTGGCATAGGGGTCTGGTAGGCCCAGTACAGGCCCTTCTCCCCAGCACCAACGATACCCAGATAGTCTCCATCTATGTCCTCCTCAAAGGACAACAAATCATCTGTCCACCTTCCTTCAGCTGTTGAGTACACCTTGCACCAGCGATTCTTGGTGGAGATGCTACAGGCACTTGACCTAGATGCTTTTACAAGCCATGATCTGGCAGCCCTCCCACTGGGACTCTCGGAGTTCCCAATGTCAACACTACTGTTGTTCCTCATGGCCTAGAGCCTTTGAGGAGGCATCCAGGCAGCGTGGAGGCATCCCTTCCCCAACCCAGCCAACCCCAGGGACCTCCTCATGTGGTGTTGTGCTCCTACAGAGTCTGCTGATGATGTACCTCACATCATCAGGAATCAGGACTTGAAGTACTGCTGACCCTTCAGGGTGATGGTGACTCACATGTGACCAACCTCCAGAGGCAGATTCTTCTCAGGCAGATGTCGTTGGAAGGAAGGCTTTTTCCAGCACACACCCTAATGTGCATTTCCACACCTCAGGTACATATGGCATATAACTTTCACCTATGGTTGCAGCTAAGCACGCCCTTAGCTATGGTGCCACAGAGCAAGGCAGGCAGGCCATTGATCTTTCTGCCTGGGACCTGGAGGTAACTTGGCACTGGTCAGTGGCATCTTACTATGCTAACGGGTGGCCTCCGGGTTGGCAGGAGCTGCAGTCTGCACCAGGTGGATGGATAGATAGCTAGATACTTTATTTATAAAGCACCCTTCACGGAGGCTCGGAGTGCTGTACAATCTTAAAACAAACATAACAATAAAACATTCAATAAACAAGACTTTACAGAGTTTATGCTTAATTAAAACATACATAAATAAAAATATGACAGTCAACAACACATAGCATCTTTACATTATGTCAGCTTGAATGCTTGATTAAACAGAAATGTCTTGAGCCCCTCTTGAAGGTTTCCACCGAGGGGGCCTCTCTCAAATATCCGGAAGTGAATTCCACAACCCTGGCATGTCCATGGTGAAAGCACAGTATGGCTTTGCCTCTCCCAACTGGCACCTCTGGCCTGACATAAGGTGCTCAACTCCCACTCCGTGGACTCATTTTTCTCCCTTACAGCCAGGCAGGAACTGTTGAGGAACCCTCCTGCTCCTGTGCCACAGGAGCCCACACCTGACCCTGATAAGTCTCAGATCTTGCCAGATCTGTAAGGAACCCTGTACTCAGGTGCCTCGCCCCATGCAGAGGGCTGAGTGTAACTATACCCCAGAGTGAGTCAGCTCCTCCCTCAGATAGAAGGAAAGTTTGGTACTTAGACCCATATGTGGTAATCAGTGGTAAAATTGAGTCTTGGAAGATATGAAAGTTACATGCTTATCATCACTGCTGAGCTCTCAAAATATCTTCCAATTAATTGCCATCCGCCCACCCACCATCTCCCACTTTAAATAAGGCCAAGACCTCTAGGCAGTTCACCCTGATAGTACTGGCTGGCAGCGCTTAGTGCCAGGGCATCTCCCCACTTGTACTTCCTGTGGAGTAGTTGTTTTAAAGAAAAGATGGGGAGGGGGTTGGAACCCATTGCTAGATTTCCACTCCCACAAAAAGAAAAACTTATAAAACTGGGGTTGAGTTGCATTTCAGTGCCCCTATTCCAACTAAAAAAAAAAGAGAAAGAGAAGGTAGCTCTCTTCCTTCTTTTCTTTCTTGACCTCCTTTTCCCTGTCCAGGGCATATCCCTTTCTTGGGGTATATCCCTATTAGTTGCTAAATGCACTCTGTGCCTCTGTACACTGTCCACTGTAATTCCACTTGACAGTAGCACTGACTGTGTAGGAGTGCTGCACTAGATTGGATCAAGTTATACTAGCTCTTACACAGGGTACATCCCTTGCTGAAGGAGAAGCAGATCATTTTCTCTGACGGTGTTTTTCTTCTGGCTGTGCCAGACTATCATTTGTTTGGGGGTGGGGATAATGCCCTTTTCCTTTTTATGTCAGCCAGCCTGTTAGTCCACTACCCTTAGGGATGCCTTGAGAGGTTAACACATCTCAATTAATTTGGCTCCTCCTACAGCTCTACATGCACCTCAGATCCCTTTCTTTTTTCCTGACACGGAAAAAGGGGCATAGTTTAATGGACTATTTGGTTAATCCTCTATCTTGTAGCATTGGGGTTTGGTTTTCTAAGGGTCAATATGATTTATTCCTATTTGATGCACAATGCCATCTCAGTTGCAAGGGGTCCCAGTTCTGGACATTCCCTTAGCTTTTCTACCAGAGCCACATGTTTCAGTGCTGCTTCCTTCAAGCTCGCTTTCCATCTGCTGTCTGGCTAGTGGTGTGAGGCTCTTTTTCCGTACCCAGCTACCTTCAGACCACCTAGTGTGCTGTTTTCTGCTATACAGAGGTTGGTAGTCAGGTTATAGTTTGTTGTTTATTTATATTTCCTGCATTGATCCCTATCCCTTTGGGCTGGGACATTCTTACCCTCTGTTCAGAAGAACTGAGGCTGGTGAGAGCCAGCAATGGATACTGGCTAGCGTGCAGCACCATCTGGGGGTATGCAGGTGCCATGGCCGGCCCCTTGGCAAAAGCTTTTCTCTCACAGGGTCCCAATGCCTCCAGCCCAGACTTATAAGTGGCAATCAGTGATAAAGATATTCTGGAAGATCAACAGTTGTAAGTACATAACTTTTGTTTCTAAGCAATCACTCAGGAGGCCAGACAGATCATCAAACTTTCAGTCTAACTATTACTAACCCTTTCCCCATCAAGGTTCCTTTCATGCTTTTATGGTTGTTATAGGGGACATTAGCATGAGAAGATTACAGCCACTCCAATCCCAGCATCTCAAGAGGAGTCATTGTAGGTAATAGGTGTAGGAGCACTGGCTGTGGTGGAGCTCATAGTTATTCTAGTCCTGGCCTCTCCCAGTAAGAGTAACTGCAAGCAATGGTGTAGGAGCACAGGCCATGGGGAACACCACAGCTACTCCAATCCCAACCTCTCCAACAGGAGTCACACTAGGTTATGGTTTAGGAGCATTAACTGTGGGGGAGTTCATGGCTATTCAGTCCCAGCTTCTTTTAGCAGGAGTTATTGTACATTATACAATAGCGTTTAAAATTCACCTATATTGATTGGTCGGCTGCTACTTTGTGTCATTGGGGTCATTTTGCATAACCACCCGTAAAGTACCATCCGACCACACATTTAAAAAAAAAAAGGAGTAAATGAAAATCCTCCACACAGAACCCTTAGGGTTCCAATACACCCTCATAAAGCCACCGTTTTTCTCCCACTAACTCTGCCAATCCAAAGCATTCAGGAAAAGTTTAATCCCCAAAAATGTCAGATGTAAGCTGCAGTTTTGAACTTGGAGACAGCCGAGAGCTAACTGGCACCATTAAATGCAAACTGCTCCCATTTTCAGTTATAATTTTATCTCTCACTAGACTCAGCTCATGCACCTTGCTGCCAGCTCTCTTGCTGTGGTTTACAGAGCCACACACTCTCTTGGCTGCACCTGACTCTTTTCCCGCTGGCCTGCTCACAATTATAGGGACATGAGAGGGCTTCTGCCAGTAACAATGCACTATTTTGTCAGGGGAAGGATATTTTATTAAAATCAGCATAAAATAAAAAAAAAAAAAAAAAGCTTTCTTCATTTTTGGGGGTAATTTGTCATAGTTTCCTAATTGTGTAATCAGAGTACACCACAGGGTGTATTGGGCTGGGATGTACCCACACCTGGCGTTGTTGGTCACTTGGCCTGCTGTCATGTGACTGAACCATGCCAGGCATGAGTAAATTCCAGCCCAACCCACACCCTGTTGTGGATTATTCCTTAAGTATGTATAGGTGTAGCAGCACCGGCTGTGGTGGAGCTCACAGCTACTCCAGTCTTGGCCTGCCCCACCAAGAGGTGCTGCATGCAGTGGTATAGGAGCACTGACTGTGGGGCAGTTCATGGCTAGTTCAGTCCCAACCTTTCTCAACAATAGTCACAGTAGATAGATGGTGTAGTTACTGAGACTGAGGGGCTGCTCAAGGATCCCCATCCCTCCCTCCCGGGGCAGCTCAAGATCCCCAACCCCTACCCCCATTGCCATTCGTCCCAAAAGGATTTCTTGTATCAATAATTCAAGGATTCAGGAGAGATAAAGAAGGCAACAAAACATTTCACAGCATCATAATGTCACTTTGCAGACTGTCAAAAGAAAATAAAAACTGCTCTGGTTAACCTGAGACTACTACTGTGCTCAGATAAGACACTGCCACTTAAATGCATGAAAGATGAAGAAAGAAAGAATTCACCTGACAGAATCAGGACAGATCTAGGTCAAGTAGTCCAGAGGGATTTTTCCTTTACAAAAGCAACAGTATTCAGAGCCGACAAGGACCTCGGAGAATTAGAATTTAAATTGGACATCACTTCTATTATTCTTTCCACGAGCATGTTGGATAGACTCAGCCAAGCCCCAGTGCTGACTCTTCATTTCAAAATGAGAGAGAGTGAAAAAAAAAAAAACCAGAAATGATCTGCTTCATTTGGAGCTTGGCTGGAAACGTTGTCTCACATGTTTTGAAAGTTAGAGACGGCAGCTCTGATTGCTGCATTTGACAGAATCAGCACTACTTCTTGGTGCTTTGTATTTTTGATTTCTGCATTTCTACACATTTTGGAAAAATACATACTGTAAAATTAAACATATTAGTAACTTGATATAGATCATACAGTGCCAGCTGGACTGAGTTGTACTGTATATTAAATAAAACGAGCCTTGCCTTATACCTTAGCTATGTCAGTGGGACATATATGTGCCAGTAACATAGAAACATAGATTGTGTCAGGGACACTTGACTGTACCAGTGGAATATTTAGCCTTTTAAAATGGTAAGAAAAATCTAGAAATTTAATTGGTTGAGAGACATTACTTGACTATGCATTAAATCTCTTTATAAAATGGGTAGGAGCTTTCTGCATCCTGATTGGCTGACCTTAGCCGTGTCCATATGAGCACATATTGTGACAACCAACACCTCTTCAGCCACTCTGAATGCACCACAGGATAGATCATTGTGCCTGTGGGATTTAAATCTAAGTGGTGACCATTGTTTTTCTGTTGTCTAGTGGCCAATGTAGAGCCCCCCCACACCCAGTAACACACTCTTGTCACCAGCTGTACTGTTTATTTGGAATAATTTCATTGAGCAAGCTCATTTACAATGATGTCCTGTTGTACAAAAAATACAAGTTCCATATAAAAGAAATACATCAATATACAAACAATCTAAAAAAAAAGTTAGTAGGTTAACAATAGAGACTTAGCAGCCCACACTAACACAATATATATTGCATAGAAGTCCTAAGTAACCCCTCTTTGGAATAACTACATCTCTCACAATAAACAGTGACAGTCAAAAACAAGGCCTTTATAGCTGCTTGGGATGGACATTTCGCGTCCTTCAAGCTGAAACCTAGCTGGCAAGGAATTCCATTCATGGAGGATCATATGACTATAAAATAATATAGTGTTACTTGGCTGAAACATTGTAAAGTGAATTAGATCACAGTAGCATCCCTGACCAATCATAGCACTTCCTTCAGCTGGCATGAGTTACTTTTATTGCCATGAGAGTACCTCACGTGCTGAGCACTGAAATGGACTTTGATGACGCCCTCGCACACAGAAAGGGAGCACAAAAATATATTTTTAATTGTGCCATGATCTATAATAAGTTTATAGGGTGCTAAGAGGGCCTCTTATGAATATAGTGTGCCTTTTACGCCTCACCTTCGGTTTGCAGTTCTCTTGCCCTAACAAGCGATGAGGTGAAACTCTTTATCCACAAGAGGCCCTCCTAGTGCTTCTGTAACCTTTTATAGTAAAAGTCTGACTTGTGCTGCACAATTCAGTAACAGGAAAAAAAAAACAGCATCCAGTGAGCGTGGCATGCATGCCACCAGGAAGCAGCTTTCAAGTAAAAGCCCAGACCGCTCGCCACCTGTGGGGGGAGAGAGCAGAGTATCCGAAAGGAGGCTTCTTTCTTCTGGGGAGGCTCCATTTTCTTGTACTATATCGCCCTGGGTGACCACAGGAGAGATGTAGTGGGGACAGCAGATGGGGATGTCTCTGATGTCGACCGGGAGCCTGTCATGATGCCAGCTTGAAACGCCTCAGCGGAAGACAGTACAGGAGGAAAAATAGCAGGGCCTGGATGCAGGATGACTTAATTCACAGAAACAAATGTAGTGTTAGACCTGCTAAAGATCAAGACCAGCTACTTAACAAATTCATTTATTGATTGAATTTTGCTAACCAGGTAGGCCCACTGAGACTAAGAGCCTCTTTTTCAGGGGTGACCCAGAATCAATTACATGTATAAGTACAGCATGTTAAAGACAAAATAGGATGTAATAAGCAGTACAATCTTACAGCAGACACACTAATATAAAGCGTAGGGTCACATGTGACCTTTTCTTTCCTTTTAGAATTTATTGATCTGGGATAGCCCAGCTGGGTCACAGCTTCTTATTTTCATTAGGCTCCTGCTTCTACCCATTTCCACAGCTGGGTGAACCAGAGTCCTGGAGGGCTGTGTGCCTTACTCAAAGTCATGCAGTGAATTTTTAGCTCTAGTGGGGTTTGAACCTGTGCGTGCTGGTTCCTAAGCCAGTGCTCTAACCACTAAACCCCACTGTCTCCCATTTACCTTTTAAAGGTGATGGGAAACCAGAGGAGTAACTCTGGTATAAAGATAGGGAGAGAACAAGGCATATCACCAGTAAAGTGATACAAATGAGGACTACTCAAAATTCTACTTACCTGACTTCCTCACTGACATCAGAACAATTGACTGGTCCAGGGTTACGCCTCCTTGGACCGGATCAAGCACTGGATGCATTCTTAACCAAATACATCCCAGTACAGAACAAACATGCCCCTCACTAGAAGGAGGTGTGGGCACCATTACCAAATGGCTTCATGGGGCCTATTCTCCTAATGAAACTCAGGGACAAATGCTGGGAAACCTACAAGGCCTCCCAGAGCATCAATGATCTCACTGCCTACAGGCACCTCAGAAACTCCTGTAAAAAGCCATCCAGTCAGCAAAAGTGAGTTCTGCCGATCCAGCCTACTCTCCTCAGCCAGCAACCGAGGGCTTTTGGCAGAACATTAGAAGTGCGGTTGGGGCTCTGCAAGAGTGCAAGTCGCAGACTTGCTCATTGTCGGGATTAGTTGCAATAGCCACACACAATCTCTAATACCTTTAACGCAATGTTCTCTGAACAGCCTGCCCTCTGCCCCCACTGCCCCAAGTCCCCAAACTCTCAACCACTCAAAACCTACTCCCCTAGCACCTCTCGGCCCGGACCTGAGACCCGACCCTCCTTCTTCCTACAACAGGTATCTACTAGGACCAGAGGCTACTTGCCAGCCTCTCCTCATACCAGAGCAGGGTACGCACAACCTTGAGCCGAACTGCTCAGGCTAGGTGCCCACCTCCAGCCTGGCCTATAACGCATATCTTCAATCCTCTCTAACCACTGGTGTCATCCCAGATATCTGAAAGTAGCCAAGGTTACCCCTGTTCTTAAACAAGAAACCCCAAAGATCCCTGAACTACCGACCTATTGCTATTCTGTCGGCGCATCCAAACTTCTGGAGAAAGTTGTAGCCTCTCAGTTAACCAGTACCCACAGGAACACAACCTCCTCTCTGTGCTGCAGGTTTATGAAGGGCACAACATGGCTTCCGCCCTCGCTGTAGTCACCTGCCGCAGATCAGAACTGCAACCGACCAGGGCAACCTCACTGATCGATCTTCATGGATCTCTCAAAACCTTCGACAGGGTAGATCACTCTCTCTTAGCTCCACTCTTTTCTCCTCAGACTCTCAAACCCGGCCCATGCCTGGTTCCTCAATTACCTCTCTGGTAGGAAGCAATACACCAACTTTAACGGACCCTGTCCAACCTCACACCACTGTCCAATGCGGGTCCCTCAGGGTCCGTCCCGGTGCGACACTCTTCTCCTTTTCATCAATGAACTGCCGTCCATCACCACCCATGGGCTTACCACTCTGTACGCCGATGACCTTGTCATTCTGGATAGTGCCCACGACATTGGCACCATCAATTCCCAACTAAACTCTGACTTCAAGCGGATCCAATCTGGCTGGTTGAACACAAGCTACCACCGACCTCAAGAAAACCCAGCTATGCTGTTTGGTTCCCTGAACAGAACAAAATCCTGCTCTTCCCCCTTCTAATCTCACAGGACTGACGGCTCACCCAGGCGGTTGCGCTGTCAAGTACCTGGAGTCACTCTGGACCCTCAGCTGGACCTCTCCTACACGTCCAGAAACATCTGCAAGGCTACGAGCGTTAAACCCGGTCTAGCCTACAGAGCCAAAACTGCCTTACCCCAGCTGCTCGGGTGGCTCTGGCCGAGGGTGTTCTCCTCCCCTCCCTCTGCATGGGCTAGTGACCTTGCCCCATGCCAAAATCCAGGCTCTTGAAATGGACATGGCCTACAACAACATCTGCTGCTTGCGTTTTCTGCCCTCCCTAGCACGCTGTGGCCTCTACACACGCCTAGAGTGGCGCCCTCCCGAGAAGCACCCCGCACTTTTGTAGTTGGGAACTTCATCGACAACATCGTCAGATCAGCCACCCCTGCTGCCTCCACCTTCCCTCAACCTGATACACTTCCCTACCACCTTAGGTCAAGGGCGGCACTCATCGCCTCCGGTTCCTGGACGCCAGACCTCATGGGTGATCGGGCCTTGCCAACTATGCCCCTAAATTATGGAATCTGCCCTCAGCCCTTACTTGGTCCACCCTCCCATCCAGGCTTTAAAACTTCCTTTGGAACTTCCTGAAGGCTCCTCCACCTGTCCATGCACCTCATAGCCCCTGCACTGCTCTGCGTGCATGGGGGTCTCTAAGCCCTAAGGGTCCCTGCACTTATACTCCTCATCAGCTGGTCAAGCAATGGCTAAATGGAATGCCATATTCGTATCGCCTGCTCTCCCATTGTATGTAAATTGGACTCACTCACTGTTTGTGTATGCTGTAGCTTTAACTCTCCGGGTCATCTGTAACCTCCCCGGTTTGTGTCTTTTACTGGTTCATTCTTCCATATAACCTGATATCTCATTGTATGTAAAATTGATTTGTCACTGTACCTGTATAATCAAGTTTGTAACTCTCGGAGTCGCACCTGAAAATAGGCACTTTGCTGTCTAGTGTGACTTACCCAGTCAACAAAAGCAAATAAATAAATAAATAAATTGGTGGATTAAGTATTCATCCCCACCCAGTGTGTCACGGGTGCTTTGCATAGAAAACAAGCAACTCTGTTTTAACCAGCATACCTACATGAGCTGCTGGTGCTTCAAGGAAAGCTCAGGTTACCAAAGAAGAAAAAACAAGCATTTGTCAATGCGAATGTTTGCTTGCTGTCATTGGCAGTGGTAGTGTGGAAGTTACAGAGCTGCATAATAGAAATGGCAGTGAAGTATTGAACTGAAGCTAACCCACCACCACCCTGCAGAGAGTGACAGGCATTGGGGTGTACCTTTTGGTTGTCAGGCATAATGGCACACCATTTCACCACACCCTACCCTGCAGACACTGACAAGTGACACGGTGTGCCTTGGGGTTTTGGCCTTATGCACACCCATTCCATCAGGAAATATTGTGAGATGGGTGTGGTATAGGAGAATGGGGTGAACTTTGGGGCGAAGAGTCCAAGGCATACCTCGATGCCTCTCACTGGCTGCAGGATGTGGAATGGTATGAGCATTACAGGCAAGAATCCTAGTCACACCCCTGATGCCTGTCATTCTCTACAGGGTGGGGCATTATGGTTGGAAACCCTAACACCTCAGGCATTCGTTGGTATTTTCACTCCAAATTTTCAACATGGTTTTTGTGACCCCCACCTCATGAACAGTGGCAATATCAGTTTGTTAGCTGAAAGCTGCTTGTACTGGCGACTCGGCATTTAGCACCACAGGTGCAAAACACATTCGAACAGGATGTGAAAAATGACAGCTGTACTGTTCATGGGGAGGTGTAAAAATAGCAATGTTGCAAATCTGCAGTAAAATATTAAAAAAACTGGTGAAGTCACGGCGTGCATACAAATTGTACAGCGCACACCCGTAATGTAATTAGGTTGAGGATTTTTACAGCAGATTGTCAACACAGGCATTTTGGGACCTCCGATCATGAACAGTGTCACTGTGATTTTATGTTTGCTTGCCGCATGTGCAAGAAACATATGCCATCATCCGAGTTTCTGGAGGTGTGTCCCCCTCTTCCAATTCCTCTGTGTGTTTTGCAGGCACGGCCACAGTTGCCCAATGCATGCTGCAGCTGTCTATGACAGCACTTGGGCGCAAGTGACTTACAGTTGAAAGGGAGAGCCGTTTCAGTGAGCACAATCAGATAGGAAGTACTCACTGAAGTGCTCCCCAAAACAGTCTTTCTGATGCCACGCTGGAGCCCACAGCGTGGCAGCAATAATGTTAGCCAACTGGGGTGCCCAATCCCAGTCGGCTCCTGATCCCACCAGAGGTTGCAGGTGCATGCTGGGAGCCCACCTGGCGTGGCAAAATCGGAAAATAGCCGATGGGGTGCCCAATCCCGTCGGCTCCACTACCCCCCAAAGCTTGCAGCTGCCACACTGGAGCCCACCCCAGCGTGGCAAACATCCCGCGTGGTGTAATTGCCATGCTGGGAGCCCACCCCAGCATGGCAAGCGTCCAGCGTCGTAATTAAAAACAAACAAAAACCTGAAAACAAAAGCGGTCCCATGAGACTCCTGCCCCTCCCCACCCATGCCCACCCTCTGCGCACCCTACCTCCCCACACCCCCACCTCACCTCATACTTACCTCCGGGCTCAGCGCCGGCGATCTTGATGGACCAGGAACATGTCTGCACTCTTCAAAGCCGACCCGCTGAACTAATAGGGTTTTCAACTTTGCTGCATATCTCAGGCATTTTTGGAATTTTGGCGCAAATTTTCAACATGGGGTTTTGAGACCCCTCCTCATGAATTCTGTCACTGTCATGGCGTTAATCGGGCCCCAAAGGGTGATTTGGCAGTCGTTGCTGCAAGAAATCACCTTTTGGGACTGATTAACAAAATGACAGTACCAGTGTTCATAAGGTGGACTCTCAAAAAGCCTATGTTAAAATTATGGAAATTCCAAAATGACTGTTTCTTGCGCGTATGTTGTGCTGTTCCTACGCACATTTACCACACCTACTTTTGAGCAGTACAGCTGTCATTTTTCACATCTCACCCAAAATGTGTTTCCGCGCGTAAGTGCACAGTGGCGCGGTCGGTGTCATGAAATCAATGTTCAGGACACACTAAGAAAATCACAGTGACACTGTTCATGAGCAGAGGTGTTAAAATGGCTATGTTAAAATTTGGTGAAAAATTCCCACAAATTACTATTTTACGAGCATGCGTTGCGCTGTTTCCTCGCGCTTATTTCGCAAGTTCGGAATTTTCAATATTTTCCTCCAGATTTTCAACATTGCCATTTTCACCTCATATGACAATAAAGCTGTCATTTCTCACTTCTCACCCAAAATGTGTTTCGGCGCATGGCGTACAATGGGCGCAGTTGGTGTCGCGAACTCAATGTATGAGACACATTAAGAAAATCACAGTCACACTGTTCATTAGCAGAGGTATTAAAATGGCTATTTTGAAAATCTGGTGAAAAAATTCATAAAAATGACTGTGTTACGGTGAGCATTGCGCGGTTTCCCGCACCCTCGTAAGTTCATGAATTTGTAATATTTTCAGTCAGATTTTCACCAGTAGCACACCCGCCTGTGGCCTCGCGGCGTACAACACACGCCACAGCATGCGCGTGATATCAGAGTGTGACCGCACAACTCAGAGTGGGTTATCTATTACATATATAGAGTGTGTGTGTATATATATATATATATATATATATATATATATATATACACACACACACACACATACCTAATGTATTATACATACAAAGTATCTTTCTCACATAAGGGTCCCCTCTGCCTATTTCATTTATGCAACAGGCTAGGCTAGGACTTTAAGGGATAGATTTTTTTTGTGCTTTTGGACATGAAATAATTTCTATAAGTCTGTTATTTTATAACTACTTCCCCCATCCCGATTGCTATAACCATTGCCATGGGACGTGAAGTCAGGATGACAAGCTGACACTGTGATGTGGTAGTTCACTAGTGCCGCAGAACTTCCATGAAATTACAAACCACCACAGAAGTTCTGCAGCAAATGGCAATCTTGCCACAGAACTTAGTCCCAATGTGCCACAGAAAACTACAGGCCTTGGCAATGGCTAGCAGATCTGAGGAGGATGAGATATTAATGCTGAGCATCTTAGGGTGCTGCTTTTTTTTTTCTACTTTCTTTTTACACCCCTTCTCACTCCGGTGCTTCCTCACCTTGAAGTCTCCCTCGGCCTTTGTGCGTCCCTGCTTCGTCTGTCGGCATCGGGTGCAGTCCTCCCCATGCTGCCTTGGTTTGACCCCCAGGCAGAGTGCAGTGAGACCCCCCATTTCCACCGCCCGAGCTACTGAGTTTTTGTCGGGGATCCGTCATCCGTGCGGCAGGGGCCTTGGGATCGGGGCCTGGAAGCTCCATCTACAGGGAGCACGGGAGGTATTTCCTCTTTCCGCCCATCCCATACAGGACATCTGCGCTTGGAGAGCCTAGGAGGGCCTTGCGTCACAGTGTGCTAACTCTCCGGCCCCGTGATGTTCTTCCCTCCCTGCTTCATGCAGTCCTTGCTGCACCACCACCTGTGGTCACCCAGGTGGCGGTATCGCAGCAGGACCGCATCCCACCCACCCAGAGGAGGAGCAGCCTCTGGGTGCTCGATCCCTCCTCTCCCCGGCCCGGCCCTCCAGTTCCCCGAGTCCGTTCCGAACCTGGGTCACTGGCACCGCAAGCAGTAACCCTACCACTCGCCGGTGGGCCAGCCTTAGGGTGCTGCTTTTGATCTTTACCTAGGCTGTTCTTGATGTTGTCCCAAAACCTCTTACCATCTCCCCATGCGTTGTTAAGCTGGGTCTTATAAATCAGCTTTTGTGAGTCTGATAAGTTTGGTGCACTGTTTTCTAGCCATTTTGTAGCACTGTAGGTTCGCTTGCCTGTGTTTAAGGCCTTTTCCCAGAGGCAGTTCTCTCTCTCCTTCTAGAGGGAGAGGAGCTTTCCATTAGTCCAGTCATTTACCTCCCCATGGATTTTCCATTTTGTCGTGGTGCATAAATATCACAGATGGAATTGAAACCCTCAGTGAAGAAACTAAGGGCCTGGTCAAGCGTAGGTGCTTTGTTTATGGAGGACCAGTTGTAGGCAGATAGGGGCGTTTGGGGATCAAGTTGCCTTTCCATGATACCCTGCTCTCGATGATGAGGGGGGCTTTTGGCAAGTTTAGTGGTCCATAAAAGGAGACAGGGAGTGGTCCTCACCCGTCTGGGAGAACTCTGAGATCGGAGATCCAAGTCGGTGAGCTGGCTAAGACCCAGTCAATGAGGGTGCTGGTACCAGTCTTGTAGCTCTGCCTGGTGGGGTCATTTACGATTCATGTGAGATTGTGGGAGGTGATTAGGTCTCTGGAGGTGCTGCCTCCTTACTATTAGTTAATATTAAAATCACTGATTAAGATAAGTTCTGAGCCCTTGTTGAGTCGCTAATTTCTTCCATAACAAGAGCAGGCCTTCCTTGGCTTTTTGGGGGGCAGGTAGGTTGTGGCAATAGTGAGGTCTTGCCTGTGCTATATATGCTTATGCATATATACAAAATCACACATGCCCACACAATGCAAAGCATCATGGGCTGCATATGCAAATCACCACAGAATATTATGCTGGTTCAACTTTAAGCAGAAATGCATGGTGCCAAAAGACCTCTCACACAGTTTGCAAAGGGTGCCAACACAAGACATAGACACGTGTTTCGTCCTACCAGGACTCATCAGTATGCCTTGTCTGTTTGACACCCCAGTGGAATGAACCAGCTACCTAACATGGTCTATCGGGGTTATGTTGTGGTGAACCCAATTAAAACAAAAACAATTTAAAACACAATGAACCTCATGTGCAAGCACTGAGGCAATAGTTACTCAAAGTGCATTTGGCTAGGAAGCCAAGTTTCAAAGAAATACAAAATCACATATGCCCACACAATGCAAAGCATCATGGGCTGCATATGCAGATCACCACAGGATATGACCCTCAGGAGTGGATTCGTGACATACACGTCAAGCTGACTGGCATATAGTTCCCTGACTCATATATATGCTTGTAAGAAGCTGGTAGAATAAGGGGCTTAGTGTGAAATGCATTTTCTCATGAAGAACAAGTCTGTAACTCTATTTGACAGTATTTTTGCTTACAATCCCCACTGTTTAGTCACAGAAACCCCTCTTCTAGGAAGGACAGAGAAACATTTTAGGCAGAATCAGTGACAGTTGGAAGGTATGTGGGTGGCTGTGTATGAGAGGCTTAAGAGCAATGAGGAGTTAGAGGAGGAGGACAAGGAGAAGGCAGAGACTGCTCAATTATTTTTGTTCAGTATTTACTAAGGAGAAGAGTGGGTCACTGCCAGATTGTGGGATTGTGGGGCTAGGAAGGGAGAGAGCAAAGACAATGGGGCAAAAGTCCAGATAATGGAGAAAAGGGTGTTGGAAAAGCTAGCGGGGTTGAAAGTAGATAAATCTAAGGGACTTGACATCTTACACCTGAGGATGCAATGTGAGGTAGCAGGAGTTATAGCAGGGCCACTAGCAGACATTTTCAATTGCTCGCTAAGCCACAGGGATGGTTCCCAGGGATGGGAGAACAGTGGATGTGGTTCCACTACACAAGAGTGGGTAGAGGGATGAGTCGGGGAACTATATGCCAGTCAGCTTGACGTGTATGTCACAAATCCACTCCTGAGGGTCAGGTCCACTGAGCTCACAGTGCCCATCCCTAAGTGCAATCCATGACAGGGAGGAAACAGGGATACCCTCTTCATGTCCTTCTGTAGTGCTCACTGAGTTCATAACAGAACACTCACCATAAAGTCCCAGGGTCCCTCTTTACTCTGGATAAGGGTACAATACTAGTCTCAAGTCTTGTAGCTAAATATGAAGCCTACTTTTTGTTACATAAGGGAAGATCCAGGCGTTACCTCTTGAGGTATTGTTGTAACCCTGATTCTGCCTTCTCCCCACGGCGTGCAATGACCTGGTTCAAATCCCCACAGACCCTTCCTTGAGACTTTGGTATTACCCTGTCTTTACCCAGACTTTCCTTTTCAGACCCTTGTTCCATTTGGTAGCTTATGATGGCACCCTTAGCAATAGTCACAGATTATTACTGAATGTCCCACAATCACACATGATATAACAATCTCACCAGGCAGGTTTCTTAAAAACAGATGTTTTTACTAAATAATTACCATACATTTACAACTAAAGGTTTTATCAGTTTGGTCACAGAATAACACAAATAAAATGGAAAATATACATGAAAAATGCACTGTAACTGTTATCTAAAGTTTTACCTTAATGTTAAGTAGTGAATTGAAAGTTCAGAAGAATAAATAAAGTCTGAAGAATCCTTTCCTTCTCTTGCAGCCACTGGCCTTCAGTGTCTGCTGGCATCTGTCTTGTCTTGCCAGGAGGGTGTCCAGAATGAAATGCTCCAGGAAAATGAGAGAGTTTGCTATGTGCCAGAGCAGCTTAAATAGTCTGGGTTCAACCTGAAAAAAACTCTGATCCCAAGGGTGGTCTTCTCTTTTAGGCCAGTAGAGGTCACTCTTGCACTTCCCCACAACCTAATTTTCTGGCTGCCTTTGATGCCCTACTGCCTTACATAGAAACGTAGACTTTGATGGCAGATAAGGACTGCCTGGCCTACCCAGTCTGCCCATTCCCTACCTACAGAATAAGCTGCAGATCCTAGTTAACCAACAGCCTACTTCCTCCTGCCTACCAGAATTGCCTTATGTCTGTTCTGTGCTTTCTTGAATTCTCCCACTGTGTTTGACCCCACAACCTCCTCAGGAAGGCTGTTCCATGTGTCCACCACCCTCTCTGTAAAAAATACTTCCTCACATTGCCCCGGCCTTCTTCCCTCTATCTTCAAATTGTGCCCCTTGTTCTTGTGCATCTCTTTTCTGAAATATACTGTCCTCTTGGATGCTGTTGATTCCTTGAGGTGACTTGAAGGTCTCTATCATGCCCCCCTCTCCTCCTTTCCTCTAGGGTATACATATTAAGCTGCTTGGTCTCTCCTCATATGTCTTCTGGTGCAGATCCTGCACCATATTATTGTCAGCCCTCTGAACTGCCTCATCCTGTCTATGTCCTGAGGAGATGGGTGGGGTCTCCAGAACTGCACGCAGTACTCCAGATGGGGTCTCACCAACTGTCTGTGCAGAGGGATAAGAACCTCCTGTTTTCTACTAGTGATGTCTCTCCTATGCATCCCAGCATCCCCAGCCCTAATTACTGCCTTCTCACACTTCTGCATACTTTTAGGTCATCTGATACAGCTACCCCCAGGTATCTTTCCATTTTAGTTGTTGTTAGTACACACACCCTCCATTGTGTACTCTTCCCTGGGTTTTGTTTCCCAGGTGCATTACTTCGCACTTTTTGCATTGAATCTAAGCTGCCATACTTTGACCAGTCCTCCAACTTTGCCAAGTCCCTTTTCATCCTTTCCACCCCTCTTGTGTATCAACCCTGTTGCAGATCTTTGTGTCATCTGCAAAGAGGCATACTTTTCCTTCCAGTCCCTCCACAATGTCACTTATAAAGGATTAAAGAGGAACTGTCCCAGTACTGAACCCTGCAGTCCCCACTAGTAACTCCCTTTCTTTGGAGTGGACCCCATTTACTATTACCCTCTGTGTCCTGTTGTCCAGCCAATTTTTTACCCAGGCTACTACCCTGGGACCTACTCCCAGGCTTGCTAACTTGTTTATTAATCTTTTGTGTGGGACTGTGTCAAATGCCTTGCTAAAGTCTAGGTAGGCCACATCCACAGCCCCTCCTGGTCTACTACCTTGGTCACCCAGTCATAGAAATCTATTAGATTCGTCTGACATGACCTTCCGCTGTGAATCCATGCTGCCTTGGGTCCTGTACCCTTCTGACCTCTAGGTACTCAACAATTCTTTCTTTCAGAAGTGATTCCATCATTTTCCCTATCACTGAGGTTAAACTAACAGGTCTGTAGTTTTCTGCCTCTGTCTTGCTTCTACTTTGTGGAGGGAACATCTGCCTTCCTCCAGTCCTCCCGGTACTACACCATCCTCCCATGATTTGTTAAAAGGTTAGTCAGTGGTGTCACTAGTTCTCCCTTAGTTGTTTTAGAATTCTGGGTGAATCCCATCAGGCCCCATTGTTTTATCCACCTTAAGTTTCAGGAGTTCTTTCGGATCCCTTTCTTCTGTGAAGAGACTGGTATCAAACCCGCTATCCAGAGTGCTTCTTTTGCTTGGTGTAGGTATCTCCCCCTTCTTTTTGTGAATACTGAGCAAACATATTCATTCAGTGTCTCTGTCTTTTCACTGTCATCCTCTGCCCCCGCCTCCCCTTTATTAAGCCTCATTATCCCTCCCTTGTTCTTTTTTGCTCCCTAACGTACCTGTAAAATGTTTTATCCCTTCTTAACCAAGCTGGCTATCTTTTCCTCTACTTGGGCCTTTGTTCTTCTGACTGCATTCCCACTTTCTTCTCTTTTAACTGATACAGTTCCCTGTCCTGCTCCTTCTACGAGTCCTTATACTTCCTGAAGGCTATCTTTTCTCCCTAACCTTCCTGCCACCTCTTTTGAGAAATATAGTGTTTTTTTCCTTCATTTTGATTTGTTTATTTGTTTTACACAAAGGCTTGTCGCCTCTGTGATGGCAGTTTTGATTTTTCCCCATTGTTCCTCCACCCTCCTTCCTGCCCACTTGCTAGTGCATTCCTTATGCACTCTCCCATTTTGCCAAAGTCAGCCCTCCTAAAATCTAGTACCTTCACTTTTGTATAGCTTGACTCTACGGCTTTGTTTACCGTGAACGACACTGTTCGGTGGTCGCTTGTTCCCAGATGGCTACCTACTTCTAAATCTGAGATCCTCTCTTCATCCCCATTTGAGAGGACCAGGTCTAAGATTGCTCCCTCGAGTGGGTTCCAACACTAGCTGTCTGAGGCATCGAGAAGGACCCTGCTCTTGGATGTGGCTGTAGTAAATGTGCTTCAGTTAACATCTGGCGTATTCAGGCCCCCATCAATAATATCTCCCTTTTCTACCATTCTGAGGATGCCTCTATCATTTCCTTGTCTGTTTCCTCTCCCTGAGATGGGGTCTGTAAACAACACCCATACAGAATGTGGTGCCATTTCCTGTCTCCAGGGTGATCCACAGTGCCTCCTCTCCTCCCTGTTTATCCTTTAGTTCTGTTGCTTTGATTTCTTCCCTCATGAAGAGCTCCTCCTCCTCCTCCTCCTCCTCTTTTACCCTCCCTGTCCCTCCTGTAGAATTGTGTACCCGGTATGTTGATATCCCAGTCATGGTTCTCTGTATACCAGGTTTCTGTGACTGCCACAATATCTAGGCATCTCTCTTCCATCAAGGCCACTATTTCAGGAAGCTTGTTACCCAGACTATGGGCATTGGTACTCATCACCCTCCATTTTCTGACGACCATACCCTTTTTAGCCCCATCCCTGCCCTTACTGTCTTTTCTCCATTGACCCCATCCTGCTTCCTATCAACTCTCTACCTTGATCTTACTTCAAGAGGGTTCCTTCAGTAGGTGATCACTGGTGCCACCTGGTGTCAGGTTGCACGGCAGACTTTTCTAGCAATCCCTGATGGGGACCGCCCACCTGATGTCACGTGACTGACGTCCAGTGTGGCTGTATAGAGTGGCGGTCCCCACGCCCACCCTCCAGTTCTTCCCGCCATCACCTCGTGTCAGTCGCATTGCAGACTTCCATATAGTGATTGTCGTGAAAGTGTTTTGTGTTGGAATTTCCTTCACCTAAAATTCTCTCTTTTTCATTCTCTTCATTGGCGTCTTCAACTAAGAGAAGAAGTTCTTGTCCTGTGGCACGAGATCCGCACAAAGATGGTCATCTCAAGTGCATCCTCTGTTTAGGCCCAGACCACCCTGTCTACTCCTGCCCAGAGTGCCAGACCTTCAACCAGGCCACAAGAAAGGAGACAGCAGGCTTTGGAGGCCCATCTCTTGAAAGCCCGCTTGGCTTCTCTAGAGAAGAAGATGAACTGTCTGAGAGAGTCCTCTGCAGATAAATCTTCTCCATCAAAGAAGCACAAGGAGAGTCTAGGGATCGGGAGTACTCCACGGACGCGCACGTGGCCCTTGACGAGCAAGGCCCACCACCACCCAGAAAATTGGACGGTGAATCTGGAAGATCGTCAGCCTCTGACTCACTGCACTGCGCCGTTGCCAAGTCAACCCCAGGCTCCTTCAGGGACCACGCTGTAGTCAGTAAGCTGGCTCCCCAGTCTGTGGAGACCCACCCAGCTACCGTCAGTAAGTGCGGGGGCTCCTCCCCGCACACCCGGCGCCACTTGCTAAGGCGCCCGTCCCTGATGGCTGCACAGGTGTGGTTCACCCGTTGGGGCCTAACAGCACCTTACCCGACATCCAGCAGAACCAGGAGAAAAGCCCTCTCCTCTCTCCATTGCGCTTTGCCTCACTTCAGCGGTGGGTACCGGCAAAGAATGCACGGCGAACCCCTCGGCGTGAGTCGATTCCACGGATCAACTCCACGTTCTCCTCTTCAGGTTAAAGGGAAGGAGGCTCCTCCTTGGCGGCAGGCCTAATGTGAAACCTCTCCTCCACCTTGCGGCGGGATCCCTGTAGCGCCGACTCCGGCCAACATCCCGCCAGATGATCCGGCAAACCTTGTTCCACACCGGATGTCCTGACAACTGTTGCTCACCCAGGATGTAGCAATCGGCCCCAGCCATTGGCTCCGATGCGGACGTCCTGATGACAGTCTTCAGCCAAGACCTATTGATCGGCCTCAGCCATTGGCCCCTACACCAGATCCAGTCCTGCCGTTAGGGCCTTTGCCTGGTTCTGACTCCGAACTCTTTTCGGCGGATTGGGTGGTGCCGTTCCGATGGTCCCCGAGTGGGCTGTCCCGGCACGCGGATCCCCACCCTATATATATATATATACTATGGTGGGTCCATGGGCACCCCCGCCACCAGACCTGACAATGGGATTTACTCCAGACCCCAAACTGTCCTTCACTACCCGCTGGGTTCCCAGGGGACCACTACCCAGCTGGTCCCCTCCGAACTGGAATCACTATGGACAGTTTTACCCTGGGTTCAATCCCTACTTTCACTGCCAGGGATTCCACGGCTATCATTACCCACCCCCACCGGTAATGCGCCTCCTCCTTCCCTCCCAGCCCCAACCTCCTCCACCACCCCTCCACCTCCTCCAGTTGCACTGGATTTCCAAGACCCTGATTCTGTCTTGGTGGCAGGGGACTCAGTCAGAGTTGGTGTTGGACCTGGAGACAGGCTCCCTCTCACACGTCTCCTAGGCCCCTTCCCCAAGTCTCACTTCGGATATCTGTCACTGTCCTGGCGAAGGGGCAGACGATGACGATGATGAGGGGTCTATGATTCTCACGGAGGAGGTCCCGGAGGAGCCTGAAAGCCCATCAGACAAGGTTTCCCAAAATCCCCACCTGAGGACTCTGCCTTTTGGACCTCCTGAGACCCATGAAGGATTTCTTTGACTGGGAGTCAGAGGATCAGGACCCTATGAGAGAGAGACTCAATGAGCATCTTGACTTAGAGTCTCTGTCTCTGGTCCCCATTCCTCCATGGATTGGACCTCATCAGGACCTCACCTCTACCATCTGACAGATGCCTCATTCCTCCCGGCTGTCCCCAAGAGGCGGACAGACTTTCTGGGCCAAAGGATGCCCTGTTCTTGGAAACACATCCTAAGGCTGACTCTGTTGTTATTTCTGCCGCTCATGACTGCTCCGCCACACCCAAGCATGAGCACCTCTCCTCTGGACAAAGAGTTGAGGCAGATGGACCAGTTTAGGAGAAAGATCTATTCTTTGGCCACATGCACCTTCAGTCCCTTAACTATGTGGCCCATATGGTGTCTCACCAAAAAGCTACCTTGGCCAGGTTAGAGGCTCAGGTCCAGGCCATGGATCTCGACCTTAAAGGAGGAACTTGTCAGGATCTTTGCCTCTCCAAGTTCTCTTGTAGGCATGCTTTGTGGGCCACATATGACTTCGGTCGATTCTGTGGCGCACACCTTGGCAACTGCTGTTGCCCTTAGATGGCATTCCTGGCTTTGCCTTTCTGGACTTGCTAATGAGTTCCAATTGGCGATTAAAGATGCCACCTTCAGGGGCTCAGTACCCTTGGTGGGGACACCAAGGACATTATCACTGACTTGCAGGACAGAGGTCTTGCCCTCAGGTCAGTGAGGTACATGTACCGATCGGGCAACCAACAACAGCAGCCCTTTCAGAAAAGGATCTGGAGGCAGAGAAAGCAAGCCCTGGCATGCCACCAGGGAAAGAGTAAGGCCATGGGTACTGCCACCCCTCCTGCCTCCAAGAACAGAGACGAGCAGGGGTCCTCCCCCTGAATGTCCAGCCGCTTCCTGACTTCTCATCCCACTGCCTCCTCAGTCTCTCAACAGGGAGCAGGTGGGAGGAGGTTCACCCACCACGTGCTGAAGTTGAGGACCATCACCTCCGACGAATGGGTCCTGCAGCTAGTGTCCATCGGACACACGATAGAGTTTCTAGACTTTCCTCCAGAAACTCCACCAAAAAGATACTCCTACTCAAAGGATCAGGCTCTTTCGTCCAGAGAAGAGGTGAACAGTCTCTTGCTCAAGGAACAGCCTCCTTCCACTCCTTCTGGAGAACCATTGGTTGTGTGCTGTGGAGATGCAGGATGCTTATCTGCACATCTCCATCTTCCCCAGCCACCTTGATTCCTGTGGTTTCAGTTCCAGGGGAACAGTTCCAGTTCAAATGCTCCCCTTTGACCTGTCCTCAGCACCCCAGGTGTTTACAAGTGCCTGGCAGTGATTGCGGCCTTCTTACGCCACAGGGCATTGGGTGTTCCCCTACCTGGACGACTGAGTGATTTCAGCCCCATCCAGGGACTCTTTACTAGAGGCTCTTTCTTTCACTTTGGACCTATTCAACAGGCTAGGTATTACTGTCAATATTCTCAAGTCCTCTATGACCCCTGCCCAGAAACTTCAGTTCACTGGTGCAGTTTTAGATACGGTTCATTGCAGAGCCTTCCTCCCTCCAGACAGGGTGGATACACTGATCTGTCAGGCTTCCAGAGTGGCTTCTTCCAGGAACATCCCGGCCTGGAAGATCCTGTGCCTTCTCGGCCTGATGGTGGTCTCCATCACCACTGTTCCCTCGCGAGGCTGCACATGAGAGTCACTCAGTGGTCCTTGCTTGTGCAGTGGGATCAACTCCTGGACGACCTGGACCATCTGGTGCTGGTCTCCTCAGCCAGTTCAGAAAGAATTGGTTTGGTGGAGGGATCCCTGCAATCTTTCTTTGGGTCTTCCTTCAGGAACCCAGCTCCCTCAGCATCCCTGACCAGAGATGCCTCAAACATGGGATGGGGAGCACATCTAGGGAAGCACCAAGCCCAAGAGATTGTGGTCCAGCTTGGAGACTACATTACATATCAACATTCTGGAGATGAGAGCTGTCCTGTACGCCTTCCAGGCCCTCCAGACCCTCCTTCCCAAGGGGTCACTGCTGTACGGACAACATGTCAGTAGTTTGGTACCTCAACAAACAAGGAGGAACCCGCTCGTATCCCTTGTGCAGGGAAGCAATGTGGGTGTGGAACTGGCGGTCCAGCACAATCTGGACCTCGTGGCCGTCTGCGATGCCAGGTGTACTAAATGTCCTGGTGGACAGTCTCAGCAGATCTCGGACCCTAGCTCATGAGTGGGAATTACATCAGGAAGTGGTGGAATCCATCATACTATGTTAGGGGCATCTGGTCAACCGTTTCGCCTCCAAATTCACCGAAAAACTTCCCAGGTCTTCCCTTGTCAATCTTCACCATTCATTACTGCTGGGTGTCAGCCGGGTGTGCAGTTGTTTTTTTTTAGCGGGTGGTGCTGATGGCTGCCCGAGGTAGCGTGCTGCATGATGTGCGGGGTGGCCATTGGGTGCCGCAGACTCCTCCTCCATCCCAGTTCTGTTTCTCCACCATTGAGGCAGCACCTGCTGTGCGGGTCGTTTGTAGTACTGCGTCATAGGCCACATTTTCTTGAAGTCGTCAAGCTCCTTCATCCGGTTTTTCGATGTAAATCGTCGACCCGGTAAGACCGTTCTGTTTTCTATTATATTCGACGATGCTGAGAGCTGTACTTTGTTTTCCTCAATTGTTTACGCATCATGTCAGGTTCGGGGCAAAGCATAAAGTCTAAAGTGGGCCATGCCCCTATCGCGTCAGTGCCCATGTGGCGGCAGTTTTCCGTCATGGATCATCATGATGTTTGTCTTCCGTGCCTGGGACCCTACCATGATATGGATCATTGCAACGCCCTGATTCTCCATGGATCGCCATGTGTTAGAGCTCTGGACTTTCGGGGGATGGAGTGGCCATGGGCCTCCCAGGCCAGATCTCTTGACCCTTCCTCTGGGTCCCCTCCGGGTCTATACGGCCCGGTGAGGAGGAACCTCTTCCACCTCAGCCTTGCCGAGGAGGAGGTTTCTTCTTTGTGCAGGAGGAATGATGTGATCCTCCCAGGGTCATGCCATTGGCGCCATCCCAGCAGTCACCTCCATGGAGTGCAGACTCCCCTAGTGTCGTGGCCCCGGTTGAGGGGCCTGGCTCTAGTGGACCCCTTGTTCTTGTCTGCCCTTGTCGCCATGGAGTCTGGCGCAGCACGCAGTGCCGGTGACTGGCAGGGCCTCTGGCGACTGCGTTCTGGGTCTCGCGCGCCAGGGTGCCAGGGACTGGTGTGCCAGTCTTGGTCTGCCCGCGCATTGGGGACTCGGGTGTTGGTGGTGCTGCACTGGGTCTCGGCCTGTTTGCTGCACGGGGACTCGGACAGCGCTATCTGCAGTGCCATTCTGGATCTCGGCACCATCTGTGGTGCGGGACTAGGTGGAGACATTTGCAGTGCAGTCTGGGTTCCTGGTGCCAGCGGAGGTGCGTCTGACTCTGCTGGTGTCGTTGGCGTGCGGCCTTCATTGGTACCAGGCCTGGTGCTGCCTCTGGGGAGGTTCCTACAGTTGTTGCGATGGAGTCTTCCTTGTCGTCCCCCTCCTCAGAGGAGGATGATTCAGGTGAGGACCCAGACCAGCGACTGAAGTCTTCTGACTCGGAGCCTCCTGTAGGTTGTAGGGCTAGGCGTTCCTGTGTTCCTCTCCCGAGTCCCTGGATTTGGTAGCCCAGATGATTCCATGGTTAGGGGGTGGCCTGGGGTCTTCTGTGGTGGACCCTTCAGGAGTTCTGGAGAGGATGCCCTCTTCTCAGAGGTCCCAGGCAGCTACCGTCTCCGGTGCTGCTGGGGTCCTTTGGCAGAGGAGAGTGGACTCTGCCTCCGTGAGTCCCCTTTGGGGTCTCGCTCAGCAGGGACCTCCAACACTGGTAGAGGAAGAGGGCTGCTTGAGGTCTGAAGGATTGAGGGGTAGAGGTCAGGAGCAGCGGCGGTCCCCCATCACTCTGCAGGGTGTGGGAGGAGTCACAGCCGATCCTCACCTTCTCTTAAGGTCTCTGCAGCACCTTCTGTTGGCGGTTCTGACGGTTGCCCTTCTGGACTCATGCAATCCCAGGCACGTTACAGGGAGATTCCCTTCGGGGCTCTTCTCGGAGCTGCCTCTTTCCCTCTCTACTCGCAACCCAGCATGATCTCAGGGTCCCCAGTCTTGGTGGCATCACTGCCTAGATCCCAGAGCCCTGGCAGAGGCCAGGAATGTGTTATTAGGTGCCCTGGCCCATTCCTCTGCAACCACCTCCCTCTCTCCCAGGCCATGTAGGGCCTGCTGGGCCATTAACTTGGAAATGTTCAGAGCTACTGAGGCGGCCTTCCGTCCTATGTCAGGGCCATGGATGAACAGATTTTCCACTTGTCCCCCGCCGCAGGAGTCTTCTGAGCATTCGAGCTCCACTTCCCCTCATCTTCCTCCTCTGAGGAAGAGAACTTTCTCTGTCCACCTTTCCTCTGATGCTGATTTCACTGACTATCAGCATTTCCTTTCGAGGATGGTTTCAGAGCTTCTATCTCCTACATCCGTGAGGACAATACCTAGCGGCAGATGCATGCTTTTCCTTAGTGAATTAGCGCTCGCCATCTGGTGGTGCCTTCTGGCCGATCCTTCCAGGAGGTGTCTATCTGCACCTTTCAGTCTCCAGCCACTGCTTCTCCAGCCCCAGGAGACTGCAGGAGACGGTATTGTGTCCCCACGAGTCTCTAGGTTCTCTGCCTCACCCACCTTCGGGTTTGACATCCCTAGACACTCCTTCTGGGCCTCGGCACCTGGTGCCTGACAGACCTCCAGATTCGGATTCTGCTGAATTGACCGGTGGGAGCGAAGGTTTTCTCTTCCGGTCATGCGTTGTTATGCATCTCATCTCATCAGGCTCACCACACTGCTTACAACAGGCATCTGTGGTCGATGCTGGCTCAGGTCTTAGCCTCTTTGCCTGACTCAGAGCAGTCTAGACAGGCCATTGCCCTCTGCGGGGTGTGGAGCTTGCAGGGCACCAGCGGGGCATCTACGATGCCAACAATTGGCGTTCAGACTAGTAGGGACCAGTGATCTGCATTGGGCGGATGACATGGCCGTCTCTCAGGCTGTCACCCATTGCCCGGCGTAGGGTGGCTAACTCTGCCTTCCGGGGACCCGCTTTTTTCCTGCAGGGCGAGGAGGCTTCTTCAGGGCAGCCTCCTCCCCCAGCCCACAGGGGACACCTCCTCCTCCCCCACCTTAGACTTCTTAGTCTATTGGTTGGGGTCTCCCCTTCCTACTTTTCATCAGTGGGAGGCTGAGGGATCTGTTCCCTCAGGGTCTATCCACACCCCTATGGGGGGCTTGTACTCACCCAGCAGTAATGAATGGTGAAGACTGACAAGGAAGACATGAAAATTACTTACCTACCGTAATTCCTGATCTTCTTGTATCTACACCATTCATTACTGATTCCCACCCACCGCCCCTCATGGGCCTCCTTCTCGTGTCTCCCTCCTGCTCATTCCCCTCCTTCTTCGTCTGGCCTTTAAGCAAAAAAAACCTATCTTGATGTAACCCTTTGTTGACCTGGGTTACTAGGAATCCCAGTAAGACCTAGTGGTAGGCAGGGAAGAGCTTGTGAAACTCCAGTTAAATGGGCTTCACACTGTCTCACTCTGTCCTCAGTCTCAGCTGAGACTTGAGAGATGACAACACTATAGAACTGTCGCAGCTGCATGAGCCACATTGGAATCTACAGCTCAGGGAGTGAGTTTAGAACTTTGGAATTTCAAAGTCAGTCTTCCGTTTGTCCTTAAGCAAGAAGGAAGTATCAGTCTGTTGTTTGATCTCTCACTAAGAAAAGGAAGTGTTCCTGTGTTTACCTTTTTTTTTAAAAGTGGTGGAGACCGCTCCCCCAGTCTCAGTCCCCCCTCCTCCGAGAGGGGAGAAAAAGTTCTCTGTGGGTTCCAGGGCAATCCCTTCTCCCACTATGGAAGGAAGCTGCCTGATTTAATTTAGTCTGTTCTTGTATAACAGCAAAGGTTACAGTACCGCCTGTGGGGCACCTGCAACGAATGGGTGAGTGTTTGGCTCCATTTGAAGGGCAAACATATTGTTTTCTTCAGTTGGGACATGAATGGGGACTGCTATTTGGGAGGACTATGTACACTAGGACGAACAAATGGAGCAGTCAAACAGTTTAAAGTTTTAAATGGATTTAAAGTTCGCTGTAGAGGGGATGCTTCAGGTCATCCACCGTTCAATCTACATTTAAAGTCCTAAAGTTTTCTACGTGTCCACAGAAATGGCCGGGTATGGGCTGTGGGAGCTGGAGTGGGAAAACCCCATCTTTAGTAATCAGGTCCACCTCTACGGATTTCTTCTGTGTTTTGCTACTTGCCTCATGCACTTGGCCAGTGATGGGTGGGTGCCCAGGCGTGGTGTAACTGGAAAATCTCTAGGAGTGCCAGACTCTAAGTGGTGTGGGGAACCACAGGATGGGAAAATTACTCCTTGTTTGATGGGAGTCTCCTTGTTTGATGGGAGTTCGATTGGAAGTACGAAAACAAATCTCTCTAGGAGTCGCAGACTCTAAGTGGTGTGGGAAGCCACAGTTTGGAGTCTCCTTGTTTGATGGGATGTCTTTCCAAATGAAGTTTGGGTTCATTCTTCAAGTGGACGTCAGTCAAGTGGCGGCAGGAGCTGGGCCAGTCGGGCTATGTATCCAAAGTGCATGCAGAGTCCGAGCTGAGTGCCTGGTGGGTCCAAAGCCAGACAACTGTAGTAATGTGTTCATTCCTCAAATGGACCGCTGTGTTAACCTCTAATCTGCACAAACAGTAACATAGCCCTTTGGGGACCATGCAATGCTTTGTTTATTCAGTTAGTTAATAAATAAAGCCACACTGAAAATCCCAATTCTGGTTCTGGACATTACAGTTATTGCTTCCTGTAGTTGGATTTACTTGGGTGCCCTTGTGAAGAGTAGCCAAACCTAGGTCCCTTGTGCCAGGTAACCTCATCCTTCCCCGAACCCAGGTCCCCACCAGGTATTGCTGCCAAATGCCAACAGCATGCCACCTGTCGTTTTAGTAAAAGGCAGGGGTGGGGACCCCATCTTACATTGATTTTCCGTTCTTTCTGAACGGATCCTATTTCCTCAAGGTTAGGGGAACAAGTGGAATTTATCCTATCCTGAGGGAACTCTTTCTGATTGCCCTTGGGGTGACCCTTGGTTTTTCTTAACCATGTTGTTCAATTCACAGTTAAGGGAACATCCTCTGTGGCTCGGTTCCTTTTATCCTGGTCCCTCTGGCAGGTCTTAATCTTCTTTGTATCAGTTCTTCTGGTTGGTGCTTTCCTGACACTTCAGTTACCTTGAGCTGATACTATTGTCTTCCTTCAGGAGTCCGACTGAGTTCCCACTCTATCCTTTTCGTAAAGGTGCCCTCTGTATAGCTCACCTCCCCTCACACATCTGAGTTAGTATTAACAAGGTGCTAGAGGATCTCTCCTCTTCCTAGTTGGGTGCTCTCTTTCTGGAACAGAATTTCTGCTTGACAGTCTGTGAGCTCTCAGCTACAGTTTAGGGGGTTGGGATAGCGGAGGATAGAGAATCTGCCCTTTGCCCAACCTGTGTAGGCAGTTCGGTTAAACCTTCTTTCAGTCCTGTCAAGTGGGATCCTTGCTCCTTGTTTTGGTTCCGAACTTGTAAGCCTTAAACTGATATATCAGTGGGCAGTGTTCTCCCTTCCAACATCCCTTATTTTCTCCTCTCTTCTTCTCTTTCCCTTTTCTCATTTCTTATCTGTTCCTCCTTGGAGCTGCCCCAGAAGTGAGGCCCTCGGTCCCTTAGGGTAGGCATTTTCTTCTTCTCTGTCCTCTTCCGGCTTATGCCTTTTTCAGTTTATATCCTTTCCTTTCTCTATCCTCGGCTCTCTTGTCTTGCTCTCTTTCTCTTATCCTTATTTCAGCCTCTCCAGCCAACAGAACTGGGGTGGAGGAGAAACATAGAAACATAGACTTTGATGGCAGATAAGGACCACTTGGCCCATCTAGTCTGCCCATTTCCCTACCTACAGGATAGCCGCAGATCCTAGTTAACCAACAGCCTATTTCTTCCTACCCCCACAAGAATTGCCTTATGTCTGTCCCATGCATTCTTGAATTCTCCCACAGTTTTAGACCCCACAACCTCCTCAGGAATGCTGCTCCATGCATCCACTACCCTCTTTGTGAAATAATACTTCCTCACATTGCCCTGAACCGCCCTCCTTCTATCTTTAAATTGTGTCCCTTGTTCTTGCGACTCTCTTTTCTGAAAGATGCTACCCTCTTGGACTTTGTTGATTCCACTGAGGTACTTAAAAGTTTCTATCATGTCCCCTCTCCCTTCTTTCTTCAAGGGTATACATATTAAGCTCCTTTAGTCTCTCCTCATACGGCTTCTCTTGCAGACCCTGCACCATTTTAGTTGCCCTTCTCTGGACTACCTCTATCCTGTCTATGTCCTTCGGAGATGGGGTCTCCAGAACTGGACACAGTACTCAGATGGGGTCTCACCAACTATCTGTACAGAGGGATAACAACTTCCTGTTTTTGCTGCTGATGCCTCTCCCTATATATTCCAGTATACCCCAGCCCTCCCTACTGCCTTCTCACATTGCTTGCTAACCTTAAGGTCATCTGATATGATTACCCCCAGGTCCCTTTCCTTTTTGTTGTTGTTACTACCTCCCACCCATTGTGTATTCTTCCTGGGTTCTTGTTTCATGGGTGCATTATTTTGCACTTCTTTGCATTGAATCCTAGCTGCCATACTTCTGACCATTCCTCCAACCTTGCCAAGTCCCTTTTCATCCTTTCCACGCCTACCTGTGTATCAACCCTGTTGCAGAGCTTTGTGTCATCTGCAAAGGCATACTTTTCCTTCCAGTCCCTCTGCAATGTCACTGATGAAGACATTAAAAGGACTGGACCCAATACTGAACCCTGCGGTACCCCACTAGTAACCCCTCTTTCTTCAGAGTGGACTCCATTTACAATTACCTTCTGTGTCCTGTTGTGCAGCCAATGTTTTACCCAGGCTACCACCCTGGGACCCACTCCCAGGCTGGTTAATTTGACTATTAATCTTTTGTGGGACTGTGTCAAATGCCTTGCTAAAGTCTAGGTAGGCCATGTCCACAGTCCCTCCCTGGTCTACTACTTTGGTCACCCAGTCAAAGAAATCTATTAGATTCATCTGACATGACCTTCCGCTGTGAACCCATGCTGCCTTGTGTCCTGTGCCCCACTGGCCTCTAGGTACTCAACTATTCTTTCCTTCAGAGTGACTCCATCACTTTCCCTACCACAGAGGTCAGACTGACAGGTCTGTAGTTTCCTGCCTCTGTCTTGGTCCCACTTTTGTGAAGGGGAATCACATCCGCCTTCCTCCAGTCCTCGGGTACCACACCATCCTCCCATGATTTATTAAAAGAGTAGCCAGTGGTTTCACTAGTCCCTCCTTAATTCTTTTAGAATTCTGGGGTGAATTCCATCGGGACCCATTGCTTTGTCCACCTTCAGTTTTAGGAGTTCTTGCAGAACCCTTTCTTCTGTGAAAGGACTGGGATCAACCCCCTATCAAAGAGTGCTTCTGTTAATTGGGTTAGGCACTTCCCTCCTCTTTTGTGAATACTGAGCAGAAATATTCATTCAGTATCCCTGCTTTTTTCACTGTCCCCTCTGCCCACCCATCGTTCATTCTATTCAGCCTCACTATCCTCCCTTTGTCTTTCTACACTTAAGCTGATGTACCTATAAAGTATGGAGGGTATCATTAACGGCCACCCTTGTGCATCACGCAGCATGTCACTTTGAGGGGTGGCAGCCATTGCACGCACTCCTCTAAAAAAAAAAAAAACCTCCGTGGCAGGTGCGCACCTTCTGGCTGACACCCATCAATAATGAATGGTGAAGATATAAGACAAGATCAAGAATTATGGTAGGTGCGTAATTTTAATTTTTTAGTCGCTCATTCCAGGGCATGTGCTTTCTGACATGGCCTTTGTCTCTCTCTTGGACAGGAAATCTTTGTATGCCTTCCTCCATTTCCCATTCTCCAGAGGGTCCTCCTCAAACTCCAAGCAGAGAGAGCAAAGGTGATTCTCATCGCTCCTGTCTGGTCGAGACAGATTGGTTCCTGCTGCAACAACAGGTTTCCAGGGAACCACCGTTCCACTTCCAGTGACTCATGACCTCCTGACTTAGGATCAAGGTCGATTACTACATCCGGCTCGGGACTCTGCATCTTCATGCATGGCTCCTGCAGACAAAGCGATCTCTCGCTTTGGGGTCTCCTCCTGGGTTGCTCAGGTCCTCATCAAGGCCAGAAAACCCTCTACTCATTCCACTTATGCTATGAAGTGTAAACAGTTTTCCATCTGGGTGACTGTCAAGGGTTGGGACCCCTTCTCATGTTCTGCCGCTCAGGTTATGGAATACCTCCTTCACCTGTCAGACTCCGATCTTTCATTAAATGGTTTGAAGGTCCACCTTTTGGCTATTTTGGGTACCACGAAGCTAGTGGATGGTAAAACAGTGGCTCAGTTGGAAGTCTCGAAAACCTTTCTGGAAGAATTCTTCATCTGAAACCCCCATCCGCAGCCCAACTCCTCCTTGGGATTTGAATTTCATTTTGGAAAAGCTCACCTTCCTCCTTTTGAGCAGTCTATAAGCTGTGATTTGCGCTTCCTTTCCTGAAAGGCGTTGATCTTCCTGGACATAAAGTCTCCACCACTCATTCACACTAATAGGATCTATGCTGGAGCGCTAGGACCCAGCGAGGAGCAAACTTTTCGAGAGTGAGCCAGAGGTGGATTCGCAAGGAAGTGGCACCATGAGCCATTGCTCGTGCAGTAAAGGTTACTTCAGCGTCGACCCTCCAACCGCCTCAGTTCCCTTTTCCCGCCATCGAGTGCACATCAGTGATGATGTGCCGCCACGGAGTCAAACTTCAAACTAGCAGCATAGTTTTCAGTTTATTGTTTTCTAATTTACCTTTAAAAGTACTGAGTAGGTTTTTTTTTTAAACTTACTTTATTTAATGTAGTTTGTAGGGCCGAGGCCCATATGACATACACTAACAATACACTTATAACAGTTATACAAATTGATTCACCTCCATTACAATCACTGGCAGAAAAGGTCTTAAAGTGAGGAGGTTATTTATAATCCCCATAAAACTATGTCTTAACCTCTCGAGGAATCTATGGTATTCATCTAAATGCATCTCATAACTTCTTCGCCACACATTCCCCTCCGCATCTCATAGAATGCTCTTCCCTATTAAAGAAAGACTCTGGGGCGAGGCGGGGGACGAGACAAAAGAGCAGGAGCTCAACAAAGTGCGATCGCAGTACCCACCAAATTTCCATCTAGATATTCTGCCCTGTTCTTCCCTGACTGGACCCATTCTTGTCCAACTTCAGGGGACAAACTCAGGCCTTCCACTCCCATATAAAGGACCCATCACCTCCACAGCATCTCAAAGGTTGAGAATCCTTTATTAAGCTTGGCTGTTATTGATTCCATTCTGTACACATCTATCATGCGATCCTGCCACATATTCAAAGTGATCTTCTTAGGGATAACCAGTTACTGGTCATTATTTTTGAGCCACCAAAAAGCAATTTTAGAAACCTTACTGTCAGGGGTCACGAAATTTCTTAGGCAAGTCCAAGAAAAGTAACCCAGAGGGACACCTCTAATTCAGGATCTATTATTTCTTTTAGAACCTGTCAAGATTTTGTTTGAAGGAGTCAACTCAGGGCATTCCCATAGTAAATGTGTTAGGAAGCATGTACATGCCCGCAATTCCTCCAGCATTTAGCAGAAATAGAGACATGAAATCTGGACTGACTAGCTGGAGATCTAAAATAATGAGTTAGGATCTTCCATGAAAAGTCTCGCCAGCTCCTGATGAGATACCCCAGTGAACTCTCCTTGAGTCCACACCCAGAAATCTTCTCTGATCGGCACTCCCAGATCCTTCTCCCAGGCTTTTTAATGTGTACAGAAGAGTCGCCCTTCCAGGCTAACAGGGCCTGATAAAATTTAGAGATTATATGGGATCCAGCAGGGTCTCCTTCTATTGCCTTTTGAGTAAGTATGCAATTTGTGGAGGCGAGGAGCTCCTAGCTTAAACTGTATTACTACATTACTTATATAATTTCTTATCTGAAAATACCTGAATCTGTCCTTCCAACTGATTTCATATTTTTCAACCAATGAGTCAAAAGACCGGACTGTATTCCATTCAGGAAATCCCAAACCAGGTGTAAACCCCTCCTCCCATCTCCTAAAGCCACTGTCCCATTTATTAGGTGGGAAGGAGTTCAGGTATGGAACCAAAGTCAACAAACAGCTCTACCACTTGGCACTCCTATCCCCAAGACCCTTGCCAAACCCCACAGTGAAGGCTGTGTAAGGACTCCTCCCGGTTTACATTTGTTCACCCTCCTGCCTTAGTAGTATATCATTTATGCTTTTAAATAGGGTGATTTCCTCAAGTTGTAAATCTTTCCACCTGGCAGTATACGACTGATCCAACCAGTAGATGGCAGTACGTAGCTGAGCCGCCCAGTAGTATAATTTAAAATTTGGTAGTGCTAAGCCTCCTCCATTTTTGGGATCTGGAGTACCGAAGTCGAATCCTAGGTCTATTTGGACCCCAAATAAAGCGGATATCGTCCTGTTCAAGGAACAAAAAAGGACTCGAACTGGGACAGGAGGGTCTGAGCCAGATATAAAAATTGAGGAAGTATTATCATTTTATCCTTTCCATTCTCTGAATCATTGGCATAGTGACAGGTGCCCATCTATCTAATTCTAACTTAATTTTCCTCAGTAATGGAACAAAGTTAAGGGAGTACAGCTGGTCTGTCTGATCACTCAGATACACCCAAGTATTTGATCCGGGAGGTGTCCCATCTAAAAGTGAATATCCTTCGGATCTTTCCGAGGCGTATATGATTTTAAAACCTCTGTTTTAGATATATTGATCTTATAGCCGCCAGATGACTAAACTCCGATAATCTCACCCATAAGGGTTCTAGTGTGGACTCGGGATCCCGAAGATAAATCAGTAAGTCATCAGCGATAACGCCAATTTATGTATTCCCCTCCTAAGTCCCATCCCTTCACCCGCTCATTTCTCAAGGCTTGTGCCAAAGGCTCCAAATACAGTGCAAAAGCAGGGGAGAGGGGACAACCTTGTCTCTCCCCTGCTGTAGATCTATGGGGGAGACTCTTCCATTTATTTTTATATATGCCTTCAGCTTGGTATATATGCTCTGTATGGTTCGAATGAAAGACCCAGAGAACCGCAAGGCCCCCAGAGTCAACTCCAAAATTTCCACGCCACTCGTCGAAGGCCTTCTCCGCATCTAAACTGAGGATCAGGCTAGGGACCCCTGACCGGCGGCATGGTACAGGATCTGCAGCGATCTTTTAATATTGTCTTGGGTCTGTCTACCGGAATGAACCCTGTCTGGTCCCCACTGATCAATTTAGGTAATACCCCTCTAGGCGCCTCGCCAATATCGAGGCAAATAGTTTATAATCGATATTTAAAACTGAGATAGGCGTAAAGGCACCACAGTGTGTAGTATCTTTCCTGGGTTTAGGGACACTTGAAATGACCTCATAATTCCATGATTTAGGAGTTACTTCCCGATGCACTGCCCTGCATGTCTCCAGCAGGGGTTCCTCATTTCTGGTTAAAAATTTAAAAACTCAGGAGTGAATCTGTCTGGACCAGGAGATTTTCTGGTTTTCAATTTTTAATCGCAGAGGATAGTTCTGAAGTGGATATAGGGAGTCCAGAGCCTCGCTTATTTCCCTAGTTAAGGTCGGTAAGTTTAGTTTGGACAAACAGGTGTTGATTTGCTCTTTATCCGCTCCCGCTCCGAGGTATATAGCCTCATATAAAATTCCCTAAACCCATTTAAAATTTTTTCCAGGGTTTTTAATAGTTGGCCTAAGACAGGATCTCTAATTTGAGTAATCATAGTTTTAGGTATGTTGTCTCAGGCGGTGTGCTAGAAGGTGAGACGCCTGGGGCCTGTTTCATAGTACCTTTGCCTCAGACACTGCAGGGCCTGCTCTGTCCTAATATCTATTAGCTTCTGGATCTCTGTTTAACCACCTGTATTTCCTCACGAAATAGATAAGTCTCCTCTGCTAATCTAATCTCCCTACAGCCTCAGTAGCTGACTCTGTAGTTCTGTCATCTGCTGATTTTGTTGTTTTTAAACTGTGTAGCAAACTTAATACAATCCCTCTGAATACAGCCTTCACTGTGTCCCAAAATATACTACCAGCCACCTGAGAGGTCCTATTATCCTGTTGTATTTGTATCAGCCTTTTTGGCCATATCTGTAAACTCTTTCTGAGTAGGTTTTAATTAAATTTATTGATTAATAAAGAAGTCTTCAGCCCTCCATTGATGGAGTCAACCTTGAGCAGGTTAGGTGAGGTGAGGAGACTTCGTATGAAAGCTGTTCAGTCAGCCAGGCTGGGTCTGGTCCACCGCCTCACAGGAGGGTGGGTCTGACAATGAACGGTCCAATGCTCAGGTAGATGGTGGTCCCCCTGAAAGCATAAAAGAAACAGTCCCATTCTCGGCACCGTTTGGCCTCGAGTTCTTCTTCGGTGCACAGTTGAGAACAGAAGGCATCACTTGAGGTCGCCTTCTGGTATGTCTGCACATCGATGGTCGGTCACTGAGGCTAGGCACAGGTCTCCTCCCTGTCGGAATCACGGTTTCTGGTTCCAGTGCCTGACTTCTTTGACATCAGAGCCCATCCCCATCTATTGGATGGGCCTCCGATGTACAGTTTCACCAGTGGGCTGCTGTTATGGAGCAATGGGCTCGGAGGTTGGTCCAGCTGCCTGGCCTGGTCACTCCGGGCCGCCGAGGACCGGTAGGGCAGTTGTACCTCCCTAGTCATACGGTGCCTTCTTCACTGCCATTGACTCTGTGCTCAGGTGTTTCCCCCTTCACATGGCTGCAGCGCGGGGTCCACACCGATGCCTCTATCTCCTGTTAATTTTCTTCTTTTCCTTGAATCACATTTTCAAAACTGGGACACTCTCAGAGCCATTCATGGTGCCGAGGGCTCAGTCAGCGCTGTCCGTGGCACGGAGGGTTCTGTCAGTGCTGGCCCAAGGTGCCAGGGGCTCTATCAGTGCCATCCGCGGTGTCAGGAGCTCTGTCAGCGCCATCCGCAGTGCCAGGGGCTGTGTCAGCACCATCCGCAGTGCTGAGGGCTCGGTCGGCGCCATCTGGCGGTGCCGTGGGGTCTGTCAGCACTGTGGCCTTTGTCGTGCCACTTGCTGGGCTGTTTCCAATGGCACTGACTTCCTTGGGTTCAGCGCGTGTTCTTCATCAGTGCTAATGCTTGGTGTGGAGCCATCCAGCCTCCAGGACTTTTGAATCTGATTCTTTCCTCTTCTAATTTCCATTCTGATTTTCGCTCCTTTCCTGTCCATACAGTCCCCGGACTGTCAGGAGTTGATTTTGAGCCTGACGCAGATCTTCATCTGGGTGATGATGTTGAAGGAGCAGGAGTTAATCCTGCTGCAGAGCCTGTGGTCAAAGACCTTCCTTTAAGTCTGTGCTGAAAATTTAAATTCCACTCTTTCTCTCCAGACTACAGAAATTGATCCTGGGAAGCTTTTAAGACTCCAGTACCTACAAGTCCTGGAGATCCTTATGGATTTAATTCCTCCGGTACAACCATCTTTTGAGACCCTTTCTCAGATAGTATGGAACAATCCTGCTGTCATCCCTTCCGTGGCTAAGTCCACAGAAAGAATACGCTGCTCCCAAGGATCGAACCCATATTGGCCTCACAAGCTTTTGCTGATCCCTTGTAGTCTTAGCAGAGAATGACAAGGCCATCCTCCCTCAGGCATCCTCAGCCCAGTCTATCAATAAAGAATCTCATAAGATAGACACCTTAGGTAAGAGAGTCTTTGCTGCTTCCACCCTGGGGATGCGTATAGCCAGCTACCAGGGCTATTTTTCTCAATATGAGTATGTCCTTTGGCATTTGCTCAAGCAAATAGTAGAAGCTCTGCCTGAGTCGGAAACTACTTCAGAGCTACATCACACCATAACCGGGCACTGAGTCCAGTAACCAACAGGTTAAAGCTGCAATGGACGCTTTCGATATTGCTTCTTGAGCAGCGGCGGCGAGCATTTGTTACCAGTCGCCACTCTTGGCCTACGTACTTCGGGCTTCATGAATGATGCCCTGCAGCAGTTCATGGCCTTACCCATCAACAGTATGTATCTGTTCGACCCCAGGTGGAACAAACTCTGGAAGCCACACACAAGACTAGGTCAGCCATTAAGATAGCTTGACCTGCACCCGCCCCCTCTTGGGGGTGCCAATAAGTGTCAGTTTCATAACTGTCAGTCCTTTGGGCAAAGGCAGGAGGCTTTAACAAAGCCACACCCGCAGCCACAAAAGAAAATGCAGCAGAAGGCACAAGCCCCCAAAGTGCCCAGTGCCACTTTCTGAGTTCTCGCCCAGATCCCACCTCAACTGCCCGAGGGGACTTTCCTCAGCAGTGGGAGGACATCTGACTCAGTTCTATGACTGGTGGAAGTCTATAACATTAGACAAATGGGTCCTCTGGATAATCCGTGAGGGGTATTCGCTCAGTCTGTCAGAACCACCCCGGATCATCCCCCAAACAGCCCAGGCTGTCGGCAGTACAGTCAGACCTTCCTGCTTCTGAGGTGCAAGGCCCTCTGAACAACAGGGCAGTAGAAGTAGTTTGCTGGACCAATGAAACACAGGTTTCTACTCCCATTACTTTCTAGTTCGAAAAAATTGGAGGCATGCGCCCATTCTGGATCTCAGAAGTTAAACAAATTCCTTCACAAGGAAAAGTTCAGGATGATATCTCTAGGTACCCTTCTACCTTTGATTCATCAACACGATTGGCTAGCCTCCCTGGACATGCAGGATGCCTACCAACACATTCTTATACACCCAAAGCACCACAAATACCTGAGGTTTGTAGCGTTGGGTCAACATTATCAGTTCAGAGTCCTGCCCTTTGGGCTATCCTCAGTGTTGCGAGTTTTTACAAAGTGTACAGTTCTCGTAGCACATCTCAGGAAAATCCGAATTCAAGTGTTTCCATACCTGGATGACTGGCTTCTAGCAAGCCCTTCCAAGCAGGGAACTCTGGACGCCATAGCTAAAGCTTCAGACTTCTCACATCCATGGGAGTCCTGCTAAATCGCAACAAATCGCAGTTGCAGCCCTCCCAGAAACTCTTTTCATAGGAACTCTTCTCTATACCTCCTGTGCAAGCTTTTCTTCCAGAGGACAGAAGAAGCGATATCCTACAGATGGCCCAGTACATCAGAGAAAACAGCTCGGTTCAAGCTATCACGATGCAACAGATGCTGGGTCTCATGCAATCCTCGGTGTTCACTGTACCACAAGCTCATCTCCACATGAGAACCTCTCAGTGGATGCTCAGTACTCAGTGGTCCCCAACCACTCACCCTCAGTCCTTTCCCATCAAGGTGACAGAGCCTCAAAAGGTCACTCACCTGTTGGTCGCAGGAGAACAACCTTCTGGAAGGGTATCCCTTTGCTCCTCTGGATCATCAGATCTCCATTACCACTGATGTGTCCCTGATGGGGTGGGGAGCTCACTGCGAAGCTCCACACCGAAGGTACATGGACTCAGGACGAGTCCCAACTCCACATAAACGTCCTGGAACAGAGAGTTGTCATCTATGCAGTCTGAGCCTTGAAGGACATACTCTGTCACAAGAACATTTTCCTTCAAATGGACAACAAAGCAGTGATGTATTACATCAACAAATAGGGTGGTGCAGACTCTTACCAATTATGCAGGGAAGCTATGAGAGTGTAGGAATGGTGCCTGAAGCACAAGGCTCTAATCCACGTGGTTTATCTACCAGACATGCACAACGAACTGGCAGACCATCTCAGCAGAATGGAGAGACAGATCCTCATGAGTGGTCTCTCGACTCAACCATTGCTCAGTCACTCTTCAAAGAGTGGGGAACTCCAGACATGGACCTTTTGCATCCCCACTCAATGCAAAATTGCTCTCTTCTGCTTCAGAAATCCAGGACCTGGCATTTTCTGTCAGGATGCGTTCAGGCTGCAGTGGACAAAATGCTTTCTATCACGCCTTTCCTCCTCTTCTCCTAATTCATAGGGTGCTTCTCAAATTCAAGTCTCAGGAAGACAGAATGATTCTTATTACTCCTTCTGGCCTTGGTAGATATGGTTTCCGCTGCTCAACAGTCTGTCAGCAACCCTCCTGAAGATACTTCCCTTCAGACAAACCTTCTGACCCAGGGGCCTGTGGTCCATCCTAATCTGAAGGCGCCTCACCTTCACGCTTGGCTTCAGAGAAGATAGAGGTGAATAGGTTCAATGTTTCCGTAGGGTTTCAGATATTCTATTGGCTACGTATATACAGCCACTACAAAACCTACACAGCCAAATGGAAGCGTTTCTTCTCTGGTGTGCAAAATCCTCTTCGAACTCTTTTCCTGCCCACCAAATAAAGTCTTGGAGTACCTCTTGGACCTCTCAAATTCAGGTCTGCAGTACTGTACTGTCAAAGTTCATCTCTGTGCAATTTCAGCTTATCATGAGCCAGTACATTCCTTGTCTCTGGCTCAGTTGCCTGTCGTTAAGAGGTTTCTTGAGGGCATTCTGCATACCAGACCTCCTATCAGACATCCAGTTGCAGCCTGGGACATTAACCTTGTGCTAGACATGCTCACTGGAAACCTTCGAGCCTCTAGCTACCTGAGTTGAAGTTCCTCACTTGGAAAACGGCCTTCCTGGTGGCCATCACTTTAGCCCGTAGAGTTTCTGAAATACATGCTCTGGTCACAGACCCCTGTCCACTGTATTTCACAAGGACAAAGTAGTTCTTAGGACTCACCCTAAGTTTCTTCCCAAGGTTGTCTCAGAATTTCATTTAAACCAACCTTAGTCCTACCTACCTACCTACCTACTTTGCTAACTTCCAGAATGAAGGGAATGTACCCTGCATTCTTTGGATGTTAAAAGAACATTGCGATTCTATCTGGATAGAACAAAAGAAATTTGCAAGGCTCAACAACTGTTTGTTTCTTTCAGTGAGACCGGCTGGGTCAGCCTGCGCTATTAGGTGCATTTCAGCATGGCTGGTAGCATGCCTCCGCCACTGGTATTCTGGCACAGGTTAAGCTTAGAAGGCAGAGTACGCCACCTACTAGAGCAGTTATGGCATCTCTGGCAGAAACCACAATGTGCTCATTGCAGACATTTGCAATGCGGCTACATGGAGCTCAGTGCATACTTTCTTTAAGCACTGTGCTTTAGATGTCCATGCCAGATGGCATCTGTCATTTGGTAGGACTATTCTTAATGGACTTCTGTCTTAAGTATGTGAGCTCTTAGTTTCTCCTGCTGCCCGTCTCAGTGGGGTTTGTTAGTTTGGTACTCTCCCATTAATGTGAATGAATGGTGGAGACTTTATGTCGGAAGATATGGAAATTACGTACCTACTATAATTCTTGATCTTCTTGGATGAAGTCTCCACCACTCATTCACATGCCCACCCACAATTCCCTGAGCTCATGTCTATAGTTTGTGGTCTTCACCCCTCAGTGGCTGGGCTGTGAAGACACTATTGTTGACCCTTGTTACACGGGTCATTCGGACTATCTTATGTCCGATTTTTTGAGACCTCTAGGTTAGTTACGCTGTACCTCATCGGAAAAAAAAGTACTGGGCGGTTGGAGGGTTGGCCTTGAGGTAGTCTTTACTATTTATTTTATTTATTTATTTGTCAAGTCTAGGATTACAAATACCTTTGAGCCATGGCTCTTTACAAAGGTTCCACGTCAGAGGAATACAAATTATGGGGAACATCAAGACAGGCATTACAACAATGTGGACATTGCAAACAGAGTACAGATTAATACAGTTCAAGGGTAGCATTGTAACCAGGCAGCCAGCGGCATTTGTCAGAAAACAGACAACAGATAAGAAGTGCCAGAGTCATAGGGAGAGGGAAGAGGGTAGGGGAGAAGGAATGTAGGAAGGGTGGCGAGAGGGTGAAAAGTGCAGCATTGGGTATACCAAGATGTGAGGGTAGAATTCAGTGAGGAGGGGGGAACAACTAGAGCAGAAAGGGAAGTGGAGAAACAAGGTTAAATTGGGCAGTCACAGGAGCTGTTGGTAGTTAGATAGTCCCGAGCCTAGTTTAAACATACCAATAGTTGGGGCAGAGGAGATGGTTGGGCTGAGGCCATTGAACCAGAGTGGTGCTCGATAAAGCAAAGAGCGTTGTCCCTCTGAAGTGTGACAGTGGAGACTTTCAGTAGCTGTAGCGTGGCTCTCCTAAGGCACCATTTGTTAATTCGTGTTGTAACAGAGTTGAGACCCCAGAAGGTGCAAGGCCAAGGTAGATTTTTTGACCATGGAGCAGGTGAGAAACTTTATGCAGTTTGATAGTTGGAGCCAGCTGGTCTGAGTGTACAGGTCACATGTGTGGGTGAGACGTGAGCACCAGTGATGAGCCGACATGCTTTATTTAAGGCAGTTGAGAGGCATCTAAGGGTTGTGGTTGTGGCCGAGCCATAAATGATGAGACCATAGTCATTACAGAGATCACAGAGCTCAGGACTGCAACCTTCAAAGCTTCTGGCATGAGGTGTGGTCTGTGTTTGTAGAGGAGACCAAGCCGTGTATTAGCACTCTAGCTACATTATCTACATGAAGTCCATAGGAGAGATTAGGGTCAAGCTGTATCCCTAAGTATTTGAAGGACACCACCTGATCTAGAGTGTTCCCCTGGGTGGTGGAGATAGCCAAGTGGTGTAGCTTGTGTGGGTTATGAGAGCTGCAGAGAGCGTATATTTGGTTTTCTTGTCATTGAGGACCAGTTTATGATTAAGAACCATGTCTCTAGAACTGAAACCAAGTTGAAGGTTGTGTTGAAGAGTTGCAGGATCTTTGTGAGTGGAGAATACAACAGCATCATCGGCATATAGTATGATCTGCTCAGAGCAGTGGTAAGGAGGGAGTTTAAGAAAAGGCTAAAGGAGGGTCCTAGTATGGATCCCTGTGGGACACCAAGCGAACAGGCAGGGTGTTGAAGAGCGTCCATAATTTTTACTCTCTGTGACAAGTTTTCTAAGTAGCTTTTAAACCAGAGAGAAGAGTCAGATGAAGCCCGCATTCAGTAGTTGGTGTGTAGTAGTCCATGGTGTACTGTATCGAAGGCCTTGAGAGGTCGACGAAAACAGCCCCTGTGAGAAGGCCGTTGTCAAGGGATTTGTGCAAAGCTCCAGTGAACTCAAGAAGGGCTGTGGTGGTGTTGTGACCTTTCTGGAAGCTGTGTTGTTGTGGACAAGGTATATTGTATTTATCCAAGTGGTGGTAAGTTGATCAGCCACGATGGCTCAAGTGCCTTAGAGAGTGGGGGCAGTATGGAGATAGGGCGATAATTTGAGTGAATTGTCTTGTCCCCACTTTTATGGACGGGTGTCACAGTGGCTGTTTTCCATAGGTCCAGGAATTTTCCACAGCTGAGAGAGAGGTTTAGGATTTTAGTTAATGGATGAATTACCTCATCGAGGGTGAGCAACAGAAGCTTAAGGTCCAGGGTGTCGCTACTAGATCTAGATTTAGAGATAGCTGCAGTAATATAGCGGCTTCATTCAGCCTTACCTTCCTGAAGTAGAAGAGGGATGGTTAGACTGAGGGGCTGAGGTATTTGGGGAGTAGGCCCTGTTTCGAAAAAGTCATGGGTAGAACAGCACCAAGGTCTGAAAAAGCCGTGTTAAAGATGTTTGCGATCACCTTGGGGTCAAGGGTTGAGGATCCATCGACCATTAACATGGCCGGAAGGTTTTTGGCTGCTTCCTGTGACATCCTTGATATTGTCCCAGAAAGCACGACCATTTCCCCATGTATTGGTGAGATCGTCTTTGTAATAGGTGGATTCCATTAGCTGTATGGCTTTTGTGCAGGCATTTCATGCTTGTTTGTAATTTGGATGTCCAGTTGTTTGCCAGTGGCCCTGGCAACTGCCCAGAGGTGATCCCTTAGTTTCAGCTGTGAGAGAAGAGCCCTGTGACCCATGGGTTAGAGAGAGAGATTTTGTTTTGTGCCTTTTAGCAGGGGCAAAGAGGTTGCAGGCTTTGTTGAAAATTGAGATGAAGTGATCAAGAGCCAAGTTAACATCTGTTGCTTCATAGATGGGTAGCCAGTCTTGTAGAAGCAGGTGTTGTTTGAGATTGGAAGTTTTCCACAAGGAAGGACTCTGCTAGTGATAATTTTGGGAGGAGGCTTAAGGAATTTGTTAGACCATGCACACATGACTGGGGAGTGGTCACTGAGTGAGTCTGGGAGAATGGTGGTACAAGAAATCCTTGTGGGGTGAGTGGTGAGGATCCAATCCAGAGCCACGGCTCATGGTGCCACTTCCTTGCAGCTCCATCTCTGGTGCTTACCCTCTCAAAAAGTTTGCTCCCGCTGGGTCCTAGCACCTCCAGTGTAGATCCCATTAGTGTGAATGAGTGGTGGAGACTTCGTCCAAGAAGATCAAGAATTACGGTAGGTACATAATTTCCATTTCTGGTTGCCATCAAGTCAGCCCAGAGGATTTGGACCTTCACGCTCTGGTTTGTAAGGAGCCCTATCTGATTTTACATAGGGACCAAGCAGTCCTCAGAATGAATCAAAGTTTCTTCCCAAGGTGGTGTCAGAAGCCATCTTGAACCACTCCAGTAGAGCTTCCTGTATACTATCCGTCCCCATCTTACATCAGATTCTTCAGTGTTACATGCCCAGACTAAAGAATTCCATAGCTGTGATCAGTTTTTTGTTTCTTTTGCCCCAGATTGAAGGGCAAACCAGTTTTCTAAGCAGGGCCTTTCCAAATGGTTAGGCAACTGCATTAGGTATTGTTACCAGAGTATGAAAAACCTCTGCCAGGTACCATCAGAGGTCATTCTACTACGGGCATGGCTAGCCTGCTGCCTTTTGTGAAAAGTCTCTCGGCTTATATCTGTGCCGCAGCCACTTCGAGTTCTGTCCATACCTTTACCAAACACTACAGTCTGGACATTGTTTCTAGGTGAAGGGCTGGTTTCGGACTAGCTGTGTTACAGGGCCTTCTGTCCTAGACTGGGTCCATTCTGGATTCCAGTTTTTCTGTTGGAGTTATTTCCTCCTCTAGTTTCTCTCAATCTCTCTTTGGAGGGACTGGTTGGGACTCTGTCCTATAAGTGATGACCACTGAGGGAACCCTCTCAAAGTAAGATAGTACAGTTATGTAGGAATTTACCGTAACAGTAGATCTTGAGAGAGGTTCCTTCAGCAGGTCATATTTTCCTCCTCCTTCCCCTCATTTTGTGTTTTACAGGGTCTCCAAATCCTGTTCGCTCCTGCTGTCAGGCCTCTTCCTGGCTTCAGCGGAAGAACTGGAGGGCGGGCGTGGGGCCTCCACTATATACAGCCACGCTGACGTTGGTCACGTGATGTCGGGTGGGCGGTCCTCCATCAGGGATTGCTAGAAAGTCTGCTATGTGGCCTGATGCCAGGTGGCACCAGTCCTATAAGTGATGACCTACTGAAGGAACCTCTCTTGAATATCTACTGTTACAGTAAGTTCCTACATAACTGTACTTTTTTCTTCACTAACTTGCCCTGCTCTGTGGGGGAGGCTGGGAATTCCCTGCTTCTGTTCAGTGCCTCCCCTTAGCTAGTTTAAAAGCTTTCCTGTGAAGCATGTAAACCTATCACCCAAGACCCTGGTTCCCCTCTTGGACAGATGCAGACCTTCATGCCAGTATAGGCCTGTATCCATCCACGTGGACTCCCAGTCCCCAATGTAGCCAAAGCCCTGTGCTCTGCACCAGTTTTTCAACAATTCATTGAATCCCATGGTACGGAGCACCTTACCTCACTCATGCCATGAGACAGGCAGCACCTCCGAGAAGGTTACTGTGTACTACTTGTCTAAGGCCCTCCCCAACTCCACAAACTCCTCCTGCACTGCTCTGATCCCATTCCCAGCAAGGTTATTTGTCCCTAAGTGGACAGTGATGTCCAGTTCCTCTCCCTGCAGCTGCTTCCAAGATTCTGAGGATTCGCCTCCTGTCCTCCCAGCCATGGCTCGGGCAGGCCCTATCTCCCTCTCCCTCTCCCTCCCTTCTCCAGTTCTAACCCCTACCAGGAGCTGTTTCCTTCCCCTGTGGAACTCATGCCACCCTCCTTTGGGTTTCTTTGTAGAAGTTCCCAACATCATCCTTGATCTCCACTGTGGGTGCCTCCATAGAGAAACCACGCTTCACCAGAATGGTGTATGGATTGTGGAGATACAACTGTAAGATAATTTATACCAGCTTGTCAAGAAGGGCTATTTCCCAGAACCTGGTTTCCCAAGCATCCTGCTTTTCAAGTACAAAGGTTTATGACAGGTGATGGTTTTCTGGCACATCCTTGTTGAGCAGCCCTTGAAGTAAGTTGGCTTCCTGCTCAGCAAACGTCCTCCCCGGTCAGAGGAAGGTCAAACATTTTAAAATCCACTCTCTCTCTCTGTCTCTGTCTCTGCCTCTGTGACCCTGTCATCCATTTTCCTTGTGGCATTTTAAACATACACAAACTATAACAGAACATAACACCATATATCTATACATCTGACTGGCAGTGGCATAGTTCGCAACAGTGTATAGCGGAAAGATCATGGAGTCTTTACTGAGGGAGGATGTGCTGGATTTCCTAGAAGGAACATGCTGCAGGACCCAAGACAGCATGGATCCACGAGGGAAGGTCTTACCAGAAAAATCTGGTCACGTTCTTCAACTGGGTTACCACAGCAGTGGACAAGGGACAGGCAATTGATCTAGTATACCTTGACTTCAACAAGGCCTTTGACTCAGTCCCCTACAGGAGGCTGGTCAAAAGTATTAGGGACCTAGGGTAGAGGAAAAGATGGTGAATAGGGTAGAGAGGTGGCTGGGGGATAGAACACACAGGGCTAGATTCATGAAAGAAATACCACATGGTAAATGCACACTACTTCAGGTGGCATGTGCTATTTCATACCTCCTGATTCAGGAAACCGCCCTGGGAGGAAACAGCAGTAATTAGCAGGGACACAAAAGTACTCCCTCCAACACTGTGGAAGTAGCACATGCTAACTGCAGGGGCCCATTAGTTGCAGAATAGCAGGGTAGGACAACACCAGTGGCGGATCCAACATTACTAGAGATCCTGCAGCAGTAGGACCCTTCTTTGACAGTTACATGGCATAGAACCAGTCCAGCATAATGTAATATATTTCCAACACAACAACAATTAATTGAATCATGGCTCACTACCAAGTGCTGTCATGTTCAGCACAAGATTATAGATACAGAAGTTTTCTGCATGCTTGCTAACAGCCCAACCCTTTTAGTCTGTCTTCATTCATTTTGCTGCAGGACTCTTTTAAAATCTTGGATCCAACACTGACACCATTGCCACTGAGAACAAAACACAGCCAGAAATGCAGGCACAGTAACAAAACACGCACACAAGGTGCAATTCATGTGGAATAAGGACACTGCAGCACTCACAACTGCTGCAAATAGCGCTGCCTTCACTAGTATGGCCATGATTAGCATACCAGCTACACTGCTAGAACACAGTAGCACAGCATTCATGATGCAAATAGCACACTGTTCCTGCTGTGCTAAATAAGGGGTTCTCAAGCACCCTTTAAATAACACAGTACTACACCAGGATGTGGTAGTGCCACAAAATGTCAATTGTACAGGCTGCCTATATACTGGCAGCAGTCCATGAGGAGGACATGAATGCAGAGGTTTATTTTAATTTTTTTTTATTGCAACTTATCCAGAATAGCCCAGCTGAGATGCAAAATATTGTTTGCAGTGGGTTCTGCTTCTACCCATTTCAGAACTGGTGGCATTGAAGGCAGATAGCGTGTGCTGTCTGCCCATTCTGAGTCACATAGAAACATAGAAATTGATGGCAGATAAGGACCTCTAGGCCCATCCAGTCTGCTCATTTTCTACCTACTGCAAAGCCACAGACCCTACTTGATCTCTGACTTTGCCATCTAGTTCCTATCGCTAGGGTTCCCTATACCTGTCCCATGCATTTTTAATCCCCCACTATTTCCCCACCACCACCTCTGCTAGAAGTCTATTCCATGCATCCACCACCCTTTCTGTGAAGAAATACTTCCTCATGTTACCCCTTTGTTTACCCCCTTCAACCTCATGTCATGCCCCTTGTTCCTGAACATCTCCTTTTCTGAAAGATACTACCCTCTGGTACCCTATTGATGCCCTTTAGATATTTTTAGATTACTGTCATGTCTCCTCTGTCTTTCCCCATGGTGCTTCCACTGCAGCAGGCTCCTGTGTAGTAGTGCTTGTGATGTCATCTTCTGCAGCCCAGATAACAAGAGAATGGCCTGATGAATATCAATATTCCATTTGCAAAACTGCACCATGTAATTCATGAACACAACTACTGTACCATGCCTGTCTGTTAGCAGTGCTTCTGTTGCTTCTTGAATCTTGTGTTACTGCAGAAATGGTAGTAGTTTATTTATTGTGTGCTACTGTCACCTTCATGAATCTAGCCCAGAGGGTGGTAGTCAATGGAGGAATTTTGAGAAGTGAAGGAAGTGACCAGTGAGGTACATCAGAGGTCAACACTAGGACCTGTCCTCTTCAATATTTTCATCTGTGACATAGGCGAAGGTATCAAGGGTAAGATCCGCCTCTCTGGAGATGACACAAAGATCTCATAAGTGTAGACTTGGAGGAAGGAAGGAAACTAAGGAGGCTCTCATGGGTTGAGAGCTGGTCTGGCAACTGAACTTTGGTGCTAAAAATGTAAAGTAATGCACATTGGGAAAAGGAACCCAAGAGTGCAATACAAAATGGGAGGGGTGGGCACAATTATGGAGGCACCCTTAAGGAAAGGATAGTGCAATACCTGGAATCCATAGGGCACAGGATCCAAGACAGCATGTGTTTACAAAGGGAGGTCCTGTCAAACTAATCTCATAGAGTTCTTTGACTGGGTAACAGAGTGGTGGACCAAGGGGGTGCAGTTGATGTCACCTACCTTGACTTCAGCAAAGCTTTCAATACTGTTTCACATAGAAGATCGATTAATATCATCTATCATATTGCATTTGTGTTGCTGTGTATGTGTTGAATCCACTGGAACTGACGTGGAGCCTTGGAAGTGAGTCCTTGACTCAAAGGGTTGTAATTCCGATATGTATAATAAATAAATAAAATAAATAAATAAATAATGAGCTGGGTAGGCGGGTGGGTCAGAAGTTGGTCAACTGGGTGGCAGACTGGTTGGCGGGCAGAAAACAGAGAGTGGTGGTAGCGGTATCAATCAATCAATCAAAATCTTTATTTCACCAGGTGAACACTGTTGAGCAATGCTCATTTTCAAGATGGACCTGGACAGTATACATAGTCATAATTTAACACAATGTTTGCAATAGTAAGGAAATTAGTTTAGAACCATAACAGCTACAGTGAGAAAATAACAGCGAGGCCTAAACAAAAAATGTCTACAGAAAATATAAAGGTTTCATTGATTGATGTATAAAGGTATAACCAAATATAATTGGCTGAAGAGTACCAGGAGGAAGAGAAATAGAGATCCAGAGAAGAGTAAAATGGATTAAAAATGGGGAGGAGGATTCGGATAGTGAATGAAGTAAGAGGATGAAGGGAGGGGAGGAAAGGAAGGAAGGAAGCCTAGGAACCACCGAACTGTAGGCGGCTAAACCAAGGTAACAGAATACATGAGACAGAAATATGGTGGGAGTAGGGGAAGTAACAGAATAAGGCTGGAGGAAGTACAAGCTGTTGGTCATGGTTGCAAACACAATCACAGGAAGAACCGATATATTTGAAATAAAGGAACAAGGAACAGTGAATGGGGTTGAGGATGATGAAGAGAGAGGGTAGGGAACAGCCTGAACAAACATGAGTCCTTGTTAAAAGATACACAGTCCAGAAGCGATGCAAGTCACAAGTGGGGTACCTCAGGGATCAGTCCTGGGGCCAGTCCTCTTCAATATCTTCATCAGTGACATTGCAGATGGACTGGAGGGTAAGGTTGTCTGTTTGCAGATGACACCAAGATCTACAGCAGAGTAGATGATCCAGATGGGGTGGGCAGAATGAGAAGAGATCTGGATAAACTAGCAAAATGGTCAGAAGAGTGGCAACTGGGGTTTAACGCATAAAGAGTGCAAGATCATGAACATTTTTTTTTTTTTTTAGTTTTGTTGACCGGGTAAGTGCACTAGAAAATCCTGACTATTTTCAGGCACGACCTGGGGAGGATACAGAAGAAAGCCAACTGACCTTGAACCAGATTAAGCTGTTGGTGGTATTTTAATGAAAGAGGAAATTTGGCCAGGACACTGAGGAAATTCCCTACTCTTCTCGATAAGTGCCATGGGATTTTAACATCCACCTGAACTACCATCAATCCAGGAAGATGGGACCTCGGTTTAACGTCTCATCTGAAAGGCGGCACCTCAGATGTGCAGCACCTCTCTCATGCTGCACTACAGTATCAGTACTGGGATATTAACCAAGTGCCAGATGTGGGAACTGAACCCACAGCCCTCTGATCTCCGGCCTCAGAGGCGGTGTGCAACCTACTGAGCCACTGACACTGACAAGGAAGAGAAACCCTGAAGCCACCTATAGAGTGGGAGGGAGTTGCTGGCAATTACAAGGGAAGAAAGAGACTTAGGCATGATCATCACAGATGACCTGAAATCATCCAAGCAGACCACTAAAGCAGTAAGTAAGGCTAGAGGGATGTTGGGGTGTGTTGTAGGGTATCGCAAGTCATAAGAGGGAGGTAATAATCCCTCTTTACAAGACACAGGTTAGGCCCCATCTGGAGTACTGTGTGCAGTACTGGAGGGCACACCTGCACAAGGACATTAACAAAATGGAGGCAGTCCAGAGAAGGGCAACCAAAATGGTGCAGGGACTGCATCAGAAGATATATGAGGGCAGATTAATGGAGCTCAATATGTATACCCTAGAGCAAAGGAGGGAGAGAGTGATATGATTGAAACATTTAAACACCTTAAGGGCATTAACAAGGTGAAAGAGTCTAACATGTTTCAATATAAGAAAAATAAGCAGGGCAAGAGGACACAGCATGAGATTAGAGGGAGGCCGATTAAGGGGTAATGTGAGGAGGTTCTTTTCACAGAAAGGGTGGTGGATGCATGGAGCGGCCTACCTCAGGAAGTGGTGGATATGAATACAGTGCAGGTCTTCAAACAGGCATGGGATAGGCATAAGGGAGCAATACAGATGAGTATGAATAGATAGACCATTGACAGAGTAAAGGCCTATGGCACATTCATAAGGTAGAAAAAATGGGCAGACTGTATGGGGCTTCATGATTCTTAGCTGCCATCAATGTCTATGTTTCTGTGTGTCTATGGGTGATACTTTATAGCACTCCACAAGAAAAGGATTTAGGTGATGATATGAGAGACCGTAAAACATCTGCACACTGCAGCAGGACAGCAGCAAGGCAAAAGAATACTGGGATGCATAGGGAGTGGGATAAGTAGTACAAGGCAAGAGGTGATGCTTCTGTATGGGTCACTGGTGTGACCACACCTGGAATAGTTCTGAAGGTACTGGAGCCCACACCTGAGGAAAGACTACAACAAGATGGAAGCAGAACAACGCAGGAGAACTAAGATGGTGCATGGCCTTGGGGATTTGACATATGAGGAGAGACTGCAGTACTTAGGCATGTACACTCTGGAGAAAAGGAGGAAGGGGTAACATGATAGAGACATACAAGTACCTGCATGGGATAAATAGAGTAGATGCAAATGAACTATTCTCCTTCCATCTCATGTATTTGAGGTTAATAATCACAAATAAACTAGGAACAACAATCCAGTTAAATACACAGAGGGTACCTAATTTGCTATTATCATGTTTGAATGCATGGAGAATCTGTCAATTTCCCAGTGGGAGAAAGTAGAGACTCTCAAAGTGATGGCTATGCCTCATTTACTTTTCCTCTACCAGGCTCTACAAGGCCATAATCAATGGTTAGACCAGAGTAAGAAAGTCTTTGTCAAATTCCTGTGGAGAGGGCTTCCCTAGAATAGCTTAAAAAAACGGGTGGCTTTGAGGCAATGTAGTGGTATGGGATGTCCTGATCCAGTGTTTACTACATAGCTGTTAAGGTGAAGTCAGCACTATGCTGGGTTGTGCTTGGGGAAATGACAGATAAGAACAGTCTCTGCATAACCCCAATACAGTACTTACTAAATTTGGAAATTTCTGACTTATCAATTCAAAATTTAACAGCCTTTCCTTCCTATTTAGGTGATAAACAATCCTGTTATTAAGGGAGTTTTTGGGGCTATGATTAAAGGGGACTGTAAATGTAAGTAAGTGAAAAAGTTACTAAAAGTAAGTAACATTTTATTTCTCAAGCACCCAATCCTGGAGGCTCTGGGTGCTGTTGAAGTGGCGAAGGTAATAAATAGTAAAACAATAAATCATTTGTTAATGACAGTGAACACAAACAATATTTCAATTTAAATCTCGACAGGCGGACTGTTTGCTTCGAAGTCACGCGAGAGTCGTGGAAGATGGCTGTGGAGAGCTGTAGTCTGGAGGAGCTTGTTGGGACAATTATATTCTACTTTCGGGTCAAGGAGACCTAAGGAGTGCTTGCTCTAAATTGCTAAATCAAAGAGACTGGTGCAAAAGCCCTGGCTGAGATCCTTGTCTACAAACGGTGACTCACCAAACTTGGCCTCTTGCTAAAGTTTAACAGAAGCTGTAGTTTCTAGACTTTAGACTTGGACTTGGACTTGAATTTTGGATTAATCTTGAAATAGTTGTAAAGCACCGTGGTTTTTAGGAGAAGAGAAGTTATCCAAGTATACAGGTGACACATTAAACTTTGGTCTCCTTGTTAAAGACTTACAGAAGCGGTGGTTCTTGGATATTGGTCTTTGGTCTTGGTCTTGGATTTTGGTTTAACCTTGAAAATAGCTGTAGAGCAACGTGGCTTATGGGAAAGAGAAAGGAAGATAACCAAGTACAGAGAGGCCATCACTGAATTTTACCCAGATTCTATCCAGAACCTGTAAAGAACGTGACTTATTAAAAACACATTTAGCATACTAAATTGTGATCTGTTGATAATATCCAGTAACCAAGTTACTTGTTCTAACTGTATATATAACTACTGAATTCTATTTGTGAACTAACTCTGTAATCAGTTTAACTTAGAGAGGGTAGAACTGGGTATTTATTTAACTTATTTGTTAACTCATTTTATTTTACACCATCTATTTCTCTGTTTCTTGCTCACACTAAACAGTGTAAAAGGTGTGAAGGTGTGAAGTGGTGTGAAGAGCTAATACAGAGTTGAGTTTTTGATACTATCATATAGATATCACTTATCTAACAGTAAGTAACCTTGGTTTGCTAAGAAAATAAAACAATAAGTATGGTAAATACAAGATTGTAGATGAAGAAAGCATGCTGCTCTCCTCTATTGGCTAGTCCTGTTTAGCTACTGGGAAAGTGAGAACAAGTAAAACTTTTATTAAAAAGGATAATAAGCAAACAAAAATTACAGAACATATGAAATTGACGAAATTAGAAAATGATAAAGTATCTACCCCAACACTCTTATAACCTGTTCTCTGCGTAGTAGTAGTCCTAAACTTACAGAATTCCCATCACTTATCTATGGCAGCTTGGAAAATACAAATGTTCAGGAGGATGCTAACGAGAGGAGACTGAAAATTGCTACATAGGAGATAATAAGGATATGGTGAACTACAATTCAATTAAGGAAGAGAACTATAATAGGACAGGAATTTGTCCTGGATTTGGACCAAGAGACGTCAGAACAACTCAGTTTTTGAATTTAAAAGGAATGGGATATAGATGACATAGAACAGCATAGTATAGGGAAATATTCAGTGGGAGAAAAGAACACAAACACACTATCTGCACAAGAGGATTTGATATTAGTATCTGGAACTGAACTTAGAGAGGTTAATGACAAATTACAGCGGACTATTAAAGGGATAAAAGATCTAGCATTTAGCTATAACAACACCCTAACACCCAAAATGACCAAAAATTCTAAAGAACATATTATGACAGGAGTTTTGGGAAAGTCTCTTTGCCTGATTTAATTGATGAAGAACTGGCAACTAATTCTGGACATCAACATACAGCTAACATAATGTTAATGGAACAGCTGATAGTTATAAAATGAATTAGTTAACCTTAGGCATGATGTTGCTGTTAATCATGCAAAGATTGATTTATTGAAAATAAAATAGACTGTGATAGTCTAAATATATTAGAAGATCCTGCTTTATGTGATAGTAAATTGAAAATACAAAAGACCTGACTTCATAACTATTGATTTCCGATTCAATAAACAAGAAAAAAAAGGAAAAGGGAGAAGGGGAAGGAAAGAAGATCTAAGAAAAGCGAGAAGAATACACAAGATCAACTACAAAATCTAACAAAAATAATAGAAGGAATAGAAAGGGAAGAACTCAGGAACAATTCAACATCAATTAAAATGACAATACACAAGGAACAACAGAGAGGATATAAAACACAAAACAAACAAGGTTTAAACTATCATCTAGAACAACTTGAAACAGAAATAAATGCTTTAAAATAATTTCTACCTCAGAGTGTGCTGATAGATGTAGATAATCAAAACGCTGACAGCACAAATCTTGGAAATACTTATGTAAATGGAATATCTGAACTAGGGAAGGGGACCCTTGCAAAACATAGAATTTAAAGAAATAGGATCCCTCCAGGTGAGACTGGATCAGAATGACACAAAACTGGACAAAGAAACATGTAAAACTAATTTTATAAATCATTTTGAAGGAAGGAATAGACGATGTAAGGTATGAACAGAATAGTAGTGAGACTTCAACTAAACAATAAGGAAATTACATAATGAATAGTAATGTGTCAACTAATAATGAGGAAAGGATAGAGGAGGTACTGACTATCGGGGAGGGAGGCTCTATAGTGATGCTTAGGGAATCCATAAAGAGGATAATGAGAATTGTATGGTATTAATGGAATTAGGAAAGATTATATGTACTGAATTGCTGGGACTGGAACTTTTAGAGGATGATATCATTGATGCAGTTAGAGCTAGTGATTTAACATCGAGGATTTGATTTTGATCTTTTTAAACATGAGAGGGTTGCACACTATGTTTGGAGGAATTCTCACTGTTTAGCTGGGTTGAATTTAGTAATGGATTATCCCATAGCTATTAGTACATTGAAAAATATGAAACTTCTAACTATGATTGAATTGACAAAAGATTGTCTGAGGTTTACTCATTAAGTGATTTTATCATGGAATAAATGATGGGGAAACAGAAGTTACTCTATCGATATTTGGTATCTCATGCAGAACGCTGAAACAAAGGAACAACTGATGGAAATGATAGGTTACTTAGTAGACAATCTCCTGGGATTGAATTTTACAAAGATGACATAAAGATGTAAGGAAAGTATATAATGATTCACTTAAAGGGAATCAGATTTACCTTATTCTCTATAGCAAGAGGTTGGCAGAAAATCCTGAAGGCTAGTACCAAATTGGACAGCCTTGACATCTTAATAGTAAATTTAAATGAAGTAACAAGGGAAACACAAGAAATATTAGTAGACGACATGGAGTTACAAGGCCCCATTTACAACATTGAAACCTCCAATAGGTTTCAACTATTGATAATGGAGTGGATAATTGACTCAGTAATTAAATCATAAGAAATGTCTGGAGATTGAAGTAGATCAAGATCCTCAGGAGACTGAGGAAACATATGATGTCTTAAATAATAGTACTAATACTTATTTTTACGAATATAATGGAAATCTGGGAATTATAACTTGAATATTGCTGGTCTGATCTCAAAATTTATTGACAAAGAATTTTGTGATTTTTGGACAAAATGGACATAATAGGTTTGCAAGAACGTGGCATGGGGAAGAACAAGCGAAACTATAAATAGAAATGGTTACATACTTATTCACGCACCAGCACAGAAAATGAAAAAGTAGGACTAAGAATGGGTGGTCTGCTGTATATGTTAAAATAGTGAATTTCATTAAAATTGAAAAATACATAGTGAAGACTAACTATATAATCATAGTACTACGAATATGGGGAGAAACAGTAATAATGGTAAATATTTATAATCCCACAGAAAATCAGCAACTTATGACTGCCAACTAATGGAACACATTGTTACAGATATAAAAGATGGATATAAATGAGTATTTAGATCTACTCTGTATGGGGACTTTAACACCAGATATGGAATCTGTAGTGAACAACAGGAATTATTACATGCACTTTATATACCCCAGAGATTGACTACTGATAAAAACATAAAGATAAAAATAAACAAATGGAGAAATTAATTGGCAGTTTGCAACTGATTATTCTAAATGGGCGATGCCTCAGACTGTGAAGGAAATATTACCTGTGTTACAGCAAGAGGGTCTACCACTATATGTTAATTACCCCATATAGTTTTCCTAAGTACTGTGACTTAAAAATAAATAGAACTGAAAGTGATCATTACCCATTAATACTATATAGAAAAAATGTCAAAGATATTAATAGAAACAACAATCAGAAACACAAATTATTAACAATAAAATTAAATGGGGAAGAATGATGGGAGATAAAGCTATGGTACTGAGTAAGGAATTTATACAGTGTTTAGATGCAAAATCAATCATGAATTAGATCCAAAAAATATATATGATACAATTATTGCACATTATGAAAACTTTGAAGAAACCATTGAAAACCCAATGATAACAACAAGGGAAAATTATGAAAATTGGTTCTATAAAAATTGTAGAGAAGGGAAAAGGAAACTGTCACAATTAATAAGGAAAGTAAAGAAGAATCCAACAAAAGAAAATAGGAAAGAGTTGAATAGCTATAGAAAACAATATAATGATGAGATAGAAGTGCAAAACTAAACATCGGATGGAATTATGGGATAAGATGCAGAAGGCAATCTATCAAAATGATGACAAAACTTATTGGACACTTGTAGCTAAAGGAACAAATACATTTAAAAACAATTTGATTACTACATAGGGCCAGAAAATGGGTCAGCTATTTTCAAATATATTTTCATTGGGGATGATGTTTATAACATAACCACAAATGAAATTGATGACAGTTTTATCTGGTTCACAGAAGTTGAAGTCAAGATAGTACTGGAGAGTTTCAAGAATAACAAATCACCAGGACCTCACAAGATCCCTATTGACTTTATAAAATTAAATAATGAATGGTGGGTGAGAGCATTAACTAGATTATACAACTTAATGGTTATGTACGCATTTACACCAGATAGCTGGAAAGGGAGTTATATAGTTCCTATAAATTAAAAGACTTGTTTGCCGATCCGCAAACTATAGACCTATCGCCTTATTGATACTATAGCCAAGATCTATGCTAAAACAATCCTAAACAGAATAATTATAGAGTTAGAAAGAAACAAAATATATCTGACTTACAGGCTGGTTTCCAAAAAAACAGGAACTATGAACCAGATATTTATCTTCTATCACATTATAGAAAAATGCTGTGACATAAAAGGGCACATTTTATTTATTACATTTATAGACTTTACATCAGCCTTTGACACAATTCTGAGAACATTGTTATGGGAAAAATGAAGGAAATGGGTATAGATAATAATTTAATTGCACTTGTGCAAAGAATATATAGAAACACCTGGGCAAAATTAAATATACAGGATTGCTAACTAATAAAGTGCAAACTAATATAGTGTTAGACAAGGATGCCTACTAGCACCCACCTCTTTTAACATATACATAAATAAAATAATTACAGCTCTTGATAATCCAGACTTTCATCCTCCCAGAGGGAAAAGCCAGAATACCTGTCCTGGCATACGCTGACAACTTAGTTGTAATATCTACTAGCCGCTTAGGGCCTTCAGAGGGCTCTCGATAAATGGGAACACTCTGTATAGAGCACAATTTAAAGCCAAATATTAAAAAAACCAAGGTAATGGTTATTGGAACTAAGAAAATATAGAGCATTAAAGCTGATGAATAAATCTTTGGAATTTGTAAATGAATATAATTATCTTGGAATAACATTATCAAAAATCTCAAGTGGAATAAGCATAGGGAATGTGTATAAAAACTACAGAGTACACTGAATGCCTAAAAGATTTAATTATCTTTATGGAGGCAACACCATTCTCCCAATGATTAAGGCTATTAATGCAAAATGATTAATCAGGTTTTATATGCTGCAGAAATCTGGGGAATGATAATATAACTAAGTTGGAAGCCATAATGAATAAAACATATAAACAAATAATAAAGATTCCTAATAGTACTCCCAATGCTCTTGTTAGAGCAGAATTAGGTAAATTAAACTTCTGGATATGATATATATAAGACAAGTAAATTACTGGATTAAACTAACAAATGAAAGAAAGAATTCTATATTAGGAGAATGTCTTAAAGAAAGATGCAATACCTGGCATATGGTAAAAGCAAATGGTTGGGGAATGTTAAAACTATATTGCAAAATGCAAATTTGGAATATATGATGAATTGGTTGAAAAGGAATATGCCTTAATAAGGCCTATTCAAAAATTGTAATAAGTACTATAAAAGAAAGATCACGGAAAATGGATCTAGAAAGAATTAAAAATCAAAAGTGGCAATTTGGCTTACTAACAACATGAGAGAGCACACTTTAAAACCTTATTTAGACATAGTTAAGAACCCTGAATTTAGAAATGTAATTACTCAATTTAGATTTGAAGTCTTCCTAGTAACATCATTGAGACAAGATACAATAAAGAGGAAAATAACCCAGTAACTGTTACTGTTACTTACAGGAATTGGAGAATTTGAAACATGTAGTACTAAGATGTCCATGGTATGAACATCTCCGTAGCAAAAGATTAGGCAAGTATATTGGTTCTTTATATATGCCTAATAAATACATACTGGATCGTCTGTTCAACTCAGAAAACTCTGAATTGTTAAATGAACTGGCTATGTTCCTTATTGAGGTTAAAAAGCTGAGATGTAAGCACATCCAAGGATTTATTGTGCAATAAGATACAACAGTGAGACATGTCTTGACCTAATCGGAAAGTGGAAATGTACGGAATATGCAGAATAAGTTTTTAAAAATGTCTGTAATATGTGTTATAAATGTCTGTCATATGTGTAAATGTATGTATGTATGTAATTTAATGACTGTCTTATCTGTATTGTAATGGCAATTGCCGAACAAATAAATTATTACTTACTAATTTAAATCTCAATGAAATAATTCAGCGGTCAGCAAATTCTAAATCTCATAACTGGTTCTCGAATGCTTCTCAAACAGATGCGCCTTCAGACCCCGCTTAAATGCCTCCACTAACTGTGCCTCCCTCAAGGATCTTGGAAGCAAGTTCCATAGGGCCAGCTGGCCACCTCAAACAACCAATCTTCAGAGGTCTTCAGCTGAGCCCTTGGAACTGCTAGGAGACCCTCAGTGGAGGAGCGGAGAGAGCACCCTAGGGAGACAGGAGTCAGGAGCAGATATGTGCTAACTGGCAGCAGTTAGTAATGTTCCTAGTAAGAAAAATGAATGACTTGCCTTAAAATGAGACATATTTAACTGTACCTTTAATAAACACTTTGTGAAAACTATGTTTTCAGTTGTATTCTTTTATTGACAACATTCTGCTCAGTTCCTTCATGGAACCAGTAGTTTAGAGATTTACTATGTCACGGTTTGTCTACCGCTAAACATGAGTTATTGTCCTATCAGAACCATGCTTAAGAGTTCTTTGCTCAAACTGTGACATAATTAAAACTCCAGATCACTGGTTCTGTGAAGAGGTCTGTAACAGAATGCTGCCCATAAAACAAAACAATGCAAAATACAGTTTTCATGTCACTTTTTATCCGGTAGTTACATGGGGATCATTTAGGCTTATGGATATAATTTCTGTAAACGGAACGTTATAAACAGCTGCCCATTAGAAATAATTTCCTGTTCTTCTAGTGGATAATCAACAACTGAATATCACCATTTGGGCTGTTCTCTTCTCAAAGATAATAATATTTGAGCTGGCGCAGTGGCACTGAGGGTTGAAGCGCTGACGCCACACCTCACACCACGCTGGCAACCCAGGTTCGGACGCGAGCCTGAGCCTCAGGGGTCAGCGGGGGATAAGGATTGAACATCCAGTGGACTACTCTCCCATGCCAGGGAGGGAACTATCACTTGCAGCGGCCCCGGTGACGATCGGGGCACTGCTAGAGCTGGCATAGCAGGATGGAGGTGGCAGACATTGGCACATTTGTGCCTAGACATCATTGTAGGCTTGCACTCCCAGGGTAGAAAACCAGAAAAAAAATGGAGCAGCACAGGCCACGGTAGTTTGATACGCATCACGGGCCAAAGATGCCTGAATGTGTGTGCCAGTAATGGTTCCTCATCTGGCATGTGGGACATGGGGGGGGTGCCCCTCTCAAAGACAGAGCTGCATATGCCAGTCGGGCATGCCACATCGGGTCAGAGGTGGAGCTGAGTGGTGGCTGGATTGAAGGCAGGGTCAGCGGCGTTAGGGGTAAAATATGTCATGATAAAAAAAAATAATATTTGGCATAATAAAACCTTCTATTAAATGTAGTTGTCCATATAAAATCTATGAATTGAATGACCTATTTAGAGAAAATCCTTCTTTACTTTAGATGACTTTCAGGATGAAATAAAAAATGTATAATGTATTAAAGTCTAAATATTCCTGGGGCAACCAACCAACCTGTGGCATCCTCTCAGCAAATTGTTTTGAATGCACTGCTCAGAAGAAAAGCGTACGTTTGTCTCTCAATATTATGAACCTTTTATTAGTGGTATGGCCGTGGTTATCAGGATTTCTTTAAAATACCAGAGAAGAATGGAGCTCTGAATTATTAAAACCAATTCATAATGATTCAGTCCCTGCTAAGGACACAATACATTGAGTTTCTAAGCTATGCAAAAATCACTCTATACAATTTAAATTATTGACAGAGTATATTACACCCCTACTATGATTTTTCATATATCTAATTTGTCAAGCAGACTCTGTTGGCATCAGTGCGGTGTGTGGAAAACAAATATGCTATGGAACTGCCTTCAAATATTGAAATGGTGGGAGATTACTAAAATGAGCTACAGACATTTTATAACAAATATTTCATTCTTTTTTGAACTTTTCTTATTCAATGAGTCTTGCAACAACTGAATTCAACGCTATATACAGAGAATTATAACCCCAGGCTATATGGCCACAAAAATATTCTAAATCATTGAAATCTCCCCACTTTGAAGAATTTGACAAGAAACAATGGGTTCAGAATTCAGAAAACCTTGATTTAGAAAGATTAATGTACCATACCATCAACCAGCAGGATATAAGTAATTATTATCTAATAACTTAATAGAAGCTAAAAGGTCATGGAAGGGAGGGTAAGATGTAAGAGTGTCAGTGGCTCAGCAGGTAGCACACTTGCCTCTGAGGCCAGGAGATCAGAAGGCTGTGGGTTCTATCCCCACACCAGGCACTTGGGTTAATATCCCAGTACTGACACTGTAGTGCAGCATGAGGATGAGATGTTAAACCGAGGTCCCATCTGCCTGTCCTGGTGGTAGTTCAGACGGATGTTAAAGATCCCATGGCACTTCTCTAAAAAGTAGGGAAGTTTCCCGTGTCCTGGCCAAATTTCCCTCATTCACTAAAAATACCACTAACAGCTTAATCTGGTTCAAGGTCAGTTGACTTTCATCTTTACCCACCTGCCCTGGGTTGTGCTTGAAAATAGGCAGAATCTGCCTAGTGCATTTACTCAGTCAACAAAAACTAAAAAAAAAGATAAAAGGACAATGGGGTATAACTGGGCAGACTGGATGGGCCAATGGGTCCTTTTCTGCCAGCAAATTTGTATGTTTCCATGTTGATGTTAATAATACAACTTGACTAAAATTTCTTACCTATTACCCCACCCTTGAATTGCCTTCATTTTAGTTGAGCATGTTCCTAATAATATAGAAAGACAGCTAAATGACAAAATTGTAATGTTAATGACATATTATCATGTGTACAATGTGTGACAAGAAGAATAAAACCTGTATATTTTTCTTTTTCCCCTTTTCATTTTTTTTGTCTTTTTGTTCTTTTTTCTCTCTTTTTATTTATTCCCTTAATTATGCCACGATGATATTACAGTTTCTCCTATTGCTTTCCTTTCCTAATATTGCTATATTGCTTTCCTTTCCAATATTGCTAATGCATTTTAGGTATCGATGTAATGCAGTTAAATGTAATGACCGTATGGATATCTAGTAGGGAAAATTCTGTATATTTTAAAAGGAACTATTCTCCACGAGTTCAAACACAGGAAGCTGGCAGGTGGAGGAGATTCAGAGAGGTCAGATGGAAGCACTTCTCTCACAGAAGAGGTGGTGAATAAGTGGAATAAGCTACCAGAAGAAGTGGTACAGGTCACATCAATCAGCAGCTTTGATAATGGATGGGACAGATTGGTGAGCTTAGTTAGAAAAGGGGGAGGGATCAGTAAAAAGGGAGGATGACCACTAGGGCAAGACTGAATAATTAAGGAGGGCAAGCAGACTGGCGAGCAAAGAGTCTTTTCTGTCATCAATGTCTATAGTTCTATATAAATGTCTTGGTGACTCTGGGTTTATTTTCTCCTTCAGTAGTGAGGAGGGTTTATATTCAGATAGTAGAAACTGTGTGGGGCCTCCAGCCAGAGAAATATTTAAATAGGCTTGGTGATTGTTCATTACAATCCCTTGGGATGATGTATCAGCACACCTATCCACTGTGTCACCCCCTTGCAGACTCCAGACAATGGCAAACAGACCCCCACTGAGCATGCATTTGTATGCTACATAGGCAATAATGAGCAATAGTTTCCACAAAACACAACTTTATTTAGGGAATAGACCGTGGGAGTGAGGTTAAATGACAGCATGAGGTAGATGGCTGTAAACCAGCTGATCTGCTGGTGCCCTAGGCAAGCCTGGCTTTGACACATTATTTATAAGGCTGCTCTTACACACCTCAACAGGGATGCCCAAATTAAATGCTTTCCTGGGCTGCCACTAAAAATGCCCTTCCAGGCATAGCCCAACACTCAGCCTGCCCCCACACCACAATGCATCGCACGGTGTAGAAATGACTCTCCTGTACTGGAGGCACTACCTCTCCCACCTGGTATCAGTAGTATCTCTTTTCACACTCTAAGGAGCTCCATGATAATTTATTAGGTATCCAGTGGCTAAACTGCAGTGCAGGCAGAATGATGCAGCCGGTTTGTTGTGGTACACTTTAAAAAGCAGCTGACGCCTTCAGAAAAACTTTAACAAAAATATTTAGACTGATCAGCTTGTATTTCACATTAGTTCTGTATTTCTCCTCCCATTATTTATTTATGAGGTCATTTGATGGAAAACAGGATCTTTGCTTCTGAGGGTTAATGCAGTCCTGTTGCTTTCTCCCTACCTGAGGTAATAATGCAGTGCTTGTGACATCACAGCTACTCCCATGGCAACAGATTATGAGTTTGCACTTCCTGGGAGCAGTGACAATGTCCATATAGTGTATAGTCGATTGTTGTCAGGGATGGAAATCCATCCTCCAAAAACATTGTTATGCTGCACTAGCTCGTCAGCTAGTTTGTTCTGATGCTAGTGCAGCATAACTTAAACATGACTGCGCGTCGCATGCGGTGATCTGTGATCGCTTGGGAAGTAGCTGGCGGTGAGAACTGTCCAGGGAGGTGAGAGACAATTAAAAAAAAAAAAAGTAAGGACACCCATTGCCTTTAAGCGTGACCATGCACTATAAAGATTAGTGCATGATCGCCATACACGGCAAGTGAATTGTTAAACTCCCAAGGTTTCTGTGGTAACTAGACCTCGAGCTGCACTCACGGGTTTCGGTTACCATGAAACCTCTTGAGTGAAAATGTCCTTGTTGTGTATGAGCGATCATACACTATCCTGTGTGTGTTACCTGACCCTGGTGGGTCCTCCTCATGACGCCGGCTCTGGATCACAGCTCCTGGGGTTTCACTCAGTCAGCTGGGCTGTTTCTCATTTCTCCTACTTCCGCACCCTGGCATCTGAGTGGGTGATACAAGCTGGAGGTTCAGCTGTTCTCCATTGATCCGACCACTGCAAGTCTACACTAACCCACCGTCTAGGCCTTTTCACCCTCAGGGTGGTAGCAGCCTGACACCGGGATATGGGACCCACTAGCTGAACTCTTTTAACAGCCATGGCGCAGCACACCTTCTTGCTCTCTCTGTCTGTGCTGGCAATGCTCAGTGCTGGCTATAAGAGAATGCCTCCTTTTCCTCTCACAAAGAAGCCATCTACTTACTCACAGTTCATCATTTTGTTGATACATGGCGTGTCATAGCTCAGCTCAAACTGTCTCAAATGGTGGCCCCGCTTGATCAAGATCTTTTCAGACCTGGAGTGAAAGCCAGCTCAGCCCCATCTCATCCCTGAGTAAACCACAAGTCCAACTGGTCCACAGGGTTGTCAGTCAGATCACGAGTCCTGGAGATCTGATTCATGATAGGTGATCGTCTGTCAAGAGGGTGCCTAAATGATTTAGGTCCACTGGAAGCGCGACCCGCTGGGTCTCTCTTCCCAGGCTATGCAACCTGATTGGTTGTTAGCACAACCCTGACCCCTATTGCTGCAGGGATGGGTTCTGAGTGCATCAGCATGGAAATGTCCTTGCTGTTTCAAGTGGCACTGGCTCCAAACATTTATTTTGCCATAGCTCCTGCCCTGCAGACAGTCCTGGTGCACCCTGTTCATTTAGCATGGTCACACTCTAGTGTCCTGTTGGGTCAGATATTGATGGTGGATCCCCAGTTCTGTTGTAAGCACAGTTGCTTGTTCCATGGGTGGTGGATGGTGTCCTTGAAGTGTGGCCGTAGCCACTTGTAGCAGTGTTGTGGAGCCACTGAAGATTCCTGAGTCCCTTTCTCCTGCACAGCTCTTCCCAGTCCCCTACTGCAGAAAAGAATGTCCTTAGAGCTGAGAAAACCAAGAATAGGCCAGAAGGAGTCTGGCTAGGACTCGATGAAGTAAAGACAGGCCCCACATTTAAGGTTGTTACATTTCCCCCAGCTAAAAATGGCTGTCCTCAGTCATTAGATGCTAACGTCCAAAGTCCATGAACATAACATACTCACAATATATACAACATTGGCTACTCGAGACGCCTGATTTCAATAGTCTCAAGAGGAGATGTGTCTGCCAGTCAGCAACAGTGGATCTTCCCTTGTCAGTCTTCACCATTCATTACTGCTGGAAGCTGCCAGAGGCGCGCACCTCACGCGGGAGTTTGTTTTTGAGGGGAGGGAGGAGTCGGCGCCGGATGGCACTACCCACAAGGCCTACACACTGCGTGGCACACAAGGGTTGGCTGTTGCGCTGCAGACCCTCCTCCACCCCAGTTCTGTTTCTACCACCATCGAGGTTGCACCTACTGTGTGTGTGTAGTTTTCTGCATCATCAGACCTACTCTGAAATTCAGCCCATTCTGCTCCATCCCGGTTCTGGCTCACCCCACACCGCTTGACTCCGATAAGACCGCTTAATTTATTTTCACTAATGGTGTCGGGTGTTTTTTCTGTAATTGCTATTTTATTTCACTCATGTCTGGTTCGGGACCAAGAGAAAATCCAAAGCGGCCATTCTCCCATGCGCCTGTGCCCCTGTGGCCAGCATTTTTCCATTACAGACCGACATGACGCTTGCTTGTGATGTCTGGTTCCCAACCACGATATGGATAACTGTGATGCCTGTTTCTCCATGGACCACCACGTTTTGGAAATCCACGCATTTAAAGTTGGCAGGGCTCCACCAACTTTTGGAGGGCAGCATCATTCTAGGGATGCCATGGCAAGATCACTTGACCCAGCCTCCGGGTCCCTTCCCAGGTCTATATGGCCTGGTGAGGAAACCTCCTAGGATTCTAGCCTTGCTGTCAAGGGTTTCTTCCACAGTGCCAGAGGAACAACTCAGTTCCTAGGAGCCGGGTTGTGAGCACTGCAGCGGCAGTCGCCTCCATGGAGGTGCAGGCTTCCCCGTGTTGCGCCCATGGTTGCTGGGCCCGCACCGCAGACCCTTGGCACCACCTGCAGGTGCTGCTTTGGATCCCAGCACCATTCAGTGCTGGTGATTGAGGCAGCACTGCGTAACAGTGCCGTGTCACCATTTGTGATGTTGTTTCAAGGAGCTCTCCCGGGTCGCTAGTATGGCAGTATGCCTGGTCTCTTCCTCTTTGGAGGAGGATGACCTGCTGGCCGATCAGGGCTGGCATCCCAACTCCTCAGATTTGGAGAATCTTTGGATGCAGCTTCAGGTGGCCCATCATTTTCTCCTGGACTCCCAGAGTCTGTGGTCCTGGTGGCCCCCCATGATGCTGGCGTCAGGGGTGCTGCAGTAGGCGGCAGTCTGGGGGACCTGCAGCAGCAGTCTCTCCTGTGGAGTCCATGACAGCTGCCATTTCTGGTGCTGCTGTGGCCTCCTTGGTGGAGATGAGGACACCTTCTTCTGGCCTTCCTCTGGGGGCCTGTGGGATTGGGGGGCCCCTGTTGCTGGGTTCAAGGAAGAGGGTGGCCTCAGAGTCTGAGGGGTTGAGGGGCCGGGTGAGGCGCAGAGGCCCTTCCACTACTCCTGAGAGGAGTGAGAAGAGCCGAGTTCTGAATCCGCCTCCTCTGAGGTTTCAGGGTGCCCTTCTGGAACCATGCAATCTCAGTCATACCACACAGGAGAGTCTCCTCAGGGTTCATCCAGGGTTTGTTTCACATTTACAGCGCCGCTGACTGATCAACCCGGGTCCTCCGGCTTGGGAGGATCCGTTGCTGGTCTCAGAGCCCTGCAGAGGCCAGGCACTTTCTGTGAGGTGCCCTTCCCCAGTCCCTCTGCAGACACCTCCCCCTTCCAGGCCATGTGGGTCCCACGGGTCCTGTAACCTGTGAGATGTTCATGGCCACTGCAGCGCCTTCCCTAGGTATGTTAGAGCTATGGATGAGCAGGTCTTTGCCTGTCTCCCCACCACAGGAGGACCCGAACACCGAGCTCCTCTATGACCTCGGACTTCTCTTCAGAGGAAGAGAAATGTTCTGTCCACCTTTCCTCTGATGCTGATTCACTGAATATCAGTGGTTCCTCTCGAGGCTAGTTCAGGAGCTCTATCTCCTGTGTGATAAGGAGCAATACCGAGTAGGAGACTTGCTCATTTCTGAGCGAATTTGGTACTCACCACCTGGTGGTGCCTTCCTGGCCTATTCCTCCAGGAAACATCTGTCCGCACCTGGCAGTCTCCAGCTGCTCACCCCAGCCCCAGCGGACTGCAGGAGGTACTGTGCTCCCAGGAGTTGCTTGGTTCTCTTCCTCACCCTCCTTCGGCCTGATGGTTTTAGATACTCTTCTGGGCTTCAGTGCCCGTGCATGACCGACCTCTAGATCCGATTCTGCCAAGTTTGACTGGTGGGGAAGAAAGTTTCTCTTCAGCTCAAGCGCTGCTTTTGTATCGGGTCACATCAGGCTCACCACACTGCCTGCAACAGGCACCTGTGGTCGATGTTAGCGCAGGTGTTAGCATCTCTGCCTGATTTGGAGGAATCTAGACAAGCCATCACCCTCCTGTGCAAGGTCATCTTATGACGCCAATGATGGCATCCAGACTAGCAGGGACAGCGAACTGCATCAGGCGGATGGCATGGCTTCATCTATCCAGGTTATCAACCATTGCCCAGCATAGGGTGATTTCCTCCACTTTCCAGGGACCTTCTTTCTTCCGCAGGGCAAGGAGGAGCTTACAGGGTGCCTTCCATCCCCGGCCATGGGGGACATCTTCTCGGCCCTGACCAGTCTTAGACCGTAGGCAGTCTAGTAGGGCTATGGGGTCTCCTCTCCTGTGCCTCACCTGCAGGAGGCTGAGGAATCTGTTCACCAGGGCTGTGTCAGGTCCCTCGGGGCTTGGTACTCACCCAGCAGTAATGAATGGTGAAGACTGACAAGGGAAGATATGAAAATTACGCACCTACCATAATTTTGATCTTCTTTGTATCTTCACCATTCATTACTGATTCCCACCCACCTTCCCCTCATGGGCCTCAGTTCTGGGCACGCCTGCCCTGCTCGCCTTCCCTCTTGAGGCCAGTTGGGGCAGAGTCCCCTGGTACCTCAGGGCTCTCTGTTCCTTCTCTAAAGCCACAGAGTACTTAACCTAGGAGGACGGCAAGTAGGGCCTTCGCCCTGATCTCGGAGAGAACTCCTGGGATTCTCACTAGGGTGCACTGTGGTGTCCCCCTTTTTAGCCTGGGTACTCCTCTTGTTTTTCATACCTTCTTGCAGTAGGGGCTGCATCAGAGCATTTCATGGAGAGCCCATAGGGATTTTCCTCCCTCCTTTCTTTTTCTCACTCATGGCATGGATGTCCCGTGGTTCTCTTCTTCTGAAGTGGGGACTACATCAGTACTCTTGTGGGGAACCTGTAGGGCTTCTCCCTCTTTTTTTCTCCTCATTCACCCACTCTACTTAGAGGTCAATCTGGACAGAGTCCTCTTCTGCCTAAGGACCATTCCCCTAAGTATTTCCAGGGATAGCCTGTGGAGGTCTGTGCTCCAGGATTTTCAAACGATGTGGAGGGGTAGGAAGAGAGGCCAGTCTCTGCCAATGCTTTATATATCCAAGACCATTTCAAATTTTCTCTTCTGGGCCTCAGTCCAGTGGTCCCTAAAACTGGTGGGATCCTTGCTCACTTATTTTCACACATTCAGGCTTTCTAAGCTATTATAAGCCAGTAGTCTTCCAACTAACATGGCGGAGAGCCCTTCTTCCCCTTTTCCCTTACGCATATTGTCTCTTTCTCTCTTCTCTTTCTCTCTCTCTCTCTCTCTTTTCTTTCCTGTGCGACCACCCAAGAATTGGGGCCTATGGCCACTTAGGACAAGAACTCCAATCCTTCTGTCCTCTGGTCGGCTTATTCCTTTTCAGTTTATGTCTTTTCCTATTCCTATCCTCTGCTCTCTTGCCTCACCTTAGTTTTCTCTGCCTCCCTGTTTCATCCTCTCCAGCAAAACAGAACTGAGGCAGAGGAGGAGGAGGAGTTCGGCACCCAACGGTCAACCCCGCGCCACACAGTGCATCGGCTCGTGCAGTGCCATTGGTGCCGACTCCTCCTCCAAAAAAAATAAAACTCCTGCACAGCTGCATGCCTCTGACAACTTACCCAGCAGTAATGAATGGTGAAGATACAAGAGAAGATCAAGAATTATAGTAGGTACGTAATTTTCCTGTAAATGGTCTGGCTGTTATTCAGCTCACTTTCTGGCTGAATTCTATAGACTGGCAGGTCCTGAATTTGTTCCACTATGACATGAGGCATATTGCCTCATCTATCAGGAAATTTTTGCTTTCCGGTAAGGCCAACTTCCTCACTAACTCCGGGTCCCGGCAAAAGTTTATGGGCCTCACTTTCTGTTCAGACGTGACCTTGTTGGCTAGATTCTTCTTTTGACCTTTTTCTAGGGCCATAAGGTAGGTCACATCCATTTAATTTTTGAGCCAGTGCACTTACTGCAGGTACACCTCTGGGCAAGCTCCATCTGTGGAGATTCCAGCACAGGTCAATACACAACCATGCCTCTGTGCCAACATCAAACAGCATGATGAAAATCCAGTGGCATCACTTTTGGTACAGTTGTATGTGTACACTTGGGCACTAACCTGGCTTCATTTTGTTCTGTCCTTAGGCTTTAGGGTGCCCAAAATGTTGAGCAAGATGTAGTTGAAATGCTCTGGCTGCTGATCCCCTTGAGGGTGATACAGTGTCATATAAGACTTCCGAATCCCCCACAATGACTGCAGTTCCTTGACTAAGCAACTTTCAAAATCACACTTTTGATTTGAGCGGACCCATTTAGGAGCACCATAGTAGACTAGGAATTTGTCCATCAGTATGTGGTTAACAGTGGTGGCCTTTTCAGTCTTTTTGGGTAGGACTGCATGTACCTTGAAAATGGTTGGTGTCCACCAGTATATTAGCAATGTCCTTGGAATTGGGTTCCAAACTGAGGAAATTATACAACCAGTTCCACTGGGGCACTTGTCTCAATGTTGACAAGAAGGGCAGCCCTGTTAAGAGTGTTCCTTCTAGGCAAAGTCTTACGTTATACATAGTGACTGCACCATTTACAATAGTCTTCCACCTCACTTCTCATCTGTGGCTAATAAAACCAAGCATGGATAGGAAGAAATAGGCTGTTGGTTAACTAGGATCTGCAGCTTATCCAGTAGGTAAGGAAATGGGCAGACTAGGTGGGCCAAGCGGTCCTTATCTGCCATCAAAGTCTATGTTTCTATCTAGAATCCATTCAGCTCCTAAACATCTCATTCAGTCTTGTAGGGCTCTGAGCACTATCCATTGAAATCTAGAAGGCAAAAGAAGCTGGTGTAGAGGACTCTTAGTCTTGATAGAGCAGGTTGTCTTTTAGTTCCAGTGTGGGACATTGCTTGTTCAGAAGTCAGGTGTCCTATTCATTAGTATGATCTTGGTCTCATCCCCTTCCCATTGGAGGATACACACAATTTGCTTCAAGTCAATGCTCTTGTCTTTGTTCTCGCTAAGTCAAAATGACTCAGGTATTGCAGAGATGTTTTATGGAGGGCTGCAAAACTGAAAATGGTGGGGGCAGGCAGTCACTGGAGGCCCCAAGCTGTCTACAAATCAATGCACATTCATAGAGGAAGGTTGCTCGTCTGTGTCAAATCTTGCAAAGCACTTTTACAGTGGTTTTGGGAATTCTTTTTTTAATATATATATTCTTTATTTTTCAAGTTCCTTTACAGCAGGGACAATTCATAGAGCACAAAAAAAGGAAAAACATCATTTCAGCAATTATTGACATGTACACACAGAATATGGCATTTCAACAGTCCAATACACATTTGTTATAATATTCATACCCTTTGGGATTCAGCAGGGATATATTTCCTTAAATACTTAAATTTCTGAATGTTATTTATGGAACAAATGATTCATCTGTTTGTGATACATAAAACACCCATGACCTCCATGACAACTCAAATTGTTGTGCTCTACCCAACTGAATTGAGATTGTATGTTTTAAAAATAAATTTCATTCATCACCAATGCCATTGGGCCAATGTTGGGCTATAGTAGTGCACCACAGGTGGGTAATCAATTTCTTTGCCACTGCCAGGTAAAGGTATAACTTACTTTTACAAGGTGGCACTGTGCCATCTTCTAATATATATGGTAAAACCAATTGTTGTGTTAGAATCACTTGACATCTATTAATTGTGCCAAACTTGAACCAATCTCTTGACAAAAGTGAACAATCTTAGGCAGCTCCAAAATATGTGTACCATGTTTGCACGGGCTCCCCACACTGCCTCCAACATGCTCCACATTTCAATGGTAAATATCTGATCAGCTTATCAGGGTATTAAAAAGCAGATCCAACACTTCCAAATAAATTCCCGCCAATATGGAACTCATGAGTATTTTCATGGAAGGGAGAATCGGTTCCAACCACTTTTCGTAGGCAATATCAGAGCCCAAATCAGTATTCCATACTTTTACAATATTCAGTGTGGATTCAGCCTAGTGATGTCTAAGAGCTTTATAGGTAAGACCAATCAAATGTAACATATGTGAGCCCTGTATAGCTTCCATTAAGAGATACATAAATTGTGGTGGGACTTGGTATGCATTCCGAGGAGAATTCTTCCTCAACAACAATGCCTGCATTTGCAGGTACCGAAAATGGTCCTGGTGAGGCAAGTGATGGATGCCTGCAAGGCTGCAAAACAGACTACTCCCTGGGTATCTAAAAGTGATATATCAAAGATACCCCCTTCTATGCCACCTGCGAAAGGTTATATCCATTTGTGCTGGTAAAATTCTTGATCTTACTTCGATAGGGTTCCTGCAGTAGGTCTTCACATATAGGACTAAGCCCCCTGGCGTCATGTCCAAAACTGACAAACTTGTGAATGTGATCATCAGCGGGGGACCACCCCCGATGTCGGGTGTCGTGGCGCCAGCCTGGCTATAAAGAGACGGTCCCACTCTCGTCTCCAGTTCTTTCGCCATCGCCTCAGTAACGCTTCAGCACGTGATAGAACAGTGATCAGACATCTGCCATTTTGTCGAAGTCTTCTTCACCTCATAACTAGTTTTTCACTAAATTGTTTTGCTCTTTTGATATCTTCTAGACAGAAGAAGAAGTGCTCGAAGTGCGGTGCTCAAATCCCGCGCGGGATGACCATTCTCGCTGCCTCCTCTGCCTTGGTTCTAAGCACAACTCCCAGGAGTGCTCCATCTGCCAGGCCTTCAACCAGGCGACCTGAACCAAGCGTAAGTGGACCCTCGAGGCCCATCTCCTCACCCGACTGGCGTTGATGGAAAAGGAGCTCCAGGAACTGTGGGATAGGTTGTCGTCACTGGGCCCGAAAAGAAGAAAAGCAAAGAGAGCGCTGACACCGGAGTCCGTCGCCACGCTGGCGGCCCTCCGAAACTGTGAGCACTTCTGCCAGTGCCCCTGCCTGCTTCTTTAGGCTGGTCACCTTCTCACCCTCCTGCCGAGGTGAGCGGGCAGCTGGGGGTCACCTCTTCAGAGGTTTCTATCAAGTCTACCTGCCCTGCCGATAAGACACCCCTCGACCCCGTCAAAGGGAGTACAGTTTCTGCCGATAAGATTAGCGGCAGTCTCCAGACTTTCACTAGCCCAGCTCAGTCAGATCAGCCAGACGCACGGCTCTTCCATCACCCGCCGAATCCTTCCACTCTCCCATCAGGCTCCAGTTTGGCCCTGACGTTGGACAGAGTGAGGGGCAGAGTGACCCTTCATCATCTAGGGTGTTACATCCCAGGACTCGCCACCTGATCCACTGATTTTTTCTACCAGCGAAATCACATTCGGACCTGCTGTGGGGCTTCTTCCGGACCTCCCCTCACCAAGCCTTCCGCCCGTACCTGGACTTCAGTCTGCCACTGGCTGGGGATCTATTCATGGAGCCTCCTCCCGGACCTTCCTGATCTCACGCCTCCTGAGGCGCCATGGCACTGCCCTGGCAGGACCAGATCCTCCGGCGGGTTTCCGGGCTCAGAACCCATTGTTCTGCTTCCGGCAGCCCGCTGTCGACTCCACACTCTCCGATGCAAGGCTATGTGCCTCCAACACTGGGATACCCTGGGTATTCATACTATCCTCAAATGGGTTATCATTACCCTTCTTGGCCTCAGTACCCAGGTTATCTTTCCTACCAGCCTCCTCCTCCTCCTCCTCTGCCACCACCGGCCTGGCAAAATCACCCCACTGGTGGCAGGAGGCCAGAACCCAGTTACTGTCAGGCTCAGGCAGTCGGGAGGGAACTTCCCAGCCTAGGGCCCCTTCACCACCTCTTGCGGGCAGAGCCTCGGGTTCTCTTGCTGCGGGTATGGAACCTTCCATTCCCAGTGGCTCTGAACCTCTGACATGGAGTCTGACACCGATCCTTCGGATCCCAGATCTCCAGTTGAGGTTCCCCAAAGGAGTCTCCTAAGTCCCCTCCGGAGGACCCATCTTCTGGAGACCTCTTGCGCCATACAGGCAGCCGGAGGCTGGCCCACAAAAGAGGCTTTTGATCCGCAACGCAAAGGCCAGTGGAGCACCTGGATCTTGCTACATCAGATTCCATCCCTATACCCCGTGGATGGGACCCCACTAGGACTTGGTCACCACAATATGGCAACAACCGTCCTCCATTCCAGTGGTCTCAAGGAAGGCAGACCAAACCTATTATGCCCTGGAAGGATTCAGCACCTTAACTCCCATCCTAAGGCTGACTCCATGGCCAAAGCTCCTCCCTCATCATCTCTGACTTTTCCTCCTTCCGCCTCCTCCCTTACTTAAGGAGGAACCAGTCAGAGGGAGGCTTGGCCTCCACCTGGAACGTTGGAGACTTGTCACCGCAGAGTCTTGGGTGCTGTAGCTCATCCAGTGGGGTCACTTCGATCGAGTTCCTCGAGATTCCAGCCCCTCTACCTCTGGGACGGTCTTTCTATTCTTGGGATCAGGTCTCCTCATCTCGCAAGAGATTCGGCTCTTCTTTAAAGGAGGCCATAGAACCTGTCCCTCAAAACCAGACAGGAAGGGATTTGACTCCATTTCTTCCTAGTCCCAAAGAAAATGGGCGACCTGAGACCTCAGCACACTAAACATCTTCGTCGAGTACAAGAGGTTTCATCCGTTGACCCTTCAGGGCTCCTTCCCCTGCTCCATCCCAACTCTTGGCTGTGCTCCCTGGATATGCAGGATGCCTACCACACATCCCTATCCTCCCGGCCCACCGCTTCCTCCATTTACTTTTATGGAGGATCATTTCCAGTTCAGGCACTCCTTTGGCCTTCCTCAGCCCCCTGGTGTTCACGGTGTCTCAGCGGTGGTGGCGGCATTCTTATGCCACCAGTGCATTTATGTCTTCCCTGCATCTGGACAACTGGCTCCTTGCAGCACCCTCTCCTACCAGCCTGAAGGAGTCTCTCTCTTTCACTCTGAACTTGTTCTCCTTCTGGGGATCATGGTCAACTTCCCCAAGTCCCAGCTAGTACCATCTCAATGGCTCCAATTCATTGGAGCCGCATTAGATACAGTTCTAGAGCAAGGCTTTTCTGCCATCAGATCAAGATGAGATTTTGGTGGTTCAGGCCACTCTTGTGGCCCAGACTGCTGGATCCCAGCACATGCTGTGCTCTTGTCTTTTGGGTCTGATGGCAGCGGTCATTTCCATAGTTCCCTGGCCAGACTTCACTTGAGGTCACCCAATGGTCTCTCAAGTCCAATGGGATCAAAGGATGGACGACATGAACCAAAACGCCATGCTCTCCACCAACCTTCAGAGAGCTCTTCGCTGGTGGCAGGATCTCCAATCTATCGAGGGAAACCCCTTTCCATTCCCCTGTTCCTACCCAACCTTACCATGGATGCCTCAGACTTGGGCTGGGGAGCCCATCTGGGGTATACAAGATGCAGGGGTCTTGGTCCGATCAGGAGCGTATGCTCCACATCATCATTCTGGAGACTGGGGTGGTTCTTTACGCTCTCCAGGCGTTTCAGTCCCTTCTGGTACCAGGATCTCTTGTGGTCCAGATGGACAATATGTCCACAGTCTGGTACATCAAAAACAGGAGCAACCGGTTGTACCCTTTCTGCAGGGAAGCAATGAGGTTTGGTACTGGGCGATCCAGCACAGCTTTACTTGACAGCAGTCCATGTACCAGGAGAAAGCAACGCTCTGGTGGACAGCCTGTCGATCAGTGGCCAGGACCCACGGAGTGGGAGCTAAAGTCAGGGTAGTCGAAGAACTCTTTCTTCGATGGGGTCTCCAGATTTAGATCCGTTTGCTTCCATCCAATGCAAAACTACCCAACTTTTGCTCGCCATTCCCGGCGTAGTACTTTTTGGCTAGACGCACTGTCTCTCTCTCTTGGACAGGGAGGATTCTTTATGCATTTCCTCCCTTTCCTCTCATTCAGAAGGTTCTGGTGAAACTTCAGCAGGAGGGATCTCATATGATACTTATTGCTCCTCTCTGGACACACCAGATTTGGTTTCCTCTTTTACAGCAACTGGCACTGGAACCTCTAGTCCCTCTGCCATTTTCACATGACCTTCTGACACAGGAGCAGGGCACCCTGGTGCACCCAAGGCTTCATTCTCTCCACCTTCATGCGTGGCACCTGTGAACATAGCGGTTTCCTGCTATGGTGTCTCATCGCAGGTTGCACATATCTTAGTAGAGGCCAAAAACCCTCTACTAGATCCACTTACGCCATGAAGTGGAAAAGATTTTCAATCTGGGCCCTAGCAAGGAGCTGGGATCCCTTTTCATGCTCGGCGGCCTAGGTGTTAGAGTGCCTCACACATTTATCTGAGAAGGGCCTTAGCTACTCCTCCATTAAGCTTCATCTCTGGTGTCTGGCTCTACCACCTCCTGGTGGAGGGCAAAATCTTAGCTCAGTTGGCTGTTGCCAAAACCTTCTGAAAGGCATCCTTCACTTGAAATGTCCTGTCCGAATCCCTGTCCCCGGACCTGAATTTCATGCTCAAGAAGCTGATTTTACCTCCGTTTGAGCCAGCTTCTTCTAGCGATTTACGCTTCCTTTCCTGGAAGACTTTATTTTAGTCACAGTCACTTCTGCCGAAGGGTCTCTGAGCTCCAAGCTTTTGTTTGTAAAGAACCATATTTAATTTTTATTAGAGACAGAGTAGTCCTGGGACTAACCTTCTTTTCTTCTCAAAGTGGTATCTGAAACCACTCTGAATCATGGAATTACCAGTTTACTATAAAGCTACCAACAGTCCCTATTTTCCCAGGACAGTCCCTTTTTAGGCAGCATGTCCCAGTGTCCCTACAAGTTTTGCAAAATGTCACTTTTGTCCTGGGTTTTGCTTATGTGTCCCAGTTTTGTCCTTTTTTTTCTGCTGACTGCTAATCCATGAGTGACAGTTATTTCAGCATCACTGTGGCGCTGCTTGAGCTGGACAGCAGTTTGCAACTTCAACCATTGCACCTGTGTTGCACCCAAGCAAGTCAGTGAGAGCACAGTAAAGCATGTTCTTCCTGTTAGATTAGACTGGGTGGTAGTAGTGCAAACAAGCACACGTGATATGGTCTGCCTGCCAGTAGCTAAGAGGGACTACAGGCAGAAAAGGGACTGGCAGCAGTGAATTAAGGTACTAGTACCTGATCAGTTATAGGAAGTGCGTGAAAACAATCTGGTGTGGTGGTGGGAGTCACTGAAGTAAAGTTTGCTCAGCAAATGAGGTGAGTGTAAGTGGGTTGGATGGGACTGTCAGGAGGAGCAATACATGCAGCTCGGATATCTGATCACAATTTAATGCAGGTTTGCTTCTAATGAACTTTCTGTACATCATGATTTGGAACTTGCTGCAGCAGAATTATGTATTGTTTTACTCTGGATGTTTGCTACTGGTGATACTGTGGGGCAGCATGGCCAGAGCAAGCAGTAAAATTTAAGTGATTGTGTGCAGTGTTGTCTGCGGCAGTGCCTGTGGGAGTGGCACGGTGGGGGTGTGGGGGTTCATGGTCAGGATGGACCATCCCAGTTTTGGGCCTCGAAAGTTGGTAGCTTTAGTTTACTATCCCCACATTCCAACAGCGGGATACCTTCTCACACCCTAGATGTGCACCGAATTCTGAGGTACTACATGAACCGGACTAAAGAGGTTTGTAAATCTAACCAACTCTTTGTAGCCTTTGCTCCCCAGTGCCAGGGCAAGGCTATCTCCAAACAAATCATCCCTAGATGGTTAGCTAACTGCATCCATTTTCTTACACGAAATATGGGAAGTCCCTTCTAGGGGCAGTTAAAGCCACTCCACCTGCAGCGTGGCTACCTCTACTGCCTTCTTTAGGAATGTGTCCACTGCAGAGATTTGTGTGCGGCCACTTGATCGCCTGTTCACACTTTCACTAAACATTACAGTCTGGACATTGCCTCTAGGCGCCGAAACAGGTTTTGGTCTCACGCAGTTCTACAAGGCCTCCTGTCATGATTCCATATGGCGACTCTCTCCTCCTGGATGCACCTCTGCATAATTATTTTGGGGACTGCTTGGTATTCAGTCCTATGTGAAGACCTACTGCAGGAACCCTCTTGAAATAAGATACTGCAGTTACGTAAGAACTTACCGTAACAGTAGATCTTCGAGAGGTTCCTGCAGTAGGTCTAGCTTCCCACTCACCTTCCCAGTTCCTGGATGTTATTTCCTTATTTTCCATCCTACCTAGCCATTGGGTCTAGAGAGGAAGTGGGGTCCTAGGAGTTTTCTACTCCTAGCTATTGTTTACCTTTCTTTGGGTCTCAGTGGAAAGAACTGGAGGCGGGCTGAGACCGCCTCTTTTTTGGCCGGGCTGATGTCACGACACCCAACGCTCGGGCGGTCCCCGCTGATGATTGCTATCTACAAGCTTGCGTTCGACCTGACACCAGGGGCGCAGTCCCATATGTGAAGACCTACTGAGGAACCTCTCTCAAAGAGCTGCTGTTATAGTAAGTTCTTATGTAACTACAATTTCTGCAGTTAATCGGAAATAGTGAAAGTTCTGCTCTAATGTTGGTTGGATTCTAATCCTATACCAACTCCTCAAGGTGTGGCTTGTGCCAAATGAGAAATTTTTAAATTTGGGGTGTTAACAGCGTGCAAAAATGATCAGAAAAATATCAAATAAGTCATTCAATACAAATTCATTGAATGTCCATGGTACTTCAACTGCTGTATTGAGCCATGCCATAACTGTTTTACTTGTTTGCTCTATGATATTCTAATAAGTTTGGAAGGTTCATGCCCCAATCAACCGGTAACTGCAACAAGGACCGCTTATCCTTGCTTTCCTGCCCACACAAATCTGAAAGGATTCTGTTCCAGGCTGTGAAATAATGTTGGGAAGTGTAAATGCAAAGTTTGAAAAATTACAGTATTTTGGGGAAATGGTCATGCAAATGGCATCAATCCTAGAAAGAAAAAAGGACAGATGCATATGTGTGCAGTTCCCAATCAGCCTTTCTATTTCCTGAGTTAACGGTTCAAAACTGAGTAGTTCTAAGTGATCTAAATTCTGAAGTAAAGCACTCAAGTATCTAATTTTATTACCCTCCAATGAGATGGGACTATCTTCTTCAAAGTCTGTGTTGAGTATAATTAGGGTCAGGATTTCTGTTTCTGCCTGAGAGTTCAGTAAAAGTATTCAATACCTCGAAACACGGCTGGGATGGATTGTCCAGGGTCTAGCAGGGTCAACAAAATATCATCTGCATATAAAGAAAGTGTGAATGCCCCCTCCCAATGGGACACCCTGGATACCTGGATGTTGCCTAAGTATTTCTGCCAAGAGCTCGATATAAAGAGCAAAATGAGGGGCATGGGGACAACCCTGTTGGGTCCCACATGTCAAAAGAACTGGTAGGATAGTTGCCCATTTACTTTTATAAAAGCTCGCTAAGCATAAATATGTTGCAGTAATAATATAAAATCCTCAGGAGGCCAAATCCAGCAAGACTCTGCCATAAAAGGGCCATGAGACTCTACTAAATGCCTTGTCCACATCTAGGCTAACCAAGGCTGCCAGAATGGTTCTCTGATTTATATGATCCATCAGGTGTATTGTTCTCGTAATATTGTCCATAGTCTGTCTGGTGCGGATAAAGCCCGGCTGATCGGAGTGTATTAGTCTCAGGTAAAATCTCCTCCAATCTATGCACCCAGATGGACATAAATAATTTATAGTCTATATTTAGGATGGAAATCAGTCTGTAGGAGGTGGATGATCCCAGATCCTTACCTTGTTTTAATATTGGGGAAATAGTGGCATGGGCCCAGGAGGGAGGGAGAACTCCTCCTGCACCCTCATGGAAAGTGGCCAACAATGGGGAAAGTTTTTTTATAAAGCCTTGTACCATTCTGATGGTAACCCATCTGGACCAGGGGCCTTAACGTTTTACTGCGAAAGTGCTGTATCTTCCTTGTCAATCTTCACCATTCATTACTGCTTGGGTGTAAGCGGAGTGCGCACCCACAGGAGGTTTTTTTTTTTTGGAGAGGAGTCGACGCCAACGGCACCGCCCCCAAGAGCGACGCACTATGTAAAAAGTAGAGGCGGCCGTTAGGCACCGGTGACTCCTCCTCCATCCCAGTTCTGTTTCTCCCACCATCGAGGCTGCACCTGCTGCGCGTGTAGAGTGATTTTCCTAGTACGCCATTTGGCCTAGTTCGCTGCTCAAGGACTCCTTCATCCTGGTTCATTTCCACGCCATTGACTCTGGTAAGTCCGTTCCATTTTATTTTTCGACGGCTCCGGGAGCTTTTCTGTGTTTTAGGTTATTTTCACATCATGCCCAGTTCAGGAGCTAAGCGAAGTCAGCAGGCTGTGCCCCTATCGTCAGTGCTCCTGTGCCGGCATTTTCCGGTATGGACCAGCATGATGTCTTGATGCCTGGGACCTAACCATGGTATGGAAAGATCACGGCGCCCTGTTTCTCGATAGACCGCCCGTGTTCGAAGTCCGCTCGTTCAAAATCGGCAAGGCCCGCCGACTTTTGGAGGATGGCATCGCTTTGGGCCTCCCAGGCCAGGTCTCAGACCCTTCCTCCGGGTCCCTCCAAGGCCTATATGGTCTGGTGAGGAGGAGGTCTCCACAACTTCAAGCCTTGCCGAGGAGGAGGCCTCTTTCACGGTATTGGGGAACATCGTGGCCCCTCCTGGGGCGCAGTGGAGACACTGTCTCGGCAGTCACCTCTTCGGAGGTGCAGGCTCCCAGTGTCGCTGCCCACGGTTTCTGGGTCCCGCATTGGTGGACCCTCGGCGTCGCCCTCCGGGCCATCTTGGATCCTGGCACCGTTCGTGGTGCTGTGATCAGGCGGCACTGTGTGCGGTGCGCATTGGTTGACAGCACCACTGCGGGTGCCGTGAGTCCGGTCGATCCGCTAGCAGTGCCGTGTCGGGTTCCGTGCTGGGGACCTAGCTGGAGCCGTAGGTGGATTGAGGCCGGATTCTGATGCTGCGGGTGATGTGCTTGATTCCGTGCCACTAGCAGTGCCGTTTCTCAAGGGACTCTTGGGTGGCCAGCATCGAGGTCCTTCTGCTTGGCTCCTCTTTGGACGCAGACGATTCAGAGGTTGACCCTAACTTGGCGCCTGATTCCTCGGAATTAGAGCATTTTCTGAATGCAGAGTTAGGCGATCCAGTGTTCCCATTCCTGAGTCCCGGATCCATCTTCCTCTGAGGATCTCCAGGCTGGGGTGGCCTGGAGTCCATCATGGAGGCCAGTTTTGGGATTGAGGAGGCGGGCTGTCTCCTGGAGGGCTGTGGCTGCTGCCATTCCTGGTGCTGCTGCATCTTCTCAGGGTGGACTAGGGTTCTGTCTCCAGGGGCTCCCCTCGGGAGGCCTCAGGTTCGATGGAAACTATCGCTGGGATCGAGAAGGAGGCATCCTCAGAGTTTGAGGATTGAGGGGTCGGGGTGGGGTGAGTTCTGCCCACCCCTCGGGGTGTGGGAGGAGCAGCGCCGAACCCCATCTCTCCCTCTTGGGCTCAAGGGACCCCTCTGGTGGCGTTGCTGTTGCCCTTCTGGACTCTTGCAACCCCAGGTGCATCACAGGGGAGATTCCCAATCAGGCTCTTCCAAGTTCACTCCCCAGATTCCCGTTTTGCGACCTGGATTGATATCGGGACCCGCCAGCTCGGGCTCCGTTCCCCGGTTCAGAGCCCTAGCAGAGGACAGTTGCCTTCTTGTGGATGCTCCTCTACCATTCCGCTGCAGCCACCTCCCTCTCTCCCAAGCCATGATCGGTCCTATGGGCTCGTTATCCTGGGAATCGTTCAGAGGCTCTGCAGGCCTTCCCCTCATATGTTAGGTACATGCATGAGCGGTGTTTTGCATCTCTCCACCGCCGCAGGAGTCCTCTGACATTCGAGCTCCTCACCTTCCTCGTCTTCCTCCGAGGAGAGGAACCTTGCTCACCTTTCATCCGATGCTGATTTCATGGACTCTCAGCGATTCCTGTCAAGGATGGTTAAGGATCTCCATATCTCCTTTCTCAGACGTGACAATACCGAGGCGGAGAACACGTGAATTCCTTGAGAATTCAGTGCCCAACACCTGGTGGTACCGTCTTGGCCTATTCCTTTTCAGGGGCGTCCAACCGCCTGACAGTCTCTAGCTGCCCTTTTCCAGCCCGGTAGACTGCAGGAGGAGGTATAGTGCCCACTGGATTCTCTGGGTACACTCCCCAACTGGATTGGTGTCCCTAGAGACTCCCTCGGGCCCCGTCGCCTGGCACACGACCATCCACGGACTCAGATTCCCTACAATTTGACCGGTGGAGGCGAAGAGTGTTCTCTTCCTCTCGTGTGATGTTATGCATTGCATCACATCAGGCTCACCATGCTGCCTACAGTAGGCATTTATGGTTGATGCTCTCCCAAGTCCTAGCATCAATACCTGATTCGGAACAATCCAGACAAGCTATTGCCCCTCGCTATAGGCCTGGAACTGGCAAGGCACCAAGCAAGGGCATCCTATGACGCTAATGAGGTGGCTTCCAGGCTTGTGGGGACAGCGATCTGCATTAGACAGACGGCATGGCTTCATCTATCAAGATTGTCACCCTGGCCCAACGTAGGGGTGATTCGCTCTGCTTTCCGAGGGACCTGCCTCTTTCTACCAGGGCTAGAAAACTGCAGGGGCTTCCTCCATCTCTGAGGGACACCTCCTAGCTCTCCTCAGCCTTAGACTCTTGTCTTTTAGGCCAGGGTCTCTTCCTTCTGCTTTTCACTGGCAGCAGGCTGAGGGTCTTGTTCCCTCAGGGCTTTCCTAGTCCCCTTCTGGGGGCTTGGTACTCACCAAGCAGTAATGAATGGTGAAGATTGACAAGGGAAGATATGGAAAGTACGTACCTGTACCTACCGTAATTCTTGATCTTTTCTTGTATCTTCACCATTCATTACTGATACCGCCCCACCTTCCCTCACGGGCCTCCTTCTTCAGCTTCTCCGCCTCCCTGCTCGTTCTTCCCTCTCCTTCATGCAAAAAAAGAAAATTTCTTGAGCCTTCCGTTCTTCTCTCAGAACGGATCCTCTTATTGGCAGGTGAGAGGAGCAGTAGTATTTATCTCTATCCTAACGGAACTCTTTCTGATTGCCCCTAGGGTGACCTCTTGGCTCCTTCTTTAACCATGTTGTTCAATTCACAGTTAGAGAAACCGTTCCTCTTGGTTCAGTTCCTTTTCTGGCCCCTCTGGCAGTTTAATCTCCTGTTGTGCCAGGCTTTGCTAGTCAAACACTGTCCTGGCAATCCATTGCCTTGATCTGGTGATCTGCCTGCCTATCCTTGGGGAGTCAGACTGAGTTTCTGCTCTGTCCTTTCACAGGAGGAGTCCTCTCTGAGGCTCAAATCCCCCATCCTCCCTACACATCTGTGTTAGCACAAAACAGGGTGCTAGTGGGCTTCCTCCCTTCCTAGTTGGGCGCTCTCCTTTGGACAGATTTTATGCTAAGGCAGTCTGTGAGCTCTCAGCTGGAGTGTAAGGGGTTGGGCATGGCGGGAGGTGCAGAGAGTCTGCCTTTTGTGTATCAAGCTGTGCAAAGGCTCAGTTGAGCGTTTTCATCAGTCTTTCTAAATCGACCCTTGCTCCCTTTCTTGATCCCGAGCTTACGAGCCTTCAAGCCAATCCTCACAACCTGGCAGAGCTTCCCTCCACCCAACATCCCTTTTTCTTCTTCTTCTCTTTCTCCTTATCTGTTCCTCCCTGGAGCTGCCCCAGAAGTGAGGCCTGTGGTCCCATAGGGTAGGTTCTCCTCTTTCCTGTCCTCCCCACGGCTTATTCCCTTTCAGTTTATATCCTTTCCTTTACCCTATCCCTCGGCTCTCTTGCCTTGCTCCCCTTTTTCTTATCATTTTTCGCCTCTCCAGCTAACAGAACTGGGATGGAGGAGGTCTTCAACATCTAACGGCCTCTCTCGTGCACCACATAGTGCGTCGCTCTTAGAGCGGTGCCATAGGGGTGTCGACTCGTCTCAAAAAAAAAAAAATCCCATGGCGGGTGCACGCCTCCGGCATACAACCAAGCAGTAATGAATGGTGAAGATACAAGAGAGATCAAGAATTATGGTAGGTACGTAATTTCCATTTTAGTTCCTCCACTGTAATGGGGCAAGAAGCCTTTCAGCACAACTCTGGGAAATGGTAGGAAGTGATACTTGGGCAAAAAATTTCTCAAGCTGAGGGTTTCCTACCAAAGGGGCCATATATACAGTAGTTGAGAATAATAGCTCGGAATATCTCCAGTATCTCTGGTGTGTTGTCCTGGCTGGCTATTAGGCCCTTTTGAGGAAATGCTAACTGTGAAATACGTGAGGCGGTCCTATGGACTTTTAGGTGCCAGGCTAAATTTCTAGCCCCTTTGAGACCTCTCCCTCATATCTATATTTCTTAAGATAAAATAGCACCTGTTGTACTTTTTCGTCTAAGATTTTCTGTAAAGCTGCTTTTAGCTGGTTAATCCAGGTTCTACCTGTGGTAGTATTAGCATCCAGAGTCTGCTGAAGCTCCTGAAGTTCCATCTGTAATTTTTATATGCCGCCTCCCATTGTTTTCTTTATATGAAGCATATGCTATAAGTTCACCACGGAGAACCGCTTTCAGTGTGTCCCATATTATACTGGAAGTTACCTCTGGAGTGGTACTGTCATTTAGAATTTGAGGAATTTTAACATTAAACGTTTTTTTGAAACCTTCATCACTAAGGACGAGGTATTGAAATGCCAACCAGAGGTTTTCTTGGTATATTTAAGTTGAGTTTCAAAAGCAAAGGGAATGGTCTGATAAAAACCGAGAGCATGTTGTAATATCTTGTAACCAATCTGTATGTTCGTTTGAGATGAAAAAATAGTCTGTGGGAATACGATTAAAGCGTGGTGAATGAAAAGTAGATGCTCTAGTGGTGGGGAAAATATTCCACCAGACATCAGTTAGCCCCAGAGACACTTGTTGGGTGCGGAAATATTTCTGGGCCGCAGTCAGGTGATGTGCCGCCGTGTGGAAGTGTCAAATTGTGACAGAGGGTCAGATTTAAATCACCTCCCATTATTAAGTAGCCTTGCATCTTGTCCAATAATTTACTAAAACAACTGAAATTTAACCGGGAAGCTTGTGGGGAAAATAAACATCAACTAGCGTAACCTGTTTCCATATAAGAGGCCTGTTAAAATCACATAACATCCCCTTGAATCTACGTGTGATTCCATCTGAAATTGAGTAGTTGAGGGAATCGAAATTATCATGCCTCTGCGCTTACCCTTTGGGTATGAGGATGAGAAAACCCTATATCTACCCCGGACAACTTCAAATGTTCTCCCTCAGTTAAATGGGCGTCCTGAAGAAAGATCACTTCACTAGATTGTTTTTAAATACTGAAAGAGCGAGATGTCTTAATGGGGTTAAGCCCATTGATATTAAGAAACATAAATTGTACTAATGATACTGCATTTTAGTTCTCTTTATAAAGGAGCTCATTACGCTTGCCCCAACTAGGCCTCAGCTTTTCCTCCCACAGGATTTTGCTTTATATACCTGTGTTCATCCTGCCCCACAAATATTCTCTTTTCGATTCTGATTCATGCTCCGAGCCCTGCCCGCCCCTCTCTTCCCATACCTGGTTGGAACATATACCAAGTCCATGTATTTAGTGCCCTACTCAAGATCCGTCCCGCTGTTTCCTAGTTTGCACATTATCAAAAACAACCAATTTTTCCTTTTTGTTTTAATGGTGTGGTAGCCTCTAGTAACCTTCTAGCCAACTGGGCTATATTCAATAAACGAAGCTGAAGAAACAGTCCAAGCCCCGTAATGATAACTATTTACATTGTGAGTCCCTCCCAAACTGTTTGACACGCTGGGAGGGGAAGTCTGTGACTTCCATGGCAGGGTGAATAAAAACTTTTCTCCTTCATATGTGCTTCCTGCCTTTCCTCAGGAAGTACTGGAGAAGCTGAGGGGATATATTGCTCCTGGGCCTCTGGGGGTTACAGTGCCTCCAAAAGTAGCCAAACTGTTGGACTACGAAATACAGAACAGATGATATAGAATAAATAATCACATAGTGGTCCCCAAAAATATAACAAAACTGAGCTACTTTTCTTTGGCAGCTATCTGCTCCCGCTTTGACATACCTTTATATTAGTGTACTCATTCTCATAACTGATATTTAAATGGCTGTTATGGTTCTGAGAGTTACTAAAATCCATAGTGCCACTTCTATTCATTTGCCTTAAAACATCGTACTCCTGACCCACCAACTGTCGGTTGGTATCTCGTTTCAACAGTAAAAAATAAATATGCATGCATTGAGATTTTTATCCTTTCATACTGCTCAAATAGTATTGAGAGGTCTGAACTTTTATATGTCCACAATTTTCAGGTACAAATTCAGGCAGCTGCAGTCTCTGTTATTTAGAAAGTAAATCGAAAACATGCTTTCTCTCATGAAGGTATTACTCTCCTCTACTGGACTGTCCATTAACTCAATTTTAATCATGAAAGAAAAGAAACATAGCAACAGAGAATGTATTATCTTAGAGACTGCTGTCTCCTATTTAGATAAACTAAATAAATGCAGTTTATAAGTCCCTGTATGGCCATACATATAAAAAGTCCATTAATGGATGACAGTATTTTGCTGATTGCCTCTGCATTAGCTAGGTAAGTCTGTGGAGTGTACCAGTAATGCCGTTAATAATAATTTTCTTTTGTTGCATAGCTTAGGAACCGTGCAACTATAGATCTAGGCCTGAGCGTTCGGATCAGCAGGCCGTGGGCCCAACACACAATGCATCTGCTCCATGTCTAACTGCAGATCCGCTGGCAATTCAATGCCCTTTGGAGTAAGGTGGTAGCAAGCCACAATATCTTGATTTTCAGAGCCCTCTGGTATACAGTATATTCTTATATTTTTCCTTCATGTGCAGTTTTCCATGTCTTCTTGTCTGGCTTGCATCTGACTACATTGATCCTGTAAAGTCTGCACATGGTCTCTCTCATGGAGCTCTGCATACAAGTCCTTCACTTCTGCTCGTGAAGGAGAGCAACTCCTTGTATATCATATCTAGTTTCACCCTTTTGTTCTTGGGTGGTTTAGATCATAGTGTCAGGGCATGGTCTGGATGATCCATGGAGGCTAAAGAATGCTCGAACTCAAGCCTTTCCGCTGATGTTTTGGATTTTTCTTGCATACTGAGGCGCTCGGTAAGGATTTTCTCTCTGTCTTTGTAGTTTCAGTAGTATTTTTCCTCTCCTCGTTTTTTCATCTTGGAAATGTTAAATCTGCAGTAATGAATAGGGAAAATGCAAAGAGGTGCCGGAGCTCTTGTACTATGCTGACATCATGGTGAGAGCTCAACCTGAAGTCCCAATGGTCTTGGGAGTCTTGAGCCATTGCGTGCGGCAGCATCAGTGTAAGTTGGGCACTGGGTAGAAACATCTCCATCTATGTGATCTCTGGTTTGTCTGCTCCTGGAGGGAGAACATAAATATCCAGCGAGCTTCTTGCAGCAAGTTCTTCAAGGATTTTAAAACATCAGTTGCCAGTGGGCTTAGGCGATGAACATGTCCTTAGACCCACGGTCTAAACCTGGGGAGAGGCCACATCCAATGCTTGCAAAGTTCTTAAAGTTCTCCATAAAAGAGAAAATCCACCAGCTATTGTGTGAATTTAGCCCACTCACCTGGCATGGCCACTGCATCCTGGTGTTTCAGGATGTCTTGGAGGAGGTGGTTGCCATAGGAAGGCATATACTGACAGCCAACACTGGCTGTTTGCCATGGAGTCAAATATGCCATGAGGTATCCTTCAGTGCTGTGGATCTTCAGGAAAAGAACATCCCATGAGTTTGAAAATCTGATTGTAGCCCTGGCGCCATCTATAAGAGGGCTACCAAACCTACCTGGGCTGCCGCTAACCAGGTTAAGGGTCCTGGCTTCCCATTTTGCTGTTCCTGGGGGTCCTTTCCCAAGAATGAAAATAAAATGGTGGTGCATACCAGTGCAATTTAAGTTGGTAAGATTTTACCAGTACAACCCGGGATGCTGTACCAACCCACCTCCCCATACAGTCACCCCAGACATGGATACCAGAACTGAAACCCCCAATTTCTAACACTTTACATTTTTACTTCAGCTAATAATATGCTCGCTAAATCAGGCTCTTGAGTCAGAACTTTCCAAAACAGTAACATCATATTTATTCACATGGGGAGGATTAGGAAGGGAGAATGGATTAGAGGTTAGCAAAACAATTTTCAACTGCATTTAGTGACTGGCATTTTTACACAATCCACATTTTCAAAACCATTATTTCCCTTTTTTCAACTCAAACCGCATTTTACATATTGCAGCCACCAATCCTCTAACTAGCTAACTGCTGCAGGTTTTTAAATTTTCACAGGACCCCCAACTGGTACCAGTTCAGATAACCCCCAACACACTGTCCCTGGGTACCCAGCCTCTAGTTGCAGCCCTGTGGTGCAGCTGGTCAGCCAGCGTTGCTGCACTTGATGTAAAATAAAATTACTTTTATCTTTCTCTTGATTTCTTTAGCTTTAATGTTACTTTCTAACCCCAGGTATTCTTCTATATTCCTAACTCTCTGCAGTCAATCAGCCCCTAAGCAGAGCTGCCTGGAGATAATGGAACTTTATGCTAATGATAGAACTATCATTGGATCTTGCCATATATTCAAACTGCTGCCTTATCAGCTGCAACGTCCCACCAACGTATCAGATTTCTTTCTCCAGCTGACATGTCAAGATGCCCAGGAGACTTCCTATCAGTTGTTCCTTGTGGTTCTTCACTGAATATAAGTAGTTCTTATAATATTATTCTTACTGCTGCCTTTATTTTTTTTTTTTTCAATTTATTCTTTTGTGCCACACCTTTCTCTGCTGGGCCATCTGCCAGGTCACAGACCCCTCGGCTGCGGCATCCCCACCTCAGCCGTGCTCCCAGGACCCCCTGGATTACCCCCAGAGGAGGAGACGTGGCACCCAGCCTGTAAGGTGCCACGAACAACAGGATAGGGTGGGAGTCAGCCTGGGAGCTGATCGCAGCCGAGGAGAGGTATAACTTAGGAGAGAGAGGCAGGTTTGTTTTTTCTCCCACTGGGGCGGCAATGATGCCAGCATCCGTCCTGCCTCCTTGTAACCTTGCTGGCTCTGTATGCTGAGGCACTCTGGCCTCCCAGGTGTACCTGCACCCAGCGACATCCATACCCTCCCGCCCGGAGAAGGGAGAGCAGTCATGGGATGCCTGATCCTTCTCCCCTCGGTTGGCTCCCCTCTGACAACCCGAGTCCATTCTCAAACCCGGTCGCCAGTGTCGCGGCGGAAATCCAACACTGCGCCAGTAGGCTAGCTGTTGCCTTTTATTTTCTGTTAATTACCTTAATGTTAGTTAGTTAGTTAGTTAGTTAGTTAGTTAGTTAGTTAGTTATTTAGCGTTATTCAAGTGTTATTTTAGTTTATTTTCTCGGTTCCTCACGGTTCGGTATAACCGTTGGGGAACTGGGTCTTACTACCTTTTCCGGACTTTATTTACTATCTGCAGTATTTAGTTCTACTGACTTTAGTTTAATAAATTGTTTTATTTGTTGTATTTGAAACCGCTAACCGATTTCTACGAACCGCTAACCAGGTTCCATTTTGCGGTTCCTGGTTCAATATTGGAACTTTCATCGGTTTCTGAACTGACTGCATTTAAAAAAAAATCTTTATTGCAGTTCTGTTTTTCTTCATCGGTTTAACGATGGCAGAAAAACCTAAGAAAAGACTGGACCCCAGGGTTTAAAACAGCCTTAAGTGTGGGACATTTTGCAAAGGCAGACAAGCACGATTTATGTGTAGTCTGCCTGGGGAATGAACTTTTTCAGCAGAATGTGATATCTGCAAATCATTCCCCAGAAAACAGTAGAAAAGAGACTTGAAAGATTCCCAAAATATTGGAGAAGGGTATTGTGGGTTCTGACCAACCCACATCCTCAAAACTTATGGGTGGAATTGCTATCTCTTCTTTAAGCACCCTGACAAGAGTGAAACAACTACTGGAAAAAGGATGGGTGATTTGGCTGACTCACTAAAAAAACAAGAAAACTAAGCATGTTGATCCCGGCTGATAAACCAAAGGGGTTTCATCTGTGCCTCACAGCCTGCCATCATCAGAGAGATTGCCAAGACCATGAAGGTCATACAGGCTTTACAGGGTTTTATACCTACTCCAACCCTTCCATCACCGATTCAAATCCCGGGTGGTCCCTCCTCTGACCTAAACCCTCTCAGGAGATGATGGAGTTTAAGGAATATGATTTACCTGAAATGGATGAAGGTAAACCTATTGAACCAGAGATCTCACCAGAGCAGGAATTTGGCTTTCCTCCTAGACCAGACGATTTTTCCTTTCACTTTTCATTTTGTAAGAAAAACAGTGGGTGCCCTAATCTGGCTATCACAGAGGTCATAGAGGATGAGGAAGAGGCCGAATATATGGAGATGATGGGTTAACACCCACAAGAAAATCTTACTCCTGTAAGCAAGTTCTTTAAAAAGACTTGTTTAAAATCCTGCAGACTCCAAATTCTATTCCACCTTTGGACAAGAAGGCAGATAAAATTAACAACTGGACAGACAAGGGCTTAATTCCTCTTTTCTCACCCTGGCCATCAGGGGATAGTCCAAACGCAGCCTGTGAGGAAGGCGAGGGTACCTCTGGCGTCTCACCATACAAAGAGAAGGACTCTCGCAAGATAGACAGCATGGCAAAAAAGGTTACTTAGCTGCTTCACTGGGTAAGACAGGCTAACTACCAAGCTTACTCAGCACAGTATCAAAACTTACTGTGGCAGTCTGTGTTAGCCATGGCAGAAGGCTCCTTCACCTCTTTCTGATGATTTGGCTGAGACAGCCAGGTTTGGGCTGGAAGCAGCCAAGTACCAATGCTGCCAGATGGATGGCCCTTCAATAGCCCTTAGAAGGCTGGCATAGCTCTGGGCTACTAATCTAACACAGGATACCCAGGCCAAGGCTACGATTTCCCTGTAGAGGATCATTCACTGACTTAAGCATACCTGAAGAGGGTGGATGAATATAAGGCCACCTATAAGAGTAATTCTTCAAAGGAATGGCCTTCTTTCTCCAATAGACCCTATGGAAGGGGAGGCAGAGGAAGGACAGCCTACAGTAGGCCCTTTTACCAGGCACAGGCTGTCCCCAGTATCAACAATGCCCACAGCTGACTGGGTATTTCAGGGGTAGAGGTAGAAGGGCTATAGAAGAGGTTCCTAAACTGCCTAAGCTCAGCCCCAAGCAAACATAGAACAGTAACATAGAATTTGATGGCAGATAAGGACCACTTGGCCCACCCAGTCTGCCCATTTCCTACCCTAATGGATAAGCTGCAGATCCTAGTTAACCAGCAGCCTACTTCTTTCTACCCCCACCCCTAGATTGCCTTATGGCTGTCCCATGCATGCTTGAATTCAAGCATGCATGAATTCAAGCACAACCCTGACTTAATGAACAAGGCCGCTTCCCTCTATCAGTGAGGGGCAGACTGGCTCACTATTTCAAGGCTTGCCAATCCATCACCACAGACAAGTTTTGTCCTGGAGGTAGTGAGTCAGGGTTTGTCCCCGAGTTTCAAGTCTTTTCCTCCCTTGAGAACAAGAGTGTTCAAACCAGCTTCCATCAGAGAAAAAAACTCCTGAAGAAGGAGGTTCAATGCCTCCTCCAGCTAAAAGCAGTGGAAGGTGTTCAATGCATCAGAAAGAGCGGTTTCTACTTAAGATATTTCCTCACAAAAAGAAAAATGGGAGTGGTGGCCTTTTCTAGACCTCAGACTATGGAACAGGCATTTAATAAAACCAAAGTTCAAAATGGTCGCACTGGCAGTGATCTTGCCAGTAATCCAGCAGGGAGATTGGCTGGCATCTCTGGATCTAAAAGATGCCTACTTTCACATTCCAATAAGAGAATCTCACAGAAAGTACCTTGGATTCAGACTTCCATCAGGACATTACAATTCTCAACTCTATCTTTTGGCCTCCATTCAGCACCCAGGGTGTTTACAAAGTGCCTGGCAGTGGTAGTAGCATACCTAAGAAGGTTAGGTATATCAGTCTTCCCTCATCTTGATGACTGGCTGGTGGTGGGAAGTTCACCACAGCAGGTACAGGACCATCTAAAGGTAACACTAAACCTGTTACAGTCTCTAGGATTTCTGGTAAATCAGGAAAAATTAGTACAAGTTCTGCATTTCATAGGAGCAGAACTGAACACAGTACAGGAAGAGCTTTCCTCCCTCAGGACAGGGTGCAAAGCATTCTGCAGATAGCTGCCTCATTCAAGCTGAACGAGCCACAACCAGCAAGACAGTTTCTGCAGCATATGGCTTAGCAACAGGCATAGTTCTGGGATCCAGGTTCCAGATGAGAGATGTACAGTTTCATCTCCAAGCACACTGGTGCCAAAGAAAACACAATCTGACAAACCAGTTCCAGTAACAAAAACTTTGCTGCAGGCCCTCCAGTGGTGGAAGAAAATGGACAACCTCCGGAAAGGGGTACCTTTCCAAAGGGAAAGCCCATCAGTTATTCTTACAACCAATGCCTCTTTGTTAGGGTGGGTGCTCACTTAGGGATCACACCACTCATGGAACATGGTCTGACACAGAGTCACTCCTGCATATAAATCTACTGGAGTTAAGGGCAGTGTTTCTGGCCTTGAAAACATTTGCCCTTCTGGTAAAAGGAAAAGTGGTGCAAGTCAGGACAGACAACACCACAACAATGTACTATATAAACAAGCAAGGGGAACAAGGTCAGACCCTTTATGCACAAAGGATGTGAAAGTCTGAGTCTGGTTTACTCACTGAAAGCCTCATTACAGGCCATTCATGTGCCAGGAAAGGACAACACCCTAGCAGATGCCCTGAGCAGAATAAATCAGGCGCATCATGAGTGGTCCATCAACAGGCAAGTGCTGGACTCGGTGTTCAGGAGATGGCATATACCAGAGGTGGATCTCTTTGCATCCCAAGAGAATTATCATCTGCCCCTCTTTTGTTGCAGGCCACCAGCCAAAGGAATAATCCCATTGGATGATCTAGCTCTGAACTGGTCAGGAGAATTTTGTATGCTTTTCCTTCCTTCGCTATCATTTTCAGAGTCCTGATCAAACTCAGGTCACAATCTGCATCAATGATTCTGATAGCACCAGACTGGGCCAGGCAGCCATGGTACCCTTTACTACTCTCCATGTCTGTAGCCAAACCAACACACTTACCCAGGAGGCACAACCTGTTGACCTCCCACCAGGGCAAGATCCTGTATCCAAATCTTAGGTCTCTCAGACTCGAGGCTTGACTCTTGAGGACTTAGAATATGCAAACCTGAAGCTCTCTCAAAGCGTTCTGGATATCCTGAAAGGACATAGAAAGCCTTGACTAAGAAAACCTATGCATCAAAATGGAAGGGTTTTCTATTTGGTGTAGCTCCAAGGAGATTTCTCCTACTCTAGTGGAGATCCTAGCTGTCTTGGATTACCTCACATACCTCCACTCTCAGGGGTAAAAACATACATCCCTGAAAGTGCATCTGGCATCAATCTCTGCCTACATTTCTGCGGGAGAGGTAGCTCCCTGGCATCCAGTCCCATTTTCAGGAAGTTCTTAAAGGTCTGTTCCACTTGCACCCACCTATTAGGGAACCAGTCCAGTATGGGACCTGACCATATCATTGCTCAGCTCATGAAACCTCCTTTGAGCCTATGTTCTCTGCACATTTAAAATATGTTACTTGGAAAACTGTATCTCTGGTTGCAGTTACTTCAGCTAGAAGAATCAGTGAACTCCAAGCCCTGTGTGTTGAGAAATACTGTCTTTCCTTCCATAATGACAAAGTGGTGCTGAGAACAAATAGGAAATTCCTACCCAAGGTGGTTTCAATTTTCACTTAAACCAGTCCATTACATTGCCAGTTTTCTTCACTGAACATACTAGTTCAGGTGGCGTAGACACCATAGTCTGGATGTCAAAGGGCATTACATTACTATATAACCCACACCAGGGATCATAGACCTAACAAACAACAGCTATTCCTTACCTATGGGATGTAGCTAAGGGCATCCCAGTTTCTAAGAGGTCAATCTCCTGCTGGATGGTCCATTGCATTCAGCTTTGCTATTCAAAAGTTGGCAAGGAACTCTAGCAGGGCTGAGGGCTCATTCAACCAGGGGCACAGCTGCTACTATAGCAGTATCCAGAGATATTCGTTTAGTGGAAATCTGTAAAGCAGCTACCTGGGGACAGTACACACATTTACTAAACACTACAGCTTGGACACACAGTCCAAGTGATGCTAGATTTGGCACAGCATTCCTGCAGAGCCTCTTTCCTAAGTAGGTTCTCTGCCCACCTCCAGAGGTACTGCTTTTGAAGTCTGCAGAGAGTTAGGAATATAGAAGAATACCTGGGGTTAGAAGAAAACATTACTCACCTTTGTAATCTTGCTTCTTCAATGTATTCTTCTATATTCATCTCTTCCACCCTACCTCCTTCCAGAACCAGAGCCTTTGCACTCCAGATCAAGTTTTCTATGGAAAGTTCCAAACACTGGCATGCCTAGTGTTTAGCCCTAGTGGGAAATATTTAATTCCCTTCTTTTTCCAGGTGATTCTAGTATTCAGGGGTTTTAGGACTACAATAATATTAAGGGTGTTTCATGCTGTCATGGTCAGCTTAGTTGTGTTACATTTGATAAGTATATTAGATAGACTTAGTACAGGTTGCCTGGTAGGCTCCTTAGAAATCTGATACGTTGGTGGAGCGTTGCAGATGATAAGGGCAACAATTTGAATATGTGGCACGAGCCAATGATAGTTCTATCATTAGCATAAAGTTCCATTATCTCGGGCAGCTCTGCTTTGGAGGCTGACTGCAGAGAGTTATGAATATAGAATACCTTAGAAGAAACAAGATTACTAGGTGAGTAATTTTTCTTCCATGCCATTGGGAATAACTTGAAAGCAAAGCTATATACATCCCCAGGTGCAGGGCAGTTCCTGTATTTACTCACAGTTCTGTGACTCAGTCTCTGGTGGCACTGCGACTGAAGCTCTGGGGTTGATGGAAAAGCAGAACCTTGGTATCCTTAGCTTGACAGACTTGAGAAAGGGGCAAGGATGCTGCAGCTGGATCTTCTGGTTGCTTGAAAGTCTCGTAGCTTGTCCCCTTCAGCCTGTTCTGGGCCGTCATGAAAGCTCCTTTGCAAGGCCCACCAAACCTAGGGGACCCACACCTAGGAGTGGCTCCACAGTCTGCTCCCTGCAGGTCATGGGTGCCCTAGCTACCCCAGCATGCACCTGTGGCCCCTGTAGCCAGCAGACTCCACTGAGTGGGGGTTAGAAAGTTCTCCACCAGGCTCTGATTCAGACTGGAAATCACTTAGTTTCTCTTTCCTCTCATCAGGATACAGCTCAGATGTGCAGACAGAGCAGTTTCTTTAACTTTCCTGCTTTCCAGACTCTGGAGCAGCAGAGTCTAAACTCCAACTTCACAACAACAGTTTCTCTCCTCAGCTGGATTTCAACAGCAGAAGCAGGTCCCTGAGGCCCAGGGCACCTGTCCACCCTTTGCTTTTACAGTCTCTCCAATTCAGAAATAGCAACGACTTGCTCTGGCTTACGCCAAGTTTCCAGCAAATCTCTGTCAGATACAGGGTTTCTCTCAATCCCTCTAATATAGAACAAATCCTTTTCTCACCATGCAGGTGCAGATGAATGCAGAAGAGGCTCTCTTCAAGCTTTTCAATACAAAACCAGTCCATTTTCTGTAATCCATTTTCCAAATCCAGAACCATTTCTTAATACTTTCGTGCTTCCTCTTCTCTTTAGATGCTGTGTCACTACCAGGGTCAGACAGAACCTTTTCCTTGCACAAATCTTCCAAACTTGGTGTCTCACTGCTGTGGTGTAGACCGAAATTTAGACTTCTCTTGCAGTATGGACTCTGCAGCCCCCAAGAAGATCTCTATCTTCCTTATAATTCCAGTCAAGTCAACCTTTTTCTGAAAAATCTTCACCGCTGTGGTGTAGCTTTTACCACAGCAGCCTATAGCAGGACCCTGCAGCTCTCTCTCTCTCAGCAGAGCTGTGGGAACAATCTCCAGTCATACACTCCTTCACATGGGGAAAGGCATGACCAGGCCCTGGGGACAAATTTCTGGCAGAATCCAGGCAGGCCCTTTCCCAGCCTTGTAGCCCCATCTTCAGCATAGGGGCTGGAGCCCCCAGAGGGGCTCCCGCTGAACTGACTCAGAAACTAAAAGTCCTTTTGTTTTGGGAGCTCTTTGGCAGACCTCCATCAACTGAAGCCACTGTTCTTTTCAAAATTAATATGTATGAGGCTCCCTGATGCTTGATTGAGTGCAAAAGGCACTAGATTTTTCCCAGCTTTTCCCTCCAACAGTTCTTTCAACAGTCCCATAGTCCCTTGGGCAAACTCTGACATTCCTATTGGCTGAACTGTGGTCACATGGCCGCTATCATGGCTGCTGGCAAAACAGTTTGTACTCAGTCCATACATTGTCCCCATTTCAGCATGTTCCTGCAGCCAAATCAAACATTTTTATTTAACAACTTCCCACCAATTTGTAGAAGCCCTTTCCCTGCTGAATGCTTGCAGCATTTAACATTCTTATTCATTCCCCTGATTGTTGCTGCTGCCGTTTTGACTGTCCCAGGCAGCCTATTTGTAGTCCCGCTGCAGTCCATGCACTGTTTCACTTCCATGACTTCCTGCAGCTAACATAACTCTTTTTCATTTATGGATTGCCACTCAGATTGTTAGAAACCCCTGTGCTCTTTTTACACCTGTGCACTCTTTAACTTTTAGATTTATTTCTCTGCCTGCCGCTAACACCATTTCCACTTGCCCCAGGTGCTAGACAGTCTCTTTCATGAATATTCAGTGTTGCCTCCTAATATGCATGAGGCAACTCTCAATACTGCATCGCTATTGATGCTCAAAAAACCCCACACATTTTGGCAGCTTTCCTTTCACCTCCCCAGGTCTCTGGTCCCATGTTACCCAACAAGGGGACCGAGAAGCACTGAGAGAGCATTTTAAATGCCGCATGAGCGCTGAAACGAAATGAGCTTTGCGCATGTGTGGATCGCCAGCCCTGTGCGAAGTGCAAACCAGGGTGGCGGCTCATGGTTTACTCCTCCGACCCTATTCTGAAATAAAAAATGTTGCAGAGCCCAGAGGGAGGATCCAGAAGCAACAGGAGAATCTATGGAACACAGCCACGATCGGGAAAATTGGGGGACACTACAGGGAAAACCAGAGGAAAGCAGGAGACCACGCAGCCACAGAGGGCAAACAGGTAAGCCCCAAACATGGGGTTACATGATGGCTACCAATGACTTAATCCATCACTCCTGGCCCCACTAAGTGACCCCTCATTATGGTCAGTTAAACAAAGCAACATTGCAAGCATTTGAGGGATGGACATCCTGCTGGCACCAGGCACCGAATGGTACAAGCTCTCCATCATCAAGCCTGGGGACATTATCCTACCTCAGAGAGCTGAGGGACCATGGCAGATGGCAACAAGGGCCACAGGCAGTGCAAACAGCTCACCCAGAGACCAGCCTCATTTTACCTCCATCTGAAGCAGTGAACAAGAGTTATAGTAGAAAGCCTGAGTAGGATGTTGCTAGATTCTGCCACACTCCTAGCTAGGAATTGTTATACCACCCTCCTCAAAGATGCACAAAAGCAGACCCTGACAGTCTTGACACCACTGCAAAAGGACACAGAAGCTACTGGCTAGGAGGCCCCATCATCAGAGCTCAGACATAGACAGACATCACTGCGGGGTCCCATTGCTGAACACCAATCTCGGAAGCTGAAAAGGACACTTCACGCCTGGGCCTGACTGTTATCTCAGGATATGCAGCCAAAGGAGAATGATCCACATGACACTGAGGGCCACTGAATGTGCAGATATTTGCTCTGGGGTTGGGGGGTGGGTTCTGGGACCTACATAGATACATAGACAGTGTCGGCAGATAAGGGCCTATGGCCCACCCAGTCTGCCATTTGAGCTTGTAAGTTCAGTTTGTTTTCCTAGAAGTCTGTTGCACTTACCCTGACCTCCAGAATTCCTTTATGTCTATCCCATGCATTCTTAAATCCCGTGATTGTTTCAGCCCCACCACTTCCTCTGGCAGGGTGTTCCACTTATCCACCACCTGTTCTGTGAAGAAATTCTTTCTCATGTTTCCTCTGAATCGTCCTCCTCCAACTTCATCCCATGCCCTCTAGTCCTGAAACATCTTTTCACTTAAAATAGTGTTTTCCTGCACCTGTTCCTCCCTGTAAGATACTTGTATGTCTCTATCATATCCCTCTCTCCTCCTCTCCTCCAGGAGTACATGTTCAGTTCCTTCAACCTGTCTTCATAGGACTTGTGATGCAATCCATGCACCATCTTTGTTGCCCTCCTCTGAACCCTCTCTACCCTGTCTATGTCCTTACGTGAGGTATGGTCTCCAGAACTGTACACTGTACTCCAGGTGGGGCCTCACTAGTGTCTTGTATAGCGGAATTATGACCTCCCTTTTCCTGCTGGTGATGCCCTGCCTATACATCCCAGCATCCTATTTGCTTTACCTGCTGCCTTGTCACACTGTTTCCCTACCTTGAGGTCATCAGAGATGATAACCCCAAGATCCCTTTCCTGCTTGGTGCATGCTATATCCTCACCCCCAACTGATATATTGTGATCTATAGGTATACAGGCAACTGTGACTTTTATTAGGCTGTTATCCTGCTGAACAGTCTTCCCATTCTCTGCATGCCCCTCCCTCACAAACCTCTGGTGGAGTTTGACTGTATATGTATCCCGCATCTGGGGCTTACTTTTATTGCCCTGGTTTGTCTTGCTTTCCTCCCATTCCTGTGGGGGTTTCTCCATGCTCGCTAAGTCCTCTGGTGCCCTGGTTTTCACCCCAGTAACCTACGCTTGGTGTTAGCACATTTTGGGCACTGGAGCCCCAGATAATCAAGGTGCAAAGAGTTTTAAACTGGGCTCATAGCGAGGGCTCATGCATCATTCTGTGAGCCCTCATGAATATTAATGGAGGTGTCTCTGTTGCCTGGGGAGTCTGAGTCTCGGCAGCAGTGATGGGGAAACTGAGTTGCCTCAGAGAGGGTCACTTAGGAGGACACTAAGGGCTACAACACGGTGGGGTGGTTGCTTAAATAAAGTATTTACCATAGCTGACAGATGGTTGAAGTTGGGGAACTGTGTTGGACTGCATACATCTTAATGGGGGCTGACATTCTGAAGGTACTTTGACCCTTCTCAGCAGCCAGTCAGTGATCTAGGCACCCGAAACTGTGACAGAGGGACTCCTGGGAGAGAGGACTAATTCAGGTGCCTAAATCATGCCCCAATAAGTGAGTGGAAAAGATTGATCACTATGGTTTATGGACAAGTGATAGGCTCAATCAGCCAATCAGAACCTGGGATTCTCAGTGAAAACCCTGGACTTTCTGGTGAGTGAGAGTCTGTTCCTGGGCTCTGTATGAATCAGAAGACTTCTGGGAGAAAGGCTCTGGACTGGGGAGGCCTTGTCCAGGCTTCCCAAAGGAGATTGCTGTGTTCTGGAAAGGTTCCTCAAGGAAAGAGAGCGGCGACTGAGTGATACTTTGATTCCTCAGGTACTGTGAGCTGCTTGACTACATTGTTTGAAGCTACACACCGCAGCAACCCTGCGCTGGTGGACTAAATTGAGCTGAGAGGACTGAGCTGCGCTATTTGAGTGCTACTGTTGTTGCTGAGAACCCATTTACTTGTATGGGACTGCACTTGTGATTCTAAGAGGCAAAAGCATCTCTGGACTTGAGGAGCTAGCCAGGTGCTGTGCATTTCTTGAGTGAACTGGTCGAGGGGGCTGAGAGCTGTGTTCCAGCTGCAGCTGAAGAAGAGGTTGTGGACATTTTCTAACTGGAAAGTGTGGAGTTGTGTTTGGATCCCTTATTATTTGCACCTGCACTTCGTTGAGCTAGGGCTAGCACCTTTCCAATTGGCACTGGACTGTATCTTTAGCAACTGCCAGTGATTTCTACCGTTCCAAACTCAGTACAGAGACTGCTGGAGGACCCCCACCGTTTGGGAGTTCTCACTCAGAGCCAGGCAGGAATCCATTAACCTCTTCCAAGTGGGACTTACTGTCTCAGGAGGTCACGGCACTTGCTGGGGTGCTAGGGCACCTGGGATCCATTGTGAGGAGCTGGGCTGTGGAGCCACTCCCGGGTCTGGGCCTTCTGGGGCTGGTGTTGTTCTGCCAAGAGCCCTGCAATGCGCCAGAAATGGCTAAAGGTAACAAGCGGGAAGAACTTCTGTCAGAGTGACCAGCTGCAAGATCCTCGAGCAAGCTTTCATCCTGCCAGGAAACCTGCCCTGTGCTGCACTGACCAAGGAGCTCCATACTCGGGGTGGGATATTCAGACTGCGCCAGGTTGTGGCGTAAGCCTGGGTGCAGTGCAACTGGGATCGCCAGGCTGACAGGGTGATATTTAATGGTGCTGCGCCATGACTCGACACCGCTGAATATGGCACTGTGGCCACCTGCATTGCGCATGGCACAGTGGCACTGCGCCAGCGCAAGAGGCCAGAGAGGACCAGGGGATGCGCCAGTGCAAGTGCCATTGTGCTAGGTGCAGCAACCACAATATTCAGCGGTGGATATGCAAATGGGGCCATAATGCATGCAAGACACAAATGGGGCTAATTGCATGTCATTATGACCCCAATGCATGCAGGTGCACCGATCCCTGGCGACTTGCGCCTGGCACCCTGCCAGGCTGCAGCCGTCGAGGACTGGCGCCCCTGCCCTCAGCGGTCAATGCGCCCAGCACCCAATCGTGGGCATTCAATGAATCAAACTCCCTGGTGATCCAGTGGACCCGATCTCACTGCCCGATCGCAGGCTTTCATTATGTTTATATCCCTGGTGGTCCAGTGGACCCGATCCCACAACACGATCGCAGGCTTTCATTATGTTTATAGCCCTGGTGGTCCAGTGGACCTGATATCACAGCCCGATCGCGGGCTTTCATTATGTTTATAAACTTAGTGGTCCAGTGGACCTGATCCAGTGGCCCAATCGTGGGCTTTCAGTATATTGAATAACCCTGGTGGTCAGTGGTACCCCTCCCAACCTGCCCACTCAGTCTTGCCACCCGCTCCCTCCCCAGTCAGCAGTGGGTAGCAGCACCCCACCTGCAACCCGCCCGGCCGCCTGCTGACTGACAGCGTACGATATGGCTGTCACCCATTGGTCCACACTGTGGACCAATGGAAATGCGAACCGTACTTGCTAACCAGTCCCAAATATGTGAATGAATGGATTCATTCACATTGTAGAACAATAATAACCTGAATCGTTCAACTGCGCCATTGCTCACGCTGGACCAATGGGCATGCAGCCATACCATACGCTGTCGGTCGGCGGCAGCTTGCGGCGGATGCTGCCACCCACCACTGACTTGGGGAGTGGGTGGCGGACTGAATGGGCAGGTTGGGAGAGGGGTACTGCTGGACTGCCAGGTTATTCAATATACTGAAAGCCCGCGATCGGGTTGCTGGATCGGGTCCACTGACCACCAGGGATATAGACATAATGAAAGCCTGCGATCGGGTTTTGGATCGGGTCCACTGGACCACCAGGGATATAAACATAATGAAAGCCTATGATCGGGCATGGGGGACCTCGATGGACGGTGCTGTTGAGTTGGTGGCCACTCCACAGCTGGCAGCTGTCAAGTGTTGCACCTGCAATATGGCAGCTCACTTGTGGGTGGCCTGCTGTTGCTTATTTTCTTTTTGCACAACTGTGTGCGGCCGTAGGTTGTGTCTGCCTATGCTCAGCACATCTCGGCTGAATAAGGGATGTGGGGTAATGCATGGGCACACCCCTACTTGTGCTGCATACATTGATGTGCCCCAGCACATCGACGGTGCTGGCACTTTCTCTGTTTGAATCTCACTGGGCGCATCAGTGGGTTGCGATGGCATCCTTTTGAATATCCGCCCCCAGGCATTTGAGATCTACAAACTGTGAGTACCCAGAACTGGCTCCTGGAAAGGGGTAAAGGAGAATCTAATCTTTACAAACAAAGCACTTTTACCAAGTTTCAGGGCCCTGACAGCTGGCCAACCTGTGGCACCGTACCAGGCCTGCATCTAGTGGATACCCCTAAGAACAGTTTTGTGAAACACTGGTACCAGTGGGGTGGGCTCAGCCTGCAGGGCCCAACTGTTGTTGTTATTGCTTGCTTTTCCTAACCATTAATTTTATTCACAGCATCCTCTGTCCCGGTATCCCTTCCCCAATTCTTATCCCCAATAAAGCTGTGATTTATCATTTGAAACTGTGTGTGCAGGAATTCTCTGAGATGGATAGATCATTACTGTTTATGGTTATTGGTGTTATTGATCATTTGGGTATTCTGAGTGTGAGGTGATTGGTAGGGTAGGTGCAGCATCCCAGAGGGCTGTGCCAGTCAGTCACCTGCCCCACTTCTACTTTTCTCTGGGTGGAGGGACCACAATATTTTTATTATCTTTGGGATAGGACCCCCAAATACCACTGCAACAGGACCCAGGACCCTTAACATGTTAGCCAACAGGCAGGGGTAGTAGCCCACTGGCACATGGCACCTGGGCTACATATATAAAGGCCACCATGGCACCTTGCAGATTTGCCAGGTTTTAAGGGCTCAGGACAGGCATTCAAGGCCCAAGATGTCACCAGCAATTGTGACTGTGTGACACTCTTTTAATTTAGGTGAAGGCAGGGGAAGGTCAGCTCTGGGCTTGCTACAGGTCAGGCTTTGAAGTTAAGATCATCAGTTACAGGGTTATGTACAGTGGACTAAACAAAAGAGGCTGCACAGGGTCAGGGTGCTGGGATGCATCCAAGGTAAAGAAAAGTCAAAAGGACCTTTACACATTTGTACTATGAATTAAAATGAAGCACCTTAAAAACTGTGAGCAGTCTTTAATTTTGGGTGGTGAGTGCGGGTTTTTGACTTTGTTCTCCATACAGTATGCAGTAGCTTTAGAACTGCCGACATTATAGCCGTACCCTATTGAGTCACTTTAAGGCAGAGAATCCTGTTATTTTGCCCCAGTGGGCATTAATCCCAAGTAGTCTGGAAGGTCCCTTCTCGGAGCAACACCTGCTACCTCAGTTCTACTTCAATGGATGTGGAGAGATGGGATACATGTCCCTATCTAACTCCACATGCTGGCAATATGCCCGCACTCTGAGAGGGCAGCAAGCATTTGTCCTCAAAGGAATATGCTGATGTGACTTTAGAGAGATTTACCCTTACCATGCAGATTGTGGGCTGGCAGTATAGCCTAGAGGTTAGGTAACAAGCCATGAATGAACTTTGTATATCAAGCATATATGGGTTTGATTCCCACAGCTCCATTTGCATACTGTGCGACTCTGAGCAAGTCCTTAACCTCCCAGTGCTCTCAGGTCACCCCTGAAAACAGGCACCTGTGCCTAGTGGGCCTTACCCAGTTACCAAGAGAATATAAATAAATGCACATGAATAGGGTGGCAGGCAGGGGGCAGGCGGGGTGCAGCAGCTGTGGTACACTGCTGCTTTCTGTTGTAATTATGATGTTGCTCCACAAGAGTGGCCCCAAGGATGAACCGGGACACTACAGACCAGTGAGCCTCACATCCATCGTGGGTAAGCTAATGGAGACTATCCTGAAGGAGGCTGGTGGCCCTCCCTAGAGGCCAAGGACTACAGGACAGCAGACAGCATGGCTTCATACGTGGCAGATCCTGCCAAACCAGCCTGGTCCGAGTTCTATGACTGGGTAACTAGGCAACTGGACAGGGCCATGCAGTGGATGTCCTGTATCTGGACTTCAGTAAGGCATTCGACTCAGTGCCACATGGAAGGCTGGGAAGGAAGTTAGTAGGCACAGGGGCGGGTGCAAAGCTGGTGATATGGGTAGGAAACTGGCTGCAGGGAAGGCAACAGAGGGTGGTGGTGAGCTCTCACACCCAAGGGCAGTGATGAGCGGTGTTCCACAGGGCTCGTGTTGTGACCAGTGTTGTTTGGGATATTCATTGCAGACATATCATGGGACATCAAGAGCAAGATCAGTCTATTTGCTGATGATACCAAGGTAGGTGCGGTGGTGGATGACCTAGGGGATGGCAGGGTTGCAGGATGATCTGGCAAAGCTTGAAACCTGGTCAGACACCTGGCAACTGGGCTTTAAGGCCAAAAAGTGCAAGGTGCTGCATTTGGGATGAAGAACCCAGGAGGAGTTACCAGCTAGGGGAGTGCAGCTAGCCCAGACAGAGGAGGAGAAGGATCTGGGTGTGCTCATTACAGGGTCAATGAACAACTCGGCACAATGTAGGTAGCAGCTGCAAGGGCCAACAAAATGCTGGGTTGTATTGCAAGGTATATCCTCGAGGAGGAGGAGGTGATTCTGCCACTGTATAGGTCATTAGTTAGACCACACCTGGAGTACTGCGTGCAGTACTGACAACTGTATCTGAAGAGGACATTAAGTTACTGGAGGGGTGCAGCACAGAAGCGACAAAGATGATCAAGGGCCTGGGGGACTTATCATACGAGAGGAGGTTGAAGGAGTTGAACATGTACTCACTGGAGGAGAGGAGAGACAGGGGTGACATGGTTGAAACCTTTAAATACATGAAAGGAATAAACAAGACAGGTACAGAGGGCTGTTCAAAGTAAGGAGGGAGGGACACCAGGGGCCATGATATGAGACTGGGTGAGGAAGGTTCAAGAGGAGATGAGGAGACACTTTTTACAGAGAAGGTGGTGGCTGGGTGGAATGCGTTACCTGCTGAAGTGGTATGTAGTAGAATAGTGGACTGCTTCAAACGAGGATGGGACAGGACAAGGGAGGGTTAATGAAGGGAAGGGTGGAAGGGAGGGGCAGCTGCAGAATAAGGGTGCTAGCTGCACATTCGAGGCAGACTTGATAGACCTCTAGGCCTTTATCTGCTGGCAAATTTTGTATGTTCGTGAAGGAAGATTTTGGGGTGTCTGTGGAGGTATGAATTATTAATAAAACACAATATTACAGTTACACACAGAAAACACTTCAAGGTTTCAGCATAGCATCTCTATACAAGCACTGTATAGCAAATGACTACAGAAGGTAAGTAACCTTATCATAGCCACCTCTCTTCTGGGAGACACAGGCTACAGTGGAGGACTTCTTTCGAATGGGTTCCTGGCTCACTTGTGTATTTCCCTTGAGCCCCTACTTCATGTATAGTTATATGATGCATACAATAACTAAGGTGTCTGACTTCCAAGAACTGCATGATCTTATCTGTGTCAATCTTAGCCATTCATCACAACTGGTATAGTGGCCGGATGTCACGACCCTGCGGGAGCTTTTTTTTTGATGGTAGTCGGCCATCATCGATGCCACCCTCGAGGCTGATGCACTGCGTGGCGATGGTGGGTTGGCTGTTAGGTGTTGTCGACTCCGCCCTCCCGCCGTAGAGGTCGTACCTCGTGGAAGCTCTACTAGCAAGAGGTCTGCTGTTGAACCAAAGCCTTCTGCTCTGTTACCTCTGTTTCTCAATGCTGAGTCTGTCGATGCCACTTATTAAAATTTCCTGCTGGTTCCGTTTTCCCACCACTCGATGTCACCTGGTAAGATTGTTCCTGTTCTTCTTTCAGTGACATTGAGTCTTGTTTAGTTGTTTTTCTGTAGGTCATCTCGGTCGAGCGGCAAGAAAACTTTAAAGATGGGATGGCCCCCATGCTCCGGTGCCCGTGCAGCCGTAAGTACTCCATCACCGACCAGCATGACCGTTGCCTCGCGTATCTTGGCCCACTACACAACATGGATTTGTGTGATGCCTGCTTCTTCATGGACCACCATGTCATTGAACAACAGCGTGTGGAAAGTGGGACGAGCTCCTCTGACTTTTGGGGATTGGAGCGCACTTGTTGGGCCAAGCCATGGTCTCTTGCCTTTCCTCCGGGTCCCCTCCAAGTTCTGTATGGACCACGGAGGGAACTTCTGCTTCTTTTAGCCTTGCCATTGCAGAAGCCCCTTCCACGGTGCAGGAGGCCCGGACTGGGGGCAGATGGGAGGCACCACCTTGACAATCACCCCTTCGGTGAAGGCTCCCCAGTGTCATCTCCTTGGGCTGGGAAGCCTGGGTCAGAGCCATTCACCGGTGCCATGGGTCCTGATGGTGCCACCACTCGGCGCCATCTCTGCTATTGGCATCATGCTGCGCCCGATGGTGCTGGCCGGTGCTGTGGGAGGCTCTATGGTGCTGTCTTTGTCTGTTTCTCGCCTTGGCACCATTTGCAGCACTGTGGATGAGCACAGTGCCGTGTCAACTCTGGTGCCGCAGCTGGCACCAGCGAGGACACAATCGGGGGGTTTCAGAGCCATCATCAGCGCCGTGTCTGGCCTTGGCACCACTTGCAGTGCCATGGGTCAGGACGGCACCATGAGGTTTCAATCTTGCTGCCGAGCATGGTCGGAGCTGTCATCAGCACTGTCTCTAGCCTCGCACCACTTCTGATGCCATGAGTCGGGATGGCGCCATGACAGGCTCTGGCTCTGATACTGCTGTTGTCCTCGGCACGCTGTCTTCCTGCACCATTCGTGGTGCTGCTGAGGTCCTCTGTGCCGACTCTGGTGCAGTCACTTGATCTGGTGCCCTTTCAGTCAGGATGGTAGCGGGCATCCATGTACCGTCCTGGCACAGGACTTGGTCTCCACCTCCTCGGAGGTGGAATGGACTCTGAGTCAGACAGGCAGTCTGACTCTTTGGAGTTGGCTGCTCACGTGGAGACCTTGGTAGTGTCCTTGACAGACCACAGCCAGCCCCTCCCTGCCCTGAGGAGCGGACAGTGGCTCCAGGGTCAGGGTTCTGACCAGCAGGCAGTGGTGCAGGCCATCATTGCCCTGCAGCTTGGTCTCGGAGGGTTTTCTGGACCCTCAGTGGTGGTAGTGCCTCCTCAGCTGGTGTGCCTGGAGCGCCCACAGGAGGAGATGGTACTGCTCCTGGATTGTCCCTTCAGGGACTGACCAGGCTGCCAGCTGCCTAGGCTGGCTTTTTCAAGGAGGAGGGCTCTTTTGGACTCCAAGGGGTTGAGAGGTAGGGGTTCAATGTGGTGACCCTTTTCTGGGACCCATCCAAGTTCCGGAAGGAGTCATAGTGCAGATCTTCGCCTTTCCTTTCAGTTTTCTTGAGAGGGCCCCATTCTTAGGAGGTAGGGGACAGTCCTTTTGGACTTTCATGGCCCCGGTCACCTCACAGGGAGGATTCTTCAAGGTGCAGCCTAGGCAGTTCCAGTATGGTTGACCAGCTGTCAGCTGTTGAGATTTCAGAGCTCCTTCTTCCCTTGGGGCTCCAGGTGCTCTCTCTAGCCCAGGTGGAGGACCGCCAATTCCTGTTGTCAGCTCTGTCCCTCTCCTCTGCCACCTTCTCCTGTTCTCCCAGGTATTCTTGGTCCAAGCGGCCCACTCTCCTGGGAGCAGTTCAGAGCTGTGGCTGCTCGATTTCCCTCTTATGTTGAGGGCTATGGACAGACAGGTTTTCAACCTCTCCTGAGCAGCCAACCTCTGAACCTTTGAGGTCCTCTGACTCCTCATCCTCCTCTTCAGGAGGTGAGGAACTGTCTGTCCACATCTCTCCAGCTGCTGATCTCACTGAGTATCAGTGTTTTCTCGTGAGGATGTTGGAGGACCTGCATGTCACCCCACCCACCCAGCACAATCTGGAGCATCCAACGTGTGCCTTTTGGGTGATTTCAGTGCAGACACTCTTCTAGTGCCCCCTGGCCTGCTCCCTTTGGGAGGCATCGATGCACTTCTGGCAGAGACCCTTTTCCAGAGTTCCAACACCTAGGGATCTCTGCCAGAGGTATGTGCCCCAGAGTCTCCAAGTAGTCTGCCTCATCCTAGCTCAGGACTGATGCAACTGGATACTCCTGATGGGCTTCACACCCTTCACCATGACTGGCCCCCAGATGCAGACTCCATGGATTTCGACTTCTGGGTAGGAGTACTTTCTACTCAGCACGGTTGCTTCTTTCTATATCTGCTCATCAGGCCCACTATGCTACCTATGACACGTTCCTGGTCCAGACAAGGTCAGCTCCTAGCCTCAATTCCTGACACGGAGGAAACCAGACAAGCCATTGCAGTCTCTGCGTGGCCTGGAGCTAGTAAGGCACCAAGCAAGGACATCTTATGATGCCAATGAGGTAACTTCCAGGGTCGTAGGGACAGCAATCTGCACTAGGCGGACGGCATGGCTGCGTCTTCTGGTTGTCACCCATGGCCCGGCATAGGGTGATTACCTCCGCTTCCAGAGAACCCATTTTCCTCCCATAAGATGAGATGACGACTGTTGGGCAACCTACCCCCCTCCTGGGGTCCCGTCTCCTCTTCCCACTCTTGGGCCTCTCCAGACCCATGAAGGTTCTCTCTCTTGGTGTGCCACCCACTGAGAGCTAAGGGACTTAGTCCCTTTAGGGTTAAGACCCCCCGGGGGCTCGCACTCACCCAAAGGTGATGAATGGTGAAGATTGACACAGATAAGATATGAAAATTATGTACCTACTGTAATTTTGATCTTTCTGTGTATCTTCACCATTCATCATAATCCAACCCACTATCCCCTGGAGCCTCAGTCTCTGGGTCCCCTCCTTCTCTGTGCCCTCTCCTCCACCCCTCCTTTCTGTTGGTCAGGAGTGGGGTGACCTTGGGCACATAGGGGTATGTTTTCTCTGAGGGAGAGTGGTTAGGATGAGGGGCACTCCTTCCTCAGTGCCTCGGCTCCACCCTGTGGGAGGGGTTGATAGTTGCCCTCTTTCTGTTCTCTCTCTCCTTCTCCCCATCGGCTTACTTTGATTTCTTTGTCCTTTGGGTACAACCTCAATTTAATTTAAGAAACTAGTTTTCTTGTACCAAAATTTGGTTTGGGGATATTCCTGTATCCTGTCTTTTCTTCCAGAATATCCGATTCTGTTATGTTGGGGTTATTGCCAGTGATTCAAACAACATGAAGTCTTGCTATATTATGACATATGCAGTTTGTCCCAGCCTTAGAACTGCTCTGAAGGTGAAAGAGTTAACCTCCATGCCAGGCATGGAATCTTGAGCGAGCTCGGTTGAAAAAACTCTGTCTGTTGTTCTTCAAACTCAAACTGTCAGATTCTTTACTCCGCCTCACTGAACAGTCGCTCCGGAGATTTCTCCTTCTGCTCGGTTCATTTTGTCGGTTAAAAGTGTATTTTCTCGGTTTTTTAAACCGCATTTGTCTAATTTTAACGCAACGGTCAGTTCAAGCTCTGTCTGTGGTATGTAAGTAATAGATAGGTTTACATTTCTCTGTGTGGAACTTGCAAGCGTTATCATCGGTTCGGTTTGAACCGATCAGGTTTTGTTTAAACTTAATTAAATTACATTTAGAGTCGGTTCCGGTTCTTATCCGACTCTAAAAAGCGGATTTCATTCACGGTTTTCCACGACCCATTGACACGGTTGCTAACCGATAAGGGTGTCTTGGCAAGTTACCGTAAAGGCAAGTTTGGTTAGAGCTGGCATTATGTCTGAGAAACCCAAAAGAAAACCGGGCCCACTGGGTTTCAGCACTGTAGTGTCTGTGGGGAAGCCTTTGCCAATGCTGACCCACACACCACATGTGTTTATTGTCTGGGGATTGACCACCTCAATGCAGACTGCCAGATTTGCAAGAATTTCCCTGCAGCTACCCTGGATAAGAGAGTTGGTAGGCTCAGGGACGAGAGAACCAAAAGTCCGTGACCCGGATGGCCAGCCGGTTCGGTGCCAACCGAACTGGAGGGAGTGCCTCTGACCAGGGCGAGACTTCCTCCGGCAAACGAAGAGCTGACTCGGAGGAGCCAGTTCCAGCAAAGAGAACTAGAAAATCAGCAGGTGTGGAACAAAATTTCTTCTCCAACCGCTGCAGAGCTGGCCAGCGATCCAAATTGTCCAGTCACTTTCTCGGTTCCGACCAACCAGCACCATCAGGTGTTGTGTCGGCTGGTCGTTCCACGGGTTCAAGAATATGATATAGAGGAATTTTATGAACCGGAGGAGGATTATGAAGAGAGTGAATGTGATTTTGAAAGTCTGGATGTGCCCATTGAACCGGACATCTCCCCAGACAGACCTTCAGGAGTGCTCCCCTAGGCTTTCTGAGTCCCTTCTCATTTTATGTTTTATAAAAAGTTGTTGAAACCCTCCAGCTCCCTTTGGAAGAAGCTGTGGATGAACAGGAGGAGCCTGACTATGTGGAAATGATGGATATCCCAGAGTCCAGGAGATTGTCTATTCCTTTACATAAATCTTTTAGAAACAGACAATAAAATTTTAAAGCTCCTAACACTATACCTCCTGTGGATAAAAGAATGGACAAGAGGTACACATTGTCAGGTTCTGATCACGGAGTTCCTTTCAGAACAATGCAGCCATGTTGGGGTAGTGCAGGCTGCAGCCTGTGATAAGGCGAATATTCCTTGGCTTCACACCCCCTGACAAGGACTCCAGGAGGATTGATGCCATGGCAAAGAAACAATACATGGCAGCATCCTTGGGACTCAGACAGGCAAATTACATGGCCTATGTTGCAAGATACCAGAAATCCAGATGGGATACTGTTATGGCTTTTAGCGAAACAGGTCCCTGGCCAGCTTGCCAAGGAGCTGGAGCAGGTGGCTGCTGATGGTATTGAGGCATCCAAGGTGCAATTCCATGCTGCAGTGGACTCTAATGATGTATCTTCAAGAGTCATGGCTACATCTGTGGCTTTTTGCAGAATGGCTTGGCTCAGGTGTACTAGCCTGTCACAGGATACCCAGGCTAAGGACATGGATTTTCCTGTTGTGGGTAATTCTTTGTTTGGGGAGCAGACAGAGAATTACATGAAGAAAATGGATGAGTATAGGACCACTTATAGAGTGCTCAGGCCAGGAGAGGCAAGCCACTCCTCAGGGCAGCTTTCAGGGGGCAGGGCAGGCCTTTTCACAGGCCTTTTACCAAGCCCAGGCCTCCTCTTCAGCTTATGCCCAGAGGGGTTCTTCAGAGGGAGGCAGGCCGAGTGCAGAGCAGGCCTGCTCCCACCCCTCAGCCTAAAGCACCTGCCAAACAGGCACCCTGATGGGATGCCCAGGGCCGATTCTCCATTACCTGTGGGCAGGCTGGCTTACTTCATCCAGGACTGGGTACTTTAACATCAGACAAGTGGGTCCTGGAAGTAGTAAGCCAGGGACTGATTCTCAGCTTCAAAAATTTCCAAAGATGAGAACCAGATCCTTTCCACCTGCAAATCCATTAGAGGCTCTTGCTTTGGAAACAGAAGTCTCAACCCTCCTGGCTCTCAGAGCTGTAGAAAGGGTTCCTCCTACACCAGGGCAAGGACTGTACTCCAGGTACTTCCTTACCCCAAAAAGACAGGAGAATGGTGGCCCATCCTGGATCTCAGTTACCTAAACAAGCACCTTTTAAAACCAAAATTCAAAATGGTGACTCTGGGAATTATGTTACCTTCTCTAAGGCCAGGGACTGGCTAGTGTTCCTGGACCTCAAGGATGCCTACTTCCATGTTCTCATAAGAAGCTCCCACCGAAAGTACCTCAGATTTGAACTGCCCTCAGGCCATTACCAGTTCAGAGCAATGCCCTTGGCCTCACCTCTGCCCCAAGGGTATTCACAAAATGCCTGGCAGTAGCAGTTGCCTCACTTAAGAGAAAAGATTGCCATCTTTCCTTACCTGGACGACTGGCTCATAGTGGGTCAGTCTCCAGACCAAGTCAAATTATACCTTCAGGTTACCCAGCAGCTGCTTACATCTCTAGGTTTTCTTCTCAATCTTCCAAAGTCAGTTCTAGAGCCTGTTCAACTACTCACCTTCATAGGCTCAGAACTGGACAAAGCAGGCCAGAGCTTTCCTTCCTCTAGAAGAGTAAAGACCCTGGTAGCTCTGGCCTCCTCCTTCACTCTGCAGGTCTCTCGACCAGCAAGGCACTTTCTACAGCTCCTAGGGCACATGGCTGTTTCCACAGCTGTAGTGCAGGGAGCAAGATTTCAGATGAGGGACATTCAGTTCCATTTGAGAGCCTTCTGGTCTCAAAGGAGAGATCTCTAACCAAATTGATCCAGTAACTCGACCCTGATCCAGGCCCTGAAGTGGTGGCAGAATCAGAGCAACCTGAGGCAGGGGTTCCTTTCATCCTCAATCTCACTCCCTGACCCTTACTACAGATGAGTCCCTCTTGGGATGGGGAGCTCACATGGGTGACCTCACCACCCAGGATTGTGGTCCCACAGGAATCTCTGCTCCACATCAATCTGTTGGAACTCAGAGCTGTTTTCTAGCACTTCAGGTTTTTTCTGCATCTGTTCAGAACAAAGTGGTACAGGTCAGAATTAGACAACACCACTACAATGTGCTACATCAACAAGCAAGGGGCACTGGTCTTCGACCTTGTGCACTGAGGCAATGAAGTTGTGGTCTCTGGTTACTCCTGAACACTTCCTTCATGGCAGTTCACCTCCCAGGCAAGGACAGTGTTCTGGCAGATCTCTCAACAGGATTTCCCAGGGCCATCACGAATGGTCTCTGGATCCCCTAGTACTGGAGTCAGTATTGCCAGATGGGGCACCCTCAGGTAGATCTTTTTGCAGCCCCAGCACAATCACCAACTTCCGCTTTTGTTATGGGTCTCCCCAGTGTTGGGCTCAGTCCCCTGGATGCCTCTCCTTCTCGACCGGAAGGGAAGTTCCTCTATGCCTTCCCCCTTCCCTCTCTTGTTCAAGGTGCTAGTCAAAATCAGATCTCAACCTTGCAAGGTGATTCTGATTGCTCCAGATTGGCCAGACAGCCCTGGTATCCACTCCTTCTGTCCTTAGCAGTCCACCTTCCCTGTGTCTTCCCAGGAATCACAATCTATTAACCTGTGCCCAGGGAGAGTCTGGTATCCGAATCTCAAATCCATCAACCTCAAGGCCTGGCTCTTGAAGAGTTAGAGTTTGCTGACCTACACCTTTCTCAAGGTGTCCTCGATATCTTGAAAGCTTCTAGGAAGCCTTTCACCAGGGCTACTTATAATTCTAAATGGAAAGGGTCTTCCATATGGTGCTCTGAAAGCATATTTCCCAGAATCTGCTGATTTGCCCACAGTCCTGGATTATATGGTCTATTTAAATACTTGGGGCTGAGGCCAGCTACCCTGAAAGTGCATTTGGCAGCTGTCTCTGCTTTTATTTCAGCAGGAAAGCCCTCTTCTCTTTCTGCTCACCCTGTATTCTCCAAGTTTTTCAAGGGATTGCTTCACACCAACCCTCCATTCAGGGACCCTGCTCCTGCCTGGGATCTTAATGTTTGCATTGCTCAGCTAATGCAACCCCCTTTGAGCCTTTGTTTTCAGCAGAGTTTAAGTACTTGACTTGGAAACTGTGTTTCTAGTAACCATCACTTCTGCCAGGCGCATAAGTGAATTACAAGCTTTGTCAGTGGAGCCTGATTTTATCTCCTTTCAGAGATAAGGTAGTCCTCAGGACTAACAGGAAGTTCTTGCCTAAGGTGGTTTCAGATTTCCACCTTAATCAATCTATATCTCTCCAGTGTACTTCACTGACCATTCCTCCTCTGGCGAGAGGAGGCTGCACAATTTAGATGTAAAGAAGCCCTTAGTTACTACATAGAGCGTACCAAGGGTCACAGGTTTGACTCCTCCAACTGTTCCTCACTTATGGTGAGGCTGGTAAAGGAAACCTGCCACTAAAAGATCCATTGCCAAGTGGATTGTCTCTTGTATCCAATTTTGTTATCAAAAACTGGGTAAGGTTCCCCTTCAGGCCTGAGGGCTCACTCTACCAGAGGTACAGCTGCATCCCTAGCTGCGGCCAGGGACATCCCTATCTTAGAGATATGTCAATCAGCTACCTGGAAAACAGTACACACTTTCACCAAGCATTACTCCCTGGACATCCAGGCAAGGAGTGATGCTCGATTCGGTACAGCTGAGCTTCAGAGTCTATTTCCTAAGTAGGTTCTGTCCCTCCTCCATGAAGGTACTGCTGTGTAGTCTGCATATGTCATAATATAGCAAGACTTCATGTTGTTTGAAGAAAAATTACTCACCTTAGTAATGTTGTTTCTTCTAATGGAGTCTTGCTATATTATGACCTCCCCTGCCTGCCGTCTCAGAACCTCTGCTCTTGGGATGTGGGTGGGCAGTGCAGTGTTGGCACTTAGTGATGCCCACCTTGTGTTTTCACCCTCCTTTTTGGGGTGTTTGGGTGTGTATTTTATTTATTTTATTTTTGGGTCCCCTGACTTGGGTCTTTGTTTTGGGACCAAAAATGTGTTAATATTTAAGTGGCCAGTTGGCTAGTGTAGGTTTACAGCTTCCACACAGAATTCTAGTGAGTTTTGCTCGTAAGATCTGACAGTTTGAGTTTGAAGAACAACAGATAGAGTTTTTTCAACTGAGCTCGTGCTCAAGATTCCATGCCTGGCATGGAAGTTAACTCTTTCACCTCCGGAGCAGTTCTAAGGCTGGGACAAACTGCATATGTCATAATATAGAAGACTCCATTAGAAGAAACAACATTACTAAGGTGAGTAATTTTTCTTCTGTGCCTTGAATTCTGGCAGTTTAGCGCTTCATACTGCTTCGCAGTTCTATACAATCTGGAGACAGGTCAAGGTTCCAGGGTATGTTCCCTTCTCCCCTCCCCATGTAAGGCTTACTTCTAAATTCCTTAACCCTTCCTTTCTCCTCCTTTTTTTCTACTTCCAGAGATTGGGGTCCCTTCCCAATCCCTTAGTTTTCCAGCTTATTCTGTCCTCTCAATTGTTTATTTCTTCTTTTAGTTTGTATATCTTTTCCTTTGTCTGTCCTTGGACTTCCTTGTCCCTCCCTCCCAACCCTTTCTTACTCTACGGTAACTCAGGAACGGTGGGAGGGCAGAGTCGACAGCACCTAACGCCTACCCACGAGAGCCACGAAAGGCCAGTCTCAAGCTGCACTCTGATGGTGGCCAACTCCGCCTAACAAAAAAAAAGTTTCACGGGGTCGTGGACTTCCAGCCACTATACCCAATTGTGATGAATGGTGAAGATACACAGAAAGATCAGAATTACGGTAGGTAGCGTAATTTTCATTTATTTGGCCTTGCATGTGTGACAACATAGACATCATCAGCACCACCCTTATTAGTAATGTTCGGACACTGTGTCTTTCCCAGAGACAGTTGGAATGTGGTAAGTAGCCAAGTTCTCATAACAATATGCTCTTGCAATTCTGGTATCAGCGTGGTATCGTGGCTGCTACATCCCCCTGCACTTCATCTACCCAGAGAGGCCTCGGCTTGCAGAAAATACCAAAGGGCAGAATATTTCTTATAAGCAGTAGCACTAATAATATGCAATGGTTAATAATGACAACAGTACTATATGCATGAGCTGTATTCCTACAGTTACTATAAGCTGCAAAAGCACAAACAATAACAATAATAATCTGTTTCTCTCTCTATGCTGTCCACTGCTTGACATCAGTCATGTGAGTGGCCACAACGCCAGGAGATCTGTCAGGATGCAGGCTACCCCTGTATTCCCTTTAGGTGACATACTGTTGTGAGAGACAATCTGATGATCCCACAAGCACAGCCTCATTTTAGGATTCCCTCTGGGCAGATTTAGCCTGTGAGGATCCACAGTAGAGGAGGTAGTACCAGCTGGTTCATTTTAAAAGAATGTTTACATTCTGGTGGGGGTGGGCGGATATGGAAGGAATTCATACTATTTATTGTATTGATTGAACCAACCACTGTCTGTGGAACAGTATGGTTCACAATAAACACAGCAATAGAGTCAAGCCATACAAAGGCAAAGGTACTGGACTTTAGGAGGGCTGACTTTATAAAATGGGTGAGTGCCTAAGGAATGCACTAGCAAATGGGCAGGAAGGAGGGTGGAAGAACAATGGGAATAATAAAACTGCCATCACAGAGGTAACAAGCCTTTGTGTGATCCAAATAAACGAAACTAAGCAATGTAAGAAACCACTATAGTTCTCAAAGGAAGTGACAGTGAAGGTTCAAGAGAAAAGAAAGCTGGAAAGTACAAGGAATCACAGAAGGAGCAGGGCAGAGAACTGTATCAGTTAAAGCAAAGGAAGCTGGGAAGGCAGTCAGAACAGCAAAGGCCCAAACTGAGGAAAAGGTAGCCAACTCAGTTAAGAGGATAAAACCTTTTATAGGTACATCAGGGGCCTAGGAAGACCAAGGGAGGGATAGTAAGGCTTAATAAAGGGGGAGGGTGGGCAGAGGGTGACTGTGAAAAGGCAGAGATACTAAACAAATATTTTTGCTCAGTATTTACAAAGGAAGGGGAGGTACCTAAAACAAACAGTAGAAACACTCTGGATACAGAAGTTGATACCAGCCCATTTACAGAAGAAAGGGTTCTGAAAGAACTCTTAAAACTGAAGGTGGACAAAGCAATGGGGCCTGATGGATTCATCCCAGAATTCTAAAAAGAACTAAGGGTGGAATTAGTGACACCACTGACTACCCTGTTTAACAAATCATGGGAGGATGGGGTGGTACTCGAGGACTGGAGGAGGGAGATGTGATTCCCCTTCACAAAAGTGGAGCAAGGCAGAAGCAGGAAACTACAGACCTGTTAGTTTAACCTCAGTGGTAGGGAAAATGATGGAATCACTTCTGAAGGAAAGAATTGTCGAATATCTAGAGGCCAGAGGGGCTAGGACCAAGGCAGCATGGATTCACAGCGGGAAGGTCATGCCAGACAAATCTGATAGATTTCTTTGACTGGGTGACCAAAGTAGTAGATCAGGAGGGGCTGTGGACATGGCCTACCTAGACTTTAGCAAGGCATTTGGCACAGTCCCACACAAAAGATTAATATACAAGTTAGCTAGCCTGGAGTGGGTCCCAAGATGACAGCCTGGGTAAAAATTGGCTGGAGAATAGGACACAGAGAGTAACAGTAAATGGAGTCCACTCTGAAGAAAGGGGGTTACTAGTGGGGTACCACGAGGGTTCAGTATTAGGACCGGTCCTCTTCAATGTCTTTATAAGCAACATTGCAGAGGGACTGAAGGAAAGTATGTCTCTTTGTAGATGACACAAAGATCTGCAACAGAGTTGATGCACAAGGTGGGTTGGAAAGGATGAAAAGGGACTTGGCAAGGTTAGAGGAATGGTCAAATGTATGGCAGCTTAGATTCAATGCTAAGAAGTGCAAGGTAATGCACCTGGGAAACAAAAACCCAGGGAAGAGTACACAATGGGGTGAGATACCAACAACAACAAAATGGAAAGGGACTTGGGGTAGTCATATCAGATGACTTAAAGGTGGCAAGCAATGTGAGAGGGCAGCAAGGAGGCTGGGGGATACTGGGATGCATGGGAGAGGCATCACCAGTAGAAAACAGGAAGTTATTATCCCTCTGTACAGACAGCTGGTCAGACCCCATCTGGAGTACTGTGTGCAGTTCTGGAGACCCAGTCTTGCAAAGACATAGACAGGATGGAAGCTGTCCAGAGGAGGGCAACAAAATGGTGCAGGGTCTGCACCGGAAGACATATGAAGAGAGACTTAAGGAGCTTAATATGTATAGCCTAGAGGAAAGGAGGAGAGGGGGGACATGATAGAAACTTAAGTACCTCAAGGGAATCAATAAAGTCCAAGAGGGTAGCATCTTTTCAAAAAGAGGTGTGCAAGAACAAGGGGCACAATTTGAAGATAGAGGGGGCGGCTCAGAGGTAATTTAAGGAAGTATTTTTCACAGAGAGGGTTGTGGATGCATGGAACGTCTTCCGAGGAGGTCGGGAGTCAAAACAGTGAAATTCAACCATGCATGGGACAGTCATAAGGCAATTCTAGGGGTTGGGGTAGAAAGAAGTAGGCTGCTGGTTAACTAGGATCTGCAGCTATCCAGTAGGCAGGGAAATGGGTAGACTGGGTGGGCGGGCTGTCCTTATCTGCTGTCAAATTCTATGTTTCTATGTTTCTAGCAGACCATTCATAAAGGACCCTAAACGCAAAGGTCTGGGTAAATATCTGCCTTGTGTCTGGGGGAGTCAGCTGAGGCAGCCAGGATTGGGGCACAACTCTTGCCTCCCAGCTACCTCAGCTAACCCAGTGTGGAGAGGTAGTAGCCCCTTTTATTTTATTTTTAATTTATTTAGTTTTTGTTGACCGGTAAGTGCACTAGACAAATCCTGCCTATTTTCAGGCACAACCGGGAGAGGATACAGATGAATGCCAACTGACCTTGAACCAGATTAAGCTGTTAGTGGTATTTTTAGTGAATGAGGGAATTTGGTAGGACACGGAAATTCCCTACTCTTTTTGATAAGTGCCTTGCGGTCTTTAACATCCACGTGAACTACCACTAATCCAGGCAGATGGGACCTCAGTTTAACGTCTCATCCGAAAAATGGCATCTCAGAAGTGCAGCACCACTCTCATGCTGCACTACAGTGTCAGTACTGGATATTAGCCCAAGTGCCAGATGTGGAACTGAACCACAGCCTCTGATCTCGGCCTCAGGCGAGTGTGCTACCTGCTGAGCCACTGGCGCTGCTTTTATGCCGGATGGTGAATTATCATAAAATCGTTCTTGTCTGTATCTGCAATTTACCTGAGGTCTCCCCTGTTGCACTGTAGCTGTATATCTGCATCAGAGGTTTTCTTCACAGTACTGTTAAATATCAGGACTTGAACATGAACTCTAATGTGCATTTAAGGATGAACTACTGCTATGCAGTGTGGTTCTACCAGGGTAATACTACTCTCTGCTGAGTCGTTACTACTTCTTGTACATGTGTATCCTACGGTTAATTGTTGTTGAGTAGTTCAAATGACTGCTTTTCTAATTTACAGATTTCTAGACAGGGTGCTTTTAGTATCACCCTCAGCACTGTCTTTACTAATAGCTCACTTAGGTAACTTGCTGTAAGCCAGCAGTTAATGATTATGTTGTTCTGCCCAGTTGTCTGCTTACTCTGATATAGGTCTGTGCTTATCAGTAGTCTGCTCAATCATTCCTTATTTATTTTTATTTTTATTCAATCTCGGATTACAAGTACCTTTGGCGCAAGGCAGCTCATTTACAAAGGTTCCACGCCAGTGGGAAGGGGTTACAGTTAGGAGTACAACAAGATGATGTTAAAAAATATAGTACGGTATGTGAGGCTACAGCTTTAAAATGAGATGATTGCTACAGCAATAATAAATAAGCGAGTAAACAGTAAGGAAGCAGCCAGCAAGGGTGAGCTGACAGTTATGCTGCAACAAACAAGTCTAGTGAATACATCCAAAGTATACAGTGACAGTTTACAAAGGAGGCAGTAGGAGTTAAGATGGAGGACAGATGAAAGTGGTGGCATTGTGATATTGATCAGAGTGGAAGGTAGCAGCCAGTGGCTTTGTCAGTGATGTAAGAGGGGTAGGAAGGGGTAGGGAATAGAGGAGGGCATGGTGAAGAAAGGGTGGCGTGGGCGACCAGTGCCATGTAAGTGTCAGAAATGTAAGTGCCAATGGGTGTGGACAGGGTGCCACAGTACATGATAAAGGTAGTCAGAAAGGAACTAGGACTGGGTGGTACAATCACATGTGCTTTCAGTTATGAGATGTTGTCAGAGCAAATGTTTAAGTTGTGAAAGCTTGGTTAGTTTGGCCAAGTCACTACACAGGCCATTGGACCAAAGTGGGGCTCTGTACAAGAAGGATCTTTGGTACTGTGCAGTCCGACACCATGGGATGAGGAGGTGTTCAGATTCCGAGTACGGGTGTGCTGGGTCTTAAGGGATTTATTCAACAGGTATTCAGTGCCTGGAGGCAAGAGACCAAGAAGCGTTTTTGGTCAGAAGGCACGCTTTGGTACTTAATTCTACCAGTTAGTTGAAGTCACCCAGTTTGGCATATAGATCACAGGTGTGGGTGAGATGGGCAGCACCCATGATTAGTCTACTTGCTTTGTTCAGAGCAACAGTTAGCTGATTCGATGTGGTTGTGGCAGCTCCATATATTACTAAGCCATAGTCAATGGCCGATAGAACCGAGCTGTGGATTGCAAGCTTCAGAGCTTCTGGAGTCAGACACCATCTATATCTATAGAGGAGCCCAATCCTGGTGTTAACGTTTCTAGCAACATTCTCTATGTGAGGTACATAGGTGAGGTGACTGCTCATAGATCTTTATTGCCTTGTCTTAATTGTGTTTACTGCCTATTTATTACGATTGCCTTGTTTTATAAAGTAATCCTGTAATGTGTTTTGATTGCTTCACAGTATTGCTATCTGTTGCTTTCCGCTCTTCCTGTTTCAGCTCTCTACTATGTCTCTCCTCAAGCTGCTCATTCTCAACTCCCTACCTGCTTGTACCTAATCCCAACCCTGCCTGCCTATCCCCCATCCCTGGCTGCTTTCACTCTTCCTTCTCCCATACATATCATCAAATTGCATTTTCTTATCGCTGTGCAGCTCTCCTCAGCCTCTGTTCACCTCCGCATCACCAGTCTCTTGCCTACCCAACCTTCCCCTCACCTCTGCCTGCTCTATTTTCTTATTCTCATACTTATCCCCACCTTACTTCACACCACTTCTACTGCTTGTAGACCACCTTCACCCCTGCTCCCTCCCCTTCGCTCCTATTCTTTAACAAGTTCTGATTCCACAGCCTCTGTCCAATATGTTGTTTATCACCCTTTCTCTCCTCCCCTCCCTTCTGTTTTCCTAGCCTCCTCCCTCCTACTGGTTTTCCTTCTCCCTCTTCCTCCTTCTCCTTCTCCCTCCCCTCCCTCTTTTTCTCCAACCCTACCCTCCTCGCCTCTCTCTCTCTCTCTCCCATCCCCCTGACTCCTGGTTGCTTCTTCCTTCCCATCTTCTTGGATCCATCTTGAAACCTTTCAATCTTCTCCCCTCCCGCCCTCTCACCCCAGCACCCCTCTCTCCCCTCACCTGCCATGCAAATGCATCTCTAACTCCATGAAGCTCCTCATCTTGTTGCTGCTCTTAGTGACAGGTGATATTGAGACCAATCCCAGCCCAACACACTCTTCTCTCACTTATCTCCCCAAAGGGTTGAGAGTGGCACACATCAATGTCTGTAGCCTCCACACTAAGATTGTCCAACTACAACCACTCATGGTTAATCTTCAACCAGATGTATTAATAATCTTGGAGTCTTGGTTATCATCCAAGGTCCCTATTCATGATCGCCATCCTGGGTACACTCTTACCTGGCAGGAACATGCTAAGAGGGGTAGTGGTGTCACCATCCACCTATCCTCTACCACTCAGTTCATCCCTGTACTCTCTATCTTCTCCTCTCTGCATATGAACTACTACTCCTTTCTCCCTTTCTCTGTCCCTATCGTTGTAGCTGGTGTCTGTTGCTGCCTGGCCTATCCACCTCATCACTACGGAACGTCTTACTAGAGTTCCATGCATGCCTTGTCCTAGGAACTATTCATCCTTGGGGACTTTAATATTAATTGTCTCTTCCCCTCAAACTAAATTATGCCAAAACATTAAGTCCCTTAATCTAATGTAATTGATATTCAACCCAACCAATCACAGTTGTAACTCACTCACTCCTTACTGGACTGGGTTCTTACTCCACCACCACCATATCATAGATGCGGCACCCTCCCTGACGCCCTAAGTGATCATTATGTGGTCTATTGTGTACTTAAAATGCACTGGCCCAAAGCCCTCCCAAACTACTCCAGGTCCAGTCCTTCCGGTCGCTGGACTTTTCCTCCATAATGCAGACTTGGTAGCTACTGTCTGGTCACCATCTCTTCTTCCAGCACCAATAATTCTGCCCTTAATTATTTTAATAGCAAATTCTAACCCCAGTAATGCTCAGGATATTCATAACTTTATGAAGTAAGCCTGGAGGGTTGGACTGCCCAGAGAGATGGAATACATGCAAATGAGTAGAATTCTTTGCCGTGAGCATCTTTCAAATACTGCCTCTACCAACTCTGGTATTCTAACCTCTTCAGATTTTTCTATCCCCTGAAAGTCTGGTCGCTCGGAGTAGTCGTCTTACTCTTTCACATGAAAGAAGATTCAAAACCTTAAAAACTTAAGTATTTTAATTTCTTTATTGCCTCTACTAATTGTTAGTGTAAATCTTGTTTATTGCTTAAATTACATATTTTTCTGGTTCCTCATGTTCGGTATAACCGTGGGGAACTAGTAAGTTGTTTTAAGTTATCGGGTTCTCTGATTAAAGAGCCTTGTTTTGGTCTATTATTAGTTTAGTTTTAGTCTATTGTATTGTTTTGTAACCACTTTTTATCAGTTACAGAACCACTGATCCGTTCACCTGTCATCTCCTTGATTTGGTTCCTCCGGTTCCCATTGGTTCTGGAACCAACGCAAAAAAAAAAAAAAGAATAAAAAAAAAAAAAAAGGGTATTGGCTTTTAAATAACTGCACTTTATTCTTTACTTAACGGTTAGTGTGTTTTCTCATTTTAGACATTACCATGTCAGAGAAACCCAAAAGAGCACGGAGAACCCAGTTTCAAGAATTGTTTAAAATGTGGAGATGTATTTGCTAAAGCAGATGAACACACCTTATTGTGTGGCTTGTCTGGGATTTGAACATCTGGATCAGGATTGTGAAGTCTGTAAAACTTTCCTGGAAAAAACGGGTGGAAAAACGCCTTGAAAGTGCTGGAACAAAATTTCCTAGGGGTCCCTCTGGCCTGACCAGCTGACACCCCTCATCTGCTGTGGCTGAACCCAGAAGTTTGCTTACCCCTGCCCCTGATATGGGCGAGAAGGGGCAAAAGAGGGAAAGAACCGGCTGACTGCCTGGTTCCTCAAAGAAACTCAAGAAAACCAAGCATGCAGAATCCTCCCCTGCTAAACCAGGGACTTCTGCATGGATGCCTGCTATGCCCTCGGCTCCGAGAGATAGCCCAGGCTTTTAAAATTATCCAGGCACTGCAAAACATTGTTCCCAGCAGCCTGCCCCCACCCAGGGTCCCCAGGCCAGCAGTGGTGTGTTGTCCCCTTTACAGGAGGGCAATATTTTGAGGAGGATGATGATCCTTTTGAAGAGGACGAACCAATTCCCCAGAGGTGTCACCTGAGCAGGATTTTGGTTCCCCTCCCAGGGTGTCAGAGGATTACTCCTCACATTTCACGTTTGTGAGGGAATGGCAGATGCTCTGGATATTGCTACCACAGAGCAGATTGAGGTTGAGGAGGAGACTGAATGTTTAAATATGATGGGTTTAACACCCACAAAGCCCTCCTCTTGCCAGTATATAAATTCTTCAAAAAGCGCCTAAAACTTCTACAGACCCTAGTTCTGTTCCTCCTATTGATAGGAGAATAGATAAAAGTATCAGTTGGACAGGATGGGAACTGATTTTCTTTTCTCCCATCCTGATTGTCAAGGGGTTATACAGCAGGCAGCATGCGACAAAGCCAGAGTCCCCTGTCCTACCCCCTCCGGACAAGGACTCCAGAAAAATGGATAGCATAGCCAAAAAGGCTACTTATAAGCCTCTTTGGTCATGAGACATGATACTTTCCAAGCATATGCTGCCCAGTATCAAAAATCTCTGTAGTAGTCATTACTGGACATGTCCATGAAGCCCCTCACCCTTGTCTGAAGACCTGGCTGAAATTGCCAGGTTTGGGCTGGAGGCAGCTAAGTACCATTTCAGATGGCTGCTGATTCTAATGACACTGCAGCCAGATGGATGGCTAACACTGTGACACAGAGAAGGTTCACTTGGCTCAGGGCCACTAACCTTACTCAGGATACTCAATCCAAGGCCCTGGATTTTCCTTTAGAGAAACTCTCTTTTGGGGAATCAACGTTGCATACATGAAAAAAGTGGATGAGTATAAGGCAACCTATAGAAGCAACTCTGCTAAGGGCGTGCTTCTCCATCCACTAGGCCCTATGGAGGGGGCAGAGGAAGGTCTTTTATGACTAGACCCTTTTTCCAGCTAGTAGCTGTGCTCTAGTATCAGCAGTATCCACAACAGGGATACTCTAGGGTAGGGGTAGAAGGCTCTGGAGGGCTCTCAAACTCAACCTCAGCCCCAACCAAAGCAAAACCCCTGAGGTTCAGGCGCCTCCTCCTCCCTCCCTGTCGAGGCAGACTCTCCCACTTCCTTCAGCTTGGCTAAGCATTACCACAGACAAGTGGGTGCTGGAGGTAGTGGGTCAGGGTCTGTCTCTGGATTTCAAATATTTTCCTCCACAAAGACCAGGGTTTACTGCTCACCTCCTCTAGCAGACAGAACACTACTAGAAGCAGAGGTTCAGAAACTGTTGCATCTCAGAGCAATGGAATTAGTCCCTACCACTCTAAGAGGAAAGGGTTTTACACCGATACTTCTAACAACAAAGAAAAGTGGGAGTGGCGGCCAATATTGGATCTCAGAGCTTTGAACAAGCATCTGAAAAAGCAAAGTTCAAAATGGTAACTTTGGCTCAAATATTGCCAACAATCCAAAAGGGAGTGGCTGGCATCACTGGACTTGAAAGACGCCGATTTCCACATCCCCATAAAAGAATCTTAAAGAAAATATCTCAGATTCAGACTCCCTTCAGGCCACTGTCAGTTTTCAACTCTTCCTTTGGTCTCTCCTCAGCACCAAGGGTATTCACAAAGTGCCTAGTTGCTGTAATGTCATATCTAAGAAGATGGGAGTGACTGTCTTTCCTTACCTGGACGATTGGCTGGTGGTGGGAAGCTCACCAGACCAAGTAAGGAACTCCTAAGAATCACCCAGGCCCTCTTAGAGTCTCTGGGTTTCATAATAAACCAAAGGAAATCAGTTCTAACCCCTACTCAAACTTTGCAGTTTATAGGGGCGAAATCAACATACTTCAGGGGCAGAGCCTTTTACCCTTAGACAGGTGCAAAGTCTTCAGTCAATAGCAACTCCTTCATCCTGAACAGATCCAAAACTGCAAGGCAGTTTCTGCAGCTCCTAGGCCATATGGCTGCATCCACAGGCACAGTGCAAGGATCCAGGTTTCATATGCGAGACATCCAGTTTCCCTCAGGGCTCACTGGAGTCAGAAAGGACCCTTTTCAAAGCTTATACCAGTAACAAGGCCACTATTAAGGGCCCTCTTGTGGTGGAAACAGGAATCCAATTTAAGGCAGGTGTTCCTTTCCAGAGAGAAAACCCGTATCTGGTACTCACAACAGATGCATTCCTGTTGGGCTGGGGCGCCCACTTAGGAAAGCACATGACTCGAGGAATCTGGTCAGCAGCAGAGTCCCTTCAGCACTTAAATTTATTGGAGCTTAGAGCAGTCTTCCTAGCCTGAAAGGCTTTTCTTCACTGATAATAGGCAGGGTGGTTCAGATCAGAACCGACAATACCACCACAGTGTATTATATAAACAAACAGGGAGGCACCAGGTCAGGCCTCCTCTGCATAAAGTCCATGAAGATTTGGACACTGGCATACTCTCTGAAGGTCTATTTACAGGCAATTCACTTGCCAGAAAAGGACAATACCTTGGCAGATGCACTAAGCCGCATCAACCAGGCCCATCATGAATGGACTCTGAACAAGCAGGTGGTACAAGTTATTTTTCAGAAGGTGGGGCACTCCAGAGATAGACTTGTTTGCATCTCACCAGCACCACCAACTACCTCAATATTGCTGCAGACCACCAGCACAGGGCAACGTTCCTCTGAATGCCCTGGTTCTGGACTGGACAGGCAGGCACCTGTATACTTTCCCCTTCCCACTAGTTTTCAGGGTGTTACTGAGCTAAAGTCCTCTCAGCATCTCTGATCTTGATAGCTCCGGATTGGCCCAGGCAGCCATGGTACTCTCTTCTGCTCTCCATGTCTGCCAGCAAACCGATACTGTTGCCCCTAAGACACAATCTCCTGACTTCCAATCAGGGAACATTGTTGTATCCGAATATCAAGTCCCTTCATCTCAAAACATGACACTTGAGAAATTAGAGTATGCAAATTTAAATCTTTCAGAAGCTGTCCTAAATATTTTAAAGGGTTATACAAAACCCTCCACACAGAAAACTTATTCTTCCAAATGGAACAGATGTTCCCTCTGGTGTTCCAGTAAGAACCTAATGCCACAAAGAGCTAGAGTTTAGTTGTCCTGGACTATCTCACTCATTTGCACTCACAAGGTTTTGCAACCCAGTTCCCTTAAGGGTCATTTAGCTGCAGTATCTGTGTGCCTCTCTGTGAGGACCAAGGTGTCAGTAGCATCTGATAAACTTTTCAAAAGATTTTTAAAGGTCTGATGCATTTACACCCACCTCACAGGGCACTAGTCCTGCCTGGGATTTGAATGTGTATAGCCAAGCTCATGGGTCCCTCCTTTGAGCACATGGCTACTGTCCATTTGAAATACCTTACTTAGAAAACAGTCTTCCTAGTGGCTATTACTTCTGCAAGGAGAATTAGCGAGCTCCAAGCTCTCTGCATTGACCAAGACTATATCTCATTTCACAGGGATAAGGTAGTCCTCAGAACTAACAGACAGTTTCTCCCTAAAGTGATTTCAGACTTTCATCTGAATCAATCAGTCACTCTACCTGTCTTTTCAGAGACCATACCACTTCTGGTGAAAGAAGATTACACAGTCTGGATGTGAAAACGGCTATCAGCTCTTACATGACAGCCACTAAGGACCATAGAAGAAATGGAAAACACCTTTTCCTTACATATGGGGATGTAGGAAAGGGTAAACCAGCCTCAAAAGATCCTTCTCTCGGTGGATAGTCCAGTGTATTCAGTTCTGCTACACTAAGGCAGGTAAAGAGCCCCAACCGATTTGAGGCGATTCTACAAGAGGAACTGCTGCTACCCTTGCAGCTGCCAGGAGGTTCCTTGGTGGACATTTGCAAAGCAGCTAACTGGAAAACAGTACACACCTTTACAAAACACTATAACCTGGATATTTTATCCAGGGTGATGCTAGGTTTGGCACAGCAGTCCTGCAGAGCATGTTTCAAAATAAAGTTCTGTGCCCACCTCCAGTGGCACTGCTTGGTAGTCTGCATAAAGTTATGAATATCCTGAACATTACTGGGGTTAGAAGAAAAATTACTTACCATAGTAATCTTATTTCTTCCCAGTGATGCTCAGGTATTCATAACTCCTCCTCTCCTTCCAGAACTTCATATTCTGCACTCCGCATGCTGGTGCCACCGAGCCATATTGATTTTGTTGCATTTCTGTTTTAATCATTTTTAAACTGGAGTTTTCAATGTTCTCCTCTTGGAGTTTTATTTGATGTGGTTTTGTCAAGAGTTATCCTCCCTTTGGATGTTTTCTTCTAAATCCTGTGCTTTAGTTAGGGGCATCCCTCTTTTATAGAATATTACTGACATTAGTTCCTAATGCCTGACTTCCAGGCTTCTCACAAATCTGAAGAGGTTAGAACACCACAGTTGGTAGAGGCAGTATTTGAAAGATGCTCACGTGCAAAGAATTCTGCTCATTTGCATGTGTTCCATCTCCAGGCAGTCCAACCTCCAGGCTTACAGCATAAAGTTATGAATACCTAAGCATCACTGGAAGAAATAAGATTACTATGGTAAGTAATTTTTTTTACTGTCTATCTGAAATCAGCATGCACCCCCTCTTTAGAAAAACAGGGTCCATGGCTCCCATCTCCTTTAGATTTCAGCGAATTACTGGCCTGCCTATGTGCATGAAATCTGGCCTGGAAGGCTTATAAATCCTCTGGCTCCCCTGCTGTTTTCCTTGAGTACTGAGCCCTTCGCCATGTTTGCACCAGTGCCACCAGGCTTGCCATGGCTGAGTACTTTGCCTCCACATTCCAGAACAATCTCAATCACCCCTCCAAGTTCTGAAAGGCCATCCATTCCCTCTCTCTCCCCAACCCAGTCCTCCTCCCGGTCCTTAAGGTGAGTGATATCCCAATTTCTGACCCCCCTCTCTGTTGCCTCCAATAGCTCCAGGCGTCATCCAGTCACTTTTCAACAAGTGGGAACCCGAGACCTGGACCTTTTTGCATCCCTATTCAATGCAAAACCACCTCAATTCTGCTCTAAAAATCCAGGACCTGGCATTTTTGGTCAGGATGCATTCAGGCTGCGGTGGACAAATCGCTTTCTGTACGCATTTCCTCCTCTTCCACTAGTTCAGAGGGTGCTGCTCAGGTTGGATGCTCATGGCAGCAAAAGGATTCTGATTGCTCCATCCTGGCCATGGCAGATTTGGTTTCCATTGATCAACAAGTTGTCTGTGGTCCCTCTGAAGCCTCTACCCTTACGGATGGACCTGCTGACACAGGGTTCCCTAGTTCATCCCAACCTGCGCTTCCTTCATCTTCGTGCTTGGCTCCTGAAGATATAGAAGTTGGCAGGTTCAAGGTTTCTCAGACAGTTTCTGAGATCTTCTTGGCAGCATGCAAAGCCTTCTACCAGGAGGGCATACACAGCCAAATGGAAGAGTTTTTCTGACTTGTGCCAAATCACATTTGGACCCATTCTGATGTCCACCAGATAAAGTATTGGAGTACTTATTAGATATTTCTAATACAGGACTACAGTACTCTGTAAAGGTTCACCTTTGTGCTGTTTCGCATTTCACAAGCTGGTCCAGAACCTTAAACTGGCTCAACTACCCCTCTTTAAGAGATTCCTAAAGGGCATCCTGCACACAAGGCCCCAGTCAGGAAACTTTTAGCACCCTGGAATATCAGCCTTGTATTAGACATGCTCATTAAGCAAGCCTTTTGAACCTCTGGCTCGTGTGACCTCAAGATCTTCCTGGACAAAAGTCTCCACCACTCATTCACACTAACGGGACTACGCCGGAGGTGCTAGGACCTAGCGAGCAAAACTCTTCTGGAGGACCGGCTGAGGTAGAGCCTGAGGAAGTGGCACCTGAGCCCAGCTCATGCAGTATAGGCTACCTCGGCATCGACCTCCAACCACTTCAGTTCTTTTTTTCCTGCCGTCGAGTGTGTTTCAGTGACGATGTTGCTTTTGCCGGAATCAAATCTTCATGTCTATATGACAGCAGTTACAGTCGTTTAGTATTTGATTGGGTTTATTGTTTTATTATTTCAGTAAAAAAAAAAATAGGAGTATTTTCGTCAAAGAAGAAGTCTGCAGCCTTCCTTTGATGGAGTCGACCATGAATGGGGCAGGTGACGATAGGAGACTTTGTATGAAAGCTGTGTTGTCTGCAGGGCTGGGTCTGGTCTGCCGTCCTCTATGGAGGGGCGCCTGATTACAGGCAGTCTGGTGCTTGGAGGGATGGGTGATCCTCCTGAAAGCACAAAAGAAGTGGTTCAGTCTTGATCCTCGTCGAGGACTTCGGCACCGCTCGACCTCGAGTTCTTCTTCGACCTCCGGTTGAAAAGAAATGGTACCGCTTGGTCACCTTCTGGTATGTTTGTCTGTTGATCATTGATTTCTGGAGGCAGGGGCTCGACTTTGACTCCTCCAGGGTCTCCTCCAGCCCCTGTTTCTGGTGGCCAGCATCCTCAACTCCAGGTCCTCCCCACCCCAGGGGTCCTCCGGTGAGCAGTTTCACCATTGGGTCACTCTTATGGAGCAATGGGTTGGCGGTTGTCCCACCTGCCTGAGCCAGTGAGTCCGTCTCTGGGGCCTTCGGCCTACTGGGTTCGGACCTCACGGGTAGACGGCTGGGGCTTCCTAGTCACAGCCTTTCTCCACATGCGATTATTTCACTGTGTTTTCCTCTCATATGGCTGTGGTGCAGGGGCCAACATCGATACCTTTATCTCCTGCTGAATTTCTCAGACTTTCTCCGTGAGTGAGGGGTTTGGGGCCTCTGGTCCCGCGCGGCAGCTCCCCTGCTGCCAGCACCGCATCCAGCACCATGTCCTGTGCCGTGCCGCAAGTGTTTTCTGTGCCACTCTCTGTACGGCGCCAGGGTGCTTTCAGTGCCGTGTGGGACACCAGGGTTCTCGACTCTCATTTGCGGAGCTCCCCTCCTCTTTTCCTCCCTTTCCTATATACACTCTGTCCCTCCGGGACTAATAGGAGATGATATTGAGCCTGATCCTGACCTTCGATTGGGAGATGACTTTGATGATTCCTCTGGGGTGGTAAATAAACCATTTCTTCCAGCAGAGCCTCTGGTCGAGGACCTTTCTTTTAAGGCTCTGCTTAAAATGTGAATACCACTCTCTCTCTTCAGACTTCAGAGATTAATCCTGGAAAATTGCTGTGTCTGCAGTACCTGCACGTTCCAGATATTCCTGTGAATTGACTCCTCCCATGCAACCCTCTTTTGAGACACTCTCACAAATAGTGTGGGATAATCTGGCGCTTATTCACTCTGTGGCCAAGTCCATAGATAGAAATAGGCCCCTCCCAAGGATCGTCCTATTCTGGCCTCGCAAGCCTTTGCTGATGCCATAGTTGTCCTGACAGAGAATGACAAAGCCGTTCTTCCTCAAGAATCTACAGCATGACCAGTAAACAAGGAATGTCACAAAACTGACACTTTGGGAAAGTGAGACTTGTGCAAGCTACCAGGGTTATTTCTCTCAGTGTGGCGTTTGGCATTCTGGCATTCACTCAAGGCCTCTGTAGAAGCCCTTCTAGATTCGAACATTACCTCAGAGCTTCTTCAGTCCATTACTAGAGGCATTGAATCCAATAATCAGCAGCTTAAAGCCACTATGGATGCCTTTGACACTGCTTCCAGAGCAGCAGCAGCTGGTATCTACACCCAACAGCATTCTTGGTTACGTATATTGGGATTCACAAATGCTGCCCAGCAGAGGGTTATGAATTTACCTTTTGATGATACGATCTGTTTGGTCCTCAGGTCAAGCAGGCACTAGAGGCCACACAGAAGACTAGAACGGCTATCAAAACAGCCAGACTGCCATCTGCAGCCCCTCAACGGGCGGGAACTGGTGGCAGTTTCATAGTTGTCAGTCCTTTCATGATAAAGGCAAAGGGGGTTTCAACAGAAATCAAGCCCCCAGACACAAAAGAAAATGCAGCAGAAGGCACAGGGCCCCAAAGCGCCTAGTGCCACCCTCTGAGATTCTGGCCTAGTCCCACCTCAGCTGTCCGAGGGACACTTCCTCAGCAGTAGGAGAGCATCTGACTCAGTTTTACAACCAGTGGAAGTCAATCACAGCAGACAAGTGGTTACTCAGGATTATCCACAAGGGATGCTCTCTAAACCTTTCAGGAACCGCTCCAGATCACCCACCCAAACGACAGCCCAAGCTGTCTGTCTCTCAGTCAGACCTGCTTGCTTCCGAGATTCAAGGCCTTCTGAACAACAGGGCAGTAGAAGTAGTTCTGCTGGATCAGCGAAACACAGATTTCTACTCCCATTACTTCCTAGTCCCAAAGAAAACAGGTGGCATGCACCTATTCTCGATCTAAGGAAGTTAAATTCCTTTACAAGGAAAAGTTCAAGATGATATCTCTGGCTCCCTATTACCTCTGATTCATTGGAACGAATGGCTGGCCTCCCTAGACATGCAGAACACCTACCAGCATGTTCTCATACACCCAAACCACTGCAAATACCTCGGATTAGGTCAACACTACCAATTCAGAGTCCTGCCTTTGGGCTATCTTCAACGCCTCGAGTCTTTACAAAGTGCTGTGCAGTTCTCAGAGCACATGTCAAGAATCTCGGAATTCAGGTGTTCCCATATCTGGATGGCGGCTTCTAGCAAGCCCCTCCAGTCAAGAGACTTGGGAAGCCGTGGCTACAGCTTCAAATGTCCTCACATCCATGGGAGTTCTGTTAAATTTAAATTCCACCTATGATGACGGGACAATGACTGAATGGTCATGTACTCTAAACAAACCTCTCATCTACGTGGTGCTCCCTCCATGACAGAAATGAGGCACATTGGTGTGGCATCTTGGGAAGCTTGAAATGTGATTGCCTGTGCTGCCTCTGTCACGTGGATAAACACAGGACTTCAGTTTTCATTACTGTCAAATCCAGTACCTTTCCTGAGCACTAAATTTACACAGCAAAGGGAAAAAAAAATGTCTGGCAATATCCAGACAACTTAATGGTTACAACTGTAGGTCAAAGAATATGGCGACCCATGCCCTTCAGAATAGCATCAGGAACACGGAGAAGGAGGAATCAGTGCAGTGTGCTCTCTCAAAGTCAAACTGGAAGGGGAGGAGGAGGATGTGCCAAGGAAGGCAGAGAGCTAGGAGAGAAACAGTTTCTTCTGGAGTTTAGCCGGAGTAGGGCGGAGGAGATAGCGCAGTAGTCACCAGGAGAAGAGTCACACCCACCCTTGTGAAGAGGGATGACTTTTGCTTTTTCCATGGGAAGAGCCCTAACATGCAAGCTATGAATTTCTGTAGAAGTGTTTCAAGTACTGGTTCACATTCTGTGATTGTGTAGTTGCCAGTGGCCTTCTACAATGTGTGTTTCTGACTTACACAAGTGGTAAGGACCATGTTAGAATAGAACTGTAAGGTGTAGTCCCTTGTTTAAAGCTTACATTGTTGCAACAATCCACGTTATGTTTATATGTACAGTTACTGTGTGTCTCAGAGTGCGTTTTGATTTCTTTGGGTGAAAGAACTGTGAAGTGCAGCTGAGCAACTGCTGGCACACAAAGGACTTGAGAAAATACTCTTATAACCATAAGTGACCCAGGAACTGTACATATAAACACATTATAAATCATGGTAAACTCCTAGATTAAAAAAATTGAATTTGAATTTAAAATCAAAATACTTTATTTTGCAGAATATTAGAAATTCCCTTTGTTGGAAATGGACAGTGTCAACTGAACTTAGAACTTTAACATTTTTGAACTGTGTGCATGAGACACCCTCTTATGGTTATAAGAGTATCTGGAATGTTTAGAAAATATAGAATAATTAAGCCCCCCAGCCCCTCTTCATTGAGAATGAGCTGATTCTCAACACTGAGTTAAAGCATTGATAGGGGCATGAGGCGTAGCTCAAGTGCCTTCCTGATGGTCACAGTCTGACGAGATGGAGAAAATCGAGAGTTCTCATCCAAAGTAGGGTTATTTAATTTTGTATAATACACGTGAGCATGTTTTCTCAACACATACGAACATACAAACATACGAAATTTGCCAGCAGATAAAGGCCTAGAGGTCTATCAAGTCTGCTTTCGAATGTGCAGCTAGCACCTTATTCTGCAGCTGCCCTCCTTCCACCCTTCCCTTCATTAACCCCTCCCTTGTCCTGTCCCATCCTCGCTTGAAGCAGTCCACTGTTCTACTGCACACCACTTCAACAGGTAACGATTCCACCCAGCCACCACCCTCTCTGTAAAAAGTGTCTCCTCATCTCCCTCTTGAACCTTCCTCGCCCAGTCTCATATCACGCCCCTGGTGGCCCTCTCCTCCTTACTTTGAACAGCCCTCTGTACTCCGTCTTGTTTATTCCTTTCATGTATTTAAAGGTTTCAATCATGTCACCCTGTCTCTCCTCTCCTCCAGTGAGTACATGTTCAACTCCTTCAACCTCCTCTCGTATGATAAGTCCCCCAGCCCTTGATCATCTTTGTCGCTTCGCGCTGCACCCCTCCAGTAACTTAATGTCCCTCTTCAGGTACGGACGCCAGTACTGCACGCAGTACTCCAGGTGTGGTCTAACTAATGACCTATACAGTGGCAGAATCACCTCCTCCCTCCTCGAGGATATACCCTTGCAATACAACCCAGCATTTTGTTGCCCTTGCAGCTGCCTTCCTACATTGTGCCGAGTTATTCATTGACCCTGTAATGAGCACACCCAGATCCTTCTCCTCCTCTGTCTGGGCTAGCTGCACTGCCCTAGCTGGTAACTCCTCCTTGGGTTCTTCATCCCAAAATGCAGCACCTTGCACTTTTGGCATTAAAGCGCAGTTGCCAGGTGTCTGACCAGGTTTTCAAGCTTTGCCAGATCATCCTGCAACCCCTGCCATCCCCTAGGTCATCCACCACCGCTACCACCTTGGTATCATCAGCAAACAGACTGATCTTGCTCTTGATGTCCCATGATATGTCTGCAATGAATATCCCAAACAACACTGGTCCCAACACTGAGCCCTGTGGAACACCGCCATCACTGCCCTTGGGTGTGAGAGCTCCCCACCCACCACCACCACCACCCTCTGTTGCCTTCCCTGCAGCCAGTTTCCTACCCATCTCACCAGCTTTGCACCCGCCCGTGTCTACTAATTTCCTTCCCAGCCTTCCATGTGGCACTGAGTCGAATGCCTTACTGAAGTCCAGATACAGGACATCCACTGCATGGCCCCTGTCCAGTTGCCTAGTTACCCAGTCGTAGAACTCGACTAGGTTGGTTTGGCAGGATCTGCCACATATGAAGCCATGCTGTCTGATGTCCTGTAGTCCTTTGGCCTCTAGGAGGCCACCAGCCTCTCCTTCAGGATTGTCTCCATTAGCTTACCCACGATGGATGTGAGGCTCACTGGTCTGTAGTTTCCGGTTCACCCTTGGGGCCACTCTTGTGGAGGGGCACCACATGAGCCATCCTCAGTCCTGAGGTACACACCCAATGTAGTGAGGCATTAATAGGTCTGCCAAAGGTCCTGCAAGGACCTCTACCAGCTCTTCAGTACCCTGGGTGGATGCCATCTGGGCCTGGCGCCTTGTCCACCCTCAGTGCCTTCAAACCCTCTCGAACTCTGCTGTCCATGATTTCCCATCTCTCCACTCCCCCGCCTCTGCCATTTCTCCCACTGCGTGTCACCCCCTTCTCTTTAGTAAATACTGAGCAGAAGTACTCATTTAGTGCTTCCGCCTTATCACACCCTGCTTCCACCCAACCCCCTCCTTCCAAATCCTTACTATGTGGTCCTTACAGCTCCTTTTCTCCTGATGTACTTAAAGAAGTCCTTCTCCCCCTTCTTAATGCCTTGTGCCAGCCCTGAGTTCCGTAGATGCTTTGGCTCCCCTTACTGCCCTTGTCACCTCCTTGATTCTGTCAAGTACTCCTCCTGTCCTCCCCCTCCCTGTTTTCTTGTACTTCTAAAGGCTGCTCTTTCCTCCTTACCTTTCCATGACCTCCTTGCTCAACCAGATTGGTTTCTTAGCCTAGCCTTCTTGCTCTGGGCTTTGCAGCAGGTTTTGGTTGCCTCCACTATCCCCAGCTTTATGAGCTCCCACCTTTGGTTAGTGTCCATACTAGATTGAATTCTGGGCTAGGCACTTTTACCACTTCTCCATCCTCCCAAAGTCGGCCCTCCTGAAGTCCAGCACTATTGTGCCAGATTCCACTCCTTCCTTGCCCATATCCAATGTGAGCCATACTGAGTGGTGGTCACTCCCTGACAGCGGTTCCTCCACTGTAAGTTCTCTCACAAAGTCCCCATTTGCCAGCACAAGGTCAAGTGTATTCCCTAACCTGGTTGGTTCACTGACCATTTGCAACAGGAAGCTGTCCTGGAAGGCATCCAGCAGTACCTGCTCCCTCTGTTCCTGGTTGTTGGGGTGCTCCAGTCCACTCCTGGCATGTTGAAGTCCCCACAATCACCACACTACCTTCTCGCAGGTCCTCCTGATCTGTCCCTTACTCCTTACAGATTGTGCTCAATGTCTAAACAGTGTGCTGCTGAGTTTTCTGATGACTTTACAACTGTCAGAATCTAATAGATTTCTTTGACTGGGTGACCAAAGTAGTAGATCAGGGAGGGACTGTGGACATGGCCTACCTAGACTTTAGCAAGGCATTTGACACAGTCCCACACAAAAGATTAATAGTCAAATTAACCAGCCTGGGAGTGGGTCCCAGGGTGGTAGCCTGGGTAAAACATTGGCTGCACAACAGGACACAGAAGGTAATTGTAAATGGAGTCCACTCTGAAGAAAGAGAGGTTACTAGTGGGTACAACTGAGGGTTCAGATTGGGTCCAGTCCTTTTAATGTCTTCATCAGTGACATTGCAGAGGGACTGAAGGAAAAGTATGCCTTTTGCAGATGACACAAAGATCTGCAACAGGGTTGATACACAAGGAGGCGGAAAGGATGAAAAGGGACTTGGCAAGTTTGGAGGAATGGTCAGAAGTATGGCAGCTAGATTCAATGCAAAGAAGTGCAAATAATGCACCTGGGAAACAAGAACCCTGGGGAAGAATACACAATGGGTGGGAAGGTAGTAACAACAACAAAAAGGAAAGGGACCTGGGGGTAATCATATCAGATGACCTTAAGGTTAGCAAGCAATGTGAGAAGGCAGTAGGGAGGGCTGGGGTATACTGGGATGTATAGGGAGAGGCATCAGCAGCAGAAAACAGGAAGTTGTTATCCTCTGTACAGACAGTTGGTGAGACCCCATCTGGAGTACTGTGTCCAGTTCTGGAGACCCCATCTCCGCAAGGACATAGACAGGATAGAGGTAGTCCAGAGGAGGGCAACTAAAATGTTGCAGGGTCTGCAAGAGAAGCTGTATGAGGAGAGACTAAAGGAGCTTAATATGTATACCCTTGAGGAAAGAAGGGAGAGGGGGACATGATAGAAACTTTAAGTACCTCAGTGGAATCAATAAAGTCCAAGAGGTAGCATCTTTCAGAAAAAGAGACTTGCAAGAACAAGGGACACAATTTAAAGATAGAAGGAGGGCGGTTCAGGGGCAATGTGAGGAAGTATTATTTCACAGAGAGGGTAGTGGATGCATGGAACAGCCTTCCTGAGGAGGTTGTGTGGTCTAGAACTGTGGGAGAATTCAAGAATGCATGGGACAGACATAAGGCAATTCTTGGGGGAGGAAGAAATAGGCTGTTGGTTAACTAGGATCTACGGCCTATCCTGTAGGTAGGGAAATGGGCAGACTAGATGGGCCAAGTGGTCCTTATCTGCCGTCAAAGTCTATGTTTCTATGTTTCTATGTTTCTATGTTAATGGGGGCTTATGCTTAAATGGCCATTTTAAAATGGAGTACAACACTGTCAGCGGTCTGTGACTGCTCTGCTCGCACTTATGAGACTCAGAATGGTTGATCACTATCTGCATTGGAAGATGGATGAAACCTTGTTCTTCATGTTCTGAAATGTTAAGAATACGTTCTACATTCCAAAACATGAAGGAAAACAAGCCCACAGTGTATTACTAAACAATCCTGACTAAGAACGATGTCATGATTTATTTGTTTTATTTAAAAGTTGATAACCAGAAAGCACCATTGAGCCAAGGCTCATTTCCAGGTGTGACCGGGGACAGGAGACGAGGAGAAAATAACAAACAACAAGATGCTAATAAACTAACAAGACAGCAAAAGCATGGGGTCAGGGTTACAAGACCCAAAAAACAGTGAAAAAATAAAAGACAAAAGCAACAAGATTAAAAAGCACAAACAATTTACATATTGCAAAGGAAGACACAAAGAGTGAGGGCTAGGAATATACAGACCCCAGAAAACGATGACTCATGCTAACCAGCCTGATACAGGTGAGACAAAAGCGTATCAAAACATTAAGGTGGTGAGGCTTGGGACACTGAGAGCACGGTTGGTGGGGTAGGAGTCTGGGGAGCCTTTTGAGTGAGAAGAGGGAGGAAGACTGACGGAGTTCAGGGGAAGTTTATTCCAGAGAAGGCAAACAGAAGGAGAAAGCAGATTGCCCAGAAATAGAGCGGGGTGAGGGATAGAGAAGGTACAAGGGTCTTTGTGACGTAAGGGAGTCATTTGGGGTGGCAGCTTGAGAGAGGTGGGAGGAGAGGTAGGAGGGAGGATACCAAACCAGAATTTTGCAATGAAAGAGGCACAGTGAACCAGTCTCCTGTGGGGCAAGAGAGCAAGTGATAGGGTAAAGTAAAGAAGACAGTAGTGAGTAAGAGGGGAGAGGCTGTAGCGAAACGACAGGAGTTTAACTGTACTACAGAACATTTCTCTGTGTAAACTGTAGTAACATTGTAATTTAAGTTTGAAGGGACTCTAGGTGCATCACTCCCCATTTCATAAGCAGGGACCGACACGTCTGCTGTTCAAACATGTACTAATTTATAGGAATTACCCACCCTACTACTCAGGGTACCCTGTGATTCCCTACCCACCCTACTACTCAGGGTACCGTGACTCCCCACTCACCCTACTACCCAGGATACCCTGTGATTCCCCACTCACCCTACTACCCAGGGTACACTGTGATTCCCCACTCACCCTACTACCCAGGATACCCTGTGATTCCCCACTCACCCTACTACCCAGGGTATCCTGTAATCCCTTTGGTATAAATAAATTTGTCCAGACTTACCTTGGGGCATACCCTTTCTTCATGACCAGAACTGGTGGTGTTAAAATAAATATGAAAGCATGGGACATATGGCAAGTGTAACTCTATTTGGGACTTTTTATTTATTTATTAGGATTTCAGATAACACCTTTGAGATTTTTAGGATTTAGTCTGACTGGTGTTCTTAAATGCAGTCTGTATGACTGTGTGCTCAAGATTCATTGTGAAATGGGAAGTTGCATGGTGTGTGTGATGTGGGAATGGTAGTGTTGGGGTTTGGGTGGGTGTAAGCAGGCAGGCATTGCTTTCATTAAAGCTGCCCAGACCTGTCCCTGGCACAGCAAGGGTTAAGAGAAAGGGCAATGTACAGATTTAAATCTCCTGGTTTGAATAAGACCTGTGCACACACTGATCTAAAGGCAGAGGGAGACAGACACACACACACTCACGTGCACACCGAGACTCCAGGAGTACAGTTCACTACAGGAGAAAGAAGGACAAAAGACAAAACAAGGCTGAAGAGAGGAGGAGTCTTCTGAGACTGGGAAAGCCCCCAGTTCCCAGCCACAGACATTTAACATTTTTTAACCATATGTTGAAAACTATGACTCTGTCTAAACATAGTCAAGGCTTTCATATTTTATAGCTGTGCAGTTTTGAATTCAGAAGAAGAGGTGCTGTATGCCTACACTTGGCTGTTGCAGTCTGATGCTGAAACGAATCAGTGGGATTTCTTTGGGATCGAGGAGAGGAGATGATAGAACTGTGTCATACCAGCTTGTGCTAAAGAGGAGGTCACATAACGGACAGATATCACCTGTATTCCAGCGATATCCTGCTTCTCTGGACAAAATGCGTTGGAGGGCTGGAGAATAGTTTTCCAGACAGCAGGTGGAACCAAACTCCATTTAGAATTTATTATTCTCCACAGTTCTTGGAAGACACAGCAAGAAACTGAGCAAATTAGGCTGAACCCCAGCTACAGTTATTTTAATTTTCTTAAAAGCTGAGATTCCAGTTCAACGAGAGAGTGAGCGAGAGAGAGAGTGAAAACATGGAATACCCGAGCCTGTCTATGAGAGAAAAGGGAGCTGATCAGAGAGCTGGGGGCAACTGGGCAAGGAGAAACTTCAGCACGGCACTGTGTTGTTCTCCAGGTAGCTTGAACACTGCCATTTACTATACAGCTAGTCTACTACAGTATAGCTAGCCCCATGCAACAAGCGTGCCTTGTCTCATCCTCTGGTGCACTAGTGAGGGACAGAGCTTAAAACAGTTCAGCACACGTGACCAAAATCAGGGACACCAAGCCAAAATTGGCATATTAACTCAGGAAGCACATAGAATAATGGATTTTATAAACCTATTTGAACATTCATAACCTAGTTTAGCTTGTGATTGGCTACCGGATCAATTATTAATCTTTAAGAAGTGACTGATCCAACTGCCAACCACACATTGCATGGGGTGCAATGCCTAAAATGTCAGGGCCAGATATTCAAAAGTTAGCACTGGCGCTAGCAGATTTTTGCCCTTAGTATCTGGGTTTGTGCCTGTTTTGGGGTGAGAGTCTATATTCAGAGGCCCCTGCGGCATGGGCTAAACCCGTTAGTGCTCAGATACTAACATAATGCTGTGCCCATGCAAATGAGGGGGCCCTTTCTACATACAGTTGCAGCTGCAATTTTCAAAGGTTTGCAATGGTGGTAACTGGCACCCAAAGTAGTATTATTTAGCAACTCTAAAAACCTCAACCAGGTGCTAAGCCCATGCACCCACCTCACCGATGGCAGGATGGCTATATTACAGCCGCCTGCCACTGACTGCTAGCAGGCCAACCAGGATGGAGGCTCTGGTGTCTAGTGGTACCCCCACCCCTGATAACCTGACCCATATATGAAACCCTATGCCTGCTGTCCAATGGCACCCCCGATCACCCATCCTGCAAATGACAATCATTTCCCTGGTGTCTAGTGGCAACCACCACCCCTGATCACACGGCTCATATATGACAATTATTTCCCAGAGTCTAGTGGCACCCGATCACCCATCCCTAAATGACAACCTTTCCCTGAGATCTAGTGGCACCCCTCACCCCTCGACTTAGTCATGTCAGGAAGATCTTCCTGGTGTCTAGCAGCACCCCCAAAGTCACTACATGTGACCAGGGTGCCACCAGACACCAGAGATATATATTTCCTAACATGGGATGGGAGAAATGGAGGGTGGGGTGCCACGGGACACCAGGGATATGGTAATTACAGGATGGGTGATCGGGTGGGGGTGCTGCTGGACACCAGGGAAGACATGGCAGGTACCCACAGTATGGGTGCAAAGGACCACTGTTTCCATGCAGATGAGCCCATAATGGGCACGCAAATAGCCCCTTAGCGCCTTGTATGCCCAATTAGCTCATTTGCATGATGCAGCTGAATATCGCGCCATGGCTCCCAGTGCTGGCTGATCCTAGGACACAATTTCTGTGGCTGGATACAGCTCAGTTCCATGTCGGAGCAGCACAGATTGACTTAGCGTTGTGCCAACATTCAGTCAGACAGCACCAGTTCACTATCCAACTGGAACCTTTGTAAATGAGTGCCTGCGCTCAAAGGTATTTTTAATCCTAGACTGAAATAAATAAATAAAAATATAGCAGCCTCTGGGTCAGGCACAGGTGAAAGTGCAGTGCAAACCTTGCACCCTACTTGTGCCCATTTTTGAATATCTGGCCTGAGATGCCCTCAAGCCTCACCACTCGCTCCGCAGTACTTGGTGAGAAAAACAAAGTAAAAAAAAAATAATTCTAAAGCAAGTTGTTATTGTGATTAGATTTATACTGCAATAATGACCTCATAGCCGGTCATTTGTAGCCCAGGTGAAACTATCATGAATGTTCATGAATTATCCATGAACAGATCAGGAATTCAGTTCAGGGATGTTCATCAAGCTTGCATCAAGCGGTTCATGAGTTGTGCAGAAACATTAAATGGCACCCTGTTTCATGAATCTTCATTACCATAAGGTTCATAAAGGTCCGTAACAGTTCTTGGAACTCCGCTGAATTTTATGGAAAAGCTCATCAGTATTTTGGTGACTAGAAATATCCGGCTTTCTTAATATTGATTAATTCATCTGGCAACCTTGTTTAGCCCCAAATCTCAAAAATATATTTCTCAATGTACAAATCCAAGGCAGACCCACAACCAAACAACACACAACCAAACCGCGACAATTGAACTCTTTTTACTAACTTGATATATTTTAATGAATGGCTTTCCTTACCACACATTTAAGAATTAATATTTACTAAGTTGAGTGCCAATTAACAACTGCTGGCACAACCTCACAAACTCCATAATTCACACATGTGAATTATGGAGTTCTTAAACCATGGTTCCAAAATAGCTGTGAGTGCACTGAGCACCTGTGCAGAAACTGTCCTTGCGCTGGCTGCTCACTCATGCTGCTTACAGAAAACTGCCAGGGTGAAAGACAGCCTCTCACACAGGAAACTAAATGAAAACCAGGTGCACAGTTTAAGTAAAACTCTGACAGAAATTTATTTTTAAATGGTAACCTCTTCCCATTTCATGCCTCTGAATAGGGACAGATGTGAGACCGGTCCACTCTCTCAGTCTCTGTCTCTCTCTCCTCGTCCCTCATTGTGGCACCCATGATCATCAGCATTGCAGAGAGAGAGAGAGAGAGAGAGAGAGAGAGAGGAGTGAGTCTCGGTCTTTGGTTTCCCTGCTGCCATGATCTCTTGAGAGATGTGGATACCTCTCTGTGGACCCTTCATACCAGTAAATATTCTACATATAATAACTGGGGAACGTTTTCACCTATATGAAAACCAGGTTATAATTCCATCATTATAGCCAGGTGGTTATAACGGTGAACATGCGCCCAGTTTCCCATGCTCCACACATGCGCGATCCTCCGGTCTCTCCTTCTACACCCACCAGCCACCGTAACTTACTGCCCGACACTTCACTGCAACTGGCACTCGGGCGTAAGTTAAACACAAAAAGAGTAATTGGGGTTTTCTTGGACTGCGGCACTAAATGAGTCTATTTAAAAATTAAAAAAAGGAAAGTTTCCGACTGCAGACTGCACTTCCTGCAGATCGGACCATGACTGACAACGGATGTGTCTTTTATTTTATACAATTGCTGTGAGTAAAAAATACTTCCCAGCAATTATATAAAATAAAGGCTGGGTAGTAAACTTGAATTTTACACACACCCCTTGGCTTGGTGTGTGTAAAATTCTCATTATAACCCCTCACCCAGCCATCATTCTCTGTGTAATTTACACATACTTACTTTTCTTCTGTGGTTCTTGCAGATGAAATCACTGCTCACCTTCCTTTTATAAGCTGGGAGGCCCAACTGTTATTTATATCAGCAGAATTTGAAACTCTTTTAAATTGTGGTGAATTGAAATGGTAATCGCTTTGGATGTTCAAAAAGAAAATTGCCTTGCAGAACGTATGTTTTCCACTCCTGAACTGCAAAGGTTCTGATTTTGTGGACGCTTTATATCCCTTACAGTGGGAATTAGCACCTTCTCAATCAATCAATCAAAATCTTTATTTAGCCAGGCTAACACGATTGAGCAAGCTAATTTTCGAGATGGACCTGGAAAGGATAGGTAAAGAATATATAAAAGGAATACACACTTACATAGTAATTACATAGATAGAAATATACACAAGAGGTTTATAACTCCACCAAAATGAAATATTAGAATGAGCCAATGAACTAAAACCATAAGGAATATGCAGCTAGAAGTACAACACCTATACTGCAGTAATTACAGAATTTTCCCATACAACTATAATTACAGAGTGTAATTGAAGCATACTTGAACACGGATAATGAGTGGGCGGTGCTTGGTGGGGAAGGGAGGGGGAGTAAGAAGGTGAGTACGGAGAAGTGCAGGGGGTGCCGTAAGGGCCAATAATTGCAAGGTAAAGGTGGCAACAGTTAGAGAGTAAGATACAAACACCCAGAAACCGTGTCAGACGGGGATTAGCAAGGAGTATCTATGGAAGCCAGGAGGACACGGAAAGGAACTAACAGTAAGGGAAAATGCAGTGTCGGGATAGAAAGAACAGTCGGGTAAGATACTTGTAGGCTTGGACATTGCCCAGTGGGGGTGGGGCAGGAATACCAGTGCCTTCTGATACGCACATTTGTTATGCAAATTGATTTTTTCTCATTTCATTATGGTCCTTTGAAGGTTCAGCAACTTCAGGAACGGTGTGTTGATGAACACGTCATGCACTTGGTTCATGAATGGAGTTGAAGAACAGTTGGTGGACTTTCATGGATGTTAAGGAACCAGTCATAAATGTTCTGCAAAGTTCATGAGTTGATGGGAGGGATTAACAACCATCTGATGGGGAGCAGCTGCTTGGTAGTATTGCTTAGTTGCATTTTTTAATATTTTCAGTAAGAGAAGCAGACCTGCTTTATTGTTTGATAATGTTATGTGCTTCAAAATAAATCTCTATAGATGGCCCAGGAGCACAATGGTAACACTACTACTTGCTACGCCACCACCGCACATTTGAATGAGTGCTGGCCATCGGGCTGGCTAGGGAGGAAGGTTTTCATGCCCCAGGGATTGCTGTCCTTCCTCGGGAGGAGGCTGTTCCGCATATGTGACTGCCATCTAGTGGAGACCAGTCAGCAGCACAGTTGGGAGCACCATGAGGGAGAGGGTGCTGCTGGACACCTGTCACCATGCGTCCAAATGCATGCATGTGCAGCCATGTCATTGCATGCCTGCACCCTGGGAGAAAATCAGGTAGCAGGAGGAAACTGCCGGCTAGCCAAGTCTGCACCACCCACAGGCTCTCACAGTTGACACAGTTAACCACCCACCACATTGTGGTCCTGGGTGAGAGGTGGATAACCTGTAACTTCTTGAGAAGGTCGGTGACAGGGCTGGGGGGTGGATGCCAGATGAGACCGGAATGAGAAACAGTATTGTGAGGAAAAATAAATGTCTATAGTCCCCAGGTGGCCTAAGAGTAGTGTGTTAAACTCCCATGCAGACTATCTGGGTTTGAGAGCAAAACCAGGTTGCTAGCATTCTGACTGCCAAGGCTGGGGAAATGCTGCTGCTGACCATGTAAACCAGCCCGGAGAGGGTACTGTTGCATTCCACTGCTGCAGTGATCTGTGGTGACAGAGGAGCTTGCTCTTCCACAGAGAGGTGCTAAATGGGTGGAGGCCATAGGCGCCAGTGTAGTGTCAGTGGATAGCAGGAGGGCAAACAGGACCAGGAAGAAATGCACCAGTGGAAATGGCAGCCATCAGAGTAACAGTGCTGGTAACCATGGGCTACCTCCATCTCATCCCAGGTACCAGGGTGACAGTATGTTGGGTTGTTCTGGCTGGGAGGTGGCTAGGCCTGATGTGTGCATAAATACCCTGATTAAACAAAACAATACAGCCCTACTCTTAAGTAACAGATGTATCAGTTTCAGAAGAGGTAGAAGCGATTTGAGGGGGCAAATTGCGAACATCCCTGAAAATCAGAGAGAGTTGAGAGGTGCACATATCTAACCACAAGCTGTAAGTGCGCTTTGGTAGATGTGTGAGCAGATGTGTTTGTAAAGTGGTGTTGGTGCATTTTAGTGCCTTTTGTACAGTGTTCATTGACAAACTCCTGTGGTAGCCAGTGCCAACGGTAATGATGTCATAAGTTATAATGTGCCATGAGGCAATATTGTTCTTGTTAGCTCTACATTACCCAACACATAGAAAATGATTTCAGCATGCGACGTGGCTCATCAGGGGCCGATATAGCTACTGATGGAGTTGGCTACCACTGTACTTCAACACCAAGCCGCTTCCTCCCAAGCCAAGTGTGGCTTGGGTATCCGGCCTCAGCCCATACCCTGAGATCTCTAGATCGGGCATTACTGTCAATCCCAAAATACAACACAAAAATGGAGGAGTTTCTATCAGCCAGTTTTGCCACCAAATTCTGGAACCTCCCACTGATCAGAATTAATTGCACCTCTTCTCAACAATTATTTAAACCTGAGTTAAGGAAATATTTATTAGTTGAAAACTACTGTCTATGTGACTAATTCACATCTATGACTGTGCTCTTTATAGGAAATTTGGTTGCCTATCATTGAAGGATCGGTTCAATTACAAAGCATCATTTTTTTGTGGTTTTTTTGCGTAAGATTGTACTGGGATTATACCTCATTCTGTAATGGAAATTTTTCATAGAAGTATTAACACATTTTCTACCAGAACCCCAAAAGGGTTGTCTTTTCAGTTCCTCTGTTTGTATCTTTCTTTGGCAAAAGAGCATTTAAATTCAAGGCTATTAGCTATTATAATAATTTACCTGAATTTGTGCTAGGTGTGTAAAACTGACTGCATTTAAAACATGACTGTAGTAATATGCTGTCCATTGGTCCAGACTGCTCGTGTTTTAAGTAATGTTATAAATTTGTGTGCTGCACATTTTATTGTTATTTACATATACTGGTCGCTGTGAAAATGTCAGTTCTAACCCCAGGAATTCTTCAATATGTTTAACTCTTGCAGTCAGCCTCTAGTGGTGAACTGTAATGATGGAACACTCATTGGATCATGCCACCATTCAAACTGCTGCCCTTACCAACTGCTGTGTTCTGTAATGCTTAGATTTAATTCTCCGCCTGCTAGTCAAAATGCCTCGAGATCTCTCCTCACAAGTCATGCAATTCATTGTTTTTTCATGTGAAAACAAGTAAAACTTTAATTTATTTCATCTGCGGCCTATACTTACTATTTTATTGGTGCTAAATTATTTTAGTGTAGTTTTATGGGTCCCTCGGTTCTGAACAACCATCGAGGAACTGGCATTTCCATTTGTTTTATTTGCTTCTCTTTTAATTTTATCTATATTTTACTATTGTTTCTGGTGTCTGAACTGTTATTTTCACGGTTCCTACTTTGATTGCATTTTTTTCCTCAGGAAATCAACTGCAAGCAACCGAGGTGTGTGGTGATATTCACTGTTTAAGTAAAGTTTCTTTACATAACAGCAGTTGGTTTTGGTTTAAACCTTACCGTTTAGTGGATTTCAAGTATGTCAGATAAACCCGAAAAGAAACGGCCCTACCAGTTTCAAAATTGCTTACAGTGTGGTGAGATATTTGCCAAAGCAGATAAACACGCATTGTGTTTGGTCTGTCTTGATGAATCTCATTTCACAGCAGAGTGTAATATTTGTAAGACCTTTCCACCTAAAACTGTGGAAAAAAGACTGGAAAGGTTCAAGAAAAGAATGGCATCTCATGCGGTTCTGGAGGATAGGGGCTCTGACCAGCCTACTACCTCTTCTGAGATGGATAAAATACTGAAACTGAACCGTCAACTCCAAGTAAAGGAGAGCCATCTAAAGGAAAACAAACCGCGATCCGCTGACAAACCGAACTGGCAAAAAGAAACAAAATTTAAACACAAAGAACCCCAGCTGGAAAGCCTAAGAGGACTTCTGTTGAAAAACAGCTATGCCTACAGCTGAGGTGATTGCACAAGCCCTACAGGTTATTCAGACTTTGCAAGCCGCAAACTACTCAAAGATTAATACTGGTTCGGTTCAGCAGATACTGGTAAATCTATTGATTCAGCCTCGGTTCCACAACTGACAGCATCGGTTCCATGTCCAGTTCCTGCCACTCAGGAACAGTATGAGGAGTATGAACAGTAGGATGAGGATGAGGAAGGGGAACCCAATGAACCAGAGGTCTCCCCAGACCAGTAATTTGAGTCCCTCCCAGACTACCTGAGGATTTTTCCTCACACTACACATTTGTAAAACAAATGGTAGATGGCCTGGATTTTTACTACCAACAAGTCGGTAGAGGATGAGGAGGATGCAGAGTTTTGTACTGATGGGTCTAACTCCCACCAAGAAACTACTGTTGCCAATCAGTAAGTTTCTTAAAAACTCATTGTCCAGTAGACGCCTATACTGCCTGAACCATCCATTACAGAACCTGACCCAAAACAGCCACCAGGACTCAATGAGTTTTAAAAGCATATCCTCAAAACACTAGAAACTCCCAGTTCTGTACCACCCTTGGATAAGGGCTGATAAAGAGTATCAGCTGGACAGGTCAAGGGCAGAATTTCTATTCTCTCACCCTGGCCATGAGGGGTGGTACAGACTGCAGCCTGTGATAGGGCCACGGTGCCTTTGACATCACATCCTCTGATAAAGATTCTGAAAGATAGACAGTATGGCCAAAAAGGTTATCGTCCAGCCTCTTTGGCCATCAGACAGGCAAATTATATGGCCTCTGCAGCCCAATATCAGAAGTCCTTGTGGCAGTCTGTCATGGCTAAGGCAGACAAAGTCCCAGTTGGATTGTCAGCCGACCTGACTGAGACAGCCAGGATTGGTCGAGACTTCTAAGTACTAGTTCCAAATGGCAGTAGATCCTAATGACACTGCTGTCAGGTGGATGGCCCTTACGGTATCCCATTGCAACAGCGATGGGAACATCAACAAAACCATCACAGCGACACTTCTGACAGTTCACTGTGATGGTCCCTGGGTTCCGGACACTGCTGGCTCGAGTGCTTTCCTTCCTGAACCAACTCCGACTTGGAGTTGGTTATTTTTAAGTCCGGGGATATTGGGGCAGAGCCTCCCTGCATGGGGGTGTGGGGAAGGCGAAGCCCCCACAGAAAAACAGTTTACTCCAGCAGCGGCACAACATCAATTGGTGGTGTTGTACCATCACTGTACTGATGGTCGCTGTGCTCCATGTCGCCACGGCAGAGAGCTGGCCTGGTGGCGCAGAGGACTGAGATGCTGGATGCCTTACCTCACGTCACGCCAGCAACCTGGGTTCAGGAACGGACTCAGGTCGTCGAGAGCCAGCGGGGGTGGAGAGCAGGATTGAGCAGCCATAGGGCAGCTCTCCTCTCTCAGGGTCTTCATCGCCCCTGTAGTTCTGCTGCCACTGGGTGGAGGTCCGTGGCTAGCGTAAGTGGGAGGAGGCAGCAAGTTGCAGGAGGGTGTCTTGAGCACGGCGGTGCATGCCTCCACATGTTCACGCCCGCCAAGAATGGGATGGTGAAAACGGGAGAAAACATAAAAATGTGTATATATATATATATATATATAAATTGCTCTCAGAAGGTTTGCTTGGCTAAGATCTACTAATTATCCCAAGACACACAAACAAAGGCCATGGATCTCCCTGTGAGAATAACCCACTTTTGGGGATAAGACAGAGGCTCACATGAAGAAGATGGATAAATACAAAGCCACCTACAAGAGCAACTTGGCAGAGAAAACCTTCAACCTCCTATAGGCCTTATGGAAGGAGGTAGAAGTAGGTCCGCTTATGGCAGACCCTTTTTCAGACCCAAGCTCCATAGTAGTACCAACAGTATCCTCAGCAGACAGGATACTTCAGAGGAAGTGGTAGAACGGGATCTAGGGGGAACCATGCTAACCAGGCTCAACCCCAGCCTAAACAGAACCCCTGACATGCTTGCCAGGGTCACCTCCCCATACCAGTAGGCGGCAGGCTGGCTCACTACTTCCAGGCTTGGAAGAACATCACCACAGACAAGTGGGTCCTGGAAGGAGCGAGTCAGGGTTTGTTCCTCAGATCTTCCTGGACATAAAGTCTCCACCACTCATTCACACTAATGGGACTACGCTGGAGGCACTAGGACTGAGCGGGAGCCAAAATCTTCAGGAGGGCGTGCACAAGGTAGGATCATGCAGGTGCGGCACCATGAGACTGGCACGCATCATAGGCTTCCTCAGCATCAGACCTCCAACCGCCTCAGTTCTTTTTTTCCACTGTCGAGTGCACTTCAGTGACAATGTTGCTTGCCTGCCGGGAGTCAGATCTTCACGCCTATACAACAGCAGCTTAGTCATTCAGTATTTGATTAAGTTTTAGTATTTATTTAAAATAAAGGGATTTTCTTTTCTTTTTGTCCTCTTCAGCCCACCTTTGACGGAGTCTACCATGAATGGGGCAGGTGACGGCAGGAGACTTTGCATGAAAGTTATTTTAGCAGCAGAGCTGGGTCCCGTCTGCCGACTCTACGGGGGTCTGACTATGGGCAGTCCGGTGCTCAGGATGAAGGCAGTCCCTGAAGCACAAAAGAATCAGGCCTATACTCTATCTTCTTCGGAGCCCGCACCGCCAGCCTCGAGTTCTTCATCCCACTGGTCGCAGAAGCGGTACCGCCGAGCTCACCTCTGGTATGTCTGCACGACAGTTGTTGATAGCGGGGATAGGAGGCTGACTCTGACTCAGTTGGGGTCACCTATGGTCTCTGATCCCGGTGGCCGATATCCTCGACTCTGTAGTCCTCCCGCCCCTGGGGTCCTCCGGTGAGCAGTTTCATCATTGGGACACTCTTATGGAGCAGTGGGTTCGGCAGTTGTCCCGACTTCTCAAGCCTGCGGAGTTGACCCGGGCCATCTGACCTAGGGTCAACCCGCGGCAGGGCGGTTGGGTCAGCCTAGTTGTGCGGCACCTTCTTCAGTGCTGTCGACGCCGCGACTCTTGTGCTTTTCCTTCCTCACATGGCTGCGGCACAGGGCTAGCACAGGTACTGCCTTCATCTACTCATGTTTTCAGACCTTCATCCTTGGGTGCCCAGGGTTTGGGGTTGGGGTCTCCAGGTGCTTACACGGTGCCACCTTTGACTCTGGTCTTGGCACTGTGTCTGGTGCTGCCATGGATGCTGGGATTCTTGACTCGATTCAGGGAGTTCCTCCTCCTGCTCTTTTTCCTCCCTTTCTTTATATACTATCCCTCCTGGGCTAGTAGGAGATGATATTGAGCCTGATCCTGATCTGCGATTAGGAGACAACTTTGATGAAGAGTCATCCTTCGGAGTGAAAGTAAGCCCTCTACTTCAGCAGAGCCTTTGGTCAAGTACCTGTCCTTTAAATCTCTACTAAAGAATATGAACTCCACCTCTCTCTCCAGACTTCGAGGTTGATCCAGTGAAGCTGTTGCTCCTTCAATATCTGCATGTCCTGGAGATCCTGTGGAATTGACACCTCCAGTACAGCCTTCTTTGAGACTCTCTCACAGATGGTGTGGAACAATCGGCGCTATTCCTTCCATGGCACAAGTCCATAGACAGGAAGTATGCTCCCCAAGGATCGACCAATCCTGGCCTCTCAAGCCTTTGCAGACGCCATAGTGGTCTTGGCAGAAAACGACAAAGCCATTCTCCCTCAGGAGTCTACGGCTTGTCCAGTAAATAAGAAATCTCATAAGACTGACACATTTGGGAAGCGAGTCTTGCCACCGCTACCCTAACCATGCGTATTGCTAGCTACCAGGGCTGTTTCTCACAATATGAGTATACCCTCTGGCATTCGCTTAAAGCCACTGTGGAGGCTCTTCCGAGTTGGACGCTGCCTCCGAGCTTCTCCAAACTATCACTAGAGGTATTGAGTCCAATAATCAGCAATTTAAGGCTGCTATGGACACCTTTGACACTGCTTCTAGAGCAGCAGCAGCTGGGATATGCACCCAACGCCACTCTTTGACTATGAACCTCAGGGTTTATAAATGATGCCCAGCAAAGAGTCATGAATTTACCATTTGATGGGGTTTATCTGTTTGACCCACAGGTGGAACAAGCACTGGAGGCCACACAGAAAACTAGGACAGCTATCAAGATGGCCAGACCGCCCCTGCTGCCCTCAACGGGTGGAAACTGCTGGCAGTTTCATAAACCGTCAGTCCTTTCATGGTAAAGGCAGAGGGGCTTCAACAAGAACCAAGCTCCCAGCCACAAAAGAAAATGCATCAGAAGGCACAGGCCCAAAAGCGCCTAGTGCCGCCCTCTGAAATTGTGGCACAGGTCCCACCTCTGCTGTCCGAGGGGACTCTTCTTTGGCAGTAGGGGGCATCTGACTCAGTTTTACATCAGTGAAAGTTGGTCACTTAGACAAATGGGTTCTCAGGATAATTCGTGAGGTTACCTCTGAATTTTTCAGATCCCTCCAGATCATCCACCCAAACGACAGCCCAGCTGTCAATCTATCAGTCAGACCTCCTCGCTCTGAGATTCAAGGCCTTCTCAACAACAGGGCAGTAGACGTAGTTCTGCAGGAGCAATAGAACACAGGTTTCTACTCTCATTATTTCCTAGTTCCAAAGAATACAGGTGGTATGTGCCTATTCTAGACCTAAGGAAGTTAAACAAGTTTCTCTTCAAGGAGAAATTCAAGATATCATCACTTGGTACGCTTCTACCTCTGATTCATCGAAATGATTGGCTGGCCTCCTGGACATGCAGAATGCCTACCAACATGCTTCCATGCACGCAAGCCACCACAAGTATCTTTGATATGTGGCCCTGGGTCGCACTACCAATTCAGAGTACTGCCCTTTGGGCTGTCCTTGGCACCTCAAGTTTTACAAAGTGCTTTGCAGTTCTCAGAGCATCTCAGGAAACTCTAAATTCAAGTATTCCTGTATCTGGACGACTGGGCTCCTAGCAAGCTCCTCCAGACAAGGGACACAGGAAGCAGTGACCACGGCTTCCAGGTTCCTCACATCCATGGGGGTTCTTTTGAACTGGAAAAATTGCAACCACAGCTCTCCCAACAGCTCCTCTTCATAGGAGCCTCCTGAACACCACATTGTAAGGGCCTTCCTCCTGAGGACAGGAGAAATGATATCCTCCAGATGGCTCGCTCATCAAAGAGAATGAATCGGTCTGAGCTCTCTCGATACAGCGGATGCTGGGTCTCATGGCATCATCAGTGTTCATGGTGCCTTTGACTCATCTTCACATGAGGACCACTCAGTGGATGCTCAGTACTCAGTGGTCCCTGACCACGCATCCGCAGTCCTTTCACATTAAGGTGACGGAACCTCAAAGCTGTCACTCACCTGGTGGACTCAAGAGGACAACCTACTGCAAAGCTTTCCCTTTGCCCACTGGAGACACAGATCACCATCACCACAGATGCATCTCTAGTTGGCTGGGAGCTCACTGTCAGGATCACCACACCCAAGGTCTGTGGAATCAGGATGAGTCTCAACTCCACATAAAGGTCCTGGAAATGAGAGCTGTACTATACGAGTCTAAGCCCTGAAGGACATCCTCTGTCGCAAACAATTCTCCTTCAGACAGGCAACAAAGCGGTGATGTACTACGTCAACAAGCAAGGTGGTGTATACTCTTATCCCTGTGCAGGGAAGTGATGAGAGTGTGGAAATGGTGTCTGGATCATGAAGTTCTGATCCAAGCAGTCTACCTGCCTGGGGCCTCAGAACGATCTAGTGATTACCTCAGCAGAACAGAGGTGGATCCACGAGTGGTCTCTCAATGTAAACGCGTTATGCAGTTGCTCTTCGAGAGTGGGGCACACCAGACCTGGACCTTTATGCGCCCTCACTCAACACAAAACTGCCTCTATTCTGCTCCAGAAATCCAGAACCTGGCATTTTCTATAAGGATGCATTCAGACTGGGTGGACAAGACGCTTTCTGTATGCATTTCCTCCTCTTCCTTAATTCAGAGGGTGCTGCTCAAGTTGGAGGCATGGGGGCAGAATGATCCTCGACACCCATTCTGGCCTCTTCAGATTTGGTTTCAGTGATCAACAGATTATCGGAAGTTCCACCGAGACAACTACCACTTCAAATGGACCTTCTGACCCAGGGCCCAGTGGTCCATCCCAACCTGAGAACCCTTCATCTCCATGCATGGCTCCTGAGGAGGTAGAAGTGGGTAGATTTGATATCTCCTGTAGAGTCTCAGACATTCTCCTAGCGGTGCAAGCCATCCACTAGGAAAACTTACATAGCAAAGTGGAAGCAATTCTCCATCTGGTGTGCAAAGTCCTCCCAGGATCCTTTTCTTGCTCAACAAAGTCCTGGAGTATCTACTATAGCTGTCAAATACAGGGCTACAATACTCAACCATGAAGGTTCATCTTTGCGTGATCTCGGCTTATCATGAGCCTATCACACTATGTCTATGGCTCAGTTGCCCTTGGTTAAGAGGTTCCTTAAGGGTATACTCCACACTAGGCCACCAGTCAGGAGACTGGTAGCCACTGGGGATATTAACCTTGTGCTAGACATGATCACTCTTAAAACCTTTGAGCCTTTAACAACCTGAGATAGAAGTTCCTGACCTGGAAGGCTATCTTACTCGTAGCCATTACCTCCGCCTCGCAGAGTGTCTGAAATACATTCCTTGTCATGAACCCTCCTTATACAGTATTTCACAAGGACAGGGTAGTTCTCAGAGCTCACTCTAAACTTCTCCCCAAAGCAGTCTCAGAATTCCATCTGAACCAGCCCCTTGGTCCTTCCGTCCTACTTTGTGAACTTCCAGAATGAAGGAGGCGTACCTACATTCTCTGGATGGTAAGAGTTTTGCGGTTCTACATTGACAGAACTAGAGAGATCCGCAAGTCAAAGCAACTCTTTGTCTCGTTCAGCATGGCCCAGCCTGGTCAGCCTGGTTAGCCTGGTCAGCCTGTTGCCATCAGGTATATTTCGGCATGGCTGGTAGCATGTCTTCACCATTGCTATTCCATGGCGCAGGTCAAGCTGGAAGGCAGGGTGTACGCCCACTCTACCAGAGCAGTCACGGCATCTCTGGCAGAAATTGGAAAGTGCCCATTGCAGACATCTACAATGCAGCTACTTGGAGCTCTGTGCACACTTTTGTGAAGCACTGCGTTTGATGTACATGCCAGACAGCATCCATCCTTTGGCAGGACAATCCTTAATGGACTCCTGTCCTGAGTGAGCTCCTCTCCTGCTGCCCTTCTCAGGGATTATTTTAGTTCGGTACCTTATTGTGTGTGAATGAGTGGTGGATACTTCATGTCCATGAAGATATGAAAATTACGTACTCTACCGTAATTCTTAATCTTCTTGGCAAAGTCTCCACCACTCATTCACACGCCCACCTTCCATCCCCAGAGCTCACTTACCTGTTTTGGTCTTCACCCTCGATGGCTGGGCCGTGAAGACTCTTGTGTTGATATGTCATTCGGACCATCATATGTCCGGCTATAGGTTAGCTTCACTAGGTTATTTACGCTGCACCTCCTCAGTAAAAAGGTACTTTTCTTCTAGGTTGCTTGAAAGGACAGAGCAAAGAACCTTACCAGAGCAAGAAAAAGGATTAAGGCTTCTTTGGCTAGGCAGATTTACTGTGTGTTGTTATTTTTATTTTGTACTACAGGGATTGTTACTGTTTGTTGCTAACATTGTAATGCTTTATTTTCTCTGATTCAAATTGTTGTTGCTGGGTATACCTTCTGCTGCATTATTACAGGGTGTGCCTACAGGTGTGTGCTTATAGATTACTGCTGTAATCTTCTGATTCAAATTGTCTTTGTAAGGTATATCTTCTGTTACTGCTTTATTTTCTCTGTAGCAAAGTGTTTCTTACAAGGTATATCTTCTGTGACATTACAGGTGGTGCTTTACAGGTTTTACAGTTTTATCTAACATTAGGATAAGCTTTCAGGGCTACTGCATTTGTTGCTGGCTGATTGTTTCTGCTCTTACCTCCTTGTTTCCTTCGTCCATGGTTCTTCTTTTTGACATTGAAGGGCCCAGCCACCCCTCCCATCCCCAACCACTGCACACTACACTCCTTTATAGGGTAGCACAGTCGTGACATTTCCTGTAGCAAAGCAGGAAGGGGGGATCAGGAGGGGTATCCACACAGTGACCTCATTTGCAGGGGCACTAGTAATTTAACTTGTTATAACAAGTTATACAAAAACAGACAAACAAAACATAAAATCAAACTTTTGCTTTCATTTTCTTCTAATTACTCTGACCAGGTTATAAACCCAGTAACCTATCTGGAATGGATATCATTAACTGCAGGTACTGAGGAACACTTTTCAGAAGGGTAGTTTTACAGGATTTAGGACACTGTCCTACATGCTGGGCCATTAGAGATCTAAGGGCTCAGCTGTAGGCAGCATGGGCAGAGATTGTGTGCCTCAAATTGCATATTCAAGAGGAACTATATTATAAGAACCACCTGCCATTTCCCCAACATCCAACAAAAGTACCTCGACCGCAGAGGGTAGTTGGTCCAGGAGGTTGGCAGGTAGTTAGAGAGGCAAATTGGGTGCCCCATCACTTGGTGCTCTCCAACATATCACCTCCACAAACCATATAAAACTACAAACAGGTATCTGCTTCTATCTCTGAAATCAAACAAAGGGCAGAGGACACTGCAGCACAGGAGCTAGCACAACAAAACTCACCCAAAACAGGAACCAAAACAAAAAAAGCAAAAGGAAATCCAAAATACTTCTGATCATAGGAGATTCCATGATTCAGGAGTCGATAACTATCTCCAGCCAGGGTAATGGTCAGATGTCTCTCAGGTACATCAACATGGAGAGACACTGACCGCATTGCTAAATAGTTCAGGAAGCAGGAGAAAACATTGACGCCCTAGTACACAAAGGACTATGATCTTGCCAGCGGTCAGTTGTAGAGACCAAGGAACAACTGAACAGGCTGGGTGACAAACTATCATCCATTTTGTTTGGCATCTCCTTCTCTGAGATCCTGCCAGTCTGGGAGAGGGGGGCAGATGGACGGAAGGTCAGAGAAGGGAGATAGGGAGCTAAACATGTGGCTCAAGGGCTGGTGCCAGGAAAAAGACACAAATTTGTAGGAACTGGCAACAGTTTTGGGAGCGAAAGTTCTTTTAATTTGATGGACTGCATCTGACTATAGAGGAGTCAGTGCATTGGGGCAGAAGTTTGATGTCTTTGCAGAATATTTAAACTAGCAAATGAGGAGGTGCAGCACCCTTATGTCGAATGAAGAACACCCTCCCCTCAGCTAGTGGTCAAACAGGAGTTCAGCATGTTTGTAGTTCATTTGCATCACCAGATAAGGAAAAGGTCCAGCTCCCCATACTAACACAGGGGAAACGCCAGACCTCACCCAACAACTAACACACCAAAATCTGGCCAATGGAAAATCATGTACATAATGCTTGCAGTCTGGGAAACAAGATCCCAGACCTGCAGGCAATAATGGCAGAGACTAAACTGGACATAGTAGCCATTAGCGACATGGTTTACCAGTAACCACACTTGGTACCTGGCTATGTACTATTTAGAAGAGACTGAGGTGCAGAAAAGGGGGTGGAGTGGTCCTTTATGTCAATAAAAATATCAAAGCTACAGAAATTCAGAATACACATAAGGAGCCAGAAGAACTGTGGGTCACCCTGGAAACAGGAAATGGGACAACCGTACGAACTGAGGGTTGTGTACAGACCTCCAGACCAGGGAAGGACACAGACACATTACTGTTAGAAGATATACAACACATGATAGCTAAAGGGGAGGTTCTGATAATGGGAGACTTCAGCATGCCAGATACAGATTGATCAATACCAGCAGGAACATCTGCCAGAACTAGACACATGGTGGATTCCCTGCAGGGAGGGCTCAAACAACTGGTACAACAACCCACAAGAGACAGGGCTATCCTAGATCTAGTACTGACTAACAGGAAAGGATCACAGATCTCAGGTAGAAAGGTCACCTGGGGCCAGTGACCATCACATGGTATGGTTCAATTTTTATTTTTATTTATTTAGTTTTTGTTGACCGGGTAAGTGCACTAGACAAATCCTGCCTATTTTCAGGCATGACCCGGGAGGGGTACAGATGAATGCCAACTGACCTTGAACCACATTAAGCTGTTGTTGGTATTTTTAGTGAATGAGGGAAATTTGGCCAGGACACTAGGGAAATTCACCTACCCTTTTGATAAGTGCCATGGGATCTTTAACATCCACCTGAACTACCACCAATCCAGGCAGATGGGACCTCGGTTTAACGTCTCATCCGAAGACGGCACTCGAAGTGCAGCACCCTCTCATGCTGCACTACAGTGTCAGTACTGGGATATTAATCCAAGTGCCAGATGTGGGAACTGAACCCACAGCCCTCTGATCTCCAGGCTTCAGAGGTGAGTGTGTTACCCATCTGAGCCACTGATACTGCTGTGTCACTGGCCACTAGAACTAAATCATTCCATTCCAAGGCAAAATATAGGACTTCAGAGGAGCTGACTTTGATAAGATGGCCAGCAGAGTTAAGCTAGCCCTGGCAAAAAGAAATACAAGTGAGGGGTACAGGCAAAGTGGGCCAGCATTAAGGATGCAATACTTGACGCAACATCCCATTGTGTTAGAGAGAAAGGAAGTGCAAAGAAGAAGGAAACCACTTTGGTTCTCAAAACAGTAGCAGAAAAGGTCAGAGCCAAAAGGCCGGCCTTCAGGAAATATAAGGGAACGCAGCAGGATGAAGATAGGGAGGCATACCAAACGTCCCTAAGGGAAGCAGGGAAGGCAGTAATGCAGGCAAAGGCCCAAACCGAGGAAACACTAGCACAAACAGTAAAGAAGGTGACAAGACTTTCTATAGATACATTAGTGAAAGAGAAAGTCCACAGCGGGTATTGCTAACATCAAAGGGGATACGGGGCGTGTGAGGAAGAGGACCATGTAAAAGCATCAATCCTAAATAGATACTTCTGTTCAGTATTTACTAAAGAGAAGGTAGGGCAGGCCCACAGCTCAGCACCATGGACACAGGGGGAGTGAGGTGAGCACTAGTCCCTTCACAAAAGAAAGGGTCCTACAAGAGCTTGATAAGCTCAGGGTGGACAAGGCAATGCGACCTGATGGCATACATCCCAGGGTACTAAAGGAGCTAAGGGTGGAACTAGGAGAGCCATTATCAGAACTGTTTAGTGAGTCTCTGAGCACAGGAGAGGTACCAGAAGACTGAGAAGGGTTCATGTGATCCCACTCTACAAGAGTGGTAGCAAGGAGGAGGCAGGGATCTACCAACCAGTCAGTCTTACCTCAGTAGTGGGCAAGATTATGGAGGCACTCTTAAGGAAAGGATAGTGCAACACCTGGAATCCATAGGAGCACAGGATCCAAGACAGTGTGTGTTTACAACAGGAAGGTCCTGTCAAACTAATCTCATATGTAACCCCTAGATGGCGCTATCCCAGGGGCTACTACCCCTGCCTGATTTGCCACTAACAGGTTGAGGGGCTGGATCCAATGGCGGGTGCCTCCACCCAGAGGTCAGGGTTTGCAATAGTTAAACTAACTTGGTCACAGCCCTCTGGGACACTGCAACCCCCTTTCTTCCCACTAGTGGCCCACACAATATATCAGAATTACCTTCACAGTATACACTTACCCCCAGGTCTGGTTCCGCACTGGGACCTCCTGTGAAATGAGATACAGTGCAACAATCACAGTACAGTACTTTAACATAGACAAATACCTCAGGCAGTATAACTTTGCTGAAACAAGCAGCTCTGATTTATTTAGGGATATAACAAGGACAGGGGAAATCAGGTTAATTAGCTTATCACCTAATAATTCATCTATGGCTCTGTGTGACAGGCCTAATCCTCTATCAGTTACTGTCCCTGGGTACCCAAGCCCTAGTGGCTAGTCAAACCGGGTGGCAGCTGGTAGGGGCCCTTCACACAGAGAAAAGGAGAATTAAACAGTCAGCAGTACAGTAATTCCATTTGGATTTAATGTGGCAATTCAACAGGGAGCGACCCTGAATTAGTACTCACGACCTCCAAATAAGATAGGGTCCTTCAATGTCAGCAGGGCTCACTTGAGGTACACAAACCTTTTCACACATCCATATAAAGAAAGCACTATACCAGGCAGGCTGCATCTGTATCCCGATCGCAATTACTGCACAATATCTGGGAGAACACACAGCAGATTCAGTTCCTGACAGACAGAGTGCAATTTTCAGCAATTCCTCCAGTCTTCTACAGGGTGAGCCTGGTTTCTACTCTTCAGAGATCCTTTGATTCTTTTCACAGGATGGATTCAGTCCTAACAAGCTGTTACACAAGCTGCAGACCGGAACTCTGGGCCTTACACACATTTTTGACTAAAACTGCACACTGAAAAGCACAGGGCTCCTTCCTTCTTCACTGCCAAAGCTCAACTGAAACTCCAACCGACAAAACCGAGCACTCCTTTGAGTTCCTCCCAGTTCTTGACTGGATTGGCTGTCACACAATAGACTGCTGCTGTTGGTCCAAAAGGCACTGAAGTCTAAACTACATCTCCCAGAGTCACTGCCCATACAATCCTCTTGTGGCTGGCTCAGATTATGAGTCCAAGTTCTGATTCGTCCAAGGCACCATTTTAGAGCTAGCTCCCACACTGATTGGTCCAGTTCAGCAGTTCAAAACTAGAATGGGGAACTAGCAGACACAGTTCTGACTGCAAAGAAAGCAGGTTAGACAAACTGTAATTTCATTATTACTCTAAATAATTTCTGGCAAACAGTTACATCTTTCAGATAGATTCCCTTTGCACTCCTAGTGACTGCAAAAATGAAGTGAATTGGCAGCAGCTTGAGTGGTACTCAATCAAAGAAACACACAGTCCCCATACAAACTAATTATGTCTGCAAGCAGACAGCTCTTAAAGAGACAGTACCAGAGGTTCTAAAACACTCCTGATAAATGGCTTAAATGCCAAACACCATTCAGGCTTGGAGCATTCAAGCAAGCTCCTGGAAGTCTTTTGGGAACCCCATTTGCAGGGGTTACACCTTCCTGGCCTGGGAAAGCTGACGTCCGTCAAGCAAGTACCCATAAGTTTCAACTGCAACCATATACATTTGCATTAGGCTCGCATATGTAATCATCAGTCAATATATCATTTTACCAAGAACACATTTCTGAAACATTGCAGTACGTCACTCTTTACACAGTATTACATACACATTGTACCATAACTCAGTTATTACCTCTTGTACATGAAACCTGAAGAGAGGGGCCCTTCCTATCAGTTACCTTGGGGCTGGATGGGGCAAGGGCACCATACTTAGAGGGCAACACAAGTAACTTGGAGTTAGCACTGATGCTCAGTTTGGGCAATGAGCTCGGGACACATACACTCCTTTATGGACAACATTGAGAGGCAAGTCCACAGGCCTCCCAAGTGAATCATAACTGAGGTGCACCACAGGCTTTACAGCTCGACCAGTCTTTCTAGGGGAACTGTTATAGTCTCTGCACTCTGAGCCTCATTTTCAGCATTGTCCTCACTTGTCAGGAGTCTCCATGGGGTAGAGAGGCTAGAACTTGGGGCACTTTCAGCTCCAGGAGTTACAGTTTCTGAGTCCACAACATTTGGCCTGCATGGAGAGCTTTGGACACTGGCAGTGGACTGTCAGGGCACTCAAAATACTCTTCTTGTTCGGGCGATCACCAGTCTGCCCCAATCTATCATTTTCTCCCTGAAAGCTCAAAACAGTTCAACCATGCACAATGATTCCATTTCATCTGATCTGATGCTTTGCACTTCACTTTCTGGGAGCATTGGCTCCAGGGATGAAGCTGGGGGCTTAGACAGTCCAGAAGGCCCAGCTTCATCTCCAGTATTGACTAGGGATTGCCCCTAAACAATTGACTCAGTTCGTAAGAAGGATAGTATTCAAAGTCACTCACTTTCTTCCGATATGGACTGACAGTCATGCTCAACTGGGACTTGTGGAGGGAACACTTTAACTTTGCTTCTGTAGGTGCAGACTTTCTTGATCTTTTCTTAGAGCAGCTCTAGTCACTGGTCCAGAGGGGCATCTTCTAGGGCTCAGACTCAATTAAGATTTGTCCAATGGGCAGTAAATGATTTCTATGCATTGTTTTACATCTTTGAATTATTCTCAGGCCTTACTTTGTACACTGGCAGATCATCTAGTTTGCCCACTACAATGTGAGGAGATGGTGCCATCTGTCAACCAATCTTAAGCTTGCCATAGCAGTCCCAGATTTCTTAGCAATACCGATCTCCTCCTGGAGTTCCTGTGCTTTCACCTTTTATCATACCTTTCTTTGTTGGCCAGATTTCTTTTGGCAGCCATGGTTTGAGCCAGTTGGTACGCATGAGTTAGCTGAGCCTTTAACTTTGCACATACTGTAAATAGTTGTCAGCTTGAACCCCATCAGGAGACCCCAAAACACACATCTACTGGTAGTCGAGCTTCTCTTCCAAACATCAGGCGGTAGGGGAGAATCCAGTGGCATCACTTTGGTGCAGTTATAAGCATGTACCAGGGTGCTAATTTGTTGGCTCCATCTAGGCTTGTCCTTTGGGTGCAGGTGCCTAGCATATCTAGCAAAGTGCGGTTGAAACGTTCAGGCTGTGGGTCCCCTGGGGTGGTAAGGAGTGGTTCTGGACTTTCGACTCCCACAGAGAAAGCATCTCTTGATCAGACGACTCTCAAAGTCTCTCCTTGATCAGAATGGATTCTTTGTGGAGCCCCATGGTGAACAAAAGTTTTCTACAAGTACTTTGGCCACAGTGGATGCTTTCTGGTCTTTGGTGGGAAAGCTTGGGCATATCTCGTGAAATGGTCAGTGACCACCAGCACATTACTGATATTTCTTTGATCTGACTCCAAACTCAGAAAATCAATACAGACCAGCTCCATGGGTGCACTGGTGGTGATGTTAACAAGGGGCAGCCCTCTGGGGCAAAGCTTTCCTCTGTGAGCAGCGACTACAAGTTCGAATGTGTTGCTCCACATCAGCCCCCATCTTAGGCCAATAGAATCTGGATCTCACCAAGTCAAGTGTTCTGTCTATACCAGGTGCCTATGTGGTTGTGCAAGGACCTCAGTACTGAGTCTCGAAAAGCAGTGGGCAGCACTAGTTGTCGTTTGTCTACTTGTCCCCTCTGTCTACTGTTTCTCTGTATAACAGTTTATTGATCAGTTTCAACTTAGGACCTTCTTTGTATAACAGTGCAGTTCTCAAATCAGTGGGCGTAATTTGGACACATCTTTTCCTGCATAGAGGCTTCTAAAGCTGCTTTGATCATGGGATCGCGGGATTGAGCCCTACTGTCATTGTCCAGCTGAGGCAGTGCACCAATGTCTATTGCAGAAAAGTGGCAATAAGCAGCAGGTATGCAATTCTCAGAGGCTCCCAAGCAATCCACCATGAGTCCACTCGTCCGTGGACATTTGTTCCTCCCTGTCAAACTTCCGGCAGAGTGCCCGAATGTCAGGTTCTGCCAATCGGACCCAATCATTCTGGGGAACAGGCCTCCGGAGAGAGCATCAGCATCTATGTGGTTCAGACCTGCTCGGTATTCGAGAGCATAGTCATATGTAGATAATGCAGAAAGCCACCTATGGCCAGTGGCATCCAACCTAGCTGAGGTCTGCACATAGGTCAAAGGATTATTGTCATGTTTTACTAGTATTTTAGCCCCATACAAGTACTCATGGAATTGGTCAACAATAGCCCACTTCAAAGCTAGGAACTCTAACTTATGTACAGGATAGTTCTTTTCGGATGGGGTCAGGCTTCTACTGGCAAAGGCCACTGGTCTCAGGCCATTCTCGTGCTCTTGGTACAACACAGCCCCAACCCTTGCAAGCTAGCATCAGTGTGCAGGACGTAAGATTTTCTTGGATCAGCATAGGCCAGCACTGGAGCATGGTAAGTTGATATATGATCTCATGAAAAGCAGTCTCATAATCAGGAGTCCAGCGGGCCCCAAATACTTCACTCGGATGAAAATACACTCTTTCAGTCTTGAGGGACGCTGACTTTGGTATTTTTTGTGGGTTGGGGATACCCTTGAGTAAGGTTAAGTAAAGGCGGATCACTCTTGAATAGTCCTTGAAGAAGCGCCGATAATAACCACAGAATCCCAGGAATCTTTGCAGTTCTTTTAGATTTTGGGCTGTGGCCAGGTGGTCAAGGCCTCAACTTTACTTGGGTCGGTCTCTATTCCCTCGGTGGATACTATGTGTCCCACATACTTTACTGATGTTTGAAAGAATTGACACTTATCAATGGACAGTTTAAGGCCAAAGTCCTCCAGTCAGTCCAATACCTTAAATAATCTGCTCTCATGTTCCTCCAGTGAGCTGCCAAACACAATAACATCATCTAGGTATACCAGGCACTCTAGTAAGTTCATGTCCCCACTGCACGCTCCATCAATCGTTGAAAGTGGCTGGGGCACCTGAAATCCCTTGAGGCATCCTCATGAATTCATAGAAGCCAAGTGGACAGATAAAGGCCATCTTCTCATGGTCCTCTGGGGCCATCGGGATCTAGTAGTACCCACTGCGGAGATCCAGCACAGAGAACCACTTGCTCCCGTTTAGGCAGTCCAAAGCATCCTGAATGCGGGGCATTGTGTACTGATCAGGGATAGTCCGCGGTTTAAGGTGCGATAATCCCACACATCCTTACTGTTCCATTCTTTTCCTCACTACCACAATGGGGAAGCATAAGGGCTTCTGGATTCTTTGTATTACACCAGCAGCTAACATCTCTTGCAGATGCCGTCTCACATCATCTATGTCAGCAGGTGCCAGGCGTCGAGACCTCTCACGAAATGGTCTTTCGTCATGCAGCCGGATATTGTGCTCAGCTCCTTGCACGCATCCTACATCCCATTCCTTTAAAGAAAACACCTGGTCTCTCTGGGCAAGCTTCTCACTGATCCTCACTTTCCATTCAGCTGGCAGCGGGAGTCACAATCAAACAAGTCAGGTGTTACTCTGTCATTCTTCCTTGAACTCTTGCTGCTGGGTAGCACTGCAGTGTCTGCACAATGCACATTAGCCAGGATGCAACCTCTGTTTACTCGAATGTCTCTTTCAGACACATTATGAACTTGGACCATTACCCTTCTGGCATAAGCATGGGCTCTAGCGGGCAAATACTAGGCTTGACCAGCAGTCCTCTGGCAATTTTCCATCGCCTGGTGCATCCAACATTAATATTTTATTCTTAACATCCTTTCTGATACGGACCTCTCCTGTAAGGTACACTGGGCATTTGGCGCCAGGATCAGAGACTCAGGATCCTTCTTCCATACAATTCCGACCGGTTCCTCTGGTTCTGTTTTTTCAGCATCTCTCTGCCTCATAGGCCTTCTTAATTAAAGCCGGAACTCTTAAAGCTCTACTAGTCTTTGACCCTGTTTTCATAACACAACTGTGCCAGCCTTCCGAACATATGAGCATTTGTTCCAATCAACAAAGGGACACCATCATACAGTCCAGTGGGGGACACACTAAGGCTAGGGTCTCTACTTGTTCGGCCACTCCAGCCACGGAGGTGGGAAAGACAGCCAAATTGGATATACCCGAATAGGGTAGGCCTTTCACTTAACCCCCATACATGCAGTCCTTCTAATGGTTGTAAGGGTACGTCTGACAAATGCTTCTGATACCAATCCTGGAACATAATTGTCACTTGTGAGCCACTGTCTAATACAGCTCTGTAGACACTCCATTCACCTTTACAGTGGTCTCCATGGAGGGACCCACTATTCTGGACCAGTCTGGAGAGGCGGTAGTGGGGGCCTGGGCAACTGACTTTGCCACAAAGGACGTGAATTAGCATTTTGGTGCCTCACTGGGATCATGTCGCACCTCTTAACCACTGATTTTCTCCAAGCTCTCCTTGTAGCCTATATGCAACTTTGTCAGTGTCTTTTGGGGACTGGCATTCCTTTTCATGTGCCCATCTTTCCCACAATTATAGCAAAACATACTTTCTGGAGTTTGAGCTGGCCGCCACACTGGGAGCCAGGGCGGGGTATTACTAACTGGAAACCTGGGTGCCATCTCTGTCTGCGGTGGATAAGCATTTGAGACATCTCATCAGTTTCTCCACTTCCATGGTCAGGAATTGAGTTTGGAGCTGTTATCAGCAGGAGATACATGGGTGGGTACCCCACCCCATAGCAGATGCAGTCGGATATAGGTCAGGGTCCTGCATTTGCAGGCGTGGCCTTCATAAAGGGACTGTTTTTGAATTCCCGGATCTCTCTCAACAGTTCGCCCCATTGTGGCATATCTTTTCCTTGTCAGAGCACTCATTGACTGTCAACCTCTGCCCCTGAACTTCACTTGATGGGTCACCTCAGTCACTCGAGTCGAAGCCACAGCTGTTGGTGCAGGTACCTCCCGAGGTCGCCTTTCTCAACTCCTCGAATTTCTCTCATTAACTCATCATAGGAGGGGATTCCAGTCGATTTTCCAGGCGTAACTGAAGCAACAGCAGTTCTGAGAAGGGGGCAGACTTAAGGATTCTGTCCAGTCTGGTTCGGTCCAGTTCAATCGCTGGCAAACTACCCTTTCTGAGGCATTCTTGCAACAATTTTTCCAGCCGAGACATACACAGACAACAACTCCCCTTGGTACTGTTGTGCATTTCTTACTCTCCACCATAGGTCCTCATCAGAATCTGGGCTCCCATACACATTCTCCAAGGCCTCAAGATAGGCCTGTGCAGTCGCTTCAGGGTTACTGGGCCTGTTTGCACGGATGGTAGCCAGAGCAGGACCTCGGAGGCTCTCACTAACCCTCTTTCGCTTGCCTTCCGAGCATTGCCATTCTAGCACTTGGGGCAACATAGTCTATCCAGGTCTCCCAGTCATCCTCCCTTGGGGTGGGGAGGGTGCCAGAGAAGATCCTCAACCTTCGTAAGAGTCGGACTAATGGCAGGTGCAGAAATAGGAGTCTGCATTGGTTCAGCCACCATTACGGGCACTGGAGCAGGAGAGGGTGTTGGGAGGAACACCTCAGGTGGCAAGAATAGTTTCTTCAAGTCCTCCACAGTTTTCCCTCTCCCAGCAACCATTCAGCAAATTTCTCCTCAAAAGTTTCAGATAGTGGTGAGGGCTGATTCCCCGGTCTTTACTGTCCTTAGTTATCACTCCAAGCAGTGAGGGCTCCTCTGGGGTAATGGTCTGTGGCACTTTGGAGCTATCTATGGGATCCTTAAACTCTACTAGGGCCAGGAAAGTGTGGGTGAGCAGATTAGCATGCCGACCCACCACCACAGGGTTTTGTAAACCTTCCACCTTGGAAAGTACTCCTGCACAGTGTCCGTATTGATACCCAGGGGATGTCCAGGATAAGCATAGCATTTTGGGGGTCGATCTCCTCCCAGTACACCACCCACCACCCGTGCACAGCCACTTCTGTCGGGTACCCATTTTTTCTTAACAGTGGTTCTGAATATGGCCACTAGAGGACACACAATCCCAGCGGTGAGCCTCCAAGATGTAACCCCTAGATGGCGCTATCCCAGGGGCTACTACCCCTGCCTGATTTGCCACTAACAGGTTGAGGGGCTGGATCCAATGGCGGGTGCCTCCACCCAGAGGTCAGGGTTTGCAATAGTTAAACTAACTTGGTCACAGCCTCTGGGACACTGCAACCCCCCTTCTTCCCACTAGTGCCCACAATATATCAGAATTACCTTCACAGTATACACTTACCCCAGGTCTGGTTCCGCACTGGGACCTCCTGTGAAATGAGATACAGTGCAACAATCACAGTACAGTACTTTAACATAGACAAATACCTCAGGCAGTATAACTTTGCTGAAACAAGCAGCTCTGATTTATTTAGGGGATATAACAAGGACAGGGGAAATCAGGTTAATTAGCTTATCACTCTAATAATCTACCTATGGCTCTGTGCACAGGCCTATCCCTATCAGTTACTGTCCCTTGGGTACCCAAGCCCTAGTGGCTAGTCCAAACCGTGGCAGCTGGTAGGGCCCTTTCACAGAGAAAAGGAGAATTAAACAGTCAGCAGTACAGTAATTCCATTTGGATTTAATGTGGTAATTCAACAGGAGCGACCCTGAATTAGTACTCACGACCTCCAAATAAGATAGGGTCCTTCAATGTCAGCAGGGCTCACTTGAGGTACACAAACCTTTTCACACATCCATATAAAGAAAGCACTATACCAGGCAGGCTGCATCTGTATCCCGATCGCAATTACTGCACAATATCTGGGAGAACACACAGCAGATTCAGTTCCTGACAGACAGAGTGCAATTTTCAGCAATTCCTCCAGTCTTCTACAGGGTGAGCCTGGTTTCTACTCTTCAGAGATCCTTTGATTCTTTTCACAGGACGGATTCAGTCCTAACAAGCTGTTACACAAGCTGCAGACCGAACTCTGGGCCTTACACACGTTTTTGACTAAAACTGCACACTGAAAAAGCACAGGGCTCCTTCCTTCTTCACTGCCAAAGCTCAACTGAAACTCCAACCGACAAAACCGAGCACTTCCTTTGAGTTCCTCCCAGTTCTTGACTGGATTGGCTGTCACCACAATAGACTGCTGCTGTTGGTCCAAAAAGGCACTGAAGTCTAAACTACATCTCCCAGAGTCACTGCCCATACAATCCTCTTGTGGCTGGCTCAGATTATGAGTCCAAGTTCTGATTCGTCCAAGGCACCATTTTAGAGCTAGCTTACCTACACTGATTGGTCCAGTTCAGCAGTTCAAAACTAGAATGGGGAACTAGCAGACACAGTTCTGACTGCAAAGAAAGCAGGTTAGACAAACTGTAATTTCATTATTACTCTAAATAATTTCTGGCAAACAGTTACATCTTTCAGATAGATTCCCTTTGCACTCCTAGTGACTGCAAAATGAAGTGAATTGGCAGCAGCTTGAGTGGTACTCAATCAAAGAAACACACAGTCCCCATACAACTAATTATGTCTGCAAGCAGACAGCTCTTAAAGAGACAGTACCAGAGGTTCTAAAAACACTCCCTGATAAATGGCTTAAATGCCAAACACCATTCAGGCTTGGAGCATTCAAGCAAGCTCCTGGAAGTCTTTTGGGAACCCCCATTTGCAGGGGTTACACATAGATTTCTTTGACTGGGTAACCAGAGTAGTGGACCAAGGGGGCAGTTGATGTTGCCTACCTTGACTTCAGCAAAGCTTTCAATACTGTTCCACATAGAAGATTGATTAATAAGTTGGGTAGGCTCAGGGTGGGTCAGGAGTTGGTCAACTGGGTGGCAAACTGGTTGACGGGCAGAAAACAGAGAGTGGTAAAACTGTATACAGTCAGAAGAGATGCAAGTCACAAGTGGGGTACCTCAGGGATCAGTCCTGGGGCCAGTCCTCTTCAATATCTTCATCAGTGACATTGCAGATGGACTGGAGGGTAAAGTTTGTCTGTTTGCAGATGGCACGAAGATCTGCAACAGAGTAGATGATCCAGATGGGGTGGGCAGAATGAGAAGAGATCTAGATAAACTAGCAAAATGGTAGAAAGAGTGGCAACTGGGGTTTAACGCAAAGAAAAGCAAGATCATGCACATAGGGAAGAGAAACCTGAAGTCAGCTATAGGCTGGGAGGGAGTTGCTGGCAGTCACAAGGAAGAAAGAGACTTGGGCATAATCATCACTAACGACCTGAAATCATCCAAGCAGACCACTAAAGCAGTAGGTAAGGCTAGGGGATGTTGGGGTGTATTATTAGGGGTATCATGTCGGAAGAGGGAGGTAATAATCCCTCTTTATAAGACACTGGTTAGGCTCCATCTGGAGTACTGTGGGCAGTACTGAGGCCACACCTTTACAAGGACATTAACCAAATTGAGGCAGTCCAGAAAAGGGAAACCAAAATGGTGCAGGGACTGCATCAGAAAACATATAAGGACAGATTAACAGAGCTCAATATGTATACCCTAGAGCAAAGGGGAGAGAGAGAGGTGATATGATCGAAACATTCAAACACCTTAAGGGCATTAACAAGGTGAAAGAGTCTAACATGTTTCAATATAAGAAAAATAGCAGGACAAGAGGACACAGCATGAGATTAGAGGGAGGATGATTAAGGGGTAATGAGGAAGTTCTTTTCACAGAAAGGGTGGTGGATGTATGGAACGGCCTACCTCAGGAAGTGGTGGATATGAATACAGTGCAGGGCTTCAAACAGGCATGGGATAAGCATAAGGAACAATACAGATAAGTATGAATAGAAAGGCCATTGACAGAGCAAAGGCCACTGGCACATTCATAAGGTAGAAAAGAAATGGGCAGACTGGATGGGCCTTGTGGTCCTTATCTGCCATCAGCTTCTATGTTTCTATGTACTGAGGTGGTTGGAGGGTCAACGCCGAGGTAGCCTGCACAGTGCAAAGACGGTCTCTTGGCGCTGCACCTGCGCAATCCTACCCGCGCCAGCTCTCCTGAAGATTTCTGGCTCCCGCTCGTCCTAGCGCCTCGGCGTAGTCCCATTCATGTGAATGAGTGGTGGAGATTTCATCCAAGAAAAATCAAGAATTACGGTAGGAACGTGAATTTTCATTTTCAAATACTTCCCGACATTAAGGACAAGAATCTTCTGGCCAGCTTCAACCTCAGAAAAGAAGCTATTAGAGTTGGAAGTAGCAAATCTGTTGCTATCAAAACCAGTAGAGCCAGTTCCCCTGCAACAAAGGGAAAGGATTCTGCTCAAGGTACTTTTGACTCAGAAGTAAAATGGGGAGTGGTGACTCATTCTAGACCTAAGACTACCAAACAAGCAGTTGGCAAAGCCAAAGTTCAGAATGGTAACCTTTGATTCTGCCAACCCTCCAGAAGGGAGATTGGTTGGCATCCCTAGATCTAAAAGATGCATACTTCCACATCCTCATAAGGAGTCACACAGAAAATACCTTAGGTTCAGACTCCCATCAGGTCATTACCAGATCTTACTTCGAGTGGGAGCTCTTGCAGCAGGCTACACCATAAGGACTATGCCACCAGGCACTAGAACCCCACGGAAAATTCTTAGCTAGCAGTACCCAGTGGGGACCACCCCTGATGTTGGACCACCTCTGACATCCACCAGTGGTATAAAGAGCGGTCCCAGCCACTCCTGAGTTCTTTTCCCACCATCGACTCATTCACATAGGCTCCATGAACACCTGCATGCTAACCGCTGATCACCATTTTCGAAAAGAATTATAGTATTGTTTTATCGAAATTTCAGTGCATGTCTTTGCCATCCTCATCTATCCAACACCTGAAATTGAAGTGCGATGCGGAAGCAGATTCTGACCCAAGACGGTCACTCTGCCTGCCTCATCTACCTGGAGCCCGGTCATGACACCGACTCCTGCCTGCACTGCAAGAAGTTCAATCACAGCACTTGCATCCATTGTCTAAAGATGCTAAAGACTTACCTTCCTAAACAGCAGCTGGCCACTATGCAAAAGACCCTGTCAGGTCTAAGATCCTCTTCTTCTTCGGGTCAGGGACTTTTCACAAGAAGGAAAAAGTCCAGCGGAAAGCACCATCACCATGATAATGACCGCTTGGATTCCTGATCTAGGTCTCCGCACAGGTAGATGGCCAGCTCCAGTCCGGTCGGACTCTGCCCCCATCAACTCAAGCTCCCTCTGGGTTGTTGGCCTTGAAACCCCAGAGTCAGTGCGGACATCAGGTGATGCCGGCAATGGCCTTCGGCCCCATCCCTTAGTCTTAGGCCCTACAGCCATGCCTCCAGGTCTAAGTCCAAGGATTCTGCCATTAAAGAGGCAGGTGACACCCAGTCTGCTGCTCACCTCCTGGCGAAGGCTTCTTCCTCATTGGAGCATCTGGCTGGACCCAATGACAGAAAGCGGCGCTCTGGAAATGGTGTCCCACTCTGACACCAGTTCTCCTGAAGCATCAGGCATCAGACTCCGGCACACCACCCGCGTCTTCTACTTCTTGACTTGGGGTCTTCCATCGCTTGCACCTCTAAGCTGCCTTTGGGGTGCAGCTGTTGTGAAGAAGAGGCCTCCCAGATGCCCGACCCATTGCCGACGGACGGCACATGCCAGTTGACCTGTCACAGCCCCAACGCCTCCTCAGGACCAGACGTCGGAGAAAGCTAAATCTCCAGAGCATACGCCGTCTCTGAAAAGCCTTCAGGTCCACCGCTCAAGGAACCTGATGACAGGTCCAAGATGCCAGGCCCATCTGCCCCCGCTATGGTCTCCCTGGCAAGTAAAGGACCTTTTCAGTTCCTGGTGGGACACTGTTAGGAAGGACATCCTCCCAGAGGAACCACGGGCCCCTACTGCAACCTCTTCCAGTAGACTTCCCACAGTGACCTCACAGGCACCATGGTTGTCACCTCCCCAGGGAAAATTGCCTGCTCTGCGGATGACAGATCTCTGGAACAACGTAGTCATCGCTCCAGGTCATCCTCCAGGCATTACAGGAGGAGGCACTGACCTTCATGCTCCAGATCCTCCTCGAGGTCATCCAACTCAAGTTCCTCCCCTCCAGATCCTTGGGGAGTTTTCCTCTCTACCCCACCTCCCTGATCCTTCAGGGCTCTCCCGTTCTCCCAGATGATCCCACTTTCTTGGATGTTATGTGTCACATACAATTTTTAAATCAGTGGGAAACCGAGGATCTTGATCCAGAAAGAAAGAGGCTTGCTCATTTCCTGGGTATGAATGAACCCAAACCTCTAGTAGTCCCACCCTTGGTAGCCCCTTTTCAGAATGCTACTAGGCTAGCCTCAGGCACCCTTCGACAGCCCAGCTACCCAAGAAAGCGGACTGGCTGTATCAGTATCCCAATGAGCAAGCTGCTCCTTGGTGAACAGCCCAAGGCTGACTCAGTCATGCTGACAGCTGCCCATGGCAGGACCAAACAGCCCCAGCACATGAGATTCCAGCCACCGGACAAGGAATCCAAATGCCTTGACCAGTTCGGCAGGAAGGTTTACTCCTCAGCTACCTGCACCATTCTTTCGCTAACTTTTGGCGCACATGGTGCAGTACCAGAAATCCTCTGGAGCAAGGCAATCGAGCTTGCAAAAGGCAACATGATTATGAGCACAAAACAGAGCTCTTGGACGCATTCCAGTCTGGTCTGGACATGGGAAACACATCTTGAGGTTGTCCTATGATTCGGCAAACATGGCAGCCAGGGCAGGAGCCACAGAGGTTGTATGCAGGGATACTCTTGGCTCCGAGTTTCTGGGTTTAGGCAGGACCACCAGGATGCCGTCATTGATGCCCCATTCCATGGGTCCGTGCGCTTGGTCCAGACATTGAGAAAATGATCTTAGACCTCCAGGACTCAGTTAAGGCCATTTAGTCTGTATAACAATTGTACAGGTCTGATCAGACCCCTGGAACGCTATCAGTTTCATCGCCAGGAGGGCAGAAGCCTAAAGGACAGCAACAGAGTGGCAACTTTTGACGTAAAGTTCCCTTTCAACCTGGTGGAGCACAGGGAACTAGGAACACCAAACCCTCCCAGGTCTCCCTGCTCACCCCAGGCTCCCACGCCTGACTCCTTGCCTGACCCCACGCCCACTTGCCGAGTCCATGGTAGAGGTAGTAGGGGTCAGTTCTAGCTTTTACCTCAATGGATGGACCTCAATCACCAACAATGCGTGGGTCCTCCGGCTGATAGTGCGAGGTCATGTGCTGGAGTTTCTTCAGATGCCCTAGACAATCCCCTCGTCCAAACAATCTACCCCTCCCATGACGAACTCATCTGGGGGAGGTACAGTCCTTTCTAGACAAGAAGGCAATAGAGCCCATTCCAGCACCACAGTGGGGAAAGAGTTCTACTCCTGTTTCTTCCTGGTTCCCAAGAAGACAGGGTCTCTATGCCTGATTCTGGACCTGAGCCTTTGAACAATTACATAGAGTGTAAGAGATTCAGGATGGTCACCCTGCCAGGCATTCTTCCCATGTTGCATCAAGGGGACTGACTCTGCTCCCTGGACCTGCAAGATGCCTATCTCCGTATTCTGGTGCCTTCAGCTCACAGGAGGTTCCTGAGGTTCTCTTTTCAGGAAGGCACTTCCAGTTTCGGCGTTGCTCTTGGCCTTTCCTTGGCACCTTGCATGGTCACAAAGTGCCTAGCGGTAGTGGCAGCAGCTGTAAGGAGACAGGGACACTTGCTCATCCCTATTTTGACAATTGGTTTCCTGACCACCACAATGAGGGACTGGCTCCTAGCAACCTTAGAGGACACCTTCAGCCTGTTCAGCTCCCTGGGAATCACCTAAACATGGCCAAGCGTTCCTGACACCATGTCAGAGGCGTCACACGTAGGGGCAATCCTGGACATGGAGCAGGGAAGGCCTCCTCCCACCAGACAGAGCAATATGCCTCGCTCTTTGGCCCACAAAGTCTCAGCTTCTCGTCAGGTCCCAGCTCGAACCATGCTCCAACTCCTAGGCCATATGGTCGAGGCCATAGTGACTGTTCCCTCAGGATGTCTCTTTATGAGAGTTCCTCAATGGACGATCTCGACCAGGCAGTCTCGATCTCCAGTGCAGTGGTTCAGACTCTCTTGGTGGCTCTCTCCACAGAATCTAGAGTCCGGTGTCTCTTTTCAGAAAGATACTCCATTACAGAGTCTCACAACCGATGCCTCAGGCCTGGGTTGGGAGCTCATTTTCAGAACCATCAGACTCAAGGTGCATGGTCTTTATTTATTTATATTTTATTTACTGAAGTCTTGGAAAACATCTGTGAGTGGATGCTCTTTTAGGTTCCATGTCAGTTACAAGAGACTGTAGATACAAAACTAAGGACAATAAACACTGGAAAACAACATATTTGAATAAGGCAATGGGAAAGACAAAGCTGAGGCTTTGTATTTAGTACGCATCCTAGGTCTAGAAAGAGACAGAATAGGAGTGGAGTGGGTTCAGAGGGGTGTGAGGGCTAAGTAGGCAGGCATGTAAGACAGGTTGGGAGGAGAGAGGGGAAGGGGGAGTAAATACTTGGGAAGGCAATCAGGACTGAAAAGTAGGGAAAGTGCTAGTGGAGGAGTTACTGTGAATAGCAGATTAGCCATGCACACACTGGTACTGAATCAAGGAGGTGGCGGCGCAGTCTGGTTTTAAAGAATCCAATTGTTGGAGCACCTGAGATGTCAGGAGGAGTGCATTTAACCAGAGGGCTGCCCGATGTGAGAAGGAACGTTGTACCATAGAAGTGCAGCATCTAGGTACATGAAAACTTGGGAGGTAGATGTTCTGGTAACTCTGTTCTTAGAGAGCAGGACAAGAGGTCCCGCACCCCAGATGGTAGTAGATTTAATTAGACTTTTTTGCTAATATGCAGGTTTGGTATCGGATCCTGTCCTTCAATTGAAACCAGCCAGCCTGGGTATAAAGTTCACAGAGTGGGTGAGCCTCTGAGCACCTGTGAGTAATTGGCAAGCTTTGTTTAGGTCAACTGCAATGCATTGAAGAGCCATGTTTGTTGTAATTCCATATACAGCCAGTCCATAATCTATGAGGGAGATGATGGAGCTGCTGATTGCCAGGTCTAGTGCTTCGTGAGTTAGGGAGTGTTTATGCTGGTAAAGTAGACCTATTCTTGTGTTTATGGCCCTTGCAGTGATATCAATGTGATGGGAGAAGGACAGAGTGGAGTCTATTGTGATCCCCAGCTATTTAAACTGGGGACTAGTTCCAGAGTGGTGTCACTGTCATTCTTTGACACTGAGTAGTTTTTGAGCTTGTTTTGTGCTGTTGAGAAGAGCATGGACTTGTTTTTTATAGTTCATGACCAGCCTTTGTTCTCTGACCCACCCTTCCACAAATGTGAAACCACATTGTAGATCTGCCTCCAAGTTCAGGGCACGAGTTGCTGGTAAAGACGACTGCATTGTCAGCATAGAGGAGCATATGACAGTGACAGGAGTCCGAGAACTTATTTAGGAACACGCTGAACAAGAGAGGACCCAAGACTGACCCTTGTGGTACTCCAGATTTGACAGGCAGGCTGTCAGAGAAGACATCACCAATCTTAACTTGCTGGGAGCGGTGGCTTAAGTAGCTGCAGAACCAGTTCAGTTTCAGGAGTCAGACCAATGCCAGATAGCTGCTCAAGGAGGAGCATATGATGCACCGCGGTCAAATGCCTCTGATAGGTCAATAAAGGCTGCATCAACGAGGTGACCCAGGTCTAGGGCATTATGAATGAAACCAACAAACTCGGACAAGGCTGTAATGATATGGCGCCACCCTAGAACCCATGTTGCTGAGGGCATAAAATTCTTAAAGGTTGAGGTGGCTTTCTAGAACTGACTCTCCACATCAGTATTCTGGAGATGGGGCGATTCTGTATGCTCTACAAGCATTTCTCCTGGATCTTCATCCAGACCAGACAACATATAGGATAGTGTATGGTTCCCAATGCACAACAAGGCTGTTCTCCAACCAAGTGGTTACTATGCTGACTTTGACCTTGAGAGCGCAGTCGAGAGGTCATACAATCGGCATAGTAACCATGAGGTCAGAGAACAGTCTTGTTGTAAGATCGAGCCACACTTCTTCTGTATAGTGTATGGTGAAAAGGTTGCACTTTCAGGACAAGAAAGACTGGTAAATGATAGCTTAACATCATACATTTGTGCCACAAACATTTTAGTTTGCTGTCAAAGTGGGGATTTGAGGTCGCTTCTGAAGCAGGTGTCCATCATTTTGTAGTGCAGCCTTCGATTGGTTGCTAATCGGTGTGAGAGTGCTTTAAAAAAACATGGCGGCTGAATCATTCGCTTAGCGAGAAGCAGTGACTGCGAGGAGACTCTCTGATCTGATTGTAAGTGATATCTTGTTGGTCCTGCCTTTTAATTAAAAGTTGAATATCTTTTTGATCTCTTGACAGCGCAGGTTTGGGTGATTTTGTTGCGCTGCCACACTGACTTATCTGGTTGAGCCTGCCAGTTCTGTAGCATCTGTTCTGTGTGGCGTCCGTAGTGCAGCAAACGAAAAGTCGTTCTGCTGCACTACAGATGTCACTACTGCAGCAGAACAACTTTTACAACAAACTGATTTTGGTGGGTAACAACTTTCCACCATACACTATATGTCAGTAATTTACTACATCAACAAGCATGGAGGAACTCACCCTATCCTCTTTGTTGGGAGTCTATGAGAGTGTGGTTCTGGGCCTAGATCATGGCCTATTGCTCACCGCAATGCATGTTCCAGTGGTCCAAATGTCTTGCTGACGCCCTAAACCAGTCTCGATCAAAGACTTGCCAATGGGAACTCCTGCAGTCTGTAGTGGGCAACCTCTTCCAAAGATGGGGTCATCCACAGCTGGACCTCTTCGCTTCCCGTGGAATGCAAAACTGCCCAGTTTCTGCTTGCTCGATCGTGGGCCTGGTGGTTTCTGGTGAGACGATTGTCCCTCTGTTGGACAGGGAGGTTTCTGTATGCCTTCCTCCCTTTCCTCTCCTGCAAAGAGCTCTACTCAAATTTCAAGCGGAAGGAGTAGAGATGATTCTTGTAGCTCCGCTTTGGCCTCCTCAGATATGGTTCCTCTACTGCAGCAGCTGGCAGTGGAACCTCCATTTCCTGCTCTTGTCCTCCTAATTACTGTTGCAAGAGCAGGGCAGGTTGGTTCACCAGACCTCCGGTCTCTACACCTGCATGCCTGACACCTGCAGACGTAGCCAAGGCACGCTTTTGGAGTATCTTGCAGAGTGGCCGAGGTCTTGGTTGTAGCTACAAAACCTTCCACTAGGGTTACTCTATGCCATGACGTGGAAGCACTTTCATTTGTGGGCCTCCAATCAGGGTCTAGATTCCTCCTGTGCCCTCTGAATGCTGTCCTTGAGTATCTCCTCTCCCTGTCAGATTTGTTCCTCCGATATTCCTCCATCAAGGCACACCTGTCAGCAATCTCTGCCTATCATGTGCGGTGGATGGCAAATATGTTGCTCAGACAGCTCTGGCCCGAACATTTTTGAGGGAATGCTTCATCTAAAACCTCCCATCAGGGACCCCATCCCTCCTTGGAATCTTTTTTTTTTTTTTTTTTTAGAAAACTTATGTTGCCTCCTTCGAACCAGCTGCGGATTAAGAGCCACGTTTTCTGTTGTGGAAAGTAGTTATTTAGTTGCTATTACTTCTGTTCAAAGGATTTATGAGCTTCAGGCTCTGATGGCTAAAGAGCCGATTATTATTTCACAAGGACAGGGTGTCCTTGAGGACTAATCCTAAGTTCCTACCTAAGGTGGTGTCTCAGTTTACCCTTAATCAGGACATCAGCCTTCTGGTGTATTACCTGGATCATACTAATCGAGGGAGGCTCTACTTCACACTCTGGAGGTTCATAGAGTGCTTAGGTACTACATCAACCGTATTCAGACTTTGAGAAAATCTGACCAACTTTTTGTTTCTTTTGCCCGAGAACTCTGGGGCACCCATGGCAAAGCAGACTCTGTCAGATGACTAGTCCATTGTATCACCTTCTGCTACATAAGTACAACAAACCCTTACTGGCTCGTGTTTCTGCCTCCCTATGGCATCTCAAAAGTTTCTGCAGCAGATGTCTGCACAGCAACTACTTGGAGCTCTGTGCACACCTTCATGAAGCACTACAGCCTGGACATTGCTTCCACAATGAGAGCTGGATTGGGTTGGCACTACTTCTAGGCTTGTTGTCTTGAAGTGTCTCCCGCTTCTCAGTTTTCCACCTCCCAGTCTGTTCAGGATCAGTTTAAGTACTGCTTGATACTCAGTCCTTATGGTGTAGCCGCTGCGAAAGCTCCCACTCAAAGTAAGATAGTACAGTTATGTAAGAACTTACTGTAACAGTAGATCTTCAAGAGGAGCTCTTGTAGCAGCCATTATTTCCCATCCTCCTTCCCCTGACCCTTTTCTCCTTTCTTTCCTTACCCTTGGCGGGTTTTTCCACTAACCTCGGTTCTCTATAATTTGTCAGCTGGGTCTCCAGCAGAAGAACTGAGAGTGGCTGGGGACTGCCTCCTTTATGCCATTTGGACGTTGGAGGTGGTCCGACATCAGAGGTGGTCCCGCTGGGGCACGGGGTCATAATGTTGCAAGACATTATGCCACATGGCAAAATTGCTCTGCCAATGTGGTATGATTTATGCCATGAGGCATAAGTCTTTTTCTGTGGGGCTTTGAGCCCCTGGACCCCTCCCACTAAAGATTCTCAACTCTGGGGCGGTCCAACTCAGGGAACGTACAAGTCCAAAAAAAAAATGTTCCTGGGACCAGGAATCAAATCCGGTCCCAGATGAAGCACCTGGGTTCCTACTGCTGTGGCTCAGTCCTGTGAGGCCACAGCCGCTGCTCGTCGGAACCCGCTCCCAGCAGAGGTTTTATCCTCTGCCTGGGAAACTGCTACTGGTGCAATACTGATGCAGTATATACGGTATTGCACCACCAGGGTAGTATACTGCACTGTATCGGTTAGTTATGTTTTGTTGTATCATTATTGTTGACAAATATTATGACTCCAGTGTACCCACGGGTACTGCTTGCTAAAATTTTCCATGGGGTCCTACTGCCTGGCAGCATAGTCCTTATGGTGTAGCCTGTTGCAAGAGCTCCTCTCAAAGATCTACTGTTACGGTAAGTTCTACGTAACTGTACTTTCTCAGCACTGCCGTTCAGCCTCACTTCAGCTCCAAGGGCATTCACAAAGTGCCTGGCAGTGGTGGTGGCATATCTAAGAAGGCAGGTATTCCCTTACCTAGATGACTGGCTAGTGGTGGAAAATAACCACAACAGGTAGGGATTCCCAGAAGTCCACTCAGGACCTTCTGGAATCTCTAGGGTTTCTGATCAATATCAAAAATCTGTCCTGCAGCCAGTGCAGGTGCTAAACTTCATAGGAGCAGAGCTGGACACCCTAAGGGAGAGGGCATTTCTACCTCAGGAAAGGGTGAGCAACATTCTGCAGATTGCTGGGACCTTCAGGCTCAATGAGCCAAGGTCAGCAAGGCATTTTCTACCACTCCTAGGGCATATGGCTGCAGCAACTGGCACAGTCATAGGTTCCAGGTTTCAGATGAGGGACATCCAGTTCCATCTCAGGGCACATTACGCCAAAGAAGGGACCCACTTTCAAAATTGATACCAGTAACAAAATCTCTTTTAGCAGGAGTCTCCTCCATAGTCCTCACAAAAGACGCTTCCTCCTAGACTGGAGGCTCACTTGGAGGCACATACCATACATGGCACCTGGTCAAGTGCAGAGTCTCTCTAGCACATACATTTGCTGGAGCTCAGAGCTGTGTTTCTAGCCCTGCAAGCCTTTGCATCTCTGATACAAGGCAAGGTGGTGCAGGTCAGAACAGAGAACACCACTGCATACTACATAAACAGGGAGGGAGGAAAAGGTCCAGGCCTTCTGCACAGAGGCAATGAAGATGTGGAGTCTGGTCTATTCACTTCAAGCTTCATTGGTAGCCATTCATCTACCAGGAAAGGACAACACCCTAACAGATGCCCTAAGCAGAATCAACCAGGACCACCATGAATGGTCTCTGAACTGACAAGTGTTGGAGGTGGTGTTCAGAAGATGGGGCACCCCAGACATAGATCTCTTTGCATCCCACAATAACTCCAGTTGCAAGAATTCTGCTGCAGGCCACCAGAAAGGCACAGTACCACTGGATGCCCTAGTTCTGGACTGGTCAGGAAGAACTGTATGCATTTCCTATCAAGCTCAGGTCCCAGTCAGCCACGATGATTCTGATAGCTCCAGACTGGGCCAGACAGCCATAGTAGTCACTGCTGCTCTCCCTTTCAGTAGCTCCACCAATACATGTCCCTCGGAGGCACAATCTCCTGACCTACTCACAGGGGAGTATTCTGTACCCAAACCTCAGGTCCCTCCGGCTCAAGGCCCAGCTGTTGAGGGCTTAGAGTATGCAGGTCTGCACATTTCAGAGAGTGTCCTTTAGGGGCTCCAGGAAGCCTTGACTAAATTATGCTTCCAAATAGAAGAGGTTTTCAAAATGATGTTCAGCCAACAATATGGTACCTTCACAGGCAGGGTTGCCAGCTATGCTGGACTACCTTACCCATTTACATTCCTTCGGCTTGCAGACCACTACTTTAAAGATCATCTGGCCCCAGTATCAGCTTACATTTCAGCTGGCAAAGGTGTCTCCATGCCATCCAGTCCTATTTTCAAAAGGTTTTTAAAGGCTTATCCCACCTGCACCCCTCACAGGGAACCGTGCCAAATGTCTGTATTGCCAAGTTTATGGAACACCCATTTGAGCCTATGGTTGCAGCAAAGCTGAAATATGTGACCTGGGAAACAGTTTTCCTGGTAGCCATCACTTCGCCAGAAGGATGAGTGAGCTCCGGGTCCTGTGTACAGAGCAGAATTGCATCTCTTTCCTTAGGGACAAGGTGGTGCTTAGGACTTTACAGAATGTTCCTTCCAGAAATAGTATGTGACTTCCATTTGAATCAGTCTATTACTTTGCCAGTCTTTTTTTCACTGAACATTCTTGTTCAGGTGAACGAGCTCATAGCCTGGATGTCAAAAGAGCTTTAAGCTACAACATTACTCATACCAAGGCCCACTGGCAGGACAAACAGCAACTGTTCCTGACTTATGGGATGTGGGAAAAGGAAAACCAGCATTTAAAAGGTCCGTTTCATGCTGAATAGTACAATGTATCCAGTTCTGTTACAGCAAAGCTGGTAGGAGCTCCCAGTATACCTGAGGGAACATTCCATGAGGGTACAGCTGCTACAGTAGCAGCAGCCCAGGATATTCCACTGCTAGAAATCTGTAAAGCAGCTGCATGGAGAACAGTACATACTTTTGCAAAGCACTGCTGTTTGATACCCAATCCAGAAGTGATGCCAGGTTTGGCACAGCAGTGCTGCAGAGCCTGTTTCCTAAGTAAGATCTGTGCCCATCTCGAAGGTATTGCTCGTAATCTGCTAGAGTTAAGCATATTGAAGAATTCCAGGGTTAGAAGAAAAATTGCTCACCTTAGAAATCTTGTTTCTTCCAAGGTATTCTTCAATATGTTGAACTCGCCCTCCCTATCTCCCTTCCAGAACCAGTGACTTCTGCATGACACCTGGACTTCTGTATTAAAAAGGGTTGTTTCTAAGTTATGGTAAAGGTTTCTGAACCCAGTTGGGTGTTGTTTCCCTCTTTTGGTCCTATCTCACAGTTTGGGGACTTTTGTCATGAGGGATTTTATTATTAAAATATTATTAGTACAGTATTATTACAATAGCTTGGTTAGGGGCCTTTACTTGCAGGCTCCAATGAATCTGAGCATTATAGAATACAGCAGTTGGTAAGGGCAGCAGTTTGAATGGTGGCATGAGCCAATGAGTGTTCCATCATTTACATTTGTTCCATTCTCCGGGCAGTTCAACACTAGAGGCTGACTGCAAGAATTCAGCATATTGAAGGATACCTTGGAAGAAACAAGATTACTAAGGTAATGTTTTCTTCCTGCCAATTTACTCACCAGTTAAAATAATAATGAAATGAAAATAAAATGAAATGACTTGGTCTTGTCTCTGAGGAAACCAAGTTGTTCAAATGAGTTCCAAACCCTGTGCATTTGACATAATTTACAGTGGATATTGTTCTATAATATGAGATTATGTACACATCAGTGTGAGAGATTATGCATTTATGTTTTATTTTTATTTGTAAGATGACAGTTAGATGTTTTGACTGGGAACCCAAGGTCCAACCATGTGAGCCTATAGTTTAGTGGTTAGAACACTGGGATGACATTCTGGGGACCAAGTTCAGTTCCGGTAGATCACATTATTTCTTTCTCAGTACAATGTGTGATTCAAATTGCTTAGCAGTAGCTAATACTGCACTGAAAAAAATCTAATTTGCATCTTGATTATTCCTAGTCGCAGGATATGCATTACCAGAGAAAGAAATGTATCCGGGAACCCAGCTTCAGTTAGGTGAGCCTGCAGCTCAGCGGTTTAAAGTTCTGGAATGGTATTCTGGGGCCTGGGTTCAAGTCCCAGTAGGTCACATTATTTCTTTCTCACTACAATTTTTTTAATTTGTAGTGTTGTTACAGTGTGTATTTCTGCTTTAACTCATTTATTATGTTTGCTTGCACAGCTGTCTATGACAGCAGTTGAAAATGCAGTGGTACAGTTCAAAGGGAGAGCTACGCTCAGTGAGCAGCGATAAGATATCGTATGCTCATGCACTCCTCCCACACACACACACACATGCATATTGCGTGGCTCATGCTCCCCCCACGACACACTGTATGGCTGAAGGGTGTGCCCAATCCCCTGCTGGCTCTGCTGTGCTACCCCAAAGAAGTTTCCAGGTGCCATGCTGGGAGCCCACCCCAGCATGGCAACAGTCTGTATGGCCGACGGGGTGCCTAATCCCCCATCGGCTCCACTGTCCCCCCCAAGAGACTACCGGTGCCACGCTGTAGTGCAACAGTCCAAATGGGCTGATGGGGTGCCCAGTCCCCCGCTCGGCTCCACTACCCCCAAACAGCATTCCAGCTGCCATGTTGGGAGCCCACCCAGCGTGGGCACAAGTTCCGCAATCATCTAAGAGGGAAAACCTGCAAGAAAAACCTTTCCTCGCTGACTGTCCTGAACCCTCCCCCACCGCACCCACCCTCTGTGCACCCTGCCTCCTTAACACCCCCACCTCACCCCATACTTTCCTACGGACTCTGGGCGATGATCTTCGTGGACCAGGAACACGCCTGCACTCTTCAAAGCCAACTGCGAACTGAAGAAATGCTGGTAAGCTGTATAATGGAATAAATAGGGTTTTCAACTTTGATGCATATCTCAGGCATTTTGGGGAATTATTTCACCAAATTTTCAACTTGTGGTTTTGGGACCCACCTTCCTTGAATTCTGTCACTGTCATTTTATTACTCGGCCCGAAGGTGAATTTGTGGTCACTGCTCAGAACCACCTTTCGGGACTGATTTACAAAACAACAGTGTCACAGTTCATGAGGTAGACCACCAAAAAGCCTAAGCGAAAATTTTGTGAAAAAATTCCAAAAATGACTGTTTTATGAGTACGTTGCTTGTTCCTACGCACGCCGTAAGTTGCTTAATTTTCAATATGTTCACTCCAGATTTTCAACATTGCCATTTTACCATGGGCCCTTATGAGCAGTACAGTCATTTCTCACATCTCACTCAAAATGTAAGCCTGCCACATGTAGTACAATGGCGCAGTCGGTGTGCAAAATCAATGTTTGGGACAGATTAAGAAGATCACAGCAACACTGTTCATGAGCAGAGGTGTTAAATGGCAATGTTAAAATTTGGTGAAAACATTCCCAAAATGGCTATTTTACGAGCATGCATTGTGCTGTTCCTACGCACGCCGTAAGTTCGTGAATTTTCAATATTTTCACTCAGATTTTCAACATTGCCATTTTACCACTCCTCCTTATGAGCAGCATAGCTGTAAATTTCTTACATCTCGCCTAAAACGTGTTTCCGCACAATGGCACAATCGGGTGTGAGAAATCAATGTTCGGGACAGATTAAGAAAATCACAGTGACACTTTTCATGAGCAGAGGTGTTAAAATGGCTATGTTAAAAATTTGGTGAAAAAGTCCATAAGTGACTGTGTTACGAGTGACCATTGCACAGTTTCCATGCACCCTCGTAAGTTCATGAATTTCTAATATTTTCAGTCCAGATTTTCACCACTGGCATTTTTCAACACTTCCGTATGATCATTACAGCTGTCATTTTTCATGCCATGGCAAAATGTATTTCGCACTTCCAGCGCAGAAATGCGTGTGTCGCAGGGAAATCACTGTTCGGGATAGATTAAGAAAATCACAGTGACACTTTTCATGAGTGGAGGTTCCAAATCCCTGTAACCCCAGGGGTGCTATCCTAAGGGCTACTACCCCAGGTGCCCCAACTGTAGCAGGGTGAGGGGCCAGATCCGCTGGGGGTGCCTCCACCCAGAGGTCGGGCTAAAACAGTCGAGGTTGACTCGGTCACAGCCCTCTGGGTTGCTGCAACCCCCCTTTCTTCCCACTAGTGGCCCATGCAATTCAATTTCAGTGCCTATACCACATACACTGGGCTCCCGCTCAACCCGGTCAGCTCACTTGGGAACCCCTGAAAAGTAAGGTACAGTTACTTTACATTCACTATGCAGTATTTCACCTTCAAGGTACAGCTAGCTAAAGTACTTTTGCAGAACAAGTAATCTGATTTAATTGAGGGAGATAACATGGACCAGGGGAATCAGGGTGATTAGCTTACCACTACAGCACATGAAAATCCACCTAAAGCTCTGTGCACAGGCCTGACCTATTAATTACTGTCCATGGGTACCCAAGCCCTAATGGCTAGTTCCTCGATGCAGCTGGTTGGGGCCCTGACACCAGAGTATTTAATTCCTGAGAAGACCAAATAGAGCTGGAAGGCCCAGTTAACGCAATCATCAACACAACAAACGATTCTGCCTTTATTTGTAACCTTTAGTAGGGAGCTACCCTGTTCAGTACTCACAACTCCAGCAAATGACCACTCTTTCACCTCCTGCAGGGCTGAGCCTGAGCTTCAAAGGACTCTCCACATTTATATGGAAAATTCGAGGGTATTATACCAGCAGCCGTCCCAGACCCGAGCTAACTCACAGCAACTTCAGGCGATAACTGCAGCTTCCAACATCCTGACAGACCAAGAGCGATTCAGCAGATTCTTCAGTCCTCTTCAGGTGAAGCCTGGTAGCTGTGCTTATACACAGCCTCCCTGACCACACGCTGGCAGATTTATCAATCAATCAATACTTTATTTTTAAAAGGCACTTTTCTTCAACCAAAGCGCCTGTACAATTTCATAAAACAATAAATAAGCAAAATCTAATTTATTATAAATCATTAAAAGCTATATTAAAAGGTGAGTCTTCAAGGCTCCTTTAAAACTGGAGGACAGTCGGGCAATTTCAAGACCTGACGAGGTAGAGAATTTCACAGGGTCGGGGCCATAAACTGAATGATCTAGCCCCATAAGTTTTCAAACGAACCCTGGGAATCTCCAGCAATCCTCGCCAGTGGATCGGAGGGGGCAGGAGGGACAATAGGGGCAAAGGAGCTCTTTCAGGTAAGTAGGTCCTGATGAGTGTAGAGCTTTATAGGTCAGCAAACCGACCTTGAAGGTGATTCGCCAAAACACTGGCAGCCAGTGCAGTCCAGCGGAGCACAGGCGTTATATGACTGGATCTAGAAGATCCAGTCAATAACCTGGTCACGCATTCTGCACAAGCTGCAGACGGCGGGTTCAACCCCGATAGCCCTAGGTACAGGAGTTGCAATAGTCAAGGCGGAGGTAACGAAGGTGTGGATCAAAGTTGGAAGATCCTCTGGAGGAACCAGGTGCTTCACCCTGGCGATATTCCTCAGATGGAAAAGGAGGTTTTGACCACCGCTGACACCTGAGATTTAAGTGTCAAGTGGTGCGTCAATTATTACGCCAAGATTCCGCACCTGATTTGAGGTTGTCAGCTGAAGCGCCCCCAAGCCATAAGCCTGAGGCGATCCATCCGCAAACCCGCCTCACAGCGAATTCTCGATCCACCACTAACACCTCAGTTTTCTCCGGTTTAACTCAGCTAACTCCACTCATCCAGTCCTGGATTTCGGCAAGGCAGTTATTAAATACCAATAAGGCAGCATCCTGATTGGGCACAAAAGACATATACAGCTGGTGTCATCTGCATAGCAATGAAAACCCAAACCGTATCGTCTAATACGTCATTTAGTCGGAAGCCTTCTAGCTATGGAAAACGTCCGCCTCTCAGGTTTCTTCACGCGCTTCCATGCGCGAACACTAAACGAGGCAGACACTCAGAGCTCCACTCTCTTCCACAGTCACAGCGCATCTGCCCCTAGCAGCATGGGGCAATCCTTACAGCCTGGCTCTAACCCATCCCATTAGCTGGCCTCAGGTGCCAGTCACTTACTTTGGCTCTCAGTGGTGCAAAAGCTACATAGCCCATAATGCCACTTCCCAGCATTACTAGCTGTATCTTCATTGGTCAGTCGACTCCTAGATTGTCCTCACGATCCGATTGGTCCACTTCAACAGTTCAGGACTAACCTGGTGGGGCACAACCAAAACAGTCCAGGCTGCAAGAAAACAGGTTAGAACAAGCGTATCTTCATTACTAGTCTTAGCAATTCTCAGCAAGTAGTTACATCTGTATAACGTGCCTCTCTGCGCAATCAGCAGCAGCAAACAGAGCACTTAGGCAGCAACTCAAGCGGGACTCGAGCAGGAATCCACAGCCCCGCCCACCCCATTCGCACTAATTATAACAAAAGCAGGCAGCCCTTAAAGGGACAGTACACAGAGGCTCTAAAAGCACTCACAGCATTGCCATTTAAAACGGCTTAAATGCCGAACGCCAAACACCAGGGGAACACTTAGGCAGCTCCTAGGAGGCTTTTAGGAACCCCATTTATAGGGGTTACACCTGTGTTGACAATCTGCTGTAAAAATCCCCAAACTAATTGCATTATGGGTGTGCATTGTGCATTTTCTACGCACGCTCATGACTTCACCAGTTTTTTAATATTTTCACTGCAGATTTTCAACATTGCCATTTTTGCACCTTCCCATGAACAGTACAGTTGTCATTTTTCACATCCTGTTCAAAATGTAATTCGCACCTGTGGTGCCAAATGGCTTAGTCGCTGTGTGAAATCAGCTTTCGCTAACAAACTGATATTGCCACTGTTCATAAGATGGGGGTCACAAAAACCATGTTAAAATTTGGGTAAATGCCAGCGAACGCCTGAGGCGTTAGAGTTTCCGACCGTAATGCCCCACCCTGTAGAGATTGACAGGCATCAGGGGTGTGACTTGGGATTCTCGCCTGTAATGCTCATACCATTCCACACCCTGCAGCCAGTGAGAGGCATTGAGGTGTGCCTTGGACTCTTCGCCCAAAGTTCACCCTATTCTCCTATACTGCACCCATCTCACTGTATTTCCTGATGGAATGTGGTGAGCATAAGCAGGGCTGCAGCTATGAATCCTGGGGCCCCGGACAAGTCACTTGGAATGGGCCCTGTTTCCCAAACCAGCTAATGACAGAGGTAATGCCAGCTCTTCAGAAGGGCCCCTCCTGAGCTCGGGGCCCCGGACAACTTCCCACTTAACCCCCATTACTGCGGCCCTGAGCATAAGGGACAAAGACCCCAAGGCACACTGTGATATTGTCAGTGTCTGCAGGGTAAGGTGTGGTGAAATGGCATGACTCTATGCCTGACAACCCAAAGGCACACCTCAATGCCTGTCAGTCTCTGCAGGGTGGTGGCGGGTTGGCTTCAGTTCAATACTTCACTGCCATTCCTATTATGCAGCTCTCTAACTTCTACACTATCTATGTCAATGCCAGCAAGCAAACATTCGGCATTGACACATGCTTGTTCATACTGTTTCCAATAGAAAGAAAGAGAGAGAAAGAAAGAAAGAAAATGAAGGCTTGTCAGGTTTTGTGTGGTCACATTTGCAGAATCAATGAGGCTTTAAACTGGAATGCATCATGTGCTCTCTGTCATGGATGAGAGGGCAGGATAGGTTGGTGCTGAGGTGGGGTGGACTTGCATGGAAATAGTTTAAAAATTAGCGACACCAGAAATACAGTATGAAGCAGGCTGGCTCTAATGGGGTGGGCATGGAGGAGGAGACAGCACCAGCAGGTTGAACCACATTTCTGTTCATCAGTAACTTGTACGCAGTACATATTGGTTTAGGAGGGAATAAGGTCAGTGTTATATGTCACCCACCCACACACATGTATGAAGGCATATATGCTTACACACTCACATGTTTGCACAGCACACAAATATTAAAACTTAGAGCTACAAGATGCAAGGAACAGATTTCTCCATTGCTGCCTACAACATTCACATATTTATTTATTTATTTAGTTGTTTAACCAGGTATAGCACACTAAGCTGAAAGCTTTTTTTTACAGGAGCGACCTGGGAGCACAAGGAGGTTAAGTGACTTGCTCAGGGTCACACAGTATGCAGGTGGAAGCTGTGGGATTCAAACCCAGGTCTGGTCTGCTGGATGTCACCAAATTTGCAGCTCAGAGCCTTAGACCACTGTGCTATACTGCCTCCATATAAATCGCAGCTGACAGATCTTTTACCCTGGGCAAACAACTCATACCAAGAGACTTCCTGCCTGAGGGACTAAATGATGTTGATTGGCTGAAGGCTTAGGGGTGAGACTTGGAGACCTGGTGGTCCTTTCCTCCTCTAGCTGAAACAGACTATCAATGCTGACCCTGTTCACTCCCTTTAGATATTTATAGACCTCAATCATATCCTCCCTGTCTCTCCTCTCCTCCAGGGAGTACATGTTCAGCACCTCAAGTTTTTCCTCAAAGGATCTTTCTCCAGACCCTGTATCATTCTGGTCGCCTCCTCTGAACCTCTTTCCAGAAGGGGAAGTGTCCTTTTCAAGTATGGGCCAAAATTGCGTAGTAGTACTCCAGGTGCCATCTGACCAGGCAGTTATACAGAAGAATAAGTACCTCCCTCTCCTCGAGGTTATCTCCTGGTAATGCACCTGAGCCTCTATTTGTTTTAGCTGTAACCCTCCTACACTGCTCAGTGTTATTCATTCTGGTGTCGATGAACACCCCAAGATCCATTACCTCCTGAAACCTACAGTTTCTTCCCATCCACAAAGTACTCATGATCAGGGTTCCTAAGCCCCAAGTGGAGAACACTGCATTTCTTAGCATTAAACCTCAGTTTCCAAGTGTGTGACCACCTCTCAAGAGTCTCCAGGTCCCCAGTAGGGCTCTTCTACCCTCCTCCCCATCCACCACCACCTCCAGCTTAGGGTCATCGGTGAAGAGGCTCATTTTACTCCTGATACTGTCCCTAATATCTGAGATGTAAGCATTAAATAGGAGTGGCCTCAACACCAACCCCTGTGAGACCCTGCTAATGACCCTTCTAGGAGATGATACCTTCCCCAACCACCACCCCTCTAAAACCACCCAGTTAGCCAGCTCCTATCCACCCCATCATCTTTTCTCCTACCCCATTCCCCCAGCTTGTCCAACAACTTTGAGGTGGCACTGAGTCAAACACCTTGTCAAGTCCAAATAGAGGACATCCACTGGCCTTCCCTGATCCAGTGCCCTTGTCACCCATTCATAGAATTCCCCAAGATTCATCTGACATGATCTGCCCTGGAAGAAACCATGTTTGTGGTCATCCAGATGGCTCCATGTCCCCAGAAACACCTCCAGTCTCTCTTTCAGGATGGCCGCCATCATCTTGCTCACCACCAACATGAGGCTGACAGGCCTGTAGTTACCCAGCTCCCCACATGAGCTGCTTTTATGGATAGGCACAACATGAGCCATCCTCCAATCCTGAGGCACCCAACCCATCTGAAGGAGGAATTAAAAAGGTCCACCAGTGGTTCAGCAAGGACATCCGCCATCTCCTTCAGCATCCTGGGATGAATCCCATCCGGACACGGTGCCTTATCCGTTCTCAGGGACTTAAGAGCCTGCCTCACCCTGCCCACAGGAATTTCAATGTCAGAGAGCTCCCCATTCCTTAGTTCCAGACTGCCCCACCACCATGTGGTGCTGATCCACCATCGCCCTTGTGAAGACTGAGGCAAAGTATTTGTTGAGTACCTCCACTGCTCACTGGCCTCCTTAGCCCACCCGCCTCTGACCTTAGTCTGCTAATCTGCCCCTTCACTTTCCTCCTTTCCTGATATACCTAAAGAACCCTTTTTCCCATTCCTGATCCCCTGTGCAACCTCAGCTCCGTCTTCACCTTGGCGATCTCACCACCCTACTTACCTTTTGAATATCCTATTGTACTCCCTCTCTGTCCATGTCCCCGTGCTAGTGCTTGTACTTTCCATAAGCCGCTCTTTTCTTCCTCGCCACCTCCTGACCCTCCCTGGTCCACCAGCTTGGCTTTCTGGCCCTACCAAACTTGTGCCGGACCTTTGTGCAGGCCTTAGTGGCTCAAGGAGCCCCTTTAATAACTCCCTACCTGCACTCCATGTCCATGCCCTGTCTGATCCCCTCCAAATGCCTCTTGAGAACACCCACCATACCCTCAAAGTCTGCTCCCTGAAGTCCACCACTACTGCTTTTGTGCAATTTTCCACTCCACCCAGGTCAAAGGAAAACCAAACTGTGGCATGGTCACTCCCCACCAGTGGGTCCCCACAACCAGCTTCCTAACCAGGTTGCCATCAGACAGGACCACATCCAGGATGGACCATCTCTTGTTGGGTCAGCCACCAACTGAGATAGGAACGCATCCTGGGAGACGTCCAGCAAATGCTGCTCCCTATGGCACTAATAAGTGGATTTATGGTTAATTTTATTAACATACCTATATTATTTAACAATATTCCTAAATATGTTATTTCTGAATTTTAACAGGGAAGGAGTTTCGCTTAATATTACATTTATCCGGATGAATGGGAAATGCTTCAGACTTATTCCAGTTAACTAAACAGCCTGAAATTCTACTAAATTCTTGTACTATTTTAAGAGTAATTTGATGTTATGTTTCTGTTTTGTTTCTTAAATACAGTAACGCATCATCCACGTAATAGTGATATTTTTAAAGATTGTGTCTGAGTCTTCTGGTGGCACCCTTTGCAGACTGTGTGAGGGGCCTTTCAGCACCATGCATTTCTGCTTAAAGTTGAACCAGCATAATATTCTGTGGTGATTTAGATATACAGCCCATCATGCTTTGCATTATGGGGTATGTGTGATTCTGTATTTTTTAGAGATTGGTTATTATATTGAAATCCTGTTATTAATTGTGACTTCCTGAAAATGCCTCACAGTAGTTTCTATTATCTTAGTGAACAGTAAGACAAGAGAGGGCACCCTTGTCTGGTACCTCTATGAAGATAGAATGGGGAAGACATTGTGCCACTAGTCAGGACCCTGGCTACTGGTTTAGGTTGATTGCCTTAATCTATGTTATGAATTTGCTACCCTAGTATGCTGCTTTAATATATTGAATAAATATGGCCAATCAGCTCTATCAAGGGCCTTTCTTGCTTCCAGAGGTACCACCATGGCATTTTGGTCTTTAACATGATGTAGAATAATATATAATATTCAAGGAATCTTTCACATTATTGTGTCCCTTCTTCCTTGATGAAACCCATCTGGTCAGGGTGAATTATAGATGAACCTACTTGATCTAATCGAAATGCCAGGATCTTGATGAATATCTTGTGATCTTTATTTAATAATGAGATTGGTCTATATGAAGCACATGATGACCGATCTGTCCCTTTCTTTAGAATGGCCAGAATTAGGGCTTCAAAAGAAGGAGGAGGAAGCACAGTATCAAAGGAGGTAGAGTCACTAGGTGGGGTACAATAGCAGTATTCCTTTAAAATTGTTATAAAATTCTATATAGTAACCATCCGACCCAGGTGCTGTGCTGCTTTTCAGATTGTACTTGCCTTTTCCATTTCAAGCACAGTTGTTGGACTAGCTAATAGTTTTCTCTGAATTCCCCAAGTTTAGGATGTCTTGGAATTAGTTTGTGATTTCTGCTGGTATTCCTCGGATTTGAATAATTTATTATAATATTTTGTAAACTCCTCATTAATTTCCATCATGAAGGGAATCCAAGCATCATGATAAGTTTAAATGCTGCAAGGACAAGCATTTAAACTAGCCAAGGGGGGTGGTAGGCCAGCAAGGAGGGCACCTGGTGCCACCACCCACAGCTAGCAGTGGAACTAGTGAACTGAAGGTGGATCTCTCTACAAAGCAGTGTGCTAAACATGGATACCAAGAGGTGGATAGGTGAAAAGGGCAAATTAAACAGAAAGGCAGACAGCAGGGAGAACCAGAGATAAAGAACAACCAGGGAAGGGGCTGAAGTAGAACAGCTAAACAGTCTAGGAAGTGAAATCATGGAACCATGTGCTAAATGCCAGGAGCCTTAGCAACAAGATGGAGAATCTGGAGGCTGTCATGGTGCAGTCAGATTTGGACATTGTGGCCATCACTGAAACCTGGTGTAATGATAATCACAACTGGGAGATGGCCATACCTGGCTAGCAACATATTCAGATGACAGAGCAGGCAGGAAGGAGGAGGAGTGGCACTGTATGTGAAAATGACATAAGGGCCATAGAGATCCAGGAGGAACAAATGGGGAGAGATACTGTAGATTGTTGGAAAGGAAAATGGGGCCAGCTATCCACACAGGTGGGTCTATAGACCACCAGCCCAGGAGGAAGAAACAGATAGGAGTTGATGCTAGCCATCCAAACGATGGCAGACAAGGGTCAGGTAGTGCTGGTTGGAGACCTCAGTATTCCAGATGTGGACTGGAGCATCCCAGCAGCAGCAGCAACTAGGAGCAGATTTATCCTGGACTCCTTCAGGGTGCCTTCCTCAAGCAACTGGTCATGGAACTAACTCGGCAGAAGGCAATACTGGACCTTGTGCTCACAAACAGGGACAGTGTGATGGGGGTAACAGTGGGGAGCATCTGGGGAACGGTGACTACCAATCATTGTGGTTTGAAATCACAGAAGGAGCAGAATCAAACCACACAAAAACACGTATCCTGGATTTTAGGGGGCAGACTTTGGAAAATGGGGAGATGTTTGAAAGAGGCATTAAGGGAATGGGACAGGAATCATGGGTTGAGGAACAGTGGGTAGTATTTAAATGGGGATTACAAGAGCAACAGAATTATGCATTGAGCAGGTTTACAAGGGAAAAGGAAGAGGAGTCCATTATGGTTTTCTAAGGAGGTAGCAGAGAAAGTGAAAGCCAAAAGTTTGCATTCAGACAATACAAAAAGACACAGGCAGAAGGGAATAGGGAGAAGTACCAGGAGAAGCAAAGGAGGCAGGAGGTCAGTAAGGGAAGCCAAAGTTCAGACAGAAGAGCACACTGCAAAATCAGTGGGTAGAGGGACAAAACCTTTACAGGTACATAAGTGAAAAAGAAAGGCAAAGGAGGATAGTAAGACTGAAGGGGAAGGATGGGGCGCGTGGAGGATGACAACAGTAAAGCTGACATATTGAACAGGTATTTCTGCTCAGTCTTTCCGAGGAAGAGGAGGTAAATGAGTCTGAAGGAGTACAAGGGTGGGAATGGTGCAGAATGGACACAAGTCCCTTTACATGAGAAAGGGTCCTGAAGGAACTGGAAGTAATAAGAGTTGATAAAGCAATGGGGCCAGATGGGTGCACCTAGGGTCCTTAAAGAACTGAGAGAGGCAGTGGCTGAACCTCTAGCAATCCTGTTTAGCCGATCACTGGAAACAGGGAGGTACCCAAAGACTGAGGGCAACAGATGTAGTCCCCTTATACAAAAGTGGGAACAAAGAGGAAGTGGGAACTACAGACCAGTCAGCCACACCTCGATAGTGGGAAGATCATAGAAGCACTATTGAAGGAGAGATTGGTGCAACATCTGGTTGTCAATGGACTACAGGACCCAAGGCAGCATGGTTTCACCAGGGGAGGTCATGTCAGACCAACCTCATTGAATTTTCGACTGGGTGACTAGAGGAGGTAGATCAGGGAGGGCAGTGGACATGGCCTATCTGGACTTCAGCAAGGCCTTTGACACTGTGCCACGTGAAGACTATTAGACAAACTGGGGAATATGGGTATGGGTAGGACAGTAGTGTGGTGGGTAGGTAACTGGCTGGGTGGCAGGACACAGAGGGTGGTGGTAATGGCTGTCACTCACAGAGGGAAGAGTGATCAGTGGGTACCACAGGGACCAGTGCTGGGACCGGCCCTATTCAACATCTTCATCCGTGACAGCACGCAGGACCCCGAAGGCAGAATTTCCATGTTCACTGATGACACAGAGCTCTGTAACAGAGTAGACACACCAGAGGGCGAGACAGAATGAGAAGGGACCTGCAGAAACTTGAAGAATGTCAGGGGGTTTGCAGTTGAAATTCAGCAAAGAAGTGCAAGATAATACATATGGGACACAAAAACCCTGGACAATATATCAGTTGGGGGTGAGGATATAGCATGCACCAAGCTGGAAAGAGATCTTGGGGTTATCATCTCTGATGACCTCAAGGTAGGGAAAGAGTGCTACAAGGCAGCAGGTAAAGCAAATAGGATGCTGGGTGGCATACGTAGGGCATCACCAGCAGGAAAAGGAGGTCATAATTCCACTATACAAGACACTAGTGAGGCCCCCACCTGGAGTACAGTGTACACTTCTGGAGACCTTACCTACGAAGGACATAGACAGGGTAGAGAAGGTTCAGAGGAGGGCAACAAAGGTGGTTACATGGATTACATCACAAGTCCTATGAGGACAGGTTGAAGGACTTGAATATGTACTCCCTGGAGGAGAGGAGGGAGAGAGGAGATATGATAGAGACATGCAAGTATCTTACAGGAAGGAATAGGTGCAGGATACTCTATTTTTAAGTGAAAAGATGTTCCAGGACTAGAGGGCATGGGATGAAGTTGGAGGGAGGACAATTAGAGGAAACATGAGAAAGAATTTCTTCACAGAACGAGTGGTGGACAAGTGGAACACCCTGCCAGAGGAAATGGTGGGGGCTGAAACAATCACAGGTTTAAGAAAGCATGGGATAGACATAAAGGAATTCTGGAGGTCAGGGTAAGGGGCAACAGACGTCTAGGAAAACATTAAGTGAACGTATAAGCTGAAATGGTCAGACTGGTGGTCAGAGGCTTCATTCAGCCGACACTATTGTTTACGTATCTATGTAATTTTATTTTGATCTCTACTAAGGTGTCCTGAGTGAGAGTCCATTTTATTTTCTCTACGGTCTTTCGGATTTTTCTTTTGCAGCAAATAAGCAAACAAATTCCACGCTTTTCTGATTGTGCATAATATCTTGATTATGTTAGAAGCATTAATCTTTCTACTCTTGTTTAATAAATTGTTATATTTGTGTTTTAGACTTTCCAATAGTTGTAAGTGAAATAATTTATTAGAATGGGCATGTAAGTATTGGACCTGTTTTATTTGATTTTCTGAATCCTGAAGCCATTCTATCTTTTTCCTCTTTTTTTTTTTTAATCAAATATGCTATAATCACTCCTCTTTAGAATGCCTTGTGCGCCCCTTACAATATTGTCAGATGTTTCCCTTGTTAGGTTATTTTCAAAAAATATTTTCTTTTCATTTCTTTCTTTTGTAATTTCTTTAAAATCAGAATTTTTTAATAATAAGGGTTTATTTTCAAAGACCTATGCCTGGTGGTGTCCCTGGATGCAAGAAAAGGCCTAGTGGAGCATGGTATGAGGTTGTTATAGGCATGTAAGATATATCTTTGACATCAGGAAAAGTATCTTAGAACCAAGTATTAGGCCAGTTCAGGAGTATGTACTCTGCCTAGGGGAGAAAAAGGAAAACTGTTTAGAACCTGGATTTTTAATTCTCCAGAGGTCCCCTATGGAAAGGTTCTCCATCCTGCTAGCAAAAAGCAATTGTTTTATTAATTTCCTGAGTCCAAGGCAGAGTTTAGTATAAGATTAAAGCCCCCACAATTATGTATGGTTGTTTAAATTCTGAAAATTTCAGGAAAGCCACTGGAAAAAGATAGGGACATATGTAAGCAATAAGACATGTGAGCGTGTGCATGGAACAGATTGTACCCACGTCCAGGGGTATAGTGAGGCACAAGGCCTCAGGCTGAGTGCCTTCAGCCCTAAAAGTGCAGTATAATCTATTCCATGCACAACCCGTCGGTCTTATTGTGCTTATAAAATTGGTTCCTTCTTTAAAATATTTTTTCATCCTAAAAAAAATATTTATATGTCTAAAAGCAGAAATCATTATGCTAATTTCAGGTAAATTAATCCTTCCGCCTGCTACCTGATGATGTCATTATATTTAGCCTGTATTACAGTGAGCTGGTTTTCTTTTTGACATTAGGATGTTTGTCCTACTGAGGCCATTGTACCTCTGGTTTGAACAGGTTGTCATGGCTACTCCCTCTGCCCTCCCACACGCACACACACACGCAGAAAAGTGAAAGATAACTTTTAATTTCTCATTCTTGTTTTATTTTGCACATTTTATTTTAATAAAATTAATTTGTGCAGAGTGTAGTTTTCATGAATGGGAACCTGACTGATCATTCCGCCTCTTCTCCCTCCCCCACACACACAGTTCGTTCAAATACGCCACATGTGAGTCTGTTATTTTTTCCTTGGCTAGTTCTAAGTGTCTCTCTGTTGCTGTTTATATTTGGATTCAGAATGTGTTGGGACAGCGAGGTTTCATGCATTGGGAGAGAGAGAGAGAGAGAGAGAGAGAGAGTGGGACAGCGAAGTTTTTTATGCCAGTGAGTGATCAGCATTAGCGAGTGAGCAGCTGTGCTGTTGTCCCACTGTTGTTGCCTGTTGAAATAGGGATGCTTTCTTTACTTTTTTTTTCACTGTGAATTGTGGCAGGTAGAGCATGTATTGAAGACAGAATGCCATAGAGAATGAGAGAGTGAGTTTTCAGCAGACAGGAGCAGTATCGGTGAGAGAAAGAGCCACGTTAGTGAGAAAAAAAAAAATGGCGGATTTCAAATATAAGTATTCTAATGGCACAATAATTTTTTATTGGCAATGCAGTCCCACTTTAAACAGATTTCACGCACAGGTAATAGCTAATCAGATAGCAGGATTTTCACTCCTTATTATATAATGTTAGGTTATATACTGATGCTATTCTATATACTGCTTCCAAATATTTCAAACTAATAGCAACATATCTGCCTTGGGCATTGATGTACACTTTATTATATTTATTTGTAAGCCCCAGCTTTTATCCTGTTTTTCTGCTTCTAACCCCAGGAATTCTTCAATATTTCTAACTCTTTGCAGTCAGCCTCTAAAGTAGAACTGCCCGGAGATGGACCGTTATCTAATGATGGAACCATCATTGGTTCATGCCACTTATTCAAATGCTGCCCTTACCAGCTGCTGTGTTCTGTTAACGCCTCAGAGTTCATTCTCTGCCTGACAAGCATTCCTGAGTGTTTACTTAAAAATATATAAGTATAACTTTTATTTTTTAATTTGCTGCCTTTACCTTCTACTTTATAGTAATAGCACTAGTTGTAGTTAGAAAGTTTATTTTAGCGTGTTCCTCCTGTTCGTTATAACCATTGGGAACAGTTTTTTTAGCTGTTTAGTTTTAGTAAATCTTTTATGAACTTTCTATTTTTTCTATTGTTAGAACCAATATTTTCAGTTATTTTTCCTCAGATCCTGGTTCTGTTCGAATTCTCAGTTTAGAAACCAAGTTTAACCGCTAAAAGTTTAATAGACTTTCTTGCTTAGCGTTTCTTCTTTGGGGCTGTCAGTGTGGAGAGGTGTTTGCTGATGCAGACAAGCATGATCAGTGTGTTCTCTGTCTTGGTGAACCCCACTTCACATCTGATTGTGAAATTTGCAAGTCTTTTCCACAGAAAACTAATGACAAACGATAGAAAGACTTAAAAAGAAGTTGGCTTCGCTCTGGACAAGGAGATGATAACTCTGACCAGCCTACTCCTTCAAAACCACAAGTGAAACCACTGATTCAAAGCCAACTACCCCTGATAAGAGTGAACCTTCTACTAGGAACAGAACCGTTGGAACACCGTTCCGCCAAACGATTGAAGAAAACAAACACACAGAACCTCCGCCTGGAACGCCTAAAGGGACTTCTGTAGTACCAAGTGGGATGCCTACACCAGGCTAGCCCAAGTGATTAAAATCATTCAGGCTCTCCAGGAGTTGTACCAGTTCCGTTCCCCAGACAATCACCCCCAACACCAAACCCTGGTTCAGCAACTGACATCTTCGGTTTGCCCTCTCCAAGACACTGTGGAGTATGAAGAATACGAGGCAGATGATGGGAACCCATAGAATATTAGGTATCCCTCGATCAGGAATTTGGGTCACCACCTAGAATAACTGAAGATTTTCCCACACAGTTTTCTTTTGTGTGGAAAATGGTGGATGCCCTAGACATTGCCACTAATAAATTGGTAGAGGATGAAGAGGAATGAAGTTGAATACCTCGAACTCATGGGGCTTACTCCAACTAAGAAGCTGTTGCTTCCCATGAATAAATTCTTCAAAAAGACATTCTGAAAATACTGCAGACACCAGTTCTGTGCCACCCTTAGATAAGAGGGCTGACAAAAGTATCAAATAAACAGGGAAGGGGCTGAGTTTTATTCACTCACCCTGACCACCAAGGTGTCATGTTGACTGTGATAGGCCAAGGATAACCTTGGCCTCTCACTTGCCTGACAAAGCTTCCAGGAGGATTGACAGCATGGCCAGAAAGGGCTACCTGTCAGCTTCCTTGGCTGTTAGACAGGCCAGTTATCAGGCCTATGCTGCCCAGTACCAGACGTCACTGTGGCAGTCAGTACTGGCTGTGGCTGATAAGGCTCCCTCTGGCCTTTCAGCTGACCTGGCTGAGACTGCCAGGTTTGGGCTAGAGGCTGCTAAATGTCAGTTTCAAATGGCAGCAGATGCCAATGACACTACTGCCAGGTGGATGGCCCTCAAAGTGACCTTCCAGAGATTTGCATGGCTTAGACCCAACAACCTCACGCTGGATACCCAGGCAAAGGCCATGGATTTCCTGTTGAAAACAATTCCTGTTTGGAAATCAAACAGAGGCCTGCATGAAAAAGAGGATGAGATAGAAATACCTATAAGAGCAACTCGCCAAGGAAAACCTCACCTTCCACCAGACCCTGTGGAAGGGAGGCAGGGGTCGAGCTACTTACAGCAGACCTTTTACCAGGCTCAGGCTGTTCCCCAGTGCCAGCAGTACCCCCAACAGAAAGGGTACTCGGGGTAGGGGCAGAAGGGGGTCCAGGTGGGTCCCAGGCTGGACAGGCCCAGCCCCAACCCAAGCAGTATCCCTGACTTAGCTGCAAAGGCTAACACCCAAATTCCAGTAGGGGCAGACTGGCTCACTACTTCCAGGCTTGGAAAAACATTACCACAGACAAGTGGGTCCTGGAAGTAGTGAGTCAGGGTTTGTCCCTCAGTTTCAAATCCTTCCCATCTCTAAGAACAGTGAGATTCACACCAGCTTCCAATTCAGAAAGGAAGCTGCTGGAAAAGGAGATTCAAAACCTTCTGTTGTCAAGGGCAGTGGAACCTGTTCCTCCACAGCAAAAGGAAAGGGTTTTTACTCAAGATACTTCCTCACCACAAAGAAAATGGAGAGTGGTAGCCTTTTCTAGATCTAAGACTACTGAACAGGCACCTGACAAAACCAAAGTTCAAATGACAACTTGGCTGTAATTCTGCCACTCCTCCAGAAAGGACTGGCTGGCATCCTTAGATCTAAAGGATGCTTACTTTCACTTCCCCATAAGGGAGTCCCACAGAAAGTACCTCAGGATCAGACTCCCATCAGGCCGCTACCAGTTCTCAACACTACCTTTCGGCCTCACTTCAGTTCCAAGAGTGTTCACTAAGTGCCTGGCAGTGGTGGTGGCTCATCTCAGAAGGTCAAGAGTCACAGTGTTTCCCTACCTGGATGATTGGCTGGTTGTGGGAAATACTCCACAACAGGTAAAGGATCACTGCAGGTAACCCAGGAACTTGTGGAGTCCCTCGGGTTTCTAATAAACATCAAAAATCTGTCCTGGTACCAGTACAAGTGTTAAACTTCATAGCAGCGGAATTGAATACACTGAAAGGGAGAGCTTACTTGCCTCAGGACAGAGTAAGCAACATCCTATAGATTGCTAGCTCCTTCAGACTAAAACCAGCAAGGCAATTCCTGCAGTTACTGGGCTATATGACGGCAGCCACAGGCACAGTCCTGGGCTCCAGATTCCAAATGAGAGATATAGTTTTATCTCAGGGCACATTGGTGCCAAAGAAGAGACTCACTCAAAGTTGGTTCCAATAACAAGGACATTACTGTAAGCTCTGGGAGTGGTGGAAGGCAAGAGACAATCTGAGGGAAGGGTACTCTTCCAGCAAGAGCCCCTATTGGTGATTCTCACAACAGATGCATCACTACCAGGGTGGGTGCTCATCTGGGGATCACACCACCCAAGGTACTTGGTCATGCAGAGTCAGTCCAGAAAATAAACCTGCTGGAGCTGAGAGCAGTATTCTGGTCTTGCAGACCTTGCACCCATGGTACAGGGCAAGGTGGTACAAGTCAGAACAGACAATACCACAGCAATGTACTACATAAACAAGCAGGAGAGAGACAAGGTCAAACCCCTGTACACAGAAGCAGTGAAGATGTGGAGCCTGGATTACTCACTTTAAGCTTCACTGTGGGCTATTCATCTTCCAGGAAAGGACAATACCCTGGCAGATGCCCTGAGTCGGATCAAACAGGACCATCATGAGTGGACCCTCAACAGGCAAGTGTTGGAGATAGTGTTCAGGAGGTGGGGCACCCAGAGGTAGATCTCTTTGCATCCCACAGAACCACCACCTGCCACAGTACTGTTGCAGACCACCAGCCAGGGGTACAATACCCTTGGATGCTCTGACTTGACTGGTCAGGGAAGCAGCTGTATGCCTTCCTCCTTTCCTCTGATTTTCAGAGCTTTGCTCAGATCCCAGCCAGCATCAATGATTTTGATAGCACCAGACTGGGCCAGACAGCCATGGTACTCCTCTGCTGCTTCCATGTCTGTGGCCTGACCAATACACCTCACTCTGAGGCACAACCTGTCAACCTCCAACAGGGAGGATCCTGTACCCAACCTCAGATCCTCAGACTCAAAGCATGGCTCTTGGAGGATTTAGAGTATACGGGCTTGCATCTCTCAGAAAATGTCCTAAATAGGCCAGCCGCCAGTGCAGCGGTAAGGTTACCGCGTGGCCAGCACCCGGTTCAGGAATGGACTGGCAGCTGGAGGTCGGCTGGAGGAGGATTGAGCATCCAGAGGCTGCTCTCCTCCTTCGGTGGATGGGATGCAGGTCCTGCCGCGATACCGCCACCTGGGTGACCACGGGTGGTGGTGCAGCGAGGATCGCATGTAGCAGGGAGGGAGGACGCCTGCTGGGAGCTGGAGCATTACACGCTGTGGACGCAAGGCTGCCCTAGGCTCTCCTGTGTGCAGACATCCCACGGGATGGGTGAAAAAGGAAAATACCTCTGGTGCTCCCCTGTAGATGGAGCTTCAGGCCCTGATCCCAGGGCCCCTGCCGCACGGGGTGACAGATCCCGATGAAATCACAGTCGCCGAGGCGGTGGAAGGGGGAACCCCATCTTGTACCCACCTGGGGTCAAACCAAGGCAGCGTGGGGGATGACTGCACCCGATGCCACAGATGAGCAGGGATGCAAGGCCGTGAGGAGACTCCTGAAGGTGAGGAAGTACCGGGTGAAAAGGGGTGAAAAGAGAATATAAAAGAAAAAAGAAAATGTCCTAAATGTTTTAAGGGTTACAGGAAACCGTCTACTAAGAAAACCTATGCTTCTAAATGGAAGAGATTTTCTATCTGGTGTTCCACCAATGATGTGGTACTGCATAGGCAGGAATTCCAGCTCTGCTGGACTATCTTACCCATTTGTATCTCTTTGGGCTTGCAGCCCACTACTTTGAAGGTCCATCTGGCCTCAGTATCTGCTTACATTTCAGTTGAGAAGGGCGTCTTCATGGCATCCAACCCTATTTTCAAAAGTTCTTCAAAGGTCTGGCCCACCTATATCCCCTCAGGGAACCAGTGCCAGATTGGGACCTTAATGTGTGCATTGTCAAGCTCATGGGTCCCCATTTGAGCCAATGGTCTCAGTTCACTTGGTATATGTTACCTGAAAACAGTTTTCCTGCTGATCATCACTTCTGCCAGAAGGATTGGTGAGCTCCAGGCCTTGTGCATTGAGCAGGACTACATTTCATTCCATAGGAACAAGGTAGTGCTTAGAACCAATAGGAAATTCCGCCTAAAGTGGTTTCTGATTTCCACTTGAATCAGTCCATTGCTCTGCCAGTCTTTTTCACTGAACACTCTAACTCAGGTGAACGTAGACTTCATAGTCTTGATGTCAAGAGAACTCTGAGCTACTACATGACACGCACCAAAGATCATAGGCAGGACGGGCAGCAACTGTTTCTGACCTGTGGGATGTGGGCAGGAAATCCAGCATCTGAAAGAACCATTTTTCACTGGACTGTTCAATGCATCTGGTTCTGTTATTTGAAAGCTGTAAAGGAGCCCCCAGTAGGACCAAGGGCCCATTCCACAAGATGTACAGTTGCTACTATAGCAGCTGCCAGGGATGTTCCATTGCTGGAAATCTGTAAAGCAGCTACCTGGAGGACAGTCTACACATTTACAAAGCATTACAGTCTGGACACCCAGTCTAGAAGTGATGGCCAGGTTTGGCACAGCAGTCCTGCAGAGCCTATTCCTAAGTAGGGTCTGACCCACCTCCAAAGGTACTGCTGTTTAGTCTGCAACGAGTTAGGAATATTGAAGAATTCCTGGGGTCAGAAGAAAAATTACTCACCAACTACTCAATTACTGTGAAATCCTGTCTCCCTGTAGTTTGTTCTACCTGTTCTCATAATGTTAACTCCCTGTCTACCTACTGGAATATCCTGGGTCGTGCCTATTAATAGTCATCTCATGGCTAAGGCACTTACCTGGTAAACAAGAAACCAAATAAATAATTAAATTAATATTGTTACTTGATATAAATTACCATGTTTGTATGAACCTTCTGTGCCAACCAATGTAACTTTGTTCCTGTAACCTGCTCTATACACTGTACCTTATTTCATGATGCAACCTGGATGTAAATGCTTGTTTGCTTTGAACCATTTCTGTATTTGCCACTGTTTGTTGTCTCTGCAATTCTCCCGGTTGTGTCTGGAAATAGTCATCTCTATGGCTAGCGACTTACCCGTAAACAAAAACTAAATAAATAAAAGTAGTAATCTTGTTTCTTCCAAGGTATTCTTCAATATTCATGACCCTCCACCCTGCCTCCTTTCTGGAACCAGTGGCCTCTGCACTCCAAGCTGAACAACTATGTGAAGGGTGCCACACACTGGCATGGTCTGAGCTTTTCTTGAGCCCCACTGGGTATTGTTTCCTTTTCAGGTTACTCTGACATTAAGAAGGATTGGTTCCTCCTTAGGGAGGTTAGTTATAATTGTTACTAGATATATTTTTGTGGGCTTCTCCTTGCAGGCTCTCCATAAAATCTGAGCATTAATAGAACGCAGCAGTTGGTAAGGGCAGCATTTGAATATGGTACTGAGCCAATGATGGTTCCATCATTAGCATAACGCTCCATCTCTGGGCAGTTCTACTTAGAGGCTGACTGCAAAGAGTTACAAATATTGAAGAATACCTTGGAAGAAACAAGATTACTATGGTGAGTAATTTTTTCTTTTACATTCAGGTGAGTTTCCTAAAGCAACAATATATCAAGCCTTTTTTGTGTTAGCAAACTTTATGATTTTTTCCTTTCATACTGTTACTGAACCCATTCACATTCCATGTCATTAATTTAAGGTCTCTCATCTTGGCATCTCATACAAAATATAGTTCTGTTCCTCCTGCCTGAAGTCATTCTTAATAGTATGTCTTTCTAACATACAAAAGTTTTTTCTAAGACCACAATTAAAATTATTGTTTTTTTTCATTTTGAAACTATCCCAACTGCTCCCCCAACCTATCTCTTCTGCTGGTCCATATGAACATATGTACAGGTTGTAGAAACCTCAAGGTCAACTCCTGATGAGCAGCTGTAGAAGCCCCGCAGTCTTTCCTCAATGGCTTTGTCCAGCCATCAAGCTCTCCTCACACTGGGAGAGCTCACAGCTGACTGCTTCATCCTGGATCTGCCCTCAAATGTTTTCTGGGCAAGGGCAATAATCTAATTGGTGTAAACTGGAGCAACTCTGAGGCTTTCTCTGGGAAAGGGCAGCAATCTGATTGGTGCACCCCTCGATGGAATGCCCTTGATGTAGCCTCTGGTATGTTACCCTGCTTTGTGAGATTTATATTAACTCCTTCCTTCCCAATACTGGCAAGGTCATGCTTTAAATTGGTTCTTTTGAAACCTCTATGTACAATAGCTAGACAGCCAGGCAGGTTGCAAAACAAAGGGTGCTTCTCCAGTCCCCACACAGGCTGCAGTCCCAGGGCCAGACACAGCAACAAACAAATGGTGCCACGCAGTTCAGGGTGGCAGAGGAGTAAAGAGTAAGCCCCACCATTTTGATGGGGTTACATAGAGGATAATGTATGGTCATGATCAGTAACCAACTTCTTAACTGTCGAGAGGTTGCCTTGGTGATTGTGTAAACCTTGAGAGTGAAGCTCGAGAGGTTTATGTCACCATGGCAACCTCGAGAGACAGTTAAAAGTTGGTTATTGATCGCGACCCATACATTATCTTTATATGTATGATCCCATAAAGAATGAAAAAAGAAGCAGGTACCTTTAACTGAAAGTCATTTTTGCCACCATGGTCAAGTTCTCATCACTGTGGCCATTTCAGAGAGCCACTTGCTTCCTCTACCACACATGCGCATATCGATCCGGGTTGTTATACCATCAATGTGACATACCATAGATGGGTTTACAAAGTGACATCACATCGATGGCATAAAAAACATGGGAAAAGATAGATTTTGGTAGATAACCATGTTCTACTTACATTATATATTGGAATTGTCGCAAAAGAGCTAAAGGACATTAAACAAGATGGGAACAAGTCAAAAAGAATCACTGTGGTTATAGATAAATAAGGGCAAGACCGCCTGACCAGGGATCTGAAATTGAAAGGGACTGTGGGAGGAAATAAGGAGGGCAGCAGGTAGAGGTTGTCTTATATTACCACACCCTTCCTCCATAGTTGCCTCTGCAAAGAACACTGAAGAACCAAAATAAGAAAATGGTGACACACACCAATCAAGGGCTAAACTATCTTTATTCCTCTACAAAGAGACACAGTGCTAGGCAGCCCCTACATACAAGGCTTCGCTGGGGACAGGAGGTGGATGAATAAAAAGTGCAGGTGCAGGCACCGACTTCCTGGACATGACACGCTAGTTACGCTTAGATCTGATGATGAATAACAGGGAAGAGTTAATATATTGGGCAGAGGTCAAGGAGAATCAGGCAAGACTGAGCACTGTACAGTACAGTTAGAATTACCCCTGTAGTTATACGTTTTACAGATGCAACTACATTGCTGTTGCAATGTAGTTAAGTGTAGTTAACTGACACTTAAAGTGTAACCCAATTAGATTTCACATCAGTAGACATGGGGAGATAAAACAAACAGTTACACTAACACTAAAATTCTGCTGGCAAAGTTTTACAAAATGATAGTTGGGACAGAACTAATGCTACAATAGAGAAAGTGGGGAGAGGGGTTGAAGTAATATGGACTTGTGTTCAATTAACAAGAAAAGGTAGTACAGGATCTCATCCTCAGAGAAAGCAAGATCTGGAGAACAAAAGAGATATCGCCAGGATGATTCGGTGACAAGGTCAAACATTAAGGATGGAAAAAGAGTTTAAAGAAAGGAAGATGAAGCTATTGAACAACACCAGAGGGAGACAAGGTCATTCATCTCCACAAGGACATAGACAAGATGGAGGCAGTCCAGAGGAGGGCAACTAAAATGATGCAGGGTCTGCAACAGAAGACATATGAAGAATGACTAAAGGAGCTTAATATGTATACCCTTGAGGAAAGGAGGGAGAGGGGGACATGATAGAAACTTTCAAGTACCTTAAGAGAATCAACAAAGTCCAAGAGGGTAGCATCTTTCAGAAAAAGAGATGTGCAAGAACAAGGGACACAATTTGAAGATAGAGGGGACAGCTCAGGGCAATGTGAGGAAGTATTTTTTCACAGAGAGGGTGGTGGACTCATGGAACGCCTTCCTGAGGAGGTTGTGGGGTCAAAACAGTGGGGAAAATTCAAGAATGCATGGGACAGACATAAGGCAATTCTAGTAGGAGGTAAGAAGAAGTAGGCTGTTGGTCAACTAGGATCTGCAGCTTATCCAATAGGTAGGGAAATGGGCAGACTAGGTGGGCCAAGTGGTCCTTATCTGCCGACAAAGTCTATATTTCTATATTCAGAGGAAAAGCAAGTTTATTAAGAAGGCAAACAAGTGTATGAGAAGAGAATTGCCACAGATATTGAAGGGATTAGCTTTTTAGCTTTGTTGGGGTAGAAAGGGTCCTTAAAGGAGCTGCAGGACAGAAATGCACATACAATACAGTTAGCAGTGAGTGACCACAGGTGGCAGTGCATACCGAACCTTGTTGCACACATAGGCAAGATATAGTGTTCATCCCAGTGCAAAGGGCTTGTTAGCATCATACACCAAAAACCCATAATGTCAATGTGAAGGAGAAAAAAGGGGGGGCAAATGGCTATGGTTGGCAGATGGTGCTCTGCTCATTCCCTGTCCCCATGTCCTCATGGGCTGACACCATCCGCCATTGTGGATGGCATGGAGCACTTCTGCCCCTCAGTGGATAGCTGAATTTTAGAGGGAGAGCCTTGTGGAGCAGGAGGCAAGCCCCACCTCAAGGTGAAAGCTGGAGGGGCAACAAAGCTGTGACGGAGATGTGGTGTCTTGAGGTCCTGGGACTGCCGGCTTGGTGGAGGAGGAAGCTCTTGGACCGGAAGCTTGCCCAGGCAGCAGCTGAGGGAAATCCTGGTTGGTGGGCATCAGCGTTACGCTTGGAAATGTTTTGGTGTGGGAGTTGTCCCATTTATATTTGTAGGTAAGGATCTGTCATCTGTAGATGGTAGTACTACCTATTGTATTTAAAGCAGAAGTATTTGTTAGTTGTCAAAGAATTTCATCATATAGTTTTTGGAGAAAAATTGTATTTTGGACATCCTTGCATTAACTAATTTTGTTATTAATGACTAACGCCATTAAAGATGGCCATCACTTGCAAATCTCTTTGTTGAGATTACTTTTAAACGTACATGATAGATTCATACCTGGCTGTACTGGGATGACCTTACTGCATATTCTGATGGAAAACAGCATAGAACTACACCAAGACATCTTTTTGTTTCCATGCTGGTCCTGGCAAGGCAGTGGACATTTTAAAAACTTTAAAATCCTGTATCTCATTCAGGAACAAAAGAAAATCAGAAAAATGGATATAGTGATGTTTTGCCAGAAAACCATTACTGCAGAAAACCTACATGGTAACAAATAATGCTGCGTTAATGGGAAACATGACAGGGTGCAGAAACTCTCATAATTTTTAAGAGGTAATGGAACTGAAGTTCCATAGATTCCTGACCAATTTAACCATTAAATGGGTTGGGGAGGTAAAAAGAGTTCATGCATGAAAGAGATTTGCAAAGAAGAACATTTTCTAACCTTAATTCCTTCAGATTCGACCAGTCTCAAATTAAAATGCAAACTACATGTACTTGTCCATGTAGAGTCACACAACACTTAATGCATGAGGGATTCAACTTCTTGTGGCTGCACATCCAGGCTGCTGGCCAACTGTGAGAGAGAAATGTAAGGTATCCACAGTGATGAATGGCCTACACTGCTGACACCATATACTGAGTTATTATACCTCGTAGCTAACCTACATGCCAAGGGATAATCCCTCATTTCACCTTACAGAAGCCCCTAGCACTATATTGGGACAGGCTGACCTCGTCTCATGCAAGGATTTTAAAGCAACAATTGATAGTAATGAATGTGAAAATGTGGTGCTCAGTGTCCACACAGTTTTGCCAGTGAGCGGATTCGACATATGCTGCCACAAAAAGCAACACCTCGATGAGCGTAAGGATGAATGCCAATTTATTGTTTAGAATATCAGTGTGGTACTCCTACGGTTCCTCCAATGTTTCACACCAAGAACAGGTGCTTTATCAAGGAGAATGTCATCTAGTGCTCGTGCTGTTTATACAAAATTCAAAAACATGACCAGTGCTGTAATTGGCGTGAAACAGATGACATGCAACAACAACGACGCATCTCTGAAGCAAATGAGAATCGCAATCGAGGGGTAAGGGAAGTGAAGGTAAGGGGTGGATAGGAAAGGAAGGGCCAAGGAGGAAATGATAAACTATAAATACATGTTCTAAAATCGATTTGCCAGCATTAAGTCATAATACCAGTTGATTAAAAAGCAATCAATTTGTCAGAAATGTGCAAAATTATGATACGAACAGAAAATATTTCAAAACAACAAGTATATCTAAATAATCTCAGAACTGCACCTACATAATGCAGCTAATAAATTGCACAGTGTTCATTATTGCATTATTATCTCAGTATTTTAGAAAAGGAGCGAACTGGAAGAATTTATTTCAATCAATCAATCTTTATTTAACCAGGTGAACATCATTGAGAAGAACTTATTTACAAGATGAGCCTGGGCATTCACATATACGAGTACAGGCAACAGTATATACAGTGTTACAACAATTGGGGTGCAACAACACAATAATTCAAGAAAAAAAATAAACGATAGGTACAGGGCAGGGATATATACAGTGTTACAACAAATTGGAGTTCATACATGCAGTAATGCAAGTGCAAACAAAGAGAAAGTGCACATATCTTGAAGAAAGCAGCATACATATTATGGTGCAAGAACATATCGTACATCAGCTGCAACAGGAACCTATGCAGCAAGAAAGGGTAAGGAGAAGGGGAGTAGAAAGAGGAAGGGGCAAAGCCAGAGGGGCAATAAGAGTGATACGCTTGGGGAGGGCATTACATAGTTTAGGGAATATCTCAGGCTAATGCTATGATGAGAAATGAGGCAGGGCATGGAAAGACAGGGAGAGGAGCTTAGAATAGAGAAGTCCTAATCCTAGGATAGGTGCAGTAAAAGTGCCATTAATGGAAGCGAGTACAGGTTTCTGAAAAAGAACGTTGGTAAAGGTATTTGAAGAAGCTCAGTTTCACAGGGATTGACAACTTTAGAGTTTTCTGTACTGTGTTCCAAATGACAGGAAGAGCATGATTTATTGCAGATTTGCCATATCTGGTTCTCACCTTAGGGATGAATAGGGAGATGTAAGAGAGGCTTCTCAAGGTGTCATTTCCAACCCTACAGGTGGGCAGGCAACTCACAATATAATGCGGAAGCACATTAATGATAGCTCTGTAGGTCTAGAGCACTGCGTTCTTTTGTCGCCTGAAAGTTAGTGAGCTCCACCCTACCTTGGCATAGAGCTCACAGTGGTGTGTGGCATAAGGAGACCAGTTATGAATCAATAGCTCATGGTAGAGTACATCCAGGTTAGAGAGGGAGAGCTTTGAGCCTTAGGAAATCGACATAATCTAAAAGAGGCAAGAATGTAGTCTGACCAACCTAGTTTTGGCTTCTAGTGTAAGTAGATTTCTATACGGAAGAAGAGACTAAGTCTCTGTTTCAGTTTTTTGAGAGTTCATCGATATGATAGACAAAGGACAATTAGTGGTCTATCCAAACCCAAGATACTTAAATTTCTCAACGAACTCCAGCAGCTCACCCAGTAATGTGTATACAAAGGAGCAGAACCAGGGAGACAGTGCTTAGTTGCAAGGATGGAGGAGCAAGTAGCATAGCCTTGGTCTTTTTGCATTTAAGTGGAGCTTTAATTGAAGTAGATTTTTCTGTAAATGGTCAAAGTCTCATTGTAGATCACTGCAGGCAAGATCCAGAGTAGGTCTGGCAAAGTACAAGACAGTATCATCCGCAAACAGGTGGATGTTTGCTGCAGATATACCTGTGTTACTCCAGTTAATATAGACAGCAAATAGTACGGGCCTAAAATGGACCCTTGAGGGACATCCTTAACAGGTTTTTGAGGAGAGAGGCCCCTCCGCCTTAATCAGCTGTTGACGCCAGTAAGGTAGTTGGTAAACCAGTTCAAGGCTGGTTGGACTGCTCCAATATTTCTTAGAACACACAGGAGTAAGTCATGGTGCTGGAGATATCTAATCGCCAAGCCACAAGGGCTTTGGCTCTGGTTGGCTTGGTAAGGAAACCGCTAATTTCTATGACATGGAGAGTCAATAACCAGCCCAAGTTTAATGGAATAACACAACTTTATTAACTGACCACCTGCAAGAAAGAGGGTTAGTGCAAATCTCAACATTAAACATGACCCTCTCAATTGCCCTCCTAGGCAGGCCAGATTTGTCCCTTCCCACCTTGTACCAGGTGTAAAATAGACCCTTAACTCAGTCCCTGGGTACCATGGGAATAGACTCACTGCAGGCCCATAGATGTTGCCACAGGTTGACCAGCGTTGGTGCACTTTAAAAAGAGCAACGTGCTCAGTACCCCAAACTCCACAGGCCATGCAATTGCTTAAATGGCAGAAACCCTCAGAACTGGGTATTTGTAATCTAAATTGCAAAACACAATGAAACAACAGGCACTGCCTCCTTGAAATGACACTCATGGCTCCTGAACCTGGATGGCTCCTCCTGATGCAGCAGGCCACTGGATCTCTGCTCCCCAGGGTGTCTGTGATGCAAGCAGGCTTCCTCTCTCTGTTCCGTGCTGAACCAGCTACCTTGGGCACTGGCTTCAGGCTCTTCTGACCCCCTTCCTCTCATTCTGGACTGCTGAGGCCCCTATCTGACCCTCATATGTCCTGGCTTCCAGACCCTAGGTCAAAGGCTGCCCAGCACCATGTTGTAGTTCCTGCTACAGACCTGATCTGCAGCCCTTGGTCTTTTTCTTTTTGTATTATTGTTTTTTATTGAAAATTAAGACAACAAACAGGATACAATAAATACATATCATAAAAACATACAGAAAACAACATATGAAAAATATTCAAACAAAATTACAGAACCTAATATGAAATCAAATACATAAGTTAATAAATAGAGACTATACAGAACAATCTAAACAATTAAAACAGTGGAACTAAGGTCAAAAACACCATAAATATATGCTATCATATTATCAAGTAATTTTGGCATGTAAAGAAAGTGATTTTGGATCTTATAAAACAACTCTAATTTGTGCAATAAACTGTAACTAATGCATTCATTAGCAGCACAAGAGGCCATATAGGACCATATCATTCCTCCACTAATTTATCGGAGTCAGATTTGCAATATTTTAATATAATCCTTTTAGGTTAAGTGCTGCTAATTGTAACCATATCTGTTGATAGGAATTGAGTTGATGGGCCCTGGAGTAATCACAAAGTAACCAAATTTTAGGAAGTAAAGGGATATCCATGTTGGTGGTGTTATGACATACAGGGTGCTATGCACCAATGGGCAGGTAATACAGAGGCACGTTACCTGTCCATGGAGCTCCACACCTGCGGATAGATGTGCACCGGCGGCATTCACGACCACCTGTCTATAGCCCCACCCCACCTCGGCGCGCAGGGACTCTGCAGTGTGGCCGGGGTGGGCGGCAGGTCTGGCCGGCATCCAATCGGATGCCCAGACTGGGCAGCTCAGTGGATTCTCTGCGGCGGGCGCATTGGCAGCATGCCCTGTGGATGAACAAGGCCGCGGCTGTGGTGGTTAGGAGAAGGGCAAAAGCTGCTGGCCCTTGATATGGCACTGGAGTGGTGCAAAGGGATGGGGAGGGGTCTGTAGGTAGCGGGTACCCTATATCCAGCTACCACCCATGCAATGGGGGGCTAGTGATTTAGGTGGGCACAGGGTGCCTTTGGGGTGGGGGGGCAGCAACCTTAGTCCGTTGCCTCTGTGCAGGTGTGTGGGGGTGGGAGGGCGCTGTTAGGGGCCCTGCACCAATGTGTACAGGGGCAGATGGCAGTGGTCCAGGTGGGGGTTATCCACTTGTCCCGCGGAGTCCAGATGGTTATGCAGGGCATAGGGGCTTATGGTGATTCTCCTGGTGTAACCTGGGTGCCCCTGAACACCCCCCACAGCCAGCACTACACACCTTGGTGCATGGTGCATAGTACTTGCAAGCCCCCTGCCCACCCCAGCATGTTGCGGTCCATGCCCCCTTGGTGCATCCAAGGCAAGGTGCAATAGGTGGGAGTGGCTATGCACCTCAGATATGCAAGGCAGGCACTCTGCTGCATTAGTGCGTAGGGGCTATAGTCCTTATCCTTTCCCAGGCTTTGAAAATCTTTGGGCAATACCAACACATATGAGCAGTAGAAGCATGAAGCTGCCTGCATCTCCAGCATGTACCATTCTATTGAAGACCCATCAGCTCCAATATTGCAGGGCTAAGATGATGATAATGCAATAATTTAAATTGGACAAGTTTCCTAGGATATCTCTACTAGCCTTAAAAGCATTACTCAAGAGCCCTTCCCAGGTGTCCTTGGATAAAGTAATATTAAGATCAGACTTCCAATTAGTTCTTGCAACTGTAGTTAGGGAGCAAGGAGGGTCAGTTAGGACTTATAGATCAATTTAACCCCTTTTGATTGAGACCAATATATAAAATGTATCCCATTTATCATCAATTTGAATGCTGTTAACAGCTGAAAGGATAGATTTTGTAGAACAGATCTAATTTGCAGGTAATTATAAAATTGGAACCTGTGAATTCCATATCTGTTTCTAATTAATTCAGTGGGTAAGAGGATGCCTGTGATAGGGTCCACCAGGTCTAACAAAGTCAATATTTGTGCTTTTTCCAAACATGAACGTCAAAATTTAAATGTTCCAAATTAAGTGCCGGGCTATTCCAAGACAAATTGCACTGGAAATGAGTCCCAGTGCAGTGAAGTTTTAGGATCTAATAACTGAAAGGGTGGCTGAAATAGTTGGATGAGACAATAAAGAATGAGGAAGGCCAATAAATAAAAAGTCTGAAAACCTATTTGGGGAGATAAAATTATGTTCTAACAAAGCCCATAAGGGAATGAATGCACCAGGAAAGGAAAAACCAAACCAAGATCATTTAATTAAGAAAGCCTGATGGTACTTACTCCACCAGGGTAGGTTAAACTTTCCATGAGCCCATAAAGCTTTAAGTTTAGAAATAATTCTCGGTGTCTTTTGTTCCCAAAGAAACATTTTCATGAGTCCTTTTAGTTTAGTAAATGACTTCTGAGCAATCTGAATGGGAAGATTACTCAGGAGATAAAAACCTGGGGCAAACATCATTTTAATTGAATTAATCTTCCACCACAAGGAGTAGTTTACTCCATCTCACCAGGTCAATTTCAATCTCTGATAAGGAGCCAAACTGAGGGAAGTACATTTTGTAAGAGCGGAGAATACGGATTCCTAAATATTTAATATAGTGTTTGGACCAAGAGACTTTGATTTGTTTCTACAAGTTATCGTAAGTCGGCGCCTGGTGGCACTGAGGGTTGAGGCGCTGGGCACACCTCGCACACCACGAGGGTTGGGAGACTACCGCTCAAGGAGCAACCTCTGGCGGAGGCAGGGGTGGCCAAAAGTAGTGTTCTGGCGTGTGCCAGGGGTGGAGCAGTACATTGCCTTGGCAGCCCGGCTCCACAGGGATGTAACTAAGTAAGAAAAAACCCTCCTTCCTCCGATAGGCGACGCCCCTACCCACACCACACTCCTCGTAGTTGGGCACAGTTCTCTCGTCCCTGTCTCCTCCTGGCCCGGTGTTCAACCCTATAGAAAGAATACCCTGGGTGGGGCGGCCCTTCCCGGAGGGTAGACCTGGGGATGCCCGTGTCGGGGAGAGGAGAGCCAGGCCACTCAAGGAGATAGAGTCCGGGTATTGGGCAGTCGCTGGAGAGAGTTCAAGTGACATTAGGAGAGGGTGAAAAAATAGAATTTGAAGAAGAAAAAGAAAAGTTGACATAAGTCCGAGAGGGTGGATTAAGACTTAAAGCTCCTGATTTGGTCTAATTGACCTGAAAGCCAGATAAACACATGAAGCTATTCAATTCCATTGTAAGAGCAGAGAAGGAAGCAGAGAGAATTCCATGGTGACTAAACTGTCATCAGCACAGGCAAAGGTTTTATTTTGGAATTGCCAACTTTAATGCCAACAGTGTTTTTGTTCTTTTCTGTGGATTGAATTAAAGGCTTAGTAGATAAAAGGAATAGAAGAGGGGACGGGACAACCCTGTCGGGTGCCTCTATGGTGAGGAAATTTAGGAGATAAAGCTATTGGTAACAATGGAAGTTCTTGCACTCGATACATAGTTGTTACCCAACCACAAAATTATTGCCAATGCTATAAGTTTTAAAGCTTACGAAAGAAAGGGCCATTCTAAAGAGATGAAGGCTTTACTCATGTCAGCTGAGAGTGCCATGGCATCATGTCATCGTGGTCTGTTATATTTTGTCTTTCCCATATAGGTAGATATAAGTCTCCTGACATTGTCAATGCACCATCCACCTGAGAGGAATCCCACCTGTCTCTTTACCAATAAGGGTATTCAATGCCGGGATAATCTGTTTGCTAGTAATTTGGCCAGAGTTTTGTAATCACTGTTAAGAAGTGAAAAGGGTCAATAATTATCACAGCAAGAAGGGTCCTTGTCTTTTTATGGATTAGGGAAATGTTAGCATTGTTCATGGAGGCAGGAGAAATGAGTAATGGAGGGTTCAGAAAACAGATTAAGAAGTCGCTCACTAACGAGGGAGCAAAGTATTTTATAGAGCTTGTTGGGTAAACCATCAGGACCTGGAGCACGTCCATTGGGTAGATTAGAAATAAGTAATTCTAGTTCTTGCTTAGAAATAGGTTTATCCAAAGAATTAATGAGCTTCCTCAGTAAGTTGTGGTAGGCTAATATTAGTCAGATATTGATCGTTTTCTTAGGAGAGGCACGTGAACTGAAGAGTAAAACTTCCTGTAGAAGTCATAGAAAACAGCATTGATTTTGTCACATTTGACTTCAACCAAACCTGAGACACCTCGAATTCCTGCAATAATATTTTCCTTTGTCTGTGTTTGAGTATGCTTGCAAGCAACTTCCAGTTCTTCTCTTGAATCCCAGAATCTCATTTTGGATCTGAATAAAGCGCTTTCTGTTTTTCATTGTACAATATATTAATTTTGTACTTTAGCACAGTAATTTGGTGTAAGAGATCCTGATCTAAAATTTTACCTTTCTTATGTTCAGACTCCAGTTTCATCAAAGTCACATCTTTGTCAGCTAAAAGTTTAAGTCTAATTTTTTTCTTTTAGCAGAGAAACCTATGATTAAACCTCTAATGACTGCCTTGAAGGCATCCTGGACTTTGCCATTGCTAACATCATCTGTCAAATTAGTTTGAAAGAAGTGTTGGGCTTCTTGTTTAAGCCAAGAAAAAAATGCACTTAGGTGTTATACATTATGCTGATGTTAGGTGGGGGTGGGGTAATGAGTGGGGGAGGAGGTGGAAGGAACGGAGAGAAAAAGGGGGAAGCAAGGTGGAAGTTGTTAGTGTATAAGTATTTATGGCCAACCAAAAATATTTTAAAACATCATAAATAGTTCAAAATGAAGCCATACTGAAAAGCAGGTGGGTTCAAGACTACAGAAGTAAAATATTAAATGTAATTCATTAGAGAGGTGGCATTAGGGGTCAAGGAGAAGACTAGAGCATTCAAGAGGTACAGGAGGACACAAAAGGATGAGGACAGGGAAAAAGAAAGGAGGCTGGGCAAAAGATAAGGAGGACTAAGGAGGCCACTGAGGAGAGGATAGCTAAGCAGGCAAGGAGGGGGACAAAACCTTCTTTAGGTACGTTGGAGAAAGGAGAAGGCACAGCATGGGATTGGGAGGATAAGGGGAAAGTGGAACATTACTGGAAGGGGATTTTGAAAAGCATTAAATAACTATTTCACCACAATCTTCATAGAGGAAAGAGAGGGCAGAGGACCAGGATGGGCTGGGAGGATGACAGCCACAGGCAGGTGGGTGTGGCAGAATTCACAGCTGAAGGAGTAAGGGAAGAGCTGGGTAGACTTAGGTGGACAAGGCAATGGGGCCTGATGGAATACATCCAAGGGTTCTCAAGGAGGTGAAGGATGAACTGGCGCCGTGATCTGGTGAGGTTTTGTTTAACTTGTCCTTGGTCACAGGGATGGTGCCAACGGACTGGAAGAGGGCAAAGGTGGTCGACTACATGGGGAGGGACGGAAGGACAAGGTCAAAACTACCGCCTCATTAGTCTTACCTCAGTGGTGGGGAAGGTAATGGAAACACTACTTAAGATCAGGTTGATAGAATACTTGGAGATGAATGGCTTGCAGGATGACAGGCAGCATGGCTTCACCAAGGGAAGGTCCTATCTGACTAACCTGATAAGAGTTTTTCGATGGGGTGACACAGATAGTGGACCAGGAAGGAGTGGTGGACGTGGCCTATCTGGATTTCAATAAGGCCTTCGACACTGTTCCGCATGGTGGAATGGTGCACAAGCTGGACAGACTAGGGGTGGACCTCAGGATCACCAGGTGGGTGGAAAACTGGTTGAAGGGAAGGAGTCAGATGGTGGTGATAAATGGGACACATTCAGGGAACGGGTGGTGACCAGTGGGGTACCACAGGGGTCAGTGCTAGGACCAAGACTTTTGACATCTACTGTATGTTAGTGACCTAGCAGAGGGTCTGGAGGGACGGGTGCCTGTTCACAGATGATACAAAGGTCTTATAGGTGGATTCACTTTGTGGGTGCAAGCCATGAGGCGGGACTTGGAGAGGTGGTCTGACACCTGAAAATTGAAGTTTAATGCACAAAATGCTCGCTGATGCACCTGGGAGGAGGAATAGGAGGGAAACTTATTCCCTTGGGGGTGATCAAGGAGAAGAAACGGAAAGGGACCTGGGGATTATGGTATCTCGTGACCTCAATGTGGGCAGCCAGTGTAGCAGGGCGGTGGGAAAGGCAATGGAATGTTGGCCTGCATTAGCGAGGGTTTTAATAGCAGGAAGAGGGAGGTGCTAATGCTGTTATGCAGAACCATGGTCAGGTCAAGATCTGAGTTTGGGGTGTAGTCCTGGAGGCCTCACCCACGTAAGAGATGTTGAGTTGATGGAAAGGGTACAGAGAAGGGCAACCAAAATGGTATGAGGGATGCAGGATGTACCCTTATAAGAGAAGATTCAGAGGGTTGAATTTGTACCTCTGGAGACAAGGAGGGAGAGAGATATGATTGAGACCTTTAAGTATCTGAAGGGAATAAATAAGATGGAGGGTGCTAGCTTGTTCAAATTGAAGAAGGGAGCGAACATGAGGGGACATAGCCTCAAACCGGAAGGTGGGCAATACAGAGGTAATGTCAGGGGCAGTTTTCACAGAGAGGGTGGTGGAGGCCTAGAGCAAGCTGCGGAGGAGGTAGTAGCAGCTGAAACAGTGGAGGGGTTCAAGAGGCTTGGGATAGATTTAAGGGTTGAGAAAGAGGGTGGAAGCATAACAGAAAGGGAGGTAGGATGTTGGGCAGACTAGATGGGCCGTGGGACCTTTCTCTGCCATCACATTTCTGTGTATCTGTGTATTGGTAAAGATTTCCCAGATGAAAGATCTAGAAAACCCAACATATGCAGAAGCGGAAAGCAGAATAATTAGAAATGGAGATAACATGAAAGACCTTCAGGTTTAAACTGAGGGGACTGTAGTGTCACATATGGAGGTTGGCCCTGGCTCTATAAAAGGACAGAGCTGCAAACATTCATAGTCAGGTGGGAGTTTTGATTTCAGGAGGCATGGAAGAGACTAAAGTGTCCATAGGGAGTGGATCTGAAATGATATCAGCACTGTCATGTGAGGAGCTAAGAGTCTAATGATTTCCTGCTGTCACCACTGCAGCTCCTGGCTCTAATCTTAGCTGCTGTCTCCTCAAATTATTTATTAATTGACTTGCTTTTACTTTGGGTTATACTCTGCTCTTCCGAGAAATGATGTGCCATTTGAGTCCTGACCTTTAGGTTTAGGAGTACTAAATGTTGGTTTATTATTCAAGGAGTATTGAACAGTTGAATCTGAGGCCTGGTCTTTGTAGCTCAAATTGGCTGTCTGCACCTGTGCAGAGGAATTCCTGTCTTCACGACCAAGAGGACTGCTAGATTTTATGTTTGAACTCTGGGAGGTGATGTTGGTCCAAGTCTTTTGGGCAAAATCCCAAACTTTAATGCTGTCTTTTTCTCCACACTGGATCTTCAGTGTCCCCAATGGCTGGCTTACATATGGTTGCCACTATCTTACTCTAGAGCTAAGCACCTCTGTTCACAGTTTGTTCCCCACTTTTCAAGCCTCACAGGGCACAGCTTGCAATCACTGTCGGCAATGCAGACTTTTCTACTATGAGATCTCCCCAGATCTGCCCTTCTCCAGCACAGTCCCGCCTTTATAGGCCCTTCTCACAGTCTGTTTCAATTTGTGCCGGGCAGTCACTCCAGAAACTCAACAGCTCACAGGATACAGAAAAGGCACCAGAATCTGATGCCCTTTCTTTCCCAGAAGCCTTCCAGAGTCCTTCCCACAAGATTTCTGAGCATGGAGGCAGGCTTACCCAAGTAGGTCCATTACATCACCCCTCCCATATGAGGATGCATCCCTGTGTCCAGCTGGCACAACTCGGGGTCCAAGTCCCTGTCCATAACATAGTCCTTGTTCCAACTAGGAACGTTGTACACTCTCTGTGGCCTGGTGCTGCTTCTGTCCCCTGGCAGCACAGGGCTATCTGTCATCATCTCGCCACTGGGCCTTTTACCAGGACTGACAGGGTCAGCTTGTTTCTCAGTAATCGGAGGTGCCGTCATGTTCAATTTCTGGGGTGCAATCGCTACACCAGGGCCTGCTATGGAAGTCATCTTTCCCAGTTAACCAGCTTCTCTGTCCTCATCTTTGGAATCTTCCTGTCCAGCAAATGGGTAGGCCATGGTTTCTATATTGGTTCCTGTCTCTGTTGGGGAGCTGTTGCAGCCTCCGGGTTTTGGTAGCTGCTTGGCCATTTCAGGCAGAAGTTCAGGTGGGGCTGTGGTTCAGCAATTGTCCCTTCAGTGAGCCGACCCTGTGATAAGATTTCAGCTGGTTATAAAGCATGATTATAGTCTGTCATTTACAGAAAACAGTTCACATAACACATCAGAGACCTTCATAATCACTTGATACAGGACCTTGAACTGTGGCTGCAGCTTGGGCAAACACCATTTTACAACTCTGATTCTTAACCCACTCAGTCACCCACTGCATAAACTTGGCAGGTTATTTTAAGGTTGTACTGGCCTTTCTGCTTACCTTTGTCCTTTTTTGGTGCCTGTTTACTGTTGCAACCACCGTACTAAGGTACCAGACCACTTTAGTCATGGAATCAGTGGAATCAGTGTACCTCTCCTGGACATCTGCCCCATTGAGCAGCTCCACCGAAAGTGTGATTTCATGGTCGAACATCACCATGAATGGGATGTACCCCATCATGGACTGTACACTACCCCTGTAAGCCGACATGATGTATGGCACCAGACTATCCCATTCAGTCTGATTATCCCACGTGAACGAGGACAGCATGGCTAGGAGTGTGCATTCAACCACTCGACCAGTCCATCTGACTGCAGGTAGTATGGAGTGGTCCTGGTTTTGTGTACTTCTAGAAGTTTACACATGTCTTGAAACAACCTGGAATCAAAGTTCCATTCCTGGTCCATATGGATGGATCTGAGGACACCATATTTACAAATTAATTGTTCCACAAAACCTTAGAAACTGTTTGAGCCTCCTGCTCAGGCAGTGGGTAGACTTCTCTCAGCCCATTTTGTGAAATAGTCTGCCACTACTAAGATATACAAGATACAGAAATATATTTTTCCTAGGTGTCAGTGGCAAGAGACCTAGGTTATCCATGCTACCCCTCTAAGAGCTGACTTGTTTTGGACGAGACCATGGGGGCTCTATGGGTGGCATCTACAGCTTTCTGGGACCGACAAATCCAGCAGGTTTTTCACCACGCCTTAATGAACTCCACTCTGGCCAGTTGTACCTGACCTGCACTTTCTGTGTGAGCTCTTACCCCAAATGTCCCCAGTAGCAGTGTTATGTAATGCTTTAAGGACCTCCAGAACAACCCCTTTGGGACTACTGTGTGTTTGTGATCAGGCCTGCCCTCCTGTTGGCCTTCAGCTCCAAAAAGTCCTTGTTGTACCTGGAGGCAAGCCATACTGTTTGGTACTTGCAAAGTTCGGGTTATGTCGGGCCTCTTCAGGGAACGCAGTGAGTCCTTTCTTCAACCAGAACATCAATCTGGTGACCACTGGATCTTCCTGTTCATGGCCCAGCAAACTTGGCTATTTTGCATCCTCTTTGATATTGGCAGGAGCCAGGGGTTCAGCTCATCCCAGGGCCAGGACTTCACCTGGTGTTGTGGTACTCAATGTCAGCCTCCTGGAGAGGGTATCTGCATTATTATGCCGCTTTCCTGGGTAAGGTATGATTTGATAATAGAACTTTGCCAACTGTTCCAGCCAATGAGCAAGCTGTACTTCAGGCTCATGGAAGTTGTGTAGCCAATACAGAGCCACGGTTTATCCTTAGCATGAATGTCTTTCCAAGCGGAAGTGGTGGAAAAGGTGAGTAAAGGTTACAACAGCTAACATCTCTTCTTATCACGGTATACTTGAGCTCCAGACTGAAAACCAATGAGCTTTCGCCAGCAGATCAGGTATCCCTGATACAAGGTAGTAGGTATGCACCCTTTATGGTAACCTCATTCAGGCACTGCTAGTCCACACACACTCTTATGAACATACAAAGAGCCAGCAGAACAAGGCCTCTTGGTCTATCCAGTCTGCTCATATTGAAGGGTCCTCAGCTTACACTACTGACCCTGCCCGCAGTTCTCCCATTCTTTCCATCTGTCCCACCATGACCCTTACTTCCCCATGCCCATCCCAGCCTCTCTTGAAGCTGCTCACCATCTTCATTAAGACCACCTCTTCTGGCAGTGCTTCCAACTGGCAACCACCCTCTCCATGAAGAAGTGCTTCCTACCCTCTTTCCTAACCCCCCAGCTTAAGGCTGTGTCCCTTGTGTTTCAGTTGCCACTTAGCTTAAAGAGACCCTCCTTATTCACCCTATTTATCTCTTCCAAGTACCTGAAGGTCTCTATCATGTCCCCTCTCCTCTCTCCAGGAGTACGTATTCAGGGCCCCAACCTCTCTTCATATGTTTTACCCTGCTGACCCGCAGTCATCATTGTTGCCCTCCTCTGGACCATCTCCAGCACGTTGGTGTCCTTTTAAGGTGGGCACCAGTACCTTACTCTGTACTCTAAATGTGGCCTCACCAGCGACCTGTACAAGATCAGTATAACCTCCTCTCGCCTTCTGCTGCTTGCATTATAGGAAAGAGCTTCTGGTTTCTTCCAAGATCCCATAATTAGTCATTTTGTACGGTAACCGCAACATATACCAAATTTAGTTGGTTGGTGGAAATATTTTCTGTCTCTAATATTCACATAAAATAGCCGTCAAGGAATGTTCCAGATCTATTTGTAGGATCTCCCAATGGGGGCAATTAATATTTGCCTTGAATGGTCTGAGTTTAGATTTGTTGTGTTCAGCTTTAAGGCTTCCAGCCTGCAGTCAGACTCAGTAAAACATTAAGAAAAGATGCAGTGTTTCATTTTGACAGCTTGTCTGAAGAAGTCCGCCTCAAAACGCTGCTGGAAATGAAATTGAACGACCACTGTGATGATGACTTTGTTTACAGCGCACCAAGTGGGATTTTGTTTTCCTATTCATGTATGCCACTGAGCTGCCTCTTCACCTACACAATAAAGGGCCCTGCTAATAGTGATGGCTGAGGAAACAAGTGCAAACTGAGTAATTGGGAGATCAGAAGCAGGACTGCATGAGAAACTGAAAAGCAACCATTTATACAATTGGTTTATCACTCCCTTTCAAGTAACACTTGACACTTGAGCTGTGGGAGGGAGATGGAGCTAATCTTTGAACTGAGAACCACAGTTTATCATTTTGATACCCAGCTCAATACCATGGGTGTAGGAACACATACCCTGCGTAAGCCATGATGTACAAGTTGATTGGAGAAAGGCTGGTATGCTGCGGGCCCTGGCCATTGATTTTGGTTACTGGTACTGTCTGATATCCACTCTACAGGGGTTACAATATGAATGCTGTGTTCTGTTTGAATAAAACATAATGTTAAATGTATAAGGCAAAATGCTGCTGTATTTTTGCTCATATTAGCCCTATGCACATATGTGTGGTTTAAAGACAGAGAACTTTGCGCTAAGCACTGAGGCAATGGTTACCCCAAAGGGCATTTGGCTGGGAAGCCAAGTTTCAAAGAAATATAAAATCACACATGCCCCCACAATGCAAAGCATCATGGGCTGCATATGCAAATCACCACAGAATATTATGCTGGTTCAACTTAAGGTTTGCCTACGTGTAACAGATGCATAGCACGTACACAACCCTAAGTTAGTGAGCCACACATCAGCAGTCCCACAGATCCCCATGGCATACACAAAAGGGGTGCATGCCCATCAGAGCTTGAGCCCCAGCCGTCTCACACAGCTACGTGTGGACAGTCTGGGGGAGCGTTGCTGGGGGCGTGTTCACACTCTGTGCACACACTAAGGTGCAGAGTGCTGGATGATGGGGCTGCAGGCTACACGGGCTGGGACCCTGCCACAGCCACTGTGCACCCCATTGTAATCACCTGCTGACTGCAGCAGACTGGAATCCCTCCAATATACTGCCCCAGGCCTCTTGTTAAGTGAGAGGCTGGGGCACTAGGGGCAATAGTCCTTTTACTTATTGTCCAGTAGCACATGGTGTCCTACAGTGGAGCAGGGATCTACTTGAAGACCAGGATGGGCATCTGATTGGATGTCTGCCTGTGTCCACCAATCCACCAATGTGCAAGAGGGGTGGGACTGCAGACAGGTGACTTGCAGTGACTGGCTGCGGTGAATGCGTGCCCCTGTGCGTACACAACCCGCATAGCGCATAAGCACCATTATGCAGTTCCTCAAGTACAATATGGTGTGAAAGCATAAGTGACAGGAGAGTCTGAAAAGTGGTAGGGCCAAAGAGGTAAGCAGTAAATCTCTCAACCTCTAGTTTAGTGGGTTCACCCACACCTTTATTTTGTTATCAAACAAATTTATACAGTAATATGTGCGAACCCCCACCACCACCATTTGACAGCATCACCCTGTGCCAAGTTCCTTGATGCCCCTACCCCACCCCACCGGCCAGCCCCGCCTTAATTTTCATTTTAAAGTTTGACCACTGGGCCTTAACTCAGTAGGCCATGATGCTAGCACACCTCCCTCAACACCACTAAGGCCTTCACTTTCTGAAATTCTGCTAACACCCTGCAAGCCACATTTGAATGTAAGCAATAGCTTAATTTGCTTGAAACCTTTGTACCATGCTTGACTCTGGGTTGTTTTACCCTCCACATTCAGATGAAATACCTTTCAATATATTGCTCATACCTCTGTACCATACCTGACTCTGGGTCGTTTTACCCTCTGCATTAATTTGTAATACCTTTCATTATATTGTTTATTTCTCTTGTTTTGTACTTCCATGACACGGAGGTTTTGCTAAGGAGTCTCTGACTCAAAGGTTTGTAATTCCGATCTCTCAATAAATAAATAAAATAAAGAGCGTGGTTAGAATGTAACAATGTTTACTGCACACACTGCATTTTGAGACCACAGTCCTCCATAGCTATAAATTAACATGACTGCACAAACTGATAGGGCCAGGTCCTACCACTTATGAAAGTGGTAGGGCTGACTTCTGGTGACATCACCCTCAAGATGGCAGCTTGGGGATCGAGGCAGCCCAGGCTAATTCTCCCAAACTCCTAAATAAATGCTAAATTAACCTGACCAAACTGAGCAGAAATGCAAGAGGGACAGCTACTCACCCATGGAGAAGACCAGTCAAAAATGTGGGTTCTGAGATGGAGGATGCAGGTGGATTCAGAGCTAGTGGCTCCAATTGCAATACTCCCAGGCCTTGGTTGCTTTCTTCCTGATTGGGCCACCACAGAGGGATGACCAAACAAAGTAGAAATCACCCCAGCTGGGCAACTCAACCATTAGCTTGACATCCTCATCTCTGATTTTCATCGGGAGGTGAGAAACACCATTACTAGGGCATCATTTAGGGTTGCCAAGGGTCATATTTGCAACCCCAGTTAATTTGTTTGTGACTCCTATGGTCTGTTTGTGACCTTTGCTGTTGCCTGGCTCACTGGCTGACCTAGCTTTGTGGCCTGGATCAAATTTTTCTGCCTCTTTTTCCCCTTAGTCTGTCAGCCTCACGTGGCCACCCCTCCACCTCGTCTAGTCCCAACCAATCAGCACGGAGTACACCACTCCTCCACCCCGCCACCAGCATGTTGGCATGCATAGCCACCCAAAAACAAAAAACAATGCAATCAATCCTGTGAGTGATTTTTTTTTTTAATTTATTATTCTCCTCCCAAACCTGCCGCCCGGTACTGGCCGGTCACAGGCCACAGACTTCACTCCTCAAAGGCCACGAGCCCTCCGATACCCGATGGCTTTCCCACCACGGTGGGGCTGTGGCACTCCCCTACATGCCGCAGTCTTCAGGATAGGTTGGAGGGTTTGCCTGAGGATCTGATTGAAGCTGTGGCGGGCTTCATTGAAGGCAGCCGGCAGCTGTCCATTTTTCCATTTTTCTGGGGAGGCGGGTGCGCAATGACGCCCAGCATCCGCCCTGCCTCCTGTACATGCTAGTGCCGTGGCTGTGTGACTTCCAGCTCCGCCAGGGTCATCAATGCTCCGGCACTTCCCACCCTCCCCCAGAGAAGGAAAGCAAAATCCTTAAAACTGTCCAATATCATTCCATTTGCATCCTTTAAACAGCATTGTACAGTCTTCTTCAAAGAGAAAGGCAATTGCTACCACTAGAGCTAGCATTGTCATCTCACAAATCTCCTTCCAAACCATATATGGCATATTCCTTCCAGACAGACACCCCATCTTATGGCACCCAGTAATACCTTCACCATCCTAGTATTACATTATGTTGAGTGTCTGCCATGCCCCCCACTGGGATATGTATATACTGTACATACTGTAAATATTAGCTTAACTTTCCTGTAACCGTTTTTTATCATGTGAATTTACTGTACATCACTGTGTTTATAAATGTTATTTTCCCTGTATGTATAACTGTCTTATATAAGTGTATGATGTATCTGTTGTGTATCAACTATTGAACGTTGACCTTATCAGGTCCATCTTGTAAATGAGCCTTGCTCAATGATGTTCGCCTGAATAAATAAAGATTTGATGATGATGATGATGATGATGGAAAGCAGTCCTTGGGACGCTCTATCCTTCTCCTGGCGGGCCTCCAGCGACCTGGTCCGTCTCTGAACCCGCCCGCCGGTGTTGCATGTGGAAATCCAAACGCTGCGCCCGGACGGCCGACTTCCAGTGAGTGATTTTGTTGAGGAGGGTCAAGTCTCAGCTTCAGAACACTGCTAACAATGAAAAGTGAATAAAAAGATATTTTGCCCACAGCAGACAAAAAACTGACTGTCCTGATGAGCTATGGAGTAGAGTGTGCAGTGCTGCTGCTCGGTCATGAGTCAGGACCACTGCCAGGTGCAGCCATGGTGCGAAGTTGCATGAGGAGAAAAGAATCAAGCCATAGAGAGCCTATGGCCTCCCCTAGCTGCCACTAGTACTGCACCAAAGGAGGAAGGGAGGACTCGTTGAGTCAGTGAGGGTGTCGGACAGTTAGGGACTGAGCTGAGAGGAAGCTGTTGAAGGGTACAGATGAATGGCCCATTTTCTTCTTACCTCGGTGAGACTGGAATATTGGACAGATCGTGTGTGTGTGCTCGTGTGTGCAAGACCGCCAGGCCACCATCAACTGAGTCGAAGATGAGGAGAGAGTGCACCATCAAAGGGTGAGCCCAAGAGAACTTGGCTGTCTCAGTACACCTGGGTCTCGAGCAGGGAGCAGCCGTGCTGTGTTCACACTGACTGCAGCTGTTTACAGGTATGGGCCAAGCAGCAGGCAGGAGACCGGTCCTCTATATTTCTGTATTTAATAATTGTGATTGGCATAAAGAGAAGTTAGGAAAGGAAAAGGAAAGGCAGTAAAGGGTAAAGGAAGACACAGTGAGAGTGAGACAGCCAAAGCTCATTTCCAGGTATGGAGGGAGTGGCACAAGAAGAGAAAAGCACTGTCAGCTTGGCATTCTAAATACAAATGAGCAAATACAGTCTACAAAATAGGCAAGGCTGAAGGCACACAAGGGAAGGTATACAATCGGAATATTGAAAATATGCATTTCGTTATTCCAATAAAGGATATATTCAGCAAAATATAGAATTATTTACTTGGAACAAGCATTATGTTACCCTAGCTGTTGTAGCTTGAATAGTCCTGTAGTTGGATTCCGAATAAGGGTTGTTGGTGGAACTTACTGTCCCCCCATGTTTAATATATAGAATAATACATGGGTGGTGTGTTTAATGAGAATTTTGCACACCCCTGAGGTGTGGATGCTACATAAACTCCAGAAGCTGAAGCTTGAGGGGTTTATTAAAGCGTCAACACCTCGGGTGTGTGTAAATTCAAGTTCACCACCACCTCGTATTTTATTTTATATAATTGCTGGGATCATTTTTTCACCACAGCAATTATATAAAATAGATATACATTGGTGTGCAGCAGTGGTCCTTCAAGCATGGTCCGAGTTGGTTCAAGTGGCTGTTTAAATGTTTCATTTTTTTTTATAAAGCAGTTCCTCCCAAAAGTGTAAGCTTTTTTTTTTTTTTACATTTACTTACTACCGAGTCTGAGTGCAAGAGGTTGTGAAGTGCAGGCGTATTAAAAGAACTGACGCAGCTGGCGCGCATGCGTGGAGGCGAGGAAACCCAGCACATGCCCACTGTTATAAACCAGCTGGTTATAATGGCAAATTAGAACTGGGTTTCCCTATGGGGAAAAAAACACTGTCTGGTTATTATAATGGAATAATGTGTGCACAAGGGCTTCACTCTTTTGCCAAGATGTATGCTGTGTGCACAAGCACTGCCCGTGTTCTGAAAAGTTTCAGAAAGTAGTGATTGGCTGGCCCACTGGTGCAGAGGTTGGATTTCCATTTGTGACGCTGGCGACCTGTGTTTGAGACCAGACTCAGGATGTCGGAGGGCCAGCCTGGGGAGGGCTGAGCATCCTTGGGACTGCTCTCTTCCTCTGGGGGGGAGTGACTGGCACGTGGAGTGACCCCTGGTGGTGGCCAGGAGAATACAGCGCCAGAGCCGAGCTGTCAGGGAGGCATGCAAGACATTTGCATTAGCGCACTCGGTCATTGCACGCCATGCCTCCCAGGGAGCCCATTATCAGAAAAAATGCTGCCAGCTCTGTTCATGATGCCCCATCTCTCCAGCCTCCACGTCACCCTCCGTGATGCTTGGCGGCGACTGAGTGAAAGTCTCTCATCGGTGCAACCCAGCCCCATGGCCCCGCTTTTCTGGTAAGTCAGGGTGGCCTCCTGGTGGTTCTTCCACGAGCACCTTGCACAGTCTTCCATGAGGCCGTGCCTTCCTGACACCCCACCCAGAGGGAGTAGCTTGGGTGGCTCGCCTCCGAGTAAGTATAGGGGTGGCGGAGGTGGGAGGAGTTGGGAGGCTGAGCTCTGAGAACTGGCACCCAAAAAGTATACTAAATAAAACAAAAGAAAAAAAAAGAAAGCAGTGCTTGTAATGTATGCAGCACACAATGTTGGAAAAAAAGAGTGCCATGTTTGGTCAGTTTATTACTGATATTATTTAGTGCTCCCCTTAAAGAGGAGTCAGGCCAAAAGTGTTACATTGCAAAATTAAAATTAGCATACCCTCAATAAATCTCATATCAAACGTTCGGTTTCTACATGATGACATGCAGCCTGACTTCATTCTTTCTAAACCTGCCATTTCACCAAATGAATGAATAAATGCCTTTTTTTTTCCCATCTGTAGAAACCTCTGCTTTCAGTCCTTACCCGACCGCTCACTCACTCGACCGCCCATAACTGCAACATGCTGGCAAGCCAGTGCAACAAGAAACAGCCTCCCATTTCAGCACCAAAACAGAACCTCTTTGGGGCAACAAAAATACGTTTATTCACCCGCAATGCCTCTCTGAAGTACACAAAAGCCACATTCATGAAGTCTGATGCTCTCACTTAGAAGCATCACCATGCTTTTCTGCATTTTGTTCAAAGATGCTCATTGCACCAATCAGCAGTGACCTTCACATGCTGATGTGGCGCCAAGACACCAGGTCCATGACAATGACTATGACAATGGGGTGGAGGGCAAAGGCACTATTTCACCCCCAAAAATACATATTTTTTTGCTCCTCCCATGCCCCTTGAAGCCCAACTCCTTCAGGCTGTCACATGCTTTCCTTTCTGCCCATGAGGCTCAACTCCCGCTGGCGTACCTAGACTCCCTGAGATTCTCCTGACACCCAGGTGGCCTAACGTGCCCCTACTGGGGGTCCCCCTACTACCACCATGGAGGAAGTGCCTCTTGCACTGGGTTGTCAGTCGGGGGCAGGTACGATGCACTGGGCGGCCAGGTGGCATGGGGGAACTCGTGGGAGGCCATCATCCAGCATTATCAGGGCAGCCATTTCCGTATTGTCCCTTCCTCCTCTCCTCTAGCACATCATAGCTGTACATCATGGCATCCTGGGAAGGACGATGGCAGTGCATGGTCACCCATGCAGTCAATTGCGCCTGCCAGCTCACCGCCAGGAGCCACTCAAGGTGTGATATGGGAGGATTTCCTCCCTCCCAGGGTGGAGAAGATCTGTGGATGCTCCTCACCTTCCTCTTTTCTTTTTGTTTTACCAGGTGAGACACACTAAGCTGAAAGCCTGTTTACAGGTGCAACCTGAGAGCACAGGGAAGTTAAGTGACTTGCTCAGGGCACACAGTATGCAAGTAGGGGCTGTGGGATTCAAACCCAGGTCTCAGGTTTGTAGCTCAGAGCCTTAAACCGCTGCTGGTTTCTGCTCCGGTTGCCCAGGTGCAGGTCGCAAACCTGGGTCGCCAGTGTACCGAGCTTAGTGATTCACTACTCGCGCCATGGAGCCAACATAAAAAACATACAAAATATTTAAAAATAGAAAACTCTTTAAAACCCTCACAAGGTCCTCGCCTATTGCATAAATGGAATATGCAGCGTGCCCTTGTGTGATAAATGCTTTATTTATGCTCATGCTGTTTGACATTGGACACCTTCCTTTTGACTTATGCCACTAGTAAGGTTACCTGAGGTCAAACAGCATTTGCATAGATGAATCATTTATCACTCAGGTCACCTTGTGTATCCCTAGAAAGACATAGTTAGATATCTAGATAGATAGATAGAGAGATCGATCTAGATATTGTTTGCAAAATACTACATAGATATAGATATAGATATTCTTTTCAAAAACTGCGTTAATGCACCAGTTAGGGTTCAGCTTAAAGTAATAAAGTAGGAGAATGTGGCGTTAGGATTTCCAACCCTAACTCCTCATCCCACTATGGGGCCTATTCTTATGCAGTCACAGACAGAAATCCCATGAAGGCAGCACATGTGTGCTACTGCATTTGTGTCATCTGGAAAAAGTTGTATGTTGTTCATCTTACCTGATGATGGCTGACTGGTTAGTTGTGTGGGCTTGTCCTTTTGGTGCTGGGGATGGGAGTTAGGGCTGGAAACCCTAATGTCACATTTCCTACTTTTGTTGCTTTAAGCTGAACCCCAACTGGTGCATTAACACAGCTTTTTGCAATGAATTTCCTTTTCTTTTTTGAGGTAGTGGAATCAGATCTCATTCATACGAGGTCCCTTCAAGACCTGTGTAAACACACTGCAGCTGTAGAAGTGCAAGGCCCTCTGGGCCCTGTGCTTCTGGCATCTATAGATGTGGAGTCCATCAGGTTGAAGAAATGCAGGACCCTCTGGGGCCTGCACTTCCATATGGCTACAAATGCAGACACAGACAGCCCTCCAGGCCATGCATCACCTAAGGAGTCCGTGGGTACAGAAGCACAGAACCTTCTGGGTCTTGCACTTCCATTTTGCTACATATGCAGATGCACAGGAGTCCAGCTGGATACAGAAGGAGCCCTATACTTCCATGCAGCTACAGATGCACCTTTTCATTTATGTGTCAGATATGTTTCCACATGAGGTAGGGTCATAAAAAGCACATGTTAAAATGTGGCTTTGAAATCTTCAAAAATGGCACCATTATGGTATGCAGTTATAATGTTGCGTGGATTATAGCGCCATATAATCCACCACGGCAAAATAGCGACCGGCAATACAGCTACAGGGGTAGTATAGCACAAGTGTTAGCGCTACCCTTGTAGCTATTGTCCTGGAAAGAACAGAATAAAGGTTCTGCTGCACTGTGTGTTGCCAAGAAGCTGCCATGGCTTAGAGGGTAGGGCCACAGGCAACAAAGGGCAGCAGAACATCAGTGAACCCGGATTCGATTCCCAGTACTTTTTGTCTTTTTTTGTCCCTCTCCCGACTTTCCTTTCTAATTTGTCCACCTCCACCCTGCACTTTTGCCCCTCCCAGCTGTCATACTTAGTTCCCCTTCCCCTCTGACGTGTCCCCAATGATCCCCTCCTGAGGTTTCTCCCATCCCAGAGTTGCCTCCACCCGAAGTGATTATATTAAGTTAGAGGGTTTGGGGGTGAAGGCCAGGGGTGAGCCCCCCACACAAAACATTCATAGCAGCTACTTTTCTTTAGCCATGGTAGCGCGCTGTTTTTCTGAGTGCTAACTTTGGCTTCCCTGCTTCTCCTGCCTGATTTTTTGAGAGCTCTTTTCTCGCGCTACATTATGACCTACTGCCCACAGTTATGAGCAAAAGTCTTGATTCTTTCAATATAAAGAAATTCTTCTTTGAGGTCATATATCTGTTTCATGAGATTTTCATGAGCTCACAAAACAAAAAATCTTCTCATGAAACAAGATTCTAAGAAAAAATAAGTCCAAAATCTTGTTTTGTGAGCCCACCATCTTCTTTCACAAGATTTTGTAAACTCACAAAACAAGATGCCTGCTCACGAAGCAAGATTCGGAAAAAATGAATTCGAAAATCTTGTTTCATGAGCCCACCTTCTTCTTTTATGAGATTTTCATGAGCTCATGAAACAAAATGTCTTCTCACAAAACAAGATTTAAAAAGACTAAGTCCACAATCCTGTTTCGTGGAGCCAAAATTCCACTTTCCTCTTTCGTGAGCCTCATGGAACAAAAAAATGGGCTCATGAGCAAGCCTTGCTAAAGATTTTAGGATGTCCCAAAACACATTTCGGGGTCATTTTCAAAAACTAACGACTGAATTGAGCTATATGGGTCCTGTTTAGCTAGATTAATGTATTTCTTTATCTTCAGGTCATGATTTTTATGGGTTTAAAAACAAATGTTATTGAAAAATGGAAACAAAATGCCTGCCATATGAAAGATTTTTTTCTCACAAATGATGAATTTTGGCTCATAAAACAGGAATCTCTTTGTGATGAAAATTATTCTTTCATATCAAACACTGAAAGACCCTACTGAACATGTGCAGAACCAAAATTTCAAATCCTTGTAACAGGACTGGATTAATATTTTTCACCAAACCAACAAAGGGCACCATTCTAGGGCATGCCCATTTTGCCATGAAAATTTCAGAAAATTCCAAACCATGTGGGCTGTAGATGAGAGCAAGAAAACAGCACATAAAATTACTGTTTTGCACTATCCAGATCTGGAATCAGACATCCAACTGGTCAGAAGCGTACCAAATCAAGAGACCTTGCCTCCCAGACCACGTATGCAACATTTTGTGTAATCCTGCTGAATGGGGCGAAGTATTAAAGTGCAGTTAGTTTAACATTAAAAGCCCACTAACCCTAACTATAGGGATGCTACCCCCCATGATATATATTCATTGCAAAAAAAAAAAGAAAACACTGCGCCAGTGCACCACTTAGAGTTCATCTTAACCCAACAGTAAGGAAATGTGGCATTAGGGTCTCCAACCCTGACCCCCCCAGCAGCAAAATTACAAGACCACACGAGCAACCACAGACAGACATAATCAGGTAAGACAAACAGCATACAACTGTTTGCAGATGATACAGATGCAGCAGCACTGATGTGCTACCTCTGTGGAGTTGTGGCCTGCAGCATGCACACTGCAAAAGATACACACTCACTACTGGCTGCAGACAGAAATCCACAATACTCAAATCACAACACTTCTTCTATCAGCAAAAGCATAGGCTGTGAGTGGGTGTGGGAAGTGATAACTCAGACACAGCTTGCAGTGCAAAACACACACAATTCTTATGTGAATTTTATTCAAATCATAAACTTCAAAATAGTAAAAGAAATCAACAAAAACTCACTTCTGAGCTTCAGCACTTATTCTTTCAAAGTGCTGCCACAGAGTGGACAGAGCTTAGCATCAGCACGCCCACCATCATCTGACTAGCTGGACACAGAGGTGTCTTTTATATCTGATCTAAGTGACATCATAGGTCAGCTGATCCGTCCCCTATTCTAATACATACATTTCCTATTTTAATACATCAAGTGGGGGATTAGCTTGACCAAAAATCACAGTAGCATTTATACAGAATATACATATTCTTAGGCATATATTCTTAGACATCTTAGGGCGCTCCTGGAAATGAATGGACAGCCTCAACCACCTCCACGACTGCCGACCGACCCCTGTGCCTCCTGTGGCGAACTCCAGCTCCAGGAAGTTGGATTCAGCATTAAGGCATCTGCGCCTGAGCAGCATTCCTGAAATGGGCAGGCAGCCTCAACCGCCTCCACAACTGCCGACCGACCCCCTGTGCCTCCTGTGGCCGAACTCCAGCTCCAGGAAGTCGGATTCAGCATTAAGGCATCTGTGCCTGATGCGCTCCTGGAAATGGGCGGACAGCCTCAACCACCTCCACGACCGCTGACTGACCCCTGTGCCTCCTGTGGCGAACTCCAGCTCCAGGAAGTCGGATTCAGCATTAAGGCATCTGTGCCTGAGCGGCGCTCCTGGAAATGGGCGGACAGCCTCAGCCGCCTCCATGACCACTGACTGACCCCTGTGCTCCTGTGGCTGAACTCCAGCTCCAGGAAGTCAGTTCAGCATTAAGGTACACCGCTGATCTTTGCTAGAGTCACCTTGGATGGCTAATTCCCGATTGGTGCTGTGCACTCGTAGGCAGATTCTGATTGGACCGCCTGCTACACCACTGCATTCCGATTGGGCGCCTTTTCCATAGACTTAAACAGGGACTTTTGGCTTGAACTACGGCTGCTCTCCTCTCAGAGTACTGTTTAGTACTGGTTGAATTTTGAGTTTAATTGCATCAGATTTTCTATGGTTATCTTAAAAATTGTTAGAAAAGCTTCGAGTTGTCTTGTCCTGTACTGTTAAGGAAATAACTGAGCGTTACCATCTCCTTTGAGTGTAAAATTGTACTACCTTACTACTGCTTAATTCATATTACCCAGTTAGGAACTGGCTCTTTGCAGTTTACACCCTATTTTCTCCCACCTATCTCCTCATCCATAGTTAACTTTCTCCTGCTCCCTAACACGAACATAAGAAATTTGCCAGCAGATAAAGGCCTAGAGGTCTATCAAGTCTGCTCGAATGTGCAGCAGCCCCTTATTCTGCAGCTGCCCCCTCCTTCCACCCTTCCCATTCATTAACCCTCCCCTTGTCCTGTCCCATCCTCATTTGAAGCAGTCCACTGTTCTACTGCATACCATTTCAGGAGGTAACGTATTCCACCCAGCCACCACCCTCTCTGTAAAAGTGTCTCCTCATCTCCTCCTGAACCTTCCTCGCTCCAGTCTCATATCATGGCCCCTGGTGGCCCTTCCTCCCTTACTTGAACAGCCCCTCTGTACCCGTCTTGTTTATTCCTTTCATGTATGTAAAGGTTTCAATCATGTCACCCTGTCTCTCCTCTCCTCCAGTGAGTACATGTTCAACTCCTTCAACCTCCTTTCGTATGATAAGTCCCCCAGCCCCTTGATCATCTTTGTCGCTCTGCGCTGCACCCCACCAGTAACTTAATGTCCCTCTTCAGATATGGATGCCAGTACTGCATGCAGTACTTCAGGTGTGGTCTAACTAATGACCTATACAGTGGCAGAATCACCTCCTCCTCCTCCCTCCTCGAGGATATACCCTTGCAATACAACCCAGCATTTTGTTGGCCTTTGCAGCTGCCTTCCTACATTGTAATAACACTGTAGACACTGTCTCTGCTGCCTCAATGTATTACCTCCCCTCCAACAAGCTCGCTGCTGTCTCTGCTATTAAATCGCCCATGTCTCCTAACTGGCCCTTCCTCTGCTCTTTAACTTCTTCTTTGTTTAACTTAGCGACCCCCCTACCCCCACTAGTAGTTCTTACGCCAGCTTCCACAACCTCCCAGTTGCCAGTAGGTGTACTTAAACTGTGTGTGTGTCTCTCTCTCTCTCCCTTTATGCATCTGTGCCTGAGTGGCGCTCCTGGAAACAGGTGGACATCCTCAACCGCCTCCACGACCACTGACTGACCCCCTGTGCCTCCTGTGGCGAACTCCAGCTCAGGAAGTCAGATTCAGCATTAAAATGCGCCCGCTGATCTCGCTAAGAGTCACCTTGGACAGCTAATTCTGGATTGGTGCAGCGTGCTTGTAGGCGGATTCTGGTTGGACCGGCTGCTATCCACTGCATTCGATTGGAGCGCCTTTTCCATAGACTTAAACAGGGACTTCTGCTTGAACTAGTCCGCTCTCCTCTCAGAGTACTGTTTAGTACTGTTTGAATTTTCTCCACCCCTCCCAGGCCTCCTTTAAATACAGTGTTACTTCACCATTCATATTATATGCTTCTTGATTGGATCTCCTTACAAAGAGGGTGTTAGGTTGTGCCTGTGCATTCACTCAGTTGTTTGACCCACTCTACGCTTCACACTAACTCTAAGAACATCTTCCTTTTCTGCTATCCTTAATTCTCCTAAGCCAACAGGGTATCAGTGTGATTTGGGCACCTGCTCAGTTGTCCTACCAATTTACATTAACCTTGGTACTAATCTTGTGTAATATGGCCTGCTATATCATCTTACTCCTAATTCCAGCAAAAAGTGTAACGCGATACGGCACTGCTCCAGGAAGAGCCAGAGCTAATCCAGCCACAGAGTCCATTATCATAGCCCCTGCTGTCTCTTCATACTGCACCTCTACTATTCACCTGTCGGATATACATATCACTTTTTATCCCACCCCTCGCCCTCCTCCCATCGCCAATGTCTATCTGAGCACTCTCCATGTTAACCCTTAACGTCAAGCCAGCATTACCTATGCCTGGACCAGATGTACATCCCTGACAACATACCAAAGAAGGATCCAAAGGAAAAGCCCTTTCCTACTTGATAAATACCCTTAAGAAAATGCTTCTAATTCTCCTTTTCTGTTCAGGTAATGTAGAACTAAATCAGGTCCTCCAACACATATCACTTCAGCGTCCGGTTTGCAGCTGCTGCTGGGCTGAAAATGATGCTGGTTAACATTCTAAGCCTGATCAAAAACCTCGATCAGCGTCACGTTTGGGCGGACACACTGACCAGATATGATTATCATTACCGGTCATGGCTGAAAAGGTCTACCACTGACCCTCAAATTACTATCCCGGTTTTAAACTTTTAGGGCTGACAGGGAATCTGGGGGAGGGGCATCGTCTATGCAAAACCAAATTTGATGTTAGTAACAGTTTTGTAAAACCAAGCAAAATAATATGAGATTGTTTCGCTGAAGCTTCACCTTCCTTGTACAGAGTGCATCACTGTTATAGGTGGCTATAGACCACCATCTGGAGGCACGGAAATCCTTAACATAATGAAATCCCTAACCCTGGCTGCCAACATGGAAACAACAATCCTAGGGGACTTCAACATGGATTGGCTCACTGCCTAAAATCTATCTGTGATGAGCTGGGCCTTACACATATAGTCACTGAATCCACAAGGAATAATACTTCTAACACTGCCAATAGCTCACTCCTAGATGTCATTTCACTACGATCCCCATAAAATCTCTCACTTTGCAGTTTTCCATAATGACATGAGCGACCACAGTGTCGTTGTATGTATAAGATCCCAAACTAACACATACCAGCTACCTAAACTCAGAACCAAACGATCCTTTTGTAAATTCAATACAGTAAACTTTCTAGCTGAATTGGGTAAGATCAAATGGCAAGAAGCTATATCTTGCCAAAACTGCTGATAAACTGTCTCAGTCCTAATGATAACCTTACCATCCTGATAAACAAGCATGCCCTCTTATTAAAGTGAGGGTACTTAAATCCTCACATCCTTGGTTTACCACAGAGCTCAAGGCAGCACTCACCAATAGAGACAAGCTTTGGGCTTGAGCTTGTTACATAAAGAACCCGGCAGACTGTCAGGCCTTTAGAACTGCCAGGAATGCCTGTGTTAAAACATACGTGCTACTAAAGCAAACTACTACATCTCCACCCTGGAGCAAGCCAAAGGAACTCCCAAAAATCTGAGGACACGAGATCCATTGAAGGCCGTCCTGCAGCTCCTCTATACCTATCAAGATTCTTACCAAGGACAGGGTGGTGGAAAACAAACGCAAATCCTTGAAGAACTTAACCTACACTTCGCCACAGCTGGATTAGCATTTGACTCCTCACTGCACTAGCCGTGTGAATAGCAATACTATCCCAGCCTCTGCATTTACTTCCCCACCAGCCCTTTCAGCTGCGCTTGTTTAGTTATAAAGAAGCTGAAGACTTACCTCAGCCTCGATGCCAGGAAAAGTGCAGGGACGATGGCCTTGAACCATTCTTCTTGCGATTAGGCTTTGCCCAGCTCGCAGCTCCCATCCTCCATATTTTCAACCTTTTCATTACCTCTGCTACAGTTCCATCCTGCTGGAAATCTGCCCATATTCTTCCTCTCTTCAAATCAGGAGACCCTTGTGATTTAGACAATTACAGACCTATATCCATTTTGCTTGTTCTCTCCAAAGCTCTGGAAAAATGATCTACAACCAACTAAAAATCACCTTGAAGTGCAATCACTCTTAAACCCTGCACAATCTGGCTTCAGGTCTAAACATAGTACCATCTCAGCACTGGCTAAAGTCTCTAATGACTGGATTTCTGCTATGGATTCTAAGAAGGTTACTGGTGCAGTCTTTCTAGACCTCACTAAAGCTTTTGATACTGTCGACCATCACTTCCTAATTACCTGCCTTACCAATCTAGGTGCTACTCCGCCTACTGCACAGTGGTGTAACAGTTATCTTTCTGGAAGGATACAAAAGTCAAAGCTGATGGCCTACTATCTGCCCCCTTCTGATTGCCAGGGAGTCCCCAAGGCTCCATCCTAGGCCCGATCCTTTTTCCCGTATATCAACGATCTTAATTCCTACATAAAAAATCCAGCATACATTTCTTTGTGGATGACACAGTATTGTACACCTCAGGTACAACCTTATCTGAAGTCAGAGAAGTGTTGCAAGCTGACTTTGACCAGCTAGAAAGCAATCTCATCAAAGCCAAGCTTCTCCTAAATGCCAAAAAACCAAGGCAATGATTTTCACGGTATACCTCACTTGTTGCCTTACCTACCCCACCAAAGGACTTTATAGTTACCTCCTGGGTGAACCCTTGGAAGTCGTTCCTAAATTTAAATATCTAGGCATGTGGATAGACAACAAGCTATCTTTCAATGACCATACTGAGGATCTATCTAAGAGGCTTAAAAGCACGATTGGGATTCCTTTTAGAAATAGGTCCTCTTCACTCTTGTGACCCGTGATCACGGCTTGTCCAAGGCACTTTCCTTCCCTACTTGATTATGGGGATTTTATTTATATCTCCTCCCAACCTCTAGCCTAACTAAACTGGACGTTCTCTACCACCGTGTTTCACGATTCATTACTAGCTCCACTTACAGGACCCACCACTGTGATCTATATGCAGCGTGTTGACTGGACCTCACTTGCCACCAGACGCTTGCTCCATGCTGGTATCTGGACCCTTAAAATACTTCTTCACAAACTGCCAGACTACTTAACGTCTTTTATACACATCTCCCATAGTGCTTACTCCCTAAGGAAATCTGACTATATCCTATTAGATGTTCCCAGGACTCTTACTACATTTGGCCAACGAGCTGTTTCATATGCCCTCCCTAACACTTGAATCGACTACAATCCATGCTGAAGCTAACCAGCATTGTCTCAATTAATTCCTACAAAACACTAGCAGTCTCTAAAATAAAAAGATATCTGCAGCTGCTACTAGGCCTTCCCTAACTCCAAACCAAGTTTTTGTGTACTGACTGTCCTTCTACTCACTCAGTCAGAATGTAATTGTCCAATTGGTATAAGGTTTTTCTATTTTCTCTCCACTAGACATAATATATGTCTCAATTGGACCCTGCACAGCTAGGTTGAAACATACCATGTTGTATATCTCTTGTATTATATGTGTACACAATGTTTATCTACATTCAATTGTTCCTATCTATGTAACGTTATGTATGTGTAAATGTCTCAGGACCTCCTTGTGAATGAGCTTGCTCAGGAGTTTTTCTGCAATAAACTTGAACTTGAACATAGTTAGGAATTTAGGGTGTATATGAGACATAGAAATAAAAACTATCCTAAAAGGCTTAAGGGCCAATTAGAGACCCAAACTCCTCCCTCTAGGCAGTGACATCACTAGGCATAACTCTAACTATTCTTCAAAAGGGCCGCTGGCCCCCAAGAAACATCAATGACCAGAGGTTATGCTGTTGGAACAGGTATACAAACCAAACCAGACTCCAACCAGAAAAATGCATGTGCTTTTAATTTGTAACGTTATTTAATATCAATTTACTCCTTACATGTTGTTTAATAAAGTGATAAAAATAAATAAAAAGGAAAACAACTGTTTAGAGGTGTTTTAAATAAGAACAAGTAAGAAATATCCTTCTTCCTTTTACTATACCCAGAACTGTCAGCTAGAATCACCAGCCATAGGGCTGAATTCTCATCTAGGTGTTTGTTCATATTATGGGGTGTTTAGGTATATTATGAGATGTTTTATTCAAAGGGTAAACAATACTAAAACGCCTTTCTACAATCGCTCAACATTCTTCTTTCTGTATAATATTTCTATTTTGGTGCTTGGCTCTGTTTTCCTAACCCTCTGGAGCAGTTAGTGCACCATGCGGTAAATTCTGATTCTCTGAGCAGGCTGCATTAGTATGGCCCATGTACAGGGCATTCTACCTGATGCACCTTCTCAAAGTGCGGTCTGAGGAAGAAGTTTTACTTCTCTTCTGGTAAAACAGACCTGGGAGAAGAAATAGGTGCTGCTTGTGAGACTGGAGTGAGACCAGGAATCTGGAAGGAACCACACCTCGTAACAGGTAAGGAAGGGCAGCTTTGCAAACTGCAAGAAGCAGTAGTGTCAGGAATGGTTCTCGGGACTGGCTAGGGGACCTTCCTATCGACTTTTACTGTTACTCGGTTATTAAAATGAGCTGACAGATGGCTTAACTGATTCCCATTTCACGCTCTGCATATAGTGGTGAGGGGTACCAAGCTAACTATACCATGGGATAGCTAATAACTTGTCCACAGGCGTCCTGTGTGTAAACCATATGTGAACCCACAGTAAGCTTATTTCAACAAAATACTTTCAATTAAGATAACACTCTGCTACCTCTAGAGTGTGTGCTGCAAAAATTATACCATTATTGTGCATTGAAACTGTTTTATTTTTTATTAAATTGAACTGTGTGTTCTGCTATCTGCAGTGGTCTGTGTACTTCCTGGTTGGAGTGCCCAGAGGCAGTGTGGGATATAGGAGGACTATAGAGCCTGTCCTCCATTGAAACATCTCTCCACATTGTTTTTCTTTGTGCTTCTAACAGGGGACAACTCCCAGCAGTTATTCTGCCTTTCTAAAAGCTTAGTCTTTATTTTCTGCATTTATTTGGACCTGCTGTGTGCTAGCTGAGACGGAAGTTAGTCGCCAGTTTTGTCATTTATTGACAAACATTTAAACTAAAATCTAAGGGGAGATCAGGCCTAAGGAGCCATCTCTTAATACTATATACAAGTTGAACGTCTTATCTTTTAATGCTAGAGCACTTAACAAAATCAAAATGGCAGAATTAGAGTTGAAGATTCATGAATTCAACATTGGACTAATTGCTATTACTGAAACTTGGGAAATTTGGATAAACAATGGATAATGAACATCCCAGGGTTTAAACTTTATTACAAAAACAGAGCCAATGAACAAAAAGGTGGAGGTGAGTCTTTACATTACTAATAATATTCCATCTTTGAATCCTCCTTACCAATATTAACAGAAAGTATCTGGGTTTACCTGCAACCCAGAGGACATCCCAGATTTTGGTTGGCAACTGCTACCGCCTTCGGACATTGCATATCTTAATCAAATCATCCTCAGAAATCACCTCAATAGCAGACAAGGGCTCAGTAATAATTTTGGGGACTTTAATCTCCCAACAATAAATTGGGACACACTTTCTGGACTCAGTCAGTATGATTCACAGTTACTTTCAATTATTACTGATCTTGGCCTTACCCAACAAGTCAGGGAACCCACACGTGGAATAACATTCTAGACCTAGTATTGACCAATATGAATGCCTCTTTGTCTAATCTGCAAGTTTTAGACCCTTTGGGCAATAGCGACCATATGAGAATTCAATTTTCCATTTTTTGGTTCATAAAAATTCTACAAACAATTGTATGATTAAACAATATGAGAAGGCTAATTTTCAAGAATTAATGAACATCTTACAGCCATACCATGGGACTCATTATTTTCATCTCTTAATGTTAATGATGCATGGAGCCTCTTCAAAGAAATTGTACATAATCTAGAAAAATATTACGTACCAGAAAGAAGAAGTACAACAATAAAAGGCAAGGTTCCTGCCTGGTACAACAATAAAATTAAAAACCTCGATGCTTACAAGCGCAAATTATTCATATCGCTAAAAAGTGCCAACCTGAACAAATAGAGGGAAAACTAATTAAGTATAAGAAAGCACTTAAGGATCTTAAAACATCAATCACGTTGTCTAAGCGGAATCTTGAATTCAGAATCGCTCACACTAAAGTTCATATAAAAGTCTGCATTCATATTTAAATAACAAAAGGGTGACACAAACAAAATAGGTCCATTAATCATAGATAACATAACCATTTTTTCTGATAAGGTTACTGCAATTGAGTTTAACAAATACTTTTGTTCTGTTTTGAACAGGATAAGGAACCTATATCATATATCAATGCAAATATTCCTCCTAGTTATACTGTTACTATTCCCTGATGCCCTTAAACTTTTAAAACTTTGAAGTCAACAACAAGCCCAGGTCCCACAATATTACCTCCAAGTTTCTTATGGGAACATATGATAATATTGCTATCCCACTTACCATTATCTTTAATAAATCTCTTAGAGAAGCTAAAGTCCCCTAGACTGGAAAACAGCCACTGTTACACCTATTTTTAAAAGGGTGCACCATAAGGCTGAAAATTACAGACCTATCAGCCTTACCTCTATTCCATGCAAATTATTAGAAAAACATATTAAACACTTAATTGAAGAGGAGATGTTGGCACTAAAACTAGCTGATGTTGCACAACATGGATTTAAATCCAGACACTCCTGTACAACTAACCTGTTAGCCTTTTATAACTTAGTCAGCAGTAATCTCGATCTAAACATACCAGTGGATGTTATTCTGTTGACTATAATAAAGCATTCAACAAGGTTTCACATTTCATATTAATAAATAAACTAATAGCATTAGGTTTCTCTAATTGTATTGTGTCTTGGGTTAATAACTGGCTCTATAACAGAACTCAAACTGTCAGAGTTAATGGGGAATTATCAGATGAGAAATCAGTGTTAAGTGGAGTCCCTCAGGGTTCGGTGTTGGGCCCCACTTTATTTAGCATTTTCATCAATGACCTTATCATTTCATCACAGAATACCTTATCCAAATTTGCAGACAACACTAAATTAGGAGGACAAGTTGATAACAAACCAACAGAAGTTCTCTTATAAATGATCTTCAAAAATTGAATCATGGGCAGCAACCAATAAAATGCTATTCAATGTGTCCAAATGTTCAGTGTAATATTTTGGTAAGAAAAATCCCAAACAAACATATTATCTTAATAATATAATACTTAGGGAATCCTCGTCGAAAAGACCTGGGTATATTGGTTGACAGCAGATTATCTTTTCAAATCATTATAATAAGGTTGCTAATCAAGCCAATGCCCTCCTACGTAGGATTAACAATACTTTTACCCTCAAAACTGAGGAATGTATTATGGCTCTATATAAAACCCATGTTAGACCCCATTTAGATTACGGTTCACCGTTATGGAGTCCCTATTTGGCTAAGGACATTACAAGAATGGAGAAAGTCAAAGGCAGGCCACTAAGATCATACCTCATCTTTCTCGTTATAACTATGAAACTAGGCTCCATAAAACAAAGTTGTATTCACTAGAATTTAGAAGACTAAGGGGATATCTCCTTCAGCTATTTAAAATTCTACAATCAGCTACATTAATGAGTTCATGTGGCATATCCTTTACATCTAGAAAAATGGTACCCAGAATACACAACAAACAAATTGAAATCGAGAAAACAAGAACAAGCAAAAGACAACAGTTTTTACTGTTAGAGTCCCAAAATCTGGAATTCTCTACATGGAAATTTTGGACTGCCAGAATATTACCACATTTAAACTCAAAATTGATAACTGACTATAGAACAGAACATAATCTACCAATGAATCCACACTGTGTGGAGGACATCCTCGATGGGCTTGCCTTCTTTTGTCCTAACTACCAAGTACCAAGTACCAAATTACTCTGTAGAACACTTTCAATATTTTACTGTGTGCAGGGCACAACGGGGCTTTATAGCCCTTTAATCCAGACCATGACATACCTCGGAGGCGTTAATGCTCTAACTCAAACACCACTGAGGACAAAAGAATAAAATTAGTGGGGTAGGATAGAAAATGAGATACCATGACGAGAGGCCACCCCATCATGATAGAGTTGGAAAAGAGTCAAGGCAGGCTCGAGGGAGATGCTACTGCAGTAGACTTAGGTAAAAAGGGCTAGAAAGAGTGAATGTCCCATGGTGTTGGGGAGGGTTCTGTCACACAGGCCCCTTCAGCCACAGATACAAATCCATGATACCCAAATTACAGCAGTTCTTCTGTCTGCAGAAGCACAGGCCCCTGTGGGGCAAGTGCTTCTGTAGCCATAAACACTCATGCACATTAACACAGACACATAGAATCTGTCATCAGAGAAGGACCTCTTGGCCCACCGACCTGCCCAGATAGTCCCTGCCTAGTCTGTCTCTGCAGACCCTAAAAGGTCTTTAGCAACCCTCCCTCCACTGTATTACTAATATGACCCTGTGTCTATCCATGCATGCTTGAAGACCACTATTGTTTTCGCCTCCACTACTTCCACTGGCAGTCTGTTCCAGGCATCCACCCTCTTTTAGTGAGTAATATTTCCTCCATCCCCCTAATCATCCCCTTCAGCTTCATCACATGCCCTCTGGTCCTGATGCTTCTCCTCATTTGAAAGAGACCCCTTCCTGTACCCTGTTCACTCTTGTGAGGTACTTGTGGGTCACTATCATGTTCCCACTTGCTTTTCTGTCTTCCAGGGTGTACATGTTGAGATCCTTCAGTCTCTCCTTGTAGTGCTTTTGATGCAACCCCTGCACCATTTTGGTTGCCTTCCTCTGGACTACCCCACCCTGTCTATGTCCTTTCTGAGGTGTGACCTCTAGAATTGGACACAATACTTCAGGTGGAGTCTCACCATTGAGTGATACAGTGGACACATCATCCCTCCTCATCATGTGTAAAGACATGCACACATTTCTGGCTGCAGAAGTGCAGGCTCCTGAGGGCCTGTACTTCTGCAGCTCAAATAGTAAGATATACACACTGACATCCAGCTGCAAAAGCATGGACTCCTGTTGGGCCTGCACTTCTACAGCTGCAGATAGATATCCATGATACCCAATTGCAACACTATTTCTGTCTGCAAAAGCACAGGCCCCAGTGAGGCCAGTGCTTCTGTAGCCACAGAGTAAGACTATGAGACAGGCGCTTCTGCAACTGCAGGTGTATGACATACACACCAACTTGGGTGCAGAAGTGCAGACACCCATTCTGCAGTTGCAGTTCGAAATCCATGATACCCAAACTGCAACACTGCTTCTGTCTGCAGAAGTGTGAGGCATCTGTGAGACCCACATTTCTGGCTGCAGAAGCCTGTCCTCTGCTGCGCAGGTGTAACACTTACACACTTCTGGCTGCAAATTGCAATCCCTTGGGGCCTGCACTTCTGCAGTAGCAGGTTTAAGACATACACACCAATTTCTGACTGCTGAAACACAGGCCTCTGTGGGGCCTGCACTTCTGTAGCCACAGATAGAAATCCATGATACCCAAATTGCAACACTGCTTCTGTCTGCAAAAGTGCAGACCCCTGTGGGGTCAGCGGCTTCTGTAGCTACAGGTACTCATGCAGCATAAGAGATACACACTTCTGGCTGCAGGGTCCTGCACTTCTGCTGCCGCAAGTGCAAGACAGGCACACTGACTTCTTTCTGCAGGCGCTGGTCCCACAGGGGCCCTGCACTTCTGCAGCTGCAGAGAAACATAGAATTTGACAGCAGATAAGGACCACTTGGCCCAGCCAGTCTGCCCATTTCTCCCCTACCTACATTATTACCACAGACCATGCCTGATCTACAGCTCCTTCTCCCTCCCCTTCCTTTCCACTATGGTTCTGTTGTGCCTATCCTATGCATTCTTGAAACCCACCATTGTTTTCACGCCCACCATCTCTGCTGGAAGCCTGTTCCATGAAACCACCACCCTTTCTGTGAAGAAGTTCTTCCTCACATCTCTCCTGAATCTACCCCTCCAGCTTCTTAGCATGTCCAATTGTTCTTGAGCACCTTTTCTTCTGAAAAGGCTTCCCTCCTGTACCTTATTTACCCATGTGAAGTATTTAAAGGTCTCTGTCATATCCTCCTCCCTCCTCTGTTCCAGGGTGTACATATTGAAGTCCTTCAGTGTCTCCTCATAGGGCTTCTGATGTAGACTACACCATTTTAGTTGCCCTCCTCCGGACTGCCTCCACTCTGTCTGTGTCCTTCTGGAGATGTCTCCAGAACTGGACACATACTCTAGGTTGGGGTCTCACCAGTGATCTATAGAGAGGCAATACCACCTCCCTCTTTCTGCTGGTGATACCCTCCCTATGCACCCAACACCCCCTCACCCTCTCTACTGCCTTGCCACACTGCCTGGCCACTTTTAGATCATCTGGTTTGATTACCCCAGGTCTCTTTCCTATTTGGTGTTCATTAATACCACTCCACCCTTTCTTTACTCTGTCCCTGGGTTTTGTGCCCTAAGTGCATTATTCTGTACTTTTTCCCACTGAAACCAGCTGCCATACTTGTGACCACCCCTCTAGTTTTTGCAGGTCACTGCTCATCCTCCACTACCCCGGAGTGCCAGCTCCTCTGCAATATCCCTTACAAAACATTAAACAGAACCAGTCCCAGCACTGATCCCTGAGGCACCCTGCTGGTCACCCTCTCTTCCTTGGGGTGATCTCCATGTACCACTGCCACCTTCTGTTGCCTATCTCACCAACCAGTTTCTTCAGTTTAACACCTTTGGACCCACCTAAGCTGCCCAGTTTGCTTAATGTCGCCTATGTGGAATGGTGTCAAACACCTTACTGAAATCTAGGTAGGCCACTGCCACCTTGATGTAGTTCCTTGGTCATCCAGTCAAAGAAATCTATCAGATTCATTTGACATGATCCCCATGAACCCATGGTGCCTTGGGTCTTCTAACCAACTGGAGTCAAGATATTCCATAATCCTTTCCTTCAGCAGTGATTCCATTAACGTTCCCACCACCAATGCTAGCCTCCTCCCTGCTGCCACTTTTGTGTAGTGGGACTACATCCGCCCTCTTACAGTCCTCCGGAACCACTCCTGTTTCCAGTGAGCTGTTAAATAGAACATTCAGAGGTGCAGCTAGTATTTCCTTGAGCTCCCTCAATACCCTTGGATGCACTCTATCTAGCCCCATTGCTCTGTCCACCTTCAGATTAGCAAGTCCCTTCAGGACTCTTACCTCCTTACCTCTGAATGGTACCCTTTTAACCTTTATATTTTCAGTGACCTCTTTCAAGAACCATAGGGGTCTCTTTTTCTTCTTGGTTTGTCTCACTTGTTTGACACAGAGGTTTGTTGCCTTTACTATGCTCCTTTTTATCTTTGCCTGCTGTTCCTCCACTTCACCCAAGTCATCCCCACTTGGTCATCCCTGAGGCATTTATCCATCTTTTTAACATCTGCCCTCCTGAAGTCCAGGACCCTCGCCCTTATGTGGTTCAGTTCTGCAGCCATCCTTATATTGAACCACACTGTACAATGATCACTGGCCCCAAGTGGCCTCCCTTGATGTCTGCAACACTGTCCCTATTAGTGAGTACCAGGAACAGTATTGCCTCATCACAAGTGAGTTCACTGACTAGTTGCCTGAGGAGCACCCCCTGCAAAAGTCCAGGATGTTCCTGCTTCTAGCTGAAGCCACAGCTGGGAGGCTCTAGTTTACATCTGGCAGGCTGAAGTCCTCCACCAGCAGCAACTCCCATTTCCTGCCATCTTGCCAGTCCATTCTACCATTACCTTACGTAATCCCCCGTGCTGGAGGGTCTGTAGATGACTCCAGTGTGAATAGTGGCTCCATTTCCTATCTACAGGGTGACACACAGTACCTCTGCTTCCCCTGTATTCCCTGTATCTCTGTTGCTTTTATGCTTTCCCTCACCCAAAACACCATAAAGCACTACACCCCCTCCTTCTCAGAGTATAGCCCAGTATGGTCATGTCCCAGTCATAGTTTTCAGTGCACCATGATACAGTAATTGCCACAGTATCCAGGTCAGCCTCTGCCATGATGGCCTCTAGGTCCAGAATCTTATTTCCTAGACTTCTAGCATTTGCATACATGGCCTTCCAGGTTCTGGTGCCACTCTGCTTGTTGCATCCCTTTTTCCTTTTTGTCCTCCCTCCTTCCTTCCCACCTCTCTTTTAATGCTCCTGTTCTTTCCCCTTTATCTCTACCACCCTGTTTCCTTTATTAATTTGCACTCTGGGGGATTCCTTTCCCCAGGGTTCTCCTCTCTCTACTTCAGCTTGTGGGTGGGCAGTTTCTGACTCCCGATTCCTTCTGCCACCACCTTGGTTAGTTAAATGTTCATCAGAGTAACATTTAAACCATCCACTGAGGACTGCAGTTCCCCTCTTGGATGAATGCAAGCCATCACCTTTGAATAGGCACTTATTCTCCCAAGTGTGCCCCAGTCCCCAGTTAGCCAAACCTTTCCTCTCTGCATCATTTCTTCAGCCATGAGTTGAAGTTCCTGGTGTGGAGATCCACTCCTGACCCCTGTCAGAAACAGGTAGCATCTCAGTGAAAGTCACTGAGTGAACAACCTAAGACCCCACCCAGCTCCCTAAGCTCCCCTGCACTATCCCAGCCCTATTTCTAGCCAGGTCATTAGTGCCATAATACCCAAATTGCAACACTATTTCTGTCTGCAGAAGCACAGGCTCCTGTGGGGGCCAGCACATCTGCCAGCACAGGTACTCATCTTGTGATATATGATATACACACACAGGTGTGGCTGCATGCACATGCCCCTATGGGGCCCTGTTCTTATGCAACCACAGGATACAAATCCACAAAGATAGCACATTACTGCTACGCATTTGCGTCACCTGTAAACAGTTGTTTGTCTCACCTAATGATAGCTGTCTGTGACTGCTTGTTTGGTCTTGTCCTTTTGCTGCTTGGGGATGGGGAGTTAAGGTTGGAAACCCTAATGCCACATTTCCCTACTTTTGTGGAATTAAGTTGAACCCTAACTGGTACATTAACTCAGTTTTTTTGCAGTGATTTTCCTTTTTGAGATAGTGGAATTGTATCCTCATTTTGCATGAACATATGTGGATACACAGGGCCCTCTGGGCCCTGCAGAAAAGGAAGAGTCAATCTGCCTGCAAAGTGCATGGCTCTCAGGGCTCTGCAGTTCTATGTAGCTCTGAATGCAAAAGAATGTGTGGGGTTAGCCTTGCAATTTTATGAGACTACAGATGGAGATGTGCATGGGCAAGAGTCCATCTTGCTGCAGGAGCCCAGGGCCCTCTGAGATCTGTGCTTCCATGCAGCTATGGGTGCAGTGGTGCAGAGCCCTCTGGGCCCAATGCCAACAGAATACTTCTCTTCATTATATGGTTACTTATTGCCTGTGCAGCAACACTGCACCCTCCATATTCAAGGCTGGGGTGGTGCCACACAGCAGTGCCATCCTCGAAGCATCCAGCTGACTCCTGAGCTCATCCTGAATTCAGCTCACTAGTTTGAGATCACAGTGCAGGGCCAAAGGCCAACCCTGCACACAATATTTCTTCATAATTTTGTTTTGACATTTTGACCCCATGTCATGAACTTGGTAGCTAGAATGTGTTAAATCCCACCTGAAAGGGGTTTCATAGAGTGACTGCAAAATCACCATTTGACCTGTATTTGAAAATTCCCACCATCTTTGTTCATGAGGTAGGGTTATGTAACAGTAGATTCAAAATTTTAGACTAAAGTGTTGTAAAACAGCCAAGAAGGGGAGGAATGTGGGCAGAGGATGACAGTGAAAAAGCAGGGATACTGAATGAATATTTCTGCTCAGTATTCACAATAGAAGAGGAGGGAGGTACCTAAACCAAACAAGAAAACACTCTGAATAGGGGGTCGATACCAGTCCATTCACAGAAGAAAGGGTTTTGAAAGAACTCTTGAAACTGAGGGTGGACAAAGCAATGGGGCTTGATGGGATTCACCCAGAATTCTAAAAGAACTAAGGGTAGAACTAGTAATGCCACTGACTACTCTCTTTAACAAATCATGGGAGGATGGGGTGGTACCTGAGAACTGGAGGAGGTCAGATATGATTCCACTTCATAAAAGTGGGAGCAGGGCAGAGACGAGGAAACTACAGACCAGTTAGTTTTACCTCAGTGGTAGGGAAAATGATGGAATCACTTCTGAAGGAAAGACTTGTTGAGTACCTAGAGGCCAGTGGGGCACGGGACCCACGGCAGCATGGTTTCACAGCAATAAGGACATGTCAAATGAACCTAATAGATTTCTTTGACTGGGTGACCAAAGTAGTAGACCAGGGAGGGGCTGTGGATATGGTCTACCTAGATTTTAGCAAGGCATTTGACACAGTCTTACACAAAAGATTAATATACAAGTTAGCCAGCCTTGAAGTGGGTGCAAGGTGGTAGTCTGGATAAAAACTGGCTTGACAACAGGATGGAAAGGATAATAGTAAACAGAGTACACAGTGAAGAAAGGAGGGTAACTAGCGGGTACTACAGGGTTCGGTACTGGGACCGGTCCTCTTTAATGTCTTTATAAGTGACATTGAAGAGCACCTGGAAGGAAAAAGTATGTCTCTTTGCAGACAACACAAAGATGTGCAACAGGGTTGATACACAAGGTGGGGTGGAAAGGATGAAAAGGGACTTGGCAAAGTTGGAGGAATGGTCAAATATATGGCAGCTCAGATTCAATGCAAAGAAGTGCAAGGTAATGCATCTGGAAACAAAAACCCAGGGAAGAGTACACAATGGGGAGAGATAACAACAACAACAACAATCGAAAGAGACCTAGGAGTAATTATATCAGATGACCTAAAGGTGGGCAAGCAATGTGAGAAGGCAGTAAGGAGGGCTAGGGGATACTGGGATGCATAGGGAGAGGCATCAACAGTAGAAAACAGAAAGTTGTCATCCCTCTGTACAGACAGTTGGTGAAACCCCATCTGGAGTACTGCGTGCAATTCTGGAACCCCATCTCCACAAAGACATAGACAGAGTGGAGGCTGTTCAGAGGAGGAGCAACCAAAATGGTGCAGGGTCTGCACCAGAAGACATCACGAGGAGAGACTAAAGCAGCTTAATATGTATACCCTTGAGGAAGGAAGGAGGGAGATGGGGACATGATAGAAACTTTCAAGTATCTCAAGGAATTAACAAAGTACAATAGGGTAGCATCTTTCAGAAAAAGAGATGTGCAAGAACAAGGGGCACAATTTGAAGATAGAGTGGGGACGGCTCAGAGGTAATGTTTGAAAGTATTTTTCACAGAGAGGATTGTGGATGCATGGAACAGCCTTCCTGAGGAGGCTGTGGAGTCAGAACAGTGGGATAATTCAAGAATGCATGGGACAGACATAAGGCAATTTTAGTGGGGGTAGGAGGAAGTAAGCTGTGTATTAACTAGAATCTGCAGCTTATCCATCAGGTAGGAAATGGGCAGACTAGGTGGGCCAAGCAGTCCTCATCTGCCATCAAATGCTAAGTTATGAATAAAAGCAAATGTTTTTGTGTGCACCAAAATGGAATTCTTGGGCTGCACATTTAACAACAATTACAGAATTGTTTAATGCATACCAAAAATTGGATTCTTTGGTCACACATTTAAGTGCAACCCAAAAATCCCATTTGGTGCACACCAAAAATTCTTGGGTCACACTTAAATGTCTGACCCAAAATTCATAGCTCACGACACAAGAATTGACTATCTTGGTAAGCTGATCGCCAAAGAACTCAGAGTCCGAAAAAGGTATTTCTGTCCCATTTTGTTTAAAATACTAACAACAGAATTGAGCTTAATGGATCCCATTTAGCAAGATTCATGTGTGTGTTTGTTAAATAACTTGTTTTTATATGTTTTCACATTTTGGGGGCCAGAAAAAAAAACACAAGATGACAGCTATCACAAACTAAAATATTTTTCTTGTGACCTCAAAAACACTTGCAAAGAAGAATTTGTACAGCATATCAGAGGTTTATCTCAAAACCCTAAGGAGCATGCCGAAGGTCGGAAGCCAAATTTCAAAACCTTATAACTCTGAAACCAATTAATATGTTTTCATGAAACCATCAAAAGACACACCCTTGGCACAAGCCCCTTCTGTTCTGAAAGTTTTGGAACACAAGTCTGTATCATCTTGGCTGTAGGTGAGAGCAAAACAATGAAATTTATTTGTATTTTTGATGTTTCTCATCTCAGAACCTGGTTGAGCAGCCACCATAAAACTTTTCACATCTCAGGAACTTACCATCCGCACTGTGCATGCCAAATTTCCTGCAATTTTGTCAAATACCACCAAAATCATTTAAGGTGCAAAGATTGGAGTTTAACATTGAACACTCTGCTCAACTCTAATTATACTTGAGCTACCATGCAAGTATAATATTAGAATAACTTGTTATCCTTGTACCATTTCAGTTTCTTGTTTTTATTTTTATATCATTTAGCAAACTGATTAAATTCTCTGTTGTTACTAAATATTAATCCCACTTGTATTAATTTCAACAACATTCCATACATATGTATTTAAAAAGTAATAGTTATATCTCCAAAGTACAGCATAAAATTATTCCGTCACTTGGTCTTGTCTTAATTTCTCAGAGCCTTTCTTCTGTCTTTTTACCTCATGGCAGGTCGTTATAATGATAGAGCTACTGCATCGTCAACATTATTTATGTTTCAGGTCTCTGCTTCATGCCTTTTACATATCAAACTTTACAAGTACAGTACAGTACAAGTACAAGTACAAACAGTACAGGGTAGGTCCCCTTCTTCAATAAGATAGGTATAAATTTGGGGCTGGTATAAATATGTTCAGAGTACCTCTGTCACAAACTTATCAGACCATTAATCTTTTTTCAATTCTGACTCTATGTTTTCTTCATGCATATCCATGAGATTTGGTGGTTATTCTTTTATGTTGCTGTAAAACACAAGTTCAAAAATCAAGTGTCACTAACAGCTTTATTTACAAGACATTTTTATATTATTTGTAAATTGATAAATGTCATATCGCCACTCTAATTTTCGGACTTGCAGCTGTTTTTAATCACTCTTTCTGGATGTTTCGAAATAGTAAAATATGAGCCTGATTCTTATTTTTCTGCTTTTCAGAGAAAACAAACAAACAACACTTTCTCACTCTCTCATTTATTGACTTTAGACTGCACTACAAACAGTCTCTTACCTTTAACCAGTGATCTTCCAGTTTCCAAGTTAGTGCTCTAACCACTGGACCATATCAGTGGGTGGGTCGAGGGAATATAAATGCGAAACAACCAGTGCACAGCCACAAGTGATGCTACATGGTACAACCCAGCAGAGCTCTGATAATGTTTGTAGGGATAATCTGTTTTTGTTTTCCAGGCTGTTTGAATTGGACCCGGATCTGGTGCATCTCTTCCATTACAACACCACTTCGCTACACCTGCCAGTGTCTCACCTCCGGAGTTCCTGGACCATATCCACAAGGTTTGTAAAGTGTCATCTCCCAAAGCTGTTTTTTTAATGTGGGACAATGTAAAACAAACAGTACAGAATTGGTTCCCCTTCTTCAATAAAGATAGGTATAAATTAAGGCTGGTATTAAATTTCATAGACCAAAAGAATTGAAACCAGACACGTAATCCACAGAATTCCTCATATGTAGTTTATTTTCTATGCATCCAATACAGATCCCCATAGACTGCCCAAAGCACATATGAAGAATTCTGTAGATTGAGTGGCTGGTTTCAGAACTTTTAGTTTGTGGGAACAATATACCCACATTTCTCCTCATTAACCCTCCACCCCAGTCTTGCTTCCATTGTCATGGCTACCACAGCTGAATTATTTCCTCTGCTCAGGAGGGATGGCAAGTGATGCTAATGTTACTTTTGAAACCCTGCCTCACCACTCTTAACATTCTCTGGTGTGTAGGACGTGGCAGCTTACCAATCATCAGTAAATAATACTGGGTAGTACTACAAAATTGCTTCAGAAAATTATTAAGCAATAATGCACTACAGATGTGGTATATCATGGGATATCATCATCATGACTCAGGTGCATTGTGAGTAATGAGGCCACAGGTCAAGTGACCCATGCACTCAAGAAGTGACAGTATCCTGTAATATGACACACCTGAAGTTTATTATTGATATTATGCAACAAAAAGAGGACTTGAAACAGTCATACTGTTCAGTTCATTAGAATTGATTTTGTATAACTTTATTGAATATTTTATATCAAATACACCAAAGACCCAGTAGAACAGGAATACAAACTACAGATGGTAAAAAAAAAAAAAAAATTACATTCATTGTACAGTATGCAGTATTATCTACTATGTCCATTTAAATACAGAGCAGTTTAATTAATGTGAGTGTGGGGCCCTGAACAACAGCTTTTCCAATAAATCCCCTGTCTATGATCTGCAGAGCCCTTAAACCATTCCTCAGCAAAGTGCCAGCACCTTGGCTGCTGGGAGGAGTCAAAAACTGGTCCCAGCTACCCAGCAACAGTTTCTCCCTGTCCTATAAAATATAAATCAGGCATTCCATAGCCAAGGCTTGGATAACCAGTGTATACCACTGGGTCACCGTAGGAGTCACATAAGGCACCCACATGCTCTGAAGGCACTGTCATGCCAGAGCTAGCAACACCTGAACCCATCTGGGATAGGGTTCCCAACCCTCATCCCCATGTCCTCCATCTCTGATCACTAGTGACCTGAAGCACAACATGCAGTGCAAGAAAGCAGCAGAAAAGGCAAACAAGATGCTGGGATGCATATCTAGGGGATCAGTAGTAGAAGAGAGGAGGTTATACTGCCCTTGTACAGGTCACTGGTAAGGTCACATCTAGAGTATGAAGTTCAGTACTGGTGCCCACACCTCAAAAGGACATTAACTTGCTGGAGAAGGTCCAGAGGAGGGCTACAAAGATGATAGCCAGTCAGCAGGGTAAGGCATATGAGAGAGGTTGAGGGCACTGAACATGTACTCCCTGGAAGACAGGAGAGGAGGGAGCGAGGGAGGGGGACATGATTGGGACCTTCAGGTACTCGAAAGGGATAAGTAAGGTTGATAAGGAGAGTCTCTTTAAGCTGAGTGGCAACCATAACACGAAGGGGCACAGTCTTAAGCTGGAGGGTGGGAAGTTCAGGAGGGAGGTCAGGAAGCACTTCATCACAGAGAGGGTGGTGGACACTTGGAATGCGCTGCCAGAAGAGGTAATCTTGTTGAAGACAGTGGGCAGCTTTAAGAGAGGCTGGGACAGACATAAGAGAGGTATGGGTCATGGGTAGGGAGGATGGGAGGAGTGGAGAGGAGGGCAGGGACATGAGTTCAAGCTATGGACCCTGCAATCTGAGCAGACTTGATAGACCAAATAGCCTTCTTCTGCTGGCTTCTTCATATGTTCATATGATCTCAGACAACAGTGACACAGGTGTGCATACCACAGTAGTCTAACACAGAAATAGAATTAGTCCGAAGAAAGGACTACTGCCCTCCAGTATGCCCAAGTGTTCCCTGTCTATTCTACATCCGCAGATGCCATCTGGTCTCCAACAACCCTCCCCATCCCTGCCTCTGTTCCAATATTTCCTGTGTTTATCCCATTAATGCTTGAATCCCCACCATTACAGCCTCCACCACTTCACTGGCAGTCTGTTCCACAAATCTACCACCCTTTCAATAAAAAAAAAATATTTCCTCACATCTCTGCTAAACTAACCCCCACCAGCTTGATTGCATACCCCATAGTCCTGGTGCTTAACCTCATATGGAAGCTCCCCCGCATCCTGTTCACCCCTGTGAAGTGCTTGTAGGCTGCTCATGTCATCTCTCTCCCTCTCTTCCAAGGTATACATATTTAGGTCTCTCAGTCTCTCTTTGAAGGTTTCCTTACATACCTTGTACCATTTTAGTTGCCCTCCTCTGGACTGCCTCCACCCTGTCTCTGTCCTTTCTGAGGTGTGGTCTCCAAAACTGGACACAGTACTCCAGGTGGGGACCTACCAGGCAGCAGTACAGTGTCAGCACCATCTCGTTCCTCCTGCTAGAGAAACCCTTCCCTGTGCACCCCAGTATCTCACTAGCCCTGCCAACAATTTTGTCAGACTGTGATGCCACCTTGAGGTCCTCCGATATAATAACCCCAAGGTCCCTTTCCTGTCTAGTGATTGTCAATACTCCCCATCCTATACTCAGCACCAGGGTTCCTAAGCTCTAGATGCATGATTTTGCACTTTTGGCACTGAACCCTGAGTGTCATGTCTTTTCACTCCCTTAAGTTTCCCAAGATCTCTGTGCATTTTCTCCACCCTCTCCTGAATGTCCTTCCAATTGCATATTTAGGTATCATCTGCAAAAAGCATACTTTTGCCCTCCAGTTCTTCTGCAATGTTCTACTAGTGTTGATACAGGATGCCCTTACATATAGTGTAATTCTGGACAATCTTACTTATAGGCTTCAATGTTCAAAAATGTTATAAAAAGTAAGATATAATCCAAAGTCCATCAAAACTTATACATTTATTAAACTCTTTTCTTCACACCCATATACATGAGGCAACAGTTTTGTGGCTTAACGTCACTTCCTCAGGCCAATCATATATGAACAGTGTTGACACTTAATTTTCATTTATTTGAACTCCACTGATCTGGAAGTCCTGATATACTGCTCTCAAAGCGAGCACCATGCCGCCCTGTTCCTATTACCATCTGGTCACACTCTAAAATGGGCCAGTTCACTTCTCAAAATTTTCATCCACTTATTAGTAATCTTGCTTGGAAAACCACATCTAATGTATCTTTGGCAATTGTCCTCATGAATTGAAAGCGGCTGCTGTTACCTATTCTTACACAGAGCTCAATTGTTCATTGCTTTCATTAAACCATGTTCTGGGATAGAACTTAGTGTCTTTGCTTCTTTTCAACTTACTTGCTCCATGCAGTGCCCCTCATCTCAGGCAAAAGACTGCAGTGAGCAATGAGCAATTGACACATAATTGAATGCGCTTCTGCTGCTCCATCCAGTGATGCTGGACAGAATCCAACGAGCGGATGGGGATGACCAGCCTCTCTCATACTGATAAATGCAAAGCTGAAAATAGTTAGAATTGATGTTTAGACCATAGATCTTCAGGAATTATCTAGAAGAGAAAAAAGCAAAATTAGTGGAGTGGTACAGGTGTAACCCCTTGTTACCAGGTTACTAGAATCCCAGTAAGACCTAGTGGTAGGCAGGAAGGCAGTTTGTGAAACTCCAGTGAAACTGTCTCACTCTGTTCTCAGTCTCAGCTGAGACTGAGGATATGACATCACCAATAGAACTATCGCAGCTGCATGAGCCACATTGGAATCTGCAGCAAGGGAGTTCAGCTTAAACGTTAGGAAGTTTTAAACAGAGTTCAGTCAGTTCAGTGTGAAGTTGGGAGCTTGCTTGAGAAAGCAGCTCAGTGAAGGCTCTAGGGCCTCAGCCTGACAGAGGGCTACTTTTAAGTAAAGGGTGTGTGTCTCCACTAAAGAGAGAGAGAGAGAGACAGAAGATAATTGAAGTGGTGGAGACCGCTGTTTTCGGGTCTTGGTGCCCCTCTCTCTCTGGGGAGGGGCAGAAAAGGGTTCCCTGCAGATTCCTGGGACAACCCCTAGTTCTGCTCATAAAGGAGAAGCTGCCTATGTGTTCCAGAGTTTATTTGGGGAACAAGAAGACTTGTGAGTAAGCTTGTGGGGCACCTGCAGCGTGAGGGTGAGTGTTTGCTCTTGCTAAAAGAGCCTGTGTTTTCACCCTGGGACTGTGTGACAATGTGGGGATTGAGCTACTAAAATAGTGGAAGCCTAGAGTAATGGGCTAAGCAAATTAAAAGTAGGTTCAAGTCCAGAGCTTGTTGGGATGAAAATGATATGTAGAGGAGATGTGACAGACGTCTACCCAGAATCTACATTTGAAAGTTTTCAGTAAAGGAATTGTTCAGTTTCCAGAGAAATGGCGGGTATGGGCTGTGGGAGCTGGAGGTGGGTGGCCCCCATCTTTAGTGACCAGGTCCACCCCACGGATTTCTTCTGTGGATTTCTACTTTACCTCAGGCACTTGGCCAGTGATGAGGGAAGATCATGAGACATGGGATTGTAAGGAAAATTCTCTCTCTAGGAGCTGAAGACTCTAGTGTGGTTGAGGAGCCACAACAGGATAATTGGTTCATTCCTCAAATGGACCGTGGATCAAAGTGGCTGGCGAGGGCCGGGCCAGTGGGAAAATCCAAGTAGTGTACAAGTCGGGCTGTGTACCAAAGCTGCGTGCAAGTCCGGCTGTGTGCCTGGTGGGTTTAGAGCCTGAGGGCTGGAAATAGTGATAAAGTGTTCTGTAGTCTCTAATCTCCATTACCAGGAATGTAGCCCCATGGGGGTCTGTCTATGCTTTGTTTGTTCAGCTTAGTTGTAAATAAAAGCCACACTGAAGAATCCCATTCCTGGTTCTGGACATTAGTTACTGCTTCCTGTGTTTGGATTTACTTGGGTGCCCTGTGCAGTAGCAAACCTAGGCCCCCTAGTGAAGGTAACCTCATCCTCCCGAACCCAGTCCCCACCAGGTACTGCTGTCAGCTTCAACAGCATGCCACCTGTCATTTTGCTAGAAAGGCAGGGGTGAGGGATTACAAAAATGGAGGTACCACTTTGGATTTTATTCAGGGAGGAAGGTGCTCGGGCAGGGCTAACGTTTTGGCTATCTGGCAGTGGGTAGCCCAAAAGCTGAAACAATTTCCCTAGTGTGTTGCTGTGTGCTGTGGATCTTGTGCTGCTGTTTAAAATTGCCAACTGTTTGCAAAGGAGCAGTAAAGCCAAAGAGTGTGCCCTTGTCCTGCATCAAAATTATTTACAGCGTTTGAAATGCTTTTAAAAAACTGTGGTAAAGAAAAGTGTGGAAGACTAGGTAGCAACAGGAAAATTGTGCCCTGGACGTTTGAAATGCTTTTAAAAAGAACTGTGGTAAAGAAAAGTGTGGAAGACTAGGGGTAGCAACAGGAAAATTGAGCCCTGGACGTTGAAATGCTTTTGAAATAAATGAGAGACTTGCAGGTATAATGGCTATGTTAAATGGCTGAAATGGGCTCTCACCGAGGAGTCAGTTGGTAAAGAAAAAGTTGCATTCTGCAGTTTAAATTTACCTGCTCGACGATCGCCGTGAGGAGAAGAGCCCTCGTGAGGAAGAAGAGGCTCATTTGCATGGCGTCATGTGATTGGTCAAGCTGAGATCTGTCCCGCCCCTCAGCCAGCTCTGCAGTTACTGCCCCAGCATTCGAGAGAAGTGTGAGTGGAGTGCGTGTACTGGCTAATGGAGGCGTCGTGGGAGTGTTAAAATCGCTGTAAACATTGTAAAATAGACTATCTTGTTTAAAATTGGGCTCAACCGCTAATGATCGTGAATTGCAAGTTTGGTGGTGAGAAGGCGATCGTGCAGGACTGCCGCCCGTTTCAGTGCTGAGGCCTCCAAGAACTGGCTACAGCCGTTTTTCCCCATTGCAGCAAACTGCTACTGATAACAGTAAGTAACAACATGAAAACTGCTCAAACAGTGATTTTCTGCCCTATGCCATATAAATGTGTGTGCAGCAGTGTAGTCGCTTTGCAAGTAACGACTGTGTAAAGTCCTGTCAGCAAGTGCAAGTCTGTTAAGCCATTGACTGTGTGCATAGTAATGAATTCAGTTTAAAGTTTGAAGCCAGAGCGAGACTGTGAGTTGTAGCCAATGTGCAGCACTAGTTATACAGGCAATCCTGTGCTAAAACCTGAAGCTTTAAGGGGCTGTGAATCAAATAACTCTCCAGCATGTAAAAAGTCAGTGGAAAATCCTGTAAATGTGTTTAAAGCAAGAACAGAGCAAGTTGTGCAGTTTGAGCAAAAGTTATCAGTAGTTTGTGTAAATCGGGTGTGGTGGCTTGACCCAGATTCTGAATGTTGATGCACAGGAGTGCTGCCGCCGCCATTACAGGGTGGGGTAGTAAAGTAAACACAGCAGCAGAGGAGCCATTTTACAACTAAAGAGTGTGTTCAGTAAAGCTGGGACTTTCAGTTACAGTGAACTTTTGTATGTTTTCTGCAGTTATGGCCTCAGGACCAGCTTGTTACCGGATCATGCCGGGTTGCAGTAACAACAGCAGTAAATAGACTGAGGATATTGAAAAGTGGTTCTATGGAGGACAACTGCCTCCTCATGTGGCGGTTCCTGGATATCCAGTGCATGTATGTCAAATATGCTTGAGAGCTGGAAGGGACGTCTTCATGATTCCTCACTGTGCTGGATGCCTAGAAAATATGGCTTGTATAAAGCGCCTCCAATTCATTTGGCTCCCACATGGACAAGGTTCAGGAATCTGCAGTTGGCAGCACACAGCACCAGGCGGAGCCTGTGGAGGAAGGCCCCTCAGGGAGTGTGGCACAAAACTAGAGGTGCAGAGTTAGAGACAGAACCAGAAGTTGAAGTTTCGGATGCTGGATCCCAGAAGGAAAGTTCGGATAAAGTATCAATAGACCCCTGGAGGGAGGTCCTAGCCCAAGTCTCTTAGGTGAAGATGAGATGCGGAAGGCCTTTGAGTGGGAGGTGTCAACCTCCGCGCCTAGTGATCAGTGGATAGTCTTAGGAGTGAGAATGACTGCTCACTCCTGGGCTCAGTCCTCAGTGAAGAGGAAGATGAGGGGAACCTATGTGGCCTTGTGAAAAATGGCGGGTACACAGCCTCAAGATCTTGCCTTGGAGGAATGCATGTAAGAAAGTGGTGATGCCACTGCCCTGGCATAAAGAGGAAGAAGTCAGGATCCGTCTCTAATTTCTTTAAGAATGCAAAGCTGGCAGAACCAGGACTGGCCACCTCCAAGCCAGGCCAGCGGTCTCAGATTGACCAAAGCAAGTAAAGAGGAGAGACTGGTTCGTAGGAAGGCAAATGAGATCTATGGTATGACCTTTCCTACCTTTCCTCAGAAAGTCTGGGAGGAGATTGAGAACAGCAGAAAATCCTGGATCTGGGAAGCCATGAAAAGTGTGCATCCTGGGGCCAACAGGCATGTAAAGAACAGACTGTTTCATGAGAAGTATACCCAATGGAAGAGAGGCAGGACACTGTTTATAGACAGAGTGCGAACAGTGGATGGAGAGGGATGTGAAATCTCCCACTGTGTGAATTATGTGCGCCAAGGCGGGTAATAATTCAAGCTGCTGACCCCGGTACTATTGGCCTCAGTGCAAGGACCTCCCAGCAAATGTGCCGTGCCTACTAAATGGACAGCCGAGCAGTGATAGTCAATACTGCTACACCAGACTGTGAAGTGCCTTTATTGATTCGCCAGTATGGACATCCAGGACTCAGGTGCCCCACATTCATCAGTTCTACAGTGTACTGGCCTTTCCAGAATCCATCGACTGGCCCACCAGATGACTTCAGATCCAGAAGAACACCAGCCCAGCTGTATCCTGTTCATCGCCTGGTAATCGGATGACGTCGGACCAGCTGTTTTCTTTTTGTTCCTGTTCTAAGGTTCCATCTCCAGAGATGACATCAACCCAGCAGTTCCCAGATGTGCCCTCCTGGTTCCCGGAAGATGTCCGCCCAGCTGTATCGGAAGAAATGCTGCCGGGAGAGTCTTCATCAAGGTGCAGGTCAGTTAAGAATTTTCGTACCACAAGTGGCTAGTAAGTCCGAACTTTTCTATCTTTATGACATTGAAGTACCGCCCTACACTAGCAGACTTCAAAATGTGTGAACTGTCATAAAGACTCTCCCTTCGGGACTTTGGCCTGTTTAGAACTGTAGCTTCACCAGGCTCCGGCTCAGGAGAGACTCTTTATTGGACTAGCCTTCGGGCATTGTGGTCACTAGTTAGGACTTTAGGGCACTCCATCCCCCAAATGTGTATTGTAAATAATGTCGCTGTTTTCTAATGTAAATAGTTTTTTCCTACCTTTTTTTCTAAAAATCTTTTTGGGATTCTTTAGTGTTTTGATGGTAGGGGTCTAGGTAGACTGTGTATGCAGATTAGGAGAGTGTGCAGTCTTTCTTTTCTTACAGGTGTTCCTGGGAAGACAGAAGAAGACAAAGAAGAGGAGGAGGGGCTCATCGGAGTTCCTCATCAGTGCTTTAGTGTGTAGAAGTTTAAAGTACTGTGGTATTATTGTTGTTGATACTGTATTAACCCTTTCCTTCCACAGGTGTGGTTGTGGGGTAGGGAGGAGACTGTAAATGGTATAAAATGTGGTATTCCAATGGTGTGTGGTTGCAGGTTGCCCAAGGTCGGGAGGTCCCCGGCTTGTTTTTTTTTGGGGTATTAGGTTAGAAGCAGATAGGTTTTCCCTAGAGGGTTGGGGGATAGACAGGCTGTGGTCCTGAATGGCCATTGGGACCGCAGTGCTGATCTATCAGGGCTATGCTCTGGATAGTTCTACCAGAGCCACTAGGTGTCCATAGTAAGTGGATCGTGTAGCGGCTGATATGTCAGCTAAGGCCTCTAGACCCTTAGTGTTGCCTGCCTGTGCTTGCACATGGTAGGAGGGGCCTGATCACCCCCTCTGCAGGTAGCACATAGGTGGGATGGCCTAAGGCAGGTAAATAATGACTGCGGACAGTAATTTTCCTGGTCAAGAGCGAGTGTAACCCCTTGTTACCCGGGGTTACTAGAATCCCTGTAAGACCTAGTGGTAGGCAAGGAAGGCAGCTTGTGAAACTCCAGTTAAATGGGTTTCACACTGTCTCACTCTGTTCTCAGTCTCAGCTGAGACTGAGGGATGACATCACCAATATAACTATCGCAGCTGCATGAGCCATTGGAATCTGCAGCAGGGAGTTGGTATAGAACGTTGGGAGTTTTAAACAGAGTCAATCAGTTCAGTGTGGAGTTGGTGTTGGGAGCTTGCTGAGAAAGCAGCTCAGCAGCTCAGTGAAGCTCTAGGAGCCTCAGCCCTGAGAGGCTACTTTCAAGTAAAGGTGTGTGTCTCCACCAAAGAGAGACACAGAAGATAAGTGAAGTGGTGGAGACCGCTGTTTTGGTCTCAGTGCCCCTCCCCCAGGGATGGGGAAGGAAAGGGTTTCCCTGCAGATTCCTGGGCTAACCCCTAGTTCTGCTTGTAAAGGAGAAGCTGCCTGTGTGTTCCAGAGTTTATTTGGGAGAACAAGAAGATTTGTGAGTCGCCTGTGGGGCACCTGCAATGTGAGGGTGAGTGTCTGCTCTTGCCGAACTTCTACAATAGTGGAAGCCAAGAGTAATGGGCTAAGCAAATTAAAAGTAGCTTCAAATCCAGAGCTTGTTGGGATGAAATGATATGTAGAGGAGATGTGACAGACGTCTACCCAGAATCTACATTTGAAAGTTTTCAGTAAAGGAATTGTTCAGTTTCAGAGAAATGGCCGGGTATGGGCTGTGGGAGCTGGAGGTGGGTGGTCCCCATCTTTAGTGACCAGGTCCACCTCTCTGATTTCTTCTGTGGATTTCTACTTACCTCAAGCACTTGGCCAGTGATGAGAAGTACCCAGGCGTGGGATTGGAAGTAAAATTCTCTCTAGGAGTCGAAGACTCTAGTGTGGTTGAGGGAGCCACAACAGGATAATTGGTTCATTCCTCAAATGGACCGTGGATCAAGTGGCGGCAGGGAAGCGGGCCAGTGGGAAAACCCAAGTAATTGTACAAGTCGGGCTGTGTACCCAAAGCTGTGTGCAAGTCGGGCTGTGTGCCTGGTGGGTTTAGAGCCTGAGGGGCTGGAAATAGTGATAAAGTGTTCTGTAGTCTCTAATCTGCATTACCAGGAATGTAGCCCCATGGGGTCCGTCTATGCTTTGTTTGTTCAGCTTGGATGTGAATAAAAGCCACACTGAAGAATCCCATTTCTGATTCTGGACATTACAGTTATTGCTTCCTGTGTTCGGATTTACTTGGGTGCCCCTGTTCAGAGTAGCCAAACCTAGGTCCCCTGTGCCAAGTAACCTCATCCTCCCTGAACCCAGTCCCCACCATGTACTGCTTCAGCTTCAACAGCATGCCACCTGTCGTTTCACTAAAAAGGTAGGGGTGAGGGGTTACACAGGCAAATAAGGACTATATATTGAGAAAAGAAAATGGGGGATCTAAACCAAGTAAAGAATATTAAGACTGGAAAAGAGTCCAAATGGATTATGAGCAAAGGAGCAGATTTTGTAACAGTTACATCTCCAAGGAAGCCAGTGTTTTCCTTGCTTCTGAAAATACATAAGAAGATAATACCTGTGCCCAATCGTACCATTGTCTCTTCAATTGGCTCTATCCTGAACCTATTTCAAAATTTGCAGACAGTTTTGTCCAGAAATATGTCCCTGATTTAACTTCCTTTGTACAGGACATGAACAACATTTTAAAGGTTTCAAATGGTGTGACCATGAAACACACGAGGCCTGATTCACAAAGCCCTAGAATGCGCCAAAGGCACATCGTCACAAACATGAATGATGGCACCTTGCACCAAAAGATGCCCCAGGGAGCTACTCAGAAGGGCAGCCTGTGTACACCAAGAGGGCTTGTGCCAGCCTTGCCCCTAAAATGCACTGTGGCATGGCACTGGGGCTTGTGGCAGAGCATGCTGCCATAGCCCCCATATCAGTATCCACAAAACCCTCCCAGAAGGCAACATTCTAAGTACCCAGGGCTGGTCTAAGGGTACTTAGAATGGCCTCTGGGATAGTTTTGACAGTTGTGACAATGTGCCATGGCCCCCAGCCCCAATTCCCATTAATACATTAAAAACCCTGGTGGTCTATCAGACCCTGATCAGTCCCCAACCCCATTTATTAATAAATACTGTACTGTATACAGTCTGCTAATTGACACTCGGTTGGCACCCGGCCATGGTGGAATGTGGAGGACTGTGAATAGGAGGAGGAGCAGGGTGGTGGGTGTGTGCCTTTAGGGTGGGGTCCACTAGACCACCAGCTTGAATGTGTATAAGAAATGGGGATCAGGGCTTGGGGGTGCTTGACCACTGGGATATTTTCTTCTTATTTAATAACGAGAACCGGGCTGATCGGGGTCTGCTAGACCATCAGGGATTTTATGTATTACAGGGCTTGGGAGGGTTTGCTGAACCACCAGCAATGTTTTCTTTTATTTAATAAATGGGAACCAGGCTGATCAGGTGTCTGCTAGACCACCAAGATTTTTATGTAGTAATGGGGCTCGGACTGGGGAGCGATAGCCACCAGGGGCTGATGGCCATGCTGCTAATGCTGCAAAGGCCACCTTGGCTTGTAGTACACCCTATTGATGCACCATCTGTTTGGTGCAGGTCAGGATGCGGCAAACCATGGGACTTTGCGCTGGGACCTACCCAGTAGAATCAGGCTTAGGGTCTGTGGTACACCGGTGTTTACGCTAGAGCTGCCTCAAGCAGTAGCTTGCAGCTGACCTTTGTGAATCAGGTCTCAGATCTCCTAGTTACAAAAGATGTAGAAAATCTTTATTTAAATGTTCCCCATGAACAGGGACTTGAACTGGTGCATAAGGTATTATCGGTGAGAGGAAACATTGCCACCTACTCAGTGCCTGAAGAATTTAGTGAGATTTGTGTTAGAAGCAAACTATTTCTGGTTTGAAGGGACATACTATATGCAAATACAAGGAACTGCAATGGGGACGACTTTTGCCCCATCACTAGCAAACCTATGTATGGGCTCTTGGGAAGACACATACATTTACGATCAGAATACCAGCTGTTTCCTTTCAGATATAAAATTGTGGAAGAGACACATAGATGATTGTCTCCTAATATGGGGCGGAGACAGAGAGATATTACAGAGGTTTCTTTTATATACTCTGTGCTCAGAGCCCTCCTGGGCTACTGGACCTGCCACGCTTGTCTGCTCCAGCGGACCTGGGACACCCGTGCCCTTCCGAGGACCATCCCGTGGTGTGAGCCGCAGGTGCCGCCTGTTTCCGGCCGGAACGTGCTCACCCTGAAAGTCACTAGAATGAATGCCTGCCCCCACAGAAGATGGAATCCCAACGCAGAACAAGCCTCCTTGATGAATTGCAGCCTTGAGCCACCTGCCCGGCTCGGCCGGAGAAGCATAAGCTCCCTAGACCCTCTGTGCTCAAAGTCCTCCTGAGCTACTGGACCTGCTACCCGCTTGTCTGCTTCAATGGACCTGGGACACTAAGCCCTTTGAGACCATCCCGGGGCAAGAACTCGTGTCCCGCCTGTTTCCTGGGCTGGACCGCACTCACCTTTGAAAGCTGCTAGACTGAACACCTGTCCCGCAGAAACCGGAATCCGAAGCCGCAGAACAAGCCTCCCTTGATGGATTGCAGCGTGCTTAACCACCCGCTGACTCGCTGGAAAAGCGTAGCTCCCCAGGTACGTTCTGCACCAACAATGCCTCCCAGCCAACAAAGGATTTTGAACTTTGGCGCCTGACTGTTGATTGGTCTAAGCTGCCAGTGACTCCTGGGATTGGCTGGCACTTTGTGTTTCAGCTCCTTGCATATATTTCTTTATCTCTGAAGGCACCTTTGCCTCTTACAAAAGCAGTATGATTCTACAGTGTTTTAAGTTTCTTTTAAGCTGAAAACTGTCTAGATTTGTCTCTCTAGATAGCATTAATTATACCGTCAGTCCTACACACTGTTTTAGAGTTGCAATTGCTTGATGGTTGCCTATGCTAAGATTTTAAGCTAAGATTTTAGAGGAATAAGTGACTACAGCCCTCTCACTGCTTTGTAAAACTAAGATTTACAGTGTTAAGTCCTCTTCAGACCTGTTAGTTTAGCCTCAGTGATAGGGAAAATGATGAATCACTTCTGAAGGAAAGAATTGTCAGTACCTAGAGGCCAGAGGGGCACAGGACCCAAGGCAGCATGGATTCACAGTGGGAAGGTCATGCCAGACGAATCTAATAGATTTCTTTGACTTGGTGACCAAAGTAGTAGATCAGGAAGGGGCTGTGGACATGGCCTACCTAGACTTTTAGCAAGGCATTTGACTCAGTCCACACAAAGATTAATATACAAGTTAGCCAGCCTGGAAGTGGGTCCCAAGATTTGCCTGGGTAAAGAATTGGCTTGGAGAATAGGACACAGAGTGTAATAGTAAAATGGAGTCCCTCTGAAGAAAGGGGGTTACTAGTGGGGTACCGCAGGAGGTTCAGTATTAGGAAAGGTTCTCTTCTATGTCTTTATAGCGACATTGCAGAGGGACTGGAAGGAAAAGTATGTCTCTTTGCAGATGACACAAGATCTGCAACAGAGTTGATATGCACAAAGTAGGGTGGAAAGGATGAGAAGGGACTTATGAGTTGGAGGAGTGGTCAAATGTATGGCAGCTTAGATTCAGTGCTAAGAAGTGCAAGGTAATACACCTGGGAAACAAAACCCAGGGAAGAGTACACAATGCGGTGAGATACTAACAACAACAAAATGGAAAGGGACCTGGGGTAGTCATATCAGATGACTTAAAGGTGGGCAAGCAATGTGAGAGGGCAGTAAGGAGGGCTGGGGGATACTGGGATGCATAGGGAGAGGCATCACCAGTATAAAACAGGAAGTTGTTATCCCTCTTTACAGACAGCTGGTGAGATCCCATCTGGAGTACTGTGTGCAGTTCTGGAGACCCAGTCTCCTGCAAAGACATAGACAAGTTGGAAGCTGTCCAGAGGAGGGCAACTAAAATGGTGCAGGGTCTGCACCAGAAGACATATGAAGAGAGACTAAAGGAACTTAATATGTATAGCCTCGAGGAAAGGAGGGAGAGGGGGGACATGATAGAAAGTTTCAAGTACCTCAAGGGAATTAACAAAGTCCAAGAGGGTAGCATCTTTCAAAAAAGAGGTGTGCAAGAACAGGGGCACAATTTGAAGATGGGGGCGGCTCAGATGTAATATAAGAAAGTATTTTTCACAGAGAGGTTGTGGATGCATGGAGCGGCCTTCGGAGGAGGTTGTGGAGTCAAAAACAGTGGTTGAATTCAAGCATGCATGGGACAGTCATAAAGGCAATTCTAGGGGTGGGGGTAGAAAGAAGTAGGCTGCTGGTTAACATGGGATCTGCAGCTTATCCATTAGGTAGGGAAATGGGCAGACTGGGTGGCCAGCGGTCCTTATCTGCCGTCAAATTCTATGTTTCTTGCTCAAGCTCTTCTACCTATCTGTGCCTGATATCTGACTCTCCTCCTATCCTCCTGAGCTATGCCTTTCCCTGACACCTCCACCCTTGCTGTTGTCCTCCTGTAAACCCTCCCTAGTACACCTGTACTTAACCTCCCCTCTCTCTCTCCCCAGACCCTCTGCAGTCAGAGCCCTCCTGGGCTACTGGACCTGCTGCCACTCTTCTGCTCCAGTGGACCTGGGACACCACGCCCTTCCAAGGACCATCCAGCCGCAGGTCCCGCCTGTTTCGGGCAGACTGCACTCACCCTTGAAAGCCACTAGACCGAATGCCTGCCCATGCAGAAGCCAGAATCCCAAGCTGCAGAACAAGCCTCCCTTGACGGATTGCAGCCTTGATCCACCCTCTGGCTTGGCCAGAAAGCATTTAGCCCCACGGCGCTTTGCACGGCTCCCCGCCCGCCCCCCACCTCACCCACCCTGGGTGGACCCTGTCTTATATAGACATTGTGTGGTCATATGACAAAGTCCCTATTTCTCCATTGGTCCCTTATATTGCCCAACTGCTAGGGGCTTCCAATGCTGAAATCATCAGCCTACATATTGAAAATCACTGCTCTGGTAAGAACAACCTACAAGGAAAACCAATAGAGCTGCTCTTTACAGTCTATGACTTCAAATCGTACCCCTATTCCCAAGTCGGGTCGATACCTATCTTAAGCAGACATCTGGAATCATGGCCTGCCGAGGTCTCCTGATCATCCAGGCAGATGTCTTACTGCTATTCTTCCTCCCGACTATTACAACCTGCAACAACAGTCCGGCCCACTCTGCTACACAGCTGACTCAGGACAACTTCTATTTTTCAACCTCCTCCTACGTTCTCCCACAGCCTGATGTGACCCCTTTGCTGGTGCACAAGGGCTTTATGTTCCTGACGCTTCTGATCCCAAAAATGCATCCTTCAGTGCTTGACCACTTCCCTTTTATCCATCAGAAACTTTGGTATATCCTGCTCTTGGCTATCCTTCTCTCTGGTGATATCGAAAAGAATCTGGGCCAGACATATCTTCAATCTCAATCCAACTCCCACAAGTAGGTGCTAAAGGCCTCTTTATTGTTCATCATAACATTAGAAGCCTTGAGCACAACCATCTGAACCTGAGGCTTGGATTACCCTTTTCCACCTGGACATACTATGCCTATCAGAAACTTGATTAAAATCCTCTAACTCTGACTCCTGTATTCAATATTCAATTATGGCCTCCTGTGGAAGGACAGGCCATCCTCCGAAAGAGGAGGGGGGTTGCTATCTACTTCAAAGAACGCCTCCGCCTCACCGCATTAAAACCGACCTGCTGACCCTCTGCGAATCTATTCATGCAGTTCTAACCCTTGGGGCTAAAAACTACATGTTGTATGTGCCTACAACCCCCAAACAGGGGCCATGCTGGCCTGGATGAACTACTGAACCATATGTCAAAACTCTCTGGTAAAATGAAGTTTTCATTCTCGGTGATATTAACCTAAACTGGTTAGGGAAGTGCCAAAGCCTCATCTGTATCAAAATTCAGGCCATAATCAGCATCAGCTGATCACTGCCTCTACCAGGTTGCTGTTCACTCAACCTCCAGCACCCTTATCGACTGGGTGCTGGTAATCAAATACTGAACACATCCAATCTGCTGGCACACTCACGGATCGATCACTGACCATTCCCCGTTTAATGTATCTGGGGCCGACGCCCCCACAACCTCGTTACGTCACTTCACGGATAATGCCAATCTGAATTCACAATGATTTCTATTTGACATATTAAACATTGACTGATCCAATCTCTATAATGCCAGTGATGCTCAGTCTGCCCTCGACATCTTTCTGATAGAGTTAATGGCACTGCAGGACCTACACACCCCTCTCATCACCCACAGAATAAAGGGAAACAAACCAGGTGGCTAGAAAAGGAACTACTTGCCAAGCTAAAAGCGAGGGACAAGAGCTGGAGCCGTTTAAGTCTTCTGGCTTGCCAGAGGATTATAACACCTACAGGCAGCAGCAGAACACCTGCAAAACTGAAATAAGAATGGTCAAAAGCTCATACTGTAAAAGCTTATTAGTGAATGCCTCAGGTGACTCCAAAAAATTCTGGTCACACATAAAAACCTTCCTGGGAACTACCCGCCCCTTGCCCCTAATGACATGGTCCTAAATGGCACTCACTGTAACAACCTCAGACCATAGCAAACTTCTTTAATAACCAATTCTCTGATCTATATAAATACACATCCTCCTTCCCTGCCTCCACAACACCACCACCACCACCACCCTCCTGCGACACCCTGCCAAGAAGTCATTGGTCCCTCCTTATACTTTTTAAGGCTATTACTCAACAGGGGGTCTACAAACTACTTAGCTCAATCTCAGACAGCACAGCCACAGGCTCGGACAGTCTAGAACCCAGACTACTAAAAACAACAGCCCCACTCATTGCTGCTCCCTCAGCCAAAATGTTCATGCCTCTATGTCAAAGTAGTGTCCCTGACATATGGAAGATAGACAGGGTCACTCCTGTTTCAAAAGGGTGACCCTAAAAGACCCACTTCAACTTGCCATACTCTTGGTTCTGAGCAAAATACTGGAAAAATTAGTTGCTACACAAACCATTGAATTCCTTCTCAAAAAGACCTTCTTACAACCGACCAGCATGGCTTCTGAAAGGCCATAGCACCTCCACAGCCCTGCTTAAGTTTACTACTGACACACTCACTGCTATGGACTCAGGCCTTCTAACTGGAGCTGTTTTCACAGACATGACAAAGCCTTTCACCTGGTAAATCACTCCATTCTCCTGCCACCCTGGAAGTCTTTGGCCTTTCGTGCATAATGCTGCAAACAGGTTCAATAGTTACCTGTCGTACAGGGTCCAAGTTATAAAATACAGTTCAACCTATTCCAACCTGGCAACAGTTGAATATTGGTGCACACAAGCTCAATTTTGGGGCCTACTGCTATTTTCTATATTTATAATACATTACTACCAATCTTGCTGCTACCTCTTACCTTCTCTGCGCTGACAATATGGTCCTATACCCCAACGCCAAAAATATCTCTGACATCAACCTGCGTCTCCACTGACTTTCAATGCACTCAGGCCAAAACCCAATCCATGCTATTTGGGACAAATTCTAAACTCAAAAATTGCCAAAATAATTTCATGGTCTCTTACTTGGATGGCTCCGCTGTCACTTCTGTGACCTTGTTTAAGTACCTAGGGTAACACTGGACCAATCCCTAAACTTTGATCTTCACATCCAAAACTTGTGCAAATCTGTCAGTTCTAAATTAGATGTAGCGTACTGGACCAGATATGCACTAACCCCTGTGGCAAGGCTTGCCATTGCTTGTGGGATTCTTCTACCGACCTCACGTATGGAGTTGCGACTTTTGCTGCGGTACCTAAATCCAGTCTCCACAGATGGGATGTCACCTACAATAATATCTGTCGTTATGCCTCCTCCTCCTCCCATAGGCAGAAACATCACTGCCTCCTCTACTCTGACCTAAACTAGCTGTCACCTACTGCTGCTAGGCTTTACTCCCTTGACCCAACTGTTGACAGTATTATGTGGTCTCATACTCCAAAACCCTAGCAGACCTATTTGTTCCTCAGACATCAGGTTTTGGCCTCCGCTCAGCTAGAAAATCCCTTCTGTGTGTCCTGAAAAGCAAAACCGAAAAGCACCAGCGCTTTTTGCCCACCATGCTTCACAGCTATGGAACTCCCTCCGTTAGCGATTTGACAACTACCCTCTCATAACGCCTTTAAAAGGAACTCCATAGCTACCTCATCTCCTCAAATCAATGCCTGTTTCAACCCCCATTAGCACCACTCCTAATTCTCTGGAGCACACTTGATCTACCTAATGCTTGCACTTATCCTCCCCTGCCTATCTTCTTGTCTCCCTCCCTACTTGATGCATTTTCTCCTCCTTGACCTGCTACTCTTAAAACCTTGCCCTGTTCTACCATAACTAATTCTAAAACTCCTTAGGTCCCTCGTATCACTGCCCAAAACTCCTTCCTGCAACACTCTGTGCCCTATCTCCCAAACCATGTAAATATGTTTCTCTCCTAAGGATCTGCCTACCTTACATTACTTTGTAAATTTCCCTATCAGATAGCTCCTTGCAAGTATGTGGATGCTTTCTTTTATAGTGAACTTCTTGCCTAACTCGTGATCTTGGAAATTCCTTGCAAAGATGTTGATCTATATCCTGCACAGGCCAACAAATTGCCTTTTAGCATGTTTTGTTATGTATCATACTGTGTTGTACCTTGCTCTTGCTTGTACTTTACTGTAAAGCCTTGTTATGTTTATCATGTTCCTATGTCATTCCACTTTGTAACCTCCGGTCGTGCCTGAAAATAGTCATTTATATGGTTAGCGCACCTACCCTGTAAACAAAAACTAAATACATAAATCTCAATACCACTAGTATACACCTCAAGTTCACTAGTGAGATAAGTGATGGAGAAATCCCTTTGGATGTACTGATTTACAAAAAAAAAGAGTCCTGCTTGGAAACTAAACATTATCAGAAACCAATGTCATGAAATTCATTTCTAAGGCTGGAAAGCTGTCACTCATGCAGTCTGGGACTGAAATATACAGAAGGGGCAGTTTTGTGAGCATGACGGACCTGCTCAAGTGAAACTGACTATAGAGAAGCAAGCAGAGAAATGACAAAAGGTTCCTGGAAAGAGGGTTTCCACCTGAGCTATTACAAGAAGCACTACCAAATGCCAGCTAGGTGGATAGATCAAATTTGGCTGGGCAAAATGACTGAATGAATCAACCTCCCACTTGTCACTTAGTATAACCCCATGTCTTGTAAAATTGGGAACATTGTTAAAAAACATTGGGAGCTACTGAGTACTCACCCTAGACTGAAAACATTGACTGATCAGATACCAAGGATCACCCTACGGGAGAGGTAAAAGTGTGAAGGACAGTCTGGTACAAGCTACATTACAAACAATTTAAAATAGATCCACATGGCTCCACAAACTACCGATGGACAATTTCCATTGTGGAGACTGTGTCCATTGTGCAAATGCAATGAATACTCACACTTTCTGCCACCTGAGATCAGGGAAAATCTTTGACATAAAGCAGTTAATTAACTGCATAGTACTGGGATCATTTAGCTCCTGACGTGTCCTTGTGGTCTGGGGTATGTGGGACACAAAAGAGCTCCTCAGTCACACAACAAAGCAATGGAGGTTCAGGATGCCAATGCAATAATCAATAATAATCCAACTTGAGTCACTCTCAGGTAGCTCCTTCACATGAAACAATAGTACAAAGGACAACTTCCACTGTAGTAAAATTTCTTCACGCCCTATTTTTAATTCCACACAAACATATGCGCAACGGTTTCATGGTGGCACCACTTCCCTCAGGCCCTCTGTGCTGGACTTTTACATTCATTTCCAGTGAGTTCTTGTACCCACAAGAGCTAACACAGTACATGTGCTTTATCCAGGATTCAGTGACGTGGCTCAGGCTGACTCCTAACCCATATGTTTGTGTGGAATTAAAATAAAGGCTTGAAGAAATTTTACTACAGTGGGGTTCATCCTTTTGTACTATTGGTTCACAAAAAGAGCTCAAAAGTAACAGTGGGTGAGCACAAGGCAGCAATAAGAAACAGCAATCAGAAATATGCCAGGCTCGCCACTCACATTGACGAAGGCATACGCCAGTGACTACATGAAGGTTCACTGGGATTGAAAAGTTTAATTGGGACTATTGGAAGGAGGCTTGACCAATGAATTGCTCCAAGAAGCATTTTGGATATCAACACTGGACACAGCGCCTCTGTGGTTTGAATGAGGGTATACCATTACATGGCTTTCGAAGAAATTATTTCAACACTGGATACTGCGATACTGAGGCTTGAATGAGGATACATGCTATTTTTGAAGAAATTGTTTTAAACTTCCTTTGAATCTATAAAATTGAATTGATCCATATATTTTAATGTATATAATGATACTGCTGACATATGTTAACCTTTTGCACATTTATAGAAACATAGAAGTTGATGGCAGATAAGGACCGCAAGGCCCATCCAGTCTGCCCATTTCTTTTCTACCTTATGAATGTGCCAGTGGCCTTTGCTCTGTCAATGGCATATCTATTTATACTCATCTGTATTGCTCCTTATGCCTATCCTATGCCTGTTTGAAGCCCTGCACTGTATTCATGTCCACCACTTGCTGAGATAGGCGTTCCATGCATCCACCACCCTTTCTCTGAAAATAACTTTCACATTGCCCTAATCGGCCTCCCTCTAATCTCATGCTGTGTCCTCTTATCCTGCTATTTTCCTTATACTGAAACATATTAGACTCTGTCACTTTGTTAATGCCCTTAAGGTGTTTGAATGCTTCAATCATATCACCTCTCTCCCTCCTTTGCTCTAGGGTATACATATTGAGCTCAGCTAATCTGTCCTCATATGTTTCTGATGCAGTCCCTGCACCATTTGGTTGCCCTTCTCTGTACTGCCTCAATTTGGTTAATGTCCTTGTAAAGGTGTGGCCTCCAGTACTGCCATGAGTACTCCAGATGGGGGCCTGACCAGTGTCTTGTAAAGAGGGATTATTACCTCCTCTTCTCTTCCCTAGCATTCACTGATAAACACTTCTGCATATAATGCACATATAGCACTTGTCACTTTATTTGTATATTATATATATTCATGGCAAAAACGTTGTTGATGCATCATTTAGGGCTGATACAAAGTGACAACCCGCAGACACTGACAGATGTCGGTGGTGTGTCTTGGGGTCATTGGTCCCAATGCTAACCCCATTCCACCACCACTCCTCACCCTCCAGACACTGACAGGCATCAGGGTGTGTCTTGGGGTTGTTGGCCTAATGCTCACCCCATTCCATAAGTAAATAACCTGAGATGAGTACAGTATAGAAGAATGGAGTGAGCATTAGGGCCGATGACCTAAAGGCACCCCTGACGCCTATCAGTGTCTCTGAAGGGTGAGGGTGGTGGTGGAATGAGTTTAACAGTGGGCCAATGACTCCAAGGTACATTGCCAACACTGTCAATGTCTAGTAGGGGTGTTAGTTGAAAACCCTAACACCCCATTTCCTGCTTTTGCAGCTTTTAGTAACAACCCTAACTGATGCATTAACAAAGTTTTTGCAATGAATTTCCTTACTTTTTTCAGATAGTATAATCATATCCATACTGTATGTATGTAGCCATAATAACTTTGTCATTTTTTCACATTTAGACCCATATTTTCATCTTAATCTTATCACCCACCTCATAAACCCCATAGGTGAAACTTTCTTAATCCATGGCAAAATGCCATTTAGCATCACAGGTGCAGAAACTAATTTTGGGCAGGATGTGAGAAATGATAGCTGCATTGTTCATGGGTGGTGTGAAAAATGGCTATGTTGAAAATTTGGGTAAATATGAAAAATTGGCAAGAGATACGCGTATGTGCAGGAAAATGTCAATGACCGAGCATAGCTCAGGTGTTTTTGTATTTTTGCTCCAGATTTTCAATATGGTCTTTTAGGATCCCACCTCATGAACAATGGCAGTATCATTTTGTTACTCAGTCCAAAAGGTGATTTCATGCAATAACCATGCCATTCCATGCCACAGGTGTGAAAACACATTTTGGGTAGGATGTGAGAAATGACAGCTATCTGTTCATGAGGTGGTGTGAAAAATGGGTATGCTGAAAATTTGGAGTATAAATATTAAAATTGGCTAAGTTATGTGCATTTGTAGAAAAGTTCAACAAACGCATGTAACTCAGAATTTTTGGTATTTTTGCTTCAGATTTTCAACATGGGCATTTTGGACCCCACTCTCATGAACAGTGGCACTGTCATTTTGTTACTTGGTCCTGAAAGTGATTTTGCACAGTGTCAGGAAAATCATGTTACAGGTCCAATTAATGAGACGACAATGACAGAGTTCATGAGGTGGGTCTCCAAAAGCCCATGTTGAAAATTTGGTGAAAAAATACCTTAAAATGTCCGCGATATCAACATAAATTTAAAATGTCATTGACCGCCATTATATGGCACTCACCTTGATTCTTCAGTTCAAGGGGTTTGGCTTTGGAGAGTGCAGACAAGTCCCGGTCGACAGAAGATGAACAGAAGACAATCTCCGTGGTAAGTATAAGGCAAGGGGGGTGGAGTGGTGGGTTGCTCAGTGGGAGGCTCGGGATGCGGAGGGGGATGGGGAAATGACGAGGGACTGTTTTCTTTTTCAGGCAAAACAAAAGATGCCGGGGAGTGTTTTCTTTTTCAGGGATACAGAAATAGACATTTGGGGATAATGGGATGGGCTCCCAGTGTCCCATGCTGCTGGGGGCAGACATTTACTTTATATGTATGGACATTGGGAGTGGGATCCCCAGTGTCCCACACTGACGGGGGGGCTCAGTGCTGACAGAGGATTGGGCACCCCTCGTCAGCCAATATGGAACAAAAAATGTTTGGGGACACTAGGGTGGGCTCCCAGTGTTCCACACTGGCATGGGGACTTACATTGCTGACAGGAGGATTGGGCACCCACTATTGGCAATTAAGAAGGAAAAAAACATGGGGATGGGAGGTGGGGTGCCACTAGACATGGGGCAACATAATGGGGTGGGGGTGCCACTGGACACCAGGGATATGGGAAAATAATGGGCAGACAGGGGACATCACTAGACAGCCAGGCTCCCTGTGAAACTATGACCCTTGCCTGGCGAAAACACAGCTAACTTCCATGGGGAACAAGCTACTCCCCCAATAAAAACAAGCTTGTTGTTTTTACACAGCACATCCATTTTTTGCCAAAATTCAAATGTAATAACTTTGAATGGATTAATATTTTTTCACCAAACCTTCAAAGGGACATCTGTGAGGTAAAAGTTTTCAAACCTGAAAATTTCTGACCACAACCAGAAGCAATTTCAAGAAACGGCTGTCGAAAGAAACTGAAAAAAACCATTAAAAAAAGCATTCAAATTCATCGTTCACCACTCTGTATCTCAAAAACAAAAAGGGTTCACACCAAATTTGGCATGTCAAGAGACCTTCCCAAAGCTGCAAAGCATGCCAAATTGCATACAAATCTGTTGAACTGTTGCAAAGTTATTAAAGTGCAAAGTTTGAGGTTTAACATTAAACTGCCCAGCTAACTCCTAACTATACTGATGCTACCACACCAGTATATATTTTTTTGTTTATTTATAATTGGAAAACACCTTTGAGCACAAGTGCTCTTTTGCAAAGGTTCCATGTCTGACAAGTACAAGGAATGAGAAACACAACATACATTCACCAACTCAGGAAGAGACCTGGTCAGGTACAAGCAACAATAAATTAGCAGTAAAGGTAATATACACACTTTAGCGTAGCTGTCCTGGGACAAGTTTGCAAGTGCCAGTAATGTATAAGCACAAGATAAACATGGTATACTGGACAGAAGTCAATTAAAGGAGGAGGGCAACCAAAATGGTGCAGGGTCTGCAAAGAGAAGCCGTATGAGGAGAGACTAAAGGAGCTTAATATGTATACCCTTGAGGAAAGAAGGGAGAGGGGGGACATGATAGAAACTTTTAAGTACCTCAGTGGAATCAACAAAGTCCAAGAGGGTAGCATCTTTCACAAAAAGAGACTTGCATAACAAGGGGACACAATTTAAAGATAGAAGGAGGGAAGTGTCTAGGGGCAATGGAGGAAGTATTATTTCACAGAAAGGGTAGTGGATGGCTGGACAGCCTTCCTGAGGAGGTTGTGGGGTCTAAAATCAGGGAGAATTCAAGAATGCATGGACAGATATAAGGCAATTCTTGTGGGGGGTAGGAAGAAATAGGCTGTTGGTTAACTAGGATCTGCGGCCTATCCTGTAGGTAGGGAAATGGGCAGACTAGATGGGCCTAGTGGTACTTATCTGCCACAAAGTCTATGTTTCTGTGTTTCTATGTAAAGGCAGCAGCAGGTTGATTTCATAGTGAGTTCTTCTTTAAGGATTTCCTAAAGTGTGCATTCTGGGAGGTCGTTAAGCCATTGGCAAGCACTGGACTGCAAAGAGCACCTACTCAGGCTTTGTTTTTCAGAAGGGGACTTCAGTGGCTTGTCTAGACATATTTCTGGTAGAATTTTGGTTTGTGACTGGGCAGAAGAGATATTTAATTGCAGTGGGGTGAGGCCCAACAGAGCTTTTTGCCATCAGACAAGACTGGAATTTTAGCCTGTCCTGAAGTGGTAGCCATTTGTTTAAGAGCATATAATGAGCAGCTATGTGTGAACCTGTCGACCCCACTGGCAGAACGACAGGCTTTGTTGAGTACTATCCTTACTCTGGAAAGCTGCCCCATATACTGGGAGTCCATAGTCGATGAGGGTAGGATTGTACTGGAGACTACCAGGCATCTAGCCTCCTGGGTGAAGTTAAGGCCACCTGTGAGTGCTCCTAACTGTCTATTGGCCAGATTTGTGATGTTGTTAACATGTGTAGAGATTGAAAGGGTGTCATCCAGGGTGACACTTAGGTACTTGAAGGAATCAACCCAGTCCAGGGTAGTTCTGTGTGCATCATGGATAGCAAGGAGGGGCCTTTTCTTCAGATATGGACCAACAAACAACATGGCCTTTGACTTCTATAGTTCAGGACCAGTTTATTGACTCCAAACCAGTCCTCCAGAGACTGGAAGCTGCTTTGTAGATCTCTGGAGAGTTTCTCATGATGTGGACTGCTGTTGAAGACTACCCATCATCAGCATATAAGAGCACCTTCAAGAGAGGGCAGGCTTCAGGGAATCTGTTTGTAAACACGCTAAAGAGGAGATGGCCAAGTATAGACCCTTGAGGGACACCAACAGAGACACCATTAGCGCGAGAGAACTCCATCAGTCTTTACCCTCTGAGTATGTCCTGTGAGGTAGCAACGGAACCAGGCTGAGGTTTCAGAAGAGAGGCTCAGGGAGGACAGCTTGTCAAGCAGTACTGAGTGGTTCATGAGTTTGAAAGCTTTGGTCAGATCTATGTAGGTGGCTCCAACCAGATGACTGTTGTCAACGGCCTCATGCAGTTGCTTGTATTCTATTAGTGCAGTACTAGTGCTGTGTAGCTTCCTGAAGCCATGCTGTTGTTTACACATTAATTCATACTTACTTAGGTAGAAGACGAGTTGATCTGAGACTATTCTTTCCAAAGTCTTGGAGAGGAGAGAGGATTCAGATAGGCGATAGTTGGCTACGTGGTGCGGTCCCCACTTTTGTGTATGGGGTTACTATTGCTGCTTACAGAGATCTGGGAACTGGGAGTGTTGCAGCAAGAGACTGAATATCTTAGTCAATAGAAATGCAAGTTCTTTGATGCCAGGGCCAGTAACTTACATCCTTTGAATCACTCCCTACCCTCATTTTCCCAGTACTTTTTTACATATTTGAGAGTTTCCTTTATGGTAACATGTTTGAAGTAGAATTTGGGGAGGTCATTGACCTGGGCATTCACCAGCGCTGCCAACAGGTGCAGTGTTGGGGGAGAGGACTGAGCTCAGGTCTGAGAAGTGTGTTGAAAGCATTTGCAATTTTAGCTATCATTGCACCTTTAACTTATAGGATGTCTCTTTAAGAGATGCATTTTAAACACATCTTCACTGGGAGTCTCACGCTTTGATGATGATGCCATGTAACCTCGATACATAAGCATTACAGCTGGGACACAGGTCGTCATGTTCGAATATGGGGGCCTTTCACGTTTTCATTTTCCTTGAAGTTGGTTTAAAGGGAACATAAACAGGGGTCATAATCGGGGCACGAAAACCACAGCAGTGTGGGTTGTTGGCTTACCTACAGGCCGCTGTGCTCTGTTTACTTCTAAATGCTTTAATTTGTGAGTAGGCTAGATTGTAAGCGTCGTGGCAGAATATATACAAATCCCCCAATCTGTATTGAAATCTCACCATCTCTAAGTTCCTAAGATGGCGGGGACGTCTTATGCATTGATGGATGTAATCTGGCGAGCGCACCTGAGGGTTAATATATGCAGTATAGGGACCTTATAAGTTACATATATAAATATTATTAAAAAGCACTGCTGCTAAAATCCTTACATTGCAGGTGTGACAACCTTTTCCACCTGCACAGTAAAGGATTTTATGCAGAACTCTTTCTTAATAATATTCCTATATGTAATTTATAAGGTCCCCATACCGCATATATTAACCCTTGAGAGCTCCTGTCGTCAGATTACATCATCATGTACAGACGCACCCGCCATCTTAGGGAAGCTTAGAGGAAGGACCAATCGTGGGATTTGTTTATATTGTGCTGTGACTTTTACATTCTAGCTAATCACAAATGACAGCATTTGGAAGTAAGCTGAGCAGAGTTTTGCAGGTAAGCCAACAACTCTACACTGCTGTGGTTTTGCAGGCTGAATTTTGAATAACTTCTTTACGAGTCCTTTAAAACCATAATTGGATTGCTGTTTGCTATATCAATGCTGATAATCAGTTATTTCAACACATAGCACAGTGCCATAAGGAATGCTTTCGGACCCCCTGTCCGTGACATAAACCTCTTATGTCCTATTGCGTGGTGTGCTGGTGTTTACCCTGCTGTTTCCTTATTATCATTGAAGATATTACATTACATGCTGCACTGGTAAGACTGTCTCTGGTCCAATTGGTGCTGACCCCTCTCTACTGAGTAGAGTTTTTGAGACTCATTCAGAGATTCTGAACCTGTTAACTTTACATCCTCAAGCCAAGGTTGGAGGTGTACCAATCAAGGGTTCTGATGCACCAGCTGACCCTGAAATTTGGTCAGCAGGTTGGATCTCAGTAGGAGGTCTAGTACACCCTGAATCACTATTTGACATAACAGTGAGTACCATATCTGCCAAGGCCAGCATGGTATTATCAGAATCATTTGACCCAAGCTAGCCTCCAGTTTGAGGTCAATTGGAGTACATGTATATGTCTGCATTTTTGTTCCTTTGTGCATGTCTGTGTACGTGTGTCTGCGTTTTGTTTATTTTGTATGCATGACTGTGGACATGTGTGTGTCTGTGGTTTTGTTCTTTTGTGCATGTCTGTGTACATGTGTGTGTCTGTGTGTTTGTTCATATGTGTACATGCATGCGTTCTGCATTTTACTCCTGTATGTGCACATCAGTGTATATGTGTGTCCACATTTTGTTCCTGTGTGAGCATGTCTGTGTATTATGTCTGTATACTTGTGCTTATGTTTTGTTCCTCTGTGTGTATGTTTGTGTACATGTCTCTACATTTGTGTGTGTATGAATGTCATTGTACATGTGTGTGCATGGATCTTTGCTCTATTTGTTCTTGCCTGTGTACATATGCGTGCAGCGTCACGTGTGTCTGTGTTTTGTATCTGTGTGTGCATGTCTGTGTACGTGTATCTGCATTTTTATTCCTGTGTTTACAAGTGTGTGTATGCATTTTTGTTTCTCCATGTGCATGTCATTGTACATTTTAGCACTAGAGTTAATACTAGAGTTAAAGGAGCAGATAAAGCCGAAAATATCCAATGTAAACTGCTCCCCACTATATCGGGGTAGTGTTTTATGTTTTATTTTAAATTCATGTAGGAAAATCGGTCAGTGGTGCTGGGCGCTGAGCGCCACACCTCACCCATGTACTGGCGACCTTGGTTGAAGCGGACTAAGGTTGTCGGGGGTCAACCGGGCAGAAGATGGACTGCTTTTCCGCCCTTCCTTGGGTGGCTGGGTTCTGCCCTCGTGACAGCGTTAGTGACACCTGGTGGTTCTGGGATCACTGCAGTCTGTGTGGGCATGCAAGTAAGGATATGGGCATGGTAGGCATCTGCGCGTGAGGCGGGGCGTGCCTGTCATAAAGCAGGATGCCATTGCACGTCCCACGCCTCGCAACAACAAGGTGGAAATCCCCCGACACTGGGAGGTGACAGTGGTCTCGGGGACTGCAGCCCACATTCCCAACACCGGCCTTTCCTGACCAGCTCTCTTGAGCATTCACTCTGCTGCCAGACCCGGCTGTCTAGATTTCAGAAAGGACACCCAGGTAGGTGTCGGGTGATCCGCCTGGGGCATAGATCCGGGTCTGGTTGTGATTCTGGGAGTGGGGTATCTCTGTCCCCGATTCCCTGTTCAGGGAGTTTCAGGTGAGACATAGGTGTCTAAGTTGAGGGAGGCTCACCTGAGAGATGCCCGAGGTTCTGGCATTAGAGAGGATAAATAAAGTTCACACACAAAAAAAAAAAGTCATGTAGGAATTCAGCCTATTTTGAACTCCATTTTATTCTTACTGGCAACAACTTCAAGGGAAGGCTGTTCCACACTACAGTCATCCTCTGTGTGTAGTAATACTTCTTTTTCAGTCCTAAATCTGCTTCCATACAACTGTTGAGGGTGACCCTCAATTCTGTTATCCTGTTTGAAACCCATATCTAGAGAAACCATTAATTCCAGATCATTTATTATGTCAAACACAAACAACAAATCCCTCAGATCCTTCATATTCCAGAGTGGCTAATTTTATTTTACCTAAGCGACTTCCATAATCCATGTTTCCCAAACCCTTGATAGATTTTGTAACTCACCTCTGTACTCATTCTATATTATCATTATATTTTCATTTATAGGTTGCCCAGAGTTGAGATCCGTAATCTAGATATGGCTGAACATGAGCCCTATACAGGGCAAGATCACATTCCCATCCCTACTCCTAATGGATCTTCTGATGTTCCATCAGCACTTATTTGCCCTAGCTATTATATTGTTACATCATGTATCAAAATTAAGTTTGTTTTCGATTAGTATACCAAGATCTCTTTTGATTTCGGTATCTTGGTGTATCGAACTCATAAATGTATAACTAGGCCTAGGATTGCTGGAACCAAAATGAGTCAGAACACATTTGTCTTTGTTAAAATCATTCCCCATGTGTTAGCCACTTGCAGATATTGTTCAGGTCCGATTGAATTGAGTCCCTTGGCTCTGAGTACCACGCATGCCTCCTAGTTGTAGTATCATCAGCATACTTCTGACACCAGTTGGTAATATTATTGTGCAAATCAGAGATGAATATGGTGACTGTAATAGGGTCTGTAACCCCCTTCCATATTCTCCTGGATAGCGTTTAAACACCTGGAGTAGTATGGGATTTATAGGCTGGGATTTCGTTTGCTCATTGGGACTATAAATATCCTTCAAAATCTGTCGCTAACAGTAACGCCTTGTCTCTCTGTCTGTACTTTCCTGTTACCTCCTTTTATTCTTTGTTTCCCTACCATAGGGTGGCCTCCTATGTGTAGTCTTACTATCGCTAGCTTTTTCTTTCTTTTCCCATGTATTTTAAGTCCCATGCCACTCAAAACCCAGTTTGGTTCTCAGAAAAGCCATTTTTCAGTAAAGCTGCATGATCGTGCAGCACATTCGTGCTGCGACTATGCGACAGTGCGATGTCAGCGACTGTGCGATCTCACGCAGATGCCGAAATCGCATCAAATGCCACTTTTGGCTAAAACAATGAAAAGAAGCAGTTCTTTGCTTTCCTGGCTAGCGCTAGCATTTTAGCAAGAAGAACACCCATGGTTCATTACTTTGAGGGCTACACATAGAATTACTGCTGCTGTAAGCCCTATTTCTGTAATTCAATTTAAAGCAGTGTCCTGTTGTTTTCAAAATGTAGCCATTATGCCCAGCTGCTTAGACAAGCCTGTAAGTAGAGATTTAAGCCAGTATAGCTACTAAAACCCACATTACTCCAGTTTAGTTGCTGCAGCATTGAAATGCAGACTTGTATTGCTGAGTTGTTTGAGCAAATAATGCCTCTATGCCTCTATTGGCTCTAAAAGATAAATAAATGAAACTTACTTTCAGTGGGTATATGTGTGCAGGCTTCCAGACCTTCCTCAGCATTCCATGTTTGTTATAGAGCCGCTGGCCCTTCTTCCCCCTTTTTATAATGAATGCTGTTGGGAGGAGCCTGGGATACACAGAAATATTGTAAATAAAAGATATAAAGGTTTATTATGTTTGCTTTAAAGCCGATTATGATTCAACTACTTAAAGAATGTTTATTTTAGTTTTGTAATTGTATTTAAAGCTATATAACAAGATAAACTAGTTAATATTCAGTTAGGAGAAGTTTAGCTCTGTCATGTGACCCTCCTTCTGTATAAAAGAGAGGATTACAAGAGACTAGATCAGAGTGTGGCTGGAAGGAGTTCCTGACAGATGCCTAGCTGCCTTCTAGGTATGGTTCCTGTGGAGATGAAAACTGCTGAAATATCATAGTTTATGTATTTTTATTTATTTTCCGACTAAGTCCATTTATGTTTGCCTGCTTAAAGGAATACATTTATTTGGTTTCTTCACATCCTGACTGCTTTCTGGACTCCTTTTCGATACCATGTGTACATTTGGTGTCAGAAGTGGGATTAAAGGAAGGTAAGCCAACCTCTGAGTGGAAGTTGTCCAGTATCAAGCATGGAAGAACCTAAGAAGCAAGGGTTGATGGGCGCACCTGTGCCTGAAGGTGCATGGACATGGACTATGGTCGATAAGTTTCAGCTTCCATTGTCTACCAGCTTGGGTGATGTTAGAAGGAAAGAAACTGTGAGACATTTGAAAATGGAGGGTGCCTCCAGAGCTGAGGACACTGGTTCCACAGAGGAAGAAAAGGTGCTACGGAGGAGGTGAGACCTATGTGATGGAAGAAGAAGAAGATACACCTCCTAATGAGATGCAGGACCTTCTCCGAATGATTGTGTTTAAAACAACTATACCTGGAAAGACAGAGAGAAAGAGACAGGCTTCAGTATTAGGCAAGATGGACAGAAACCCTTAAAGCCATACAAGCTAGGGACAGTCAGACCCATCCCAACTAGCGGAGGACCAAGAGACATTAAACTATCAAAATTGATGGACACTGATGATACTGTAGCCTATATCACCACATTAAAGGTGGCAACTGCCTGTGGGTGGCCCAGAGACCAATGGGTGATACTGATTGGCTCCATACCTCACTGGTAAGGCACAGCTAGCCTACAGCCATGTGGAGACCCAAACTACTAATTCTGACCATGTGAAACAAGTAATTCTGAAAAGATACGACATTAGTGCAGAAACATACAGGCAACGGTTCCAGACATTCAGGTATCACACTGCTGATTCCCCCAAGAAGCTTACGCTCGACTGCAAGACCTCTGCATGAAGTGGCTCCAACCCACAACACAAACCATAACTCAAGTAATAGAAGTAATAGTACTTGAACAATTTATTAAAATACTACCTCATGAGGTCCAAATCTGGGTTTGAGAGCACAGGCCAGAAACTGCACAAAAGCTATCAGCCTAGCAGAGGATTTTATAACAACGTCCCCAACATCAGAAGGGATTTCATGGCCTTCCTCCACCACCAGCTCTGCTGTAAGACATTCTACTACTACTTCTACTACTACCAGTCCTAGTGTAAATGAAAAACGTGTGCCTCGTCCTTACAACCCTGACATAATTTGTCAGGAATGTCAAACAAAAGGACACATTGCCCGATTTTGTCCCAAAAAGAAAACTGACTCTTCTCCTTTAGCCTTAATGAATTGGGGACAGTATACTGTGACCATCAGCATAGCAGGAAAGGAAATACCAGCCCTAATTGACTCTGGGATTAAACAAACCCTAGCACACACCAAGTGATGAGGGATTCCTCAGAGTATAAAGTTGGGACAGACAACAGTGACTTGTGTACACGGGGACAACCATGTATATCCCTTGCAAGAAGATACAATCATAGCTCATGGCTTGGAACAAAAGATGAGAGTGTGTGGTATCTCACTGCCTGTACCTGTAATTCTGGGACATGATTTCCTTGGATTCAACAAATTATTGTCACATGCCTCTACCATTTGTGCAGTTTCAACACGCTCGAGTCCAACAAGAACATTTAGATGTAGATCTTGTTCCTTTGAAGAGACAATGTTTGAACCCCGGGTAAATCCAGGAAACCTAAGAAGCAAAAGAGGCTGGAAAATGGTCTTGGACTAAGACAAGGGACTCATGTACTGATGAACTGTTACATAATGCTAAAGATATACAGTCATTTGCAACTGACCAAAAATGATGAAACACTAACACCTTTGTATTCACAGGTTGTTCTGGAAGGGAAAGAAGGTACACCTCCTATGTATAGAATCCATCAGGAAAAGCTATACAGGTGTGTGTGTAAATCCAAAAACAGGAGAATGAGTGGATCAATTAGTGGTCCCACAGAAATATAGAGACCAGCTTATTTTTGGCCCATGATGTTCCTTGAAGGAGTCATGCAGGAAGGACAGAACATTGCAGAGACTCCTGTACAGGTACTTTTGGCCAGGAATTCATACATAAGTGGCTGAGTACTGTAAGAGTTGCAATGAGTGTCAAAAGGTAGCCCCAGTGACAAAAGGATAAAGATCCCTGCAACCATTACCATTAGTTACAGCACCCTTTGAAATGTGTAGCAATGGATATTATAGGACCCTCCCCAAAAGTTCCAAAGGAAATAGGTTTGCTCTAATAATTTGTGATTACGCTACCAAATACCCAGAAGCTATTCCTTACGTACTGTAAGTGCTGATAAAATAGCAGAGGAATTGCTGAAAGTATTTGGGAGAGTAGGCATTCTAAAGAATATACTCACAGACAGAGGAACTAATTTTTGCTCTGCTTTGTTAAAGCATCTGTACCAGGCCCTAGGGGTGGAAGCTGTGTACACCTTACCTTATCATCCACAAACTGATGGTCGGTCGAACACTGTAATAAAACCTTGAAAAGATTATTCAAAAGTTTGTAGAGGATGAAAGAAAACAATGGGACTTATATCTACCATTGCTTCTTTTGCCTATCAGGAGGTCCCTCAGGCATCAACTAGATTCTCACCATTTGAGTTACTTTATGGTAAAAATCCTAGATGCCTCTTAGATGTGGTGAAAGAACAGTGGGAGGATACCACTGTATGGAAAATCAACTACCCTTGAATATGTCACTCAGCTGCGAGGAAGGGTAGGCCGGTATTCCCAGTTAGCCCATAAACACAATCTAGCAAAACAAGTTTACCAAAAAGAGCAGTATGACACAGGGTTAGTGACAAACAATTTAATGTTGGAGATCGTGTGTTACTCTTATTACCATCTACTGACAATAAGCTGACCATGAAATGGCAAGGACCTTATGTCATTCAAAAACAAACTGGTCCTGTTACCTATCTGGTAGAAATACCAGACAGAAGAAATAGTTACAGATTTATCATGCTAACGTATTAAGGAAATGGAATGAACATCTGAGTGGTGCTATGTATGTATGTCCTACTACCTCTGATGATGAGTTAGATGTAGCATACACTCGCTTAGAAGATGATCATACACTTACTGAATTATTGATAAATCCATTGTTAACAAAAGACCAAAAACAGGACCTAGCTCAAGTGATAAGTCAGTTTCAAAGTATGTTTACAAATAAACCTGGTAAAACATCCACTATAATCTCATAAAATCCAGGTTCCCCAAACTGCTCTCATTAGGGTGAAGCCTTATCGAATCCCTGAGAAGGTAAAAACTGAAGTTATAAGGAGATAGAAAAATGAAAGAAATGGGAGTTACAGAAGGGCAAATAGTGAATGGGGTTCCCAATGGTTATAGTTCCCAAAAGGAGGCGGAGTACGATTTGTCTAGACTTCCACAAACTGAATACCATCTCCAAGTTTGATGGGTACTCCATGCCCTGAGTGGATAACATAATAGATCAGCTTGGACAAGCCCATTATGTCAGCACACTCGATCTGACCAAGGTTATTAGCAGATCCCATTAGGAAGCAGCCAAAGAAAACTGCCTTTTATCCCCACTAGGATAATTTCAGTTCATCATGATGCCTTTCGGACTTCATGGTGTCCCGTGACATTTCAAAGACTAATGGACAAGTTGTTATGACCGCATTTGGGCTATAGTGCAGCCTATCTACAGTAGATGATGTTATTATTTATAGCCCTTCTCGGACAGAACATATAAAACATCTAACACAGGTACTGGATACTATTTCACAAGCCAGTCTTACTATCAACCCAGCAAAATGCTCCCTTGCTATGAAGGAAGCAAGGTACTTAGGTTTTGATTGGAAATGGTCAGGTAAAACCTGAGGTAGGAAAGTTAGATGCAGTTGCAAAGAGTCCCGTCCTACCACTAAAAAACATGTGCGTTCTTTTTGGACTTGCGGGTATTACAGATGCTTTGTGCCCCAGTTTGCTACCCAGCCAGTACTTTGATAGAACTGCAAAAAAGAATAAACCCACTAAAGTTATCTGGACCCCTGATTGTGAAGAGTCTTTTCTTGCTATAAAAGCTGCACTGTGTTCATCTCCTGTGTTAAAAAGTCCTAATTCGATATACCATTTATTGTACAGATGGACGCTTCCAATGTGGGTATAGGAGCAGTGTTATCCCAAATTCAGGATGGAGAGGACACCCTGTACTTTTATCAGCAGGAAACTTCATGCTAGAGAGACTAAATACTCAACAATAGAAAAGAATGCTTGGCCTTGAAGTGAGCGATAGAGTCTCTACAATTTTACTTATGGGACATCAGTTTGAAGTTTGGACTGACCACAATCCTTTATGCTGGATACATAACATGAAAGACAATAAGCCCAGAGTTATGCGGTGGTACCTAACACTACAACCATACAAATTTACCATGAAACATAGAGCAGGGACAGCTAACAGTAATGCAGATTATATGTCCCGATTTGGGGCAGATATAATGACAGGGACAGGAGTAAACCTCAGGGTATTTGTATGCTTATAGATTAGAAGGCATATTTGGTCTTCTCCAATGTTTAAATAATGTTTTTTTTTGTAAGGGACCCTGAGGTGGAGCTTTGAGAGTGGGTGGGCTGAAGCTCCATCTCTCTCCCTAGAGAGATCTATATATCCTGTCTCTGGTAATAAGGATTCCTGATAGTTTGTTTTAGAAAACCTGTGGTTTTCTCTTGAGTGGGGAGGACTGTAATAGGGTCTGTAACCACCCCTTCCATATTCTTCTGGATAGCGTTTAAACACCTGGAGTAGTACTGGATTTATAGGCTGGGATTTCGTTTGGTCATTGGGACTATAAATATCCTTCAAAATCTGTTGCAACAGCTACTCCTTTTCTCTCTGTCTGTACTTTCCTGTTACCTCCTTTATTCTTTGTTTCCCCTACCATAGCGTGGTCTCCTATGTGTAGTCTTACTATCGCTAGCTTTTTCTTTCTTTTTCTGCGGTATTTTAAGTCCCATGCCACTCAGAAACCCGGTTTGGTTCTCAGAAAAGCCATTTTCAGTAAAGCTGCATGATCATGCGCACATTCATGCTGCACGACTGTACAAATGTCGCGACAGTGTGATTGTACAGCGATCAGCATCATGCTAGATCGAAATTGCATCAAACGCCACTTTGGCTAAACAATGAAAAGAAGCAGTTCTTGCTTTCCCTGGCTAGCGCTAGCATTTTTAGCAAGAAGAACACCCATGGTTCATTATCGAGGGCTGCTATCGTAGAATTACCGTCCTTGTAAGCCCTATTTCTTGTAATTCAATTTAAAGCAGTGTCCTGTTGTTTTCAAAATGTAGCCATTATGCCCAGCTGCTTAGACAAGCCTGTAAGTAGAGATTTAAGCCAGTATAGCTACTAAACCCACATTACTCAGTTTAGTTGCTGCAGCACTGAAATGCAGACTTGTACTGCTGAGTTGTTTGAGCAAATAATGCCTCTATTGGCTCTAAAAGATAAATAAATGAAACTTACTTTCAGTGGGTATATATGTAGCTGGCTTCCAGACCCTTCCCTCAGCATTCCATGTTTGTTATAGAGCCGGCTGGCCCTTCTTCCCCTTTTTATAATGAATGCTGTTGGGAGGAGCCTGGGATACACATAAATATTGTAAATAAAAGATATAAAGGTTTTTATGTTTGCTTTTAAAGCTGATTATGATTCAACTACTTAAAGAATGTTTATTTTAGTTTTGTAATTGTATTTAAAGCTGTATAAACAAGATAAACTAGTTAATATTCAGTTAGGGAGAAGTTTAGCTCTGTCATGTGACCCTCCTTCTGTATAAAGAGAGGATTACAAGTGACTAGATCAGAGTGTGGCTGGAAGGAGTTCCTGCCAGATGCCTAGATACCTTCTAGGTATGGTTCCTGTGGAGATGAAAACTGCTGAAATATTATAGTTTATGTATTTTTATTTATTTTCCGTATTAAGTCCGCTTATGTTTGCCTGCTTAAAGGAATAAATTTATTTGGTTTCTTCACATCCTGACGGCTTTCTGGACTCCTTTTGATCCCACGATACAGTGAACAACACTGGGCCCAGAACAGACCCCTGGGGACCCGCTATCCACCTCAGTACTAGTTGATGCATACCCATTAATAAGCATCTGCTGTGTCCTGTCATCTAGCCATAGCTTCCACCCATCTGACAAGCTTATCATTCAGACCAGAGTTATTAAGTTTGGCACAATATAGCCTCAGTATAGCCCAGTGTGGAACTTCCTATAACTTTTGGACTTTTGGAAGTACAAATAAACATTTATTTATTTTATTTATTTAAAGTTGATAACCTGGAAAGGCACACTAAGCTGAGGCTAGTTTCCAGGTGTGACCTTGGGAAATGGGGTACAGGAGAATAAATAACAATCACATCATACAAGCAGTTGAAGACAATAAAGGCATCGCTATTACAGATAGTAATAACAAGGGCTAATGCAGTACTAATATGCTAAGTTTAATGTGTTTATAATAAAGATATCAGCGTGGGTGAAACTATACAGTGATACAATTACGTACTGTACATAAAAACAGGGCTGGCCAGAAACAGTTTACAGAATTATGCTCGGGGAGGGGCAGCTACAGGGTGGGGAGGGATGATTTTATTTGCTGCTTGAGGGGTGGGAATGAGGGGCGTTTCATAGGCTAGGGGTAGCTTGTTCCAGAGGTGGGGGTGGTGGGATGAGAAGGCAGAGAGGCCTGCAGAGGACTGGCTATAAGTGATGGAGAAGGTGCAGGGGTGATAGGAGCACAGAGAGTAGGAAGGTACTGGGGCAGGAGTGAGGGTGGAGGTGAGATAAGGGGAAGGAGGCTGAACCAGTACTGGCAATGAAGGTAAGGAGTGGAAGTGTTTCCTGTGTGGGGAGGAAGGAGAGGAGAGGAGAGCAATGGTGAGTCCGTGCGGGCGTTAGAGTGAAGTGGCAGAAGGAGTGGGAGAGGATATCTAGGCAGGAGAGGGTGGTTGTGGGGCTGAAGAATAGATAGCATCACTGTAGTTGAAAAGAGGGAGGATGGTCTTGGAAAGCAGGACATGGCAGAGGTGAAGGGGATGGAGTCCTTATTCTGATAGAGCATGCCGAGTTTGGGCAAAGTTTTGTGCACATGGAGTTGAAATGGATGGAGTAGTCGAGGTGCTGATTGAGCCAGAGGTCCAGGTATTTATAGGAGGTTACAGAGTCAAGGGTGGATCCATCCAAGGTGAAGAAGGAGGAGAAGGTGCAGCTTAGCCAGCTTGTGGGATCCCAAAACCATGGAGACTGTTTTCTTGGTGTTGAATTTTAGAGAGTCGTCTTGAAACCAATGAAGGACATGGTTGAAGTTGGATTAGAAATTAGGGTGGACAGAGTTGGGGTGGGACTGGAGGTGTAAAGGATTGTGTCATCTGTGAGGTGCATACTAGAGTGTTGGCAGACATTTGGAAGGTCATTGATAAAATATTGTGAATCCTTCATTAAAGATGAGATTATGGAACAGTGTTGCTGATAATGAGGAATGATTATTACTGAGTGCCCTGCTAACATTTTCATAAAACCTAACGAGGTTTGTTAAGCAAGACTTGCTTTATGGAATCCATGCTGTCTATCATCTAGATCATGTAATCTGCACCACTGTTCCATAATCTCATCTTTCATTAAGGATTCCAGAATTTTACCAGGAATAGAAGTAAGACTAATGGGTCTGTAATTGGATGTTAACATCTTGGATACTTTTTAAGGATTAGGATACCATTGGCAACTCTCCAGTTGGATGGCACAGCACCCTTATCCATAGATTTACAGTAAATACTCCTAAGTGGTACTACAATATAATCGCATAATATTTGTATAATTTTCCCAGTGATTTTATCAGGCCCAGGGCACTACCGGCTTAATGTTCTTAATCTTTTCTATAATACTATCAGTAGTTATCCGTTTGGAGGATTTACCGTGTTTTATGTTCACTGTTTTGATCAAAGTCTGCACTGTGTCTGTTTTGAAAAACAGAAGAGAAATCTTATTAAACTCCTCTGTCGTATTCTGGGAGAATTTACTATCCTATCTAACATTTTAATTGGATCAATAGAAGTCGAACCCTTTCTGAGTGAATTTATGTACCCCAAAATTCTTTGCCATTGGATTTAGAAGCTGTAGCAGCCAATCTTTCTCTAGGTCCCTTCTCTTTTTCTAATAGTATTTTTACGTTGTTTTGGTAAAGTTTTGTACTTAATCCAAGCGGTATCAGTCCCAGAGGCTTTATATTGTCTCAAAGCCTTATACTTTATATAGCAATTGAGCAAGGAAGAAGGAGACTACTGAAGAAGATAGGAAGTTGCTGTCCCAGAACAAGAAGGGAGAGTTGTAAGGAGAGGAGAGAGTAAGCATCCAGAGAAACAGTAGAGGGACACAAAATAAGACATGATAGGAGTGGTGCAGTGCAATGGCTGTGGGCGGTAGTGTTCTGGGAGACATTCTGGAGGCTGCGATGCTGCCCTATTTGCAGGCATTTCTCTGGTCTGAGAGGAGGTTGCCCATCTCCAGGCTGACCTGGCTAGGATTCATGAACCTCCTCCCCACCCAGGGACCACCAGGGCCAATGCCACAACCTCAGAGGTTGCCAAGAAAGAGGAGTGGCTGGACCAGGGTGGGCTCAAGGAGGGAGAGGGTGGTGGAACAGAGTTGCATCCTCCAGCTGTACCTCTTCACAATTCATTCACTCTTCTGGTGGATAGTGGTTCCTCTATGGAGGCACCTGCAGTGGAGACCAAGGAGGATGCTAGGAACCTTCACAAAGGAGACCCAAAGGAGGTGGCATGGGACCCCACAGCAGAAGGAAACAACTCCTGGTGGGGACTCAATCATTAGGGGGTAGAATTGGGGAGGATGGGGAGAGGGAAGTAAGGTGCCTTCCTCGCTCACGGCTTGGAGGGACAGGAAGCATCCTCAGGATCGTGGGAGGAGCTGCACGAGGAGGGAGCTGGATGTCATTGTCCACCTGGGGACAAATGACCTGGCTAGGAATGGGATCAGAGCAGTGCAAAGAGGAGTTTGTAGAGTTGAGGAGGGCCTTAGACAAACAGCGCATACAGTAACCTTCTCGGAGGTGCTGCCTGTCTATGGCAAGGAGATGTTAGGGCAGCACTTCTCACAGGAATTCAATGAGTGGTTGAAAGACTGGTGTGAGCTCAGGGTTTTAGCTTCATTGGGGACTGGGGAGCCACCTGGAGGAATGCAGACCTATACTGGTGCGATGGTCTGCATCTGTCCGAGGGAACCAGGATCCTAGGTGAGAAGGTTTAAATGCTTCATTGGCAAGCATTTAAACTAGCCAAGGGAGAGCACTGAAAGGAGCTGAAATCTGAGCCTCCCCACAAAAACATGGTGATTAGTGAGGTAAACACCAAGGTACAGAAGTTATTAGGAGCAGAACAGATTTAAATGTAAAAAGGCAAAGGCAGTAAGGACAGTAATGGGGCTAAAGGGGTAAGGCTATCAAAAAGTGGAGGGTGATGAGTACCAATGCCCATAGTCTGTGTAACAAGCACCCTGAACTAGTGGCCTTGATGGAAGAGGGTTGCCTGGATATTGTGGCAGTCACAGAAACATGGTACATGGAGAACCATGACTGCGATGTCAACATACCAGGATACACAATCTACAGGAGGGATAGGGAGGGTAAAGAGGAGGAGGAGTAGCTCTCATGTAAAGGAGGGATCAAAGCAACAGAACTAAAGAGTAAACAGGGAGCAGATGAGGCACTTTGGGTCACCCTGGAGACAGGAAATGGCACCACAATCCGCATGGGGGTTGTATACAGACCCCCATCTCAGGGGAGGAATGGACAAGGAAATGATAAAAGGCTTTCTTAGAATGGCAGAAAAGGGGAGATATTGTTGATGGGGACCTGAATATGCCAGATGTTAACTGGAGCACCTTTGCTGCAGGCACATCCAAACAGGGTCATTCTTGATGCCCTACAGGGGCATCTCCAGACACCTAGTATTGGAACCGACTCGGAAGGGAGCAATCTTAGACCTGGTACTTTCAAATGGGGATGGAGAAAGAATCTCAGATTTAGAAGTGGGTAGTCATCTGGGAACAAGTGACCACCAAACAGTGTGGTTCACGATAAACACAGCCATACAATCAAGCCATACAAAAGCAAGAGTACTAGACTTTAGGAGGGCTGACTTTGGGAAAATGAGAGTGCCTCAGAAAAACACTCGCAAACAGGCAAGAAGGAGGGTGGAGGAACAATGGGGAGTGATCAAACAGCCATCACAGAGGCAACAAGCCTCAGTAAAAAAAATCAATAAACACAACGAAGGAAAAACTGCTATGGTTCACAAAAGAGGTGGCAGGAAGGTTAAGGAAAAGGGCAGCATTCAGGAAATATAAGGAAACACAGAAGGAGCAGGACAGAGAACTTTATCAGTTAAAGCAGAAAGAGGCTGGGAAGGTAGTCAGAATAGCAAAGGCCCAAACCGAAGAAAGGATAGCCAATTCTGTTAAAAGGGATAAGACCTTTATAGACATTAGGGGCGAAAAAAAGACCAAAGGAGGATACTGAAGCTTAATAAAGGGAGGGAATCTGGGTAGAAGGTGACAGTGAAAAAGCAGGGTTACTGAACGAATATTTCTGCTCAGTATTCACAAAGGAAAGAGAGGAGAGTTACCTAAACCAAACAAGAGAAATACTCTGAAGACGGGGGTCAATACCAGTCCATTTACAGAAGAAAGGGTTCTGAAAGAACTAATAAAATTGAAAGTGGACAAAGCAATGGGGCCTGATGGGATTCACCCAAGAATTCTAAAAGAACAAAGGGTAGAACTAGTGACATCGCTGACTACTCTCTTTAACAAATCATGGGAGGATGGGGTGGTACCCAAGGACTGGAGGAGGACAGATGTAATTCCTCTTCACAAAAGTGGGAGCAGGACAGAGGCAGGAAACTATAGACCAGTTAGTTTGACCTCAGTGGTAGGGAAAATGATGGAATCACTTCTGAAGGAAAGAATTGTTGAGTACCTAGAGGCCATTGGGGCAGGGACCCAGGCAACATGGATTCACGATGGGAAGGTCATGTCAGAGCAGATCTAATAGATTTCTTTGACTGGGTGACCAAAGTAGTAGATCAGGGAGGGCTGTGGACATGGCCTACCTAGATTTTAGTAAGGCATTTGATACAGTCCCCACAAAGATTAATACACAAGATAGCCAGCCTTGGAATGGGTCCCAAGGTGGTAGCCTGGATAAAATTGGCTAGACAACAGGACACAAAGGGTAGTAGTAAATGGAGTACACTGAAGAAAGGAGGGTTACTAGTGGGGTACCTGGGGTTCAGTACTGGGACCGGTCCTTTTTAATGTCTTTATAAGTGACATTGCAGAGGAACTGGAAGGAAAAGTATGTCTCTTTGCAGATGACACAAAGATCTGCAACAGGGTTGATACACAGGATGGAGTGGAAAGGATGAGAAGGGACTTGGCAAGGTTGGAGGAATGGTCAAATGTAGCAGCTCAGATTTAATGCAAAGAAGTGCAAGATAATGCCCATGGAAACAAAACCCAGGGAAGCGTACACAATGGGGGGTGAGATACTGACAACAGTAAAATAGAAAGGAACCTGGGGTAATTATATCAGATGACCTAAAGGTGGGCAAGCAATGTGAGAAGGCAGTAAGGAAGGCTGGAGGGATACTGGGATGCATAGGAAGAGGCATCAATAGTAGAAAACAGGAAGTTGTTATCCCTCTGTACAGACAGTTGGTGAGACCCCATCTGAGTACTGTGTGCAGTTCTGGAGACCATCTCGCAAAGACATAGAGTGGAGGCTGTCCAGAGGAGGGCAACTCAAATGGTGCAGGGTCTGCACCAGAAGACATACGAAGAAAGACTAAAGGAGCTTAATATGTATACTCTGAGGAAAGAAGGGAGAGAGGGACATGATAAAACTTTCAAGTACCTCAAGGGAATTAACAAAGTCCAAGAGGGTAGCATCTTCCAGAAAAAGAGATGTGCAAGAACAAGGGCACAATTTGAAGATAGAGGGGACGGCTCAGGGGTAATGTGAGGAAGTATTTTTCACTGAGAGGGTTGTGGATGCATGGAACAGCCTCCTGAGGAGGTCGTGAGTCAAGAACAGTGGGGACCTCCAAGAATGCATGGGACAGGCATAAGGCAGTCCTAGGGGTGGGTAAGAGGAAGTAAGCTGTTGATTAACTAGGATCTGCAGCTTATCTGTTGGAGTAGGAAAATGGGCAGACTGGGTGGGCCAAGCGGTCCTTATCTGCCGTCAAATTCTATGTTTCTGTTTCTTTGTTTTTGAAAACTTTTTCTTAGTTAACTATTTAGGTTTTTTCCTTTACTATTATATTTTTAAATTTGGGAATATATTTTCCTCACACCTCCTGTATAATTGATTTAAGGGTTAGCCAGTTTGTTCATCCCTTTGCACTCAACATAAGATTCCAATGTATCTTGCTTAGGTCGATATGAATTCTGTTGGAATTCGCTCTAGAACATAAATACATTTCGGTACAGCCACTAGCTTTGTTGCTGGTCATCAGTATATTAAATGTCATCATGCAATGATCACTCTTAGCAAGGGATTTTTAACCTTGCATGCAGAGGATGAAATTGCTTCAGATAGGAATATCTTAAGAGATGAACTCCCTAGTGGGTTGATTAACATTTTGCCAGTGAGAGCACTGCTAAATTATATCAGTAAGAATCTTAGAGAAATTACATTTGTCGGCAAGCTTATCCCGCTCAATAACAGGTATATTAAAATCTCCCACCAATATGATGTCTCCCAATTTACAGGCAACATGCATCTCAGCTATTAATTAACTATTAACCTGGTCATTTGAATTCAGCTGCCTATAGCACATTCTAACTATAATGTTTCTACTCTTAGAATGACACAACTCAGATCCTAGATTAAACACAGCTTGTCACAGTTTTTATTTTATTAGGGATCTCAGTTGCCTTCAGATTGTCTTTTCAAGACATCATGATGCCCCCTCCTTTTATGACATCTGTCTAATCTAAACAGATTGTAACCTCGTGTCTCAGTGTCCCATGTTAAGTGATGTTCCCACCAAGTCTCAGTTACCATGTGAGAATCTTCTATAGCTATGGTAGTCTCTGTGATGCTTGGCCAGCTGGTTATGATTGTTCTATGATATTTGTAATATAAAAATATAGTATGTGATTGTCTCACGTAAGAAAGCCTGTGCTCCTGGGGACCCCCCACCAGGTTTCAGTGAAATGACAGGATATATACTGTACCAGGAGATCTCTGTAATGTAATTAACTTCCTTGAGACATTGCATCTTATGGCCTTTTAGTATGTGTATATGGTTTTATTGTTGTGTACATGTATGTGTATACATTTTATTTCTGTGTAAGTCTGTGTACATGTTTGTGTTTTATTTCTGTGTGCATGTATGTGTATGTTTCTTCATCTCTGTGTGTATGTCTGTATGTGTATGCTTGTGTTTTTTGTTCTTGTGCATGCATGCATGTCTTAATATTTGTTTTAGCTATTTTCCTGTGTATGCATACCTGTGTATATGTGTCTGTGTTTTGTGGGTGTTTGTCTGTATTTGTGTTTCTGTGAGTATATCTATGTACATGTGTGTTTCTGCATATTTTGTTTGTATATGCAGCCTTTTTACATGTGTGTTTTTGTTCCTGTGTGCTGATCTGTGTAGGTATATCTGCATTTTTGTTCCTCTATATTCATGTCAGCAAGTATGTGGTGTCTGACTTTATGTTGCTGTGTGCAGGTCTGTGTACATGTGTGTGGCTTCTATTATTTGAAGAACATAGCAGGATTGTGCCCTACTTTGACCAGGATGAACAGTTAACACTAGTGTGTGCCTTCTTCATCTCTTGCCTTGACTACTGTAATGTGCCTACCAAGCCCATCTAATAGGTCAGATCTGCTGTGTGCTGCTGGTGCACGATGCAGCAGCAGCCAGTGCTGTTACTCTACTAGAGGGTGTAATCATATCACTCTAGTGCTCCATTCTTTAAACTGGCTGCCTGTGAAATGGTGGATTGACTTTCAGATATTACTTTTGACCTATAAGACCCTTAACAGACTGCTACACCAGTACCTTAGGGATCTTCTGGCATCCTGCCCCGATATCCAAGGTTTTTGATCTTTTGGTGTTAGCCTAGTGGTTGTTCCAAAAGTGAGACTAAAATCAGCAGGGCAGAATATTTTCTGTAGCTGCTCCTCTTCTTTGGAACAACCTTCACAGGGATATTCAGTCTGCCGCCTCTTTCTCTTTCAAAATATAATTGAAGAATGTTTAATGATACTGCTCCAAAGGGTGGGGAGAAAAGGGAAAAATGACCAAAGAACAGAAGTTTAAACCTGAAAAATAATAACTTAGCACATTCAAACTTGGAAAGCTGGAGAAAAAAGCTTTTTCTCTTTAGCTTTAAAAATGTTGACAGCCTAAACATACTGATTAGAGGGCAGAAGAGAAGGGGGACAGATGGAGACTTAAATACATGTAGGGAAATACCAGGGTTGATACCACAGTTTTATTAAAACCAATTGGTCACGCAACCACCAGGGGACACAGCCTCAAACAAGTGGAGAGTAAATTCAAGAAGGACCTCAGGAAATATTTATTTATGGAAAGGGTTGTAGATAAACGGAACTGAATACTCAGTGTTGTGAATAATGCTAGCACTGTCTCTGGGTTCCAAACCCAATTGGATAACAACTGTACAGGGGGGTAACTGGAAACATATGGGAGGGCAGGAGATCAGGAACTCCAGTGTGATTGGCTAATCCCAGATAGGGATAACAAGGCAGACTGGACATTTAGAGACGAGATTTTCAAAGGGTGGTGCCGGAGCTTGTGTCCAAGCCCTACACCACACCGCTTTATCCCACAGCTGTGTCATTCCCGTTTACGCACACGACCCCAATTTCACAATCCCTGGTGCAGCTGTGTCAGTTTACCCGCTTTGTGGCAGCTTGTGCCAAATCTCGGTGCAAGCTCCATGAAAAGGTCTGCAGTATCGATGCAAGCTAGACCACAAAATTGTGGTCCAGTTTGTGCCAGTTGCCACAAAGGACAGAAAATCCTTTTAGATTGCCGTAAGCCCTAGTGCGCCATATCTTTGGCGCACCTGAGGCTGCTGCAATCTCGCATATGAAAATCCAGCCCTTTTCTTTACCTATCCCTGATACCATCTGTATATTAAAGTTCTCTACCACCCTTCCCGCCTCACTGTGACAGCTCTGTTTTGCCTTCTGCAGGTGATGAGTGTGATTGATGCTGCCGTGAACAACCTAGAGAACCTGCCTCCTGGAGGAATACCTGATAAACTTGGGCAAGAAGCACAAGACCGTTGGAGTGAAAATTGATTCTTTTCCGTAAACATGGCCGCTGATGCTAGTCAGTGCAGGGATTGTGCATGTTAGTCTGTATGAAGCTCACAACAAGCATCACATCTCACAAACCCACCACGGGGCCCCCAAAGTCCTTTCAGGGTCCTGGGTCCATGGATCCAATGGCATCATGTGGTCAAGCCAACGCTTGCCAAGGTGACAACTGTTGGAGATTCCTTGATGTGTGGATGCATCAGGTGAGGGAGCACTGGAGTTGACTGACCTTCAGATTCACTTTGAATCAATGGGAATAGTATAAGGAATTACTTTTCTTTCATATTATGTCTTTTCTTCTTGTTATTGTGGTGTGCCCATGTTGATATATGCCATCTTAATGGACCATGTCTTGTTGAAAATAGTCCCCAGGACCAGTGTATTAACCAGTTAACAAACAAACACATAAATACATAAAGCATTGTATTTGCTAACTACTAAGTAAAGGAAATGTAACTTTTGTTTTGTTTGTGTTTGTTTGCTTAAAAGCTAATGTAGGCTGCCCTGATGTAGTGTGCCGGGCTGCACTGATGAAGTGTACTGGGTTACCCTGATGTAGTGTACCAGGCTGCCTGAAGTAGTGTGCAGGCTGCCCTGATGTAGTGTACCGGGCTGCCCTGATGTAGTGTACCATGCTGCCTTATGCAGTGTATCAGGCCACCCTCATGTAGTGTACCAGTGCTGCCTGATGTAGTGCACTGGGTGCCCTGATGTACTGTACCAGGCTGCCCTGATGTAGTGTACTGGGCTGCCCTGATGTAGTATACCAGGATACCCTGATGTAGTGTACCAGGCTGCTCTGATGTACTGTACCAGGCTGCCCTGATGTACTGTACCAGGCTGCCCTGATGTAGTGTACCAGGCTGCCCTGATGCAGTCTGCTGCGCTGACCTGATGTAGTATACCAGGCTGCCCTGATGTAGTGTACCAGGATACCCTGATGTACTGTACCAGGCTGCCCTGATGTACTGTACCAGGCTGTCTCGATGTAGTGTACCAGGCTGCCCTGATGTAGTGTACCAGGCTGCCCTGATGTAGTGTGCTGGGCTGACCTGATGTAATGTAATGGACTGCACTGATGTAGTGTGCTGGGCTGACCTGATGTAATGTAATGGACTGCACTGATATAGTGTGCTAGGCTGACCTGATGTAATGTAATGGACTGCACTGATGTGATGTGCTGGGCTGACCTGATGTAGTGTACCGTGCTGCCCTGGCGTAGTGTACCGGGCTTCCCTGATGTAGTGTACTGGGCCATCCTGATATAGTGTGCTGGTCCTCCTGATGTAGTGTACTGGGCTGCCCTGATATAGTGTGCTGGGTCGCCCTGATGTAGTGTACCAGGCTGCCCTGAAGTAGTGTACCGGGCTACGCTGATGTAGTGTACCAGACTGCCCTGATGTAGTGTACTGTGCTACCTGATGTAGTGCTCTGATGTAGTGTACCATGCTGCCTGATGTAGTGTACCGAGCTGCCCTGATGTAGTGTACCAGGCTGCCCTGATGTAGTGTAACAGGATGCCCTGATGTAGTGTACTGAGCTGCCCTGATGTAGTGTGCCGGGCAGCTCTGATGTAGTGTACTGGGCTGGGCTGCCTGATATAATGTACCGGCTGCCCTGATGTAGTGTACCATGCTGCCTTATGCAGTGTATCAGGCCACCCTCATGTAGTGTACCATGCTGCCCTGATGTACTGTACCAGGCTGCCCTGATGTACTGTACCAGGCTGTCTGATGTAGGTACCAGGCTGCCCTGATGTAGTGTACGGGCTGACCTGATGTAATGTAATGACTGCACTGATGTAGTGTGCTGGGCTGACCTGATGTAATGTAATGGACTGCACTGATGTAGTGTGCTGGGCTGACCTGATGTAATGTAATGGACTGCACTGATGTAGTGTGCTGGGCTGACCTGATGTAATGTAATGGACTGCACTGATGTAGTGTGCTGGGCTGACCTGATGTAGTGTACCGTGCTGCCCTGATGTAGTGTACCGTGCTGCCCTGATGTAGTGTACTGGGCCATCCTGATGTAGTGTGCTGGTCCTCCTGATGTGTGTACCGGGCTGCCCTGATATAGTGTGCTGGGCAGCCCTCATGTGGTGTACCAGGCTGCCCTGAAGTAGTGTACTGGGCTATGCTGATGTAGTGTACCAGACTGCCCTGATGTAGTGTGCTTGGCTACCCTGATGTGTGTACCATGCTGCCTGATATAGTGTGCCGGGCTGCCCTGATGTAGTGTGCCGGGCTGCCCTGATGTGAGTGTACTGGTGCCTGATGTAGTGTATCAGGCTGCCTGATGTAGTGTGCCAAGCTGCCTGATGTAGTGTACCAAGCTGCCTGATGTAGTGTACCAGGCTGCCCTGATGTAGTGTACCAGGCTGCCCTGATGCACTGTACTGGGCTGGGATACCCTGATGTAGTGTACTGGGCTACCCTGATGTGGTGTACCAGCCTGCCTGATGTAGTGTACCAGGCTGCTCTGATGTAGTGTGCCGGGCTGCCCTTATATGCTGTACTGGGCCAGGCTACCCTGGTGTAGTGTACTGGGCCGCCCTGATGTAGTGTACCATGTTGCCTTTATGTAGTGTATCAGGCCACCCTGATGTAGTGTACCATGTTGCCTGATGTAGTGTACGGCTGCCCTGATGTAATGTACCAGGCTGCCCTTGATGTAGTGTATCAGGCTACCCTGATGTAGTGTACCAGGCTGCCCTGATGTAGTGTACCAGGCTACCCTGATGTAGTGTACTGGGCTGCCCTGATGGAGTGTACCAGGCTGCCTGATAGAGTGTACCAGGCTGCACTGATGGAGTGTACTGGGCTGCCCTGATGTAGTGTACCTGGCTACCTGATGTAGTGTACTGGGCTATGCTGATTAATATATGTACCAGGCTGCCCTGATATAGTGTACTGGCTGCCCTGATGTAGTGTATCGACGCCTGATGTGGTGTACTGGGCTATGCTGATGTAGTGTACCAGGCTGCCCTGATAGAAACACAGAAACATAGAATTTGACAGCAGATAAGGACCGCTTGGCCCACCCAGTCTGCCCATTTCCTACCTAATGGATAAGCTGCAGATCCTAGTTAACCAGCAGCCTACTTCTTCCTACCCCCACCCCTAGAATTGCCTTATGACTGTCCCATGCATGCCTGAATTCCACCACTGTTTTGACTCCACAACCTCCTCGAAGGCCGCTCCATGCATCCACTACCCTCTGTGAAAAAATACTTCTTAAATTACCTCTGAGCCGCCCCCCATCTTCAAATTGTGCCCCTTGTTCTTGCACACCTCTTTTTTGAAAGATGCTACCTCTTGACTTTGTTGATTCCCTTGAGGTACTTGAAAGTTTCTATCATGTCCCCCTCTCCTCCTTTCCTCGAGGCTATACATATTAAGCTCCTTAAGTCTCTTTCATATGTATTCGGTGCAGACCATGCACCATTTTAGTTGCCCTCCTCTGGACAGCTTCCATCCTGTCTATGTTCTTTATGGAGATTGGGTCTCCAGAACTGCACACAGTACTCCAGATGGGGTCTCACCAGCTGTCTGTACAGAGGGATAATAACTTCCTGTTTTCTGCTGGTGATGCCTCTCCCTATGCATCCCAGTATCCCCCAGCCCTCCTTGCTGCCTCTCACATTCCTTGCCCACCTTTAGGTCATCTGATATGACTACCCCCAGGTCCCTTTCCATTTTTGTTGTTGTTAGTATCTCACCCCCATTGTGTACTCTTCCCTGGGTTTTGTTTCCCAGGTGCATTACCTTGCACTTCTAGCATTGAATCTAAGCTGCCATACATTTGACCATTCCTCTAACCTTGCCAAGTCCCTTCTCATCCTTTCCACCCCACCTTGTGCATCAACTCTGTTGCAGATCTTTGTGTCATCTGCAGAGACATACTTTTCTTCCAGTCCCTCTGCAATGTCGCTATAAAGACATTGAAGAGGACCGGTCCTAATACTGAACCTCATGTACCCCACTAGTAACCCCTTTCTTCAGAGTGGACTCCATTTACTATTACCTCTGTGTCCTATTCTCCAGCCAATTCTTTACCCAGACTGTCATCTTGGGACCCACTCCCAGGCTGGCTAACTTGTATATTAATCTTTTGTGTGGACTGTGTCAAATGCCTTGCTAAAGTCCAGGTAGGCCATGTCTACAGCCCCTCCCTGATCTACTACTTGGTCACCCAGTCAAAGAAACCTATCAGATTTGTCTGGCATGACCTTCCCGCTGTGACTCCATGCTGCCTTGGGTCCTGTGCCCCTCTGGCCTCTAGATACTCAACAGTTCTTTCCTTCAGAAGTGATTCCAGCATTTTCCCAACCACTGAGGTTAAACTAATAGGTCTGTAGTTTCGCTCTGCCTTGCTCCCACTTTTGTGAAGGGAATCACATCTGCCCTCCTCCAGTCCTCGGTACCACCCCATCCTCCCATGATTTGTTAAAGAGGGTAGTCAGTGGTGTCTTAGAATTCTGCGATGAATCCATCAGGCCCCATTGCTTTGTCCACCTTTAGTTTTAAGAGTTCTTTCAGAACCCTTTCTTCTGTAAATGGGCTGGTATCAACTTCTGTATCCAGAGTGTTTCTACTGTTTGTTTTAGGTACTCCCTCTTCCGTTGTAAATTCTGAGCAAAATATTTGTTTAGTATCTCTGCCTTTCACAGTCACCCTCTGCCCACCCTCCCTCCCTTTATTAAGCCTCACTATCCCTCCATTGGTCTTCCTTCGCTCCCTGATGTACCTATAAAGGTTTTATCCCTTCTTAACTGAGTTGGCTATCTTTTCCTCGGTTTGGGCCTTTGCTGTTCTGACTGCCTTCCCAGCTTCCTTTGCTTTAACTGATACAGTTCTCTGTCCTGCTCCTTCTGTGATTCCTTGTACTTCCTGAATGCTTTCTTTCTCTTGAACCTTCACTGCCACTTTCTTTGAGAACCATAGTGGTTTCTTACATCGCTTGCTTTGTTTATTTGCTTCACACAGGCTTGTTACCTCTGTGATGACAGTTTTTATTATTCCCCATTGTTCTTCCACCCTCCTTCCTGCCCATTTGCTAGTGCATTCCTTAGGCACTCACCCATATTTTGGCAAAGTCAGCCTCCTAAAGTCCAGTACTTTTGCCTTTGTATGGCTTGACTCTATTGCTGTGTTTATTGTGAACCATACTGTTCGATGGTCGCTAGTTCCCAGATGGCTACCCACTTCTACATCTGTGATCCTCTCTTCATCTCCATTTGAGAGAGAACCAGGTCTAAGATTGCTCCCCTCGAGTGGGCTCCAAACTAGTTGTCTAAGGCATGCCCCTGTAGGGCATCTAGAATAACCCCACTCTTCAAGTGGCTGCTGCAACTGCACTCCAGTTAACATCTGGCATATTCAGATCACCCATCAGCAATATCTCCCTTTTTCTGCCATTCTAAGTATACTTTCTATCATTCCTTGTCCATTTCCTCCCCTGAAAAGGGGTCTGTATACAACCCTGTGCGGATTGTGGTGCCATTGCCGGTCTCCAAATTTACCCACAGTGCTTCTTCTCCTCCCTGTTTTCCCTTTGTTCTGTTGCTTTTATTCCTTCCCTTATGTAAAGAGCTACTCCTCCTCTTTTACCCTCCCTGTCCCTCCTGTAGATAGTGTTCCTGGTATGTTTACGTCCCAGTCATGGTTTTGTGTGTACCATGTTTCTGTGGCTGCCACGATATCCAGATGTTCCTCCTCCATCAAGGCCACTAATTCAGGAAGCTTGTTACTCAGACTGCGGGCATTGGTACTCATTGCTCTCATTTTTGATGGCTTTACCCTCTTTGCAGCATCCCCACTGACCTTTCTACCTCTGTCTTTTCTCATTTAGTACCCTGTTTTGTAGGGAGAGGCTGGGATTTTCCAGCTGTTTATCAGTGCCTCCCTGACTAGTTTAAAAGCTTGCCAATGAAGCATTTAAACTGATTGCTTAAAAGACTTGTTCCTTCCTGGACAGATGCAGACCATCCTGCCGGTATAGGCTGGTGTCCCTCCAGGTGGAACCCCAGTCCCCAATGAAGCCAAACCCTGTGCTCCACACCATTTTTTCAACCATTCATTAAACTGCATGGTGCAAGTACCCTCCCTCACTCATGCCATTGACAGGCAGCACCTCAGAGAAGGATATTGTGTGTGCTACTTGTCTTAGGCCCTCCCAATTCTACAAAGTCCTTCTGCACTGCTCTAATATCATGATGAGCCAAGTCATTTGTCCCTAGGTGGATAATGATGTCCAGCTCAGACTCCCATGCAGCTGTTCTCGTGATCCTGAGGATGCGCTTCCTGTCCCTCCAAGCCATGGCACCAGGCAGGCACCTTACTTCAGTTTTCCTGCTCCCTCAGTTCTATCCCCTAATAATTGAGTCCCCACCAGGAGCTGCTTCCTTTCCTTGTGGTGTCATCTGCCTCCTTCCCATGGGCCTCCCTTGTGACAGTTGTCCTCAGCCTCCTTAGTCTCCTCTAGGGTGCATCCATAGGGGAGCTATGCTCCCCAAGACTGGTGTATGGATTGTGGAGTGGAACAACTGACTGAGTGTGCCTCTGTTCCCCATCCTCACCCTCCCTGAGCCCACTGTGGTCCAACTGCTGTGCTTTTTCGCAACCTCTGAGGTGTATGGTGGCTCTGGTGCTCCCTGGATGGGGAGGTTCCCCTTCCTACCGTCCAGTGTGGCCTGGGGAAGGTTCCTTACTACTGTCCAGTGTGGCCTGAAGATGGGCAACTTCCTCCCTCAGGGCAGAGAGTTGTCTGCAAATAGGCAGCATCTCAGCCTCCAGAAAGACTCCCGGAAGACTGCTGTCCCACAGCCATTACATTGCACTACTCCCACATGTTTATCTACCTTTTTTGTGTGTTTGTGTATGTGATTGGTTTGTTATATAGAAGTATATATATTATACAATGTGTATGCTTATATTGTCAGTGCAGTGTGCTAGAGGATATGACGGTGATATGCACCTTGCACTCTTGAGGAAATTATGTCAGAACCCCACTGATAAAGGAACTATTTCCAGGGGTGGGTGGAGTGAGGGGTGGAAGGGTTGGGCCTAAACTGTGCCCTCACAAAACAATCAGCTAAAAGCTCTGACCCACTGCCATGATGAGTGCCTTCCTGTCAGCAAGATGGCCTACACAACAATTTGACAGAGAAAATACACTGCTAATCAAACAGAGAAAATCCAGACATCCAAGTCAGACACAGGTAAACCTCCCCAGCCCCAAAACAGCCTGGTGGTTTGTGCTCTGAAAGCAGTCAGCCCCACAATAAGTCAGCTGTGCTTTAAACTCTTCCTGCACTGAAAATCTTAAGAATCGTGAACAAACGTAAGCTAGATCCACCTCCTCTGTTGCTTGAAATACTGTCTTTTCCTGATAATTCTAAGTTCCTTATTTCACCTTTCAGTTAGAAGTAGCCTCCACCTGCTGAATATCTGCTACAAACCAAAGACAATTGTAAGGTTCACCTCCTCTGTTGTGAGCACAAAGTGCAATATAGAATTTGCAAGTGCAATATAGAATTTCTCACACAGCTCACAGCTGAATAAAGAAGTAGTGTCCTTCAAGGTCAAGCAGATGTGCTTTGTGTCTCTAAATATTGCAGCCACCAGTAACTTATAGTAATCTGATCTAGTCTGGATATCTCCAGCCAGGGCAATTTGTTGACAATGGTTGTGGTGCAACTCTTCCTGTTCCAATACAACACTTTATGGTCTGAAAACAATGAGGCGAACAATTTCCTGCACCTGAGGCTGTCTGTGTTTCAATTCACACTGCAGGTTTTGCTATGACAACTCCTTAACCACAGTAACTTATTTAAAAATAGTTTAACTATCACAAACTCCTACGCACCAGTAAATTATTTAAAAATAGTTTCTGTCCCAAAATCCTAGTAGTTAATCCAGCTACCCCCAAGAGACAACCAAAATGCAGTATCCAAACACTTGTGAAGTTACTTCCAAGATAAGCAGAGTTTGCAAGCTCCTTTTCAACTCCTCAGCCACCTGTAAATTTAAAAATAGTTTAACTGTCAGAAAATCCTAGTAGACAATCTAGCTACCTCCAAGGGTCTACCCAAATGCAGTATTTAAATCCTTCTGAAGTTACTCACAAGATAAACAGAGTTTGCAAGCCCTTCTTGGTTACACACTAAATAAATATGTAAATAAAAAGCAATTACCAAGGGTAGTTAGTTTCATCTCCCACAGAATTGAGCAAATGTACACGTTGTTGCAGATATCAAGTGCAATATAGAATTTCTCACACAGCTCACAGCTGAATAAAAAGTAGTGTCCTTCAGGTCAAGAAGATGTGCTTTGTGTGTCTAAATGTGCAGCCACCAGATGTAGTGTGCGGGCTGCCTGATGTAGTGTACCAGGCTGCCTGATGTAGTGCCAGGCTGCTCTGATATGAGTGTGCGGGCTGCCCTGATGTAGTGTGCCGGGCTGCCTGATGTAGTGTACTGGGCTGCCCTGATGTAGTGTACCAGGCTGCCCTGATGTAGTGCCAGGCTGCCCTGATGTAGTGTACTGGGCTGCCCTGATGTAGTGCAAGCTGCCCTGATGTAGTGTACTGGCTGCCCTGATATAGTGTACCAGGTTGCCCTGATGTAGTGTACCAGGCTGCTCTGATGTGGTGTAGCTGTGCTGCCCTGATGTAGTGTACCAAGCTGCCCTGATGTAGTGTGCAGGCTGCTCTGATGTAGTGTGCTGGGCTGCCTGATGTAGTGTACCAGGCTGCCCTGATGTAGTGTACTAGGCTGCCCTGATGTAGTGCCAAGCTGCCTGATGTAGTGTACAGGCTGCTCTGATGTAGTGTACTGGGCTGCCCCTGATGTAGTGTACCAGGCTGCCCTGATGTAGTGTACTGGGCTGCCCTTGATGTAGTGTACCAAGCTGCCCTGATGTAGTGTACCAGGCTGCTCTGTTGTAGTCTACTCGGGCTGCTCTGATGTAGTGTACCAGGCTGCCTGATGTAGTATACTGGGCTGCCTGATGTGAATGTACCAGACTGCCTGATGTAGTATGCGGGCTGCCCTGATGTAGTGTACCGGGCTGCCCTGATGTAATGTACCAGGCTGCCCTGATGTAGTGTACCAGGATGTCCTGACATAGTGTACCAGGCTGCCCTGATGTACTGTACCAGGCTGCCCTGATGTAGTGTACCAGGCTGCCCTGATGTAGTGTACTGGGCTGCCCTGATGTAGCGTACCAGGCTGCCCTGATGAGTGTACCAGGATACCTTGATGGCCTTGTGGCTGCATGTGGCACTGCCATGCAGGAGACTGGAGTTCAGGAGCAGACTGCACTTATCATGTCTGGAGGCAGGCCACACTGCAGGAGCTGCTGGAGTGCAGTGCGCCTGGGCAGGTGGGGATGGTGACAGGTTTGGGTGTGCGCCCCTGCATGTGGGACAGGCATCTTGCTCCTACATGCAGGGACGACTGTCATTTTGAGACTGACAGTCATCACCACGCTAGGGAGAGGAGGGAGGCATAAGGCAGAACAGTTAGGGAAAAAATCCCTGCCATCTGAATGACAGTGAACTCGCTTAATCAGGGTCTATCCCTGAACAACAGGGTATATCCTCGGATGGTGGCAGGAGAGGGAAAAATCCTGTATGGAAAAAGGAGATCCAGTGTACTGCCTTAAAGTGAACTATTACTTCTTATGTCCAAAGTAGTTTCTCTTTTCCTTTTGCTTATTAGAAGTTTTCTATGAACAGCACTAGACATGGGGCTTGAATTTCAAGCCCTAAGACTACCACAAGCTAGCGTGCATTGATGTTGTAGGCGCGCGGGCTTGTGGCAGTCTCCCGTTGTGATCGGGATTTTCAGTCCTGTAAGCAATGTCACAAGTTAGACCAGCTCCCTGGTCTGGCTTGTGGTATTCTTCTACGGACCATTTTACTGGGCTTGTTCCAAATATTTGGCGTAAGCTGCCATAAAGTGAGGGAAGTGCCGCAAGTCGCCTGTAAAATATAAAATTGGGTGCAGTTGTGGCAAAAGGTATTGGCCTTGATTTCACCAAAAGTGGGTTGCATGCAGGGCTTTCTGCAAACCTTGCCATCACCCTTTGAAAATCGAGCTCCATGATGTGTGGAACAGGCACTCTACCTGAGGCTGACATAGCTAGTTCTGTCTCCTCTTACATCATCAGCCTTGCAAGTTCACTGTCTGTGACATCACAACTGACCAAGAAGAGCCAGTCATCTGCTGCAAGACTGGGCACTTGTGATGTTACAGTGAGTGAGATCACAATGGTGATGAGGTAAGAGGAGGACAAGAAATGCAGTGGATACGCCAGGCTCCTGGCAAAGTACTGCTCTCTGCATCCCACCTACTGTAATACTATCATAGAGAAATCTTCTAATGAGCAGATGGAAAAGAAAAATACTTCAGGAATAAAAGTAACGCTGGCACTGCTTGCGTGCCAACAACCTGAGTTCGGGAATGAGCTTGGTGTGTCTGATGGTCAGCGGAGGAGGAGGATTGCGTGTCCATCGGACTTCTGTCCTCCTCCTCCAGGGATGGAGGGTTGGAGTGCCTGGCACATGCCCCAAGCAGTGGCTGGGAGGAGGGTCACTCAGGACCACTGATTGGGCCAGAGGAGTGGTGGCCATCAACACATGGTGGGTGGAAGTACACAAAGTGAGCCATGATGGCATTGCACACAAAGTGGAAAGCCCTGGCCAGCAAGATGAATTTATTTATTTATTTACGTAGTTATTTATTTGTTTATTTACTTATGTATGTATTTGTAATTTTGAAAGGAAAGGCACACTGAGCTATGATAGCGTGTTTCCAGGTGCATCCTAGGGGTTGGGTTGCAAGGACCTGTTTTATTGACAGGAAATACTGGTCATTACACCAGTGAAACTCAGCTACTCTTGGAAGGAGGCACCTTTTTATTTAATTTGCTTTTATGCCCCTTTCTTTGCCACAACTTACTCTTTCTTGGGGACTCCTAGGCTGACCACGATCTTCCATCCCGGATAGCTCCAGGTGATTGGTGTACCGTCCCCATCCTGCCTTGGGTGGGAGGAGGGTCCAGGGACTTCCCCTCAAGTCCATGAGTCTGCCTCAGGTGGTACCACCAGATCTGAAGCTCAGTTTTGAGACATGGCACCGGGCCCGTCTCACAGGGCAAGTGTGGGGTTTCTGGTGCCTGCCCTCGAGAACGCTGGCACACAAGGAAGGCCAAGGAGACAGGGGCATGCAGAGACATGCTTCCACTCCAGATCTCGGCCAGCATCCTCCCTTCTATTCATTCTGCAGTCTCACTGCACCACCACCTGTGGTCACCCAGGTGGCAGTAAAGCAACAAGACCCATAGCCTCCCTCCCAGAAGTGAGAGTGGCCTCTAGGGTGCTCGATCCACCTCCCCGGCCAGCCCTCCAACAAATCAGGCTTACTTCCAAACTCAGGACACTGGCGTCGAAGTGGTAGCATTACTGCTGCACCGATAGGTTGGCCGGAAGGAGGCACTGTTGGTCCATTTTCCAAGAAGGAGGGTCCTGGTGGAGTGGAGGATGAGGAGGACAGAGGGCTGCTGCAGACTGGGGTCTGTCCTCACCCCAGTTGCTGTATTACAAGAGGACATCCTTTTTTTTTGTTTTATGTCATAGTTTTTCCCTTCACAGCTGGTCCAAGCTTGGTAGCATGTACTGCTGACCACAGTGCTCATCCCCCATATGGAGATCACGCTGCACAGCCACAGGGTTAGGGTTTTTCGTAGTTACTTTCTTGGGTGATTACATGAATCCCTGATCCCCACCCCCAAGCATGCTGGTGCAAGGACGCAAGTCCAGGCGAGAAGCCATGCTGAGACACGGTTTCTGCAAAGCGCCTAACAGCACCCTCCCTCCTGACACGGCCTGCTAATGGGAGCGTGCCTAGCCCTCCCCAGGGTGGAGAGCTGCCAATTGGCGGCTCAATCCAGCTCCTCCTCCCTCCCCCAGCTGACCCCCAGCAACCCAGACTCATTCTCAACCAGGGTCCCCGCGAGAGCACATGGTGAAGCTGCCTAGCGCTCAACCTCAGCACCACTGGGCCAGCCCTGAAGAAGACATCCTGAATAGAACAGTGTTGGATGAAACACTGTGTTGGTTAAGCCTCAATTAACTTTTTTTCCTTTTTAAATATTGTATTTTAGCCCCTAGTCTCCCTGGCAGACCCCTTCTTGACCAGCCCACCCCAGCCCCATCACCCGGCTCCTTCTCAGGTTTACCTGTGCCTTTGTCCTCAGCCCAAAGACTGTAGTTGTGCCTGGCCACTGGTTGCAGAGGGTCTGTTGATCATTCTGCTGCCTGGGAGTTTTTTCCTCCATTATAGCCCTTCTCTCCCCATTGTTGGGGTGCGACATGCCAACGTGTGTGTGTGGATGTGTGATCATGCTGCAGAGTCCTGCAGCACCCTCCTTCTTTGGCATCCCATACCTGTCCTACCCTCAGGCTCTACCTGGGCAGTCCTGTGGCAGGACTGCCAAACCACCCTCCCGGGAGAGGAGATCCATCCTCCAGATGCTTGATCCTCTCCTCCCCACCACTGATCCCCAGCAACCTGTGTCCACATGTGAAAACGGGTCACTGGTGTGTAGGAGTTAAGGTGCAATGCCTCAGATCTCCACACCACTGCGCCAGCCACCTCAATTAACTTTTAAGAGAAATGTGAAGAAGATGTATCTGTGGTTCCCTTATCTGAGGTACTGTCAGGGTCTAAAGAGGTCCGCACAGCTGAGCAACAACCGGATCCTGAAATGTTGAGAAGCAAGCAGCATCTTCTCAAAATGATAGCAGAGGATGAAAAAAATTCACAAATTAAAGGGACACTGTCAGTCTTTTCCTCGTTTTCTTCTAATTCTTAGTAGTGGGTTGCAAGCGGTGGAGTTGGGGAGGGGCCTTAGAAGTAGCATGTATGGTAACTTTCTGGAGGTGCTGCCTGTCTATGGCGACGAGTTAGGTGCTCGACACCAAGGGGATTCTAAATCAGTGGTTGAAAACTGTGCAGAGCTCAGATTTGGCTTCACTGGGGACTGGGGTCCACCTGGAGTGATGCAAGCTTATACTGGCATGATGGGCTGCATCTGTCCAGGAGGAACCAGGATCCTGAGGTGATAGGTTTAAATGCTTCATTGGCAAGTATTTAAACAAGCCAAGGGGAGGCACTGGAAGGAGCATAGGTTACCACCTGTCCTGATTTTCACAGGACAGTCCTGATTTAGGCAGCTGTGTCCCACAAAAAACCCAGGAAAAACACTACATGTCCTGATTTTATAGTAGAAAAATATTTTCTAACTTTCCACTAATTGTTGCAGAAAACTACAATACCTTAACTAAAATACCTTAAAATGATGAGAAACAATAGAAGCAACTAAAATACTACAATACTTAGCCTTAATTCTGATTATATAGAAAACAAGTCTGTTGCATTGGTGTGGTTACATACTGTCCTGCGAAAAATCATGTTTCAGTAAGAAATTTCCCACTTTGGGCTTCTTAAAGGTGGTAACCCTAAAGGAGCAGGAAATCCTAGTCCCCAAAAAGTCACGGTAGTAAGTGTAGTAAACACCAACATAGAGATGTTGATAGGAGAAGGCAGGGTAAATGGAGAAAGTGACAAAGGCAAGAAGGACAGGGATGGGGCAAAAGGAGCAAGGCCATCAGGAAATGGAGGATAATGAGTTCCAATGCCGTAGTCTGGGCAACAAGCTCCCTGAACTGGTGGCCTTGATGGAAGAGGGATGCCTGGATATCGTAGCAGTCACAGAAACATGGTACACAGAGAACCATGACTGGGATGTTAACATACCAGGGTACATAACCTACAGGAGAGACAGGCAGGGAGAAGAGGGGGAGGAGTAGCTCTCATGTAAAGGAAGGGATGAAAGCAACTGAACAAAAGAGTAAACAGGGAGGAGAGGAGGCACTGTGGGTCACCTTGGAGACTGGAAGTGGCACCACAATCTGCACAGGGTTGTATACAGACCCCATGTCAGGGAGGGAATGGACAAGGATATGAATGAAGGCATTCTTAGAATGGCAGAGAAAGGGAGATACTGTTGATGGGAGACCTGAATATGCCAGATGTTAACTGGAGCACACTTGCTGCAGCCACATCCAAGAGCAGGCCATTCTCGATGCCCTACAGGTGGCATGCCTCAGACAGCTACTGGAACCCACTTATGAGGAGCAATCTTAGACCTCGTACTCTCAAATGGGGACAGTGAGAGGATCTCAGATCTAGAAGTGGGTTGCCATCTGGGAACAAGTGACCATCAAACAGTGTGGTTCATGTTAAACTCAGCTACAGAGTTAAGCCATACAAAAGTGAGGGTACTGGACTTCAGGAGGGCTGACTTTGGCAAGATGGGAGAGTGCCTCAGAAAAACACTAGCAAGCAGACTAGAAGGAGGGTGGAGCAGCAATGGGGAATCATCAAAACTGCCATCACAGAGGCAACAAGCCTTTGTGTGAAGCAAACAAACAAATCAAAATGAAAGAAAAAGCCACTATGGTTCTCAAAAGAGGTGGCGGGAAAGCCAGGAGAAAAGAGAGCATTCAGGAAGTATAAGGAAACACAGAAGGAGCAGGATGGAGAGCTGTACCCAGTTAAGGCAGAAGGAAGCAGGAGGGAAGTCAGAATAGCAAAGGCCCAAACTGAGGAAAGGATAGCCAACTCGGTTAGAAGGGGATAAAACCTTTTATAGGTACATCAGGGAGTGTAGAAAGACAAAGGGAGGGATAGTGAGGCTGAATAGAATGAACTGGGTGGGCAGAGGGGATAGTGAAAAGCAGGATACTGAGCGAATATTTCTGCTCAGTATTCACAAAGAGGGAGGGGAGGTGCCTAATCCAATTAACAGAAGCACTCTGGATAGGGGGTCAATCCCAGTCCTTTCACAGAGAAAAAGAGTTCTGAAAGAACCCTAAAACTGAAGGTGGACAAAGCAATGGGGCCTGATGGAATTCACCCAGAATTCTAAAAGAATTAAGGAAGAACTAGTGAAACCACTGACTACCCTTTTAACAAATCATGGGAGGATGGTGTGGTACCCGAGGACTGGAGGAAGGCAGATGTGATTCCCCTTCATAAAAGTGGGACCAAGACAAAGGCAAGAAACTACAGACCTGTCAGTTTGACCTCTGTGGTAGGGAAAGTGATGGAATCACTTGAAGGAAAGAATTGTTGAGTACCTAGAGGCCAGTTGGGCACAGGACCCAAGGCAGCATGGGTTCACAGCAGGAAGGTCATGTCAGACGAATCTAATAGATTTCTTTGACTGGGTGGCCAAGTAGTAGACCAGGAAGGGCTGTGGACATGGCCTACCTAGACTTTAATAAGACATTTGACACTGTCCCCACAAAAGATTAATAGTCAAATTAACCAGCCTGGGAGTGGGTCCCAGGGTGGTAGCCTAGGTAAAACATTGTCTGGACAACAGGACAAAGAAGGTAATTGTAAATGGAGTCCACTCTGAAGAAAGAGGGTTACTAGTGGGGTACCACAGGTTCAATACTGGGTCCAGTCCTTTTAATGTCTTTATAAGTGACATTGCAGAGGGACTGAAGGAAAAGTATGCCTCTTTGCAGATGACACAAAGATCTGCAACAGGGTTGATACACAAGGAGGCGTGGAAAGGATGAGAAGGGACTTGGCAAGGTTGGGTAATGAGGAAGTATGGCAGCTAGGATTCAATGCAAAAGTGCAAAATAATGCACCTGGGAAACAAAAACCCAGGGAAGATTACACAATGGGGGTAGTAACAAAACAAAAAGGAAAGGGACCTGGGGGTATTCATATCAGATGACCTTAAGGTTAGCAAGCAATGTGAGAAGGCAGTAGGGAGGCTGGGGTATACTGGGATGCATAGGGAGAGGCATCACCAGCAGAAAACAGGAAGTTGTTATCCTCTGTACAGACAGTTGGTGAGACCCCATCTGAGTACTCGTCCAGTTCTGGAGACCCCATCTCTGCAAGGACATAGACAGGATAGAGGCAGTCCAGAGGAGGGCAACTAGAATGGTGCAGGGTCTGCAAGAGAAGCCATACGAGGAGAGACTAAAAAGAGCTTAATATGTATACCCTTGAGGAAAGGAGGAGAGGGGGACATGATAGAAACATTTAAGTACCTCCAGTGGAATCAACAAAGTCCAAGAGGGTAGCATCTTTCAGAAAAAGAGACATGCAAGGACAAGGGGACACAATTTTAGAGATGGGAGGCGGTTCAGGGGCAATGTGAAAGTATTTTCTGGCGAGGGTAGTGGATGCATGGAACAGCCTTCCTGAGGAGGTTGTGGGGTCTAAAACTGTGGAGAATTCAAGAATACATGGACAGACATAAGGCAATTATTGTGGGGTAGGAAGAAATAGGCTGTTGGTTGACTAGGATCTGCGGCTTATCCAGTAGATAGGAAATGGGCAGACTAGGTGGGTCAAGCGGTCCTTATCTGTCATCAAAGTCTATGTTTCTATGGGTCTCTAGGAATGCACTTGGATAAAGAGTACTGTGCAATGCCCTGCATAAAGTAAAACACAATCTAGTTACTGCTTTTTGAAAATTTGGCATTATTTGCCCACCTGCAGTCCGTCCATGAATTCCCCTGACCGAAGCAGATTCACACTCAAAGCACATCTACCGGAAGCGCAGTCCCGAAATGCATATTTTAGCATCCCCATGAAACAAAAGACATAATCTACTACAGCATGTTAAAATAAAATGATCAAGCCATCTGTGAAGCAATACTGAGTACTCATTGAGCTGCAAAATTTTGAATCAGTACCGAAACTGCGGCGAGAATGCGGGCCACTATTGCGCGCGCCGAGATTTCGCACGACTAAAACTAAGCAGTAACTAGATTGTGTTTTACTTTATGCAGGGGCATTGCACAGTACTCTTTATTCAAATGCATTCCTAGAGACCCACTACTAAAAATTAGAAGGAAAATGAGGGACAAGGCTGACAGTGTTCCTTTAAAGGAAGACTTGCAGAAACAAATTTGTCCTGAGATTTTGGTCATACCACAACCTGATCTTCAGACCCACTGTTCTCTACTTGACAGCACAGGCCTGAGCACTGACACACAGCAGAGTGATACCAGAGATCAGAGGGACCTGCTGACAGCCCACCAGTGGTTGGCTTCAGCCTTTCAGCTGGAGAAGAAAACTTTACTGAAGCATTACTGCCAGTAAAAGCCCTCACAAGGGCTGGATGGATGCAGAATGGGGCTGCAGTGTGGATACCAAACCTCGAGATGGGGCCAATGCTGTCACGAGGAGTGGCAGTGTCGTACTGTGAGAGCAGTGTGATTTGAACACTGTTACCAGGAGACTGCAGGGTTCTGCAGGGAAGTTGTGCATGGTAGAACAAGAACTGACCGGCTCCAGCACCGTAAGAGGGACTGGATCTTTGAGTGAGACAGCGTCCAAAACACCTGATGCTATGCCAAGTATGAGTTTACCTATAGAGATTCCTAAAGACTCAGCCATGTAACACAAATGTTTCTCCACTCTGAAGCAGGGGCTATAATAAATTAACATTCCCACAGCACCAGGGTTATAAAGGAAAGCGCTTCTGCTGTGACACTACTGGCTTTGGGCAATAAACTGCACAGGCAGATGCTGTAATAAATGTAACCCCCATGATGCAGTGAGCAGGTTCACACCCTGCTTGGTGACTGTACAGGCACACCTGGTTGAGGGGTTTGAGTTTGTTCTTTTTCCTGCAGTGGGCGAGGGTCCATCCAGAACAGATAATAAGTAGCACAGTGCTCCACCAGAGAGAATAAGTGGGCCAGATGTTGTGTACAGTACTACCCTCTGGGATGCAGTACCCACCCACCTCTACACTGGAATGGACCACCCGCTGGGGACCACAACAATTATTACTTTAACCAATAAGCACTTCAATCAAAGCATATAAACTGAGGGCACACACGAAGTGAAATTCAAACAATGAACAGTGCTTTATTTGGTAACCACAGGCTTGCAGCTGAAAAGAGAGAAAAGTTAAGCAATTGCAAGTCCCTTTAGCACTCCCCCATAAATCCATACACACTAAGAGCCTTGGATACATGGGCCACTATCACCCTTTCAGACCCCATACAGTTTGAGAATGCACCACCTAAGCCAAGGCACAAACTAGGTGAACTATTTTACACAGCGTGTGGTAAACTCTCTTCAGTTAGTACCAATAGATAACTGCTGTCTCATGTATAATACAATTTGACAATTATTCTGGGTACCCAGGAATTACACTAAAAGTCTTGATGCAGGCTTGGTAGCTATGTTGCCGGGTTCTTGCAGAGGTACATTTTGAGGAAAATTACTAAGCTTCAGTTTGAGCCCCAACAGGCCATAGTGTGCTAGCACAATTCTGAGAACATACAATTCTTAAATAAGAAGGTTTGAAACGCCAAAACTATAATCTAAAGTTGAAGAGACACAAAGGCCCAGCCAGCAGTGCCAGCACTCACATGACCCATGGATGCAGCAGTTCAGATGAGGCAGAGAACACCGTATGGCGACAGATCGAATCACAATCAGGATCTTTGGACTTTCGAATATGCTACAGCAGTACAGCCCTTCTGGCTGACACCTCTCTGGATACAGCCCTTCTGGCTGACACCTCTCTGGATACAGCCCTTCTGGCTCACACCTCTCTGGATACAGCCCTTCTGGCTGACACCTCTCTGGATACAGGCCTTCTGGCTGACACCTCTCTGGATACAGGCCTTCTGGCTCACACTCTTCTGGATACAGCCCTTCTGGCTGACACCTCTCTGGATACAGCCCTTCTGGCTGACACCTCTGGATACAACCCTTCTGGCTGACACCTCTCTGGATACAACCCTTCTGGCTCACACCTCTCTGGATACAGCCCTTCTGGCTCACACCTCTGGTTACAGCCTTCTGGCTCACACCTCTCTGGATACAGCCCTTCTGGCTCGCACCTCTCTGGATACAGGCCTTCTGGCTGACATCTCTCTGGATACAGCCCTTCTGGCTGACACCTCTCTGGATACAGGCCTTCTGGCTGACACCTCTCTGGATACAGCCTTCTGGCTCGCACTCTCTGGTTACAGCCCTCTGGCTCGCACCTCTCCAGCTACAGCACTTCTGGTTCAACACTCAGTATGCAAAGGAGCACTATGCAGCAGCCTTCGGTTCCCTTAGGGCCCAGACCCCAGGAATGACCCCACAGTCCTGCTCCCAGTGGATCGAGAGTACACATGGTCCCAGGCATGCTTCCTGTGACTCCCTGTCCCCGGATCCATCCCACTGGAGTGCTAACAGGTCCCTTACCTGGGTCTGAGGCAGTTTGGACAGGATGTAGATCTCTGTCTCCACTTGGTACAGCTCAGCAGCTTTGGTATGCAGATGTGGCCCACCAGCTCACACTCTCAGTAATTTCTTCCACACAAGAGCTAATCTGAAATAGTCTCTGGATAGGGTGAACCCAGGGAAAAGTTTACAAGGATTTTTCTGATTGAACCCTGGAGAAGGCTCCCAGGGAACTTGGCCTAGCTAGGCCTCTGGTTTCTCTCACCAGCAGCAGGTCTGAACACCTCTGGGTCCTGCTCCTCCCCATAGCCAAGCAACCTCTTTCTCCCAATATAGTGTCTTATTGGACAGGCAGCATTGTCCATCAGTCCTTCCTCCCTGTCCTGCCCTCCGATTGCCTCAAAAGACGCCAGTCCATCGGGAGGTTCCTTACTGCATCAATCCCCCACAATCCTCTGGGGCTCTATGCAGAAACCCTGATCTCTGATTAGCTGGCAGTGAGATCAGGGTTGGCAACATGGTGGCTGCATTCTTCACTAAAACAGTGGCTGTAGTTTAAAGTTCAGTTATAAGGCAATTACCTAGCTTTTATTTAACTTGCTAGGGAATTATAGGCACACCTGTGCCATTAGTCCGTGGTGACACTGAGGAAAAAGGCTTTGTGCTCCCAGTCTGATATTGCTTCTCTACCAGTCTATTGCAGGCAGTCTCCTTCGGCTGGCAGACAATTCATTTCTTAAAAGCACAGTGCACCAAAGTTGCAAGTTCCACTTCTTTATTTTCTTCGCCTTCTAGTGTCTCTGAACTCCCTGATGCCCACTAGTGTCCCTGGGGCCACAGCACCCTAGAGGAGGTGCTGTGACTGGCTGCCGATGCATCAGTGAAGGTCCGAGATGGGCAGACGCTCTCAGCGCAGCAGACAACATCTGCTGCTGGACTCGCACATTTGAGCAGGTGGCTGCTTGAACATGCACACATTTCCTGTGCAGCGATATCGTGTGGTTCCTCCAGTCCCCTGTCACAGTTGCAGACCCGGGCAGGATTGAGCAAGGAAAATGGCAGGCAGAGTTTGGGGCTGGCACAAAGGTCCAGGTAAGCTTCCTCCGAGGAGGTTGCATAAATGTTCAAGTGCACTCACCCACAGGCACTGGGAGACTCCCGGGAACTGTCTTTACTACTTCAGCCAGCTGCGCCTGAGTCACTTGTTCCAACAGTAGCTTGGGAGGGAGTTGAAAATGGGGACCTTGGAAACAATATAAATACAGTGCTGCTTGGTGGGGACAAAACATTTATGCTTCCACAGTTTTCTGTGCCTAATGAAAATGCACCTAAGGAGTCTAGATTAATGAAACTTGCCCCTATGTCTTATAGGCAAATTTTATATGAACAGATGGAAGGAAAACAGAATGAGCACACTGAAAGTGACATATACCAAGGAAATAGCCATCCATTAAAACAAAAGATGTATCCACAGCAAGGGTTAAAAGACTAACAGAAGTAGACACTGAAATTAGATCAAAAGGTTCTGAAACTAGACCCAGCACCAGCTTAGTGGGTACCAGTGGGCCTACCTGTGTTGACTTATTTCAAAGATGGCCTGAACCAGCACAGCATAGACTTGTGGTTTGGCTTCGATATAAAGGTTGGTTGCCAGAACATCCAGATAGAATCTATGTAATCAGAACTCTTTTTTGTTTTATTTATTTAAAAGTTGATAACTGGGAAGGGCACACTGAGCCAATGCTCATTTCCAGGTGCAGCCGGGAGGATTAATACATATAGAGGGAAAAGAGCACAAAAGGCACATATCAGAAAGTATATACAGTTAAATACGTGTGAGCAGATTAGTAAAGTAAGAAATACCAGGTGTATACAATAGCATCAAATGTGTACACAGTAAAACAATAGTTACAATGTCAAATACAATAGTTAAACTGAATTTAGTATGTACATAATAAGAAAGGTGATTGATGACTCAAACCTCAACAGTGACAGAGGAGGCAAAGATATATATATATATAGCAAGCTAAAACAAAAGAGGGATGTCAGATCAAAGGAACTGGGGCCCTTAGGTAGAATGGGATGCTAAGCCTTTGAAGATGAGGGGAAGGGTTGGAAGGATGGGAGGCATGAGAAGAGGGACAAGTGCATGGAACTGTCAGGGTGGCACGGAGCAGGGATTTGAGGGCAGAGAAGGTAGAGGCATGGTGGTGACCCATGGGAGCTGGCTCCAGAGATGAGGGAGACAGTAAGAGAATGCCACCTGACCCAAACATGAGCGTAGGGAGTGGGAAGAAACATACGAGCATCTCTGGAACAAAAGAAGTACTCAGAGGAGCTAACTGGAGAAAGACAGGAGCCGAGATAGAGGAGAGTCCCAAACCAGAATTTTCTGATAAAGGAGAGGCTATGCAAATGGCACCTTGTGGGTAGGGGCATGAGAGAGAGAGAGAGAGAGAGAGGAGTAGAGGTACAGTGGTGAGTGGGGAGGGAGGTAGCTAACGGCAAAAGAATTTAGTAGAGTATCCAGTCTGGCTAGTGAAGTTGCAGGAGCAGAGCTTTAGACAATATTAGCATAGTCTATAATAGGGAGAATGGTTTTGGTGACTAAGTCATGCCGAGTGGACATTGGGAGGCAATCTTTGTGCCGATAAGGGCACCGAGTTTGAGGCAAAGGCTCAGCAAATTAAATCTATGTGGGTTGAGAAGTCGAGGCTGCAATCCAGCAAGACCCCAAAGGTATTTGAACAAATTCACTGACTGGAGGGTGAGCCGTTGAGGGTGGAAAAGGTAGAGGGGTTTGAGATTTGGACCATTTTTGTCTCGAGCCAAAGAACATTGAAACCATCTTTTGAATTTAGTTTTAGTTGGTTTTGACAGAACCAAGGCTGCACTCTTACTGAAGTCATTCTGAAGGGGGCTGACCATTAGCGGCAGACAGGCCGGAAAAGAATAACATGGTGTCGCCAGCATACATATATGGATTTTGGAGGGAGAGCAGAGACACCAATTCAAACTGCACATGTGTGAGTATCGTGAATGCGCAGTTCCATCATCGCTACCATCTTGGGTACAGCAGACTTCGCACAGCGAGGCTCTGAGTATTCTTTACTCACTCGCCACTCTGAGCAACTGTATTGACTCAGACCAGAGTTTGTTTATATCTGTGTCATGTTTTTCCTTCCCTATAGTAGCTGAGCTGCGCCTGATGACCCTGTTCTTTCAGTCGCTTTGGGGAGCAGATTGAACGGGCTAAATTTGTTCAACCCAGTAGCTTTTTCACACTCTATTTTGAAGACCTCTTTTGTTAAGCTAGGTGGTTCCCAGAAAATATTTGGACCCCTGGTGGACAGGGGTTGTGTTTTTTTTTTTATCTAAAATGGGTTGACAAAGCTCCTAAGGTAATGACATTTTGTTGATTTCTGATTATGTGATGTCAGCTGTAAAAAAATATATAGGAATTTAGAAGCTGACTAAAACCAAATTCTAACATTATCAAGGACTGGCCTGTATGATAAAGTAATGCTTATTAAATTGAGGGTAGAACCTAACTTTAAGAACTGCATACCTCATTGGATTAAATTGGTAACAGCACAATTGTTTGACCCTCATGTCCTAAGACAAACAGGGACGATAAGTGATTAGACTGCTACAGAAGACTATCAGTCAGGGGAATAATATACAAGTATGGTGAAAAGAGTGTGTCAGAGATGCCCTGACCAGGTGGAGACGCTGGATCATTTTTTTATTGGAATGTGAATATATCAAAGGGTTTTGGTCTTTGTAACACAAAGGTGGAAAATGCCATCGTGGGCGCGAGAGACTTGTATGAAAGCATTGTCTTAGGTCAGTTTCCTACACACGCTAGAGCCTATATAATGAGAGCACTTTGTTTTCTTTGCTTGTCTCAGAGTTTTACTTATAGCACGCACAATGTCAGTTGGTGCTACAATAAGTAAATATCACATATTTATCAATTGCACAAATGGTGGAAGAGTGTTACAGACAAACTACATTCTGTATCATATGTACATAGGCTATGGAAATCCTTTTCCTGGATATTAAATAACTGCATTGAGATGGAACATGTCATTTCTGTTTGAGATAGGAAGGGGTTGTATGAATAATAGTAGAGAGGTGGAGGATGGCATGTACATTTGTGTTTGTTTAATAATTTTCTTTTGAGATGTTTTTATTTTTATTTTTGGCAATCCTATGTTTGTTTGTTATTCTTTCTTTAATAAACTACCCCTACTTTTCTTCCATAAGTGCCATGGGATATTTTACTTCCACCTGAGCAGTGATTATAGATAGGCAGAAGGGACCTTCGTTTAACATCTCATCTGAAAGATAGCACCTCACCAGTGCACCCCCATACTGCACTACAGTGTCAGTTATGGTTTATACCCCAGTTGCCTGATGTTGGGCTAGAACCCATGAGCATCTGATCTTCCAGCCCCAGAGGCAAGTGTGCTATCTATGGAGTCACTGACACTGATCATGAATCTGGCCCCCAGTAGGCTCCACACCTGGGTGACTCATGCACCACCTCCACCGACTGCATCCATTACACATATCGGGGCTGAAACCCACTGACCCCACCAGGGAGGCAAGCCCTGGGGAAAAAGAGTGTGAATAAACTAAGAAACAAAAAAAAAAAAAAAGAAAAAAGTAACATCTGACTACTTTTAAAAAGTAATAACATTTTCTACCTGCTATTTTTGGCAGTTCTAGGTCTTTAAAGGAGAGCTGTACTGAACCTGCAAGTCTGTGTTTCCTATGGAAGCTGTTTTTCAAATACTGTTTCTTATTCTATTGTCATTCCATCTTCACTGGCCTTTGAGTAAATTCCATGGGGGTGGAGTGCGCTGACCTACACTCTGGTGCTAAAGACCATTTAGAACTGGGATGTCATTTATGGCCTTGCTCAGCCCTAGCTTGTTGTTACCACAGTAACAGCCTTCACGAATATAATAGATAGACACAATTTAACATACTTTTCCTTTTGCAATGGTAGTATAAATAAAAAGTCAAATATATCAAAGTTATTTTCACTTGCCACGGACGTACAGTGAGCATGTCATGATAGTCTCTCTCTAGGTGGATGACAGAGGAAGTATTCTCAACATACAGCAGAGCCAGCCACGATGCAGTACAGTCAGTAGTGCAGCAAATTCCCAAAGGGCCTGGGTGCAAGGTGATGTTACAGGGCCCCTCCCAGTTTTGAATAAACATCAAAATTATGATTTGGGCCCCTCGAACCTCATGGGCCTGGGTGCCACTGCACCCTTGTAGCCTACGCCAGAGCAGTAACTTGCAGTGAGTGACATGTCACAAAATACTGCATGACAACAGGGTTTGTGGGGATAACTCTGAGGCACTCCCATTCATGACATCATGGGTTGTGTACACCTGATAGGTTGCTTGATGCACATGTGACTTGAAGAAAGTCCATCCCCACCTGAGAGGGGTCTGCTCTCATAAGGTCAGTTCTTATGTGCATCGAAACAGGTTGCAGCACACCCTAGAGCTCCAGTGTGTTTTTGTAAAGAACAAATGTTTATTGTAAAGAACAACTTCATTACTAAGGTAAGAAGCCACCTGGCTAAGCTATTTATTAATATCCTACAACAAAAATCAAACAATACCACAAGAGTATGTTTCTGCAGATATGCAACTGTTTAAAATTGCAAAACTGTCAGTCTTAGAAATGTTAGCACTAGTAGTTCTACTAGCGCGGGTTGTCTAGGACAATGTTAGCTGAGAAATTGACAGCACAGTATTCAAATTATGAACATTATTGCATTGTGCAACTATAGAGATTATTAGCTACCTGAACACTTGCTAAGGTGCCAGGAACTAAAATAATGTCTGACCCACATAATTGAACACAGAATCTATGCAGTGATTTACATGAGGTAATATAATAAGTAATCCACCTGGTTCCTGAGTTGTATTAATCACCAACAAGAATCTGGTGACCCTACTAGCCTCACTAACTTGTAAAAGGCACTCTCAAACTCACCCAAAAGCTTCCTTGCACTGGAAAATGCTTAAAATGCCTCAGCTGGATTCAGATATTACTGGAGTTCAGTGGCACTAAATCAAGCACCCGAACCACCTTGTGCTATTTTCTACACAAAACAGTCCCACAGAGAAAAGGAGTTCTATGGCCAAAATGGAGTCATCCAAATGTTTCTTTATGGCCCCAGTTTCTCAAACAGCTGCTAGCAGCATGACCATCCCTCTACTTCTTTCTAGTTTACAAATCTCCTGCTATATGAGAGTTGCAAGCTGACTGGCTCTCAGCTCTTGAGATTTCACGACCACCATCTTAGATGAGGATAAACAAACAAGATTTGACTAAATCCAGCATATCTTGCAGTGGAGAATGGAGCTAACAATTGCTACAGCTTCTCAAGGCAAAGTCCCCTAAGTTACTGACCATGAGAGGGAACTGAAAAACATTTTTACAGAACAAAAATGCTTCTGCCCCAAACTGTATCCTATTACAATAGCAGCCAGCAATGCAGAATTCCTCACCCAGTTTACCACAGCCCAGACAAGGTTTAGCTAAAGCAGCCTGCCCCCTTAGATAACCAAGGCATACAAAAGGGCTAAAAATGATGCACAGCACTGTACTATATTGGGTGAACATACAAGGAGGTTTGATTAAGTAAGTAAGTAAATGTATTTTTAAGCACTTTTCAGAAAATCAAAGCGCTGTACAAATAACAACATTTTAAATTACAAGCATTAAAACAATAATAAAATCATGGAGGATGAAATACATATGAAACTACTACAACCAACTATAGTAATTTTTTAAAAATAACTATTTGGGAAATAGTGAACTTTAATAGTCATTTCTTTCACTAATATTCAGTTGCTTTTTCTCTCTTAAAGGCACAATCACATATTAATTAAGGAGCTGCTACTATGTACTGTGTGTGACAAATGTAATGCATACCAATGTGAAGGCATGACTTGGTCCTATTAATTTAATAAAAACGGGCCGGAACAAGATAATTTATCACATTTCTGAAATTTAAAGGATGCTAACAGAGTCATGTATTGTTTGAGATCTGTCACAGATGACCAAACAGATTCCACAGCCACAGTTACTTGAAACCCACCAGCAGTCCCAGGAGCTCAGTACATCAGGGACTACTACATAATTAAAGGCTCTCATTCCTTACTTGGGCATATACTCTGAGTTCCCCACGTGCTGTTCAGAACAAGCATACCACCTTACTAAGATGCTTGATAATCTGGAGCCCAGCCAGCGGCTCCAGACTCCATACATTGTTAAATGAGCAAGTGGGCACTTTAGAACATCTGAGTACCCTGCCAGTGTCCCAGACTTCTAAAATACTAACTGATGTGCCACAGTTCCCCATTACAAGCATAGTAGCACCTGAAGTGCTCACTCAAGACATCACTAAACAACAGTCTCTGAAGCATTTCTCAGTCCCTCTGTGCCTCACCTAAAAATGACATGTTCTCTAGCCATTTTTATGGCACATTATGTCTTTTAAACCTCTATAATCTACCTGACCAAAACACCATAAACAAGTAGGTCTCATAGGAGGAGGAGCATTGAGAAACTAACCTAGCTTGCCTATCCAGATCAGCAGCCGCAAGAAAGAATATCGTGAGACTTGCTGCTGTGATCTCGAAAGTTTGCACTCACCCCTTACCCATGCGGATTAAGGGTGTAGGTGGCTGCCAGACAGGAGACTGACTGAGACTTCTGCTGCCATCTTGTGGAGAGCGTAACTATGCTCATAAACATTCAACCAGCACAGAGCACATTTGTTAAAATCTACCAACCGATCTGCAACAGCAGACCACAATGTGAATAATTAAATGTAAGGGCAACGATTTGAAAATCAATTAACAATGGGGAAAATACATTGGGGCAGCACCATTACCACAGCTGTGGGCAAGGCAGCATAACACTGAGCCCTCACTTACTCTAATCACATTTAAAGGGACAGTGCACACTTTAATGCACAGGTTCAGCAATAGCCTGCACAGTGCAGAACATTATTGATTGCTGTGCAGGGAAGAATAAAAATACACCATCTCATTGTACTTTCTCAGCTTACTGCAGGCCAAAACAAAGAGCCGCAACTGAACCAAGGTTGCAGCATACCCTACATCTCCAGCATATTTAACCAAATATAGAGGCAACGGTAAACCATATTTCAGTATAAGCTTTATACATACAAAACTTATAGGACAATTGCCACTAAATACAAGATGCTATCAAAATCCAGCATTCTGGTTATCAGTTTGTGCTTATACCACTAGAATATACCAGGCAAAAAGTACAGAAAACTAATGCATGATTTATAGCTTCTGAATATATCACAACATCGGTTTACAAGGCTTTTAAGTAGAACAGTGCAAGTTACAAGTAAGGAGACTGACCATCTGAAGCCCCTGCTAGCAGTTCCAGGAGCAAACTACTAAGTATACACTGGCCCTTATAATGTAAGGAAAATTACTACCTGGATACTCCTGATAGCAGTTCCAGGAGCAAACATCCATTAGTATTCACTGGGTCTTATAATGTAAGGAGATTTGACACCCTGGATACCCCTGCTAGCGGTTCCAGGAGCAAACGTCCATAAAGCATCCAATGGCCTTATAATGTAAGGAGATTTGACTACCTGATACCTCTGCTAGTGGTCCCAGGAGCAAACGTCCATAAAGTATCCACTGGGCCTTATAATGTAAAGAGATTGACTAACTGGATACCCTGCTAGTGGTTACAGGACCAAACGCCTTCCAAAAAAAAAAGGATCATCAAATGACCCAGATAAGGAGAGCAAGGAAAATATCAACCTGGCACCACTTAGAGCAGTGTCTCCATGCAGGACAGTGACCCTTCTTCCATTCCAGGTATCCCAGTCTCTGTGGCATGTCACCATTCAAACGGCCTCTAGCTCCATGGTGGAACCTGACTGAAACACGTGTCAGCGACCTCAACGATACTGGTGTACCCCCTACAGGGTATTTAAGGCTGTGGACCAACATGGAGCCAACCAACATGTTTTTTTATGGCCCTCAGTTCCGTAGAAATGCCCCAACGACTCGCTTCCTCTTCCCCATATGTCTTCCGGTCTGAGATCTCGCTCAACGTGGGAGCAGCCCTTTGATTGACTCCCAACTCTCATGAGACCTTGGCTGCCATCTTTCTGAGGGGCAAAACAGCAGGATCTCGCCATCGCTGAGATCCCATGATAACTACCGCCTATGCCCCCAGCACACTGAAATACAGCAACATTTCAACTCCACCAAGTGCAAACAGGAGACAAACAGACTGTTCAGTTAAGGTCTAGAAAGATACCTCAAGGGAAAAGTGGATAAGATACCAAAGACCAGTCAAACACAGATCCACTTATCTGCCAGCTAGACAAACATACTGCTCTCATTCCTTTGAGTCAAGACAGGGGCAATTATAACTACAGGCTACACTACCACAGGCAGCCATACCCACAAAAAAAATTGCATCAGATATCGAGCTAGAAGGGTTCCCAAGCAAGGTAGAGGAAACTACTCCCCGCAGAACCCAGTTGAAACAACTACTATTGCTACAAGCAATACTAAAACATTCCAGTTGGTGACCAACTACTACTCTTCATGCAAGCATGGGAGCAAACCACACAAGACAGGTGGGTCCTACAAGTAATAAGACTAGGATATGTGATACAACTTTCTCAGATACCAACAAAGAACCTTCTAGTCCTATTCCCGTGCCGAAAAACACGCTACCCCGACACAAGGCCAAACAGTACTGACAGACTTACTGCACAAAAAACATAGACAGGGTAACACATTACAAAACAGGGAAAAGGAGGATACCCATATTTGACAAGGTACCTAAAAGGGACCAGAGGGCTACGCCCAGTTCTGGACCTTAACAATTTGAACAATTCAAACCCTAAAATGGAAACAATCGGGTCCACCCTCATGGTTATAAGCTCAGGAGATTACCTAACTTCACTACATTTGTAGGACACATACATCACATTACAAATTCCACAATTTACATATTGGCAAAATGATACCAATACAAGTGTTACTATTCAACCTACCATCAACCCCAAGTGTGTTCACGATGGTAAAGAGTTAAGGGCATACAAGTAATACCCTATTGAACGACCGGCTGATCAAGACCAGAACAGTACAACAGTCCGTTTAAGAACAAATGCGGTAGTACACTGCCTACAAAATCACAGCCGGCAATAACCTATCAGAAAGCTACCCATCATCCCAGTCAGCCTACCGATAGTCTAGGCTCACTGATCGACACAAATCCAGGTCTCGGCAACCCAGTAAATGCCCAAGTCCACCAATTATTGCACAGACTACACAATTACAGAAACACAGAAATCCAGAACTTCAAGCAGTTTCACAAGTACTGGAAGTAATGTCATCATTGATAGACATAGTGCCATGGGCCAAGTGCAACATGACACCTCTCGTACCATTCTTGAGCAAACAGGGCCCAGCACATGACATAGGCTTGGCACAGACATTAACACTTTCACCTCGCTGATGGCATTAGCATCTGCCAGACGTGGAGGAGAACTATAGGCACACCTCATGTAGACCGCAGCCTAGTGGTTAAAGCACTAAGCTGTAAACTGAAATTCCCTTTACCTTCCTAACATTTTACACTGACAGAATATCCCTTTGACCTATAATGTCATTCTGACCAACAGTATCATTGACAGTCCACATCAACCAAACTATTGAAATATCTGCAGACCCCTCAGGGGAAATACAAACAACCCTCTGCTTACAATGCTGGATGTGAAAAGGATACTTAACACATTCCTATCAATGACAGAGGAAATATACAAAACAGACTGTTTGTAATGCTGCATGGAAAAGGAAAACCAGCTTCAAAATCATTGATTGCCATGTACCTTAAAACAACAACCACGGAACCATACAGAGTGAATAACTCGACTGCACCAAGAGATCTGAAGGCTCACTCTACCAGAGCCATCGCAACTTCCTGGGCAGAGAAAATGAGAATACTGCAGAGGAAATCTTTAGCAGCATGTAAGGACTAGGTACAAGACAACACATCTGACCCACCTAGCAGAGGATTACTGCTTTTAATGACCCATGATGTCATGACTGTGGAGTGCCTCAGAGATTATCCCCACAATGGTAGTTTACTCACCTGGTAAAGGTGATTGTGGGAGAATAAACCTCTGAGGCACTCCACATCCCACCCAACAGACATGTGAAAGACTCAACAAGTTTTCATACATTGTATGAATGTATGATACTCACTATTACAAATTAGCAGGTTTAGACATCACCGACATCTATCTGTATAGCGTAATAACAAAATAACGTTACACAACAATGTTCTACCACTAAGTGGTCACTACATATCTACACTCATTAACAGCAAAGGTATTAACAGATTATTGTTACAGATATAGCTTTGGAATACATCGAACTGACCTTAGGAGAGCAGACCCCCTCTCAGGTGGGAATGGACTTCTTCAAGTCACATGTGCATCAAGCAACCTATCAGGTGTACACAACCCATGATGTCATGAATGGGAGTGCCTCAGAGATGTATTCCCCACAATCTCCTTTACCAGGTGAGTAAACTACCATTAATTGCCACTGAATTACACTGCTCCCTGCAGCAACCTGCAGCACTTTGTGATATCCTGCAGCATTACTGCTACGCATCCTGGCTGGCAATGCTGTAGGTCCTCAGAATAGAAAACTGATGTCATTTCATTCCAAGGCATGATTATACTCAGAAAGTAAATTTTATTGTAAAACATTAACTGCAACTTCACTGATGCAGCAGTATATCCATTTTACCACACTGGCCCATGTCCTTGTATAAATCAAATATCATGACCCTAATATGCAATACCCGACATTTTACTTCTAGGATCCATGGCCCCAGCGACATCATTTAGGGCTTCACCACTCACAGTGTCATGGGGTCGTGGACTACTCATAAAATATCATGCATATTTTTATTAGGACCAGGACATATCATCATCATCATCATCATCATGGAAGCAGGTTCACTGACACTGGAGCCCAGTTCTCAAAACTCAGTGTAGCCATGCCAAAAGCGGCTTGTGCCAATCACCAGTATGCCACGGACCCTGTGCTTGATTCTCTATGGGGCTGGGTCCCAGCGGCAAGTCCAGCAGCTTGTGGCAGTTGCAGCAGTGTGCCAAACAGAAGGCACACCTAGACAGGTTGCCGCAAGCCATGGGCAGGATGTGCGGCAATGTCTACAAGCAGTCCCTGGTGATCTAGCAGACCGCCCCAGCCACTGATCCCCATAAAAATAAATGCCAATATCCCTGGTGGTCTAGTAGACTGCTCCAGCCCCAATCTCCATTATAATAATTAAAATATCCCTGGTAGTCTTAAGCGCCCCCTACTGCCCCGATTTCTGTTATAATAATTAGAATATCCCTGGTGGTCTAGCAGACCACCCCATCTAATTCCCTGTTAAATGAAATTCCAAAATTCCTGGTGGTCTAGTGTCTCCCACCCACAGTGCCCTACCACCCCACTCCTCCCAACCCGCAATCGAGCCAACAACTGGCATAGCCCACCACTCAGCACCACGGCTAGCTGCCATCTGAGCTCTGAATGTGTGTACTATCACTGTGTACGTACTGTATACAGCACGCGGCTCATTCAGAGCTCAGTCAGTGGCTGGCTGTGGTGGTGAATGGCGGCTGTGCCAGCCACTGGCCTCGGGTTACAGGTTTGGGGGGAGTGGGATGGTGAAGCACTGCGGCGTGGGGGGGTGGGGGTCCACTAGACCACCAGGAATATCAGAATTCATTTAATGGGGATTGGGGCTAAGGCAGTCCACTAGACCACAAGGGATATTTTAAATATTATAATGGGAGAGTGGGGCTTGGGGGGACTGCTAGACTACCAGGAATATTCTATTATTATAATGGGAGATGTATCTGGGGGAGCGACATTGGTGCACCCTCTCAGAGGATTTCTAAGTGCCGTTAGACCAGCCTTTAGCCGATCTAATGGTATTTGGACCACTGTCCTCTGGGACGGTTTTGAGAATACCAAATGAAGGGATATGGTAGCCTGTGTCTACACTTAAGCCCCCTAGTACCATGCCTGGCCCATTCTGTGGCACAAGGCTGCGAAGCTCACTTTGGTGAATGCAGCCTGCTTTTGAGAATAGTTCAGGGTGCACTTTTGATGCATGGAAGCTACTTCGGCCATTTATGTTTGACTTGAGGCACCTTGTGTCAGTCTAAGGCTTTAAGAATTGAGCCCTTGATCTTCATCTGCTCTTACTGCTCATCTTCAGGAGGGGTAGAGGCACAGTGGGGACAATAAAGGAATGAATAATTAAGGCAGCCAGCCTCTGCATGAAGGAGGTGAGTAAAGCAGAAGGAAAAAGACCATTATGGATCTCTAAGGAAGTGACCATGGCGGTGAATGAGAAAAGGGTGGCATTCAGTCAGGAAGTATAAGGAAAGGAAATGCAGAGGAGGAGGACAGGAGGTATACCTAGTAAAACAGAGGAAACTGGTAAGGTGGTGAAAGGAGCAAAGGTGCAGGCAGAGGAAAGGATAGCCAAAGGTGTAGCTAAAGGGATAAGACTTTCTTCAGATACATAAGTTAGCATAGGAAAGCAAAGGGAGGGATAGTGAGTATCACGATGGTGGTAGGAGGAGACTGCACAAAATGACCAAGAAAAGCTGCCATCCTGAACAGGTACTTTTCCTCAGTCTTCACAGTGGAGTTGGGAGGATGGACCACCAGGAGTAACAGGAATGGGAGGGGGACTACAAGTCTATTCTCAGAGGAAAGAGTCCACAAAGGACTTGCAGCTTTAAAGGTGGAAAGGCAATAGAACTGGACAGGATGCACCCAAGGGTACTAAAGGAACTCAGGAGTTGCTAGCTTCCCACTGATGGCCTTATTTAACAGTTCACTGGAAACATGCATGGTTCCAGAGGACTGAAAAAGAGCAGACATGGTCCTTCTACATGCATGAGTGGCAGCAGAGGGAGGTTAGCAACTATAGACCAGTCAGTCTCACTTCACTGGTGGGAAATCAATGGACATGGTCTATCTGGACTTTAACAAGAGGGCCTAGTACTGGGGCCAGTCTCTTCAATGTCTTCATAAGTGACGAAGAACTTGCCGCAGAAGGAGACCATGTGGTCCATCTAGTCTGCCCAAATGACACTGCAGAACTGGAAGGGAATGTATGCCTTTTGCAGATGATACCAAAATCTATAACAGGATAGACACTCAGGAGGGTACACAGAATATGCAAGGATCTTGGGAAACTCGAGAAGTGGTCAAGATTCAAGAGCGTAGTAGTTGGGGTTCAATGCCAAAAGTGCAAAATCATGCACCTAGGGCATAGGAACCCAGGAACTGGAGTATAGGATGAAGGGGTACTGACATTCACTAAGCAGGAAAGGACCTTGGGGTTATAACTGATGACCTTAAAGTGGCAGAGCAGTGTGACAAAGCCATGGGTAGGGCTAGTTGGATGCTGAGGTACATAAGGGTGGTATCTCCAGTAGGAGAAAGGAGGTGGTGTTGCCATTGTGTTGCTAGCTGGCGAGACCCCACCTGAGTACTATGTCCCATATCAAAAAATACATAGACAGGGTGAAAGGCTGTCCAGGAGGCCAGCTAAATGGTGTAGGAGTTGCACAAGAAGCCATACGAGGAGAAACTGAGGATCTCAACATGTACACTTGGAAGAGGAGAACAAGAGGAACATGATAGAGACCTACAAATACTTCACAGAGGTGAACAGGGTGCAGATGGGGAGTCTCTCTCAAATGAGAAAGAGCACCAGGACAAGGGGCATGCGATGAAGTTGGGGGAAGTTTAAGAGGGGTATGAGGAAATTCTTCACTGAAAGAGTGGTAGACACCTGGAACAGATTGCCAGCAAAAGTGATGGAGGCAAAAACTGTGAGGGTTTAAAGTATATGTGGACAGACTTAGGGGAATATTAATAAATGGGGAGGGGGGGGAGCATCGCTGGAGAACAGTAAGGGTCTGCAAGATAGATTAGGCAGGGAACATCTGAGCAGGATGGTGGCCAAGCGGCCTTTTCTGCCAACAAATTCTATGTCTCTTTGTAATGACATAATCATCTGCTTGTAACATTACAATAATTTCTATGGCAACCAGTTGTGATGTCACAAGCAGATGATTAGTGTTGTATTTGGTGGCAAATAAATACCTTAAACACATCAGGGTCTTAGTAATAAGAAAACACATCACACAGAAATCTAGGCCTTCTCTGTTTACTTCTATTCAGCTCAGACAAGGGGGAACTCTGAACTCAACACACACAGGAAGATTCACAGGAAGTAGATTTCTTAAAGCTGTACTGTATATAACAATTCTCCTGACATCTAGAAAGTATGTAAGTCAATAATTCAGAAAATAGTATGAAACTATCAAAGTTATTACTTCACTGTCCCTTTAGTTAGTCTATGTCATTAGGCTGTATTTCTACAAATCCATCTTCTTTGGCAGACGTCTTATATGTCCTGACCGATGTAGTAGGACTCCGAGGCTGTTGCACTGGAATCTGATTAGCATCAGCCACATCTTGTCTCAATTGCTGTGGTTCCACTGTCTCTTCCTGTTCTTGTTCTGGAAGAAATAATACTGGATAACTACCCGACTCTGGGTATTCCTTTTTGTTCTGTCTCAATTCTAGTATAATATGGTCCACATGTTTTCACTCTCCTCTGGTTAGTCAGTCGACAACATTTCCCAACTTTTTCCACCACACCTTCTATACATCTCTTCGGCCTGACACATCCTGACCCACACAAGATCATTGGGTTTGAAGGATCTGGTCTTAGGAAGCATTTCAGTTACTGGCTTATAGCCTAGAAGGGTGAAGAAGGTCCAATTGAGTTCGAATCTGACATCCAAACAACAATTCTGCAGGGATATTCCCTTGACACAATGTGGTATTATGCGATACATCGCAAGAAAGTCCAAAAGGGCTATTTGTATTGCCGTCGGTGTAGTAGGATTAGCTTTGTCCATACTCTTTTAAAAGTCTGAACCAGGCATTCCATTCTCGCCATTTGAACTTGGATGGTAGGGAGGTGAGAAAATATGCATGGATACCACGTTGCTGGCAAAATGCTTGAATTCAACAGACGTGAACTGTGGTCCGTTATCCAAGACAATCACTTATGGAAAACCATGGTAGCAAAGATAGATTTCAACACTTTGATGGTACTCTCAGTAGTTATCAGACATTTGATAAATTTCTGGCCATTTACTATAAGCATCAGTTAAGATTAACCACATGGAATTTAAATAAGGTCCTGCCAAATCAATATGCAACCTTTGCCAGATCGTTCTCAATCATGAACTGGAGCTCTTGCTGGATTTCTCATTGATACAGCACAACCTGTGCACAAGCTGGTATGTGTCAATGGAAGGCCAGCATACGTGAAAGTCTGGCTAGGATTTCATTTTAGCAATGCCTGGATGGCCTGCATGCAAGAGAGTCAGCACATTTGAGTGATAACATTGGGGTACTATACGCAGTCCCATAGAAGACACCCTCAGCAATGGACAACTTCTTGTCTCTTGTGTGTAGTAGGGTTGTAGTGCTGTCGAAAAGTAGTGCCTTGCAGCCAACCCTCAAGCGATACTGATACACTTGTTTCAAAATTACATCTTGTGTAGTCTCTTTTGCAATGTCCTTGCTAGTACTGGAAGCTGATCTAACTGTTGTAGCTCCATTGCACACAACAATAGAGTCCTCCATATCTTTGAATTGCACTGGAAAACTATCTGGCCCCAGCTGGCATACTAATGGCTCCTCTTTAAGTCCCATATTGAACTGCATTTCTCTGGATATTGGTAACCTCTACAAGGCACCTGCATTTCCATGCTGGTCCGTTGGTATGTAACCTCGAAATTATAGGCAAACAAAATTAATGCCCATCGCTGAAGTCAGCTAGTGGCTGTCTCTGGAATTCCTTTTCTGGACTGAAAATGTCACTAGTGGCTTGTGATCCATCTTCAGGTGAAACTAGTGACCTATCAAGTATTGGTGAAATTTTTGGACTCCAAATACATTGCTAATGCCTCTCTCGAATTTGGGCATAATTTCTCTCGGCTGTAGTGAAGCATGGGCTATCAGCTTTTCCACGCCTTCTGGATCTGAATGGAAAAGAACAGCTCCTATACCCACAGGACTAGCATCACAGGCCAATGTGACAGGTAAGTTAGGGTCATAATGAGTTAAATTATTCACATCGGTTAGAGAAAGCTTGATGGCTTGAACTGCTTCTACTGTGGCCCTTGGTCCACTTCCACGGAGTACCTTATGTAACAGTTCATTTAGGATAGCACATTTAGTGGCTGCTGCCAGGTATGAAACGGTCATAGTAGCGCACCATACCCAAGAATGAGCGTAACTCTGAAACATTCTGTGGTTCAGGCATGTGCACAATGGCTTCCACCTTTCATCATTTGACATTCCGCCTTTGCCAATAGTGCAACCTAAGTACGTGACACTTGGTTGACAAAATTGTCATTTTTCTCTCCGAGTCTGAATCCACTCTGTTGCAATCTCTCTAAAGTCTTTTGTAAGTTAAGTAAATGTTCTGCTTCTGTCTTGCTCACGATGTCATCCAAATAACAAGCAACACCTTGTATACCACCCATCGTTTGCTCAATCGCTTTTGAAAACTAGCAGGTGCAGAACTAAGGCCAAAACATAACCATTTGTACTTGTAGAGTCCTTGGTGTGTATTAAATTACCAATTTCTGAGAGTCCATATCCAGTTCCACTTGAAGGTATGCATCTAGCAGGTACAGTTTAGAGAACCCCACACCACCATTCAGTCTGTAAAAGTTCCTCTGGTAAGGGTAAAGAAATACATCTGTGCTAAATACTGGATTAAGTGTTACCTTAAAATCTCCACATATTTGAACTTACTTACCTGGTTTAGCTACCACCACAATTGGAGTAGCCCAATCTGAACCTAGAAACCTTTTCCAGCACACCTGCTTTTTCAGTCTGTCCAATTCTGCCCAACCACTGGTTTAAGGCAAAATAGAAGTTTCCGTGGTTTACAAAACTTAGGACAGCATTAGGCTTTGTAACTAGCTAGGCTTTTAGCTGTTGTGCAACATCCAGGTCCTTCCACAGCTCTGAATACTTGTCTAAAACTTCCTCAAGCTTGGACGGATTACTGCTTTGTGGTACCTGGATGGCAGCAAGTAGGCCAAAATCTGCTGGATCAATATGAATGTTTAAAAGAACATGAGCATCTCTGCCCAAAATGTTGACACCTTTTTTGAAACCAGAAAAGTTAAAGGTGTACTAGGAGAATTAGTACTGCGTGCTAAAGTGGTAAATGAGACCAGTGGCTGAATTGGTTTCCTTCTCAAATGCATTCAGCAACTTATTATAAGGAGACAATGGTGGCTTATCCAGTTTACAAGGAGACAATGGTGGCTTATCCAGATTAGACCATATCTGATGGTTAATAAAAGTAACTGGGAAGCAAGTCTACCATTAAACGCAACTAATGGCTCAGTTGTGGCAATTGAAGTAACACATAGAAAGAAGGAACATCTTTAGTCTGCATTTGTGGTGCAATAGGAACCACTGCACTGTCTGTGCTCTCTGAACTGATCACTGCAGTTCTCCTGCATCTGCAAGCCTTAGCAATATGACCTGATGTTTACATGCATGACACGAACTTCTCTGAATTTGCACTGGTCCCTGCTTATGCTGAGATGACCCACATGATACACATTTGTACTGACCATGCAGTTTGGGTGGAGTGGTTGAATGTTTCTTTAAAAACAGTGGTTTAGACTTAGGTTTGAGCTGTTTCAATTTGGGGTTTACTACGCTACTTGTACCTCATTTTAGTGTTCATCTAAGCATGTCATCATTTTCTGCAGCCTCATACATTTGTGCCAACTGTAGAAGTTCATCAGTAGACGTCTTGACACTTACAGAAAGTAATTGCTGAATACGATGTTCATTATTCAGCCCCATAACAAACTTATCAGCTAAATTAGATTCAGGATGCTCCTGCTCCACTCGCATGTGAGAGCTAAGCATTTGATCTCAGCCAAACAAGATTGTAATGACTGACCTGGTTTCTGCTGGTAACTGTAGAATTTATAATGTTCAGCCCTTGGAAAAGTTGTTCAGCTGTATTGTGCATTCAATTTAGCCTTTAGCTCTTGATAGACAAATCCTCTGGCTGGTCCGGTGCACACAGATTGCACAAAAGTTTGAAGGTTTCACTCCCCAGAAAGTACAAAAAGCAGCTTGAATAGGCTCATCATGTAGCTGGTCATTTGCTGATTGTATGGCAGGATTCAGTAATAACCACTGATCAAACCGTCTGGACCATGTAGCTGGTCTGTTCCTGTAAAATCTCAAAGCTGGCTGAAGTTTCCATGATATAACACAGTTTCAAATTGCTTACTTGCCTCCAATGCAGAAAGTCACAAAATGGTGTCATTCAGTAAGCTGGAGCTATGGAAATGTCCACCATCCTTGTCACCAGTTTGTTGTATTTGATGGCCGAAAATAAGTACCTTAAACACGTCAGGGTCTTGGTAATAGAAACACATCACACAGAAATCTAGGCCTTCTCTGTTTACTTCTATTCAGCTCAGACACAAGGAACCTCTGAACTCAACACACACAGGAAGACTCACAGGAAGTAGATTTCTAAAGCTGTACCATATGTAACAATTAGGATGTATTTTGTAAACAAACTATGGAAGCAGATGCAGACTGAGTACAGAAAACACAGTTTTCATGCAACTATCCTCTGTAATAACGAGAAGAAAAACACAGGAAATATTGCAATTATCAGTCTGTCTAGTTATTGTTTTTGAAAGCAGCAGGAAAATCCCAGCCTCCCCTACAAAACAGGGTACTAAATGAGAAAAAGACCAAGGTAGAAAGGTCAGTGGGGATGCTGCTACAGAAGGTAAAGCCATCACAAAATGGAGAAATGAGTACCAATGCCCGTAGTCTGGGTAACAAGCTTCCTGAATTAGTGGCCTTGATGGAGGAGGAACATCTGGATATCGTGGCAGTCACAGAAACATGGTACACACAGAACCATGACTGGGTCGTAAACATACCAGGATACACTATCTACAGGAGGGACAGGGAGGGTAAAAGAGAAGAGAGTAGCTCTCTACATAACAGAAGGAATCAAAGCAACAGAACAAAAGGGTAAACAGGGAGAAGAAGCACTGTGGGTCAATTTGGAGGCAGGCAATGGCACCACAATCTGCACAGGGTTGTATACAGACCCCTCTCTCAGGGAGGAAATGGACAAGGAAATGATAGAAAGTATACTTAGAATGGCAGATAAAAGGAGAGTTGCTGATGGGTGATCTGAATATGCCAGATGTTAACTGGAGTGCAGTTGCAGCAGCCACTTCTAGAGTGAGTTATTCTAGATGCCCTACAGGGGCATGCCTTAGACAACTAGTACTGGAACCCACTCGAGAGGGAGCAATCTTGGACCTGGTCCTCTCAAATGGAGATGGAGAGAGGATCACAGATGTAGAAGTGGGTAGCCATCTGGGAACTAGCGACCATTGAACAGTATGGTTCACAATAAACACAGCAATAGAGTCAAGCCATACAAAGGCAAAAGTACTGGACTTCAGGGGCTGACTTTGCACAAAAGGGTGAGTGCCTAAGGAATGCACTAGCAAATGGGCAGGAAGGAGGGTGGAAGAACAATGGGGAATAATAAAAACTGCCATCACAGAGGTAACAAGCCTTTGTGTGAAGCAAATAAACAAAACAAAACGATGTAAGAAACCACTATGGTTCTCAAAAGAGGTGGCAGTGAAGGTTCAAGAGAAAAGAAAGATTCAGAAAGTACAAGGAATCACAGAAGGAGCAGGACAGAGAATTGTATCAGTTAAAGCAAAAGGAAGCTGGGAAGGCAGTCAGAACAGCAAAGGCCCGAACTGAGGAAAAGATAGCCAGCTCAGTTAAGAAGGGGATAAAACCTTTTTAGGTACATCAGGGAGTGAAGGAAGACTAAGGGAGGGATAGTGAGGCTTAATAAAGGGAGGGGTGAGCAGAGGTGACTGTGAAAGGCAGAGATACTAAACAAATATTTTTGCTCAGTATTTACAAATGAAGAGGAGGTACCTAAAACAAACAATAGAAACACTCTGGATACAGAAGTTGATACCAGCCCATTTACAGAAGAAAGGGTTCTGAAAGAGCTCTTAAAACTGAAGGTGGACAAAGCAATGGGGCCTGATGGGATTCATCCCAGAATTCTAAAAGAACTAAGGGTAGAACTAGTGACACCACTGACTACCCTCTTTAACAAATCATGGGAGAATGAGGTGGTACCTGAGGACTCGAGGAGGGCAGATGTGATTCCCCTTCACAAAAGTGGGAGCAGGGCAGAAGCAGGAAACTACAGATCTGTTAGTTTAACCTCAGTGATAGGTAAAATGATGGAATCACTTCTGAAGGAAAGAATTGTGAGTACCTAGAGGCCAGAGGGCACAGGACCCAAGGCAGCATGGATTCACAGCAGGAAGGTGATGCCAGATGAATCTAATAGATCTCTTTGACTGGGTGACCAAAGTAGTAGATCAGGAGGGGCTGTGGACATGGCCTACCTAGACTTTAGCAAGGCATTTGACTCAGTCCCACACAAAGATTAATATACAGTTAGCCAGCCTGGGAGTGGGTCCCAAGATGATAACCTGGGTAAAGAATTGGCTGGAGAATAGGACACAGAGGTAATGGTAAATGGAGTCCACTCTGAAGAAAGGGGGTTACTAGTGGGGTGCCGAGGGTTCAGTATTAGGACTGGTCCTCTTCAATGTCTTTATAAGCGACATTGCAGAGGACTGGAAGGAAAAGTATGTCTCTTTGCAGATGACAAAAGATCTGCAACAGAGTTGATGCACAAGGTGGAGTGGAAAGGATGAGAAGGGACTTGGCAAGGTTAGAGGAATGGTCAAATGTTGGCAGCTTAGATTTAATGCTATGAAGTGCAAGCTAATGCACCTGGAAACAAAAACCAGGGAAGAGTACACAATGGAGGGGTGAGATACTAACAACAACAAAAATGGAAAGGGACCTGGGGGTAGTCATATCACATGATTTAAGGTGGGCAAGCAATGTGAGAGGGTGGTAAGGAGGGCTGGGGATACTGAGATGCATAGTAGAGCTTTAAGAGTTCCGGCTTTAATTAAGAAGGCCTATGAGGCACAGAGAGATGCTGAAAAATAGAACCAGAGGAACCGGTCGGAATTGTATGGAAGAAGGATCCTGAGTCTCTGATCCTGGCGCCAAATGCCCAGTGTACCTTACAGGGAGAGGTCCGTATCAGAAAGGATGTTAAGAATAAAATATTAATGTTGGATGCACCAGGCGATGGAAAATTGCCAGAGGGACTGCTGGTCAAGCTTAGTATTTTGCCCGCTAGAGCCCATGCTTATGCCAGAAGGGTAATGGTCCAAGTTCATAATGTGTCTGAAAGAGACATTCGAGTAAATAGAGGTTGCATCCTGGCTAATGTGCATTGTGCAGACACTGCAGTGCTACCCAGCAGCAAGAGTTCAAGGAAGAATGACAGAGTAACGCCTGACTTGTTTGATTTCGCGACTCCCGCTGCCAGCTGAATGGAAAGTGAGGATCAGTGAGAAGCTTGCCCAGAGAGACCAGGTGTTTTCTTGTAAGGAATGGGACGATGCGTGCGGAGCTGAGCACAATATCGCTGCATGACGAAAGACCATTTCGTGAGAGGTCTCGACGCCTGGCACCTGCTGACATAGATGATGTGAGACGCATCTGCAAGAGATGTTAGCTGCTGGTGTAATACAAGAATCCAGAAGCCCTTATGCTTCCCCATTGTGGTAGTGAGGAAAAGAATGGGACAGTAAGGATGTGTGGATTATCGCACCTTAAACCGGCGGACTATCCCTGATCAGTACACAATGCCCCAATTCAGGATGCTTTGGACTGCCTAAACGGGAGCAAGTGGTTCTCTGTGTTGGATCTCCGCAGTGGGTACTACTAGATCCCGATGGCCCCAGAGGACCGTGAGAAGACAGCCTTTATCTGTCCGCTATTTCTATGAATTCATGAGGATGCCTCAAGGGATTTCAGGTGCCCCAGCCACTTTTCAACGATTGATGGAGCGTGCAGTGGGGACATGAACTTACTAGAGTGCCTGTATACCTAGATGATGTTATTGTGTTTGGCAGCTCACTGGAGGAACATGAGAGCAGATTATTTAAGGTATTGGACCGACTGGAGGACTTTGGCCTTAAACTGTCCATTGATAAGTGTCAATTTTTCAAACATCAGTAAAGTATGTGGGACACATAGTATCCACCGAGGAATAGAGACCGACCCAAGTAAAGTTGAGGCCTTGACCACCTGGCCACAGCCCAAAATCTAAAAAGAACTGCAAAGATTCCGGATTCTGTGGTTATTATCGAGCTTCATCAAGGACTATTCAAGAGTGATCCCCCTTTACTTAACCTTACTCAAGGGTATCCCCAACCCACAAAAATACCAAAAGTCAGCCCTCAAGACTGAAAGAGTGTATTTTCATCCGAGTGAAGTATTTGGGGCCCGCTGGACTCCTGATTGTGAGACTGCTTTTCATGAGATCATATATCAACTTACCCATGCTCCAGTGCTGGCCTATGCCGATCCAAGAAAACCTTACGTCCTGCACACTGATGCTAGCTTGCAAGGGTTGGGGGCTGTGTGTACCAAGAGCACGAGAATGGCCTGAGACCAGTGGCCTTTGCCAGTAGAAGCCTGACCCCATCCGAAAAGAACTATCCTGTACATAAGTTAGAGTTCCTAGCTTTGAAGTGGGCTATTGTTGACCAATTCCATGAGTACTTGTATGGGGCTAAAATACTAGTAAAACTGACAATAATCCTTTGACCTATGTGCAGACCTCAGCTGTTGGATGCCACTGGCCATAGGTGGCTTTCTGCATTATCTACATATGACTATGCCTCGAATACCGAGCAGGTCTGAACCACATAGATGCTGATGCTCTCTCCCGAGGCCTGTTCCCCAGAATGATTGGGTCCGATTGGCAGAACCTGACATTCGGCACTCTGCCGAAGTTTGACAGGGAGGAACAATGTCCACGGACGCAGTGGACTGCATGGTGGATTGCTTGGGACCCTCTGAGAATTGCATACCTGCTGCTTATTGCCACTTTTCTGCAATAGACATTGGTGCACTGCCTCAGCTGGACAATGACAGTATTCGGGCTCAATCCCGCGATCCCATGATCAAAGCAGCTTTAGAAGCCCTCTATGCAGGAAAAGATGTGTCCAAATTACGCCCACTGATTTGAGAACTGCACTGTTATACAAAGAAGGTCCTAAGTTGAAACTGATCAATAAACTGTTATACAGAGAAACAGTAGACAGAGGGGACAAGTAGACAAACAACAACTAGTGCTGCCCACTGCCTTTCGAGACTCAGTACTGAGGTCCTTGCACAACCACATGGGGCACCTTGGTATAGACAGAACACTTGACTTGGTGAGATCCAGATTCTATTGGCCTAAGATGGGGCTGATGTGGAGCAACACATTCGAACTTGTAGTCGCTAGCTTACAGAGGAAAGCTTTGCCCCAGAGGGCTGCCCCTTGTTAACATCACCACCAGTGCACCCATGGAGCTGGTCTGTATTGATTTTCTGAGTTTGGAGTCAGATCAAAGAAATATCAGTAATGTGCTGGTGGTCACTGACCATTTCACGAGATATGCCCAAGCTTTCCCCACCAAAGACCAGAAAGCATCCACTGTGGCCAAAGTACTTGTAGAAAACTTTTTGTTCACTATGGGCTCCACAAAGAATCCATTCTGATCAAGGGAGAGACTTTGAGAGTCGCCTGATCAAAGAGATGCTTTCTCTGTGGGAGTGCGAAAGTCCAGAACCACTCCTTACCACCCCCAGGGGACCCACAGCCTGAACGTTTCAACCGCACTTTGCTAGATATGCTAGGCACCCTGCACCCAAAGGACAAGCCTAGATGGAGCCAACAAATTAGCACCCTGGTACATGCTTATAACTGCACCAAAAGTGATGCCACTGGGTTCTCCCCACCGCCTGATGTTTGGAAGAGAAGCTCACTACCGTAGATGTGTGTTTTGGGGTTCTCCTGATGGGGTTCAAGCTGACAACTATTTACAGTATGTGCAAAAGTTAAAGGCCCAGCTAACTCATGCGTACTAACTGGCTCAAACCATGGCTGCCAAAAGAAATCTGACCAACAAAGAAAGGTATGATAAAAGGTGAAAGCACAGGAACTCCAGGAGGGAGATCGGGTATTGCTAAGAAATCTGGGACTGCATGGCAAACAAGATTGCTGACAGATGGCACCATCTCCTCACATTGTAGTGGGCAAACTAGATGATCTGCCAGTGTACAAAGTAAGGCCTGAGAATAATTCAAAAGATGTAAAAACAATGCATAGAAATCATTTACTGCCCATTGGACAAATCTTGATTGAGTCTGAGCCCCTAGAAGATGCCCCTCTGGACCAGTGACTAGAGCTGCTGCTAAGAAAAGATCAAGAAAGTCTGCACCTACAGAAGCAGAGTTAAAGTGTTCCCTCCACAAGTCCCAGTTGAGCATGACTGTCAGTCCATATCGGAAGAAAGTGAGAGTGACTTTGAATACTATCCTTCTTACGAACTGAGTCAATTGTTTCGGGGCAATCCTAGTCAATACTGAGACGAAGCTGGGCCTTCTGGACTGTCTAAGCCCCAGCTTTGTCCCTGGAGCCAATGCTCCCAGAAAGTGAAGTGCAAGCATCAGATCAGATGAAATGGAATCATTGTGCATGGTTGAACTGTTTGAGCTTCAGGAGGAAAATGATGGATTGGGGCAGACTGGTGATACACCAGAACAAGAAGAGTATTTTGAGTGCCCTGACAGTCCACTGCCAGTGTCCGAAAGCTCTCCATGCGAGCCAAATGTTGTGGACTCAGAAACTGTAACTCCTGGAGCTGAAAGTGCCCAGAGTTCTAGCCTCTCTACCCCCATGGAGACTCCCCTGACAAGTGAGGACAATGCTGAAAATGAGGCTCAGAGTGCAGAGACTGTAACAGTTCCCCCTAGAAAGACTGGTCGAGCTGTAAAGCCTGTGGTGCACCTCAGTTATGATTCCCTTGGGAGGCCTGTGGACTTGCCTCTCAATGTTGTCCATAAAGGAGTGTATGTGTCCCCGAGCTCATTGCCCAAACTGAGCGTCAGTGCTAACTCCAAGTTACTTGTGTTGCCCTCTATATGGTGCCCTTGCCCATCCAGCCCCAAGGTAACTGATAGGAAGGCCCTCTCTTCAGGTTTCATGTACAAGAGGTAATAACTTGAGTTATGGTACAATGTGTGTAATACTGTGTAAAGAGTGACGCACTGCAATGTTTCAGAAATGTGTTCTTGGTAAAATGATATATTGACTGATGATTACATGTGAGCCTAATGCAAATGTATATGGTTGCAGTTGAAACTTATGGGGTACTTGCTTGACGCGGACGTCAAGCTTTCCCAGGCCAGGAAGGGTGTAACCCCTGCAAATGGGGGTTCCCAAAAGACTTCCAGGAGCTTGCTTGAATGCTCCAAGCCTGAATGGTGTTTGCGTTTAAGCCATTTATCAGTGAGTGTTTTAGAGCCTCTGGTACTGTCTCTTTAAGAGCTGTCTGCTTGCAGACATAATTAGTTGTATAGGGGGACTGTGCTTCTCTGCTTGAGTACCACTGAGCTGCTGCCAATTCACTCCATTTTGCAGTCACTAGAGTGCAAAGGGAACCTATCTGAAAGATGTAACTGTTTGCCAGAAATCATTTAGAGTAATAATGAAATTACAGTTTGTCTAACCTGCTTTCTTTGCAGTCAGAACTGTGTTTGCCTAGTTCCCCATTCTAGTTTTGAACTGCTGAACTGGACCAATCAGTGTGGGGTAAGGTAGCTCTAAAATGGTGCCTTGACGAATCAGAACTTGGACTCATAATCTGAGCCAGCCACAAGAGGATTGTATGGGCAGTGACTCTGGGAGATGTAGTTTAGACTTCGCGCCTTTTGGACCAACAGGGCAGTCTATTGTGAGTGACAGCCAATCCAGCCAAGAACTGGGAGGAACTCAAAGGAAGTGCCCGGTTTTGTCTGCTGGAGTTTCAGTTGAGCTCTGGCAGTGAAGAGGGAAGGAGCCCTGTGCTTTTTCGTGTGCAGTTTTAGTCGGAAACGTGTAAGGCCCTGAGTTCCGGTCTGCAGCTTGTGTAACTGCTTGTTAGGACTGAATCTGTCCTGTGAAGAGAATCAAAGGATATCTGAAGAGTAGAAACCAGGCTCACCCTGTAGAAGACTGGAGAAATTGCTGAATTGCACTCGGTCTGTCAGGAACTGAATCTGCTGTGTGTTCTCCCGGTATTGTGCAGTAATTGCGATCGGGATAGAGAAGCAGCCTGCCTGGTATAGTACTTTCTTTTACCATATAAATGTGTGAGGAGGCTTGTACCTCAAGTGAATCCTGCTGCCATTAAAGGACTTTTGCCTGTTACTGTTTACCATATAAATGTGTGAGGAGGCTTGTGTAGCTCAAGTGAATCCTGCTGCCATTAAAGGACTTTTGCCTGTTGCAGTTTGTCATATAAATGTGTGAGGAGTCTCGTGGAGCTCAAGAGTAGCCCTGCTGACGTTGAAGGACCCTATCTTGTTTGGAGGTCGTGAGTACTAATTCAGGGTCGCTCCTGTTGAATTGCCACATTAAATCCAAATGGAATTACTGTACTGCTGACTGTTTAACTAATTTTTCTTTTCTCTGTGTGAAAGGGCCCCTACCAGCTGCCACGGTTTGGACCTAGCCACTAGGGCTTGGGTACCCAGGGACAGTAACTGGTAGGGGATAGGCTGTGCACAGAGCCATAGGTAGATGAATAACGTGATAAGCTAATTAACCTGATTCTCCTGTCCTTGTGTCCTGCAAATGGGGTTCTAAAAGACTTCCAGGAGCTTGCTTGAATGCTCCAAGCCTGAATGTTTGCTCTAAGCCATTTATCAGTGAGTGTTTTAGAACCTCTGGTACTGTCTCTTTAAGAGCTGTCTGCTTGCAGACATAATTAGTTTGTATGGGGGACTGTGTGTTTCTTTGATTAGTACCACTCAAGCTGCTGCCAATTCACCCCATTTTTGCAGTCACTAGGAGTGCAAAGGGAACCTGTCTGAAAGATGTAACTGATTGCCAGAAATCATTTACAGTAATAATAAAATTACAGTTTGTCTAACCTGCTTTCTTTGCAGTCAGAACTGTCTGCCTAGTTCCCATTCTGGTTTTGAACTGCTGAACTGGACCAATCAGTGTGGGGTAAGCTAGCTCTAAATGATGCCTTGGACGAATCAGAACTTGGACTCATAATCTGAGCCAGCCACAAGAGGATTGTATGGGCAGTGACTCTGGGAGATGTAGTTTAGACTTCGTGCCTTTTGGACCAACAGCAGCAGTTATTGTGAGTGACAGCCAATCCAGTCAAGAACTGGGAGGAACTCAAAGGAAGTGCCCGTTTTTGTCTGTTGGAGTTTCAGTTTGAGATCTGAAAGTGAAGGGAAAGAAACCTGTGCTTCTTCAGTGCACAGTTTTAGTCAAAAACGTGTGCAAGGCCCAGAGTTCCGGTCTACAACTTGTGTAACTGCTTGTTAGGACTGAATCCGTCCTGTGAAAAGAATCAAAGGATCTCTGAAGAGTAGAAACCAGGCTCACCCTGTAGAAGACTGAAGAAATTGTTGAATTACACTCGGTCTGTCAGGAACTGAATCTGCTGTGTGTTCTCCTGGTTATTGTGCAGTAATTGCGATCGGGATACAGATGCAGCCTGCCTGGTATATAGTTTCTTTTTACCATATAAATGTGTGAGGAGTCTCTTGGAGATCAAAAGTAGCCCTGCTGACATTGAAGGACCATATCTTCTTTGGAGGTCGTGAGTACTAATTCAGGGTCGCCTCCCTGTTGAATTGCCACATTAAACCAAATGGAATTACTGTACTGCTGACTGTTTAATTTTCCTTTCTCTGTGTGAAAGGGCCCTACCAGCTGCCACGGTTTGGACTAGCCACTAGGGCTTGGGTACCCAGGGACAGTAACTGATAGGGATAGGCCTGTGCACAGAGCCATAGGTAGATTATGTAAAGTGATAAGCTAATTAACCTGATTTCCCCTGTCCTTGTTATATCCCTAAATAAATCAGAGCTGTTTGTTTCAGCAAAGTTATACTGCCTGAGGTATTTGTCTATGTTAAAGTACTGTACTGTGATTGTTGCACTGTATCTTATTTCACAGGAGTGTCCCAGTGCCTGAACCAGCCTTGGGGGTAAGTGTATACTGTGAAGGTAATTCTGCTATATTGTGTGGGCCACTAGTGGGAAGAAAGGGGTTGCAGTGTCCCAGAGGGCTGTGACCAAGTAAGTTTAACTATTGCAAACCCTGACCTCTGGGTGGAGGCACCCGCCATTGGATCCAGGCCCCTCAACCTGTTAGTGGCAAATCAGGCAGGGTAGTAGCCCCTGGGATAGCGCCATCTAGGGTTACATCTTTGAGGCTCACCGCTGATTGTGTGTCCTCTAGTGGCCATATTTACAAACCACTGTTAAGGAAAAAATAAATAAATAAATAAATGGGTACCCGACAGAAGTGGCTGTGCACCGCTGGTGGAGTGGTGTACTGGGAGGAGATCGACCCCAAAATGCTATGCTTATCCTGGACATCCCCTGTATCAATACGGACACTGTGCAGGGAGTACTTTCCAAGGTGGAAGGTTTACAAACCCTGTGGTGGTGGGTCGGCATGCTAATCTGCTCACCCACACTTTCCTGGCCCTAGTAGAGTTTAAGGATCCCATAGATAGCTCCAAAGTGCCACAGACCATTACCCCAGAGGGAGCCCTCACTGCTTGGAGAGTGATAACTAAGGACAGTAAAGACCCGGGGAATCAGCCCCACCACTATCTGAAACTTTTGAGGAGAAATTTGCTAAATGGTTGCTGGGAGAAGGGAAAACTGTGGAGGACTTGAAGAAACTATTTTTGCCACCTGGGGTGTTCCTCCCCAACACCTCTCCTGCTCCAGTGCCCGTAATGGTGGCTGAACCAATGCAGACTCTATTTCTGCACCTGCCATTAGTCACGACTTCACCGAAGGTTGAGGATCTTCTCTGGCACCCTCCCACCCCCAAGGGGAGGATGACTGGGAGACCTGGATAGACTATGTTGCCCCCAAGTGCTAGAATGGCAATGCTCGGAAGGCTGAAAAGCGAAAGAGGGTTAGTGAGAGCCTCCGAGGTCCTGCCCTGGCTACCATCCGTGCTAAACGGGCCAGTAACCCTGAAGCGACTGCACAGGCCTATCTTGAGGCCTTGGAGAATGTGTATGGGAGCCCAGATTCTGATGAGGACCTATGGTGGAGAGTAAGAAATGCACAACAGTACCAAGGGAGTTGTTGTCTGTGTATGTCTCTCGCTGGAAAAATTGTTGCAAGAATGCCTCAGAAAGGGTAGTTTGCCAGCGATTGAACTGGACCGAACCAGACTGGACAGAATCCTTAAGTCTGCCCCTTCTCAGAACTGCTGCTTCAGTTACGCCTGGCAAATCCGACTGGAATCCCCACCTCCTATGATGAGTTAATGAGAGAAATTCGAGGAGTTGAGAAAAGGCGACTCGGGAGGGACCTGCACCAATAGCTGTGGCTATGACCCGAGTGACTGAGGGTGGCCCATCAAGTGAAGTTCAGGGGCAGAGGTTGGCAGTCAATGAGTGCTCTGATAAGGAAAGATATGCCACAATGGGGCAACTGTTGAGAGAGATCCGGAATTCAAAAACAGTCCTTTATGAAGGCCACGCCTGCAAGTACGGGCCCTGACCTATATCCGACTGCATCTGCTATGGGGGTGGGGATACCCACCCATGTATCTCCTGCTGATAACAGCTCGAACTCGATTCCTTGACCATGGAAGTGGAGAAACTGACGAGATGTCTCCAAATGCTTATCACGCCGCAGACAGAGATGGCACCAAGGTTTCCAGTTAGTAATACCCCGCCTGGCTCCCAGTGTGGCACCTCGGCCAGCTCAAACTCCAGAAAGTATGTTTGCTATAATTGTGGGAAAGGATGGGCACATGAAAAGGGAATGCCAGTCCCCAAAAGACACTGACAAAGTTGCATATAGGCTACAAGGAGAGCTTCGAGAACAAATCAGTGGTTAGAGGCACAACATGATCCCAGTGAGGGCACCAAAATGCTAATTCACGCCCTTTGTGGCAAGGTCAGTTGCCCAGGCCCCCACTCACCGCCTCCAGACTGGTCCAGAATAGTGGGTCCCTCCATGGAGACCACTGTAAAGGTAAATGGAGTGTCTACAAGAGCTGTATTAGACAGTGGCTCCCAAGTGACAATTATGTTTCAAGATTGGTATCAGAAGCATTTGTCAGATCGCACTTACAACCATTAGAAGGACTGCATGTATGGGGGTTAAGTGAGAAGGCCTACCCTATTCTGGGTATATCCGACTTGGCTGTCTTTCCCCACCTCCGTGGCTGGAGTGGCCGAACAAGTAGAGACCCTAGCCTTAGTGTGTCCCCCACTGGACTGTATGATGGTGTCCCTTTGTTGATTGGAACAAATGCTCATATGTTCAGAAGGCTGGCACATTTGTGTTATGAAAAACAGGGTCAAAGACTAGTAGAGCTTTAAGAGTTCCGCTTTAATTAAGAAGGCCTATGAGGCACAGAGAGATGCTGAAAAATAGAACCAGAGGAACCGTTGGAATTGTATGGAAGAAGGATCCTGAGTCTCTGATCCTGGCACCAAATGCCCAGTGTACCTTACAGGAGAGGTCCAGATCAGAAAGGATGTTAAGAATAAAATATTAATGTTGGATGCACCAGGCGATGGAAATTGCCAGAGGGACTGCTGGTCAAGCCTAGTATTTTGCCCGCTAGAGCCCATGCTTATGCCAGAAGGGTAATGGTCCAAGTTCATAATGTGTCTGAAAGAGACATTCGAGTAAATAGAGGTTGCATCCTGGCTAATGTGCATTGTGCAGACACTGCAGTGCTACCCAGCAGCAAGAGTTCAAGGAAGAATGACAGAGTAACGCCTGACTTGTTTGATTTCGGCACCTCCGCTGCCAGCTGAATGGAAAGTGAGGATCAGTGAGAAGCTTGCCCAGAGACCAGGTGTTTTCTTTAAAGGAATGGGATGTAGGATGCGGCAAGGAGCTGAGCACAATATCCGCCGCATGACGAAAGACCATTTCGTGAGAGGTCTCGACGCCTGGCACCTGCTGACATAGATGATGTGAGACGGCATCTGCAAGAGATGTTAGCTGCTGGTGTAATACAAGAACCAGAAGCCCTTATGCTTCCCCATTGTGGTAGTGAGGAAAAGAATGGAACAGTAAGGATGTGTGGATTATCGCACCTTAAACCGCGGACTATCCCTGATCAGTACACAATGCCCCGCATTCAGGATGCTTTGGACTGCCTAAACGGGAGCAAGTGGTTCTCTGTGCTGGATCTCCGCAGTGGGTACTACCAGATCCCGATGGCCCCAGAGGACCGTGGAGAAGACAGCCTTTATCTGTCCGCTTGGCTTTATGAATTCATGAGGATGCCTCAAGGATTTCAGGTGCCCCAGCCACTTTTCAACGATTGATGGAGCGTGCAGTGGGGGACATGAACTTACTAGAGTGCCTGGTATACCTAGATGATGTTATTGTGTTTGGCAGCTCACTGGAGGAACATGAGAGCAGATTATTTAAGGTATTGGATCGACTGGAGGACTTTGGCCTTAAACTGTCCATTGATAAGTGTCAATTCTTTCAAACATCAGTAAAGTATGTGGGACACATAGTATCCACGAGGAATAGAGACCGACCCAAGTAAAGTTGAGGCCTTGACCACCTGGCCACAGCCCAAAAATCTAAAAGAACTGCAAAGATTCCTGGGATTCTGTGGTTATTATCGGCGCTCATCAAGGACTATTCAAGAGTGATCCGCCTTTACTTAACCTTACTCAAGGGTATCCCCAACCCACAAAAATACCAAAGTCAGCCCTCAAGACTGAAAGAGTGTATTTTCATCCGAAGTGAAGTATTTGGGGCCCGCTGGACTCCTGATTGTGAGACTGCTTTTCATGAGATCATATATCAACTTACCCATGCTCCAGTGCTGGCCTATGCCGATCCAAGAAAACCTTACGTCCTGCACACTGATGCTAGCTTGCAAGGGTTGGGGCTGTGTTGTACCAAGAGCACGAGAATGGCCTGAGACCAGTGGCCTTTGCCAGTAGAAGCCTGACCCCATCCGAAAAGAACTATCCTGTACATAAGTTAGAGTTCCTAGCTTTGAAGTGGGCTATTGTTGACCAATTCCATGAGTACTTGTATGGGGCTAAAATACTAGTAAAACTGACAATAATCCTTTGACCTATGTGCAGACCTCAGCTAAGTTGGATGCCACTGGCCATAGGTGGCTTTCTGCATTATCTACATATGACTATGCTCGAATACCGAGCAGGTCTGAACCACATAGATGCTGATGCTCTCTCCCGGAGGCCTGTTCCCAGAATGATTGGGTCCGATTACAGAACCTGACATTCGGCACTCTGCCGGAAGTTTGACAGGGAGGAACAATGTCCACGGACGCAGTGGACTGCATGGTGGATTGCTTGGGACCTCTGAGAATTGCATACCTGCTGCTTATTGCCACTTTCTGCAATAGACATTGGCACCGCCTCAGCTGGACAATGACAGTATTCGGGGCTCAATCTCGCGATCCCATGATCAAAGCAGCTTTAGAAGCCCTCTATGCAGGAAAAGATGTGTCCAAATTAGCCCACTGATTTGAGAACTGCACTGTTATACAAAGAAGGTCCTAAGTTGAAACTGATCAATAAACTGTTATACAGAGAAACAGTAGACAGAGGGGACAAGTAGACAAACAACAACTGGTGCTGCCCACTGCCTTCGAGACTCAGTATTGAGGTCCTTGCACAACCACATGGGGCACCTTGGTATAGACAGAACACTTGACTTGGTGAGATCCAGATTCTATTGGCCTAAGATGGGGCTGATGTGAGCAACACATTCGAACTTGTAGTCGCTAGCTACAGAGGAAAGCTTTGCCCCAGAGGGCTGCCCCTTGTTAACATCACCACCAGTGCACCCATGGAGCTGGTCTGTATTGATTTTCTGAGTTTGGAGTCAGATCAAAGAAATATCAGTAATGTGCTGGTGGTCACTGACCATTTCACGAGATATGCCCAAGCTTTCCCCACCAAAGACCAGAAAGCATCCACTGTAGCCAAAGTACTTGTAGAAAACTTTTTGTTCACTATGGGGCTCCACAAAGAATCCATTCTGATCAAGGAGAGACTTTGAGAGTCGTCTGATCAAAGAGATGCTTTCTCTGTGGGAGTGAGAAAGTCCAGAACCACTCCTTACCACCCCCAGGGGGACCCACAGCCTGAACGCTTCAACCGCACTTTGCTAGATATGCTAGGCACCCTGCACCCAAAGGACAAGCCTAGATGGAGCCAACAAATTAGCACCCTGGTACATGCTTATAACTGCACCAAAAGTGATGCCACTGGTTCTCCCCTACCGCCTGATGTTTGGAAGAGAAGCTCGACTACCAGTAGATGTGTGTTTTGGGGTCTCTCCTGATGGGGTTCAAGCTGACAACTATTTACAGTATGTGCAAAGTTAAAGGCCCAGCTAACTCATGCGTACTAACTGGCTCAAACCATGGCTGCCAAAAGAAATCTGGCCAACAAAGAAAGGTATGATAAAAGGTGAAAGCACAGGAACTCCAGGAGGGAGATCGGTATTGCTAAGAAATCTGGGACTGCATGGCAAGCACAAGATTGCTGACAGATGGCACCATCTCCCTCACATTGTAGTGGGCAAACTAGATGATCTGCCAGTGTACAAAGTAAGGCCTGAGAACAATTCAAAAGATGTAAAACAATGCATAGAAATCATTTACTACCCATTGACAAATCTGATTGAGTCTGAGCCCCCAGAAGATGCCCCTCTGGACCAGTGACTAGAGCTGCTGCTAAGAAAGATCAAGAAAGTCTGCACCTACAGAAGCAGAGTTAAAGTGTTCCCCTGCACAAGTCCCAGTTGAGCATGACTGTCAGTCCATATCAGAAGAAAGTGAGAGTGACTTTGAATACTATCCTTCTTACGAACTGAGTCAATTGTTTCGGGCAATCCCTAGTCAATACTGGAGACAAAGCTGGGCCTTCTGACTGTCTAAGCCCCAGCTTCATCCCTGGAGCCAATGCTCCCAGAAAGTGAAGTGCAAAGCATCAGATCAGATGAAATGGAATCATTGTGCATGGTTGAACTGTTTGAGCTTTCAGGGAGGAAATGATAGATTGGGGCAGACTGGTGATACACCGAACAAGAAGAGTATTTTGAGTGCCCTGACAGTCCACTGCCAGTGTCTGAAAGCTCTCCATGCGAGCCAAATGTTGTGGACTCAGAAACTGTAACTCCTGGAGCTGAAAGTGCCCCAAGTTCTAGCCTCCTCACCCCCATGGAGACTCCCTGACAAGTGAGAACAATGCTGAAAATGAGGCTCAGAGTGCAGAGACTGTAACAGCTCCCCTAGAAAGACTGGTCGAGCTGTAAAGCCTGTGGTGCACCTCAGTTATGATTCCTGGGCCGCCAGTGGACCTGCCTTCAATGTTGTCCATAAAGGAGTGTATGTGTCCCTGACTCATTGCCCAAACTGAGCGTCAGTGCTAACTCCAAGTTACTTGTGTTGCCCTCAGTATGGTGCCCTTGCCCCGTCCAGCCCCAAGGTAACTGATAGGAAGGGTCCCTCTCTTCAGGTTTCATGTACAAGAGGTAATAACTTGAGTTATGGTACAATGTGTGTGTTATACTGTGTAAAGAGTGACGTACTGCAATGTTTCAGAAATGGTTCTTGGTAAAATGATGTATTGACTGATGATTACATGTGAGCCTAATGCAAATGTATATGGTTGCAGTTGAAACTTATGGGTACTTGCTTGACGCTGACGCCAAGCTTTTCCAGGCCAGGAAGGGTGTAACCCCTGCAAATGGGGGTTCCCAAAAGACTTCCAGGAGCTTGCTTGAATGCTCCAAGCCTGAATGGTGTTTGGCGTTTAAGCCATTTATCAGTGAGTGTTTTAGAACCTCTGGTACTGTCTTTAAGAGCTGTCTGCTTGCAGACATAATTAGTTTGTATGGGGGACTGTGTGCTTCTTTGATTGAGTACCACTCATGCTGCCAATTCACCCCATTTTGCAGTCACTAGGAGTGCAAAGGGAACCTGTCTGAAAGATGTAACTGATTGCCAGAAATCATTTACAGTAATAATAAAATTACAGTTTGTCTAACCTGCTTTCTTTGCAGTCAGAACTGTCTGCCTAGTTCCCCATTCTGGTTTTGAACTGCTGAACTGGACCAATCAGTGTGGGGTAAACTAGCTCTAAAATGATGCCTTGGACGAATCAGAACTTGGGACTCATAATCTGAGCCAGCCACAAGAGGATTGTATGGGCAGTGACTCTGGGAGATGTAGTTTAGACTTCGTGCCTTTTGGACCAACAGCAGCAGTCTATTGTGAGTGACAGCCAATCCAGTCAAGAACTGGGAGGAACTCAAAGGAAGTGCCCGGTTTTTTCTGTTGGAGTTCAGTTTGAGATCTGAAAGTGAAGGGAAAGAAACCCTGTGCTCCTTCAGTGCACAGTTTTAGTCAAAAACGTGTGCAAGGCCCAGAGTTCGGTCTACAACTTGTGTAACTGCTTGTTAGGACTGAATCCGTCCTGTGAAAAGAATCAAAGGATCTCTGAAGAGTAGAAACCAGGCTCACCCTGTAGAAGACTGAAGAAATTGTTGAATTACACTCGGTCTGTCAGGAACTGAATCTGCTGTGTGTTCTCCTGGTTATTGTGCAGTAATTACGATTGGGATACAGATGCAGCCTGCCTGGTATAGTGCTTCTTTTTTACCATATAAATGTGTGAGGAGTCTCTGAGATCAAAAGTAGCCCTGCTGACATTGAAGGACCATATCTTCTTTGAGGTCGTGAGTACTAATTCAGGGTCGCCCTGTTGAATTGCCACATTAAATCCAAATGGAATTACTGTACTGCTGACTGTTTAATTTTCCTTTCTCTGTGTGAAAGGGCCCCTACCAGCTGCCACGGTTTGGACTAGCCACTAGGCTTGGGTACCCAGGGACAGTAACTGGTAGGGATAGGCCTGTGCACAGAGCTAGCAAATGATTAGTAAAGTGATAAGCTAATTAACCTGATTTCCCTGTCCTTGTTATATCCCCTAAATAAATCAGAGCTGTTTGTTTCAACAAAGTTATACTGCCTGAGGTATTTGTCTATGTTAAAGTACTGTACTGTGATTGTTGCACTGTATCTTATTTTACAGGAGTCCTCGGTGCCTGAACCAGCCTTGGGGTAAGTGTATACTGTGAAGGTAATTCTCTATATTGTGGGCCACTAGTGGGAAGAAAGGGGTTGCAGTGTCCCAGAGGGCTGTGACCAAGTAAGTTTAACTATTGCAAACCCTGACCTCTGGGTGGAGGCACCCGCCATTGGATCCAGGCCCTCAACCTGTTAGTGGCAAATCAGGCAGGGGTAGTAGCCCTGGGATAGCGCCATCTAGGTTACACTTGTTATATTCCCCTAAATAAATCAGAGCTGCTTGTTTCAGCAAAGTTATACTGCCTGAGGTATTTGCTCATGTTAAAGTATTGTACTGTGATTGTTGCACTGTATCTTATTTTACAGGAGGTCCCAGTGCCTGAACCAGTCCTGGGGTAAGTGTATACTGTGAAGGTAATTCTGATATATTGTGTGGGCCACTAGTGGGAAGAAAGGGGTTGCAGTGTCCCAGAGGGCTGTGACCAAGTTAGTTTAACTATTGCAAACCCTGACCTCTGGGTGGAGGCACCCGCCATCGGATCCAGGCCCCTCAACCTGTTAGTGGCAAATCAGGCAGGGTAGTAGCCCCTGGGATAGCGCCATCTAGGGTTACATGCAGCTTATCCATTAGGTAGGAAATGGGCAGACTGGGTGGGCCAAGCGGTCCTTATCTGATGTCAAATTCTGTTTCTATGTAAAGCTTTCCTGTGATGTCAGAGTCTCTTTAAGAAAGGAAATCACAGAACTATATCCTGTTCATGCTTCCCTAGAGCAAAGATACCTCCTCTGTTCTCCACTGCACCAGGAAGGTCACGAGACTCACTCCCAAACCCAGGTCACCAGACTAGCTCCTAAACCTACTTCATATGACTTTCTCCCAAACCTAGGTCATGTGACTCAGTCCTAAACTTGGGTCACCCATGTTGCAGCGAGGCTCATTGTCTCAGAGTCAACAGTTGGCAGAAAATCAAACTTTAAAACTGTTAGTTAAGAAGTCATTTTTTAATCACAGTTTTATCCCCCTCCATTGTCCCCGTGACTTGTCAGCCACCTCCCTGCCCCAACACTGCAACATGGCTTATTTCTGTGGCACCAGGCCGAATAGTACCATTGGCAGCCATCATTCAAGTGGCTGTGGTTGATTTTTTGCTTGTTATCTTCCTTGGCCCTCCCACTTCTGCTGGCACCACAAGCAGTGGCTGGGAAAGCTTTAGAATTTGGGGGCCCCAGCAAGATAGGTCATGGCTTTCCTACCCAACCCAAGCGTGATCACGTGTTTACTCTGTCTCTGTGCATAACATTTTCTTTTCTTTTTTTTTTTTGGTACTGTTTCTCCCGTCCGTGAGCCACGTTCGTGCCGTCCTCCCAGCCCCATCCCTGACCACAGACCTTACCTCCCTTCTTCTCCCACAGCTTGCCGCCATGGCAGGTGGTGGGGAATCCTTTCTCAACCTACCGGACTGGATCCAGTTCGGGAGGTGCCTTGTTGGAAGTGGCGCCTGTGTAGGGCGTGCGTTATCTGACTTGCCCAGGACCTTTTTCCATTTTTCCGGTGGAGGGGATACAATGCCAACAATGGCTGAGCTGCACATGCTTCCACACGCAGCATGCTGGTCAGCTGCTCCTCCTTGTCCCCCACTGTACAGGACCCAGCGTACCAACACCCAGCCACCGCTAGGTGTCAGACAGAGTGTCGGTCTCTGTTTCCCACTCTTGCGGAGAGAGCTGTTCCTTGACACCTGATCCTCTCCTCCCCTCGGCTGACCCCCGACAACCCATTCGCACTGTGAACACGGTCGCTGGTGGCAGGAGGTAAGGCATGATGCCTCAGCCCTCCATGCCACTGGGCTGGCATAACTTGTTTAACCCTGGTACCAAGTATCTAAGGGCTACACTGCCCCTGCCTTGCAGGCCTGACCAAGGTTGAGGGCCTGGGTTCCTATTTTGAACATTGAACTGGTTCTTTCCGAAGATCAAATTATTGCGCAGTGCCTCCATCCAGAGTATACTTTATGTGGGCTAGAATAATACCTGGTACAACCCCCAGGATGCTGCACCCACCACAATACCATATAGTCACCCCATGCATGACCCGATAACCAAAACCATACAATTCCACATTTTGAATTATTGACTCACTAGTAATATGCTCACACACCAAGGATTATAAAAAACAGTTAACCAACATTTATTTACAAGGGGATAAGAGTTGGATAGGGCACTGGAATTAGAAGTTAAGCAAACAGTAGATTGGCATGTAATTAGGCATTCAAGGCATTTCAATCAACATAATCATAGAAACATAGAAACAGAGATTTTGATCACAGGTAAGGACCGCTTGGCCCATCTAGTCTGCCCATTTCCTGCCTATTGGATAGCTGCAGATCCTAGTTAACCAACAGCCTACTTCGTCCTACCCCCACTATAATTGCCTTATGTCTGTCCCATGCATTCTTGAATTCCCCATAACAATCACACAGGAGTGCAGTGTGCATATTTATGGAACACATACAAACAGAGGAAAAAAAGTAAGTTCCTCAGCTGAGACTTGAACCCAAGCCGCCTGGAATACCATTCTGATTACGCTAACCACTGTTTTGACCCTACAACCTCCTTAGGAAAGCTGTTCAATGCATCCACCACCCTCTCCATGAAAAAATATTTCCTCACGTTGCCCTTGAGCCATCCTCTCTTTTTTCAAATTGTGCCCCTTGTTCTTGCACATCTCTTTTCTGAAAGATGCCATCCTCTTGGACTTTGTTGATTCCTTGAGGTACTTAAAAGTTTCTGTCATGTCCCCTTCTCCCTCCTTTCCTCAAGGGTATACATATTAAGCTATTTTAGTCTCTCTTCAGTAGGCTTCTGGTGCAGACCCTGCACCATTTTGGTTGCCCTCCTCTGGATTGCCTCCATCCTATGTCCTTGCAGAAATGGGGTCTCCAGAACTGCACACAGTACTCCAGATGAGGTCTCACCAACTGTCTGTACAGAGGGATAACTTCCTGTTTTCTACTGGTGATGCCTCTCCCTATGCATCGTAGTATCCCCCAGCCCTCCTTACTGCCTTCTCACATTGCTTGCCTACCTTAAGGTCATCTGATATGACTACCCCCAGGTTCCATTCCATTTTTGCTGTTGTTAGTCCCCCCACATTGTGTACTCTTCCCTGGGTTTTGTTTCCCAGGTGCATTACTTGACACTTCTTTGCATTGAATCTAAGCTACCATACTTTTGACCATTCTTCCAACCTTGGCAAGTCCCTGCTCATCCTTTCCACCCCCTTGTGTATCAACCCTGTTGCAGATCTTTGTGTCGTCTGCAAAGAGGCATACTGTTCCTTCCAGCCCCTCCATAATGTCACCTATAAAGATGTTAAGAGGACCAGTCCCAGTACTGAACTCTGCAGTACCCCACTAGTAACCCCCTTTCTTTTCAGAGTGTACTCTGTTTACTATTACCCTCTGTGTCCTGTTGTCCAGCCAATTTGTTACCTAGGCTACCACCCTGGGACCCACTCCCAGGCTGGCTAACTTGTTTATTAATCTTTGTGTAGGACTGTGTCAAATGCCTTGCTAAAGTCTAGGTAGGCCATATCCACTGCCACTCCCTGGTCTACTACTTTGGTCACCCAGTCAAAGAAATCTATTAGATTCATCTGACATGACCTTCCTGCTGTGAACCCATGCTGCCTTGGGTCATGTGCCCCACTGGCCTCTAGGTACTCAACAATTCTTTCTTTCAGAAGTGATTCCATCATTTTCCCTACCACTGAGGTCAAACTAACAGGTCTGTAGTTTCCTGCCTCTTCCTTGCTCCCACTTTTGTGAAGAGGAATCACATCCACCCTCCTCCAATCCTCAGGTACCACACCATCCTCCATGATTTGCTAAAAGGGTAGTCAGTGGTGTCACTAGGTCTCCCTTAGTTATTTTAGAATTCTGGGGTGAATGCCGTCAGGCCCATTGCTTTGTCCACCTTGAGTTTTGGGGTTCTTTCAAGACACTTTCTTCTGTGAATGGACTGGTATCGACCCCCTGTCCAGAGTGCTTCTATTGTTTGGTTTAGGTACCTCCCCTCTTCTTCTTTTGTGAATACTGAGCAAAAGTATTCATTCAGTATCTCTGCCTTTTCACTGTTACCCTCTGCCCACCTCCCCTCCCCTTTATTAAGCCTCACTATCCCTCCTTGGTCTTTCTTCACTCCCTAATGTACCTATAAAATGTTTTATCCCCTTCTTAACTGAGTTGGCTATCTTTTCCTCGGTTTGGGCCTTAGCTATTATGACTGCCTTCCCTGCTTCTTTCTGCTTTAACTGATACAGTTCTCCGTCCTGCTCCTTCTGTGATTCCTTATACTTCCTGAATGCTATCTTTTTCTTCCTAACCTTCCCCGCCACCTCTTTCGAGAGAACCATAGTGGTTTTTACTTCAGTTTGTTTTGTTTATTTGCTTCACACAAAGGTTTGTTGCCTCTGTGATGGCAGTTTTGATTTTCACCATTGTTCTTCCACCCTCCTTCCTGCCCATTTGCTAGTGCATTCCTTAGGCACTCACCCATTTTGCTAAAGTCAGCCCTCCTAAAGTCCAGTGCCCTTACTTTTGTATGGCTTGACTCTATGGCTGTGTTTATCGTGAGCCACACTGTTTGGTGGTCGCTTGTTCCCAGATGGCTACCCACTCTAAATCTGTGATCCTCTCCATCCCCGTTTGAGAGTACCAGGCCTAAGACTGCTCCCTCCCGAGTGGGTCCCAACACTAGCTGTCTGCGTATGCCCCTTTAGGCATCGAGAATGACCCTGCTCTTGGATGTAGCTGCAGCAAATGTGCTTTAGTTAACATCTGGCATATTCAGGTCCCCATCAGCAATATCTCCCTTTTTCTGTCATTCTAAGGATGCCTTCTATCATTTCTTTGTCCATTTCCTACCCTGAGATGGGGGTCTGTATACAACTCCCATGCAGATTGTGGTGCCATTTCCTGTCTCCAAGTGACCCACAGTGCCTCCTCTCTCCTCCCCTGCTTACCCTTTAGTTCCATTGCTTTGATCCCTTCCCTACGAGAGCTACTTCTCCTCCTCTTTTACCCTCCTGTCCCTCCTGTAGATTGTGTACCCTGGTATGTTGACATCCTAGTCATGGTTCTCCATGTACCATGTTTCTGTGACTGCCAAGATATCCAGGTGTCCCTCTTCCATCAAGGCCACTAGTTCAGGAAGCTTGTTACTCAGACTACAGGCATTGGTACTCATCGCCTCCATCTTTTGATGGCCTTACCCTTTAGCCCCACCTCTGCCATTACTGCCTTTGCCTTTTCTCCATTTACCCTGTCCTGCTCCCTATCGACTCTCTACCTCGGGTGTGTTTACCTCCTGCTAACTACCCTGTGTTGTGGGGAGGCTAGGAATTCTCTGCTTTTATTAGTGTCTCCTCCCTTGGCTAATTTAAAAGCTTGCCAATAAAGCATTTAAACCTATCACCTAGGAGCCTAGTTTGCCCCTCTCGGACAGATGCAGACCATTGTGCCAGTATAGATCTGTATCCTTCTAGGTTGATCCCCAGTCCTCAATGAAGCCAAAACCCTGTGCTCTGCACCAGTTTTCAACCATTCATTGAATCGCATGGTGCGAGTACCTAGTCTCTCCCACGCCATAGACATGCAGCACCTCCAAGAAGGTTACGTGCATGCTACTTGTTAAGGCCCCTCCCCAACTCCACAAACTCCTCCTGCACTGCTCTGATCCCATGCCCAGCTACATCATTTCTCCCTAGGTGGACAATGACGTCCAGCACCTCTCCCTGCAGCTCTTCCGTAATCCTGAGGATTCGCCTGACCTCTCCGCCATGGTGCCAGGCAGGCACCTTACCTCTCTCTCCCTCCCTCCCAGTTTTACCCCCTAACAACTGAATCCCTCCAGGAGCTGCTTCCTTCCCCTGTGGTGTCCCGTGCCACCCTCCCAGTGGGTCTCCCTTGTGGAGGTTCCCAGCATGCTCCTTGGTCTCCACTACAGGTGTCTCCATAGAGGAACCGCAGCACTGCCAGAATGACGATGAATTGTGGAGAGGCAGAACTGGAGGTATGCACCTCTGTTTCACCACCCTCATCCTCCCTGAGCCCACCGTGGTCCAACCGCTCCTCTTTCTTGTCAACCTCTGAGGCAGCGGTGGGGGTCCTGGTGTTCCCTGGGTGGGAGAGGTTTCCCAGCTCTTGCCAGGTCAGCCTGGAGATGGGCAACCTCCTCCCTCAGAGCAGAGAGTTGCCTGCAAATAGGGCAGCATCGCAGCCTCCAGAATGTCTCCCGGAAGACTGCCTCCCCACAGCCAGTGCATTGCACCACCCCACATGTCTCTAGCCCTTCCTGTTTAATATTTTCTTTTGTTTCTTAAATTCAAACCCCTTTATCACCCTAGGCCACCCACCAACTTTCTGATGGATTCTGGTATTAAGTGCTTTTTGACTATCTAGCTGCATAGATAGCAGAACACGATTAGATAACCACAAAATAGCAGTCCTCAGACCTGAAATTAGAACCCGAATTCTAAAACCTTTCTGGGTGCCCAGTACTACAGTCCTTAAAATTTGCAGGCCTGTTAAATGGTGCAACCGAGGTGGCGTGCAGCTAGGTTGGGGCCCTTTAAGAAAATCAGGTTATCGTTATCTTAAATCCTTGGACACATCCTGGCTGTAACTTTGCAGACACTTACACTCCATTACTTGGCTAAATGTAGAACTTAGAGGGGCTAGCTGTACAATCGGGCAGACTCAATAGACCATGGGGCCTGTTTCTGCTGGCATTTTGTATGTATGTATGTTCGTGTGACTTTAGATTACTGAACTTGGCAACTTGAAACAACTATTTACAGTCCTCACTTGGTTGGCAGAGGTGAGTCTGCCTGGTCATGGTTTTGAAGTCTTTATCTGGCGAGAAGCTATAGCTGAGGATACAGGCTGGAGCTCTGGATGACACTTTCATTAGCAGGCTCTTACAGCTTATAGACTGGAAACTTCTCTCAGCTTTGAGGTGTTGCCCTTCTCTCTAGGCTTACAGTCACATCAGGGTTGGCTTGAAGTCACATGAAGAACAGATCAGGCTGGGACCAGGGCCGGCATGCTTCAGACCCCCACGCCTAGGCTATATCCCTCAGGGGACGCGCATATGGCAGTGCATAGCTGACACACTACCAGGCTAACTCCCAGGCCGATCTGGAAACAAGTCCCTATCATTCAGCACATTTATATTTAGTACATTTATATGGAAGCATTTCAGTTTCATTAAGTAGTCACATTTACTTCAACCATGCGCCAACGTGGCCAGCATGGTCCTTTGGCTTTCAGATCACAAACTCTCACTGGTGGGTGCTTGTCACCTAAGGCTAGGGTGGACCCAAACTCACACAGTCCATGCAAAGACAAACTCTTTTCCTTTTCCCAAAACCAGACACACAGAAGCTTAAAGCATGGCTCTTTATCAAAACACCAGACAGGGCTTGAGGCTAGGCTCTCAACCACTGGGAATACGTTACAACAGACGAAGCGTGAGGCATGGCTCCCAACCACTTTAGACTTCACTTGGTAGGGAACTAGATTACCGTAGCATTCTCACAAGCTCTTGCAGGCTTTTCTCAAGCCAAATCACAGATTTACAGTCCCACTTGGCTATGCTGGCATTTGCAGCTCCCAATGGACATTCAGACATTCACTAATCCATACAGGCGCTGTCAGGACAAGCTTCACGTGCTTAGGGAACCTCCCTACAGCCCTGCAGGTACTTGTACACAATCACAATTAGCATTTCACAAAACTACTGGACCCTTCTCTGGTCACATGCTCAGATGTCCACCCATTCCTTAAGCGCTGGATAAATGCACAGTGCAGACAGACGCTCAGCACTTCTGGACTCTCTGGGCTTTCTGCCCCAAACAGATCTCTCAATAACTTGCACTTTAAAGTAGATGTTTACTCACTGGAATAATTCAGGAAGCTTTTCTTTCCTTGGAGTTTCGAGTTCTTCAGCATTCTCACTGCTAAGGCAGACACATTTTTGCAGCTCTTGCAGCTTTCTCACAGCTGAAGAAGGATTCAGGATTCCACCACATTTTACCCAAAATGTGGAAAAGCAGATGCTAGCCCTGGGGACAAATTCTGCAACCCCCAGGCCAGCCGACTTTTCAGTTACTACAGACACTATTTCTCTGGCAGAGTTCAAAGCCCCTTCCCTGTGGAGGGCTCCTGCAGAAATACTAGGCCCATTTTCTCAGCTAGGGTCTGGAGCCTCCCTCCTCAGGAGGGCTCATGCCAAACTGAACTCAGCCTGCAAAGTCTCTGAGTTTTGAGGAGCTCTCTGAGGCTCCTGATTGGCTGAAATCACTTGTCGGTCCCAAAATTAATATTCATTAGGCTCCTTCGATGCCTGATAGGCCCCTGTTTAGGCGCCTCAAATTAGGTCCCTGCTTTCCCCCACAAGTCTTTTGGCGAAGCCCAAGAGTCTCTAGCACTGTCCCAACAATCTTTGCACCATAAACCTGGCTTTCCGATTGGCTGACTGGTTGCAAATATGGCTGCTAGTGTACACAGTCCCCCTGCAGTCCATCACAGTCCCAACATTAAAGTTCTGGTTCAGCCAGATAACATATTTTATTTTACTTTTGACCCCACTGTTCAATGGCCATTACTGTGCCCTCTTAAATGCTGCCACTCTTAAACATTGACATGCAGTCGTCAGCCTGTTGCTGCTGTTGAAATATGCAGTCCCCAGGCAGCAGACTGACAGCTCACAAGAGTCCCAAATTATGGTCTGGTGCAGCCAAAATAAACATTACTTATTTATGCAGCCCCTCAGTTTAATATCCCTCTTGTGCCCTGTACAGGTGTTCACCTTTATTTACATTTATATCCACTCTGGTGCCTGTCGCTAGCTCTAATATTTAAGGTATCAGCGCTCGACAGGCTTGCTCATGAATATTAATGCAGCACTCATTAATATTCATGAGTAAAGCTGCGCGATCTGCGTCTTTATTCTAAAATTCTGTGGCTTCTTTCCAGCCCTTCCCAGGTCACCGGCCCCCACCCTGCCCTACATGGACCAGGACCACGAGGAAAACCTCCTGCTTGCCCGCAAAATGCAGTGGGAAAGAAGTGGCACTTGCAGTGCATGCGCAAAAGCCAGCTGGCCCTAGAGGAATGCTTGCGCTTGTGGAGCTCTGAGTGCCCAACAAGGGCACAAATCAGAGAGAGGGGCCACATGAGGCACTCCAGGACTCGGAGACAGTGGCAGTGCAAATCAGGGACAAACACAGGAAAATGGGACACCAGGAGGAAGATGGGCGACCACTGGGAGACAAGGAGGCAATTAAGGTAAGCTCCATTGGAGGGTCGTATACCGTTATTTTTGAATATATACAACCAGTTACATATTTATGTCTGTTAAGGAGGTGGTAATGTTAGCCCTTGGGGTCATTCTGCTCATGCAATCCATGTCTGTAGATTGGCCACAGACTGGCTGGGCCATACCTGGCAAGTAATTTCATGATGCTATCATACCACATTACAAGGCTCCACAGAGGCCAGTGATGCCCTTGAGTGCTGTTTCACTTTAAACATGCTACCAACTAACAAAAAATAAATGAAAGTGGTACTCTGGCTCTGGTTGAGGCCTCTGTGAGCAAGAGCCCCAGCATCCACTGGGTTTGACCTCACTTGCACACAACATTCCTGTGAAGGTGGTTGAGCTCTTGGCCCACCACAACGGAGAGCGGTACCACCCTCGCTAACCATGAAGCACTGCCACAAACAGCAGTCTTGGCCATGCCCACCTGATTGCAGAAGCCCTGGGCTTGTTTTAAACTAGGTCACCAGCATGGGATGACCTTGCCACTCTATCCCTGTCCTGTGGTGATGCCCAAACCCCCAGGTACTCTGCCACCCCTAGTCAGAAAAGCTCCACCTGGCTCTCTTCTTGGCTGCACAGCCTCACTGGGGATAATTCTGGTAACACACTGCAGAGTGTTCAGTTGACTGTAATAACTGCACTTTCCAGGTGGATGAAAACTGCGCCTTGAACCTCATAAGGTTGTGCAGTTATTACCAAATCACCATGCAATGTTATGCATCAATTCCTTACTTATAAAATAGGCCATAAAAATCCTAAACCTCATTGATCGAGAGAGACATCACATGACTATATTTTGTTTTAGAACCACACCTTTAACTTTTATTCATTTTAAAGTTAGTCTAGTGACCAATTTATAGGTGGGATATCACACTGCAGGGTATGCATTTGCTGGGAATACATGCACCTCTTGGGCAGCTGAAGATATGAGGTGCACAAGCCGTGGGTATATTCCCATATGATCTCATACCCTGTTATATGTGAATATGTCCCCCAAGAGCCACTCATTGCTGAATAAGAGTGGTTTTCATGCTCGTCTTGCTCGAGAGAGAACAGTGACTAGAAGCTGAGGTGTTCTGCCTCGATAAGAACGCAAGTGAAGCCACTTCATCCACAAACAAGTGGCAATGGGGATATATTATTATATTATTGATTGAGTGCTATCAATAATATATATATTTTTAAAAACTGTCTCAAAACGTGCCCATTTCCAGGGCATCTGTATGTGAGATGCTCTTCACAGAATAAGAGTGTTCACGCCAGAGGAAAGAAGGCCCAATTGGTCGGAAGCTGCCTCGATCTATAATATGTGTTATCCATTACTTATATGCCATAATTTTACATTTTCTTTCTAATGTCACTACTGTATATTATTCCCCACTGTAAAGCATCTTGGGCTAAAGTGCCATTGAAAGGGCCCTCTGATGGCCCAGTGGCTGTGCATTGTGCTGCTGTGCAGGCCCTCTGGTTTCAAGAAGTGAACTTGAGCCCCGTGTTGGGAGGTAGTGCAGGCTGAGATAGGTGCTGCATGGCAGCATGCTTCAGTTAGGGAAGGCCAATGGCAAGCTCTGGTACCGCAGCAACCACCTGCCACTGTGCCTGGGAGCTGCTCCTGCCACAGGGGACATGCTACCATGCATGGAGGCAAGCATGGGTTGCACTCAGATCAGGGAAGGAAGAAGGGAAAAGGAAAAAGAAACATGTCCATCTAAATGACAGTCTGAGCCCTGTGTTCCCTGGGTCCTAGTGCCTGACAGTACTGGATCCTGGTCCACATGGTGGACTGCCTCGGGGAGGGGGGGCAGTTCTCCACCCAGAGACCTTGCCATAGAAGGGCAAAAGCTGTGGGGGTAACTGGCAGATGCTGGCACAAAGGGTGACTGGGGATGCAGGCCTCAACAGGGTATATCTTCCAGAAAGAAAATGGAGCTAAGCGTTAGTGCACTGAACAGGGGTGGCTAGATCCAAATCCAATGAGCGAGGGTGCCAGAAACATTTCTGGTGCTCTCAGTGGCAAGCACTGAGACACACAGTGGTGACTATGTGCTTGAAAGCCTTTTTCTGTCAACTGGCTGGCACAGTAAAAGGAACAATTAAGTCTCTATAAATGTCAAATATGTTTTATTGAGCAATTGATCCAGATATAGACTCACAGCAAAAAGACTGCAAAGCTCAGCTGCCTCACAGCTGATGAAGTTCATGGAGCAAAGTGTCAGGACAGAGTGAGCTGCCAGCTAGGTGAGAGGCTATTTTGATACAGGCACTGTCTGTTTTAACTGTTTATTTGCACTGCATTTTGCATCATTAATTGTGGATGTCTACATCTGTATGTGCTGTTAAGTAACCCTACAGGCCAGTTGGGTTTTGCACACCGTTTGCTGTGAACCTCTGTGTCTGGATCAACTGATAGTAAAAGCATTTGCCATTTATAGAGACTTAGTGTGTTCCTCACTGTGCCAGCCAGTTGACAGAAAAGGCTTTCAGTAGCGCATAGTCACCCACAGTGTGCTAAGTCCTTACCTCTGAGTGAACTGAACAATTTCCTTGGTACTGAACAGAGTATATCCCGGGACACTGACAGGATGTACATGGCTGGGAAGAAAAGCTGTACCGGAAAACACAACGTAAAATATAATCGTGTTGAGTAAAATTGTATCTGTAACATCTCATTGTCAGTGGTAGTCCACTTTTGCTACATTTACCGTTGGTACAGTTGGATCAAGGCAAGGAAGGTTAAGTGACTTGATCATGGTCAAACAATGAATTTTGATGTCCTCTGTTTTCTGTCTCTTTATTTCAAGGCTGTTGGCGAGTGGCTGCTCTATATGTTGGGAGAGCACTTGGCACTCCGTTGTGCACTGAGATCAAAGCTGCCTGGATTGTGCTCTACACCTTGGACAAAACCATGATCCGAGGCTGGGACAAGAATGGGAAAACAAGATAGAGTGAAAGGAGAGTCTGCCATCCTTTCAGACAAGACACTGTGTGGGAGAATAGGAAATCCAGGAGAAGACAACACCTTTGTTTAAAGGAGCATTGAAACCTTAAAGGAACTTTAAATCTCTAATCCCTCACCCTTCTCCCCAGTTCAGAAGAGTCTTTCTCAAAGGGACTTTGTCAGCTCTTTCCTCATTTTGCATTTCCCCAAATGGGATGGCTGTGTACACATTGAATACAAAATTGATTTTTGTTCGAGGGAGGTGAAAAATGTTTCCACCTACAGTTTCTAACTGAAAGCCAGAGATCTGAATTCTGGTATACTGATCAACAAGTTTTGTACACCTCTGAGAATGCACTGCTTTTAACAGCTTGAAAGTTTTAAGTAGCATGATATGAAAATCATATGTTATGACTTCTGTGGAACATCACTGTGGAAACAACCATTTCTGCAAAAGTTAAGACAATGCTTGCAATGCGAAGTTTGAGAAATGCCTACCAACTGGGGAGTGTTGGGACAGTAAACATAATGCCTCACAGTTCTGCAAAAGATCTGCCTCTCCACCTCAAGAGATCTGGATCCTGCAACTTTGCAGACTCTGTGGATTTTTTCCCATGAAACTTTGTCATTTTGGAGTACAACTCCACACTTTCACAAGCATACCAGAAAATCTAAGCTGTAAGCAGTGTCAGATCACCGTTTAATTTAAAATAAATATCAACTTGACAACAAAGACAAAAACTTGTGAAAGCTTGTATGTTCAGTTGTGCATTTCAGGCGCTGAGACCGCAGAAACAATGGGACTGAAGGAGAGGCAGACATCAGTGTGTCAGGTGTCAGGTGTGGGAGCACATCTGATGTCACCAAGATGTCACTGCATGTCCTCTCCACCAGGGCAGAAATCAGAGTGGAACCCGCAGTTGGAGGAGACGGTGATGCTGCTCCTGCCTACTACATCCTCCGCCAGATTCTACCTGCTCTGGACTGGCTGCCCCTGGCTTTCACCTCCACCAGTGTCCAAATTGGAATGTATGAGGGAATTAGCTGAGAAGCTGAAAGCAACCCCACCTCAGGGACCAAGCTGTGGGGTCTGGCCACCAGGTGTGTCACAGGTGGACGAGAGGAGTCCAGTACCAAGAGCAGGAGGGTCTTGGCTGGATGGGATATGGGTACTAGAGATTGTCAAAAGAGGTCTCATCCATCAGAGGAGGAGAGATAAACAGAACTGAAAATAAAAGATTGCTTTATAGGTTTCATGAGGTAATGCTAGTTTGGAATTCATCTGTTACTTTCATCCTGTGTTGGTCTCCTGACTTCCTAAACTGGCCCCATCCAAAGCAACCCCAGCCCTGCCACCCACCATCCTGGGAATTACCCCATCCTCTTATATACCACCATGGCTGGGTGTGTGCCATAGGCCACAGTGCAAGGCCTGCAGGGTCACTGTCCTCATCCAGAGAGTCAAGATGTTTTTCTCCAGATTCTGCCCTGTTTTTCAACAGGGTTGGCACGCTTGTCACGTCATGGACATTAAACATGGAGACATCACACACTCAGCAACTGCGCCCAGCCCTCCAAGAGGTGGCTGCTGGCTATGATACCTAGCTTCCAATAGGTGTTAATGGTGCAGCAGCATGCACACCTCGTCCCCTGGCTGAGGAGACATCGAGGATGCTCGAACCTCCTTTCCCCAGCTAGCCCCTGTGACCCTGGTCCATTCCTGAACCTGGTACGCGGAAAGAAGCCAGTGCCTCAGCCTGCCTCATCAGTGGCCACTGGGCTGGCATCAATCCTTTCAGATTTATCTGTCTTAATCTCCACCCCAGACTGGCCCATATTTTGCCTCTAGACAACCCACCCAGCACCATCACGCAGCCTCCAACTCACCTGTACAACTCCCCACGACGCGCATCATATTTGCACAAAAAAATCCAAATTGCATTTTTTTTTTTGCAGACCTGGTTTTAAAATTGCGCAGTTTGGACAAAATGTGCCATTGCTAAATCCAGCATTTTATGTGCCACTGCACTCATGCAAAACTGCGATCTTGCGGTTTCATTGGTGTCATTTAAAATGTTGCCCCAGACTATTCCAGCTCAAACAACAGGAATCTGTAAATGATGCTTTACAACAGGCATCATCCCGCCAGACTGTCATGCTGTGGAGATAGAACTTTATGTTAATTCTAGAACTTACCGTTCCAAATTCTGCACCGTGGTCATTCTTCTCCCTAATGCTCTAACGTCAGATTTGTTTCTCTGCTGAAGAGAACAGTTGCCCCAGTCAGCACCAGCCTTTCTGGTCAGCAATGAGTTTGTTTATTTTTGCTTTCTTATTTCTCAATTTTTTTTTATATACATTCTCTTCATGTTCCTGTGTGGCTGGGGATGTATATCATGTTGACCACTTGGTGCTCCTTTCAGTTCCACCTCTTGCTGAGCCATCTCCACGAGCCTACACGGGGACTAGGAAACCACAGTTTGTTCCCCATGGGGCTCCCCATCCCCAAGGGGAAGGACAGAGATGCTAATCCGGTCCCTGGCATCTCCCAGAGCAGGCTCAAGGTGGCGCTGTCAAGTGCCCTGGCGTCATCGTGCAGCTGGCACAGGGTTCTTTCTGCTCGAGGGTTCCCTTGGAGGCAGACATACAATGACTTCAGTGCAGGTACCGTGCTCCCATACACCCTTCAGACATCAGCTGCATTGCCACCCTGTGGAAGCGGTCCTGTGCTGATGTTGCAGTCCCAGTCTCCACTGGGAGCCACCCTTACACTGGGCTCCACGCCCACCCCAGAGGAAGAGCAGCCCTGCAGACACTCAATCATCCTCCATCCAGCAGGCCCTCTGATGTCCGAGTTCACCTCCTAACCCGAGTTATCGGCATCATAAGTGGTAGTGCTACCACTGCAGCAGCAGTCTGGCCCTCACTTATTTCTCAAAGTATCAGTTTTTGCTACTCTGCTTTAGTTTGGGAGTTTTATTTTATTTGGCAACTTTGCAGTTTTCTCCAGATCTTACTTCAGTGGAATCTTGCAGTAGGCCATCACACATAGGACCCTGCTGTCAGGCACTAGGACCACACAGAAATTATCTAGGTAGCAGTCTGCCAGAGGGGCTGCCCACCTCGACATCACTCTCTGACATCAGCTACCCTATAGGTGTGGAGCCCCTACGTCCTCCCAGTTCTTTCCCACTGTCGACCAGTCGCCAGATCTGCAAGGAATCTGCTGCTGCTTCAGTCACCATTTTCATGCTTTTTATTTTTCTCACCTTAGTTCTTTCCCCATTTTTCGATGTTTTTGCTGCCTTTGTATGTCTTCTTCTCCATCCTCATTGACATCAGAGCATCACAACAAGTGTGCCTGCAGCCAGAAAATTCCCAGAAGAGGACGGCCATTCAGCCTGCCTTTTCTGCCTAGGCCTGGACCACAATGTCTCATCTTGTGAGTTCTGCCAGAGGTTCAGTGCTACCACCCAGTGCCGCTGTCAGCAGACCTTCAAGGGACTCTTACTCAAGCTGAAGGTTGCCTCAGTGGAGCGGGAGCTGCAGGCATTATCTTCTCCAGTCTCCCAGGCCCAACCTCCAGCTGCTCAGGCCCAGACTTTGGCTTCCCAGGCCCAGTCCTTGGGTCTGGCTCCAGCCAAGCGCCAGGACAAACCTAGCAGGAAGCACAAGCACTGGGACAAAGAAGCACTGGTCCTGGTCATCTTCTTCCTGCTCACAGTTGCTGCACTCTTGCATGGTAGCATTGGGGTTCATCTCCTCTGGGGGTCGGCCCCGATCCCACCAACACCCCTTACCTCAGCACAAATTGTGGCTCCTCCTCCGCCACTATTTCCAGTTATCAGTGTAGGAACTTCAGGCCAGGATCCTCCCAGCCCGCCAGGCCTGCTGCTTAGGCCATCACCTCCTTGGGTACAGCAAGAGCAGCCCTGTCAGTGGTCCCCCGCCAATGATGGTTCTACGGATGCAGGGGCACCTTCGATACCCCTCCTGTTGCCGCTTCCCCAGTGTTGGACACCTCACCGTCAGTTTGCGCTCCATCTGGAGAGGCTTCTCTCTGGCTCCCAGCCTTCCTCTACCCCACACAGGGCTCACCTTTGCCAGCTCCTATGTCACCTGCTCCACCTGAGCCCCTCTATGCCTGTGCCCAAGGGTCCATATTATCTCACCTAGCTCCCATGGGGGACTTATCCTGCTTCCCTCCCTCTCCCTAGGCCAGAGACTCCCCAGGTTACCCTTATCCACCTACATTGGGCCCTACTCTGATCATGGTGGATATTCAAGACTGGTGTCCTCCCTTTGGGGTTCTTGCATTCCCAGGTACTGACACCGGCTCTGCTGCCTTCCCATGAGGACCCGTCCACAGGCCACACATCTCCACCCTCAGCATCCCCAGATGCCCCAGCTTGCCTTTTCCCTACTCACCCGGCCGATGAAGGGGACAAATACCACCCAGACCTGGTCCTCCATGTTTCTAGGGATGAGGATGCTCTGGACAAGGGACAACATTTCAGGATCCCTCTCCCTCCTCCAGGTCTTCTGAAGGGGTCTCTGTGCCTAGGGATGTTCCACAGTCTCTTCCCCAATGGATGACCCCTACTTTTCTCCAGTCATGCACCGCATCTATGCAGTGATGGACCTCGGCTCTGAGAAGTAAGATCCCAAACATAGGCAGTTGGCCATTTCCCTACATAAGTCTGATGCCCCACCATTGGTAGGATTCCCACCTATCGATGCTCAGGAGGATGCAACGATGGCAGCCTGGCGTCAACCCCAACTCCTCCTACCACGTCTCACAAGGCAGATAGACTTTATCCTGCTCTGGAGAGGCAGGCCTTTTGGGGGAACAAGCTGAGGCAGACTCAGTAGTCATCAGTGCCCCCATGACTGCTCAAATGGCCAAAACACCTCAACTGCCTGCTCCCAGACCGAAGTCCCGCTGTTTGGATCTTTTTGGCAAATGGATGTTTGCTTCCTCTACTCTCACCATTAGGGCCCTCAACTACTTTGGCCACATGCTGCAATATCAGAACTCTTGGTTGGACAAGGCACAAAGGTTGTCCATTCCCTCCCCAAGGGGCTCCCAGAAAGAATTACAGGATAACCTCAAACGAGTTCCGGCATCAGTGGCGACCTTCTCAGAACCACCTCGGCGCTGTGGATGCATCGAGCTAGGGGCGCAGCCACCAGCATCTGCCTTCACTGATATTCTTGGCTCTGGGTCTCGGGGTTCATGCAGGATGTGTAGCAGTCCATCCTGGATGCCCTTTTAGGGAGCTCCCTGTTGTTCGGCGGTGATGTGGAGGACATCTCACTAAGCTTCAGACCTCAGAGAGGCCCATTAGATCAGTTTACTCTATTTATCATACCCAGCCCAGGCCTACCCAGAAGCAGCCCTCTTGTCATCTGCCTCCCATTAAGCCCAACAGCCAGCTAGAACCCCTGGGAAATGTAAGACTCTGGGCCACTAGCGGACCTGTTCAAGCACCTGCCTGAATATGGGTGGTGTGCCATGGGATTGGATGTTGGCTCATGTGATGCCTATACACAAGAGTGGCCCAAAGGATGAGCCAGGAAATTACAGACCTGTTAGCCTCACTATCGCCAAAGAGTGAAACTTACGGGCGATACTAAGGGAGACTAGTAACCTTTCTGGAAGAGAATGGGCTACAGGATGGGAGGCAATATGGGTTCATCTCAGGAGATCCTGCCAGACAAACTTAATAGAGTACTATGACTGGGTGATGAGGGAGCTGGGTGAAGAGCCATGCTGTAGATGTCCTGTCTAGAACTTCAGCAAGGCCTTTTGATTCACCATGCCACCACAATTGTGGCAAGAAGCTAAAGGAGTGAGGTAGGGCCAAAGATGGTAATTTGGATTGTTAACTGGCTAAAGGGATAGGCTGCAATGAGTGGTAGTGGTGGTGGGGACTCTCATCCCCTAGGACTGTCACGGGCGGAGTGTCACAGGGCTCTGTGCTGGGACCAGTGTTGTTTGGGCTATTCATATCGGATATCTAGCATAGAGTTGGGAGTAGGATAAGCCTGTTTGCGAATGATACCAAGATGGGGGTAGTGGATGACATAGAGGGAGTGGCATAGGCTTCAAGGGACCTGTCCAAACTGGAGAGTGGTCGGAGAAGTGGCAGTTGAGCTTCAATGCCAAGAAGTGCAAAAAAAAGAAAGCTGAGGAGGAGTATTGGTTGGGTAGGTTCAACTAGAGTATCACTGAGGAAGAGAAGGACCTAGGGGTGTTAGTAGTAGGGAGCATGAACAACTCTGCTCAGTGCAGGAGGGCAGCAGCTAAGGACAACAGGATGCTGGGATGCATCACAAGAGGATTCTCATCCAGACACAGGGATGTGATCCTGCCCCTGTACAGGTCCTTGGTCAGGCTGCAGTACTGACGTCCCTATCTTAGGAAGGATATCAGGCTGCTGGAGGGGTGCAGCATGGGGTAACAAGATGGTCCAGGGTTGGAAGACAAACCTAGGAAGATAGGCTGAATGATTTGGCTTGCTGCGCTGGAGAAGAGGATTGGGGGATATAATTGAGACCTTCAAGTACTTGAAGGGATCAACAAATTTAGCATAGATGAGTTACTGTAACTGAGGAAGGGGAGGGCCATGAGAGGGCATGGGCTAAGGTTGAAGGGGGGCAGTTTTAGGAGGAAGATGAGAGGCATTATTTCACAGAGAGGGTGGTGTCGAAATGGAATTCTCTGCCAGAAGGAGTGGTATCCTGTGGACAGTGGGTGGTTTCAAAGGGCATGGGACAGGGCAAGGGGAGGAGTCTGGTTATTTCCAGTGGAGGATAAAGGGAGGGAAGGGGCAGCTGCACTATGAGGGGCTAGCTGCACACATGGCAGACTTGATGGACCGTCAGGCCTGTTTCTGCCCGGTAGATTCGCATATTTGTATATAAGACTACAGCGCCTGCCTTGCCCCAGCCACCTCTGCTAGCAAAATCCCCAGAGGGACCAGCGCCCCCGCACCCCTCTCCTGACTCCTTTCCCAACCCCTCCCTCAGGCGGGGCAGGAGGTGGAGGTAGGAGGTAATTCTCCCTCCACCTGCCCAAGTGGAGGAGATCACATCAGACAGCTGGGTATTTCATCTAATCTAACATGGTCACTCTCTGGAGTTCCTGGAATGGCCTCCAGACAACCCCTGTCTCAGTCCCATTACCCAACACATCATATACCCCTGATCTAGGAGGAAATCCCAGCCTTTCTCTAAGAAATTGGGCTACAGAGCTGGTATGCATTTCCCAAAGGGACAGGGGTACTACTCCCACTTCTTCCTGGTTCCCAAGTGCATGGGAGACCTTAGGCCAATCCTGGATCTCAGCGAATAAATCTATCCATTCAGTACAAGAAATTCTGAATGGTCACACTACGGGGCCTTCTCCCTTCTACATTGGGAACTGGGTCTGCTCCTTGGACATGCAGGATGTGTACCTTCACATCAAGATATCGCATCTCACAGAACTTTCTACACTCACTTCGGGAGCTCATTTCCAATTTCGGGCTCTCCCTTTTGGCTTGTCCTCAGCCCCCAGGGTTTTGCTAAGTGCCTGACAGTGGTAGCAGCTGCCCTCCAGTACCAGGGAACTATGTTTTCCTACCTGGACAATTGGCTTCTAGCAGCCCCATCCAGGGAGCATCTCCTGCTAACCTGGAGCACACCTGCCACCTTTCAGGACCTAGGGGTGATCATCAATCTGGTGAGTCATTCCTCTCACCCTCCCAATGCCTTCCGTATATTGGGCTATCTTGGACATGGATCAGGGCATGGTGTTCCTTCCCCAGGACAGGGCAAACTGCTTGATGGAGCTGGCCAGACTGCTGTACTCCTCTTGTCATGTCCTAGCTCATTTGTTCCTACACCTCCTGGGTCATATGGTGGCTGCCATAGTCACTGTCCCTCTAGCCAGGCTGCACATGAGAATCCACAGTGGACACTCGGGTACAGTGGGACCACCATACAGATGATCTTGACCAAATGGTCTTGATCTCAGACCCCATAAAGAGGGCCCTGTTATGGTGACTGGAGCCCTAGCAACCTCCTCCAGGGGTTGCTCTACCTCCCCCTCCTTAACAAATCCTGACCACAGATGTGTCCAACTCAGAATGGAGGGCTCATCTGGAGGCTCACTAGACCCAGAGAGTGTGGTCTGCAGCTGAGGGACATCTTCACATAAATGTTCTGGAGGTGTGGGCAGTCCTGTATGCCCTTCATGCCTTCCAGACCCATCTCTCCCTGGGCCCGCTGCTGATAGAGATGGACAACACCAGCGTGGTCCATTACATCAACAAGCAGGGAGGGAGCCACTCTTACCCTCTGTGTTGAGGCGATGCAAGTTTGGTATTAGGCACTTGATCCGACCTTCATCTTTCAGCTGTGCATGTCCCCAGTGCTAGAACATCTTGGCAGACAGCTTAAGCTGCTTCCAGTCTCAGGCTCATGAATGGGTTCTACTGCCCTCGTTGTGCTTGAACTGTTCAACTGCTGGGGTCACCCAGGTTGGACATTTGTGTCCCCACTCAGCATAAAACTGACACTTTTTGCTACGCTCGCTTCTGGGCCTGCAGTTTTCTGGTAAAATGCATTGTCTCTCTCTCCTGGAAGGGAGGGTTTCTGTATGCCTTTCCTCCCTTCCCTCTTCTTCAGCGAGTTCTCATCAAGCTACAAATGGAGGGGTGACCATGGTCCTCATTGCTCCATTTTGGCCTTGCCAGATCTGGTTCCCTCTGCTTCTAGCAACTGGTGGTGGAACCACCAGTGCCCCTGCCGCTGTGCACATGCTTGCTCTCCCAGGAACAGGGCACCCTGAGCAATTTGGACTTCAGGTCGCTCCATCTTCATGCCTGGCTCCTGATGACACAGCCATTTCTGGCTTTGGGGTTTCTCCCAGGGTGGCAGAGGTATTGGTGGCAGCTCAAGCCTTTCCACCAGAGCTACTTACTCCATGAAGCGGAAGCACTTCATCATTTGGGCAGCTTTGCACTACCCAGATCCCTTCACTTGTCCAGTTAATCAGATCCTGAGTACCTGCTGCCCTTTCAGACTCAGGTCTGAAGTACTCTTCCATCAAGGTACATCTGTCTGCCATCTCTGGATATCATATACCTGTTGATGGGCAGTCAATGGCTCAAGCTAGATGTGGCCCATACCTTCTTAAGAGGTATTCTGCATTTGAAACCCCCAATCTGTAATCCCTTCCAGCTTGGGATCTCAGTTTTGTGTTGGAGAAGCTCACCCCACCCTCCTTTGAACTGGCCATGAGTTGCAAGCTGTCTTTCTATCATGGAAAGCATTATTATTAGTTGCTATTACTTCTGCTCAGAGGATTTCTGAACTTCAGGCCCTAATGTATAAGGAATGGAGCCTTATTTAGTTTTTCTCTGTCCCTTCTGTTTTAGGAAAATCACTGCCACATAAATCAAGATAATCTCTCTGTATCCTGCTGTAAGGTGAAAAGAAATGTAGTTAAACCTTCCACAAACAGTATGAACATTTCGGCCCTTGTAACTTAGCCAACAGGGCTACAAACAAGATATTAGGGTCTAAACCTTGTACAAAATACCCCAAATCAGGTATAAATACATCAACTCGTTTAAACCAGTAGAATCTAGAACTATTAAACCCAGTTAGTGCTTCCAATGTAGGGGAGATCTGTTGTTCTCCTTTTTGTGTCACCCTAAAAATTCAAGGTGCACTGGGAAATCGAAGATGCTAATCTCTTGGGCCCCCTAGGGTAAATTAGCCCCTAAAAACAAATAAAGGCGACAAGTACAAATCTGTAATAAAGAAAAAGGATTAACAAACTATTTAGCCCTGTAAATAATAAATATGTGCTATCCATCTCGGCGCATATGCGCCCACCCACTTCCTTCTTTATCATTTTATAATGGTTTACCTTTGCAACTTAATCATTTAATAGTATCTCTTGAAAAGATGTTTCAGGACTAGGGCATGGGATGAAGTTGGAGGGAGGGCGATTCAGAGGAAACATGAGAAAAGAATTTCTTCACAGAACAGGTGGTGGACAAGTGGAACACCCTGCCAGAGGAAGTGGTGGGAGCTGAAACAATCACGAGGATTTAGAATGCATGGGATAGACATAAAAGGAATTCTAGAGGTCAGGGTAAGGGAAATAGACTTCTAAGAAACAAACTGAACTTACAAGCTCAAATGGGCAGACTAGGTGAGCCATAGGCCCTTATCTGCCGACACTGTCTATGTATCTATGTATCTATGTATCTTGTACTGAAAAACATTTTATTTCTAGGTCTATGCCTTTAAATAGAATAGACCACGCTTAAGATCCCAAGCCACCAGGATCTGACCTGGATACTCAGGCACAGGTAAAAGGAAAAAACAGAAAAAATCATGTCAGCTTAATGCCTCTAACAGCAAACTAGCTCATTCGCTAAATAATGTCTTAAATAACATCCTTGCATTATTCTAGTTCAGGTCTCCATGTTTAGGATGGAGGTTTATGTTAGCTCTCAGTTCTAAGAGGAGTTTGACACCTCTATGCTGATACTCCATCTGGTGCACAAGTTTTAAGTTTTTAAGTCTTACGGAGCCATAAGGTGAGGCCTTATTGCAGGCCTTCTGTGTATCAGTGCCAGGCTTAGAGTTCCTACCATTCAGGTTCTATCCGGGCAGGCGGCAATTCAGCCAGGCGATTGGAGATGGATACCAAGTTCTGCGGGGTCCTCTGCGCGGAGTTTGTGGATTTGTTACCGTCTGCCATCTAGACGGACTGACATCTCTTTCCCTGTACTGGCCTTGTCTTAAATTGTAGCCTGTGTTTCAGTGTCCTTCTTTGGCCTCCTCAGCTGAATGAAATTCCTTTCATCCTGATGTAAGCTGCACCACCAGTCGAGCGGGTAGGTATAGAAAATTTAATGGATGCCTCTTTTCAGAGCGGGTAGAATTTCTGAGTATGCCCTGCGATTTTTCAATGTTTGTGGGGCATAGTCATTGTCTAGAGTATACACATGTCTGCCTGTAAAATACTTTTCCTCTGCACCATGCGGTGGTGAGGATTTGTTCTTTAATTGTAAGCTATGGAACCTCGCTTATTATAGATCGAGGTCGTGCATTTGGGTCTATGGGAGAGGGCCCAACGCTTCTATGTACTCTTTACATATCAATCTGTAGGTCTGGGGGTAATTCCAGTACTGTTTTTAGTAATCTTATAACAAAGTCTTTATGTCTTGCCCTCTGAGCACTCTGGGACGCAGTACAATCTAATATTTTTGCGCCAAGCTCTATTCTCGGCATATTCTTGTCTAGCTTGAAGATAGGCATTTTGTTCTTGTAGATTTCATAGTTCTGCTTCCTGATCATCTATACGGTTTTCAGCTACCATGATTTGGCACTCCGTTGCATCCGTTCTTTGCTCCAGATGTACTACGTCTTTTCTTAGCTCCCCATAGAGGTCTTTCACTTCTGCTCTAAGGAAAGAAGTTCCTTATAAATCCTGTCCAGCTTTACATGCTTGTTTTTAGCTGCTTTATTTTTAATAGGGCAGCCTGTCCTTGATTCTCCCTGGGGCCTGAGAGTGCTCCGAGTCAGATGCCTCTGCCGCCAACATCGCGACCACGTCTTATTTGAAGCAGGTACTGTCGAATTATCTTTTTCCACGGTAATCCGAGTCAAGGTCCCTGACTCTCCTACGGTTCTTTCTGCTTTTGATAGATATTTTAGCTGGTCGGGAGGCTTTTGGAAGGAGTAGGCATGGAGCTTGTAAGTTATGCCACCATAGTGGAAACAGCCCAACTGGAAGTCCACGGAGCCTTATTTTGTTTTCACAAAGACAGGGTGTCTTTACGTACTAATCCTCAGTTTCTCTCTAGGTGGTATCTGAGTTTACTTTGAACCTTTCCATCCATCTCCCTGTATATTATCTGAGCACGCCAATCCAGGGAAGCATTGCTCCACACCTGGATGTGCATAAAATGTTACGTTATTATACACGACAGGATTAAAGAGGTTAGGGAGTTCTCTCAGTTGCTTGTTTCATTCGCCCCAGGAAAGAGGGCACCCATTTCTAAGCAGTGTTTGTCCAAATGGTGCCACCCGCATTATTTTTGTCACTGTAAGTATGGCAAGGACCTTCTGGGAGTTGTTCATGGCCATTCAACCAGGGTATGGCTGCCTCAAGTGCTGCTTCCATAACGTTTCGGCTGCAGAGATCTCGCGCTGGCTGCCACTTTGGAGTTCAGTCCACCTACCAAGCACTACAGTTTGGACAGTGCCTCTAGGCACAGAGCCAGTTTGGCCTGGCTGTGTTAAGAGCCTTCTTTCGTAGGTGATTTCACCTCCACCCAGTCTGCTAGTTCTGTCAGGTTTAGAACTGCTTGGTACTGGCCCCACGTGTGATGGACTGCTGCAAGATATTCCCCAAAGTAAGATAGTACAGTTATATAAGAACTTACTGTAACAGTAGATCTTCGAGGATCTCTTGCAGCGGCCTTCTTTTTCCTCCTCCTTCCCCCTTGGCCTGTTATTCTGTTCTGCTTCCTCTCAAGAGGAGACCTTCAGCCTTCCCTATCCTGTTTTTTTTTCCTTGAATCTCAGGTTCCTCCTAAGTTCCCTCAGCCTGGTATTCTGCGGTCTCCAACAGGAGAACTGGGAGGACGTGAGGGCCACCCACCTATAGGTTAGCTGACATCCAAGAGTGACATCGGAGGTGGGTGACTCCTTGGATAGACTGCTAGCTAGAAAGTTTCCATGTGGTCCTAGTGTCGGACAGCAGATCTTTGGGAGTTTGCAGGTTTAAATCTAAGGGTCACAAATAGAAATACTAGAGCTCATAGTCTCCAGTTAAAGGGTGATAATTACAGAACAAATACAAGAGGATCCTGGATAAGCCAGAGGGTACTTGCCCACTGGAATGGACTACCTGAGGAAATAGTGGAAAGCAATACACTAATATCTTTAAAAGGAAATTAGATACATGTTTACATAGAAACTTCCATTGAAAATGGCAAGTCATATTGGTGAACGCTACTGACCTGTGACACCAACCATGAAACCTATGAACAGTGCAGAACTGGATACTCTGCAAGGGATGGCTTTCCATCCATGGGAAGTTGTATCACTCCTGTGAGCTGCTCAGCAGGGTCGCGAGGTGAAACTGGAGCCCTCCCCACACAGCCTCACCAAACAACAGACAAGGGAATCTCCCCAGGTATGGAAGCAAAACAAGGCTCCCTGCAGCCTAACACGTGGAGCCTGTTGTGCGGCACCATCTTGGACCCACACCTGACTGCAGCTGCATTTGACTGAGTAATGAGCTCTGTTTACTGTTGGCAGACTGCATCTGTTTGTTTTTGCTCACCTCCACCAATTCTTTTGTCTGATGTTTGTATGTTGCACTTCTGCTTTTTTACGTTACCTGAATAGCAGTCCTGATAGGTAGTTCCTCCCCACACAGCCTCGGCGGACAACAGGCAAGGAGTCTCCCTAGCTCCTAGCTCACTCCTGTGAGCTGCTCAGCAGTGTTCAGCAGGGTCACGAGTGTGAAGTTGGAGCCCTCCCACACAGCCTCACCGACTACAGACAAGGGAGTCTCCCCAGGTATGAAAGCAAAAGCAAGGCTTCCTGCAGCCTAATATTATGGAGCCTGGCATGTGGCACCATCTTGACCCACACCTGACTGCAGCTGCATTTGACTGAGTAATGAGCTCTGTTTACTGTCGGCAGACTGCATCTGTTTGTTTTGTTGCTCACCTCCACCAATGCTTTTGTCTGATGTTTGTATGTTGCATTCCTGCTTTTATGCTACCTGAATAGTAGTCTTGGCATGTATACGATTGCCCTTATATTCTCTGATTTCTGACCTCAAACTGATACAGTTTGCCCAGCATTTTATCTGATTGTAGCCCTGTAAATTATACATTTACCACTTCCATTTTTGCTGATTTCTAGACCGATATTGCTGCTTGCCCTTGCTATTTTTCCTGTCCTTCCACACTCCATTCTCCCTGCTGTGCTGTAGCAGCCCCTACCCCTCAACTGCTCCAATTACAGCCTTCCCTTTAGACAATCCACTCACTTTTTTAAAACTTTATTTTATCATATATCTTGACAATATATAATCCATATAGTGAACAGACCACAAATAGGTTAAGCACCATTAGGAATACAAGGTGATCCTTACAACACAGGATATAATAATTTTGCATCCACTATATTTTGTTGCAACATGTGAGGGTACCTTCTTCATATTAGCCAATAAAGAGTCCAAATATGCCGAGGAACGAGCCCATGAGCCACATGGCTAACTTAACATTTTAGGATTGTCCATCAGTGTCCAGCCTTATAAAGGGAATCAAGTCCCCAAAAGGGACTTAGGTGCCATGTTAATACCTAAAGGAAAAAGCTTTAAATTAAACATTTTACAGTAGTATTAGAGAACAACCACAAATCACATTTTAAACATCAATCGAGGGCTTCTCCTCTAAAGGATCAGCTAAATAATAAAAAAAAAGATGCAGTCCTCCATTTAAATTGTAGGCCTGTAACCCACCCTCCTTATTTTAAACTAATGGTGTAACAAATCAAAAGTACCACAGAGGTTGTATACTAGGCCTTCTACCTTATCTAAGTAAGTCTCCGATTCCAGTCTATGTTGACCTCAACATAAGCTTCTTTCAGTTCTAGTTGCTGCTGCTTTAATAGGGTCATCTGCTGTTGCTTCAGTCTGGTTTCCTCCGGACTCCAGTGTCTCTGCTGTCCCACTGCTCTGGCACCATGTTTACCATCTTAGTCAGAACTACCGCCAGCTTCAAAACTCTGGTCTCAGCTGCTGCAATGTTCTCGGCATTCTCCCTGGGAACTCCAGTTTGCACTGGGCTCAGTGGCGACTCCAAAGTGAGTTATTGGGTGCTGTGAGTTAGCAAGTGCTGCTCTGTTAACTTTTCCCCATTTTCTCTGACCGGAAAGTGTGGCAGACCTTTAGGTCATCTCCTTCCTTTTTCTTGATTAAGACTGCAACAGAGGTTTTAGATGTTGCATGATAGCGGAATGTCCTGTTTGCAGCTGTTGCTTTCTGCTGCCTCTCTGACATGGTGGTAGTCTGGGGGAGATGACTCATGAAAAGTCAGTGTGTGTGTGTGTGTCACATATGCATGCTACATGTGGTTTGTGCAAGTTATATGGAAGATGCAATGGTGTATTTCTGCCAGTGTATGTTGGTTACTACTCACTTAATGCCGAAACAAGGTTCCCAACAAATACGACACAGTAAGCTAATCCTAGTTAAACATATAGCTATTCCTCCAGGCTATGGGCAAATTCTGGCAAAATATTTTTTTTTGTTTGTTTTTAAGTTTCTTTATTCACTGGGACCTAGGGCATCTCTCCAGGGTACCACTGACTTCTGCCTCTACTCCTTGCCTGAAACCTCCTCTTCTGGGCTCCTTCACAGCAGTCTCCACTTGGTCCCTATGGCTTGAACATCCCCAGATCACCCCCAGGGAGGGCCCAATCGCCTGTGGTGGCCTATCTGTAATTAGAGGGACAGCTGGGGAGCTGGTAGAGCTGTAGCCTAGGGAAGCAGGTCCCGCATCGGGATGTGGGCAGGTCTCTAGGCCCCTTCACCTCCGCTAGGTCACCAGGGCTTTTTCCATACTGTTTCTCCCCAGAGCGATACATGCTATGCCAGCAGTGCACTCGTGCAGCTGGCAGCTGCCATTCTTCCACCAACGTAGCATCAACCCATGCTACCTGTAGGGGCCCTGTCTCCACCAGGAGCCGTAAGGGAGCGGGGATACCCTCAGAATCCACCCCAGGAGAGGAGAGCAGTCCTCCAGGTGCTCAATCCCTCCTCTCCTGCCAACTCCCGATGACCTGAGTCTGGGTCACTGGCATGGCGTGAGTGTGGCATCCAGCGCCTCAGCTCTCAGTGCCACCAGGAGGCTTCTGGCAAAAGAATATTTTAAAAGAGTTTTAAATGATTGACATTAGTAAGGAGAGCAACTGGTTGAGAGCCTTCTCAGCAACTCACTACTCACTCCTGACCAGTGCCATCCTTAGCATAAGTAAGACCATCCTACACCCATTAATTTCAGCTTGGCGATAACCAGTCCAGTTGATCACAGTTTATACAGTTTTTGGCAAAGCGTGCACAACACATTAGTCACTTGATAAACCTATAGCCCCCAGGTAAAATCTCACTCCCAGCAAAGATGATACATTAGCTAGGAGTTTATTTGTCAAGGGCTTACAGTCATTAAGAAACACATGTTTTTACCGGTCCAAGGGGGGTGATGTTTGCTAGCTTCCTTTCCTCAATGATCCAATCCTGTGGCAGATGTTTGGAGCTGGTGGGAATCTTGTTCCTAAATGATTTGTCACATCATGGTTTTGAGACCGGGTAGATTCTACATTGTAGTTTTCTTTGTCCTGAGGTACTGTAATTTGAGTTGCTGCGATAGACTTGCTGCTGTAGCTGATGTGATGATGGTAGGTATCTAGATGCTGTAGCTGATCTGATGTTGGTAGGTATCTAGATGCTGTAGCTGATCTGATGTTGGTAGGTATCTAGATGCTGTAGCTGATCTGATGTTGGTAGGTATCTAGATGCTGTAGCTGATCTGATGATGGTAGGTATCTAGATGCTGTAGCTGATCTGATATTGGTAGGTATCTAGATGCTGTAGCTGATCTGATGATGGTAGGTATCTAGATGCTGTAGCTGATCTGATGTTGGTAGGTATCTAGATGTTAAAAGGTACCATGCATGCCTAAGTTATGGTATCAGATGCTGAAAATACCATCTTGATGGCAGTGTTGGATGTTAAGTGGTACCATCTTGATGGAACTGCTGTTCAGACATGCCATAATCTTTCTCAAGAAATGGTTGTATTTTTATACAGTACATTTTACAGAGCAAACATTTTCATCCCACATCATCAGACATTAGGACAGCTAAACTAAATTTCACTTACCTTTCAGCTAGGAACATTTGATAAGTATGTTTTTGCCTACGTCAACAAAACATAGTTTGAAGGTTGTCATAATTCACTGCATTTTAACACACATTGGTTTGTAATGTGAAATGCTAGAGGAGCAATAGCGTTTCATTTACCAAAATAGCTATATACAGATGGCGTGCTTGTTGGCGCACATTCAGTGCTGCCATCTCGCATTCCTAAAGAAGGTTCCAGAGTACATTGACTGTTACGTAGGCCTAGACATATCCTTGAATAGTTAGCATTAGCATAAAACAACTATACAGTCATTTCAACCTTAAATGATAGGCTTTTTTAAGCAGAAGTAGAACAACGTTGAAATAGTAATAAATGAACCAGGTCTATAAATCAAGTTCAGACTTCACCTGAATATGTCACCCCACGTTGCCCTCAGTTCCACTTCTAACATTTCTGCATGAGAGACCACTGTACACAGGATAAGAATGGATGCCAAGAAGGTGTTTGACCGGTGGGCTGGAGATTCCTACACAGAACTTTAAATGAGATGGGTTTGGCCAAAATACAAAGAAAGTGTTAAGAACCTCTATGCAGCTCCACAATCGACTATCAAAATAAATGGGGTAATATCTGAATTATTCCATTTGACCCAGGGCACCAGGCAGGGATGTCCACTCCCCACTTGCTCTGCACATTGAGCCCTTAGCGACAGCAGTCAGAAATAATGATACAATCAAAGAAATCACTGCAGGTGGTAGATGTCATAAAATCTCCCTTTATGCAAATGATCCACTTTTCCTCACCTTCCCCAAGCTTCCATCCCAGTGCTGCTAGAAGAACTGGAATTATTCAGAGACGTGTCAGGATGTAAAATTAATTAAGTAGTAAAGGCATGACCAGGGGTTAGAATAACAATCTATTAATCACCCCTAGGGTGTAATGTGCACAAGGCACAGCCGAGTGCCATATTACCCCTAGGAATGATTAACTGACTGATAATGTAATTCTGGGACTGCCTTACTGCTATTATAAAACATATTCCAAAAGAAAAGTGTTAAAAGTATACTTTTGAATGTTTTCCTCATTTAGAGGAGATTATTAATAAATAATTCTTCCACCAACAGTTTAAGAATGCTGGTTCAAAATCAGAATGCATCATTCCAGTCATTCAGCAGTGCTAGAGGATGGAATGCTGACAGGAAGAATCCATGTGCCATGGTGATCAGGCTGCACATGACAGGGATTAATGTATGGCTGTTGGAATCATAGCAGCCAATCAGGTTGCAGCATTTCTGAGACCCTTTTTATAACATGTGTAACCCTAGATGGCGCTATCCCAGGGGCTACTACCCCTGCCTGATTTGCCACTAACAGGTTGAGGAGCCTGGATCCAATGGCGGGTGCCTCCACCCAGAGGTCAGGGTTTGCAATAGTTAAACTAACTTGGTCACAGCCCTCTGGGACACTGCAACCCCTTTCTTCCTACTAGTGGCCCACACAATATATCAGAATTACCTTCACAGTATACACTTACCCCCAGGACTGGTTCTGGCACTGGGACCTCCTGTGAAATGAGATACAGTGCAACAATCACAGTACAGTACTTTAACATAGACAAATACCTCAGGCAGTATAACTTTGCTGAAACAAGCAGCTCTGATTTATTTAGGGGATATAACAAGGACAGGGGAAATCAGGTTAATTAGCTTATCACTCTAATAATCTACCTATGGCTCTGTGCACAGGCCTATCCCTATCAGTTACTGTCCCTGGGTACCCAAGCCCTAGTGGCTAGTCCAAACCGTGTACTGGTAGGGGCCCTTTCACACAGAGAAAGGAATTAAACAGTCAGCAGTACAGTAATTCCATTTGGATTTAATGTGGCAATTCAACAGGAGCTACCCTGAATTAGTACTCACGACCTCCAAATAAGATAGGGTCCTTCAATGTCAGCAGGGCTCACTTGAGGTACACAAACCTCTTCACACATTTATATAAAAGAAAGCACTATACCAGGCTGGCTCATCTGTATCCCGATACGCAATTACTGCACATGCCGGGAGAACACACAGCAGATTCAGTCTCTGACAGACCGAGTGCAATTTTCAGCAATTCCTCCAGTCTTCTACAGGGTGAGCCTGGTTTCTACTCTTCAGATATCCTTTGATTCTCTCACAGGACAGATTCAGTCCTAACAAGCTGTTACACAAGCTGCAGACCAGAACTCTGGGCCTTACACGTTTTTGACTAAAACTGCACACTGAAAAAGCACAGGGCTCCTTCCTTCTTCACTGCCAAAGCTCAACTGAAACTCCAACCCGACAAAACGGGCACTTCCTTTGAGTTCCTCCCAGTTCTTGACTGGATTGGCTGTCACTCACAATAGACTGCTGCTGTTGGTCCAAAAGGCACTGAAGTCTAAACTACATCTCCCAGAGTCACTGCTCATACAATCCTCTTGTGGCTGGCTCAGATTATGAGTCCAAGTTCTGATTCGTCCAAGGCACCATTTTAGAGCTAGCTTACCCCACACTGATTGGTCCAGTTCAGCAGTTCAAAACCAGAATGGGGAACTAGGCAGATACTGTTCTGACTGCAAAGAAAGCAGGTTAGACAAACTGTAATTTCATTATTACTGTAAATGATTTCTGGCAAACAGTTACATCTTTCAGATAGGTTCCTTTGCACTCTAGTGACTGCAAAAATGGAGTGAATTGGCAGCAGCTTGAGTGGTACTCAATCAAAGAACACACAGTCCCCCATACAAACTAATTATGTCTGCAAGCAGACAGCTCTTAAAGAGACAGTACCAGAGATTCTAAAACACTCACTGATAAATGGCTTAAACGCCAAACACCATTCAGGCTTGGAGCATTCAGCAAGCTCCTGGAAGTCTTTTGGGAACCCCCATTTGCAGGGGGTTACACCCTTCCTGGCCTGGGAAGCTTGATGTCCGCTGCCAAGCAAGTACCCTATAAGTTTTAACTGCAACCGTATACATTTGCATTAGGCCTCACACATGTAATCATCAGTCAATATATCATTTACCAAGAACACATTTCTGAAACATTGCAGTCGTCCTCTTTACACAGTATTACACACACATTGTACCATAACTCAAGTTATTACCTCTTGTACATGAAACCTGAAGAGAGGGCCCTTCCTATCAGTTACCTTGGGGCTGGACGGGCAAGGGCACCATACTTAGAGGGCAACACAAGTAACTTGAGTTAGCACTGACGCCAGTTTGGGCAATGAGCTCGGGGACACATACACTCCTTTATGGACAACATTGAGAGGCATATCCACAGGCCTCCCAAGGAATCATAACTGAGGTGCACCACAGGCTTTACAGCTCGACCAGTCTTTCTAGGGGAACTGTTACAGTCTCTGCACTCTGAGCCTCATTTTCAGCATTGTCCTCACTTGTCAGGAGTCTCCCTGGGGTAGAGAGGCTAGAACTTGGGGCACTTTCAGCTCCAGGAGTTACAGTTTCTGAGTCCACAACATTTGGCTCACATGGAGAGCTTTCAGACACTGGCAGTGGACTGTCAGGGCACTCAAAATACTCTTCTTGTTCGTGTATCACCAGTCTGACCCAATCCATCATTTTCCCCTGAAAGCTCAAACAGTTCAACCATGCACAATGATTCCATTTCATCTGATCTGATGCTTTGCACTTCACTTTCTGGGAGCATTGGCTCCAGGGATGAAGCTGGGGCTTGGACAGTCCAGAAGGCCTAGCTTCATCTCCAGTATTGACTAGGGATTGCCCTGAAACAATTGACTCAGTTCGTAGAGAAGGATAGTATTCAAAGTCACTCTCACTTTCTTCCGATATGGACTGACAGTCATGCTCAACTGGGACTTGTGGAGGGAACACTTTAACTTTGCTTCTGTAGGTGCAGACTTTCTTGATCTTTTCTTAGTAGCAGCTCTAGTCACTGGTCCAGAGGGGCATCTTCTGGGGGCTCTGACTCAATCAAGATTTGTCCAATGGGCAGTAAATGATTTCTATGCATTGTTTTTACATCTTTTGAATTATTCTCAGGCCTTACTTTGTACACTGGCAGATCATCTAGTTTGCCCACTACAATGTGAGGGAGATGGTGCCATCTGTCAGCAATCTTGTGCTTGCCATGCAGTCCCAGATTTCTTAGCAATACCCGATCTCCCTCCTGGAGTTCCTGTGCTTTCACCTTTTATCATACCCTTCTTTGTTGGCCAGATTTCTTTTGGCAGCCATGGTTTGAGCCAGTTGGTACGCATGGAGTTAGCTGGGCCTTTAACTTTTGCACATACTGTAAATAGTTGTCAGCTTGAACCCCATCAGGAGAGACCCCAAAACACACATCTACTGGTAGTCGAGCTTCTTCCAAACATCAGGCTGTAGGGGAGAATCCAGTGGCATCACTTTGGTGCAGTTATAAGCATGTACCAGGGTGCTAATTTGTTGGCTCCATCCAGGCTTGTCCTTTGGGTGCAGGGTGCCTAGCATATCTAGCAAAGTGTGGTTGAAACGTTCAGGCTGTGGGTCCCCTGGGGGTGGTAAGGAGTGGTTCTGGACTTTCGACTCCCACAGAGAAAGCAGCTCTTAATCAGATGACTCTCAAAGTCTCCCTTGATCAGAATGGATTCTTTGTGGCTTCCATAGTGAACAAAAAGTTTTCTACAAGTACTTTGGCCACAGTGGATGCTTTCTGGTCTTTGGTGGGGAAAGCTTGGGCATATCTCGTGAAATGGTCAGTGACCACCAGCACATTACTGATATTTTGATCTGACTCCAAACTCAGAAAATCAATACAGACCAGCTCCATGGGTGCACTGGTGGTGATGTTAACAAGGGGCAGCCCTCGGCAAAGCTTTCTCTGTAAGCAGCGACTACAAGTTCGAATGTGTTGCCCCACATCAGCCCCATTTTAGGCCAATAGAATCTGGATCTCACCAAGTCAAAGTGTTCTGTCTATACCAAGGTGCCCCATGTGGTTGTGCAAGGACATCAGTACTGAGTCTCGAAAGGCAGTGGGCAGCACTAGTTGTTGTTTGTCTACTTGTCCCCTCTGTCTACTGTTTCTCTGTATAACAGTTTATTGATCAGTTTCAACTTAGGACCTTCTTTGTATAATAGTGCAGTTCTCAAATCCGTGGGCGTAATTTGGACACATCTTTTCCTGCATAGAGGCTTCTAAAGCTGCTTTGATCATGGGATCGCGGATTGAGCCGCCGAATACTGTCATTGTCCAGCTGAGGCAGTGCACCAATGTCTATTGCAGAAAAGTGGCAATAAGCAGCAGGTATGCAATTCTCAGAGGGTCCCAAGCAATCCACCATGCAGTCCACTGCATCCGTGGACATTTGTTCCTCCCTGTCAAACTTCCGGCAGAGTGCCCGAATGTCAGGTTCTGCCAAGGACCCAATCATTCTGGGGAACAGGCCTCGGGAGAGCATCAGCATCTATGGTTCAGACCTGCTCGGTATTCGAGAGCATAGTCATATGTAGATAATGCAGAAAGCCACCTATGGCCAGTGGCATCCAACTTAGCTGAGGTCTGCACATAGGTCAAAGGATTATTGTCAGTTTTACTAGTATTTTAGCCCCATACAAGTACTCATGGAATTGGTCAACAATAGCCCACTTCAAAGCTAGGAACTCTAACTTATGTACAGGATAGTTCTTTTGGATGGGGTCAGGCTTCTACTGGCAAAGGCCACTGGTCTCAGGCCATTCTCGTGTTCTTGGTACAACACAGCCCCAACCCTTGCAAGCTAGACATCAGTGTGCAGGACGTAAGGTTTTCTTGGATCGGCATAGACCAGCACTGGAGCATGGGTAAGTTGATATATGATCTCATGAAAGCAGTCTCACAATCAGGAGTCCAGCGGCCCCAAATACTTCACTCGGATGAAAATACACTCTTTCAGTCTTGAGGGACGCTGACTTTTGGTATTTTTGTGGGTTGGGGATACCCTTGAGTAAGGTTAAGTAAAGGCGGATCACTCTTGAATAGTCCTTGATGAAGCGCCGATAATAACCACAGAATCCAGGAATCTTTGCAGTTCTTTTAAGATTTTTGGGCTGTGGCCAGGTGGTCAGGCCTCAACTTTACTTGGGTCGGTCTCTATTCCTCGGTAGATACTATGTGTCCCACATACTTTACTGATGTTTGAAAGAATTGACACTTATCAATGGACAGTTTAAGGCCAAAGTCCTCCAGTCGGTCCAATACCTTAAATAATCTGCTCTCAGTTCCTCCAGTGAGCTGCCGAACACAATAACATCATCTAGGTATACCAGGCACTCTAGTAAGTTCATGTCCCCCACTGCACGCCCATCAATCGTTGAAAAGTGGCTGGGGCACCTGAAATCCTTGAGGCATCCTCATGAATTCATAGAAGCCAAGCGGACAGATAAGAGCCATCTTCTCACGCGGTCCTCGGGGCCATCCGGATCTGGTAGTACCCACCCACTGGAGATCCAGCACAGAGAACCACTTGCTCCCGCTTAGGCAGTCCAAAGCATCCTGAATGCGAGGCATTGTGTACTGATCAGGGATAGTCCGCGTTTAAGGTGCGATAATCCACACATCCTTACTGTTCCATTCTTTTTCCTCACTACCACAATGGGGAAGCATAAGGGCTTCTGGATTCTTGTATTACACCAGCAGCTAACATCTCTTGCAAATGCCGTCTCACATCATCTATGTCAGCAGGTGCCAGGCGTCGAGACCTCTCACGAAATGGTCTTTCATCATGCAGCGGATATTGTGCTCAGCTCCTTGCACGCATTCTACATCCCATTCCTTTAAAGAAAACACCTGGTCTCTCTGGGCAAGCTTCTCACTGATCCTCACTTTCCATTCAGCTGGCAGCGGAGTCGCGAAATCAAACAAGTCAGGCGTACTCTGTCATTCTTCCTTGAACTCTTGCTGCTGGGTAGCACTGCAGTGTCTGCACAATGCACATTAGCCAGGATGCAACCTCTGTTTACTCGAATGTCTCTTTCAGACACATTATGAACTTGGACCATTACCCTTCTGGCATAAGCATGGGCTCTAGCGGGCAAAATACTAGGCTTGACCAGCAGTCCCTCTGGCAATTTTCCATCGCTGGTGCATCCAACATTAATATTTTATTCTTAACATCCTTTCTGATACGGACCTCTCCTGTAAGGTACACTGGGCATTTGGTGCCAGGATCAGAGACTCAGGATCCTTCTTCCATACAATTCCGACCGGTTCCTCTGGTTCTGTTTTTCAGCATCTCTCTGTGCCTCATAGGCCTTCTTAATTAAAGCCGGAACTCTTAAGCTCTACTAGTCTTTGACCCCTGTTTTCATAACACAACTGTGCCAGCCTTCCGAACATATGAGCATTTGTTCCAATCAACAAAGGGACACCATCATACAGTCCAGTGGGGGGACACACTAAGGCTAGGGTCTCTACTTGTTCGGCCACTCCAGCCACGGAGGTGGGGAAAGACAGCCAAATTCGGATATACCCGAATAGGGGTAGGCCTTCTCACTTAACCCCCACACATGCAGTCCTTCTAATGGTTGTAAGGGTACATCTGACAAATGCTTCTGATACCAATCCTGGAACATAATTGTCACTTGGGAGCCACTGTCTAATACAGCTCTTGTAGACACTCCATTCACCTTTACAGTGGTCTCCATGGAGGGACCCACTATTCTGGACCAGTCTGGAGAGGCGATAGTGGGGGCCTGGGCAACTGACCTTGCCACAAAAGGACATGAGTTAGCATTTTTGGTGCCCTCACTGGGATCATTTCAGTGCACTTCTTAACCACTGATTTGTTCTCCAAGCTCTCCTTGTAGCCTATATGCAACTTTGTCAGTGTCTTTTGGGGACCGGCATTCCTTTTCATGTGCCCATCTTTTTCCACAATTATAGCAAAACATACTTTCTGGAGTTTGAGCTGGCCGAGGCGCCACACTGGGAGCCATGGCGGGGTATTACTAACTGGAAACCTTGGTGCCATCTCTGTCTGCGGCGTGATAAGCATTTGGAGACATCTGTCAGTTTCTCCACTTCCATGGTCAAGGAATCGAGTTCGGAGCTGTTATCAGCATTAGATACATGGGTGGGTACCCCCACCCCCATAGCAGATGCAGTCGGATATAGGTCAGGGCCGTACTTGCAGGCGTGGCCTTCATAAAGGGACTGTTTTTAATTCCGGATCTCTAAACAGTTCACTTCCATTGTGACATATTCTTTTCCTTGTCAGAGCACTCATTGACTGTCAACCTCTGCCCTGAACTTCACTTGATGGGTCACCCTCAGTCACTCGGGTCATAGCCACAGCTGTTGGTGCAGGTCCCTCCGAGGTTGCCTTTTCTCAACTCCTTGAATTTCTCTCATTAACTCATCATGGGAGGGTGGGATTCCAGTCGATTTGCCAGGCGAACTGAAGCAACAGCAGTTCTGAGAAGGGGCAGACTTAAGGATTCTGTCCAGTCTGGTTCGGTCCAGTTCAATAGCTGGCAAACTACCCTTTCTGAGGCATTCTTGCAACAATTTTTCCAGCTGAGAGACATACACAGACAACTCCCTTGGTACTGTTGTGCATTTCTTACTCTCCACCATAGGTCCTCATCAGAATCTGGGCTCCCATACACATTCTCCAAGGCCTCAAGATAGGCCTGTGCAGTAGCTTCAGGGTTACTGGCCCTTTTGTACGGATGGTAGCCAGGAGGACCTCGGAGGCTCTCACTAACCCTCTTTCGCTTTTTGCCTTCCGAGGCATTGCCATTCTAGCACTTGGGGCAACATAGTCTATCCAGGTCTCCCAGTCATCCTCCCTTGGGGGTGGGAGGTGCCAGAGAAGATCCTCAACCTTCGGTAGAGTCGTGACTAATGGCAGGTGCAGAAATAGGAGTCTGCATTGGTTCAGCCACCATTACGGGCACTGGAGCAGGAGAGGGTGTTGGGAGGAACACCCCAGGTGGCAAGAATAGTTTCTTCAAGTCCTCCACAGTTTTCCTTCTCCCAGCAACCATTTAGTAAATTTCTCCTCAAAAGTTTCAGATAGTGGTGGGGCTGATTCCCTCCCGGTCTTTACTGTCCTTAGTTATCACTCTCCAAGCAGTGAGGGGCTCCCTCTGGGGTAATGGTCTGTGGCACTTTGGAGCTATCTATGGGATCCTTAAACTCTACTAGGGCCAGGAAAGTGTGGGTGAGCAGATTAGCATGTGACCCACCACCACAGGGTTTTGTAAACCTTCCACCTTGGAAAGTACTCCTGCACAGTGTCCGTATTGATACCAGGGGATGTCCAGGATAAGCATAGCATTTTGGGGTCGATCTCCTCCCCAGTACACCACTCCACCAGCGATTGCACAGCCACTTCTGTCGGGGTACCCATTTTTCTTAACAGTGGTTCGTAAATATGGCCACTAGAGGACGCACAATCCCAGCGGTGAGCCTCCAAGATGTAACCCCTAGATGGCGCTATCCCAGGGGCTACTACCCCTGCCTGATTTGCCACTAACAGGTTGAGGAGCCTGGATCCAATGGGGTGCCTCCACCCAGAGGTCAGGGTTTGCAATAGTTAAACTAACTTGGTCACAGCCCTCTGGGACACTGCTGACCCCCTTTCTTCCCACTAGTGGCCCCACAATATATCAGAATTACCTTCACAGTATACACTTACCCCAGGACTGGTTCCGGCACTGGGACCTCCTGTGAAATGAGATACAGTGCAACTAATCACAGTACAGTACTTTAACATAGACAAATACCTCAGGCAGTATAACTTTGCTGAAACAAGCAGCTCTGATTTATTTAGGGATATAACAAGGACAGGGAAATCAGGTTAATTAGCTTATCACTCTAATAATCTACCTGTGGCTCTGTGACAGGCCTATCCCTATCAGTTACTGTCCTTGGGTACCCAAGCCCTAGTGGCTAGTCCAAACCATGGCAGCTGGTAGGGGCCCTTTCACAGAGAAAAGGAGAATTAAACAGTCAGCAGTACAGTAATTCCATTTGGATTTAATGTGGCAATTCAACAGGGAGCGACCCTGAATTAGTACTCACGACCTCCAAATAAGATAGGGTCCTTCAATGTCAGCAGGGCTCACTTGAGGTACACAAACCTCTTCACACATTTATATAAAGAAAGCACTATACCAGGCAGGCTGCATCTGTATCCCGATCGCAATTACTGCACAATACCCGGAGAACACACAGCAGATTCAGTTCCTGACAGACCGAGTGCAATTTTCAGCAATTCCTCCAGTCTTCTACAGGGTGAGCCTGGTTTCTACTCTTCAGATATCCTTTGATTCTCTTCACAGGACGGATTCAGTCCTAACAAGCTGTTACACAAGCTGCAGACTGGAACTCTGGGCCATACACACGTTTTTGACTAAAACTGCACACTGAAAAGCACAGGGCTCCTTCCTTCTTCACTGCCAAAGCTCAACTGAAACTCCAACCGACAAAACGGCACTTCCTTTGAGTTCCTCCCAGTTCTTGACTGGATTGGCTGTCACTCACAATAGACTGCTGCTGTTGGTCCAAAAGGCACTGAAGTCTAAACTACATCTCCCAGAGTCACTGCCCATACAATCCTCTTGTGGCTGGCTCAGATTATGAGTCCAAGTTCTGATTCGTCCAAGGCACCATTTTAGAGCTAGCTACTCACACTGATTGGTCCAGTTCAGCAGTTCAAAACCAGAATGGGGAACTAGGCAGACACTGTTCTGACTGCAAAAGAAAGCAGGTTAGACAAACTGTAATTTCATTATTACTGTAAATGATTTCTGGCAAACAGTTACATCTTTCAGATAGGTTCCCTTTGCACTCTAGTGACTGCAAAATGGAGTGAATTGGCAGCAGCTTGAGTGGTACTCAATCAAAGAACACACAGTCCCCATACAAACTAATTATGTCTGCAAGCAGACAGCTCTTAAGAGACAGTACCAGAGGTTCTAAAACACTCACTGATAAAGTAAACTAGCATAAACACCATTCAGGCTTGGAGCATTCAAGCAAGCTCCTGGAAGTCTTTTGGGAACCCCCATTTGCAAGGGGTTACACCTGGAAAATCAGAGGCATCAAAATTAGTGGCAGTTGCCCCAGGAATTTCCTAGTCAACTTCCCTTTAAATGGACACCTCAAAACATGGTTAGGTACTTGGGGTTAGGATATCACCTAAATTAAACACTGTATTTCATCTTAATTATGGCAAACTTTTCACAGAAATTCAAGAAGATAGCAATAGGTGGTCAGTCCTGACTCTCTCTCTAGGGGCAGAATAGCCACTTTTAAAATGAACGTCCTCCCCACTTTTATTTCTGTTCAGGCATTACCTATTAGAATCCCTAACACATTTTGGAATCAGACAAACAAATACATAATGTCCTTTGTGTGGGCCAAGGGGTAGACACAGCATAAGTAAACAGATGCTGTCCTCCCAACAACATGAGGGGGCCTTGCCATGCCAGATCTAAAGCTACAACACACCTATGCTAATTGCGCCCCCATTGTATCCTGGCTTAAACAACCAACAGACACAGGGTGGGAGAGACAGAGCCTCAACAATTACCATTTATACCTTTGTTTGCTCTGCTTCATGCAACCCTGCCTACACGTGTCTGGAAAGAAATAACTAACACATGGACTAAACATACACTACGGATGTTAGTCCTAGTTAGAGAGATCACTGCTACCCCAATGATATTGGCCCCTTATCAATAATAATAGGGACCCCAATTTCATACCTCCGAGTACTGATCCAGGATACCTGAGATGGAACAGAATGAAGTTAACTAGATTTCAATCCCAATTACTAATAGAAATGTAAAATCCTTGGAGAGCTGCAGGAAAACTATACGCTACCCTCTAGTGACTTCCACAGGTACTTTCAGGTTAGGCATTATATACACTCTCGTGATATGATCACCAAGATAGACAGGGACATTGGCTCCTTAGAAAATTCTTATGCTGGTCAGCTATATTGACAGGCATGGGGCGTGGTCGTGTCACGGGTATATAAATTGCTAATGGGGAGAAACACCCGAGTTCATCACTTAGAAACAGAAATGGGAAACTGAAGTGGAATTAATATTCTGGAAAAGACTGTGAGATAGTTTGGAAAAGAGGGTGGAAAGTTACTGCATCTCCTAGCTGGAGGGAATTTAGGTGGAAATGCTAGCTGTTATTCCACACCCCGCCCATTACCAGCCACTTTCAAATGGGCCAGATGAACCTGTGCTGGAGGGGCTATGGACAAATAGGAACACATTACCATATTTTCTGGGCATGTCCCAAGATTGCTGCTTTTGGATCAGAGTGCACCAAGAGTTGCTCAAGGTGTGGAGAACCAACTTGCTGTATGACTTTAAGCACCTTATATTGGGGGTGAAGGTCACTGAAGCGGGCAACAACCAACACAGTGTCTACTCTGGGTTTTTGTACAGCAGCTAAAAGAAATCACCTCTAAGTGGCTCAAAACAGAGCCCCTTCCTTTGACTCATGGGTGACAAGGGTCTACAAATATCCAAAGAACGGAAGAAATTACAGCTAAATTAAAACAGGCATTAAACAAATATACGGATCTTTGGTAATGATAGAACTTAAGAAATGCTTCTGCACCTCAGTAAGAAGAAGGGTTGGGACACAGTGAAGATGCAAAGGACACCTGTGGTTTGGCCCCATCTCCCAGCTTTTCAGCTCAAACACTACTCGTGTTAACGGCACTAGATAATAAAAGTTACAGTACATAAGGGAGCATTTTCATTCAATATCTTGCCCAAAATAGTGTGTTGTATTATGTTTTGTCTATCGGCACTAAGTTTAAATAGTGCAGATTACCCTTTTCTCCTTCTGCACTTGCATTCTACATACTTTTGGTTGTGTATAAAAATAAGTAGTGATTGAATGGTGGCGATGTCATTAACTCAAAAGAACACAGGAAGTGAGTCACTTTCGATAAAAGGTACATTTATATTATCTAAATATTGTACATGATATACACAAGATATAATGCCCCACAAGTGATGTCCAGTGTGGTACTCATGGAAAAAATGATGTACTAAATATTATTTAAATAAAGCGGAGTTTAAAAAAAAAAGTGCAGTGGCTCTGTGCACCGATTGGCTGAAATCACGTAAGTAATTTGTAATCTGTAATAACTCTGGTGCAGTAATAATCCCAGGACCACCTTCAAACTAGGCTTTGCACCTAAATGGTGCTACTCTTACATGCAAATTTTTTTTCTTCTCCTTTTTTCATTGGTGTATTTTCCCTCAGCCTGGGAAGCCCTCTCTTCATGCCAGCCACCCCATCGCCATCGTCCTGACTTTCTGGTAGGAGTTATGATCACACAGAGACAGTGTGGCCTGGATGCTTGTCAGGTGTGTAGCCTGTGGTGGCCGGAAGTTATCTAGCCACCCAGAGTTGTTTTCCCATTTTCTCCCTGCAGAGGAGAGTGTGCAGTGCCACTCAAGATGGCCCCATGTACACTTCTGTGCACAGGATGTCAGCGGCCACTACTCCTTCCCAACTGTGGCAATGATGGTCCCTGGTTGTGGTGCCCCAGCCAATGCACAGGGCCAGACAAGCACCAGGCACCATAACTCACCCTCCCTGGTAAAGAAAAGCAGTCCTTCAAATGCACGACCTTCTCCCACCCTGGCCAACCCCAGTTATCCGGGTCTGCTCCTAAGCATGAGTCACCCATGTGGCAGCACATGAGGGCTCAGATACTCAAACTGCACCCAAAAGTGCTGTAGTAGCAGGAGCAAGCGCCAAGTCCATTGTGCCACGTGCAAGGCGCAATATTCAAAAACTGAGCCGCCAAACTGCGCGCCACAGCCGACGCACTGAATATCGCACCACTCCGCGCCCATAGCGCAACTAGGGAGGGGAAGCTGAGCAGATCAGATGCACCATAGTGCAACAAGGATGTGCAGCTGAGCAGTCCAGAGGCACCATAGCGCAACCAGGGACACCCCCAGCAGCAGGGACAATGCAACTGCACAACCAGGGAGGTAGGGACCACCACCTATGCCACAGATGGGCACAGGAACACACAGCAGAACAGACATTGTCCCCACACCCATGCACTGCACAACTGGGGAGGGCTGGAATAACCACCGCCCATGGAGACCAGCAACTAACCCACAGCTGGGCCATGGTGCCCCATCACACCCCCGCAAGCTGTGACTGGCATACAAGGAGGGCTGACCACCCCATGCCACACCATCCCCCAATGCAGAGCACACCCTGCACCATGACCCTTAGACACCCTGCCCAGGAGCAGCCCACCACTGCAGGAAACCCCATGCATGCCACCACCCCCACTGTGACACTGCAACCCTGTGCACCACAGAAACATGCAAGGCAGCTCGACCACGAGCACCCATCAGCGGGTGGCAGCACACAGCAATGCAACAACGGCATACACAGTGCCACCATGCACAGCCCCCTGAGGTATTGCTGAGAGACCAACCATGCATCGCCACATGAGTACCCCACACGGGACAGGGCATGCCCTGGACCCCACCACCAGTGGTACAGCACCCTGCACACTCTCCCAATGACACACCCCGACCCAGCACTGGCCACAACAGCCAGCACAGACACCCACAGTGGTGCGTGGAAGCATGCACCACACGGATGCCACACAGTGCATGGACAGACACCCACCCATACCCAAAGGGCACAACAATATAGGGACGCAGTGGCGGGGCAAACCAAGCCCCCAGCGGGGCCCATGTAAACTGTGTACACACAACCTGTAGTCCTCCATGGCACTGGAGTGCCAACCACCCTGCAGGCACTGTGGACCTGTACGCCACCAGCATTTTCCGAGCACAAGTCACAGACAGTGGTGCACATCCCTGCAACACACACAAGCCACAGCATGGAGGTGGGTCAACAACTGTGGAGGCCACAGTGTCACCCGAGGCAGACATGCACCACACCAATGACAGGAGGCAACCCAGCATTGTGATGGGTACAGTGGCTGCCTGCATGGACAGCCACCACTGACATGCCAGCAGACCATGCAGGTCAAAGACATGCACGGGTGTCAGCTGCACAGGCCATGGACGGGCTGACAGGGGCACCATGGACACAGAGCACACACCATGGACCACTGCACAGTCATCCAGTGCACAGGGCACAACACACACACACCACAGACACTGACCGATAGCTACCCCACACCATAGTCACCTCCACACAGACACACACACATACCGATGACTGCACCACCTCTGACACCATGCACACCACTGCAGCTGAGCACCTATAGCCGCTGCAAATCAGAGACCACCACAGTATCCATATCAAAATAATTGTATTAAAACAACATATAAAAGGTAACTATGTACAACAATATATACAATGTGGGGTCACAAACAAGGTGGGGGTGGGTAAGGGGCAGGGGTGGACAAATGGGACAGGAAAGGAGGGGTGTGAGGTGGGTCCAGGAGCGGTAGGGATATCAGGGGCAGAGGGACTTTCAATGGGAGTGCCACTCCTGCTCTAGATTCTCCGCTGCGGTGCCTCCTCAGGACCCGGTCTTGTCTAGCCGGCGAAGGATATCCAGGAATGCCCTCGCCACCCGCAGGATCTCCGCAGTGCCTCCTGGATGTCATTGAGCTGGCGTATACCTGGGACAAGGGGCACAGTCAGTAGGTGTGAATGCACAGCCCATACAGCCCACCCACTGTGCATGGCATATGGCTGTGGGACATACCTCTGTGATGTGTGTGACCGACCACCCACATTGATCATGTCCACATGACCTGCCCACCGAGCGCATACAACCATACAGAACATTGCACACACACACACACACACACACACACACACACACACACACACACACTGGCCAATCACACACAGCACCACCATGGCCATTTAGTGACATGGCTATGTGGTGCAAAACGTGGCACAACCATGTACCCAGTGCACGCATGGACCACCATCGGCCTCCCAGACATGCATTGCCACTGGACAGTGCTGACTATAACAAGTTGCATGCATGGCAGTGGTGTTGATGGATGGTGGCCATGCCCTGCTGCCCACCCTGTTACCCAGCATGCAATAGTAATCATGGAGGTATGGCACTCACCATCATCGGGCCAGTCCCTTGGGCGCTGTGGACCCTCGCCCCACCTGGCCTCCCTCTCTCCTCGTGCGTTGCGCTCACGGGCCAGGCGCCGCTCCTCTGGGCCTGTGGTGCAAACATGGAGAGAGGACATCAGTACAATCCCATAGCAAAGCCCCTGCCCCGAGGTGTGTGCCTCCCACCCAGCCAGACCCACCCACCCCACCCTAATAACACCACCACAGCCAACACCGGACAGTCCCTCCCCCATGTGCTGGACACATACAACCATGATACCCATATGGAAGATAAAAGTGTGCTGGCGTAACACCTACCTGGCTGTGGCACCATGCTCCTCCTGGCACGTCCCGCAGGCGGGTTAGCAGCTCCGGGTCCTCTGCCGCAGGTCCCCATACCTATGGCAGCACTGCTCAGCACTTCTCCCCGTCCAGTGGCCACCTCCTCCCACACCTGGCTCCTGGACCTGTCCAGGGTGCCTCCCAAACAGTGGTCCATGGTGTGGCTCCACTATGGCCACTAGGTTGGCCAGTTCAACCTGGCTCCATTGAGCAGCCCTCCTGCGCACCATTCTCTCTGCTCGGTCTGCAAATATGGCACTCTGCAGCGCGCTCCCCACATGCAGATGCTGCGTGGTACAGTGTTGCCATTCCTATCGGCGCTGTCACCGAACAGCGCGATAGTGGTGCACCAGGCCTGACGCATGGTGCCTAGGGGTCAAGGTCGGGCACAGGGTCAAGGGTCTCTGGCGCATGGACATGCACAGCGCCATTGGAACCCAATCGTGTAGCGTGATTGGCTGCCTGTGCTATCGCTAGCAGCAGCCTACTGCGCCGTTGCCAATGCGCCTATGATGGCCAGTGCCACTGCACCATGTAGGTGAACATCGCTATAGCACCATTGGCACAATTGTAGCCGGTACCTGCATTGTTTCCTGCACACAGCACATCAGCAGTGCGGCAGATGCCTGCGTCAGCAAACCGGGCCTGCGCAGTGAGTTGTGTACTACGCGTCACAGAACTGCACCATTGGCGCAGCATCGTTCAACACAATTGCGCAAAGCGCAACAGCGTGATATTCAGTCGTCATATGCAAAACAGCTAATCAGCCATGCAATGGTGCAGCACTGCAATTTGCATCCACTTAAAGTTGCGCCTCACTTCATTTGCATGGGTTATGCTATAAAGTGCGACATTGTGCTGCAGTGGCCATAGTCAGTTACTGCAGTCTATTGGTGAGTTGCATGCTGTTTGGGAGTGTGGACTGTGGATTTAGGGATATGCATGGGACTGCATAGTCTCAGGTAACAACTGCCATTCTTACAGGCTAAATATGACCGAAGAGAGTTGTGGGAGAGGAGGAACACAGTGGTGGGAGGAGGAGGAGGAGGAGGCCTAATTTTACCAAGGCCAAGACCAAGCCCTGTTTGAGGCCTAGCTGGATCAGGAGCGCTTCTCAGCAGACATCAGGGAATACCTCAAGCCCGTGATGCTGCATGGGAGGAGGTGGCACATGCTGTGAACCTGCATGGCAGCCACCAGCGCTCCATGCAGGAGTGCAAGAAGAAGATGGGCACAGACAGGAGGAGGAGGATAAAGGAGAAGGTGTCTGCCATCAGGGCAGCATGAGCTGCGACAGGTGGGGACAGCCAGAGGTGGTACACCTGAACCACAGGAGGGAGGATTGCTGGAAGCATGCAGCGTTGTGCCATTGAGGGTGTTCCAGGTGGTGGCTTCCAGACGGGTGGTGGCCCATCACTGCATGGTAAGTCATGGTCTGTCTATGGGGAGGCAGGGTAGGTCACATGCAGTAACACAACTTTGTTTTCCCTTACAGATCCTGAGCATCTGCATTGGTCAGTAGTGGTGGGTCTGTCCACTGAGAACAGTCAGCTGGAGATGGAGGAGGCCCATCCACCTCCACAGGTATCGTGGTTCAGTGCGACAGTGGGCCCGCCTGGCTGTCCACACTGATGTTGTTGTAACAGGTGCAGAGAAGCCCTGCCTGTGTCCTAGCATGACAGCATCCACGGATGCCAGCATGCTGTGACACGGGCCGGAGCCAAGTCCGTCACCGATGATGATGTCGCTAACAGCATGGGCAGTGACATGTGTGAGCCACGGATGGCGCCACACATCAGGTAACATCGCAGCCATGGCTGTGGGTGGTGCTGCTGTGGAGGCTGCGTGTCAGCACAGTCCCAGCTGTGCCTGTCAGCGCCAGTGGGGCACTGGTGTCTGTTCAGGACAGTGGGACTGTTGCAGCCACCGCGGTGGCACCACTGAGCCCTGGGGAGCGGTAGCCAGAGGGGCAGCATCAGTGGTCGGCCAATGGGCTTGGGAGTACAGGGTCCAGCGGCATTGCCTGTGCACCACCTGTGGACATTACCAGACCTGGTCCTGGTGCACAGCGCCCACCCTCAAGGGGTGCTGAGCATCAGAGCCACGCACATCCTGAGGGACAGGATGCTGAGGAGGCAGATGACCTCTTGATGAGCACACCCGCCTACTGTAAGCATCAGTCCAGCAGCAGATGTGGCTTGCGACGTCGGTGGATGCACCGCGTGCGGCTCTGGAGCAGGCAGAGGAGCATCGCAGCAGTGACACCGCTCTGATCCTGGCAGGGATGGACCAGTTGCGGGAGGATGACCGCTGCCATTGACAGGCAGACACAGGCATTCACTGCTGTCATGGCCACAATGGGCACACAGTTATGTGCCCATGCATCCAGACACCACGCAGTGCACTGTCCACCCCTCATTCCTGGAGTCGTGCGACACCCTCCCTGTCAACACGGGTTCAGCTGTGGGCATCCCGAGCACACCTGGAGCAGACATGTTCATTGTGCTGCAGACCCTGCGCGAGCACGGTTGCATTCACGCAGTGGAACCCCTGGGGACCATCAGTGCCACCCTATGAGGCCAGTGGTCAGCCCTGTCAGTGCTGGCGGGTCGTGCAGGGCCGCCCACACATCCGTGGTGGCCGGGCACTATGTTGCATGACCGACCTGTCTCCCAATGTGGCTACTCGTCTGGTGCTGCCCTGTGTGCATTGTGTCTTTCAGTGGGCAGTGCACAGGTGGGTACCGGCCCTGCACGTGGACACGCAGTCCATTTGCACACCTCCCGGCTGCTGTCCACAGTTGCGTGTGCATGATGATGCCTGCATTGCACTGTACACCAGTGTGCAATGGTGCTCAGCATCTGACACACGCACATGGACAGGCAGTGGGCGTGGTGGTCTGTGGACATGTGTGTGGCTAGGGGTGCATTCTGGGTCAGTGTGCTTCCTACCCTTTGTGCAAGTTTGCGCGCGTTGTTTGTGTGTGCATGTGTGTGTGTCCGTCTGCTGCGGCATGTTAGACCTCACCCATCCCTGGTTGTGTGTGTGGTTCCATGCCCGGCGACTTCCTTTGACGGCATGCACCCCTGATGTGTGTCCATGCGTGTTTGTGGGTTGTGCCATTGCCACTGGTGATTGCACATGGCCTCATGACTTACCTGGGTTGGCTTGAAGTGCTCCTCCATGATGGTGTCCCGGTGCAGCTGTGCCAGCCGGAGCAGTCGGGGTCCCATCGGCGCCAGGCTGCCCATCCCCATCGCCACCGGGCGGCCCTCATCGCCCCATCGCTGTCTCTTCAACCTGTATGGCTATCCCATATTCGTTGGCCATGTTGTGCAGTATGCAACAGGCCAGGAATAGCCCGCAGGCCTTTGAGGGGTCGTACGGTAGGGCACCGCCGGAGGTGTCCAGGAAATGGAAACGTGCCTTCAACATCCCGAACACCCGCCCAATGACATTACGGTGGTGGCGTGTGCCTCACTGTAACGTTGCTGTGATGGAGTCACGGGCGCCGTAGGGGTGTGAGCAGCCAGGGACGGAGTGGGTATCCACTGTCACCTGTGTGTAGAGGGCGAGGTTAGTTTGGTGATCAGCATCGGCCTGCCCCGGCCATGAGGCCACTACCCATGTCACCTCTGACCATACCCTCCAGGCCCTATGATTGTCCATGGTTTGCATACTCACCCACTAGGTGGCCAGTGGGGATATCCCCACTCTCGAATCTGTGGCACAGTGCCAACTGGTGCCAGATGAAGGCATCATGTGCTCCCCAGGGTGCGTGGCACAGACATTGATTATGCACCCCTGGCATCACACACCACCTGGTAGTTGATGCTGGCATAGCCCTTGCGATTGATGTGCGCCCCTCGGGCCAGGTAGTGTGCGGATGTCCACATGGGTGCAGTCTATTGCCCCTAGCATGCCAGGCATACGTGCTACCCTGTGGAACTCCTGTATGTTTGCTGTGCTCTCCGCCGTGTGCTGGGGAAATGGATGTACTTCTGCAGCATGTGGCAGCAGTGCGCTGAGGAATTGGGTGAGGTGGCGACGTGGCCAACTGAGTTATGCCTGTGGTGTCCCCAGTTGGTCTCTGGAAGGTACCCATGGTGAGCAAGCACATGCAAGCTGTCACTTTGGTCTCCACTGACAGGGCATGGCTCCGTCGTGGTGGGTACCTGCATCACATCACTGCACAGTTCACAGAGCCGCCTCAGAATTGCCCGATTCAGGCAGTACTGGCCCACAATCTGGTATCACTGCACAGCTCGTCTGGTGCAGGCTCGGTACTGCCTGTTTTGGGCATACTGTCGACGGGCCTTCCACGCCACGCCCCTGCTGCCCGCCTTCTCACCCTCTCATAATGGCCTCCATCTGGAAGGTGGCACTGGCCATGTCCTGGCTTGTGTTCACCCCTGGCAGCTGTTACTGTATTCCCCGCTATCCTCACTGCCATTTCCCTGCACCAGAACACCTGCCTGTGCTTGCCTCACTGCTGTGTGGTGTACCTCCCTTGTGCAATGTCTCCCCACACCTTCCCTGTGGCTATTGTTTCCAGGTGCCCTTTCCTGCCTGACCCTGCCCTGTGTGTCCCTGCTGCCCAGTGTGTCCTGCTGTGTTTTGCTCTCATATGTGGCTTCCTGTAGCGTTCTTGCACCTCTCCCTTGCTCCCTTTATTTTGGCTCATTTCGCTATGGCGCAACTTCCGCTTGCTCCCCTATTGCCCATGGCACAAGTTGTTGAACATCGACCGCGCCATTTATGCATGGTTCCTCCCTTCAGTTGCGCATGCCTTGATTATCATTGCGCTGTTGCTCAGTGTGATTTGGGGGCGAACTAGCCTCCTGCTGAATATCGCGAATGGCGATTTCGGACTAGCGAGGCTTAACCCTATTGCGCATGGCTCAACTTTGAATATCTGGGCCGAGGTGTCCAGTGCCTCTACCCTCTGTGACACTGAGCCTGATGTGCAAACGCTAATAAATAAACAAGCAGTAAAGATTCAAATGTCACTTGCTGAAAGCAAAAGTACTGCACATGGCCTGAGAAAGCTGGTGCTCAGTAAACAGGGAAAGCTTAAACCACAAAGGTTGTCCTATACGACCAGTGCAAAAGCACCGCTTAATAAATAAAGTGCATTTAGATGTGTTTTCTTACCCCAGTTTCTGTAATGTGAGCAGATTGTGGTGCATGAAAGAGCAGTCAGAGCAACATATTCAATGTTCCCTTCATGTGCATGCACCTGCTGATGTTTTAGGCATCGCGCTCACCAGAGCCATGTCCTTTGTCATGCTGAAACCTCAGCAGGTGCGTGTGTGTGTATATTGATGCGATTTCAGCCAATCGGCATGCAGAACTACTGTACTCTCTTATCCAGTGTACAGTGTGCCTCGTGCAGGAGTGCTAGGAAGGAGTGTTCTATTCCAAAACTGGGGGATACAATAAATATTAAAAAAAAAAAAGTAAACATTTTATAAATCCTTGAACTAAACTCAGGTGATTTATAAGATAATAGGCCTCTGACTGGTGTCTCTTATGGTATAAAAGAGGCTCCTCTCCTGAGGTTTGGGCAGGCGGAATGGCTCAGCTTCGCTTATGGTCCTCCTCATTCAAACCTCAGGCTTAGAGTCTCTCATACCATAAGAGACATCCTTCGAGGCCCTATCAACTTATAGTCTAGTGCACGCCCATTGGTCACCCTCACAGTCCTGGAATGGAGAAAAGAAGGGAGTGATGAAATGTTTGTAGAATTATACCTAAATAGGGCATCCTATACGTGGAGTTGACTGCTCTGTCATGGACCACAGTTGGCATACAGTACTTATTTGTGAGGTTGCTAGGTTGTTGCATTTGTCCTATGGGACAGCCTTTTATTTCTTATTCTTTTCTGCTCTCCATCTGCTGAGTGCAACAGACCTCCTCATCCTGACGCTCCATTTAGACTTACCGCCAGCCGCCTTCCCCCAGGCCTTGCCCCCAAAGGGTTGGTGGGGTTTCCAACCCCACCACAGTCCAGATCCAGTTCCATCTGGTATGCTCAGCTGGTTGGTACAGGCCCTACAGGCACTTGGTGCCATCCTGCCACTATCTTTTTTCCCTTTACTGACCCCTGGGAGGCGTGGCATGCAGTGACGCCATGACACATGCCACATGCTCCCCACGACATTCACCAATGTCTGCCACATGCTCAGGTTGCTTCCACTGGGGCAAGGCAAGTGTAGCTTTACCCTCCCTTGCTGGCCCTCTGATGTTATGGAGTTCACTTCTGAACCTGGGTTATTGGCATCATGAGGTGTAGCACTGGCGCTGCAATCATGGACTGGCCCAGACAGCCTTTCTGAAATAAATACACAAGTCTGTTTACAAGCCAGCACCTTCTAATTCAAATTTGCATACTCATTTCAATTTTATGTGTTCACAGAAACAAGACTTAAGTGTACCTGAAAACATGTTCTTTTGGATTCATGTCCAACGTTTGGGTAGAAGGGTTTTGTCTTTGCGTGGTTTGGTGAGCGGAAATGGGCATGTGATGTCTCCCTGTACAGACAGCAGTCCTGCACCAATCAACACTTAAGAAAGCAGCCATATGCTTTCACCAAGCAGGGTCAGCTGGGACAAACTGGGTTTAACTGATACCACCTGCCTCCTTGAGGATGGAACCCAGGTTCCTTGTAATATCTTTCTATGTAAAGGAGCAGGATACCGCTAACAGATGATCTGCTATGTTAGAGGCAAACTGAAAATTGATAGTTGAATTAAAATAGACGTCTTGAGAACTGCCAGCACTAAACATGTAAACGTTAACTGGCTTAGGTTACACCAGTGAGTGTTTGGTAGTCTGTGTGTTTTGTTACCATGGCAACTATATGTCATTTGCATTGAATGTTATGTTAAGTAATTTTAGTTTTGGCAAGATGTCCTGATGGAGATACTCTGATGTAAACCTGACAGAATGAAAGGTGAGCTCATCCGAAAATAAAAGCCACAAAATGAAAGGGTCAAAGTCCAAAGCGAAGAAAAAACAAACCTCTAGAGATTAATTTATTTCGAGCGCTGTATACACAAGGACTTTGTGACAAGGCTGATGGGGGATTCAGAGTCTCTTCAATCTTACTCCATTTAAACTAACCCTTTACTGTGTCACTCGAGTCTTCATTTCCCAGTGTCACAAAATGTTCAGGTTTGTACTGAAACTTCTAAAGGAAGAACCCTTTATGGTGAACTGGTGATGTGCAATTTTTCTTGTTTTGTCTTGACCAAAGCTGCTTTCCCTGCCTTAACTCACATAGTATTTACAGAACCATTTTAAAACCCTGAAAAAAAGCAGCATTATGTAGCCCTGGCGTCGTTATACCAAGGGCTACTTCCTGCCTGCTTCTGACTGCAGGTTGAGGGGCCTGTGTTCACTATCAAGGGTCAGTGTGGTGTCTCTACCGACAGTAAAACTGCAAATATGGTGCCTCCACCCAGAGTAATGATTAAGTGGGTTAGAACCTGACTGATACAGCCCTCTGGGAAGCTATTCCTACCCACAGCCCCACTTAGTGGTCTCACACTTACAGTTTCCCAAATACCCACCTGGCATTCAATTTACAATTAACAGCAAGTGCTAATAATATGCTTACAGTGGCCACACTTACCAACAGGGTCTGAACACTTGCCTGCACTGTGTGCACCTGTACGAAAATGGTTACCAACAATAACACGGTACCTATCAGTTATTTACATTAAACCAGCACTCAGTAATGATATGCTCATGGACCAGGTTAACATTTAACAACAAACAGATTTATTAAGGGTTTAAATAAGGAGAGGAAGCAAACTATAATTAGAGTAATTATAGTTTGGGTTTTGGCAATTGGTTTGATCTTTATAAAGCATTTCTACATGATGCATTCACCCCTGGACTGTCTGGTTAAAGCTGCTGGGTACCCAGAGTCTAATTAGGTGCAGGCCTGAAGCGTTGCATGGGTTGGCTGTGCAGCTGGTTAGGGTCCTTAAATAAAGAAATAATTATTGATTCTTGTTATACTTGACTGTAACAATCGTAAAACAACTTTTGAAACCCAGAAAGTGAAATCCCTAGGCCCGATGGTCTGCAAACAACACTCTAAATCACCAAGCAAACTTGAAAGGCAATCAGTTGTCAAACAGGTTAATGGTGTTGCGAGGTAGAACCTTATTTTACTCACTGAACCTTGGACCTCGAATCTGGGCTGATTTCCAGGATGGCTCACCTCAAGGCAGGATGTGGCTGCAGGCTGCAGGACTTTGTTCTCTAGCAGGGACCAGGATACAGGGGCGGAGCTGAGGCGACTCACCCCCTCGTCATGGCGTAGCCCTAAGGGTGGCCGCAGCCATGATGATTTTCTCTGCAGGAGCTGATTCCTTCTCTGGTTGTCTGGCAGCTTGGCTTTACAGGCAGCAACAGTCTCTCAGACACATTACTTGGAATCACAGGCTCAGCTTGGATACAGTTCGGTGATAGACCGCCGCGGCTTACTCACTTGCAGGTTGCAGTCCTTGATATGTAAGCTGGCACACGCAGTTCAGGTCTCCTCTTTGGCAAATGGACTGTAGATAACTCTGGAAATCCCAAGCATTAAAGTTAGATGCGTCCCTGAGGCAGGAATAAATCTCTTTCACCGAGATGCAGATGGGATCTTTCAGCAGCTCTGACCCCGATTTCAGTCTGGCAATCCGCTCTGGGGAGTTCACTTCTTTTAGAAACATAGAAACATAGAAGTTGAAAGCAGATAAGGACCGCCAAGGCCCATCCAGTCTGCCCATTTCTTTTCTACCTTATAAATGTGCCATCGCCTTTGCTCTGTCAGTGGCCTATCTATTCATAGTCATTTGTATTGCTCCTTATGCCTATCCCATGCCTGTTTGAAGCCCTGCACTGTATTCATAGCCACCACTTCTTGTGGTAAGCCATTCCATGCATCCACCACCCTTTCTGTGAAAAAGAATTTCCTCACATTCCCCTTAATCGGCCTCCCTCTAATCTCATGCTGTGTCCTCTTGTCCTGCTATTTTTTTATATTTAAACGTTAGACTCTCTTCACCTTGTTTATGCCCTTAAGGTGTTTGAATGCCTCGATCATATCACCTCTCTCCTCCTTTGCTCAAGGGTATACATATTGAGCTCCGTTAATCTGTCCTCATATGTCTTCTGATGCAGTCCCTGCACCATTTTGGTTGCCTTCTCTGGACTGCCTCAATTTGGTTAATGTCCTTGTGAAGGTGTGGCCTCCAATACTGCACGTAGTACTCCAGGGGGCCTAACCAGTGTCTTGTACAGAGGATTATTACTCCTCTTACGACTTGTGATACCCCTACTAATACACCCTACACCCCCTAGCCTTACTCTACTGCTTTAGAGGTCTGCTTGGATGATTTTAGGTCATCAGTGATGATGATGCCCAAGTCTCTTTCTTCCTTTGTGACTGCTAGCAACTCCTCCCAGCCTATAGGTGGCTTCAGGGTTTCTCTTCCTCACGTGCATGATTTTGCACTTCTTTGCATTAAACCCAGTTGCCACTCTTCTGACCATTTTGCTAGTTTATCCAGATCTCTTCTCATTCTGCCCACCCCATCTGGATCATCTACTCTGTTGCAGATCTTGGTGTCATCTGCAAACAGACAAGCCTTACCCTCTAGTCCATCTGCAAGGTCACTAATGAAGATGTTGAAGAGGACTGGCCCCAGGACTGATCCCTGAGGTACCCACTTGTGACTTGCATCTCTTCTGACTGTATACCATTTACCACCACTCTCTGTTTTCTGCCCGTCAACCAGTTTGCCACCCAGTTGACCAACTTCTGACCCACCCTGAGCCTACCCAGCTTATTTATCAATCTTCTATGTGGAACAGTGTCAAAAGCTTTGCTGAAGTCAAGGTAGGCGACATCAACTGCTCCCCTTGGTCCACCACTCTGGTTACCCAGTCAAAGAAATCTATGAGATTAGTTTGACAGGACCTTCCTTTGTAAACCCATGCTGTCTGGATCCTGTGCCCCTATGGATTCCAGGTGTTGCACTATCCTTTCCTTAAGGAGTGCCTCCATAATCTTGCCCACTACTGAGGTAAGACTGACCGGTCTGTAGTTCCCCACCTCCTCCCTGCTACCACTCTTGTGGAGCGGGATCCATGAGCCCTTCTCCAGTCTTCTGGGACCTCTCCTGTGCTCAGAGACTCACTAAACAACTCTGCTAATGGCTCTGCTAGTTCCTCCTTTAGCTCCTTAAGTACCTGGGATGTATGCCATCAGGTCCCATTGCCTTTCCACCCTGAGCTTAGCAAGCTCTTGTAGGACCCTTTCTTTTGTGAGAATCGCAGTTGTTCTGAAGATTTGACAGTCAAAATACTTAAAGTAAAAAATTTGGCTGAGGAGAGGTACAGCAGGCCTCTCCCAAATTCCCGAGCTGCAGGGAGCCTCCTTACTGTTCAGGAGCTCCAGCCAGACTGACTCAAACTGCCCAGATTCATGCAGTCCCTTTCAAATTGAAAGGCAGAATTTTGTAATCCGATTGGCTGTCCAGGCTGATAATCACAGTTCCAGTCCCTTAACTGGACAACATTTTGGCTCCTGGATTAGTACCTCCTTTTTCCTCAAAATCCATTAGCACAGTCCCAAGAATCCCTTTGTTAAATGCTGGCTTCCCATTGGCTGATAGCTGCAAATATGGTGGCTGCTGATACAGTCCTTACAGCAGTTTATGCAGTCCCCAAGATTAAAGTTCTGGTGCATAACAGAAAGTACTTTTATTTATCAAACCCCATGAGTAGTTAGTACCAACAGTGCCCTCATAACCGCATTTATTTATTTACCTAATTCCTAGTTTATTGTCGCTGCCACTACAATTCTGTGCCCCTAGGCGACAGGCAGCTCCTAATAATATTCATATAGGGCTCATCAACATTCATGAGCCCGCGCTTGCCTCGATTTAAAACTTTTATTTTTAAACTCCTTTGGGGCTTCTCTCTTGGCCCTTCAGGTCACTGGGCCCCAATTAGGTGGGGAAGGGCACACAGACCTTCAGAACTCCCTCAAACAACCGCAGTACTTGTGGTCAGCAGATCAATTGTGCTTCTGTGCATGAGCGGTTACTGGCTTTCTCATTTCACCACTGGCAACTCGTGAGTTTAAATCAGTAAGCCTGAATGGGGCTAAAATATCATAAAGGGCTGTACTGGGAGAACCAGGGGAAACACTAAGGACTGCACTGATGGCAAAGTATTGAGGGAAGGTGGACACCAGCAGCAGATGGGAGGAGCCAGAGGTCACACAAGGTAAGCTCCCAAATGGGGGATGGGGGCATTACACGTATAATTCAGAACAACACTAAAAGCATGTGATTTGGTGCTGGTTAAATATATGATAAATCACTGCCACACTTTCAGCCAATTTGGGCCCAATCAGGACATTCCTCTTTTTTCCACTTAAGGAGGCAGTATAGCACAGTGGTTAAGAGTACTGAGCTGCACACCTGGAGAACTGGGTTTGACTCCCACAACTACCACTTGCATATTGTGTGACCATGAGCAACTTCCTGTGCTCCCAGGATGCACTTAGAAATCAGCCTCTGCTTAGGTATCTTCTCATTAAATATTTCAGATAAATTCCCCGTTCAGTTGTGCTCTCCTGCAACAGATGTCTGTCAGAGCTGGTGCCCTAAATGTCTCCCTCACAGATCATGTTCTCATATAAAATTCAGCAGTATGTTTTCTTAAATGTTAACCCCACATTTTAAAACTCAAAAATGTTTCCGATACTAAAAAAGAGGCCAATTTTCAGAACAGCACATGTTTGGGACAGAACACAGTATGCAAAGTGTGTCCCATTGTGCTGATGCAAAAGTTGCTATTCTGAGTCAGCCCATCGGCACAGCAGTAGGGCTACCACTTGGGACACCAGCAATCCAGGTTTGAGAATGAGCCAGGGTTATCAGGAGCCAGTGGGAGGAGGCGGATCACATCTCAATGGATGCTGTCCTCCACCAGGAAAGGTAGGGATGTATATCTTCACTGCAGTACTGCCACCTGGGTGACCACAGGAGGCAGTGCAGTAGGTCACTGAGAGGGAAGAGAGAGTCTCTGGCGGGGCCCGTGCTGTCCATGCATTGTGTGTGGTCTCTTTCGCATGCCTGCATCTTCCAGGGGATTTGGGAGAAATAAAAAGGAGCAACCCTAGTAATTCCAGGCAGCCCTGCCCTCCTGCTGTACCTCCTGATGTTGTGCACATTCAGGAGTATACCTCCTCCACCCCTACCCGGTCAGGGGAGAAGCTGAAGCACCATGTGGATGTTGTATAAAGATAGGTGGGGGTCTGGGGAAAGTTGTCAGAGGGTTCTGGGGGAGCCAGTGTCAAAGACATGGGGTCATAAAACATAAACTGCAAAAAAAATATGTCTAGTCTGACAGCCTGCACGCAGTGGTGAAGACCCTCCCGAGCAGATCCTAATATCTGAGTGTGCACAGATGCTACTGTACATGTTAAAGCAGAGAACCCAGTGCACTCCTCCGCTGCTATGGCTAGTCATTCAAACGTAACAGTTCACTTTCTGCCTCAAATAGCTACTCACTGTTTTTCTATCCCAAAGGAAGTGAGGGTCTCTTAGTGCTCAGTTCAGAGTTCTGATATGAATCATCAGCTCAGTCACCAAATGTCACAGTGGACTGCCCATCATAAAGTCTGTGAATGAGCGGGTTGAGCTGCTAATTCTGGGTTAGTGTAATGTTTAGGAGAAGTATATATCTTTCCTCAAATATCCATCTATTCCCTTTGCCTATGGGATGCTCTGTCTTAAACTCTCTCTCTCTCTCCTTCTCCACTCCTGTATTTTTGTGCCAGTATATACTGCTGCCCTGGCATGTCCCCACCTTCAGTAACTGAGTTACTCACCACCATCTCCTTCCAGGTCTCCTCTGGTGAATGACTCATACTAGATAATTTCAACTAAACTGGCTCTCTCCCTCTCTTCATAAATTTTGCTTTAATGTGAAGGCCCTCTTTGTAACCCAACTCATCTCTGTCTCCACTCACTCTAATTTTAAATCTCTAAACCACTCTCTCGGACTGGGTCCTCTCCTCCCAACCCCATCATATTGTGAATGCTAATATCCTCCCTGATGTTCTCAGTTATCACCATGAGGTCTACTGTGTGTGTGTGTGTGTGTAAGATCCATCATTCAAAGCTCCTCCCAAATTCACTCAAATCCAGTCTTTTGATCACTGGATTTGTCCAGCCTTCATGCTAACCTGTTAGCTACTGACTGGTCTCCTATTTCTAAGCTGGCCATGTTGACAATGCCCTTAAATTTTCACCTCCAAATTCATGTCTGTCTGGGATCATCACCCCCGAAGAACTAGGGTCCAAGGTTCTCACCTCCCATGGATCTCAGCAGAGTTGCTAGCTTGTCAACATGCACATGACCTTGCCTGGAGGACCTACAAGTCCTCTGGCTCCCCTTCTGACCTTGCAATTTATTGGACTCTTCATAATGCCTGTACTAAAGCTACTAGACTTACAGAGTCTAAACACTTCACAGCCACACTCCAGAACAACCTTAGTCACCCCTCTAAGTTCTGGAAGGTAATTCATACCCTTTTCTCTCCAAGCAGTCCAATCTCAGGTGGTGAATCACGAATACCCGGCTGGAATCACAGCCTCAAATATGGGGCCCATGTTTTAATCTAGCCAGGTTTCCAGTGATGCATGCCAGATCTATTGTCCCTACAAAATCCACAATAATTGCGGTCTTGTTCTTAACAGATCTGGCGTTTCCTTAACACCACTCGAGTTGAGACGGGACTCCTGGGCTACCTAACCACCTGTCCACCAATAATGGTGGTGCCCTGAGGTATGGAAACTGGCATGGAGGACCATGTACCAGACTCCATTTCACCCCAGCTCTTCTGGACTTAACTTGACCCCGATCGAGTGCCCGGCTCATCCAACCTCCAGTGTTCCACCCCCCACCCCTACAGGCAATGCCCAATGCTCTACAAAGCTGATAAGTAGAAAATAAGTAAAGGTGGGGGTAAAAAGGCAGAGGTAATGGAGAGCGGAGGCTGAGTAGCACACGACCTGGGGTAGATCTATAACACATATCACAGGCCCAAGACACAGAGTAAGGAAGAATATCCCAACAAATAAAATAAAATATAAAATATATACACAACTTCAACAACCCCCAAAGAAAGCTAAAAAAAAAATCACTAAACTCTAAATATACCCCTTTTTCCAAAACTCCCTGTCTCACCAGGAGGAGATTCAGGTAAAACAAATTAAGCTAAGCACCCCACCCAACCTAATAACACTCTATTATAACAAATAGAAATAAACAAAATATACTTCATAAATGCAAATAAATACAATAAATGATAAACCAAAAGGATGGTAAGTCACTATCAAAGTCACTTTCAGGAAGCCCAGATTATTAAATAAAACTGCACAGTATAATTAAGTACACCTCCTCTCACAGGTGTGCCAATTAACATAAAATAAAATAAAGATTGCAATTTCAGCATCCAATGTAAATTAAACAAACAGTATAGTTTGTAAGCGCCTGAGTTCTCTCACTACCTGGTGTCCAAAATAACCGAACTCTCACTGCTTGGAACACAGAGATTTTTGACAATTTATTTCCCAAGAGATATTCTTTGAATTGGCAAGAAGCATCCATTAAGTCTTCTTTCAAAGTACAAAGCTCTTAACAGTCCAGATCCCAACAAGCATTTGTCAATGCGAATGTTTGCTGATGGCATTAGCATTGGTAGTGTAGGAGTTACAGAGCTGCATAATAGGAATGGCAGTGAAGTATTGAACTGAAGCAACCCCATCACCACCCTGCAGATAGTGACAGGCACTGGGGTGCCTTTAGGTCAGCAGACATAACGGCCACGCCCGTTTCTTACCTACCCTGACCGTAGACCGACAGTGTCACGGTGTGCCTCAGTCTTTGCCCTTATGTGCACCCCATTCCATCAGGAAATATTGTGAGATGGAAGGGTATAGGAGAATGGGTGAACTTTGGGGCCGAAGAGTTCAAGGCACACTCGATGCCTCTCAGTGGCTGCAGGGTGGGGGTGAGGGGTGGAATCGTATGAGCATTGCAGGTGACAATCCCAAGTCACAGCCCTTATGTTGAGGCGGAAACAATCACGGGATTTAAGAATGCATGGGATAGACATAAAGGAATTCTGGAGGTCAGGGGTGGGTGCAACAGACTTCTAGGAAAACAAACTGAACTTACAAGCTCAAATGGGCAGACTGGGTGGGCCATAGGCCCTTATCTGCCGACACTGTCTATGTATCTATGTATCTATGTATCTATGATGCTTGTCATTCTCTACAGGGTGGGTGTTATGTTTGGAAACCCTAACACCTCAAGTGCTTAGTATTTTCACTCCAAATTTTCAACATGGGTTTTTGTGACCCCACCTCATGAACAGTGGCAATATCAGTTTGTTAGCGAGCTGCTTTTGCACAGTGACTACGTGAGTTTGTTACCACAGGTGCAAAAACACATTCTGAACAGGATGTGAAAATGGCAACTGTACTGTTCATGGGAGGTGTAAAAATGGCAATGTTGAAAATCTGCAGTGAAAATATAAAAAAACTGGTGAAGTCACGAGCGCATGTAGAAACTGTGCAACGTGCACCGTAATGTAATTGTTTGGGAATTGTTTACAGCAGATTGTCAACACAGGCATTTTGGGACCTCCGTATATGAACAGTGTCACTGTGATTTTCTTTATCTGCCCCGAACAATGGATTTCCACAGCAACCACGCATTTCTGTGCTAAAAGTGTGAAAACACATTTCGCCATGTTGTGAAAAATGACAGCTGTACTGTTCATAAGGAAGTGTGGAAAAATGCCACTGGTGAAAATCTGGACTGAAAATATTACAAATTCATGAACTTACAGTGCGTGGAAACTCGCAAATGCTCACTCAGTAACACAGTCATTTTAGGAATTTTTCACCAAATTTTCAAAATCACCACTTTAAGACCTCTGCTCATGAACAGTGTTACTGTGATTTTCTTAATGTGTCCATACATTGATTTAGACACTGACTGCCCATTGTGCGCTACATGAAGGAAACATGTTTTGGGTGAGATGTGAAAATGACAGCTGTACTGCTCTATAAGGAGGTGTGGTAAAATGGCAATGTTGAAAATCTGGAGAGAAAATATTGAAATTTGCAAACTTATGAGCGTGGTAGGATCAAGCGCAACAAGCGCTCCGTGAAACAGTCATTTTTGGGAATTTTTTCACCAAACTTTTAAAATAGCCATTTTAAGACCTCTGCTCATGAACAGTGTCACTGTGATTTTCTTACTGTGTCCTGAACATTGATTTCACACACTTAGCGCTGTTAGGCTACATGGGTGAAACACATTTTGGGTGAGATGTGAAAATGACAGCTGTACTACTCATAAGGAAGTGTGGTCAAATGGCAATGTTGAAAATCAGGTAAATATTGAAAATTCACGAACCTCTGACGTCACGTGGGAACAGCGCAAAACACGCTCATAAAACAGTCATTTTTAGGAATTTTTTCACCAAATTTTCAACATAGACTTTTGAGAGCCCACCTTCTGAACACTTGCACTGTCATTTCGTTAATCGGTCCGAAAGGTAATTTCGTGCAGTGATCGTGAAATCACCCTTCAGGTCCGATTAACGCCATGACAGTGACAGAATTCATGAGGAGGGGTCCCAAAACCCCATGTTGAAAAATTTGGTGCCAAAATTCAAAAATGCCTGAGATATGCAGCAAAGTTGAAAAAACCTATTCATTACATTATACAGCTTACCGGCATTTTCTCAGTTTGCGGTCGGCTTTGAAGAGTGCAGGTGTTCCTGGTCCCACGAAGATCGTCGCGCCGAGGCTCCGGAGGTAAGTATGGGGGTGAGGTGGGGGTGTGGGGAGGCAGGGTGCGCAGTGGGTGGCGGGTGGGAGGGGTGAAGACAGCAGCGAGGGAAGGTTTTTTTTTTTTATTTGGACTATGCGGACGTTTGCACGCTGGGTGGGCTTCCAGCATGGCAGCTGGAAGGCTGTTAGGGGCAGTGGAGCCGATGGAGGATTGGGCACCCCATCGGCCATAGGACCTGTTGCATGCTGGGGTGGGCTCAGCGTGGCACCCGATAGTCTGGGGAACAGTAGAGATGGCGGGGTTTGGGCACCCCGTCAGCCATACGAACTGTGGGGGGACAGTAGAGCTGATGGGGGATTGGGCACCCCCATCAGCCATATAGTGTGTCGTGGGGAGGTAGGAGCACATGAGGCGCATAATGTGCATGTCGCGTGTGTGTGTGTGGGGAGGGAGGCGCTGCTCACTCAGCGGTGCTCTCCCTTTCAACTGTACGGCACTGCATTTTGATCGTCGCACTATGTTTCTTGCACATGCATGCAAGCAAACATAAAATGACTGAGTCCCTTAAGACCCTCCTGTGAGGCCTAGCCACAGAACATGTCAACCCCACCACCTCGGCTCCTCACTTAATGCCAGTCCACCAGCAGGCCAGTAAGGGCCTTGGGAAATCTTGGCCCCTGGCCGGCTCCCCAGCTCAATCAGGCCCAAACCTCCTTGGTGGAAGCAGACTCCTGACTGGCCACCCACTCTTACAGGGTCTATAATCCAGTCTAAGGGACTCTATGTATACACATTAAGCACCACCAGCAAAGGCAAATCAAGCCAGTAGATCTTACAACTAGGGGAAAAACATATGATTTCCAAATTATGCAGACTTCACGCTCTTCTTTGCGCTATGGATCCCAGAGCACACACACACGCAAGCCCTTGGCTTAATAGTAAACCTGACATAGTCAAACGTTTTTACCGGGCAATGTCTCCCATGCAGTAGTCCCCGATGGCCAACAGTCCTCAGCAAAATCCAGACACAGAGTCCAACAGTCTGCAGCATACCACAGGACCAAAGGCAGCAAGGAACACTTCCGAGATCACCACAAAGGAAAACAGGTGCGAGAAAAACAGCCCAAACGATCCCGTAACAAGTAGACTGCAATCCAACAGTCTTCAGCTCTCAATCGAGGTAAAGGCACAGGCTGCAATTTCCACACGCAGAATGCATGTAACCCCTCTGCATTGGGGTTCCCAAAAGTCTTCGAGGAGCTTGCTTGAATGCTCCAAGCCTGGATGGTGTCAGCATCTAGCCGTTTATCTGTGAGTGCTTTTAGAGCCTCTGGTACTGTCTCTTTAAGAGCTGTCTGCCTGCAGACATAATTAATTGGATGGGGGTCTGTGTGTTTCCTGCTTGAGTCCCACTCGAGCTGCTGCCAATCGCTCGTTTCTGCCGTCACTAAGTGGGCAGAGTGAGCACTTTTCAAAGATGTAGCTGTTTGCCAGACATCATTTAGAGTAATAAAATGCAGTTTGTCTAACCTGCTTTTCTTTGCAGTCAGAACTGTGTTTGCCTAGTCCCCATTCTAGTTTTGAACTGCTGAACTGGACCAATCAGTGTGGGACCTTTGAAATGGAGCCTGCTGCTGGCAAATCAGAACTTGAACACTCATTGTGGAGCCAGCCACTGTATGTCCAATGCTTCTGGGAATTGTAGTTTGGACTTTGGCCTTTTTCCACCAACAGGAGTTTACCGTGAGTGACAGCCAAACTAGCCAACTGAACTGGGAGGAACTCAAAGGAAATGCCCGTCTCTGTCTACTGGAAAGATCAGATGAGTTGGCGCAGTGAAGAGACAAGGAGCTGTGTGCTTCTTCAGTGTGTAGTTTTATCGTAGGAATTGCATGTAAGGCCCTAAGTTTCAGTCTGCAGCTTGTGCAAGCGCCTGTTCGGACTGAATCCAACCTGTGAAGAGAATCAAGGAGATCTGAAGAGTAGAAACCAGGCTCACCCTGTAGAAGACTGGAGAAATTGTTGAATCGCTCGGTCTGTCAGGAACTCAATCTGCTGTGTGTTCTCCCAGGTATTGTGCAGTAATTGAGATCAGGATAGAGAAGCAGCCTGCCTGGTATAGTACTTTCCTTTTACATATAAATGTGTGTAGTGCTTGTGAGGAATCGTGTTTCAAATCCCTGTACAGTGAATTGAGTGCACGAAGCTGAAGTAAACCCTAACTTAATCCAGACTACATCCATTTGCTCTAAACCGCAGTGGGGTCCAGTCACAAGGACCTTGTCCACATGGTCTGCTCCTCCTGGCAATCCAGGACAATCTGCCTTCCATTCAGTTCCCAGCATTGTTTAGAGTACAAAGCAGGGTAGCTCCTGCCATCTGTTTATCGATTGCAAGTGTATCATCTAATTGTTGTTTTTTTTTTTTTCATTTCTTCATCGAACTGGGCCAACCGGCTTCAGATTACAATTTGGGTATTGTGCCAGTGTTTTTCCATCACAGGGCCCCAACCAGCTGCACCGATCCTGGCTAGCCCCCCATCCTGGTACCCAGTGAAAGTGACAATTTGGGACTCTGAATATGCGCACAGTACTGTGATTATTAACGTGTTTAACCTAATTAACCTGATTTCCCCTTTCCTTGTTACAGCTCCTTAAATAAATCAGATCTGTTTGTTTCAGCAAAGTTACACTCTCCGAGGTATTCGCTTATGTTAAAGTATTGTACTGTGGCTTTTGCATTGTATCATCTTGTTTTACAGGGGTCCCCAGCGTCCAGTCGACAGAGCCAGTCCTGGGGGTAAGTGTATATTGTAAAGATATTCCTGATGCATTGTGTGGGCAACTAGTGGGAAGAAAGGGGGTTACAGTGTCCCAGAGGGCTGTGACCAAGTTAGTTTAACTACTGCAAACCCTGACCTCTGGGTGGAGGCACTCGCATTGGACCTAGGCCCCTCAACCTGTCAGTAGTCAGTCGGGGGGTAGTAGCCCTTGGGATAGCGCCACCTGGGAGTTACACATTTAATGAACCGTGCAGGCAGGCAGAAAAATCCCAAGCCGGATAAAATATTCTACAGTTTAAAATCCTTAACCCTCAGGCAAAGCAGCGGGAACACGACCGCGACTTGCGATGCTAGGGTTATATTCAGACAGGGAAAACACGAACCTAAAAGTGTCAAATAAAAGCAAAAACAAATAAACAAAAAACAAATAACAATACCTGATAAGACCTATCAAATGATACATACTAATAAAACAGACCATTCCATTTTACCCTACTGCTCAAAAATGCTTATAGATTTTAAATCTATATTACAAACATCTTTTGTTAAAAAAATAATACATCACATACTGTGCAAGTTTGGCAAGTGCAAATAGTAAGGGTTCATTAAGTGCTCTAAGAATACTGATAGTCTTTTGCCACAGACTATGCCCTCCAACCTCTCAAAAAAGGGAAATTCATCTATTCCTCACTATACTCAGCAAGGGCATTCAAATATCAGGTGTGACACTTCACTTTTATATCTCTATAGCTCCTCCCCACCCAGATATAATAATAATAATACTTTATTTACTAAGCACAATTCAGGAATCAAAGAGCTTTACAGATATAAAATATCACATACAACACTACACAATCTAAAATTATTTACAATACAAATACAGATAATCACATAAAATATCATTAAATGCAGAAAGCTTGCTGAAACAAGAAAGTTTTAGGCCTGCTTTAAAGCTGTCCACAGTCCCACACTCTTGAATCTGACGAGGTAGAGAGTCCATAGGGAAGGGCACCAAACATAAACACCCAGAACCCTGATGTTTTCAGCTGGACCCTGGGAATCTCTAACAACCCCTTGTCAGGGACACTGGTTTACCGGATTGAAAAAGGACATATTCCATTTTGCACATTGTCAAATACGTATTGTCACCGGTGTCTGCTAAGCCAAAATCCAGTTTTACCGTATTTGGTTCTGTGTACTTTATTTAACAATTTTTAACTCTGCTAACATGCTTTTAGCAATTTTGACCTCCACTATTGCACATCCTTCCATCCTTATACCAATTTAAAGTTATTTTAGTTACAAGATGTGATGGCAGCAGCAGCACTAAAGCCCTCTCTCTAAGGTGTGATGGAAGCAGCACTATGGCCCCATCCCTCAGGTGCGATGGCAGCACCAACAGCACTACAGACCCCATCCCTCTGGTGTGATGGCAGCAGCAACAGCACTATGTCATCCTCTCCTCAGGTGTGACAGAATCAGCAGCACTGTGGCCCCCATCCCTTAGGTATGAAGACAGCAGTACTACATTTCCATCCACCAGTAGTGATGGCAGTATCACTACAGCCCGCACCTCTTCGGTGTGATGGCAGTAGCAACAATGCAGTCCACATCCCTCTGGGGTGATGGCAGTAGTGACAGTACTATGATTCCTTCTTCAGCACCCACACCCACATGCACACGTTACAAATTACTTGGTGTCTCTGCTTGTTAGAACTCAGATGTGAATTAATCTGAACCACCACCACTAAGGTGGACTACCTTTGTTTTTCCTATCTATAATTTAACTGCCTGAATTGGATTTCTGCCTGGGACACCGCTGACCAGGGTTAGGGAACAGACTTGGGTGTTGGGGGCCAGCTGGTGGGCGAATGTTTGAGTGTCCTATGACAACTCACCTTCTCCTGGGAGGGGGTGGGTTCAGAGCTCAGCATTTGCTGGCCCCTGGTGGAGGCCAGAGGCACAACAAAACGCCGGCCCTCACTGCAGGAGGGAGCATGACAAACGTTGGCTTGTGCCTTGATATCATGTGGCCTATCACGCTTCCAAGAAAATGGGAAAGCACCTGCTGGCCAACAAAGGATGGTTGCTGGTCCCTCCATAAGCTGGAAGACCCAGACATGTGTCAGTTCTGACCCCTGACATGCCCAGGATACACAGGAAGCTCTTTGGGTACCCTTCCTTCCTGGTAGCCTTCCCACAGGGGTAGGGACCCACTCAATGAAGGGTTACTTTGGTTACCGGTTAGCACAGCAGTAAGGGACAGTGGATGGTGGTCGGACTCAGCAGTGGTGGTAGGGGGCCTTGTTAGACCTGAAGGAGTGGATGCCAGGGTTAGGAGGAGCAAAAAAATGCTTGAATTTGCTTTTTGAAATAAAGTATCTTCACCTAAAAATCCACAAGTGATTAGTGGAGGACTTTCAAATGGATTCATGCATCTCCCAGACATGTGGATGCTTTTTTTTTTTTACTTGGTGTCCATGAAAAGGGTGTCTCCCAGTTTTCATGTCTGAACTCAGATGTGAATTGGAGCACCAATCTGCCCATCAGCATCATACAGCCCCTGGGGTCTTACCTTCTGTATGTCATTGAATGTGCTTTCAAAATCCACTGGCCAAACATAAGTACTCTTAAATACTTAACATTTGCTTTTTGTTGAAGCAGTCTATCAGAAAACGTTTTGTTGTCACAGAGACAAACTGCAGGTGGGAGAAAAGGTACAAATGATACAATTCACCTAACTGGGGTGCTGACTGTGAAGTCTTTTCATAAGTAATAAGACAGCTTTTTCCTTGTGAACATACTTTCATTCAGACTAGTTTTCATTCAAACAACTGAGGATTTTGGATGGCCCTGCTGATTATAAACTTGAATACGCTTAGTTGAAAACAGTGATCCTGCATTTAGCAATCTACAACCTAGATACTCATATGCAAAGAATACAAAAAAACTGACTAAAATCTAAAACAAGCTTATAAAACACATAAAATGTAATTGAACATTTATCTTTACCTATGCAAAATCATTGCAGCCCAAGTAAAACTCAAGAAAATTACATGGTACCCTGACTACTATTCTATGATGTAGTACTAAACATATATTGGTATTCTTTTTATATTCTTTGTAAACCAGGTAAGATCCACTAGGCAGAACTGCATGTTTTCAGGAGTGACCTAGAAGCACTGGGGAGGTTAAGAGACTTGTTTGGAGCCTCACAGTATGCAAGTGGAAGTTGTGGGAATCAAACCCAAGTCTGCTGGATGTACCCAGTTCAATCATTGTTTGTTATTCTAACCACTAGGCTATACTGCCAGCCATAATAACACCCATATGTAATGTTTTAATATATGAGTTAAATAATAGTGCACAGTACCTACAGTACAAATTATGAACATGAAACACTTTACAACATTTTACTAAAACTGAACTATTTGCCACTCCATCTGCTTATTTTTTCTTATACCAAAGTCAGTGAATAGTTGACTGCACTGTAAATAGCTTTTGATCAGGCTTCATTATTTTACATCCAGAAACAGATAACATTTGTTTATTCTGGATTTATTTAATATTGATTTTCTGTGGCTCACTAAATAGAATCTAGCACTGTATGAGGCAGATGTTTTTACATTTTGGAAGAAGCAACATATCTTATACAGTTAGGATTCATGTTAGAAACATAATTTTTTTTCATATTTAAAACATATTCAAGTGTCAGTGTATTCATTTAGTAGTTTTTGCTGACTAATATATGCTGTAGAAAACAGTAAGGATTTATTGAAGCACTCAGGATCTATACAAATCCTGCAATTTTCCAGCAAGTTTTGCAAAAATCTCTGCAATTTCAGGTTACTTTTCCTGCAATTTTGCAGTGGCCTGCCCATGTGTGCTGATACTTGTAGAGTCTTAGGCACATACTATGTGAAAACTGTGGTTTCAGGAAGGAAAGCAGTCCTCAGGGGATGGAGATGTTGTGGAAGTGGGTGGTTAAACTGAATGGCTGATTACAACAAAGCAGTGGGGTGATATCCTTACTGACTATATGCAGCAAAACAGAAAGAATGCAAAGCACAGCAGCATTCATTTTAAGATGCTGAAATCTGGGTCGGCCCACTGGCTCTGCGGTAGCAGTACTGCTTGGTACCAGCGACCCAGGGTCGGAAGTGAACTCTGGTTGCCAGGGTCTGGCCAGGGAGTAGGATTGAGCACCTGGGGACTGCTGTCCTCCTCCAGGGAGGGTGAGCTGCAGGTCCTGCTGCTTACCACCACCTGTGTGATCATGGGTGGTGGTGCAATGGTGCTGCAGAGTGATCAGGAGGGAAGGACGCTAGCCAAGATCTGGAGCAGTGGCATGTCTCTGTGTGACCTATCTCCTTGTATCTCCTCTAGTGCTGGTGCCCTCAGGGACAGAGACCAGAAAATCAGGAACAATCACCCCACATTGGCCACTGGCAGAAGGGACCCAGGTGCCCCAGACTTCATAACCAAGCTCCATGAGGGACCCACTGGGCTACCCAACACACACTAAGGGAGTGTGGAAGGGTGACCTGGGGTCCCTCCATTCCCACCTGGAGGGGTTACAACCCAGGCAGGATAGGGCAGGCACACAGGAGCTCCTGAGCATTACCTGAGAGTGAAGCTAGGGATACCCAGCCTAGAGAGCTCTGAAAAGTGGAGACTGATGCTGTGAGAAGGGGACATAGAAAGAGAAAACAAAAATGTGAAAAGATGCTGAAATCTTAGAGATTATGTGCAGTGACATGCAATTTCCGTGAGGCACCGGTACAAGAATTCAAAATCCGCACACCAAGTAGGATTCCGTGATTGTTACCAGTGTTACCGGTAAAATGGAAAACCAGGGTCCCTGCCCCTTTCAGTTGAGCGGAGAGGATGGCCAGGGCTGTAGGGAGTCAGGTGCTTTGCAGATAGCTCGGACCCAGTCCGTGCAGGGCTTTATAGGACAGAAGTCCGACCTTGAAGTTGATCTACCACTGTACAGGCCGCCAGTGCAGTTTGCACAGCATGGGGTAATATGACTCAAATGAGAAGTTCCAGTCAGCAACCATGTCGCAGCACTCTGCACCAGCTGCAAGCAACGGATATCAACCCCTGGAAGTCCCAGGAAAAGGAGTTGCAGTAATCTAGGTGTGAAGTCACAAAGGTGTGGACCAAAGTAGGCAGGTCACCAGATGGAACAAGGTGCCTAATCCTGGCGATGTTCCTAAGATGATAAAGGAAGACTTGATGACTGCTGACACCTGCAGATGCAGTGTCAGTCCATCGTCAACACCACCACCAGGTAATGCACCCACTCAGAGGAAGACAGCTGGGCACCCTAAAGCCAAATACCAGAGGGTAACCCCACTATCAACCTCTATCAGGTGACCCAGATCCCGACCAACACCTCGGTCTTCCCTGAATTCGATTTCATCCAATCATGGATCCGCTAGATGCTGAGATCGCACCATCCTGGTCAGGGGCAAAGACAGATAGAGCTGGGTATCATCAGCAGAGCAGTGAAACCTCAGCGCATATCGATCTTACAATGTCTCCAAGGGGCAGCTATACACTGCGAACAACATAGGGGACAGCACCGGTAGCTGAGGGACCCCACACGGCAGAGAGAATGGATCATAGGAAAAGACCCCAATACCACCTCTGAGATCTGCCTGTGAGGAAAGATTAAAACCATAGGAGGACTGGGCTAGCCAGGCCACAGATAACCCTCAGGCACTCAAGCAGCACCCCATGGTCCACAGTGTCAAATGCTGAAGAGAGATCAAGAAGCACCGAGATGGCCGCCCTGTGGCACTGAGGGTTGAGGTGCCGGACGTCACACATTGTGCTATGCCAGTGACCTGCATGCAGGAGCGAGCTCGGGTACCGGGGTCAGCAGGGTTGGGTTGAGGATCAAGCGCCTGTTGAGGTGCTCTCTCCCTGGGAGGAGGGTTGGGATGGCCCGCCGTGCCAGTGGCCACCGGTGGAGACTGGGGGCACTTCAGCATGTAGGGCACACGTGATCGTATAGCCAATGCAAGGCAGGGTTGTCATGCACCGTTGCATCAGGGCATGCACCATGGGGGGGAGAGATCAGAACAAGGAAAACCCGGTCCTTGGGGTAGGCGACGGCACCAGCCCCCATACCCACAGCCAGGTCCATCCTGTCTGGCCTTTCAGGTTCCTCCACCCGGCCCTCACCCGCAGTCGGAGTCTACTAGTAAGTGTGCCCAAAGAGGAGGGGCAGCCCCATTCCGGAGGGGTTAAGCTGGGGTGCCAACTGCAGGACGAGGGGAGGAGAGAGGAGGCTCAGACAGGAGGACTTCGGGCAGGGTAGAATCCAGCTGGATGCCGAGAGAGGCCCCATGGACTGTGACCAGGAGGGAAAAATAATTGGAAAAAAAGAAGCACCAAGATGGAGCGGCGCTTCTGATCTCTTGCCATCAGAAGATCACTGAGCACCTGAATCAGGGTGGTCTCAGTACTATGTGTTTTCCGGAAACCAGACTGGAGAGGGTCGAGACATCATGGATGATAAAATGATTCTCCAGTTGCAGCACAACTACTTTTTCAGTCACCTTCCCAACAAAGGGAAGGTTAGAGATAGGCCTGTAGTTAGAAAAGCAGTTAAGGTCCAAAGCAGCTTTCTTAAGGAGCAGTGTCACCACCACCTCCTTCAGGGAGCTGGGGAACTCACCCAACTCTAAGAGCACCACACAATCTTTGCGAGGACTGGGCGATGAACTCCATACACCCTAGTAATAGGCGTGTTGGGCCCGGTCCAAACTACAGAATGTTGGCCTGAAATTCTGGACAATCCACACGATGTCCACGAGCTCCGCCAGTTGAAAGATCTCCAGGGAAACCGGGAGGAGTGACCAGACACCGACCACTGTCAACCCCCAGAGAGCGCTGGATGGATCTCGGCCTGATGTTGGCCACCTTATCTGCAAAGAACTGAGCAAACTCATCACATTTAACTTGTGAAAATGCACTTCAAACCTGTAGACAGGTTGGTTGTACAACCTGTCCACAGTTCAAAGAGCTGAGCCGGTCGATTCTGGCGAGCAGCAATCTCACCAGACAGGAACTCTGCCTTCTTATGAATGATTGCCGATTGATAGCTTTAATAATGATCCGTCAATCTGAGGTGGTCAGCTTCAAGGGCAGACTTCTGCCAGCAACACTCTAACCTTTGTCCAGCTCGTCTCTGCCCTCAAAGTCCCATCAAACCAAGGGGACCGAGGGCTAAGAGAGAGAGGGCTAACACGGACTGGGGTGATAGAATCCAGAGCTTCAGTAACAGCCTTATTATGGCTCTGAACTAGACCCTCTGGATCCTTGCCTGCCACTAAGAACCCGATAGGTCTAACACTGCCAATAGGCCTTCTGGGGTCATGTCCCTTAAATGGGCAGTATCTGACCATCTCCACAGGGAGGCCTATAAGGGGAACTGGAGATTGAACCTTACTATGTGGTGATCGGACCATACAACTGGTTCCACCACCAAGTTGGAGGTCTCCATCCCCAGGAGGAAGACCAGATCAAGTGAATGACTGTGACTATGAGTAGCAGAGGCAACTACCTGTGTGAACCCCAACACGCTCATAAGTTGGAGGAAGTCTTGTCCAAACTGTGAGAGTTTATCGTCGGCCCAAGCATTGAAGTTGCCCAGGACCATCAACCTGGGTGACTCAAACACCATGTCAAGATGAAGTTTGCAACTTCCTGCAGAAACAATTTCTTACCTCTGGGTGGACGGTAGATGAGAACGATCCTGCAGCCCACACCTGCTACTATGGTAAACTCAAATGATCTGACCTCTTCAACTGGCACACCAGTAAGACCAATTCGATTTAAAACAAACGGCTACATCCCTCCTCTGTGGTCCGATCTCGAGCGGTGTATCACCGAGAACCTGGACAGGACTGCCGCTTCTAAAATGGGGCTGGCATTGTCATCAAGCCAGGTCTCGGTGATGCAAGCCAGGTCTGTTGTCCCAACAAGACCAGCAATAGCTGCTGTCTTGTTCCTAATAGACCTGGTATTGCATAACACCACTTGAGTCAGACGGGATGCTAGGGCCGGCTGAGCTATCGGCCCAGAGATACTGGAGCCCTTGGGTATGGCAACTAGATATGGAAAACCATGTTCTAGAGGCCATTTCGCCACAGGGCATCTCCTGGTCTGTACAACCCTGATACGGCTGCCTCCCCCCCTGAAGTTTGGGACCCCAACCCAGCTCCGCCTCCTGCTCACAATACCCACTGCCTTGCAGCAGCTATAAACTGCTGCAGGTAAAGGAGGACAGAAAAGGGCCAGAGGTCCTGGAGTTCAGAGGGGAGTAGTGCCTGACTGGGAGAGCAGCAGGCCAACACATCTTCAACCCAAACTTTACCCAAACCAATAAAAACAACATACCCACACTCCTTTCAGCCCCATAAAATATATACTCACACAAAACAGAATAAAATAAAATTTGGGTTCTGTTAAGCCTGATACTCTCACCACTCTGGTTAGATTGATCAAAGTAGGTCAACCCTACTACCTCTCATGTAGTAGGGGAAGATCCAAAAGAAAGAAAACAAATTTAAACTAATAAACAAAATAACTAAACTAAATTTAACCAAGTACTTATACTAAATCACAAAACTCCAATCACAATACCAATCATAAACTCGTAAAACTTCAGTCCAAATTAGGGCACATCTCTCAGAAATAAGAAAAATAAAATCCATGATAGTTTAAAAGTTCCAATGCTCCTTGCACAAGTAAGGTAACTGATACACTCACCCTCCGTTGGAAGAAAGGCGAGTTACCCTGTAAGCCGTCCAAGTTCACAGTCAAAAGGAAGGCCACTGAATTAATCCACAGGATCCACATAGAGCAGGCCCCAACAGCCAAAAATGAAGGGCCTTAATCCCACCAACAATCCAAACGTATCCAAGACATAACTCAAAAGAGTCAGCAGCACAGCAGTGAGATGGGATGTGCAATCTAGATCTCCAGGGTAGCACCCTCCCCAAATGTACCAAATTTCCCAGGCCCCATGCCCAGCCATGCACAACCCACAGCTACAATCCCGGAAGAAGGCCACAAAGACAATCCCCCAGAGACTTGGGGAACCCCATCCGTTGTTCCGACTCCCAGGAGCTACGTGGGGTAGCTCCCGCTCAGTTGCGGGGAGCACAGGCAACCAGTGGCCCTAGGTACGATGAGGGGGCCCCACCCAGCACAACTCCCGGACCTCACCACCCTTTAGATGTTAGCAGTCAGGCCAATATCCAAACACCAAGCAGTACCTGCACACCTCTTGGACAAGCTAGCAGATCCTCCTTGTAATTCCTCACGCGGTTTGTAGTACATAAGAACCACGGCCCGGCCCCATGGAAATCCTAGTAGATCTAAATAAATATGTCCCAGCCAGGTTCCTCAAACACAGACCACGGGAGACCACAATGCTGAATGACCAACAAGTTGGAAGCCAGATCCCAAAGCCTCCTGTAAAGCGAATCCTCAGAAGTCCAGCAAGGTTGTCCACACGAATAATCCCCTAACTGTGGCGCTTCAATAATAAAACACCACAAAAGCCATAGCAATGAGAGACCATAAAAATGTTGAATTTTAAAGCAAAGCAAATGGGAGGACTTAGGTGAGTTTTAAATGAACTTAAACACAATACTTTAAACAAAACAAATGGGGAAAAGCGGGCGATCAAAAGTAAAATAAAATCAGCAAGCAAAACTGTTACAGAGAACTCCAGATGGTTGGACCAGGTGGCCACCATCTTCAGTGTTAATGACCAGTTTGTGGAAGAAGTGCAGGGTGAAACAGCTCCGTGCTTCTCCCTATCACCCTGAGACAAATAGTTGGTTGAGCAGGTCAGTGGGACCCTTAAAATTGCTCAGGCATTTGTTGACTAGCACAAAGGGGAGGCGGGACAAATATTTGCCCCCCTCCTGTTTGCATACAGGGAAGTCCCATAGGAGTCCACAGGGTTCTCACCCTTTGATCTCCTGCTTGGTTGTATGGAGTGAGTGGCCCTATTTGCTCCATTTGTAACTTGCAAATTGTTTTCTTTTGTGCCCCATTATCATAGAAAAGGAGATATTTTTCAACAGAGAAAGACCTTTTTATATTTTTATAAAGTTTCATATCCTAAAAATCATATATAGCTGCAAGATCTTGTGATGCAGCTACTTCCATAAGTCTCTGTATGGCCATGGATCTAAATCTATGGATGTTTCCACCTGGATTTAATACAGTCTTTCTCCAGGCCTATTTTGTTCAAAAATGTGTTCAGCTTAGTACACCAATAATATTCATTTCTACCTTTGTCAAAATGTTCTTCTCTTATGCAGTTTTGACAATAATTTGGAGGAAGAAACGAGTGCTCTATGCCATATGTTAATCGCTCTTTTCTGTGCTCTTACCCTAATAGAATATATCCCTGTTTCTGCATGAATCATTGCAATGTAAGTGAATCCAGATACCCCAGTAGGGTTTAAGGTATTTATTTTGTACTTTTCTAGTTCACCTGTATTGCCCAGAATACCCCAGATCTCAGAGGCATATAACATTTGAGACTAGATTTTAGCCTCATAACATTTTATCTGGGCTATATATGAATTCTGGGCATGAGTATTGGCAAATCTATTTATGGCCATCAGGGATTCAACAACCTTTTCCTTAATGTTTTGTACATGTAATGACCAAGTTAGTTTTTGTAAACCAGACTCCCAAGTAGCAAATGAGTTAACTTCTTCAAGTTTTGGTTACCTACTACCCAGGTTCTTCTTGTATCAGTGCTAGCATGCTGGCTAATTGTGGAATGAGGGACCCACCTACTAAAGCATGCCCTACATTCGCCAACAGTGACACACCTCTGTATTTCTCCTACTACCACAAGATGTTGCTTGTGCAGCAAAGACAACATAAAAATAAACAATTCAGCAGTCGGCTATTTCTAAGACTCATAAACAGTTTACAAACGCCTCTTTAAAAGATGTGCCTTAAGACCCCACTTAAACACCTCCACCAATGGGGCCTCCTCAAAGATCTTGGAAGCAAGTTCCACAACTGGCCTGCCACCTCAAATGATCGATCTCTGGAGGTCTTCAGCTGGGTCCTGGGAACCACGAGGCCTTTGGTAGAGGAACGGAGTGAGTGCACGAGGCAGACAGGAGTCAGGAGGTCACTCAGATAGCCAGGACCCAATCCATATAGGGCCTTATAGGTGAGCAAGGCCACCCTGAAGATGATTCTCCACCTTACTGGCAGTCAATGCAGGTCATGCGATGGGATCACATGACAAGACCTCAGAAGGCCATTCAGCAACCTGGCTGCTGCGTTCTGCACCAGCTGCAGGCGCCAGAGAACCCCTCCACTGACCAAGGTAAACAGTGTTGTAGTAGTCAAGTCTAGACATCACAAACACGTGTACCAATGACAGCAGGTCATCAGGCAGAATAAAGGCTTTGATTCAGGCAACATTCCTCAGGTGGTAAAACCACTCGACAATGGATGACACCTGAGCCTCAGTGTCAATCCATCATTAAATATACGCCCAGACTTTTCACCTTAGTATATGCAGCCAAAGGAGTAGGGCCAAGGAATAACCAGTTCCCGTCCTGGCAGCACCCACATCCCACCAATGACCAGGCTCAATCACTAGCACCTCCATCTTCTTGGGGTTGAGTCTCAGCCAGCTAGAGGACATCCAGTCCAGGATCTTAGCCAGACATTTATTTAGCACCTCCATGGTGTCTCTCATCCTGGGTGCAAATGACATGTACAGCTGGGTGTCATCTCCATAACAGTGAAACCAAGCTGTACCATCTAATGATCTCACACAGGGGAAGCATGTACACTGCAAACAACGTGGCGACAGGATCGAACCCTGGTGAACTCCACATGGCAGGGGCTTTGGGCAGGAGGAGACACTTCCCATCACTACCTTCTGTGTCCTAACAGTGAGAAAGGACTCAAACCAGTTGGCGACAGTACCAGTGAGTCCACAAAGCTCCCTTAGGAGATCCAGCAATACTACATGGTCCACAGTGTCAAATGCTGAGGAGAGATCGAGGAGAACAGTATTGACTGATTTCCTCTATCTCTCTCACCCTAAGGAGATCATTTTGCTCTCTTACTAATGCTGTTTCTACCTAAACCCAGACTGCAAGGGCTCATAGATGTCATAGGCCGTGAGGTGTGCCTCATGCTGCAGAGCCGCTACTTTCTCAATAACCTTACCCAAAATGAGGGGTTAGGGATAGGTCTATAATTTGCCAAGATGTCAGGGTCAGAGATGGTTTCTTTAGAGGGCCTCATCAGTGCCTCTTTCAGGGTGCCAGGGAAAAGTCCCTCCGAAGCTAACACTGGACAGTCTCGCAACACTGACCAACAGACTCTACACATCCCATTAAGAGACGGGGTCCAGTCCGCAGTACATGGGCCGCAGCCTTTGATATCACTCACATACCTCTGCCACCCCTACTGGCCTAAACTCGCTCCAGACAATAGGGGTGCTTCTGAAATGTGCGACTACCACTCTGGGCAGCAACTGCCCAGTTTGAGAGATCCCAGCCCTAATGGAGGACACCCTGTCAGAGAAGAAAGAGCAAAGTCCTCACACTGAGCAACTGAAGATGCTCTTTTCAGCTGCAGACAGGCCGGATGGAGTAGCTTGTCTACCGATGAAAAAGCAGAGCTGGTCTGTTTCTCCCTGCAGCAATCTCCTTAGACAGGAACATTGCCTTCTTACGGTTGATTGTCCTTTGATATTCATAGTGAATTCTCAAAGCCAGTTTGGCCTCCTTGGACTGAGACCTCTGCCAACAGTGCTCCGACCTCTGATCCTTAGTCTTCATCTCTTTGAGAGCCCCATCAAACCATGGGGTTTCAAGAGAAGACCTGGGTCGACACGGACCAGTAGTAGTAGTAGTAATGATTTTATTCATCTATTAATGAACAAGTGTGAACAATCCCATTGAGTACACAAGCACACTCATTTTCAAGGGACACTTTCAATCATGTGTGAGGCCCAGAGAGGTCATTGTCTGGAGGAAGTCATGATCAAAATGCAAGTGTAACCCCTTGTTGCCCAGGGTTACTAGAATCCCAGTAAGACCTAGTGGTAGGCAGGGAAGGCAGCCAGAAACTCCAGTTAAATGGGTTTCACACTGTCTCACTCTGTGCTCAGTCTCAGCTGAGACTGATGGATGACATCACCAATAGAACTTTTCGCAGCTGCATAAGCCACATTGAATCTGCAGCAAAGGGAGTTAGATAAAATGTTGGAATTTTGAAAGTGAGAGTCTGCAGTTTGGCTTGAAAGAGTGAAGTTTGTACTCAAGTGGGTGGAGACCGCTGTTTTGGGTCTCAGTGTCCCTCCCTCCAGTGGGGGGATGTAAAGATTCCCAGCAGATTCCTGGGGCAATCCCTTAATTCTGCTAAGTGGAGGAAAAGCTGCCTGTTTAGTCCAGGATTTATTTTGGAAGATGGAAGATTTGTGAGTCGCCTGTGAGCACCTGCAACTTAAGGGTGTCTGCTCTGGCTAAAAGGGCATATCTTTCTTCACCCTGGGACTTGTGTGAAAATCTAGGGATTGAACTACATATTGAGAAGCCTAGAGAAATGGGCCAAGCAAGTAAAAGTAGTGTCAAATCCAGAGTTTTGTGAGATGCAAATAATATGTAGAGGAGATGTGACACATCTACCTTAATCTACATTTAGAAGTTCAGCAAAGGAATTGTTCAGTTTTCCAGAGAAATGGCCAGGTATAGGCTGTGGGAGCTGGAGGTGGGTGGCCCCCATTTTTAGTGACCAGGTCCACCTCTCGGATTTCTTCTGTGGTTTTCTACTTTGCCTCAGGCACTTGGCCAGTGATGGGGCAAGTACCCAGACATGGGACTATAAGGAAAATTCTCTCTAAGAGTCGAGACTCTAGTGTGGTGTGGGGAGCCATGACAGGATAATTGGTTCATTCCTCAAATAGACCGTGTCAATGGGATAGTTGGTTCATTCTTCAATGGACCGTGGATCAAGTGGCGCGGCAGGGAGCCGGGCCAGTGGGGAAAACCTGGCGTGTACAAGTCAGGCTGTGTACCCAAAGCTGTGTGCAAGTCCAGGCTGTGTGCCTGGTGGGTTCAGAGCCTGAGGGCTGGAAATGGTGATAAAGTGTTCTGTAGTCTCTAATCTGCATTACCAGGAAATGTAGCCCCATGGGGTCCGTCTATGCTTTGTTTGTTCAGCTAGTATGTGAATAAAGCCACACTGAAGGAATCCCATTCCTGGTTCTGGACATTTACAGTTGTACTTCCTGTGTTCGGATTTACTTGGTGCCCTTGTGCAGAGTAGTCAAACCTAGGCTTCCCTGTGCCGAATAACCTCATCCTCCCGAATCCAGTCCCCACCAGGTACTGCTGTCAGCTTCAACAGCATGCCACCTGTCGTTTTGGTAAAAGGCAGGGGTGAGGGATACAAGAATCCTAGAGGGACTGAGGGCACTGAAGTTAGACAAGGCACCAGGGCCAGATGGTATCCACTCCAGGGTGCTGAGGGAGATGGTGGAGGTGTTGGTGGAGCTGCTGGCAGATCTGTACAGCACCTCACTGGAGTCAGGATGTGTGCCACTGGACTGGAGGATGGCACTATGGTACCATTACACAAGAGAGGCCAAGGGATGAACCGGGTAATTATCATCCATGTAAGTCTCACCTCCATAGTGTGCAAACTCATGGAAATGATACTAAAGAAAAGACTGGTGTTGTACCTGGAGGACAGTGGCCTCCAGGATGTGAGGCAGTATGGATTTGTTTCAGGGAAGTCTTGTCAAACCAACCTCATACAATATTATGACTGGGTGACAGGTGAGCTGGATAAGAGTCATGCGTGGATGTTCTTTACTTGGACTTCAGCAAGGCCTTCGATTCTGATTGCCTCATGGGTGGCTTGGAAGCTAACTGGTGTGGGGGTGAGGAAAAAATGATAAACTGGATTACAAGCTGGCTGGGTGGCAGGCTACATGGTGGTGGTGGTGAGAGGGAGCTCTCAACTCCAAGGCCGGTGACGAGTTGTGCCACAGGGCTCTGGGTTGGGGCCAGTATTGTTTGCCCCTTCATATCAGACATTGCACACGGGGTGTTGAGCAAGGTAAGTCTGTTCGCTGATGACACCAAAATCAGAGCAGTGGTGGATGGAGAGGAGGGATGGAAGCAACTGTGGGGACCTACACAAGCTAGAGGAGTGGTCAGAGCGGTGGCAGCTGGGGTTCAATGCAGCGAAGTGTAAGGTTATGCACTTTGGGTTGAAGAACCCAAGGAGAGAATACTGGCTGGGGGGGTTAAGATGGGGATCACTAAGGAGGAAGAGGAGGAGAAGGACCTTGGGGTAATGATAACAGGGACCATGAACAACACACTGCCGAGGTGGGAGAGTGGATACAAAAGCATACAAAATGCTGGGGTGCATAGCGGTGGGTTTTTGTCCACGCAAGAGAGGTGATCTTGCCCTCTACAGGTCACTGGTAAGGCTGCACAGAGTATTGTGTGTAGTTTGAAGGCCATACCTAAAGCGTGATATCAGGCTACTGGAGGGTACAGGAGGGCAACAAAAGATGATATGTGGAATGGAGGGAGAGACTATGACAGCAGGCTGGGAGACCTGAATATGTACACCCTGGAGGATAGAAGGGACGGGGGACATGATAGAGACATTCGAGTATCTGAGGGAATCATAAGGACGGGGCAGAGGGTCTTTAAGCAAGGAGGGGAGGGCCACCAGGTAGTACAGGCTAAGAATAGAGGGGAAGATTTAGGAAGGAAATGAGGAGACACTATTTCACAGAGAGGTGGTAGCAAAATGGAATGCACTACCAGAATGGGTGGTATCATGTTAATCAGTGAACAGCTTCAAAGGGCATGGGGCAGGGAACAGGGAGAGTGAGGGGAGGTGGGGCGGCAGTGGGATGACAAAGGGAGGGTGGGGCAGCTGCAACTAGGGTGTTGGCTGCACACTCGAGCAGACTTAGATAGAAGGTGATCTGTTTCTGCTGGCACATTCATGATGTTCGCATGTATGTTCACAAAAAAAGAGAGTATAGCAAGCAACGGTGAGTTTTAAATGGGAATCATCACTAATTTTAAGGCTCTATGGTACAATATGTCCAGCTTGGCCAGAATGGTTTTGGGATAGTTATTATAGAGGAAGTCAGCATAGTCTAATAGCAGGAGGAACATTGTTTGAATTAGCCTAGATTTTGCATATTGGCGAGCATTAGATTAAATGTGAAAATACTCCCAAACCTTTGTTTTAGTTTTTTGAGAGCTCTTAGACATGGGGACACAGGAGAGCTTTGCTATCTAACCAAAAGCCTAGCTATTTGAATTTGTCCACTTTTTGAGGGTATCCCAAAACATAGTTGTGATGACAGGATTGGCAGACCGAGTTGCTTGCAGTAGATGGTTTAGATGGTGGTGAGATAAACATAATTTGATTTTTTTTGGCATTGAGGAGCCACTTCAGTCAAGTAGGTTCTGCTGTAATGTGTTGAATTCTTACTGGAGGGATGAGCAGGCAGATTCTATGGTAGGCTGAGCAAGATAAAGAACAGTGTCATCTGCAAATAGATGCACACTGGCAGAACTGATATTGTGGTTAACATTGTTGATGTATATTGTGAATAATAAGGGCCCAGAATTGAGCTTTGGGGTACCCTCTGAGAAGTGTTTACAGGCGGAGAGGTCTCCTGTGCTTTCATCTGTTGCTGCCTGCCAACAAGGTAGCAGGAGAACCAATTAAGGGCACAGTTATCTAAGCCAATGTGTTTTAGTTGGGACAGTAGAAAATCATGGTCCACCATATTGAACGCTTTGGTTAAATCCAATAAAAAGCGCCGCTACGTGGTTTGTACTGTCAAGAGCAGTGTGTCAGTCATTAGAGACCTTGGCTAGTGCAGTGACCGTACTGTGGTTAGACCTGAAGCCAGACTGAACAGGATTCAAGATGTTATGGGTTTCTAAAAATTCTCTTAGTTGAGAGTTTACCAATTTTTCAATTAGCTTCGAAAGAATGGTCGTAAAGAAATGGGTCTGTAATTATTTAAGTCACCTGGGTAGCCAGATTTAAACAGTGGGAAAACATGGGCTGTTTTCCGTGATGGGGAGGGCCCTTCCTGAGGGACATGATAAAGGATGGGAGATTGGTGGGGCTAATTGATCTTAGTCTAGTTTTAGTAAAGCAGGATTGATTTGTTTGGCTCCTGCACTTTTTGTAGTGTCTAAGGAGTGTAGGTCTTCAACCTGTTTGAGTGAGACTGGGGTAAAGCTATATTTGGCTGAGCTGGCGGCTGTTGTAGTGGAGGGCCAAGGTATATTACTACCTGTTTGCTGATTGAGCAGTATGCTTAAGGGGAGGTATCGAAAGCTGGGCCTGCAGTGGCAAAGTGGTTGTTGAAAGCTTCTAAGATGTTTTGTTTATTTGTACAGGTGCTGTCACCAAGGGTAATTCTGGTCGCAATGAGGAAGATGGTTTAAGTCTCTCGACTTCCCTCAAGATCTGCCAGAATTTAGCACTGTTGTTCTTGGATTACTCAAGAGCATTCTGAAAACAGTTGGTTTTTCCGATCTGATCAGTTTAGTACAGTGGTTCATAATCATTCTGAAGTCTGCCCAATCGGCTTCTGACTTTGTCTTTCTAGTCCTTTTCAGAGAGCATCTCTGTGCGCAGAGTTGATTTTAGAGCACCGTTAAACCAGGGACAGGATTTTTATTCTAGGTCTGGTTTTACAATAGGTGCATGGGTGTTAATCACCTTCAACACTAAAGACTGGAATATTGCATAAGTTTCAGGCATGGAAGGCAGGTAGAAATCCTGCCATCTAATCCTGCTAAGGTCAGACAGAAAGGCAGAGGAATCAAATGTCGATAGCTCCTTTTCTAGATGTACCTGTCGCTGGGGCAGTTTTAGGAGTGTACCTTACACAGGATATCGCTCTGTGATCACTAATATTGTTGTGGAAAAATTCCAGCATGAGATATTCTGTGTGGTTTATTAGTGAGATTAAATCCATGCGGAGTTTTGATGTTTGGTCAAGTCACGCCAGAGATTAGTTGTCGTAACCCATAAGTGTTGCTGAGGTCCTTCAGAGGTAGGGAGTTAGGAGAATTCCAATCTAACTTAAGGTCACCCATAATAATGGTTTCTGAGTCAGAGGAGTTTAACATACAGCGGAGGTGGTTTAATATTTCAAGCCCTTCTGATGGGGGTCTGTAGCATCCTAATACACTAACAGATTCACAAGAAGATAGAGATTTTTAGAGCGATGCTTTCAAATTCCTTGTGCACAAAGGAGTTGATGACTGAGACTGGAAACTTATCCAAATGTATATTATGCACTCCACCTCCCCTAGTGGGTCTGTCAGCTCTGAAGACATTATATGCGGGATGTTGACATTTTGGTCTGGGGTGGAATTCCTCAGCCATATCTCTGAGATCACCATTATGTCTGGCATTGCATGCAGCACCCAGGCTTGCACCAGATCAAGTTTTTTCAAATGCTGCAAGCATTGATGTGCAAGAAGCTGATACCTTTTAACTGGATCAAGTCAGCTGGAGTTGCAATTGGTGCAATAGGCCCTGGATTCAGCTCCACAGTACCAGAGCAGAGCAGTAACAGGAGGAGAAGCTTTATAAGACCATGTATTCATATTTTTGGGAGGGATATTTTGTGTGTTTGCGAACGGTAGTTTTGACATCCTTAACGCTGAGGCAGTGTGATGGTGGTAAAGGGTAAGGCATAGATTGCAACACAGACAGGTATGCTTGTTGCACCGGCCATGGAGTTGTGGTCTAAGCCGTTTAGCTGATTCTACACCCTCAGCAGAAATTGTTCCAATGTGGTAGTATTGTAAGGTTAGGTTCCATTGGGCAAGTGAGGCTGCAGGGATGTACTTTATAGTAGCCATTGTTAGGTGCACTAGCTTTATAATCAGATTTGTTTGGGGAACAATGGGAAGGAATTTGGGCTAAGAAATAAAGTAAAGTGAGCCACAAGGCAAGGGGATTTATTTTGTGGGGTGAAATCCATGGTGAAATGAAATCTGTGAAGAGTGCTAGCCCTTTTAAGATGTAGGGCAGTGGGTGGTGTCTACCACAGGCTCCCGATGGGCGCAGCAGGAAAAGCCGTGCTATGACTATGTCTGAGCCCAAGGAGCCAATTAAAATCGAGGAGGAGGAGAGAAGTAGCTCGGGGTTTCTCTCCTCCTCCTTAACCTAACAGGAGTGCGGTGGGTGGTCTCTGCCACAGGCAACTCCTCCTCTCGACTAACGAAAAAAAGTGTAGAAAAATTTTAAGTGACAGCTTAGGTAGCTAAGGCAAAGCAAACAATTCCAGCTCCACAAACACGAGGTGCGAGTAATGAAACTGAAATATGTAACCAGCAAAAACCGCACCTCAGCCAGAGGTCAGTGAAGCAAAAATACTTTATTACATACTTATTTTAAAACGCAGCGATTTAAAGCTCCATACAAAAGCTGCAGACTCGATCGGTTTCGCACTCACTAGTACGTCATCAGGAGTGGTGTTGCTAAGTTCATTACAGGCTTTAAAAATGGTTCTCTTAACGTGACAGTGTGTATTTAACCACACAAAAGTGCAACAAGTTGGTGCAAGGTTTCAAGTCCTAGGTTGTATTTTTACATAGGTATATTTATTATATTGTCACTTTTGACTGATGGTGACTGGCACTATTTGAGCTTTTATAACTTGTTGCACTTTTGTGTGGTTAAATACATACTGTTACTTTAAGAGAACCATGACATACTAGTGGGTACAAAACCAGTCGAAGTCTGCAGCTTCTGTAAGGAGCTTTAAATCTCTGGCATTTTAAAATAAGTATGTAATAAAGTATTTTTTGGTTCACTGACCTCTGGCTGAGGTGTGCGGTTTTTTGTGGACACCTATTTCAGTTTCATTACTCACACCCTCATGCTTGTGGGCTGGAATTGTTGCTTTGTATCCTCTGTTTCTGTGCTCACAGCAAGACGGGTGAACTCACAGTGAGAGCATGGTGGGTTTTTTGTGTTTTTATTTAGTGTGCTTTTTTGCCCCCACCTACTGCCGATTATCAGCCCTTCCCTCCTCCTCGCTTCCCTTAACCGCATCCATGCTGATACCCCAACTTACCCCTTGAGGTGGAGCCACCACTTTCTGAACTGGCCCTCTACACCGGTAAGGCATCGGGGACCGACATTGCCTCCTGATTCCCCCAGGGCGGGTTCGATCCGTCAGGTCCATGGTGGAACTGTGGCTAGATCAGCATGGAGCAGGAGCAATTGAGGCCAGAAGGAGCACTTAATGCTGGCAGTTGGTGAGATTTTTCTTCCCCATTTAGCAGGGATGGGGACGTGCAATGACTCCGCATCTGCCCCGCCTCACATGATCTCGCTGGATGCATGGGAATCCCCAGCCTCCGCCAGGAGTCCTTAGTGCACCGGCACTCAACCCCACCTCCCCAGGAGAAGGAGAGCAGTCCGTAGGATGCTCAATCCTTCTTCCTGGCCGCCCTCTGGCTCTCCGGGTCCGCTCCCAAACCCAGGTCACCGCGCAGCAGACGGAAATCCAACCACTGCACCAGCGGGCCAGCCCGAGCATGCCATTTTGATGTGAGGACTTCTTCAACATGCCAAACGCCAGTACCTTCTCTGCAGAAGTAACTCTGTTTTATCATGGATAGCCATATTTTCTCCAGACCAGTGGGAGTCAGAACAACACAGCAGGAATCACATTAAGATGACCATCATTTGCTGGAGAAATGGAACGGGAACAACAAATAATTTTATTTTGCTGTTTGGAACTGTTTGGAATTGTAACAAGCGGATATTGCCTGCATGCACAGAACACTTTATAGGCAGAAGAATAAAAGGTAACGAATTTTATAAATCAGTAAAACTGTGAAACTGAACTGCATATCCTTGGATAAATAACTCTACATAAGTGACTTTTATGGGTACCTGACGTTACTTAAAAACGGTGAAACAACAGATTGGAAGAATGCCAAGGGGTTAGATCATGCACGAATATGGGAAGCATCCAGTTCTTTTGTTGATTGTGTATTCACCACAGCAGGGAAGAAGATTTTTTAAAGATATGGACTAGACCAGAGGGCAACTGGTGGTTTTCATACAGAAACCAGTGCACAGACTAGTGAACTAAACATCAAGGAGCATTCATAGAGTTGGAAAGGGCCATATTAAGGGGCGCGTAGACACTACTAGGGTAAAGTAACTGAGGCCTACCTCAGTAGGCCATTCACCCTGAGGCTTAGGGGTAATTAACAAGCTGGGATATGGCTGGGATAGAGAAATATTCATCGGACTGGCACCGATTACTACAAATAGGCACTGATGCATTAATTAATATAGTTATTAGGGACTATGAGGCTCAAAGAGAACAAGTGACCACTGACATTACTGAGAAAGAAGTTAATGTGTCCCATTTCAAGGGCCATCCTGATTACAATATTTTGAAAAGGAATTGAGAGCGCTATTCAAAGGGAAGAGAATAAGATCAAAAAAGGTAACTAAGGGGAGAGAGAGAAGAGAGATTATTTAACTAATCGGTTTGGGACTGGAATAAAATTGCAATCATCATAGTGGTAACCGCAGAAACATCAACAGTATAACCCAATCTACCTCCCAGCATAGACCACTTTGAAAAATAGAAGCATTCACCCAATCACAATACATCTAATAGTGAATCCGAGGCTGGGGATCCTTTGTTGGAGGAAGGTCATCAGCAGCTGGATTTATGCAGATCAGTGCACTTCCAGGAACAAGATCCGACCAGGACGAGTATACCTTGAGGGGTTGGGAACAGAACAACAGGACCAACAACTCATCGAGGACACATCAAGGGGCTGTAAACACAAGAAGTCGTGGAAGAAGGGGCAACTGTGAATAGTGAGGAGAGCAGTGAAAGAACATTGTTATCAATATCTCACACAAGAAACTAAATGAGGCAGAACTAAAATATTATAGAAGGGACTATCATTTATTCCAACTGTGGACACAAGGAATTTGACCTGTTTATTGACCTCCACCAATTTATACAGAATTTAAATTTAAAAGCCTTCTTTAGAAGGAATATAATGGGTTGGGATTTGAATATGGGGTTGGACACTGAAGAGATGACTATGTCCCAGGATTTGATAGGAGCTGGGACACCAGAGGTAAGATGGTTTAAGCCACAGTCATCCTTTATGCTCCATAATTTGTAAAAATATTTGAGCAGAGGTGTGAGAGACAATTTCAGGATCTGTTGAGACAGGATAATAGACCAAGTGTTCTTAATATATCCACAGCTGAGGCAGAAGCACTAAGGAATCTAGAAAATGATTCTGAACTTACAATTAAACCAGCGGATAAGGGCGGATCAGTGGGATATCAAGGAGACTGAGCGCGAGTTGGACAACACAGATTTCTATTCACCCCTGAGCTTTGAACCTACCACTAGGTTTAAGACTTCTGTGGATTAATTTTATATGAATCAGAGTGCGAGGGTTTAATCACTGCACGATGAGCTGCTATTCTTAACTGTGGACCATCCAGTTAGGCTGCTATCTGTGTTGCCCAAGGTACATATGATCTGCATGATCCTCAGAATGTCCCACTGTGTTGGGTATAAGGTCACTAGTAGAACCTCTATCCATATATGTGGATTCTTATATCAAGAACTATGTGACACAAACACAGATTTTGGGCGTCCTGGGGACATGTAGATAGAACAACCTTGGTATCTGGTATCCATAGATATAGTTTCCTATAGTAATATACCCCATGGGGGCTAGACACCCTGAGATACTGGTTCCATCAGGATGTAAATTTACCCCTTGAAAAAAGGAGTTTTTGATACAGTATGCTGAGCATGTCTTGATTAAAATGACTTTCTTTTTCAGGAACAGTTTTTTTTTTGCAGCTCAAAGGTACAGCTATGGGAGCAACATTTTCACCCAATTATGTTAACTTGTACTGGGTCTTTGGGAGAAAACAACTGTCTATGATGCACAGAGCAATCTCTTTTTGATAGGATTGATATCCGGTGTCGTTTTATAGACGACATATTTATGGTGTGGTGTGGCATGCTCGAGTAACTGGGGAATTTGTTAAATTTATAGAGACCAGTAATTCAAGCCTGAAATTTCAGGACATGTGATTCTAGGATGGTCTCTTCTTGGATTTACAGATAACTAAGAAACCAGATGGGAGAGTGAGTATGAATTTGTTTAGAAAGTGAACGGACAGAAACTCATTGTTACTGGCCTCTAACTGCTACCCACACCATATGATTTCCAATATCCATAAGGCCCAATTACTAAGAGTGCATAGAAACTTACAAGAAAGTGATTATATACAAAACAGTGCAGACATGTGCAGCAGGTTTATCAGCAGGGGTACTTGAGGAATACTGTTGATCGAGCCCAAAGAGAGGTCAGTACCATCGATAGGAAGAGTTTATTCACCCCGGATTAGGATAGTGACCCAAATAGAATGAATTTCATCATAACGTATACCAGACACTCCAGAGACATACAAAAATTGTTTATCAAAACTGGAGTATACTGAGGAGCCACTACTGGAGGGTGAGACACACAACAACCTGAGGATGGTATATAAAAGGAACAAATATTAAGGACGTTTGGTCCACAGTTATCAGAAAAACATTACTAGCACTCCTAGACTAGGCCCTTGCCTGTCGGTATGCATAAATGTGGTGTATGTAAGTTTTATATCTCAGTTTTGGAGTGTCGGACTTCTACAAGCTGTAACAGCAATAGAAAATTCAATATTAGAGATTTCATCAGTTGCATTACAGATAATGTGGTGTATTTGGCTACATGCCAACGTGGAGCCTTCTGTGGGCAAAACCACACGAGCACTTAAATTGAGAATTGGAGAACACTTGCAGTCAGTCAATAATAATGATGCAAGAAGTGCACTTTCAAATCATTGTAGAGTGACAAAGCAGAGGAACACAGATCATATATTTAATAAGTTTTGTGGGTTGGATGTTTTGCATTTGGGCCCAAGAGGGGGTGATATAGACAAAATGCTATGAGCCAGGAAACATACTGGATTTATACCCTTGGGGCTCTTAAACTGCCTGGTCTGAATGACCGCATAGATCTGTTACCATGCATTCAAAAGAACAAGAAAAATAAGTGTTGACTTCTTGAATACAATGAATAAGCCACAGTATTGTTGTGACCTCTGTGCATATCTATGTATTGCTTGCCTAGATGATTTTATGTACTGATATTGATGTCTGTATCTTTTCAGAGTAAAAATGTAGCATCCTAAGATCAATTTATTTCCTCCTCCTGTAAAGGCTTTCCAAAGAAATTGAACTTTCGGAGTTGGTATTTACACAATATATAATGGATTGTTTCTGTTTTAAATAGTTATTGCTGATAGTTAATAATATACTGTCCTCTGTGGTATACATTTTGTTGGTGCTAGGTTTTAGGTCCTAGGTTGTATTTATATATATATATATATATATATACACACATATTATATTGTCACTTTTTGACTGATGGTGAATGGCGCTATTAGAGCACTTTATAACTTGTTGCACTTTTGTGTTAAATACACACTGTCACTTTAAGAGAATCATTTTTGTGTTGCTTGCTCACATGTGCAAGCAACACATTGTGTCACCTTCCTTCTCAAGTGGGTTGCAGAGGCATGGCAGTGTTGTCGAATGGCAGCAGTCCATTCTGGGGCTGGTCTCTGCCGTGGCGATTAGAGGAGCATGCTGTCGATAACAGCAGTTAGTTTATTTTATTTATTTATTTCGTTTTTGTTGACCGGTAAGTGCACTAGACAAATCCTGCCTATTTTCAGGCATGACCGGGGAGGGGATACAGATGAATGCCAACTGACCTTGAACCAGATTAAGCTGAATGAGAGAAATTTGGCCAGGACACCGGGAAATTCCCCTACTCTTTTCGATAAGTGCCATGGGATCTTTAACATCCACCTGAACTACCACCAATCCAGGCAGATGTAATGAGCATGCCACTATGATCAAGAATCTGTCGCTGCAATCAGGAGCACCCCAGCACTACACAATCAGCTGTTTTTGCTGTGGGCGCCCTGACTGCAGCAGCCAATTACAAGCTGCATTGTGTGTGTCCCCATGGCGATTTACTCCTCCAGCTCGACAGTCCCCACGGCCAACGGAAATCTGCTGCCCGCCATTCAGTGTGCCTTCCTGGTGAAACATTTCAATAAATAAAATAAAAGCAGATGGGTGGTGCCCAATCTCCCTGTCAGCATGATCCCTCCCAGTTAATCTGCTGATGGGGTAGCCCAATCCCGTCGGCGCGATGCACCCGAAAATTTGTTGTGTGCCGGTGCCCCCTCCCTCGGCTCTTGCATCCCCCAGCACACTGTATGGCCAACAGGGTGCTTAATCCTCGTCAGCTCCACTCCCTTCACCAACAAACATCCAGGTGGCACACTGGGAGCCCATCCTCAGCGTGCCAATAGTCCTGCATTGTTTTTCCCTGCACAAATAAAGAAAACAGTCCTGCACTGTGTGTGGTGGCGCCACCCAACTCACGCCCACCCTCTGTGTATCCCACCTCCCACACACACACCCCACCCCATACTTACCTCTGGGGCCCAGCACGATGATCTTTGGTGGACCAGGAACACATCTGCACTCTTCAGAGCCGACCATGAACTGAAGAAATGCCGTAAGCTGTATGATGGCATAAATAGGGTTTTTCAACTTGGGTGGATATCTGCCCATTTTGGGAATTTTTTCAACATGGGGTTCTTGGAACCCACCTCATGAACTCAGTTACTGTCATTTTGTTATTCAGTCCCAAAGGTGATTTCACAGTCACTGTGCAGAACCACCTTTCTGGACCAATTAACGAAATGACAGTGTCACAGTTCATGGTGAAAAATTCCCAAAATGACTGTTTTACCAGAGTGCATTGCGCAGTTCCTACACATGCTCGTAACTTTGAGAATTTTTAATATTTTCACCCAGATTTTCAACATTATCATTTTACCACAGCTCCTTATGAACAGTGCAGCTGCCATTTTCACATTCTGGCCAAATTGTGTTTTCGCACTTCTGGCGCAGAAAGGCACAGTCGCTGTGGGAAATCAGTGTTCAGGACAGATTAAGAAAATCCCAGTAGCACTGTTCATGAGCAGAGGTCCCTAAATGCCTATGTTGAAAATCTGATATAAAAATCCCAAAAAATAATTACAGGTGTGTGTTGCGCAGTTTCTATGCCCGCTCGTGACCAGTTTTTTATATTTTTACTCCAGATTTTCAACACTACCATTTTTACACCTCCTCATGAACAATACAGCTGTCATTTTCACATCCTGTTAAAATGTGTTTTCGCACCTGTGGCGCCAAATGCCACTGTCACTGTGCAAAATCACCTTTCAGCTAATGAACTAATAGTGTCACTGTTCATGCAGTGGGGTCAAAAACCCATGTTGAAAAATTGAAATAAAAATACCAAGAACGCCCAGGGTGTTAGGGTTTTCGACCATAATGCCCTACGCTGTAGGGACTGACAGGCATCAAGGGTGTGACTTAGGATTGTCGACAGTAATGCTCACGCCATTCCACCCCACCCTCCACCCTGCAACCAGTGACAGGCATCGAGGTGTGCCTTGGACTCTTTGGCCCCAGAGTTCACCCCATTCTCCTATGCATCCATTTCAGCGTATTTCCTTATGGAACGAGGTGAGTGTAAAGCCTGACACCCCAAAGGCACACCTCGACACTTGTAAGTGTCTGCAGGGTGGGGTAAGGTGAAATGTTGCTACCGTTATGGGCGACAACCCAAAGGCACAGCCCAATGCCTGTCCATCTCTGCAGGGTGGGGGTGGAGTTGGCATCAGTTCAATACTTCACTGCCATTCCTATAATGCATCTGTCTAACTCCTGAATTTTCACTGCTAATACCAGCAAGCAACCATTCGGCATTGACAAATGCTTGTGTTCCTTGCAAGGCAAGCAAACATACTGGTATCGGTCTGAACTGTGAGGTGGCTTGGGGCGGGGCCTTCCCTTCTCCACCTATCAAAGCTTCAGAATACTGAGTCTACGCCCTAATTACATCCACTGTCTGCCTTTCTCTTCTTTTTATGTTGCTTGCGCTTGCACAAGAAATGTTTTGCTACAGAGAACAGCATTGCAGAGGTGTGTCACTGACTAGCCCAATGCAGGTCAAGCTGCACTGGGCTCATCCTTGACAGACCAATTATCATGCAAGCTAAGTATGACAATGGTTTACAGTTTATGGCGGAAACTTTGTGTACTTGAAACAAATGAACGCCCAATGAGAGAACACGTCTTCCATTTCATATACATAAAGTCGCCCCCTCACCTCCATCGCTCCGTTTTCCTTGCTGTCTCTCCCTCCTCCCTGCACACACCTTTTATCTCATGTGTTCCCGATACCTCATTTCTCCCTTGTTGTACATCTGACCCTACTGTCTCCTCATGTTTTGCATTCATGGGATGAAAAATCCCAAGTCTGAGGTCTGGGACGCTCCAATAGCAAAGGAGGACTTTTACTTTTTAGCATATGTACAGCGACGGACTTACTGAGCAAAGTCACTTGTTTGAGTGCATGTGTGGCAGACTGTTCCCATTCATGCATAGATGTATGTGAATCACGTAAAAAATCAAGATTCACGTTCATCTATGTGAGTAGAGGTACTCTGTATGTAAAGAAGCCTGGCCGAGTTTTCTGAATGCAGGCATTTAAGTAACTTTACGTGCAGAGCTGACTGTGCTGTTTAAAGGTGTTTTTGCAGCAGCAGCAGCAAGTTGATGATTAGTCCAATGGCTTTGTAAAATTTTTTTACCCTTGCAAAGCAGTGGCCAACTGTGATTGGTGCACAGTTCAGATATGCACCCATTACACCCATAGAAACATAGAAACATAGAATTCGATGGCAGATAAGGACCGCTTGGCCCACCTAGTCTGTCCATTTCCTACCTAACAGAAAAGATACGGATCCTAGTTAACCAATAGCCTACTTCCTCCTACCCCCACTAGAAGTGCCTTATGTCTGTCCCATGCATTCTTGAATTCCCCACTGTTTTTGACTCTCGACCTCCTCAGGAAGGCCGTTCCATGCATCTACAACCCTCTCTGTGAAGAATACTTCCTCACATTACCTCTGAGTCGTCCTCCCTCTATCTTCAAATTGTGCCTCCTTGTTCTTGCACATCTCTTTTCTGAAAGATGCTACCCTCTTGGACTTTGTTGATTCCTTGAGGTATTTGAAAGTTTCTATCATGTCCCCCTCTCCTCCTTTCCTCGAGGCTATACATCTTAAGCTCCTTTAGTCTTTCTTCATATGTCTTCTGGTGCAGACCCTGCACCATTTTAGTTCCCTTCTCTGGACGGCCTCCACTCTGTCTATGTCTTTGCGGAGATGGGGTCTCCAGAACTGTACACAGTACTCAGATGTGGTCTTACCAACTGTCTGTACAGAGGGCCAACAACTTCCCATTTTCTACTGGTGATGCCTCTCCCTATGCATCCCAGTATCCCCCACCCTCTTACTGCCTTCTCGCATTGCTGGCCCACCTTTAGGTCATCTGATATGACTACCCCCAGGTCCCTTTCCATTTTTGTTGTTGTCAGTATCTCACCCCCCATTGTGTACTCTTCCCTGGGTTTTTGTTTCCCAGGTACATTACTTTGCATTTCTTTGCGTTGAATCTAAGCTGCCATACATTTGACCATTCCTCCAACCTTAAGTCCCTTCTCATCCTTTCCACCCCACCTTGGGTATCGAACTTGTTGTAGATCTTTGTGTCATCTGCAAAGAGACAGACTTTCCTTCCAGTCCCTCTGTAATGTCACTTATAAACACATTAAAATGACGGCCCAGTACTGAACCCTACGGTAGCCACTAGTAAACCCCTTTCTTCACTGTGGACTCAATTTACTATTACCCACTGTGTCCTGTTGTCCAGCCAGTGTTTTACCCAGGCTACCACCCTGGGACCCACTCCCAGGCTGGCTAATATGTTTATTAATCTTTTGTGCAGGACTGTGTCAAATGCCTTGATAAAGTCTAGGTAGGCCATGTCCACAGCCCTCCTGGTCTACTACTTTGGTCACCCAGTCAAAGAAATCAATTAGATTTGTCTGACATGACCTTCCTGCAGTGAATCCATGCTGCCTTGGGTCCTGTGCCCCACTGGCCTCTAGGTACCCAACAATTCATTCCTTCAGAAGTGATTCCATCATTTTCCCTACCACTGAGGTCAAACTGACAGGTCTGTAGTTTCCTGCCTCTGTCTTGCTCCCACTTTTGTGAAGGGAATCACATCCACCCTCCTCCAGTCCTCAGGTACCACAGCATCCTCCCATGATTTATTAAAAGGGTAGTCAGTGGTGTTACTAGTTCTTCCCGGCCCCTCCCAATATCTTGCCAGCCGATTTCCCATCCTGGAGGTATCCTCCTGTCTGCGGCTGGCTGAGTACCTGCCTGGCTTGGTCTGAGGTCGATCGGTGATGTCTGTAGTTGGAGAGTCCCTCCATCATCCCTCCCTCTTCCCAAGCTGTAGCCATGCTTTAGCCTCTCAGCCCAGTCGGACTCTGAGATTCGCAGTCTTGCACCATTTCTGATGTGGCCACTCACCTGCTGAGTCCCATCTCATGGCTGGTGGCCTGGCTTAACTGGGTAAGAATTACTGGGAAGGAACACTAGTCATCACAGTGATTGACTTCGTCCCTTGGGTCTGTTTCTTCCTATCCTTTCTTTAGTCCACTTACTCCAGTCAGCTGCATGCATGTCGGGGGACTCGGTGAGGGTGGGATAAGGATTAATCTACTTGGGGTGGGTCTGGAGTGGATGTGGAGTCTGGGAGGGACTGGTCACTGACGGTGGGGGGTCCTCAGCACTCAGTGCACTGCATCAGGAGCAACTTCAACGTTCAGTAGACATGGATGCTGTCACTGTGTCCATACTCCACCCTTATCTCCTCCATGAGACCGCAACAATCATGTATTGCTGTTGTTGTAGATTGTTGTTGTGGTTGGTCGGTCCCCTGCCCAGTCCATTGCCCAATAAAACTGCTCCAGTCTCAGTTTTCAGTTTGTGTGTGTGTGGGGGCACTAACTGAGGTAAAAGCTGATCAATTGATGATACTGTTGATCATGAAAATCTGCTTGAAAATGCATTCTGAATCTGTTTAACATCCGTCTGTCAGTCAGTGTCTATAACTATATCTTAAATTAATGCTGCTAATGCTTGCCTAATCAAATGCAACAGGATGGAAATGTTGCTGCCTAGTGCCTTGACTTAGCAGTATTTAGGAATTAACAGTGATGTGCTTGAAAAGGGGAGCCTAAGGCTTTGGGTAAAAAACTATTTACATGCTGAAGTATTGGAATGGACCCAGAGACCCTGTGTCTCTACCTTGCAACAGTGCAGCAGCCATCTTAATATAAAAAGGCGTCAATTAGCCCAGGAGAGTAATATTAAGATTTCTGAAAAGTGAGGGTTCACTGGTGAGTGCTGGATAGGACAGTGAAACTTAATTTAGAGCCAAGCAAAGTCTATTTTATATCCAGGACGGTAAGCTGTGAATTATTTGGCTTGTAGAGGCTGTTGCTTCCTATAAGAAATGAAAAAAAAATTGATTTGCTTAGGTAAAAATGTAGGTTAAAAAAATGTGACTTACCAATGCCTGCCATGGACTTATGGACCAAAACTAACATAAGTCCTAGACTTACGGCCTCCCAGAAAATGTTTCAACCCCTGGCATGTCTTGAGTCAGGCTCCAGTGACTGTGCTAATGTAACTGGTTAAGCTGTGCTGCTGTCAGCCTCACAAATTACAGGAGGAACCAGAGAAGCTTTAGCTTAAATGATGCACCACAAAGCTGCCTAGTGCTCCATGGGACAAGCGTGTTGTAGAGAGCTGAAACCTGATATGCTCCGACAGCCAGAGTGGATGACCGACTCAGACTCTGCATGCATTTTGTGAATAGCAGAATACTCGGTAGCGCTCCAAATATTCCCACAGCTCTAAGAATACACTTTTTTCTTAAAACAAATTCATACAATTCTTCTTTTGATTGGATTTGATTGACTGTGTGAACACCTGACAGTGCAATAATGCAGAACCTCTGTGCAACCATAGTTAACAACTTCTGTGTACACACTCAACCACCCTGCGGACCACTGGGCACCGAGCCCACAGTGAAATCAGCACTGTCCTGCACAATTTGTAGCTTCTGAATCCCCAGTCCATGCTGTGTGCAGTCAGATTGCATTTTCAGACTGCAGTCCAGCGGCACAGACAGATTATGTCCCCAAAATGGTGAAGTGCAATGGGGACAAGCCAGGTGAAGTGATGCCACTGTGCAGTGTGACAGAGAGAGAGAGAGCAACTGGGACAGAGGCGATGTCAGGCAATGGTATGGCAATCTGTGTCTGTGTGACATGTTATGGCTGGGGACACAGAAACACCACACAGTGCAAGACAGCAAGAGCGCATGGCAGCTGTGAAGCCTGTGAGCTCGGAGACAGAGCGCCTGTGTGTGTTCCGCCTGCCACTACCCTGTCCCATTTGCAGATAATCAGCAGTCCGAGTGGGCAAGGAGTTGGTTGAGAGTGACAACGCCATGTGGTCTGGCATGTAAGACAGAGAGACAGACAGACAGACAGGTGGGGGACAGTAGGTACAAAAGTGCTGTGTCTCGGTCTGTCTGTCTATGTCTCTGTCCACAGAAACAGTGGAAGCAATGATCAGCAGTACAGAGCCCTCTGACAGGCTGAACTACAGGACAGCAGAGGAGAGAGCAGGCATGACGTGGCCAGCCAGAGTTTCCTTTCCTGCCGCCCCAGCTGTGGCTGCCCCATTGCCCATTCCCACCGTCCAGTGCACAGGCAGTAGAGAGTGAGAGACAGCATCATCGCTCTTCGCACCTGCACCATGGCGAAATGTCCTGTGAGATAGCAAGAGAAAACACTGGGATGTTGTTGTCTGTGGTCTTCCCTTGCTCCCGGTACAGAACAGTGCTACAGTTTGTGTGCAGGAGAGACCTGTGTATTTGCTGTGTGTCTGTATCTCTCTCTCTCTCTCTCTCTCTCTCTCTCTCTGTCTTTTCTTTGGGAACCTCTGTGCTGCTTTTCCCACCTCCCATACAACAAGTTATCTGTGTCCCATTCTGCCAATCCCGCCCCCACATTCCAGTGAGAGAGTGCAACTGAGTTGTTTCCCGACGTTCAAGAACGGAGCTCTGTGTTAGTAGAGAGTGACAGAAAGCAAGACGGGAGAGTAACAATGAGAGAGAGAGACACACACACTAGAGGAGCAGCATTGAAGAGACAATGTGTTGTGTCCTCTCTCTGCGTCTGTGGATAGTAATGTGTTAGGGAGGACATAGTGGGAACAGCACATGTAGGTGACATATGCTTGTGTGTCTCTGTCTGTCTGTCTGTAATTCATAAGAGAAAGGACACAGACATAGAAACATAGAAATTGTCAGCAGATAAGAACTGCCTGGCCCATCTAGTCTGCCTGTAAGCCCTTGTACTGGATTACTGCTTCTGACCCACTTGCTGCTGTACATCTATGGTTCACCTATGCCTGTCCCAAGCATGCTTGAATCCATTCACAGTGCTCGCTACCACCACCTCCTGAGGCAGACCATTCACATGTCCACCACCCCTCTCTGTGAAGAAGAATTTCCTCACATTCCCTCTTAACCTCCACCTTCCAATTTCATGTCATGCCCCTCGTTCTTGTATTCCTCCTGTATTGGAAAATGTCTCCCCTGCACCTTGTTTATACCCTTGAGGTACTTGAATGTTTCTATCATAGCCCCTTTTTCCCTCCTCTCTTCCAGTGAGTACATATTGAGATCCCTTAATGTCTCCTCATAAGTCTTGTGTTGCAAGCTCTGTACCATCTTATTCGCCCTTCTCTGGACCATCTCCAGCCTGTTAATATCCTTACGAAGGTGCGACCTCCAGAACTGCACACAGTATTCCATGTGAAGTCTGACCATGGTTTTATATAATGGCATCACTATCTCTCTCCTTATGCTGGTGATACCCTGCCTATGCACCCAGCATGCCACTGGCCCTCCTAGCTGCCGTACCACTTTGACATTTTCAGGTCATCTGAAATAAGAACCCCAGGTCCCTTTCCTTCTTTGTGACTGTCAGCAACCCCTCCCCTCCCCATCCTGTACCTTTCCCCAGGGTTTCTGTGTCCCAGGTGCATAATTTTGCACTTTTTGAATTAAACTTCAGTTGCCAGTCCTCAGACCATTTTCAAGCTTCCCAGGTCCTCCTCATTTCTCCACCACCTCTATCCACTATATTACAGATCTTGGTGTCATCTGCAAATAGGCAGACCTTTCCTTCAGCCCTTCTGCAATGTCACTAATAAAGACATTGAACAGGACTGGCCCTAGGACCGATCCCTGCGGCACCCACTGGTCACCCCTCTTCCCAGACTGCACCCCATTTACCACTCACTCTGCCTCCTGTCTGTTAGCCAATTTCTAACCCAGCTTACCACCCTTTCCCCCATGCCCAGCCTACCTAACTAGTTTATCAGCCTCTTATGTGGGATGGTGTCAAAGGCTTTGCTGAAATCAAGGTAAGCATTGTCCACTGCCCCACCCTGATTTACTTCCTTTGTCCCCAAGTCAAATAAATAAACCAGATTTGCCTGACATGACCTCCCACTGTGAATCTATGTTGCCTATGGTCCTGGGCTCCGATGGCATCTAGATGCCCCACTATCCTTTCTTTAAGCAATGTCTCCATGATCTTCCCCACTACTGAGGTGATGCTGACTGGCCTATAGTTCCCCGCCTTCTCCCTACTGCTGGATTTGTATAGAGGGACCACATGTGCCCTCCTCCAATTCTCTGGTACCACCCTGTGTTGAATGACTCAGTGAACATGGCTGCCAGAGGTACTGCTATCTCCCTTCACAGTTCTTTTAATATCCTTGGGTGTATGTCATCTGGTCCCATCGCTTTGCCCACCTTTAATTTAGTCAAATCCTGCAGGACTCTATTGCCTGTGAATGGACTATTGTCCACCTCTTCACCCCTTGGCAACTGCTGTGCCCTTGCCCCTCCCTCTCTTCTGTGAATACTGAACAGAAAGACACAGTGGATGTCTTGTGGGGAGCACATGACAGTTCTTAGGCATGGTACTATCACTTCCAAATACCTAAACAGCATATATAAGCAATCAACATTTGGCATTGACAAATGCTTGTTAAAACCTGTAATGAACTAGCAACACACCCACCTGATGACGTACTAGTGGTACGACACCGGTCAAGGTCTGCAGCTTTTGTATGGAGCTTTAAATCTCTGGCGTTTTAAAATAAGTATGTAATAAAGTATTTTTTGCTTCCTGACCTCCGGCTGAGGTGTGTGGTTTTGCTGGTTACCTAGGTAGCTAAGGGCCTACCACAGCCAAAGTCCGTGAAAAACAGGTATTAGGGAAAATTGAGTTAGATCATTACAGTAATACTCAGACCTCAATAGTCCAGTTTATGGAGGAGTAAGGGAAGTCCATTTCAGTCAAGTTAATTGTTTAAGACATCACCAAAGAAGAGTTTGCTATTTTGATTAGTTTGAAGTTTAGGGAGGAATTCACTTTCTCACTAGAGGACCACAAAAAACCAGAGGTGCAGCAAAGCCAACCAGAGGACATAGAAACATAGAATTTGACGTCAGAGAAGGACTGCTTGGCCCACCTAGTCTGTCCATTTCCCTACCTAACGGATAAGCTGCAGATCCTAGTTAACCAACAGCCTACTTCCTCCTACCCCCACTAGAATTGCCTTATGTCTGTCCCATGCATTCTTGAATTCTCCCACAATTTTGACTCTATGACCTCCTCAGGAAGGCTGTTCCATGTATCCACAACCCTCTCTGTGAAGAAATACTTCCTCACATTACCTCTGAGCCGTCCCCCTCTATCTTCAAATTGTGCCCACTTGTTTTGCACATCTCTTTTCTGAAAGATGCTGCCCTCTTGGACTTTGTTGATTCCCTGAGGTATTTGAAAGTTTCTATCATGTCCCCTCTCCTCCTGTCCTCGAGGCTATACATTTTAGTTCCTTTAGTCTTTCTTCATATGTCTTCTGGTGCAGACCCTGCATCATTTGGTTGCCACCTCTGGACAGCCTCCACCTTGTCTATGTCTTTGCAGAGATGGGGTCTCCAGAACTGTACACAGTACTCAGATGTGGTCTTACCAACTGTCTGTACAGAGGCCAACAACTTCCTGTTTTCTACCGGTGATGCCTCCCTATGCATCCCAGTATCCCCCAGCCCTCCTTACCGCCTTCTCACATTGCTGGACCACCTTTAGGTCATCTGATATGACTACCCCCAGGTCCCTTTCCATTTTGTTGTTGTCAGTATCTCACCCCAATTGTGTACTCTTCCCTGGGTTTTGTTTCCCAGGTGCATTACTTTGCACTTCTTTGCATTGAATCTAAGCTGCCATACATTTGACCATTCCTCCAACCTTGCCAAGTCCCTTTTCATCCTTTCCACCCCACCTTGTGTATCAACTCTGTTGCACATCTTTGTGTCATCTGCAAAGAGACATACTTTCCTTCCAGTCCTTCTGCAATGTCACTTATAAAGACATTAAAAGGACCGCCCCAGTACTGAACTAGTAATCCTCCTTTCTTCACTGTGGACTCCGTTTACTATTACCCACTGTGTCCTGTTGTCAAACCAGTGTTTTACCCAGTCTACCACCCTAGGACCCACTCCCAGGCTGGCTAATTTGTTTATTAATCTTTTGTGCGGGACTGTGTCAAATGCCTTGCCAAAGTCTATGTAGGCCATATCCACAGTCCCTCCCTGGTCTACTGCTTTGGTCACCCAGTCAAAGAAATCAATTAGATTTGTCTGACATGACCTTCCGCTGTGAATCCATGCTGCCTTGGGTCCTGTGCCCCACTGGCCTCTAGGTACTCAACAGTTCTTTCCTTCAGAAGTGATTCCATCATTTCCCTACCACTGAGGTCAAACTGACAGGTCTGTAGTTTCCTGCCTCTGTCTTGCTCCCACGTTTGTGAAGGGAATCACATCCGCCCTCCTCCAGTCCTCAGGTACCACCCCATCCTCCCATGATTTATTAAAAAGGGTAGTCAGTGGTGTTACTAGTTCTTCCCTTAGTTCTCTTAAAATTCTGGGGTGAATCCCATCAGGCCCCATTGCTTTATCCACTTTCAGTTTTAAGAGTTCTTTCAGAACCCTTTCTTCTGTGAAAGGACTAATATCAACCCCATCCAGAGTGCTTCTATTGCCCGGGTTAGGTATTTCCCCTGCTTTTCCATTGTGAATACTGAGAAGTATTCGTTCAGTATCCTGCTTTTTCACTTTAGCCCTCTGCCCAACCACCTTCCTCTTTGTTTCAGCCTCAGTATCCCTGCCTTAGTCTTTCTTTGCTCCTAATGTACCTATAAAGGTTTTATCCCCTTCTTAACAGAGTTGGCTATCTTTTCTCAGTTTGGGCCTTTGTTCTTCTGACTGCCTTACCGCTTCCTTCTGCTTTAACTGGTACAGTTCTCTGTCCTGCTCCTTCTGTGTTTCCTTATACTTCCTGAATGCTATCTTTTTCCCTTCCGTTCCCCGCCACTTCTTTTGAGAACCATAGTGATTTTACTTTATGTTTATTTGCTTCACACAAAGTCTTGTTGCCTCTGTGATGGCGGTTTTGATGTTTCCCATTGTTGCTCCACCCACCTTCTTACCTGTTTGCTGAGTGCTTTCTGAGGCACTCTCCATTTGACAAAATCAGCCCTCCTGAAGTCCAGTACCTTCACTTTTTGTGGCTTGACTCTACAGCTAAGTTTATCGTGAACCACACTGTTTGGTGGTCGCTTGTTCCAGATGACTACCCACTTCAAGATGACAGATCCTCTCTCCATCCCCATTTGAGAGTACCAGGTCTAAGATTGCTCTTTCCAGTGGGTTCCAAACTAGCTGTCTGAGGCATGCCCCTGTAGGGCATCGAGAATGGCCCTGCTCTTGGATGTGGCTGCAGCAAGGTGCTCCAGTCAACATTTGGCATATTCAGGTCCCCCATCAGCAATATCTCCCTTTCTCTGCCATCCCAAGGATGCCTTCTATCATTTTCTTGTCCATTTTCTCCCCATGAGACGGGGTCTGTATACAACCCCTGTGCAGATTGTGGAACCATTTCCATTCTCCAGAGTGACCCACAGTGCCTCTCTCCTCCCTGTTTACCTTTTAGTTCTGTTGCTTTTATCCCTTCCCTTACATAGAGAGCTACTCCTCCTCCTCTTCTTCCCTCCCTGTCCCTCCTGTAGATTGTGTACCCTGGTATGTTGACATCCCAGTCATGGTTCTCTGTTTACCATGTTTCTGTGACTGCCACAATATCCAGGCATCCCTCTTCCATCAAGGCCACCATTTCAGGGAGCTTTTTAGCTAGACTCGACATTGGTACTCATTACCCTCCATTTTTTGTGGCTTTATTTCTTTTGCCCCATCCCTGTCCCTACTGCCTTTGTCTTTTCTCCATTTACTCCAGCCCTTCTCCCTATCGACTGCTCTATTTTGGTGTTTACCTCACTAATTACCCTGATTTTTGGGGGCTAGGATTTCCCTTCTTCTCTTCAGTGTCTCCCCCTTGGCTGGTTTAAATGCTTGCCACTGAAGCATTTAAACCTACCACCTAGGATCCTGGTTCCCTCCAGAATAGATGCAGACCATTGCACCTGTATAGCCTGCATCCCTCCAGGTGGAACCCCAGTCCCCAATGAAGCCAAATCCCTGAGCTCTGCACCAGCTTTTCAACCAGTCATTGAATCCCATGGTGCGGAGTGCCTAACCTCATCCATCAGAGACAGGTAGCACTTCTGAGAAAGTTACCATGTGTGCTACTTGTCTAAGGCCCTCCCAACTCCACAAACTCCTGTTGCACTGCTCTGATCCCATTTTCAGCCAGGTCATTCATCCCTAGGTGGATAATGACATCCAGCTCCCTCCCTTGCCACTGCTCCCATGATCCTGAGGATTCGTTTCCTGTCCCTCAAGCCTTGGCACCGGGCAGGCACCTTACCTCCCTTTCCTCTCCCTCCCCAGTTCTAACCCTCTAAAATCGAGTCCCCACCAGGAGTTGTTTCCTTCCCTGTGGGGTCCTGGGCCACCCTCCGTGGGTCTCCATTGTGGAGGTTCCCAGCATCCTCCTTGGTCTCCACTGCAAGTGCCTCCAAGAGGAACCATGCTTCACCAGGTGGCAAATGAATTGTGGAAGGCACAGCTGGAGGGATGCGTCTCTGTTCCACCACCCTCACCCTCCCTGAGCCCACCGTGGTCCAACCACTCCTCTTTCTTGGCAACCTCTGAGGTAGTGGCAGTGGCCTGGGTGGTCCCTGGGTGGGGAGCAGGGTTCTCAAATCCTGGCCAGGTCAGCATGGAGACAAACAACCTCCTCCCTCAGACCAGAGAGGTGTCTGCAAATAGGGCAACAACGCAGTTTCCAGAATGTCTCCCAGAAGACTGCTGCTCCACAGCCAGTGCATTGCACCACTCCCACATGGCTGTGTCCCTTTCCAGTTACAGATGCTTTTTGTTTTTGTTCTTGTTTTAGTGTGTACAAGCTTGTGAGTGTCTCTACCCCTATTCAGTGTGCTGTGCCTTTAAGGATATGAACAGGTGCATGTATGGAGAACAAGTTTCATCATCCCTGGACAAGGCAGCGTATTGGACATCAAAGTCACCATCACCAACACCATCATGGACAGCCCCATTTGGGTTTCACATAAAGGAACTATGACCTCAGGGACTCTGGCCAACACTGGGACATTTTACTATTTTGGGAGTGGGGTTGAAAGAGCAGATCACTTACATTAAATGTTAGAGACTCTTCTGTCGGCTAAAAGAGAAATGCTATTCAGACTGTGCATATGTTAATTTATTGAATGGGCTGCACAGTCATTACCTTAGTAACTGATACATCCATTGCATGATGTTAAACATAAATCTGCTTTGTCTTTGAACGTAATCTCCTGCCTCTGTGGTATTTCCTATAAGCACTGTATTTTTTTTATTAATTCACAATTCACATAAATATCTGACCAGCCCTTGTAACTAGTCTTCCTTGCAGATAGCCAGATACCATCACCTAGGTAGGTGAAAGGAGAATGCAGGCAGGTATTTTAAGTACCAATACAAAAGGGTCTAAGTAAAGCTTTCTGATTGGCTGTTAGCATTCTATCAGCCTTATGTTAATCTTTAACATACACAGAAACACAGAACACGGAAACACAGATTTGATGGCAGATAAGGCCCGTTTCTTCCTACCTATACTATTACACGCAGATGGTGCATGATCTACAGCTCATTCTCCTCCCCTTCCTTGCTGAACATGTAGAGCCTAATCTCATGCTGAAGAAAGTTTAACACTATTTAAAATTAACAAAGTTTAACACTATTTAAAATGTACAAAGTTTAACACTATTTAAAGTGTCCATGTTTCTTAAAATAGCAACAGGGCACTCCCAGGGGTTAAGTTACTAGTCAGTTACCCTCTAGGAGCATGTGGCCCCCGAGGGGTGATTAAAAGGCTGGTCATTCCTATTGCTTAATTATACAATTAGAGGTTATACTATACTAAAACAGTATTAAAAGTATTAAAAACATTTAAATTAGTTAAGTGCTCAGCTTTCTGAGACGCTTTAAGTGCTCAGCTTTCTGAAAGCTCAACCAGCAACTCTCAGCTCAAATGCTAGTTCATTGGAGTGTAAGTTAACAACTAGTTGACGGCTACATTTTCATATTATGGTCTGTTGGGATTTGAACCTGTAATCTCCTTTCCAGTAATTCATTGTTATGTGCCTTTAGTACTGGAGCTCACTGTCTTCCAGTCTCTTCAGTACCAGATTAATTAGGGTATTTCTCAGTTCACACCACACTTGTGTATCACTAAAGAGGCTGCCTAAGACAGAAGGGAAAGCAGAATTTGTGTCGTCTCTCAAGCTACTTCTGTAATCAACTTTGTTATGAAAGCCGATTTTCAGAGAGCTGAGGTTAGTTTAAGGAAAAAAAAATGGTGTGGCTGGCTGCATCGTGGGTACTGGGAATTGAGGTTTCCATGGCAGAGGTTATTTTGACAAGGACTCATAATCACCAGGGCTTCACATGAGCACACAGACTCACGTTAGGAATTAATTTCAGAAGCCGACAGAAGTGTGATGGAAAGAGGCAAGCTGACCGCTGGGACAGAAATGTGATGTGTCGAAACTGACTGGTATTTCAGAGGCCCCTTTTCCACGCTGTTAGGTTTGGAGACGAGAAAAGACAGCTGTCCACTGGCCTTAATGGTGAAGGTGACGGGAATAAAGATGCCAGAGGTTTGCCAATCCAGAAAGCTGCATACAGTAGTTCAGATAACTGCAGATCAGACCACCCGGCCTGCAGCTTTTTATTGCCTATTAAGACTCAAAGCAGTACCATCAGATGGATGATAGCTAGAACATGAACCTCTCACACCTCCTAATCTGTAGGTGTGTGTAAGATGAAGAGAGAGGGTCACTGCTGGTTGTGTTACATTACCAGGAGAACACTTCCATGAAATTGCAGTGCTGTAGGGGCCCCTTGCAGTACACTGAGGATCATGGTTACAGTTGCCAGAGATTCACTTAAGGGCCACATTCATGCTCAGTGGGAATCACATGTTTGAAGGCCCATGGAAGCTCTTTCAGATGAGATATTGGGCTCATCTGTAGCTGGAAGCACTCCAGAGATAAGCATAACTGAATCTATTCCATATTAATACCACACTGCAGCTATTTGTAGAACATTGCGATGTCATCAAGAAACAAGCTGTGCCTAACTACATAGTCTAGCACAACAACGTTTGGCATCGCCAGCTTGCCAAATGCTCGTCCACTGAATTGCTGCTGGTTGTCCCAAAATCTCGCCTGAAGTAGTAAGGTGCGGGCATTCTCGAAGAGGGCTCCACCTACCTGGAACTCATTGCCTTGCCATCTAAGGAGTTCCCTCCTTGGTGGAGGAATTTAAAAAGCTAATATGTATTTATTTTTACATGCTTTCAGCATAAACTGATTATTTTATTACTTTTTATATATATTTTTCTCCCTCTGGTGATGCTCTGACAGGTATCTGACCCGTTTATGCCTGCCTTGATCCCAGGTCCCACACCCTTGGTGTCCCCATGGCTATTCCCCCGTGTTAGAGGCCCCAGAGGGAGGGCTGCCTCTCCCCCAAAAGGCATCTCACTGTGGGAGCTAGGATCCAGTGCCAGAAGGCACTAGGACTGGGGGTGGGCCCCAGGAGCCCAGGCTGTCATGTAAACAGAGCCCTGTATTTCCCTCCCCCAGAGTTTCTCCCAGCCTCCTTCCTTCCTGGTGCACACATGTCATCTGTGGCCTTGGATGCAAGCAACGACACCCTGTGAAGAAATCAAGCTCCCTTGGCCCACCACAGGGGTCATTGCAGCACTGGTGGTGCAGCATCAACCCTCCCCAACTGCAGTGCACTGCACTCGGTCTGACCCGCGATGTGGCAATCTGAGCTCATTCCCAAATTCAGGTCACTGCCCCATTCTAACCAATCCTCCCAGCCCAATCATCCAGCTTCTCTGGGACTTACCTTCCCTCCTTTGTCCTCTGTCACAGAACTGTAGGGGATGTGCCCGGTCACCAGTGTGTTGTCTGCAAGGGGTCAGTCATCATCCCGCGGTCGGGAGTCCACTGATTTTTGCCCTGGGCCCACATCACCCGCAATGGGTGTACTGTGATGTGATCTCTGCCTCCACAGAGAAGCTCCAGGTGCCCTGTGCATGGGGTCCCTCTCTTTCTATTGTGGCCTCACTTGCAAAGTCATCTGGACACCTCCAGGTGGCAGGCAAGCAGCGAGCCACATGAATCCCTACCCAAGGGAGGAGAGCAGTCATATGGACACTCAATCCTCCCAACCCCGGCCGCCCCCAGCGACCTACATCCATTCCCAAACCCAGGTCGCTGGTGTGGTGACAGGTGAGGCACTTATGCCTCAGTCCTCCATGCCACTGGGCCACCCACAAATTGGTTATTTAAGAACTATACCTCTGTTTCCATTTAGTATTTTTTAACTGTAAAATGTGATGTTGGTATTTTAAATGGATGTATACTTTATTGTGAACTGCCCAGAGCCCTTGGAATAGTGCACTGAATAAATAAAACTACCCTGCCTCCCTCTGCTGCAGTCCCTTCTAGCTGTAAAACAGCTACTTGGGTAGAAGCAGGACCCCAATGAAAATAAGATGCTACACCTTATTTAAGCTACTGTATGTTGGGAAAATACACTGTAAAACAGAAATGAATTCCATTTCCTGCTGTAAACTTGTGGAAGTCACCTTTAATTTATTCCAGTGATAACAGCCAGCCACAGTTTCCTTCACACAGAAACTACCCTCACGGAATCCCAGGTTGCCCCAAACAGCAGTGGAGCACCTTGCTTCTCCAGTAGGATGAGAACCCAACACCCAACTACCTTTGGGGAACCATCCCTCCCAGCTTGTCTCTGCCGTACATTTAGATTTTTAGTGGTCATGTAACCAGTGCCAACCATCCACCAAGAGGATGAGAATCCTCTATTTTCCTGTTCTGTCACCATTATGTAATTAAAGTGTGTCCCCCCATTTTTATCTTAAATGCTGCACTAGTGTAAGTCGAACATTTTGCTATGTACAGGGCTTGAGAGGTGTGTCACGGTGGTCCAGTGCAAGACTCTACAAGGGGCTTGACTAATAATAAGTAAGCCTCATCATGACACTGCTCAGGTATGAAAGTGCGTGGACTTCAAAACAATGTGCCGACAGACACATTCTTAAATCAACCTTTTCAGCAAGCACAGCTGATCTCATCATGTGCTCTCAGCCTGTCTGCTCCTCCCCCAGCATTTTACACACACACACACACACAGTCTGGTTATACAGGTCCAGCTGCAGTCTCTAGGTACCTGAGGCCAGCCATAGAATTATATTTTTTCTTGGAATCAGGGATGTGGTGAGACGTAACAGTTGCTTATCTGTCATGTAACATTCCAGGGACCAAAACAGAAACCTGAAACTGCTCACTTTGTTAATGTGTGTGTGTATCTCTCTTCTCCCTGGCTACACACACACACACACACACACACACACACACACACACACAGAGTCAGGTTACACATGCTGTTGTACGCTGCTGATAGAGTGGAAAATGGAACATTTAGGTACATTAATGGTCACTTGGCTACTAGGGTAGTAGCTTGCTCTGGTTCAATGTCTGTTGGCATTTCATCTGTCCCCTCCCGGTCGTGCCTGAAAATAGGCAGAATCTGCCTAGTAACTTATCCGTCAACAAAACTAAATAAATAAATAAGTTACCAGTTCAAACTAATATAGGGTAGATCAAACAATGAAATAAACTGTGGCTGGCATTGCTTTTTAAATAATGGTTGCCTATAAAACTGGAGTTTAGTTTACCGTCAAAGTGCAACAACTTGCAAATTTAAACACTTACCATTTAATCAATTTCTTGGGAGGACTCCCATATTCTCTGTTTAAAGGAAAAAAAAAAAAAACAGATCCCTGGTAAAATCATGGAAATGGTCCTGCTCTCAGCCAGGCCCAGCTGCTGTCTCTAGGTACGGAAGCCAGCCATAGAATAAGCCCAGCCCATATTAGTCTTCGGCACGGGATCTGCACCTTAGATCCAGTACAACAGCAATACCAGCGGCAACATCCGCATTGACAAATGCTTGTTTTTAAAGGGACACTGTCAATCCCATTAGGCCTCAAATTGTCCCTAGTTTAATAAATACATTTTATGATTGCTTACATTCTGTAGAGACTCCTAATACAGTTGGTAGTTTGATTCCTTTTTTCCTTTTAAAAGTGAAACCTAGAGCCAACACAGTGGCAGAGAGGGCTGGGGCTCTAGATGTCTTACTTCCTTCCAGCATGGCAACCTGGGTTTGGGAACAAGCCTGGGATACTCGGGAGTTTGCCAGGGGAGGGGAGGAGTTGGATTGAGCAGTCACAAGGCAGCTCTCCTCTCCCGGGAGAGACATGGGTTCCTTGGCTCTTGGTTGCCACCCAGTGAAGGCTAGGTGGCAGTGCCAAGTCATAAGGAGCCAGGCATTAGGCCAGGTGGGAGGAAGGGGCATCACCAAGAGATGGAGTCTCCACACATGCGCTACCATGTTCTGGGCTCCGGGATAATGGGGAAAAACAGGAAAATATGGCACCAGGGAGGCTCAATGAAGTCCTGCGTGCAAGGCGGATTTAACTGAGACGCTCCAAGGGAGGACCACAGCAGACCTCCCCCAAAGCCCTGAGAAAAAAGTTATGTAAAAAGTGAACCCTAGACTGACTGCCATACTGGTGTTACCACACAAAATGTGTTTGTTTACATTTCTTGATCAACTTCCTCTGCATCTTTCCTGGACTTGGAACACCCCACACAGTCTAGCCTCCCATGATGCAGTGGGGGGGACTATTGCATCATGAGTAGCTGCACTGTTTGGGGTGTTTGTAATGTTCAGGAAGTATGCAATAGAGTAGATCAAGGGTTTGAAATAAAGCACGGTTGAGTATAATTACACCATTAGCATACATTCCAGTTCTACTTAGAAAGGAACCAGATAAAACAACCAGTGACAATAAATTTTAGAGATAGTAAGAATCATAATATGTGAGTTTTCAACAACACAAAAAAAAAATGAAATGATGCAGAAAAGGTTGACTGTATCCCTTTAAGAAAGAGTCAGGATGTGTACTTACAAAATCATTTTCTCTTTACAAGTGTTTCATTTGGTACAAAAATACAAGCACATAGCATTCACAGATATATGCTTCCTGTACACATAAATAAAAGTGCAATTCTCTAATTAAATATAATTCTCATAATTACCATAAACCAGACATTTTCAATGACTTGGCGACTATGTCCTGTGATGTCAAGCCAGGGTTGCTTTCCCCTGCAGATGCTAGCCTAGCAGCTTTTCGATAACACGTTATATGTCTGCCATATACTTTTCTCCACTGACCAGCACTTGGGGAGGAAATGGACACAACACACCATGCAACATGACAAAACATTTTGATGGCAAAACGAAATTACAGTGAACATAGATTATGTTTCACTATGCAGTGCTTATACTTTGTGTCCTAAATGTTTAGCAAAGTCTTTTACAGCTGCGTGGGTGGAGGCTCCACAGACATATTGCAAACATTCTGTTTTGGGAGCACTGTGGAAGCACGTGACGGACCACTTTCGGCATGCTTCCACAGTGCTGTGCAATTACACTCGTTATAATTTAGCGGCCATTCCCTCCACCAGCTACATAAACATACCCCCTTTGTGGGGCACACATTTTTTCTGCAACTGCAGAAGTGACAGCCCACATGCCCAAGATGGCCACCAAATCAAACTGCACATGCGTAAGTATCGCACATGCACAGTTTTGTCACAGCTACCATCTTTGGTATGGTGGCTCCAGTGTGTGGTAGGAGCTCAAGTATTCCTTTACTCAGTCTCGCCACTCTGAGCAGCCATATCTGCTCTGACCAGAGTTTGTTTTATTATGCAAAAGCGGGGACAACTAGCCAAAACTGGGAGCAATCGTGCAAAAAGCCTACACAGTCTCAGTGTCCGCTTTCTGTGGACAAACCTGTGACACAAATCCCTCACCAGGGACTTTAAGTTCACTGCCACCCCATGGTTTTTACCAACAGGAACCAGGAAACCTGTTTTTACCTCCTCCTTGCTCAAGGTCAGGAAGGTCAAACACAATAACTGTGGGTAGAGTGCCCTTCAGGGATGGACTGCAGAGTCCAGTAGAAATAGTAGAATTACCCTTTTGAATAAAACAAGCAGTCATTGATTCTATAAAATAGAAGCTTTAGTAAAAGACTATAAGTATTTACAACAGGATGTATTTACAGTAAAACAACAGGGTTTCACATTTACTAAGGAGAAGAAAATAAAACCAGGTTGAACAGACAGTGTACAGCAGAATTCTGAGCTATTCTCAGCTAAAACCTATGTCTTTACCTGCTGCTACCTAAAGAAAATACTTTTCTGTAAGCAGTCTTTCTTACCAGCAGGGCTCTGGATTTCAAGTACCAGGTACAAGGCGAAGTGCTTACTGCTAGCACCACAATATATTGCTCAGTCCTTGAGGGGAGGGTTTCTCTCACTCTGAGTGACAGTTCCATGTCATCCCAGCCCTCTTTGAGAGATGGAAGTGTGTGTGTGTGTGTGTGTGTGTGTGTGTGTGTGTGTACCCCCTGCAAATGGGGGTTCCCAAAAGTCTTCCAGGAGCTTGCCTGAATGCTCCAAGTCTGGGCAGTGTTCGGTGTTTGAGCTGTTTAAATGTGGTTCCAAGTGAGTGCTATTTGAGCCTCAGCGTACTGTCTCTTTAAGAGCCGTCTGCTTGCAGACTTAATTAGTTTGTATGGGGGACTATGTATTTAATGCTCAATCCTACCGAGCTGCAGAGAAATTGCTCCATTTCTGCAGTCACAAAGGGCAGAGGGAGCCTAAAATGAAGGATGTAACTGTTTGCCTGAAACCAGCTAGAGTGTTAAGTAAAATGCAGTTTGTCTAACCTGCCTTTCTTGCAGCTGGGACTCTGTGTGTGTTACCCTCCATTTTGGACCTAAACTGCTGTGCTGGGCCAATTGGGTTAAGGAGCCTAAAATGGAGCCTGTGGACGAATGAGAACTTGGACTCTTAATTTTGAGCCAGCCACAAGGGGATTGTATGGGCAGTGACTCTGGGAAATGTAGTTTTGACCTTGGCACCTTTTTCTACCAACAGAGGGAGCCTTATTGTGAGTGACAGCTGAAACAGCCAACAGAATAGTGTGGAGCTAAAGGAAATGCCCTGCTCTGTGACTGGAAAGATCAGATCAGTTGTGGCAGTGAAGAGAAGGAGCTGTGTGCTTCTGCAGTGTATAGTTTCTTGCGGAAGCATGTGTGAGGCCTCGAGTTTGGTCTGCAGCCTTTGTGAGTGCCACTTTGGACTGAATCCGAGTTGTAAAGGAAAAGAAGCACTAGAAGTGTGAAACCAGGCTCACCCTGTAGAAGACTGGAGAAATTGCTGAATCACGCTCGGTCTGTCAGGAACTGAAGCTGCTTGTGTGTATTCCGGTATTTTGCAGTAATGCGATCGGGATCGAGGAGCAGCCTGCCTGGTATAGCACTTTCCATTTACATATAAATGTGTGTAGTGCTTGTGGGGAATCGTTATTTCAAAACCCTGTACAGTGAATGTGTGCTGAAGCTGGAAGTAAACTCCCAGCTTAATTCGGACTTAGGAGGCAGTATAGCGCAGTGGTTTAAGGCTCTGAGCTGCAAATCTGGAGACCTGGGTTTGAATCCCACAGCCCCCACTCACATACTGTGTGACCCTGAGCAAGTCACTTAACTTCCCTGTGCTCCCAGGTTGCACCTGTAAACAAGCTTTCAGCTTAGTGTGTCTCACCTGGTTAAATAATTGGAAAAAAAAAAAAAAAAACATCTGTTTGCTATCAACTGCAGTGGATTCCAGTCACAGGACCTTGTCCTCATGCCCTGCTCTTCTGGCAATCCAGAGGGACATTCTCCATCCGATCCTCAGATTGCGTGTTGTGAGTACAAATCAGGTATTCCCCTGCAGCTTGTTTTCAATCATAAGTGTGTCACCTAATTCTTGTTGTTTCACTGTTTCATGGACTGAGCCCTCCGGCTCCGGATTACAATTGGGTGTTGTTCATATATTTTCTTCTACAGCGCCTTATCCATCTGCACCTGCCGCCAACGGACCTGGCTAGCCCCCCATCAACCTGGGTACCCAGAGTGTGACTTTTCAGACCCTGTATGTGTGCACAGTACTGTGATTTAATGCCACTAATTAACCTGATTTCCCCTCCCATGTTACTGTTCCCTAAATAAATCAGATTATTTGTTGTTGTTAAACTTTAAACTGTCTGAAGTGTCAGTACCTTCATGCCAAGCACTGTATTGGTTTGTGTATGCTGCTAACCTTATTTTTCAGGGGCCCTCAGGGACGAACCTGTGAATCAGTCTCGAGGTAAGTGGTACCTTATGAATGAACAGTGTGTACATGTGGGGTATTGGTACTGTAACTCCTGTGCATCATGTGGGCCATTAGAGGGATTAGAAGGGGTCTCAGTGTCCCAGAGGGCTGTGACCAAATTAGACCAGCCATTACAAACCCTGACCTCCGGGTGGAGGCACCCGCCATAGAACCTAGGCCTCTCAACCTGTCAGTAGTCAAGCAGGCAGGGGTAGTAGCCCTTGGGATAGCGCCACCTGGGGGTTATGTCTTGGAGGCTCACCACTGGGATTTTGTGTCTTCTAGTGGCCACATTTGTGAACTACTGTTAAAAAAGAAATGGGTACCCGACAGAAGTGGCTGTGCACCGTTGGTGAAGTGGTGTACTGGGAGGAGATTGACCCTCAAAATGCTATGCTTATCCTGGACATCTCCTGGGTATCAATATAGACACTGTGCAGAGTACTTTCCAAGGTGGAAGGTTTACAAAACCCTGTGGTGGTGGGTCAACATGCTGATCTGCTCACCCACACCTTTATGGCCCTAGTAGAGTATAAGGACCCCATAGATAGCTCCAAAGTGCCACAGACCCTTACCCCAGAGGGAGCCCTCACTGCTTGCAGAGTGATAACTAAGGACAGTAAAGACCGGGGGAATCAGCCCCACCACTATCTGAAACTTTTGAGGAGAAATTTGCTAAATTGTTGCTGGAGGAAGGGAAAACTGTGGAGGACTTGAAGAAACTATTCTTGCCACCTGGGGTGTTCCTCCCCAACACCCTCTCCGCTCCAGTACCCGTTATGGTGGCTAAACCAATGCAGGCTCCTTTGTCTGCACCTGCCATTAGTCACGACTCTTACGAAGGTTAAGGATCTTCTCTGGCACCCTCTCCACCCCCAGGGGAGGATGACTGGGACACCTGGATAGATTGTGTTGCCCCCGATACCTGACTGGCAGTGTGTGGAGGCTGAGAAACGAAAAAGAATCATAGAAAATCTGAGGGGGTCCTGCCTAGAGGCCATTAAATTTTGAGGTGCACAAATCCTGATGCATCTGCCCAGAAGTACCTATCTGCGCTTGAAGGCAATTTTGGGAGCATTGAGTCAGGGAGAGCTTGATGTGGAAATTTCAAGGTACAAAACAGTGGCCAGGGAAATTTTTTCTGCATATGTTACTCGTCTGGAAAGAGCTCTGCAGAAGGCTTACGAAAAGGTGAGGTAGCCGCCAGTGACTTAAACCGTGTAAGGTTGAGCACCTACTACAGCATGCAAAGCATTCTAAATTGCAGCTCCTTCAATTAAGGCTCCCAGACAGAAGGGATAACCCACCGGACTATTGTGACTTAATAAAGAACTTGGGAGGTTGAGGGCTAAAGGGGGATTCTGAATTCTGCCAGGTGCGGCGCGGCCAAGTGATCACAAGCATCGGAAGGTCCTTGTGAAGTGGGGACCAATGAGGGTGTGTCACCATGGGGTGAACTGCTGAGAGAGATCAGAGAATTCAAAAACAGTCTCTTTATGAAGGTCGCCTGCAAGTACACGCCCGACCTATATCTGACTGCACTCTGCTATGGGGTGGGGGTACCCACGGCATCGCCTGCTGACAACAGCTCAAAGCTTGACGTCTTGACCATGGAAGTGGGGAAATTGACGAGATGCTCCAAATGCTTATCATGCCGCAGACAGAGATGGCACCAAGGTGTCCAGTTGGTAGTACCCTGTCCTGGCTCCCAGTGTGATGCTTCGGCCAGCTCAAACTCCAGAAAGTATGTTTTGCTATAATTGTGGGAAGGATGGGCACATGAAGAGAGAAGCGTTCCCAAAAGACACAGACAAAATTGTATATAGGCTACCAGAAGAGCTTCAGAGAACAAATCAGTGGTTAAGAGGGCACGAAATGATCCCAGTGAGGGTCCCAAAATGCTAACTCACGTCCCTTTGTGGCAAGGTCAGTTGCCCAGGCCCCACTACCGCCTCTCCAGACTGGTCCAGATTAGTGAGTCCCTCCATGGAGACCACTGTAAAGGTGAATGGAGTGTCTACAAGAGCTGTATTAGACAGTGGCTCCCAAGTGACAATTATGTTCCAGGATTGGTATCAGAAGCATTTGTCAGACGTACCTTTACAACCATTGGAAGGACTGCATGTATGGGGGTTAAGTGAGAAGGTCTACCCTACTCGGGTATATCCGAATTTGGCTGTCTTTCCCCACCTCCATGGCTGGAGTGGCATAGCAAGTAGAGACTCTGGCCTTAGTGTGTCCCCCTACTAGACTGTATGATGGGGTTCCGCTACTAATTGGGATGAATGCGCATATGTTTGGATGGTTGGCACAGTTGTGTTATGAGAAACAGGGTCACAGACTGGTAGAGCTTTAAGAATTCCGGCATTGATCAAGAAGGCCTATGATGCCCAGAGATGCTGACAAAGTGGAACCAGAGGAACGGTTGGAATTGTCTGGAAAAAGTATCCTGAGTCTCTGATCCTGGTGCCAAATGCCCAGTGTACCTTACAGGGAGAGGTCCGTATCAGAAAGAATGTCAAGAATAAAGTCCTCATGTTGGATGCTCCAGGCAATGGAAATTGCCAGAGGGACTGCTGGTCAAGCCAAGTATTTTGCCTGCCAGAGCCCATGCTAATGCCAGATGGGTAATGGTCCAAGTTCATAATGTGTCTGATAGAGAGGTTCGAGTAAATAGAGTTGCACCCTGGCTAATGTGCATTGTCGGATACTGCAGTGTTGCCTAGTAACAAGTGTTCGGGGAGAATGACAGAGTTCGCCCGACTTGTTTGATTTTGGTGACTCCCCATTGCCAGCCGAATGGAAGATGAGAATCAGTAGAAAGCTTGCCCAGAGAGACCAGGTGTTTTCTTTCAAAGAATGGGACATAGGATGTGTGCAAGGAGCTGAGCACCACATTGGCTGCATGATGAAAGGCCATTCGTGAGAGGTCTCGATGCCTGGCACCTGCTGACATAGATGATGTGAGACGGCATCTGCAAGAGATGCTTGTTGCTGGTGTAATACAAGAATCCAGAAGCCCATATGCTTCACCTACTGTGGTAGTGAGAAAAAGAATGGAACAGTAAGGATGTGTGGATTATCGCACCTTGAACCAGCGGACTATCCCTGATCAGTATACAATGCCCCGCATCCAGGATGCTTTAGACTGCCTGAATGGTAGCAAGTGGTTCTCCGTGCTGGATCTTCACAGTGGGTACTACCAGATCCCTATGGCCCTGGAAGACCGTGAGAAGACAGCCTTTATCTATCCGCTGGCTTCTATGAATTCATGAGGATGCCTCAAGGGATTTTAGGTGCCCCAGCCACATTTCAATGACTGATGGAGCGTGCAGTAGGGGACATGAACTTATTAGAGTGCCTGGTGTACCTGGATGATGTTATTGTGTTTGGCAGCTCACTGGAGGAACATGAGAGCAGATTGTTCAAGGTGTTAGACCAAGTGGAAGACTTTGGCCTAAAACTGTCCATCGATAAATGTCAATTCTTCCAAACATCTGTAAAATATGTGGGACACATAGTCTCCACCGAGGAATAGAGACCAACCAAGTAAAGCTGAGGCCTTGACCACCTGGCCACAGCCCTACAATCTAAAGAACTACAAAGATTCCTGGGATTCTGTGGCTACTATCGCTGTTTCATCAAAGGACTATTCAAGAGTGATCCGTCCTTTACTTAATCTTACTCAAGGATACCCTCCTACCCACAACAAATACAAGAGATCGGTTTCTTCTGAGCCTGAGAGAGTGTATTTCTGTCCCAATTAAGTATTTGGAGCCAGATGGACACCAGAGTGTGAAGCTACTTTTCATGAGATTATATCAACTTACTCACACTCCTGTACTTGCCTATGCAGATCCAGCGAAGCCCTATGTCTTGCACACTGATGCTAGCCTGCAAGGCTTGGGGCTATATTGTACCAAGAGCACGAGAATGGCCTGAGACCAGTGGCCTTTGCTAGTAGAAGCCTGACCCCAGCTGAAAAGAACTATCCTGTACATAAGTTAGAGTTCCTAGCTTTGAAGTGGGCTATTGTTGACCAGTTCCACGAGTACTTGTATGGGGCTAAGATACTAGTAAAACTCACAATAATCCTTTGACCTATGTGCAGACTTCAGCGAGTTGGATGCCACTGGCCATAGGTGGCTTTCTGCATTATCTACATATGACTATGCTGTTGAATACAGAGCAGGCCTGAACCACATAGATGCTGATGCTCTCTCCGGAGGCCTGTTCCCCGGAATGACTAGGTCAGACTGTCAGAACCTGATATTCGAGCACTCTGCCAGAAGTTTGACAGGAGGAACACATGTCCACGGATGCAGTGGACTGTATGGTGGATTGTTTGGGACCCTTTGAGATTGCATACCTGCTGCTTATTGCCACTTTTCTGCAATGGACATTGGTGCAGTGCCTCAGCTGGACAATGACTGTATTCAGCGGGCTCAATCCGAGATCCCATGATCAAATCAGCTTTGAAGCCCTCTATGCAGGGAAAGATGTGTCTAAATTACGCTCCACTGATTTGAGAACTGCATTGTTATACAAGGAAGGTCCTAAGTTGAAACTGATCAATAGACTGTTGTACAGAGAAACAGTAGACAGCGGGGACAAATAGACAAACAACAACTAGTGCTGCCCACTGCCTTTCGAGACTCAGTACTGAGGTCCTTACACAACCACATGGGGCACCTTGGTATAGATAGAACACTTGACTTGGTGAGATCCAGATTCTATTGGCCTAAGATGGGGCTGATGTTGAGCAACACATTCAAACTTGTAGTCGCTGCTTACAGAGGAAAGCTTTGCCCCAGAGGGCTGCCACCCTTGTTAACATCACCACCAGTGCACCCATTGAGCTGGTCTGTATTGATTTTCTGAGTTTAGAGTCAGATCAATGAAACATTAGTAATGTGTTGGTGGTCACTGACCATTTTACGAGATATGCACAAGCTTTCCCCACCAGGGACCAGAAGGCATCCACTGTGGCAAAAGAACTTGTGGAAAACTTTTGTTCACTATGGGCTCCACAAAAATACATTCTGATCAGGGAGAGACTTTGAGAGTCGTCTGATCAAACAGATGCTTTCTCTGCGGGGAGTGTGAAAGTCCAGAACCACCTTACCACCCCAGGGGACCCACAGCCTGAACATTTCAACCATACTTTGCTAGATATGCTAGGCACCCTCCAGCCAAAGGACAAGCCTAGATGGAACCAACAAATTAGCACCCTGGTACATGTCTACAACTGCGCAAAAAGTGATGCCACTGGTTCTCCCCCACCACCACCTGATGTTTGGAAGAGAAGCTCGACTGCCGGTAGATGTATGTTTCGAGTTTCTCCTGATGGGTTCGAGCTGACAACTATTTACAGTATGTGCAAAAGTTAAAGGCCCAGCTAAATCATGCGTACTAACTGGCTCAAACCATGGCTTCCAAATGAAATCTGGCCAAAAAGAAAGGTATGATAAAAGGTGAAAGCACAGGAACTCCAGGAGGGAGATCGGTATTGCTAAAAAATCTGGGACTGCATGGCAAACATAAGATTGCTGACAGATGGCACCATCTCCTCACATTGTAATGGGCAAACTAGATGATCTGCCTGAGTGCAGTAAGACCTGAGAATAATTCAAAAGATGTGAAAACAATGCATAGAAATCATTTACTGCCCATTGGACAAATCTTGATTGAGTCTGAGCCCCAGAAATGCCCCATCTGGACCAGTGACTAGAGCTGCTGCTAAGCAAAAATCAAGAAAGCCTGCACCACAGAAGCTGAGTTAAAGTGCTCTCCTCCACAAGTCCCAGTTGAACATGACTGTCAGTCCATGTCAGAGGAAAGTGAGTGTGGCTTTGAATACTTCCTTCTTACGAACTGAGTCAATTGTTTCGGGCAATCCCTAGTCAATCCTGGAGAGGAAGCTGGGCCTTCTGGAGTGTCTAAGCCCACAGCTTTGTCCCTGGAGCCAATGCTCCCAGAAAGTGAAGTGCAAAGCATCAAGTCAGATGATATGGAATCATTGTGTATGGTTGAACTGTTTGAGCTTTCAGAGGAAAATGATGGACTGGGACAAACTGGTGATATACCAGAACAAGAAGAGTGTGTTGAGTGCCCTGATATTTCACTGTCAGTGTCAGAAAACTCCCCATGTGAGCCAAGTGTTGTGGACTCAGAGATTGTAACTCCTGGAGCTGAAAGTGCCCCAAGTTCTAGCCTCTCTACCCCAATGGAGACTCCCCTGACAAGTGAGGACAATGCTAAAAATGAGGCTCAGAGTGCAGAGACTGTAACAGTTCCCCATAGAAAGACTGGTCAAGCTGTAAAGCCTGTGGTGCACCTCAGTTATGATTCCCTTGAGGCTCGAACTTGCCTCTCAATGTTGTCCATAAAGGAGTGTATGTATCCCCAAGCTCATTGCCCAAACTGAACATCAGTGCTAGCTCAAAGTTACTTGTGTTGCCCTCTAGGTATGGTGCCCCAGCCCCATCCATCCCCAAGGTAACTGATAGGAAGGGCCCCTCTCTTCAGGTTTCATGTACAGGAGGCAATAACCTGAGTTATGGTTCAATGTGTGTATAATACTGTGTAAAAGTGATGTATTGAAAAGTTTCAGAAATGTGTTTCTGGTAAGGTGATATGTTGACCGATGATTACATGTATAAGCCTAATGTGATACTGATATAAATGTATATGATTGTATTGAAACTGTAGGTACTTACTTGACGTGACGCCAAGTTTTTCCAGGCCAGGAAGGGTGTAACCCCTGCAAATGAGGGTTCCCAAAAGTCTTCCAGGAGCTTGCCTGAATGCTCCAAGTCTGGCGGTGTTCAGCATCTGAGCTGTTTAAATGTGGTTCCAAGTGAGTGCTATTTGAGCCTCCAGCGTACTGTCTTTTTAAGAGCTGTCTGCTTGCAGACTTAATTAGTTGTATGGAGGGACTGTATATTTAAGGCTCAAATCCCGCTGAGCTGCTGATAAATTGCTCCATTTCTGCAGTCGCTAAGAGCGCAGAAGGAGCCTAAATTAAAGATGTAACTGTTTGCCTGAATCCAGTTAGAGAGTTCAGTAAAATGCAGTTTGTCTAATCTGCCTTTCTTGTAGCTGGGACTGTGTGTGTTACCCCTCCATTTTGGACCTAAACTGCTGTGCTGGGCCAATTGGGTTAAGGGTTCCCTAAAATGGAGCCTGTGGACAAATCAGACCTTGGACTCTTAATTTTGAGCCAGCCACAAAGGGATTGTATGGGCAGTGACTCTGGGAAATGTAGTTTTGACCATGGCACCTTTTTCTACCAACAGAGGGAGTTTTATTGTGAGTGAATCAGCCAACAAAATAGTGTGGAGCTAAAGGAAATGCCCTGCTCTGTGACTGGAAAGATCAGATCAGTTGTGGCAGTGAAGAGAAAGGAGCTGTGTGCTTCTGCAGTGTATAGTTTCACCGCGGGAGAGCGTGTGTGAGGCCCTGAGTTTCAGTCTGCAGCCTTTGTGAGTGCCAGTTTGGACTGAATCAGAGTTGTGAGGAGAAAGAAGCACTAGAAGTGTGGAAACCAGGCTCACCCTGTAGAAGACTGGAGAAATTGCTGAATCGCTCGGTCTGTCAGGAACTGAAGCTGCTGTGTGTGCTCCGGGTATTTTGCAGTAATGCGATCGGGATTGAGAAGCAGCCTGCCTGGTATAGTACTTTCCTTTTACATATAAATAGATACATACATAGATACATAGACAGTGTCGGCAGATAAGGGCCTATGGCCCACCCAGTCTGCCCATTCGAGCCTGTAAGTTCAGTTTGTTTTCCTAGAAGTCTGTTGCACCTTACCCTGACCTCCAGAATTCCTTTATGTCTATCCATGCATTCTTAAATCCCGATTGTTTCAGCCCCCACCACTTCCTCTGGCAGGGTGTTCCACTTGTCCACCACCCGTTCTGTGAAGAAATTTTCTCATGTTTCCTCTGATCGTCCTCCCTCCAACTTCATCCCATGCCCTCTAGTCCTGGAACATCTTTTCACTTAAAATAGTGTTTTCCTGCACCCTGTTCCTCCCTGTAAGATACTTGTATGTCTCTATCATATCCCTCTCTCCCTCCTCTCCTCCAGAGAGTACATGTTCAGTTCCTTCAACCTGTCTTCATAGGACGTGTGATGCAATCCATGCACCATCTTTGTTGTCCTCCTCGAACCTTCTCTACCCTGTCTATGTCCTACGTGGTATGGTCTCCAGAACTGTACACTGTACTCCAGGTGGGGCCTTACTAGTGTCTTGTATAGTGGAATTATGACCTCCCTTTTCCTGCTGGTAATGCCCTGCCTATACATCCCAGCATCCTATTTGCTTTACCTGCTGTCTTGTCACACTGTTTCCCTACCTTGGGTCATCAGAGATGATAACCCCAAGATCCCTTTCCTGCTTGGTGCATGCTATATCCTCACCCCCAACTGATATATTGTGCCAGGGTTTTGTGCCCCATATGCATTATCTTGCACTTCTTTGCATTGAATTTCAACTGCCAAACCCTGACCATTCTTCAAGTTTCTGCAGGTCACTTCTCATTCTGTCTACACCCTCTGGTGTGTCTACTCTGTTACAGAGCTTTGTGTCATCAGCGAACAGTGAAATTCTGCCTTCTAGGTCCTCGCCATGTCACTGATGAAGATGTTGAATAGGACCGGTCCCAGCACTGATCCCTGGTACCCCACTGGTCACTCTTTCCTCTGTGGAGTGACAGCCATTTACCACCACCCTCTGTGTCCTACCACCCAGCCAGTTACCTACCCACCACACTACTGTCCTGCCCACACCCATATTCCCCAGTTTGTGTAAGAGTCTTCTATGTGGCACAGTGTCAAAGGCCTTGCTGAAGTCCAGATAGGCCATGTCCTGCCCTCCACTGATCCACCTCCTAGTCACCCAGTCACTGTTTCATGGACTGAGCCCTCCAGCTCCGGATTACAATTGGGTGTTGTTCATATATTTTCTTCTACAGGGCACTACCCATCTGCACCTGCCGGCCAACCCGGCACAGGACCTGGCTAGCCTCCCCAACCTGGGTACCCAAAGTGTGACTTTTCAGACCCTGTATGTGTGCACAGTACTGTGATTTAATGCCACTAATTAACTTGATTTCCCCTCCCATGTTACTGTTCCCTAAATAAATCAGATTTGTTGTTGCTGTTAAACTTTAAACTGCCTGAAGTGTCAGTACCTTCATGTCAAGCACTGTACTGGTTTGTGTATGTTGTAACCTTATTTTTCAGGGGTCCTCAGGGGCGAACCTGCAGACCAGTCTCGAGGTAAGTGGTACCTTATGAATGAACAGTGTGTACATGTGGGGTATTGTACTGTAACTCCTGTGCATTGTGTGGGCCATTAGAGGGATTAGAAGGGGGTCTTAGTGTCCCAGAGGGCTGTGACCAAACTAGACCAACCATTACAAACCCTGTCCTCTGGGTGGAGGCACCCGCCATAGAACCTAGGCCCCTCAACATGTCAGTAGTCAAGCAGGCAAGGGTAGTAGCCCTTGGGATAGTGCCACCTGGGGTTACATATGTGTGTGTGTGTGTGTGTGTGTGTGTTTGTACACCCACCCTTCAGCACCTCCTTGTTAACATTATGACATGCACCTGGATCCTTTGTCCAACACAGGAACATCTCCAGGAAGGACCCCTCACTGGGTTTATTGCTTGATTGCCTCCTCCCTAACTTTCCCATGAGAACATCAGACCCTCCACCCTGGCTAACATAAGCTGTCACATACTACTTGATCATGTCATCTGTTAGCCATCTTGTACCTATGAACATACGAAGCAGATGATTATATAGAAAAGAATAAATTAATCAAAAATACATGCCTCTGGTCCTCATTCCCATCACATCCCCTCACAAAATGAAGGTGTTTCTCTTTTGGGCAACCTCAAGAGACACTGCTGTTCATGTAGGGCCTGGGGAGTGATTAAAGGAATATACCATGCACTTAGCCCTGCCTCGAGCAGCCCATCAGCACTGGCATTCTGCACCCACTTTGGTGCTGAATGATCATAATATGACTGTAGTACCAAACTCCAGTGCAATAACTTTGTGTTTTGCCCTAGTCCTATGGAACTACATCAAGGGGTTATGATCTGTGACCACAGTGAAATCCCTCCTGTACAGATATGGGCTGCAGCTTCTGAAGGGCTCACACTATCCACAGACATTTCCTCTCCACTGTGGCACATGACACTTCCCTGGGAAGAAGCTTCCAGCTCAGGTACACTATGCAGTACTCCTCCTCCTGTGGTGTAACCTGGCTCATGACAGTACCCAGACCATGGTCCAAGGCATCCACTTGTACTGCAAACTTTATGCCATAACTGGGGCAAGCAATCTGAGTGACCCACATAGTGCCTCCTTCAACCACTGGAAGGAAGACTTGCAATCCTCTGTCCAGAGAACTTTTTTGAGCATTCTCTTTTCATCAGGTCTGTCAGGGTCTTGGCCACAACACTGTAGTGAGGGACAAACCTCCTGTCATACCTGGCTGTTCCAGAAATGCCCTTACCTGTTTCTTTGTGGCAGGCGTGGGCCAGGCCTGGATGGCATCAACCTTGCTACTCTGGACGAATGCATCCACAGCCCACCTGATGCCCAAGGTAGGACAATTTGGCCATGTCTATTTGGCATTTTTCTGCCTTACTGTCAGCCCTGTGGTCTTCAGTCTGCAGAACACCTCCTTCATGTGCCTGATGTGATCCTCCCATGTCTGGCTGTAAATGGCAATGTCATCCATGTAAACCAATGCATATTCACCTGTCCCAGCCAGGATGCCATCCATAAGCCTCTGGAAGGTTATGGGTGAATTCTTCATCCCAAATGGCATTTCTCCAAATTTGAATAAGCCATATGGGGCAATGAAAACAGACCTCTCCCTGGCTGCAGGGTTAACAGCACTGCCAGTAGCCCTTCGTCAGATCTGTCGTGGTCAGGAACCGGGCTCCACCCCAAGCCATTCAAGGTCTCATCCATTCTGGGCATGGGGTGAGGCATCAGACTCCATGCAGCTGTTGAGCCTCTGGTAGTGGACACAAAATCATATGGTACTGTCCTTCTTGGGGATCAGGACCACAGGTGAAGCCCAGGGGCTACTAGACTCCTGGATCACTCCAGGGCCAGCATCTCCCTGAGTTCCTCCAGCATGGTCTTCTTAACCCCTCAGGTACCCTGTAGGAGGACTGCCTCAGCAGAACTTGGACCCCAGTGTCCATGTGGTGTTCAGCCATTGTGGTGTACCCAGGATTCCCTGTGAACATCTTCTGAAATTCTTGCAGCACCCCCATCATTTCCTCGGTCTGGGCGGTGTCAGCTGCCCTGAGAGAGGTGAGGTTATTCATTGAGGATCCCTCCCAGGCTTCCCAAAGAGGTCCACCAGGAATCAGCCTTATTCACCTCCTCTGGAATACTGCACATGGCGAGGATCATTTCCTCCCTATCATAGTAGGGTTTCATCATGTTCACATGATATAAACTCTGCCTTTGCCTTCTGTCAGCCCGTGTCAGGCAGCCCTACTACATAGTTAACATCACTCAGCTTCCTGATTATGGAGAATGAGCCCTCCCATGCTGCCTGCAGTTCACTGTGTTGAACTGGGACGAGTACCATCACTCGTTGCCCTACCCGTACTCCTGGGCTCTGGCCCTACAATCGTGCCAGGCCTTCTGTTGCTGTTGTGCAGTGGCTAAATGCTCTGGGCAAGCCCCATGAGCTCCTTAAGCCTGACCCTGAAATTTAGGATGTACTCACAACAGACACCCTTGGGTGGCATGGTTACCTTCCATTCATCCCTGACTTAATCTAGGGGCCCCTCACCCTGTGACCAAGCAGGAGCTCAAAGGGTAAGAATCCTGTGGATTCCTGTGGGACTTCCTGTATGCAAACAGGAGGTGGGGCAAATATTTGTCCCTCACTTTTGTGCTGGTCAGCAAATGCCCTGAGCATAGTTTTAAGGGTCCCATTGAACGCTCAACCAGGCCATTTGTCTCAGGCGATAGGGCCAAAGCACGGGTTGTTTCACCCGCACTTCTCCCATAAACTGGTTATTAAGGACGATATGAAATTTGCCCCTGGTCTGAAAAAATATCCTGGGAAACCCTACTCAGTTAAATATTCTCAGGAGCTCATCAGTCACCTTTTCTGCCTCAATGGAGGACAGGGACACTGCCTCGGGATACCTGGTTGCATAATCCACCACAACCAGTATGTATCATTAGCCCGTGTGACTTGGGGTACATAGGGGACCCACTCGTCCACAGTTACCCTCTTAAAGGGTTCATTGATAATAGACAGGGCCACCAAAGCTGCCTTAGCCTTGTCCCTATCTTTCCAACCTGTTGGCACTGTGGACAAATCCGACAGTAATTTGCCATGTCTGTGCATATGCTTGGCTGAATGAAATTGTTGGCAAGCTGCTTTTTGTGCGGTTAATATCCAGGTGGCCTGAAAAGGAATATCATGGGTCAGGGCCAGAAGCTGCTTTCAGTAGTCCCAGGGACTACCAGCTGATGGAGTACCTCTCCTTCTAGCCCCCTCTGTGGTGTACACTCCCTGTACAACAGCCCATTTTCCCAATAAATTGACTTTTTACTCCCTTGAGAGGCCTCAGCACTATCTGCTATCGCTCTCAGTTTTGGAGGTAGAATCAGCTCGCTGTGCCCTGCCCAGCTCCTCCCATCTGACCCTCTCCAGTTCCCCTTCAGGAGAGCTGCCCCTGGTGCAACCTCCTCTGCTTGCAGCTGGGGCTCAGGGCTTTTACTCCTAGCTAGCCCCTCACCCACACTAGCCACTTCATCAGCTGCTGAGGGATGGGTCTGCACAGGCTGTCGCCTCCTCCTCATCCTCAAAGCTTGCCCTTTTGCCTGGCTACAGGTTGTAACACATACCAGGTTTTCCCTGTGGTTAGTATCATTCCCCATGAACACATCCACAGGGAGATCAGATACAGCTCCCACCTCCTGTACCCATGGCCGCCCTCCCAGCTCAGGAAGACCCAAGCCATTGGCACGTGGACCACTGGACCCGTAACTCCCGAATGTTGGAGAACTGTCCCAGCAGAATCTGCTCCACCTGGATCAGATCCTGCCTTACCATGGAGATGGAGGCACCAATGTCCTTCAATCCCTGTGTTACTGTCCCATTGACTAGAATAGGGTGCATATGCTTGGTGGAGTTTGGTGGAACTACAGTGTGTGTGCAGTTTACCAACTGCTGTGGACTGTCTTAGTCACCCCCCCCAGGCTTTTGCTCTTTACTCCTGTTTTTAGGGCAGTCATAGGATAGATGCCCCATTTTCCTGCAAATCAGCATTCCTTTGCCCCGGCTCCTTGTTCCCCGCCGAACCAGTGGGTTATGTTTTGGGCTTGGGCAGGCTGGTTTCCTTTAGGCTGCCTCCTGGGTCCCTTTAAAATCATATGCTGCCCCACCCCCATAGTTCTTATGCTGCAAATGTGGTCTGCAGGCCACATACACCAAACACGTTCTGCTGCCTCCTTTGTGGAGTTGCATGACCGGGTCCAGTAGCTAAATGCGCGGGTCATCAGGTACAATTTTAAGAAACTGTTCCCTTACAATTAAATCTTTCATTTGCTTCACAGTCCTTGCCTTAGCTCCGTCTACCCAATGGTCTAAATAAGCACACATTTGGACATGCAGTTCTACATAGCTGTCTCCTGGGCCTTTTCTTAACTCTGTAAATTTCCATCTATAAGCCTCAGGAGTCAGTTCAAAATGTTTTAATAACATTCTTTTAACTTTGTCATAGTTCATGCAGTCATTATCGTCCATTCTAGCAAATGCATGGCCAGTAAGCAATGGGGTCAGGCGGGTCATCCACAAAGCCTTGTCTAATTTAAATTGCACACAAACCCTCTTAAAGCAATTTTAAAAACAAATCCAGATCATCCCCTCCGATATTGTGGGAACATTTTAAAGAATTAATTGTGGTTTCATGGGTTTGAACCCCCTTTGCCATTATTCACGGTTTGCCATGCTGTTTGCTGGCGCAGTTTCTCCATCTCAATCTCATGCTGTCATTCTTTCTCTCACTCTGCTCATTCCTTCTCCCTTTCCTCTCATCAAGTTTCATGCTGACAAATCTTTCCCCTTTCCTCTTGCATCAGGATCTCGTGCTGGATATTTACCCTTTCCTCTACCTCTACCCTTATTTTCTCCCTTTCAGCACCAGCCTTGCCCTCTGAAGTTCAACATCCTGCAGCAAGCTCTGCCTTCTGGATCTCAAGCTGAGGTCAGTTGGGCTGCACAGCTCCCAGCTTGTACCACAGGGTGCCCCTTGCTCAGTCACTGTGACCTCTGTCTCGATACCTGAATCACTGTCCTGGGCAACCACCTGCTGATCAGGTAGTAGGGCCATGCCATTTGAGACAAATCTGCCCCTCCTGCAGCCAGTCATGCACCAACAGGGCTTCCATGAGTGCACTCTTTGTCTTACCCTCATAGACAATCACCCTTGCTGCACACAGCTCACAAAGCTGCTGTACATGAAATCTGACATAGCCGGAGGACTCATAGTCTCTAGCTATGCTGCACTAAGCTGTCTAGAAATAAAAAAAAAACAGTAGTAAACAAGGCAACCTTTTGAAATCCTGTTTTGTGACTAAGGTATATTTCTGCTGACACATCACCAGTGTACTCGTACTCTCACTCTCTCTCTCTCTCTCTGTTCCTGCCTCACAGGAAAGCACACTGTACACAACTCTGCACTGCATTGGTACCAGTTACCACACAGATCCCACCGCTACCACCAAATGTGACACAAATCCCACCACAGAGACTACAGATTCACTGCCACCACTGTGGTTTTTACCAACAGGAACCAGAAACCCTGTTTTTACCTCCTCCTTGCTCAAGGTCAGGAAGGTCAAACACAATAACTGTGGCTAAAGTGCTCCTTCAGAGACAGACTATAAACAGAGTCCAGCAGAAATAGTATAATTACCCTTTTAAATAAAACAAGCAGTCACTGATTCTATAAAATTAGAAGCTTTACTAAAAGACTATGAGTATTTACAACAGGATGTATTCTGGGAAAAGCGAAAGGGTTGCACATTTACTAAGAAGAAAGAAAATAAAACCAGGTTGAACAGACAGATAGGGTACAGCAGAATTCTGAGCTATTCTCAGCTAAAACCTATGTCTTTACCTGCTGCTGTCTGTAGAAAATATTTTCCTAAGCTATCTTTCTTACAAGACTTCTAGCTGCATGGCTCTGGATTTCAAGTATCAGGTCCAAGAGGAAACACAAAACACAGAAGTTGATGGCAGATAAGGACTGCAAGGCCCATTGAGTCTGCCCATTTCTTTTCTACCTTATAAATGTGCCATTGGCCTTTGCTCTGTCAATGGCCTGTCTATTCATACTCATCTGTATTGCTCCCTTATCCCTATCCATGCCTGTTTGAAGCCCTGCACTGTATTCATACCCACCACTTCCTGAGGTAGGCCATTCCATACATCCACCACCCTTTCTGTGAAAAAGAACTTCCTCACATTACCCTTAATTGGCCTCCTCTAATCTCATGCTGTGTCCTCTTGTCCTGCTATTGTTCTTATATTGAAACATGTTAGACTCTTTCACCTTGTTAATGCCCTTATGGTGTCTGAATGTTTTGATCATATCCTCTCTCCCTCCTTTAATCTAGGGTATACATATTGAGCTCCATTAATCTGTCCTTATATGTTTCTGATGCAGTCCCTGCACCATTTGGTTGCCCTTCTCTGGACTTCCTCAATTTGGTTAATGCCCTTGTGAAGGTGTGGCCTCCAGTACTGCATGCAGTACTCCAGATGAGACCCTAACCAGTGTCTTGTAAAGAGGATTATTACCTCTCTCTTCTGACTTGTGATACCTCTACTAATACACCCCAACATCCCCTAGCCTTACCTACTGCTTTAGTGGTCTGCTTGGATGATTTCAGGTCATTGGTGATGATGATGCCCAGAATCTTTCTTCCCTTGTGACTGCCAGCAACTCCCCTCCCAGCCTATAGGTGGCTTGGGTTTCTCTTCCCTATGTGCATGATCTTGCACCTCTTTGCATTAAACCCCAGTTGCCACTCTTCCGACCATTTTGCTAGTTTATCCATATTTCTTCTCATTCTGCCCTCCTCATCTGGATCATCTACTCTGTTGCAGATCTTGCTGTCATCTGCAAACAGCCAACTTACCCTTCAGTCCATCTGCAATGTCACTGATGAAGATATTGAGAGGACTGGCTCCAGACTGATCCCTCAGGTACCCCACTTGTGACTTGCATTTCTTCTGACTGTATACCGTTTACCACCACTCTCTGTTTTCTATCCATCAACCAGTTTGCCACCCAGTTGACCAACTTCTGACCACCCCGAGCCTACCCAGCTTATTAATCAATCTTCTATGTGGAACAATATTGAAATCTTTACCGAAGTCAAGGTAGGTGACATCAACTGCTCCCCCTTGGTCCACTCTGGTTACCCAGTCAAAGAACTCTATGAGATTAGTTTGACAGGACCTTCCTTTTGTAAACCCATGCTGTCTTGGAGCCTGTGCTCCTATGGTTCAGGTGTTGCACTATCCTTTCCTTAAGCAGTGCCTCAATAATCTTGCCCACTACTGAGGTAAGACTGACTGGTCTGTAGTTCCCTGCCTCCTCCCACTCTTGTGGAGCGGGATCACATGAGCCCTTCTCCAGTCTTCTGGGATCTCTCCAGTGCTCAGAGACTCACTAAACAGTTCTGATAATGGCTCTGCTAGTTCCACTCTTAGCTCCTTTAGTACCCTGGGATGTATGCCATCAGGTCCCATTGCCTTGTCCACCCTGAGCTTATTGAGCTCTTGTGGGACTCTTTCTTTTGTGAAGGGACTAGTGTACACCTCCCTCCCCCGTGTCCATGGTGCTGAGCTATGGGCCCTGCCCCACCTTCATTTCAGTAAATACTAAGCAGAAGTATCTATTTAGGATAGATGCTTTACATGATCCTCCTCCTCACACGCCCCTTATCTCCTTTGATCTTTGCGATACCCTCTGGACTTTCTCCTTTCACTAATGTATCTATAGAAAGTCTTGTCACCTTCTTTACTGTTTGTGCTAGTGTTTCCTCAGTTTGGGCCTTTGCCTGCCTTACTGCCTTCCCTACTTCCCTTAGGGAAGTTTGGTATCCTCTCTATCTTCATCCCTCTGCATTTCCTTATTTCCTGAAGGCCAGCCTTTTGGCTCTGACCTTTTCTGCTACTGTTTTTGAGAACCAAAGTTTCCTTCTTCTTTTGCACTTCCTTTTCTCTCTAACACAATGGGATGTTGCTTCAACTATTGCATCCTTAATGCTTGCCCACTTTGCCTGTACCCCCCACCTGTATTTCTTTTTGCCAGGGCTAGCTTAACTCTGTTGGCCATCTTATCAAAGTCAGCTCCTCTGAAGTCCCATATTTTTGCCTTGGAATGGGATGATTTAGTTCTAATGGCCAAATTGAACCATTCCATGTGATGGTCACTGGCCCCAGGTGACCTTCTACCTGGAGATCTGTGATCTTTTCCTGTTAGTCAGTACTAGATCTAGGATAGCCCTGTCTCTTGTGGGTTGTTGTACCCAGTTATTTGAGGGCCTCCGCCTGCAGGGAATCCATCATGTGTCTAGTTCTGGCAGATGTTCCTGCTGGTATTGATCAATCTGTATCTGGCATGTTGAAGTCTCCCATTATCAGAACCTCCTTTAGCTGTCATGTTTGTATATCTTCTAACAGTAATGTGTCTATGTCCTCCCCTGGTCTGGGGGCCTGTAGACAACCCCAGTTCATAGGGCTGTCCCATTTTCTGTTTCCAGGGTGACCCACAGTTCTTCTGGCTGCTTATGTGTATTTTGAATTTCTGTAGCTTTGATATTTTCATTGACAAACAGGGTCCTTCACCCCTCCCCTTTTTTGTCCCTCGGTCTCTTCTGAACAGTACATAGCCAGGTACTGAAGTCTCCCAAGTGTGGTTACTGAGCAAACCATGTCTCGTTAATTGCTACTATGTCCAGTTTAGCCTCTGTCTATTGCCTGAAGGTCTGGGATCTTGTTTCCCAGACTGCGAGCATTGTGTACATGATTTTCCATTGGCCAGAGTTTGGTGTGTTAGTTGTTGGGTGAGGTCTGGCATTTCCTTGTGCATTGTATGGGGAGTCAGACCTTTTCCTTACCTGGTGATGCAAATGAACTGCAAACATGCTGAAGTCCTGTTTGGTTTGGACCGCTTAGCTGAGGGGAGGGGTGTTCTTCCATTCAACGTATGGGGTGCTGCACCTCTCACCATTTGCTAGTTTAAATATTCTGCAAAGACATCAAACTTCTGGCCCAATGCACTGACTCCTACTTAGTCAGATGCAGTCCATCAAATTTAAAGAACTTTCGCTCCTAAAACTGTTGCCAGTTCCTATATTTGTGTCCTTTTTCCTGTCACCAGCCCTTGAGCCACATGTTTAGCTCTCAGCACCACAATATATTTCTCACTTCACATGGGAGGAGTCTCCTCACTTTGAGTTACAGTTCCATGTCATCCAACCTCTTGAGAGAGAGAGAGTGTGTGTGTGTGTGTGTGTGTGTCCAACACGGGAACATCTCCAGAAAGGACCCCCACTGGGTTTATTGCTTTTTGTCTCCTTCCTAGCTTCCATGTTAACTTTACCATGAGAACATCAGACCCTCCATCTGGCTAACATAGGTTGTCACATACTGCTGAATCAAGTGATCTGTTAGCTCTTGTACTGAAGCAGATACATATTCAGAAAAGAATAAATGAATCAAAAGAATACAGGGCTCTGGTCCCTTTCCCTCTCATAAGCCCACCAGCTCCTTGACTTTCTAAGGTCCATTCAGCAGCTCACCAGTAGTGATCCATGTGTGGTTTGCATACAGAAATGTCCTTGTGTCCACACTTCAACTTGTTTCATCAAAAACCTCTCCTAAGGGGCAGCTTTACACAACCAGATGCTGTGCCCCATATTCCAGCATCCCAGAATCAGTTTCATGCAATTCTCATACTTCTGCCACAAGAATATGGGAACATAGCACAGTTTCTCCTTTGCCTCCTGCCTGAGCCATGACTCTCACCTTGTCTCTACAGTACATGACTGCCAGACTGGAAAATACAGTAAGTTGTACCTCCACCTGTCTTTCACCTACTCAAAATATTGGGATCCACCTGGCAAAGCTTGGGTAGTCATTCCTTGCTGTTACCCAACAACTAATATTCACTGTCCTTCTCATTATTAGGCTCGCCCCCCTCTCCACTAGAGATGAGACAAAGATGAACAGCCAAGATGCTGTGTCAAGAAGGCCTAACCCTACTAGGTACCCAAATGGCTGTCTCAATACTGGAGGAGAGACAGACAGACAGCCCCTCCTCATGAGCCATATGGTGATACTAACATACTAAAATGCCAGCAGAATAGGCCTAATGGTCTTTCGTGTCTGCTCGTTTAGTCAGCCCCCATCACCTGGGTGCTGACCTTGCTATCCCTCAGCCTTCTCTGGCTTCTCCCTTCCCAGTTCGGATATTCTTGCTGCATTGGATTTTGCTTCCAGAACCCTTCCTGTACCTGTCCCACCCCCTCTTCAACACCTCCACTGTCTCTGCCTCCACCAGCCCCTAGGTAGTGCATTCCATGGCTCCACCACCTCTCAGTGAAGTAGCACCTCCTTTTCTCCCTGAATCTTCCCCTCAGCTTCCACCCATGCCTCTAGTGGCCCTTCCTCCTTCCTTGAAGCACCCTGACTGTTCCTCCCTATTTACCCTCTTCATGTACCTGAAGACCTCTATCATGTCCCCAGTCCTTCTCTCTTCCAATGTGTACATATTTAGCTCTTGAGCCTCTCTCTCATAGGTCCTATCCCCAAGCCCCAAATCATTTTGGTTGCCCTCCTCTGGACCCTCTCCAGGAGGTTAATGTCCCTCTTTAAGTGTGGCCTCAAAACTGCACACAGTACTCCAGGTGCGCCTCACCAAGCAGTTATACAGAGGGAGTATCACTTCCTTCCTTCTGGAGGTGATCCCCTAGCGATGCATCCCAGCATCCTGTTGGCCTTGGCTGCTGCCCTCCCACAAGTCTCAGAGTTGTTCATCTTGACATCCACCACCACCCCAGGTCCCTCTCAGCCATTGAGACTTGTAGTATTTCCCCCAGGGTGTACACTTGGCCTGGGTTTCTGGCCCCAGGTGGAGTACCTTGCATTTCCTGCATTGAACCTCAGCTTCCACTTTCTAGACCATCTTTCCAGAGCCTCCAGGTCCCCTGCAGGGCCACCCTCCCTCCTCCCCATCCACCACAGCTCCCAGTTTCAAGTCATCTGCAAAGAGACTCATCTCACTCCTGATTCCTGTCCTTATGTCAGATACATAGGCGTTGAACAGAAGGGCCCAATGACTGATCCCTGTGGGACCCATTAATGACCCTCCTTGGGATGAGACTATCCCACCAACTCGACCCTCTGGGTCCGGTCCTGGAGCCAATTGCCTATCTATCTGATCATCTGGTTTCCCACCCCATTTCTCCCAGCTTATCCAACAGGCCCACGTGAGGAACAAGTCAAATGCCTTGCTGAAGTCTAGAAAGAGGACATCCACTGGTCTACCAGGTCCAAGGCACTTGTCATCCAGTCATAGAACTCCACCAGGTTTGTCTGACACGATTTCCCAGGATGAATCCATGCTGTCTATCGTCCAGGCACCCTGACTTATCCAGGTCCCCCTAGCCTCTCCTTGACAATGCCCTCCATCACCTTGCCCACCACCGAGGTCAGGCTGACAGGCCTGTAGTTCCCTGCCAGCTCCCTAGATCCCCCTTGTGGATAGGCACTACATGCGCCACCTTCCAGTCTTGGGGCACCCACCCTGTCCTCAGAGGATGGTGAAAGCTCCGCCGGGGTTTCGCCAGGACATCTGCAAGTTCCTTCAGCACTCTAGGATGTAATTTATCTGGCCCGGTGCTTTCTCCGTCTTAAGGGAGCTGAGGGCTTCCTCACTCTCTCTGCTGTGATTTCCACTTCTGGTACCTCTTCTCCTGCTTAGCCCTCCCCCACCTGCCAGTGATGCCTCCCTCTCTCCAGACCTGCCGATCGTGGGGTCCCCTCCTCATTATCTCTGTCTCTCCCATGTATGATGCAGCATACCCATTTCCCTGGTAAAACTGAGGGTGAAGTACTCATTTAGTACCCAGCCTGCTCCCGGTCTTGTGCCCATCTCTCCCTGATTTAATCCTGCTAATCTGCCCTTCACCCTTCGTCTTTCCCCAATGTATCTAAAGACACTTTTTCCTCTCCTAATTTCCTGGCCAGGCTCTGCTCCTTCCTTGCCTTAGCGCCTCACCACTCTAGTGGCCCTTCTAGCCATCAGCTCGTACTCCCCTCGATCCTTTCACTCCTTGAGCACTTGAATTTCTTATAGGCTGCTTTCTTTCCCCACCACCTCCTGGACCTCCCTGGTCCACCAACAGGGTTTTTGGCCCTACCGCATTTTCATCTTACTCTTGCACAGGTGCTGGTAGCATCCTGCACCCTCTCCTGATGATTTCCCACCTACTATCAGCGTCCATGTCTGACCCAATCCCATCCAAATGCTCCTTAAGGATCCTTCCCATTTCCTTAAATCCGCCCCCTGAAGTTGGTTACTTCTGTCTTTGTGCAGCCTTCTACCTCCTAGGTCCAGGCAGAACCAGACCGTGGCATGGTCACTCCCGCCAATGGGTCCCTTACCTCCAGGCCCCAATCTGGTCACTGTCTGCCAGGACCCATCCAGTACCAGTGCTCCCTGGTCGGTTCCCTCACCTGCTGAGTTAGGAGCAGCTCTTGAAAGACATCCAACAACCTCTGTTCCCTGGTCACAGAGGATGTCATAGTCATAGTGATGGTGCAGACTCTCATCACTCACGGTGGGTTAGGTCCAGGGATGGGCATAAAGTGGGCTCTGCCTCCTCATCGCTGTCTATTTCTGGGTGCAGATGTCCTCAGAACTCTGACAGGATGCTGACTCAGTTGCACCCCCTAAAACAGGCATAGAGAGAGGGTTGTATCTCTGTGTCAATAGGCACTGACTGTTCTCCAGGGACCACTCACTGCCTTCTTCCTTGGTACTTTCTGTCTCTGTGGCCTGCATTGGTAGTTCAGGGATGTCTATCTGTGGAAGCAATCATGTGGTGATATGGGGATCCTAGCAAGATAGTGCCATTGCTTCCACCATCTTCAAAAGTTCCTAGTCACCATGAATGCCAGTGTCACATTGTACTTTTGGGTCCAAGATCACAGTCTCTGTTGACTGGTCCATCTCATCACCTACTACTCCTAGTGGCTCTGATGCCTCTGTCTGCATCTCTTCTGACTTTGGTTCTGCAGGCTTCCACCACAGCTGCAACCTCAGTGAGGCTCACCCCAGGTTGAACTGATCAATTGAGTCTCTCAGTGCAGACAAAACCCACATAACATGACTCCTCAGGCCAGCACTTTATCCTTTCCACACTTCTCACTACAGGGCACAACACAGATGCTGGGTGTTGATGCTTCACCTGGATAGCCTACATCACTCTTTACTACAGAGTGTAGTGGGACATGCTAGTATCACCATCACTGACACATGTCCCAATGAGGTCACCGAGGTATTCCTAGTGACTTCTACTTTTGCTCCATTTGTCTCATTTTGAATCATCTGAATCTGCTGAAGTGGACTGTGTTCTTGGCTGGACATTTTTTTCTGACTCTGGATTCTCCAGTTTCTTGGGATGGGGAGGGTGTTTGTTTTGTTACCTTGTTTTAACCTTATTATTTTGGTGTAAGTGGTGTGTGTGTGTGGTTGTGTTTGTGACTCTGTTTCTGTTTGTTGTGTGGATGAGTGTGTCTACTGTTGTTTTTGCATCTGAATTGAGATGTGTAGAGCTTTCCACTTCTTGCTTACCTACTCAGCTGATCTCCTATGGTCACTGCCCTTTCCAGAGCTCCTGCTGGCTCTGCCAGTAGAGTCCTCATCTGCTGACAGGAGCTGGGGTCCTAAGGGTGCGGTGCAACTACCATAGTGAGGGTCACCATTATGGTAATGTGGGGAAGGATCACTGTAGTATGGACCAGGAGCTGCTCAGGGAAGAAGAAGGGCCAGGATAGAGGACTTTCATACCTGGTTCCCTCCCTAGGGCTCTGCCAGATGTCACCAGGCAGCAGGTAGTATGTCCAGCCTGCTCGGTCTGTCCCTTTTGGGCCATTCTTTGTAATGCTAGGTCAGAATAAAGCTGAAGTCAAGGCATCTTTCATTGCCAATTCCTCAGCTGACCTTGTTTGCATTACTAAGACCTGGCTGGGCGATGACGCCGCCCTGTGCTGGTGCATCTGTCCCTCCTGGTTACTCGTTCTGCATTGCCCAAGGAGGGACCGCAGAGGTGGTGGGTGGCCATCTGTTTTAGATCTGTTCTGGGCCTCACTGCACTCCAAGTTCGAACACCGTTTCTTTTTGAGTGTGTCATGGTGAGATGTGACCAGGAGTCAATGGCAGAATAGTTTCTACCGCCTCCAGGTGGTGAGGGTCTGTTTCTGCAAGAGCTGGTAGATTTCATCACCGAACAGGTCTTGGAGTCCCCTAGGATTCTATTCTGGGGATTTCAATACCTGGGTCAACAATGAATCCAGCCTCTTTAGTCAAGAGCTCCTCCAGCTGATGTCTCAGCTGGGACTGACCTCAGGATGCATATCCACAGTCACACTCTGGACCTGATCTTCTCATTTGGACTTGACATATCAGTGGTCAAGGTTGATCTAGTCATTTGGTCAGATCAACATGTGGTTGAGTTCTGCAAGGGCCCCTATAAATTAACCACCTGTGAAACGATCCGGTTGCATCAGAGAGATAACTGGAGCCTCGCCAACTCCAGGACTCACTGGTCATTTCGGACCTGTTGCTAGCTTGTGCTCAAGGTCCAGAAGCCAGAGTTGAAGCCTATAATACGGCCTTGACCAAGGCTTTGGACGGATTGCACCTTACCACATTCGCCCTGACCTCCGGCGCCACTCATCTTGGTATTGTGCTGAGTTGTATTGGTTGAAGACTATGGTGTAGGGTTGGAGTGTTCCTGAGACTGCCTCACTCAAGGAGGGCAGGTTGGCACTGCAATTCCATTATCTGGAGTACCAGCGGCAATTGGCCGTAGGAAATCTGAATTATTGTCATGGTTAATTTCTGCAGCAAGGAATTGTTCTGTTGTGTTGTTCCACACTGTCGACAGCTGGTTAAACCCTTCTGTCTCCAGTCTGGGACAGCTATTTCCACAAAAAATGTGAGCAGTTTGGGTGGTTCTTTTGCCAACAAAGTGTCCTCTATCAGGTGGGTATTTCTCCTCCAGTCCAGTTCTTACTGGGGGTGGTCGGCCTCTCTGGGAAACAGCACTTGCTTTGTTGGTCAGAGTTTCAGTCAGTTTTGTCTCACGGGTTCTCATTAGTTTGTGTCCCACCACCTGTGCCTTGGACCCAGGTCCATGTGGCTTATCATTTGTGGCATGGACTGGTTGGGTCTTGTGTTTGTTGAGATCATCCAGGGGTCATTAAGGGAGGGAGTTTTTCCCACAACTCTAAAAGAGGCCATGGTGAGACCCTCCTTAAGAAACCTTCTTTGACCCTGACGTTCTTGCAAATTATAGGTCTGTCTCTAATCTTCCCATTTTGGGAAAGATTATAGAGAAAGTGGTGGTTGACCAACTTGTGGAATGCCCAGTTACTTTTGATCTTTGAACCTCTCCAGTCAGGTTTTGGCCTCGCACAGCACTAAGATAGCTCCGTCCGTAGTACATATGATCTCTTCATGGCAAGGGACTAAGGCATTATATTATTCTTGTGCTCCTGGACCTTTCTTCTGCATTTGATAGGGTTGATCATGAGGTGCTGCTGAATTGCCTGTGGGAGTATGTGGGCACCACTGGTACAGTGTTACACTGGTTCCATTCTTTCCTCACTGGTAAATTTCAGGTGTAGTTCTCGGAATTTTTCCTCGAGTTCTTTGCACTGCCTTGTGGGTCCCAGTAAGGGTCAATTTTAGCATCTCTGTTGTTCTGTGTACATGCTTCCACTTGGAGAGATCATTAGATGGTACAACTTGGGTTTCACTGCTATTTATTTATTTAGTTTTTGTTGACCGGTAAGTGCACTAGACAAATTCTGCCTATTTTCAGGCATGACCCAGGGAGGGTATACAGATGAATGCCAACTGACCTTGAACCAGATTAAGCTGTTGGTGGTATTTTCAGCTATGCAGATGATACCCAGTTGTACCTGTCATGTCTTCGATGACCTTTCTGCCTCAGATACGCTGTGTGGCTATTTAGCCAAGATTAATGACTGGATGTCTTCCAACTAGCTGTGTCTCAATCCAGGCAAGACTGAGGCCATAGTGGTCAAGCCGGTCATGGGGTGTTCTCACTGATGGGAGGTTGCCTCCCCTTATGGTTGATAGCTGTCCTCTCGTGACTAAGATGGTAAAGGATCTGGGTGTCCTTCTTTATGACTGGTTGGATCTGCAGAAACAGGTTGCTTCAGTCATCAGGGCTGGCTTTTTCATCTTTGAAACATTGTCAGGATCCACCCATTCTTATCCCTTCAGACCTGGCTACGGTTATCCATGCCTTTGTCACCGGTCAACTTGACTAATGTAATGCCCTATATCTAGGATTATCTGGAGGTCTGATGCATCACCTGCAGCTAGTGCAGAATGCTACAGCTAGGCTGTTGACTGGTACCTCTATGAGGGACCATGTCACTCCTGTTCTGTGCTCTCTGCGTTCACTGCACTGGATGGCTGTGAGTGCACATATCACCTTCAAGATTGGCTTGTTAACTTACAAGGCCTCTACGCAGTTTGTGACCTGACTACCTCAAAGAGCTCCTGATTCTGTACCTCCGTCCACTCCCTACGCTCTGCCAATACTGACCTGCTGGTTATTCCACCTTCACGATCGAAAACATCTGGTGATAGGGGCCTTTTGGAGTGGCTGCTCACTCCTTTGGAACTCACTTCCTCCACATATTAAGGCAGCACTTGTTGGAGGCCTTCAAAGCCTCTCTTAAAACTTATCTGTTTGAGAAGGTTTTGATTTGATCTGATTTTATGCTGAGTTTGTTTCAGTTATTTATAGTTTCTTATTTATTGTTTTATGTAAAGTGCTCAGAGCCTTTGGATTGGGTGCTATATAAGAAAGTTGCCTTGCCTATTCCCAGTGCCTTTTGCCCATATTACATGGGGGACCAACCTACAGCACCTCTGCTATGCTAGGTCTTCCTGAGAACAAGGGCTTAGGTACCTGATGACAGCACCGTGGCAACTAGCTAACTCGGTGATGACTGTCCCAATTCCCATCAGTAAGGGCTACTGACTCCTCCTCCTCCTCCCTTCCAGCTCTACGTGTGGGGTACATTGTGACAACTTGCAGTGTGTGTGTGTGTGTGTGTGTGTGTATTATTATCATCTACAGTATGCTTCTGTAATGTATTTCAGCTGAGGTGGGAGGTCTGGGAAACCAAAATTACATTCTTCTGTGGTCCAAGCTGCAGGAAAATCAGCTGTGAGTGGCCTTGGGTGAAAATTCTTTGTACTCACAGTACAAACAAGTGAGTGTAGGTAGCAGAAGTCTTTTAATCTAAAATACTTTTGTTTTGGGATGGCAGAGTCCCTTTCATAAAATAAGACATGTTTTGAATGTAAGCAGTGGCCAAGGTAAGGCAAGACATTTCCAGCGGGCAGATGGCAGTGATAACAAAATGATCAAGTTCTAAATAACATATCCAGTTTGAACCAGTCTGGGAGAAAGGTGGCCCAAGGAGTTCAAATGTAGAGGCAAGGTGCAATGTCAGAGACCAGTCCAGTGGTGTGAGGACAGGTGCCAGCCAGCCGGGTGCATTTATGTTGTATGTTTGAAATGAGAAGTCAGTTATGTCTGGGATACTGAACTAGTAACATCTTGGGTTTAAGTCTGACATAATGCACCAGTTCCCAGTTGGAATAAGCGTCTTCTACTCTACTTAGAGTTTTAGATAGCTTTGAGTTAGGTTGTTCCTATGTGATCTCAGTCTTTTTCAAATGTGTTTATTTATATGTGTGTAGAAATAGTATTCCCATAGTCTTTAGTGTGTATTATCCTGTGACATATGTATATATCATGGAATACTAAATGTTATTGTTATAGATTTCATGCTTTCTCGTGACTGAGTCATTTCAGGTATAGATAATCAGGGGAAATTGGCAAGCATGTACTCCATTTCCAAGAGACGGGCTACATAGTTACCATATCTAAATGAAAGTGTTCTCAGCTGTGACAAAAGGCTGGGTCATTTCCCCAATTGGGAAAGAGCATTGTACTGTGTGAGCAGTGGCTCCACTAGATTCAGTCCTAGTGGTACTCGAGTGAGAGTCATGCTGAGTGGTGGCAGCTTACCAAGGTAACCCTTTCAGGAGTCTGAAGGGTGTGAAAACTGGTTGCCATGCAGACTGAGTTCTAGGAGGAACCAATCTGTGACAAACTGGTTGGCAGTAGACGGATGTTAAATGGATAGTCAATAAAAGGTTATCTGCCCAGTCACAGAACATGATATACAAATAGGGATACTGTATATACTACCATTTTATTTTGTTTTAAGTAAGAGTAGATAGCCAGAAGACACAGGGTCCGATTTTCAAGGAGCAACATAGGGCTTGCATCAAACACTTTTTGTGTCACAGCTGCGCCAACACCTTTGCTGCAACTGCGCCAATTTTAGTAGGTCAGGCGCAGTTACTACACTACCTGATTTACAGCAGCTTGCACCCAATATTTGGTACAGGCTCCATAAAAAAGGTACCCGGATTGCCGCAAGGTAGACTACAAAAAGTTGGTCTAACTTGCAGTGATCGGCACAGGATAGAAAATCCCAATCACTGGCCGTGAGAATGCCGCAAGTCCCATGCGCCATGTTCAGCGCACCCAGGGATTGCAGGTGTTCAGGCCCATTTGAAAATCCAGCCCACTATGTTTGGGCTATATGAAAATTGATGTTGGCACACCTTGAGGAGCTGTGCAAAAGGAGAGGGCTTGTCTTTGAGGAAGGCCGCCATGGACAGTCCTCATAGACCTCCTTGAGAAAAGTGACCAGGGAAGTGGTGCACAAGTGGTCACTGCTAGCCAAAGTCATGAGACGGAGGCTAGGAGAGGTAACTGAGCCAGCACCTACAACTAGGGCAGTTGTGCAAGTAGACTGGATACAAATGATGCAGTTGGAGCACGCCTGATTAAGGCAAAAGCAGAGGCAGAACAGCAGAAGACAGAGGAGCAAGAGAAAGAGACAGAGGCATGAGAAATCAGTACCAGCACGAGATCCAGCTGAGGAAGCATGAGATCCAGACAAGAGGGAGCAAATTAATTTATTTATTTATTGAATTGTTTCACCAGGAAAGGCACACTGAGCAAAAGATGCTTGTCTTGCGGTGCAACTGGGGGAAGGGTTACAGGGGATGATAACACACAGGTTATCAAGCACAACATAAAACAGGTATACAGTGCAATAAGTTTACATTTGGTTACACATTGGTTAATAGTCAGCTACACTGTGCAGGGAATGTGTATCCAGAGGCAAACATACATACATATGTCTATATAGAGTACAGATTCTGAGGTGGATTAACACTTGGTAGCTGAATCTAGGCAGGCAGGACAGAGACGCTAACAGTAGGCAGTAAAGCGCCATGGTTGGTTTTTAAAGCCAGCTTCCAAGCATAGGGATGTGCCGCTGGTCAGGCAGTTGGGGATTTGGTAGGTGGAGGGGTCATGAGAGTTATCAAAAGCAGGCACAGTTTACCATGAGTGAATTGCCAGCATGGTTGATAGGCAGTGGGTGGAGGAGGAATATAGAATTTGAGAAGGGAGATCATTCCACAGTTTTGGGAAATGGTGCGAGAAGGCTGTTTGGCCAGCAGAGGTCTTCGTCTGGGGATATGTAGTAGTTGGGTGTCAAGTGACCTGAGGGCATGAGAGGGAGTGGGGGCTGACGACCATGGAGGAGAGGTAGGAAGGAGTGCTCAAGCCAGAATTTTGAGGCAAATTTGGAGCAGTGTAATATGCGGTGATTTTCGAGAGATGGGAAGGCAAGTGGCGTATAGGTCACAGTGGTGAGCGAGAGGGGAGCATTGAGAGCAAAATGGCAGAAGGCATTGAAAACAGTGCCTAGTTTTGACAGGGTGGATTTAGGAGTGGCGCTATAGACTATGTCACAGTAGTCTAAGGAAGGAAGGATCATCTTTTGCACTAGTTCCCGCCTAACCATAGAAGGAGGCTAGCTCAGTTCTATACAGGGCACTTGGAGCTTAGGGCGCAGTTTTTTATGATCACATCGATGCGATCAGTGAAGGTGAGGTGACGGTCGAACCATATCCTAGATACCGGAAGGAAGTGACATCCTCCAGAGTTGTCCCATCCTGGGTGTGGAAGATGGGAGGGAGGGAGTCTGGATAGCTGTTGCCTCGTGCCAAGGTCATATGGACCGTTTTTTAGTGTTTAGGAGAGCTGGTGCGAACTGAACCAGAGTTGAACTTTATTGAAGTTGGACTGGAGATTGGATGCAACTTCTCCGGGAGGAGCTGGAGCAAATAGGACGGTGTTGTCCACGTACATGTGATAGATGTAGCTGTGCAGATTTGTGGCAGGTCGTTAAGGGAAAATGGAGAACAGAATGGGGCCAAGCAATCGACTCTTTGGGGATGCCAGTAATTACAGGGAGGGGAGAGGATGTGGCATATGCAGCTTTTACTGATTGTGTTCTACCTGAGAGATAAGGCACTGAACCAGTTTGTGGCTGAGGTAGTGAGGCCTGCTTCTGAAAGGCTTTTTAACAGTAAGGGAGGAAGACAGTGTTGAAAGTTTTGCAAGGTCAACAAATATTGCTGAGGAGATTTGCCCTTTGTCCAGTCCAGAGAAGATGGCGTCAGTGAGTCTAATCAAGGAGGATGTGGTGGAGAGACCTTCCTGAACCCAGACTGAAGCGGCGTGAAAGAGTTTGAGTCTGAGAAAAAGGAGGTAAGTTGGGCAAGCACCAGTGTTCTTGTAGTTTAGCAAGGACTGGGAGGAGAGAGATAGCGGTGTAGTTAGAAGTGGCGGACGGAAACCCCTTTAGGAGGGAATGAAAACGCGTGCTTCCAGGTCTGGGGACAGCCACAGTGGCGAAGGAGATGTTTAGGAGATTTGCAAGAGGGGTTGCTATGGCTGGGGCAGAGAGGTGGAGGAGTTTGGTGTCCAACCCTTCTGGGATTTGCCTTTGATGGATTTAGAGCCAGTAAAGCATTGAGGGCTTTGGTTTGCATGATGGCTTTGAAGGAGAAGGTGCAATGCCTAGTGAGTTCATGGGTCCTGTGGTAGGGTCAGGTAGGGCAGCGGGTGCAGGGAGGAGAGGAGAGTTGAGGCATATGAGGTAAAATATGTGTTGAACTCTGGCAGCCACCACCCATGGATCCAAAGGAGAGGTTGTTTACTTTTAGGAGCGGTGTGGGATTTGCGGTCGGGGGAGAAGGGAGTGGATGACCTTCCAGAATTTGGATGGGCTATTTAAGTTTGACTGGAGGAGGAGCTGAAATATTCTGCTTTAACGAGGCGAGTTGCTCTGGTGCACTTGTTCTGCAGCACACGGTATGTGATGAGGTCTTGTGGGAGGCGAGAAGATTTATGTGCTCACCAGGCTTTGTCACAGGCATTTTGGCAGGCTAATAGTTCATGGGTGATCCATGGCAGGTGGTTACCGTGATACCCTTGAGTGACACAGAGGAACATGCATATTCCAGACATTGAGGAATGTGTCTTGAAGTGGTGAGGCTGCTCTCTATGCAGCAGACAGTAGAGGGTTGGTTCCAGTTTGCAAGGGCTAGGTCCTCAAGCACAGGGGCGAGATTGAGGGATTTATAGGACCATTGGATTAGGAATTTAGAGGCAGATTTGGGTGGTGAATCTTTCTGACCAGGTATATAATATGGTGGTCATTCAGGAGTCAGGAACAGTCCAGCTTGGAAGACCCAGTGGGAGTGGGTGGTGAGTGCCCAGTCTATCAGTGAGTGGTTTCCAGATTTGAAGTTTAGGTGGGTGGGTGGGTTCAGTGATGGATTGTGACAGATTTAGTGCCGATATTTCAGTACCGGCTTTGCTGAGAGATTGAGCTAGCCAGTTGTGGTTAAAATCCCCAACATATACAATTCCCCAGTCAAGGTTAAGGAGGAGATTTGTGAGGTGAGGTCAGTGACAGATGTTGCTGGTGTGCCGACCAGCAGTATACACTGGCAATGAAAATCGGGAGTGAGAAGGTAGATCCAGTTGAACCAGCAAATGGGCTTTAGGTTGGACTTAGCTAAGACTATGGAGAAGTGTAGTTCAGCATTTCATTAATGGCCACACTGCCACCTCTGGTTGCCCTGTCCTGGCGGGCCATAGTGTAACCTGGGATAGAGATAGAGGATCAGAGATATTTTGTTTAGCCTTGTCTCGGAAGGATGATGACATCTGAAGCATAGTGGGCCACGGTACCTGGAGGAGTTGAATTTAGGCTAGGCTTCATAGTTAGGTGCAGGTGACGCAGGCCACATAGAAAAGGGCTGCCATTAGGGTCTGTGTTTGTAGTCAAAGTGGGAGGTCCAGCTGAGTTTAGCAGGGTAGGGGTATGATGAGGACCTGTGTTTGGGTGAATGTCCTGTGCTGCAAGGAGCAGGCGGGCAATTGTGGGTAGTGTCCTATAAGTTGAAGCCACCAATGTGATTGATTGCCATCTTGTATGTGTCCACGGGTGGCTATGCTTGGTTAGATGGAAGGTAAGTAGTTGTGGAATTATCCAAGTGTGGAGGGGGAAAGAGGAAGGGCAGGGTCATGTGTTTGAGCAGGCCCACGGTCGGCTGGGAGTTGCAGCGGCCAAATTTGGGGGTAGTGGACCTATTAAGATCAGGCAGGATGGGGCAGTTTTAGGGAATGTTTGTGGTGCGTTGGAGAGTTGGAGAGGAGTGGAGGTGTAGATGATTAGGATAGTCAGGAGAGGCAGGTAACCTAGTAGGAGGGACATGGCTAGTGGCATATAGAGAGTAGTATACCAGCTGGTCAGGCTGCACAGGTTCTTAGGAGGAGCTAATGGTGTGGGGCGAGAGGACAGGGAGGGTTAAGAGAAAAAGAAAGAAACAAGCATTTGTCAATGCCGAATGTTTGCTTGCTGGTGTTGGCATTGGTAGTGTAGGGTTAGAGAGCTGCATAATAGGAATGGCAGTGAAGTACTGAACTGAAGCCAACCTCACCACCACCCTGCAGAGACTGACAGGCATTGGGTGCCTTTTGGTTGTCAGGCATAATGGCCACGCCATTTCACCACACCCTACCCTGCAGAAACTGACAAGTGTCACGGTGTGCCTTGGGATCTTTGGTTTATGCTCACCCCATTCCATCAGGAATCACGGTGAGATGGGTCCTGTATAGGAGAATGGGGTGAACTTTGGGCTGAAGAGTCCAAGGCACACCTCGATGGTTCTCACTGGCTGCAGGGTGTGGAATGGATGAGCATTACAGCTAGAGAATCCCAAGTCACACCCTGATGCTCAGGTCAATCTCTACAGGGTGGGTTATGGTTGAAAACCTAACGCCTCAGGCGCTTGTTGGTATTTTCACTCCAAATTTTCAACATGTTTTTTTGTGACCCCCACCTTACGAACAGTGGCAATATCAGTTAAGTTGGCGAAGCTGATTTGGCACAGCGACTTCGCCGCTGGCACCACAGGTCGCGAAAACACATTCGAACAGGATGTGAAAAATGACAGCTGTACTGTTCATGGCGAGTGCAAAAATGGCAATGTTGAAAATCTGCAGTGAAAATATTTAAAAAACTGGTGAAATCACGAGCGTGGTTGAAAATGCACAACGCACACCCATAATGCAATTAGTCTGGGGATTTTTACAGCAGATTGTTAACACAGGGATTTTGAGCCTCCGCTCATGAACAGTGTCACTGTGATTTTCTTAATCTGTCCCAAACAGTGATTTCCCACAGCGACCACACATTTCTGCTCTGGAAGCGCGAAAACACATTTCGCCATGGTGTGAAAAATGACAGCTGTATTGTTCATTAGGAAATGTGGAAAAATGCCAGTGGTGAAAATCTGGACTGAAAATATTAGAAATCCATGAACTTACGAGGTGCGTGGAAATTGCACAATGGTCGCTTGTAACAGTCATTTTATGGACTTTTCACCAAATTTTTAGCATAGCCATTTACCACCTCTGCTCATGAACAGTGTCACTGTGATTTTCTTAATCTGTCCCGAACATTGATTTACATTTCGACTGCGCCATTATGCGCTACATGCATGGAAACACATTTTGGGAGAGATGTGAGAAATGACAGCTGTACTGCTCATAAGGAGGTGTGGTAAAATGGCAATGTTGAAAATCTGGAGTGAAAATATTGAAAATTTGTGAACTTACGAGCATGCATAGGAACAGCGCAATGCATGCTCATAAAGCATTCATTTTGGGAATTTTTCACCAAATTTTCAACATAGGGTTTTGGAGGCCTACCTCATGAACTGTGACACTGTCATTTAGTAACTGGTCCCGAAAGGTGGTTCCACACAGTGACCACGAAATCACCTTTTTGGGCCTGATTAACAAAATGACAGTGACTGAATTCATGAGGTGGGGTCCCAAAACCCCATATGTTGAAAATTTGTGAAGGAAATTCCAAATGGTCAAATTTGCTACCAAAGTTGAAAAACCCATTCATTCCATTTACAGCTTACCGTCATTTCCTTGATTCGCGGTCTGTTTTGAAGAGTGCAGAGCGTGTTCCCAGTCCACTGAAGATCATTGCGCCAGCCTCGGGAGGTAAGTATGGGGTGAGGTGGGGGTGTGGGACACCAGGGTGCAGAGGGTGGCGCAGTGGGGAGGGAGGATCAGGACAGTCAGCAAGAAGGTTTTTTCTTGCAGGTTTTTTTTCCTTAGACAACGCGGGACTTGTGCCATGCTGGGGTGGGCTCCCAGTGTGGCAGCTAGAAAGGATTGTTTTGGGGCAATGGAGTCAATGGGTGATTGGGCACCCCATCGGCCATAGGAACTGTTGCCATGCTGGGGTGAGCTCCCAGCGCGGCACCCGATAGTCTCTTGGGTGGGGGACCAGTGGAGCCGATGAGATTAGGCACCCCGTCAGCCATGCAGACTGTTGCCACTTTGGGTGGGCTCCCAGCATGGCACCTGGAATTCTGCTGGGGGAGTGCAACAGAGTTGAAGGGATAGGGCACCCCATCAGCCATACAGTGTGTGTGGGGGTGAAGCATGAGCACGCAATATGCGTGTGTGGAGCGCATGAGCACGTGATATCTTATCGCTGCTCACTGAAGCATAGCTCTCCCTTTCAACTGTCACGGCACTGTATTTTTGACTGCTGTCATAGACAGCTACAGCATTCATTGGGGAACTGTAGCCACGCCTGAAAACACACTGACTGCATTGAAAGACAGGTGCCACACCTCTGAAAACCTCGGATGATGGCACTGTTCTTGCACATGCGCAAGCAAACATAAAAGTCTTGTTGAGCACTGGCTGAGAGAAAATCTAGGATGCCAGAAGATAGCCAGCAACCTCTAGTGACTCATTAGTATAACATGCAGATGGGAAACCAGGGAGATAGAGAAAACAAAACAAAGTTTAAGTCCAGCGAGACCATACACTATAAAGATAAACACCAGCTAAGAGTGGAGGGTATTGGGGATTTGGGGAGCAGTCACATAGCGACTGCTAGGGCAAGAGATTGCTAAGCAAACACTATCAGAAAAATACAAATTACAGTGTAGACAGAGTGCACCAATCAGCTTGGCCTTGGTAGCCGGCAGCACCAATCAGGTCTGCAGGCTGAACGTCAGACAAATCGGGAGCGACAGCTCTGTTACAGAACAGCAGCAATACCTTCCATGTGGATCTGCAGCAGGCTACCAGGAGGGCGGGCAGAGGCCAGGTGCTGTAAGCGGGTGGCAACTGAGGAGAAACAGCTGGGAGACAGCTGTAAGTATTTGGCGCCACTCGGCGTGAATGCCTAGGAAGGAAGAAGAGGGCAGGATTAAATAGAGTAAAAATAAAGACTTCTTAGGGAGGGGCGGAGGCTGGTGGCGGACTGTCAGTGGGGGTGGGGTGATTAAGAGCAAGACAAAAGGTCTGAGCTAACAGGATTAGCGGGTGGGGCTTGAGAGGCACAAAGGGGAGAGGAGCAGAGATGGGAGGGGAGGTGGTGTCCAAAATCAAGTTCAAGAGCAAATTAGCAAGGGTCAGGACTTTTAGAGAGAGCTGAAAAGTGGGCTAGGTAGAGTGAGAGACGCGAGAAAGGTAGCACCAACACGAGAGGGAGATGTAGATTCTGTGCCAGAAGACAGTGCTCACAAATCATAAGTACTGGCATGAGGAGTTTGACCCAAGAATCCAAAATGTATTCCAAAATGTTTCCCAAGTATCAGCAGGGGATGATCTTGACTATTTTTTGTTATAATTTATTTTTATTGCTTATTAAACATTACAATTGATATGAGCTGTGATACCGTAGGTTACAACAATACAGATCACAGATAAGGTGCTTCTTAGTAGTCCTACATATGACACAGGCTAACAACGTGCATATTTCTAAGATTAGAAAGCTACAATATCTTTGTTGCTATCCCCATCATAACCCTACCATGTCTGTATTTTCCTGGTCTAAAGATGTTGAATGAATGAATCTGTTGAATTACCCCTCCTAGCTATCTAACCAGCTTTTTTTGTTTTATGGAACAAATTCTTTATCGTGTTGCATAATATAAAGTATCCAGAATTGCCATTTTGTTCAAAACTTCTGTTGAGTGTTGTTTAAATATGCTGTGATACGTTCCATGTAATATATTTCATTGACTATTGTGTGCCGGTCCCTTCTAGTGGGGACGCTGGTTTGTTTCATATTCTGGTTATGGCCTTTTTAGCCACTAAAATGAGCACCGGGCCATGGACTGAGGGGTGGCCTTTATATTTCCTGGGGATATTGAAAGCGATATCATAGCTGGTGTAAATAACTCTGGTTGTATACCAAGTTGTGACATTTGATCCCTGATATCGCACCACTCAATCCATCAACCTAGGACAAAAATAAAATATATGGGCTTGATATGCCTGTAGTGTACCACATTCTGTCCAACACAAACCCATTGTATGAATATAAATTCTTGCTATCTTAGCCAGAGTGTAGAAGAACCTTGACCGAACATCCACATGAATTCTCGCCAGCTATTTGAGGAAGTTATATAGATATATCAATATGTTTGTACCAGTCTTCCAGTGGAATTCCACTTGTCTAATAGAGTGTGTATTCAGATCAGACAAGTATTCTGTCAGAACCTTATAAAAAGGCCAAACAAGTTTGCCCATTGCCCTCCAGACTGAGCGTCTATTAATTATTTTAGAATTAGTTGCTTTGGGTCAGGAAGCCCAGTCCTATCTTTAGCGTTGTGTAATAGGTAAGTTCATACCTGTAGGTATTGAAATGATCCTCTCCACCAAATTATAATTTATCTGCAGAGTTTCAGATGGGAGTACCCCTTCCTTATCAAGGAATTGGTGAATATATGTTAGGCCTAGGTGACGCCATCTAGAAAATGTAGTTCTATACGCTGATGTAAAAAGTCCGTGTCGTAGATAAGAGCCACAACAAATAAGAACAGATAGGCTAGTTTTCCATTACCAAAAGTGTATTCCACACCTGTAGTGTGGCTGCCGTGTATTGACCAAGTCTTCTTGTGATATGGGCCTAGCTGGGATTTTTAAAAGCATAAGTCCTATGTCAAATATGTCCTACAAAGTCAATTCAATATATTTCCATAAGGGATTGGATGCCAGATTCAGCCAATGGAACACCAGTTAAAGATGAGCTGCTTTTGAATAATTAAGAAGGTGCGGAGACCTGCTCCCCTTGTTGTTTGGAAGTTGCAGACATAAATATCTTATCCTGGGTCTATGACCTGCCAACAGAACCCGGACACAATTTTGTCCCAGTATTTAAAAAGACACAAAGCTGGTAAAAGTAGTGATGTCTGAAAGATATATAATAAGCGTGGAAGAATATTGAAGCATACAATCTCTGTTTGAGAAAAGAGGGTAAGAGGCAGAAGTGCCCAACTTCAAGGTCCCTCACTATGTTCTGAGTTAGGGGCTCATAATTTAACAGTTCCAAATGAATTGTTTCAGTATAAATAATTCCCAAATATTTGATTTTGGTGCCCCTCCACTTGAAGAGAATGTAGTTCTGATTTCACTGGGTGGATCGTAATTATACATCAGCACTTCCGTCTTAAGTGTGTTTAGCGAAAACCCGATAATTGTCCATATTCCTGAATTTGGCACCATACCACTGGGATAGAGTTCATCAGATTAAGTAAAGTTAGAAGTATGTCATCAGCGAATAATGCAATTTTGAATTCCTGCCCATCTCTGAGGATACCTTCTACCCAGAGCAATTGTCAAATTGCTATTCTAACAGTTCAACATACAGTGCAAATAATAATGGGGAAAGGGGCAGCCTTGCTCATTCCCTTTGAAGGGATATAAGGGAGGTTAGTGTTCATTAATCCTAACATATGCTTTGGGATCAATATAAAGGGCCTTAATAGTGTCACAGAATGTGGGGAATCAAAGGCTAGGATCATGTTCAAAGAAAGGGCAGGATACTTTATCAAAGTGTTTTCTGCACCACAACTTAAAGTCACTAGGAATTTGCCGTCCAATAGTATGGTCTATTAGCAGTAGGGTACGTTGTATGTTGTCAGAGGTTTGTCTTGTCTGACAAAGCCTGACTGGTCCTCATGAATAAGATCTGGAAGTATATTTTCTAACCTGTTGGCCTCAAATTGCAGCATATATCTTACAGCTTCCATATTTAAGACCAATATCGGGCAGTATGAGGATACTGACCAGGATCTTTTTCAGGCTTGGGGACAGCCGCTATTGTACCATATTTCTGCAGATGATCTTGATTTGTTTTTAAAATCTTTTCAGAGAATTTGTGGGCAATCTAAATTGGACAAGGCTTCTTAGGCAACTCAGCTTTTGCCACTCCTTAGAAACACGGCATTAGAAACCTTCACCAGGATGGATAATAAGGACAGTATGAACTATGACAAAGTTAAAATGTTGTAAACTCACTCCCGAGGCCTATAGACACATATTTAGAGGTCTGAGGAAGGCACCAGGAAATAGCTATTCTGAAATATGCATACAGCTAGGCAATCTGTTAGAGTGATGGTTAGGGGTGCAAAGGTTAGTTCTTTGGAATAGATAAAGATTTGTTTCTCATGGAACAATTTCTAATGATTCTACCAGAGGAGTTGAGTATTTGATTACTGGATCGGACTCCTAGCTCTCAAGTAGGAAGCCAACAGGGCTGATCAGTTCATATCCAGCCAACCATAAACTCAGTGCAAAAATAATAGTGGAGAGACATCAGGTGGTTGCATGGGAACCCCAGAAGTGGGGCAAAGTAAGGAACCCAGCCTGTACCCAAACAGAAAGGAAAGCCAAACTGTTTCAAAAGTAAGGAGTCAGGAGAATGTAGGTGCTATATCTGTCAAAAATTGGGACAATTTGTCAAATGATGATCCAAAATGTAGCAAAAGGTGCAACTGTAGCTGGAGAGGGTAGCTCTGGAATCTCAGCAGCCAGTAGCCTGTACCCAGACTGCAGTTCTTACTAACTCCATGCACATGCACCCTGTGTTAGTAAATGGGATGGTAAACCCAGGGATTGAGGGACACTGGGACCTCCATTTCAATGGTAAAACAGGATTTGATTCACAAGGAACAGATCCTGCCAGGTCAGTATTCAGAATGAGAGGTGGCCGGTCCTGCAGTCTCTGCCAATTGTCCGTACTGAGAGCTGGGATCAAGAAGGATGCATGTTTATTAGGCTGCCACAATGCAATGCAGCTTCAAGGGCACTACCTCACCTTCTTCAGTTCTTTATTAGTCATCATCATCATCGCATTCCATTACTATAGACTCATAATATGCCCTGTATGCTACACTGTACAAAGCTACATTTCAGGTGCTCCTCCTGTGTTTTAAAAGGTACTCTACTGCTGCTGTTAAATTCATTACTGTTCCTATTAACTTATCGGCATTTCTATGCCACTGCAGTACAAAGTTCACATTTTTGGTTCCAGGATAACTTCCTTTGCTTTAAAGGGTACAACTGCTATTATTACATTCGTTGCTGTTTCGCAAACCCTGTCATCCATTCCTGCAGTCCCTGGAGCCCTGGCATGCTCAAGACCTTTGCCGCGTGGCGTACTCCCAGGCAAGGTGAGCACTATCCTGGTGACAAACATGCCTTCATGTGTCTTAGTGTGTCAGCAAGTGACATCCATTGGAATACAGTACATCAGCATCATGATATACTCCCAGATTTATTATATAGTTGGTCTGGCCGTGCATGCCTCCTTGCAGCACTACACTGATAGCTCTAGTGACCCAAAGAAACAGACTCTCATGCCCGGCCCCATCCTGGGACTTATCAACCCAACTCTTATCAGACCCCTTCCACCTAACGATTATTCATTCAGGGCTCTTCCCAGGGGTTACATAATTACATGCCGAGGCCTTTATGTACTACAGAGCAATTTCTTGTTTCAACTTTCTTTATTGATTTTATCATGAAGGTACACTTACATATTCACTCTCTCCCTTATGTAAAGATGAGGAGAGTGGATCCAAAGAGATCCCAGCAACCTCCCTTGAAGGGTTGCCCTCTACTACTCTCTTTCTGCTATCAAGTTTCAATTTAATGATTCTCTCGAGACTGGAAACTAGATGACAACCACTTCCTCCCAACTGCTGTTCTATTCTGCAAGCTAATTGTGTACTTATACCAACCTTGTTTTGTTTCATATCCTTGATCTACTCTTACTGTATATTTCCTGAACATTAATAACACCCACAAACAGTGCAACCACTCAAGATGCAATCATCTCATCTTCTCCCATTGGCATCTTGGTGGCTAGACTGTGTTGGGGGTGTTCCCAAGTCCAGAAAAGATGTAGTGGAGTCGATCAAGGACTGTAAACAAACATGTGTTTGTGTGGTAATACCAATATGGTGGGCAGTCTGTTTTCACTTATAAAAGAAGAAAAGAACTGGTCAAACTACCAGCTACATCAGCAACCTGTACAGAATATGAGCAATCATAACATATTTTTTAAATTACAGACACTTTGAAGCCTAAGAGAGTTGACCACAGAAATAGGGTTGTTAGAATTCACTGAAGCTCTGAATTTTGGTTCTGGTCTAGAACTTTACAAATAGTTCTAGGGCTCTAATCTTTAGAACTCAAACTTTTTGTGCATAGAACTGAAGAGAAAGAACAGATAAAGATATTGAGAGGAGTAAAAACAAAAGATCTGCCTTCTCAGTACAACAATAATATTATTTAACTGCACTTGCAGAAAAGAGAAACGACTGTGCCTTTCAAAATCAAGCGTCAAGTGTCACAGTTCCATGTATTGGCACATCTGCATATGAACAGCACATTCTCATATTGTCTCTCTTTTCTCTCTATAAAACATTTTAGGATGCAATTCCCAATAATTAGTTTGTTTTCCAGGCTGGCATCTCCTGTTTTGAAATGTCTGAACAAAAAAGCATCTTATTTAGTATTTAGAACCATTAATTATCAGAACCAATGAGTGTTCTAGTTCTAAGTTAAAACTTGAACTCCTGTGTTCTAAAATGGTTCTACTCTTTTCAGAACCAGTTCTGACAACCCTACCAGAAGTGAGACTTGCTATGGCGCATTGCTCCTCCTTCTAGACTACTGCTCACCCATCTTCTCCCAAGCTTCCATTAGTAATCTGGTGAGATGAATATAGTGTACAATGATAACTGTAGAGCTGTTTTACTTATCTCTTTCAGTACCCACTGTGACGCTCTTCCCTTGCTTATGATTACTGAATGATATCTGTAAAATAAATAAATGGTCTGTGTATGAAATTGTCTCCCCCACCCCCAGTCAGCAGTGTGTGAGACTTGACCTTTAACTTTCAAAGTGTCAGTGAGGATGTCATTAAACAGACCAGAGAAACCTGATAAAGGTTTCCTGTTTTTGTCCTAATTAGAACTGTCAGGCCAGCTGCCAGGATATAAGCCTCATAAACTTTTATGGTTCCTGCAGAAAAGGCCAATTTGGTCACAGAACTTTGTCATAAGTCATAAAACCTGAGATCACACTAGTAACAGGAAATCAGCAGAGGGACATCAAAGAGATGCTTGATCAAGGATGTCATCTATGAAATGGTTTTTGCTGATGTTCACATTATTTAAAGCACATCCTTGTAGATAATTTTGTTATGAATTAACTTCAAGGGAGAGTCTGACATCACAGAAGGGAGGGAGATGCCTCGAAATGAAACATTGTATGGGGAATGGGTCATATCATCTTGGGCTCTGAGACAGAAAGTTTTCTCTAAGTTAAATGCACTTAAAAGGTAATACTTAGATAACAAAGATCTTAAGTATTGTGGTAGGAGTCTGTGTTCTGTAATTTTCCCATTTTCTATTGTGACTGTGAGCTCATGCTATTTGTTCTGCATTTTATTTTACTTATTTTACAATTTTAGTAAACAACATTTTCTTTAAGATACTCCTGTGTCTCCTCAGTCATTTTTGCATGTCATTGCTGAACCGATATTAAGTCTGACAGCTGTAAGGGCTTGCATGGTGTTACTAAGCTGGAAAAAGGTAAGAATATCTGGGTCTCATATAGAGTTTTAAAAGGGTTCATTTTGGAAGCCTGGCTGGGTGCCCTGGCAAAAGATTGTACTGCAGTCCTGAAGAAGGTAACATATCTGAGCCTGTACATTGGTATGCTAGTATAAGGTTCACAGTTTCAATCCCCCAGAACTCAAGGCTGAAGGTGGTTCAGACCCAAAGCAGACAGGAGGGTTACCCTGTCTATTACCTGTTCACACTATTGCACTCTGAGGTTGGCACTGTGGGGCAGAGGGCCTTGACCTGTGGAGCAGCATTTGTGACAGATTTGGTTGGCAGCAGTGTGATTTAAAGTATTGGTAACACAAACTTTAATAGTTCAGTGTGTCGGAGTAATACTGTGTAGCTCACGTGCAAAATAAGGCAGTGATTTTAAAAAGGAAACAGAGCTATATAATTTTGCTTACAATCAAAGTTCCTACCTGTTTTATATTTTTTTCTAAAGTACAAGTTAGAGTAGTCATATTTAGGGAAGAAGATGGCATCCAACTACAGCGGTACACTTCAGATTACTTGAGGTAGTTGTGCCAGGACAGAGGACTCCAGTATGAGGGAAAGCCAACAAGCAGAACCTCATGGATGTCTGATGTCTGAGACTGAAAGGACGAACCTTGGCGTGGAGGGCCAGAGGCCAGTGCAGTGTCCAGATCCAGTGAGGAGGGCAGCAGGGACAGTGCAAGCCAAGGGCCACAGCAGCAAGGAAAGGTCACCAGCATTCTGGAGCCAGAAGCAATCAGGCTACAGTTGGAGTTGCAGAAGATGGACTGGAGTTCCAGAGAGAAGAGAGGTAGAGCAACGAGCTGCACAGGAGAAGAAGGAGCAAGAACAGCAAGAAGCTGAGCAAGAATGGTGAGAAGCAGAGCAAGAGCAGCGAGCCGCAGAGGAGAAGAGGGTGAGAGAACAGCAAGAAGCAGACCATAAAGAGCGTGAGCACCAGAGGCAACATGAACTAGAGAAGCTACAACTCCAACCCCAGCACCAGAGCAGGTAAGTGGCTTGGGTTTAACTGGAACTACAGGACTAGGTTACAAATTAAATTCAAATTGATAGCCAAATTTAAAGAGGAGGAGGATATGGATACCTTTTTAAATTCCTTTGAAAAAGTTTGTATTCAGGCAAATATGCTAGAGGGTCCTGAAGCTTCACGCTATCCCCGCTACTTACCGGGAAAGCTCAGGATGCATTGGGTCAAATGGACAATGAGAACAGTAATGATTACAGCAAACTTAAAGCTGCACTTTTAAAAAGTTTGATTTAATTGGAGAAGCATACAGAGCTAAGTTCTGTAAGCTCAGGAGAAGCCTGACATGAGCTACGAGGAGCTAGCCATGAAACAATGTCAGTTTTAAAACATTGGTGGGAAGGAATTAAAGCAAACTCTAGATAAAATTGAAAATGCTGTATTGTTAGAGCAGTATTTTGGGCATGCCCAGCATAGCTGAAAACCTGGCTGGAGGACCGAGATCCAAAAAAGTGCAAGAGGCTGATGAACTCTCAGACCACTATGTTAGGAGCAGACCTGCTCTGAGGAAAATGGGGCAGGAGTGGCAGCACAGAAAGGAAAAGTGCACCTTCAGGGCAGCTAAAACCCTCATTGCCTCCACTGAAACCAGTTACCCCAGGTTTCAACTAAAAGATTTACCTGAGAAAGAAAGCGAAAGTTGGGTTTGCAAAGAAACTGGGCATATTGCCAGACAGTGTCCCAAAAGGACAAGCAGTACACAAAATGGTGCTAGGAAAGAAGTGGGTTGTTTGTATGTCCCTGAAAGCATGCCTGTAAACATGAGGGACACATGCACCCAGTCATTGTGAATGGTGTACAGACACAAGGTTAAGAGACACAAGGGCATCCTGACATTGATAAAAGGGATCTAGTAGAGCCTGGTCAGTTTATACCCAATTAATCTGTGACTGTAATGAGGATTCACTGGGAGGAGAAACCTTGCCACTTGCTAGTGTCCTCCTAGACTGGGTGAGATTGGGGACTGTACAAAGGTTGCCTTAACTGAAACTATAGCTGCTGATATAATCATTGGCAACAATCTCAAACATGGGATGGTGTATGCAGTTACCGCAGCCAAGTGGCAAGGAAAATTGTGGTGCCCCAGATCCCATAGCAGCCACTGTGAAAACCACTGGGAGGCTGGTTCCCCAGCCAGTGTCTCCTGATATGGAGACTAATGAAAGGAGGTAGAAATTCCCGGTAGCAATTAACCAAACAGCTAAGGAGGGTTGCTCCAAGGAAGGAGGGAGGAGGGTGACCCATTGTCAGAGGGTTAGGGATGGCAGTGATCCTGAGTGCCCTGATACTAGAGCTAGGGACTCTAGTTTAGACACCGAAGGGGCCTGTCCCATGCCTTGGGAATGTGTGAAGGAGTTTACAGCTGCTCAGAAAATGACCCTAGTCTAGAGAAGCTGAGGCTTAGGCAGACTCTGATGGAGCACAGGGAGGTGACGAGAAACACAAAGTTTATTGGGACAATTGACTGATGTATACTCAGGATGCAAAGACAGAGGGAGGGGTAATAGGCAGGCAACTTTTTGATCCCCAGGGTACCATGAGCAGTTGCTCAAGATTGCACATAATATTCTCTCTTCTCTGGTCATCTTGGAATGCGCCCTACCACAGCGTTGGCCCAGAATTTATTGGCCCAACTTCATCCAGCAGGTGAAGGAGTATTGTGATCTTGTTGTCGTGCCAAGAAATGGGGAAGACAGGTAAGAAAACCCAAGCAATCCTAATTCCATTGCCCATAGTGGAGGAGCCATTCCAGAGGTGGGAATGGATATTACGAGAGACTTTAAATACCCCCAGCTCCTCCGAGAAGAGGTACATCCTGACTGTGGTGGATTATGCAGTCACCATAACCTCACTGAGGACAGACAAAGTGGCACATGCCTTACTTGGGATTTTCTCCCATGCTGGGTTTCTCAGGAGGTTGTCACCAATCGAGGGGTTCCTTCATGTTGGACCTGATGAAATGTTTGTGAGAGAAGTGTGGGGTGGTGCAGAGATGACAACACCTTATCATCTGCAAGCCAATGGGCTTGTGGAAGATTTGATGCCGCTTAAGGCAATGCTCCAAGTGTCTGCTGAGCGGCATGGGAGGACTGGGAGAAATATCACCTGTTCTTCGCATACAGGAGGTGCCCAAGAATTGGAGGGTTTAGCCTTTGAGCTTTTATATGGACACCGGCATGAGCCCCTAGAATTGATCCAGGAGGACTGGGAAGGCAAGCACACCACCCAGGAACTCCCATAGTGGATTATGTCCTTAGGTTTAGGGAAAGGCTGAAGGAACTTATGGGGATAGCCCAGAGCAACCTGGCAGCTGCCCAACAAAACAAAAGTGTGGTATTTCGACCGCTGAGCCAGAGCTTGCTCATACATAGTGGGTCAGGAAGTCATGCTTCTAATCCCAGTCCAGAAAGACAAACTGCAGGCTGAGTGGGCAGGACCGTATAAAGTAGTTAGAAAGGTAAATGACATGAACTATATCATAGAGTTATCTGACAGAAGACATACAGAAAGAATGTACCATGTCAACATGATGAAGCCATATGCTAATAGGGCTGACATGGTGTTTGCAGTGTGTAGTCCTGGGGAGGGACGGATGAAGGAGACCCCTCCTGGACTTGCATGAAGAAAGCAAGTGGAAGTCCTCTGTGGGGCAATTAAATTGTCACCCCAGTTGGCCCGGACCAGATCCAGGAAGTAAGGGAGGTTTTAGCAGAATTTGCCCCACTGTTTAGCGCCAAGCTTGAAGTAACCCCTTAGTGACACACGATGTGGAGACAGGGATGCAGGCACCCCATATGGCGAACAGCATATCGGGTGTCTGAGACTGTCCAAATGACATTAGGAGGAAGTGGAGGAAATGCTGGATTTAGGGTAATCCAGAAATCCACAGCCCTTGGCCTCACCCGTAGTCCTTGTTCCCAATCCAGATGGCTCTACTCATTTTGTGTGGACTATCGTGGGCTGAATGCAGTCACAGAGTCAGATGCCCACCGATGCCATGGACAGACGAACTCCTGGACAAGTTAGAAGGGCAACCTATCTTCGACTAAATTTCTTCACAGAGCGGGTGGTGGACAAGTGGAACACCCTGCAGAGGAAGTGGTGGGGGCTGGAAACAATTCACGGGATTTAAGAATGCATGGGATAGACATAAAGGAATTCTGGAGGTCAGGGTAAGGGGCAACAGACTTCCTGGAAAACATAAACCAACTTACAAACTTAAATGGGCAGACTGGGTGGGTCATAGTCTTATCTGCCGACACTGTCTATGTATCTATGACTATTGACCTGACAAAGGGTATTGGCTGGTAGAGTTAACTGTCAGAGCTAGGAGAGGTCAGCCTTCATCACTCCAATAGGGTTATTTGAATTCAAAGTAATGTCTTTCAGAATGAAGAACACCCGGCTACTTTACAAAGGTTGGTGAACCAGGTGTTAAATGGTGCTGAGGAGTAGCGCTGTGGTGTACCTGGATGACAGTGCCATCTTTAGTGCCAGCTGGGAGGAACACCTGTCCCACCTACAGAAGTGCTGGGCAGGATACAGGAGGGTCAGGCTCACTGTCAAAGCTGAGAAGTGCCAGGTGACCATGGCTGAAGTAGCATACCTGGGCATGTTGTGGGCAGGGGACAGTTACATCCTAACCAAGCAAAAATAGAGGCAATGCTTGGCCCAGACCAGAAATGCAGAAGCAGGTCAGGAGTTTTCTAGGGACAGCAGGGTACTATAGGAAATTTGTACCCAGTTGCAGTTCCTGGCTGCTCTCCTTTCTGACCTGGTAAAGAAAAGGATGCCTAAGAAAATTACCTGGTAACCAGCCTGTGAAAAAGCCTTTACCAGACTGAAGGAGGCACTGTACAGTGCTCCTGTATTGACAAGTCCAGATTACAGCAGGCCTTCAAAGTTCAGACTGATGCCTCAGATGTGGGTATTGGGGTAGTGCTGAGTCAGACATCCAACCAAGGAAAGATCACCCCATAGTGTACCTGAGTAAAAATTGACTTTCCAGGGAGCAGGTTTACTCTACTGTGGAAAAAGATTGTCTTGCCATGGTGTGGGCCCTAAAGAAGTTAGAGCCATACTTATCGGGCAGCATTTTGAGGTACAAACTGACCACAACCCCTGGTTTGGCTGACACAAATGGGAAAATGAATGGTAGACTATTATGATGGAGTCTTGCCTTGCAAGGGTATGACATGATGATCTCACACAGGCTGGAGCAACCAATCAGAATGCAGATAGCTTGTCGTGTCTATATGAGGAATGAATTGACTGTGGTGCTCATCCCATGCCGGAGATAGAGCCCCAAATTCAGTCTAGGTGGGGAGGAGTGTGATGCTCTGCCCTTTGCTTATGATTACTGTATGATATCTGTAAAATAAATAAATGGTCTGTGTATGAAATTGTCTCCTCCCCCCAGTCAGCAGTGTGCGAGACTTGGCCTTTAACTTTCAAAGTGTCAGTGAGGATGTCATTAAACAGACAAGAGAAACCTGATAAAAGGTTTCCTGTTTTGTCTAAATTAATTAATTAAGCTGCCAGGATATAAGCCTCATAAACTTTAATGATTCCTGCAGGAAAAGGCCAATTTGGTCACAGAACTTTGTCATAAGTCATAAAACCTGAGATCACACTAGTAACAGGAAATCAGCAGAGGGACATCAAAGAGGATGTTGATCAAAGGATGTCATCTGTGGAAATGGTTTTGCTGATGTTCACATTACTTAAAATACATCCTTGTGACAATTTTATTATGAATTAACTCCAAGGGAGGTCTTACTGACGTCATAGAAGGAGGGGAGATGCCCCTGAAATGAAACAGAAAGTTCTCTAACTTAAACGCACCTAAAAGATAACAAAGATCTTAAGTATTGTGGTAGGAGTCTGTGTTCTGTAATTTTCCCATTTTCTATTGTGACTGTGAGCTCATGCTATTTGTTCTGCATTTTATTTTACTTATTTTACAATTTTAGTAAATAGTTTCTTTAAGATACTGCCTGTGTCTCCTCAGTCATTTTGCATGTCATTGCTAAACCGATATTAAGTCTGACAGCTGTAAGGGCTTACATGGTGTTACTAAGCATTTTAAAAGGGTTCATTTTGAAAGCCTTGCAGGGTGCCCCTAGCGAAAGATTGTACTGCAGTCCCAAAGAGGGACATATCTGAGCCTGTACATTGGGTATGCTCAATAATTGAATCCCCCATAACTCAAGGCTACAAAGGTGGTTCAGACCCAAAGCAGACAGAATGGTTACCCTGTCTGTTAGCTGTTCACTATTGTGCTCTGAGGTTGGCACTGTGGGAGCAGGCGGCCTTGACCTGCGGAATGCGTTTGTGACACCCACCACTGCTCCTTATACAATCCCTTGTTGACTTGCACCTCAGGCCTATCGTGAGTACTCTTAGGCTGTTTTCTAGACAAGTCTGTAAAGGCAAAAGAACTCTCTCCACTTGCAGATATTCTAAAACTTAAATTGTGCTTCTGATGCCTCAGGCCCTCATCTCTCCTGCTTCTGGAGACACCTTCTGTTGATACTTGCATGGGTCAAACAGCTTTCTCTGTTGTTACCCCAGCCCACTGGAATGGCCTTCCTAGCTCTTTATACTCTCTGTCATCTAATTCCCAGTTCAAAATTCTCTACAGACCCAGTCTAGTGGAAATCTCTGCCTGTAAAGTCTTCTCCTGACCATAGCATCTGGCACTATATTTCTCTCTAGCAACTTTTGATTTGTGTTTGTAATATCATATTTTATGTATTTATAGTGTGCCAATCCTAATGTCTTTGTTATCTCTGCATTCTGTTATATTGTATTGTATGGAAGTTCTGTTAGTCAAATATGTTTATGATCTGCCCTATATTTATTGCATTCCTACTGTACTGTTGTGTGCCACCTCATGGCTTGGGTTGTGCCTGAAAATAGTCCCTGGGACCAGTGCACCTACCTGGTGAACAAATAAAGACAATAAAGAAAATGTTCTTTATGTGGATTTCCACTTCCATGGAACTCTTTTCTAGTTTCTGCAAGAGTTAATAAAATGACAATTTAAAAATAGATACTGCTATCACATTGAATCATGTCCGCACACTCTGGCTCCTGCAACACAAATCACTGAATGGGCTTAAAGAAAATCAGATCAGAGCCACCCCACTGGCCCACTGGCAGTCATTAGGGTGCTGTGTAGACAACTCAGGGTTCAGAGTTGATTCAGATCACCTGAATCAGGAGGCAAGGTAAGGACAGCAGCTGCGCGGCAGTGTTCCTCGCCATGGAGGGCTGGTGTGGGCACTGGATAGGGAATTAAATGTTTTGCAGTGCAGCTGCAAGTGCTATTTTGTTTGGCAAAACTGAGCCAAAACCTCTGGCAATTGGTGCAAGAACATTTTGTCAGGGGACCTGTTCTACTGCATGAAGCACCAGGTCATTGAGCTCTGGTTTTCCAAAATAAAATAGCACTTGCACCTGCACATGCAAAACTTTAATTCCTCTCCAGTACTCTATCAGTATTTTTTAAACTTTATTTTTAGAATTTTACTGCATTGCAATACAGCACAAAAATCTGTAGGTAGGCATAATCACATTTGTAAACTCTTTAACAATACAGTACAGCATACTACATTTTAACAGTTAGGGAACTGCTATGCCCCAAACTCTGTTACTTCACTGAGGGGTATTCCTGAATAATTCAGTCCTAAGATAGATGTTAAATAGCCTGGTCTGCCACAAGCAGGGACATTTCATACATATAACATAAAACATAATTCCCCTTATCTTAACTGTAAGGCTTGCTCCCCTTCAGTTTGTTGTCTTTTGTCGCTTTCTCTCCCTTTGTTCCAGTACCAGATGTCAGAGCACACTGCCCGCTTTTTGTTGTTTAGGGTTGGTTGTGGGCTCTGGCACTGCAGCAACATATGTAGTCAGTCAGGGAGCTTGCTCTGTCCGTAAAGGTACACATTGCAGGTGTGATGCCAACAAACAGATATGTCCATGCCAAGGGAAGGGACAAGGAGAGAAAATGTGGGATAAAATCCCAGAATACTCCTGGATAATGGCTGCCAGCACACTTGGGCCGCACACCATGCAGACTGCCTCCCACGACCAGTCAGCCTAGGTGGAGGACAGCCTGCCACAAAGGGAAAGCCATGGCAGAATGTAGCAGTGGCCAGCAGGGTGTAGCCAGAATTTTGTTTGGGGGTGTTTAAATATGACGTTTTGAAAAGGGACCAGTAAAAGCCCGGGTCTGGGGTGTGTACATGTTCTGCAGTGAGTTTGGGGGTTTTCTTGAAGAAAAAACACACTTTTGCTACATGTTCTCCACCCTAATTTCATGGGAAACATTTTTTCACATGGAATCAGGGTTTTGGGAGACATTTTTTTCACGTGGAATCAGGGTTCTGGGAGATGTGGCTGTCATAACAGTCTACAGAACCGCCAATGGTTGTGGACAACTGGTTATCTAACAGTGCATTGGCCACCCACGTGGTTCTACCTGCTGTGTTAGTAATGCCGCCTGGTAACAAGGCATTGTGCCACTATGTACGTGATCATGGTGGAATGTCATGCCACCAGCACCAGGTCACCATCCACAACTCACCCATGTTTTCTGCCATGGTGCCCTAGTTGCCCCCATGTTACTAATGCAAGCATGTGCCCCTTTTGTATGTCTGTATGTCAAAATGAGCAGTTATATGTACTCAGAGTTCTGAGAGTGAGCTATTAGGCTTATGCAGTTTTGTAATATACTGTGATGTCAAAGATTTCTATATAAAGGGCCCGTGCGCCTGCAAATAAATTTTGTTTTACATTTTGGAGGTTTATTTCGGAGAGGGTGTTTGAACACCTAAACACTCCTCCCCGCCTATGCCCCTGGTGGCCAGTTAGTGGTAGATGGGGCAGAGTGGTTACTGGAGATAGCACAAGGGATGGCATGAGACTGGCAGGAGAAAATGTAAATGAAACAAAAAACCTCAAATGGTCACAGTCAGAGACACCATTTTTAAAACGATGACATCCACTCTAAAGTTGGTATTACATGTGGCTTGGGACCATATTTTTATGTAGTCGGGCTATGCACAATCAGACATTCCCAGCCCATTCAGCTCTGCATAGTGGAGCCATGACCTGTGCCTTGCATGCTGGCAGCATGTACTACCCCAACTGCCCTCTACAGTTGTAGCCAGAGATACTGTAAGTCACAGTATACATAGAGGATAATGGATGGTCTTCGGTATCACGTTATAATCACTAAGAGGCTGTTGACATGATAAACCTCGAGAGCAAAGCTCAAGAGGTTTAATGTTGTCATGGCAACCTCAAGAAGTGATTGCAGTGTGGTTGTTACCCAAAGACCATCCATTAGCTTTTGTAGTGTATGGGCACCAGTTTGTGTTGAATTCACAGTACAGAATGTTCCACAGAGTGAACGTTCCATTTTGTTATACCATTGTTATGACATGCAATACAATACAAATAGGCAACTCTCCTACTCTGCTAAATTCACCTCAAGCACTGGTTGGGTGAGTTCCCTTCTCCTCACCGCCTCCTTTATAACACCCCACACCCTCCCATTCCTTAGATCAACTGACTGTACCTAGTTGTCCCTCACAGATCCATCAATGCTGGCCAATCCGGTTATTCCACTGCCTCCCAAAAATTTAGAATTCTCCCTCAAATCCGGCACTTATTCTCCGCCTGCTCCATCAGCTCTGCCTCAATAATTACCTTGCACCTAGCTGCTCCTGCCATGTCCCTCCCTAATTCCCTCCTCTAAGCACAGGACAAACCCTACCCTCTACCATCACCTTCATTTTACCCTGTGTACACCCACCCCAAAATCTCTAGCTCTCCTCCCTTCCCCAAAATTGCTCCCCTTACTGGCCTCCTTGATCTCTCACAGAATGTAAAGGACCCAGAATGCTCTCCATGGTCCCTCTCCCTACCCAAGGGCTTGTATCTCTCATCTACTTCCTTCCCCACCATCCTAAAGGGGTCTCTCTGGGACACTGCCTTATCCCCTTCTCTCTAGTCCCCAGTCCCCTTGCAGGGTTCCTCGATCCTGAGGGTCTCCAGGGACATGACTCTTCCCCTCCCTCCCTTTGCCCCTTTTCTTCACAGAAGCACTTCTTACTTATTAACCCGGCACTTATTATTGTCCACTCTTCTACATATTGGTGCAATACCATTTGTAACACCTGCCTTACAACTGTATGTTAATGTTGATCTTGTTACTTGAATGTTTAATGTCTTATTCCTATTGTACCCCTTCCCCCAGGTTGTACTGGGAGACGAGCGACTTCAGTGTGCCTTCCTGGGAAACATTTCAATAAATAAATGATAACAATCTGATCTCATATCGATGGTATAACAACATTGTAAAGTGTGTGAATTTAGTTAATAATAAACTTCTCGCACGTGTTATAAATATTTATCCCCAATAACATGATTTATTTACTCAATTGTTTCACCACTGGTGTGGTGTATATCTAGATACTGTATTTCTCAATATATCACAGGAAATCCCAAGGAAATTGATATGGATTTTTATGCTGCCCTTCACCAACTTGCCTCTTTCTAGTGCCCCCAAGCCTTGACACCCAGCTTCTCCTGGACTAATACCACCTTTATCCAACATGATTTACCACCAATGGTGGGGTCATTGGAATTCCCCAGCTCCCATCAAGGACATGGAGTCTGTAAAGGGTGCTCAGGTCACCGGTGCACATCCTGAGGTAGGCCAGTTTCATCCTGGCAGTCATGGTGTTTTCCTCATTCTACCTGTTCCCCAGAATGCTGGTGAAGAGGGTGTGCAAGCATGCATTGCGCAGCAGTCAGTGCCCCTTCCTTGAGTAACACTGCCTGCGGCCTCACCTGTGGTCACACAGAGCGCACTCATACAGCTGCAGTTGCCTCTCTCCCCTGAGGACAGCATTTGCTGGGACATGCAATCCTTATCACTAGCCAGCCTCCGATGGCACTAGCTCATTCCCCACTTTGGCTTGTCAGCATGGTGAGTGGAAATCCCAACACTGCACCGACAGGCTGTTGGCTATAAATAAGTATTTTCTGTGATATATCATGATATAGCAGATATAAGAAGACATACTGGGATTATCCCTGGCTACTAATATATTCCCCTGAGGAGGTCCTTGGGAAAGTGGCAACCAGGAAGCACTGCCACACTAGACATTAGTTTCCAATCAGTGGGAAAAGGCAGCATCAGATGGGACCCTACATATGTGAAAAAGTAAGATTATTTTGAAGTGAACTAGAGAAAAAGTAAAGTAGGAGATTAAGAAGTGGATTGTTTTTATAGTGGTTTTCTTGCCCCGAGCCTGGTCAGCCCTTCTGCCCTAACCGACTCCCAACTGGCAGGCAGCCGCCTCCCAGGTACTAACTGGTCATGTTTCCCATGACGGGCATCTCCCCGTGGCAGGCATCATCTGGCAGCTGTTTTCCTCTTGCCACAGCGTGGGAATAAACTTCAGATGAGGCAATTTAAACACACCACTGTGATATTTATTTTTCAAAAGTTAGAAAATAATAAATGAAAACAAAAATTGCAAAGAAAATCACTACTTAACATTAGTAGTTTCTCACACAATACAGTCCTGAATTCTAGAGCTCCTAAGACCCTTTTCATCTCCATTCAACAGCTTGTCTAAGGTAGCACTTCTCTCCTTCACTCTCAAGACTGAACTCTGCTGGACTGAACTGAAATAAACTCACCAAGAGATTTTATATCTTTGGTAGAGTCACCTGACTGACCCTTTCTATTTGCATGTCTGGACATGTTTTAAAACCAGTTATTTTTTGCTTCAGGTGACTTCCTGGTTCAGTTAAAGGTACAGTGTATCTCCACAGATATTGACTCTGTATCGCTGATCCATAGTGATTAAGCACTTTTATAAAGCATACCACATTATTTTGTTCAGCCTCATACATAGAACCTTATATAGTAACAGGTTTATAGTGTACATTTATGAAAATACCTTAAGGATTTCTTACAACTGTACTAATCATGAAATTAGTATTGTTTTTGTATGGCTTCTGAATCCTTTTTTTGTTTGCTTGTCCGAATGCCCAAGAAACATTATGTGGCAGCTTAGGAGAGAAGCGGGTTGTGGAGGTGCGCCACTCTGGCAGCCAACGAGGGCACTGCATTTGGGGCTTGGCACTGGTAGACCAATGCAGGCCCAGTGTCTTGATGACACTGGTTCTATAGAAGTGCCACCAAGTTAAAACATTTTCACCACTGCAATCAAGGGCCACCTGATCATTGCAGCGTCAGCCATTTTGCTGCAATGAGGGGCGACCTGTCATTGCTGGGTGGTACCTGCCATCCGTATGCCGCCCAACCCAGTACACTTGCCAGACGGGAGCCCACTCTCCGTCGGCACACTGTAACCCTCCCTATTTGTTGTGTGCTGAGGGGTGCCCAATCCCCTCGGCAGCATGTGCCCCCCAACAGTCTTTCTTTGCCGACGGTGGCCCCAATCCCCATTGGCTTCAGTCCCCAGTTCAATTTGCTGATGGGGCAGCCCACTCCCGTCAGCAATGCTCGTCCCCACCAGTTTTCTGTGTGCCATGGGGGTGCCCAATCCCCTGTCAGCTACAGCCCCCAAAACGTAATAGGCACGCTGGGAGCCCACCCCAGCATGCCAAATGTCCGTGAAAAGAAAAAACAGTCCCTCAGAGTTTTTAGTTTTCCAACACCTGTAAAACAGAAAATGGTCCCTCGAGAGTTTGGTGGCTCTCCCCAACCCGCTCCACCTTCTGCGCACCCCACCTCACACCCCCTCACCCCATACATACTCCGGAGCCCAGTGCAACAATCTTTGTGGACTGGGAACACGTCTGCACTCTTCAAAGCTGGACCGCGAACTGAAGAAATGCTGGTAAGCTGTATAATGGCATAAATAGGATTTTTCAACTTTGTGCATATCTCGGTCATTTTGGCAATTTTGGCACCAAATTTTCAACATGGGGTTCTTGGGACCCCTCCTCATAATTCAGTAACTGTCATTGTGCTATTCGTCCCGAAGGTGATTTTACGGTCACTGCGCTGAATCACCTTTCAGGACTGAGTAACAAAACAACAGTGCCACTGTTCATGAAGTGGGCTCTCAAAGGCCTATGTTGCAAATTTGGTTTAAAAATCCAAAATGACTGTTTTATGAGCGCAGCTATGCAGTTTCACACACGCTGTAACTTCGTGACTTTGTAATATTTTCAGTCCAGATTTTCAACATTGGCATTTTTCCACACTCCATATGAACAGTACAGCTGTCATTTTACACATCCTGGCCAAAATGCTTTCGCACTTCTAGCGCAGAATAAGCGCAGTCACTGTGGGAAATCAGTTTTGAGATAGATTGAGAAAATGATAGTGATACTGTTCATGAGCAGAGGTCCTAAAATGCCTATGTTGAAAATTTGGTGACGAAGTCCTTAAAATGACTGTGTTACAAGCGTGCATTGCACTGTTTCCACGCACCCTTGTAACTTTGCAAATTTGTAATAATTTCATGCCAAATTTTAAACACTGGCATTTTTTCACACCTATTTATGAACAGTACAGCTGTCATTTTTCACATTCTGGCCAAAATGTGTTTTGCACTTCTGGCACAGAATAGCGCGATCGCTGTGGAAAATCAGTGTTTGAGACAAATTAAGATTGAGTGAGTGAGAGGGAGTGAACGAGCTCAATTGAGCTCTGTCAGGACTGCTGCAGATTTCTTTGTGGGCAGAAAGAGGTGCCAATGTAGGCAGGAGCCCAGTACAAAAGGGCAACCTGCAGCACTGGGAGAAACAGAACGAGCGAGTGAGAGAGGGTGAGTGAGCGAGCTCAATGGAGCTCTGTCAGGACTGCTGCAGATTTCTTTGTGGGCAGAAAAGGCGCCAATGCAAGCAGGAGCCCAGTACAAAGTTCAGCCTGCACGCCGGGAGAAACAGAATGAGCGAGTGAGAAAGAGAGAGGAGTGAGTGAGCTCAACTGAGTTCTGTCGGGACTGCTGCAGATTTCTTTGTGGGCAGAAAAAGGCGCCAATGCAAGCAGGAGCCAAGTACAAAAGGCAGCCTGCCGCACTGGGAGAAACAGAGATGAGCGAGAGAGAGAGGGTGAGTGAGCGAGCTCAATGGAGCTCTGTCGGGACTGCTGCAGATTTCTTTGTGGGCAGAAAAGGTGCCAATGCAGCAGGAGCCAAGTACAAAAGGGCAGCCTGCCGCACTGGGAGAAACAGAATGAGCGAGTGAGAGAGGGTGAGTGAGCGAGCTCAATGGAGCTCTGTCAGGACTCTGCAGATTTCTTTGTGGGCAGAAAAAGGCGCCAATGCAAGCAGGAGCCCAGTACAAAGGGCAGCCTGCAGTGCCGGAGAAACAGAACAAGCGAGAGAGAGAGAGAGAGAGGAGTGAGTGAGTGAGCTCAACTAAGTTCTGTCGGACTGCTGCAGATTTCTTTGTGGGCAGAAAGAGGCCAATGCAAGCAGGAGCCAAGACAAAAGGGCAGCCTGCCGCACTGGGAGAAACAGAATGAGCGAGTGAGAGAGGGTGGAGGAGCGAGCTCAACGGAGCTCTGTCGGACTGCTGCAGATTTCGTGGGCAGAAAGGCGCCAATGCAAGCAGGAGCCAAGTACAAAGGCAGCCTGCCGCACTGGGAGAAACAGAATGAGCGAGGAGAGGGTGAGTGAGCGAGCTTAATGGAGCTCTGTCAGGACTGCTGCAGATTTTTTGTGGACAGAAAAGGCGCCAATGCAAGCAGGAGCCCAGTACAAAAGGGCAGCCTGCAGTGCCGGGAGAAACAGAACGAGCGAGTGAGTGAGAGATGGGGAGTGAGCGAGCTCAACGAAGCTCTGCCGGGACTTTAGAGTTGCCCACCTCCTGCCCAGGGTCCTCTATGGTCCTATATTACAGAAGGGTCTCTGGGGTGGAGACAAAGCAATGATTGAATACTTTGAGGATTGCTGTATAATACAGATTTAGTTGTTCTGTTTCTTCTCTAACTGAGCTAAGTACTGAGTTATACTGTTATGATTGCTGTAATAATACATATTTATTTGTTCTGTTTATTACTCTGAGCTGGGTAATACTTGAAGTGCAATAGGATTTCTAACTGGGCTAAGTGAAACTATACGAGAGCTGAGAACAAAAGTATGGTAGCTGAGGGTGAAAAATGGACGAGGAGGCTTTAGGATCAAGCTTAGTAATACAGTATGTAACGGATGAGATTGAGACTGAATTACTCGGCCGGCAAGGGCCTGTAGGGGACTAGTGGGGGACAGGAATTTGAGTAAATAGCGGCCTAACAGTTGTAGTAGGGTACAGAACCTGGGAGTAAGAGCCCGTAATATAAGATGGGGCCCAAATGGGCAGGTGCCACATGTCAATAGGGCGGGATCTTTGGAAGGGTGGAGGGGTGCACAGGGTGTGGGTCTGCCATGATCCTGACTGGGCTTGGAGGGTGTATGGTGTGTAGATGACTGGCTAGTTTGAGGGAGGAACTGTGGAGGTTAGGGAGGAGTCTACGTGGCAGGGCAGATGAGTATGGTAGGCATCCTGGCTGGGGAAATAGAGGATGGCAAGGGGACGGAGGAAGAACAACGAGGGACTGAAACCGACCCCAGTATCAGAGGCACTAGCAGAAAAGACAGGACAAGGGAGGGTGCCTGAGGTGAGGGAGGGGCCTCTGTTGGGGGAGGAAGAGACCATGAGGAGTACCAGGGAGAGAGCAGATGGCTGCAGGTAGGTAGGGACCAAGGGCGGATCAGGGGTGGCACAGAGGGAACAAGTAGGAGGGGCAACTGATACTGGGAAGAGGTGGTGAGGGGTATCGACTAGGAATAGATTCGAGCATCTGCTATGGGAGAGAGGGGAGCAAGAAGATACTGAAGGGGAGGACAAGTGGGGCATGAGAGGGACGGCAACAACTAGGGAAGAGATAGCAAGAGACGAAAGGGTAGAGGACGGGCAAGTAAGGAAGGAGGGAGGGTGACTGGAGGAGAGAAGGCTACAGGAAGGGGGAAGGATGGGAGGGCAGAGGGCTCTAAATCAACAACAGCGGGATAGGAGGGGTTGGAAATCAGCAGGGAGGAGGGAGGTCGACATGGGAAGCCCAATAGGAAGTAGTCAGGCTGGGAAGGGTTCAAGGGGATGGGAGGAATAAGGCAGAGAAAGGGGTGAGGTGGAAGTGAGGGGTACAGATACAGAAGTCACAGAGGGTGCAGCTGGCGGGTAAGGGCAGGAAGATTGAATACTGGGGTGGAAGGGCCATTAGAAGGAAGGCTACTCATCCTAGGGGATTCTATACTGAAAGGGTGAGATGGGGCGAAGAGGGAAGGCACAGCCGATTTGGGTTGAAGCTATACCCCAGGTGGACTGCAGGAGGGACAGGCAGGCACTGCTCAAGTGTGCAGCAAGGGGAGGAAGAAACCTCATTTACTGTTGCATGTGGGTGCAAATGGCTTAGCGGGGAGACTGTGGAAGTAGTGAGGGGGGTTTGAATAGTTGGGCAGGCAGTGTGAGGGGCGGGGAGTCAGTGGCATTCTCGAGTTACTCCCCATACCATGTGCAAGCATGGGAGGAAGGGTAGGATTGAGGAGTTCAATGAGGGCAGAGGGATTGTGCCACACCCAAAATTATGGGTAAGTGACTAACTGGGGTAGGGTCTGGGGAAATAGTGACTTGTAGGCGGGGACAGGGTACACCTGAGCAGGAAGAGGAGGGAGTATTAAAGGCAGGATTAGAGAGGTATATCTCTACTAAGATGGATTTAAACTAGTGAGGGGGACCAAAGACTGAGGTTAGTAGAAAGGTCCAGACAGGGAGTCTAATGAGCTCACCCCCCAGATATAGGTAAAGACGGAGGTGTAGTAACCCTGGGAGGGAGGCAGAATGGTCTGAGTGTAATACAGAAGGCACCACCACCGGTAAGAATAAGGAGGAGAAAGGGTGAGGACTACCGGGAGGAGGGACACAGGCCAAGGAGGAGAAGAGTGAGAAGAAGGAGAGGTATGGATGGAAGGTGATCTCTCTCAATGCTAGAAGCCTGGGGAACAAAACTGCAGAGCTTCAGGCACTTCTTGCAGAGGGAAGGTGGACACTGAGGTAGTGACAGAGACTTGGGCCACAGAGTACTTGTAATCCTAGACTCTAAATAAATAAATAAATAACTAAAGTACCATGACTGGGGCTTGGCAATCCCGAATACAGGATATACAGGAGGGACCAGGGGCTGGAAGGGGTGCACTCTATGTGAGGGAAAGGATTAAGTGCATAAGGGATGAGGGAGAAGAGGAGAGACAGAGGCACTTTGGGTGCAGCTCCTGGGCTCCAAGGACAGAAAGCTGAGGCTGGGGTGGTGTACAGACACCAGCCCAATCCAGGAAACTGGATGGGGAGTTGGCAGAGCAGATAAGGAGGGTGTGTAGAGGGGGTGTGGTGATAGTGGGGGATTTTAACCTACCACAGGTTGACTGAGCACCTGCCACCAGCTGTACCAGGGAGCAGTTGCTCCTTGATGCATTCCAGGATGGCCTTCTGACCTAATTGGCAAGTGGGCCTACAAGGCTTGGTAGCACTCTGACCTAGTACTGGCAAACGCGAGACGGTGAGGGAGGTAAGGGTGGAGGACCCACTAGCAGGTAGCGACCACCAAACAGTGTGGCTCAGTTGTCGCTGGGCAGGGAGACAGGAGGCATGGGCACTAAGGCGGTGGACTTTAGTAGGGTGGACTTTGGGGATGGGAGCAATACTGCAAGGAGACTCCAGGATATAAGGCCAGGGATGGATGCAGAACAAAAGTGGGGAATCATACAGACTGGGCTGACAGAGGCTACAGTAGCCTGCACCAGGGCCAGGAGTAAGAAGAGCAGGAGCAGGAAACTATGCTGGCTGAACAAGGAATTGCTGCAAGGGGTGAGGGCAAAGACGGCTGCATACCAGAAGTACAGGAGAACAGGAAGGCAGAAGATAAGGAGGCTTCGAGAGTTGGTCAAGGCAGGTTGATAGAGAGTGAAAACAGCTAAAGCCTCCAGGCAATTAAGTTCCACACAGGGCATAAAAGGAGAGAAAAGGACTTATTTAGGTACAGTATGTTAGGAAAAGAGGAAGTGCAAGGAACATATTGTGAGAATGAAGCAGGAGGGATTGGCTGGAAAGGGGGAGGAGCAAGTGGAAATTCTAAATGAGTACTTCTGCTCTGTTTTCACTAAGGAGAGGGATGCCCACTACCAGAATGGGATGGGGCGGTGGGGAAAGGGGGAGGTGATGGACAAAGTGATCACAGGAAGTAAGGTGCTAGAGGGCTGAGGGCAGTAAGGGTGACAAGGCACCAAGTCCCAATGCCATCCACCCCAGGGTGCTCAGGGAGATGGTGGAGCTGTTGGGTGAGCCACTGAAGATCTGTTCAACACCTCCTGGAAACGGGGTGTGCCCCAGGACTGGAGGGTGGCCCATGTGGTGCCTATACATAAGAGTGGCCTAGGGAGGAGCCAGGAAATTATCAGCCAGTAAGTCTCACGCTCATAGTGGGTGTTTATGGAGCCGAAATTGAAGGAGAGGCTAGTGGCATTCCTAGGCAGTAATGGCCTCCAAGATGGGCGCAACATGGGTTCATCTCAGGGAGGTCTTGTCAAACCAGCCTAACAGACTATTGTGACTGGGTGACGAGGAGTTGGACAGGGCCATGCAGTACATGTCCTGTACTTGGACTTCAGTAAGGCCTTTGATACAGTGCCTCATGGGAGACTGGGGGGATGCTGACGGCAGTGGGGGTGGGGAACAAGCTGACTAAATGGATAGAGAACTGGTTACAAGGGAGGGTACAGAGGGTGGTGGTGGGGGGCTCTCGGCACCCAGAGCAGTGACAAGCGGGTGCCACAGGGTCAGTGCTGTGCCAAGGTGCTATTTGGGCCTTTATCTCAGATATAGCACATGGAGTGGGGAGCAGAGTTAGTCTGTTTGCACATTATACCAACTTGGGCGTGGTGGTGGACAAAGAGGACGGATGGGGAAAACTACAGGGGACCTAACCAAACTAGACATGGTAGGTGGAGTGGTAGCTAGGATTCAGTGCAAAGAAGTGTAGGTGATGCACTTCTGGGCTAAGAACCAGAAGAGGGACTATTGGTTGGGATCAGAGAGGAGGAGAAGGATCTAGGGTCTTGGTAACTGGGAGCATTAACAACTCAGCCCACTGCATGAGAGCATCAGCGTAAGGCAAACAGGATGCTGGGGTGCATCGTAAGGAGGTTCTCATCCAGACACAGGATGTGATCCTACCTCTCTACAGATCATTGGTCAGACCGACATGGGGTACTGTGTGCAATACTGGAGGCCATACCTGAGGGAGAGATAAAGTTACTGGAGGGGTGCAAAGGAGGGCAACAAAATGTTAAAGGGATGGAAGGAAAGTAATATGAAGTTTTTTTTTTTTTATTTAGTTATTTAACCAGGTATAGCACACTAAGCTGAAAGCTTTTTACAGGAGCAACCTGGGAGCACAAGTTAGGCTGAAGGAGCTGAACATGTACACACTGGAGGAGAGCAGGGATGGGGGATATGATTGAAGCGCTTAAATTCTGAGGGGGTAAATAAACCTAGCACTGAGGGGTGTTTAAACCAAGGAGTGGAAGAGACAAGCGGTATGGACTAAGGTTGAAAAGGACGCTCTGAGGGAAATGAGGAGGCACTACTTTCCAGAGGGTGGTGTCTAGTTGGAATGCACTGCCAGAGAGGGAGGTAACATGGTGGACAGTCAACAGCTTTAAGGAGGAGTGGGATAAAGCAAGAGGAAGACTCGGGGCAGGGACTGGCACAAGCAGGGAGGAATTGAGGGGAGGAGGCTGGGAAGCTGCATTCAATCAATCAATACTTTATTTATAAAAGGTGCCTTTCCAAAACCAAGGCACCTGTACACCACATAATAAAACAATATTAATAAAACAATAAATTAACCACACAATAAGATATTAAAATCATTATATGCTTGTTTAAAAGATATGTTTTAAGTGCTACCTTAAAAGTTTCGACAGTCGGGCAATCTGCACCTGACGAGGTAGAGAATTCCACAGGGTCGGGCCACAAAACTAAAAGATCTAGGGTGCTAGCTGCACACTGGGCAGACTTATAGACTGATTAGTGTGTCTGCTGCAGATTCATATGTTCGTATGTAAAATAACAAAGTGACTGTTCATGAGCAGAGGCCCTAAAATGCCTATGTTGAACATCTATGTTGAACATTTGGTGACAAATGTCCATAAAGTGACTTACAACCGCGTGCACGATGCAGTTTCCACACACCCTTGTAACTTTGCAAATCTGTAGTATTTTCACCCAGATTTTCAACATTGCTATTTTTAAGACCTCCTTATGAACAGTACAGCTGTCATTTTTCACATCCCGCCCGAAATATGCATTTATACATCTAGCAGAATACTGCTGTTGCTGTGGGAAATCAATGTTCGGGACAGATTAAGAAAATCAAAGTGACAGTGTTCATGAGCAGAGGTCACAAAATGCCTTTTTGAAAATTTGGTGAAATAATTCCACTAAATGACTGTGTTATATGCATGCATTGCACAGTTTCCACGATGCTCGGAAGTTTAAGCATTTTAATACTTTCACTACAGATTTTCAATAATGCCATCTCTTCACACCTCCCTATGAATGGTACAGCTGTCATTCTTCACATCCTGCCCGATCTGTGTTTTCATACATCTGCAGAATGGCACGGTCACTGTGGAAACTCAAATTTCAGGACACATTGACAAAATCAGAGTGCCACTGTTCATGAGAAGAGGTCCCAAATGCTTTCATGAGGTGGGGGCCACAAAATGCCCATATTGAAAATCTGTACTGTAAATACCAGCACTTGCCTGGGGCATTACGGTTTCTAACCATAACGTCCCACCCTGTACAGACTGACAGGCATCAGGTGTGCCTTGGATTGCCAATCAGAGTCGCTCATGCCATTTTCAACTCACTCACCTCTGCAGCCACTGACAGCATTGAGCTGTGCCTGACTCTCGCCCCACAGTTCACCTCATTCTATATTGCACCCATTTCAGTGTATGTCCTTATAGAGTGGGGTGGCTGTAAAGCCAAACACCCTGCACACGCCAACACTTGTCAGTGTCTGCAGGATAGGGTGAGATGAAATGGCATGAACGTTAGGGCGGCAACCCAAATGCATGCCCCAATGCCTGTCTGCCCTGCAGGGTGGAGGGGTTGGCGGAAGTTCAATACTTCACTGCCATTCCTATTCTGCATCTGTCTAACTCTAACTCCTCCATTTCCAATGCTAATACCAGCAAGCAAACATTCGACATTGACAAATGCTTGTAATTAAAAAGGCTTTATTAATTGTATTCATTCCTATTTGAAATAGCCTTCATGTTTTTGTACACAGAATGCACTTATGCACTTTACACAACACCCCTCCGGTGTTTGGCATCATTCCTGGGACTGGATGGATGGAAATGGAAAAAGAATGAAAGAGAAACCTAGTAGGAAGTTTAGTAGGACAGTAAAGAGATACGCCGGTGGCTGACCTAGAGTAGGGGGAAAGAAGAAAAGCAAATAGAATAGAATTGACTGTTGCACAACAGAAGTTTTGGTAGCTAGGAAATAAAGAGATAGAAAAGTGGTCCATCAGTCACAGCTGAGGGTGTAGCCTAACTCTACCACACACCTCCTCCTTAAGAAAAACAGTTCTCAAAACTATACTGTTTTTCAAGAACCACCTCTCAGTCATAAATATTCTACCAAAACAGTAGAATGGGGTTGGCTGAAACTTTCTCTCACCCACTACAGGACATCACCCCAGGGTCCCTTAATTGAGCTATTTTTAGTACTGTCCACCATACCAAGTTACTGCAATCACGACAATACTTTCACTGGCGTTTTCCTGGGGCTGACATACAGTTCAGCATAGTTCCCATCTGTGCTCCCAGAGTACGTCTGTAGTGACTGTCTACCCCTGATTTCACTCTGGTTACTACAACTCAGACATTTCATATGTAATATCAGGCATCCATCAATAGGTATCGCTTTCAGCACCCATCATTTGGCATCATTTCAGAACCCATCATTTGGTATTGTTTCAGAACCCATCACTTGGTATCGTTTCAGCCCTATGCACTCACTATCGCACCTTCATCAGTACATTAAAAAGAGGAAGTAATACACAGCCGCTTATGCTGACTTCTAGCTTCCTCCATCTAGCTATCAGGCTGCTGTACAGGCCTATACCACAACTTTCTCCGGGCTAGTTGTACCCAGCTCTAACCCCATTCTAACACATTGTTTCCACTAGGGCCCAAATCATAGGTTCCACCCATACCTAGATCCTCCATGACCCTAGGTTCCTCATTTTATATCATACAGTACAGACATTTCTTTTATGTTATACATTTCCTGTAATCATTTAATTTATCCATTTCCTTTCATATATTTTCTGGTAGACAATTCAATTCAATTTTATTTGTATTGCACTATTCATATAGATCATAGCGCTTAACAGTTAAAAAGTAAACACAATAACTATCATATTAAAACACAATAAAACATATTAACAGATATAGTTCAGTACAGCCAGCCATCCTGCAGCAAAATTAGTAATCTAGGAAAGCCAGGCTAAACAAGTGCACTTTTAACACACTTTTGAAGCTCTCCACAGTCAGGCACTCATGTATCCGATGAGGTAGAGAGTTCCACAGGGTAGGAGCCATGAATGAAATGGCTTGGACCCCAGATATCCTCAACCAAACCCTGGGAACCTCTAGCAATCCCTCATTGGTGGAGCAGAGGGTTAGTAGGGGCAATAGGGACAGGAGCTCTTGTAGGCAACTCGGCCCCTGTCCATGTAGGGCCTTAAAGGTTAGCAAATCAACCTTAAAAGTGATCTGCCACTGGGCCAGCAACCATTGCAGTCCACGGAGCACAGGTGTAACATGGACGATCAAAGGCGACCCCATCAACAACCTGGCTGCCGTGTTCTGCACCAGCTGCAAGCGGCAGATATTAACCCCAGGCAACCCTAGGTACAGGGAGTTACAATAGTTGAGGCAGGACGTCACAAAAGCATGGATAAGAGTAGGATGGTCGCCAGGCGGAACAAGGTGCTTAATCCAGGCAATATTCCTCAAATGGTAAAAGAGGACTCACAACGGCAGACACCTGATAATGAAGCATCAGCCCATCGTCAAGAATAACACCCAAATTGCACCTGTTCAGAGGTCAACAGCTGGCCACCTCCAAGCCAAAGTCCAGAGGAGAAGCAGCTGCCAGCCCTCTACCCTGTGACCTGGATCCACCACTAGAACCTCGGTCTTGTCCGGATTCAACCTCAACCAGTTGGTATTTATCCAGTCCTGGAACTCAGCAGACAGCTGTTAAATACAGAGACCGCACTCTCCTGTTCAGGCACAAAGGACATGTAGAGTTGGGTATCATCAGCATAGCAGTGAAAATCCAACCTATACCGCCTTACAATGTCTCCCAACAGCAGCATATACACCACAAACTACATGGGTGACAGCACAGAGTCCTGCGACCCCACACAGCAGAGAGAATGAGTCTGAGAATAAATTCGGACACAAACCTCTGTGATCTGCTGGTGAGGAAAGAATGGAACCATCTGAGGACTGTACCGACAGGCCACAGATCATCCGCAGGTGCTCCAGCAGCACCACATGGTCCATGGTGTCAAATGATGCTGAAAGATCAAGATGGAAAGGCACTTCCGATCCCTCACTATCAGGAGATCATTGAGCACCGAACAAGGGCAGTCTCCATGCTGTGTCTCTTCCAAATCTGGACTGGAGAGGATATCATGGATGGTATGAGGATTCCTCAGCTGCAGCGTCACAGTCTTCTCAATAACCTTCCTACAAAGGGGAAATTAGAGACCGGCCTGTAGTTGGCAGGCAATCCTGGTCATGAGATTTTTAAGGAGGGAGGGTCACCACTGCCTCCTTCAGGAGTCTGGAAACTCATCTGTCTCTAATGAACACCGGACAATCTCTGCTAGGACCGGGACGATGACTTCAGCACACCCACAGGGGGAGGCGGGTTGGGCCCGGGTCCAAACTACAGAAGGTCGCCGCATACCCTGGACTATCTGCATGACATCCACAATCTCCAACTGGTCAAGTCAGACTATTCAAACCGAGGAACTGTGATGTCCCACCGACCACCGACACTCCGATTAGAGGTAGCCAGCTGAATCTGAACCTGATGCCGCCACCTTATCAGCAAAGAATCAGAAACCTTCTCATGCTGAACATCAACCAGCCAGTTCCTAACTCCCAAAACCTTTGGGGTTTTTCAACCCTTATTTGTAACATACCAGGAGTTTCCTTTTCACCCCTTACACTGTTCTGATACCTCAACTGACTGTACTCAGCACCAGCCTTAAAAGCTATATTCATTTTAAACATTACATGTTTCAAACATTTCATCCCATATCACAGGGGTTCAGAATATGGGAAAGTCCCTTCAACCACCATGGTGTCTTCCTGTTGCTTGTAGTCTTCACCCCAGTATGCATATGTCCTCAAACAGTCTTACCTGAGGCCTTCATCTCATCATCCTCCAAGTAGCAATAGCCGGAAAATGGGCAACAGCGATCTCAAAAGTGGCTGGCAACAATGGTTCCATCAGGGGTCCTCCTCCTGTAGAACACATGGATCCTGGTCCTCTGCCTCCACCATAAAATCCTCTGGTTGGGAACCCTCATCATCACCTGGAAGCGGTGCTCCGCCTCTCTCGCACTGGTCTGCTTCCGTGTTCCATCAAACTCCAATCCAGGCATAGCTCCTCTCCAGTTCTCTCACCTGGACTTTGGTATCCACACTGGAAAGCCCTCCTCCTTCAACAGATCCTTGGCATCCATGAGATCCTGGAGGTATGCCATCCTGCTCTTTGTCCCCATGTCTGGTTACCAGGGCTGGTATCCTGGGTACTGGACTCCCCCTTGTTTCTCTGGACAACCAGTACTATCCCACTTCTCACACCAAGTTTGTCACAGCATGTGGAATAAACTTCAGACAAGGCATATTTACAGGTTTAAAACACACTGTGAGTGTGATATTTATTTTCATAAGTTAGAAAAATAATAAATGAAAACAAAATGTAACCCCTACAAATGGGGGTTCCCGAAGTATTTCTGGGTGTGCCTAAATGCCCACTGCCAGGTTGGTATCCTGTGTCTTAGCGCTTTAGAAGTGTTTGTATGAGAGTGCTTTAATGCCTCTGTGCTCTGTCACTTTAGGAGCTGCCTATAACATGGTGCTTATTTAATGTGGGAGGGGCTGAGTGTTTCTAGGGTTGAGTCCTGCCCAGGCTGCCAGATAATCAGCTCTGTTCTGCCATCGTTAGTTACGCAGAGGAGCTCTCTTAAAGCTGTACTTATTTGCAGATTATCTATTAGAATAGTAATGCTGCTGTAGTTTGTTTAACCTGCCTTCTTTGCAGCATGGACAGTTCTGTAGGAATTGTAGTTTTGAGATTTTGGCCTAAAGGCACCTGGAGGGGAGCCCTTGATTTGACAGACTGATGGATCAACCAACCAGAACCTTTTGGACCGAAGGAAAATTCCCTAGCTGCCTGCTGCAGTTATTCAGTCTGGAGTTAGAGTCTGGAGGTAAACAGCTTGAGTGATCTGAGCAGCAGCTCCTGTGTAGTTTACGAGGAGATTGGTGGAAAGGCTGAGTTTGGCCTGTCTGCCTACTGTCCCTTGAGAGGAATCCTTTGAAAGGTTTAGCAATCAGACTGTATACGAATTGGAGTGTGATAAAGCCACTGAAGAGTGACCAGATTTAAACCTGAAGAAGACCGAAGATTTGTTGTACGCGATCGGCCTATCAGGCCATCCATTTACCATAGAATTCCTGGTTTTGCTCAGAAACACTGCAATTGCGGTCGGACTGCCGTCCGCATTGTGGTATGGTGATTGCTTTACTATAAATGTACTGGTGCTGTTAGTGGGTCGTGATTTGGTTCCCCACTGTGTAATGTGCCACGCTTGCTGGAAGCTGCATCCAGCACTACCGGACTCAAAATCTGAACTGTTCCACCTGGCCTGGGCCTTGCCACCTGGCCCAGCCAGCTACTTCAGACACAGAAACCATCATCGATGAGAGACTCGCCGAGGGATCAGCCCCTGCTCAACCATCTCGAACAGAAATGACACCTCGGTGATTCGTGTGGGCCCTACTGTTCCTTGCAAACCAGTCATCAACCTGCAGTCTCCATTTCGTCTAGCCTTTGTCTCATATTGGGCAGCGTGAGTAACAATCAGGGTAGCTCCTGCAACAACAGCTAAATCTCAAGTGTTGTCATCTGATTGCATTGTTGTTTTTCCTTTCACGAACTGAGCCTTCAGGCTCTGTATTACAAACTGTGTGTGGTTGTGCATGCCTTTTCTTATCATCACAGGGCCCCAACCAGCTACGACGCCAGCCTACCCTGGGCACTTGCTCCAGGCTAGCCACCTTACTTCCAACTGGGTATCCAGATGTTGTCACTGTGTAGGGACTAAAAGTGCATGCATAATTGCCTGACTAGATCAGTTTTTGAATCAATCATCCTGATTAAGCCCTCCCTTGTTCAATTCCCTGAATAAATCAGATATTTTGCATTTAATGTGACTGTGGTTAAAGTTTGTACCAAAAGCTCTGTACTGTTGTTATTTGCTGTGCCTAACCTTGTTTTACAGGGGTTTCAGGGTCGAACTGGTGGAACCAGCCTTGGTGGTAAGTGCAAACAGTGTGGGGAATTGTACGCTGAACAGAGGCTACTGTGAAAGTGTTTGTTGCATATTGTCTAGGCCACTATAGGGAAAAAAGCTGAGTTACAGTGTCCCGGAGGCTGTACCCAGGTTAGCCTTGTTACTAACAACCCTGTCCTCCAGGTGGAGGCAACCGTTTCAGTACCCAGGCCCTTAACCTGCAACTAGCCATGCAGGCAGGGTAGTAGCCCTGGGATAGCGCCACCTAGGGGTTAAATCTTGGAGGCACCAGCGCTGGGATTTATGCCTTCAGTGGTCAGAAGTGGTACTACAACCCCACGCTTAAGAACTGTGGTAAAATGGAGGCACTCACTACACCCAAGTTTAAACTTGCTCCCCACAAGCTGCTAGTGCACTGTATGATGGGGTGGAGCGAGGCAAAGGGTGGACACCGCAAGCTCTGCTATTAATGGACATCCCTTGGGGACCAAAAATGCCACTGCTGTGGAAGTTGTCAAACAAATTAAGTGTTTGGGGAAGGTTGAAGTAAAGGGAAGGGATTCCCACCTGTCTGATCAAACTATGGTCGCCCTACTCTCCTGCAGCCAGCCCATTGAACCAGAGAAGGTACCCCTGTCATTTTAACTGAAGGGTCCCAAAAGTGGTGGAGGGTCATTCATTTACATAGCGACCGGCTGCTTCTGGAGGGTCACTCCACATAGAGGGGTTCAAAGACAAGCTGTTTAAACTGTTAGCCTCTGAGTGGCACTCTGCTACAGAGCTAGTGAAAATGTTAGAGCTTTCTGAGGATGTCACTCCCATGCAGTCCCCATAGCCTCTTCCACCACCCCTACAGTTGCTTCCCCATAGTGATACCTACTGTACATTTGGACTCATACCACAGACTTAGGCTCTTTTGGGCATGGTCCCGGTGCCTGTGGGGCAGGACGATCTGGAAACATGGATGGACTATGCCACCCCATTGGTCCAGGAGTGGCAGTGTGCTGAGGGGAAAAGAGGAAGAGGCTCATGGAAAGTTTGAAGGGCCCTGCACTGGAGGCCATTCATTTCCTGTGATCCACCAGCACTGAGGCCACAGCCCCTGAGTGCGTATCTGCCCTGGAGGTATTTGGTAGCACCGAGTCGGGAGATGACCTGATGTGGAAGTTTAAATCCACAAAACAGCGGAAAATGAAAAATTGTCAGTGTTTATTACTCGAACTGAGGGAGCTTTGCAGCGGGCTCACGGAAAGGAGGGGTGCCCACCAGTGACTTGAACAGGGTCAGGCTAGATCACATCTTAAAGTCAGCAAGGTACTCTAGCATGATGCTGTTGAAGCTTAAACTGCAAGACAGAAGGGCAATCCCCCAATACTCTGACCTAATGAAAGAGATCTGTGAGACTGAGAATGACGAAGAGGGATGTGAGCCCTATGCTGGGACTTCCCATGCCTGCCAGGCCCCTGAGAGAGGTGAGGAGGCCTAACTGCAACAGATGAGGGAACTGATCAAGGCGTTAACTGAGTTTAGAGTCACTCAGCAAACTGCCGAGGCAGCCAAAGATGCCAATTCCTGTCCAGCCCCACCCCAAGACAGGAAGTCCTGCCGGAAGGGTGGGGTACACGTTGTTTCTTCTGAAACCCGACCTGAAGACAGCCTGTGGGAAGAGGTATGAGAACTGAGAGCTGTGGTGGAAGACCAACTCTGACTCTGAGCTATCCAAGACACTGACTCTTGAGGGAACTCAGAAAGTCAAAAGAGCAAACCCCGACCAGAGACCGACCCGAGACTCCCCCACTATGTTCAAGCAGGGGAACAGCTCCTCTTCCCTCAGAGACTCTAAACAACCTGTGTTCTGTTACCACTGCAGAGAGGATGGCACACCGATTCACCTGCCGTTTGCATAAGAATCTGAGAAAAGTTACTACTAGGCTGCTGGCATTGATTCGACGGAGCAACATATGGCTGCAAAGCAGGGCTTCCGGAAAACTATTCATCCAAGGCAGCTGTAAGCTGACATCCAAGTCCAAGTCACATGACTGATCCGAGGTGGGCCCTTCCATGGAAACTACAGTGACGGTGAATGGTGTGTCTGTCCAGGCCGTGCCTGACAGTGGATCTCAAGTAACCATAGTATTTCAAGATTGGTACCAGAAGCATCTGTTGCGTGCCCTTACAACCCTTGGAAGGTTTGCGTGTGGGGGTTGAGTGAAAAGTCCTATCTGTACTCAGGGTATATCCGGATCTGGCTGTCATTCCCTACTGCCGTGGCTGGGGTAGATGGACAAGTTGAGACATTTGCCCTAGTGTGTCCCCCACTGGACTGTATGATGGAGTTCCCCTGTTAATTGGAACAAATGCCCACATGTTTGGGAGACTTGCACAACTCTGCCATGAGAAACAAGGGTAACAGACTGGACTGGCCCTAAGAATTCCAGCATTAATCAAAAGGGCTTATGACTTGCAACAGAAACCCAATGAAGTGGACCAAGATGAGCCAGTGGAATAGTGTGGAAAAGGATCCTGACTCTTTGGTGTTAGTCCACAACACCCAGTGTACAATCCATGAAGAAATCCACCTAAGGAGATGTAAAGAATAAAATATTGATGATAGACACCCCGGTGAATGGAAGCTGCCAGAGGGGTTGATGGTCAAGCCCAGTATACTACCTGCACGTGCCTATGCCTCGCCTGCCGAGTGATGGTGCAAGTGAGAAACATGTAGGACAGGGAAGTTCATGTGAACCAGGGATGCACACTTGCTACAGTACACTGCACAGACACTGCAGTATTACCCAGTAACAAGTACACTGGGAAAGGGAGAAAGTGACCCCAGACTTATTTGACTTCAGTGATTCCCCTTGTCTGCCGAATGGAAGACCCGAATTACAGGAAACTTGCTCAGAGAGACCAAGTGTTCTCACTAAAAGAGTGGGATGTAGGGAATGTCCATGGTGCCGAGCATAACATATGCCTGCATGATGACCGACCATTTTGATAGAGGTCCCAACACCTTACCCCAGCGGACATAGACTATATTAGAGGCACTTACAGGAAATGCTCGCTGCTGGCATTATTCAAGAATCAAGCCAATATGCATCTCCATTGCAGTGGTGCATAAAATAATGGATCCATGAGGATGTGTGTGGACTATCAGACCCTCAACCGATGGATTATCCCAGATCAATACACCATGCCACGCATACAGGATGCCCTGGATTGCTGAGCAGGGGACAGTGGTTCTCCCTACTGGATTTCTGAGTGGATATTATCAAATTCCGATGGCCCGGAGGACCGTGGGAAAACAGCCTTCATCTGTCCTTTGGGGTTCTATGAATTCCTGAGGATGACACAGGGATTGGTGCCTCTGCCACCTTCCAGAGATTGATGGAAGTGTGGTGGAGACATGAACTTGCTGGAATGTTTGTGTACTTGGATAATGTCATTGTTTTCAGATGCACGATGGAGGAACATGAGACCAGACTGTTCAAAGTCCTCGACCATTTGGAAGAATTCGGCCTCAAGTTATCCTCAGACAAGTGCCAGTTTTTTCAAACATCTGTGAAATATGTGGGACACATAGTGTCTGCGATACAGACAGATCCCAGTAAAGTTGAATCTTTGACCACTTGGCTCAGCCCAATAACCTAAAAGAGCTACAGCATTTCCTGGGGTTCTGTGGCTACTACCACAGGTTCATCAAAGACTATTCAAAGGTGATTCGACTGCTCCTTAACCTTACCCAAGGCTACCCTTCTACCAACCCAAGTACAAAAGGAGGCTATCAAAGACCAAGAGAAAGTGTATTTTCGAACAGGTGAGCCTTTTGGGACTCAGTGGACACCTGAATGTGAAGCAGCATTCTTTGAAGTCATATACCAGCTCACCCACGCCCCAGTCCTTGCCTATACTGATCCTACCAAGCCTTATGTTCTGAATACAGACGCTAGTTTGTAGGGTCTTGGGGCTGTGCTATATCAAGACTATGAAGATGGCTTGAGACCTGTAGCTTCACAGTAGGAGCTTGACCCCGTCAGAGTGGAACTAGTTGGAATTCTCGCCTAAAATGGGCCATAGTTGAGCAGTTTCATGAGTACCTCTATGGGGCAAGATATTAGTGAAGACCGACAATAACCCACTGACCTATGTGCAGACTTCAGCTAAATTGGACACCACTGGACACCATTGGCTTTCTGCCTTATCAACGATGATTATCCTGTTGAATACAGACCGGACTAAACCACACTGATGCTGACACCCTGTCATGAAGGCCAGCCTAAGGACAATTGGGTCAGATTGTCTGAACCTGACTTCAAAGCATTATGCCAAAAGTTTGATAAAGATGAACAAATGTCTGCGGACACAGTGGACTGCCTAGTAGATTGCTTGGGCCCTCCTGATACCTGCATACTGGCTGCCTATTGCCATTTCTCTGCTCTAGATATTAGTGCACTACCTCAGTTCGATGATGACAGTATTCAGTGGGCTCAATCCCAAGATCCCATGATTTGACCAGCACTTGACACCTGCCTGCAGAGAACGATGTGTCCAAGTTCGTTCCCCTGACTTGCGAACTGCTCTGTTGTTCAAGAAAGGCCCCAGGTTATATACATTAAATGCTGTTGCATAGCAGTGAGAGTGCTGCACTGTTTGGAGTCATTTAAGGAAGGGGCTGGTGAGAGCTCCTCCTTCCATTACAAAGTTAGGGGACTGTGGAGTTTACCATAAATATTGGGAACATTGACTATTTTATGAGTCCCATAAAAGGCAAAGGTGATTGGAAACACTGGACAGTTGGACTGGGGTTGGGGGTATACTGCCTTATTTTATACTGAGTTATTAAGGATATATGTTGATCTTTGAATTTGTTTTATATCTGTTTTATTGTTTTAATTTAATTTTATTTTGGGTTGTGGTTGGGGATTGGGTGAGTTATTTTGGGGTGGAGTAGTTTGGGTTTTAAGTTACTGAGTGTGTGTGTATGGAGTGTGTGGTGTAGAGTGTGTTTGTGGGTTGTGTTTTTGGGTGAGGGTTTACGTAGTCAGGAGGGATGTGTCTGGAAGGTATGAGGGCTGGGGGCAGGCTAGGATAGTGTATGGAGCATCCCAGCTGCGTGATCTATGGCCTTTCTTCAGCCTCCCAGTGTCTATTAGTACAGCTAGGTGCTGTAGGGAGGTTGGAATAGGGAGGAACCATGTGATTCATTTGGTTTGGGGTGCCCTATGCACTGCGGTTGGTGGTGGGATCAAGGTAGTGGGGTGCAGAAGGCGCCTGGGATTAGACAGGTCCTAGAGAGAGGCCCGGCGTGTTTGGTTCCCGTCACCAGGGTTCCCACCAGACCGAGTGGGCAGGTAGCACAGAGGCTGCACTGTCCACCAATCCGCTGAGGGTGGAATCGCATGCCAGATTGGTCAGAAACAAGACTGCAATTATAGCGGACTTGGTTTCTTGAGCCAATCTGGCTTGCAATATGGAGACCTGGATTGGTGATGATGCTGGCCGGTTTTAGAGGCTGCCGTCCCATCCGGATATACCGTGAGTGCACTGCCCCAGACAGGAAACGAGGGGCGGGGGTAGCCATCTGTTTTAGATCCAAGCTAGGCTTCACCTGCACCCAGTGAGAGCACATTCATTTGAATGTATGGCCATCCGTGGGGGTCCGGGCGCAGGTTGCCTGATTCTCCTGATTTACTGCCCCTCTGGGGCAGCGGGAGACTTTCTGCCGGAGATGACCGATTTTGTTGTCGGGAGACGCTGGAGGCCCCAGATGTTTAGTGCTGGGGACTTCAACATTTGGGCCGATGACAAAATTTCTCTGCTTGGTTTTAATTTCCTCCAGATTATGTCATCTTTGGGCCTTGCATGCAGGTGTTTCTCCACAACCCATCAGGGTGGCCACATGTTGAATCTGGTGTTCTCAGTGGGGCTTGAGATTAATAGTCTCAGGACTGATCAGGTCATCTGGTCCGATCATTGCAAGGTGAAGTTCTCGTTTGGAGCCCCCAATAGCCCTTCCCTGCAGAGATGGTCAGCTATCGCCCTTTGAGGGTTGACCCTGAGGGTTTTCTGGTGGTGGCTGACCTATCTACTGTGGACAGTGCATGCATTGGGGGTTTGTGTGAGGCAGTGGATGCCTATAATAAGGTGCTGGTTGGTGTGCTCGACTCCCTGCACTCAGTCCGTGTAGTGACCCAGGTCTTCTCACTTGAGGTCCCCTTTGGTACGATGGTGAGCGCAAAGTGATGAAGACCCTGGATCAGAGATTAGAACGCTGCTGGTGGAAGTCTGGCCTGGAGGTAGGCAAACTGGCCTTATGTGCACACTCACGGTGCATACCAGGGGCAATCATCCGTAAGAAGGCAGAATTCCTGTCCAGAGAGATTGCTGCCAGGAGGAACTGACAACTGTGCTCTTTTGGACAGTGGACAGGCTTCTCCATCCTTCCTGTCTACAGCCGAAGGTAGCCTTCTCTAACGCATTGTGCGAGGAGTTTGCTCGGTTCTTCTCGGCAGGGTGTCTGCCATCAGGCGGGGGTTCCGCCAGTGGGCCAGAGTTTGGTTCACAGTGGTCACCATGGGTGACGGAGAGCACTCCGCCATTGGGATGAGTTTAGACTGGTGAAGGTGGCTGAGGTAATTGAGATTGCTTCCAAGCTTGGCACACCTTTGCGAACTGGACCCGGTGCCAACTCGTTTCTTAATGAGATGTGTTGACTTCATTGGCCGGTGTTTGCCTTGATTGTCCAGTGTTCCTCGTCAGAGGGGTTTTCCCAATGTCTTGAAGGAGGTATTGGTGAGACCCTTCTGAAAATAACATCGTTGGACCCTGAGATCAAGGCAAATTATCGTTCCATCTCCAATCTTCCATTTTGGATAAGATTATGGAGAAAGAGGTGGCGCTTCAGCTTGAGGAGCATCTCGTGACCCATGATTTATACGATCCACTCCAGTCTGGTTTTTGTAAGGCATAGCACAGAAACTGTGCTAGTGCGGTGTATAATGACCTCCTGAGGGCTAGAGATTGAGGGAGGGAAAATTCTTGTTCTCCCTGATCTCTCTTTAGCATTTGACACGGTGGACCATCGAGTGTTACTTGACCGCCTAAGAGAATTCTGCGGACTCACGCACTGTCATTTGTGGGTTTGAGGCTTTTCTATCTAACAGGAGGCAGAGGGTAGTGATGGGAATTCTCCTCCTCCCTGGCCACCTGTCTTGGAATTCCCAGGGTTCGGTCTTGTCGCCTATGTTGTCTGCCATGTATATGCTGCTCCTGGGAGAGCTCATTAGAAAGTACAGTCTGGGTTTTCATTGTTATGCTGATGATACCCAGCTGTATCTTTCTTTTGCCCCTGGAACATCTTGCGAGTGGAAGTGCTAAACAGCTGCCTTGCTGAGATCAATGACTGGATGGCCTCCAGCTGGTTGTGACTGAATCCGATAAGACGGAGGTACTGGTGGTGAGTCGAACAGAGGGCATGATAGGTTGGCCTCTGGTGCAGAGATAGGGCTTTTTCTTGGCTCTATAACATTGAAGGCCTCCTCTAGGGTGCAGAATCTGGCATTATTCTTGACAGCGGATTGACACTTGAGTTTCAGGTGGCATCCGTTGTCCGTATTTAGTTTTATCATCTGAGGAATGTCACCAGGATAAAGCCCCTAGTTCCACCACAGGACCTCCCACCTTGGTGCATGCCTTCGTGATGTCCAGGCTTGACTACTGTAATGCACTCTATCTCGGGTCTCTGGGGTACCCTACGCTGACTGCAGCTGGTGCAGAACGTGGCAGTGAAGCTGTTGACAGGACAGCCTAAGTAATGTCACATCACTCCGATGCTGCATCAACTACACTGGCTGCCAGTTAGGTGGAGAGTCCTCTTTAAGGTGGGCTTGCTCACATTTAAGGCCCTACATGGCCTGGGCCCTGTTACCTGAAGGACCTCCTTACATCTACTATCTCGGTCTGCCCTCTGCTCCTCCTCCTCTAGGGGCCTCCTTGCGATTCCTAGGACGAGGTTAAAAACAGCTGGCGACAGAGCATTTAGTGTCATCGCCTTGTTCTGTGGAATTCGCTCTCTCCAGCTGTTAGAAGGCCCCTTCTGTGGTGGTATTTAAAGCCCGCCTCAAGGCCTTCTTGTATAATCAGGCCTTCCCAGACTGTCTTATAGTCCTTGCCTATTTTCAGAACTCTACGTTAGGCTAGCCTTGGCTTTTTAAGTAGTAGCTGTTGCTGTTTAGGTAATATTTATATAAATATTGTTTAATTGTTGAAATATTGTATGTTTATGTTTAATAGTATGTTGTTATGTATTTATTGTGATGTGTAGCATGCATTTTAATATGTTCGCACCCAGAGCCTCCGGGATGGGCGTCTCTTAAATAAAATTTGCCTTGCCTTAAAATTGCATGATCAGTTGTTATACAGAGAGAATGGATCATCATGGTAGAGAAGACAGTTGGTTCTACATACGGCCTTTAAACAGCTGGTACTGAGGTCTCTCCACAATCACATGGGGCACCTTGGTATTGACAGAACTCTCGACTTGGTACGATCCTGATTCTACTGGCCAAAGATGGGGCAGATGTCAAGCACCATGTAATGACTTGCAGTTGTTGCCTCAAAGAAAAGCCCTGCTTCAGAAGGCTGCCCTTCTTGTCAATATCACTACCAGTGCCCTCCAGAATTGGTCTGCATAGACTTCATGTGCTTAGAACCCGACCAAAAGAACATTGGCAATGTGTGTTGTTAATTACTGATCATTTTACACGGTACACACAAGCCTTCCCAACTAAAGATCAAAAGGCCTCTCACTGTGGCCAAGGTGCTGGTGGAAAATTATTTGTCCACTATGGTGCCCCCAGCGGATCCATTCTGACCAAGGTAGAGACTTTGAAAGTAGGTTAATCAAAGAAATGCTCTCTCTCTGTGGGGGATGCAGAAGTCAAGAACCACCCCTATAACCTGCAGGGGACCTCAACCAGAACACTTCAACCGACCTTCTTCTGCACATGCTGGGCACCCTCCATCCAAAAGAAAGCATAAGTGGAGCCAGCAGATTAGCACCTTGGTACGCATATAATTGCACCAAAAGTGATGCTACTGGGTTCTCCCCTCACCATCTCTTGTTCGGGAGGGAGGCCCACTGCAAGTTGATGTCTGCTTTGGGGTCTCTCCAGATGGGGTCCCGAGCTGAAAACTACTTGCAGTATGTACAGAAATTGAAAGATCAGTTGAATCATGCCTATCAACTAGCTCAAACTATGGCTGCTAAGCAAAATCTCGCCAACAAAGAAAGACATGATCGATGAGTAAAGCCTCAGAATTGTTGCTCAGACATAGGTGCTACTACGCAATTTGGGACTGCATGGAAAACACAAATTGCTGATAGATGGCACCATATTCCCTACGTAGTAGTTGATAAATTGGATGATCTGCCGATGTACAAGGTGCACCCAGATAATAATTCCAAAGCTGTGAAGACCATGCACTATAATCACTTACTGCCCATCGCCAAGTTATTTTTGATGCTGAACCAACACCTGACACTTCTCCTGGGCCAGTGACTCATGCTGCTGCAAAGAGGAAACGGAGCCAACCTGTCCATGTTCTTCCAGAACTAAGGCCTTCCCTCAGCAGGCCCAGAGTGATAGTGATGACTGTTTGTCTGTCTCAGATGAGAGTGACTGTAATAATGCCTATTATCCCTCATATTAACTGAGTCAGTTGTTTCGAGGCAATCCTCTGCAGAATCATAGGGATGAAGCTGGGCCTTCAGAACTGCCTCAACCCCAGCTTCTTCCTGGATCCAATGCCCCTAAAAGTGAGGTGCAAAGTATCACGCCTGAGGTTGTGGACTCTCTGTGTCTTGTAGAACTGTTTCACTTGCCTGAAGAAGAGGCTGATGGTCTGAGTCTCCTGGTGACATACCAGAACTTGAAGAACAATATGAAAGTGTTGGCAGCACCCTTCAGTGCCAAGCAGCCTATTGTGCCAGAGTCTCCTCAGAATGAGCAACCTGGGCCATCTTCAGAAGAAAATAATGAGCAAAGTATTGTGGAAAGAGTCCGGTGAGCAAGGAGCTGACAGTGTTCCCAATCTGGACATTTCGACCAGTGCAGAGGCATCCCCACTACAGGAGAAGAAATCAATGCCAGTGTTGGACCGCCCAGAGCCTGTGTGTTGTTCCCCCAGAAAATCTGGGCGACCTGTTAAGCCAGTGCTACATTTCAATTATGATTCCTGGGAGGCCTGTGGACTTGCCTCTCAATGTGGTTCGTAAAGGTGTTTACATTTCCAAGAGCTCACTGCCCAAACTGAGCTTGACTGCCACCTCCTGATTAATTGTTCTTCCTTCAGAACAAGGTGTCCCTGCCCCACCTAGCTCCAAGTTAGCTGATAGGAAGGGCCCCTTCTACATTGTTTACTGTACAAGAAGTTATAACGTGAAGTCATATGTAACTGTTCATAGTATGTTAAGCATAATGAATCAGTATAGAACGATGAAACATGCATAAGTATTGTCAATGAAGATATGGTATAATGAAATATATAGTAATGTGATGTTTACATTAACTGATGCATCAGATATTATTTCCATAGTACGCTAATGTCACATATGCCTTGTACAGTATATATTGCTTCTTCAATATTGTGATGGTGTAGAGTTGACGCGACACCAAGTCTTTTAGGCAGGGAAGGGTACCCCCTACAAATGGGGGTTCCCCGAAGTCTTCCTTGGTGTGCCTAAATGCCCACTGCCAGGCTTGTATCCTCTGTCTTAGCATTTTAGAAGTGTTTATATGAGAGTGCTTTAATGCCTCTGTGCTCTGTCTCTTTAAGAGCTGCCTATAACGTGGTGCTTATTTAATCTGGAAGGGGCTGAGTGTTTCTAGGCTCGAGTCCCGCCCAGACTGCCAGATAATCGCTCTGTTCTGCCATCGCTAGTTGCGCAGAGGGAGCTCTGTTAGAAGCTGTACTTATTTGCTGATTATCTATTAGAATAGTAAGACTGCTGTAGTTTGTCTAACCTGCCTTCTTTGCAGCATGGACAGTTCTGCTTATCATCACTATCTTTGTCCTGGACTGCCAGAATGGGCCAATCAGTACTTTTGGGGACCCTAAAATGGAGTCTGTCCTCAGGGTCTTGTGGGAGTGAATTTCTGTAGGAATTGTAGTTTTGAGACTTTGGCACCTAAATGCACCTGGAGGGGAGCCCTCAATTTGACAGACTGATGGATCAACCAACCAGAACCTTTAGACCGAAGGAAAATTCCAAGCTGCCTGTAGCAGTCGCTCAGTCTGGAGTTAGAGTTTGGAGAGTAAACAGCTTGAGTGATTCGAGCAGCAGCTCCTGTGTAGTTTACATGGGAGATTGATGGGAGGGCTGAGTTTGGCCTGTCTGCCTACTGTCCCTTGAGAGGAATCCTTTGAAATATTTAGCAATTGGACGTATCTGAATTGAGTGTGATAAAGTCACTGAAGAGTGACCAGATTTAAACCTGAAGAAGACTGAAGATTTGCTGTATGAGATCGGCCTGTCAAGCAATCTATTTACCACAGAATTCCTGGTTTTGCTCAGAGACACTGCTATTGTTGGCTGAACTGCCCTCCGCATTGTGGGTATGGTGATTGCTTTACTATAAATGTGCTGTGTACTGTTAGTGGGTTGTGATTTGATTCCTCACTGTGTAAATGTGCCACGCTTGCTGGAAACTTCATCCAACGCTACCGGACTCTAAAACCGAACTGTTCCACCTGGCTAGGCTCTTGCCACCTGGCCCAGCCAGCTATTTCAGGCACAGAAACCATCATTAATGAGAGACTCACCCATGGATCAGCCCCTGCTCAACCATCTCAACAAGAATGACACCTCAGTGATTCATGTGGGCCCTGCTTCTCCTGGAAACCAGTCATCAACCTGCAGTCTCCATTTCATCTAGCCTTTGTCTCATATTGGGCAGCGTGAGTAACAATCAGGGTAGCTCCCAACAACAGCTAAATCTCAAGTGTTGTCATCTGATTGCATTGTTGTTTTTCCTTTTCACGAACTGAGCCTTCAGGCTCTGTATTACAAATTGTGTGTGGTTGTGCATGCCTTTTCTTTTCATCACAGGCCACAACCAGCTGACGCTGGCCTACCCCTGGCAACGCTCCAGGCTAGCCCACCTTAATTCCAACTGGGTACCCAGAGAGTGACTGTGTAGGGACTAAAAGTGCAGGCACAATTGCCTGACTAGATCAGTTTTCAGATCAATCATCCTGATTAAGCCCTCCTTGTTCAATTCCCTGAATAAATCAGATCTAACTTTTTGCATTTAATCTGACTCATGTTACAGTTTGCACCAAAAGCACTGTACTGTTGTTATTTGCTGTGCCTAACCTTGTTTTACAGGGTTTCAGGGTTGAACTGGTGAAACCAGCCTTGGTGAAGTGCAAACAGTGTGGGATTTGTATGCTGAATAGGGCTACTGTGAAAGTGTTTGTTGCAACCCTGTCCTCTGGGAAGAGGCACCCGCTTTCAGTACCCAGGTCCCTTAACCTGCAACTAGCCACGCGGCAGGGGTAGTAGCCCTTGGGATAGTGCCACCTAGGGGTTACAAAAAATAGCAAAGAAAATCACTACTTAACATCAGTAGTTTCTCACATAATACAGTCCTGGATCTTACAGCTCCTAAGACCCTTTTCATCTCGAACAGGAGCGACACCTCGGTGATTCACATGGGCCCTGGGGCTCGACAACACCGCTAGAGGAAAATCTACAAGCCTGTCCTGGGAAGCAACCCATGATTCTGCTACTGCAAATTAGCAGATCCTGAGGCTTTCTTCCCCTGTTGAAACTGCCGCCCAGGATCCTCCAAACTCAAGTTCGATAAGGCCCAGAAATCTACAGAAACAGCTAAAAGTCATATACCCCTCAGGGTACGCTGGTATTTGGCGCCTTGGACATTCTGAATTTTCAGCGCAACACTTTGATTGGAAGATCTCAGCCTCACTGACTTCTTCCTGCTGGTCTCCATTTTACCTTGTTTCATTGAGACATTTATCAGCGCTGCTGACCCTGGGAGACTATCCTTTTGTAAAGCAAGAATTTCATCTTTTTTTTTTTTTCAAAGTGTCTACTTTCTCATTTGCAAATTATACTACATAGCCACTAGAGGGCTACAACAGCTGTCTTTTCTGTTAAAGAGGAATGCATTATACTTTCTACTTCCTCTTCTGCTCTAGTGGACCCGGGATACCTCTCTTTCTGAGGACCATCCCGGGGTTTTCTGCCCGTTTCTCAGGCTGAACCATGCTCATCCACTAAGGCTGCAAGACTTGAGCGCCTGCCCCACTCCCATTCTGTACTGGTGGAGCAGGGCCAGAAACAGAAATGAAAGCTACAGACCAAGCTTGCCTCACCAGATTGCAGCCTTGAATCACCTCACTGGCTCAGCTGCAAAGAGTTGCTCCACAGGTACGTTTCAGTGCCAAAAACACTTCTCAGCCAACAAAAGGATTTTGAACTTGTAACACCTGATCACCGATTGGTCTAGACTTCTAGTGGCGTTTACTGCTGGCTGTTGTGGTGTTTAGATCTACCATGGGAAATTACAGCTGGTTCCTCGGTGTGTCACTAGCTTTACTAGCGCTCAGCTCAATTCTTCGAACCCTCATCCCTCTCCAAAGTGGAATGACCCTTGCATTTCTCCCTGTCCTCGTCCAACAGCTCCTTTCAGGTAGCCATTCTGGACTATTGGGTTCTCAGCTGTCTCTGCAGGGGTGGGACATCTCCCAAGCTGCCTCTGCAGATTACTCCCTCGTCCAGACTTGAGACTTCCTACTCATGGCAAATTTCTGCCAGGACACTAGTGGCTGCAACACTAGGCCAGTATAACTCCAGGAGTGGGTACAGGCCTACACATCAACACCTCCCCTATCGCCCAAAAAATAGTGTTTACAAATTACAGTTCGCTGCCTTAAAAAGAATCTTGCTTCTTTTACTATTGTGCTCAGGCAATATCGAACTTAACCCAGGACCATTAGACACCCTTGCTTCTCCATCAGACCTGGCAGGTATCAAAGGAATGTCTTTTATGCATCTTAATGCCTGTAGTTTGCTGAGAAAGTTCACCCTTATCCAGGCTTGGGTGAGCCACATCCTACCTGACGTCCTAGTGATCACTGAGACCTGGCTTAGACCAACCACCCCAGACAATGAAATCAATATCCCAAATTATTTACTCTTCCGAGCGGATAGGCAATCAAGAGGACGTGGGGTGGCAGTTTATGTAAGGACAAATACTCAGCCGCATGCATAGATGCATCATCCTCCCCAAGAATTTGAGTGCTTGACCCTAAAGATCAAGTTTCTCCTTCCAGTGCACTCTGTGTAATGGGCTGCTAGAGGCCCTTTCTGCGGGCCTCATCTCCTGCCTCACCTGGGCTCAGTTCCTTGGAAACCATTATTCTTGGTGACCTGAACTACGATTGGCTATCAAGTGCATCAGCTCCCTTGAAATCTTTTTGTGACACTCTAGGGCTGGTGCAACTCATTGTGAGCCTACTCGCCCAAATAAAAAGAACCTTAACAACAGCTTCCTCTTAGATGTCATTTTGGTTAGCAAGCCACACCTGTTCTCTCATGTTGGAACATTTTTCTCAGACATTAGCGATTATTGTATAGTCACCACCATTAGATCCTGCACAACCCACAGTTTGTGGCAAAGTTCTCTATCAAGAGGTGCAAACGCAACTTTGATTTGTTTGCTTACGTCCACGACTTGAAACATTCACCGTGATGGCAGGAATTCTTCCTAGCCAAAAAGGTTAACAGGGCATATACTATTTTTACAATATTTTAAGTGAGGCTTTAAATAAGCATGCACTCTTGGTTAAGGTGTGGGTCAGGGCAGCACCTGCCATTGGTTCTCACCTGAGCTCAAAACTTCCCTGTTAGAAAGGGATACTTTATGGAAAAAAAGCCCGAAGAAGCAAGAACAACTCAGATTGTGTCTTTTTAACAGAGCACGTAACAAATGCACCAAATTGTCAGAGCAGCCTAGGCCACCTACTATCGTTCGAGCTAGCCTCTCTGCCTCAAGAAATCTTTCAAAGCTCTGGAAAACATTAAAAGACATGTCTGGACATGCACCTGGTAATTCCATTCCAGCAAAATGAAGTCAGTGTTATCGCTAACTGATCGGAGATATTGGAAGCCCTCAATAACCATTTTGCAATGGCAGGGCTAGCATTTGATACTTCTCCTGCCAATGGCCTCTGCACAGCTCAGGGCCCACCAACCCACAGAGTCCCCTCTACCAAGGAGGCCTTCTCCCTCCTGCCTGTCTCTCTCTAAAAGAGGTGGAAAACCTACTGCTGCAACTGGACACCAGGAAGGGAGCAGGCTCCAACTTCATAGAGCCATACCATCTGAAATGTAGCCTACCATGTACTTGCGGGTGCCAATTACCCACCTATTCAACATGTCACTCTCCCAGGGTAGCCTCCCCTCAATGGAAAACAGACCATGTCATCCCTCTATTAAAAGCAGGTGACCCTCACGATCTAAATAATTACAGACCGATCTCCCTCCTCCCCATCATGTCTAAATTACTAGAAAAATAGTGTGTGGCCAGCTCGGTATACTTAGAGTCCAGAAGCCTATTAAACCCAGTTCAGTCTGGATTCAGAGCAAAGCACAGCACCAGAACAGCTCTAGCTAAGGTGACCAATGATTGGCTCCTAGACCTTGACAAGAAGAAGCATGTCTGTGCTGTTTTCTTGGATCTTAGTAAGGCATTCGACACAGTCAATCACAGCCTGCTTCTTTCCTCCCTAAGCACCTTAGGCCTGGACCATAAATCTATGTGCTGGTTTGCAGACTACCTCAAGAGAGCGGAAACAGCAGGTTAAAGCTGAAGGTGATCTTTCTCCATTAAAACCTATGCTGAGGGCGTGCCCCAGGGCTCTATCCTTGGTCCCTCCTCTTTGCAGTCTACATTAACAACATCAATGACCCCATCAAAAAGGCAACATCCACTTATTCATGAGCAGATACTGTACTGTACTTGAGTCGTCCCATGCCAGAAGCAGCCTGTGAAGCTCTCCAAGCTGAATTTAACCTTCTACAATAGCAGCTCATAAACAAAAGCTTTTGCTCAATGCAAAAGACAAAAGCCATGCTCTTCTCCCTCCTTGCATGCGGCAATTTCTGCTGGGGGAGCTATCCCAAAATTACCACTGTTCTTGGAGAAACACTAGAGTATGTAGCTAAATTCAAATATCTAGGAGTTTGGCTCGATCATAACTTTCATTCATCGACCATCTTGAAGAACTACAGAAGAAACTAAGGCAAATATTAGGACTATTCTACAGAATTAACCACCTGCTCACAAAGGAGGCCAAGATTCAACTGGTTCAAGCTACCTTCCTATCTTTAATAGATTACGCGACTTGCTCTACAGCCATTGCACTGCCTCTGCACTGGCTAAGTTGGACACCCTCTACCACAGAGCCATCAGGTTCATTACTGGCCTTCCACTTTCCACACACCACTGCTCCTGTACTCCTCGTTAGGCTGGACTTCCCTTCACTATGGAAGGAATAGAAATGCCGCCCTATGGGCCTTCAGGCGTGACCAACAAGTCCTCTCATATGTCTCAGACTGTATTCCCCGAGGTGTTAGGCACCTACGCTCTAAGGAGCTATTCCTAATTACCCTCCAAGTTCCAAGGGTCAAACTCGTTTCGGCAAAGCTGCTCTAAGCTTCTCTTTACCCACATTGTGGAGCGGTTTACAAGAACTTGAAGCTTAGCTACCCTGTTAGCCTGAATATCTTCAAGAGCTCTCACGATCGCTACATGAAAGCACTTGCAAATGTTTTCTCACCGCTAGCCCACTAATTCCACAACTCCTCTTTTCCATCCTGACGCCGCCATGTTTCTACCCCTGGCTCTCACTCTTTCCCTATTAACTCTTCAATTGTAAAATAATGCTGTTTTTTTTTATTTACTTCAACCTTGTACTGTACTGTATACACTGTATATACTTTTTCTTCCTTGTATATTATTGCTTTTTGTATACCTGCTGCTGTACTGTACTTTGATGTATTCATGACCAGGTCCACCTTGCAAATGAGCCTTGCTCAATGGTGCCTGCCTGGATAAATAAAGATTTTGATTGATTGATTGATTGATCTGCATTCAACAGCTTGTCTACAGTAGCACCTCTCTCTCCTTCACTCTCAAGACTGAACTCTACTGGACTGAACTGAAGTGAACTCAGTGAAGAGGTTTTACATCTTTTGGTGGGGTCACCTGACTGAGCCCTTTCTATTTACATGTCTGGACATGTTTCAAAACCAAGGGATTTTGTTTCAGGGGACTTCCTAGTTCAGCTAAAGTATAGGGTACATCTCCACAGATATTGACTCTCTGTATCTCTGATCCACAGTGATTAAGCACTTTTTTCTATATATATATTTTTAGTATTTACCTCATTTTCTTCCTGGACCTGGGACCCTGGCAGACACGTAGGGTACATGTGCGTGGAGGTGCCGCAGATGCTGAGCATCAGCTCAGCCCTTCTGCCTGACCCCTTGCTATAGCTGCCACCCTCACCTGCCTACACTTCCTACTGGACCTCCACCCAGTGGGAGCGGAACTACGGGGTGCAGACAGCCACCCTGGAGGGAGGCTGCCCTGCACGCTGCTCGGATCCCGCTCAATCCCTCCCCATGCTTGCTCCCCGATGACGGGGTCGTTCCGAGCCAGGGTCACCAGCGTAGCATAAGGAAAGGCGCCCAGTGTCTTCAGCCTCTCAGCACCACTCAGGCTGGCTAGGTACCTAGCGCTTTTATAAAGCATACCACATTCTTTTGTTCAGCCTCATACATAGAACCTTATACAGTAACAGGTTTATAGTGTGAATTTATGAAAATACCTTAAGGATTTCTTATAACTGTACCAATCATAAAATTATTATTGTTTTATATGGCTTCTAAATCCTTTTTATTTTAAAAGGCTTTATTAACTGTATTTATTCCTATTTAAAATAGCCTTCCTGTTAGTTGTACACAAAATGCACTTATGCACTTTACACAACACCTGTCCAAGTGTTTGGCATCATTCCAGCGACTGGATGGATGGAAATGGAAAAAGAATGAAAAGAGAACTAGTAGGAAGTTTTGTAGGGTTAGTAAAGAGCTACGCTTGGTGGCCAACCTACGGTAGGAGGGAAAGAAGAAAAGCAAAGAGAAAACATGAACTGTTGTGCAACAGAAGATGAGAAATAAGGAGACAGAAAAGTGGTCCATCAGTCAAGCTGAGGGTGTAGCCTAACTCCCCACACACCTCTCCTTGGCCGGCAACATGCAATGACACACCGTTCATGATGCCACTGGCTACCACGCACACCTACTGCACTTCTGACATGTGTCCACATGGTGGCAGCATTGCAGTGGTGCAGCAAGTCCCCTTCCCGAATGTGGAGAGCAACCCATAAGACCTTGTACCTTCCTCCCCAGCCAACCCCAGCAGTCCGGCTGCACTCCCGAGCCCAGGCTGCTGGTGTTGTCAGAGGTGTGGCATCCAGCGCCTCAATCCTCTGCGCCACTGGGCTGGCAAAGGACTGAGTTTCAGAGGCCCTCAGATGCACCTGAAAACTTGCTTCACAACTGTAGCAGAACTGTACTTCTTGCAATAAAAAGTTAGACCACAACCAGCCCGGTGGTACTGAGGGTTGAGGTGCTGGACGCCACACCTCGCTATGCCGTGACCCAGGTCTGTGAATGGACTCAGGTTGCTGGGGGTCGGTGGGGAATGGAGGATTGAGCATCCCAATGGATGCTCTTCTCCTCCTGGGTGGGTTACAAGGGGTGCCTTGTGCAGCCGGCGGCTCCTGGGGCTGGTGGAAGCACAGGCTTTTGGGGGGCAATGGCAGCTCTTGGGAGCTAGGGAGGGAGGATGTTGTGGGCGCTTGGCGGTGTGCATCAGCACGTCATCTGCCTGAACGTACGTCCTTCGTGCCCGCTGGTCCTCAGGGTAAGGGTGAAAAACAAAAAAAAGGGGGGAAAATACATACACTCTGCCCCCCGAGCAAGATGAAGCCAGGGCAGGTTGCCTAGAGGATGCCCAGGCGGGCGGAGTAGGAGGGGAGTATGAGCCTCCAAAGCCGTGGGAGCCAGGCAAGTAAAAAAAAGTTAGACCATGGAATGGCTAACTTTTGTCACAAATGTCACAAGTTATACTTAGAAATGTGTACACAGGATAAGAATGAACGAAGCCTATCTGTACCAAATACTCACAGCCACAGTATCAAAAGTCATTACCCAGCGGTGGCTCCAGCCTATCCCCCGACCTTCCGACCCCGATACAGAGCTGGACAAAAGCGTAAACAAATTTTACTTATGGAATGGCTCACTGCTAAATTAAGACTCAGGGGTGAATAAAATTCAATCACATTGGTTGCCATTCTTTGATTATTTGGAAATGAGGGAAGGTATTCAACCTTAGAACAGACTGTTAATTTGTCACAGGGTAAAACACTACGGAGTGAATTTAATCTGCAGTTAACACTACACTGTCTAACAATGCGAAGAAAAAACAGATCAGCTGGTATTGTACTGTGATGATTGTGTTTGTTGTGTCTAACTTTTCTTTTTCTTTACATAGCTGAAGGTGAGCTACAACATGTAATCAGATTGATGTTTCTGTCCATCCTTTGCATTAGAGTATTTAATTTCAGGCATTTTTAGTTTCTCTTATTGTACTGTAACCAACTATTAAACTTTGCCCTAGTGTTCAAGTACTGTAATGTATTGTTGTAAGTTGAAAAGGTTTCAAAAATATATACTGCAAAAATAAATAAATAAGGACGATGTGTCATTTTTGGCCACAAGGATGGAAACTATTGGAAATGTTTGAAAATAGCAATCTAATATTTTGGCACACTTGTTTTATGCAGGCACAGATGACAAAATCAGGAATTTCACATGTACCTAGGCTTTTGCAAATCCAGCCCTGAAGGGCTACTTTATACATCATGACATAATTTTAGCCAATCATAACTGTTTATCTCTAAACATTTCAAGTACTCTTATGACCATAACAGGGTATCGTATGCATATAGTTCAAAAATTCTGAGTTCTAAATTAAGTAATCACAGTTCAGTTCCCACAAAGGGATTATCCAATACCCTACAAAGTAAAATATTCTGATATTGAATTCAAGTTCAATTTTTTTTGAAAATGTCTTTAACATGATTTATAATACATTTATATGTACAGTTCCTGTGCCTCTTATGGTTATAGGAGTTTTTTCTCAAATCCTTTGTGTGCCCAAACTGCTGTGCACTCTTTCTTACCATATAGACAGCGTAACTGAGCATATAAACATCTATACATGCCCAAATTTAATTACAGTATTGCATGCCAGGGTGGCACACTATTAATACTGTTTCTGCCAGTGATTTCTTGCAGTATCATGCAGGAACAAAATGTAATTCAAAGGCAAGGACTCAATTTATTACACAGGAAACTGCAACCTCTTTGTCACATACAGTAGTTATTTATCTTGCTGAACAGTGCTGTATATTGAGAAAAAGGTAAAGCTAGGTTTACTGTATGGGTACTGACATTCTCAGCAGCTTTTTGTGAAAGTAAGAAGTAATGTTTTCATGTTTCAAACCTGACATGTCTGATTTTCCTGCTTTTTAGTCAGGAGAGTCCACTAGATCAGTGCGGTAGCAGCTCAAGGGAAAAAGTGGGCAGATCACTGAAAACTGCAGGCAAGAGGTATGAAGAAGAGGGCTCAAGGGCTGTAAAGTGATACATTCCACAGAGATCAGGCATTTAGAAACCTCACCAAAGCTGGCCAAAAGCCTGATACTCAAGATGCTATTTGGAATTTACCTTTCAGCTGGAGCACTGAAAGGTCACGGCTCCTATTCACAAGATGTCAGACTCTGTCCTGCCCTTCAGCAGTGTGCAAATGCCAGCCTCTGCGAGGTAGCCGGGACCTTTGAAAACACACAGCTCATATCCAAGGCAGAATAAATCTTCCTTAATGATCCCTGGGACTTTTCTTTTTTCCTCTGCACTGCAATCATTCATGCATTGTATCAGTATTAGTCTCTCAGATGGCATTGGTTAGAACTTCACATGCCAGAGATTTGTGTGTGCACCTCAGCCTGAACTGTCATGTTTGAATGGCAGAGGAAGAGTCCTAGACGGCTGCTGTGCTCCTCTGGGATACGGAGGGAGCACCACACTGCTCTGTGCTCACCAGTTCCCCAGGAGTATAACACAGGTGGATTTTTTTTTTAATTCTTTTGTAACTGGGTAAGGTCCACTAGGCACAATGCCTATTTTCAAGGGTGACCTGGGAGCACTACGGAGATTAAGTAACTTGCTCAGGGTCACACAGTATGCAAGTGGAGGTTGTGGGAATCAAACCCAGGGCTGCTAGGTGTACCAAGCTCATTCACAGCTCATTACTCTAACCTCTAGCTATGCTGCCAGTGGTATACTAACATACTATTTGCCAGCAGATTAGGCCTTATGGTCTATCGAGTCTGCTCAAACCTCAGATCCTTAGTTGGGTGCCGAGGCCTCCCATCCCTTGTGCTCCAGAAACCCTATCATCCATCCCCCACCCCCTAGGACAGGCCATCATCTGATACATCCACTTTCTGTGTCTGTCCCACCTCTCTTGAAGCCCTCCACTGTGGATCTCTGAACCAGCTCGCGGGCAGTGCATTCCAAGGGTTCACCCTCTCAGTGAAAAACCTCCTCCTTTTCCCCTCACCCTTCCACCTTCCAACTTCAAACCATGCCCTCTGGTGATACTCCCTGCTTTAGTCTAAAGATCCTCCATGTTTACCCTATTTATTCCCTTGAGGTACTTGAAGACCTCAATCATGTCCCCCTGTCTCCTCTCCTCCAATGAAAACAGGCAGAGCTCCTCAAGTCTGTGCTCATACGTCAAATCCTAGCCCTTGTATCATCTTAGTTGCCCTCCTCTGTACCCTCTCCAGGAGCTGTATGTCCCTCTTCAAGTGTGGTCTCCAGTACTGTACACAGTACTCAAGGTGTGGTCTAACCAGTCCATTGTACAGTGGCAGAATCACTTCCTTGCTCCTAGAGGTGATCCCCCTCCATGCATCCCAACATCCTGTTTGCCTTGCTAGCCGCTCTCCTGCACTGCTCAGAGTTATTCATACATGCATCCACCATGACCCCTAGGTCTTTTTCCCCTATTGAGGCCTCCAGCGCCTCCCTCCCAGGGTGTACCTGTGTTTAGGGTTTCCCCACCAAGATGCAACACCTTGCACTTGGTGATATTGAAATTTATTTCCATGTGTGAGCCCAGCTTTCCAGGGTGTCCAGGTCCCTTGCAGGGCCAACCTCCCTTCCCTCAACTACTGCTCCCATCTTGGAGTCATCCGTGAAGAGACTCATTTCACACCCTATACCCTCCCTGATGTCCGATATGTATGCATTAAACAGGATCGGACCAGGACCGAGCCCTCACGGTACCCCACTACCAACCTCTCTAGGGTTCGAGAGCTCCCCACAGACCACTACTCTCTGGATGCATCCAGCTAGCCAGTTTTCAATCCATCTGACCATCAAAGGGCCTACTCCCTAACCCCATCAGTTTCTCCACCAGACCATTGTGGGGGACAGAGTCAACGCCTTGCTGAAGTCCAAGAAGAATAATACATCCACAGGCTTTCCTTGTCCAGTTCTGATGTTACCCATTCGTAGAACTCCACAAGATTGGTTTGACATGATCTATCAGGCACAAACCCATGTTGCCGACTATCCAGACCTCCTCCAAGTACACCCCAATCGTTCCTTTAGTATACTCTCCATTAATTTTCCCACCACTGAGGTCAAACTGATGGGTCTATAGTACCTGGTGCTTCCTCGGCCCCCTTTGTGGATTGGCACCACATGTGCCTCTGCCAATCCTAGGTTACCCTCCCTGTCTCCAGTGACCTGTTGAAGAGCTCCATAAGTGCAGCCAGTATGTCCGCCAATTCCCATAGTACTCTTGGATGAATGCCATCCATTGCCAGGAGATTGTCTTTCTTTGGGCCTTGAGGGCTAACCACACCCTTCTGGCAGAGATAGCATCATCCGTCCCTCCACCTTACTGGCCTTTTATCCTTATCCAGATGTGACACCCTGGGGTACCTCTCCCTCCTCTTGCTCCATTTCTGTTGCTCCTGATCCCAATCACTGCTGCTTCTATCCCCTTCATGCCTTGCTTTGTAGATATCCCATCCCTCCCTAGTGAACACAGAGGCAAAGTACTAGTTAAATACCTCTGCCTGGTCCCTCGCCTCTTCCACCCCACCCTCCTTCTGATCTCAATCTGCTGAGATGGCCCTTAGTTTTCTCCACTCCCCAATGTACCGGAAGAACCCTTTTCCCTCCATGTATCCCTGTGCCAGCCGCTGTCTTTACTGGACTTTGCTCCCTCACCATCCGGGTGACTTTTCTAGATGCAAGATGGTACATTTCCTTATCCCTATCCCTCTTGTTGTTTTATATTTTTTGTAGGCCTCCTTTTCTCTGACCGCTACCTGTACCTCACTGGACCACCAGCATGGTTTATGTGACCTTGCTCCTTACATTTCAACTTAGCGCAGATCCTGACTGCCTCATGAAGTCCCGTTTATGACCTCTCATCTCCTTTCCACACTTGTCATTGATGTAATCCTTCAAGTGATCCTTGAGAATATTCCCCATGCCCACAAAGTCTGCCCCCTGAAGTCCACTTCCAGTGTCCTAGATCTCACCCCCATGCTTATTTGAAACCAGACAGTATTGTGGTCGTCCCAGTTAGAGGGTCCCACAACCAGGTCCTTACCAGATCATCATCTGCCAGAACCACGTCCAGGACATGCCCCTCCCTTGTGGGCTCCATCACATGCTGTGTTAAGAACACATCCTGGAAGCCGTCCAGCAGCCTCTGCTCCTTGGCCACCTTAGAGGACATGGTTCCCCAGTTTGTACCTGGCATATTAAGGTCCCCATCAACACCACTCCTTCCCCTTTTGGTCCACACTGGGCAATGATGTTGTCCAGCAAACCATCCTCTAGAACATCACTCATCCTGGGGGCCTATATACTACACCAGCTTGACCTTATCTCCTGCTGGGGATCGTAGGTGACCCATAAGGCCTCCACGTTTCCCTCTGCCTCTTCTACCCTAGGAATTTCTATGTCATCTCTAATGAACATAGCCACTCCACCCCTCTGCCCTCCTTTCTATCCTTCCTAAGCATAGTCTCCCCTTGCGTTTAGGTCCCAGTCATGGTTTTGTTGGCCCACATCTCCCGGTGACCACCGCCACATCCACCCCGAACAGCATGGCCTGGAACTCTGGCAACTTGTTTCCCAAGCTCCTGGCATTTACTAACACCAACCCACCCCTTATCCCTGATCCTCTCTTGTTGTAACCCCACCCAGATTCCTTATACTTCCATCCTCCTCTGTCTCCTGAAACCTCCACCCCCAGTCTGTTTCCCTCCCCTTGGGCTTGAAGGCTACTGCAAGAGTTATCAACTTGGTGACTCATAGGGCATCTTGCATGAGGTTTTGGATGCTGCAGAAAAATTCTGAACATCAGAGGATGGAGGAATAATGCAGGTGAGGGAAGATGTGATAGGCAGAGGAAGCATTTGAAGGGAACCATGCTCCCACTCCCACCCAGACACCAAGGAGCTTGCTCCATTGCACGTGAAGTAATCTGGTTTCAAGCTGAGAATGTAGTCCTCAGTGCAGTCATATTGAGAGCTCATCTAGCCTTCCACAGAAGGACTGGAAGGGTGACTAAGCTGGGGTCAGGCAGGAAATATGGGCAGAGGAATTAAACGCATATATACACTCTGGGAGTGAGTAATTAAGTCAGGCCAAGAGGAGCACTGGTGGAGCAGCAACAGCCACTTGGATAGCAGTGGTTTCCTAGGTAGGCATTAGGAGTGGACAGGTCACTGCTGGAGGGGTAGCTCTAAGCCACACAGCAGAGAAAAGCAGGGGACAAAAGATGGAGAGGAAAATCCAATCAGCTCCAAACCCCAACAAGATCACTGCCAACAATGGTTTATTCCCTTAATGTTGCTGTTAACTGTTGAACTCACTGTCACACCGAGGTAAGTTATTAGATTACATTTTGTCCCAGGACTGATTTCCTCTCTCCATTCCCATTATAAAGACTGCAACTGTCACTGTTGTATGAGTTACTTTGGCTCACTTCACAGCAATGGTAGCTGTGTCTATAAACTAAGCGCCCTCCCTTTATAAGTAAATGTCAGTGTTGCATGAGTTACTGGGGCTCACTTCAGAGCTATAGCAACCATGGCTATAAACTAGGCCCCCATTATAAGTAAATGTGAATGCTGCATGAGTTACTGGGGCTAACTTCAGTGGGATGGAGGCCCTGTCTACAAACTGAACCCACCATTATAAGTAAAAGTGAATGTTGCATGAGTTACTGGGTCACTTTGGCGGGATGGAGACCCTATCTACAAACTACCACCGCCCCCACATTATAAGTAAATGTTAGTGTTGTATGAGTTACTGGGGCTCAAGTTGAAGCTATGGGGCTGGAGGCCTATTTATAAACAAAGCCCCCATTATAAGTAAATTACACTGCTATATAAGTTAGTGGGCTCACTTCAAACTATTGGATTTCTGTCTCATTAAGTGAGGGCCCCCATTAGAAGTAAATGACATAGAAACATAGAAAATGATGGCAGAAAAGACCATTGGTCCAACCAGTCTGCCCATAAAACCTAACAAACCCAGGACCTACTGTCCATACAGGGTTCTAATCCACACTCTCCATTCAGCAACCGCTAAGCCCTTCACTCATGTTGCAGCCGTGTTTTAAACAATTCATAGTTTTGCACCCACCATCAGCTGGCTGATTCTTTCATGGCTCCACCACCCTTTCTGTAAAATAAAATGTTTTACTTCCTCTCTCAACCTCCACCCTGTCAGTTTCCACTCATTCCACTGTGTTCTTGATCCACCACTGACGCTAAATAGTTCCTCACAGTGTACCTTGTTTATTTCTTTTAGGAACTTGAAGGTCTCTATCATATCTCCCCCTCTCATATTGCCTCCAGCAAGTACATGTTTAGTGCCTTGACCCAATCCTTGCAAGATCAGCCCTGCTGAGCTTGAATTATTTTGGTCACCCTACGTTGTAGTGTCTCCAGCCTGTCTTTATCTCTCCTTAGGTTAGGACTCCAGAACTGGGCACAGTACTGCAGGTGGGGCCTCACCAGTGATCTACAGAGAGGTAGTACTACCTCCTTCTTTCTGCTGCCAGTACCCCTTCAGTATACCCCCAGCATCTTGTTTGCCTTACTGTAGACCTTGTTACACTGGCTTGATTATTTTAGGAGTCACTGATGATGACCCATAGGTCTCTTTCCTCAGAGGTCATGCCCAGCTTTACCCCCACTATCCAGTACTCTGTCCTGGGATTCTTGTCCCCTATCGCATTATCTTGCTCTTTTGGCACTGAATTCAACTGCCAAAACTTTGACCACTTGCAAACCTCTGCATGTCCTTAACCCCTCCTTGCCCCGCCTCTAGAGCTTAGTGCCATCTGCAAAGAGAGTGCATCTTGCCCTGAATTCCTTCTGCCGTGCACTGATGTCCATATTGAAAAGGACTGGTCCTAGTACTGATCCTTGTGGCACCCCACTAGTGACCTCAATCTCTTCTTATTTGACTCTATTAACACAACCCTCCACTGACTCCCTTCTAACCAGTTCCTCACCCATCTAACTGCATCCTTTGCTGCACCCAGATCCTTGAGCTTCTTCAACACCTTCTGAGAGGCACAAGTTGAAAGCCTTGTTGAAACGAAGTAAATCCACAGCACGTCCTTATCCACTATCTCATTATTCGGTCAAAGAACACTATCAGCTTGGTCTGACAAGACTCCCTGCCACGAACCAGTGCTGTTTACTATCCTGGAGTCCACTGGTCTCCAGGTAGCCCACGAGGTCCTCTTTGACTAGTGTCTCCATCAGTTTACATACAACAGAGGTATGACTGACGGGTTAACAGTCAATCATCATGCATGCCATGAAAAGCATATGTATTAGGCAAAATGTTGGCACAGGACTGGGGTAAGGTGCTGCTGTACTTAACTTTTTACTATATAAATAAGGGATACACAACAGGAACATGTGGAATAAACAATTTATTTTCATGAGTGCTGTTTGACCTTGAATAACTTCCTCATGAGTGGCATACGCCACGAGTTATGTGCCCAAGGTTAAACGGCATGAGTGAAAATAATTGTTTATTCCATAAGGTCCCTGTTGTGTATTTCATTTATGCAATAGGCAGGGCCCTTATGGTTGTGTATTTTTCCAAAAGATTTTTCTGATGTTTTAACAATTTATAAGAGTTGTGGATTTTCAGTGTTGAAACAATGTGTTCCACTTCTGAGGACGCTGTTGCCGTGGCTATTGCCACTGATGCCACATCACAATGCTGGCAGTGACGTGATGTCATTGTTGCTGATTGGTGGAGGATCACTTGCTCAAAAATTCTGAAAAGAAATGGCAGCTTGGTTTACTGAGAGGCGAGTTCTTCTAGCCAGCAGGTGTGCTGTACATCGGACAGTGAATTCTTCAACTTTTTCTGTTTTGGGATTTTACTCAGAAATAGAATGGGTATTTAGACAACGAGCGAGTGAGGCTAATGTCATTGCGGCCAGTCGAATCGGACTGAAGGTGAGCATTGCAGTAACTGGAAAGAGCCTTCAGGAAAGTGAGGTAATCTCAGAGGAGTACAGCAGTCTAAGGTAAAAATAAATAACTAAAAACAGTTTTTATTTGCATGCAAAATGTTGCTAAAGGAGGTGAGAGTTTAGCAGTGAGCATAGCGGGAAAAGAGGAAAAATGCTATGCTTTAAAATCACGTACTGTATTTCTGTTTTTCTTGTGAGGAGCAGTCCTGATAGTGGAGTAAGTGTGCTGGCGCAAAATTAATTGTGTTAGATACACTGTTTGATGGCAATGTTAGGGCAGTGTTTTGAGCTGACGAGAACTTGTGAGGATTGTGCAAGCAGGCAGCTGGAGCTCGGGAGAATGAAACTGAAGGTTTGATTAACAAGCGCCAGCTGGTGGGGGAGTGATGATATCATTATATGTATAAATTCCGATGATGAGTTTACTTATAGTACAAATGTGAGATTTCACATTTACACACACAGTAGCTCAGATACACAGATTTATCACATAGAATTGATGTCCACACCTATTGCATAAATTATGTTTTGATGGTATCTATCACTTGAGGTCCTTAGTCAAACTGGTTCACTGTTTGCCAAACCATTTCAAGTTTTGCAGTGTTTCACATTCATTGGCTCCAGTCGTTTGTTTAGCTGCCTCCTTGTACCTGTGTCGATTTTCTGATTTTCGCAAAGAATTCATTTCAGAACTCAGGTTCACAAAATTCCCTCAATTGATGGCCCTTCTGTTGTTTATTACTGAAGACATGTTGCATGAAAAGTACCTCCTTGACTTTCTGTTCCTGTGGCAGAGAGGCAGAGCCAGCTAAGGCTCCCACTCTGCCATCCACTTTGCACCTGAGGCAGCGAAAGGGATGGACCTGTGAACTGGGAAAGCAGTCTCAGTTATTTTCCCAGATCCATTTTGTTTCTGCTTTCAGAAGCACTGCATTAGGGAGAACTGAGGGGTAGGAGCCAGCTAAAAGTTCATGAGGTTTGCAGGGAGCAAGTCAGTTGCAGGGACTGTGTGGTGCCCTCTCAGGGTTATGCTCTGGAGGAGGGGCACTGCCTCTTCTGCAGGATCTCTGCAGAGTGCCATGCTCAGCTGGTGGCAGCAATGGAAGAGATCTCTCCTGTGGCACCAACTCAGCTGAAGCCCAATGCCCACAGCCTCACTCTCCCAGAGGCCCACTGGTTCAGGGGTTGGAGACTGGTAGGGAGGGGAAAGGAAAGGTGGCAGGGGCAGCCACAAGGAGGTCAACCAACCCTGCACCATCCCAACGGCAAATCACTTTGCACCACTGGAGGAGACTCAGATACCTAACTCCACCATGGAGGGCTCTGGGTCAGTTGGGGAAATGGAAGTGATGACCTGGTGACACCCAGGCAGCTAGGAGAGTCTTAGTGGTCAAATCTATGATCAGAGGAGTAGAGAGGGTTGGGGGTTGGGGATGGTCAGGTGCCTTCCTGGGGCATTAGACATCTGGGAGACAGAATAGGGAGGATAGCAGAGGAGGGAGAGGCTGGGGTGCTTGTACACTTGGGTACCAATGATCACGTAAACCAACCTGTGAAGCAAGTGAAGCAGAACCTTTGAAGGCTGTGGGACAGACTACAAACACACTCGGCCTCCATGGCCTTTTCTGATGTCCTCCTGTGTGGAGTATGGAGGAGGAAAGACAGAGTAAGGAGGGAAGGACACAGAGTAATTAAATGGGTGGTTAAAGGGATGCAGTCAGAAGAAAGGATACCACTTTGTGGGGGACTGGGGATGTCTGGGACAGGAGGCTCTTCAAAGGTGATGGCCTTCACCCAACAGGAGAGGGATCAGAACACTGGGGCAGAAGTTTAATGTCTGCATTAGACTGACTGCGGGGAACACTGAGGCTAGAGGAACCACAGTAAAGGAAGTGAGGGAGAAGAACTTAGCTAGTGCTCCCCATACTGGGGACTGGTAGTAGTAAGGTGGGTAAAAAGGGTGAGGTTCAAAAGGAGTAGTGAAGAGGCAAAGGGGGAAGGCTCTCAGGGTCTGCAAGCAATAGGAAAAAGAAGGCACGGAGAATGGGAAGGAATGCAGGTTTAGGATCACAAAGCAGCAAAAGAGAATCCAGAGCTAGTTGGGAGGGGTCTGCCTCAATGCCAGAAGTATGAGTAATAAAATCAGTGAGCTCCAGGCATTTGTGGCAGTGAGACAGACCTTGTAGCCATCACAGAAATGTGTCACAGAGAATAATGACTGGCACTTCCTGGTCAGTCCCAGGTTACATGATGTTTAGATAGATAGAGAGACAGACAAATGGGGCATAGCCCCTATATGTCAGGGAGGGCACAGAGGCTGCGGAGGGTGGACACATCAGGGGAAGCAAAGGTGAAACAGAGTCACTGTTGGTTCACCTCATGGCACGCCAGGTAAGAAAATATGAGTGGGGTGAACTGCAGACCACAAGGGAAGACAGATAAGGAGCTAGGGAGGAGCTTAAAGAGAGTGAAGAAGGAGGAAGTAGTGATAGTGAGTGATCTGAACCTGCCAGATATCGACTGGGACGTTCAGTGGCCAGGTGCACCAGAGGTCAGGCTGTGTTGGATGCACTGCAGGACTGCCGACTAGGGCAGCTATTTAAGGAACCCAATAGACAGGCAGCCATTCTCATTTGGCACTCACCAACTTGGAGATGGTGAGTGGTTGAGGGTAGGGATTCCACTGAGATCCAGTGACCATAACTCTATCTGGTTCAGACTGGTCCTCGGATCAGATGCCCCTATCAAAACTGAAGTCTTAGATTTCAGAAGAGCATACTTCAACTGGATGAGGGAGCTGGTCCGAGACAAACTGACCAGGATGGACAGCATTGGAGGTGTAGCGAAAAGATGGAGAACCATTCTTGAGGCAACAAAGTCATGCAAGAGAATTTTACAAAACAAAACAGGTACAAGACACCAGCATGGTTCTCAGAAAGGATCAGAGAAGCAGTGAGGGCGAAGAAAAGGCTTTCACCAGGTACAATGAAAACAGGGGAAAATAAATGGGGAAAGAGTTCTAAATAAAAATTAGGGAAGCAAAGAGGACAGTCAAGGATGCAGAGACCGTCATGGAAAACAGGATACTCACCTGTAAGAGTAGTTCTAGGAGTGGTATATGATGTTCATCCACACTTTCTGGCAGTTGCCCTTCTCCTTTAAATCTTGCGGAAAGCGTCTTCAAGCTGGCTTCTCTCCCCACCGGTGGTAACTCCTTGGCTCCGCCTCTAACACCAGATCTTCCCACTGGAAGCAGAGTCATGTGTCAAAGCAAGGGGAGGTCAGGTGGGTCGTGTAGATGAACATCATGTACCACTCCTAGAACTACCGTTACAGGTGAGTAACCTGTTTTTCTAGGAACATGGATATGATGTTCTATCCACACTTGGCAGATGTCTAGCAGTTCTCGGAGGAGGGAGGCAACGCCGCACACCCCTACTTAGGGAACAGAGACTGGAGAACTGAGGATCCAAAATGGAAATTACGTACCTACCATAATTCTTGATCATCTTGGATGAAGTCTCCACCACTCATTCACACTAGTGGGACTATGCTGGAGGTGCTAGGAGCCAAAAAATCTTCAGGAGGGCCTGCAACAGGATACGGCCATGCATGCGTGGCACCGTGGAGACTGCCTCGCACCTGGACAGGCTATCTTGGCATTGATCTTCCAACCGCCTGCACCTTTTTGACCAAGGAGGTGCAGTGTAAACTAATCTAGAAATTAACCTAATCCAGGCATAAAATAGCCCGGATGACCTGTGTAAGAAGGGTCAAGACAACGCCTTCACAGCCTAAGCTAATGAGGGAGTGAAGACCAGAAACAGGATGAGAGAGCTTGGGGATGGTGGGTGGTGTGAATGAGTGGTGAAACTTTGTCCAAGAAGATCAAGAATTATGGCAGATAATGCATTTCCATATCTTTTCTGACTAAGTCTCCACCACTCATTCCCATTATCGGGAGAGTACTGAGCTGAGAACTGATCCCCTGAGTAGGGTGGCAGGATCACAGCTCACTCAGACAGAAGTCCACAAGGATCGTCCTGTCAGAAAGTGCTGTCTGGCATGGACATCCAGAGTGTTTAATTAATTAAAAATAAAAACATAGTAATTATTTAAAAACAGGACAGTGTCAAATTGGGACTCCTATTCGAAAATCAGTAAACAATGTAAGTCTTCTATCAGAAAAGGCTAAAGCTAAGTGGAAGTTCATTTGGCATCTTCTGCAGATAAATTGAATTTCAAACAATTTTTTCTTATATTAATTCCTTCAGAAAAATCCATGTATGGTAGGCCCTTTGACATCTAACAATATAATTGTTCATGAACCCAAAGCCATGGTATGAAGTTTCAATAAAGAATTTTGTAAAGCCTTTTCCCATTCTAGTGAGCATAATATTATTAGTTATAGTTTATTACCATCCTAATATCCTATTCTTTTTCAGAAGAGTCTATTATTAGTAAATTATTATTATTAAAGGAAATTTTGTTCAGGTCCTGAATCTATTGCAGGACACTTACTTTATTTAATGTCCTCTTATATTGCTTTTCCCTTAAAAATATTATTTGATCTTTTTACTACATAATTTTGTTCCTGTGAGTGGAAAGAGGCTTTTGTTGTTCCCTTTCATAGAAGGGTTCCAAACATCTAAGTGATAATTATCAGCTCATTAGTTTGACGTCATCTATTTGTAAACTCCTTGAAAGCTTACTTAAGGATATGTTGTCTCCTTTAATAGATGACTGGACCCAGAACAACATGGTTTTAGGAAGGGAAGAAGTTGCTCCTAATCTGCTCTATTTTATGAGATTTTGGCTCTTATTTGGATAACAGGTATCCTGTGATATCGCTTTTATTGACTTTAGTAAGGCTTTGATTCTATACCTCATGGGGCCCTTATTCATAAACTTTCCATTCTTGGCATTAATAGTTATGTTATTAGATGGATTCAAAATTGGCTTTTGGATAGGACTCAGAGAGTGATGATAAATGGATCTTTTCGGATGTTGGTAGGGTGCTTAGTGGTGTGCCTCAGGGTTCCGTTCTTGGTCCTTGTCTTTTCAGGCCTTCATTTCTGACTTAACCAATACCTGCCTTTCTAATACTATTAAATATGGGATGATGTCAAGATCGGGGTCCTAGTTCTAACCTTGAGCAAATTTCCTGTACAGCATGATCTCGACATTATATCTGCTTGGTAACACAATGGGAATAAAGTTAAATACTGATAAATGCAAGGTTATGTATCTGGGTTCCAATAATCAAAATTTCAGTATATTTTGGATGATTTTCCATTGAGTTTCTACTACGACTAAAAGGATTTAGGTATCACCATATCTGATGATTTAACTTATTCTACGCATTTGCACTCTGTTATTAGTAGAGGATATAAAATCATGTGGTCTATTTTGCGAATATTAGATCCAGAAACAAGGATGTGTTGTTGCCTTTATTTAGATCTTATGTTCGACCGCATCTTGAGTATGCTTCACAATTATGGTGCCCTTTTAAAAATCAGATAACTATTCACTTGAAAGGGTCCAACAAAATATACTAAAAAATTTGGATTGGAAAGTTATCATATGAATCTAGGTTGAATACATTAAAATTAATGCCATTAATTACCAGGCATCCGTGGGGATCTTCTTCTTTATATGACATTATTAATGATCCTTATATTATGTCTGAATTAGGTTTTTCTTTTAAGAAATCTGTTCATAATACAAGAGGTCATTTTCTTCAATTAAACGGTAAATGTTTTAAGCATATTGGAAGAAAATACTTTTTACTGTTAGGATCATTGGGCCATGGAATCGGCTCCCTTTGGAGGTAGTTTCTAGTAATAATAAAGTGACTTTTAAACATCGTCTGGATAAATTAATTATGTCCGGTATGATTTATCCTATTATTCTTTGGTATAGTATAGGAGCATTATGGCCTCGCCTACCTTCTCCTTCACCCCTACCTTAGTATAAACCTTAGTATGAACCTTTAGTGCTTCACAAAGGTATGCACTGAGCTCAAGTAGCTGCCTTGCAGATGTCTGCAATGGGTACATTATGAATCTCTGCCAAGGATGCCACAACTACTTTGATAGAGTGGGCATGAACCCGGCCTTCCAACTTGACCTGCGCCATGGAGTAGCAGTGGCGAAGACATGCCACTAACCATGCAGAAATACATCTAATGGCAACAGGCTGACCCAACCGAGGCATGCTGAAAGATACAAAAGAGTTGCTTGAGAAATTTCAATTCACAGCTAGCAGCTCAAAGGGTTTATGGGTGAACATATCTAGCACCAGGTTAATATCCCATGTGGTCACTGGTCTCCTGACCAGGAGTTGAGTGAGTAGGATACCTTTTAGGAATCTCTTGGCTGATGGTTACTGAGCCAGTGACATGTTCTGTAAATGCTCAAGATAGGTTGAAATCACGAAGAGGTGTACCTTCACTGCTGAGTACTGCAGACCTAAGCTCGACAGATCTAAGAGGCACTCCAACACCTTACTTGGTAGGCAACAGAAGGGTCCAGATGGGACCTGCATCAGATAGAGGCGAGTTTTCATTTAGCTGCGTAAGTCTTCCTGGTGGAAGGCTTATGTAGCTAAGAGGATTTCTGCAATCCTCTGGGAAACCTTAAACCTGCCCACTTCTATCTCAGGAGCCAGGCATGGAGATGAAGGAGCACAGTTAGGATGGACCAGAGGTCCCTGTGTCAGAAGGTCCATTTCTAGAGGGAATTGCCTTGGGGAATTTCTAACAGTCTGTTGATCAATGGAATCATATCTATCGAGGCCAGTACGGGGCAATGAGAATCATCCCACCCCCGTGCCTCAAACTTGAGCGGCACCCTCTGAACTAAGGGAAGAAGAGGAAATGTACAGAAAGCGTCTTGTCCACTGCAGTCTGAATGCATCCTGACAGAAAATGCCAGGTTCTGGATTTCTGAAGCAGGATAGAGGCAGTTTGCATTGAGTGGGGATGCAAAAGGTCCAGAGTCTAGACTGCCCCACTTGTCGAATAGCAATTGCATGGCGTCTGGTGTGAGCAACAATTTGTGGGATCCACCTCTGTTCTGCTGAGGCAATCCGCTGGGTCATTCTGAATTCCTGGCAAGAGACTGCTTGAACTGACACATCGTACTCGAGGCACCACTCTCACATCCTCATGGCCTCCCTGCACAGAGGGTAGGGGAGCACGCACCCTGTTTGTTGATGTGAAACATCACAGCTTTGTTGCCCATCCGGAGGATCACTTCATGGCAGAGGACATCCTTCAGGACTCAGATAGCATACAAGACAACTCTAACCTCTATGACATTTATGTGAAGATGAGACTCCTCCTGGCCCCACCTGAGTGTAGAGGTCTTGACAGTGAGCTCCCCAACCAATCAAAGATGCATCTGTGGTGATGGTGATCTGAGATTCCAGTGGGGTAAGGTAGACCTTGCAGAAGCTTGTCCTTCTGCATCCACCAACATGTGATTTTGTCTGAGGCTCTGTCACTTTATGTGGAAGGATTACGGGTGCGTGGTTGGTGACCACTGCTTGAAGCAGACGATGCCATGAATCCCAGCGGCCACTGCATCAAAGGGGCCTGAACAGAGTTGTTTTCTGTGATGTAATGAGCCATCTGAAGATGTTGTTTCTCCCATCCTCAAGAAGGAAAACCCTCATCCTGGAGAAATCCAGGAGGGCTCCTATGAGGTGAGCTGCTGGGAAGGTGAAGCTGGCACCTTCCCAGATTCAGAACCCGCCCACCCATGTGCAACCAGGCTAGAGGCACTGTAAAGATGAATGATACCATGAGGCCCAACATCCACTGCATTGAGAGGGCTCAAACAGAGTTGCTCCCTGATGTAGTGTGCCATCTGGAGAATGTCATTTCTCCTGTCTCTGGAAGAAAAGCCCTTGCCTTGGAGGAGTCCATGAGGGCTCTATGAAGAGGAGCTGTTGGGAGGGCTGAAGATGGGATTTTTCCTGATTCAGTAGCACCCCTGGAAGTGAGCAACTGAGAAGCTGTGACGACTGCTTCCTGTATCTCCTGCCTGGATGGGCTGGCTAGGAGCCAATTGTCCAGGTAAGTGAAGGCCTGAATGCCATGTTTTTTGTGAACTTCTCCTGAACAGGTACATGTTTAACTTTCCGAGGTCGAGAACTGGTCATGCACGCCTGTTATCTTGGAACCAGAAAGTAATGGGAATAGGAACCTGTGTTCCGTTCTGCCATGGAACAACTTCTACTGCCCTGTTCCTGAAGAGACCCTGTATCTCAGAAGCAAGAAGGTCTGACTGAGAGGTGAACAGACTGAACTGCCATCTGGGAGGAAGGTCTGGGGAAATCTCTGTGAAATTGGAAGAGTGTCCTACTCGGACATCCTGAGAGCCCATTCGTTGGCTGTAATGGATTTTCATTGGTTGTAAAACTGAGTCAGATGCCCCTACCACCTCAGAGGTGTCCACATCGGACCACTGAGGTGGAACCTGAGCATATCTTCAGAGGTTGGTACTGGGCGCTTTCTGGCCCTGTGCCCTTTGCCGTTGTTTCCTTTTGTGGCTGAGGAGTTGGTTCCTGTTAAAAGTTCCTCAGCCTCTACCATGAAAGGACTGCCTGTTACAAAATTGTAGATGGTTCCTGCCCATCTGAAGGGCTGCAGGAGCTGGTCTGGCAGTTTTAAAGGCAGCCCTGGTGTTCTGAGCAGCCTCCAGAACTCAGCCTGAGGGCCGAACAGATAAGCACTGTCAAGGGACATTAATCATCTGCTGAGCATCGGTTGAGAAATCTGATGTTCTGGGCCAGAAGTATCACCTTTACAAATGCCAACAGCAGCTGCCCTAGAGGCAGTGTTGTAGGCATCCATAGAAGCTTTCAGCTGATGATTATTGGACTATACAGCCCTGGTAATGATCTGCAGCGGCTCCACGCTAGCGTTAGATTCCGGGAGGTTCTCGACTACTTATTTGAGTGTGTTCCACAGGTGTAGTCATACTCAGGAATGTAGGAACTTAAGATGCAGAAGTCTGCTTTGGTCCACAGAAGAAGTCTGTAATGCTATGGTGGAACCCATATTCCTCAGGAGAGAGTGGAAAGAAAGATCTTCCACCACAGGCTCCGCTAATATAGAAGGCTTGCTTTCCAACCCATAAAATGACTCATCCGCTGTGTCTTCAGAGAAAAGCAGATCCGGGTCAGACTCATCAAGTTCCACTTCTACCACTGAAGAACCTCCAAAGGCAGGTCTAGGCCAGAAAATCATGGGAGACCCGCCACCTGGATCAGGGTCTAGGAATTTGGCGCCATCCATGGCATGGGCACCACCCACAGTGCCAGCACCACCCACGGAGTCGGCATCACACACTGCGCCAGCACCAGCACTGCTGCTGGCCCTGCAAGACCTGGAAATAAAGAGGAAGGAAAGCAGTACCTCTGCTGCCGGCCCCTGCAAGGAAACAAGGTGAGGGGGAGGCATGTGGAGTCGGCGCTGATGGCGCTGGCACCGGAGAGGGCACCACGCACATCCTGGCCTGGTTGACCTGGCTGCAGCCCAGCATCTCTGAGGCCCTAAGGCCCCGGGACTGGGTCCACTGGCATGGTCAACTGGGACAGATGCCATACTCAGTGCTCCATAGGAGTGGCCCAGTGATGAAACTGCTCACGGAGCTCCATCAAAGGACCGAGAGGGATACAGTGTCAAACATTGCAGCCGCTTAGAGCGGAGCCACAGAGGACCCACTGGAGTCAGGTCAGGCCTACTGCTCTCCATCACCGATGACCCCTTGCAGACGTTACCAGAGGGTGACCTCGAGTAGTCCCCGCTTTCTTCTTCACCCAACGGGAGGAAGAAGAACCGAGGTTTGCCGGAGCAGGTTCCTGATTGAGGTCGTGAACAGGCCCTCACTTATTGTGCTTTGGGCAGATTGTCCTCCCTGAGCACCGGACTGCCTGTGGTTGGACCCCCTCCGCAAAGGGCAGCAGATCGGACACAGCCACACTACCAGAACAGCTTTCGTCGAAGTCTCCTACCATCACCACTAACGTCTAAGGTTGACTCCATTGATGGCAGGCTGAAAATTTCTTCAATTAGTCTTTTTTTTTAAATAAGAAAAGAACACTAAAAGCAGTAACTTAATCGAATACTGAACTATAAGCTGCTGTCGATAGATGAAGACTTGACTCCCAGCAGGCAAGCAACATCATCACTGAAGCGCACTCAACGGCAGAAAAAGGAACTGAGGCGGTTGGAGGGTCGGATGCCGAGATAGCCTATATGGACATGAGGCAGTCTTGTGGTGCTGTGTATGTGAGTCCTTTCCGCACCAGCCCTCCTGAAGATTTTAGTGTGAATGAGTGCTGGAGACTTTTAGTCCAGGAAGATCCAGCATCCTGGCGTGACTCGACGTCAATGTGATATTGGTAAATAAAGGTGTGTACTGACTTCCAGGTAGCAGCCCTGCAGTTTTCCTGGATAGGGACATCCCTGGAAGCAGCCACTGATGCAGCAGTATGATGGGAGGCTCCTACCCATCAACCTATAGCAGAGATCAATGCAGGATACAATCCACCTGCCAATCATCTACTTGGCTGCAGGTCTGCAGTGTGGCTCAGCATATGTGACAAACAGCTGGCAACCTCTACCCAAACTCCAGCCATGCACTCTTTGTAGTAAGTGAGCACTCACCTAGGTCCAGAGTATGGAGCCTATGCTCAGCCTCTGAGGTGTGGTTGGTAAAATACACCGGCAAATGAATCACCTTGTTAAGGTGAAAATCCAACACAATCTTTGGAAGGAACCTCGGTTGGGGCACAGGACAACCTTGTTCCTGTGGAAGACCAGGTAAGGAGACTCCACCAGAAGCCTGGAGCTCACTGATCCTTCTGGTTGACGGTGATAGCCACCAGGAAGGCAGTCTTCCACAAGTGAGACATATCATACCGCGCACTGGTTCAATGGCTTGCCAATAAGCTTTGCCAAAACCAGTAACAGATCCAAAGGTGGTGGTAGTTCATGCACTGGAGGGAATGTGGTCAAGGCCCTTGAAAAACACCAGACCACCTTCTCCTGCGCCACTGACTGCTGACTGGCCGTGCCGGTAAGCAGAGATGGCTGCCAGGTGCACCTTAAGGGTCATCAACTGAAGGCCGACTTAGAGAGGGACCAAAGGTAATCAAAAATGCTAGCCACTGGACTGGACAAAGGGTCCAACCTCTTGTCCTGACACCAAATGGAGAATCTCTTCCACTTGAAGGCATAGCATTTCCTGATTGCCTTCTTTCGAGATGCCTCCGTGACAATGAAGACATCTTTGGAGAGACCCAAAGCCTGGAACTCTAGCCACTCAGGAACCAGGCTGTCAGGTGCAAGGATTGAAGGTTCGGATGAAGAACCTTCCCTGATTGATGGAGAGCAGGTCCGAGTGAAGAAGAAAATGCCTGGGAGCCTGCTGCTGAGGCTGAGGAGATTGGGGTACCAAAACTGGTGCAACAGCCCAGAACCACCAGAATCACCTGTGCCTTGTCTCTCCTGGCCTTGGTGAGCACCTTGTGGATCAAGGGAAGTGGCTGGAAGGCATAGAAGAGGCCTGGGGTCCAGGGCCTCAGAAGGCATCCCTGCAGCATTCCGTGCTGAGGGGGCAAGCACAAAACAGCTTCTGCTTATGCTCTCCTGGAGGTGAACAGGTCCACCTGAGGGTGCCCCACTGGGAGAACAGACTGTGAACTACCTCTGGGTGAAGAAACCACTCATGAGACACCTTGCCCACAAGGCTGAGGGTGTCCATCAGCTGGTTGGAGGCTCCTGCCACATGGATGGCAAGGAGGACGGCCTCCAGATCATGCAAGAGGGTCCACACACGGAGAGCTTCCTTGCACAGAGGCAGGGAGTGCATCCCACTCTGTTGAGGTAGTACGTGGTCATGGTGATGTCCATCTGGTCCTGAACCACCTGTCTCCAGATGTGAGGAGCGAATACAGTCAGCGCCAGCCGAACTGCCTCGTGCTCCAGCAGGTTTTTTTGTTTACTTACTATGCTTTTTACATCTGGTGCATTCTCCATTCAGCATCCTGCGCCAAGCAACCACGGTGTCCTCCACTCCAGTGCCCCTGGATTACCCCAGGGGTGCCTGGGCAACAGATTGGGCGGGGACCCAGGGCCATCACTGGTGGGGACATCACTCAGATGCCAGAGGATTTTTCCTTGTTGGTGGAGGGCAGGTCTTCATGGACTCCATGACACGCCATGTCATGCATCTGCCCTACCCCCTGTGACATTAGTCAGTGCTCTGGTGTGTCCTGTGTTCAGCCGGACTACCAAAACCAGAGTCACTCTACCCCACTCCATCCCTCGGGTGGAGAGCATGCTACGGCTACTGCCTGCCCCGCCCTCAAGCCGCCCCAAACCTGTTTCCAAACCCGTGTGCCCGCATTGCAGGGGTAAATCTTTCTGCTAGCCGACGGGCTGGCTAGTTCCAGCAGGTTGATGTGGCATTGGGACTCCTCAGGGGTGCACAGCCTGTGGACTCTGTGTTCCCCAGGTGGGAACCCCAGCCAATGAGAGAGGCATCGGTCATCAGAATGACCGCTGGCTCTGGGTGGACAAATGGGATCCCTTCCTGCAGATGCTCTGGGACATACCACCACTGGAGATCTCGCGCTCACTGGGTCACAGTGACCAGCTGGTCGAGTAACCCTTGCACTGAGACCACTGACTGGCTAGCTTCCAATGCAGAGAGACATTCTCCAGCGGGTCCATCGGACCACGCTGGTGCAGGCTGCCATGTAACCCAGCAGGCGAGGAAGTCCCAGGCAGGGTGCAATTGCCCAACCCAAAATGATTGGGCAAAGGAGGAGAGAACCTCCTCCCTGTCCACCAGGAGACGGGCTTGGCTCTGCAAGAGTCACACTCCACCCCAATGAAGCTGATTGCTCATGGCATGAGTTCTGGATTTCGGCCTTGTTGACCAGTAGGCCAAGGTTGATGCAGGTCTGGAGGCCAGATCCCTGGACTGCTCCACCTCCTGCTTGGAGGGACTTGCAATCAGCCAGTCCAGGTAGGAGTAAACCTGGATCCCTCAGCGCCTCAGGCAAGCTGCCACCACTGCAATGCACTTGGTGAAGACCTTGGGACAAGGAAAGGCCAAATGGCTTGGCCTGGAACACGAGAGGGTTCTCTCATTTGGAAATGGAGGAACCTCCAATGTGATGGATGGATCAGGACATAGAAGAATGTGTCCTGAAGATCCAGGAGCAAAACACATGCTCTGCTCTAGAGATGGTATGATCTGAGACAGAGTTACCATCCTGAAGGCACGCGACTTGAGAAACTTGTTCGGGTTGTGCAGATCTAGAATGGGGTGCCAGCCCCCCATCCGCTTTGGCACCAGGAAGTACCTGGAGACAAACCCTGGTGTTCCAGAGGATCCTGTGACAGGAACTATGATCTCCTTGTGGAGCAGCTGGGCTATGTTGTCTCTGAGAGCTGACAGAACGTATGTGGCTACCAAGTCCTCCCATGCAGTGCGGGCTCAGGTACCAGGCGAAAAGGAAGTGGTGGAGCCGCCCCCAATGGGAGGACCCAGGGGAGGTGTGATGGGCATGAGGGGAACCCCTCATCCAGTCACTGGGCAGGCTTAGAGGAGGAGGGTCCAGCTGAGGGGCCACTGAGCCTCCCCACCCAGGCTTATAGACAACCAAGGCCACTGACTTCGCCAAGCTCACCAGGCTGGCCTGCTTGACCAGCCTGGGGTTGGGCTGGTTTGGCTACAGGAGTAGCAGTGGACTGAAAAGGCTTCCTTCTGTGCTGCTGCTTGGAGCCCTTGGGGTCCTTTTTGGCAGATGTCACGGAGTCAAGGTGGCATTGGACTTCTAAATGCGGTGAGGTGGCCCTGGCCCGGGCCAGAACAAGCTGATGCCCAGGAAAGGAACATCTGCCAGCTTGTACCGAGTGTCTGCCGTGGAAGGTCAAGATCCTCAGCCCAGCCCTGAGACACATGGCCACTGCAGCCACCATAGAGTGGGCCAAGGTGTCCCCAATGTCCATGGCCATCTGGAGATGTTGTTTGCTACAGCCTGGCCCTGGTCCTGGACCTGTTTCATCATGGTCTGGTGGTCTGTCGGCAAATGAGGAAGCACCTCAACCAGGCTGCCCAGCAGGGTTTGGGAGAAGTGGGCAATAAGGAGGGCCGAGCTCACCTGGCAAAGACCAAGCGAGGAAGCAGCCTAGACTTTTAGTCCCACGGACTGTTTGTCGGGTGGCTTATGGATGTCCCCAGTACTGCCCAAGTGCCTGAACACTGAATCCACCACCAGACCCTCAGCTGAGGGGTGTTCAGTGAATCCCAAGAGGAAACCAGTAGGTACCCTATACTTGTGGGCCATTCGGGAGGAGGACATAGGGCAGGAAGCTGGGTGCTGCCAGAGCTCCAGGGTAGGCAAGCAAGGTCTCGCCACTGGGAAGCGCCTCTGACAGAGAATTTCCCGGTCAAGGTTCTCAGTCAGCGGGTAATGGGCCCGCTTCTGGAGGGGCTCCATTTTCATCCCCATGGACTAGAGATCAGTTGGAGAAGGCCCAGAAAAGAAGTAGGATCTTCTTCGATTGAGAGATCCCCACCGACTCCTTGCTGACTGGATGGGAGTGCAGGAGGAATCCTCAGATTCCAAGAGTCATTAAAAGTGGTCAACACCGGAGTCCCCACTGACCCTCCGAGGACAGTCAGAGGTGATGGTCACCAATAGCCGATGAGGAATCCCCTTGACCATCCGAAACCCCTTAGTCAGAGCACTGGAAGTCAGCTGTTTAGGTGGGACGGCTTACCAGAATCAGTGGAGATGCTGGGGTTGGCCGAGCCAGGACCGCCTTGGTCAGCTCCTTGGGCGGAGAAGGCATCAGCCAGTCAGTCAAAAGCCAGGTGATGGCTGGTGTGGAAGCCGTGCTCGGCTTCATTGTGGTGAACACCAGCTGTTGCCACATGAGGTCCTCATAGCATCAACGCGATTTGTGCTGAAACTTCCTCACCTGAAAAGGATGAGGACGAAGAGCAGCAGCAGCACTGCTTCCATGGTGGTCGAGAGTGAGTGCGCCGATGTCAGCAGGACCTGCTCGACCCACAGGAAAGGGACTGAGACCTCGATGGGTCTTGGAGGGAGTCAGCAAATGCAGAGGCTCCTCCAGGTCTTGGTCTTCGACCAGAGGCGGCGGGTCAGTGGACTGATCCGTCCCTCCAACGGTCTGAGTCAGGACCAGAGTCCTGGATAACTGGTTAGTTGGTTTGAGAAAATCTCGGCTGGGACTTCAACCAGCGCCTTGACCAACAGGTCCAGCGGGGTTACTGTGGAGCTGGCGGCCTGTGCCAAGGATTCGACTGAAGTCGGATCCGGAGAAGCGCTGACTCCAAAGCTCTCGACGAAGTGCTTCCAATCCCATGAACATCGGCAAGTCCATTCTTTTTCTTTTGGGCCCTTTTTGATTTTGATTTGTTTCCTGAGGTCCCTGGCCTAGGGTCAGCAGAGACTGGCACAATTCTTTAAAGAAACCTCAGAAAGTCGAGTCCAGCTGGAACGGCACGAAGGCAGAGGCCAAAGAGGAGAGGAATGAGTTGGACCACCTCCTCTTCAAGTGCCGCAAGCTGTTCAGCAGAACTTGCAGCCATGTAGACCATCCAATGGGCACCTTGGATTTGAACGGTGGATTCCATTGGCCCGGTGGTCCAGCTTAAGTCAGGCGAGATGGTCTTTGAAAGCGGTCGGTGGAACAAGCGACAAAAGTTGCAACCCTGGAGATCATGCTCGTGCCCCAAGCAGTAGACGCATGTGGAGTGCGGGTCAGTGCAGGACATCTTCTGCCTGCAATTGCACCAGCAGAACCTGAGAGCAGACTTGTTGTCCATCGTGAGTTGCGATCAAGATCAAGCTGAAGACAAAAAACTTTTTAGAAATTTGGAAGTAAATCCAAGATTTAAGCGTGAGGGCCTTCTCAACAATGGAGCGGTAAGGAGGGAACCTGCTTCTTCCAGCAGAAAGGAAGATCTGGCATCAGGGGGCATAGCAGGAGTTACCTTCCAGGTGGGTGGGAGGAGCCAGCTTGAAGATGTTTCCAACAAGATTTAAAGGAGAAAGGCAACTGCCAGAAGTGTGAATAGAACATCATGTCCACGCCCCTAGAACAGTGCATTGCAGAGGGATCATAGGTGGGAAACATTCCTCAGATATATTTAAGAAAAAGGAAGCAAAGAGTGGGTATTGCTAGGATAAGGGGTACTAGAGGTAGATGAACAAAACAAAAGTAGCCGTCTTTAATGATTGCTTCTGTTCTGTCTTCATAAGGGAAGACAGTGGGCCCCTGCCTGAAAGTGACATCCAGGTAGCTGTCAGGAGCATTCCTGAAGTGAGGCAGCCAGTATTTATCAAAGAAAGGATCCAGAAGGACTAGATGCCCTAAAGGTAGATAAAGCTGTAGGGCCAGATTGGATGTACTCAAGGGTTCTCAAGGAATTGACTGAGGCACTGGCTGAACCCCTAGTCAGTAATTCAGTTCAGACAGGGGTAGTTCTTTTTCTTTTTTAAACTTTTATTTATGTTTTGACATCAGAAGCTTTGTACATCTAGTTCAAAGTCACATATACTAGTATCTTCAATTAATAACAATGAGGGCATAGATTAAGTTCCAGCAATCTCCAATATTCATAGTTCATTCCATCCCCTTTATTCTTATGTAAATATTCTTATGTAAACCATAGTATCCCATTTCTATCTCCCGACATATCCCTTTCCTTCTTCACATGATATCCCTGGGATCAAATCTGTTTTTCTCTATAAGGAAGGTCTATTATGTCACTATGTCATGTCTCCTTTCTCCTACTAGAAGAAACCATGGTGTCCATTTATTCATTAAAGCTGGGACCTGATTATGTAGTTTAGCAGTTAGAAATTCCAGTTTGTAAATTTCATAAATAGTAGATTCCCATTGTGTTATATCCGGGGTGTTTTTGTTAACCACAGTCTAATTATCACTTTTATGCTGCTAATAACTAAAAGGTATATTTGTTGTTTTCTTTAAATTGTTTAGGAAATGAGTTGTATCCTATCTCTGGGGTTAGTGGACCCAAAGTCAGGAACAAAATCCTAGCATGTTCCCCACCTCTCCGCAGAATTGGGTTAGCTGTGGGCACAGCCAGAGGATATGGAGAAAGCGTAGACTACTTCAAGCAATCACATTCCCTCCAACAAGAGCAGTCTCCTCCTGATGTGTGCTTTGCAGTAATCTGAGGTGTGCGAAGTATCTCACTACAATTTTCTATGCATATTCCTCCATACATGTGATTTAGTAGCTTGGTGTTGATGCTTTCCATACAATTGACCAGTCCCTAGGGGAAAGGTCTATGAGTAGTCTTGCTTCCCAGTTATTCTGGACAGGGTTTTCCATCTCCTTAGATAGAGTGTCCTGCAATGTTTTATATAGTCTAGAAATTAAATGTTTAGGATGGGACTCCTTCACCACCTGCAAAAGGAAATGAAATATCGGGGAGATCTGGATTTCATCTATCAACCCCACCAGACTTTCCAAAAAGTGTCTAATTTGTAAATACTTAAAAAATCCTGTCTTGCAGGGAGAACTCCATTTGGAGTTGGGAGAATGTTTTAAAGATACCTTGGTCATAGACTTGTTCCATGTGTATTAAACCTTGTGCTATCCATCTCCTGAAGCTGCTGTCCATCTGTGCTAGGGGAAGCCTGGATGTAACATTGGGATCCCCATCCATATTGATCCAAATCTATTTTCTGAAAATTTCAAAAGGATTTCCAGCCTCTAATGAGTTCCCTTGTATATACAGAGCATCCTGTCCCTATCTGTTTTTGGTCAAGTTGAAACAGGAGTTCCACATTCAGGGGAACTTCACCATTGATTCTTCTATCCTCACTGAACTAGTCGAGGTTAAGTTTGGAGAAAGACAACCTATCATGTGTGTTATTATTTTGCTAGTGAGTAGTAATATAGATCTGGTAGTGCAAGTCCTCCCTTACCTTTTGGCATTTGTAATTTTTCAGTGGCAATTGGGGTCTATCTCTTCCCAAATATATTTATCATTTTCTGCCATTTGTTTCTTTTCTTTCTTAGGAAGGAGTAGTGAGATATTAATCATCATATATAATAGTCTTGGTAGAATTACCATTTGTATAGAGCGTATCTTAGATATTAAAGGGAGTGATAGATGTGTCCATCTCTTAAGTTCTTCTTGTGTCTGGTTATATAATTTGTCACGTTGAACTTAAATATCTGGTTTATTTTTATAGGGATCTTAGTCCCTAGGTAGGATATGTGTGTGTTATCCCAACAGTATAAAAACTGGTCTCTTATTATTTGTGCTAAGTCTTGTTGTATAATTAAAGCTTCTGATTTACCTTGATTTATTTGACATCCTGCTAATTTTTCTAATCTGTTTAAGAGGTTTTGCAAAATCGGGAGACGTCTCTGGTTGTATAATGTAAATAATAAATCATCAGCATAATATGGTACTTTATGCTATATCTCTGAGATTGTATAACCGTGGATTCTATATTCTTGTCTTAAGAGTTGTGCTATAGGTTCTGCATACAGTGCAAACAAATATGGGTATGGGGGCAGCCTTGCCTAATTCTCTTTGTAGGGAGAGTCTAGGGATAACGAACCATTTATTTTGACTCGAGCTTCTGGAGAGGCATATAGGCATTTGATATTAGTTATAAAGTCAAGGGAAAACAAAATGTTATTAATGCAAATTGTAAGAATTGCCAGGAGACTCAGTCAAAAGCCTTTTGGACATCTAAACTTAAGATCAGTAGGGGATTTGTATGCATGAGCACGCTCAAGGATGAATAGGGTTCAATTAATATTGTCAGTTGTTTGTCTGTTCTTTACTGAATCCAGATTGATCAGGGTATATAATTTCCAGAGTATTTGGTCTAATCTATGGGCTAAAATACTGTATAAATTTTGAAATCTTGATTAAGTACTGAGATCGGTCGGTATGATTCATATAAATGGGGTTTTCTGGGGCTTTAGGACTGCGAAATAACTGCTTGGTTCCAGGAAATTGGGTATTCTGCTGATGAATGACTTTCTTTCATTGCTGCTAACAATGGGTTTAATATTAAATCTGATGTCTCTTTATAAAACTCGGCTGTGTAGCCATCTGACCTGGGCTTTTCCGTTCTTCAAGTTTTAATAGTTGAAGTCAATTCTTGCATTGTAATAGGTGCTTTAAGTTTCTGTTTGTGAAACCGTAAGCTTGGGAGTTTCAGTGTTGAATAAAAGGTTGACAGTATTTCAGGATTTGATTCTGGGTCAGCCTTATACAGTTCTTGATAGAAATTTTAAAACGCATTAGGATTTGTTCAGTACCATATTTAAACCTGCCTGATTTTGGATCCTTTATTTTATGTACCATACAGTAGATGACTGTATCTGCCTGCATAATCTATATGCCAGTACTTTGGAAGTCCGGGACCCCTCTCGTAATGTTTCTGGTGTAACCTGGCCAGAGCCTGCTCTGTACATGCAGTTAACAACCGCTGAATCTCGTGGTTGTATTTTTGCCATTTATTCTACTATTGTAGACTCTCCCTGCATATGCCTTTCCTGTAGGTTTTGTAATTGAGACTGTAATTTTGTATTTTAGCCTCCGCTTGTTTCTTTTCTCACTTGCATATGAAATAATACATCCTCTTAGCACTACTTTTAGTGTGTCCCATATTGTTTGAGGGGTTACTTCCGTGTCGAGTTATCTGTTAAAATCTGGGATATCTTTTCTTGCAGAAGGTCTTTAAATTCCAGGTCTCTTAAAGGGAAGGGTTAAACCTCCACAATGTATTCGTGTTGTATTCTCAGTGCTAATTCTAAGCTTATCAGAGCATGATCAGACAATAGAATGTTAGAAATTTCCACCAAGTGTATTAAATCTCTATGCTCCCTGAAAGGCATAATTAGTCCAACCTCAAGTAGTGTTTATAAGCATGGGAATAAAAGGTAAACTTTCTTTGGGAGGAGTGAAAAAATGTCCATGTATCTACTAAGTTAATATCTCTTATCAATCCTATTAAATGTCTTTGTCCTGCAGTTTGTGGGGAGGGACGAGTTGCAGAGGTATCGACTGAGGGATTCATTAGGCAGTTGAAGTCTCCTCCAACTATCAATACCCCTCTTTGATATTTCAAGATAAAATCAATTAGTTGTTGTATGCTAGATGCATCCACATTCGTGAGACATAAAGACTACATAAAGTTATAATATGTCCTCCCAAGGATCCAACTGCCAAAGCCACCCAGCCCTCTGTGTGTGTGTTTCTCCTCAACTATAAATGGAGACATTTTAGGTATTAGTATTACCGCACCCTATATATTCCATGTTTATAACTAGACTCTATTATCTGTGAAAAAACAAATCCTAATAATTTTTGATGCTCTGATGAGGTCAGGTGGATTTCCTGTAAGAGGAGAACATTCGGTTTATACTTCTTAAAGGAGCAGTCCACCCAGAATTAAAAAAACATATGTTATGTAGAGTGTTTTGATATGTATGTTAAATCCTAGTGTGTCCTTCCCCTGTCTGCTATTTGGAGTTTTTCCTAAATTGCCTGCTAGCTGTATGGTAGTTTCTAACCCTGGGGATCTCCATAACAAATAGTTTTATTGGCTTTCTTTTCTCCCAGGATGCCCCTGTCTCATGTAACAGTGATGTAGCCATGTCCTTGGATTTAGCATGTGTATTGCTTTAAAATTAGTTTAGCAACAGCAGAGCCTTGTAACTTCTTATCCAGGGAGCACAAATGGCAACATTTAGTTTAGCAGATACATGAGAGCCAGCTAACTGGGGTTTCTGTAAGACAACAGCTACTAAATAGCTCTAATTCACTAGTTTTTTTCTCTGTTCATCAGGTCTAGCTAGCAGGAGTGTTGTAACATCAAAAACACAAATAATGAATTAGAGCTATTTAGTAGCTGTTGTCTTACAGAAACCCCTGTTAGCTTGCTGTCGGGTATCTGCTAAACTAACTGCTGCCATTTGTGCCCCTGGATAAGAAGTTACAAGGCTCTGCTGTTGCTAAACTAATTGTAAAGCAACACTGTGGTAATAATGGTCTGCCTTAGTGGGACCCTAGTACTCAGCGAGTGGGGGTACTCTGGAGAAACATTTGCCCTGGTAAATAGAGGGTAGCTGAAATATAGTAAAAAGAAAATTATAAATGTTCTATTTATCTTATTGGATGAATTCACACCCAGTTTGTCCTTAGATACATGCAAAACAAAGTTATCAACAATAAACAAATATGAGGGAGAAAGGTGCCTTAATTTAGGACCAGACATGTGGGTGAGAGCTTCTCTCCCTCCCTCCTTCGTACTATACATCTTGTTTATGAAGGGGATAAATACCAGATAATTTTAGTTATAATATATTTAAATATGTCCTCCTCCTCCTCCTCTGTCTCCGTGTCTCCAATATGTTCGACAAAGAAAGAAAAAAGGAGGAAGGGTTAAAATTGCTCTATAATTCAAGTAGTGTTCAGTTTTATGTCCCCTGTTCACCTTGGACTCTTTTTAACTAGAACACCGGAGATGGCTCTTAGAAAAATATAAGTTCAGCTCCCTCCTTTTCAGAATTTCTCCTTTGATTCATACAGTTCGATATGCTGAAGAGTCAGCCAGTATACGCTTATATTTAATGTCCTCCACACTCAGTAGGCCAGTATTCCAAACTTTTGAATCAGCATTCCTTCAGATTTATTTGAGGGGTTAACTGTAGGATGAGTACTTCAATGCAGCTAGGTGTCCACTTAGATTGTCCCCAGGTTATGTCCCCCGAGATAGTAGGGCGAGGGACGACTAAGGCCCACGCCAAATGAGGCCGATCCTTTCACTCCCCAACCCTGCCCAGCACAAACCCAGTCCTCTCCTCCAGGTAATAGTCATGGAACATAATCCCTGATCCTTCACCTGCATGGATCTCTAATCTTCAGGTTAATGTTTATTTCATTCTGGCTGGAGGATCCTCCGAGGCATCCTTCCCCAAATCTCCTATCCAGAAGCTGGAGGAGAGCCCCAAGCAGCCCCCCAGATCACCTCCCACAGACACACATGTAGCCTTCAGTTTATAGGTATTCAGACCCAGAAATCAGCCAGTTCGAGTCTCCCCTTAAAAGTCAATCAGCCAAATCCATTGTGGGCTCCACACCTTGGAGAGCTCCCCATCCCCATAGCTGAAGCTCATCTTTCCTTTCTATTTAAGTTCTTCTAAAATTTAGGTACATATGTGGAGAGAAAGAAAAGATGAGAAAGGGGAACCTTTCGGCACCCTATTTAATGGGCTATAATCGAGAGTTCCCTTCGTCAACTCTGGGTCCACCACCTCTCAGTCGCTTCGATGCTATGCCCCATGTGCATCCCGGATACATCTAATTTTATGTACCCCTTCCATAGGTGTATACTTAGTTAGGTGAGATTCCCCAGCCTTATGAGTCCCTGGAGTGAAGTTCTGGATCCGCACCGAACACTAGGTCATTTCTGGATCGGCCCTCCCCATGGCCTGGCCCCATGCCCCCGGGAACAGGAGCACCACCCCTGCAGGGCTACCCAGTTGAGACCCCCGCTGTTCATTTACTCACTGTACCCCTGGATTCATGTTAATCTTTAAGTCTGGGCTCTTGAGAATTGCGCCATTTTCTTGATTGAGTCAATAGCTGCCTGTTGCTCACTCTGGCCTTGTGGTATCTTGCTGAGGTTTCCTCTGAGTCGTGCTTCATTGGAGTAAGCCAAGATTGGTAGGTGCTTCCAGACCTCATTGCTTTAAATCTTGATGCACATCTTCTGGATTCATAAACGTTTTGTCCAGTAGGAAATTGTATAATTAGTTTGCTGGGATATGGTGTAAGAAACTTAACGTTCTGTTGTCTCAGTATTGGGAAGAACAGTATGTAGGCCCTTCTACGTTGCATGGTTGTAGGGGGCATAGTCATTATGCACAAAATTCTAGTCTGGCCATAAAATATTCACTTTGGCCAAGCTTTCTTAAGGATCAGCTCCTTTGTTGGTAGCAGAGAAAGCGATATAATAATGGAGCGGGTCGAGCATTTGATTGTATCGGCTTTGGTCCCAGAGCATGATGCAGTTCTTCTCAAGATATAAGTCCTTGTCTAAACTTAGTGCAGTGTGAAGTACTGTCTCCATGAATTTTGTACATTTGGGCCTTTGCTATCTTCTGGTATACCATATATACGCAGGTTTCTATGGCGATGTCAATTCTAGCATCTTCTTCGTCTCTACTGTGAGTTGGTATAAATGTATGATTTGATTTAAGGTAGATTTTATCTGCAACATTTGGGTTGCTTGTTCTTCTACTTGTTGTTCCTTCCTCACATCTTTGTTTGTAATTTGTTAACTTCCATATGTACTGTTTCTTGAGCTTGTTTGTAATTCAGGAACTCCCCTTAAAATCTTGTAGTTCTGAGAGTATTTTGTCCAATTTTTGATTAATTTTCATTGATTTCTTGTCTTTGTTTTTGTATGCTTAGCTGGATTTGATCTGTCTAATTTGATTGTTCAGGACGCCCTGAATCTGAGAATTGCAGCATCGATTTTTCTCTGTCTGGTTTTAAGATGAAAATATGTTTCCCTCCTTTACTCTATTCCTATCCATCTGTGTTGATAACTTTGTGGTTCCAGTAAATCGTGATAATGTGATGGCCTTTGTTGTTATATTTAAGTGTGAGGAGAAGGAGTCTGCTTAAGCTGCCATGCTGGACCCATGTTGCACTCGAAGAGAGTTCTTTTTTTTTTAATTATTTTTGGCCCAGCCCCTAATCCCCGATGGGAACTCCTCCTGCCCTGCACTGCCTCCACTATGCCCAGGCTTACCTTCCCAACAGTCACATGGAAGCATGCCCTGGCTTAACCCCTCCCAGGGTGGGGGCCATGGAAGCCAGACTCGGGTGGGCAATGGAGGCAGCAGATGGCTGCAGAGCAAGGCATCATGCCTGGGGGCCAGATTTTTTTCTGATGATTCCTAGGAGGCAGGAAGTGCACAATGCCAGCGCCTGTTCCGCCTCCCATGCAACCAGGTGCCAGCCATTCTCCACACCCCTGCCTCCGCCAGAGGTCGCCAACTGGCCAGACACTCCTCCCAGAGAAGGAGAGCGCCCCTTGGATGTCTCTATCCTTCTTTGCCTGGCTGGCCTCTGACTCTCAAGTCAGTTTCTGAACCAGGGCCATTAACATCACAAGCAGTCATCTTGCCACTGCACAGGTGGGCCGCCCTAGACAGGGGTAGTTCTGAAATACTGGAGGGTAGTGTACATAGTCTTGCTACACAAGAGGGAAGACAAGGAGCAAATGGAGAATTACAGACCTGTCATCCTTAACTCAGCTTTGTATTGGGTGAACTGATGGAGTCACTGATCAAAGAGGACTTTGTGGATTACCTAAAGAGCAACGGTCTCACAAAATAGTAAACAGCTGGTTTGTGGCAAGGAGGTCTTGTCAGACCAACCTGATAGTTTTCTTTGGCTGGGTAACAAAGGTAGCAGATAAGGACCATGCTATGGATTTACTCTACTTCAATTTCAGCAAGGCTTTAATTACTGCTACACAGAAGACTGCTGAAGAAGCTGGAGGACCTGGGGGATGCTAGGGACATAGTTAGATGGGTAGGAAACTGACTAAGGAGAGACAGCAGCGGTGGTGGTAAACAGGGTCAAATCAGAAGAGATGTAGGTCACAGGTGGGGTACCACAGAGATATGTCCTCGGTCCTGACTTCTTCAATGTGTTCATCAACAACACTGGAGAGGGCATTGGGGCAAGTTCTGTCTCTTCACAGATGACATGAAGCTCTGCGATCGGGTAGATAGTGATGAAAGGATCAGGGAGATGCAGAGGGATCTACAAAGGCTCAAGAGATAGTCTAAGGTTTGAGTTGAAATTAGTGCCAAAAATGCCAAGTTATGCACCTAGGGGAAAAAATAAAACAAGACACAATACTACATGAGAGCTTAAAGTGAACACTACAGCAAGACCTGGAGTTATCATTACTGATTCCTCTAACAATCCAAGCCAGTGCAACAAGGCCTACAATAAAGCTAATAGGATGCTGGGGTGTATTGGAAGGCATTTACAGCAGGAAAAAGGAGGTACTATTACCTCTATGTAAGTCACTGGTTAGGCTGCATCTGGAATACTGTGCTCAGCTCTGAAGTCCTCACCTAAGGAAGCACAGGGACATGCTGGAGAAGGTGCAACACAGGGTGACCAAGATGATTCAGGGCAAACAGAACTGATCCTATGAGGACTGTCTCAAGACACTGAACATGTACTCATTGAAGGCCAGGTGAGAGAGTATGACACGAGACCTACGAGTCCTGAAGGGAACAAAAAGTTGAACTGCAGAGATTATTAAGCAGAAGTACAGAGTCAAGAACACGAGGTCACAAGTGGAAACTGGTGGTGGGGGTTAAGAGGGATGTGAGGAAGTTCTAATTTATGGAAAGGGTGGACACCAAGACCATAAATAGTTTTAAGCATGGCTGGAACAATGTAAAGGGTCTGGTGACTGCTCAGATCAGTAGCAGTAAGGATGGAGAAGGGAGGTTGACGGGAGGGGCGAGCCTATATGGACAATAGGTTCTGGGGCAGACAGGGAACCCGGCAGATGAGATGGACTTTGGTCTTTTCTGCCATCATCTATGTGTCTATACTTTGTCTGCTTTAATATCCCAATCCTCCATTTGTAGCATCAGAATTATTTCCATGGTAGCAGGCTGTGATACCGTAGGGATTATAACTCAAGGGCAGGAAAGTAGCAGGGACAGATGACATCTCAGGAACAAGGAGCCTGATTTCTTGCAACTGTGGTTAAGAATGAAGAACTGAAATTCAACACTTTTCTGGAATGATATCAGACTTGATTCCTACTGATGCTGTCAGTGATTTGCAGAAACTGGAACATCACTTTACTTTGTCTCAGAGCCTACGCTGACTAGAGGTGAACAGATAGTGGCTGAGGACCACTACAAGTAAACAGGCTGTGTCTATTTTAGTATGATAGGAAAATCCAGGTACTTATCCCTGTCCACGTTTTGTTTCTGGCTTTCTAGCTCAGTGGCATTCAGACAATCCATTCTCATTCCTGCTGTCCACTAATACGTAAATATAGGTTTACCACCTATAACTGTAGTTCTAGGAGTGGTACAGTTCACAGCCACACTTTAGCAGTTCCACTGGAACAGGCCTATTCGTCAGATGTCTTTATCCTAAGCTCCTCCCACCAACCACACAGCATATCCTCCAGCTACACCCTGTAACATCAGATCTTTGCATACTGGAAGCAGGGATCCAGGTGTAATATTGTCAGGAGGCCGGTAGGTTGTGTGGATGTGAACTGTATATCACTCCTAGAAAGTACAGTTATGTAAAACCTACCATAACAGTAGATCTTTGAGAAGCGCCTCTTGCAGTAGGTAATACTTTTGGGTATCCAGCAGAGGTCGCCATGTAGTACAGCTCTTCTAGTAGTCTTTTCCAGGGACCACCACACATGACATCCGCTTCCTGTTTCCTATATAAGTGTGGGTGGTCCTTGGTATCTCAGTTCCCCACCGGATTCAGCTCCAAAGCGAGGACCAGAGGAAGCCGAGGTACCAAAGGAGTCCCAACCAAAAGTCACTGGACCAGAATTTCTGCCTCTTAGAGAAGGAGGGGACAGAGGGTGGAGAACATATCTGTAAGAGAAACTCTCAAAGATCTACTGTTACAGTAAATTTTACGTAACTGTACTAATCTTCCACGGAGTCTCTTGCAGTAGGTAATACTTTTGGGATGAATCCCTAGCAGTAATGCCCATATAGGAGGACAGTTTTGATAGAAGGCCTTGTAGGACTGCACGGTCAAGGCTGTCCTACGTCATGAGGCAATATCCAGATTGTAGTGTCTTGTGAATGTATGAATCGTGGACCACATAGCTGCATTGCAGATATCTGAAATGAAGGCTGATTTAAAGCAAGCTGCAATGGGTGGCCATAGCTCTAGTGGAATGGGCGACAGACCCAGGTAAAGGATTGTTGTATTTTTGTAAGAAAATGTAATACAATTTGCCAACCAGGATGAAAGAGCACGTTTAGCAACTGGGAGGCCGTCGTGACCTCGAGCCAAAGAGACAAATAACTGAGATGTCTTTCTAATCGATTGTGTCCTTCTAGTATAGTAACGTAGTATATGATGGACATCTAAAGAATGTAGGAGATGTTCTACTCTGATTAGAGTAGACAGGATAGTAGATCGGAAGCTCCAAGGACTGATTTAAAGTATGTTGGAGACTACTTAAGGAAGGAAGGGTTGGTACTGAAGGACCACCCTGTTTTAGTGGAAAAAACAAGTAAGGTACCCTACACATGAGGGCATGAAGCTCAGAAATACGTTGATAGAAGTGACAGCCACCACAAGTAGGGTTTTCCATGAAACAAAACAAAGTTCACAAGTGGCTGCTGGCTCTAAAGGCTCAAGGGTCAATTTTCTATCATAAAATTGAGATCCCACGGAGGAGTGGGTCTTCTAATAGGAGGTTTAATATGTAACATTCCCTTCAAAAACATCTTAGCTAGATGATCTTGGTACAGTAACCTGCCATCTAGAGGTTCTTGGAAAGCTGAGATGGCAGCCAAGTGGACTTTGATGGAAGAATAACTTAAACCGACTCAGATAATGAGGCCAGGTAGTCCTGAACCTTCATCAGTGGACAACAGTAAGGGTCCAAAGATTGAGAGGCTGATCATATGGAATAGCGTTTCCATTTGGAATTGTATGTTGCTCTCTTGCTAGCTTATAGGTAAGCCAAAAATATTGGCAACAGGAGAGGATACAGTACTTGTAATCTAGTTATGAAAGGTCCTCAGGAGCCAAGTGTGAAGGTGTAGAGCTCCAGGTTGGGATGTAACAGGGTTCTTTAATTGTGAGTCAAGAGGTTGAAGATTGGAGCACCTCCTTGCTTGTTGAGGTAGAACACCACTGCAGCGTTGTCTGATTGGATTAGCAATGGTCTAGAGTCAAAAGAGGTTGGAATACCGAAGGGCTATGGAACGCCTCAACTCTAGGAGATTGATGAGGCTGAGAGAGAGAGAGAAGTGGTTCACCTGTCCTGTGTCCAATAAGGACCCAGGTGTGCACTCCATCCTGACAGGGAAGCATTCATAGTGAACGCCTGCATGGAAGGAGGGACTGAAAAGCATTCCTTGTCATAAATTGTTTCAATTGACCATCAGATCAGAGCTAATGTCAGAGAGGGACTGACTTGAGCTTGCCTCCAAATTGTTTTTCTTTGAGACCTTTGATTCTGAATAGGTCTCAGATGAAGCAGGCAAATGCTACCATTGGGATGGCAGCAACCATGTGACACAGAAGGCATAGCAGCAGTCTAGCTGTGACTACATTCAGAGTCTGTAAGCGTGATGCCAGAGACAAGGGTGTGGCTCACCAGATGGTTGGATGGTAAGTTCTGGCCGAGACTGTATCTAGGATGGCTCCAATGTATTGGAGACTGAGTCGAAGTTAGGTTGGACTTTGGCCAATTGACTGTGATCCCTAGAGTGTAAAAAAATATTTGCAGGGTAGCCACTAGGTAAGAAAGCAAAGCTGTTCTGCTTTGATTAGCCAGTTATCTGGATACGGAAGATAAAGTGCCCTTCCTCTTAAAACTGCTGCAATTACCTCTATGTATTTTGGTGAACACACTCAGGGCTGAGGAGAGGCCAAACCAGAGTGTTTGAAACTGGTAGTGTTAACTTAGCAGGTAAAAACAAAGAAACACGCAATGAGTAGGATGGATAGGGAGTACATGTAGGAGTACATGCACGCTACACCAGCCGGGTTCTTTTTTTTAAATATTTTTGCTGCCCTGGCCATCAGGACATCCACCCTGGTCATGGCACCCCACAGGCTTCCACCTCCCAGATTGCCAGCACTCCCTCTGTCACCCTGGCTTGCCCTCCAGAGGGTGGGGTCAGGTACCATGCTGCTACCAGTGCCACAAAACTGGTACTGGTCGGGGAATCTGGCTGGGAGGCTAATCTAAGCCCGGAGCAGGGCTTCACAGAGATGAAAAGAAGCAGGACTTTTCAACCTATAGGCTGGGACGAGGATATGCAATGACGACCAGTGTCTGCCCCACCCCAGAGAGTTACATTGGCGCCGGCGCTATGCGATGGACACTGCCTCTGCCAGGTGTCGCTCCTGCATCAAGCATATGCCACCCCCCAGAGAAGGAGAGCAGTCCTGGGGTCGCTTGATCCATCTCCCAAGTTGGTCCTCTGATGACCCGGGTCTGTTCCCCAACCCAGGTCATCGGCGCTAGAAGCGTAAATCCAACCACTGTGCTGGTGGACCACGCGCCAACCAGGTTCTTGTCTCCCAAGCTTGAATCGCCTCCAGCCCCCATTAGAGGGCGAGCAACAAGTGGGTCGAGATGCCCTCCCTCCCCGAGAGAGGAGAGCAGTCCTCCAGACACTCCATCCTCTCTCACCTCTGCTGACCCCTGGTGGCCCTGGCTCATTCCAAAACCCGGTTGCTGGTGTGGCATGAGGTGTGGCATTCCAGCGCCTCAATCCTCAGCATCACCGGGCCGGCCAGAGAGAAGTGAACTCTGCAAGCCCTCGCCGAGGTCTCAGAGTCAGATGGACAGGTGACACTGGAACTGGAACCAGCACCAGACCCAGCACTGGACCCAAAGGAGCTGGCACCGACCTGGTGCTGGACCCAAAGCAGCTGGCACCGGACCCACAGGAGCTGGTGCCAGAGTTGCCGCCAGCCCTCAATGGAGCCAGCACCAGACCCGCACCAACTCCAAAGAAGCTGGCACTGGAACTGGCCCCAGAAATGCACTGCCAGAGTCCCAGAAGGACGAGCTAACTCTGAAGTGACCGGAGAAGGTATCTGTGCCAATCCCTTCAAAGAGACAGTGTGACGGAGAGTGGCACGTGGAACTGGCATCGCAGTGCAGTCACCCCGAGGGATTTGGATCTGTTGGTGGAGCCAAATGCTCTACCTGGCCTGAAAAACTCCAACCATGGTCCCAAGGACCCTAGACCCGAAGGCTCCAGCACTGGGTCCACAGGAAGGGCAGACTAGCCAGACACTGTACCCACTGCTCCATAAGAGCTGCCCAGTGGTGAAACTGCTCACCGGAGTCCCCACAAGAGGACACTGAGGGACTCTGGGCCAGAGACCTGGAATGACAGCAAACAGAAGCCGTCAGAAAGATCAGTGGTGCCAGTGAAGGTCTTCTTCCCAGGCATAGGAGATCTCTTAGAAGATGTACCAGCACTAAAGGAGACTCCTACCATCACTGTCCATTGTCAAGGCCATTGCTCAGTAGGACTGAGAAAACTGATGAAAAATATATATATTTTTTTTTTAACTAACAAAATAAAAACTAGCTAAAGGGTGAACGAACTAAGTGCTGCTGTTATACAGACATGAAGATCTGACTTCAGCGGCAAGTGACGGTGTCACTGAAGCGCACTCGACGTGGTGAGGGGGGAATAGAACTGAGGCGGGTTGAGGGCCATTGCCGAGATAGGCATGTAGTGCAAGCTAGTTTTATGTGCTGCACATGCACAGAGCCTCAGCTCGCTATTGGCCCTCCTGAAGATTTTTTGCTCCTGCAGGGTCCCAGCACCTCCGGCTTGAACCTAGCAATTTGAGTAGTGAAGATAAGGTCCAGGAAGGTCATGCATTGCCGCTTTATTCATTTGTTTCTACTTATTATGCTTTTTGTACATCTGACTCTTTCACGCCCTTCAACCTCCCGCCCTGTAAGCGAGCCCAGTGTCCTCCACCCCAGTGCCCCTGGATTACCCCCAGGGCGGAGCCCCAGAGCCCCATGCGCTTACTCCAGGGGTGCCAAGTAATGGATGCGGGGGACCCAGGTCCATCATGAGCGGGGGCATCACCACACATTGGAGGATTTTCCTCGCTGGTGGAGGGTGAGTGTAGCAGATGCCCCAACATGCCATGTCATGCAGCCGACCTGCCCCTGTGGATGTCGCATCACGCCACATCATGCATCCATTCCGCACTTCTCAGACAATCATCGGTGCTCTGGTGCATCCCATGGTCACCCAAGACTACCGAAACTGGAGTCACTCTACCCCCTCGGTGGTGGAACGGTGCTATGGCCGCCAATCAACCCACACCAAGGCTGGCCCTCGAGCATCCCGAGTCTGTTCCTGAACCCGGGGCATCCGTGGTTGCAGTGATAAATCTTTTGCTGTGCCGACAGGCTGGCCTTTAAACAATGTTTATGACGGTACATGTTTAAATGCAAAGCTCTTTAAGATTATTTTGTAATAAATATCCTGTCTAAAGCTTTGCTGTCTAACAGTTGGAGTTCTGCAAGAAAACAAATTACTCACCGTAGTAATGCTGTTTCTTCTAGAGGATCCATCAATGAGCCTTACAAAAGTACATCATCCCACCAGACTGTGATGCCCAGAGGAGAATTTCATACAATTTCAACTACATTGTGGTCATGCTCCCTGCTATTCTAATGTCAGATTTTCTTCTATAGCCAGGGAAGCAGTGACCACTAAAAATAGCTTACTGAACAAGGAGGTTCCTGTGTGCATTCCTGCCATTCCAACTTGTGACAAGAGTGGCCCATAAAGCTCAGAGGAGAGCCATAACATACTGATAGTCCCAAACTAGGCTAGACAGGCTTGGTACTCAATACTTAGATACACAGAAGAAAAAATTACTCACCTTAGTAATCATGTTTCTTCTAAGGAATCTTACTGTATTCTGACTTATGCAGTATGGTCTCACCACAGGACTGCCCTGGAGCTGAAATGGTTAATAGAACCTATGCAAATGATGGAATGCTAGGCTTGAGCTCGGTTTTCAAACCAGTGTCCCTAGTAAACAACTCCTAACCATCAGATTTTTGTGAAGCATGCACTAAGCAGTTTCCAACTAATGGAAGGATACTAATGATAACAATAATAATAGTGATAATGATACTAACAACCATAGAACCTTCCCTAAACCAGAAATGGCAGGAGAAAAAACATTAGGGAATTACCCTTCTTTCAAATACTCCAAAACCTGGCATCCTTGAAGAATCATGTTACAGATGCATAGGTGCTGGAACTAGGGTGCTGTAAAAGTGCAGCACCCCATGCTTGAAGTACAATTCTGGTCTGTAAACCGCTGATCTAATAAATAAATAAATAAATAAAATGAATAAACAATTCCTATGGCTTCCTATGCAGTTTTGTTCAATGGCTTTCAGCACCCCACTATAAAAGTGTTCCAGTGCCACTGCACAGATGCCCAAAAATAAAACATGATATACTCCCCAGGTTTGCAACAACTCCAGCACAACTGTAATGCAGTGACTATAGGTTCTAGCAGGAGGAAGGAGGGAGTTTCAGAACACAGTAAGATTCCCTTAGAAGAAACAAGATTATTAAGCATGAGTTATTTTTTCTTCAAACCCCAGGAAATCTTACTGTATTCTGACTCACGCGATTACCAAGCAGTGCCTTTTGAGGTGGGCCTATAACCTATTTAGAAACAGGCTCTGCAGGACTGCTGTGCCAAACCTTTGTATGACCTTTCTGGAATGGACGTCCAAACAATAATACTTTGTAAATGTGTGGACTGTCTTCCAAGTTGCAGCTTTACAGATATCTACTGGGGATATCTCGAGCAGCTGCTAGAGAGGCTGCAGTACCCCTAGTTGAATGGGCCCTGAGGCCTGCAGGCCTACCTTGCTATAACAGAACTGGATACAAGCTACAATCCATCTTGCAAGGGATCACTTTGTGGTAGGTTTTCCTTTCCCCACCTCTCCAAAGGTAAGGAAGAGTTGAGTTTGTTCTTGTCTGTGACCCTTTATGTGGTCAAGATAGTAGCTGACTGCCCTTTTACATCCAGGCTGTGCAACCTACGCTCACCTTAAGTGGAATGGTCTGTAAAGAAGACTGGCAAGGTAACAGACTGGTTAAGGTGGAAATCTGATACCATCTTAGGCAAAACTTTCTGTTAGTTCTCAGGACTACCTTGCCCCTATGAACTGTGATATACCCTGGCTCTGTGGATAGTGTCTGAGTTCACTGATCCTCCTGGCAGAGGTAATGGCAACCAGAAATACAGTTTTCCAAGTCACACATTTGAGATCCGCTGATGACATGGGTTCAATAGAGGCTGCATGAGCTGAGCAATGCAAATATTCAGATCCCACATGGGAGTGGGCTCCTGTGTGGTGGGTGTAAATATAGCAGACCTTTAAAGAATTTTTGACACTGGCTTTGAAGCCAAGGAGGAAGAAGCTTTACCTGTTGATAAATAAGCTGAAACAGCTGCCAAATATACCCTTAGAGTGGAAATAGTTAAACCTGTGGAGTGCAATGAGCCATATAGTCCAGGACTATAGAAATGTTAGCCTGGGAATGATCCAGGCCTCTGCTCCTGGCACCAAAAAGAAAACCTTTTCCATTTAGAGGCATATGTTTTCTTAGTGGAGGGTTTTCTGAAACTCTAGTATGTCCATAACCCTCTGAAAGATGCAAGTCCAAGATACTCTAGGTCCTCAACAGCCATGCTTTGAGTCTGAGGGATAGTAAGTTGGGGTACATGATTCTGCCCTGAGAGGAGGTCAATAGGTTGTACCTCTTGGAAGACTGATTGGGTTGGCTACTGACACTGCTAGGAGTATGGAGTACCAGGGCTGCCTGGCCCAATCTGGGGCAATGAGAATCACTGAGGCTGGCTGAAGCCTGAGCTTGTACAATACTTTCAGCATAGAGGGAATGGAGGAAAGCATACAGGAAATGGAAATTACATATCACCATAATTCTTTTTTTTTATTCTTCTATTTCTGCCTCCTTCGCCCCTCGGCTCTGGTCTTCCTCGAGCACATGGAGTCATCCCCTATGACTCACTCTACCCAACCATCCTCCGTCGCCTATGTAGCCTCAGTTATACCCCCAAGCGGGAACAGGGTGGGCCCCAGAGTACTGACACAGCAGTAACATCGGTCGAGAGGATGCTAGGTGGGCGGCTGTAAATCAGGGCAAGCTCCTGGTGCTCCGTCTCTGCCGGAGCCGAGAGGCATTTTCCCTGTTTTCTCTCGGGAGTGACTGGTGCCCTGAGCAAGCGCGATCCGATGTCTGCCACCCCCACCCTCGCTCTCCCTTCCAGAGTACCTGCTGTATCTCCAGCCTCTGTCAGAGATCAGCAGAGCACCGATCCAGGATCCCTGTCCCTCCCCGGGAGAGGAGAGCTGTTCTCCGGATGCTCTATCCTCTCCTCAGTTGCCGACCCCAGCAACCCGGGCTCACTCCCAAACCCAGGTCGCCGGGCGTGGCACGAGGTGTGGCGCCCAGCTCAACCCTCAGCGCCACTGGGCCGGCCCCCACCGTAATTCTTGATCTTCTTGGAAAAGTCTCCACCACTGATTCACACTGGTGGAGTACACCGGAGGCGCTAGGACCCAGTGGAGCAAACTTTTTCAGGAGGGCTGGCGCTGAGATGGGGCCATGAGGAAGTGGCACTGCAAGCCAGGTGTGTGCGGTATAGACTATCTCGGTGTTGACCCTCCAACCACCTCAGTACCCTTTTTTCTGAGGAGGTGCAGCATAACTAACCTATGGAGGACTAACCTAAAAACTGGACATAAGATAGTTCAAATGACCCGTGTAAGAAGGGTCAACAACAAAGTCTTCACAGCTCAGCCATTGGTAGGTGGGCATGTGAATGAGTGTGGAGACTTCATCCAAGAAGATCAAGAATTATGGTAGGTACATACATTTCATATCTTCGTGGACATAAAGTCTCCACCACTCATTCACACTGATGGAGAGAGTACTGGCTAAATAATCCCCGAGATGGGCGGCAGAAGAGGAAGGAACTCACTTCTTAGGACAGAAGTCCATTAAGAATTGTCCTGCCAAATGACATGTCATCTGGCATGGAAGTCCAAAGCATAGTGCTTAACAAATGTATGCACGGAGCTCCAGGTAGCTCCATTGCAAATATCTGCAATGGGGACATTACGGATTTAGCAGAGATGCGCGACTGCTCTGGTAGAGTGAGCATGCACTCTGCCTTTCAGCTTGACCTGTGAAATAGAATAGCAGTGGCAAAGGCATGCCACCAGCCACGCTGAAATGCACTTGATAGCAACAGGTTGACCCAGCTGGGTTGGCGCTGAAGGAAACGAACAGTTGTTGAGCTTGCAAATTTCTTTTATTCTATCCAGATAGAACCGCAATGCTCTTTTTACATCCAGGAATGAAGGGTATGTTCCCTTCATTCTGGAAGTTTGCAAAGTAGGTAGGAAGGACTAAAGGTTGATTCAGATGGAACTCTGAGACAACCTTAGGCAGGAACTAGGATGAGTCCTAAGAACTACTTTGTCCTTGTGAAATACAGTATACAGTGGGTCTGTGACCAAGGCATGTATTTCAGAAACCCTACGAGCAGAAATAATAGCCACCAGGAAGACCGCTTTCCAAGTGAGGAATTTCAACTCGCAAGTAGATAGAGGCTTGAAAGGTTTACGAGTGAGCATGTCTAGCACAAGATTAATATCCCAGGCTGCAACTGGAGGTCTAGTATGCAGAATCCCTTTAAGAAATCTCATAACTATGGGCAGTTGAGCCAGTGACATGGAAAGTACTGGCTCATGATATGCCAAAATGGCACAAAGATGAACTTTGACTGTGGAGTACTGCAGACCTTTGTTTGAGAGGTCTAAGAGATACTCCAGGATTTTATTCAGTGGGCAGGAAAAGGATTCCAAAAGGATTTTGTACACCAGATAGAGAAACGCTTCCATTTAGCAGTGTAGGTTTTTCTGGTGGTCGGCTTCATGCCGCGGCCAAGAGAATATCCTGAAACTCTCACGAGAAACATTTAAATATTCACCTCTATCTCCTCAGGAGTCAAGCGTGAAGGTGAAGCAACCTCAGGTTGGGATGGACCACAGACCCTGGGTCAGAAGGTTCATTTGAAGAGGAAGCGGTTTGAGAGGTTTCCAATAGTCTGTTGAGTAGAGGGAACCAGATCTGACAAGGCCAGAACGGGCAATGAGAATCATTCTTCCCCTTGAGTCTCCAGTTTTAGCAGTACCTCTGAATTAGGGAAGAGGAGGAAATGCATATAGAAAGCGTTTTATCCACGCAGCCTGAATGCATCCTGACAAAAACGCCAGGTCTTGGATTTCTGGAGCAGAAGAGTGGCAGTTTTGAGTGGGTGGGGACGCAAAGGTCCAGGTCTGGAGTTCCCACCTTTGAAGAGTGACTGAACAACAGTTGAGTCAAGAGACCACTCATGAGGCTCTGCCTCCGTTCTGTTGAGATGGTCTGCCAGCTCGCTTTGTACTCCTGGCAGGTAAACCACCCGAATCAGAGCCGTGTGCTCCAGGCACCATTCCCACACTCTCATTGCTTCCCTGCATAATGGATAAGAGTGTGCACGCGCTGTTTGTTGATGTAGTACATCACTGCCTTGTTGTCCGTTTGAAGGAGAATGTTCTTGTGACAGAGTATGTCCTTCAAAGCTTGGACTGCATAGAGGATGGCTCTCATTTCCAGGATGTTTATGTGAAGTTGAGACTCGTCCTGAGCCCACGTACCCTGGGTGTGGAGATCCCGGCAGTGAGCTCCCCAACCCATCAGGGACACGTCCATGGTAATGGAGATCTGATGATCTAGAGGACGAAGGGATATCCTTCCAGAAGGTTGTCCTCCTGAGATCACCAGGTGAGTGACCTCTTCAGAGGTTCCGTCACCTTGATGAGAAAGGACTGAGGGTGAGTGGTTGGGCACCACTGAGTACTGAGCATCCACTGAGAGGTTCTGATGTGAAGACAAACCAAGGTACAGTGAACACCGAGGATGCCATGAGGCCCAGCATCCATTGCATTGAAAGAGCTCAAACTGAGCCGTGTTCTCTGATGAATTGGGCCATCTGTAAGATATCGCTTCTTCTGTACTCTGGAAGAAAAGCTTTCACACAGGAAGTGTCCAGAAGAGTTCTTATGAATAGGAGCTTCTGGAGGGCTGCAACTGTGACTTCTTGAGGTTCATCAGGACTCCCATGGACGTGAGGAAGTCTGAGGCCATGGCCACAACCTCCAGAGTCTCTTGCCTGGAGGGATGTACTAGAAGCTAGTCATCCAGATATGGGAATACTTGGATTCTGATTTTCCTTAGATGCGCCACGTGAACTGCACAACACTGTAAAACTCAAAGCGCTGAGGACAGCCCAAAGGGCAGGACTCTGAATTGATAGAGTTGACCCAATGCAAGGTACCTTAGGTATTGGTGGTGATTTGGGTCTATGAGAATGTGCTGGTAGGTGTCCTGCATGTCCAGGAGGCTAGCTAATCGCATTGATGAATCAATGGCAGCAGGGTACCAAGTGATATCATCTTGAACTTTTCCTTGTGTAGCAATTTAACTTTCTGAGATCCAGAATGGGGCACATGCCATCGGTTTTCTTTGGGACCAGAAAGTAATGGGAGTAGAAACCTGATTTTTGTTGATCCACGGAACTACTTCTACTGCCCTGTTGTTCAGAAGGCCTTGTGCCTCGGAAGCAAGAAGGTCTGACTGTGCCACAGACAACCTGGGCTGTCGCTTGGGAGGATGATCCAGAGGGTTTTCCAACAGATTGAGAGAGTACCCTCGTGGATTATCCTGAGGACCCATTTGTCTGATGTTATAGATTTCCACTGGTTGTAGAACTGAGTCAGATGTCCTCCCACTGTTGAGAAAGAGTCACCCTTGGGCAGCTGAGGTGGGACCTTGGCGGAAACTCAAAAGGTGGCACTGGGCACTTTTGGGCCTTGTGTCTTTGCTGCATTTTCTTTTGCAGCTGAGGGTTCTGGTTTCTGTTAAAACCTCCACTGCCTTTGCCCGAAAGGACTGATGGTTGTGAAACTGATGTTTGTTCCCACCCTCAAGAGGAAGCGGGCGGAGGTCTGGCTGTCTTAATGGCAGACCTAGTCTCCGTGTGGCCTCTTAGTGCTTTTTCCACCTGAGGCCCAAACAGATACATACCGTCGAAAAGTAAGCTCATGACTTGCTGTTGGACGTCATCTGAGTGGAAGCCGAGGTACACAGCCAAGAGTGACAACGGGTGCAAATGCCAGCCACCGTAGAAAGCAGTATCAAAAGCATCCATTGCAGCTTTAACTTGTTGGTTACTGGACTCGATACACCTAGTTATGGTCTGAAGTAGCTCTGAATTAACCTCCGATTCAGGCAGAGCTTTCTACCATTGCTTTGAGTGAATGCCAAAGAACTTACTCATATTGTGAAAATAGCCCTGGTAGCTGGACATGCATGCTCAGGAGTTGTGCAGCAAAGACTCTCTTACCCAAGGTGTCTATCTTGTGAGATTCTTTGTTTATAGGATGGGCTGTAGAGTCCTGAGGGAGGACAGCTTATCATTCTCTGCCAGGGACCACTATGGCATCAAAGCAAAGGCTCAGGAGGCCAAAATGGAGCGATCTCGAAGGGGCATATTTCCTGTCTATGGACTTGGCCACAGAAAGGAAAAGTGCCAGATTCTTCCACACCATCTGGGAAAGAGTCTCAAAAGAGGGCTGTACCAGAGGGGTTAAATCCACAGGGATTTCGAACATGTAGATATTGTAGATGCAGAAGCTTCCCAGGATCTATTACCATGGACTGGAGAGAAAGAGCAGAATTCAAACTCTTGAGCAGAGACTTAAAGGAAAGGTCCTCAACAATAGGCTCTGCAGGAGGATTGATCCCTGCCCCAAGGGCAGAATCGGCATCAACATCCTCACCCAGCCGAAGATCTGGATTGGGCTCAAAATCATCTCCTGACAGTCCGGGGCTGTATGGACAGGAAAGGAGGAAAACCAGGAGGAAGAAGAGGAGGAGGTGAAAGAATTGGAGTTGAAAACCTCTGAGAACCATGCGCGCTGTACATGTCCCCGGCAATCAGAGGAAAACAGCACCGAGAATGACGGCTACCTCAGACAGAAACAGCACTCATGACGTGCCAAATAGGGATCATGGTGCTGCACTAGGCACTAATGCCAAACCCAGCACCAATGAGTAGCGCAGTACTGCACATGGTGCTGAAACCCTCGGCACTCGACAGGTTGGATGACGCAGACAATGGCACTGACACCACCATGGCGCCAAAAGGATCTCAGCCAGGAAGCTGGTACCAGTGGTGACGGCAATCATAGCAGAAATCTGAAAACTGCAATTGGAAGGCAAAGGAAGAAAATTGGCAGGAGAAAAAGCATCAGTGTGGACCCCTGCGCCCGCAGCCATGTGAGGGGGACAGACACCAGAGCATGGAGTCAACGGCAATAAAGAAGGCACCGCAGAACTAGGAAGTCCTAACTGCCATGCCTGCCAATCCAAAACCAACATACCAGAGGCCCTGGCAACGGACTGGCTGGTTTGGGCAATTGAGACAACCTCCGAGCCCACTGTTCCATAAGAGCAGCCCAATGGTGAAACTGTTCATCGAAGCCCCTCTAATAAGTGGAGAAGGCTCCAGTGTCGGCGGCGGCTACCAGAGACAGAAACCAGCAATTCCAAGAGGCGGAGGCCGGCTCCTGACTCCATTAATCGACTGCCCACGCGCAGATTACTAGAGGGTGACCTTGAGTGATGCCATTTCTTCTCGACCGTAATAAGAAGATCAAGACCGAACGGTGCAACAAATGGGACCATTTCTTTATGCTTTCGAGGACCGCCATCCCCCAAGCACTGGACCGTCCATTGTCAGACCCCCTCCGGACAGGGTGGCGGACTAGACCCAGCCTGCTGAATAAACAGCTTACATCCAAAGTCTCCCTACTGCCTCCTGCCTACTCATGGTCTGACCCGTCAATGGAGGGCTGAAGACTTCTTGAACAAGTAGTATATTAAAATGTAATCAGTACTATTCAATATAAGATACAAAATAATAAAACTGAAAACTACTGCTAGTTTGAAGTTTGACTCTTGGCGCGAGTGACATCGTCACTGAAGTGCACGCGGGCGGTGGGGAAAAAGGAACTGAGGCAGTTGGAGGGTCGATGCAGAGATAGTCTATCCGCATGTGCCTGGCTGCAGTGCGCTTCCTTGTGGTCCTATCTCAGCGCCGGCCCTTCTGGAAAAAGTTTGCTCCCACTGGGTCCTAGCGCTCCAGTGTACTCCCATCAGTGTGAATGAGTGGTGGAGACTTTATGTCCAGGAAGATCTTCCCTGTCCAATCTAACAGAAGTGCATCCAAAGGAATTGTGCCCTGCTGGGGTCTGCAACAATATTCTGGGAGCTGGTAATTGTCTGGGGCTGCAAACAGATCCACTTCTGGGGTGCCCTACCTCCTGAAAATAGTCTGCAAGACCTGTCTGTTCAGTGACCATTCATGGTGATTCTGATTTATCCTGCTGAGGGCATCCGCTAGACACTGTCCTTGCCCGGAGATGAACAGCTGAAAGGGACAGGTTTAGAGAGTATGCCAATGTCCAAATTTTCATAGCTTCTGTGCAAGAGGGTTGACCTTGTGCCACCTTGCTTGTTTATATAGTACATGGTGGTTGTATTGTCTGTTCGACCTGCACCACCTTCCCTACCACCCGAGTGGCAAAAGACTGAAGGGCCAGAAGAACTGCTCTGAGCTCTAATAGATTGATGTGCAGGAGGAATTCCTGCTATCCCCATGTGCCTTGAGCAGTGTGAGTCCCCAAATGTGCTCCCACCCTAGGACGGAAGCATCTGTGGTATCAGAGAAGGGGCTGCTGTAGGAAAGGTATCCCTTGTCTGAGATGTTCCTTCTAGGAGCATGGATATGTTGTTCATCCACACTTCTTGGCATGTCCCCTTCCACTTTAAATCTTGCCGGAAGTCGTCAAGCTGGCTCCTCCCACCCACCGGGTGGTGTATACCTCGGTTCCGCAGCATGATGCCAGATCTTCCTTTCCGGCTGGAAGGTTCCCTCGTGCTCTCAGCATATCATAGGCCCTGGTTCTAACTGTTAGTTTTACCGAAAATTAAACTTGTTTGAGTTAGCGATCGTGCTTTCGTCGCATCTACCATGGAGGAAAAAATCTTCCCCAGATTTCGCCAGTGCCCCTCGGCCAGAAGATGTCACACACGCATCCTCACCTTCACATGCGTATACTGCCTAGGTGTTGGCCATGACACCTCGTCATGCAGGTTTTGCCTGGCTTTCATTCCAATGTCCTGGACGACCGCAAGGGCACGCTAGTTGGCAGACCAGGGAAAGAAACCACCGTGAAATTGAAGGAGGTGAGGTGGGGCGGTTTCCTTGGCTGTGGGATCTGCCAAACAGCTGAAATAGATGAAGGCGTTCAAGGGAAGCAGCTCACACTTGGCCAATCTTTTTGTTCCTCTGAACCTTGGCTCCACCTTTGTGGGCTCCTTCAAGGAGTTGTGCCAGTCTTTCCCCACTCGGGTGAGGTGCTCTGGGCTCACACTCTCCCACTCTCGAAAGAGAGATAAGGATCCTGTGTCTTTGTCTCAGCGAAGATGTTCTTGGGACTGAGAGGTCCAAGTCCCAGGAACACGCTGTCTCGACTTTGGTAGAGATCACATCCTCGGTCACCGGCTTCACGGACCTTCCATCTGGCCAGGGGACCGAGGAAGTGGCTGACGCAGGTCAAAATTATCCTCGACCGATGAACTCCCTTGCCGGTGAACACCGTACAACTCCTTAGAAAGGACTCCAGTCCTGTATTTCCTGATGAGGAGACCCAGCCTGCTTGTGTCCCTATCAAGGACCCATTTCAGACCCTCGGTTTTCACTAAACCCAGTGTCTCCTGATCAACCGAGTTGGCCTCTCAATCTCGGTTGAGGTCCAGAACCCCTCAGCCGAATGACCAAGAAAGAACCACAAGCTCTAAAAGAGGCTAGCGCCACAGGTCCTCATCCTCCTCAGATGAGGAGAGGCTCCGATAGAAGCTCCATCAGTGCTATGAAGACATCATGTGGCAGCAGCTGATCTTGACGGGCAGAAGCCGGCCTGCCGCCTACCCTGGCCATAACTTGGCTCCTGCCTCCCAGGCTGACGCCGACCCCTCCGGAACCAAAGCCACTGGTTCCTCCACTCGTGGGCTGGCCTGTCTCCTGGTTTGGCCTATCCCAGTCTCTCCACTGATTCGGGTGGAACCACCACCTAAACAGCCTGAGGGAGGGGCCTCTAAAGAGGACTGACAAGACACGGCGGGCTTCCCCGGCGTCTGTCGATAGCAGTCACCCTGGACTGCCCTCCGGCATATCAAGGGTGACTTAGGTGTGGACTGCTCTAGCACGCGACTCCTTGGACTCGGACGTCACCGGCTTGCACTCACATCCCGGGATGATGAGTCATTGGTCACTACAGGGATGGAGGAAGGTCCTTCCTCCTTCCAGGGCATCCTCTGCCTCATCTCCACCCCTGAATGCCCCTGAGCCCATCCAGAAAAAGGCAGAGTACCCACTCACTGACATACTCAAGAGAGGGAATACTGTGACAGAGGCTTTTCCAGTGGCTGAGGTCATTGTGGACCCAGCCTTGAACTTTGGCAGTGCCTGCCTTCTGCCCAGCACCATCTGCCCGGCAAGTACATGGTACCCATGGGGTCCCTTGCAGGGTTCACAGAGCACCCTTGGCCGAAAGCCTGGTGACCACCTCTGTGTTCAGGTGTGCTTTGGTAGTTCTGACCGACCCCGGACAAGGAGTCCAAAATATGGACCACTCTGCCTGCAAGGTCTATGCGGCCTCTTCTCTGGGCTTTCATCAGGCCAGCTCAGCTGTTATTATGGCACACTTCTCTCATGCCCTTCTGGGATCATTGGACGAGGTCCTCCTCATCTCCCACCAGACATGCAGACTACCATCAAGAGTCTGTAACTAAAGCTATGCTTGTTGCAAAACAGCAGCTCCAGACAGCCTTGGATATAGGAGATTCTTGTGCCTGCTTGCTGGCAGCTGCAGTGGCCTCTGGCTGAGGCTTTCCTCCTTCCGGTGGATACTCAGCATAAGCTTGCTGACATGCCCTTCCTGAGTACCGACCTGTTCGGTCCAGGAGTGGCTGGTCACCTCGCCATATAGAGCAGTCCAATGCCACCTTGGATGCTACTTCTACCAAGGGTTCTTCGGGCAAGAACTAACAGAAGAGGAAGAAGCCATCGGCATTCTTCCCTGTGGTCAGGCAGCCTCCAATCAAGGAGGTCAGCAGCAACAGCAACAGCAGGTTCAAGCTTGGCACCCACGGCCCAAGCAGGGTCCTCAACAGCCCCATAAAGGAGGCCAAGTGCAGGTCCTGAGCCTCCCTTCCTCTAAGCCTGCTCAGTGATGGGTTGGGTTTCCACCCCATACCTGTCACGCCAGCATAGGGTCGGCTCCGCCTTCCTTTCCACCTGGTCCACTATCACTTTGGACAGGGGGTTCTCAGGTGGTCAGTCAGGGCCTGTCTCTGGAATTTGAGCAGTACCCTCCCAGCCAAGCTGCGCCTCAGGAGGAACGATCTCCGCATGCACCCAGTTGGCTCTTGAGATGGCGAGTTCAGCTCCTCGTAGCGAGGCTGTAGTTCCAGTGCCGGATCTCCGATAGACCCAGGCTTTGTTTCCAGGTACTTCCTGGTGCCCAAGCGACAGGGGTTGGCACCTCATCCTAGATCTCCATGACCTGAATCAATATCTCGGGTCCCGCACCCTTCGGATGGTCACTCTGAACCAGATCATACCATCCCTGGAGCGAAACATGTGGTTCTGTTCACTGGATCTACGGATCGTTCTTTCATGTTCCAATCTGTCCATCCCATCAGCGGTTCCTCCACTTCAGGGTCGAAGGACCCTGCAAGTTCTGAGCTATGCCGTTTGGCCTGTCCTCGGCCCTCAGGTCTTCACTAAATGAATTGCAATGGTGGCAGCCCACCTTCAAGGCTCGAGGAGTCAGAATCCACCCTTATCTTGATAACTGGCTCTTGATAGGTTCCTCCCTTCAGGAGGTGGAGAGGTCCAGAGATCTGGCCCTCCAACCTGTTCCCAACTCAGCCTCCTGATCAACGAGGCCAAGTCAGAACTCGTGCCATCTCAGGTGATGGACTTCATCGGGCAGAGCTCGACTCTTGTCAGGCCAGAGCTCGGCTCCCAGTGGACAGGGTGAAGGTTCTCTCCTCCTTTGCCCAATCATTTCTGGTTGGGAACTTGTGCCCTGCCTAGGACTTTCTGTGCCTTCTGGGTTACATGGTGGCATGCACCTCAGTGGTCTGTTGGCCCTGGTGGCACATGCGCCCTCCATGAGAGCTGGCCGCCCAGTGGACTCAGCGATCTGATCACTTCGACCAGCTGATCACTGTAACCCAGAAGATGTGGGACGCTCTCAATGGTGGACCACCCCAGACCGTTGCAGGAAGGGATCCCATTTATCCGCCCCAAGCCGACAGTCATCCTTTCAACTGATAGCTTCTCTCATGGGCTGGGAGCCCACATGGGGGACAACAGGGCCTATGGGTTCTGGACCCTGAGGAGTCCCGATGCCACATCAACCTGCTGGAGCTCAGAGCAGTCAGACTGGCATTGTCAGCTTTCGCTTCTCAGCTCTGGGGTCAAGTGGTTCAAGTCCAGATAGACAATACCACGACCATGTACTACCTCAAAAACAGGATGGAATGCACCTCGCCTGCTGTGGAAGAAGAGCCGCATCTGGACCTCGTAAACCGGTTGAAGGCGGATCTCCTAGTCATCCATGTGGCAGGAGCCTCAAACCAGCTAGCAGATGCTGTCAGCCATATAGGTCAGACATTCCACGAATGGTCTCTCCATCCAGAGGTAACTTACAGTCTGTTCTCCATTGGGGCAAACCAATGGTGGACCTGTTGCCTCCAGGAAAACAACAAGCTGAGGCTGCATCATGCCCACCCCTCAGCAGGGGCTCACTGAAGGGGATGCTTTCTCGAGGTCATGGACCCCAGGCCTCCTCTATGCCGTCCCTCCATTTCCCTTGATCCACAGGTGATTAGCTCAAGGAGAGGGACAAGGCGAGATTCTGCCAGTCCCTGACTGGCCACACCAGTTCTGGTATCCAGATCTCCTCAGCCTCAGCTGCAGGCCCCAGAGTGGCTTTGTACACGCCGACCTGAAATCTCTGAATCAGGGAAGGTATTCCTTCCAGACCTTCAATCCCTGCACCTCACAGCCTGGTACCCGAGCGGCTAGAGTTCCAGGCTTTGGTCTTTCCAAGATGTCTTCACCGGAGAGGCATCTTGAAAGGAATCGACCAGGAATAGCATCCCAAATGGAAAAGGTTTTCCATTTGGTGTCAGGGAAAGAGTCGGGACCCTTATCCTGTCCTGTGCCTAACATTCTTGACTACCTTTAGTCACTCTCCAAAGGGGATCTACAGTCATCAACCCTTAGGGTGCACCTGGTAAGTCATTTCTGCTTACTGGGTGCGGGCCAGTCAGGCTGACATTGGTGCAGGAGACAGTGGTCGGGCACTTCTTCAAAGGCCTGGATCACATATCCCTCCATGCGTGAATCTCCACCTCCGTGGATCTGCTGCTGGTTTTGGCAAAGCTCAAAGCCATTCGAACCCATGCACAAGTGTGAGCTGTCACACATGTCGTGGAAGATGGCCTTCCTGGTGGCTATCACATCAGCCAGAAGGACAGAGAAGCTCCAGGTGCTTTCTTGGACTCCCCTTATCTGGTCTTTCACAAGGACAAAGTTGTCCTGTGCCCCCACCTGAAATTCCTTCCGAAGGTGGTGTCAGAGTTTCACCTCAACCAGGTGTTCACTCTTCTGGTTTACTACCCTAATTACACCTCGGACGCGAATACAGACTCCATACCTTGGACCCGAGACGTGCTCTCCTACCTACAAGGAGAGGACAGCAGAAATTGTGGGAGAGGTTCGCCAGCTGTTTGCCACCCACGCTGAAGCCGCGATCTGGCAGACCTGCAGCCAAACGGAACATACCAAGATGGATTACAGCATGCATGAGGTCTGTGCTATGAATTGGCGGGCAAGGAGCCTCCAGAGGGATAAGAGCTCATTCTACCCGCCATACTGCTGATTGGTGGCTGCTTCCAGGACATCCCTATCCAGGAAATCTGTCGGGCTGTTACCTGGAAGTCAGCAAACACATTCATTACCCACTACCACACAGACCTTGAGTCACGCCGGGATGCTGGTTTTGGGGCTTCAGTTCTCCAATCTTTATTTCCTAAGTAGGGGTGTGCACTTTGCCTCCCTCCTCCCGGAGAACTGCTTGAGTCTGCCAAGAAATGTGGATGAACAACATATCCATGCTCCTAGAACAGGTTACTCACCTGTAACGGTAGTTTTAGGAGTGGTATATGTTGTTCATCACCTACCGACCTCCCGGCTTTGGGCGCTGTGCTTACTTCCAGCAGGCTAAGGTCTGGCGTCATGGGGTGGAGCCAAGGTATATACCCACGGGTGGGTGGGAGAGCAGCAGAAGATTTCTGGCAAGATTTAAAGTGGAAGGGACATGCCAAGAAGTGTGGATGAACAACATATACCACTCCTAGAACTCCTGTTACAGGTGAGTGACCTGTTCTTATCTGCCACTAGTGCAGAGTTTGAATAAAGGTGGCTGTGACTGGGACCAGCTTTGATAGAGAATCCATCTTTTGGGACTAGTCCTCCTGAGACGAAACTGGATGTCTCTCATCCAAAACCTGGCTCCCGGACGGTTACAGTGGAGGTTGCCATGTGACCTAACAATTGCAGGAAATGCCTTGCTAGTTTGGGAACATGCAGTGAAAAGACCTGGCTATTTGAATAAGGCTGTACACCCTGTCCTGAGGAAGATAGGCCATTCCTGTCTTTTATCCACTTCTGCCCTCTATGAACTTGAGCAACTGCACCAGTTCTAGGACAGACTTCTTTGATTCACTAAGAATCCCAGGGAGGTCAAGGTGTTCTGAGTGACAGATAGTGGCTCTCTTACTTGCTGCCGTGACTGGCCTACAATGAGCCAGTCATCCAGATAGAGGAACACTGATATGCCTAGCCTCCTTAGCTGTGCCACCACGACAGCTAGGCATTTTATGAATACCCTTGGAGCAGATGTTAGTCCAAGGCATTGCCTGAATTGATAACGCCTGATGGCAATCTGAATCTGAGGTACTTTTGTGTGACCTTCTGATTGGGATATGGAAGTAAGCATCTTTGGTCCAGGGATGCTAGCCAGTCTCCTGCCTTAGGGGTAGGTAATATGGTAACTAGAGTGACCATCTTGAATTTTGGTTTTGCTAGGTGCTTGTTCAGGTATCTGAGATCCAGAATGGGATGCCACTTCCTGTTTCTTTAATGTAAGGAAATATCTTGAGTACAGACCCTTGCCATTTTGAATGGCAGGGACTGGTTCTACTGCCTGAAGTAGCAGAAGAGATGACACTTCCTCTTCCAGTAGAGTTGTTTCTGATGGGGAAGAGGGCTTAAAGGCCATTGAACTCGGCCTTGGCCCTGGTTTTGAAGCTGAGGACCAGACCCTGGCCCACTACTTCCACAACCCACTTGTCTGTGGTGATGTTTTCCATTCCTGGAAGTAGTGGGCCAGTCTTCCCCTACTGGTAAAGGGAGGTGACCCAGACATTCTGCTCAAGGAGTCTGCTTTGATTGAGCTACCAGCTGGACAGTGGAGCTACTGCGGTCAGTGTCCCTCCTGCTCCTAAAGTATCCCCTAGGCTGATACTGGGGAAAGACTTGGGGCTGAAAATAAGGCCTATAGGAGCCCTGCCCCTGCCACCCTAGAATGGTGTCTCTGGGGGTTGGTAGTTCTTCCTTTACTGCTGCGCTTTTGTAAGCAGCTTTGTAGTCATCCATTTTTTTTATGTATGCCTCTGTTTGTTCTCCAAACAGAGACACAGGGTCACAGGAAAATCCAAGGCATTGTTTTGTGTGTCCTGGAGAGGTTGGTGGTGCTATGCCATGCAAACCTTCTCAGAGACACTGCTGAAGCCATCTGCCTGATGCAGTGTCATTTGCGCTCTTAACCACTTCTTCCAGGTCAGCAGCCATTGAGGGGAACTGACTTGGCAATTTCCAGTACAGTGGACTACACATATTTTTGATCTCTGGCTAAATATGCCATATAGGATGCCTGCCTAATGGCTAGGGAGGATCCCAAATAAACCTTCTTTGCTATTGAATCCATTCTCCTGGAATCTTTCTCAGGAGGGCGGAGGCCAGAGGGATGCCAACTTTGTCTAAGCTGTAGCCTGTACTACATCTTCATGACTGGGGTGACCAAACAAAAATTCGGCCCAGACTTATTCACCCAGTACTTCCTATCCACTTTCTTATCAGTAGGAGGGACAGAAGTGGGTTCTCTAATATTTTCATGATCTGCCTCGTCAAGGACTTGTGTAAAGGAGAAGCAGCCTTTTGATTGAGGGATGTCCATCATTTCTTTATAGTCTTCTTTCTCCTCATCTTCCAGAGACTTGGGATTGGAGGTCAAGAGACTGGGCCACTTGCTTCATAAAAGCAAAGTATGAAGAAAATCTTCATTTCCCTTGTTAAGGAATCAGGCCTGTGGGGATCAGGAGAGATGTCTGGCTCTATAGGCTCATCATAATCATCGTCTCCATAATCCTCTTCTGGTTCTTCACCAAGACCAGGATCCACAAACTGTTCCCCATCTTGGTCTGTTAAACTGGGGACTTGTGAACCGGAGTTCGTGGAACCGGATGTTTTCAACGGAACCGTAGACTGCAGTTATTGAATAATCCTGATCATGTTAGCGATCCTTCAGCAGAAGGAACCGCTGTTAGTACCGGCTGTGGTTCCTGGTGCTTTTTTCGTTTTCTTAACCACGGCGGCGGTTCAGCAGCCTTATCTGCGGTTCTTTTCTTTGTGGAACTATCACCCCTGTCACAGGGCAGTCCTTCCGGTTCAGTGGACTGTTCAGTGGCTGGGTTAGCATATATCAGTCATTTTTCCCTTAGCCTCTTCAACCACCTTTCAAGGGTAGACTGAGGGAAATCAGCACATATTTCACAGTCTGTCTGAAGGTGGTCAAATCTCAGACAGAACAAGCAAATCAAATGAGAATCAGCCTTGCAAATAGTTCCCGTACTCTGTGCAGTGCTGGAAACCTGTGGGTCCTGTTTTCCTTTTTGTTTCTGTGACATAAGTGAAATAGAATCAAAAACAAACAGAATTTTTTTTTTTGTCGGTTGTTACACCGTAAAAAATTAAACCAGGTTTAGAGATATAAATCCAGGAATTACCTGGTTGAAAAAAAAAGACCCACTAACTGGGAATTACTCCGGTATAAGTCTTAAAACTAGCTAACCGACTATACCAAGTTGGAACAATTTCAAACTAACTAAAACAGTATTAAAACAAAATAAGGGAACTGTCGGTTTCCCTCAGTTAAGAAACTGGGAGAAAATGACTACTTACCCTTTACAAACTAAAATCTAAACAATTACTACCTGAAAACCAAGGACAGTGATAAGAATACCAAATAAAATAAATTTACTGAGGTGAAAAAGAGAAAAGAAAGTTTCTTCAAGAGATGAAGGAGAGTTCTCCAGAGACATCTTACTGAGGCAAGCAGAGTAAAGAATCTGACGGTTAGGAGTTGTTTACTAAGGGACAGTGGTTTGAGAATCAAGCTCGAGCCTAGCATTCCATCATATGCATAGGTTCTATTAACCATTTCGGCTCCGGACAGTCCTATGATGAGACCATACTGCATAAGTCAGAATACAGTAAGATTTCCTGGGGTTTGAACTAAATGTTTCTGACCCCATCCAGCAGGATCCCAGTCTGCCTGCCACTGAGCTAAAACCCACTGACCCTATCTCAGGGCAGAATAACACTCCCAGGAGTGAAGCATCTGTTGCAAGAATACTTGTTGGGGATTGCTGGAGGAAGGAATGCTCTAAGTTGCTTTCCTCCTTCCACCACGCTAGTGCTTGCACAATTGCATTTGTGACTTCCACTAGCTTGGATAGTGAATTCAGCCTTTGGGATCAGTGACCCCTTAGGAGGTACTTAATATCCCTCATCTGAAATCTGGACCATAGCACCACAGCGGAGAATTAGTCCCGTAAAAACAGTTACATAAGAATTTACCATAACAGTAGATCTTCCAGGGATCTCAGTCATCAGGTCACACCATAGGAACTTCACTATCAGTGAAGCAGGATCCACACAGAAGATTTTCCAGCGGTATAACTGGGGTTGCCGACACCATCACCTGCCGACGTCATCAACCCTATAAAGCGTGAGTGGCCCCACCTCCTCAGTCCTTTCCCCAGAGACCAAGGGAGTAAACTCATGCCATGGGGATCGAGGAGGAGAGAGGCCTGGCCTAAATAAAGGCTGGATACAACAGATAGCCAGTCTGAGGCAAAGACCCAAAGGGGATGGTGGGAGGAAGGCTGATCTGATGACTGAGATCCCCACGAAGATCTACTGATCTTAATTGGAGGGCTCTTGCAGTAGGCAATAACAGGTAGGACTGAGCTGCCAGGCACTAGAACCATATGGAAATTTTAGCTAGCAGTGTCTGGCGGGATTGCCCACGGGTGTCACATGGCCGGCGCTCGGACCACCGCTATATAGTGGGTGGTCCCACGCCCACCCTCTAATTCTTTCCCGCCATTGACCTGTGTACATTGGACCTCATGGAACACTGCTACAGTCGACCACCATTTTCAATAAGTACTTTATTTTTTCTTGTATTTTCATCAAAATAGCCATCGGATTGCATGTCTTCTCCAACATCTTCCGAAGCTCACTATAACAAGTGCTCTATGGCAAGCAGATCCAGGAAAAGGACAGCCATACTTCATGTCTCCTGTGACTGGGGCCAGAGCACAACACTGAGGGCTGTGATGCCTGCCAGAAGTTTAACCAGACACGTGGAAATGCCATCAGCAAATCCGGGAAGCTCATCTTTTAAAACACAAACTAGCTTCCATGCAGAAGGAGCTGAGGAGAGCTTCATCCTCTCTGGGGGCTTGTCAGACTCCACAAGCAGAAGAAAGAAGTGGGAAAGGGATTCGCATCGGGACTGGGATCAGTCTTCTTCCAAGCCGTGGTTCTCCTTGGGGACCGTGGCAGAGCGAGCAGCCCTCTACTAGCAAGGAGAGTTCCTCTGGCCAAACCTGCTCCTCTTGCAATGTAGCAGACTTTGGTCCCCTGCCTGAACTGGTCACAGTTTAGATGGGGGCCTCCAGGGATTCAGAAGAAACTCCGCTCTTAGGCCCTTAAAACTCCCAGGTCTAAGCCGAGTGTGTTGGCTGGTAAACTAGCCACTGGTGCCTCTGGCGACCACTCAGCCCAGGCGCACATGTCAGTCCCCAATTTGGGGCCCCAATGTTGGTCTTCCCGACCAGTGCCAGCTGCCGCAAGAGCCACAGCTGCCCTGGGAGGAATTCCCAGGGCCCTCTCCGCCACTCATGGCGGAGCCTCCGGATCTTCCCCAGACCCAGAGGATCAGATGCCCGCTGGCCCTAACAACAGGCCAGTGCTGTAACATCCATTGCTGGAGATCCCTGCACCTGGTCTTCCAGGGGATCCCCATACCTTACTTTCCAGGTCCCTCTGTGTGGGACCTCTGCACCTCCCAGACTCCAGAAGGACCTGCCAACAGATCTGAGCCAACGCTGGGCCTCCTCCTGAAGGGCCGTCATCAGGACGCCATCTTATCGGGTCCTTCAGATGTACCCATGGGGCCTCAGCTGGGCCCATCAGCTCCACTGTTGAGTCTGTCAGCACTGCCATCGGGTTCTGCTCTGGGCTACCTGATGCCAGGTTATCCCTGCTGCATTACCCCATGCCGGGTATCTGTCACCAGGGTACCCAACACCGGGCTACCACATGCTGGGGAACCCAATGCCGGGGTACCACATGCCAGGCTATCCTTCGCCACATATCATATGTCTGAGTACCCAACGCCAGGTTACCCAACGCCGGTCTATCTCGATGGGTTACCACCCACTCCACCAGCCTCCTCCACCAGTTAACCCACAACTGCAGGCAGACTATCAGGCTCTGTTTGAGTCATGGTGGAGCAGAACCAAGGCTCAACTGATCTCAGAGCTGGACCATCACCAGTCAGTCGAGGCTTCTACATTAGCCCGGCCTGCTCCTACTCCCTGGTCTTTGCCCCGGTGGAGTCCTGGCCCTCCTCCTCTGGCCATGCTGTGGCTGCTTCCATTGTGGAAGGCCATGGAGATAGACAGGAAGTTCCTCAGAAGGAGATTCCCTGTCATCAGGCCCCATCTCCAGCCTAGCCTGTCAGACTTGGAGTCCAGTTCCTCTTCACCGGGTTCTTTCCTTCACAGAGATCCTCAAGAAGATTCAAGAGGCCAACGGGTGGAAGACCAAGGAACAGAACCCTCAGCCTAGGTGGCTGGCAGAGCACCTCGACCTCCCAGAGCCGACACCTCTTTTGATACCCCATAGATGAGGCCTCATGATGACCTTGCCTCACAATTTGGCAAGAGTCAATGAGCCAATGCCATCATCTGTAACCGCTGTCTCCAAAAGTCAGACAGGCTGTACCATGCCCCAGAGGGAAGAACCATCTCAGTACCCAAACTAAGGTTGATTCCTTGGTGATAAATTTATTCATCCTCCACTTTGGCACTAAGGGCTCTGAATTATGTTGCCCACATGGTCTGCTATCAGAAAGCACTTCAGGAAACTCAAGTCGAATTGAGGCCGTGCCTGACATGGAGGTCAAGGCCAAGATTAAGCAGTCGGTGAAGACAGCAGAGATTACCTGCCATCATACCATGCATGCCACATACAATGCAGTTGATGCCTCTGCTCGAAGCACCACCACAGCAGTCTGCCTTCATGAGGCATGCCTGGCTTTGGTGTCAGGATTTGCTCAGGGTGTTACAATCCTCGATCCTGAATGCCCCTTTTCGTGGCCCAGTCCTCTTCAGGGAGAAATTAAAGACCTCTTGACCGAGCTTCAGGAAAGAGCAAGTGCTACGCCGGGTCCAGTCCATGTATCATACCAGTACCAAGCTGCGACAGCCCTACATCGCCAACAGCAACAATGTCAATTTAAGCCCCAGCCCGCCAAGCATCAGGGCAAATGCTGGGCCTCCCCAGCCACTGACACCCCTCCAGCCAAGTCTCAGAGGGCTTCTGGGTGGGCTCCCCACCCTCCCTCTGTCTCTTGACTCGTGGCCCGCCCCAGCTCTAGTTCTGGAGGAGCCGGTAGGGGGAAAATTCAGCAGTCACCAGCCCGGGTGGGAGGTGATTACAGCAGACTTGTGGGTCCTTCAGCAGACAGCTCGATGCCTGTAAGAGGTTTGTGGGATTCAGACTCAGACACCAAGTTTCAGAACCAAATGAAATCAGCTTTATTCAGCAAACTTTAAAATAGAAAGGAAAACAAACTTTTTCAACAAAAAATAAAAGAGGATAATTCTCCATAAGAAGCTTAAATAATAAACCAACAAAATACCACTAGAAAGTACTAGGGTTTGAAAGGGTCAGCTCCTGCTGAGCCCTACAGCGAACTGTCTAGTAACTGCATTCTCCTTCATTTATAGTGCTAGAGCATCAGATGATGAGGGAAGCCCTCCCTTTTCATATTTTTGTATAGCAACTCTTTATTTCACTTATTTTATTGTATTCACTCATAACCATATGCATCCCATATGTAGATAAAACATACCCATGAACACTTAATTATGTTTGTAACCCTAGATGGCGCTATCCCAGGGCTACTACCCCTGCCTGATTTGCCACTAACAGGTTGAGGGGCCTGGATCCAATGGGGTGCCTCCACCCAGAGGTCAGGGTTTGCAATAGTTAAACTTACTTGGTCACAGCCCTCTGGGACACTGCAACCCCTTTCTTCCCACTAGTGGCCCACACAATATATCAGAATTACCTTCACAGTATACACTTACCCCAGGGCTGGTTCAGGCACTGGGACCTCTGTAAAATAAGATACAGTGCAACAATCACAGTACAATACTTTAACATAGACAAATACCTCAGGCAGTATAACTTTGCTGAAACAAGCAGCTCTGATTTATTTAGGGGAATATAACAAGGACAGGGGAAATCAGGTTAATTAGCTTATCACTTTACTCATCTACTCCATGGTTCTGTGCATAGGCCTTATCCCTACCAGTTACTGTCCCTGGGTACCCAAGCCCAGTGGCTAGTCCAAACCGTGGCAGCTGGTAGGGGCCTTTCACACCGAGAAAAGAAAAATTAGTTTAACAGTCAGCAGTACAGTGATTCCATTTGGATTTAATGTGGCAATTAAACAGGGAGCGACCCTGAATTAGTACTCACGACCTCCAAACAAGATAGGGTCCTTCAGTGTCAGCAGGGCTACTCTTGAGCTCCACAACACTCCTCACACATTTATATGGCAAACAGGCAGGCTGTTCTCTATCCCGATCAGCAATACTGCACAATACCGGAGAACACAGCAGATTCAAGTCCTGACAGACTGAGTGCAATTTGGCAATTTCTCCAGTCTTCTACAGGGTGAGCCTGGTTTCTACTCTTCAGATATCCTTTGATTCTCTTCACAGGACGGATTCAGTCCTAACAAGCGCAGACCGAACTCTGGACCTTACACATGTTTTTGACTAAAACTGTGCACTGAAGGAGCACAGGGTTCCTTTCCCTTCACTGCCAGAGCTAAACTGAAACTCCAACAGACAAAACCAGGCACTTCCTTTGAGTTCCTCCCAGTTCTTGACTGGATTGGCTGTCACTCACAATAGACTGCTCCTGTTGGTCCAAAAAGCGCGAAGTCTAAACTACATCTCCCAGAGTCACTGCCCATACAATCCTCTTGTGGCTGGCTCAGATTATGAGTCCAAGTTCTGATTCGTCCAAGGCACCATTTTAGAGCTAGCTTACCCCACACTGATTGGTCCAGTTCAGCAGTTCAAAACCAGAATGGGGAACTAGGCAGACACAGTTCTGACTGCAAAGAAAGCAGGTTAGACAAACTGTAATTTCATTATTACTCTAAATGTTTCTGGCAAACAGTTACATCTTTCAGATAGGTTCCCTTTGCACTCCTAGTGACTGCAAAATGGAGTGAATTGGCAGCAGCTCAGTGGTACTCAATCAAAGAAACACACAGTCCCCCATACAAACTAATTATGTCTGCAAGCAGACAGCTCTTAAAGAGACAGTACCAGAGGTTCTAAAAACACTCACTGATAAATGGCTTAAATGCCAAACACCATTCAGGCTTGGGCATTCAAGCAAGCTCCTGGAAGTCTTTGGGAACCCCCATTTGCAGGAGGTTACACCTTCCTGGCCTAGGAAAGCTTGACGCGCGTCAAGCAAGTACCTATAAGTTTCAACTGCAACCATATACATTTGCATTAGGCTCGACATGTAATCATCAGTCAATATATCATTTTACCAAGAACACATTTCTGAAACATTGCAGTACGTCACTCTTTACACAGTATTACATACACATTGTACCATAACTCAAGTTATTACCTCTTGTACATGAAACCTGAAGAGAGGGCCCTTCCTATCAGTTACCTTGGGGCTGATGGGGTAAGGGCACCATACTTAGAGGGCAACCCAAGTAACTTGAGTTAGCACTGACGCTCAGTTTGGGCAATGAGCTCGGGACACATACACTCCTTTATGGACAACATTGAGAGGCAGATCCACTGGCCGGCCAGGGAATCATAACTGAGGTGCACCACAGGCTTTACAGCTCGACCAGTCTTTCTAGGGGAACTGTTACAGTCTCTGCACTCTGAGCCTCATTTTCAGCATTGTCCTCACTTGTCAGGGGAGTCTCCATGGGGGTAGAGAGGCTAGAACTTGGGGCACTTTCAGCTCCAGGAGATACAGTTTCTGAGTCCACAACATTTGGCTCGCATGGAAGCTTTCGGACACTGGCAGTGGACTGTCAGGGCACTCAAAATACTCTTCTTGTTCTGGTGTATCACCAGTCTGCCCAATCCATCATTTTCCTCCCTGAAGCTCAAACAGTTCAACCATGCACAATGATTCCATTTCATCTGATCTGATGCTTTGCACTTCACTTTCTGGGAACATTGGCTCCAGGGATGAAGCTGGGGCTTGGACAGTCCAGAAGGCCCAGCTTCATCTCCAGTATTGACTAGGGATTGCCCGAAACAATTGACTCAGTTTCGTAAGAAGGATAGTATTCAACGCCACTCTCACTTTCTTCCGATATGGACTGACAGTCATGCTCAACTGGGACTTGTGGAGGGAACACTTTAACTTTGCTTCTGTAGGTGCAGACTTTCTTGATCTTTTCTTAGCAGCAGCTCTAGCCACTGGTCCAGAGGGCATCTTCTAGGGCTCAGACTCAATTAAGATTTGTCCAATGAGCAGTAAATGATTTCTATGCATTGTTTTTATATCTTTTGAATTATTCTCAGGCCTTACGTACACTGGCAGATCATCTAGTTTGCCCACTACAATGTGAGGAGATGGTGCCATCTGTCAGCAATCTTGTGCTTGCCATGCAGTCCCAGATTTCTTAGCAATACCGGATCTCCTCCTGGAGTTCCTGTGCTCACCATTTTATCATACCTTTCTTCGTTGGTAGTTCTTTTGGCAGCCATGGTTTGAGCCAGTTGAGTACGCATGAGTTAGCTGGGCCTTTAACTTTTGCACATACTGTAAATAGTTGTCAGCTTGAACCCCATCAGAGAGACCCCAAAACACACATCTACCGGTAGTCGAGCTTCTCTTCCAAACATCAGGCGTGGGGAGAACCCAGTGGCATCACTCTTTGGTGCAGTTATACATGTACCAAGGGTGCTAATTTGTTGGCTCCATCTAGGCTTGTCCTTTGGGTGCAGGGTGCCTAGCATATCCTAGCAAAGTGCGGTTGAAACGTTCAGGCTGTGGGTCCCCTGGGGTGGTAGAGAGTGGTTCTGGACTTGCACTCCCCACAGAGAAAGCATCTCTTTGATCAGACGACTCTCAAAGTCTCTCCCTTGATCAGAATGGATTCTTTGTCGAGCCCATAGTGAACAAAAAGTTTTCTACAAGTACTTTGGCCACAGTGGATGCTTTCTGGTCTTTGGTGGGGAAAGCTTGGGCATATCTCGTGAAATGGTCAGTGACCACCAGCACATTGCTGATATTTCTTTGATCTGACTTCAAACTCAGAAAATCAATACAGACCAGCTCCATGGGTGCACTGGTGGTGATGTTAACAAGGGGGCAGCTCTCTGGGGCAAAGCTTTCCTCTGTAAGCAGCGACTACAAGTTCGAATGTGTTGCTCCACATCAGCCCCATCTTAGGCCAATAGAATCTGGATCTCACCAAGTCAAGTGTTCTGTCTATACCAAGGTGCCCCATGTGGTTGTGCAAGGACATCAGTACTGAGTCTCGAAAGGCAGTGGGCAGCACTAGTTGTTGTTTGTCTACTTGTCCCCTTTCTCTACTGTTTCTCTGTATAACAGTTTATTGATCAGTTTCAACTTAGGACCTTCTTTGTATAATAGTGCAGTTCTCAAATCCGTGGAGCGTAATTTGGACACATCTTTTCCTGCATAGAGGGCTTCAAAGCGGCTTTGATCATGGGATCGCGGGATTGAGCCCGCCGAATACTGTCATTGTCCAGCTGAGGCAGTGCACCAATGTCTATTGCAGAAAAGTGGCAATAAGCAGCAGGTATGCAATTCTCAGAGGGTCCCAAGCAATCCACCATGCAGTCCACTGCGTCTGTGGACATTTGTTCCTCCCTGTCAAACGTCCAGCAGAGTGCCCGAATGTCAGGTTCTGCCAATCGGACCCAATCATTCTGGGGAACAGGCCTCCGGAGAGAGCATCAGCATCTATGTGGTTCAGACCTGCTCGGTATTCAAGAGCAGTCATATGTAGATAATGCAGAAAGCCACCTATGGCCAGTGGCATCCAACTTAGCTGAGGTCTGCACATAGGTCAAAGGATTATTGTCAGTTTTTACTAGTATTTTAGCCCCATACAAGTACTCATGGAATTGGTCAACAATAGCCCACTTCAAAGCTAGGAACTCTAACTTATGTACAGGATAGTTCTTTTCGGATGGGGTCAGGCTTCTACTGGCAAAGGCCACTGGTCTCAGGCCATTCTCATGCTCTTGGTACAACACAGCCCCAACCCTTGCAAGCTAGCATCAGTGTGCAGGACGTAAGGTTTTCTTGGTTCGGCATAGGCCAGCACTGGAGCATGGGTAAGTTGATATATGATCTCATGAAAAGCAGTCTCACAATCAGAGTCCAGCGGCCCCAAATACTTCACTCGGATGAAAATACACTCTTTCAGTCTTGAGGACGCTGACTTTGGTATTTTTGTGGGTTGGGGATACCCTTAGTAAGGTTAAGTAAAGGCGGATCACTCTTGAATAGTCCTTGATGAAGCGCCGATAATAACCACAGAATCCCAGGAATCTTTGCAGTTCTTTAAGATTTTTGGGCTGTGGCCAGGTGGTCAAGGCCTCAACTTTACTTGGGTCGGTCTCTATTCCTCGGTGGATACTATGTGTCCCACATACTTTACTGATGTTTGAAAGAATTGACACTTATTAATGGACAGTTTAGGCCAAAGTCCTCCAGTCGTCCAATACCTTAAATAATCTGCTCTCATGTTCCTCCAGTGAGCTGCCAAACACAATAACATCATCTAGGTATACCAGGCACTCTAGTAAGTTCATGTCCCCCACTGCCGCCCATCAATCGTTGAAAAGTGGCTGGGCACCTGAAATCCTTGAGGCATCCTCATGATTCATAGAAGCCAAGCGGAAGATAAAGGCTGTCTTCTCACGGTCCTCTGGGGTCATCGGGATCTGGTAGTACCCACTGCGGAGATCCAGCACAGAGAACCACTTGCTCCCGCTTAGGCAGTCCAAAGCATCCTGAATGCGGGGCATTGTGTACTGATCAGGGATAGTCCCCGGTTTAAGGTGCGATAATCCACACACATCCTTACTGTTCCATTCTTTTCCTCACTACCACAATGGGGAAGCATAAGGGCTTCTGGATTCTTGTATTACACCAGCAGCTAACATCTCTTGCAGATGCCGTCTCACATCATCTATGTCAGCAGGTGCCAGGTGTCGAGACCTCTCACGAAATGGTCTTTCGTCATGCAGCTGGATATTGTGCTCAGCTCCTTGCACGCATCCTACATCCCATTCCTTGAAAGAACACCTGGTCTCTCTGGGCAAGCTTCTCACTGATCCTCACTTTCCATTACGCTGGCAGCGGGAGTCACGAAACCAAACAAGTCAGGCGTTACTCTGTCATTCTTCCTTGAACTCTTGCTGCTGGGTAGCACTGCAGTGTCTGCACAATGCACATTAGCCAGGATGCAACCTCTATTTACTCGAATGTCTCTTTCAGACACATTATGAACTTGGACCATTACCCTTCTGGCATAAGCATGGGCTCTAGCGGGCAAAATACTAAGCTTGACCAGCAGTCCCTCTGGCAATTTTCCATCGCCTGGTGCATCCAACATTAATATTTTATTCTTAACATCCTTTCTGATACGGACCTCTCCTGTAAGGTACACTGGGCATTTGGCGCCAGGATCAGAGACTCAGGATCCTTCTTCCATACAATTCGACCGGTTCCTCTGGTTCTATTTTTCAGCATCTCTCTGTGCCTCATAGGCCTTCTTAATTAAAGCCGGAACTCTTGAAGCTCTACTAGTCTTTGACCCTGTTTTTCATAACACAACTGTGCCAGCCTTCCGTAACATATGAGCATTTGTTCCAATCAACAAAGGGACACCATCATACAGTCCAGTGGGGACACACTAAGGCTAGGGTCTCTACTTGTTCGCCACTCCAAGCCACGCAGGTGGGGAAAGACAGCCAAATCGGATATACCGGAATAGGTGAGCCTTCTCCTTAACCCCATACATGCAGTCCTTCTAATGGTTGTAAGGGTACGCCTGACAAATGCTTCTGATACCAATCCTGGAACATAATTGTCACTTGGGGAGCCACTGTCTAATACAGCTCTTGTAGACACTCCATTCACCTTTACAGTGGTCTCCATGGAGGGACCCACTATTCTGGACCAGTCTGAGAGGCGGTAGTGGGGGCCTGGGCAACTGACCTTGCCACAAAAGGACGTGAGTTAGCATTTTGGTGCCCTCACTGGGATCATTTCTGCACCTCTTAACCACTGATTTGTTCTCCGAAGCTCTCCTTGTAGCCTATATGCAACTTTGTCAGTGTCTTTTGGGACCGCATTCCCTTTTCATGTGCCCATCTTTCCCACAATTATAGCAAAACATACTTTCTGGAGTTTGAGCTAGCCGAGGCACCACACTGGGAGCCAGGGCGGGGTATTACTAACTGGAAACCTTGGTGCCATCTCTGTCTGCAGCGTGATAAGCATTTGGAGACGCTCGTCAGTTCTCACTTCCATGGTCAAGGAATCGAGTTTGGAGCTGTTATCAGCAGGAGATACATGGGTGGGTACCCCACCCCATAGCAGATGCAGTCGGATATAGGTCAGGGCCCGTACTTGCAGGCGTGGCCTTCATAAAGGGACTGTTTTGAATTCCCGGATCTCTCTCAACAGTTCGCCCCATTGTGGCATATCTTTTCCTTGTCAGAGCACTCATTTACTGCCAACCTCTGCCCTGAACTTCACTTGATGGGTCACCTCAGTCACTGGTCGTAGCTGCAGCTGTTGGTGCAGGTCCCTCCCGAGGTCGCCTTTTCTCAACTCTCAATTTCTCTCATTAACTCATCATAGGAGGGTGGGGATTCCAGTTGATTTGCCAGGCGTAACTGAAACAACAGCAGTTCTGAGAAGGGGCAGACTTAAGGATCCTGTCCAGCCTGGTTCGGTCCAGTCCAATCGCTGGCAAACTACCCTTTCTGAGGCATTCTTGCAACAATTTTTCCAGCGAGATACATACACAGACAACAACTCCCTTGGTACTGTTGTGCATCTTACTCTCCACCATAGGTCTTCATCAGAATCTGGGCTCCCATACATTCTCCAGGGCCTCAAGATAGCCTGTGCAGTCACTTCAGGGTTACTGGCCCGTTTAGCATGGATGGTAGCCAGGGCAGGACCTCTGGAGGCTCTCACTAACCCTCTTTCGCCGGCTTCCAGCATTGCCATTCTAGCAATTTGGGGCAACATAGTTCATCCAGGTCTCCCAGTCATCCTCCCCTTGGGGGTGGGGAGGGTGCCAGAGAAGATCCTCAACCTTCGGTAAGAGTCGTGACTAATGGCAGGTGCAGAAATAGGAGTCTGCATTGGTTCAGCCACCAATACGGGTACTGGAGCGGGAGAGGGTGTTGGGGAGAACACTCCAGGTGGCAAGAATAGTTTCTTCAAGTCCTCCACAGTTTTCCCTTCCCCAGCAACCATTTAGCAAATTTCTCCTCAAAGTTTCAGATAGTGGTGGGGCTCATTCCCACCCGGGTCTTTACTGTCCTTAGTTATCACTCTCCAAGCAGTGAGGGCTCCCTCTGGGGTAATGGTCTGTGGCACTTTGGAGCTATCTATGGGATCCTTAAACTCTACTAGGACCAGGAAAGTGTGGGTGAGCAGATTGGCAAGCCGACCCACCACCACAGGGTTTTGTAAACCTTCCACCTTGGAAAGTACTCCCTGCACAGTGTCCGTATTGATACCCAGGGGATGTCCAGGATAAGCATAGCATTTTGGGGGTCAATCTCCTCCCAGTACACCACCCACCAGCCGGTGCACAGCCACTCTGTCGGGTACCCATTTATTTTATTTTATTTTTTTTAACAGTGGTTCGTGAATATGGCCACTAGAGGACACACAATCCCAGCGGTGAGCCTCAAGATGTAACCCCTAGATGGCGCTATCCCAGGGCTACTACCCCTGCCTGATTTGCCACTAACAGGTTGAGGGGCCTGGATCCAATGGCGGGTGCCTCCACCCAGAGGTCAGGGTTTGCAATAGTTAAACTTACTTGGTCACAGCCCTCTGGGACACTGCAACCCCCTTTCTTCCCACTAGTGGCCCACACAATATATCAGAATTACCTTCACAGTATACACTTACCCCCAGGGCTGGTTCAGGCACTGGGACTCCTGTAAAATAAGATACAGTGCAACAATCACAGTACAATACTTTAACATAGACAAATACCTCAGGCAGTATAACTTTGCTGAAACAAGCAGCTCTGATTTATTTAGGGGAATATAACAAGGACAGGGAAATCAGATTAATTAGCTTATCACTTTACTCATCTACCTATGGCTCTTGTGCACAGGCCTATCCCTACCAGTTACTGTCCCTAGGTACCCAAGCCCTAGTGGCTAGTCCAAACCGTGGCAGCTGGTAGGGGCCCTTTCACGAGAAAAGAAAAATTAGTTTAAACAGTCAGCAGTACAGTGATTCCATTTGGATTTAATGTGGCAATTAAACAGGAGCGACCCTGAATTAGTACTCACGACCTCCAAACAAGATAGGGTCCTTCAGTGTCAGCAGGGCTACTCTTGAGCTCCACAAGACTCCTCACACATTTATATGGCAAACAGGCAGGCTGCTTCTCTATCCCGATCATGAATACTGCACAATACCGGGAGAACACACAGCAGATTCAAGTCCTGACAGACCGAGTGCAATTTGTAATTTCTCCAGTCTCTACAGGGTGAGCCTGGTTTCTACTCTTCAGATATCCTTTGATTCTCTTCACAGGAACGATTCAGTCCTAACAAGCAGTTACACAAGCCGCAGACTGGAACTCTGGACCTTACACATGTTTTTGACTAAACTGTGCACTGAAGGAGCACAGGGTTCCTTTCCCTTCACTGCCAGAGCTAAACTGAAACTCCAACAGACAAAACCGGCACTTCCTTTGAGTTCCTCCCAGTTCTTGACTGATTGGCTGTCACCACAATAGACTGCTCCTGTTGGTCCAAAAAGGCGCCTGTCTAAACTACATCTCCCAGAGTCACTGCCCATACAATCCTCTTGTGGCTGGCTCCAGATTATGAGTCCAAGTTCTGATTCTCCAAGGCACCATTTTAGAGCTAGCTTACCCCACACTGATTGGTCCAGTTCAGCAGTTCAAAACCAGAATGGGGAACTAGGCAGACACAGTTCTGACTGCAAAGAAAGCAGGTTAGACAAACTGTAATTTCATTATTACTCTAAATGGTTTCTGGCAAACAGTTACATCTTTCAGATAGGTTCCTTTGCACTCCTAGTGACTGCAAAAATGGAGTGAATTGGCAGCAGCTCGAGTGGTACTCAATCAGAGAAACACACAGTCCCCATACAAACTAATTATGTCTGCAAGCAGACAGCTCTTAAAGAGACAGTACCAGAGGTTCTAAAACACTCACTGATAAATGGCTAAACGCCAAACACCATTCAGGCTTGGAGCATTCAAGCAAGCTCCTGGAAGTCTTTTGGGAACCCCATTTGCAGGGGATTACATGTTTAATAGCAGCTATCAAGAAATAAAAGTATTCTGAACAGTTTCTACATCATACAGACTCCTCCCACAAGTCCTCTGTCTAAACAATTACTGAAGACTGGGCGGCCAGCTCTATAGTGAACGAGGCAGAGGCTGAGGGGGTTCTGAGGACATGAGAAAGTGCGCCAGCTTCTATTCCAGAGTAATGAAGCATAACTTTGCACAGGTAAACCAGGAAATATGCATTAAATTTTACCCAGTATTGATTTAATGCAAAGTATAATATCCCATGTTGGTTTCTTCTTCTTTTCTTTTTTAATACGTCAGTATTCAAACACCAGTTTCCCTAAAGCGAGAGGTTTGTGCAGGCTGCAGCTAAACAGTTCTGCTACAAAACTGCCTGCTAGAGTAAAAACAATAACAGCATTTTGTTTTTCCTGCTTCCTCCTATGTTTGCACCAGACCCTTTATAGTAGCAGGTTTCTTTTTAATAGGCTCATGTATCACCCTGACCTTAAACAAGGTGTAGTTCTCTCTTTTTCTATGATTTAAACCTGCACCAAACCATGCAGGACTCTGAGAATTACCTTTTGTGTTTTTACCAAAATCAAACAGGATTTAGTCATGCATGGCGGTAGTTAAACAAAACATGCATTCCAAAACCTATCCAGGCTTTAAGGACTTTTTTTGTTTCAATATCAAACCCAGGCTTTTCTGAAAACAACCGTGGACTCTGCTTAACACCGTTCGCACAATCGAGGAGCTCTTTGTGTGTACGTTCTTGTGGGCGAAATGCGCATCGTCGTAGCGGGGTACTTTAATCGGAGCACTTTTACAGGGTTTTCGAGCTCTTAGATGTTATGTATGTGAAATGGTAATGCATTGCGTTACTCTGCCCACTTGAGGGCAGCAGTCCGAGATGTGTAAGCTAGAAAGAGAGCAGAGAGAGGGTGTCGGCTGAGACCAGAGAGGCACCTGAATAAAAATGAAAGCTGTTCTACTCCAGTTGTGGCGTGAGTTTGTTGAACAAGACCAGAATAAATGTTAGAACATAACATAATTGGCGATGTGGTGTTTAATTACTCTTCGGTACCTTACCAGAGCGAACTACAGCTGTGAGGTTTTCCTGAGGCGTAACTTTTGGACCCACAGTGATCCCTGAGAGACACAAAAGATAGTCGCTACCATAGGACATATTGATGCCTTTGATGAAAATGTGGAACAATGGACAACTTATATTGAGAGATTTGGACATTTTGTCACAGCAAATGATATAAGTGATGAAAACAGGTGGCTGTGTTACTGAGTGTCATGGGCAGCACAGCGTACAGTTTGCTGAGAAGTCTTATAGCGCCAGAAAAGCCCGGGAGAAAACTTTTGCCAGTATTGTGGAGGTCTTACACACATTTCTCTCCTAAAGCCTCTGGTGATTGCTGAAAGGTTTTCGCTTTCTAAAAGCGAAATCAAGCAGAGGGTAAGTCTATTCGCAGTATGTGAAACGTTCTAAAGAAATTAGCTGAGCATTATGAGTTTGGCACCCATTTAGATGATGCCCTCGGGGACAGATTTGTGTACGGTTTGAAAAGTAGGCGACACAGGCGTCTTTAGACGGGACTGACATACAAGAAAGCGATAGAAGATCGCTGTATCGATGGAAACAGCTGCACGGGAGGCTCAGCACTTAAGTGATTTCCTGAAAATAGCTTTATCCTTCTCTTCTCCCAGGAAGTCTAATAAATGTTGTCGCTGTGGGAAGACTAATCACAGTGATAAGGATTGCTGGTTTAAAGAACAGACATGTCATAACTGTGGGAAGAAAGGCCACATTGGTCAAGTGTGCAGAGGAAAAGAAAGGAGGGAAATCAATGGAAGCAAAGGAAGCAATTTGCGAAATGTAGAAAGAAGTACATCATGTGGAAACACAGGGAACGTGCAGTGATGATACTGATACTGAATTAGCATTACGTGCTGACTCTTAAAGGAAAGCAGCAACCATCTGTGTAACACCTGAAATTGAAGGGAAACCACTGAAAATGGAATTGGACACAGGGATTGCAGTTTCATTGATTTCTACAGACAAGTATGAAACTATGTTGAGACATCTACCCTGCAAACAACTGATGTTGTGCTGAGGACATACACTGGCGAGGCAATTTCACCTGAAGGTGTCATCAGGTGCAGGTGAAAATGAATGGGCAAACGGCACTACTGCCTCTGTATGTGGTTAAAGGTAACTACCCTTCACTCTTAGGCCGAGAATGGCTGAAGAAAATACGCCTCAACTGGCAGGAGATAAGGACTGTTAGTACGGGTGACCACAACACTCTAGAAGCAGTGTTGCAAAAACATGCTCCTTTATTCAAAGGGGCTAGGCACAATGAAGGGCATTGAGGCAAGAGTGTTTTGAAGCCACAGCACAAACCAAAGTTTTGTCAACCTCGCCCAGTACCTTACGCACTCAGACTGAAAGTGGAGGCCGATTAACTCGCCTAACCAGCGGAATCTTGTCACCTGTAGAGTGTAGTGACTGGCAACGCCAGTAGTGCCAGTGGTAAAGAAAGATGGGTCCGTGCGAATATGTGGAGACTTTATAGCAACCATAAATCCAGTTCTGTGTGTGGAACAGTATCCGATTCCACGCATCAAAGACTTGTTTGCATCGCTGGCACAGGGCCAATGCTTCAGTAAGCTGGATCTGTCACATGCTTATCTGCAAATGAGAGTAGATGAAAACTCAAGGAAATATCTCACAATAACCACCCAAAAGGGTCTCTCCTGCTATAATCGCCTACCTTTTGGCATTGCATCAGCTCCAGCCATATTTCAGTGAGCTATGGACCAGGTTTTACGAGTCGTCCAAATGTTCACTGTTACCTGGACGATATACTGGTGACGGAAGGAATAATGCAGAGCACCTGAAGAACCTGGATGCAGTTCTGCAGCAATTGGAAGATTTTGGCTTGCGTGTCCAGAAGGAGAAGTGTGAATTTTCAAGACTTCATTGGAGTACTTGGGCCATACCATAGATGCAGCAGGCTTAACAAATCGCCTGAGAAAGAAAAAGTGATTGTGGATGCCCCAGCACCGGAAAATATGAGCCAGTTATGGTCATTCTTGGGCCTGTTAAATTATTATGGCAGGTTTATTCCCAATCTGGCTACGATTCTCAACCCACTAAATGCTTACCCACTAAATGGCTTGCTGTGCAAGGGAAGTCCTGGTGTTGGACAAAGGACTACGACAGCGTGTTTAAGAAGGCCAAAAAGCAGCTTGTTTCTCAAGATGTGCTCATTCACTATAACCCACAGCTGAGCATCAGACTGGCGTGTGATGCCTCACCTTATGGGTGGGAGCAGTTCTTCTCATGTTCTACGAATGGGGACGAAAAGCCAATTGCCTTTGCATCCCGAACTCTCAGCAAAGCTGAACTGAACTATGCCCAAATTGAGAGAGAAGCTTTGGCAATAGTGTTCGGAGTTCTCAAATTCCACCAATACCTCTATGGTCGGAATTCACACTCCTCACTGATCACCGCCCCTCACGACCATTTTCAGCCCCCACAAAGGTATTCCTTCCATGGCAGCAGCCAGAATGCAACGTTGGGCTCTCTTGTTATCAGCTCACAACTACCGCATTGAATACAAGAAGGCGGCTCTTCATGGCAATGCTGATGGGCTCTCAAGATTGCCTCTGCAGGTAGCCCACAGTGACAAGGTGGACACTGTCGATGTCTTCTACATCAGTCAGTTTGAGAAATTACCTATCACAAGTTCTGAGATTAAAAGGAGACTAAAGTTGATCCTGTGTTGTCTCGAGTCTTGGACTTAGTAACAAAGGGACTTTTACTGAGAACCAGGACATTCACGGTGAGTTATCACCATTCTCACGCCAGACGCAATGAGCTTTCAGTACAGCAAGGTTGCTTGATGTGGGGTGTCCGGTGATTGTCCCTTCAAACTACGTATTCGTGTTTTGGATGAGCTACATGTGGGACACCAGGCGTGGTGAGAATGAAGGCTTTAGCTAGAAGCTATATTTGGTGGCCAGGGATTGAATTGCAAATTGAGCAACAAGCAAAAACATGCACTACCTGTCAGCGTGTTCAGAAAATGCCATGTCCTCACCCCTACATCCCTGGATGTGGCCAGGTGCACCGTGGCAGCACATTCATGTAGATTTTGCGGGGCCGTGGGAGGGACACATGTACTAATTGTTGTAGATGCCCACTCAAAGTGGCCTGAAATTCAAGTTATGGATACCACTACTACCAGTAAGACTAGTCAAGTGCTGCGAGGACTATTTAGCCGTTCAGGATTCCTGAACAGCTGGTCAGTGACAATGGACCACAATTTATTTCTAGTGACTTTGCAGTATTTTGAAGTCCAATGGTGTGAGGCATATTACGTAGTGCCCCATATCACCCCTTGACTAATGGTCTAGCGGAGCGCTTTGTGCAAACCATGAAGAATGCTCTGAAATCGGCGGGGGTCTTTGACCTTACAACACAAGTTGATAACTCCCTGCTGGCATACCGAAATACATCCAATGCTACAACAAAGGAATCTCCAGCAATGTTATTTTTGGCATAAGCTTCGCTCCCGTCTTGATTTGCTTAAGCCAGATGTGGCATCAGAGGTTTTGAAGAACCAAGAATCTCAAATACTGCGCCGCAAGCTCATTCAAAGGACAGGCAGTTGATTGTTGGTCAAGAGGTGCTTGTTCCAGATTACCGGAAGGGAGAAGTGGACCTCTGGTGTGGTGACATCTCAGATGGGTCCAGTGTCGTATACAGTTGATGTTGAATCTGGAGGAAATGGAAGCGGCATGCTGAACAGCTCCTAGATCTTCAGCAGCGCACAGATGGGGACACCTCTAGGGAAGAAACCCACAGGAAATGTGGATTCCATCTGCCGTAGGCCACAGAAGCCCCACTACGAAGTCTCAGCACCTTCTGAAGATGCTAAGGAGGAGGTGGAGAGGAGCAATGGTGAGACTGTACAACCACCAACCGAGGATCGGAGGGAGGTACCAGACAGGGCAGCCATGCCAAGGGTTGCTCACGAGAACGTTATCCATCCAATTTCAAAACCTCCAGATCGTTTGAACCTGTGAGACATTTAAAAGAAATAAATGTTTGTGTAGTTAGAGAGCCAGATCAGATTATTGGGGCAGAATAATCCCTTGACTGGTTTGAGGCCTGGGGCAGTCTACCCCTACCTCTAGCATAGAATGAACCATCTTAATAATAGCGAATAATGCTAATACTTGTTCATTTGGTAACAATATAATTTAGTTGGGAGAAAATGTTATGTATGTGAAATGGTAATGCATTGCGTTACTCTGCCACTTGAGGGCAGCATTCCAAGATGTGTAAGCTAGAAAGAGCAGAGAGAGAGTGTCGTGGCTGAGACCAGAGAGGCACCTGAATAAAAACAAGCATTTGTCAATGCCGAATGTTGCTTGTTGTATGTGCTGTTTAGGTATTTGAGGTGACAGTTTCATGCCTTCCTCCCAAGACATCCACTGTGTCTTTCCATTCAGTATTCACAGAAGAGTGGGAGGGCAAGGGCCACAGCAGTACAGCAGTTGCCAAGGGGTGAAGAGGTGGATAAAAGAGTCCTGCAGGAGCTCACTAAATTGAAGGTAGACAAAGCGATGGAACCAGATGGCATACGGCCAAGGATATTAACAGAACTGCGAAGGAGATAGCAGTACCTCTGGCAGCCATGTTCGAGTCATTCAACATGAGTGAGTGGAGGAGGGCACATGTGGTCCCTCTACACAAGTCCAGCAGCAGGGAGGAGGTGAGGAACAATAGGCCATTCAGCCTCACCTCAGTAGTGGGAAGATCATGGAACATTGCTTAAAGAAAGGATAGTGGGGCATCTAGATGCCACCGGACCCAGGACCATAGACAGCATGGATTCACAGTGGGGACATCATGTCAGATAAATCTGGTTGATTTATTTGACTGGGTGACAAAAGAGTGAATCAGGGTGGGGCAGCGGACAACGCTTACCTTGATTTCAGCAAAGCCTTTGACACCATCCCATATAGGAGGCTGATAAACTAGCTGGGTAGGCTGGACATGGGGGAAAGGGTGGTAAATGGGTTAGAAACTGGCTAACAGACAGGAGGCAGAGAGTGGTGGTAAATGGTATGCAGTCTAGGAGAGGGACCAGTGGGGTGCTGCAGGGATCGGTCCTGGAGCCAGTTCTGTTCAATGTCTCCATTAGTAATATTGCAGAACATCTGAAGGAATTTTTTCCAAATTTTCAACATAGCCATTTAAGACCTCTGCTCATGAACAGTGTCACTGTGATTTTCTTAATTGTCCCGTTACATTGATTTAGCATACCGACTGCGCCATTAATAGCCACATGGGCAAGACTACGTTTTGGGTGAGATGTGAAAATGACAGCTGTACTACTCATAAGAAGGTGTGGTAAAATGGCAATGTTGAAAATCTGGAGTGAAAATATTGAAAATTCAGCGAACTTACGCGCGTGCGTAAAGACGCTGTACAACATGCGCTAAGTAAAACAGTCATTTTGAATTTTCACCATTTCAACATAGTCATTAAAGACCTTTAACTCATGAACAGTGTCACTGTGATTTCTTAATTTATCCCGTACATTGATTTAGCACACCGACTGCGCCATTGTATTGCCCTACATGAAGCGGAAGCACGTTTTAGGTGAGATGTAAAAATGACAGCTGTACTGTTTATAAGAAGGTGGCAAAATGGCAATGTTGGAAATCTGGAGTGAAAATACTGAAAATTCACTTAACTTCAGGCGTGCATAGGAACTGTACAACGCATCGCTCGTAAAAACAGATCATTTTTGGAATTTTTCACCAAATTTTCAACATAGCAATTTTAACACCTGAGCTCTCATGAACAGTGTCACTGTGATTTTCTTAATTTGTCCGTACATTGATCTAAGCACACCGACTGCGCCATTGTGTGCTACATGGGCAGAAACACGTTTTGGGTGAGATGTGAAAAATGGCAGCTGTTACTACTCATAAGAAGGTGTGATAAAATGGCAATGTTGAAATCTGTAGTGAAAATATTGAAGTTCAGGACCTTACGAGCCTGCGTAGAAACTCGCGCAGCGCATCGCTCGAAGACAGTCATTTTGGAATTTTGGCACCAAATTCCAACATTGGGGTTTTGGGATCCTTCTCATGAATGATGTCACTGTCATGGCAGTATTCGGGCCCGAAGGTTGATTTCGCTGTCACTGCGCGAAATCACCCTTTGAGCCTGAATAACGCTATGACAGTGACATCATTCATGAGAAGGTCCAAAACCCCATGTTGAAAATTTGCGCAAAAAATTCCCAAAATGCCTGAGATATGCAACAAAGTTGAAACCCCTATCTAGCCCATTATACAGCTTACCAGCATTTCCTCAGTTCGTGGTCAGTGTAAGCTAGAAAGAGAGCAGAGAGAGATGTGGGCTGAGACCAGAGAGGCAACTAGAGTGCAGATGTGTTCCCGGTCCACTGAAGATCATCGCCGAGGTCGGAGGTAAGTATGGGGTGGGGGTGTGTGGGAAGGCTGGGTGTGCAGTGGGTGGAGTGCGGGTTGTGGGGGTTGGGAGCGTGGCGGGACCGTTTTCGTTTACAGGTTTAAAAAAAAAAAAATGACTACGTGGGAAGTTTGCCACGCTGGGGTGAGCTCCCAGCGTGGCACAATGGCAGTAGGGGCATTCAGCCCGACGAGATTGGGCACCCCGTCGGCGGCTACCGCTTGCCACGCTGGGGTGGGCTCCCAGCGTGGCACCTACTGGGGGCTTGGCTCAGCCGACAGGATTGGGTACCCTGTCGGCTATACAGTGCAATCTGTGAGGCGCTGCGCCTCGTGTGTCTGTGAGGGAGCTGCACATGAGCAGCCGATATCTTATCGGTGCTCACTGAGCGTAGCTCCCCTTTCAACTGTATGCCACTGCATTTTGGAAGCGTGTCATAGACAGCTCCAAAATGCGATAACTCCCAGGGCGTGCTGCCAGCACACTGACTGAATTGGAGGAGGAGGTGACACACCTCGAAATCTCCGATGATGGCACTATGTTTCTTGCACATGCATGCAAGCAACATAATAAAGCTGCTCTCTCCAGTTGTGGTGTGAGTTTGTTGAACAAGACCAGAATAAATGTTAGAACATAACATTAGAGACTAGAATAAGGAAATTCAAAGTAAAGGGACAGCAAGAAATGAAAATTATGTACCTACCGTAATTATGATCTTTCTGTGTATCTTCACCATTCATCACTTTTGGATCAATGGCCAGAGGTCATGACCCCATGAAACTTTTTTTTTGGTGGCGGGCCGGCAGCATCGGCGCCGCCCTCGAGAGCCGACGCATTGAGTAAGCACTCATGGATTGGGCCGTTAGGCGCTGTCGACTCTGCCTGCCTGCCAGTTCTGAGTCGCCAGAGAGGAAGAAGGAGTGGAGGGTGGGACAAGGAAGTCCAAGGGACAGAAAAGGAAAGGAAAAGATGTATAAACTAAAAGGAGAAATAACGACTGAGAGGACAGAAGAAGAAGAATTCCAGACTAGAGGATTGGGAGGGGCCCCAATCTCTGGAAATATAGGAGGAGGAAGGGTGGGACAAGGATTTTAGGAATTAGGATGAGGATGAGAAGGAGAAAGGTTTAACCATACCCTGGACCTTGGTCGTCTCTATATGTATAGAACTGCAAGGAGTAGCCAAAGGCTTCTTGCCAGAATTCAAGGCACAGAATATCTGGTAAAACTCCATTTGAGCAGAATCAGCTTATTCTGGAAGAAAGACAGGCACAGAGATATCACCCTCTCAAGGAAAGATTTTTGGTGAAAAAGAAAAACGTTTTTTTCAAAATAAGGGATAGTCCAAAGGACAAGGAAAATAAATGGACGGAAACAAGGAGGAGGAGAGAATGGAGGCAACTGCCAACTCCCACCCACAGGGGTGGAGCTATCGCACTGGAGAAGGTGCCCCCATGCTGACCACTCTCCCAGAAATTATCCCCTATGTGCCCTGTCTCCAACTCCTGACAAAAGAAAGGAGGGGCGAGCCTGGGCACAGGGAGGGGCCCCAGAGACTGAGGCCTCAGGGGATGGAGGCGGGATTGTGATGAATGGTGAAGATACACAGAAAGATCATAATTACGGTGAGTACGTAATTTTCATATCTTGTCTGTGTCAATCTTCACCATTCATCTGATAAGTAAGTCCCGAGCCCCCAAAGGGATTTCTTTTTAACCCTAAGGGACAGGTCCTTAGCTCTCAGTGGTGACACACTAGAGGAGAACCTTCAGGGTCTGAGAGGCCCGAGGTGGGGAGAGTGAGATGGGGACCCCGAGGGAAGGATGTCCTGACAAACGCCTCTCACTCTACGGTGAAGAGGTAGGTTCTCTGGTGAGCGGAGTTAATCACCCCACGCCGGGCCAGGGGTGACAACCGGGAAAGACACAGCCATGCCTTCCGCCTAGTGCAGATCGCTGTCCCTATGACCCTGGAAGCTACCTCGTTGGCATCATAAGATGCCCTCGCTTGGTGCCTTGCTAGCTCCAGGCCATGCGCAGAGAATGCAATGGCTTGTCTGGTTTGCTCCATATCAGGCAACGAGGCTAGGAGCTGGCCTAGCCTTGACTACAAGAACCTGTCATAGGCTGCATAGTGGGCCTGATGTGCAGAAATAGAAAGCAGCAACCATGCCGAGTAGAAAGTCCTCCTCCCCAGAAATCAAAGTCCAAGGAATCTTGGTCTGGGGGCCGGTCCGCAGTGAAGGGCATGAAGCCCATCAGGAGTGTCCAACTGCGTCAATCCAGACTGTGGATGAGGCATGGAACCTGGAGACTCAGGGATGCACAGTACCTCTGGCAGAGATCCCTAGGGGCAGGAACTCCAGAAAGCGGTCTCTGCTAGGAGCATGACACCTCCCTAAAGGGGGCAAGCCAGAGGCGGCACCACAAGGATGTCCTCACTGAAGGCACCCAAAAAGGCATGCGCCGAGTGCTCTGGATTGCTCTGAGTGGCAGGGGTGAGGTGCAAGTTCTCCAACATCCTCACGAGGAAGCTGACACTCAGCGAGACCAGCAGCTGGAGAGATGCGGACAGAAGGTTCCTCTCCCAGAAGGGGGATGAGAAGAGTTGGAGGGCACCGACTGCTCAGAAGGTGGCTGCTCGGGGAGGTTGAAAACCTGTCTGTCCAGTGCCCTGATAAAGCTGGGAACTGAGCAGCCACAGCCCTGAACTGCTCCCAGGAGAGGCCCGCTAGGACCAAGGATGCCTGGGAGTGCAGGAGAATGTGGCAGGGGATGGGGACAGAGCGAGAAAGAAGAGTCGGCTGACCTCCGCCTGGGCTGGGAGGCGGACCAGGAGCACCCGAAGAAAAGGTGCTCAGAAGACTCCACAGCTGACAGCTGAACAACCGTTTCAGTACTGCCTTGGCTGCACCAGAAGAATCCCCTGTGAGGCGACCCGAGGCCGTGTAGGTCAGAAGGATAGTCCTCTACCTCAAAGAATGGGGCTCCCTCAAAGAGATCGAGGAGGAAGAGTGGAGATCCGTACTGTGGCTTGTCCCAGGCTCAGGTGGGCCCCAGAAAAAGGTCGCCATGCAGACCCCTGCCTCGACCCTCAGAATCCGAGAGAGCCCTCTTCCTCAAGAGTGCCCAGCCTAGGTAGCTAACAGCCCTGGCCAGCACCCGAAGGAGCTACCCAAGGCACAGTGCCCTCCCTCCTGTAGGTGCTCCAGGCACACCACAGGTGGGGTACCACTGCTGAGGGGTCAGTGAACCCACCAAGACCGGGCTGCAGAGCAATGTTGGCCTGCACCACTGCCTGCTGGTCAGCACCCCAGACCCCAGTCTTGGCAGCCACCAACTGCACCTCAGAGGGGCTGACTCCAGCTTGTCGAAGACACTACAGGGCTACCCACACCAGCAGTCAACCCCAAGGAGTCAGACTGCTCGTCTGACTCAGAGTCAGACTCTGCCTCTGAAGAGGTAGAGACTGAGGCCCTGTGCCAGACTGTGGGAGGCCACTTCCATCCTTGCCAAATGGGGTGCCATAAACTGAGACCACACCGAGGCCAGTGCCCCCACAGCACTGGAATGGTATCCGAGGAGGACACGGCTCTGGCCCGAACAGCAGCCTCGGGTCAGAAGCCCGTCACAGTGCCATCCAGCCCCACGGCGCCACGAATGGTGCCAAGGGCAGGGCGGCGCCCGACAGCGGAATCTGAAGCCCCCACGGCACTGTGTCCTGAGCTGGACATGGCGCCATGCTCAACCTCAGTGCCATTCGCGAAGAGGACAAAGGCGGCGCCAGAAGACTTCCACAGCACCACTAGCACCATCGGGCGCTGCAAACAGTGCCGACCAGCAGCCATGGCGCCAAGCGAAAACTGGCATCAACGACAGCTCTGTCAGGGCCCACAGTGCTGTGGAATGGCGCGAGGCCCGAAGCGGTGTTGACCAACAGCATTCAGGATGGCGCCGACCTGGGCCTTACAAACCGTGGGTCCGACACCGGGGAGCCTTTACTCCTAAGGCGTTGCCTTGGCGGCACTCCCCGCAGCCCCGAAAGGAGTGGACTGGGCCTCCTGCACGCGGAAGGAGCCTTGGTGACAGCAGGCTACTAAACAGAGGCTCCCTCCTCCTTGGTTCCAGAGGGCAGGGGGGACAGAGGAAAGGCCAAGGTTGGCGGCTTGGCCTGATGAGTCGCGCCCGACCCCGAGTCGGTGGCTCACCCCACTCCAGCGTGTTGCTCGATGACCGGTGGTCCATGGAGAAATAGGCGTCACATGAATCCATGTTGTGAAGCGGGCCAAGACACGAAGGCAACGGTCGTGCTGGTCAGTGACGGAAAATTACGGCCGCAGAGCACCGTCCCATCTTCTAAGTCTTCTGCCCTCCAACCCAGACTTGACCTATGAGGAAAAAAACACCAAAAACAGACTCAAGTCACAAAGAATAAAAATAATTGGAAAGGTCTTACCAAGCGACGCCTGAATAAGGCAACTAGAACCGCAGGAAAGAAGCCGACTGACTGCAGCATCTAAAAGAATGGTCGACGGAGTCGAGCAACTGTTACTACGTAGGTAGCTCCTTGAAGTTCTCTGAGCATCCCATGAGGCAAGCTCGACAGCGGGAGATGAAGAACTGGCAGGCAGGCGGAGTCAACAGTGCATAACGGCCAACCAACGAGGCGCCACGCAATGCGTGTCGGCCTCAAGAGGCGCGCCGATGCTGTGTCAGCTCTGCCTACCAAAAAAAAAAAAGCTCCTGCAGGGTCATAACCTCGGCCATCTACCCAAATGTGATGAATGGTGAAGATTGACACAGACAAGATCATTGGACAGGTGGCCTACCTGTAGATGGGAAAATACTGAAAAGGATTGTGGAAAAAATGATTTAGCTTTGCTGTTACAACAGCCTGAAAGAACGCCTCTGGAGTCCTACAACCTTTTACATACTCCTCCCCATGGAAACCCAAAGGGTTTTCATTGTCACGTAGACTCTATCCCATAAGCAGGTAGTGATAGATCAGATCTCCCCAAAGGAGAGATGGAGCTTCTGCCCTCCCATTCTTCAAAGCTCCACCTCGGGTCCCTAAACAAAAATTCAAAACAAACAATAACTCAGTATCAGAGACTGTCCTCTGATGCCACTTCTTACATCACCCAGGTCTGATGCCACCTGATTATTAGAATCGTCTAGTCCTGCCGCATACGGGACATGAAGTCAGCATTCTTGTTGGCAGGACGGATCTGTGTTTAATGATAAACTTGTAAGGCTGTAAAGCCAAGTACCACCACATAATATGGGGATTCCTTTTCCTTCATAGCCTGTAGCCAGCACAAAGGATTGTGGTCAGTCCAGACCTCAAAATTCACTCCCCATAGATAGAACTTCAATGCCTCTATAGCTCATTTAGGGCCAAGCATTCTTTTCAATGGTCAAGTATTTGGTTTCTCTGGTGTGCAGTTTTCTACTTATATAGATTATTGGGTGCTCTTCCCCTCAACTATCTGTGTCAATACAGCCCCTATGCCTGTACTCGAGGTGTCTGTCTGTATGATAAAAGAAAAGGTTAAAGTCTGGACATTTTAGAACTGAAGATGCACATTTTATAGTAAAGAAAGCCTCCTCACAAGCTGGTGTCCATTTCACTTTGGTGGGTTTATTGTTTTTGTTAGATCTGTTAGAGGGATCTCTATAGTCAAAGCCAGGTACAAAGCACCTGTAGTACCCAGCAAGCTCCAGAAAGGATCTCATATGGCGTTTGTGAGTGGACGGGGACTGTTAGCCACCGCATCAACTTTCCCCACATCTGGTTTATTTTGCCATATCCAGTTCGAAATCCCATATACTTAACCTCCTTCATGGCAAGGGCGCACTTTCTGGGGTTTACTGTTAAACCTGCTTGTGTAATGGCTTCAAGAACCTGATACAGATGTCATAAATGGTCTTTCCAACTCAGACTGAACACCACAACATCATCCAAGTAAGTATCACTGTATCCCATGTGTGTTCTGAGGATGTTCTCTATGAATCGTTGGAAGGTGGCGGTGCCAGTGGAGCCCAAATAGCATGGTGGTAAACTGAAAATGTCCTAGGGGGTACTGAAAGCGGTTTATCTCTAGCTTGTGAATTAAGGGGAATCTGCCAGTACCCTTTAAGTCGAGGTACTGATGTATTGGGCTTTCCCCAGGTGGTCAACAATATCATCAATCCGAGGCATGGGGTATGCATCAATTCGAGATGGCATTAAGGCGGTGAAGGTCCAGGCATAACCTGATGCCTCCTTCCTTTTATTTATGACTACCATTAGTGAACCCCATTCACTAGTAGGCAGCTCTATGACCACTAATGTTTGCATCTTCTCCACTTCCCTGAAGACATAACTTCTCACTTTTCAGGCAGTCAGTAAGGCTTTTGTCTTATGGATGTCTCCTGATTCAAGTGAATGTGGTGTTCCACCCTTTGCCACCCCATCCAGTTCTACTCTCTTTTTCCCTGTCAAGGCCAGGGTTAATGGATAAGGTTTCATATCCTACACTTTCCAATCTCTGATAGGCCTGTTCCAACTCACAGTTCGACTGTTCAGGGTATACAAATAATGCAGGAGCAGGTTCTCTATTGTGCCATTTCTTTAAGAGGTTGGCATGACATATCTGTAACCTTTTCTCCTATCAGGGATGTCTACCTCATAACTGACAGGACCAATTTGTCTCTATGCAACATCTGACCCCTGCCACTTCATAGTAAGCTTGCTTTCAGTGGAGAGCAGTAGTAGCAACATCTTATCTCCTGACTGTAGAATTCTATGTCCCACCCCTTGGTCATAGCATTTCTTCTGAGCTGACTGCTTGTCTTGATTGTACTGATGGGCCAGTCCAATGTAATGGGTGAGCCTTTGTCTCAAATTGGTGATATATTCAAGCGTCGGGTACCCTCAAGTCCCTTTTCCCTCTCCCTTCTCCTTCATGATATCCATAGGTCTCCTTGGATTTTCCCGTAAATAGTTCAAATGGGGAAAAGAACAGTGGAAGCTTGGGGTACCTCGCTGTATGAACATCAAATATGGTAAATTATTGTCCCATGACTTCCCTTCATCTTGTACAAACTTCATTAGCATTTTCTTCAAGGTTTTGTTGAACCTCTCTACCAGTCCGTTAGTTTGTGGGTGATATGGAGAGGTGTACAAGGCCCGACACCCAAGGACTGATAGAGGCGTGACAACAAACTAGAAAGTTACTACCTCTGTCTATTAGACTCTGTCGAGGCACCCCAACTCTTCTGAATATTTTAACAGTTCCTCTGCTATTCTGGGAGCAGTAACTTTGTTAAATAAGATCGCTTCAGTGTAGCATGTAGTGTAGTCACATACCAAAAGAATAAACGATTACCTTTACTGCTTCTTGGTAGGGTCCCACAATGTCCACTGCAGTTTGTTCAAATGGGGTGTTTATCAATGGAAGGGTTACAGGGGCACTTTTCTGTTTTGGTCACTGTAGCTACCTTCTGACATTCATGATAGCTCTGACAGTAAGTGGACACCTGTTCATGGATACCTGGCCAGAAATAGCGGTATAGTAACCAACTCAGGGTTTATCCCTGCCCAAATGACCTGCCATAGGAATGTCATGAGCCAATGAGATTAACTGTTGGCGATATTGAGTAAGCACTACTAATTGTTCTACCACAGTCCCTGTTGAAGGGTTCTTACATTCTCTATATAGCAGTTGTCATGCATCACATATCTAGGATAGGCTGCCTTACCATCTGCTTTCGTAACCTGTGAAAACAAGGGGTAAGAGTGGTATCAATGGTTGCTCAAATTTAAACGTGACATTTGAATTACGTGTCCATTATAGTAGGAATGTCCGTTTTACAGTTCCACAACAGTTTGGCTCTCCTTTTTCCAGTTTTGACTTCCTGTCCTTCCCTGGTGTATCATAAACATCTTCATCAAAAGGAAATATCTGGGGCAATGTTAGTATTTCCTTTTTTGTGCTCTAGTGGTGACGGCAGTTACCTTGGGTTCATAGTCATTAGTGCATCAAAGTTCTGGTAATCATGCCCTATCACCACTGGCACGGGTAGCTTAGGCACCAGTCCTACCTCCACATGTTGAACTTGCCTCTGGACACATAGGGTAGTAAGTTGAACAGGATAATAATGAACATTCCGTGAATGCACATGACCCCTGTTGTACCCGCACTCCTTTCCTCAGGCAGTAAAGATGCTTGTACCAATGTCTGTCTAATACCCAAGTCTAATAGTGCAGGAACCTCCTTCCCATCTAGTTGTGCTATAGTCAAATATTGACCCCAGTTGGCAAGGGCAAGATGTGCATATTCCTTCTTCTTTCTTGGGCAGTATTTGGCAATATGGCCTTTCCCTGACATTTGTGACATATAATGTCAGGGTTCTGTCCTCTGCTCATCCTAGCAGCTCCCACAGGTGTCCCTGCAATAGATCCCCAGAAACAGTTGAGACCCTGAGTACAGTAGAAGTAGTAGTATTAGTAGAAGAAGGGATCTTACGTGGTGAGGTCCATAAGCACTGGAGTGTCCTTTAGGACCTCTGGAAGGTCTAGCCGTTATATAGTCCTCCGCTGGGTCGATGACTTTCTGTGCAGTCTCGGGGTATTCCCTCACTCACATCTGGACGTCCTGTGGTAAGATTTTAAGAAACTGCTCCAATATGATGTCTTCCATCACTTGATCTATTGTCCTAGAGGTGGGTTGCAACCACTTGTAGCTTAGGTCACGGGCTGAGTATATGCCTCCTGTGGAGAATAAGTGTGTGGTATCGAAAGGTTCAAAACTTTAGTCTATATGTTTCCACACTGATGTCATATAATTTTAGTATCACTTGTCGGACACAGTCATAGTCATTTACATGAGCACTGTTAAAATGACTGTAGGCTAGTTGTGCCATCCCAGACAGATAGGGAGCTGGCCGTTCTACCCCTGCTCTTTAGGCCAGTGACAGGCCTCTGCCACTCATTCAAATGTTATTATATAGGCCTCTATATTGTCAGCATCAGTCAATTTTGATTTTAATGTCTTTTGGCCCTCCTGATCCCTAGGTGAGGGAGGCCTTGAATACCTAAAGCTTGTATGGCTCATAAGGTATCCATCAACAGTCTCACTCTGCAGGCAGTCCACCTCCGTTGCCTCTCTAGGTCCATTTGCCAAACACACAACCATCTCAGTAGGTCCTGCATCTCCTCAGGGGCCTTTCCTCTGGCATTTCTGTCTCAGTAGCCGTGGCACCTGCTCCCGTCTCCTTCTCCTCTTTGTCTCCTTTAGCCTAACATCTGGCAACCCAGTCAGCGACAGTTCTTGAGTAATCTCGGTCATCCTGCAGGTCTGAACCCCACCAGGACTTGGTAGGCTGATAACAGGTTTGCTGGAAGCTGACTGGTCCATCATGATCTACCTCAAATACCAGGTCCAGTATTCTGCCTTGAGACAGCTATGGTCTGAGTGTCTCAATGAATCCACTTCTAACACCAGTGTAAGAGGTTTGTAGGATCCAGACTCAGATACCAAGTTTGGAACCAAATGAAATCAGCTTTATTCAGCAAACTTAAAACAGAAAGGAAAACAAACTTTTCAACAAAGAAATAAAGAGGATAATTCTCCATAGAAGCTTAAATAATAAACCAACAAAATACCACTAGAAAGTACTAGGGTTTGATAGGTTCAGCTCCTGCTGAGCCCTACAGCGAACTGCCTAGTAACTGCATTCTCCCTTCATTTATAGTGCTAGAGCATCAGATGATGAGAAAGCCCCTCCTTTTCATATTTTTTTATAGCAACTCTTTATTTCACTTATTTTATTGTATTCACCCATAACCATATGCATCCCATATGTAGATAAAACATACCCACGAACACTGAGTCATGTTTAATAGCAGCTATCAAGAAATAAAAGTATTCTGAGCATAGTTTCTACATCATGCAGACTCCTCCCACAAGTCCTCTGTCTAAACAATTACTGAAGACTGGGCGGCCGGCTCTATAGTGAACAAGGCAGAGGCTGAGGGGTTCTGAGAACATGAGAAAGTCGCCAGCTTCTATTCAGAGTAAGGAAGCATAACATTGCATAGGTAAACCAGGAAATATGCATTACATTTTACCCAGTATTGATTTAATGCAAAGCATAATATCCCCATGTTGGTTTTCTTCTTCTTTTATGTTTGCTTGCCGCATGTGCAAGAAACATAGTGCCATCATCCGAGTTTTCAGAGTGTGTAACCTCCTCTTCCAATTCAGTCAGTGTGTTGGCAGGCGCGCCCAGTCTTCAATGTATGCTGGAGCAGTCTATGACCGCTCAAAATGCAGTGAGTACAGTTGAAGGGAGCTACACTTCAGTGAGCAGCGATAAGATATCGCCTGCTCATGCGCGCTCCACTACACACACACACACACACGCAGGCATACTGCATGTGCACCCCCACGCACACACTGTACAGCAGGGTGCCCAATCCCTGGTCGGCTGTGCTGTGCCCCCAAAGCCTTTCACATGCCACGCTGGGTGCCCACCCCAGCGTGGCAAATCGTGTATAGCCGGCGGGGTGCTAAATCCCCCGTCGGCTCACTGCCCGAGTACTGGGTACGCTGGGAGCCCACCCAGCGTGGCAACTGATCTTATGGCAGGCGGGGTGCCCAATCCCTCATCGGCTCCGCCCCCAACCAGTCGTCCTTGTGCCACGCTGGGAGCCCACCCCAGTGTGGCAAGCGTCCAACGTCGTCATTTAAAAAAAAACAAACCTGGAAATAAAAACTGTCCCTCGGCGCTCACCTGCCCCCACCCACAACCCGCACCCTGCCTCTCCACACACCCCTTCAACCCATACTTACCTCGGACCTCGGCGCAACAATCTTGGTGGACCGGGAACATGTCTGCACTCTTCAAAGCCGACCGCAAACTGAGGAAATGCCGGTAAGCTGTATAATGGGATAGATAGGGTTTTTCAACTTATTGCATATCTCAGGCATTTTTGGAATTTTGCACCAAATTTTCAACATGGGGTTTTGGGACCCCTTCTCATAAATGTTGTCACTGTCATGGCGTTAGTCTGGCCGAAGGGTGATTTCACGGCCACTCGCGAAATCACCTTTCCAGAATGATTAACAAAAGCGACACTGCCAGTGTTCATAAGGTGGGCTCTCAAAAGCCTATTTTGAAAATTTGGTGGAAAAATTTCAAAAAATGACTGTTCTGACGTCGTTGTACAGTTCCTACACAGGCTTGTAAGTTAGCAACTTTTCAATATTTTCACTCCAGATTTTCAACATTGCAATTTTACCACACCTTCTTATGAACAGTATAGCTGTCATTTTCACATCTCACCCAAAGCGTGTTTCCACCCATGTAGCGCACAATGGCGCGCAATCGATTATCTTGAAATCAATGTCTACAGGACACATTAAGAAAAATCACAGTAACACTGTTCATGAGCGAGAAGGTCTTAAAATGGTTATGTTAAAATTTGGTGAAAATATCTAAAATGACTGTTTTATGGCGTGCGTTGCGCAGTTCCTCACTGCGCTCGTAAGTTGCGAATTTTCAATATTTTCAATCCAGATTTTCAACATTGCCATTTTATTACACTTCCTTATGAGCAGTATAGCTGTCATTTGTCACATCTTGCCCTAAACATGTTTCCGCCATGTAGCGCTACAATGGCGCATGTCGATTGTGTGAAATCAATGCATAGGACACATTAAGAAAATCAAAGTGACACTGTTTATGAGCAGAGGTCTTAAAATGGCTACTTTGAAATTTGGTAAAATTCCTAAAAATGACTGTTTTACGAGTGTGCGTTGCGCAGTTCTCGTACACTTTCGAAGTTTCAAATTTTCAATATTTACACTCCAGATTTTCAACATTGCCATTTTATTACACTTCCTTATGAACAGTACAGCTGCCATTTTTCACCGTTGCTCCAAATGCGTTTCCGCACATGTAGGCGCACAATGGTGCAGTCGGTGTCTGAAAGCAATGTTTGGGACAGAGTAAGAAAATCACAGTTACACTGTTCATGAGCAGAGAGGTCTTAAAATGGCTATGTTGAAATTTTGAGACAAAATCCATAAAATGACTGTGTTATGAGTGAGCATTGCACAGTTTCCACGCGCCCCTCGTAAGTTCATGACTTTGTAATATTTTCAGTCTAGATTTTCACCAGTGGCATTTTCCACACTTCCTTATGAACTGTTCAGCTGTCATTTTCACAACATGGCGAAATGTGTTTTCACACTTTCAGGCGCGAGATGCGTGGTCGCTGTGGAAATCATTGTTGAACAGGCGAAGAAAATCACAGTGACACTGTTCATGATCGGAGGTCCCAAAATGCCTGTGTTGACAATCTGCTGTAAAATCCCAAACTAATTACATTACCAGGTGTCGTTGCACAGTTTCTATCTGCCTTCGTGACTTCACCAGTTTTTTAATATTTTTACTGCAGATTTGCAACATTGCCATTTTTACAACTCTCCATGAACAGTACAGCTGTCATTTTTACATCCTGTTCGAATGTTTTTGCACCTGTGGTGCTAAATGGCGTAGTCGCTGTGCATAAGCAGATTTGGATAACAAACTGATATTGCCACTGTTCATGAGGTGGGGTCTAAACAAAACATGTTAAAATTTGGGTGAAAATACCAACGAATGCCTGAGGTATTAGGGTTTCCAACCATAATGCCCAACCCTGTAAAGAATGACAGGCATCAGGGATGTGACTTGGGATTCTTGCCTGTAATGCTCATACCGTTCACACCCTGCAGCCAGTGAGAGGCATCAAGGTATGCCTTGGACTCTTCGACCCCAAAGTTCACCCATTCTCCTACACTGCACCCATCTCACCGTACTTCCTGATGGAATGGGGTGCACATAAGGAGCCAAAGACCCCAAGGCACACCGTGACACTTGTCAGTGTCTGCAGGGTGGGGTGTTGCAAAATGGCGTGGCCGTTATGCCTGATGACCCAAAGGCACACCCCAATGCCTGTCACTCTCTGCAGGGTGGTGGTGGGGTTGGCTTCAGTTCAATACTTCACTGCCATTCCTATTATGCAGCTCTGTGACTTCTACACTACCACTGCCAATGCCAGCAAGCAAACATTCGGCATTGACAAATGCTTGTCTTTTAATATGACGAATATTCAAACACCTGGTTTTCCCTAAAGCGAGAGGTTTGTGCAGGGCTGCAGTGCTAAACAGCTCTGCTACAAAACCGCCCGCTAGAGTATAAACAATAACAGCATTTTTGTTTTCCTGCTTCCTCCCATGTTTGCACCAGACCTTTTATAGCATCGGGTTCTTTTTTAATGGGCTCCTTTATCGCCCTGACCTTAAACAAGATGTGGTTTCTCTCTTTTTCTCGATTTAAACCAGCACCAAACAATGCAGGACTCTGAGAATTGTAGTTTACTCACCTGGTAAAGGTGATTGTGAGGTATACATCTCTGAGGCACTCCACCTTCCTTACACCTGGGTATTGTGTCCACCTGATAGGTTGCTGATGCACATGTGACTTTCAAGAAGAAAGTCCGTCCCCTCTTCCCTGTGATGCTGCCCTCCTGTATCAGTTCTATGTCTTGCAAAGCTGTACCTATTAAAAGAACTTGTTGGTCTGATGACCGTTATTCCATATATTTCTGTAACATCAATTAAACATGATCATATCATCAATGTGCAGAGAGATCACACAACTGTTATGGTTATCAAAACAAAACTGGACAGGTAGCCCGTTTATTACCTATTTTATACACACTAATGTAAGCCGGCCTGTATGGCATGCTGGTGGAAAACTATATGCATTTAACACCATTCAAATTGTTCTATCAGGGTGGGTTGTGGAGTGCCTCAGATACGTATACCCCACAATCACCTTTTCCAGGTGAGTAAACTAGCATTATGGGGATAATCTCTGAGGCACTCCACCTTCCTACCCTGGGTAATGATTTAAGTAGCAGTACCTGGCGATAGGGTCGGTAGTCAGTCCATATTTATCTTCGTGTCTGCCTTAGCAGCTAGTAGTACTGCCCTGGCGAAGTTGGTTCTGGTCTCCTAGACACGTCTACCCTATAGTGTCTAGTGAGCGTGTATGGGGATGCCCAAGTAGCAGCTGTACAAATCTCATCCACCGATGCCATGCGTCTTTCTGCCCACTAAGTGGTTATAGCCCTAGTGGAATGGGCTTTAATGCCTGTGGGGATCTAGATTTGTCGCTTTATATGCTTTAGTGATTGCAGACATAAGCCAGGTGGCTATGGTGGAACTAATCACGCCTGTCCCTTCCTGTGTCCCTGTGTAATAACAAAAAGTCGATCTGTTTTTCTGATGTCCTCTGCTCTGGTGAGATATGTCTGTAATAACCTCCTCATTCCTAGTAGTTTGAGTTGTGGCTATTGGTCCACTTCTTCTGCTAGCATCTCTGCTGGGATGTTGATGTTCTGGTTTGCATGAAATGTCGTGTGAACCTTAGGTATGAAAGATGGAATTGGTCTGAATGTGATCTTGTCTTCGTGGAACATGAGGAATGGTGTTCTACATGATAATGCTTGCAATTCACTGATACGCCTGATCGAGGAGAAAGTGACCAGAAGTACAGTCTTTAGTGTTAACCATTGTAAGAAACAGTGTCTAATGGTTTGAAAGGTGTGGTCATCATTGCCTTGAGTACCAGGGTCAGGTCTCATGGCACGGTCCACTGCTTGATTTTTGGATGGATATTGTTTGTTGCCTTAAGGAATGTTATGATATCTCTGTGTGCCCCAGAGTCTTTCCTCTATGGGGCCCTAGTCGCCCAACTGCAGCTACCTGAACTCTGTAACAATGCTGGAGATAAGCCCTTATCCAGGCCTTCTTGCAAGAAAAGTAGAATATGTGGCACTGATGCAGTCAGCGGGTCCACCCTTTATTCATGCACCACTTCTGAACATTCTTCCAGTGTCTTTGGTATGTCAGGGTTGTGGAGTTCCTTCTGGAGTTAGCCATGGTGTTGGCAACCAAGGGTGGTAGCCTGCTCTTAACAATCTCTCCCTTTCAGGAGCCAGGCCGTCAGCTTGAGGCTTGTTGGGTTGGGGTGATAAATCGGGCCCTGACTGAGCATGTCATGTCTGTAGAGAAAGGTCCATGGGTGATCTAGCACCATCACCACGATGGTGGTGAACCAGCTTCTCCTGGGCCAGTAAGGTGCAATGAGGATCACCCTCGATCTGGTCCTGCATATCTTTATCAGGACTTGGGGAATCAAAGGAAGGCGGAATATGTAGGTAATGTGGAAGTTCCACATCACTGAGGCGTGTCCAGTGCCATGGCTTGTGATCCCGAAACCGGGAGTAGAACCTGGGGCACTGGTTGTTTTTGTGGGATGCCATTAGACCTAACTCCACTGGGCTAGCGGTTGTTGATGGATCTGAAAAATCTGTGAGTGAAGCATCCACTCTCCTGGGTGTATCATTTGTCGACTGAGCCAATCCACTGCGGGTTTAGCTCCATGTTGAGCGAGATCTCAGATCTGAAGAGATGAGAAGAGGAGGCGAGTCATTTAAGTATTTCTACAAACCTGGGGGTCATCAAAAACATTTTGTTGGCTCCATGTTGGTCTGCAGCCTTAAATACCCTGTATGGGGTATACCAGTAGCATTGAGGTCGCAGTCAGGTTCCACCATGGAGTTAGAGGCTGTTTGAATGGTGACATGCCACAGAGACTGCGATACCTGAAATGGAAGTAGGGCCACTGTCCTGCACTGAGACACTGCTCTAAGGGGTGCCAGGTTGGTATTTGCCTTTCTCTCCTTGTACGGGTAATTTGATTAGCTTTTTTTTTTTTAAGTGTTTGCTCCTGTAACCACTAGCAGGGTTATCCAGTTAGTCAATCTCCTTACATTATAAGGCCCAGTGGATACTTTATGGACGTTTGCTCCTGAGACCACTAGCAGGGGTATCCAGGTAGTCAAATCTCCTTACATTATAAGGGCCAGTGGATACTTATGGACGTTTGCTCCTGGAACCGCTAGAGGGTATCCAGTAGTCAAATCTCCTTACATTGTAAGGCCAATGGATACTTTATGGACGTTAGCTCTTGGAACCGCTAGCAGGGGTATCCAGGTAGTCAAATCTCCTTACATTATAAGGGCCAGTGGATACTTTATGGTAGTTTGCTCCTGGAACCACTAGAGGCGTATCCAGGTAGTCATTTTCCTTAGATTTTAAGGGCCAGTGGATACTTTATGGTAGTTTGCTCCTGGAACAGCTAGCAGGGGCTTCCAGGTAGTCAATCTCCTTACTTGTAAGTTGCACTGTTCTACTTAAAAGCTGTGTAAACCAATGTTGTGATATACTCAGAAGCTATACATCATGCATTAGTTTACTCTACTTTTTGCCAGGTATATTCTAGTGGTATAAGTACAAACTGATAACCAGAATGCTGGATTTTGATAGCATCCTGTATTTAGTGGCAACTGTCCTATAATTCTTGTATGTATGGCTTGTAGTGAAATATGAGTTTTACCGTTGCCTCTAGATTTGGTTAAATATGCTGGAGATATACGGTATGCTGCAACCTTGGTTCAGCTGCGGTTCTTTGTTTTGGCCTGCAGTAAGCTGAGAAAATACAATGAGAGGGTGTATTTTGATTCTTCCCTGCACAGTAATCAATAATGTTCTGCACTGTGCAGGCTATTGCTGAGCATGTGCATAAAGTGTACACTGCCCTTTAAATGTGATTAGAGTTAGTGAGGGGCTCAGTGTTATGCTGCCTTGCCCACAGCTGTGGTAATGGTGCTGCCCCCAATGCATTTTCCCCATTGTTAATTGATTTTCAAATCATTGCCCTTACATTTAATTATTCACATTGTGATCTGCTGTTGTAGATTGGTTGGTGCTTTTAACAAATGTGCTCTGTGCTGGTTGAATGTTTATGAGCGTAGTTACACTCTCTGCAAGATGGCAGCAGCAACTCTCAGTCAATCTCCTGTCTGGCAGCCACCTACACCCCTAATTCCGCATGGGTAAGGGGTGAGTGGAAGCTTTCTGAGATCACAGCGGAGAAGTCTCATGATATTCTCTCTTGTGGCTGCCGATCTGTATAAGCAAGTTAGGTTAGTTTCTCAGTGCTCCTCCTCCTCATGAGACCTACTTGTTTATGCAGGTTTGGTCAAATAGATGATAGAGAGATTGCTTTAGAGCTGTTGTGTGGTGATGTCTTAAGTGAGCACTTCAGGTGCTACTATGCTTGTAATGGGGAACTGTGGCACATTAGTATTTTAGAAGTCTGGGATGCTGGCAGGTACTCCGGACGTTCTAAAGTGGCCACTTATAACAATGTATATACTCTGGAGCCGCTAGCTGGGCTCCAGGTCATCAGCTTCTTAGTAAGGTGGTATGCTTGTTCTGAACAGCACGTGGGGAACTCAGAGTATATGCCCAAATAAGGAATGAGAGCCTTTAATTATGTAGTAGTCACTGATGTACTGAGCTCCTGGGACCGCTGGTAGGGGTTTCCACGTAACTGTGGCTGTGGAATCTGTTTGGTCACCTGGGACAGATCTCCAAACAATACATGGCTCCGTTAGCATCCTTTAAATTTCAAAATGTGATAAATTATCTTGTTCCGGCCCTTTTTATTAAATTAATAGGACCAAGTCATGCATTCACATTGGCATGCATTACTTTGTCACACACAGTACATTGTAGCAGCTCTTAATTATTATGTGATTGTGCCTTTAAGAGAGAAAAATTAACTGAATATTAGTGAAAGAAATGACTATTAAAGTTCACTATTTCCCAAATAGCTATTTTAATCAAACCTCCTTGTATGTTCACCCAATATAGTACAGTGCTGTGTATCATTTGGGCCCTTTTGTATGCCTTGGTTATCTCTGGGATAAAGTAGGCATGTGCTGGGGGCAGGCTGCTTTAGTTAGCCCTCCCTTGGCTGTGGTAAAGAGAGGAACATCTGCATTGCTGGCTGCTATTGTAATAGGATACAGTTTGGGGCAGAAGCATTTTTGTTCTGTAAAACATGTTTCTTCAGTTCTCTGTCATGGTCAGTAAGTTAGGGGACTTTGCCTTGAAAGCTGTAGCAATTGCTAGCTCCATTCTCCACTGCAAGATATGTTGGATTTAGTCAAATCTTGTTTGTTTATCCTCATCTAAGATGGTGGCCGACATATTGCGAGCTGAGAGCAGACAGCTTGCAGCTCTCATATAACAGGAGATTTGCAAACTAGAAAGAAGTAGGGGATGGTCACGCTGCTAGCACCAATTTGAATGAGAAACTGGGGCCACAAAAAAACATTTGAATGGCTCCATTTTGGTCCATAGAACTTCCTTTTCTCTGGGACTGTTTTATGTAGAAAATAACACAAGGTGGTTCGGGTGCTTTGCTTTAGTGCCACTGAACTCCAGTAATGTCTGAATCCAGCTCAGGCATTTGAAACATTTCCAGTGCAAGGAAGCTTTTCTGGGTGAGTTTAAGAGTACTTTTTTACAAGTTAGTGAGGCTATTAGGGTCACCAGATTCTTGCTGGTGATTAATACAACTCAGGAACCAGGTTGATTATTTATTATATTACTACATGTAAATCACCGCATAGATTATGTGTTCAATTATGTGGGGCAGACATTATTTTAGTTCCTGGCACTCTTGGGAGTGTTCAGGTAGCTAATAATCTCTATAGTTGCACAATGCAATAATGTTCATAATTTGAATACTGTGCTGGCAATTTCTCAGCTAACATTTTCCTAGACAACCGACGCTAGTAAAAGCCGCAGTGCTAAAATTTCTAAGCCTGCCAGTTTTGCAAATTTTTAAACAGTTGCATATCTCCAGAAACATACTCTTGAGGTCTTGTTTGATCTTTGTTGTAGGATATAAATAAATGAGCTAGCCAGGTGGCTTCTTACCTTAGTAATGAAGTTGTTCTTTATAATAAACACCAAAGCTCAAAAATTATATATATATAGCCAGGGAGCAGTCCTGTGGCCGCTAGCAGGAGCCACAGGAAGCCCTGGAAAAAACTCCCAAATAAGGCACAGTGGAAGACGGGGAGGGGCATCATGAGACTGCTAGCAGGAGTCTCAATTAGCACTATAACTGCACTCCCTCCAGTGCACAAACCTGGGTCTGCTGGCAGGAGACGAGTGAGCTGCTAACAGGCACATTAAGCTAAGAAAAAAATAAAGAACGGCACTGTTCCTGGGGCTAGTCAGTAACCAAAATAACAGCAAATGGTGCCCAACAGCATGGGGCAGAGTCCCCTAAGGAGAATAAATTATTGTCCTATAAAACAGCCTGAACAGAACTATAAATAAAGTACTAGAAAATCATGCGATGTAACATCAATAGACACCTGAATTTATAATTGCTACATAACAATGTCTAGTGGAGTTTCCAAACTTCAGAATATGAGCTTACCTTAAGTATTTAAAATGAATTTCAAAACTGCTGGGGAGCTGTTGTGATGCACTGCAACCAGATCAGATGCACAATTCGAACTAATACAGGTGGGGCAGCATCACAGGGAAGAGGGACGGACTTTCTTCTTGAAAGTCACATGTGCATCAACAACCTATCAGGTGGACGATACCCAGGTGTAAGGAAGGTGGAGTGCCTCAGAGATTATCCCCACAATTACCTTTTGTGTTTTACTAGAACCAAACAGGATTTAGTCATGCATGGCAGTAGTTAAACAAAGCGTGCATTCCAAAAACCTATCCAGGCTTTCAGGAAGTTTTTTGTTTCAATATTAAACCAGGCTTTCTTTTGAAAACAGCCGCGGACTCGCTAACACCATTCGCAGTCCGAGGAGCTCTTTGTGCGTATGTTTATGTAGGAGAGTGGCGCATCATCATGAAGGGGACTTTAATCGGAGCACTTTTTAACAGGGTTTCGAGCTCTTAGATACTAGAATAAGGAAATTCAAAGTAAAGGGACAGCAAGAGCGTCGGACAGGTGGCCTACCTGTAGATGGAAAAATACAGAAAAGGATTTTAGAAAAGAAGTTTAGCATTGCTGTTGCAACAGACCGAAGAAGCCTCTGAAGTCCTACAACCCTTTTACAATGCCATACACCTTAGAATTCCTAGAGACCTCCAGAAAATCCACCAGGTCACTCTCACTACCCAAAGGTCACATTCTTCTAATCAGAGAGAGAGACTGAGGCTGTACTGTAAAATCCACAACACAGCCCATTCCTCAGGGCCAAGCAGGAAGGGGTACTAATCCCACTTTTCCTAGTACCCAAAAACAGAGCGACCTTGGCGCATACTGGACCTCAGCAAGCTCAATCTGTACGTATAGTACAAGAGATTTCACATGCTAACCCTTCTGGGCCTGCTGCCCCTACTACAACAAGTCACTGGCTCTGCACCGTGGACATGCAGGATGCATATCTATACATATCCGTCTTTCCACCCCACCGCTGCTTCCTCAGGTTTGCATGCCAAGGAGCACTTTCAGTTCAAGGCCCTCCTTTGGCCTCTCCTTGGCACCAACATATTTACCAAGTGTCTACCAGTGGTGGTGGTGACTTTGCAGCGCCAGAGGCTCTGTGTTCCTGTACCTGGATGACTGGCTCCTTACAGCTCCCTCAAAGAACAGTCCAGAAACCTCTCTGTCAATTACCTTGGATCTGCTTTTGTCAGGTGGGGATTCGAAGAACTACCCCAAGTCTCACCTTACATCCTCCCAGAGCTTCCAGTTTATTGGAGGCGGTGCTGGATACAGCCCAGGGTCAGGCTTTCCTTCCCTTGGACAGGGCAGAAACCTTGCAGCAGGCCAGGTTAGTGGCCTCCAGCTGCTGTTCTATGGCCAGGTTGGTTCTGCACCTCCTAGTCCTTACGGCAGCAGCCATCCTCACTGTCCCTCTAGCCAGGCTGCACTGCAGAGTACACAGTGGATGCTCAGAGTTCAGTGGGACCAGAGGTTGGATGACCTGGATCACAGGGTGCTGATATCTGGCCCTATGTGGCAGGATCTCCTCTGGTGGCAGAACCATGACAACCTCTGCAAAGGAGTGCCTTTTGGTTTCCCCCTCTGACCAAAACCCTAATGACGGACACTTCCAGTCAGAGTTGGGGTGCCCACTTGGAGGATCACAAAACCCAGGGATCCTGGTCTCAGCGGAGCTCTCTCTGCACATCAACATGCTGGAGATGCGTGCGGTGCTTTACACCCTTCAGGCCTTTCAGCCTCTCCTTCTCCCAGGTCCACTCCTGGTCTAGTTGGACAATATGTGTGTGGTCTGGTATCCCAACAAGCAGAGTGGCACACAGTCATGCCTCCTGTGCAGGGAGGTGATGCGTGTGTGGAACTGGGTGATTCAGCACCAGCTTCAGCTTATGGCAGTGCACATCCTGGACATCCAAAATGTTCCAGTGGACAATCTCAGCCACACTCTGGCCCAGGCACATGTCGGAACTAAAACAGTCAGTGATCATAGACATCTCGACTTCTGGGGTCACCCAGATCTAGATCTGTTGCCTCCACATACAGCGTAAAACTACCCAATTTCTGCTCGCTCATTCCCAGGCCTGGCCTTTTCTGGTGAGATGCACTGTCTCTTTGCTGGACATGGAGGTTTCTATATGCCTTCCCTCCTTCCTGCTGATACAGAGGTTCTTCTCAAGCTGCTGGTGGAAGGGGCTCACCTGATTCTGATTGCTCCTTACTGGCCTCGTGAATATGGTTCCCTCTGCTCCAGTAGTTGGCAGTGGAGTCCCCAGTGCCTCTACCCATCTGCCAGGACCTTCTGAACCAGGAGCAGGTCAACCTTCTGACATAGCAATTTCACGAGTAGCTCAGGTCCTCGTGGAGGCCAGAAAGTCAGGACTACATATTCCATGAAGTGGACAAGTTCTCTAGTTGGGCTGCCTCCAAGGGATGTGACCCTTTTTGTGCCCTGTTTCCCAGGTTCTGGAGTATCTTTGCACCTCTCTGACCTTGGGCTCAGCTATTTGTCACTAAAGATCCACTTGTCTGCCATATCCGCCTACCACACCCCAGTGGAAGGCAAGGCTATATAGCTCAGTTGGAGGTTTCTTGTACCTTTCTGAAAGGGATTCTCCACTTGAAATCCCTGGTCAGGAGCCCAGTTCCCTGTGGGACCTGAACTTCGTTCTTGAGAAACTCACTTTGCCTCCTTTGAATAGGCTGCGAGTTGCGACCTATGCTACTTGCCTTGAGCCATTATTTTTAGTTGTCATTACTTCTGCTTGAAGGATCTCCAAGCTTCAGGCCCTAATGTGTAAGGAGCTTTATTTAATTTTCACAGAGACGGGTGACTGCGTACTAATCCTGAATTCCAACCAAGGTGGTTTCTGAGTTTACTTTGAATCGGACCATACCTCTGCCAGTGTACTACCCTGAGCATTCTGAGCATTAGATGTGCTCAGAAGTTTGCGTTACTATACCAACTGGATGAAGTCAGGCTGGAAATCTGGCGAGTTGTTAGTTTTCGCTAGCGCCCAAAAAGGGAGAGTCACAGTTTCGAGCGGTGTTTATCCAAATGGTTGGAAAACTGCATTCTGTTTTATTTTATTTGGCCGAATCAGAATTACAATCCTTTGACAACCTCGTTTACAAAGGCTCCACGTCATAAAGTTATCAAAGTGTAACAAACCCCTTCCAGGAAGCTAAGGACACTCAACCAGAGGGCATGGCTGCATCTACCACTTGTTTCAGGAATGTTTCAGCCGCAGACATTTGTGTGGCAACTACTTGGAGCTCTGTCACACCTTCACTAAGCATCACAGTCCGGACATTGCCTCTATAAGCACAGGGCAGGCTTTGGACTAACTTAGATCCTTCAGTGCCTTGTCTTAAGTCTCCCTGCCTACTGTGGCCCTTTTCCTGCCTCCCATGCTAAGTCCTTTCCGACAGTCACTGCTTGGGACTCAGTCCTACCTGTTACTGCCCTACTGCAAGGCGTCTTGAGTAAGATAGTACAGTTAAGTAAGCACTTACCATAACAGTAGATCTTCGAGAGAGGCTCTTGCAGTAGGCAAACTTTTTCCTCCTCCTTCCCCTACTGCTGCTGCTTCCTCTCAGTCTTTCAATTGGCTCCAGGAATCCTCCTTCTCCTGTTGCACATTTTAAGTCTCCGGCAGGAGAACTGGAGGAGGCGCGGGACCACCCACTATACAGCTTCAGGTGAGCATCAGCCACGTGATGCGGGTGGGCAGTCCCTGCCAGACACTGCTAACGTTTTCCATGTGGTATTAGCACCTGGTGGCTCAGTCCTACCTGTTACTGTCTACTACAAGAGCCTCTCTCAAAGATCTACTGTTACAGTAAGTTCTTACGTAACTGTTCTATCATCTTTAGGGGTATCTCGGTCATAAGTTCGCACTGTAGGAATGAGTTCCAAGTAGTCACAAGTGCAGCAGAACAGTCTGGGAGGTAGGCAAACTGAGGTCTAGGACAGGAAGCCCAGTAGAACAGCCTGCCCAAAGCCTGCTTATGCTCTAGAAGCAATGTCCAGATTGGTGCTTGGTGGAAGCATGAACAGCACTCCAGGTGGCAGCAAGCGCAAATGTCAGCAGCTGAGACCCCCTTGAAACAGGCCACAGAGATAGCCATGCCCCTTGTGGAGTGGGCTTTCACTGCCTAGCAACTCCTTGCCACGTTTGTTGTAGCAGAACACAATACACTAGCCAACCATTTGGAGACACATTGTTTAGAAACCTAAATGCTGTCTCTCTTCCTGGGGCGAATAAAATAAAAGCTGCTTTGTCTATTTGCAGTCCTTAGTTTGGAGCAGACAGTATTTCAGAATTCTCGCACATCTAAAGTATGCATTAGTACTCCCCTGGATTGGCACACTCTTGAAAATACACAGAGGTGGACAGATTGATTCAGGGTAACTCAGACACCACCTTAGGAAGAAACTTAAGATTAGATGTAAAAGACACGCTGTCTTTGTGAAAAATCAAATAAGGCTCCTCACACGAGAGAGCCAGAAGCACCTAAATCCTTGAGCAAAAGTAATAGCAACCAAAACAACACTTTCCAGAAGGAAAGTGTAGCTCTCAAGTTGCAGCTGGCTCAAATGGAGACAAGGTAAATTTTTCCAAACAATAATTTAAATCCCAAGCTGGAACAGGGGTACAGATTGGAGGTTTCAGGTGCAGGATGCCCGAAGAAAAGTATGGGACACATCTAGCCAAGATATGGAACAACAATCACGGGATCGTGAAAGGCAGAGATAGCTGAAGGTGCATCTTAAGGGAGGAGTACTGGAGGCTTGAATCTGAAGAGATATCAGGTAGTCAGAATCTGGCTCACGGACAGGCAAAAGGATCCAGATGGTGCTTGGCAGCCCATATGGCCGAACCTCTTCCTCTTCATGGTATAAGTGTCCCTAGTGGAGGCTTCAGGCTGCGCAAGGAGCGCCTGCTACCTTCTGAAAAACTCCAGATCTGGCAATGGCTATGTCCTCAGGAGCCAGGCATGCAGATGAAGGGATCTGTGGTTTGGATGGACCAGTGTTTCCTGAGCCTGTGTCAGCAGACCCTGCAGAGGGACAGAGGCACTGGAGGTTCTGCAGTTAACTGCTGCAGTAATGGAAACCATATCTGCTGTGGCAGTAGGGTGCTACCAGGATCATGTAGTCCCTCCACCTGCAGCTTGATCAGCACCCTCTGAATCAGAGGAAATGGAGGAAGGCATAAAGGAACCTCACACTCCAGGAAAGACAGGCGCATTTGCCAGAAAACTCCAGGCCCTGGATCTAGCGAGCAGAAATTGGGCAGTTTTGCGCTGAGTGGGGGCAAAAAGGTCCAATTCTGGATGACCCCATTTGTCGAACAGATCTTCTGCAATGGACAACGGAGCTCCATTCATGCATCCTGGATTGAGTCCAGCTGAGGTTGTCTGCCAGAGTGTTCAGCACACCTGGGACATAGACTGCCGGGAGTTCAGGCCGTAGTCCAGTGCCCAGTGCCAGACTCTCGCTGCTTCCCTGCAAGAGGTACAAATGCATCCTCCCGTTTTGATATAGTAGACCACACTGAGATTGTCTGACTGAAACAGCAACTGGCCCGGAGAGATGGGTTCTGGAAGGCCTGCATGGCATACAGAACTGCCCTCATCTCGAGGACATTTATATGGAGGGATGTCTCAGCTCTGGGACCAGGTACCCTGAGTCTGTAAGGAACCCAGGTGCAGCCCCCAGCACAAACAGGAGGCATCTGTAGTGAGGAATTGCTGGGGAAATGAGATCAGGAATGGGACCCCTCTTAAGAGATTTTGAGGATCAGCCCACCACTGGATCACCCTCGTCCAGAGAGACCAGCATTAGCTGTTCCAGGTCATCTGTGCACTGGTCCCACTGCACTTGGGGGGTCCACTGGAGCACCTGCATGTGTAATCTGGCCAGGGGACAGTGGTAATGGCTGCAGCCATGAGGCCCAGAAGCCTCAAATAAACCCTCGCTGAAACATAACGGCTCTGAGCCACCACCTCAGCCTGTGATATAAGGCACTCCGCTCTGTCCAGAGGCAGAAAGCCATGCCCTGCACTGCGTCCAGGACCACCCCAATATACTACAGCCTCTGGGACAGAAGCAAAATGGACTTGGGATGGTTGATAGTGATGCCAGGATTGGAACAACTGAAGGGTCCTCTCCAGAGTTCACAGAAGCTGATCCTAGATGGGGCTTTGAGAAGCCAGTTGTCCAGGTAGGGAAGATGTACAGACCTTCTCACCAGCAAGCAGAAGCCACTGCTGCACTAAATTTTAAAGACCTGCAGCACAGAGGATAAGCCAAAGGCAAGACTCTAAATTGGTAATGTTCACCCTGAGAAAGAAACAGGAGAAACACGCCTGTGCGGTGGGCACACTGAAATATGCACAAGTGTCCTGCAAATCGAGGAGCACAGCCAGTCACCCTGTTTGAGTGGGGCAGCAGCCCTGGGAAAGTGACCCTGCCAAACTTTCTGTATTGGATATAGAGGTTGAGGCCTCTGAGATCTAGAATAGGCCTCAGGTCTCCGGTTCTTTTGGGGATCAGAAGAACCTGGACTAGAACTCTTTGTTCTTCTGCCTCCTGGGCACTGGCTCATCACCCTTTTCTGCAGAGGGAGAGTACCTCCTCCCGAAGGACTGCTGCATGGTCTGGAGGGTAGGTGGAGGGTAAGGAGGAGTCTCTGGGGTTGTTCCAAAAGCTCCAGAGTGTGACCCATTCTATAATCTGAAGAATCAAATATCCGAGTTATGGTTCTCCATTGACTGAGATGGAGAGACCAGCCCTCCAACCACCACCTCTTGGTCATAGACCCTAAGAGGAGTCTGGCAAGGAGTCAGACAGAGGCAGATCTGGCTGCTGGGGCTGATCCAACACCTCTGGGCCATTTGCAGCAGGACCTGAGGAGGAGGCATCACACGATATCCTGACACTCGTTTGCCCATCACCCTGTAGCCTGGCGCTAGAGATCCGAAGACAAAATCCCAACAGTGGGATTTGCCCCTCACGTGGAGTTTGTTATCTTAATTAAAAGCGGAGGCAAAGCCCGAAACATGGAAAATGAGCAAAATCCACTGTCAGGATTTTGCATTTTGGGATTCTGGCATCAGGCTACAGGGTGTCGAGCAAACGAGTGTCGGGATATCGTAGTATATCCGAGGAGTATGAGGGGTAGGCTAGGCAGAACTGGCCTTCTATTTACCCTGGAGAGAGCCCACACTGGACTTGTGGGACACCTTACGAAAGGACAGGTGCTGTCTGCTCCTGGGCTGGGCATGGTAGAGCAAATCGACAGATTTAATAGCCCTACCAGAGGCCTGTAAGTCATTAATGATGCCTGGACATCCGTCCGAAGAGCTTTGAGCCACTGAAGGGAATTAAGCACCTTTGCTGGACATCTGCCGCATAAAGCCCAATACTCTCAGCCAGGCATCCCTACGAAGGCAAATACCTGTGGCACCAGCCTAGCACCAGTGTCTGACATGTTGTACAAAGCCCTGAGAGATCTTTGCCAATATCTTCAGTGGCCTGTAAGGGCTTAAGGATTTCCTGTTTCTGGGAACACTCTGGGACAGCCTGAGCAGCTGCCTTTCCTTTCTTCCAGATAGTGTTGTGATACTTGACCATTTGAGATACATAATTAGCAATCCACTGCCCCAGAGTGGAGGCATAAACCCTCTTACCCCAAGGGTTGATTCATCTAGATTCCTTGTCAGGGGAGGGAGCTAAGGTGTTTAGACATCTTGGACCTGTCGTGCGCCGCTTTGATGACCACAAAGTCTATCTCAGGTTGGGCAGCATAATAGGACGAGCCCTGGGGGCATGATAAAGCTTATCTGCCCTCTGAGGCATGGCAGGAACCATGTCAGGGCAGTGCCACGTCGCAGTGGTGGCATCCCTCAGAGCTGGCAGAATAGGAGGAATGACTTTAGAAGGAGATTCTGGAATCTCCAAAAAGTCCACAGTTCTCTCCTGGTGGCATCCTCTTCCTCAGTGTGGAAGCCCATACCTGTGACAGCTGCTTCATAATATTGAAAAGGTAGGATCTTCAGGAGGGGACCTGGAAGTATGTAACAAGTCCTCGCTCACTGAAGAAGCTGTAGACCTGGCTGAGTAAAGAGGTTCCTCCTCCTCTTCTTCAGGAGGATAAGGTCAGGTGTTACTCCTCTTGACGTGACCCATTCCAACTCAGAGTCTGACAAGCGAGGACTGATGGTGCCCTGAGCAGGCACAGGCTGAAAAGGCCAAACTGGCGTTGACGATGTCAGAGCAGTCAACAGAGCCAGGGACCCCGGTCTGTGTGAACCTAACTGGTGCACCAGGGTCATGGTTATCTGGGCCAAAACAGTATTGAGATCAATGGCCAGAAGAGGGCTGCATCAGCGGCAAAGGAGTCCGAGGAACAGGCGCGATGAACCATCCGTGAGTTGTGAGGCCCAAGGGTCCTGGCGTCTGAGGGCCTGGGGAAATGTCAGGCCTCAATGAAGGGACTGGGGTTGACGACCTGAGAGTCAACAACTGAGAGGACAGGGTGACTACAACCTCTCTGAAGCCGGAGGGCCGCTATCAGTAGGGGCCTGGTAGACACAGAGGCCTGGAGAGCAGAGGATGTTGGTGCAGCCGCAGCCAGCAGAGGTACCCCAGAGGTGTAGGAAGAAGCCATCGGGAATGGTAGCACCGCCGAAGGGGATGCAGCCCGGTCACCTCTTTCTTGTGACCCCCACGAGGACTTGTCTCAGGCCTTCAAGGCCTGGGAATTTGATGAACCCACTGGCGACTGGGAAGGAGGGACCCCAAGGACCCCTGCCCAGAAATAGAAATTATGTTCTTACCGTAATTATGATCTTTCTGTATCTTCACCATTCATCACAGATGGGTACTGGCGGAGATCAGGACCCTTGAGGCTCTTTTTTTTTTTATAAGGATAGGCGGGCCGATGCAGCATCAGCGCGCCCTCGAGGCCGGGTGCGCACACGGGCGCTCGGGGATTAGCCAGCAGCGCGGTCGACTCCACCTGCCTACCAGTTCTGAGTCACCAGAGAGGTAAGAGGAAGGGATGGAGGGTGGGACAAGAGAGTCAAGGGACAAAAAAGGAAGAGAAACTGAACTAAAGAAATAACGACTGAGAGGACAGCATAGAAGAAGTAAAACTAAGAGGGATTGGGTAGGGGCCCCAATCTCTGGAAAAGAAGAAGGAGGGAGGGGAGAGAGAATTTGGGAGAGGTGAGAGGTAACAAGAATCTAGGACCCTTGTTGTCACCAGGCGAGTATAGGAACTGCAAGGGTGGCAAAGCTCATTTGCCAGAATTCAAGGCACAGAATAACTGGCAAACCCAAAAGCAGAGTCGGCTATTCTGGAGAAAGACAGGGTACAGGAGTCAGTACTCTCTGTAAAGACATTTGGTGAAAAAAGGGTTCTCTTTTTTTTTTTTTTTAAAGAAGGATAACAGAAGGAGGGCAACCACCAGTTCTCACCCTGTAGAGGTGCAGATAATTAGAAGGAAAGTACCACTCAAATTGTACCCTTTGGGAAGAAATTTACCCCCCTGTGTCCCAACTTCACCCCGCTCAAGAGGGTAGGCACAGAGGAGGAACCAGAGACTGGAGCCCCAGGGGATGGCGGGTGGGATTGTGATGAATGAAGATACACAGAAAGATCATAACTACGGTGAGAGCGTAATTTCTGTATCTTATCTGTGTCAGTCTTCCCATTCATCACAGATGGGTGATACCAAGCACCCCGAAGTTGAGCTAAATGCACCCTAGGGACAAGTCCCTTAGCCCTCAGTGGTGACACACTAGGGGGAACCTTCTGGGCCTGAGGAGGCCGAGGTGGGAAGCGAGGCAGGGGTCCCCGTGGAAGGAATTTGCCCGACAGGCGTCGTCTCGCCCCTACGGGAAGAGATAGGTTCCCTGGTGGGCGGAGCAGATCACCCGCTGGGCAAGGGTGACAACCAGGAAAGCGAAGCCACGCCGATCTTCTGGTGCAGATCGCTGTCCCTACCCTGGTAGCTACCTCATTGGCATCGTGAGCAGCCCTTGCTTGGTGCCTTGCTGGCCTCCCGGAGCCACGTGCAGAAAGGCGGTAAACGCCTGGTTTGCTCGAGTCAGGCAAAGCAGCCAGGAATTGACCCAGCGCTGACCACAAGAACCTGTTGTAGGCTGCATAGAGGGCCTGATGGCGGAGATGGAGAGAAGCAACCGTGCAGAGTAGAAGTCTTCCTCCCCAGAAATCGAAATCCGAAGAGTCCTGATCTGGGGGCGGTCACGGTGGGGCGCTGAAGCCCATCAGGAGTGTCCAGGTGCATCAATCCAGACTGCAGATGAGGCATAGAACCTGGAGACTCTGGAGGGCGCCAATACCTCTGGCTGAGGTCCCTAGGGCAGGAACTCTGGAAAGAGCCTCTGCCAGAAACACATGGGCGCCTCCCGAAGGGAGCAGGCCAGGGGCACCACAAGGGTGGCCGCACCAAATCGCCTAGAAAGGCGTGTGCCGCATGCTCTGGATTGCAGATAGGGGGAAGGTGAAGGTCCTCCAACATCCTCGGAGGAAACGCTGATACTCGGAGAGATCAGCGGCGGAAGATATGGACAGATGGTTCCTCTCCCCAGAAGAGGGGATGAGGGAGCTGGAGGTCACACATGCTCCGAGGGTGGCTGCTCGGGGAAGGTTGAAAAACCTGACTGTCCAAGGCCCTAACATAGGCAGGGAACTGAGAAGCCACCACTCTGAACTGCTCCCAGGTGAGAGGCCGGTGGGACCAAGAATGCCCGGAGTGTTGGAGAATGCAGCAGAGGATAGGGGCAGAGCCAAGGGAAGAATCGGCTGACCTCTGCCAGGGCCAGGAGGCGGACCATGGACACCCAGGAAAGGTGTCCCGGAAGACTCTGCAGCCGACAGCTGTACAACCACGTTGGTACTGCCTAAGCTACGTCCAGAAGAATCCCCAGTGGGCGACGGGGCCGTATGAGTACAGAGGGCGGTCCCCTGCCTCAAAGAATGGGACTCTCAAGGACCTGGAAGGGACGGAAGTCCGCACTCCAGCTTCTTCAGGACCGGTGGACCCCAGAGAAAGGCCTCTGGGGACCCCACCTCGACCCTCAGAGTCCAAGAGTCCTGGTCCTTGGGAGGTCAGCCTAGGTAGCTGGCAGCCCTGGGATGTCCCGAGGAAATCCAGGCGCAGCACCCTCCCACCCGTGAAGCTTCTCGATAGACCCCAAAGTTGGGCGATCAAGACACACCACGGGAGGGTACACCTGCTGAAGGGTCAGGAACCCCCAGGCCAGGTTGCATGGCTATAGTGGCACGCACCATAGTCTGCTGGTCAGTGCCACTGACCCCAACCTGGAGGGAACCCGATGCTTCTCAAGAGGGGTGACTCAGACTCGTCGAAGAGACCACTGGTTCACCCTCCTGTGCAGGCAAAGGGTGTGACTGCTCATCCGACTCTGAGCCCGACTCTAACCCGAAGAGGTGGAATCCGAGGTGCTAAGCCAGATGGTAGGAGGGCGAGCGACGCATCGCGAGGGCCAGAAGTCGTGGCAGTGGTCGAGGCAGCACCCGCACCCTCCGCGGCCCTGGGGTGGGGCTGGCAGAGAGGTGGCAGGGCGGCCGGGACCAGAGGTCGAGGCTAGGAGCCAGCTGCTGGCGCCGTCAAGTCCACCGCACCAGGGTGGCACGGGGACGAAAGCAGCGCCCGGCAGCACCTGGTGGCCCGGAGTCGCGGTACCGCCAGGCCCCACCCAGGCGCTGCGGCGGCACTGAGGGCGGCGGGCGCGCCGACCGCTCTGAGCAGGCTCGATGCCAGCGACACCGCCCAGCCCCAAGCTGTCGGCGGCTCAGCGGACCCGGTGCCGGGCGGCACTGCCAGGCTCCCGGTGCCGGCGGCACCGAGGCAGAGCGGCGCCAAAGGCGGCATTGACCAATGACCCAGCGGCGCCGTGCTCAACCTCAGTGCTGAGAGGTAGGCATGAGGCGAAACAGCAAAATGACGCGAATCCAAGTCATGGCCTTGTGAGCAATGCAAGCGCCCATAGCCGGCATCGAACAGAGCCCACGGCGGCGAGACGAGATGGTGGTAAGGCCCTCGGCACCGCAAGCGGCACGGAGGCCTTGATGGCACCGACTGGCGGCGTCGACGGGTCTTCTGAACGCGGGAGGCGACACGGGGGCCTTCACCCGAAGGTGATTGCCATAAGCGCCTCCTGCCTGCTCCGGGAGGAAGCGGGGCGGCCTCCTCGCGCCAGGAGGAGTCTCAACCAAGGCTAGGCTATGGGGGTTGAGACTCCCTCCTCCTGATCCGTATAGAACCAGGAGGACCGGAGGAAAGGCGAGAGAGCAGCGACGGCCCGGCAGTGCGGATCCTACCTCCGAAAGTCGGCGGAGCTCGTCCAACTTTCCATGCGTGCTGTTCGATACTACGGCAGTCCATCCGAGCAGGCGTCGCGCAATCCATGACGTGAAGCAGGCCAAGACACGAGACACGGTCATGCTGGTCGGTCACGGAGAAATTGCGGCTACAGGCACCGGCGCGCAGGGGGCCGCCCGCCTTAGATGATTTCTTGCCCTCCGCACGCGACATGACCTGCAGAAAAAACAGGAAAAATAGACTCGGCGTCGCCAAAATTATAAATAATGGAAAGATCTTACCAGCGACGTCGAGTTGGGCAGACTAGAACTAGTGAACCGACGAACTATAGGCGATAAAGGCTAAGGCCTAAAATTTTCTTCAAAACACTTCTTCAAAGGCTTACGGGCGGCCTCGATGGCAGGAGGCGAAGAACTGGTAGGCAGTGGTCGTACGGCTTAATAGCGCTAATCCTCGGCGCCACTGAGTGCGTCGGCCTCGAGGCGGCGCCGATGCTGCATCTGCTCCGCCTATCCTTTGAAAAAAAAAAAAAAGGTTTCGCCTGGGATCCTGATCTCCGGCCAGTACCCATCTGTGATGAATGGTGAAGACAGACACAGATAAGATCTGGCTACCTGCTGTTCCATGAGGAGTTCTTCAAAGCCTTTTTGCATTGCCTAAGGGTTGTAAGGTTGAAATTTTGGCAGAGCTCACAGTCAGAGCGTCATGGCCAGCAGACACAGAGGCTGTGGTCATCTGAAGAAGCAATCTTCTTTCTGCAGCTGCAGCAGCAATGGAAGAAAGATGTGGAAGGAGTAACTCTCGACATAAATGAGGTAAAGAATTTCTTGTTAAAAGAAATTCCAAAAGTTAAAGAAAAAGCGAAGCGCCAGTGGCTCAGCTGGTAGCACACCTTGCCTCTGAGGCCAGGAGATCAGAAGGCTGTGGATTCTATCCCACACCAGGCACTTGGGTTAAATCCCAATACTGACACTGTAGTTCAGCATGAGGGGTGCTGCACTCTGAGGTGCCATCTTTCGGATGAGACGTTAAGCGAAGTCCCATCTGCCTGTTCTGGTGGTAGTTCAGGTGCATGTCAAGATCCCATGGCACTTCTAGAAAGAATAGAAATTTCCCCAGTGCACTGGCCAATTTCCCGCATTCACTAAAAAATACCACCAACAGCTTAATCTGGTTCAAGGGCAGTTGGCATTCATCATATCCCCCCTCCCGGGTGCGTGCCTGAAAATAGGCAGAATGTGTCTAGTGCACTTAGCCAGTCAGCAAAAACTAAAATAAATAATTGTGCTAACTCGCGACCGAGCTTCTTGCGGAGACCCATGCGAGGAGTCGACGCGGAAAGAATTGAGGAGGGAGGGGCCGCCATGCCTTATAAGGTTGATGATGTCAGCATGGGTGGCCCCAGTTGTACTGCGCAAAAATTTTCAGTGTGATTCTGCTTCAACGATGGTGAAGTTCTTACAGTGTGACCCGATGACTGTGATCCTCGAAGATCTGCAGAAAATCCCTTGCGCGACTTGGGTAGCCCAATGTAGAATTTTATAGTGGCAATCAGATATGACACCTTTCCTGTGAAAGGAAAGCCTACGCCTGCAGGGTATCCAGCTCTGCACTATGATGTCCAGCATCTGAACTGGTTCTGTCTGAGACTTCTGCAGATTCATTAGGAATCTCAGGCTCTCTGGCATTCTCCTTACCTGCTGTGTGGAGCATCTTGCCTTGTGTTCTTTTTCCATGAGACTAGCGGTGGTCTAGAAAGGGAAAACATCATGCCTTGTCCTCTCAGGTGTGCTGCTGCCACGGCTATACACTTTGTGAAACTTGGTGCTGTGGTTAGGCCAAAGGGAAGGGCTACAAACTGGTACTGGCAGTCTCCCAGCCTGAACCTGAGATAGTTTCTATGGCTGGATCTAAATGGAATGTGGAAGTAGGCACATTTCAGATCCAGTGACCCAACCAATCTCCTGACTGTATGGATAGTATCACTGTGCCCAGTGTGACCATATTGAACTTTTATTTTTGGTATGTTTGTTCAAAGATGGAGTGGAAGGGCTTTCAAATTAAGGAGGGAGGGACATTCACGGGCATGATCTGAGACTGGAAAGGGAAAGTTCAGGAGGAAATGAGGAAACACTTTTTATGCAGAAGGTGGTGTCTGGGTGGAATGCATTGCCAAAGGAAGTGGTATCTTGAGAACAGTGGGCTGCTTCAAAAGGGATGGGACGTGGAAAGGGGAGAGTCACTGGAGGGGCAGCTGCAGTACAAGGGCTGCTAGTTGCACAATCAAGCAGACTTGATAGACCATAAGGCCTTTATCTCCTGGCAATTTCGTATGTTCGTAAATATCTTAGGTCTAAAATGGGTTTCCAATCTCCATTTTTGGAGGGTCAGAAAGTACCTTGAAAACAGGCCCTTGCTCCACTGTGACGTAGGACCTTTTCTATTGCCTTTGCCTGCAGCAGTTTCTTTACTTCTAATTTCAGCAAAATTCTTTCTGTTGGTGAACTAGCAGGAAATGCAGTTTGAAACCTTTGGAATTGCAGAGACAGTCCCTGACCCACTACTTCCAGGAACCACTTGTCTGTGGTAATTTTACCCATTTCTGAGAGTAGTGGCCAGCTTTCCCCACTGGCAATGGTTGGTCAACCTGGGCAGAACTGCCGGGTTTTGTTTTGGTTGTGGCTTGGGGGCTGGAGGTACAGCACCCTGGAGACCCTCCTGCCTCTGCCTCTATAGTTACCTCTTTAGGGCTGATACTCATGAAAGGTTGCAGGGCCTTGGACAGTAACCCCTACCCTGCCACCCTGCAATAAGGCCTGTAGGAAGTGGAGACCTTTTTCTTTCTCAGAGTTATTTTTCAAAGTGAACTTGTGTTTAGTCCACTTTTTCATGTACACCTCTGTTCTGTCACCAGATGGAAATTTCCCTCAGAGGAAATTAGATACTTTAGTTGGACTGTCCTGGGTAAGGATGGTGGCACTTAGCCAGGCAAACCTCCTCAACACCACTGCATGGGTGAAGACTCATGAAGCAAAGTTATAAGAGTTGACAGCCATGTGAAACTGGTATGTAGTGGCATTCAAGGCTGACTTTGCTATGGCAGCCAGATCCTATGCCACTTCACCATCCACCTTATCAGTCAGTGCCAGCACTGCATCGCTGGTGCTTTCTGTTACTGGGCTGTATGCAAAATAAGCTACTAGCCTCAGGAAAGAAAGGCTGCTGTGGACTCTTCTTTGGTCATAGTATCCAGTTTCTGGAATCCTTCTCAGCAGGCTATGCAGAGAAGGGCACCATAGGCGACCATGCAGTTTAATGAATGGTTGCAAAACTAGTGTGCAGAGCATGGGGCTTTGGTTTAATTCGCGGACTGGGGGTACACCTGGAGAGATGAAGGTCTATACTGGCACGATGGTCTGCATCTGTCCATGAAGGAACCAAGCTCCTAAGTGACAGGTTCAAATGCTTCCTTAGCAAGCTTTTAAACTAGCCGGGGGTGCTGATAGAGGCAGGAAATTTCAAACTCCCCTACAAAACAGGCAGTAGTAAGGTAAACACTGAGGTACAGAGCTCAACACAGGGCAGGACAGGGTAAACGGAAAATAGACAAGGGCAATAAGAGCAGGATGGGGAAAAAGGATAAAGCCAACATTAAATGGAGGCAATGAGTACCAATGCCCGTAGTCTGGGAAACAAGCTTCCTGAGCTAGTAGCCTTGATGGAAGATGAACAATTGGATATTGTGGCAGTCACGGAAACATGGTACGGAGAACCATGACTGGGATGTCAACACACTGGGGTACACAGTCTACAGAAGGGACAGGGAGGGTAAAAGAGGAGGTGGAGGTAGCTCTCTACATAGGGAAGGATCAAGCTACAGAACTAAAAAGTAAGGGGAGGACAAGAGGTACTCTGGGTCACCTTGGAGACAGGAATGGCATCACAGTCTGCACAGGGGTTGTATACAGACCGCTGTCTCAAGGGAGAAACGGACAAGAAAATGATAAGAGGACATTCTCAAAATGGCTGAAAAGGGAGATACTGTTGATCGGGGACCTGAATATGCCAGATGTTAACTGGATGACATGTACTGCAGCCACATCCAAGAGCAGGGTCATTATTGATGCCTGCAGAGGGCAGGCCTGAGACAGCTAGTGTTGGAACCCACTCGGAAGGGAGCAATACTAGACCTGGTGCTCTCAAATGGAGAGAGGATCACAAATTTATAAGTCAGTAGACATCTGGGAACAAGTGACCACTGCAGTGTGCTTCACAATAAGCACAACCATGGAGACAAGCCATACAAAAACAAGGATACTGGACTTTAGAAGGGCTGACTTTGGCAAATGGGTGAATACCTGAGGAATGCACTAGCAAATGGCCAAAAAGGAGGGTGGAAGAACAATGGAGAAAAATCAAAACTGCTATCATGGAGGCAACAAGCCTTTGTGTGAAACAAATAAAGAAAACAAAGTGGAGTAAAAACCACTATGGTTCACAAAAGAGGTGGCGGGAAGGTTAAGGAGAAAAAGACTGCATTCAAAAGTATAAGGAATCACAGAAGGAGCACGACAGGGAACTGTATCAATTAAAGCAGAAAGAAGTGGGAAGGCAGTCAGACTAGCAAAGGCCCAAACCGAGGAAAAAGATAGCCAACTTAGTTAAGAAGGGATAAAACCTTTTATAGGTACATTAGGAGCATAGAAAGGTTAAGGGAGGAATAGTGAAGATTAATAAAGGAGAGGGAGGTGGGCAGAGGGAGACAGTGGAAAGACAGAGATACTGAATGAATACTTCTGCTAGTATTCACAAAGAAGATGAGGAGGAGTTAAGTAAACCAGACAATAGAAGCACTCTGTGTAGGGGTTGACACAGTCCATTTACAGAAGAAAGAGTCCTGAAAGAACTCCTAAAACTCAAGGTGGACAAAGCAATGGGCGTGATGGGATTCACCCCAGAATCCTAAAAGAACTAAGGGAGGACCTAGTGACACCACTGACCACACTTTTAACAAATCATGGAGGATGGGGTGGTACCTGAGGACTGGAGGAGGGCAGATGTGATTCCTCTTCACAAAAGTGGGAGCAAGGCAGAAGCAGGAAACTACAGACCTGTAAGTTTGACCTCAGTGGTAGGGAAAATGATGGAATCACTTCTGAAAGAAAGAATTGTTGAGTACCTAGAGGCCAGCCGGGCACAGGACCCAAAGCATCATGGATTTACAGCAGGAAGATCATGTCAGACAGAATCTAATTGATTTCTTTGACTGGGTGACCAAAGTAATAGACCAGGAGGGGCTGTGGATATGGCTTAACCTAGACTTTAGCAAGGCATTTGACACAGTCCCGCACAAAAGACTAATAATCAAGTTAGCCAGCCTGGGAGTGGGTTCCAGGGTGGTAGCCTGAGTAGCAAACTGGCTGCACAACAGAACACAGAAGGTAATAGTGAATGGAACACATTCTGAAGAAAGGGGGCTTACTAGTGGGTACCTCAAGGCTCAGTATTGGGTCCAGTCCTCTTCACATCTTTATAAGTGACATTGCAGAGGGTCTGAGAGAAAGGTGTGCCTCTTTGCAGATGACACAAAGATCTGAACAGAGTCGATACACAAGGAGGTAGAAAGGATGAGAAGGGACTTGGCAGGTTGGAGGAATGGTCAGACATATGGCGACTTAGATTCAATGCAAAGAAGTGCAAAGTAATGCACTGGGAAACAAAAACCCAGGAGAAGAGTACACAATAGCAGGGAGGTACTAACAACAACAAAATGGAAAGGGACTTGGGGTAGTCATATCAGATGACCTAAAGGTGGGTAAGCAATGTGAGAAGTCAGTAAGGAGGCCAGGGGATACTGGGATGCATAGGAAGGGCATCACAAGTAGAAAAGGAAGTGGCTATCCCTCTGTACAGAACAGTTGGTGAGACCCCATCTGGAATACTGTGCGGTTTTGGAGACCCCATCTCACAAGGACATGGACAGGATGGAAGCAGTCCAGAGGAGGGCAACTAAAATGGTGCAGGGTCTGCATCAGAAACCATATGAAGAGAGACTGAGACAGCTTAATATGTGTACCCTTGATGAAAGGAGGACAGGTGGGACATGATAGAAACTTTTAAGTACCTCAAGGAATCAACAAAGTCCAGGAGGTAGCATCTTTCAGAAAAAGAGATGTGTAAGAACAAGGGGCACAATTTAAAGATAGAGGGGGCAGCTCCAGGGGTAATGTGAGGAAATTTTTTCACGGAGAGAGTGGTGGATGCATGGAACCCTTCCTGGGTCTAAAACAGTGGGGAATTCAAACATGCATGGGACAGACATAAGGCAATTGTAGTGGGGGGTTGCAGAAGTAGGCTGTTGGTTAACTAGAATCTGCAGCTTATCCAATAGGAAGGAAATGGCAGACTGGGTGGGCCAAGTGGTCCTTATCTGCAGTCAGTGTTTCTATGGCCTCCTCACAAGTAGTTGCATGGACCACTCCTTCATGATCTGTGTAGGCACACAGGTATGCACCCTTGACTGTCCACCTGATATTTCTTTTCAACTGTTATCAATGCGGCAGCTGCATTAGGTGCTGACATGATTTCGATGCAGCCTTTGGAGTGATCTGTGTATCAGGACTAGTAGTCTCCTTGTGGGCTCACCCCATCATATCCATAAACTCCGTTTCCTCCTCATCCTCCTTTGCTTCACAAGAGGGGTGTTGAGGTGTTCACCATCTGTTTTATGAATGTGGAGTAAGAGGTATAATCCTGTGGGCCCAAGAGGAACCAAACTCGGTCAGGGGAACCATCAGATTCTATGGATTTACCTTCCTCCTTAATGTAATACATCCCCCTTCTCCACAGGCAAATGGTTTGGAACTGGAGCCTTTTGGGGAGGCATATTAAGGAAGTTTCTCATAGCCTGGAAGGCTTGGGGGAAAAAAAATGGAAATTACATACCTACCGTAATTCTTAAACTTCTCAGACGAAGTCTCCACACTCATTCACACTGATGGGAGTATGCCAGAAGCGCTAAGACTAAGCGGAGCAAACTTTTCAGGAGGTCTGGCACCGAGATGGAGCTGCGAGAAGCGGCACTGTGAGCCAGGTGCATGTGGTATAGACTATCTCGGCGTCGACCCTCCAACCACCTCAGTGCCTTTTTTTCTGAGGGGTTCAGCGTAACTAAGCTAGAGTATACTAACCTAAAAACCGGACATCGTCAGTCTAATGACCCATGTGAAGGGTCAACAGCGAAGTCTTCACAGCCCAGTCATTGAGGAGTGAGGACCAGAAACAGAAGTGAGCTCGGGGAGGGTGGGTGTGTGAATGAGTGGTGCAGACTTCATCCGAGAAGATCAGAATTATGGTAGGTATGTAATTTTCATAACTTCCTGGACATAAAGTCTCCACCACTCATTCACACTGATGGGAGAGTACCGAGCTAAATAATCCCTGAGGCAGGCAGTAGGAGAGAAAGGAGCTCACTTTCTTAGGACAGAAGTCCATTAAGAATTGTCCTGCCAAATGACTGATGTAGTCTAGCATGGACATTCAAGGCATAGTGCTTAACAAGCGTATGCACAGAGCTCCAGGTAGCCGCATTGCAAATATCTGCAATGGGGACATTACAGTTTCCGCCAGAGATGCCACGACTGCTCTGGTAGAGTGGCGTACACTATGCCTTCCAGCTTGACCTGTGCCATAGAATAGCAGTGGCGAAGGCATGCCACCAGCACGCTGAAATACACCCTAATAGCAACAGGTTGACCCAGCCGAGTCGAGCTGAAGGAAACAAACAGTTGTTGAACCGTGTGAATGTCTTCGTTCTATTGAGATAGAACCACAATGCCTTTTTACGTCCAGGGAATGAAGGGTACGCTCCCTTCATTCTGGAAGTTTGCAAAGTAGGTAGGAAGGACTAAAGGTTGATTCAGATAGAATTCTGAGACCACCTTAGGCAGGAAGAAAAAATACTCACCATAGTAATCTTGTTTCTTCTAATGGAGTCTTGCTGTATTCAGACATAATGCAGTTAGCCCCAGCACCTGAACTGCCCCGGAGAGGAAAGAGTTAACTCTATGCAGAAGCATAGCCATTGAGCTCAAGCTCTGTTTTCAAACCTCTGTCTGTGGTACTTCAAGTGTAATCGTCAGATTCTTACAAGCACACTAACATACTATAGTATGGAAATTGTTCAACATATAGCCAAGGGAAGTAAAATTATTTTTGGGCCCAGTAGACTCAAGTCAAGAACCCAAAAAGGAAAGGTAGTGACAATATTTAAGTATAAAACACCAGAAAAATAACATCCACCCACCAAGAGGGAGGGTACAAGTACACCCCTGAGGTCCAACACTGTACCTGCCAGCCCACTTCCCAAAAACTAGGTTCTGAGAGGGGAGGCGGGGCGGTTCTGAATACAGCAAGACTCCATTAGAAGAAACAACATTACTATGGTGAGTCATTTTTCTTCATACAACATGAAGTCTTGCTGTATTTAGACATAATGCAAACTACAAGCAGTTCCCTATGGAGGAGGAATAAAGAACCTACTTTGGGAAGAGGCTCTGCAGTACTGCTGTGCCAAACCTAGCATCACTCCTAGCCCGGATGTCCAGGGAGTAATGCTTGGTAAAGTATGTACTGTTTTCCAGGTGGCAGCTTTACAGATCTCCAACAAAGGTATATCTCCGCAGCTAGAGAAGCAGCTACCCCTAGTTGAATGAGCCCTCAGGCCTGAAGGGGCGTTCTACCCAACTTGTCATAACAGAATTGTATACAAGAAACAATCCACCTGGCAATAGCTCTTTTAGTGGCAGGCTTACTTTCCCCACGCCACCATAAGTGAGAAACAATTGAAGACAGTCATTTCTATGTGCCTTAGTATGCTCAATGTAGTAGCTAAGGGCCCTCTTAACGTCCAGACGGTGTAACCTTTCACCTGAAGAAGAATGATCAGTGAAAAACATAAGGAGAGATATAGACTGGTTCAGATGAAAATCCGATACTTTGGGCAAGAACCTTCTATTGGTTCTTAGGACCACTTGTCCCTATGGAAGGAGATGAAGTCAGGTTCAACTGACCAGAGCCTGTAACTCACTAATCCGCCTGGCAGAGTAACAGCTACCAGAACACAGTTTTCCAGGTCAAGTACTTCAATTCGGTCGAAGCCAGAGGTTCAAGGGTGGCTGCATAAGCTGAGCTATGCAGACATTAAGATCCCAAGGTAGAGTGGGTTCCCTAAAGGAGGGTTAATGTGAACCAGACCTTTGAAAACTTTCTATATAACAGGATGAGATGCCAGGAACAGCCCTCCCTGCTGAGAAGAATGCAGAGACAGCTCCTAGATGAACCATCAGAGTGGCAGGCCTAAGGCCTAGACCATTCAGATGAACTTGATATCTAAGGTTGTGGAAATGTCTGCAGAATCAGGCAGGATGCCTTTCTGAGAGCACCAAATACTGAACCTTTTCCATTTGGAGTTGTAAGTTTTTCTAGTGGAAGGCTTCCTGGAGACCTTCAGAATATCCAGAACTCCCTGAGAAAGATGTAGTGCTGCATATTCTAACTCTTCAAGAGCCAGGCCTTGAGATTGAGAGACTGGATTGGGTACCAGATCCACCCCTGGGAGGAGGACAGGAGATTGTATGTCCTGGGCAGAGACAGGGACGTGACACTGACAAGGACACAAGTAGAGGACACCACGCTGTCTGGCCCAATCTGGAGCCACCAGTATCATTGTGGCAGGGTTGAGTCCTGATCTTGATCAGAACTCTGAACAGCAGAGGGAAGGAGGAAGGCATAGAGAACCTGCCCTTCCAGTCCAAAAATGAGAGCATCCTGGGAACCGTCCCCAGAACTGTAGGTCTGTAACAAAACAGAGGAAGTTGATGATTGTCCGTAGTGCAAAGAGATCTATCTCTGGAGTGCCCCACCTGGAGAAGATGACCTTCAGGATGTGAGAATCCGGGACCATTTGTGATGTCCCTGTGAAATTCTGCTCAGAGCATCTGCTAGAACGTTGTCCTTCCTGGAAGGTGAACTGTTACCAGAGAAGTCTGAAGAGAATAGGCCAGAGACCACAGCTTCATGGCCTCTGTGCACAAGGCCGAGGACCGAGTACCTCCCTGTTTGTTGATGTACCACATTGTGGTGGTATTGTCTGTCCTGACTTGGACCACCTTGCCCTTGACTGAATCAGAAGCTCTGCAGGGCTAGGAAAACTGCCCTGAGTTCCAGGAGATTAATATGAAGCAGAGACTCTTGTGGAGACCAGACCCTTGAGCTGTCAGGGCTCCGAGGTGGCTCCCGCCCTAGGAGAAGCATCCGTAGTTAGAACTACTGATGGGACTTGAGGGAGAAATGGAACCCCTTGTCTGAGGTTGTCCTGGTCCAGCCACCACTGGAGAGCTTGGCCCAGAGTCTGAGTCACTGGGATCAGTTTGGTAAGTGAATCCTTCTTTGAGACCAAAAAGACCTTAGATGAAACTGAATGTCCTCATTTGGAACCTTGCTCCCTGCACCACTGCCATGTGGCCCAGGAGCTGGAGGAACTGTCTTGCTGGGCGGGAGACCTGAGGTGAGAAAGGAGGAAGCAAGATCCACTAGAGCCTTCACCCTTGCCAGGGAAGGAAGGCTTTTGCTTGTACAGTGTCCAACTCTATGCCTATAAAGGTGAGATGTTGAACTGGTTCGAGGACAGACTTTGGAAGATTGAGAAGAAATCCCAAGGAGCTGAGTAGGTCCTTGGTGGTTTGAAGAGCTGACTTGACCTGTAAGGCGACTGACCCACTAAGAGCCAGTCATCCATATATGGGAAGATGGTGATACCCTGTCTTCTGAGGTAAGCCACCACTACTGCAAGGCACTTTGTGAACACCTTGGAGCTGATGTTAGCCGAATGGCATAGCTCTGAATTGGTAATGGCCCAAGGAAACTCGAACCGGAGGTATTTTTGTGGGAGCACCTGATAGGAATATGGAAGCACGCGATCCTTGAGGTCCAGAGATGCTAGCCAATCCCTGGCCTTAGAGAGGAAAGGATTATTCCCAGAGTTATCATTTTGAATTTGGGCTTTGAAATGTGTTTGTTCAAATGCCTTAGGTCTAGGATGGTCGCCACTCCCCTGTTTTCTTTGGGGTAAGGAAGTACCTGGAGTACAGTCCTTTCCCCTGTGCTGAGTAGGAACCTTCTCTATAGCTCTGAGAGCTAGAAGAGAGGAAACCTCTGCCTCTAGGGCACTGGTTTCTGAGAGTGATGCAGGTGGAAAAGACTTGGCCCTATTTTTGAAGCTGAGGGCCAGTCCTCGGCTTACTACTTCCAGGACCCACTTGTCTGATGTCACAGACTTCCAGGCCTGGAAGTAGTAAGCCAGCCTGTCTCCTACTGGAAATGGGAAGTCGACCGAGCTGACACATCAGGGTGTCTGCTTGGCAGGAGCCTAGACTGAGAGGAGGAGGAGGGGCAGCTCTGCTCATCCCTCCTGCCCCTCCCTCTGAAGAGCCCCCTCTGTAGGAAGGAGAGGAGGCCTGGGCTTGGTAAAGGCCTTTGAAAGGGCCTGCCCCTGCCCCTAGACTGCTGCTTGTCGCGGAGTGGCTTGCCTTTCTTTGGCCTGTGCACTCTGTACGTGGTCCTGTATTCATCCATTTTCTTCATGTAAGCCTCTGTCTGCTCCCAAACAGAGAGTTACCTACTACAGGAAAATCCATAGCCTTAGTCTGGGTATCCAGTGAAAGGCAAGTACATCTGAGCCAAGCATGTCTTCTGAGAGACACAGATGTAGCCATGACTCTAGATGCCACATCACTGGAGTCCTCAGCAGCATGAAATTGCATTTTGGATGCCTCAATTCCATCAGCAGTCACCACCTCCAGCTCCTTGGCTAGCTGGGAGAGGCCTGTTTAGCCAGTTCCAGAACTGTATCCCATCTGGATTTCTGGTACCTGGCTGTGTAGACCATATAAGTAGCCTGCCTGAGTCCCAAAGAGGATGCCAAATACTGTTTTTGGCCATGGCATCCACTTTCCTGGAGTCCTTATCTGGGGTGTGGAAGCCAAAGGAATGTTAGCCCCACAATACCCCAACATGGTTGCAATGACTATAAAGGAACTCCGTAGCTGAGTCTGATAACAAATACCTCCTGTCCATTCTTTATCCACAGGAGGTATTGAATTAGGGTTTGTAAAATGTTGTGTGTCTGTTTCCATAAGGATTTTGAAGAGGATAGACAGTCTTTTGGACTCTGGGATGTCCATCATTTCCATAAAATCAGGCTCTTAATCCTCCTCTGCAGCTTCAACCAAGGGAAGCTGCAGGGTTTCTGCCACCTTCTTGTAGAACAAAAATGTGAAGGGACTCGGACAGCCTGGGAGGGAGAGACACCTGAGGGCCTGTCTGGGGAGATGTCTGGTTCAATGGGAACATCCAGACCCCCGGTCATCGTCGTCATCATCATCCTTGGGATAGTCTTCGTCTCCTCCACTCCTCATAATAAGCATCTGGATCATAATCGGAGAAGACGGATCCGACCGAACCGACCGCCTAACCAGCGGTACCGGCTTGACGGAACCGTCTCAAGCGATTGAACAATGCTAATCGCTTTGGCTATTTCATCCAGCGGTTGGAGAGTGCGATACTGGATCCGAACCGGCAGACTTGCACTTCTTTTTGTGGAACCGACCCCTCGGGTCGGCTCTCCTTTGCCCGAGGAGGTATTGCCTTGGTCAGTAGGCACCTTCCTCAGGTTCTGGCCGCAACCGAACGGGCTGGCCATCGGATATCACGGACTTCTCGGCCTCCTTTCCTTCAGCCTACTCAGTCTTTTATCTAGAGTGGATTTAGGAAAGTTTTTACAGATTTGGCAGTCTGACTTGAGGTGGTCAAACCCCAGACAATAAACACAGATGAGATGGGGGTCAGTCATAGCAAAGGCCTCCCCACACTCAGTACACTGTTGAAACCCAGTGGACCGGTTTTCTTCTTGGGTTTCTCAGACATGGCCAACCTAACAAATTACCCTATTGCAGCTTTCAAGCCAGGTAATACAATAACCGATCGGTTACAAACCATGTCACGGATTCTTTAAAAGAACCGCTAAAAAGCCCAGTTCTTTTGAAACCAATCGCACCGAACACCACTCTAATCCCAGAAATAAATGTAAACAGAATGGGTCGGTTCCAAACGGACCGACCGTAAGAAACCAAGAAAAGAACAATTTCAACTTTTTCACAGAATAAACACAGTCACTACCTATCTACACACCACCTGTACCGTAGACAGAGGATGGAAATCTGAAAATAAAAAAATTATATGGTTTAAACCGAACGTTTACTTTTACCGAACCGAGCAGAGGAAATCTCCGGAGCCACTTCACTGTTAAGCGGAGTAAAGAATCTGATGGTTACACTGAGAAGTACCACAGACAGAGGTCTGAAAATCGAGCTCAGAGCTCAACGTTCTATGCTTCTGTACAGAGTTAACTCTTTCCTCTCCAGGCAGTTCAAGTGCTGGGGCTAACTGCATTATGTCTGAATACAGCAAGACTTCATGTTGTTTGAACTTAGAATGAGTCCTAAGAACTACTTTGTCCTTGTGAAATACAGTATATGGGGGTTCTGCGACCAAGTGTATTTCAGAAACCCTATGAGCAGAAGTAATGGCCACCAGGAAAGCTGTTTTCAAGTGAGGAATTTCAACTCTCAAGTAGCTAGAGGCTTGAAAGGTTACGAGTGAGCATATCTAGCACAAGGTTAATGTCCCAGGCTGCAACTGGACGTCTAATAGGAGATCTAGTATGCAGAATCCCTTTAAGAAACTTCTTAACTACGGGCAGCTGAGCCTGCGACATGGGGAGTAGAGGCTCATATGCTGAAATTGCACAAAGATGAACTTTGACTGTGGAGTATTGCAGACCTGTGTTTGAGAGGTCTAAGAGATACTCCAAGACTTTATTTGGTGGGCAGGAAAAAGGATTCCAAGCGGATTTTGCACAACAGATGAGAAACACTTCCATTTAGCGGTGTAGGTTTTTGGTGGCTGGCTTGCACAGCCAAAGAATATCTGAAACTCCACGAGAAACATTAAACCTATTCACCTCTAGCTCCTCAGGAGCCATGCATGAAGGTGAAGCGACCTCAGGTTGGGATGGACCACAGGGCCTGGGTCAGAAGGTTCGTCTGAAGGGAAGTGGTTTCAGGGAGGTTTTGATAGTCTGTTGATTAGAGAAACCCAGATCTGAGAGGCCAGAATGGGGCAATGAGAATCATTCTTCCCCCATGAGTCTCCAATTTGGGCAGTACCCTCTAAAATAGGGAAGAGGAAGAAATGTGTATAAAGCATTTTAACCACTGTAGCCTGAATGCATCCTGACAAAAACGCCAGGTCCTAGATTTCTGGAGCAGAAGAGAGGCAGTTTTGCGTTGAGTGGGGATGCAAAAGGTCCAGGTCTGGAGTTCTCCACTCTTTGAAGAGTGATCAAACACGAGTTAAGTTGAGAGACCACTTGTGAGGATCCATCTCCATTCTGCTGAGATGGTTGCCAGCTCGTTTTGTACTCCTGGCAGGTAAACCACCTGAATCAGAGCGTGTGCTCCAGGCACCATTCCACACTCTCATTGCTTTCCTGCATAATGGGTAGACTGTGCACCGCCCTGTTTGTTGATGTAGTACATCACTGCCTTGTTGTCCGTTTGAAGGAGAATGTTCTTGTGACAGAGTATGTCCTCCAAAGCTTGGACTGCATAGAGCATAGCTCTCATTTCTAGGAGCGTTTATGTGAAGTTGAACTCGTCCGGTCTCACTACCCTAGTGTGGAGATCCGGCAGTGAGCTCCCCAACCCATCAGGGATGCATCCATGGTAATGGAGATCTGATGATCCAGAGGGCGAAGGATATCCTTCCAGAAGGCTGTTCTCCTGAGACCACCAGGTGAGCGACCTTTTCAGATTTTCACCATTGACGAAAGGACTGACGGTGAGTGGTTGGGGACCACTGAGTACTGAGCATCCACTAAGAGGTTCTCGTGAAGACGAGCCAAAGGTACAGTGAACACCGAGGATGCCATGAGGCCCAGCATCCGTTGCATCAAGAGAGCTGGAAGCGAGCTGTATTCTCAGATGAACCAGGACATCTGTAAGATAGCGATCCTTCTGTCTTCTGGAAGAAAATCTTTCACACAGGAAGTGTCCAGAAGAGTTCCTATGAAGAGAAGCTTCTGGGAGGCTGCAACTGTGACTTCCTGAAGTTTAGTAGGACTCCCATGGACATGAGGAAGTCTGAGGCCACGTCCTCCAGGATCTCTTGCCTGGAGGGACTTGCTAAAGCCAGTCGTCCAGATACAGGAATACTTGGATTCCGATTTTTCCTTAGATGCGCACACGAGAACTGCACACTTGGAAAAACTCGAGGCACCGAGGATAGCCCAAAGGGCACGACTCTGAATTGATAGTTTTCCCCAATGCCACGAAACCTTAGGTATTTGTGGTGATTTGGGTGTATGAGAATGTGCTGGTAGGCGTTCTGCACGTCCAGGGAGGCTAGCCAATCATACTGATGAATCAAGGGCAGGTACCGAGTGATATCTTGAATGTTTCCTTGTGCAGGAATTTGTTTAACTTTCGGAGATCCAGAATAGGGCACATGCCACCAGTTTTCTTTGGGACCAGAAAGTAATGGGAGTAGAAACCTGTGTTTCGTTGATACAGTGGAACTACTTCTACTGCCCTGTTGTTCAGAAGGCCTTCTACCTCGGAAGCAAGAAGGTCTGACTGTGCCGCAGACAGCCTGGGCTGTTGCTTGGGAGGATGATCCGAGGGTTTCAAAGATTGAGAGAGTACCCTCGTGGATTATCCTGAGGACCCATTGTCCTTTGTTATAGATTTCCACTGGTCATAGAACTGAGTCAGATGTCCTCCCACTGTCGAGAAGAGCCCCCTCAGGCAGCTGAGGTGGGACTTTGGCCAGAAACTCAGAAGGTGGCACTGGGCGCTTTGGGCCTTGTGCCTTTTGCTGTGTTTTCTTTTGCAGCTGAAGGTCTGGTTTCTATTAAAACCTCCTCTGCCTTTACCACGGAAGGACTGCGGTTATGAAACATGGCCCTATTCCACCCCCTCGAGAGGAGGCGGACAGAGGTCTGGCTGTCTCAATGGCAGATCTAGTCTTCCGTGTGGCCTCTAGCGCTTGTTCCACCTGAGGCTCAAACAGATACATGCCGTCGAAGGTAAGGCCATGACTTGCTGTTGGGCGTCATTCATGAAGCCAATGCACGTAGCCAAAGAGTGGCGAGGGTGCAGATGCTAGCCGCCATTTAGGAAGCAGTATCAAGGCGTCCATTGCAGCTTTAACCTGTTGGTAATGGACTCGATACCCTGGTTATGGTTTGAAGTAGCTCTGAGTTAACCTCCGATTTGGGCACAGCTTCTACCATTGCTTTGAGTGAATGGCAAAGAACATACTCATATTGAGAAAAATAGCCTGGTAGCCGGCAATCGCATGCCCAGGGTTGAGGCAGCAAAGACTCTCTTACCTAAGGTGTCTATCTTGTGAGATTCTTTGTTTATAGGACAGGCTATAGATTCCTGAGGGAGGACAGCCTTATTCTCTGCCAGGACCACTATGGCATCAGCAAAGGTTTGAGAGGCCAAAATGGGCGATCCTTATGAGGGCATATTTCCTGTCTATGGACTTGCACAGAAAGAATAGCGCCTTACTCTTCCACACCATTTGGGAAAGAGTCTCGAAGAGGGCTGTACGGAGGGGTTAAATCCATAGTGATTTCTGGAACATGTAGATATTGTAGGCGCAGCAACTTCCCAGGATCTCTTTCTGTGGACTGGAGAAACAGTAGAATTTAAATTCTTGAGCAGAGACTTAAAGGAAAGGTCTTCAACAAGAGGCTCTGCAGGAAGATTGATCCCTGCCCCAGGGCAGAATCAGCATCAACATCATCACCCAGCTGAAGATCCGGATCAGGCTCAAAATCATCTCCTTACAGTCCAGGGGGACTGTATAGACAGGAACAGGATGAAAACCAGGAGGAAGAAGAGAAGGAGAAAATCAGACTCGAAAACCTCTGAAAACTAGGCAGCACGCGCACATCCCTAGCACCGCCAAGGAGAGCAGCGCCAAGAAGAGAAGAGGTGCCGACACCAGAAAATAGCATCACACATGGTGCCGACAGGGAAACGCGATGCCACCCTCTACCAAAAGGAGTATCGTGGCACGCACGGCACACCGGCCCGATCTGAGGACAGTCACCGACAGAGTATGCGGCACCGCCAGATGGTGCCAACACCACCCAATGATACGCAAAGGACCTCTTCAGTGGCACTGTCGCAGAAGTCTGAGAACTGTGATTTGAAGTTAAAGGATGAAAATGGCAGGAGGTAAAGGCATCGGTGTGGACCCTGAGCCGCAGCCATGTGAGGGGCTAGACACCGGAGCATGGAGTTGATGGCACTGAAGAAGGCGCCCGCGCAACTAGGAAGTCTAACCACCCTGCCTGCCATTCCAGAACTGACAGGCCTCGGTGACAGACTGGCTGGTTTGGGCAGTCGGGATAACCTCCGAGCCCACTGCTCTAGGGAGCGGCCCAATGGTGAAACTGCTCATCAGAAGCCCCTCAATAGGCGGAGAGAAGCCCCGGTGTCAAAGAGGCCAGCTACCAGAGACAGAAACGGTGACTTCAAAAGAAGCGGAGACCGGCTCCTGACCCTAGCAACCGACTGTCTATGCGGCAGATGTACCAGAGGGTGACCTCGAGTGATGCTGTTTCTTCTTGACGGTGGGCCTAAGAAGAATTTGAGGTCAAGCGGTGCGTGAAGGGACCATTTCTTTTTATGCTTCGGAGACCGCCCATCTCCCGAGCACTGGACCATCCGTTGTCAGACTCCCCCTCCAGAGAGGCGGTGGACCAGACCTGGCCCAGCTGACTGAACAGCTTTCATACGAAGCCTCCTTACCGTCCCTGCCCCACTCATGGTAGAGCTCCGTCAATGGAGGGCTGAGACTTCTCTCGTGTACAACTAAGAAATTTATTAAAATATAATCGGTACTTATAGTGATAAAATACAAAATAATAAAACAGAAAACTAAATTACTAGTTTGAAATTTGACTCCTCTTGAAGTGGCGATTACGTCACTGAAGTGCACTTCGATGCGGGAAAAAAGGAACTGAGGTGGTTGGAGGTCGATGTCAAGATAGTCTATACCACCGTGCCTGGCTTGCGGTGCCGCTTCCTCATGGCTCCATCTCGGCGCGCCCTTCTGAAAAGTTTGCCCCACTGAGTCCAAGTGCCTCCGGCATACTCCCATCAGTGTGAATGAGTGGTGGAGATTTTATGTCTAGGAAGTTCTGCCATACCTTATTCATGAACTCTGTTGAGCGCATTTGTTTCTGATCCACTGACTGCTCCTTTTCCTATGCAGGACTGGCATGGATATGTTTTCTTAACAAGCACTGGTTCTAGTACCTGCTCTGAGAATCTTTTATTTGTATTTTGCCATCAGCAGGATCAGGGTTCCTCCTTTCTGACACCCTGGTATCTGTACCATCTCTACCATGCTTATCTGAAGGCAGAGCAACTTTTATCTTTTCCATCTGCCCGTTGACTGGGACTGCTGCTCACAGGAGAAGAATTTTCTGACGTGTGCTTTCCACCATCATTAGGAACTCCCTCTGAGCCTTTACTGTGCTTTGGTGCCATACAAGCAGACTGAGAAGAGTAGATTAGGGCACTTGAAGAAAAACAGTTTAAACTGGAGTCTAGAGTATTTGCTGGAAATAATTTTATTGGTCAGCAGGTACGTCAACTGAGTAGCCCCAGTGCTCTGACTGCATGCTCTTACGTCATGAGGCCGTCAGGCGGAAGTACAGACTGACATTTTTAACCTCAGTCTTTAAAGGTACCAATCTACTTAGTGAAAATAAATCAACATATTAAACACGAAAGTAGGAAAAAGGAGGTAAGGGAGATCTGAGGGAGATTTTGTTAATATTATGAAGGTATGTAACGGACTCTCAGATCTCCTTTTTATCAATATACAATGGGATTAAAGAACAGAAACATAGAAGTTAACAGCAGATAAGGGCATGAAGTACATCCAGTCTGCCCATTTTTCTACCTTATGAATGTGCCATAGGCCTTACTCTGTCAATGGCCTATCTATTCATACTCATCTGTATTGCTCCTTATGCCTATCCCATGCCTGTCTGAAGCCTGCACTGTATTCATATCCACCACTTCCTGAGGTAGGCCATTCCATGCATCCACTACCCTTTCTGTGAAAAGAACTTCCTCACATTCCCCTTAATCAGCCTTCTTCTAATCTCATGTTGTGTCCTCTTGTCCTGCTGTTTTCTTATATCAAAGCGTTACTCTTTTACCTTGTTAATGCCCTTACGATGTTTGAATGCTTCGATCATATCACCTCTCTCCCTCCTTTGCTCTAGGGTAATCTGTCCTCATATGTTTTCTGATGCAGTCCCTCCATCATTTTGGTTGCCCTTCTCTGGACTGCTTCCATTTTGTTAATGTCCTTGTGTAGATGCAGCCTCAGTACTGCAGAGTACTCAGATGAGAGCCTAACCAGTGTCTTATAAAGAAGGATTATTACTTCCTCTTATGACTTGTGATACCCCTACTAATACACCCCAACATCTCCTAGTCTTACCTACTGCTTTAGTGGTCTGCTTGGATGATTTCAGGTCATCTGTGATCACGATGCCCATGTCTCTTTCTTCCCTTGTGATTGCCAGCACCCCCAACCTATAAGTGGCTGTAGGATTCTCTTCCCTATGTGCATGATCTTGCACCTCTTTGTGTTAAACCCCGTTGCCACTCTTCTATTTTGCCAGTTTATCCAGATCTCTTCTCATTCTGCCCATCCATCTGAATCATTTACTCTGTTGCAGATCTTGGTGTCATCTGCAAACAAACAAACCTTACCCTCCAGTACCTCTGCAATGTCACTGACCGAAGATACTGAAGAGGACTGGGCCCAGGACTGATCCCTGAGGTACTCCACTTGTGACTTGCATCTCTTCTGACTGCATACTGTTTACCACCACTCTCTGTGTTCTGCCCGCCAACCAGTTTGCCACCCAGTTGACCAACTTGACCCACCCCGAGCCTACCCAGCTTATTAATTAATCTTCTATGTGGTACAGTATCGAAAGCTTTGCTGAAGTCAATCAACTGCACCCCCTGGTCCACCACTCTGGTTACCCAGTCAAAAAAATCTGTGAGATTAATTTGAAAGGACCTTCCTTTTGTAAACCCATGCTGTGTTGGATCTTGTGTTCCTATGGATTCAGGTCTTGCTCTATCCTTTCCTTAGGAGTGCCTCCATAATCTTGCCCACTACTGAGGTAAGACTGACTGGTCTGTAGTTTCCTGCCTCCCCCTGCTACCACTCTTGTGGGCGGGATCACACAAACCCTTCTCCAGTCTTCTGGGACCTCTCCTGTGCTCAGAGACTCACTAAACAGTTCTGATAATGGCTCTGCTAGTTCTACCCTTAGCTCCTTTAGTACCCTGGGATGTATGCCATCCAGTCCTAATGCCTTGTCCACCCTGAGCTTAGCGAGCTCTTGTAGGACTCTTTCTTTTGTGAAGGGTCTTGTGCACTCCTCCCTCCCCGTGTCCATGGTGCTGAGCTGTGGGCCCTGCCCTACCTTCTCCTCAGTAAATACTGAGAAGTATCTATTTAGGATAGATGCTTTTCCTTGGTCCTCCACAAACTCCACTTATTCCCTTTGATCTTAGCAATACCCCCTCTGGACTTTCTTCTTTCACTAATGTATCTATAGAAAGTCTTGTTCCTTCTTTCACTGTTTGTGCTAGTGGTTCCTCAGTTTGAGCCTTTGCCTGCCTTACTGCCTTCCCTTAGGAAGTTTGGTATGTCTCCTATCTTCGTCCCCTCGTTCCCTTATATTTCCTGAAGGTCAACCTTTTGGCTCTGACCTTTTCTGCTACTGTGTTTGAGAACCAAAGTGGTTTCCACCTTCTTTTTGCTCTTGCTTTTCTCCCTAACACAATGGGATGGTGCTTCAAGTATTGCATCCTTAATGCTTGCCCACTTTGCCTGTGCCCCTCACCTGTATTTCTTCTTGCCAGGGCTAGCTTAACTCTGTTGGCCATCTTATCAAAGTCAGCTCCTCTGAAATGCCATATTTTTGCCTTGGAATGGGATGATTTAGTTCTCGTGGCCAAACTGAACCATACCATGTGATGGTCACTGGCCCCAGGTGACCTTCTACCTGGAGATCTGTGGTCCTTTCCCTGTTAGTCAGTACTAGATCTAGGATAGCCCTGTCTCTTGTGGGTTGTTGCACCAGTGGGTTGATGCCCTGCCCTGCAGAGAATCCACTATGTGTCTAGTTCTGGTGGATGTTCCTGCTGGTATTGACCAATCTGTATTTGGCATGTTGAAGTCTCCATTATCAGACCCTCCCTTTAGCTGTCATGTTTGTATATTTTCTAACAGTAATGTGTCTATGTCCTCCCCGGTCTGGAGGCCTGTAGATAACTTAGTTTATGGCTGTCCATTTCCTGTTTCCAGGGTGACCACAGTTCTTCTGGCTCCTTATATGTATTCTGAATTTCTGTAGCTTAGATATTTTCATTGCTATAAAGGCTCCCCTCTCCCTTTTGCATCTCGGTCTCTTCTGAACAGTACATAGCTGGGTACTGAAGTCTCCCAAGTGTGGTTACTGGTGAACCATGTCTAGCTAATGGCTACTATGTCCAGTTTAGCCTCTGTCATCGTTGCCTGCAGGTCTGGGATCTTGTTTCCCAGACTTCAGGCATTATTATCGTGATTTTCCACTGGCCAGATTTCAGGGTTTTAGTTGTTGGCGAGGTCCGGCGTTTCCCCTCAGCATCCTATGGGAGCGGACCTTTTCCTTACCTGGTGATGTAAGTGAACTACAAACATGCTGAACTCCTGTTTGATCGCTAGCTGGGGGCCGGGGTGTTCAAATTTAAAACTTTTGCTCCCAAAACTGTTGCCAGTTACCTACAAATTTGTGTCCTTTTTCCTGGCACCAGCCCTTGAGCCACATGTTTAGCTCCCTATCTCCATTCTCTGACCTTCCGTCCGTGCCCCCCTCTCCCAGACTGGCAGGATCTCAGAGAGGAGATGCCAGATGAAATGGATGACAGTTTGTCTCCCAGCCTGGTCAGGTGTTCCTTGGTCTCCACAACTGACTGGCTGGCGAGATAGTTAGTCCTACGTGTACCAGGACATCAGTGTTTTCTCCTGCTTTCTGCATGATTTTATCAATGCGGTCAGTATCTCTCACACTGATGTACCTGGGAGACATCTGACCATTACCACCGGCTGGAGGAGTTATCAACTCCCTGAATCATGGAGTCTCCTATGCTCAGAAGTGTTTTGGATTTCCTTTCTGCTTTTTTTTTGTTTTGGTCCCTGTTTTGGGTGAGTTTTGTAGCGCTAGCTCCTGTGCAACAGTGTCCTCTACCCTTGGTTTGATTTTGGAGATAGAGGCAGATACCCATTTGTAGTTTTTATATGGTTTGTGGCGATGATCGCTGGACAGCACCGAGTGATGGGGCACTCAATTTGCCCCTCTAACCACCTGCCAACCTCCCGGACCAACTACCCTCTGCGGTCGAGATGCTTTAGTTGGATGTTGGGGAAATGGCAGTCAGTTCTCATCTTTTCTCTTGAATATGCAATTTGAGGTGCACAATCTCTGCCCATGCTGCCTAGAGCTGAGCCCTTAGATCTCCAGTGGTCCAGCATGTGAGGACAGCATCTTAAATCCTGGATAACTGCCCTTTTGAAAAGTGTCCCACAGTGCCTGCAGTTAATAAGAACAGGTTACTCACCTGTAAATAGCAGATTACGTAGAACTTACCGTAACAGTAGATCTTCGAGAGAGGTTCCTGCAGTAGGTCTTACATATAGGACTGTGCCCCAGCGTCAGGTCCCCACGGCAAACTTGTAGATAGCAAGCATCAGCAGGGACGCCCCTATGTCGAGCGTCATGACATCAGCCTGACTATAAAGGGTGGTCCCGCACCGCTCTCCAGTTCTTTTCCAACGGAGACCTAAAGACAGGTAAGGAGAAAATCGGAGTGAACTCCAAAGACCCTGCTTCCACTCTAGTCCAGCCAGACTAGATAGGATGAAAAATAAAGCATCAAAAACCGGTGGAAGGAGGAGAAACTAGACCTACTGCAGGAACCTCTCTCGAAGAGAGTACGATTCTGGAAGAACTTACCGTAACAGCAGATCTTCGAGAACAGCTCTTGCAGCAGGCAACACCATTAGAACTGAAGCCGGCAGGCATCAGGACCCCACGGAAATCTTCTAGCTAGCAGTCTTCAGCGGGGACTGCCTCAGGCGTCCAGTCCCGCCCCGGCGTCAGGCGTGTCCACATAAGGAGGCGGTCCGCCAGAATCCCCAGTTCTCCTGCGGAGACTCCCGGCCGTTGGATGACATCAGAAGAGGAGACTGAGGATCCTGCCATCAGAAGAAGAAGAAAGCGTCAGCTCCTGCAAAGGCCTGGATGGGCCATACCTCCTCAAGGGGAATGGTGGGCGGAAGGTACCTGCTGCAAGAGCTGTTCTTGAAGATCTACTATTACGGTAAGTTTTCACGTAACTGTACTATCTTACCGAGATACAGCTCTTGCAGAAGGTACCACCATAGGACTGATTCCAAAGCAATAGCGTCTCTAAGCATTGTGGGAGGAGGCATAACGGAGATCTTGAACAAATCCTGACTCTAGGACAGGAGACCCTGTAGAAACGGCAAAGCTGAAACCGGCTCTCCGCATAAGGTAATATCAGGCTATAGTGCTAATGAATGTGTGCACTGAGCTCCATGTAGCCATGGCACAAATGGCAGAGGTGGAGACATTGTGCAGTGCTGCAAAGGAAGTAGCCACCCCTCTTGTCGAGTGGCCCCGGACTGTGCCGGAAGGGGCTTCTGTTTGTTGTTGTAGCAACGGAAATGCACTGGACAAGCCAGTGAGAAAGGGTCTGCTTTGAAACTGGTTGGCCCAACTTCCTCTCAGCGAAGGATACGAACAGCTGCTCAGATCTTGAAGCTGTTTAGTCTGTTCAAGTAGTACCTTAAGGAGCGTGAACGTCCAGGGTGTGAAGCAATGCCTCTCCTCTATTAGTGTACTTGGGAAAGTACACAGGCAGATCGATGTCCTGGTTAAGAGTAAGGGCAGAGACCACCTTAGGCAGGAATTTAGGATTAGTCCTCAAAGACACTCTGTCCTGGTGGAAAATTAAATAAGGTTCCTTACACATGAGAGCATGTAGCTCGGAAATTCTCCTTGCTGGCGTGACAGCAACTAAAATAACGTTTTCCACGACAGAAAGCGCGGCTACTTCAATCTGCGGCAGGTTCAAAGGGGAAAGTGAGCTATTCCAGGACGAAGAGTAGGCCCCAAGGAGGACGGGATCCTTGATGGGTGGCCTAAGGTATAACACCCCCTCAGGAAGTCCCGAGAGGCATCGAGTTCTGCCACTGTCGCTGACCTATCAGGAAGTGGTAGGCCAAAATTGCACAGAGGTAAACTTTAACAGAGGAGTAAGTAAGACCTGAGTGGAAGAGGAAGCAGGTATTCCAGAACTGATTTCTCTGGGCATTCTAAAGGGAGGCTGCGTGCCTGAGACCACAGGCAAAATCGGTGCCATTTCATGGCGTACGTTGCATCGCGTTGCGGCTTTCTGGCAGCAGAGAGAACTTCACGACCCTTGAGACCCGTGTCCATAATGGCTATGTCTCGAGGAGCCAGGCATGCAAGTTCAGTGAGCATAAGTCGGGTGGACTAGCGAACCCTCCTCTTGAGACAGTAGATGGGAGCTGAAAAGCAGGACTGGAGGTTCCGGGACAATGCGTCAGCATGGGAGACCAGATCTGCCTAGGACAGAAAGGCTACCAGGATCATTGTTGCATGCTCCCTCGTAGTTTGAGAAGAACTTTCTGGATCAGCGGAAAGGAGGAAAGCATAGAGGAATCTGTCCGCCCAGAGAGGGACAACGCGTCTCAGAACAACACCAGGCCCTGGCACTTCGGGAACATGAACTGCAATCAGGCTCGCGCCGTGTCAGATAACCCAATCCCACACTCTCATAGCTTCCCTGCAAAGGGGTAGAGTGTCGCCTCCTTGTTTGTTGAGGTAATACATCACCGCCGTATTGTCTGTCTGAAGCAGAAGAGTACTCGTGAGTTCTGACTGAAAAGCCTGCAGGGCATAAAGACCGCCCTCATCTCCAGAATGTTGATGTGGAGTGAGCTTCCTGAGGGTCCACGTTCCTAGGACCTCACCCGTTCAGGTGTGCTCCCACCCAGCCCTGAGGCATCTGTGGAGAGGATTACCTCCGGGGCAGCACTGTAAGCAGGAACACCCGCAGAGAGTGTCCCTGGGTCTAGCCACCATTTCCAGTCTCGAATCACTCGTTCATGATTCTGACGGATGCTGCATGTGGTCTTGCCTTTGGTCCCTGCACTTGAGCATCCACTGAGTTACCGCATGTGAGCCTTGCCATAGGGATGGTTGGAATGGCTGCAGCCATGTGTCCAAGCAGGCAGAAGGACCAGCCTGGGCGGGGACAGTCTTCTTCAGCTGAGAGATCTTTGATGAGGGATCTGATGTGTTCGCTCTTTCCTGGGAAGAAAGGCTTTCCCTTGGACGGTGTCCAGAACTCGCCTATGAACTCTAGCTTCTGGGATGAGTGAGGAGAGACTCTCATAGCTGATAAGAATGCCCAAAGACTGGAAGAGAGCTTGGGTGTTCTGGATAGCCAAGCAACAGCGCCTCTCTGGAGGCTGCCATGAGAAGCCAGTCGTCCAGGTGCAGGGAACACGTAGTGGCCCTGTCTCTTAGAGATGCTGCCACAATTGCCATACACTTGGTAAAGACCTTGGGGGCTGATGACAGTCCGAAGGAAGAGCCCGGAACTGAAAGTGGTGGCCGAGAAACTCAAAGCACAGGAACCTCCTGTGCGCTCAGAGTCTGGGGATGTGCAGGTAGGCATCCTGCATGTCCAGGGATGCTAGGAAGGCGTCCTGTCTCAGCATGGGAATGAGTCCTGGAGGGTCACCATGCGAAAACGTTTGTAGGCGACTGACATGTTGAGGTCACTGAGGTCCAGTATTGGGCCGAAGCTCCCGTTTTCTTGGAACCAGAAAGAAGTGGGAATAGTAGCGGATCCTTTCTGGTTCTCTGGGACGTACTCCACTGCTCCTTCTGAAGGAGAGCAAGTACTTCTTGCCTGATGAGCGATCTGTGCTGACCTGAGTAACGGAGAGCAGAGGAGGCCTTTGAGTGCTTGTCCACGTATTCTATAATGTGGCCTTGTTTGACCAGTGAAGAACCCACCTGTCGGTGGTTATAGACCTACCCTGGCAGGTGGTCCATATCTGATCCCGACCTTGGTGTCCCGTTGATCCTGGGGGCGGGGCCGGGAAGGTCATGCTGTGGTGGCTGAGGGTCCTGCAGGCTGGGCCGACTTTGCAGGGCGTTGGTCTCGGCTTCGGGACGACTTCCCTGGGCTCAGCGGGAGAAGGAGCCCTCTGTTGCGGACGGTCAGGGACTGCTGTCTCTGCATCCGGCCTCGAAAGGCTCTGGTTCCTAAAAGGAACTGAGCTTGGGTCTGTACATGGCTTGGACAGACCGCACCGCCTTCCCGCCTCTTGAAGTTTGGTGAGGACCTTCTCCGAGACTCACCAAAAAGAACCTCTCCATGGGCAGGGCATCCAGAATGTTCTTCTGGACGTCCGGATAAATCCGAGAGACATGGAGCCAAGAGAGTCTCTGGAGGCATCGCCTGAGGCTGCCGCTCTGGCTGAGAAGTCCGCAGAATCGTCGTGGCTCTTGCAGCACCTGGGTTCCCACGCCTGAACCCGTGCGGAGGAGTTGCAGTAACTCCTCCTTCTGCTCACCTTCTGGCATCTTTTCTGCCAGATCAGTCCCTGCTCCCACAAGGCATTCTGAAACTGGACCATGTGGGTTAGATAGCTGAGGGACCTAATAGGCGCCAGGTAGCCAGGGCGCATCGTGCGCATGCCCTCGCGTCCAGTTGCTTGGACTCTGGGTCCGTGGCAGGGGTGCTCAAATGTTGCGCCTTTGGGACCGGTCGTGTGAGGCTGTAATGACCAGAGAATCAGCCAGAGGATGAGATGCCAAGTACTAGTCCTCCCTAGGGGCCTTGTACAGGCGGTCAGCCTTCTTTAGCATCGTCAGGAGCGAGTGTGGGCGTTTCCACGCTGCCTTGGTGATGTTCACAAGGTGTCCACCAAGGGTGGCACCACCACAGGCTTTGGATCTTTTTGCGAAGATACGGGCAAGGCATAGCCTCTCGAGGTCAAGTTCCTCCTGTGTCCCAGCCATGTTCTCCTGGATATGCCTCATAATCTCTGAGATTGATAGGTCATCCGGAAGAGATCTTGGGACTCACGTGGGTCCGGAGAGGGGCTGATGGGAGAGGGATCTGGATCCATCCAAGAAGTCCGATCCCGTGTCCTCCGTCGAAGGTGAATGGCGGCGTCTTCTGGGTCTCTTGGGGCTGGGTGACCCTGAAGAAGATCTGGACGGAGGTCTCCTCTTGTCTGGTCTCCCTAGGAGGTTCCACAGGCTACTGGGGAAGGTACTCAGCCTGCTGCCATGGATGGAGTGGGGGCGCTGGGGTCGGTGGAGTCACGGGTGGAGGAGGAGGAGGAGGAAGAGGGGGAGGGAAACCATGTCCTTCTTTATGATATCCCACCAATAGGTGAATAGCTCCTTAACCTCTGAAATACTGAGGACAGACAACGGACCGGGCGCCAGTGGTCGAGTCGTCGGGTTCCGGCGTCGGCTCTCAAAGGATCTCTGGTTCAGGAGAGGGTTCCCTGGGGGGTGCGACAGGACTGGTTCGCCCGTCTGGGTCCTCGGGCTGGCCAGCTCCTCCTCCTCCGTAAAGCGCCTCCTGACCGGCGTCAGTAGGAGGCATAGATGTTCTCCTCTCTACAGACGGGCGTCGGTCCCCGGCGGCGTCCCATGGTGACGGAGGCCTGACCGGCGACGGGCGCCTGGCGGTCATCAGGTCTCTGGACTGGTGGTGCTTGGCCGACGCCAGGTGAGCCGACGTCGGATCTGATGTCCTTTGAGCGAAGTCAGCTCCTTGGTCTTCCGCTAGGTGGAGGGCAAGGAGACCGACCGCCGGGTCCGGGTGACGGAGCCGGACTTGTGGTGATGGTGGCGGTCCCTGACCCGGCGAGGCCTTGAAGCAGAAGAAGAAGGCCTGGAGGTCTTGGCAGAAGGTAGAGAAGAAGAACCTCAAGAAGACTTCACCGCAGCCGGGGAGGCTGAGAGCAGGCCCGGGAAGGAGCGGTCAGACCGGAGCCAGAGCTACAGGAGTCGGAAGCCCTAGAAGGATTTTGATCTCACCCTCTCCTGTGCTTTTCGAGGTGTCGCTGGGCTTTCTCAGACAATTCCCCTTGGAGGCAGAATCCATGGCCTTAACTTTTCTTCAGAAGGAATGCTTGCAGGGCCTTCTGGCGACTGGATCCGGGTCCGCCATTGAATCCCTGAGAGAAGGTACAGGCCCGGTGTCATGATCTGGGCCTAGGCACTGGACGCAGGCCGAATGCAGGTCTTTAAAGGGTTTGCTTCTCACAGGTGCACTTCGATGGATGGCCTTCCTGGAGGATGGAGAGGACATCAGATGTCAGACTTCAGAGAAAATTGAGTTTTCCAAGTTGGAAAGAACTTTACCAGGCGTCAAGCACACACAGAAACAGACCGAAGGGGTCGAGACATGCAAGTCGACGGCAGGAAAGAACTGGGATTCTCATGGGACCGCCCTTATGTACTCACGCTGATGTCGGGGCGATCCCGATGTCGGAGGGAGGTCCCCGCTGAAGACTGCTAGCTAGAAGATTTCCGTGGGGTCCTGATGCCTGCCAGCTTCAGTTCTAATGGTGTTACCTGCTGCAGAGCTGTATCTCAAGTAAGATCTACTGTTACGATAAGTTCTTATGTAACTGCTATATCTTACTTGAAGGGTTCCTGCAGTAGGTCTTCACATATAGGACTGAACATCAAGCAGTCCCAAAGAAAAATAAGGCATAGGTGCATCTGGGAGGAGGAGAAGTCGCCAAGAGTAATCACGACATAAGGCCTTGCAGGACCGAGACCAAAGCCAGTTCTGCACCGAGAGGCACTGTCCAGACTGTAATGCTTAGTGAAGGTGTGAACAGATGACCAGGTGGCCGCTTGCACAGATCTCTGCCGTGGACACATTCCTAAAAAGGCAGTAGAGGTCGCACACGCTAAGGGTGGAGTGGCTCTTGACTGCCCCTGAAAGGACTTCCCATATATCGTAGGAAAAAAGAGCAGTTAGCGAGGGAGATGGTCTGCTTGAAATAGCCTTGCCCTGGCACTGAGGGGCAAAGCCTATGAACAGTTGGTTTGATTTCCTAACCTCTTTAGTCCTGTTCGTGTAGTACCTCAGGATCTGGTGCACATCAAGTGTGTGCAGCAGGTATTCCCCGTTGGAATACTGTGGATAGTATCCGTAATTCCGCTCTGGTTCAAAGTAGTTTCTGAAACTACTTTGGGCAAAAAAGAAGAGTTAGACTGAAGGACTACTCGGTCTCCATGAAAATCAGATAAGGTTCTTTACACGAGCCTGTAATCTGGAAACCCTTCTGGCCAAGTGACAGCAACTAAAAACAAAGTCTTCCAGGAAAGGACGTGCAAGTCGCAAGAAAAAGCTGGTTGAAATGGTGGTAAGGTCAGCTTCTCGAGCATGAAATTCAGGTCCCAGGGAGGACAAGGATTCCAATCGGAGGTTTCAAATGAAGGATGCTCTCAAAAGGTTTTGGCAACCTCCAGTTGAGCAGGTTTGCCCTCCACCAGGAGGTGGTAGGCCGACACCCAGAGAGGTGGACCTTAATGGAGGAATAGCCAAGGCCTGCCTCAGACAGAGTGCGAGGTACTCTAGAACCTGGGATGCAGAGCATGAATATAGATCCCAGCTCCTTGCTTGGGCCCATATCGTGAATCTCTTCCACTTCATAAGCGTAAGTGGATCTAGTGGAGGGTTTTCTGGCCTCCACCAGAATGTGCACAACCTGTGAAGAGACCCCATAACGAAATAATCGCTATGTCCACAGGTGCCACGCATGAAGGTGGAGGGATGAAGTCTCGATGCACCAGGTGCCCTGCTCCTGAGTCAGAAGGTCGTGGAAATGGGCAGAGGAGCCGGAGGTTCTAGTGCCAGGCTGCTGCAGAAGAGGGAACCAAATTTGGCGTGGCAAAGAGGAGCAATCAGGATTGCGTGGCCCCTCTTGTTGAAGTTTCATCAGGACCTTCTGAAAGAGAGGAAAGGGAGGAAGATGTACAGAAACCTCCTGTCCATGAAAGAGACAGCGATCTCGCCAAAAAGCACCATGCCCGGAATGAGTGAGCAGAAGACGGTAGTGTATGCGTTGTATGGGGAGGTGAACAGATCCATCTCTGCCAACCCCATCGAAGAAAGAGATCTTCTACTACCTCTGACTTTAGCTCCACTCGTGGGCCATGGCCACTGATTGACTGAGACTGTCCGCCCAGGATGTTGGTGGCGCAGAACGTGAACTGCTGTCAGATAAAGGCTGTGCTGAATCACCCAGTACCACACCCTCATGGCTTCTCGGCAAAGAGGGTATGATCTGATTCCCCTCGCTTGTTTATGTACAAGACAGTGGACATGTTGTCCGCCTGTACCAAGATAGATCCCGAACGAGCAGCGACTGGAATGCCTGGAGTGCGTAAAGAACCACCTGGTCTCCAGAACACTGATGTGGAGCATCAGCTCCTGGGTCAGACCAAGACCCCTGTGTCTTGAGAGACCCCAGATGAGCACCCCAACCCAGACCTGAGGCGTCCGTGGTGAGAATTTGAGTTGGAACTGCGGAGAAAGGGACCCCTTGACAAATTCGAGAGATCCTGTCACCAGCGAGATCTCTCTGGAGGCTGTTGGAGATCATGACCTTTGGTTCATGTCGTCTCGTCCTCGGTCCCACTGGAGCCAAAGAGACCATTGGGTGACCTCATGTGAAGCCAGGCCATTGGGACTGTTGAAATGGCGGCCACCATCAGACCCAATAAACAAAGCACCGAGTGTGCAGGGATCCATCGGGCCTGTACCACCAGTGTGGCTTGAGAAGCAAGGGTCTCGCCCGATCTGATGGCAGGAAAGCCTTGTCCTGAGCTCTGTCTAGTACAGCTGCAATGAACTGAGTCTCAGTAGGGTACTAGCTGGGACTTGGGAAAATTGACAGTTATGCCAAGTAAAGCAAACAAACTCAGAGTGAAAGAGAGCCTCTCTTCAGGCTGTGGTAGGAGAGGGTGCTGAGAGGAGCCAATTTGTCCAGGTACAGGAAGACATAAATGCCCTGGTGGCGCAGGAAAGGCCGCCACCACTGCTAGGCATTTGGTGAACACTTGGGGAGCCGAAGAAAGACCAAATGGAGTGCTCGAACTGAAAATGTTCTCCAGGAAAACAAAACAGGGAAAGTGGGCGGTGGGTTGGGAGAATAGGGATATGCAGGTAAGCATCCTGCATGTCCAGGAGTACAGCCAAGAATTTTGATGGAGCAGAGGAAGGAGCTCCCTGAAGGATCAACATACAAACTTCTTGTACCTACAGACAAAGATGATTTAGTGTGTTGAGGTCCGGAAGGAGGTCTCAGGTCGCACGTTTTCTTTGGAACCAGGAAAAGTGAGAGTAGAATCCCTCTTATGGCATAAACGACAAAGCCTATGGCCTCCTTAGGAGAAGTACCTGAACTTGACAGACCAGGGACCTGATCCAAGGAATAGAAGGACTGTCCTAGTGGTTAAGGGGTTGGAATTTCACTGAATTCTATCGCGTGACCTCGTTGGATGAGCTGAAGCACCCAATTTTCTGTAGTGACGGACCTCCAGCCTTCAGGTGGAGGCTGAACCTCCTCCGACTGGTTCCTCCTGATGTACTGGAGATAGCAGGAGGAGGAAAAGGTCAGGATGCTGAGGGAGGGAGCTTTGCCCCAGAGGCCTGTTTTTGAAATTTGGTCTGTGGGGTTTGAGTTCCCGAGCCAGGTGCACGTTCTTTGCCTGACGCTTAGCCTGGGATTTGTTCCACCTTCTTCAGCGCGAAGGGCTGCTTTTTCTGTTCCATCTGCATAAAGAATGGGCTCTCAGAAGGAGCATCTGCTCTCCTGCAGCCCAGTAATGATGTCCTTAGCATCGCCACCAAAGAGGACGGAACACCTGAAGGGGCATCCAACAGAGAGGACTGCACGTCCTGCACCAGTCCCACTATACGGAGCCAGGAGAGGCATCAGAGGCAGATCCCCATGGTAGCTGCTCTTCCACTGAATCCACTGAGTCGTAAGTAGCCAGAGGCGTGGCGACATGAGGATTTCCCATTCGTACTTTATCCAAAAGCTTCTTCCTCAGGGTTTCATCTTGAACATTCTGGAGGTCCCTTTCTAGATCCAAGAGAAGCTTTCTGAAAGGCAACCATGTGCTAGACGTAATTAAGGAACGTGATTGCACAAGAAGAAGAATACATTTTTCGCCCAAATTGGTCGACGTGACATGAGTCTTTGTCGGGAGGCGAAGAACTCAGATGTTTGGGCTGGGCTGAATGGTCATGAGCTGCCGTGATAACTATAGAGTCAGCCTTGGGATGGGAGTTGAGGTGAAAAATCCTTCCAGGGATAACAGGCATGGTCAGCTTTGCGGAAACCGCGGGAATGGAGGATGGTTGCTGCAAGACTGTGGTAACAAAGTCCACATGAGGTTCTATCCATGGTGGAATGGGAATAGGGTCCGAGGTGGCCAGATCCAGGTGTTCCACAAGACGTTTTGTTTGGGGATCAACCTCTTTGGACGGCCAACCACCAGTTGCTTGAATAGAACATAACAGGTCTCCGAAAGAAGGATCCTCTGGAGGGGACTTTGGGGAATCTTTCAGAGGAACCTCCATGGGAGATCTAGGGTCCGACACATCCGAGTCGGAACTAGTGTCAGAGGAATCGGAGCCACTAGGAATGGAAAGGTCAGGTTCAGTAATGCCTACCACAATAGAGTAGAGGCTCTGGTAGCAGGAGGCAGTGGAGGTCACCCTGACAGAGGGTCTCCTCACTGGCTGTCTTAACTCCAACACAAGCTGCGCTCTAGCCTCTTTCCACCACCAAGGGACAGACTCAGGTTCCGGCACCAGAGGAGGAGGTGGCTGATAACTCGGATAATCCGGTACTGGGGATAGTGCCAGGACGGTAATATGAGTACCCTGGGTAACCCGGCATGGGATGTCCTGGAGTAGGATAACCGTCGTTGGAAATGATGACGCCGGAAAGCCCGGCATCTGATAATCTGGTGTCGGAAAACCCGCAACGGAGGCACCTTTGCCTGGCATTGGATATTGAGTAACCGACGGAGGGTGCCCGCAGGCGAAAAGAGCGCTCCTGGGCAATGGACCCAGACGGCTGACCCGCAGCGGAAGGTGCTGTGGCGCCCAGAGGCATCGGGCCTGGAGCGCGCCAGTACTGGGGGTGGAGGCTCCATACCCGGATCCTCTGTCGGCAGTGGAATGAAATCCGGTGACGGAGGAAAGCCTGGCGGGGGACACGAGGGCCTGATGGTAGGTCTGAACGCGACTTGCTAAAGCAAACAGCAAAGGGTCGGGTGGCGAGTCTCTAGGGTGGAGGACCCTGGGAGACGACGGGTCGACTGGTCCCTCACTCTGTCCAACGCGGGGGCCAAACTGGAGCCCGACGGGAGAGTGGACGGATCTAGCTGGTGTCGGAGGAGCCGGTGTCCGAAGGAACAGATCCGCCGGGCTAGAGATGGCTGGAAGGCCGCTGTTAGTCTGATCGGCGGAGGCCGTGAGCCCTTCACCGAGGCGAGGGTGACTTACCAGCAAGATCAGTTGACAAAATTACCACCTCCAAAGAGGCAACCCCGGCTGCCCGCTCACCTCGGCAGGAGGGAGAAGGGCCCAGCCCAAGAAGTGGACGAGGCGCCTGAAAAAGTACTCACGGTTGCGGCCTCTCAGACGGCGATGGACTCCCATCCCGACTTCTCCTTTCTTCGGGCTGGCGTGACGACCTTTCCTTGAGTTTTGGAGCTCCTTTCGCGAGACGCCAAGCGCCGGTCAATAGATGGGCCTCAAGGGACCTCTTGTGCATGGTTCTGGTCGCCTGGTAGATGGAACACTCCTGGACGCCGGCTTCAAACCGAGGCAGAGGAGGCAGCGGGAATGGTTGTCCCTGTAGGGATTTGAGCGCCGCACTTTGAACACTTTTCTTCTGTCTGGAAGACATCAATTTGAAGAAAATCCTGAGAATTTACAAGAGGTGAAGAAACACTTTGATAAATATACGCGGATGTTAGATTGCTGTTCTGATGTGAGCCGAGCGTGACTGAGGCGATGGCGGAAAGAACTGGAGGCGGGCGGGACCGCCCTTTATAGTTGGGCTGGCGTCCACGGCGCCCCGACATTGGGCGGTCCCCGCTGATGATTACTATCTACCAGTTTGTCGGTAGACCTGACGCCAGGGGCAGTACTATATGTGAAGACTTACTGCAGGAACCCTTCTCAAGTAAGATCAGTAGTTCTAGGAGTGGTACATGTTGTTCATTCACAGTCTCTGGCATGTCCTGTTCCCTTTAAATCTGGCGGAAGTCTTCAAGCTAGCTCCTCCCACCTACCGGGTGGTAAATACCTCAACTCCACCCCATGGCCAGATCTTAACCGCTCAAAGCAGGTTGTCGCCTAAAGCCAGGAAGTTGGGTGGGTGCATGTGAATGAACAACATGACCACTCCTAGAACTACTGCAGGGAAGAGTGCCAAAAGGCTTCTTCTTGCACTTATGCTGATTCTTGCCGAAGAACCCTTCGCAGAGGTAGCATCCAAGGTGGCACTGGACTGCTCAATGCGCTGCAGGTGACCAGCCACTCCTGGACCAAAGAGGTCGGTGCCAGGAAGGCACGGCAGCTAACTTGAAAGGTATCTGCTGGGAAGGAGGATAGCCTCAGCCAAGCCCTGCAGTGAGTGGCCACTGTGGCTGCCAAGGAGCGGGCACAGGAATTCTAATGTCCAGGGCCATCTGGAGCTTCGTTTAGCAACAGGATGGCCTTGATCACGGACCTGCTTCACTGTGGTCTGCATGTCCGCCGGGAGATGAGGCAGGACTTCATCCAATGACCCAAGGAGGGCATGAGAGAAGTGTGCCATGATGATAGCCGAGCTGACATGATGAAGGCCTAAGGAAGAGGCTGCATAAACCTTACAGACAGAGTGATCCATATTTTGGACTCCTTGTCCAGGGGTTGGTCAGTGTCAGCTGAGCTACCAGTATGCCTCTGAACACAGAAGCAGTCACTAGGCTTTTGGATGAAGGATGCTCTGTGAACCCTGCCAGGGACCCCATGGGCACCGTATACTTACGGCCATGCAGGCAGACGGAGCTGGGCAGGAAGCAGGGCGTTGCAAAAGCTCAAGGGCAGGGCAATCAAGGCTTCGCCACTGGAAAGGCCTCTTCGGGTATCCCCTTTAAGGATATCCGTAAGGGTACTCCTTTTCTGGATGGGCTCCAGGGCATTCCAGTGGACTCAGATATCAGGCGGAGAATGCCTGAAAGGAGGAAGGGCCTTCCACCAGTCCAGCCACGGACGATGACTCATCCCCAGGATGAGTGTAACCCCATGTCATCGGAGTCAAAGAGTCTGGATATAGTGGCCTACTGCCTATGTCCCTTCGATCTGCCGAGGGCAGTCGGGGTGACCGTAATGGACAGGCGTCCGGAAGCCCGGTGTCTGCACGGTCCTCTTTCGAGGAGCTCCTCCCTGAGGCTGCTTAGACAGTGGCTCCACCAAAATTGGTGGAGAAACAGGAATAGGCCAAGCCAGTATACGTGCTGGACCCATGGGAGGTGGAACTGAGGCCTTGGTTCCGGAGAGTAGGCGTCGGCTTAGGAGGTAGGAGCCAAGTAATGGCTGGGCGGCCAGTGGGCGAGCTTCTGCCCATCAAAATCAGCTGTTGCCACATCAAATCCTCACAGCATCGACAGAGTTTCCGTGAAGCCTCTCCTCTCAGAGGAGGATGAGGACGACAGCGCCGCCTCTTTAGAATGTCTGTGGCCCTTTTTCGGCAGATCGACTGAAAGGTCCTGGTGTCGACTGATCCCGATGTGGTCGGGCTAGTTCGATCAGTGGACACCGAGTCAGTGAAAACTGAGGTTTCAGAACCTTATCCTTGATGGGGACACTCGAGTGCAGTGTCTCCTCATCTGGAAGGAAAGGACAGGCGTCCTTTCTAGGAATCGTTGACCGGGCCGGCGATAAAGGCTCGATTGGGTGAGAGTAATCTCGGCGAGTTCAGCCATTTCTTCAGTCTCGGTGCCTTGGCCCAATGGAAGGTCAGTAAAGCCAGCAGCGGAGTAGGCGATCTCAACCAAGTCGAGACCGCATGTTCCTGGGACTCGGACCTTTCTGGGTCTCAGGAGCATCTCCTTCTCGAAGAAGACGACTTGGGGTCCTTGTCCCTCTTCTGAGAGTGGGAGGAGTACGAGCCCAAGGGCGCCTCACCCCTGGTGGGGAGAGATTGGCACAACTCCCCAAAGGAGCCGAAAAGGTAGAGCCAAGGTTGGGAGGAGCGAAAAACCCACGACTGGCGAAGCCTGAGCCGTCTCCTCCTCGAAAGCAGCCATCTGCTCAAGCTGCTCGGCAGATCCTGCGACCTTGCCCACCTTGCCTCCTTAGATTTCACGGTGGGTTTCTAAGCTTGGTCTCCCCAATTTTAGAGCGCCTTGCGGTCGTCCAGAATGTTGGGATGGAAGGCCAAACAGAAAGTACAAGACGTGGTGTCATGTCCGACATCTATGCAATAAACACATGAGAGGTGGGGATCAGTGTGCAACATTTTCTGGCTGCAGGGACACGGTGAAATCCAGGGATGATTTGTCCTCCATGTCTGATGCGCTGAAATTGGAATTGTGAACTCTGAAGAGTTTCAAAGTAATTTAGTGAAAACTGACTTTTGCAAATCCAGGGCCTACAAATTTGTTGAGTAGGCAGGGAACCTGAATCTTCCAGCGGAAAGAAAGATCTAGCGTCATGGGCGGAGCCAAGGTGTGCGGGTGGGTGGAGGAGCTAGCTTGAGACTTCTGGCTAGATTTAAAGGGAAAGGACATGCCAGAGAGTGTGGACCGAACAACATATCCACGCTCCTAGAACATCCCATTCAGTTGAGTTGTCTAGTTTATAACCTGGTCCGAGTAATTAGGAGGAGGAAAATGAAACAAAAGTTTGAATTTTTTTTTTGTTTTCGTTTCTGTTTTTGTATAACTTGTTATAAAAAGTTAAATTAATTGTGCCCCTGCAAGTGAGGTCACTGTGTGGATACCCCTCTGACCCTCCCTTCCTGCTGTGCTAAAGGAAACGTCATGACTGTGCTAGTCTACAAAAGGAGGTAGCATGGGGTGGTTGGGGATGGGGGTGGGTGGCATACAGACCCTTCCCCTGCCGAAAAGGAAGAACCATGGATGAAATAAACAAGGAGGTAAAGAGCAGAAACAATCAACAAAAACAAATGTAGTAGCTCTGAAAGCTTAGCCTAATGTTAGATAAAACTGTAAAACCTGTAAGCCACCTGTAACAATTTCACAGAAGATATACCCATAAAAACACTTTGCTACAGAGAAAATAAAACAGTAACAGAAGATATATCTTGTAAAAAACAATTAGAATCAGAAGATTTCAGCAGTAATCTGTAAGCACAAAACATTAACAAACCTGTAGGCAACACCTGTAATAATACAGCAGAAAGTATACCCTGCAACAGCAATTTGAATCAGAGAAGATTACAGCAGTAAAATGTAAGCAAAAACAGTATTAAACCAGTGAGCACAAAAGAAAATAGTAACACAGTAAATCTGCCTAGTAAAAAGAAGCCTAATCGTTTTCCTTTTCTGATAATGTTGTTCCTTGCTCTGTCCTTACAAGCAAACCTAGAAGAGCTCAGGTGAAGCTAGGTGCCTTTGCCAGCAAACCTAGTCATGCAAATGTCCATTTTAATACAATCCATACATATGTTATAAAAATAAAGAGGGACCCTCTGAACAGAAGTTATTCCTAAAACAAAATACAAGACTCTGAGGCTGGAGACAAAGCACAAGGCACTGCACTAAAAATTGTGTTGGAAAAATTCTAATATATATGAATGGGCAAGTGCCATATAAACAAGTACTGGGTGCCAGGAATTAGTCATAGCCTCAGAGATTCACACAAAGTAAACAGGCCAAAAAGGGGAAAATAAATGGGTGGGGACACACAAATGAAACAAACAAAAAGGCCACATTAGAAAATCCCAAAGGTGCAAAGTAAAATATATTTAAACTTACGATGACACCCCCAATAGAAAAGCATAAAGGCTCTAACCCATTGTAACTTGGAGACAATTGTCTTGGGAAAAGAAACAGTTACACTGATAAAAAGAAGGGGCAGCACTATTAACAAATGTAACAGGAACCACGTTACAACATGGCCCTCTCCAGCACCTGGAACCGATCGGGAACTGGGAAAAAATACAATAAATATAAAATAAACACCCTAACTAAAGCCGACTCTCGAAAAAATAACTCAAAATAATAAAAATTAGTAACAAATTAGAAATAATAAAGTTGTTGACCAGAAGACTGGAGCCGACTTCAGGCGACTGTTCTCTTCAGTGAAGAAACAAATCTGATGTCAGAACAGCAGGTGTGACCACAGTGCAGAGTTTGAACTTTTATTCTAAATTCTAATAATTAGCATAAAGTGATATCCCAGGGCATCGCACTCTGGTGGGATGATGCACTTCTGAAAAGGTATCACTGATAGATTCCTGCTGTGTGAATGACTGTTACATTTGATTTGTCGAATGTAAATAAAATTAGTTTGTTTTTGTTTGTATTAAAATAACAAGAATAAATCATGGGGTTGTCCAATAAATACCAAGTCATTTTATTGTTTCAAAATAGCCAAAACAACATCTTTTTTTCCTTGTTTAAATCTGTCTGGCATCCCTCATGCAGCTGAGAACGAGCTGTAAACAGAAAGAGAGCGAGAAGGCAAGAGACAGGAGTAAACAGACCATACCTGACACGGACAAAATACAGCTCTCCACACCAGAGGGACTGCGAAGTTCAAACTGTCGAAAAACACTGAGGCTAGCATTGGACAGTAGTGCTAGTGTTCCAACACGAAGCCTGATGACATGGGCGAGTGCACACGGTTTCTCCCTGGACCAACCGGATGCACCTGTCTGCTGCTGGAGCTGCTATCACAGGAGACATGTGACCCTGCTTCCTGTTAACAAGACACTGACACCCCTACTTAGTCTTCAAACAGCTCCTGGTTTATACATACTGCAAATATGGGTGCCACAGCATCTCTACACACTTCAAGTGTTGTCATGCACATTCTAGGAGTAAGGCCACAACCAGAGCAGGGCAGATCCTGCACCCAAAGGTGCAGAAAGTGGCGCCCATGAAAAAGTGTAGAGACACCTCAGTGTCAGCATTAGGGTGTTACAAATCATATGACATAGGTAAAAACAAACATATATATATAAAAAAAAAAAAGGTTAGAAATAAAATGCCCCTTACTAAAGAAATGAGTCTAACAATCCACACTCGTGAAGTCGTTTTGTGGTTTTAGCGTCACATATGAGCAAGAAATCGAGGCAATGACTGGTTCCGTTAGCACCGTGAATGTATAATATAAAACATATTTCATGATTGCTGACCTTCTGTATAATTTGCTGGTCCCTCGTTATGCATTGGCTTCCTTTTCTTGAAAGAAGTGAAAATCCATTTTTCCTCCACCTTAGTGTTAACACACCATAACCTGTTTACGTTTCTTAGTTTACTCCATTGTATAATTCCTGGGGTATGTGGGACTCACCCCACACACACAGACACTCTGACCACTCGTGATGCAGTGGAGAAGACTACTGTACCAGTGGCTGGAATCTCTGGGGAAATTCTGTACAATCAGAGGATACAATGAGGGAGAGCAAGCTGTACAATGAGTACGAGCAATCAAGACGTGACTGGTCAAGCGTGATCACATGTCCATGTTTTATTCCAGCACATGTCAGAACTACAGTACCATTTACATTAAACTGTCACACCAAGAGTTGCTTTTAGGTTGTTTTTTTTTTTTAGTCAGCAATGCTCTGGTAACTCCCACTGCATGTTTTTCAATACTTAAGCAGCTCAAGATTAACTTTCATGAAATGTATTTGCAACCTATCTGAAATTCCGTCACAGTGGAAAGCCGTTGAAACTCACAGACAGCGGTTTTTATAGGATTTGGTGCTGGATCCGTAATACTTCAGCAACTCACTGGGAAATGCTAAACTCTCTGCGACACTGTTTAGTGCAAATTGTACTGGGCTCTCTAACTTTCTGAACCTCATTCCTCAGTTTTAAACATAAAATGAGGAAGCCATTTCATAACTGCAATAAGGCAATCCAGGGAGTGCATAACTGTATTTGATGATGGCACTTGTCAGGGTGCAAGGCACTCGACATCATATCATAATTTCACTTCCCAAGGCGTGTCACTATCCCACGACAACAACCCTCCCTCTCATGCCCCATAGCTGAATTTTATTTATTTTTTTTTTTACCAGAAGAGAGACACTAAGCTGAAAGCTTGTTTTCAGGGACGGCCTGGGAGCACAAAGATTAAGTGACTTGCTCAGGGTCACAGAGTATGCAAGTGGGGGCTGTGGGATTCAAACCCAGGTCTCAGAATTCTGGCACAATTATACCAATTGCCTTTATTTTTGTTACTTTTATCAAGAAAAATTAATCAGATAAAAAAAAGCAACATGAGCAAATTCTACAGAATGTGAGCAATCAATAAATGTTTTTTTTTTTTTTTTTAACATAGAAACTATCTGAGTACCAAGGAAGTTGACAGTTTCCTTTTAATACCATGTTAGTGATGTGCTCCTGTACCCTTGGACAGTCTGCAAGCCAATGGATTTCTTTTTAGCTAACTGGTGTGAAAGCTAGGGATGGGCGGAACTGGTTCTAGACAAGTAAAACACCTCTTAGAACCTGGCCAGGTCTAAAATTTAGAACCAAAGAGGAGCCCTCTAATTTTGACAAAATAGTTCTGGTGTTTTGAAATGTAGCATCATCATTAGCATGTAATTAGAATATAATGAGTATGTAACAGAATGTATATCTCTAGGTTTGTAAATGAACCATTTTTGGGGGGTTCTGATTAGAGAGAGTAAGGTTCAAGCATAACAAGAGAAAACAGCCTCCTGATGCACCCTGCTGTATCTTGGTCGCTGACAAACTGATGGCCAGTCCCCAGCTTACTTGAAACCGTTCAGTATAGTCTGACTTCATGCAGCATATCCCAGGGTCATGCTGGATGGTCTGGGGGTGGGGAGGGATCATATCAAGGCACAGCATCCATAGCAGTTGGACAGAATAGATACAGACATCAGGTGTCACGTTCCCCCTCATTTTAGAGCAAATAATGGTTATATTAATACCTTTTTTTTTTAACACAGACCTCTGAAATGACATTCACTGGTTAGTAACACGGGAATCCCGCTCAGAAGCCATGACAAATATACACTAAATTATGGTTTCCAGTCTTTTGTTAAGCGTCACATAAAAAAAAAATGTGGTTAAAGAGACCACAACCCTGGAGGTTTGTCAATGTCCAACTTTTGGTTTCAGTTATGGACTGTGATTGATCAACACAATGCAAATGGTGCTCCAGTAGATATTGAGTGGGTGGGGGGGCACATATCCTGGATGCAAATTAAGTCTCACAAAGTCATGAGTGCCCCCACCATCTGGTAGTTTAAAATACTCTTTACAGTCATACCTTTGTAATCCATTTAGAGTGGAATAATTTCCGCTCGATTAACAAACAAGATGGCCCAAGGCTGTGACGTCTCATGAAAAGGCAGCACAGGTGATAAACAACCAACCAGCTGTGCACTGGAAGCAGCTGTCTGCGGGCTGCATTACAGCTTCTCTAAGATAAGATTTTTCTTCGCACGTGAAGTGACAGGCAGGTCCATGAGGCGCATCACACAGCTCAGGTCAAGCAGCTGCCGAGGCTGTATGCATGCACCAAACTGGTAATGTCTAGAGGTACAGTGCATTGTAAAAGTGTCATCAGCACTGCAATGCAAGGCTGCTGGCTAATTCAGTGTCAGTTATTGAAGTCACTGTGGTCCTAGTGGCTCACTGGTCACAGCCTCACCAAGAACCGGAACACCAGCACCTTCCTGCCTGGAAAGTCCAAAGTCAAATACAGAGGGTTGCAGGATCTCTTTTGTGAAGAACAGCCTTGGAATGGTGACTTTGGGATTGTAAAACATCCACTATTTAAGAAAGGAAAGTTAAGTGATTTCATAATGGAGCCTGGGTCGTCACGTAATTGCTCGGCAGCAGTTCCGGATAAGAAATCCTCAGTTCACTTATTCCTGAACTCCTACTTCACCTCTTGACATGGATCCCTGCTGTTCATTTTTGTTTGTAACTGTGTGTATGTGGTTGCATTTAATTGTAGTGTTACTGAAATCAAGACTTCCGATTACCAAGCAAAAAAAAAAAAAATTAAAATAATGTCAATATTTTCTCTTCAACATTTCCAGGTTGGAGCACTAGCTCAGTGGTCTGATTCTGGGTTACAGCCAACACCCCACCATGTCAAGGGCAGTTTCTACTGCACGTTAAGTCACGCTCAGTCACTACAACGTGGACATCAAGTAATGGGTGTTTTAAACCAACTGACAATGCAGCTGAGGACTCGGCAGCCATATTTAAAGAGCATTAATTGTGTGAAGACTTCAGGAATGTGCAACAGCAGAAATAAAAGAGAAAAGAGGAACGCTTACGGGAGGGGTGAAGGACAATCAAAATGGACTAAAAAGGCATGGAGTTGAAAAGGAAAGGAATACTTTTATAGTGCCTTTATGGGGTCAAAACTGGCATGGGCCCACTAGCCAAATGCTGGTAGATTTTGTTTAGAGCTAGGAAGATTTTTAACTAGCCCTGTGGAGCCTGTACTGGAGAAGGTAACATTTCAATAGAGTACCACAGCTAGGCCAGTGGAAAAGTCTGCTGGGCTACTGGATTTTCCCAGTCACTAGGCAAGTTGCAAAACTTGATTTTGACCGTTTTAATGCAAACTGTATCCTAAAGTGTTTTACAATACAGAAAGGAATGAAGCGAGAATACCGCTGCTGTTCTCAGCACACAGGAAGATTTAAGAGCACCTTTCTTGTTGCTTTCAACAAAAACAGGACTCATCTGTGGTGTTAAATATTTTCTTCAGTTCAATCCCCAAATGAAGGAAGGGATAGTAATTAGCCCCTCGAGGGCAACCACACAATGCCTTTCCACTTCCTACTAGCCCACTCTGTCCCCATGCGCCGACATTTTATTAAATCTGTACAGGGAGGCGCAGAGAGGCGTGCTCATTCACATCTAAGCAGTGTATCATTTCTAAGTGGAATGAAACTGGGTTTTGGTAAGCTCGATGCCAGGGGTTCAACTAAAGGGTTCTTGTTAGTTACACTCTGGCATCGATCTTCTAAAACAATTAAGTAGTAAATCCGCTTAGAAATGACACTCCACAGAAGTGAATGGAGCATGCCCTTGCACTCTCCCTCGTGTGTGGGGTGGAGCTGGCTAGTAGAAAGTGGAAAGAGATCATGCGCGAGCTCCCTGGAGGACAAATTATGATCTCTTCCTTCCTCTGGGGACCAAATGAAAAATTATTTAACACCACAGAGGAGCTCCCATTCAGGTGAGGGAGCTCTGTTTTTTTGGCAGAAAGCACCAAAACTGTGAGGAAAGGTGCTCTTTAAACCACAGAGAAATATATTCGAGAGAGAGAGATTATAGACCCAGTAAGCACAGGAGGTTTAGTGACAGACTTAGAATATGGGCTGCTGTTTTCAGGTTGCCCATCTCTGGCGAGACGCGTCTTGGAATGCAGTTCTATGAAGGACATGATCCTCTCAGACCTTTCTGATTAGATGGTTCTAACTGCAAATAACTCTAAAACTGTTTCTAGGCATCTACTAGTCTCTTGTGGATACTGGAGGTGGGCTTTCTAGAAACAAGCATTGAACAATACCAATCTTGTTTGCTTGCTTGTATTTACTGTGTAGATGTTGGGCCTAGATAGAACAGACAAGGCTGGGGGCAGAGAGAAAACAAGTGCCACTGGGGGCTCCAGAAGACAGCTGTGTGGTACAAAAGCACAACAAATGTTCCTAGTAGGAACCTTTAAGGCAGTGCACATTTTCACTGAACCAGCCTGCTGCACTTGCCAGCTCTAAAGCTGGCTAAATAGATCAAAGTAACCACACAGAGCAGGCGGTATTGGGCAGGAGATTACTAAGCCTGTGATTGGTGGAGAGACAAGCCCTCAAAACTCTATCACACAGTGATAGCAATGTGTTGCTTATGTCGTGGGCAAGCAAACAAAAATTAGCACCACCTGAAATTGGTGGGTTCAAGTCCTTGGAATGCAAGCAGAACATTCATGCTGAAAGTTCAAGTTCTTGAGGTATTTCAGAGACCCCATTCAGAACATTTGTGTTTTTAAAGATTTTAGACCTAGTGGAACAAGCTGGTCCTTTGACCTCCCTTCAGTTCCATCCACCTGATTTACCTCCTCCTACAGTTGTCACTCAGTCCTCAAAGCATACAATAAACCATCAGAAGCTCCCTCCATCCATGTCTTCACTGAAGACAGCCACATTGTGATGGTCTGGTGGATTAAATACCAAGCAGAGACTATCCACTGAGACAAGAGGGCGGCTTCTTTTGACATTCACACTCTTGACCACCAGTCAACGACTTATTTTCTAATAATGTTCTAAAAGGTGAATAAGTTCTAATTTAACTACAATGTTTGGGAACAGAACTGGAATGTGACTGGAACTTCTCTGGGTTCAGCCACCATATATCATTGTTCATATATATTGCCTTATCAAACACAGCCCTTAACTTGATGCCCCACTCCTCGTCCACTGTCCTGGTAACACTGATTAGGGACATGGAGGGTCAGTTTTTAATGTGCTCACAAAGCAGATAGAACAAAGTGTGAAGTAAGAAGAAAAGGTAGAGAAGAAGAAAGAAAGAGCCTTTTGTTTGTGACAAGTTTCTGACATGGGCATGTTCTTTCGACCTTCAGGGTGCACCTTGAGCCCTTGAGCAGGGTGCATGCTACTGATTTTGGTTGTAGTCACTTAGAACATGGAAAAGTGTCATGTTTTACAGGGCAAAGTGCCCCAGTGCTGCCATCAGTCCTGAGCTAGTAAAGCTATGCTCCTTTCCCACATGGGACACAGAATCAGCCTGCTGCTCTGTAGGGTCCTGATGTTAACATAAGCCCATTTTTGTTGGGTTATGGACAGTAAAGTCAGGAAATATGCTTTAAAGTTCTGGGTTACTGACAGCAGGTCATATTCTGTGGGGTTATGAGTCAGGTCAAATACCGTAAGGTTAGGTTATTGACAAAAGGACATAATATTCCACAGGGTTATGAGTCAGGCCATATACTATAAGGTAACGGTTTATTGGCAAAGAGCATATTCCATGGGGGTATGAGTCAGGCCACATACTGTAAGGTAAGGGTTACTAGCAAAAGGGCATAGTATTCCGTGGGGTTATGAGTCAGGCCATACACTATAAGGTCAGGGGTTACTGGCAAGAGGCCATATTCCACGTGGTTATAATTTTCAAATCAAGGCATATGCTACAGGGTTAAGGTTGTTGCAATCACGCTATATTCCACAGAGTTATAAATCAAGACATACACTATACGCTTGGAATTACTGACAAAAGTCAAGTTCCACTGGGGTACAAATCATGGCATATACTATAAATTTAGAGATTATTGGCAAGATGTCATGTTCTACAGGGGTATGAGTCAGGGCATACACTATTAGGTTAGAGATTATGGGCAACAGGATGTAGTCCATAGGTGTATGAATAAGGGCCTATGCAGCAGAGTCAGCTACGATGCAGCATGATAACGTGCAGTAAATGACACGTCACAAAATACTGCATGACAACAGGATTTAATTGCCGTTGAATTATGCTGTCCCCTGCAGTAAACTGCAGCATTTTGTGATATCTGCAGCATTACTGCGCTGCATCCTGGCTTGTACCACTGTACTACAGTATAAGATTAGAGATTATTAGCAAGAGGCTATATTCTATCTGGTTATGAGTCTGGACATGTAGAGTACAATAAGGTTAGAGATTACTGGCAATAAGTAGTAATTTATAGGGGCATAAGTCAGAGCATATACTATAAGGATAGGGATTATTGGCACAAGGTCATATTCCATAGGGGTAGAGGGAAATATGGCATTAAGATTTATGGTGTGGCCAATTAAAGATATGTACATGGGAAGCGAACCCAGAAACACAGTACTGAATGGATTGTGGGGGCAGGTTAGACTGGGCACTCAGAGGAAAGGGGCCTGGGGGTTACCACAGGTCACAACTTCAAAATCACTGCCCGCTGCAATAAGACATATGGGGAAAGCCAACAGGGTAAGGGACATGTGCAGGGTCTTTTCTTGCAGAAGGAAGGAAGTGATCCTGCCCCTCTTTAGATCCTTCTTGAGGTCGTACCTAGACTACTGGGCACAATTCTAGAGCCCTCACTTTAAAAAGGACAAGGATCACTTAGAATCAGCTGGAGGAGGAGGAGAACAAAAGTGATACACAGGCAGCCAGGAAAGATTTATGAAGCGTACTGGCAGATCTGAATATGTTAGCCCTGGAGACCAGAATAGAAAGGAGGATATGACTGAAGCGTTCCGTATCGAAGGGCATAAACAGGTGGATTGCCAGCGACTTTTCAGGCAATGGGAAGGGTTTGCAACAACAGAACATACTCATAAGATGGTGGTGGTGGGGGGTCAGGAAATACATCTTGGCGGAGAGAGTGCTGGACACATAGAACCATCTATGAGGGTCAACACTGAGACAATAACAGGTTTCAAAGGGTGGGTGGGATAGACACCGACTGTGATGAAAATAACAGAGGGACAAGGGTGAGTGGGGTTTACTGGACTAACAAATTGGAGCTACAGGGGCACTGCACTGGCCCTACCAGTGCTGAACTGGTGTGGACCAAGGTACCAACCAGGCAGACTCAGTGGGCCAATGGTAAAGGTCATATTCCATAGGGATGTGAGTCATGGCACAAACAAGGAGGTCAAATATTAGCGAGATGTCATATTCCATCAGGTTACAAGTCCTACCATGAACTATAAGGTTAGAGATGTTTGGAAAGAGTTAATAATCCACAGGCGTAGGAGCCAGATCATATACAATAAGGTTAGTGATTACTGGCAAGGTCATATTCCATAGGGTTATAGGTCATGGCATATACAATAAGGTCAGTGATTACTGGCAATAGGTCATACTCCACTGGTCATAAATCATGACATATACTGTGAGGTTAGAGATTACTGGTAAAAGGTCATACTCCAGTGGGTTATAAATCATGGCATATACTGCAAGGTTACAGGCCATTGGCAAGAGGTCATATCCAATTAGGTTACAAGTCAGGGCATATACAAAAAGGTTAGAGATTATTGGCAATAGATAATCCAAAGGAGTAGGTGTTAGATCATATACAATAAGGTTAGAGATTACTGGAGCGGTTACATTCCATAGTGTTTTAAGTCATGCCATATACTATAAAGTGAGAGATTACTGGCAAAAGGTCATATTCCATATCGTTATGAGTCAGGCTTTATAGTATGAGGTTCGAGGTTACTGGCAAGAGGCCACATTTCATAGGATTATAATTTATAAAATCTAGAGCATATGCTACAGGGTTGATGTTGTTGGCCTCAGGTTATATTCTGCAGGGTTATTAGTTGGGCCAGCTACATTAGGGTTATTGGCAAAGGAGCTGGGGCACATACTATAGAGATTACTGGCAAAAGGTCAGATTCTACAGGGTTAGGAGCAGGGCATATACTATGAGGTTAAACATTACTGGCATGACATCATATTCAATAGGATTATTAGTCAGGGCATATAATGTCATAGATTATTTTCTCCTATGCCATAGGGTTATGATTCATAGTAAATACTATACGGTTAGGGATTATTGGCAGCAAGTCATGTTTCATAAGGACATGAGTAAGAATATAGGTTGCAGGGTCATGACTGCCAGCTGGCACCACGGTTATATTTTACAGGATTAGGAATCGGAGCATATGCAACAGGGTTGACTCTGTTGGCATCAGGTTATGTATTCCATTGGATTCTGGGCACCACAATTATGCCAAGTGCTCAGGGATTACAGAAGCTGCACAAGGCTGTGTGCTATCAGATTAAGGGAACATTAGTTAGGACATATGCTACTGGGATTAGGGTGCTGGCGTCAAGCTACTGTGCCGGGTTATAGGATCCAGAGTCCAAGTTATATGATAGAAGGGTTAAAGAAGATGGCACCTGATGTCACCGTCCATAAGGTCACTCACATTTATTTTGCCATCACCAAGTCTTTATGGGGCCCATTTATAAGTAGACGTTCAACATAATGCAGTCTCCATTAGAATATGCCTTCAGGGTGGAATCAACTTGGGGCAAACACTGTTGTTTATACCACATCACTAAGAATACATTCTGCCAGATAAATATGGCCTATTCAGTGGCCTCACTCGGAATATGCCATCATCATCGTATGAGGGTGAGTCCGACCATGCCTCCTAAGAGATAATAAATGGCATATTCTAAGTCAAGCCATTTTGTGTCAAGTTATACAACGTATTTCAATACTAAAGCTTTTAAATTAGTTCTTTCTATGAAGATTCAAAGAGAACCACGCCGAACCTGAAAGCCGCCTTCCTATTCAATTCTGTCACTGTTCCATCTATACAGGCCTTTAAATAAACAAAGAGGGTGTTGCTGATTTACATTCTGTGTTAAGTACAGTTTTAGAACTGTAGAATTAGTTTATGTCCTTGGAACCACCAAGTTCTATAGCAGAACATGGATGCATTGTGCTAACAATGAAAGCGCTGAACAAGGGACATCGTACAGTTCTAAAATGCCTTACTGCCTGTGTGTAAATCAGAAACACCCACTAGGGTGACTAAAACACCTGTATAGATGGAACTGTAATAAATACTGGAACCAGTATTTAAAAACAGCTTCCACTGGGAGAAGAGAAGCAGATTCAGTACAGTTCTACATAAAAGGAAAACTATGAATAATGGAGAAAGTGCAGCAGCTGCTGCTGAAACATAACAGGGCTTTCAGCAGTAAATAAAATGTTTTCATGCCTTCTACATATGTTATTTTTAGTCTGAATACCTCGCCAACTGTCTTAGCAGGGACACATCTGCGGCCATCTCAAGCACACACACACACACACGGCTTCCTGCGTGTGGGTTATGCTAATTAGGGCTACCAACTCTGCTATTAGCTGGTAGTCCTCATTAGCATAATCTTGTGCAGCCGCCTGGAATGCACAAGATGGCTGCAGGCAAGTCTCCTGCTAGGACAGTCGGCGAGGTATTCAAGATTAAAATAACATAAGGGAAAAGGTATGACAAATATTTTATTTACTGCCAAAAGCCCTAATTAGGTGCTTCCGCAGCAGCTGCGGCCCTTTCTGCATTATCCATAATTTTCCTTTAACTGATTCAGTTCGATTTTAATGTTCTATCCTGAGTGCAGCAGAGTCCACCATAATGTCATTAGCACTGTTCAAGCTGTTCTCTCAAGGGTAAGGGTTATTTTGTTAGTCCAAGGCAGAGATACATGCTAATGGTACATCCACCACTGAAATAAATCATTTATTTTTATTTAGATTTTGTCAGTGCTAAAATAAATCATTTATATGTAAGACTTGACTCTCACCTTTTTTTTTTTAAAAATCTCTGGTAATCGGGTAAGGCCACCAGGCACAGGACCTGTTTTCTCCGGGTGACATGGGAGCAGTGGGGTGGGGGTGGGGGTTAACTGACCTGAATGGGGTCACACAGTATAGAAGTGGAGGTTGTGGGAATCAAACCCAGATCTCTTTGGACGTACCAAGCTCATTCACAGCTCATTACTCTAACCACTAGGCTATACTGCCAGGCCCAAGTCACACATAAATTATTTTAATTTGTGACGGCATACCTACCATCAAAATTGCTGAAACGAGGACCAGCCAGTGGTCCAGCAGAAGCAGCGTGTTCCCACGCTTGCAGTCAGGTGTGGTTCAGACTCGAGTACTGGGTCTGGCAGCTGGGGTCCTGCCACACAGCAGTGCTTCCAGCCAGGAAGGAGGCACTACAGGTTATGCCAATGTAATGACCCTGCAGTGAATTTGGGAGCGTGTCTCTCCCAGCACATCTCTCCGTGTGTGCATAGGTTTACTAGAAAGCTGTTCCCCAGGGTCAGGAAGGAGGAGGGAGGTAAAATGGTGGAAAATACTGCTGGCGGCAGGGTGAATTTCCAATCCACTGCCGGCCCGCACTATCAACTGGGTGCATGCCCCACTGGATGTGGACACTGGTGAGGAGGAGGGAGGAGATTGGCCCTCTCCTATTGCTTCACTGCAGGAGGAGGAGATCCTTGGGGTCCACTAAAGAGCAGTTAAGCCCAGAGAAGATGGGTGATGGGGCTGGGTGAGTCACTGATGAAGGGGACCGAAGACTGAGAAGGAGCATAAATACCGTGATTTAAAAATAAACAAAAAACATGCTGATACATGACAAACTAAAATAACACATTAGATATGCCATAATGCAGTACTTAACCAAGGGAGAGCAGATGAAACAATGCTTGATGACATCACAGTGGAGCTAACCAGCATTTTTCTAACAGAACAGTGAAGTCAAACTAAACAGCGCCAAAAAGAGCTCATTTAAAAGTTTACATTTTGAAATCTGGGTATAAACCAGACACGCAATGACCTGGCTCAGAAACTGACATGGCTCATAATTTGTGAGGGGAGGCAGGGCTTTTAAGGCTCACTTGTGGCTTTACCACTCATGTGCTGTGGTCCTGTCTCCCCTTACTATGAAGATGAATGGCAACTTCGGGTCAGACCACGGTATCCTCCATATCTGAAATACATGCTCTTCGTTCACATACAAATCAGCTGTCAGGTTTGAAGTTTCAAAACAGCCTGTACTGTCTTTCATAACTGCCGTCAAACTATTATGACCAGCATGTCATGGGGTTGTCCAGAACCACTACTTGACAGTGTGAGTGCTACTAAAGTATGGTTTTGCAGTTAAAGGGGCACTGTCAGCTTTGCCCTTTTGTTTTTTAAATAACGTGAGCAGTGTGCCTCTTGGAACACATCTTTCCTACATGTACTCCACAATGCCCGTACATGTATGAAATTACTCAACCTTTAGCGTTTTCTATTTTTGCAAAATATTCGGACACTTGGTCCGACGAAACTCACCCGTCCGGCTTAGCGGGTCGGAATGCACCTCTAACAGGCGCTGTCCTGAAAAGTAATTTTTCTGATGGAAACTGAAATATGATAATGAGCCTTTCTTCATGTTAAAATATAATGTTGCGGTATCTCCCAGGAAAAGGCGGCTGTGTGATGTACAATTTTGAATTCGATGGTGTTACGAGCGCGCTTGCGCTTCAGTACAGCACGCTCCTGCACATGCAGGGATCTTTGCTTGTTCTTCTGGAGCGCATGCGTGGATTTCAGCAACACCATGTAATTCAAAATTGTACACCCGCATAGTGCTCAGTTTTTCCTGGGAGATACCAAAATTACATTTTAACATGAAGAACAGGCTTATTACCATATTTCAGTTTCCATCAGAAGAAAATCACTATCTGGGACAACACTCATGCCAGAGGCGATTCTTGACCTTGCTGTGCTTCCGGACGCTGGTGAGTTTCTGTTGGACCGAGTGTCCAAATATTTTTGCAAAAACAAAAACGTCCAAAAGGTGGTAATTTCTACATGTAGGGGCATTGTGGAGTACATGGATAGATGTGTGCCAAGAGGCACAACTGCTCATGTTACTTAATAAATGGGCAAAGCTGACAGTGTCCCTTTAAGGGAAGCTACTGTCTAATTCTGCTCCACATGGGTTGAGGATGTTGTGTTGGGTGGGGTTGGGAGGAGAGATGGAGCTCAGCCATTAGAGTTAAGATTTGTTCCACTGGTGATCCATTGTGGTGCAAGGCCTCACTGTTAGAGAGAGAGAGAATTAAACCAAGGTTCTGCTCCACTCCAGGGTACTGGTTCTTGTATTTGACTGCTGTATTATGGCATTATGTAAGGCTGTCAGAAGTCCATTCTAGGGATTTTCTTCTCTTGAGGGGTACTGGTTCAGCTGTGGCATCAGGCAAACCCTCAGTTCTGAGTCCATTAATGGTATCGGACCTCACTGTCGGTGAGCGGCCCAGACGTGTAGTCAAACTGTTGGTTTTCCAGGTTTGCCTCAAAGCTTTGTAGCTGGTCTTCCTCTCCATTCCTTGGTGTCTCAGTTCGGTTTTCCATTGTGCCATAGGACTGATGGGCTGGTGGCGCTGCCGGAGTGAGGCCGAGTTCTAACTCCTGAAGCACAGAGGCTACAAAAGCCTGCAAACATAAAGAGAACTCAGATAAATGTATTTCTCTTAAACGTGTGCAGTTACTTCAATGTTAATGAAAACTCATGTCACAAGGGCACTGGTAACAAAAACGCTGTCCACAGCCTTAGAGTGTGGACAGGCACTGGCTTCCCCACCGCCTTGACAGGGATCCCTTCTCAGAAAAAGAAACACAGTAACGCAGGGCAATGACAGCAGGAACAGATCAATGACCCATGCAGTCTGCCCACAGTTCCCTATCAAACCCGGGACCTACTGTTCAAACAGGGTCCCAGCTCTACTGTCTACCCTGCCCTCCCTACTACTACTGCAATGAGTAACCACTACACCCTTCACTCAGTCCCAGTTGTGCCTGAAACCCCTTATGGTTGGTATGCCCACCACCTTCGCTGGCACACTGTACCATGATTCCACCACCCTATCTGTAAAGTAGATTCCACTCATGCTCCCGTGTCCATGAACTGTTACTCATGCTAAATTGTTTTACACAGTTCACTTTATTAGTTTCAGAAACTTGAAGGTCTCTGTCATATCACCCTCTCTCATTTGGTCTCCAGCAGGTACATGTTACAGTACCTTGAGCCAATCCTAAGATCTGCCCTTTGGCTCTGACTCATCTTGGCCACCCTTCACTACACCATCTGTAGCCTGTGTTCATCTTTCTTGAGGTGAGGACTCCAGAACTGGCGCAGCACTCAAGTACGGCCTCAGAAACAATCTATAAAGGGACAGTAATACCTCTTTTCTTCCTCTGTCAATACTCCTTCCAACACACCCCAGCACACTATTCCCTTACTGTGGGCCTTGTTGCACTGGCTTGATTGTTTAAGGAGTCACTAATGATGGTCCCTGGTCCCTTTCCTCAGCTGAAGTGCTCAGCTTACCCCTCCCATCTAGTACTCTGTCCTAGGGTTCTTGTTCCTAGGGCCATCACCTTCAGTTTTGCCACTGAATTTCACCTGCCAAATCTTAGACCACCTTTCTAGTCTTTGCAGGTCACTGCATCTCCCAATTCCTTGTTGCTATCTACCTTCCCGGCGCTTACTGTCATCTGTGAAGAGACACAACTGCCCCAGATTCCTTCCACAGTGTCGCTGATGAACTTATTGAAGACGACAGGACCCAGGACAGAGCATTGTTGCACCCACTCATTATCTTCCTCTCTTCTGATTTGACATCATTAATCACAACCCTCCTCTGCCTCTCCTTCAACCAATTTTCTACCCATCTTACCATGTCCCTTGAATTAAAGATATATTTATTAAAGGAAATAGGTCAGCATGATAAGCCACATAACCAAGTGCGTGGCTGGTCCACATTTGCACTTTGTGTGCAGAAAGAACAGGTTACTCACCTGTAACAGTAGTTCTAGGAGTGGTATATGTTGTTCATCCACACTTCTTGGCATGTCCTTTCCCCTTTAAATCTTGCAGGAAAGTCTTCAAGCTGGCTCCTCCCACCCACCTGAGTGGTAATACCTCGGCCCGCCCCCATCGCTGGGGCCTTAGCCCGCAGGAAGCAAAGCTGCGCCTATAGTCGTGGGGAGGCCGGTGGTGCGTGGTGGATGAACAACATATACCACTTTAGAACTACTGTTACAGGTGAGTAACCTGTTCTTCTAGTAGCTGGATATGTTGTTCATCCACACTTCTTGGCACACTCAAGCAGTTCTCCGGGAGGAGGGAGGCAAGCACACACCCTACTTGGGAAATAAAGATTGGAGAACTGAGGCCACAAAACCAGCATCCCAGCGTGACTCAAGGTTCGATGTGGTAGTGGTAGCACCCCAACAGATCTCCTGGATAGGGATGTCCCTGGAAGCAGCCACCGATGCAGCAGTATGGCAGGTAGAATGAGCTCTTATCCTCCTGGAGCTCCTTGCCCACCAACTCATAGCACAGACCTATGCATGGTGTAATCCACCTTGCAATGGTCTGTTTGACTGCAGGTCTGCCAGAAGCAGATTCAGCGTAGGTGACAAACAACTGGCGAACCTCTACACGAATTTCCGCCGTTCTCTCCTTATAACAGGAGGAGGCACATCTCAGGTCCAGAGTATGTAGCCTGTACTTGGCGTCCGAGGTGTAGTTAGGGTAGTATACTGGCAGAGTCAACACCTGGTTAAGTTGAAACTCTGATACCACCTTTGGAATGAATTTCGGTGGGGACGGAGGACAACTTTGTCCCAGTGAAAGACCAGATAACAGAAGTCCACCAAAGCCCCGGAGCTCCCTGTCCTTCTGGCTGATGTGATAGCCACCAGGAAGCTGTCTTTTCATGACAAGTGTGAGAGCTCACACTTGTGCATGGGTTCAGAATGGCTTGCCCATGAGCTTTGCTAAAACCGCAACAGATCCCACAGAGATGGAGGTTCATGCACGGAGGGTTATGTGATCCAGGCCTTGAAGAAGCACCACACTGTCTCCTGCACCAATGTCGGGCTGACTGGCCTATGCCCGGTGAGCAGAATGGCTGCCAGCTCTGCACCCTAAGGGTCGATGACTGCAGACCCCTTGGAGAGAGACCAAAGGTAGTCTATAATGTTAGCCACGGAGCAGGATAAGGGTCCAGACTCTTACCCTGGCACCAAATGGAAAACCTTTTCTATTTGAAGGCATAACATTTCCTGGTCGATTCCTTAAGAGATGTTTCCACCACAGTGTAGACATCCTTGAAAGATCCAGAGCCTGGAACTCTAGCCACTCAGGTACCAGGCTGTGAGGTGCAGGGATTGAAGGTTCGGATGGAATACCTTCCCTGGTTCAATAATATCAGGTCCGGGCATGTACAAAGCCACTCTGGGGCCTGTAGCTGAGGCTGAGAAGATCTGGGTACCAGAACTGGTGCGGCCAATCTGGGGCTACCAGGATGACTTCACTTTGTCCCTCCTCACCTTGAGTAACACCTTGTGGATCAAGGGAAATGGAGGAAGGCATAGAGGAGGCCTGGGGTCCACGGCCTCAAGAAGGTATCCCCTGCAATGAGCCCTGCTGGGGCATGAGCCAGCCTCAGCTGAGGCAAACAGGTCTACCATCAGTTCGCCCCAATGGGAGAACAGGCTATAAGCTACCTCTGAATGGAGAGACTGCTCATGGGATGTCTGGCCTAGCGGCTGAGAGCATCCGCCAGCTGGTTGAGGCTCCTGCCACATGGATGGCTAGGAGATCCGCCTCCAACCGACTCACAAGGGTCCAGATGGAGTGCCTCCTTGCATAGCAGATCGGAGATGCCCTGTTTGTTGAGGTAGTACGTGGTCGTGGTATTGTCCATCTGGACTTGAACCACTTGACCCTGGAGCTGAGGACGAAAGCTGACAGTACCAGTCTAACTGCTCTGAGCTTCAACAGGTTGATGTGGCATCGGCACTCCTCAGGGGTCCAGAACCCTTGGGCCCTGTTTTCCCATGTGGGCTCCCAGCTCATGAAAGAGGCATCAGTCATAAGGACGACTGTTGGCTCAGGGCGGACAAATGGGATCCCTTCCTGCAACCGGTCTAGGCGGTCCACCATTGGAGAGCGTCCCACATCTTCTGGGTTATAGTGATCAGCTGGTCAAAATGACCATGGCACTGGAGTCCACTGGGCAGCCAGCTCCCACTGGAGGGGCACATGTGCAACTGGGCCCAACAGACCACTGAGGTGCATGCCGCCACGTAACCCAGAAGGCGCAGAAAGTCCCGGAAGGGCCAGTACAACAAGAAATGACTGGGCAAAGGAGGAGAGAACCACGTCTGAATCAGCCGGAGCCGAGCTCTGGCTTGGCAAGAGTCGAACTCGCCCCGATGAAGCCCATCACCTGAGATGGCACGAGTTCCCGACTCTGGTCTCATTGATCATGAGGCCGAGTTGGCAGCAGGTCTGGAGGCCAGATCCATGGACCTCTCCACCTCCTGTTGGGTGGAACCTGCCAGGAGCGGCCTCGTTGAGGTAGGGGTAAATTCTGCCCCCCACCCAACACCGGAGATGGCTGTCACCACAGCAATGCATTTGGTGAAGACCCGTGGGCCCCAATGACAGGCTGAATGGCATGGCTCAGAACTCATACAGGGTCCCTTCGACCCTGATGTGGAGGAACTGCTGATGGGATGGATGGATTGGGATGTGAAAGAACGCGTCCTGCAGATCCAGTGAACAGAACCACATGTTTCGCTCCTTGGATGGTACGATCTGGGACAAAGTGACCATCCGAAAGGTGCGTGACCTGAGAAACTGATTCAGGTCATGGAGATCTAGAATGGGCGCCAGCCTCCGTCTGCCTGGGCACCAGGAAGTACCTGGAAACAAGCATGGGTCTGCAGGACGGATCCGCCATGAGAGCTACTGCCTCCTTGAGGGAGCTGAGCAATGTCTTCTCAAGAGCCCGACTGGGTGCATGCGGAAACCGCTCTTCCGAGGGGCATGGGCTCAGCCGGGGGTACTGCTCAATTCAAGAAGCAGTCCCTGACCGACCACTCGAGAACCTACCTGTCTGTAGTGATAGCGAACCAGGCGGAAAGGTAGAGGCAGAGCCCCACATGGGAAGACTCAGAGCTGGCGTGACAGAGATAAGGGTGGCAACCCCGTCCCATCACTGGGCAGGCTTGGAGGAGGAGCAGGCCCGGGACCTGATCCTCTGCCTCCCTTGCGGTCCTGTTGGGTCCAGGCTTGGGCCGAGGGTGCCAAGCTTGAGCCTGCTGCTGATGCTGATGCTGCTGTCCTCCCTGGTAGGAGGACTGCTGAACCACAGGGAAGAGTGCCAAAAGGCTTCTTTTCTGCTGGTTCTGCCTGAAGAACTCTTGGCCGAAGCGTGTGTCCAAGGTGGCACTGGACTGCTCTATGCGCTGTAGGTGACCGCCACCCTGGGCCAAACAAGTCAGTCCCAAGGAAAGGCACGCCAGCTGATTTGTGCTGAGAATCCACTGGGAAGGAGGAGACTTAGCCAAGACCTACATCGAGAGGCAACCGCGGGCGCCATCGAAGCAGGCACAACAATCCCCAATGTCCACGTCCGTCTGGAGCTGCTGTTTGGCAACAGCATGGCCCTGATCCCGGATCTGCTTAACCGTGGCCTGCATGTCCGCTGGGAGATGTGGGAGGACTTCATCTAATGACCCGAGAAGGGCATGAGAGAAGTTACCGTGATAACAGCCAAACTTGCCTGACGAAGGCCCAAGGAGGAAGCCGCATAGACTTTCTGCGCTGAATGGTCCAAAAGCATGGACTCTTTATCGGGGTTGGTCAGTATCGCAGAACTGCCAGTACGCCTGAACACAGAGGCAGTCACCAGGCTCTCGGCCGAAGGGTGTTCTGTGAACCCTGCAGGGACTCTATGGGTACCGCATACTTATGGGCCATGCGGCAGACGGTGCTGGACATGAGGCAGGCGCTGCTATAGTTCGAGTGCCAGACCAACAATGGTCTCGCCACAGGAAAAGCCTCCTCCTGAGGATGTCCGTGAGAGGGTACTCTGCCGCTTTCTGGATGGGTTCCAGGGCATCCCTGTAGAATCAGAGATGAGATGGAGAATTCCTTGGCAGGAGGAAGGACCTTCCTCCATCCCTGTGCCAATGGATGACTCATCATCCCCAGGATGAGTGTGGAGCCTGGTGACATCAGAGTCCCAAGAGTCGGGGTATAGCGGCCTGCCGCCCAAATCACACTCGACCTGCCGAGGGCGGTCTTAGGTGACTGTCACTGACAGACATCGGGAAGCCCAGTACCTGGTCGGTACTCTTTGGAAGGAGCCCATCCCACAGGCTGCTTGAGGTGGCTCCACACTACGGTGGGAGACGGTATAGGCGGGTGGAGGGGCGGGTTGGCCTCTGCTAGCGGGGAACTGAAGGCTTTGGGTCCGGGAGGGTCAGCTTCGCCTAGGAGGTGAGAGCCAAGTAATGGCTGGGGTAGGCGGCAGAGCTGGCTTCTGCCCGGACAAAATCAGCTGTTGCCACATAAGGTCCTCGTAAGCGCCGACAGAGTTTCTGTTGGGGCCTCTCCTCATCCGAGGAGGAGCGATGACCTGTGGCATTGCCTCTTTGGAGCACTTGTGGCTCTTCCTTGGCTATTCGGCGAGGGGTTCTAGACCTCGACCCGAAGGATCGGGGCAGGCCCGACTCGATCGCTGGAGACACCAGAGGGTTTGGTGAAACGAGGGTCCGGAACCTGGACCTCGATGAGGGACACCAGTGGGCTGGGTCTCCTCACTGGCGAACACAAGGACTGGAGTCCTCCGCCAAGGAGTCGTGGCCATGGCGGTGACAGTGGGTGGCGATTGGATCGAGGAACAATCTTGACCTCATCGGCTACTTCCTCGATGCCGTCTGGCCAGGCAGGAAGGTCCATGAAACCTGCGGCCAAGGAAGCGATCTCAACAGTCCGAGACCCATGCTCCTGGGACTGAGACCTCTTGGTCCCAAGAGCACTTTGTCGAGATGAAGACGGCTAGGTTCCTTGTCTCTCTTATGAGATTGGGAGGTGCGAGCCTGCAGGCACCTCACCCTGGGTGGGAGAGACTGGCACAACTCCTTGAAGGAACCTGTGAAGGTGGAGCCCAGGTTGAGTGGTATGAAAAGGCTGATTAGCGAGAAGCACGGGCCTTCTTCTTCTAACGCCTTCATGCATTCCAGCTGCTCGGCGGAACCATGGCCGCAGAAACCGGCCCACCTAGCCTCCTTGGACTTCACCGGAGGATTCCTTTTCTCCGGTCTCCCAACTTCAAGCGTGCTAGATGGTCGTCCAGGACGTTGGGATGGAAAGCCAAACAACAGCTGTAGGACAAGGTGTCATGGCCGACACCTAGGCAGTAGACGCATGTGAGATGCGGTGCAGCGACATCTTCTGGCGCAAGGACACCAGCGAAATTCTGGAGAAGATTTCTCTTCCATGATCGAGGATGCAAAAGGCGATCACTAACTGGGACGAGTTTTAATTTTAGTAAAACTGAAGATCTGAAAGCCAGAGCCAGCGAAATATAAGAGCACGAGGAGGCAACCTGCATCTTCCCCGGAAAGGAAGATCTGGCGTCATGGGGCAGAGCCGAGGTATATACCACCCGGTGGGTGGGAGGAGCCAACTAAAGACTTCCGTCAAGATTTAAAGGGAAAGAGACATGCCAATAAGTGTGGATGAACAACAAAGCCACGATCCTAGAACTTCTTTTACTGACTGTTAACTGTAGTACAGTAGATTGCATCTGGCTGATTCTGCTGACTTGCCAGCTGACATTTTTGTAACTATAAATTCCAGACACTTTGGACATGCTATCCTCCTGTACAGGGTGACCTCGACTACTGTCAGATTACTAGAGGACTGGCTAACCCCCAAGCCCAGTCTCCCGGCGCGAACTACAGAGATCTCCCTTACTTGCTTGAAGGAGAACCTTTCATGGTAGGGTGCTTAAATGTGGTGACCCTTCCTCCTCTTCCCCAGGCAACTTTGGGTTCTGTGGCAGGGGCGCCTCATGCTGGATGGGTGGAGCCAGAGCATGCTGCCATCATCCTGCCAGGGTAGTACTCCCCGATGGCGGCGCAACAATATAAGAAACTTGAACAGGAGTGTCCACGTCACTCCCCCAACCAACTCTGAGCCCACACTGCTGCTCTATCAGTGAAGCGTGCTGACACGGTGGGATACAGATGTGCTCCCCAGCTGGAGAAACCATTCTCTCAGATGCCTGATCCTCCCCTGATGGGCGGCCTCTGACTCCCAGGCTCAGCTTCTGGACTTTAGTTGCCCACATCCAAGCCAGCCTTACAACTGCACTGATGGGCCAGCTTGTGAGGTGCTGGATCTTTTAAACTAAGTTGGATCACTTTCCTTGCAGAATAACATTATTGAGTATTGTATTTTATTCATCGGGGTTGTGAGCAGAGGTGATCAAGCCAGGAATTTTTCAATTATAGCCATGCCAGAGTTAACAGGGGTCTGGCTTAACTCTAAGAGCTGAAGCATAAGTCAAGGCTGCTGCAGGCTGACCTCTCCGATACTGACAGTGTCCATCATGAGTTTTGGCCACTACCCTAACTGCTCAGTCTGACAAAAATGCTTTCTTTGACTATAACTGGCTCGACTTGACCTTGGCTCTCAATTGCTTATAGAAACTAGAGCCGAGTTGAGGCGGGCACAAGACCGAGCCAGGCTCAAGCCTCCTCTGGCTTCCTCACCGCTAGTTATGAATAGCGTATTACAGAATCGGTATACCCGATCAGGGCAGGAGATCTCTTGGACTCTGTTACCACAGGATCTCCCCATTCCAAGTTTTCCTTTCCATGGTGCCCAAGTCCATATGATTTACTTGTTTCACTTCCTGCTAAAGCGGTTTTCCAGGAAACCTTTTTAAATATAATATTTGAAACAATTAAGCTTTTTATTTCATGACACTTTCTGTATTAGTGTTACCGTCACTCTATGGTTTCGCACCCATCACCTCGAATAACGGACTGTTCCACTACCCTTTCTGTAAAGTAAGTTCCACTCGTGCTACCATGACTATTACTGAAGACGTATAAAAACACATTTATCCCCAAATTTCATCTCATCCTCTGGCTTGCCTCCCCACTGAAGACATAATGCTCTCTGTGACATCACAATCTGTTACTGTAGAAATGCCCATGGTCTCACAATCAGAGGATCAGGGTATCTGTGGAAGGAACGAAGGAGGGTGAGCTGGGGCCCAAGGCACTGATTTACTGTTTTAATGCAGATGCCCTCAGTATTACAGAATGAGGTCACATACATATTACATGCTGTATTCTTATTTATCAATCATTGATTCATTCAATTGTTAAAATTGTACTTTATATCATTTTTGTTATAACAGTCTTGCACTGCTCTTCTGTATTGTATTCAATTGCACTATTTTTTGTCTGTACTAGTTTCTGCTGTCTGTATTTTACCTCCTGTAGCCTCCCCAAGTCGTACCTGGAAACGTGACTCAGCTCAGTGTGCCTTCCGGTCATCAATTTTAAATAAATAACTTCCTAAAACTACGGAAATCTAATGAAATGTATATAGAATAGTGTCAGAATGTTATAATATATTTTTTAAACTAGTTTTCTAAATTCTGGAAAAATGCTCTAAACAACATCTCCAGCAATTTCTAAGAAACATAGAATTTGATGGGAGGAGACGAAGCTACATCAACAATATTCTTTTTTTAAACTTACTATGCTTTCTGAAATCAGAATGGCTCCAGCCTCTGAGTGTGCATGAAGCCACCGTCACCACAACACTGGGGCCAGTCTCCACTTGGTGTTCCTCCTTAGCCTACCCACCAGGGTGGGGCCTCCCCTGCTACCCCATCATCGTCACATCAGGTGTCGGTCCGGGAGCCCTGGGCCAGCTACGTGGAGCAGCGGCACAATGGGGGCATCATTTAGCTCGACCAGCAGTTTTGCAGCTAAGCTGTGGGAGGCATGGCGTGCAATGATGCTGTGGTGTAAGCGCTAAACATCTGTGCACGCCACCCATTACCAGCTCTATGTCTCCGGTGACAGGACATCCTGTGATCACTCAGCAGCCCTCAGACCAGGGACGCAAATCCTGCCCCCAGAAGTGGAGAGCATGCAGAGGCCGCAATCCATCTCTCCCCGGCCAACCCTCTAACAGCCCAGGTCCACTCCTGAACCCGAGTCACCAGCGTTGTGAACAGTAGCTCTACTGCTATGCTGGTGGCCGCCTCACCATATTCTTACAATACAAAATGCTGCAGCTTCCTGGGGAGTAGGAAGCGAACACGATGGACTCTTGGTCTTGTTTTAGCTTGCTTGAACCCTAAGTTCCTATAGAATCCATAGAACAATTTCTTGTTGATCAGTGTTGGGCTATTGTAGGACATCAATAAAACCTCAACCCTCCTGGCCACCCTAATGTGTTACCTGGAGGGTGACCAGTCGATCGCATCAGGGTAAGCCAGAACTGAGGGCAGCTAATGGCAGTGCAGCTCAGCTCAGGAAGGGCTGGCAATTGGTTTACACCCACAGCGACCCCAGCTTGGGCATACTGTTTATGCCAACGGTCAACAGCAGTAGCGCCCATGCCATGGGAAAGTGGGTAGGCTTCTGGGGAGAAAGGGAGGGTGAAAACAGCAGTCACCTTCTGGATGACTGCTGCCAGTCAACTGGGTTCCATTACATGTGCCTTCCTATCAGATACTTGTTGTGATGGGGAGGACAACTTTCCTCAGATCTCCCCCACCATGGAAGGAAGCTACAGGGGACAGCAGTAGGTACGTGGTTAATGGGGCTGGGTGGTTGCAGGTCACAGTCTGAAACAAAAACATGAGACTGGCAGCCTGGGTTACAAAACATAAACAAAAGAGTCGACTCTTCCCTCAAAAATGCCACTGGTGCCGTTTTGTGATGCCTCAATGAAACAGTCAAAAACTTTATCATGGCCATGCCACTGCTGCAAGCTTCAGTGCGTTGTTGTCACTTGGAGCAGAAGCCGCTGGCTGTAAGCTTGGGAGGACAACCCAAACCACTTACATTGGAATGGGGGTGGAGGAGATGCTGCTTCTCTCCATGTCGTTGAACACTCCCTCCGACTGCTGGTCTGCCATCTGAAAAAGAAATAAAATAGTTTCAACACATCCTGCAGAAAGCACAGTTACGTAAGAACTTACAGTAAGAACAGGTTACTCACCTGTAACAGTAGTTCTAGGAGTGGTATATGTTGTTCATCCACACTCTCTGGCATGTCCCTTTCCCTTTAAATCTTGCCGGAAAGTCTTCAAGCTGGCTCCTCCCACCCACCTGGGTGGTAAACCTCGGCTCCGCCCCATGGCGCCAGATCTTGGGCCGCTGGGAGCAAGGTTATGCCTAACAGCCGGGAGGTCGGTGGGTAGGTAGGATAAACAACATATACCACCCTAGAACTACTGTTACAGGTGAGTAACCTGTTCTTCTAGGAGCATGGATATGTTGTTCATCCACACTTCTTGGCACACTCCAAGCAGTTCTTTGGGAGGAGGGAGGCAAGGCACACACCCTCACTTAGGAGATTGGAGAACTGAGGCCCCAAAACCAGCATCCCGGCGTGACTCAAGGTCGATGTAGTAGTGGGTAATAAAGGTGTTTGCTGACTTCCAGGTAGCAGCCCAACAGATTTCCTGGATAGGGATGTCCCTGCGACAGCCACCGATGCAACAGTATAAGCGGGTAGAATGAGCTCTTATCCTCTGGGAGGCTCCTTGCCCGCCAACTCATAGCACAGACCTATGCATGATGTAATCCATCTTGCTATGGACTGCTTGGCTGCAGGCCTGCCAGAAGCGGCTTCAGCGTAGGTGACAAACAGCTGGCGAACCTCTCCAAGAATTTCCGCCATCCTCTCCTTGTAATAGGAGAGAGCACATCTCATGTGCAAGGTATGGAGCCTGTACTCAGCGTCCGAGGTGTAATAAGGGTAGTATACCAGCAGAGTCAACATCTGGTTAAGGTGAACTCTAATACCACCTTCCGAAGGAATTTCGGATGGGGCGCGGACAACTTTGTCCCTGTGAAAGACCAGATAAGGGAGTCCACTGAAAGTGCCTGAGCCCCTGTCCTTCTGGCTGATGTGATAGCCACCAGAAGGAGTCTTCCATGACAAGTGTGAAAGTTCACACTTGTGCATGGGTTCACATGGCTTGCCCATGAGCTTTGCCAAAACCAGCAAGAGATCCCACGGAGGTGGAGGTTAACGACCAGAGGGATATGTGATCCAGGCCTTTGAAGAAGCGCCTGACCACTGTCTCCTGCACCAATATCGACTGACCAGCCTGGCGCCGTAAGCAGAAATGGCTGCCAGGTGCACCCTAAGGGTCGATGACCGTGAGACCCCTTTGGAGAGACCAAAGGTAGTCTAGAATGTTAGCTATGGAGCAGGATAAGGGTTCAGACTTCATCTGACATCAAATGGAAAATCTCTTCCATTTGAAGGCATAACATTTCCTGGTCGATTCTTAAGAGATGCCTCCACCACGGTGTAGACATCCTCTGAAAGACCCAGAGCTTGGAACTCTAGCCACTCAGGAACCAGGCTGTGAGGTGCAGGGATGGAAGGTCCGGATGGGATACCTTCCTGGTTCAATGATATCAGGTCCCGCGTGTACAAAGCCGCTCCAGGGGCTACAGCTGAGGCTGAGGAGATCTGGGTACCAGAACTGGCGCCCAATCTGGGGCTACCAGGATCACCTTCACCTTGTCCCTCCTCACCTTCAGTAACACCTTGTGGATCAAGGGAAATGTTGGGAAGGCGTAGAGGAGGCCTGGGGTCCACAGCCTCGAGAAGGCATCCCCTGCAGTGAGCCCTGCTGAAGGGGGCGGGCATGGTACAGCCTCAGCTTGGTGTTTTCCTGAAGGCAAACAGGTCCACCAACGGTTTGCCCCAACGGAAGAACAGACTGTAAACTACCTCTGGATGGAGAGACCACTGTGATGTCTGGCCTATGCGACTGAGAGCATCCATCAACTGGTTCGAGACTCCTGCCACATGAATGGCTAGGAGATCCGCCTCCAACCAGCTTACGAGGATCCAGATGCAGAGCGCCCTTGCACAGCAGACGGGAGTGCATGCCACCATGTTTGTTGAGGTAGTACATGGTCGTGGTATTGTCCATCTGGACTTGAACCACTTGACCCTGGAGCTGAGGAGCAAAGCTGACAGTGCCAGTCTGACTGCTCTGAGCTCCAACAGGTTGATGTGGCATCGGACTCCTCGGGGTCCAGAACCCATGGGCCCGTTGTCCCCCATGTGGGCTCCCAGCATGAGAGAGAAGCATCGGTCGTAAGGACTCTATTGGCTTGGGCGGACAAACGGATCCCTTCCTGCAACTGTTCTGGGCAGTCCACCACTGGAGAGCATCCCACATCTTCTGGGTTACAGTGATCAGCTGGTCAAAATGACCGTGGTGCTGAGTCCACTGGGCGGCCAGCTCCATTGTGGGGGGCGATGTGCCACCTGGCCCAACGGACCACTGAGGTGCACACCGCCATGTAGCCCAGAAGCCGCAGAAAGTCCTCGGCAGAGCACACGTGCCCAACCAGAAATGATCGGGCAAAGGAGGAGAGAACCTCCACCCTGTCTGCCAGGGGCGAGCCTGGCTTGACAAGAGTCGAGCTCTGCCCTGATGAAGCCCATCACCTGAGGAGGCACGAAGTCTCGACTTGGCCTCGCTGATCAGGAGGCCGAGCTGGGACAGCCAGATCCCTGACCTCTACCTCCTGAAGGAGGAACCTGCCAGGAGCCAGTCGTCAAGATAAGAGTAGATCTGCGTACTCCTCGGACGTCAAGATGGCTGCCACCACTGCAATGCACTTGGTGAAGACCCATGGGGCCAATGACAAGCCGAACGGCATGGCTCGAACTTGTACAGGGTCCCCCGACCCTGAAGTGGAGGAACTGTTGATGGGATGAACGGATTGAGATGTGAAAGAACACGTCCTGCAGATCCAGTGAACAGAACCACATGTTTCGCTCCAGGATGGTAAGGATCTGGTTCAGAGTTACCATCCGAAGGTATGAGATCTGAGATATTGATTCATGTCGTGAGATTCAGGATGGGGTGCCAACCCCCATCCGCTTGGGCAGCAGGAAGTACCTGGACACGAAACCTGGGTCTGTAGGAGGATCCAGCACTGAAGCTACCGCTCCTTGCAGAGGAGCTGAGCTATGTCGTCTCAGAGAGCTGACTGGGTACAAACTGAGATCCTTTCCTCCGAGAGGCATGGGCTCAAATGGGAGGGTATTGCTCGAACTCTGGAGGCAGTCCCTGACCGACCACTTAGAACCCACCTGTCCGAGGTGATATCGGACCAGGTGGAAAGAAAGGACGGAGCCGGACCCCCATGGAGGACCCAGAGCTGGCATGATGGGTGTAGGGGTGGCAACCCCAACCCGTCACTGAGCAGGCTTAGAGGAAGAGGAGGCCCCTGGACCTTACGGGCTGTTGTGGACCCTGCTTTGGCCTTTGGCTCCAAGCTTGAGCTCTGCTGCTGCTGGCCTCCTTGATAGGAAGGTTGCCTGACCGCAGGGAAGAGTACCGAAAAGGTTTCTTCTTACACTTCTGCTGGTTCTTGCCCGGAGAACCCTTCGCAAGGAAGTAGCATCCACGGTGGCACTGGACTGTTGTATACGCTGAAGATGACTGGCCACTCCTGAACTGAACAGGTCAGTGCCTGGAAGGGCATGTCATCTAATTTGTGCTGAGTATCCGCTGAAGGAAGAAAGCCTCAGCCAAGCCCTGCGGCGAGTAGCCACCGCGGCTGCTAAAGAGCGGGCACAACAATCCCCGGTGTCTAGGGCCATCTGGAGCTGCTGTTTTGCAAGAGCATGGCCCTGATCAAGGACTTGCTTCACTGTGGTCTGCATGTTTGCCAGGAGATGAGGGAGGACTTGCCTAATGACCCAAGGAGGCATGAGAGAAGTGTGCCATTATAACAGCCGAGCTGGCCTGACTTAAGGCCTAAGGAAGAGGCCGCATAGACCTTACGGGCGGAATGGTCCATATTTTTGGACTCCTTGTCCGGGGCCACAGTGTCGGCTGAGCTACCAGTACGCCTGAACACAGAAGCGGTCACCAGGCTCTCGGTCAAGGATGTTCTGTGAACCCCACAAGGGACACCATGGGCACCTGTGACTTGCAGGCCATGTGGGCGGACAGTGTTGGGGAGGAAGCTGGGCGCCGCTAAAGCTCGGGACCAGGCCAACAATGGCCTTCGGCCACTGGAAAGGCCTCTGTCGGTATTCCCCTTTGAGGATATCCATAAGGGGTACTCCGCCTTCTTCGATGGACTCCAGGGCATTCCAATGGATTCGGAGATCAGGCAGAGAATGCCCAGAAAAGAGGAAGGTCCTTCCTCCAAACCCGCCACGGACGACTCATCATCCCCAGGATGGGAGTGCAATCCAGTGGTGTCCAAGTCCGAGGAGTCGGGATACAATGTCCTCCTGCATAGGTCTCCTCGATACTGCAGAGGCAATCGGGACGATTGTAATTGACAGACGCCAGGGGATCCCAGTGTCTGTACGGTACTCTTCGGGTGAGCCCCTCCTGAGGCTGCTTAGGCGGTGGTTCCACCAAAATTCATGGAGAGACCAAGGCAGACTGAACGGGATACGGGCTGGCCCCACAGGCAGGGAACCGAAGACTCGGAGGGGTCGGCATCGCCTAGGAGGCGGAAGCCAAGTGGTGGCTGGTGGGGCGGCTTCTGCCCGGACAAAATCAGCTGTTGCCACATGAGATCTTCATAGCGCCGACGGAGTTTCCGCCAAGCCTCTCCTCATCCGAGGAGGATGAAGATCTGTGGCGACGCTCTTCTTAGAGTGTTTATGACACTTTTTTGGCGCCTCGGTCATGGGATCTGGACCTCGATCGAGACCGAGGGAGTCAACCCCATCGATTGGGAGACACCGTGTCGGTGAAAACCGAGGGCCCAGAACCATTCTTGATGGGGACACCAGCAGGCTGGGTCTCCCTAATCTGGAAAAACAAGGACCGGAGTCCTTTCAGGAGTCATCAACTGGGGTCGGTGACAGAGGGTCGATAGGTAAAGAGTAATCTCAGCCTCATCGCCATTTCCTGTCCCCTGGCCAGACGGATGTCCAAAAGCCAGTGTCAAGGATGCGATCTCAATCGAGACCACGTGCCCTGGGACTCAGACCTTTCTCGGTCCCAAGAATGTCTTTGCTTAGACGAAGACTTCAGATCCTTATCCTCTTGCGAGGGCGGGAGGAGTGAGCCCGAGGGTGCCTCACCACTGGTGGGAGAGACTGGCACAACTCCTTGAAGGAGCCTGTAAAAGTGGAGCCAAGTTTGAGCAGAATGAAAAGCTTCAATTGGTCGAGCTTGAGCTGCTTCCTCCTCGAATGTCTTCATTTGTTCCAGCTGCTCACAGATCCCCGCGTCAAGAAAACCGCCCACCTTGCTCTCCTTCAATTTCACCGGGCGGGTTCCTTTTCTCCGGTCTCTCCAGTTTTAGGCGCATCTTGCGGTCATCCAGGATGTTGGGATGGAAGGCCAGGCAGAAGTGCAAGACGAGGTGTCATGTCCGACACCTGGGCAATAAACGTTAGGTGGGGATCGGGGCCGACATCTTCTAGCCACAGGTATACCAGCAAAATCTGGGGATGATTTATCCTCCATGTCTGATGCGCCACAATCAGGATCGCTAACTCGAACGAGTTTTAAGGTTAGTTTTGGTAAAACCGACGCTTGAATCCAGGATATGAATTGTTGTGAGAGCACGAGGGAACCTGCATCTTCCAGCTGAAAGGAAGATCTGGTGTCATGGGCGGAGCCGAGGTATTTACCACCCAGGTGGGTGGGAGGAGCCAGCTTGAAGATTTTCTGGCAAGATTTAAAGGAAAGGGACATGCCAAGAAGTGTGGATGAACAACATATCCACGCCTCCAGAACAGCAGATCTTCGAGAGGAGCTCTTGCAGCAGGCTACACCATAAGGACTATGCCGCCAGACACTAGGACCCTATGGAAAATTCTTAGCTAGCAGTACCCAGGGGACCGCCTCTGACGTTGGACTGCCTCCGACGTCCGCCAATGGTATAAGGGGGCGGTCCCCGCCACACTCCTGAGTTCTCCTGCTGGAGACATGGCTGATAAACCATAGAGAACCGAGGTTAGTGGAATACCTCACCTAGGTAAGGAAAGAAAGAAGAAAAGGACCAGGGGGAAGGAGGGCAGAACACCTGCTGCAAGAGCACCCTTGAAGAACTACTGTTACGGTAAGTTCTTACGTAACTATACTATCTTACTTTGAGTGGAGCTCTTGCAGCAGGTTACACCATAAGGACTGAGTACCAAGCAGTACTAAAATGATTTTGGACGGACTGGGAGATGGAAAAAAACTGAGATGCAGGAGAGCTTAAGACAATAGGCCTTGAAGTACCACTAACCCAAATCCAGCTCTCCGACAGGAAGCAATGTCCAGGCTGTAGTGCTCACAAAGGTGTGCACTGAGCTTCATGTAGCTGCTGTGCAGATATCTGCCGCGAGAAACATTTCTAGATGCCGCAAAGAGGCAGAAACACCCTGGTGGAATGACCTTTAACTGAGCCTGGTAAGGGTTTGTTGTACTTACTGTAGCGGAAGGTGATGCAATGGACTAGCCATCGGACAGAGTCTGTTTTATACGGTGCCCCCAGAGTTCTTGGGGCAAAAGAATATTACGTATCTACCATAATTCTTGATCTTCCTGGATGAAGTCTCCACCACTCATTCACACTAATGGGAGTACATCAGAGGCGCTAGGACCCAGCGAGCAAACTTTCTCAGGGGGCCGGCGCTGAGATGGGGCCACGAGGAAGTGGCACACGAGAGCCCGGCGCTAGGCGGTAATGACCATCTCGCATCGACCCTCCAACTGCCTCAGTATCTTTTAAGAGGAGGTGCAGCGAACTAACCTAGAAGGACTAACCTAAAAATCGGACATAAGATAGTCTGAATGGACCCATGTAAGAAGGGTCAGCAATAAAGTCTTCACAGCTCAGCCACTGAGGAGTGAAGACCATAAACAGAGAAGTGAGCTCGGGGATGGTGGGTGGGCGTGGACGAGTGGTGGAGACTTCGTCCAAGAAGATCAAGAATTATGGTAGGTACGTAATTTCTATATCTTCCTGGACATAAAGTCTCCACCACTCATTCACACTAATGGGAGAGCACTGAGCTAAAATAATCCCCCAAGATGGGTGACAGGAGAAAAGAGCTCACGTGCTTAGGACAGAAGTCCGTTAAGAATGGTCCTGCCAAACGATAGATGTCGCCTGGCATGGACATCCAAGCGTAGTGCTTAACGAAAGTATGCACGGAGTTGCAGGTAGCCGCATTGCAAATATCTGCAAGGGCACGTTATGGATTTCCACCAGAGATGCCGCGACTGCTCTGGTAGAGTGAGCTGACACTTGCCTTCCAGCTTGACCTGTGCCATAGAATAGCAGTGGTGAAGGCATGCCACCAGCCACACTGAAATGCATCTGATAGCAACAGGTTGACCCAGCCGGTCATGCTGAAGGAAACAAACAGTTATTGAGCCTTGCAAATTTCTTTCTTTCTATCTAGATAGAACTACAACGCTCTCTTAACATCCAGAGAATGAAGGGCACGCCCTTCATTCTGGACGCTCGCAACGAGGTAGGAAGGACTGAAGGTTGGTTTAGATGGAATTCTGAGACAACCTTAGGAAGAAACTTAGGATGAGTCCTAAGAACTACTTTGTCCTTGTTACATACAGTGTATGGGGGGTCTGTGACCAGTGCATGTATTTCAGAAACTCTATGGGCTGAAGTAATGTCCACCAGGAAGGCCGTTTTCCAAGTGAGGAACTTCAACCTCGCAGTGGCTAGAGGCTCGAAAGGTTTACGAGTGAGCATGTCTAGCACAAGGTTAATGTCCCATGCTGCAACTGGACTGCCTAATAGGAGGTCTAGTATGCAGAATACCCCTAAGAAACCTCTTAACCACGGGCAACTGAGCCAGCGACATGGAAAGTACCAGCTCATGATATGCTGAAATGGCACAAAGATGAACTCTGACTGTGGAGTACTGCACACCTGTGTTTGAGAGGTCTAAGAGATACTCCCAAGAATTTATTCGGTGGGCAGGAAAAGGGTTCCAAGAGGATTTTGCTCACCAGATAGAGAAACGCTCCATTTAGCTGGTAGGTTTTTCTAGTGGCCGGCTTACGTGCAGCCAAAAGAATATCTGAAACTCTATGAGAAACATTGAACCTATTCACCTCCATCTCTTCAGGAGCCAAGCGTGAAGGGGAAGCAACCTCAGGTTGGGATGGACCACAGGACCCTGGGTCAGAAGGGTCTGAAGGGAAGTGTTTCGGGAGTGGGGAGTGCCAATAATCTGTTGAGTAGCGGAAATGAAAATTACATACCTACTGTAATTGTTGATCTTTCTGTGTATCTTCACCATTCATTACTAGTGGGTTCAGTGCGGAGCTAGGACCCCGGGAGACTTTTTTTTTTTCTATGGGTGGAGGTGACGCAGGGCTGGTGCCTTTGAGGCCGACATTCTATGTGGCGCTACCGTTGGCTGTTATCTGTCGGCGACTCCACCCCAGCCCCAGTTCTGAAATACCGGAGAGTGCAAGGAAAGGGAGATGGGGCAGGGCAAGAGAGCCCAAGGGATAGCTAAAAGGAAAGGATATCATGAACTAAAAGGAGAAGTAAATGAAAGAGGAGACAGGGAGAGAGAGAAACCAGAATGGGAAATTGGGGAAAGGGAAGGGCCCCAATCTCTGGAAGGAGGAGAAGAAGGGAGGGATGGGGGAGAGAAGAATCACACCCCAAGGAACGGTCCTGCATCCTAGGGTTCTGATAGTAACGATAGCCCATAACTGGACTACCAAGGTTTAAGCTGCTGGGAGACAAAGCCTGAGTTATGAAGCAGCATGCGCCATGAGGGCCAAACTTAGGGGGCAGGATGGGTGTGTGAGTCTCATACTCCTCCCTCCCTCCCAAAATAGGGGAAACCTAAACTGCCATGAGGGCATTCAGAAAATGAACTCAAACATTTGAGTTCATAAATAAAATGAGGGGTGCCCTAACCTCAACTCACTCCCGAAGAAGTGAGGGAGAAGAATAGAGACAGGGCAGAGAGCCCTCCCACCCATACACCCCAATAATATACCCTAAGGGGAGATTCCTCCTGTGTGTCTCTAGGGTCTTCTTCCCAACCACGAGGAGAGGAGAGTGAGGAGAAATAACAGAGACACACAGGGGAGAGGAGGGAGCCCAGAGACTGAGGCCCCAGGGGCAAGGAGGGCAGGATTTAGTGATGAATGGTGAAGATACACAGAAAGATCAACAATTACGGTAGGGCACTTTCACATCTTACCTGTGTCACTCTTCACCATTCACTAGTGGGAGAGTACCAAGCCTCAAGGGGACCTTAAACTACCCCAAGGACTTATTCCCTTAGCCTCCAGTGGGTGAGACACTGGAGGAGAGAACCCTTACAGGTCTGGGGAGGCCTGAGACTGGTCCGGTGAGATGGGGAACCCCAGTGGGGAGGGAAGGCGCCAAAGTAGCCATCTCACCCTATGGGAGAAAAGATGGGTTCTCCGGTATGTGGAGGAGATCACCCTACACCAGGCCAGGGTGACAGCCGATAAGCGAGCCATGCCATCTGCCTAATGCAGATCGCTGTCCCTACCACTCTGGATGCCACCCTCACTGGCGCATAAGATGCCCTTGCTTTGTGCCTTGCTAGCTCCAGGCCCTGAGCAAAGAGGGCAATGGCTTGCCTGGTTTCCTCCATATCAGGCATTGAGGCTAGGATCTGTCCTAGCCTGGACCACAAGAACCTATTACAGGCTATAAAGTGGGCCTGATGTGACGAATAGAAAGGAGGAGCTGAGCCGAGTAGAAAACTCTTCTCCCCAGAAATCAAAGTCCGCAGAGTCCGAGGGTCGGTCACGGTAAGGCACAAGGCCCAAAGGGTGTCCAGGGAGGTCAAGCCTGAAGAGGGATGAGGCAGAGAACCTGGAAACCTGGGGTGGGGGGTGCAATACCATTGGCGAGGTCCCTTGTGTTTGGAACAGTGGAGAAGGGACATAGACAAAGCCGATGTGATGTTTCCTAGAAAGGAACAGGCCAGGCGGAACCACCAGGTTGGCCACTGTACTTGCTCTAGGAAGGCGGCCACATGCTTGGGATTGTTGACAGGGATTGGGGTAAGATGGAGCCTCATCCAACATCCTCGCGAGGAAGCGCTGATAGGAAAGCGATTAGACGCTGGGGAGATGTGGACAGATGATTCCTCCTCTGAGGAGGAGGAAGATGATGCAGGTGAGCTCAAGGTTCAGGGTCCAGCTGCACGGGACCATGGTGGAACACCTGCTGGTCCATGGCATGGAGATAGGTAGGAAAATGTGCAGTGGAACCTTTGAACTGCTGCCAGGTAAGGGGTCCCTAGGGCTGGGAATACCTGGATAGCCGGGATGGAGACAGAGGCTCGGGGACAAGCTCATAGCAACAGGAGAACAGTCTTGTCAGGCTGGCAGGCCAAGAGAAAACTCCCGCAAGGAGGGAAATCCAAAGGCCCCAGCAGCTAACAGCTGTTCAACTGGATCGGAATGGTCAGAGCGTGCCCATGAGAAGAAATCCCCTGTGAGGTGACCGGGACCGTGTGAGTCCAGAAGGACGGCCCCTGACCTCAGAAGTTAAAGTCCCTCTTGAGGACCTATCCAGGGAAGAGTGAGGTCTGCACTGCGACTCCTCCCAGAACCCAGCCAGGGCTCCGTGAGATGCGCTGCGCCATACCCCTACCCTCAATCCTTCAGAGTCAGAGATGGATCTCATGCTCAGAGCCACCAGCCTAGGCAGCTGACAACCCGGCAGCCTCTGAGGAGTCCACCCAGGAGCAGAACCTCCCTCCCCAGCGTGCCCTGGGCTGCCCAAACTTAGACTGTCCAAACACACCAGGAAGGGGTACCTCAACTGGAGGAGCAGAAGTGCCAGTAGCCCCAGATTCCACGGCAGTAGCCACGGGACAACAGCTGACTGGTCAGTACCACTGACCCTAGGGCTCACTGGCAATGACTGACCCCAGAGGTAGGCTGAGTGGGGCCAAGGTGCTGGAAACGGAGGCATCCAAGGATTCCAAAGAATCTGGGAGCCAATCTGATCAGACTCAGAGTCTGCCTCTGAGGAGGTAGACTCGAGGTCTGATGCCAGATGACTCGCATCCCCCAGTTCCTGGACTACAAGTTGGACCACCCTCCACCTTGGCACCGCAAACGCCACCGAGTGAAGCATGACACCGCGCCTAATGCCACCACCTCCCCGCACCGCAATGGCACCAGAGTCGGGTGCGACACCAGCACGGCGCCATGTCCCCCGCACCACAAGGTCAGCGCCAACCACGGTGCTGCACCCATCTGTGGTGGGAGTCGGGGCAGTGCAGGCTTCAGTCCCGTGCTGCGACGGTGCCAGAAACTGAAACAGGCCCAGAAAGACTATCTCGGCGCTGCTATCATCTCTGATGCCGCGAACGGTGCCAGAAGCAACAGCGGCACTGAGAGATGGCCCAGCACTGACTGCGGCGCTGCCCTCAAGCCCACGTGCACCGAGAATGGCACCGCTGAACAAGGGCGGCACCCCAGACGATGCCAAGGATGATGCATGTCCAAACCTGGAGGGCCAAGAACACGCACGAGGGAGCCTTCACCTCCAAAGAGACAACTACCAAAGCGGTACCTCCTGACTGTCCCCGAGAGAGACAGACTGGGCCTCCTACACCGTGGAAGAAGCCCTCAAGACAAGGCTAAGAGAGGCAGGGGCCCTCCTCCATGGGTCGATAGGACCGGAAGGGGACCCGGAGGAAGGGCTGAGAATCTCTGCCTTGGCCTCGCCGATCGTAACCCATCTCTCTGAAAGCTGGCGGCGACATCCGACTTTTAAACGCACGGATATCGGCTAAACTTGGTGGTCCAAGGAGAAGCAGGCATCACAGTTGTCCATGTCGTGGGTTGGGCTGAGGCAGGAGAGGCAACAGTCGTGGTTGGTCCTCACACGGAATAGGGGCAGCCATAGGGCACCGATGCATAGGAGGCTTCCCGCTGATGGTTTCTTGCCCCGGAGGAGACATGACCATACGAGAAATAGACAAAAACAGTACTCTATACCGCTTAAAAGTAAACGAATGATCTTACCGCCAGAAGCGACATCGAGCAGGAAGAACAGAACCGAGGCAACACAGACACAAGGCCGACTTAACTAGGCTGCAAATCTTGATAGAAGAACAGTCTCTACACAAGGTCTTCACTCGATGGCGGGAGAAGAAGAACTGGTCTGGGGCAGAGTCAACGACAGAAAATGGCCAACTCGTGAGTGCCACTTAGAACGCCAGCCTTGAGGGTGGCGCTGGCCCTGTGTTAACTCCGCCAGAGGGGGAAAAAAAAAAGTTCTCCAGGGTCCTAGCTCCGCGCTGGAACCCACTAGTGATGAATGGTGAAGATTGACACAAATAAGATCCATATCTGCCGAGGCCAGAAGGGGCAATGAGAATCATTCTGCCCCTGGGGCTTCAATTTGAGTAGCATCCTCTGAATTAGTGGAAGAGGAGGAAAAGCGATAGAAAGCATTTTGTCCACTGCAGCCTGAACGATCCTGACAAAAAAGCCAGGTCCTGGATTTCTGGAGCAGAAGAGAGGCAGTTTTATGCTGAGGGATGCAAACAGGTCCAGGTCTGGAGTTCCCACTCTTGAGGAGTGACTGAACGACGGTTAAGTCGAGAGACCACTCGTGAGGATCTGCCTCCGTTTGCTGAGATGGTCTGCCAGCCTGCTTTGTACTCCTGGCAGGTAAACCACCTGAGTCAGAGCCTTGTGCTCCAGGCACCATTCCCACACTCTCATTGCTTCCCTGCATGAAGGGTAAGAGTGTGCACCACCGTTTGTTGATGTAATACATCACTGCCTTGTTGTCTGTTTGAAGGAGAAAGTTCTTGTGACAGAGTATGTCCTCCAAAGCTCGGACTGCATAGAGGGGCGGCTCTCAGAGGCGTTTATGTGAAGTTGAGACTTGTCCCGAGTCCACGTGCCCTGGGTGTGGAGATCCCGCAGTGAGCTCCCCAACCCATCAGGGACACGCCCATGGTAATGGAGATCTGATGATCTAGAGGGATGAAGGGATATCCTTCCAGCAGGTTGTCCTCCTGAGACCACCAGGTGAGTGACCTCTTCAGAGGTTCCATCACCTTGATGAGAGAAAGACTGAGGATGAGTAGTTGGGGACCACTGAGCATCCACTGAGAGGTTCTCATGTCAAGATGAGCCAATGGTACAGTGAACACCGAGGAAGCCATGAGGCCCAGCATCCATTGCATTGAGATAGCTCAAACCGAGCTGTGTTCTCTGATGTACTGGGCCATCTGTAAGATATCACCCTTCTGTCCTCTGGAAGAAAAGCCTTCGCACAGGAGGTGTCCAAAGAGTTCCTATGAAGAGGAGCTTCTGGGAGGGCTGCAACTGCGACTTGTTGAGGTTCAGCAGGACTCCCATGGATGTGAGGAAGTCTGAGGCCGTGGCCACGGCCTCCAGAGTCTCTTGCCTGGAGGGACTTGCTAGAAGCCAGTCGTCCAGATATGGGAATACTTGCATTCCGATTTTCTGAGGTGTGCCGTGAGAATTGCACAACACTTTGTAAAAACTCGAGGCGCCGAGGGTTGCCCAAAGGGCAGGACTCTGAACTGATAGTGTTAACCCAATGCCACGAACTTTAGGTATTTGTGGTGCTTTGGGTGTATGAGAATGTGTTGGTAGGCATCCTGCATGTCCAGGAAGGCTAGCCAATCGTGTCGATGAATCAAAGGTAGTAGGGCACCAAGTGATATCTTGAAGTTTTCCTTCTGTAGAACTTGTTTAACTTTCTGAGATACAGAATGGAGCATGCCGCCGGTTTCTTTGGGACCAGAAAGTAATGGAGTAGAAAAGTACAGTTACGTAAGAACTTAACGTAACAGTAGATCTTCGAGAGAGGCTCTTGCAGTAGGTAATTACATATAGGACTGAAGCCAGCAGCGCCAGGACCCCACGGAAAAATTTGTAGCTAGCAGTCTCTGGTGAAGGACCGCCCCATGTCAGGTGACCAGCCGCCAGGCACGTCCGGTATAAAGGGGCGTGTCCCTCACGCCCGCCTTCCAGTTCTTTCCCTACCAAAGGCCAAAGAAGACAAGATAAGAGAGAAGCGGATATTTCCTCACTGGAAAAGGAGCTGAAAAAGCTTAGGGGATGGAGGCGGAGATTACCTACTGCAACAGCTTATCTCGAAGATCTACTGTTACGGTAAGTTCTACGTAACTGTACGATCTTACTTTGAGAGGGCTTGCAGGTAATTGCATATAGGACTGAGTCCCAAGCAGTCTGGAACAAAGAGAAGCACATGGGAGGAGGAAACTACTTTTAGAGATCCTCTGGCTGAGAAGGACTTAAGAAAGAAGTCCTTGCAGAACAGCTAACCCAAAGCCGGCTCTCTGGTGAGAGGCAATGTCCAAACTGTAGTGTTTCTAAAGGTATGGACAGAAGTCTAAGTTGTGGCGGTGCAAATATCAGCTGCTAACACATTCTTGAAACAGGCAGCAGACGCCGCAACACCCTGGTGGAGTGATCCCTGACCTGGCAAGGTCTTGTGATACTTGTCGAGCAGAAAGTGATACAGCGAGTCAACCATTTGGACAAACACCGCTTGGAAACAGCGCTTTTCTCCTTTGCTGGCAAAACAAAGAAATAGTTGGTCGCTCTTTCTGAGATCCTTTGTCCTGTTGGTGTAGTATCTCAGAATCCGTGAATGTCCAGGGTATGCAAAAGATACTCCCGTGATTGGAGTGCTGCGTGAAAAGGCAGGCAGTTCAATGGACTGGTTCAACGAGATTCCGCTACCACCTTAGGAAGAAACTTAGATTGGTGTGCAGAGCCACACGCTCTTTATGGAAAATTAGATATAGAATTTTGCACATCAAGGCCTGAAGCTCAGAAATTTTCTCGAGCGGAAGTAATGGCCACTAGGAAGAGAGCCTTCCATGAAAGGAACTTAAGTTCTGCTGAGGCTGCCGGCTCAAAGGGAGGCAGCGAAGCTTCTCAAGAATGAAATTCAAATTCCAAGGAGGGCAGGAACGTGAATGGGGGTCTCATATAAAGAACCCTCAGAGAAAGTTCTTCGCGACCTCCAGCCGAGCAAACGTTCTGTCCCCAAAGGAACATAAGCAGCCAGAGCTGCCATGTGAACCTTCAAAGAGGAATGACTGAGACCCAAGTCGAAGAGATAACGATATAGTCCAGTAGCTGCCCGACGGGCAGGAGAAAGGCTCAAGTCTTTGGACGAAGCCCAAATGTAAACCGCTTAAATTTCATGGCATAGGTGGAGCAAGTGGATGGCTTCCTGGCCTCCACCAAGATCTCTGCCACTTGAGGGAAACCTCAAACGGGCTTGTAGCTACGCCTGTAGGAGCCAAGCATGCAGCTGAAGGGACCTGAGACCTGATGGACCAGGGATCCCCGATCCTGGGTTAACAGTAGTCATGAAGTGAAAGAGGAATTAGAGGTTCCTCTGAGTACTGTTGCAGAAGAAAGAACCAAACTTGCCGGGCCAGAAAGGAGTGATGAGAATCATGTGAGCCCCTTCTGATCTGAGCTTGTGCTTGATCCTCGGAATCAATGGAATTGGGGAAAAGATAGACGAATCTGCCTTCCAGTCAAGAGACAGAGCATTCTCCAGAGCCACTCAGCTCTGGAGCGAGTGACCAAAAGGTGGGCAGTTTTGCTTAGTGGGGGCGGAACAGGTCAACTTGAGGTGTTCCCCAACGGAAGATGCCACCTGCTATTTCCTGTCCAATTCCCACTTGTGAGGTTGTGCTGAGGATGGACTCAAGTGATCTGCCAACGAATGCTTCTACCCTGGGACGAGGACCACCGTGAGATGAAGGTTGTGTAGGGCGCCCATTCCCAGACCCGATCAGCTACCCGACAAAGAGGGTAGGAAAGAGCCCCTTGTTTGTTGAGGTACCAGACTACACTCATATTGTTGGTCTGACAGCCAGGTGACCGAAGTAGAAAGGGGTGTAACGCTTGAAGAGCATACAACACAACTCTGAGCTCAAGCACACTGATGTGAAGCATCTGCTCGAGTATGGACCACGAGCCCTGGGTGCGCTTGGGATCCCAGATCAGCCCCCCAACCTTCACCCAAGGTGTCTGTTGTCAGTGTTTGGGAGGGTAAAGGAAGGCAGAAGAAAACTTCCCGACAAAGGTTCTCCTGAACCAACCACCAGTGCAAATCCGAATCATCGGGCCGAAACTAGCACCTCTCGATCCAAGTCGTTGACCAATTGAGTCCACTGAGAGATTCTCATGAGGAGCCGAGCGGTGGAACTGTCGGAATTACAGCTGCCATGAGCCCCAGGAGGCGAAGGACCAACCTGGTGGGAATCCGCCTGGGAGAAGACAAGAAGCTTGCCTGAGCTTGAGGTGTGACCACCCTCTGGGGTAGAAAGGCCGCACTGTGGTCATAGTCAAGAATCGCCCCAATGAACTGGAGGCGGAGATGGGATCAAATGGATTTGGCCTGGTTGATGGTAATACCCAAGCCGGTAAAGACCTACCTGGTAAGGCAAAGGAACGAGGAGCTCCTCCTGACGTGGGCCAGCAGGAGCCAATTGTCCAGGTACGGAAAACCTGCACCCCTGGCACGTGAGGTCGGGCCGCCACTGACAGACGTTTACTAGTCACTGGGGCCAAGGAAAACCAAATGGGAGGGCCTTGAACTGGTGGTGGTCCCCTGGAAAGCAAACCGGAGGTATCTGCGTGGGAAGGGTGGATAAGGATATGCAGGCATGCATCCCATATGTCCAGAGCGCACAGCCACAGTCCCGGCCAAAGGAGGGGCAGGAGACTCTGTAGGGAGAGCATCTTGAACCTTTGTACTCCACTAACAGATTTAGAGAGCTGAGGTCCAAAATGGACCTCACGCCTCCTGTCTTCTTGGGGACCAGGAAGAAATGGAGTAGAAACCCGTCCCCTGAAGAAGGGAGGGACGGGTTCTATTGCCTCCTTCAACAGAAGGGAGGAGATAGGGGTGGTTTCTGGGAGGTTTCTGAAGAAACTCTATGGTGTGGCCCTCTGCTATGAGCTGGAGGACCCAAGCTGCCGGTAGTGATCCTCTCCCAACCCGGCAGATGAAGGGAGAATCTCCCGCCACTGTTCCTCTGGACTCACCAGAGGCTGTGGGAGATGGAGGAGTCAGGAGGTGTGGGCAGTGCTGTGGCTGGAGCTCCTGCAGCACTTTTGGGGGTCTCGCAGCTGGAGGGACCGCGCTTGCTGGCCTGCTTTCCCTTGTGGTTTCGCCTTAGGCCGTAGCGTATGGCAGGAACAACGCTGTGCTGAGGGGCTCTGTGACACGGAGTCAACCTCCTGAGAGCAGTGCTTCTTCTCTCAGTCCGTAATGATGTTCTTGACATCACCAACTCAACAACACCAACCTCGAAGGGGCGCCCTGAATGGCGTGATTGTACTTCTGAGGCCAACCTAACACCGAAGTCAGGCATGTCGCCGCAGACTCACGACATACACCGAACTTCATCCAGAAGCATCCACCCATTGGGTAGAGCGCAGCATGTGCCTACTGGCCGAACATGGAACGGACTAGGTCTGCCACATCCTGTTTAGTCTGGGACTGAGGAAGGGTGTCAAACTCGGCTTCCACCTCGCTAAGGATAGCCTTCTGGTAATCCCCATGTAAGCCACATAGTTCAAGGCTCTGATAACCAGAGTAGAAGAAGAAAAAGACCTTCTGCCATACTGGTCCAGAAGACGGACTTTATCAGGTGGGGACGAGCTCAGGAGTTTCGGGTTAGCCGAACGGGCCATGGCGCTGATCAATGACCGAATCAGCCTTGGGGTGTGACGAAGAGTCAATCCCCTCGGAGCCTGATACAGCATATCCGCCTTCCGAGAAGCGGTACAAGCTGATGGTTGTTTCCAGATAGTGGAGACGAGGTTCGATGTGAGGCTCGATCCAGGTGAACTAACGGGAGCGACCTCGGCAACCAAATGGGCAGCTAGTTTCTGCTTCTGTGGATCCGGCTCCAGAGATTTCCACTGATGAAGAGCCTGGATTTTCTCAGCAACTCCGAGAATGAGGGATCCTCGGAGGGGACTTCGAGAAGTCCTGGGCCTGGGCTTGTCAGGAGTGCGAGGCTTGTCCGGATCTGAGCTATCGGAGTCATCCGGTGAGTCTGACGAAGAAGGAGACGAAGATCCCTCCCACTCGGGAGGAACACGCCCTGGGGGCAAGATGTCACCCCAGCCTTAGACCCTGTAGCGGTGTCTCTGGGGTTGGGGGAGAGGGTCTCGCCCCGGCGATGGGGATCCGGACCGAGTCCGTCGTCATAGGTGGCTTCCACCTCCCTGGTGAGCTGAGCCTGGCTTCAGCCCACCAAGAAGCCAGAGTCTCTCAGATCCACCACTGCTGAGGGCGGTGGAGGAGGGGATATGGATACTGGGGGTATCCATAGGGCGAGTATCCGTAGCCTGATGGCGGGAAGCCCGCGCCAGGTACTGAGGCACCAGGTATCGCGGTGCTGGATAATGTGAGCCAGATAAGATGACGTAAGATCCGCACCAGGGACTCTACCGGAGTAGAAGGTCCTGGAAGAGGCCCCGCAGGTGGCCCGGAACAGGGGCCTGGCGCCGGGTCCGCATCGGGTGACGCCTGGCAAGGGACGCGCACGGCGAAGGGCTGTCATCCGGGAGGGTCTCGATGTCAGGCCATCCGACCTACAGGAGGAAGGCCTGATGGAGGCCAAGAGTCCTCAGAGGCGCCCGGGAAGGGCCAGAGGGATCCTCTGGGCCCAGCTGGGAGACGAGGGCTTTGACAGCAGCAGCAAAGGCTGCAGGGAGCCAGTGGTGCCGGATGAGACAGAGGATCCGGCGAGGTTCCTTCACCAAGCGACCACAAGATGGGCCGGCAGGTGTCGACTGGCGGATCCAGGCAGGCGTCGAGGAGCCGACGTCCGACTGATCGGACCCAGCGCCCAAAGAAGGCCGCGAGGGAGGCTACCTTGACGGGTGGCTTGATGACTTATGCTGACCAAGGGTCAAGCACTTAGCGGTCGGTTCCGACGGACGCCAGAGGAGCCGACGCCCAACTTACCAGAGAGGCTCGAACCAGAAGGTCGCGCGAGGGGCGGCCTTACTGGGAGCGGATGCCTTTGTCCCGGAGGCCCTGACTGGTTCAAGCGCAAACCAGCTGGGGAGCGACGCTGTCTCAGACACCACCAAGACGGTTGCCGAGGAACGGGTCCCTGGAGGGGACATTAAGGCGGCGACCCCATCCAAGTCGCCAAGAGCCGAGATGAGGAGTCCGGTCCCGTACTCTCCTTCTTAAGGCCCTCGAGGTAAGCCTGTCGAGCTTTTTTCAGCTCCTTTTCCATGGAGGACATCTTCTTTAGTATGTCAGCCTCCAGAGACTGCTGCCTTCTCTTTTGGTAGCCCCTGAACTTCAGGCAGTGCTGACAGGAATCCACAGGGTGGTCAGGCCTAGGCAGATGAGGCACCAAGAATGGCTGTCCTTGTGCGGAGTTGGGCGCCGCATTGAGCCGCACTTGTTCTTCTGCTCCGACGTGGTAGGGGACGGCATACACGGCAGGTAAGAAAATCCTGACGAAGATAATCGAAACCGAAGAAAAAAGACGGTATAACTACCGGCGACGACTGACTGATGAGCAGTGCAACTTAACTGCGAGGCACTGTTGAAAGCAAACAGCGGAAAGAATTGAAGTTACGTGACGACCGCCCCTTCATACCAACGCTGCTCGACGCCGTCACCTGACGGGGGCGGTCCCTCGCCAGAGACTGCTAGCTAGAAATTTTCCATTGGTCCTGACGCCAGGCCGCTTCAGTCAGATATGTAATTACCTACTGCAAGAGCCCCTCAAGTAAGATCCAGTGTTTCGCTGCTCCAGTGGAACTACTTCTACTGCCTGTTGTTCAGAAAGCCTTGTAACTCGGAAGCAAGGTTTGATTCACGCTGACAGCCTGGGCTGTCGCTTGGGAGGAGGATGATCCGGAGGGGTTTCTGAAAGACTGAGAGAGTACCACTGCAGATTATTCTGAGGACCCATTTGTCTGATGTTGTAGATTTCCACTGGTTGTAGAAGAGAGTCAGACATTGTCCCACTGCTGAGGAGGAGTCCCCCTCGGGCAGCTGAGGTAGGACCTAGGCTGGAAACTCAGAGGGTGGCACTAGGCTTTTGGCGCTTTGTGCCTTCTGCTGCTTTCTTTACGGCTGAGGTTCTGGTTTCTGTTAAAACCTCCTTTGCCCTTACCCAAAAGGACTGATGGTTGTGAAATTGGCGTTGTTTCACCACCCCTGGGAGGAGGAGTAGGTCTGGCTGTCTTAATGGCAGACCTAGTCTTCCATGTGGCCTCTAGTGCTTGCTCCACCTGAGGTCCGAACAGATACATACCATCGAAAGGTAAGGCCATGACTTGCTGCTGGACGCCATTCGTGAAGCCCTAGTATGCAGCCAAGAGTGGCGACGGGTGCAGATGCCAGCTACCGCTCGGAAGGTATCAAAGGCGTCCATTGCAGCTTTAACCTGTTGGTTATTGGACCCGACACTCTAGTAATGGTTTGAATTAGTACTGAGTTAACCTCTGATTCGGGCACAGCTTCTACCGTTGCTTTGAGCGAATGCCAAAGAACATACTCATATTGAGAAAATAACCCTGGTAGCTGGCAACTACGCATGCCCAGGGTTGAGGCAGCAAAGACTCTCTTACCCAAGGTGTCTATCTTGCGAGATTCTTTGTTTATAGCCGGACTGTAGATTCCTGAGGAGGACATCCTTATCATTCTCTGCCAGGACCACAATGGCATCAGCAAAGGCTTGAGAGGCCAAAATGGGGCGATCCTTGGAAGGGCATATTTCCTATATATAGACTTGGCCACTGAAGGAATAAGAGCCGATTCTTCCACACCATTTGTGAAATGGTCTCAAAGAGGGCTGTGCCGGAGGGGTTAAATCCATAGGGATTTCTGGGACATGAAGATACTGGAGATGCAAAAGCTTCCCAGGATCAATTTCTGTGGTCTGGAGAGAAAGAGTAGAATTTAAATTCTTGAGCAGAGACTTAAAGGAAGGTCCTCAACAACAGGCTCTGCAGGAGGATTGATCCCTGCCTCCAGGGCAGTGTCAGCATCAACATCATCACCCAGGTGAAGATCTGGCTCAGGCTAAAATCATCTCCTGACAGTCTAGGGGACTGTATAGACAGGAATGGAGGAAAATCAGGTGGAAGAAGAGAAGAAGAAAGAATCTGAGTTGACAACCCTGAAGACCAGACAGTGTCAGTAATCATTCTCGGCGCCATTGAGGAAAACAGCACCAAGAACAAGAAGGAGCCATCATAGGAAACAGCATCACACATGGCACCAACAAACAGCGTAGCGCCGCACCAGCCCAGACACTGCAGACCACCCACAGAGCCCACGGTACACAGATGGTGCGGACAGAGCCCGCGAGACCGCAGAAGCTACCCAATGAGCCCCCGTGCTGGACAAGTCAGCACCTGTGGACGACAGGCAATGTCACAGGAGTCTGAGAACTGCAATTGAAGTAAAAGAAAGAAAATGGCAGGAGACAGAGGCATCGGTGTAGACCCCTGCACAGCTGTGTGAGGGCGATAGACACTCGAGCATGGAGAGTCGACGGCACTGAAGAAGATGCCACACAACTAGGGAAGACCCAATCACCCCACCCGCCTTCCGAACTGAACGCCCGAAGGTCCCGTGTTGGAATGGCCGCCCGGGCAACAGGACCAACCTCCTAGCCCACTGCTCCATAAGAGCTGCCCAATGGTAAACTGCTCATCAGAAGCTCCTCCAATAGGTGGAGAGGAGTTCGGGTCGAGGAGGTCGGCTACCAGAGACAGAAATCGGTGACTCCGACAGAGGTGAAGACCGTGCCTGACCCTAATAACCGACCATTTACATGCAGACGCACCAGAGGGCGACTTTCAGTGATGCAGTTTCTTCTTCATCGACCTATTTGTCGAAGAACTTGAGGCCTAATGGTGCCGAGAATGGGACCGTTCTGTTTATGCTTTAGGGAGACTGCCCATCTCCTGAGCACTGGACCGTCCATTGTCAACCTCTCCAGGGAGGATGGCGGACCAGACCCAGCCCGCTGACTGAACAGCTTTCACACAAAGTCTCCCTACGATCACCTGACCCACTCATGGTTTGACTCACAATAGAGGGCTGAAGACTTCTCTTTACAGTTAGAATTAATAAATATAATCGGTACTGATTCGAGATAATATACAAAACAATAAACTGAACTAAGCTGCTAGTGAAATTTAACTCCTGTTGGCTAAGTGTCGCGCCACTGAAGTGCACTCGACGCAAGGAAAGGAACTGAGGCGGTTGGAGGGTCGACGCTGAGATAAGCTGTCACCGCATGCGCTGGGCTCACAGTGCCGCTCTCACGGCCCCATTTCAGGTGCGGCCCTCCTGAAAGTTTTCTGATCCCGCTGATCCTAGCGCCTGGCTGCACTCCCATTAGTGGTGAATGAGTGGTGGAGACTTTATGTCCAGGAAGATCAAAAAGTTGGTCAGATTTTCCAAATTCTGAGTATGGTTAATGTAGTATCTAAGCACTCTATATTTTTCTTCCAATTGTTTAACCAGGAGAGGCACACTAAGCTGAAAGCTTGTTTACAGGTGTGACCTGGGAGCACAGGGAAGTTAGTGACTTTCTAGGGTCACACAGCATGCATGTGGGGGCTGTGGGATTCAAACCCAGAGTATGTACATCCAGAGGTGAGGTACAGCCTCCCTAAATTAGAATGATCTGGATAACAAACCGAAGGCTGATGTCCTGATTAAGGGTAAACTGGGACACCACCTTAGGCAGGAACTTAGAACTAGTCCTCAAGGACAACCTGTCCTTGTGGAAAATTAAATAAGGCTCTTTAGCCATCAGAGCCTGAAGCTGAAATCCTCCGAGCAGAAGTGACGGTAACCAAAAATAACACTTTCCATGACAGAAAGCACAGCTCACAATCTGTGGCTCATTCAAGGGAGGCAACGTAAGTTTTCTAACAAAACAAAAGATCCCAAGGAGTGATGGGGTCCCTGATGGGAGATTTCAGGTGAAGTATTCCCCTCAAAATGTTCGGGCCAGATCCATCTGGGCAACGATTTGCCATCCACAGGCACATGATAGGCCGAGACTGCTGACAGGTATCACCTTGATGGAGGAATATCGGAGGCCTGAGTCAGACAGGACAGAAGATACTCAGGGACAGCATTCAGAGAGCAGAGGAGAGGGTCCAGACCCCGACTGGAGCCCACAAGCAAAAGCGCTTCCACTTCATGGCATTGGTAACCTTCTGGAAGGTTTCCTAGCTGCAACCAAGACCTCGGCCACTCTGGGAGATACCCAAAACATGCAGTGGCTACGCCTGCAGGTGCTGTGGCATGCAGATGTAGGAACCGAGATCTGGGTGTATCAGCCAGCCCTGCTCTTGCAACAGTAACTGGAGGACAAGAGCAGGGGAATTGGAGGTTCCACTGTCAGTTGCTGCAGTAGCAGGAACCATATCTGACAAGGCCAAAGCAGAGCTACAGAAATACAGGTTACTCACCTGTAACAGAAGTTCTAGGAATGGTATATGTTGTTCATCCACACTGTCTGGCAGGTTTCTTGCCGCTTTAAATCTTGCCGAAGGTCTTCAAGCTGGCTCCTCCCACCCACCCAGGTGGTAAAACTCTCGGCTCCACCCCATGACGCCAGATTTAGCCTGCTGGAAGCCAGATTGTGCGCCTAAGCTAGGAGGTTGGTCAGGATGAACAACAATATACCATTCCTAGAACTCCTGTTACAGGTGAGTGACCTGTACTTCTAGGGACATGGATATGTTGTTCATCCACACTGTCTGGCAGACTCCTAGCAGTTCTCCGGGAGGAGGGAGGCAAGGCGCACACCCCTACTTGGGAAATAAAGACTGAGAACCGAGGCCCCAAAAAGCATCCCGCGTGACTCAAGGTCGATGTGGTGGTGGGTGATGAAGGTGCGCTTACTTCCAGGTAGCAGCCCTGCAGATTTCCTGGATAGGGACATCCCTGGAAGCAGCCACTGATGCAGCGGTATGGCGGTAGAATGAGCTCTTATCCTCTGGGAGGCTCCATGCCCGCCAACCTATAGCAGAGATCTATGCAGGAGGTGACTCACCTGCCTATCGTCCGCTTAGCTGCAGGTCTGCCAGGTGCGGCTTCAGCGTAGGGTGACAAACAGCTGGCGAACCTCTCCCCAACTTCAGCCGTCCGCCCTTGTAATAAGCGAGCGCCTCTAGGGTCCAGGCATGGAGCCTCTATTCGCCTCTGAGGTGTGACTGGGGTAGAACACTGGCAGAGTCAACACCTGGTTAAGGTGAAACTCGACACCACCTTCAGAAGGAATTTCGGTGGGGGCAGGACAACCTTGTCCCTGTGGAAGACCAGATAAAGAGACTCAATGGAAAGCGCCTGGAGCTATCTCATCCTTCTGGCTGACGTGATAGCCACCAAGAAGGCGGTCTTCCATGACAGGTGAGAGATGTCACACCTGTGCATCGGTTCGAATGGCTTGCCCATGAGCTTAGCCAATATCAGCAGTAGACCCACGGAGGTGGAGATTTCACACCTGAGGGGATATGTGATCAAGGACTTTGAAAAGCACCGACCACCATCTCCTGCGCAGCGACTGCTTCCTGGCCTACGCCCAGTAAGCAGAGATGGCTGCCAGGCGACCTTAAGGGTCAGCCGACCAAAGCCCTTGCTGAGAAAGGGACCACAGGTAGTCCAGAATGCTTGCCAAGGAGCAGGAGAAAGGGTCCAGGCCCATGCCCTGACACCAAATGGAGCGCCTCTTCCATTTGAAGGCATAGCATTTTCTGGTCGACTCTTACGGGATGCCTCAACGACGTTGAGGACCTCGCCGGAAAGACCCAAGGCCTGTAACTCTAGCACCAGGAACCAGGCCGTCAGATGCAGGGATTGAAGGTCTGATGGAATACCTTCCCTGATTGACAGTGATCAGGTCCAGGTGGGCTGGAAGCCGCCTGGGAGCCTGAGCTGAGACTGAGGAGATCTGGATACCAGAGCTGGCGGGCCAGTCTGGGGCCTACCAGAATCACCTCGCCTTGTCCCTCCTCGCCTTGAGAAGCACCTTGTGGATCAAGGGAAATGGGGAAGGTGTAGAAGAGGCCGGGGTCCATGGCCTCGAGAGCCATACCCCTGCAGCGAGCCCCTGCTGAGGGGGGCGGCATGAAACAGTCTCAGCTCTGCATTCTCCCTGGAGCAACAGGTCCCCTGAGGCGTGCCCAGTGGGAGAAGAGATCTTGTACTACCTCCGCGGGAGAGACCACTGTGTGACGCAGCCCCTATCCAGCTTAGGGCATCGGCCAGGGTGTTGAGGCTCCTGCCATGTGAACAGCAAGGAGATCCGCCCAGGCTGCACACGAAGTGACCAAATGCGGAGAGCTTCCCTGCACAGAGGCATGGAGCGCCCTGCCCTGGCGGTTTAGATAGTACATGGTCGTGGTGTTGTCCGTCTGGACCTGAACCACTTGACCCCGAGAAATGGAGCCAAGGCAGTGAAGGCTAGATGAACCACCAAGCTCCAGCAGGTTGATGTGGCATCGGGACTCCTGAGGGATCAGAGGCGTGTGCTCTGTGCTCCCCAGATGGGCACCCCAACCCATCAGAGAGGCATCAGTCGATAGAGAGACCATTGGCTCAGGGCGGACAAATGGGATGCCCTCCTGCAGATGTGCTGGAACGGTCCACCACTGGAGAGCGCTCCACATCCCCTGGGTCACTGTCACTAGCTGATCCAGAGAATCGAAGTGTTGTGATCATTGGCTGGCCAGCCCCATTGAAGGGGACACATGTACCAGAGGCCCAACGGACCACGCTGGTGCAGGCCACCATGGAGGCCCAGGAAGTCCCGGCAGGGCGCACTGCCCAACCTGAAATGATTGGGCAAAGGAGGAAAGAACCTCGGCCCTGTTTGCCGGAGCCGTGCTCTGGCTCATAGAGATCGAGCTCTGCCACGATGAATTGTGTCACCTGCTTGGGCACGAGTTCCATTTGGCCTCGCTGATGAGGAGGCCAACCTGAGAGCAAACCTGGAGGGACAGATCTCTGGACCGCTCCACCTCCGCCTGGAGGGGCTGCAATCAGCCAGTCGTCCAGGTAGGGGCACCCGACCCTTCCGCCATAGGAATGCTGTCACCACTGCCATGCATTTGGTGAAGACCCTGGGAGCTAGGGAAAGGCCAAAGGGCATGGCCCGGAACTGAGAGGATCCCTCCGCCCTGAAGCGGAGGGAATCTCTGGTGGGACAAACGATTGGGACGAGAACGTGTCCTGAAGGTCCAGAGAACAGAACCATATGCCTGCTCCAAGGATGGGATTATCTGAGCCAGAGTGACCATCCTGAAGGTCCGAGACCTTAGGGAACCTGTTCAGGTCATGCAGGTCGAGGATGGGGCGCCAGCCCCGTCCATTTTGGGACCAGGAAGTACCTGGACACAAACCCCGGTCTGGAGGAGGATCCGTCACCTTCCTGATCACCTCTTTTCGAGGGCAGGGGCGAGCATCGGCCCCGCGAGCCGACAAAGAGGCTGCGACCCGTAGCCCCGAGGGGCGACGGCTCGGAGCGGGCGGGCCCGTCAACTCCAGGAGCAGGCCCTTCCTACCACCTCCAACACCCAACGGTCCCTTGGGATAACGGACCAAGCTTAAAAGGAACTGGCGGAGCTGCCCCCACGGGGAACCGGGGAGGACGAGGTTGGGGGCGACACCCCTCAACCCGTCACTGGGCAGGCTTAGAGGAGGACTGGCCGAGGGACCTCCTGGCCTTTTACCTCCTGCTTCCTGTTGGAGGAAGCCACGGCTTGGGTTTGGGATGCCAGGCGGCGAGCCTGCTGGCCCTGGTGCTGTTGGGCAGACAGCTGCAGGCGCAGAAGGACGAAAGGACTTGTGCTGCTGCTGTCGCGGCCTTTGTCCTCTGGGCAGAGGTGACAGAGTCCAGAGTGCCATTGGACTTTTGATCCCTGGAGGTGACCTTCCACCCAGGGTCGAAGAGGTCGGGTCCCCAGGAAGGGACATCCGCCAGTTTATGCTCGGTATCCGCCGTGAAGGTGGATATCCTCAGCAATGCTCTGCGGGCGCATGGCCACCGCTGCCGCCACTGATCTGGCACAGGAGTCTCCAATGTCCACAGCTATTTGGAGCTGCTGTTTAGCCACCGCTCTACCTTAGTCCCTGCACTCACCGGACCGCGGCCTGCAGGTCAGCCGAGATGAGGGATCACTCATCCAGGGAGCCCATGAGGGCGCGAAGAAGTGTGCCAACAGCATGGCCGAGCTGGCCTGGCGGAGGCCTGCGGAGGACGGAGCGATACCTTGGCGCCCGCATAGTCCAGCTTTTGGACTCCTTTGTCGGGGGCTTGCCCACATCCCTAGCGCTTCAGAACGCCGGAAAACGCTGTCGGTGACCAACCCTCGGCAGAGGGGTGTTCTGAAAACGGGCAAAGCGCCAGTAGGGACCGTGATACTTCCTGGCCATCCTGGCCGAAGGCGCAGGACAGGAAGCAGGCCGCTGCCAGAGCTCCGGCTGGGGCCAACAGCTTCAGCCACCGGAAAGGCTCTCCGCAGAATCCTCGGTCCAGTATCTCCATCAGGGGATACTCGGCCCGCTTGGATACGGGCTCGAGCTGCATCCCGTGGACTCCGAGATGAGCCAAGTGAACCCATGAAGGACGATGGGCTTTCATCCATCAACTGGCCCTCGAGGACTCCCAGGTCAATGGACCTGGAGAACAAGGAGACTCATCGGACCGAGGAGTCCGCAAAGAGCTGCCTGGGGCCTGAGCCACCTCCACCTGCCGAGGACGGTTGGGAGTGAGGGTGACCGACAACCTGTGGGCAGGCTCTGACCCAACCAAGAGTCTTGGTCGGCACCCCGATTTCGCTTGTGGAGGCGGAGGTTCCACTACAATCGGTGGGGCAGCTAGTTTCGCTGAAAACCGCCCAGGCTTGAGCACCCCGGCTGCAGCGAGGGGTTGTTTCGGCCGCCAGGTGACAGCCACTTGATGGCCGGGAAGGCGACAGCGCTGGCTTGTTCCCAGACAGAAGTAACTGCTGCTACATCAGGTCCTCGTGAGCGCCAACGCAACTTGCTCCGAGGAGGAAGACGAGGACGAGGGGAGCGCCACTTACTGGGTGCTGAGACCGAGACCGCCAATGTCGGGTGGGAACGGCTGGACCGAGACGATGTCCGAGACCGAGATCCTGGTGTTTCCGAGGATGGGTCTGGAAAGGGGCGGGGACACCCGCCCTCCCCCTTGGCTCGAAGCCCAACTGGAGGCGCCGGAGGCGCAGGCAACCTCGGTCTCCACCGGGGAACCGTGAAGAAGGATTGTTGGCTTCACCCAGTCGACAGCTCATTCGACGGGTCGAGAAAAATTCACCATGTCGATGGGTGTCTTGGCCGGCTGACCTGACAGGGACACCGTGAAGCCAGCGGCCTTAGCTGCAACCCTGACCGGCAGAGTGTCAACTGTCCGGGAAGAGGACCTCTCCCACTCCCATGAACGCCAACAATGGGATTTACCTTTTGAGTCCTTCTTTCTGGACCAAGAGGAATGTCCCGATGGCCCTTCCTTCATGGAAAGGGGTTGGCAAAGTTCCTAGAAAGAAGCTGAATATGAGGTACCCAAAGAGAGCGGATAAATGCCACGACCGAGGAAGAGGATGATGCGGCCTGGGCCGCCTCCTCCCTCGAGGGTGATCATCTGCCTCGAGTTGCAGAGCCGAGCCAGCCGCTGCGTAACCGCCCAACGGGCCTCCTTCGACTTCACCGGTGGTAGCGCTCGGGCACCTAAGCTGTGAACTGGACAGCGCCGGCTCTTCCAGGATGCTGGTCAAAATGAACGGCATAACTCGCAGGCCTGCGGGGGCGTGCTCTAGGCCGAGACAGTAGACGACGTGGAGTGCGGGTCCGCCCTGGACATTTTCTGCCCACAAGGGCACCGCTGAAAACCGGAGTCGATTTGTCCATCGCTGAGCTGCGAGGGAGAAACTTGACCAAGTCTTGAAAATTTTAAAGTAAGTTTTGAAGTAACCAAGAAATAGGATCTAGTCTACACGCAGAGCGTTAAGGAGAGAACCTGAGCTTCCAAGCGGTAAGGAAGATCTGGCATCATGGGGCGGAGCTAAGAGTTTTACCACCCGGGTGGGTGGGAGGAGCCAGCTTGAAGACCTTCTGGCAAGATTTAAAGTGGCAAGGAACCTGCCAGACAGTGTGGATGAACAACATATCCATGTCCCTAGAAATGGAAATTGCGTACTCACCGTAATTTTGATGATCTTGAACGAAGTCTCCATCACTCATTCACACTAATGGGAGTATGCTGGAGGCGCTAGGACTCAGTGGGAGCAAACTTTATCAGGAGGGCGGTGCCTGAGATGGAGCCGGAAGCGGCACTGCAAGCCAGGTGTGTGCGGTACAGACTATCTCGGCATCGACCCACCAACAGCGTCAGTACCTTTTTTTGGAGGAGGTGCAGCATAACTAACCTAGAGAGGACTAACCTAAAACCGGACATGAGATAGTCCGAATGACCCGTGTAAGAAGGGTCAACAACAAAGTCTTCACAGCTCAGCCACTGATGGAGTGAAGACCAGAAACAGAGAAGTGAACTAGGGTGATGGTGGGTTACGTGTGAATGAGTAGTGGAGACTTCGTCCAAGAATTACAGTAGGTACGCATTTCCGTATCTTCCTGGACATAAAGTCTCCACCACCATTCACACTAATGCGAGTACCAAGCTAAATAATCCCCGAGACAGTTGGCGGGAGAAATAGGAGCTCACTTGCTTAGGACAGAAGTCCGTTAAGAATTGAAATGCCAAATGACTGATGTGTCTGGCATGGACATCTAAGGCATAGTGCTTAAAATTGTATGCATGGAGCTCCAGGTAGATGCATTGCTAAATATCTGCAATGGGCACATTATGGATTTCCACCAGAGATGCTTCGACTGCTCTGGTAGAGTGAGCATACACTCTGCCTTCCAGCTTGACCTGTGCCAAAGAATAGCAGTGGCGAAGGCATGCCACCAGCCATGTTGAAATGCACTTGATAGCAACAGGCTGACCCAGCTGTGTTTTGGTTGAAGGAAACAAACAGTTGTTGAGCCTTGTGAATTTCTTCGTCTATCTAGATAGAACTACATGCTTCTCTTTACATCCAGTGAATGAAGGGTATGCTCCCCTTCATTCTGAAAGTTGCAAAGTAGGTTGAAGGAGTAAGGGTTGATTCAGATGGAATTCTGAGACAACCTTAGGAAAGAACTTAGGATGAGCCTAAGAATGACTTTGTCCTTGTGGAATACAGTATACGGAGGGTCTGTGACCAGGGCATGTATTTCAGAAACTCTACGAGCAGAAGTAATGGCCACCAGGAAGGCAGTTTTCCAAGTGAGTAATTTCAACTTGCAGTAGCTAGAGGCTCTAAAGGTTTACGAGTGAGCATGTCTAGCACAAGGTTAATGTCCCAGGCTGCAACTGGACGCCTAATAGGAGGTCTAGTATGCAGAAATGGAAATTACGTAACTACTGTAATTTTGATCTTCTTGGATGAGGTCTCCACCACTCATTCACACTAATGAAATCTACGCGGAGGCGCTAGGACCCAGCAGGAGCAAACTTTCAAGAGGGCCACTGCCAGAGATGGAGCCAAGGAAGGCCACCGCGAGCCCTGGCTCGTGCATAAAGACTATCTCGGTGTCGACCTCCAACTGCCTCAGTACCTTTTTTCCCAGGAGGTAGCGAACTAACCTAGAAGGACTAACCTAACAAAATCGGACATAAGATAGTCTGAATGACCCGTAAGAAGGGTCAACTATGAAGTTTTCACACAGCTCACACGTGAGGGAGTGAAGACCAAAAAGAGAGACGTGAGCTCTGGGAATGGTGGGTGGAGATGTGAATGATGTGGAGACTTGCGTTCAAGAAGATCAAGAATTACGGTAGGTACGTAATTTACATCTTCCTGACATAAAGTCTCCACCACTCATTGACACTAATGGGAAAGTACCGAGCTAATAATCCCCCAAGACGGGCGGCAGGAAAATAAGAGCTCACATACTTAGGATAGAAGTCCATTAAGATAGTCCTGCCAAATGACAGATGTCATCTGGCATGGACATCCACTTGAGTGCTTAACGAAAGTATGCACTAAGCTCCAGGTAGCCACATTGCAAATATCTGCAATGGGAATGTTGTGGATTTCTGCCAGAGATGCCGCTGACTGCTCTAGTAGAGTGAGCGACACTCTGCCTTCCAGCTTAACCTGTGCCATAGAATAGCAGTGGTGAAGGCATGCTACCAGCCACGCTGAAATGCACTGATGGCAACAGCTTGGTCCAGCCCGTCTCGGCTGAAGGAGACAAATAGTTGTTGAGCCTTGAGAATTTCTTTTGTTCTATCTAGACAGAATCAAAGTGCTCTCTTAATATCCAGAGAATGAAGGGTATGCTCCCCTCATTCTGGAAGTTTGCAACGTGAGGTAGGAAGGACTAAAGGTTGGTTTAGATGGAATTCTGAGACAACCTTAGGGAGAAACTTGGATGAGTCCTAAGAACTACTTTGTCCTTGTGGAAATACAGTGTACTGGGGGTCTGTGACCAGTGCAAATACAGTGTAGGGGGGTCTGTGACCAGTGTGACCAGTATTTCAGAAACTCTACGGGTCAAGTGATGGCCACCAAGAAGGCCATTTTCCAAGTGAGGAATTTCAACTCGCAGTAGCTAGAGGTTCGAAACGCTCGAGTGAGCATGTTCAGCATAATGTTAATGCCCCAGGCTGCGACTGGGCATCTGATAGGAGGTCTGGTATGCAGAATACCCTAAAACCTCTTAAATACAGGTATCTGAGCCAGTGACATGGCAATACCGGCTCATGATAAGCTGAAATGGCACAAAGATGAACTCTGACTGTAGAGTACTGCAAACCTGAATTTGAGAGGTCTAAAGGAACTCCAATACTTTATTTGGTGGGCAGAAAAAGGGTTCAAGAGGATTTTGCACACCAGATAGAGAAACGCTTCCATTTGGCCGTCAGAGTTTCTAGTGGCTGGCTTTACAGCCAAAAGAATATCTGAAATCCTATAAGAAACATTGAACCTATTCATCTTTTTTCTCTTCAGGAGCCAAATGTGAGGGTGAAGCGACCTCAGATTGGGATGGACCATTGAACCCTGGGTCAGAAGGTTCGCCTGAGAGTAAGCGCCTTGTTTGGGGGTCCGACTGTTGAGCAGGGAACCACATCTGTTGAGGCCAGAAGAGAGCAATGAGAATCATTTTGTCTCCTGAGACTCGAATTTGAGAAGTACCTCTGAATTGGGGAAGGGAGGAAAGGTGTATAGGAAGCATTTTGTCCACTGCAGCCTGAACGCATCCTGACAGAAAATGCCAGGTCCTGGATTTCTGGAGCAGAATAGAGGCAGTTTTGCATTGAGTGGGGATGCAAAGGACCAGGTCTGGAGTTCCCCACTTTTGAAGAGTGACACAGAGACGGTTGAGTCGCGAGACCACTGTGAGGATCTGTCTCTGTCCTGCTGAGATGGTCTGCCAGCTCATTTTGTACTCCTGGCAGGTAAACCGCTGCGGATTAGAGCCTTGTGCTCCAGGCACCATTCCTACACTCCTCATAGCTTCCCTGCATAATGGGTAAGAGTGTGCACCACCCTGCTTGTTGATGTAATACATCACTGCTTTGTTGTCCATTTGAAGGAGAATGTTCTTGTGACAGTATGTCCTTCAGGCTCAATTGCACAAAGAATGGCTCTCATTTCCAGGATGTTTATGTGAAGCTGGACTCGTCCTGAGTCCACGTACCTTCGTGTGGAGTTCTGGCAGTGAGCTCTCCACCCCATCAGGGACGTGTCTGTGGTAATGGAGATCTGATGATCCACAGGAGCAAAGGAATATCCTTCCAGGTTGTCCTCCTGCAACCACCAGGTAAGTGACCTCTTCAGAGGTCCTGTCACCTGATGGGGAAGGACTGAGGGCGAGTGGTTGGGCACCACTGAGTACTGAGCATCCACTAAGAGGTTCTCATGTGGAGATGTGCTAGGGGCACAGTGAACACCGAGGATGCCATGAGACCCAGCATCCATTGCATCGAGATAGCTTGAATCAGCTGTTTTCTGATGTATTGGGCCACCTGTAAGATATTGCTCCTTCTCTCATCTGGGAGAAAAGCCTTCACACAGGAGGTGTCCAGAAGAGTTCCTATGAAAAGGTGTTTCTGGGGCTGCAACTGTGATTTGTTGAGATTTAGCAGGACTCCATGGATGTGAGGAAGTCTGAAGCTGTGGCTATGGCGTCCAGAGTTTCTTGTCTGAGGACTTGCTAGGAGCCAGTCGTCCAGATATGGGAACACTTAATTCTGATTTTCCTGAGATGCACCAGAACTGCACAACACTTTGTAAAAACTTGCGGCGCCAAGGATAGCCCAAAGGGCACGACTCTGAACTGATAATGTTGACCAATGCCTCAAACCTTAGTATTTGTGGTGCTTTGGGTGTATAAGAATGTGTTGGTAGGCATCCTGCATGTCCAGGGAGGCTAGCCAATTGTGTTGATGAAGCAAAGGTAGCAGGGTACCTAGCGATATCATCTTGAACTTTTCCTTAAGAAGAAACTTGTTTAACTTTCTGAGGTCCAGAATGGGCATGCCATCAGTTGTCTTCTGAACCAGGATGTAATGGAGTAGAAACCCATGTTTCATTGATGCAGCAGAACTACTTCTATTGCCCTGTTGTTCAGAAGGCCTTGCACCTCAGAAGCAAGAAGATCTGACTGTACTGCTGACAGCCTTTGATGTTGTTTGGGGGATGATCTGGAGGGTTCCGAAAGACTGAGCAAGTACACCTCAGATTATCCGGAGGACCCATTTGTCTGATGTTATGGATTTCCACTGGTTGTAGAACTGAGTCAGACGCCCTCCACTGCTGAGGAAAAGTCCCCTCAGACAGTTGAGGTGGGACCTGGCCAGAAATCTCAGAAGGTGGCACTGGGGCTTTGGGGCCTTGTGCCTTCTGCTGTGTTTTTCTTTGTGGCTGAGTGATGTGGTATTTGTTCAAACCTCCTCTGCCTTTGCCCCAAAGGACTGATGGTTGTGAAATTGACGCTTGTTGGCACCCCTCCGGAAGGAGGCGGTGAGCTAGTCTTCTGTGTGGCCTCCAGAGCTTGCTCTACCTTAGGCCCGAACAGATACATACCGGCAAAGGATAAAGCCATGACCTGCTGCTGGCATCATTCATCAAGTCGAAGCATGTAGCCAAGAGTGGCCACGGGTGCAATAATCACTGCTGGCCGCTACCGAAGCAGTATCGAAAGCATCCACTGCTGCTTTAACCTGCTGGTTCTTGGACTCGACACCCTGGTTATTGTCTGAAGTAACTCTGAATTAGTTTCCAACTCGGGCAGAGCTACTGCCATCTGTTTGAGAGAATGCCAAAGGACATACTCATATTGATAAAATAGCCCTGGTAGCTGGCAATATGCATACCCAGGGTGGAGGCAGCAAAGACTCTCTTACCTAAGGTGTCTATCTTGAGAGATTCTTTATTTATAGGCTGGGCTGTAGATGCCTGAGGGAGGACGGCCTTATCATTCTCTGCTAAGACTACAGTGGGATCAGTAGAGGCTTGTGAGGCCAATATGGGTCGATCCTTGAGGAGCATACTTCCTATCTATGGACTGAGCCACGGAAGGAATCAGAGCAGGATTGTTCCATACCATCTGAGAGAGGGTCTCAAAAGATGATTTTACTGGAGGAGTTAAATCCATAGGGATCTCTGGGACCTGTAGGTAATGGAGTCTTAAAAGCTGCCCAGGACATATTTCTTTAGTCTGAAGAGAAAGAGTAGAATTTAAATTTTAAGCAGAGCCTTAAGGAAAGGTCTTCGACCACAGGCTCTGCAGCAGGATTGATCCCTGCCCTTCAACATCATCACCCAGACGAAGATCTGGGTCAGGCTCAAAATCAACTCCTGACAGTCCAGGACGGACTATATGGACAGAAAGGAGTAAAATCAGTGGGAAAAGTAGACGAGAAAGAATCGGTCAAGAACCCTGGAGGCCAGACAATTGCGCATCAAGCCCTCGGCGCCGATGAAGAACACGGCGCTGAAAACAAGGAAATTGGCACCATTGAAACAGCCCAGTACCCAGCGCCAAAAGAGTCTGTGGAACCGCAGGATGGCGCCGACAGACCCCTGGCACTGCAGATGGCGCCGAGCATACCCGCATCATGGACAGCCCAAGGGTCTGAAAACTGTGATTTGAGGAAAAGAAGGAAATTGGCAGGAGATAGAGGCATCGGTGTGGAACCTCGCGCCGCAGCCATGTGAGGGGGAAAACACCTGAGTGTGGGTCGACGGACCAAGAAGGCGCCATGCGACTAGGAAGGACCAACCACCCTACCCGCTCTCAAACAGCCGCGAAGGCCTCGGAGTGACTGGATCAGGCAGCTGGACCAACCTCCGAGCCCACTGCTCCATAAGAGCAGCCCACTGGTGAAACTGCTCATCGGAGGCCCCTCCAATAGGCGGGACGGGCTCCAATGTCGAGGAGGTCGGCACTGGAGACAGAAACCAGCGACTCCGACAGAGGTGGAGACGTGCCTGGTTCCAATAACCGACCGTCAACACGCAGACATACCAGAAGGCGACTCAAGTGATGCCTTCTCTTTTCAACTTGTGCTGAAGAAGAGCTCGAGGCTGAACAGTGCCAAGAGGGGACCATTTCCTTTATGCTTTTGGGGACCGCCATCTCCTGAGCATCGGACAGTCTGTTGTCAGACCCTCCTCCAGAGAGGGCGGCGGACCGGACCCAGCCCGCTGACTGGACAGCTTTATACAAAGTCTCCCTATCATCACCTGACCGCTCATGGTCAACTCCGTCAATGAAGGGTTGAAGACTTCTCTTAAAATAAGTAAAATTAAATATAATCAGTACTTATTTCAAAGATAAATTACAAAACAATAAACTGAAAACTATATGCTAGTTTGAAGTTTGACTTCTAAGGGAAAAAGGAACTGAGATGGTTGGAGGGCTGACGCTGAGATAGTCTTTACTGCACGAGCCGGGCTCATGTGCCCTTCCTCATGGCTCCATCTCTGGCGCCGGCCTCTTGAAAAGTTTGCTCCTGCTGGGTCCTGGCACCTCCATTGTAGATCCCATTACTGTGAATGAGTGGTGGAGACTTTATGTCCAGGAAGATTGCCTTTAAGAAACCTCTTAACTATAGGCAGCTAAGCCAGTGACATGGAACGTACTGGCTCATGATATGCCAAAATGGCACAAAGATGAACTTTGACTGTGGAGTATTGCAGACCTGTGTTTGAGAGGTCTAAGAGATACTCCAAGACTTTATTCGTGGGCAGGAAAAAGGATTCCAAGAGGATTTTGCACACCAGATGGAGAAACGCCCATTTAGCTGTGCATGTTTTCTGGTGGCCGCTTGTGCGGCCAAAAGAATATCTGAAACTCTACAAGAAACATTAAACCTATTCACCCTATCTCCTCAGGAGCCACGTGTGAAGGTGAAGCGACCTCATGTTGGGATGGACCACAGGACCCTGGGTCAGAAGGTTCTTCCAAAGAGGAAGCAGTTTCGGGAGGTTTCTGATAGCCTGTTGAGCAGTGGGAACCATATCTGCCGAGGTCAGAAGGGGCAATGAGAATCACTCTGCCTCGTGGGACTCCAACTTGAGCAGTACCTCTGAATTAGGGAAGAGGAGGAAATGCATAGAAAGCGCTTTGTCCACCCCAGCCTGAATGCATCCTGACAAAAATGCCAGGTCCTGGATTTCTGGAGCAGATGAGAGGCAGTTTTATGCTGAGTGGGGATGCAAAAGGTCCAGGTCTGAGTCCCCTGCTCTTTGAAGAGCGACTGAACGACGTGTTGAGTCCAGAGACCACCTGTGAGGATCTGCCTCCGTTATGTTGAGACAGCCTGCCAGTTCATTTTGTACTCCTGGCAGGTAAATCACCTGAATCAGAGCCTTGAGCTCCAGGCACCATTCCACACCTCATTGCTTCCCTGCATGAAGGGTAAGAGTGTGCACCACCGCTTGTTGATGTAATACATCACTGCCATGTTGTCCATTTGAAGGAGAATGTTCTTGTGACAGAGTATGTCCTTCAAAGCTCGGACTGCACAGAAGACGGCTCTCATTTCCAGGATGTTTATGTGAAGTTGAAACTGGCCTGGGTCCACGCACTCTGTGTGGAGATCCTGGCAGTGAGCTCCCCCAAACCCATCAGGGACGATCCGTGGTAATGGAGATCTGATGATCTAGAGGGGCTAAGGGATATCCTTCCAGAAGGTTGTCCTCCTGAGATCACCAGGTGAGGACCTCTTCAGAGGTTCCGTCACCTTGATGAGAAAGGACTGAGGGTGAGTGGTTGGGGACCACCGAGTACTGAGCATCCACTGAGAGGTTCTCATGGGAAGATGAGCCAGGGTACAGTGAACACCGAGGATGCCATGAGGCCCAGCATCCGCTGCATCGAGATAGCTCGAACCGAGCCGTGTTCTCTGATGAATCAGGCCATCTGTAAGATATCGCTCCTTCTGTCCTCTGGAAAAAAACTTTGCACAGAAGGTGTCCAGAAGAGTTCCTGTGAAAAGAGCTTCTGGGAGGGCTGCAACTGTGACTTCTTGAGGTTCAGCAGGACTCTATGGACATGAGGAAGTCTGAGACCATAGCCACGGCCTCCAGAGTCTCTTGCCTGTAGGGACTTGCTGAAGCCAGTCATCCAGATACGGAATACTTATATTACGATTTTCCTTAGATGCGCCACGAGAACTGCACAACAATTTGTAAAAACTTGAGGCACCGAGGACAGCTCAAAAGGCAGGACTCTGAATTGATAGTGTTGACCCAAAGCCACGAACTTTAGGTATTTGTGGTGGTTTGGGTGTATGAGAATGTGCTGGTAGGCATCCTGCATGTCCAGGGAGGTTAGCTAATCGTATTGATGAATCAATGGTAGTAGGGTACCGAGTGATGTCATCTTGAACCTTTCCTTGTGTAGGAACTTGTTTAACTTTCTGAGATCTGGAAGGGGCATGCCGCCAGTTTTCTTTGGGACCAGAAAGTAATGAGTAGAAACCTGTGTTTCTTTGATCCAGCGAACTACTTCTACTGCCCTGTTGTTCAGAAGGCCTTGTACCTCGGAAGCAAGAAGGTTTAATCTGCTGCAGACAGCCTGGGCTGTCATTTAGAGGATGATCCGGAGGGGTTTCCACAGACTGAGAGAGTACTTCTCGTGAATTATCCTGAGGACCCATTTGTCTGATGTTATAGACTTCCACTGGTTGTAGAACTGACTCAGATGTCCTCCCACTGTTGAGGAGAAGTCCCCTCAGGCAGCTGAGGTGGGACCTGGGCTGAAACTCAGAAGGTGGCACTGGGCGCTTTTGGGCCTTGTGCCTTCTACTGCATCTTCTTTGTGGCTGAAGGTTCTGGTTTCTGTTAAAACCTCCTCTGCCTTTGCCACAAAAGGACTGACGGTTATGAAACTGACTCTTGTTCCCAACCCCAGAGAGGGAGTGGGCAGAGGTCTTGCTGTCTTAATGGCAGACCTAGTCTTCCTGTGGCCTCTAGTGCTTGCTCCACCTGTGGTCCAAACAGATGCATGCCGTCGGGAGGGTAAGGCCATGACTGCTGTTGGTCGTCATTCATGAAGCCCGGCACACAGCCAAGAGTGGCTGGTGCAGATGCCAGCCGCCCGGAAGCAGTATCACATGCTCATTGTAGCTTTAACCTGTTGGCTATTGGACCCAATACCCTGGTTATAGTTTGAAGTAGCTCTGAGTTAACCTCCGATTCGGGCAGAGCTTCTGCCATTGCTTCGAGTGAATACCAAAGAAATTAAAATTAGGAACCTACCGTAATTGTTGATCTTTCTGTGTATCTTCACCATTCATTAATTCATCATTATTTGGGTACTATGCTGAGCTAGGACCTCGGGAGACTTTTTTTTTCATGGGTGGAGCCGATGCAGGGCCAGCACCGCCTCGAGGCCAACATTCCACATGGTGCTCGAGGGTTGGCAGTTAGCCGTCACGACTCTGCCCTAGCCCCAGTTCTGACATGCCAGAGAGTGTACGGAAGGAGGGTGGGTTGAGGCAAGACAGCCTAAGGGATAGATAAAAGGAAGAGAAGAATCAACAAAAGGAGAAATAAATGACTAAGCTGACAGAAAATAGAGACTTAAAAAAGGAAATTGGGAAGAGGGGCCCCAATCTCTGGAAGGAGAGGAAAGAGAAGGAAAAGGAGGAAAGATAAGGGAGGGAGGGGAAAAAGAGTAGCACACCTCAGGAACGGAGTTGCACTTTATTCTTTTCAGGATGTAAAGTCCAGACGTGGACATAAAGTTCAGCTGCAAGACATGACTTGAAGGCAGCCTAGGTCTTCAGACCAACCAACTAGGGAGTGCAGACTGAGGGTGTGTCTCAACTCTCCCAAATAAGGGGAAACATTTTTAACAGCCAAGGCTTGAGAAGAAAGATGTGGGCTCAAATTTTGAGCTCACAAACAATAAGAAAATGTTGAAAAGGGTGGGGAAGAGAAAGGGACGCCCCCCCACTCCGCGAACTCCCCAGATGAGGAGAAGAGAGGGAGGCCCCTGCAACCTCTATAAGCCCTCAAAGAATTCACCCTGTGTGTCTCCACAGTCCCTCCTGCCAACATGCAAGGAGAGGAGAGCAAGGAAAGGAAAGACACACAGGGGAGGACGAGTCCAGAGACTGAGGCCTCAGGGGAAGGAGGGTGGGATTTAGTGATGAATGGTGAAGATACACAGAAGGATCAACAATTACGGTAGGCAGTAATTTTCATATCTTATCTGTGTCAATCTTACCATTCATCACTATTTGGTGAGTACGAGCCCCACCCCCCGAGAGGGGGGCCCTGAAGCACCCTAAGGACTAAGCCCCTAGCCCACAGTGGGTGAGACTCTGCAGGCGAGAACCCTTACAGGCATGAAGAGGTCTGAGACTGTTCTGGGTGAGATGGGAATCCCCAGTGGGGAAGGAAGGCACCCCAAGAGCCACCGACTCACCCTGGGAAAAGAGATGGGTTCTCCGGTAGGCGGAGTAAACCATCCCACGCCGGCCAGGGTGACAACTGGGACAGGCGAGCCATGCCATCCACCAAAGGCAGATCGCTGTCCCTACCACTCTGGAAGCTACCTCATTGGCATCGTAAGATGCCCTTGCTTGGTGCCTTGCCAGCTCCAGACCCTGTGCAGAGGGTAATGGCTTACCTGGTTTCCTCCGAATCAGGCATCGAGGCTAGAAGTTGTCCTAGCCTGGATTACAAGAACCTGTCATAGGCTGCATAGTGGCCTGATGTGCTGAAATTGACAAACAGATCCGTGCTAAGTAGAACACATTCTTCCCCAGAAGTTGAAATCCGTAGAGTCCGAATCCGGAGGGCAGTCACGTAAGGGGCAAGGCCAAGAGCGGGTGTCCAGGGAGGTCAATCCTGAAGGGGATTAGGCAGAACCTGGAGACCCAGGGGAGCACAATACTACTGGCATAGGTCCCTTGGGGCTAGCACTGTGAAAAGGGACGAGCCAGAGCCGATGTGATGCCTCCTGAAAAGCAATAGGCCAGGCGGGAGCCACCAGGTGGGCCGCACTGTATTCGCCTAAAAGGCATGCGTGACGTGCTCGGCATTGCTGATTGGGACCGGGTCAGGTGAAGCTTGTCCAGCATCCTCACAAGGAAGCGCTGATATGAGGACAGATCAGCCGCTGGGGAGATGTGGATCCAAGGTTCCTCTCCCTCAGTAGAGAAGAAGAAGAAGAAAGACAAGCCCAAGGTTCAGGGTCCGCTGCACGGGAGGTGGTGAAACACCTGCTGGTCCAGGGCATGGAGGTAGGTAGGAAAATATGCAGCCAAACCTCTGAACTGTTCCCAGGTAAGAGGCCCGTGAGGACAGGGAATACCTGGGACTACCAGGGATGGAGACAGAGGCACGGGCGGACAGGCTCCTGGCAACAGGAGGACGGTCTCTGTCAGGGCAGGAGACCAACAGGAAACCCTTCTCAGGAGGGGGGAACCAAAGGCTGCTGCAGCTAACAGCTGTTCAACTGGGTCGGAACAGTCAGAGCTGTGCCCAAAAGAAGAAATCCCACCATGAGGTGATTGGGACCGCAAGTCCAGAAGGATGGTCCCTGACCTCAGAAGTAAAAGTTCCCTCTGAGACTCCTCTAGGGAAAGGCGAGGGCCTGCGCTTTGGCTCTACCAGAACCCAGCTGAGCTCTAGGAAGGGCTCGCTGCACCACACCCCTACCTCTCAACCCTTCGGAATCAGAGAGGGACTCGCCCCCAGGCCACCAACCTAGGCAGCTGGCACCTCCGAGCAGTCTCCGAGGAGTCCACCCAGGGAACCATACCCTCCCCTCCTGATGCACCCCAGGCTGCCCCAAACTTGGGCTGTCCAAACACACCAAGGAGGGAGTACCCAACTGAAGAAACAGTCACACTAGTGACCGTAGGCTGCTCAGCAGTAGTCACAGGGACCACCGCTGGCTGGCCAGACCCCTGACCCTGAGACCTACCGGGAGAGCTGAGTCCCAGAGGGAGGCTGAGGGAGCAGAGGTGCTGGAGACAGAAGGATCCAAGATTCAGAAGAACCAGGAGCCAAACTGAATCCGACTCAGAATCTGCCTCCGAGGCCTGATCACCCCCACAGACCTCTCCAGTTCCTGGACCTGAGGCTGGGCACCCTGGGACCGACGCCCAGTGGCCCCAGAAGAAAGCACAGGCCCATGCCTGACACCAACACCCACCACGGTGTCACAAATGACACTGGAGTCGGGTGGACCGAGACTGACGGCACCGCTCCCAGCACGGCGCTGGGACCAGATCCAGGCCCAGAAACATCCAGACTACCCAACCCGATGTCATTGAGAACCCTGATGCCATGAACAGCATCAGGGATGATGGCTGCACCAAGAGCAGGTCTTCGACGACCACAGCGCCTCAATCAACGCCACGGCACTGGGACCAAGAGCAACGCTACGAGACGGCGCGCTTGAGGACTGTGCCAGCCCGGTTCCGAGGGACCTGGAGCGACACCGAGGGAGCCTTGCTACTGAAGTAGCGACTGCGGCCAGTGCCTCTGGCTGACCCACCAAGGGGTCAGCCTGACCTCCTGCACCATGAAGAAACCCCCACTGTGGCAAGGCTAGAAGAGGCACGGGTTCCCTCCTCCATGGGCCGTAAGGGACTGGGAGGGGACCCGGAGGAAGGGCAGAGAGTCCTGGCCTTGGCCCGCGGATCGCGACCCGACCGCTGGAAAGTCGCTGGCACACGCCTGACCTCATTGCGAGGTTTTCAACGACACGGCGGTCCATGGAGAAACAAATATCGAAGCTATCCATATCATGTTCGGGGCTGAGGCAGGAGAGGCAACGGCTCATGCTGGTCCGTTATGGAGTAAAGGCGCCACAGGGGCACCGATGCATGGGGGCCGCTCCGTCTTCAACATCTTCTTGCCCCTGGATGAGACATGACTGGATGAGAAAGAAAACAAAACATAGTACTCAACGCCACTTAATAAAAGGAAAGGTCTTGCCAGAATTTTGAAGTGGCCGACTAGAACCGAGGCAAATACTAAAATACTCAACGGACTAGTCTGGTAAACTGCAGTCTCGAGACGCAGGATCCTCACTCAACGGCGAGAGAGAAAAGGAACTGGGGCTGGGGGCGAGGTCAACGATGGCCAACTGCCAACCCCGAGTGCCGTGAAACGTAGCCGGCTCGAGGGCGGCGCTGCCCCAAGGTCGGTTCTCACCATGAAAAAAAATTCCTGCAGGGTCCTAGCTCTGGCATAGTACCCAAATAGTGATGAATGGTGAAGATTGACACATGTACGATCATACCCATATTGAGAAAAATAGCCCAGGTAGCTGGCAACACGCATGTCCAGGGTTGAGGCAGCAGACGCCTTACCCAAGGTGTCTATCTTGTGAGATCTCTTTGTTTATAGGATGGGCTGTGGATTCCTGGAGGAGGACAGCCTTATCATTCTCTGCCAGGACCACTATGGCATCAGCAAAGGCTTGTGAGGACAAGATGGGGAGATCCTTGGGAGGGCATATTTCTATTTATGGACTTGGCCACAGCAGGAATAAGAGCCGGGTTCTTCCACACCATCTGGGAAAGAGCCTTGAAAGAGGGCTGCACCAGAGGGGTTAAATCCATAGGGATTTCCGGAACATGAAGATATTGGAGATGCAGAAGCTTCCCAGGATCGATTTCTGTGGTCTGGAGAGAAAGTACAGTTACGTAAGAACTTACCGTAACAGTAGATCTTTGAGAGGAGTTCTTGCAGCAGGCCATCACAATAAGGACTATGCCGCAGGCAGTAGGACTCACAGGAAAACTTCTCAGCCAGCAGTACCCAGCAGGGACCGCCCCTTACATTGGGTCCGCCCCAAACGCCAGCCCTGGTACAAAAGGGCAGACCCAGCTTCACTCCAGTTCCCCGCCAAGGCCCGCAATAAGCCGACAGGAGAAGGAGGCGGCCCAAGATGATGCTCTGCACACCTCAAAAGGGGATGGAGGGCGGAATTGACGCCTGCTGCAAGAGTTCCTCTCAAGATCTACTGTTACAGTAAGTTCTTACAACTGTACTATCTTACTTTGAGTGGGAGCTCTTGCAGCAGGCTATCACATAAGGACTGAATCCCAAGCAGTCCCTCGCCAAGGAGGTAATCAACCCCGGAGGTGGAAGAGAGGAAGCTGAACACAGAGGCTCAAGGCAAGAGTCCTTGAAGGACTGCAGGCCAGAAGCCGGCCTGGCGTCTGGAGATAATGTCAAGCCTGTGTGCTTCAGATATGCACTGAATTCCAGATAGACAGCTATAGATATGTCCCTAATCGAGACATTCTGCATAGCGGTGAAGGAAGCAGACACTCCTCTGGTGGAGTGACCCTTAACCAGGCCGGAAGGGGTTTGTTGTGCTTCACAGCAGAAAGAAACACAGTGGACAATCCATTTAGAAATGATCTGTTGGACACTGGTTACCAAAGTGTTGTGGTAGCGAATGCCACAAACAGCTGCTCCGATTGACGGTGAGAAGCCGCTCGCTTAAGGTAATACCTTGAGCCCTGTGGACATTCCAAGTGTGAAGGAGAGCCCTCTGTTAGAGGGAGCAGGGAATAACTGGAAGGTCAACCGACTGGTTGAGGGTCAATTCCAGACTACTTTTGGAAGAAACTTAGATTCATTCTTAGGGAAACCCTTTCCTATGGAAATGAAATATGGCTCTCATACATCAGAGCCTGAAACTCGAAACTCTCTGAGCTGACGAATGGCAACTAAAAACAAACCTTACAGGAAAGATATCGCAGCTCACAGTCTGCTGCAGGTTCAAACGGGGAAGAGTAAGCTTCTCCAACACAAATGGGAGGCCCCAGGGTGGATAGGATCCCGATGGGAGGTCTCATGTGAAGAATCCCTGTAAAAGGTGCGGGCCACATCCAACTGGGCTAAGGCCCTGTCTCCCGAAAGGGTGTGATAAGCCGAGATGGCCCACATGTGCACCGTTATGGAGAAGTAGCTCAAGCCTGCTGGTATAAGGAGAGGAGATACTGTAGAGCTGAGATCACTGGACAGGTAATGGGATCCAGACGGTAAGATGACGCCATTAGCAGAACCGCCCAATTCATAGCATAAGTGGAGCACATGGAGGGCTTTCGCTGACATGAGAACATCCGCCACCTCTGGGGATACCTATACCTGTATTTTGCTATGTCCAAAGGAGCCAAGCATGAAGGTGTAAGGATTGAGATCAGGATGGACCAGCGAGCCCTGATCCTGGGACAGCAACTGCGAGCATATTGACAGCGGGATTGGAGGTTCCGTGGATAGCCGCTGAAGTAGTGGGAACCAAATCTGCCGAAGCCACAGTGGGGCAATTAGAATCATTTGGACCCCTTGGCCTGTAACTTCAACAGAACTCTGGATGAGAGGAAAAGGAGGAAGGCGAAAGAAACCTCCCTGCCCAACAAAGGGACAACGATCTGGCCAGAAACACCAGGCGCAGGCTCGCGAGCAGAAAACTTGCAGTTTGGCGCGCGGTGACGCAAACAGGTCCAGCTCTGACGCACCCCATGCATCGAACAGCTGATCTGCTACTGATTACAGTAGCTCACACTGCGCCTTTGACTGAGATCTGCTTAGACTGTCGGCCAAGTTGTTTAGGACACCTGGAACATTCACCGCGGAGAAAGAGAGAGATGTGCCGCTTCAGTGCCCAATACCAGACTCTCATCGCCTCCTGCACAGGGGTAAGAATGAGCCTTGCTTGTTGATATGGAAGATGACCGCCATGTTGTCCGTCTGAACCAGAAGAGAGCCTGATACAAGGTCCTCCTGAAAGGCATGTAGCGCACTGAGGACCACTCGCATCTCCAGGACATTGATGTGGAGTTCATGCCCTGGGGGTCCAAATGCCCCATGCTTGGCGGGCCCCCAGGTGAACTCCCCAACCCAAACCGAGGCATCCATTGTAAGGGTCTGATTCAGGGCTCCGGATGGAAGAGGACCCTTTTTCCAAATTGAGTGGATCCATCCACCAAAGAAGTGTTCTCCTTGCTGCCTCTGTGACTCTGACCATGTGGTCTAGGTCGTGGAGCACTGATCCCACTGCACCCTGAGCATCCATTGTGGGATTCTCATGTGAGGCAGTCCAGAAGAGTGACTGGAATGGCTGCCGCCATGTGCCCCAGAAGTCTGAGGAAGGTCCTTGCTGGGACCTGAGGAGTTATTAGGACCGATCCGCCATCTCCCGCATGCGACGCTCTCTCTGGGGTAGAAGGCCATGTGCTGGACTAAATCCAGCACCACTCTGATGAAGACGAGTCTTTGGTTGGGTTCTCGGAAGACTTTGGAAGGTTCAGGGTGATCCCCAGGTCTTGGAACGGAGTACAGGTGTCTCTGTGAGCTTGAAGCAGGCGTGACCTTGACAGGGCCATGAGCAAGCCAATCGTCCAAGTAAGGGAAGACATAATGACCCTGACGCCTTAGAGCCGCAGCCACTACTACCAAGCATTTCGTGAAGACTCGAGGAGCGGAGGAGAGGCTGAATGGAAGAACTCGAACTGATAATGTTCTCCTGGAAGTGGAACCTCAGGAACTTCCTGTGAGGGGAAAGACCCCGATATGCATGTACGCATCTTGCATGTCTAGGGAACAAAGCCAGTCCCCTTGGTGCAGCAGAGGAAGAAGTCCTGAAGGTTACCATCCGAATCTTTTGTACTCTATATAAAGGCTGAGAGAGCCAAGGTCCAGGATGTGACGAAGGTCTTGAGTCTTTTGGGACCAGGACGGTGGGAATAATATCCCTTTCCCGCTGCTGCAGGGGGCTGGTTCTATTGCCCTTTTGCAAGAGGGCCAGTATCTCTACTTCTCTGAGAGATATGAGAAGGAGGATATCTGGAGAACCTTGGTGGAGTGTCTGGAGGAATCTCTGAACTCTAGAGTGCGCCCTCTCCTTATAATGTCTAGGATCCACTGGTCTGCGGTGATTGAGCTCCATCCCTGAAGGTAAGGGAAAGCGACTCTCACCACCTCCCCTGGAATCTCCACTGGAGGAGAAGGGGTCGGAAGGAGTCACTGGGTGAGCCAGGCATGGGCAGAGAGGCCTGGACGGACTTGGGGCCACGAGGAGCGCCAGGCTGCTGGTTACCGGCTCTCCTCTGAAAGCCACCTCTCTGGCCCCTGCTGATTGCCATGGGCTTGTCCACCTGAGGGCTTTCAAAATGGCCGCTTACACTGTCTCCACTGGTCTCCACGGTACATTTGGCAGACAGACCAGATGGATTTGCTGACTCTTGAGGCGAGAGATGAGAGACTCCATCTCCTGCCCAAACAAAACAGTACCCTGGAACGGTAAGTCCTAGATCCCAGACTGCAGATCTTGGTGAAAGCCAGAGACCCTCAACCAAGCATGGCACCTGAGACAGACCCCTGATGCTGATGCTCTGGCTGCCGATATCCGCAGGTGTCGCAGAGGCACGCAAACATGTGTGCCTACGTCCCGAGCCCGATTTTAGGATGTCCAGACTCTGTCTTCTTCTCAGAGTCTGGCAAGGCATTTACCAGCTCTTGTCCCCGCTCCCAGAGCGCATTCTGGTACTGGACCATATGCTAGGAAGTTCAGCAATCTAATGGAACAGGTGGAGGCAGAATACACCTTCTTGCCCACCTCGTCCAAATAACGAGACTGGATCAGGAGGCTGTGAGCTGAGGTGCTTGGGCTGCTTAGATTTACCATGAGCAGCCGTAATCACTGAAGAGCCCGCCTGAGGGTGTTTGGCCGGATGCTTCCAGGTAATCCAGGTGAGGTCCTGAATGTGTCCACCAAAGGAGGCACCACCAAAGGTTTAGGCTCCTTCTGCCTCAGGTACTTAGCCAATCTACAGCATTCCAGATCCAGGTCCTCCGTGATCCCACTGACTGGAGGCCTGGATGGCCTCATGACGCCTATGAAAGTAGGATCATCAGGAGGCGAGCGGGTTGGTCTTTTCTCCTCGGGAACCCTCGATTCTCGGATGGAAGACGAAAAAGAGGAGGAAGGGCTACTGGGTGTCGAGTAGCCAGACCTACCCCTGTGACTAGCCCCACCTGAATGACGGTGACTCACCGATTGACGATGGTCCGAAGACCGACGCCGGTCACAGGACCAACGGTGGAGCAAAAATAAAAATTACGTGCTCACCGTAATTATGATCTGTGTATCTTCACCATTCATCACAGATGGGTACTGGCCGGAGATCAGGACCCGGGAGCTTTTTTTTTTTTTAAAAGGATGGTGGTCGACACAGCATCGGCGCCCTCGAGGCCGACGACTCACGTGGCGCTTGGAGGATTAGCCGTTGCAGTGTCGACTCCGCCTGCCTACCAGTTCTGAGTCGCCGAGAGGAAGAGGAAGGGATGGAGGGTGGGACAAGAGAGTCCAAGGACAGAAAAGGAAGAGAAAACTGAACTAAAAGGAGAAATAACGACTGAGAGGACAGCATAGAGGAAGGAAGACTAACGGGAGTGGGTAGGGCCCCAATCTCTGGAAAAGGAAGAAGGAGGGAAGGGGGAGAGAGAATTTAGGAGAGAGAGTGCGGTAACAAGGATCCAGGACCCTTGTCCGTCACCAGACTGTATAGGAACTGCAAGGAGTAGCAAAGCTCATTTGCCAGAATTCAAGGCACAGAATAACTGGCAATACCCCAAAAGCAGAGTCGGCTATTCTGGAGAAGGACAGGGTACAGGGACTTAGTACTCTCTCTGTAAAGATATTTGGTGAAAAAGGGAAGTTCTTTTTTTTTTTTTAAATTAGAATGATAACAGAAGGAGGGCAACCACCAGCTCTCACCCCGTGAGGAGTGAAGATATGTAGTAGAGAAGGAGTGCCACTGAACTGTACCTCTTAGGAAGAAACTACCCCCTGTGTGTCCCAACTTTACCCCCGCCCAAAAAGAGGGGTAGGCACAGAGGAGGAGGATCCAGAGACTGAAGCCCCAGGGGATGGAGTAGATTGGATGAATGGTGAAGATACACAGAAAGATCATAATACGGTGGAGTGCGTAATTTTTATATCTTATCTGTGTCAATCTTCACCATTCATCACAGATGGTGAGTGCCAAGCCCCCAAAGGGGTTGATTCATTGCACCCTAGGGACAGAGTCCCTTAGCCCTCAGTGGGTGACACACGTGGGAACCTTCTGGGCCTGAAGAGGCCCGAGAGTGGGACAGCGAGATGGGGTCTCCGAGGGGAAGGAATTTGCCCGACAAACGCCGCCCTCGCCCCCGCGGAAAAGAGATAGGTTCCCTGGTGAGCGGAGCAACCACCCCGCGCCGGCCAAGGGTGACAACCGGGAAAGGCGAAGCCACGCCAATCTCCTGGTGCAGATCCTGTCCCTACGACCCTGGTAGCTACCTCATTGGTGTCGGAAGATGCCCTTGCTTGGTGCCTTGCTAGCTCCAGGCCACGTGCAGAGAGTGCGATGGCTTGCCTGGTTTGCCCGAGTCAGGCAAAGCAGCTAGGATCTGACCTAGCGCTGACCACAAGAACCTGTTGTAGGCTGCATAGTGGGCCTGATGAGCAGAGATGGAGAGAAGCAACCGGCCGAGTAGAAAGTCTTCCTCCCCAGAAATCGAAATCCAAAGAGTCCTGATCTGGGGCCGGTCACGGTGAGGCGGAAGCCCGGCCAGGGGTGTCCAGGTGCGCCAATCCGACCGCGGATGAGGCATAGAACCAGGAGACTCTGGGGGAGCGCAATACCTCTGGCTGAGGTCCCTAGGGGCAGGAACACTGGAGAAGGGCCTCTGCCAGAAACGCATGGACGCCCCCAAAAGGGAGCAGGCCAGGGCGGCACCACAAGGGTGGCCGCACCGAATCGCCTAGAATGGCGTGCGCCACATGCTCAGGATTGCTGACCGACAGGGGAGAAAGGTCAAGGTCCTCATCATCCTCACGAGGGCGCTGACACTCGGAGAGATCAGCAGGAGAGATATGGACAGATGGTTCCTCTCCCCAGAACAGGGGGATGAGGAGCTGGAGGTCACCTGCATTCCGAGGGTGGTTGCTCGGGGAGGTTGAAAACCTGGCTGTCCATGGCCCTAACGTGGGCAGAGAACCGAGCAGCCACTGCTCTGAACTGCTCCCAGGTGAGAGGGCGCTAGGACCAAGAATGCCTGGGAGCGCTGGAGAATGCAGCAGAGGGATAGGGGCAGAGCCGAGAGAAGAAGTCGGCTGACCTCTGCCAGGGCTAAGGAGGACCATGGACACCCGAGGAGGGTGTCCCGAAGACTCGCAGCCGACAGCTGTACAACCACGTTGGTACTGCCTAGGCTGCGCCCAGAAGAATCCCCAGTGAGGCGACCGGGCCGATGAGATCCAGAAGGACGGTCCCTGCCTCCAAAGAATGGGACCCCCAAGGAACCGGAAGGGAAGGGCGGAAGTCCGCATTCGGCTTCATCCAGGGCGGTGGACCCCAGAGAAAGGCCGACCCTCAGAGTCCGAGAGGGTCCTGGTCCTCAAGAGGGGCAACCTAGGCAGCTGGCAGCTCTGGGCTGTCCCAAGGGGAGACCCAGGGAGCAAGCACCCTCCCTCCTGTAGACTTCCGATGGGCCCCAAAGTTGGGTGATCGAGACACACTACGGGAGGGGGTACCACCGCCGAGGGGTCAAGGAACCCTCCAAGGCCAGGTTGCATGGCAATGGTGGCACGCACCATGGCCTGCTGGTCAGTACCACTGACCCCGACCTGGGAGAACCTGACGCCCTCAGAAGGGGGCTGGCTGAGACTCGTCAGTCAAGACCACCGCTCGCCCCTCCTCTGCAGACAGCCCCAAGGGTGTGCTGCCGGTCCGACCCGACTCGGAAGAGGCAGAGTCTGAGGCCCTAAGCCAAATGGTAGCAGGCGGGAAAGGCGACCTTGCCAAGGAGCTCAGTAGCCAAAGCAGTCGAGGCGGCACCCGTGCCCTCTGTAGCCCTCAAGCGGGCCGACAGAAGGCAGCAGGGCAGCCTGGCCAAAGGTCCTGAGCTAGGGCCAGCCCGCGCGCTCTAGTCCACTGACACCGGGCGGTACCAGAACAGAGACGCGCCGACGGCTACTTCCAGCAACAGCCTCGCGCTAACGAGACCGCCAGGTTCTCGGCGCCGCGAACGGCAACGAGGTCGAGCGGGCGCCAACGGCTCGAGCGGACTTGGCATCAACACGCATCGCCAGGCCTCGGCGCCGCGAGTGGCACCGAGAGCACCGGCGGCGCTGAGACGACTGCGGCGCCCACGGCGCCGCGTTTCAACTTCGCGCCGAGGCGAGACATGGCGAAGGCGATGCCGAATTTAGGTCACGCGCCGAAGCCCACGGCGCCAGAGACGCAGTCGGGCACTGGCCGGCGGGCTATGGCACGCGAATGGCGCCAAGGCTCGACGGCGCCGACTGACGGCGCGGAGGACGGCGTCGACCCGGGCCTTCCGGACAATGGGAGCGACACCAGGGAGCCTTCACCGAAGAGGCGACTGCTATAATGGCGCCTCCCGCCCGCCTCGGAGGAAGGGATGGGCCTCCTGCTGTGAGGAGCCTCTGCCGCTAGGCTAAGAAGCCGAGGCCCCTCCTCCTCGGTCCATAAGAACCAGGAGGACCCAGAGGAAAGGCCGAGAGAGCGCTTGGCCCGACGAAATGCTAACTCCACCGGAAAGTCGGCAGAGTCACTCTACTTTAAACGAGCGCTGTTCTAGGATGTGGCGGTCCATGGAGAAGCAGGCATCACACGAATCCATGTCGGAAGCGGGCAAGACACGCGAGACACCGGTCATGACGGTCGGTAACGGAGTACTTATGTCGCAGACGGGTACTGACGTTATTAGGGGCCGCCTACTTTAGAAAGTTTCTTACCTCCGACCGCGCATGGACCTGCAGAAAAAATACCAAAATAGACTCGACGCCGCTATACTTTAAAATAAATGGAAAGATCTTACCGCGACGCCGAGTGGAGGCAGAACCCAGAACTAGCAGGAGACCGACGACTGTCGAACACACAATGCGAAAGGCTAAGGCCTAAAACTATTAAACTTCTTCAGCTGGCTTCCCACGAGGTGACCTCGGCGGAGACAGAAGAACTGTTGAGCAGGCGAGTCGACGCAGCTTAACGGCTAATCCTCGAGGTGCCACATAGTATGTCGGCCTCGAGGGCGGCGCCGATGCTGCGCCGACTCCACCTATCCTTTTTAAAAAAAAAAAAAAAAAAGGCTCCCGCTGGTCCTGATCTCCGCCAGTACCCATCTGTGATGAATGGTGAAGACTGACACAGATAAGATCTGACGTTGGTCAGAGGATCGATGTCGGGAGCGATCCCACCTAACAGAACGGAACAGCTTCCTGGTGTGAGACCTGACACGCATCAGATACCAGATCTTGTAGAGTGCCGGTGTCGGTTTCACGGATTGTGAACGGAACGAGCCTTGGGAGGAGGTGTAGGCGGCCTCGGGGTCTTGCAGAAGATGCACCTCCTGGCTGTGGTTCACCCGAAGGGTCCAGTACCGTGATGGGGCCGGGCTCGGGGGTCTGCTTCTGACCTGCCCCCACCAGAAGGAAAAAGATCCTGAGCTCATCCTTTGTGAAGATCGCCGCTTCCCAGAAAGAGAGTATCCAGAGCGTCAGCCTAGAAAGGGAGCCTCCTGGAGAGCCCCCGGGGCGAGGACTTGGGGATGAAGGCGCAGTCCCTCGCCGGTTGCGCCTAGATCCTTCCCTTCACCCGTGTCGGTATGGGGACCAACGATGGTGTATCACCGGTGGCACTGCAGTGTCCTTCAACTCTGAGGGTGCGCCTTGACGGGTGGTGCCGAGGCCTTGGAAGGCAGGGCCGAAGCTTGCACCTCCATGACTTAACGGTGACCACGAGTCACCTTAGGCTTCGCTGGCTTTCTCCCGAAGGCCCAGTCTTAGCCTGATCCTTAGATTTTGGACGCCACCTGAGTCCGTGAGAACCACAGGTTTCTTTCAGGGAGGGCCGCGAGCGGAGCGACTGGGACCTGGACCGGGACCAACTACAGTCTTTGTCGGGACCGCTGGTTTTTTCCTTGCATTTCTCCTTCTCCCCTGAGGTGTGCAGATCCATTTTTCTGCTCAAGGAAGTACGCCTTCAGATGGCGGATCCGGTCCGCTGGTGAAACTCTGGCAGGACCGAACAGGCTGCGGTGTCGTGCTCAGGCCCCAGGCAGAAGACACACTTCTTGTGGCCGTCCTTGGAAGGTATCTGGCGGCATAACTGCACTTGTTGATGTCGGGTCCAATGAGGAGACCGAGGACGATGAAGACATATGGCAGTACTGAACAAAACCATCGAAAAGCTGAAGAAGAACAGCAGAAAGGGCAAAATCCCAAAGTTTTTTAGCTGGGCTGGCAAACCAAGACTGTTGAACTCTTCACGCATGCGCGGACATGGCGGAAAAAGAACTGGGTGGAGCTGGGTCTGCCCCTTTGTACCAGGGCAGACATCGGGCGGAGCCGACATCAGGGGCGGTCCCTGCTGGGTACTGCTGGCTGAGAAGTTTCTCCGTGGTCCTAGTGCCTGGCGCATAGTCCTTATTGTGATAGCCTGCTGCAAGAGTCCCACTGAAGTAAGATCAGTAGAATTTAAATTCTTGAGCAGAGACTTAAAGGAAAGGTCCTCAACAACAAGCTCTGAAGAGGATTGATCCCTGCCCCAGGGCAGAATCAGCATCAACATCATCACCCAGCCAAGATCTGGATCGGGCTCAAAATCATCTCCTGACAGTCCAGGGGGACAGTATAGACAGAAACAGAGGAAAACCAGGAGGAAGGAGAGAAGGAGAAAGAATCTGAGTCAAAACCTCTGGAAACTAGATGCACCACACAACCCCGTGCCAAGAAAATGGCACCGAGAACAAACAGGGCGCTATCACAGAAAATGAGCGATGCACTTGGCGCCAACAGGAGGCGACACCACACTTGGCGCTGACGCCACCTGCACGACGGGATAGCGCAGCAACTGCATGTGGCGCCAGCACTGCCCCGACGCTGAGGACAGCGCCGACAGAGCATGTGGCACCGAGACAGTGCCGACACCACTGCTGCCCATAAAGGACCTCAGCGCCAGAGAAGTCGGGTACTGCAGACAATGGCACCGTAACAGAAGTCTGAGAACTGTGATTTGAAGTTACAGGATGAAAATGGCAGGAGATAGAGGCATCGGTGTAGACCCCTGTGCCGCAGCCATGTGAGGGGATAGACACGAGCGTGGAGTCGACGCACTCCAAGAAGGCGTCAGGCGACTAGGAAGTCCTAACTGCCCCCACCTGCTGGTCTGAAACTGATAGGCCCAAGGCCCCAGTGACAGACTGGCCGGGTTTTAAGTAGTTGGGACAACCTCCGAGCCCACTGCTCCATAGTGAGTGGCCCAAAGGTGAAACTGTTCATCGGAAGCCCTCCAATAGGTGGAGAGGAGCTTTGGTGTCAAAGAGGCCAGCCACTAGAGACAGAAACCGTCACTCCGGACAGAGGTGGAGACCGGCGCCTGACCCAATAACTGACCATCTACACACAGACTTACCAGAGGATGACCTTGAGTGATGCCATTTTCTTCTTCGACCTGTGTGTTGAAAAGAACTCGAGGACGAATCGTGCCGAGAATGGGACCGCTTTTTAAGGCTTTCGGAGAATCGCCCATCTCCCTGAGCATTGGATTGTCCATCGCCAGACCCCCCACCTCTGGGGAGGTGGCACACCAGACCCGGCCCGGCTGATTGAACAGCTTACACGAGTTCCTACCATCACTTTGCCCCACTCATGGTCGACCACAATGGAGGGCTGAAGACCCTGTTGAAGTAATAAATTATTAAAATATTATCGGTACTTATAGTTGATAAAATACAAAATAACTAATTGAAAACTAAGCTGCTAATTTGAAGTTTGACTCCTGGCGGGCGAGTGACGTTGTCACTGAAGTGCACTCAGTGGAAAAAAGGAACTTTGGCTTGGAGAGTTGATGCTAGATAGTCTATACCGACACGCCTGGCTCGGGGTGCTGCTTCCTCGCGACTCCATCTCGGCTCTGGCCTTCTGAAAAAGTTTGCTCCCACTGGGTCCTAGCACCTCTGGCGACTCCCATTAGTGTGAATGAGTGGTGAGACTTTATGTCCAGAAAGATTCATCTCTGCTCCTTCCGCTTGGAGTTTCAGCAGAACCCTTTGCAATAGAGGAAAAAGGAAGGCATACAGAAACCTCCCTGTCCAACAGAGGGACAATGCGTCTCACCAGAAAACACCAAGCCCATGATCGAGCAAGCAGAAACTGGGCAGTTCTGCACTGCATGGGGACACAAAGAGGTCCAGCTCTGATGACCCATCTTGGAAGAGGTTGTGCACTACAGACTGTAGGATTTCCCATTCGTGGAGTCTTTGACCAAGACCAGCTTAGGGCATTGGCCAAGGCATTTTGGACCCCTGCAACATGCACTGCGGTGAGCAATAGGTCATGATCTAGAGCCCAGAACCACACTCTCATAGCCTCCCAACAAAGGATAGGAGTGAGTTCCCATTTGTTGATGTAGTAAACGACTGACATGTTGTCTGTCTGTACCAACAGGGGCCTGGATGAAGACCCAGGAGAAACACTTGTAGGGTGTAAAACCACCCTCATCTCCAGAATATTGATGTGGGAGTGCACAGAGAAGACCATGCACCCTGAGTCTGATGGTTCAGAAATGAGCTCCCCAACCCAGGCCCGAGTCATCAGTTGTAAGAACCTGTAAAGGAGCTTTCTGAAAAAGAACTGGACTCTAGATTCTGTGGAGACAGCCACCTAGAGAAAGTCTGTCTCACTGCTGGAGATCAAGACTGGCTGGTCGAGATCATCCTCCCTCTAATCCCATTGTACTCTGAGAGTCCACTGAGGAACCCTCATAAAGAGATGTGCTGAGGGAATGGTCACTATGGCCGCTGCCATAATGCCTGGGAGCTGGAGTATGGTCCGTGCTGGGGCCTGGTGAGCAGCTGAAACTGTGGGCCACAGAGTGAAGATATACTGCCCTGTCTGGTGGGAGGAAGGTCTTTCCTGCTTTGTGTCTAGGGTTGCCCTGCATGCACTGTAACCTCTGACATGATGTCAAGGAATGACTTGGCCATGTTTAGGTGATCCCTAGGAGCTGAACAGGCTGAAGGTGTCCTCTAAAGCCGCCAGAAGCCGATTCCTTGTGGTGGCAGTCGAGCCAGTCATCGAGATGGGGTAAATGAAGTGTCCCTGTCTGCTTAAGGCTGCTGCCACTACCACTAGGCACTTTGTGAAAACATGAGGCGCCGAGGAAAGGCTGAAGGGCAAGAACCGGAACTGGAAGTGCCTTTCCTGAAAGGAGAACCTCAGGAACCTCCTGTGAGCTGGAAGTACCAGAATATGGAGGTAGACATCTTGCATGTCCAGGGAGCAGTCAATCCCATGATGCAACATGGGAAGAATGCCCAGCAAGGTGACCATCCTGAATCTCTTGTACTTTATGTAATTGTTCAAGAGGCTCAGGTCCAGAATCAGGCATAGACCCCTGTCTTCTTGGGGAACCAGGAAGAAACGGGAGAGAACCCCCCACTGTGGGGCTGGAATAGGTTCTACTGCTTCTTGTCTAGTAGGGACTGTACCTCCTCCCAAATGAGCTCCTGTGTGAGAGAGGGTGTAGTAGTTTGGACCAGGGGATTGTCCGGGGCATCTTGTAGAAATTCCAGTGCATGACCCTCTCTATCAACTGGAGGACCCACGATAGTTGGTGATGGAGGTCCATCCATTGAGGTAAAGCGAGAACCAACCCCCACTACCTCTGCCCTGACCTCGCAAGTGGCATGCGGTCGGGCAAAGAGTCAGGTGGAGCCCTGGGGTGGGCAGGGAGACCTGGGAGGGTTTGATGTTCCTAGGTCCCTGTGCTCCACTGGTTTGAGAGGGAGCTTTACAGTGAAAGTTGCCTCTGTTGCTGTCCCATAGGCTTCTGCCTTCCTGGCAACAAAACTGACGACGCTTGCCAGAGGTCTGATCAGATCAGTACAACTGTTGCACAGACTGAATGGCCTTACCCGAGTCCTGGAGGTCTGAGATCATCTTCTCAATGTTCGGACCGAACAGCATGGATCCATGGAATGGGGCTTCAGTGATGGCATCCTGAAGGTCCTGCCTAAACCCAGAAACTCAGAGCCAAGAGCATCTCTGCATACAAACCCCTGTGGCTGCTACCCTGGCTGCCATGTCCACGGAGTCGCAGGATGCCCTCAAGACGTGTTTCCCACAACCAGACCAGACTGGAGTATGTCTAAGAGCTCCATTTTGTGGTCAGAATCAGGTGGTCTTTGGCAAGCTCGATTGCCTTGTTCCAGAGGAATTTCTGGTACTGTACCATGTCGCAAAAAGTTCAGCGAACGAACGGTGCAGGTGGCTGAAGAGTAAACCTTCCTGCCGAATAGGTCCAGTTATTTGGACTCCTTGTCCGGAGGCTGGGAGCTCATGTGCCAGGGCTGTCTGGTCCTGCCATGGGCAGCTGTCAGCTTGACTGAGTCCGCCTGGGCTGTTCCCCCAAAGAGTGGCCCATCTTTGGGCACGACAGCCTGTCCGCTTTTCAGGTATAGTGGGGCTGTCGAGGGGTGCCTCCAGGCAAGCCTGGTGGTGGCCTGAAAGGGCTATCAGGGTGTTACAACTAAGGTTTGGGCTCATTATCACCCAAGAAATAAGCCAGCCTCTTTCATTCTGGATCAAGATCCTCAGTTTCCCACTGATTCAAGAACTGGATGCAACACATCACGTCCAAGAAAGTGGGATCGTCCGAGAGGCAGTGGGGCAAATTCCTGGAGGGTCCGGTGGTGGGGAGGAGAGAAAACTCCTGAGGATCTAGAGTAGACAGATGAGTCAGATGAACTAGAGCAAGATCTGGAGCGGAATAGTGCCTGCTCCTGTTGTGCCTGGAGGACAATCTAAAGCGGTGACTGCATCATTCGAAGACATGTCGTCTGATCGAGTGTGAGACCTGTCCCTGGGGCGACAACTGCAGGGTCATTTGGGGAATCTACGAGGAGGTTGTGGTGTTGGGACCTGGGGTTCCTTGGTGAGGATGTCTTTCTTACTATGTCCCACCAGGAACTGAAACGTCATTGACCTCAGACAGCGAGACATGGCTGAGCCAATGGGCCTGGTGTCTCAGACCTGTCGGGCTTTGCGAGCCGGGAGCCGCATATGCTTGGATGATTTTGGTTTCTCTGCGTTGGACCTTGGTGGCACCAGAGCTGGACGGCAGGTCGAATGGCTGACCTGACGTCTCACTGCCTGACGCCTGGGGGTCTGTCATCGGGGAGGCATCTCCTTGGCCAGTGACTGTGCCCTTTTGTGGAAGTTTTGGGGTTGTGGGCGGGGAGGACCATGAAGGTGAGGATGTTGAGGACGTCAGGGTGGAACACCAGTAGTCTGACGCCCGATGCTTTGGAGAGCTGACGCCAAGGTGAGATGTCGTTCCAAACGCTGTTTCCTGTCGTCGGTCCAGCCAGACGATCAGACGATGAGGAAGAAGCCTTCGCCTGATGAGAAGCGGAAGGATGGCTATCACCTGCTCCTTTGATGGCAGAATCCCTGGACTTAGGCCTGGAGATATGGCTTTAGGGTCTAAGACTAGAGAGGTGGGCGAGGCCCATGGTCCAAGAAACCCTGCCCGACGTAGCACCAACAACAGGTTTCCAGGCTGGCAAGCCGGAGGAAGTTTGGAGTTGACAGGGGAGCAGAGTCTGACCTCCCGTGGGAGGGGTACTGAGCTGGCCTGTTTCCTGTGTGGAGACCTGGATCAGGAGTCCAAAGGGTGTCCTTCTCATGATGGTGTTTCCCACTGGATGACTGCTTGATTTGTGGGAAGTCCTGGACCCCAAAAGGAAGAGGATCCTAGGCCTGACAGGGTGTTTTGCATGGTAGCCAGTTGCTATTCGAGAAGATAAGTCTTCAGTGTCTTTGGTCATGGATGCGAGTCCGGCAGTTGAAATTTTACAGTGCGGGCAGGAGTCAGCGCCGCTGTAGGGCCCTACAGATGAGGTAGACCAACTGATGGTCTTGGGCCAGGATTTGCTTCCTGATGTGCACTTGGATTTCAGTTGCTGACTGGAGGATGACAGAGAAAACATGCACTGATTATGCAGTTTAAACAAACTAAACTTTTGTTACAAAAGTTAAAGTGAACATGGCGGTCGACTGTTAGCACTAGACGCCTGTGGAGCCAATGTGAACAGGTCGACGGGCAGGAAAAGAACTGCGGTGTGGCCAGGAGCACCCCCTTTATACCACTGGCGGACGCCGGAGGCGGTCCCCGCTGGGTACTGCTAGCTAAGAATTTTCCATGAGGTCCTAGTGCCCGCGGCATAGTCCTTATGGTGTAGCCTGCTGTAGAGCTCTTCTCAAATAAGATCTGTAGAACTGTTCTGAGTGCATCACACAAAACATCAACAAACAGGGACCTGCTGCAGTCCCTCAACTGGGGAAGTCTGACTTCTGTGTCTGCCTCTATCCCTCTTCCTACCACACCAGCATACTCCAAGTCTGAGCACAATTAGATAAGTGGTTTTCAAGGCAAATCAAACAATATAACAGCCAATAATGAGCCAGAATTTATGAACCACTGTACATCAGCCTTACTGAGATTCGATACTAAAGAAGTTTTCTTAAGACATTTTAAATGATTTTTTCCTTGATCCTGCTAATCTATAGGGTGTTTGCCTCCTCTGACCATCAATCCCCAGGCTACTCTGCTAGCTGGTTTCTTTATAGCTTGTCCACCCCCACCCACAATCCCTGGGCTGAACAGTAGAGCTTGGATCGGGTCAGAATAGGCTGAGAGTACATGGAGGCTACTGGAGGTTCCCGTGAAGTCACGCCTCAGGAAAGTTCCCTTTTCTACATTTTCTGCTTCTATAGATGCACCAGTCAACTGCTGCAAGAGGAGGAGGAGGCATCATTTCATTCATTAATTGGAGGCTGAGATGAAGAAGGCACAATGCTCGCTCAACTGTGGCGCTGTAGGACTCGGAGCTTAGTACTGTAATATCATGCTCATCATCCTTACAATTTGGGGCTGGGGGGACAGTGGGAGGATAGGGGTTAGAGGCGTTGGATGGGGAGTTATCTATTAAACTTGGGGGTACAGGTGGGGGAGGTGAGAGGCTCGTGATTTGGAGCTGGTAGGGATGCAGTTTTATTATAAGCAGGCAGACTTCTGCACTTTAGTGAACAACTAATGTGCTCACTGTAGGCTTGGTGGAGAAGAGTGGTTGGATGTTAGAGGGTGGGTAGGTGGGGTTAGCAAATGCACCATAAGGGAAGGAAAAGTAAGCAACACACTATCTAGGTAAGGTGATAAGCCAGGAAAGATGGGAAGAAAGGAACAGGTATAGGAACGAGGCAGAAAGGGCAAGACTAAACTCAGCGGTAAAAAGGCTAGTGGGTTCAGAAGTTAAACAGGTGAGCTGGTAGGGTTCAGCGGTTCAAAGGGATAGGCTAAGTTCAGTGTTTTAAAAGGACAAAGGGCAATCAATTATGGGCATGGTGCTGTAGTCTTCCGGGACACATTCTGGAGTCTGAGGTACTGCACCATATGCATGCACCTCTCTGGGCTGAGGGCAGAGGTCACTGGACCCTGAGCTGAGCTCGCAGGAACCAGAGAATATTTTGCCCTCCAAAGGAGCATCTAGTATGCCACCTTGCCTCAAAGAATGCCTAGACAAAACAGAGAAGGCTGGACCTTGGTTGGCTCTGTAAGGCTGGAGGTGGCGGTGGCACAATCCTCAGCCTCTGACACAACAAAATTCCTTCGCCTTTCTGGTGGAGCAGAAAGGGATGGGAGAGGGAGGCAAGGTGCATACCTGGCACTTTGGCTCAGAGGGACGGAGGACGGAGAGCGAATCTTAAGGATCCCTAGGCAGCAGGCCAGGAGGGAGCTGGATATCATTGTCCACTTAGGGACTAATGACATGGTTGGAACAGGAATAGTGCAGGGGCAATTCAGGAAATGGGAGGGACCTTAAACAAGTAGCATGAAGGGTGTCTTATACTGCATTGCCTTCCTTTCAAAATACTGGCTTGCCTCTCTCTCCATTTACCTCTGTACTACTCGCACCCTATATTTCCCTCCTACCTTTTCTGCTCCTGGACCTACGCCCCTGTAGCATTCCTCAATGCAACACTTTACTGGCCAATCTGCTTTTTCAGTCGCGACTGACCTCCTTCCCCATACCATCTGCCCCTTCTCTTATCCCCTCTCAAACAGTACCTAAAAGCTCACTACTCCCCAGTCTGCTCCTGCCTCTAACTTCTACCTTGATTTAACTCCTGTCTTGGTCACACAGGCATTACCCTTTGGGATGTCATAAACCTTGTCACCCTGGTTTATTCATGCTATACAAGTCTGCTGCTGCTGCTGTTGCTCTAATCTTTGGCTTCCCATTTCTATCTCTTCTGCTAAATCCCATCTTTCTGATGAGACGTTAAACCGAGGTCCCATCTGCCTGTTCTGGTGGTAGTTCAGGTGGATGTTAAAGATCCCATAGCACTTCTTGAAGAGTAGGAAATTTCCTCGTGCCCTGGCCAAATTTCCCCAGTCACTAAAATACCACCAACAGCTTAATCTGGTTCAAGGTCAGTTGGCATTCATCTGTATCCCCCTGGTCGTGCCTGAAAATAGGAAGAATTTGTCTAGTGCACTTACCGTCAAAAAACTAAATTAAAAATTACCACCTAATAATTTATGCCGCACTCCCTCCTAGGTAATCGTGGGTTTCATACTGTTGATGTGACTGTACTATTACTATACTTCCTCCTTCATTGTTTATCCCTCACCTCCTGGGTCGCATGTGGAAAAGAGCCTCGGCTCAGTGTGCCTCTCCTGGTTACCAATTTCTAAATACATACTGTGACAGAAATCCCTCACCCCGTTACCAGTTGTGACAAAAACTGCCCTTGGCCCTCTCCTACAGGACAGTCCTCTGTCGGGACTTCTGATTCTTTGCTACCACCTGATTTTTACCTAGAACCAGGAAACCACCTTTACCTCCTGTACAAGGCCGCACAATAACTGTGGGTAAAGCGCCTTCACTGAATGGACTGCAGAGTCCAGCAGAAATAGTAAAACTATCTTTTAAAATAAACAGGCAGTCACTGGACTAATCAAAAATAGATTATTTACTAGAGAACTAAGAATATTTACAAACAGGGTATATTTACAGTTGGACAAAGGTTCACAAGTTTACTCAGAATGGAAAATAAAGGATGTTAAACAGACCGTTGACAGAAAAAGAACAGGCTACTCACCTGTAACAGTAGTTCTAGGAGTGGTATATGTTGTTCATCCACACTCTCTGGCATGTCTCTTTCCCCTTAAATCTGGCCGGAAGTCTTCAAGCCGGCTCCTCCCACCACCCAGGTGGTAAATACTGCTCCACCCCATGACACCAGATCTTAGCCGCTGGAAGCAAGGTTGTGCCTAAAGCTGGGGAGGTCGAGGGTGAGGGCTGAACAACATATACCACTCCTAGAACTACTGTTACAGGTGAGTAACCTGCTCTTCTAGGAACGTGGATATGTTGTTCATCCACACTCTCTGGCAGACTCAAGCAGTTCTCCGGGAAGAGGAGGAGACAAGCACACACCCCTACTTGGGAAATACAGATTGAGAACCGAGGCCCCAAAACCAGCATCCCGCGTGATCTAAGGTTGATGTGGTAGTGGGTAATAAAGGTATCGCTGACTTCCAGGTAGCAGCCTGACAGATTTCCTGGATAGGGATTTCCTGAAGCAGCCACCAATGCAGCAGTATGGCGGGTAGAATGAGCTCTTATCCTCCTGGGAGGCTCCTTGCCTGCCAACTCACAGCACAGACCTATGCATGATGTAATCCACCTTGCAATGGTCTGTTTGGCTGCAGGTCTGCCAGAAGCGGCTTTAGCGTAGGTGACAAACAGCTGGCGAACCTCACGTACTAATTTCCGCCATTCTCTCCTTATAACAGAAGACAGCATGTCTCAGGTCCAAAGTATGGAGCCTGTACTTGACGCCCAAGGTGTAATTAGGGTAGTATACCGGCAGAGTTAACACCTGGTTAAGATGAAACTCTGACACCACCTTCAGAAGGAATTTCGGTGGGGTGTAGGACAACTTTGTCCCTGTGGAAGACCAGATAAGAGGAGTCCACCAAAAGCACCTGGAGCTCTCCTGTCCTTCTGGCTGACGGATAGCCACTAGGAAGGCTGTCTTCCACACAAGTGTGAAAGCTCTCACTTGTGCATGGGTTCAAATGGCTTGCCCATGAGCTTTGCCAAACCAGCAACATATCCCATGGAGGTGGAAGTTCATGCACTGGAGGGATACATGATTCAGGCCTTTGAAGAAGCGCCCAACCACTGTCTCCTGGGCCAATGTCAGCTGACCGCCCCCGGTAAGAAGAAATGGCTGCCAGGTGCATCGTAGGGTCGATGATCTAGCCCCTTTGGAGAGACCAAAGGTAGTCGAGATGTTAGCCACAGAGCAGAATAAGGGTCCAAACTTCTTCCTGACACCAAATGGAAAATCTCTTCCATTTGAAGGCGGAACATTTCCTGGTCGATTCTTTATGAGATGCCTCCACCACGGTGTAGAAAGACATCCTCGGAAGACCCAGAGCCTGAAACTCTAGCTGCTCAGATACCAGGCTGTGAGGTGCAGGGATTGAAGGTCCGGATGAAATGCCTTCCCGGTTCAGAGATATCAGGTCTGGGCGTGTACAGAGCTGCTCCGGGGCCTGCAGCTGAGGCTGAGGAGATCTGGTACCAGAACTGGCTGCCAGTCTGGGGCTACCAGAATCACTTTCACCTTGTCCCTCCCTCACTTTGAGTAACACCCTGTAGATCAAAGGAAATAGAGGAAGGCTCAGAGGAGGCCTGGGGTCCACAGCCCCGAGAAGGCATCCCTGCAGCGAGCCCTGCTGAGGGAGGCGGCATGAAACAGCCTCAGTTTGTGTTTTCCTGGAGGCAAACAGGTCCACCAATGGTTTGCCCCAGCGGGAGAACAAGTTGTGAGCTACCTCTGGATGGAGAGACCACTGTGGATGTCTGCCCCTATACGGCTGAGAGCATCCACCAGCTGGTTCGAGACTCCTGCCACATGAACGGCTAGGAGATCCACCTCCAACCGACTGATGAGGGTCTAGATGCGGAGCCCTCCTTGCAAAGCAGACAGGAGGCATGTGCCGCCCTGTTTGTTGAGGTAGTACATGGTTGTGGTATTGTCCATCTGGACTTGAACCACTTGACCCCAGAGCTGAGGATTGAAAGCTGACAGTGCCAGTCTGACTGCTCTGAGTTCCAACAGGCTGATGTGGGATCAGATCCTCAAGGGTTCAGAACCCGTAGGCTCTACTGTCCCCCATGTGGGCTCCCCAGCCCATGAGAGAGAGGCATCGTCATAAGAACGACTGTTGGTTTGGGCGGACAAATGGGATCCTTCCTGCAAACGGTCTGGGAGGTCCACCACTGAGAGCATCCCACATCTTCTGGTCACGGTGATCAGCTGGTCGAAATGACCATGGTGCTGAGTTCACTGAGCAGCCAGCTCCCATTGAGGCGATGTGCCATCTGGCCCAATGGACCACTAGGTGCACGCTTCATGTAACCCAGAAGGCACAGGAAGTCCCGGTAGGGTGCAAGTGCACAACAAGAAATAATTACGGAACAGAGGAAAGAACCTCCACCCCATCCTCCAGGAGCCGAGCTCTGGCTTGACGAGAGTCGAGCTCTGCCCCGATGAAGCCCATAACCTGAGAGGGCACGAAGTTACACTTGGCCTCGTTGATCAGGAGGCCTAGTTGGAGCAGGTTCAAAGAGCCAGATCCCTGGATCTCCACCTCCTGAGGGAGGAACCTGCCAAGAGCCAGTTGTCGAGATATGGTAAATTCAACTCCTCGGACGCCGGAGATGGGCTGCCACCACTGCAATGCACTTGGTGAAGACCTCGGGCTGATGACAGGCCGAATGGCATGGCTCGAACTCGTGACAGGGTCCTCTCGACTGAAGCAGAGGAACCACTGATGGGACAGATGGATTGGAGGTGGAAAATGCGTCCTGCAGATCCAGTGAACAGAACCACGTTCGCCCAGGGATGGTATGGACTGTCTAGAGTTACATATCCGGAAGGTGCGAGACCTGAGATATTGATTCAGGTCGTGGAGATCTAAGATGGGCGCCAACTCCCTGTCTGCTTGGGCACCAGGAAATACCTGGACATGAAGCCTGGGTCTGTAGGAGGATCCGGCACTGGAGCTACCGCCCCTTGCGGAGGAGTTGAACAATGTCGTCTCAAGAGCCGACTGAGTGCAAGCTCAGATCCTTTCCTCCTGAGGGGCACGGGTTCGGCTGGGAGGGTACTGCCCGAATTCCAGAGGCAGTCCCTGGCCGACCACTTCTAGAACCCACCTGTCCGAGGTGATATCGGACCATGCGGAAAGAAAGTGGCGGAGCCGCCCCATGGGAGGACCCAGAGCTGGTGTGACGGATGTGGGGTGGCAACCCCAACCTGTCACTAAGCAGGCTTAGAGGAGGAGGAGGCTCTGGACCGAAACCTCGGACTCCTTTATGGGGCTGTTCAGGACCCTGCTTGGGTCTGGGCACAAGCTTGAACCTGTTGCTGCTGCTGGCCTCCTTGATAGGAGGCAGCCTAACTGCAGGGAAGAGTGTCAAAAGCTTTCTCTTACACTCTGCTGGTTCTTGCCTGAAGAACCCTTCACAGAGGTAGCATCCAAGATGGCATTGGACTGCTCTATGCGCTGGAGGTGACCAGCCACTCCTGGACTGAAGAGGTCGGTGCCTAGAAAGGGCATGTCAACTAACTTGTGCTGGGTATCCGCCGGAAGAAGGACAGCCTCAGCCAAGCCCTCGCGGCGAGTGGCCACTCGCGGCCAAAGAGCGGGCACAGGAATCTCCAATGTCCAGGGTCGCCTGGAGCTTCTGTTTTGCAACAGCAACGCCCTGATTACGAACCTGTTTCACTGTGGTCTGCATGTCCTCCGGGAGAAGAGGAGGACTTCATCCAATGACCCTAGGAGGGCATGAGAGAAGTGTACCAATGATAACAGCAGAGCTGGCCTGATGAAGGCCCAAGGAGGAGGCCATAGACCTTACGGGCAGAATGGTCCATATTCTTGGACTCCTTGACGAGGGGTCAGTCAGTGTCAGCTGAGTAACCAGTACGCTTTGAACACAAGAAGCACTCACTGGGCTTTCGCCTAAGGATGCTCTGAGAACCCAGCTGGGACACCATGGACACCGCAGACTATGTGGCCATGTGGGCAGACGGTGTTAGGCAGGAAGCAGGATGCTGCCAAGCTCAAGGGCTGGGCCAACAATGGTTTCGAACACTGGAAAGGCCTCTGTCGAGTATCCCCTTTGAGGATATTCGTAGGGATACTCCGCCTTTTTCTGGATGGGCTCCAGGGCATTCTGGTGGATTCGGAGATCAGGCGGAGAATGCCCTGAAAGGAGGAAGGACCTTCCTCCAGTCCTGCCACAGATGACTCATCATCCCCTGGATGAGAGTGCAATCCAGTGTCGCCAGAGTCCCAAGAGTCGGGTACAACGGTTCCCCGTCTAGGTCTCCCTCAATACGCCAAGGTGATCAGGAACGACTATGATAGATAGATGTCGGGAAGCCTGATGTCTGGTCAATCCTTCTTGAGGGAGCCTCCCTGAGGCTGCTTAGCGGTGGCTCCACCAAAATCGGTGGAGAGACCAGAATAGGCCGAGCCGGGATACAGGCCAGCCCACGGGCGGTGGAACTGAGGCCTTCGGTTCCGGAGGGTTTGGTGTCGGCCTAGAGGCAGGAGCTAAGTGATGGCCGGGCGCCAGCGAGCCGGATTCTGCCCGGTCAAACTCAGCTGTTGCCACATCAGATCCTCATAGCATTGACGGAGATTCTCTAAGCCCTCCTCGCCTGAGGAGGATGAGGATCTGTGGTGGCGCTCTTTTGAGTGTCTGTGGCCTTTTCGGCCGCTCGACTGAAGGGGTCTTGGTCCTCGATCGAGACCGACGGGTCGGTTTGGTCGATCGACACACCGAGTTGGTGAAAACCGAGGTTCCGCACATTTTCCCGATCAGAACACCCAGTGCAGTGTCTCCTCATTGGGGTAGGAAAGGACAGGAGTCCTTCTAAGGAATTATCGACTGGAGTCGGCGATAAGGCTCGATCGGGTCAAGAGTAATCTCGGCGGTTCAGCCGCTTTGCTTGGTCTCGGTCCCTTGGCCAGATGGAAGGTCCGTGAAAGCCGGCAGTTAAGGAAGCGATCTCGACCGGAAGTCGAGATCGCATGTTCCTGGGACTCTGACCTGTCTTGGTCCCAGGAGCATCTCCTTAGAGAAGAAGACTTGGGTCCTTATCCTCTTCCGAGGGCGTAGAGGAATGAAGCCCGAGGGTGCCTCACCCTGGTGGGAGAGACTGGCACAACTCCCTGAAGGAGCCCGTAAAATTAGAGCCAAGGTTGAGTAGAACGAAAAGCTTCGACTCACCAAAGCTTGAACCGCTTCCTCCTCGAAAGCCTTCATCTGCTCCAGCTGTTCAGGCGGATCTCAACGAGCATGAAATTGCCCACCTTTGCCTCTTTTGATTTCACCGCAGGTTTCTATGTGTCCGGTCTCTCAATTTTAGGCGTGCCTTGTGGTCGCCCAGAACATTGGGATGGAAGGCCAAACAAAAGGAATAAGACGTGGTGTCATGTACGACACCTAGGCAATAGACGGTGGGATCGGTGAGGGACATCTTCTGCTGCAGGTACACCGCAAATCCAGGGACAATTTGTCCTCCATGTCCAATGAGTCGAAATCGAGTCGGTAACCGACGAGTTTGAGAGTAATCTTATGTGAAAACCGACGCTGCAAATCTAGGGCCTACGAATTGCTAGAGTAGCACCCAGGTGGTGGGAGGAGCCAGCTTGAAGACTTCCGGACAGATTTAAAAGTGAAAGGATATGCCAGAGTGTGGATGAACAACCCATCCACGCCTCCTAGAACTGAGCTTCCTCTCCAAATTCTTAACCTGCCCACTAGCTGCATAGACACTTTCACTTAACATACGAAATTTGCCAGCAGATAAAGGCCTAGAGGTCTATCAAGTCTGCTCGAATGTGCAGCTAGCACCCCTTATTCTACAACTGCCCCTCCTTCCTCCCTTCCTCCATTGACCCTCCCCTTGTCCTGTCCCATCCCCTTTGAAGCAGTCCACTGTTCTACTGGATACCACTTCTGCAGGTAACTCATTCCACCCAGCTACCACCTTCTCTGTAAAAAGTGTCTCCTCATCTCCCTCCTGAATCTTCCTCCTCCAGTCTCATATCATGGCCCCTGGTTTCCCTCCTCCTTACTTTGAACAGCCCCTCTGTACCTGTCTTGTTTATTCCTTTCATGTACTTAAAGGTTTAACTCATGTCCCCGTCCTCCTCTCCTCCAGCAAGTACATGTTCAACTCCCTCAGCCTCCTCAGACGGTAAGCCCCAGCCCCTTAATCATCTTTGTCGCCTGCGCTGCACCCCTCCAGTAGCTTAATGTCCTCTTCAGATACGGGCACCAGTACTGCACGAGTACTCCAGGTGCGTCTAACTAATGACCTATACAGTGGCAGAATCATCTCTTCCTCCTCTAGGATATACCCCTTGCAATGCATCCCAGCATTTTGTTGGCCTTTTCAGCTGCCTTCCTACATTGTGCCTAGTTGTTCATTGACCCTGTAATGAGCACCCCAGATCCTCTCCTCCTCCTCTGTCTGGGCTAGCTGCACCCTCCAGCTGGTAATGCCTCCTTGGTTCTTCATCCCAAAATGCAGCACCTGCACTTTTGGCATTAAACCCCAGTTGCCAGGTGTCTGACCAGGTTTCAAGCTTTGCCAGATAATCCTGCAACCCTGCCATCCCCTAGATCGTCCACCACCGCTCCTACCTTGGTATCATCAGCAAACAGACTGATCTTGCTCTTGATGTCCAATGATATATCTGCAATGAATATCCCAAACAATACTGGTCCCAACACCAAGCTCTGTGGAACACCGCCATCACTACCCTGGGGTGTGAGAGCTCCCACCCACCACCACCCTCTGTTACTTTCCTGAAGCCAGTTCCCTACCCATCTCACCAGCTTTGCACCCACCCCTGTGCCTTCTAACTTACTTCCCAGCCTTCCATGCGGCACAGAGTCGAATAATACCTTACTGAAGTCCAGATACAGGACATCCACTGCATGGCACCTGTCCAGTTGCCTAGTCACCCAGTCATAGAACTCCACCAGGTTGGTTTGGCAGGATCGGCCACGTATGAAGCCATGCTGTCTGCTATCCTGTAGTCCTTTGGCCTCTGGAGGGCCACCGGCCTCCTTCAGGATAGTCTCCATCAGCTACCCACGCTGGATGTGAGGCTCACTGGTCTGTAGTTTCCCGGTTCATCCTGGGGGCCACTCTTGTGGAGGGGCACCACATGAGCTATACCCAGTCCTGAGGTACACATTCCAAGTGTAGTGAGGCATTAAATAGGTCTGCCAAGGTCCTGCAAGGACCTTTGCCAGCTCCTTCAGTACCTGGGGTGGATGCCATCTGGGCCTGGTGCCTTGTCCACCCTCAGTGCCTTCAAACACTCCTGAACTCTGCCCTCCATGACTTCCCCATCTGTCACCCTCCCCTCTTCTCCTTAGTAAATACCAAGTAGAAGTAATCATTTAGTGCTTCTGCCTTATACTTTCTACTTCCACCCAACTCCTCTTTCCTAATCCTTACTATGTGGTCCTTACAGCTCCTTTTCTCCCTGATGTACCTAAAGAAGTCCTTCTCCTCTTCTTAATGCCCTTAACTTTCCCTAAACTAATCTCAGTCACCATTCAGCTAGCTTCCTATGGCAGGGCTCTGGTCCTTAGATGTTGCACGTCCAAGACAGTGAGCTGAACCTTGGCTCTAATTTATTCCCTTTGACTGTGGGAAGTGGTTTCACCCCTTTGGTGACAGTCTCCCCAACCTGCGTAATGGCGGCGTGTGTGTGTGTGTGTGTGTCTTGGCGCTGTGGATGGATGACATCACACAGGCCAACTGTCTTCCTTCACACCTGGAACATCCCTTCTCCAACTTTATGACTTTGTTTTCCAGGATGTCTGAGGTGTTCAAAATTTCACCTTCAAATCTGTGAGGATGTGAAACGTGGATGAGTTCGAGGAAAGTTCCACAGAGCACTCTCAGTATTTCCCATAAGACTTGTCTGGACATGTGACTTAGAAGCCATGTTTTCATCCTCTTTCAAATAACAGAATTTATGAAAGGAAAATATCTACACTAACAAAAGAAATGAACAGATTAATCTGGTCATATGCCTGTCACACACATATACACATAAATACATACATATAAATGAAAATTAGGTTATTTCACAGTTCCACAATGACATCAGGGACTAGTTAACTAAACAACAAAAGCATGACAGTGTGTGTGTGTGTGTTACTGTGAGATAACAGCAGATTGTTGGAGATGATGCATAGGAAAGCCAAGTGCCTTAGGTACCCGAGAAGTGCCATTAACACACAGTTATGCACACCTGGAGTGCCTTACTGCAGTTATAAATGGTTCCTAGGATTTGTAGCTTGAAAACTGAGTAATGAGGATCAGAAAGTTAAGAATTTCTAACTTGGTATTGTTGTGCTAGAATAACGCATGGACATGTGATCACACTGGACCAATCACAAAGTTTCACTTACTTTCATAAAGATTATCGACAGGTAGCCAAAGAGCGTTGCACTGTCCAGATGTGCTATGTAACAGCCAGCCTACGACTAAAGTGTAGCTATCTGCTGACCCTTATTCTTACTCTGGAAACAGTCCCCATCAGGGCTTTGAGCAGGAGGATTTTTAAAATAAACTAGTAAATAATTAAATGACACTGACAAGCCATCCTATAAGATGTTTGATCTTTACACTAGTATCATACAAACCTGGTAGCTGGTGGGTTTCTTGGGATGCAGCCGCTTTGAGACAGACACCAAGAGTAGAAGGCAATGCAGAACAGCAGCGACATGCAAAGTGAAGATGGATTTGACGCACTGGGCCTGTCGCAGGAGTGGAGAAGGAAAGGGTTAATCATGCACATGGTACAGTGGCGTCCTTCTGAAGAACAAGCTGAAGAAAGGTATACTCTTGTCCGAACTCTCTAGTCCTGTGTATATCCACCAATTCTGCAACTAATACCAGATTCTGTATTAGTAATATGACACTGCAGCTTTGCTAGCTTTGTAATTACCCGTGTACATCTGGTTAACTGCATTTATCTTCACCTTGTCCACCATATGAAACCAACTCTGGGTTGCTCCTGAAAAAAGGACGTATGGGCTGGATTTTCTATAGGGCTGGACTGCCACAAGCCCCAGGTGCCGCAGATATGGTAGTTTCTGATCTATGCTCCTTGGTCACTGTCACCTAGCTGTTGTCTGATCCAGGCTCCCTAGTCAATGTCATCTAGCTGTTGTCTGATCTATGCTCCTTGGTCAGTCTCACCTAGCTGTTGTCTGATACATACTCCTTAGTCATTCTCACCTAGCTGTTGTCTAATCTATGCTGCCTTAGTCAGTGTCACCTAGCTGTTGTCTGATCTATGCTCCCTTAGTCAATGTCACCTAGCTGTTGTCTGATCTATGCTCCTTAGTCAATGTCACCTAGCTGTTGTCTGATCTATGCTCCTTAGTCAGTGTCACCTAGCTGTTTTCTGATCTATGCTCCTTAGTCTGTCACCTAGCTGTTTTCTGATCTATGCTGCCTTAGTCAGTGTCACCTAGCTGTTGTCTGATCTATGCTCCTTAGTCAGTGTCACCTAGCTGTTGTCTGATCTATGCTCCTTAGTCAGTGTCACGTAGCTGTTTTCTGATCTATGCTCCTTAGTCAGTGTCACCTAGCTGTTTTCTGATCTATGCTCCTTAGTCAGTGTCATCTAGCTGTTTTCTGATCCATGCTCCTTTAGTCAATGTCACCTAGCTGTTGTATGATCTATGCTCCTTAGTCAATGTCACCTAGCTGTTGTCTGATCCATGCTCCTTAGTCAGTGTCACCTAGCTGTTGTCTGATCCATGCTCCCTTAGTCAATGTCACCTAGCTGTTTTCTGATCCATGCTCCCATAGTCAGTGTCAGCTTAGCTGTTTTCTGATCTATGCTCCTTAGTCAGTGTCACCTAGCTGATGTCTGATCCATGCTCCCTTAGTCAATGTCACCTAGTTGTTTTCTGATCCATGCTCCTTAGTCAGTGTCACCTAGCTGTTGTCTGATCTATGCCCCTAGTCAGTGTCACCTAGCTGTTTTCTGATCTATGCTCCCTTAGTCAATGTCAACCTAGCTGTTGTCTGATCCATGCTCCTTGGTCAGTGTCACATAGCTGTTGTCTGATCTATGCTCCTTGATCAATGTCACCTAGCTGTTGTCCGATCTATGCTGCCTTGGTCAGTGTCACCTAGCTGTTTTCTGATCTATGCTCCTTGGATCAGTGTCACCTAGCTGTTGTCTGATCTATGCTCCCTTAGTCAGTGTCACCTAGCGTCATCTGATCTATGCTCCCTAGTCAGTGTCACCTAGTTGTTTTCTCATCTATGCTGTCTTAAGTCAGTGTCCTCTAGCTGTTGTCTGATCTATGCTCCTTAGTCAATGTCACCTAGCAGTTGTCTGATCTACGCCCCTTGGTCAGTGTCAACTAGCTGTTGTCTGATCCATACTCCTTGGTTAGTGTCACCTAGCTGTTGTCTGATCTTTGCCCCTTGGTCAGTGTCACCTAGATGTTGTCTGATCTATGCTCACTTGGTCAGTGTCACCTAGCTGTTGTCTGATCTATGCTCACTTGGTCAGTGTTGCATAGCTGATGGCTGATCTATGCTCCTTGGTCAGTGTCACCTAGCTGTTGTCTGATCTATGCTCCTTTAGTCAATGTCACCTAGCTGTTGTCTGATCTATGCTCCCTTAGTCAATGCCAGCTGTTGTTTCTGATCTATGCTCCCTTAGTCAGTGTCACCTAGCTGTTTTCTGATCCATGCCCCTTAGTCAGTGTCACCTAGCTGTTGTCTGATCCATGCTCCCTTAGTCAGTGTCACCTAGCTGTTTCTGATCCATGCTCCTAGCTGTTTTCTGATCTATGCTCCTTAGTCAGTGTCACCTAGCTGTTGTTTGATCTATGCTCCTTAGTCAGTGTCACCTAGCTGTTTTCTGATCCATGCTCCCTTAGTCAGTGTCATCTTGCTGTTGTCTGATCTATGCTCTGTCAGTGTCACGTAGCTGTTGTCTGATCTATGCTCCTTAGTCAGAGTCACCAAGCTGTTTTCTGATCTATGCTATCTTAGCCAGTGTCACTAGCTGTTGTCTGATCTATGCCCCTTAGTCAGTGTCACCAGCTGTTTTCTGATCTATGCTCTCTTAGTCAGTGTCACTAGCTGTTGTCTGATCTATGCTCCTTAGTCAGTGTCACCTAGCTGGTTTCTGATCCATGCTCCCTTAGTCAGTGTCACCTAGCTGTCGTCTGATCTATGCTCCTTAGTCAGTGTCACCTAGCTGTTGTCTGATCTATGCTCCCTTAGTCAGTGTCACCTATGTTGTCTCATTTATGCCCTTAGTCAGTGTCACCTAGCTGTTGTCTGATCTATGCTCCTTAGTCAGTGTCACCTAGCTGTTGTCTCATTTATGCTCCTTAGTCAGTGTCACCTAGCTGTCATCTGATCTATGTTCCTATAGTCAGTGTCACCTAGCTGTTGTCTGATCTATGCTCCTTAGTCAGTGTCACCTAGCTGTTTTCTGATCAATGCTCCCTTAGTCAGTGTCACCTAGCTGTTGTCTGATCCATGCTCCCTTAGTCAATGTCACCTAGCTGTTTTCTGATCCATGCCCCTTAGTCAGTGTCACCTAGCTGTTTTCTGATCTATGCTCCTTAGTCAGTGTCACCTAGCTGTTTTCTGATCAATGCTCCCTTAGTCAATGTCACCTAGCTGTTGCCTGATCCATGCTCCCTTGGTCAGTGTCACATAGCTGTTGTCTGATCTATGCCCTTGATCAGTGTCACCTAGCTGTTGTCCGATCTATGCTCCTTGATCAATGTCACCTAGCTGTTGTCTGATCTATGCTCCATTGGTCAGTGTCACCTAGCTGTTGTCTGATCTATGCTCCCTTGGTCAGTGTCACCTAGCTGTTTTCTGATCTATGCTCCTTTGATCAGTGTCACCTAGCTGTTGTCTGGTCTATGCTCCCTTGGTCATTGTCACGTAGCTGTTGTCTGATCTATGCTCCCTTAGTCAGTGTCACCTAGCTGTCATCTGATCTATGCTCCCTAAGTCAGTGTCACCTAGCTGTTGTCTGATCTATGCTCCCTTAGTCAGTGTCACCTAGCTGTCATCTGATCTATGCTCCCTTAGTCAGTGTCACCTAGCTGTTGTCTGATCTATGCTCCTTAGTCAGTGTCACCTAGCTGTTGTCAGATCCAAGCTCCCTTAGTCAATGTCACCTAGCTGTTTTCTGATCCATGCTCCCATAGTCAGTGTCACCTAGCTGTTGTCTCATTTATGCTCCCTTAGTCAGTGTCACCTAGCTGTTGTCTCATTTATGCTCCTTAGTCAGTGTCACCTAGCTGTCATCTGATCTATGTCTCTTAGTCAGTGTCACCTAGCTGTTGTCTGATCTATGCTCCCTTAGTCAGTGTCACCTAGCTGTTGTCTGATCCAAGCTCCTTAGTCAATGTCACCTAGCTGTTTTCTGATCCATGCCCTTAGTCAGTGTCACCTAGCTGTTTTCTGATCCATGCCCTTAGTCAGTGTCACCTAGCTGTTTCTGATCTATGCCCCTTAGTCAGTGTCACCCAGCTGTTTTCTGATCAATGCTCCCTAGTCAATGTCACCTAGCTGTTGCCTGATCCATGCTCCCTTGGTCAGTGTCACATAGCTGTTGTCTGATCTATGCTCCCTAGTCAGTGTCACCTAGCTGTTGTCTCATTTATGCTCCCTTAGTCAGTGTCACCTAGCTGTCATCTGATCTATGTTCCCTTAGCCAGCGCCACCTAGCTGTTGTCTGATCTATGCTCCCTTAGTCAGTGTCACCTAGCTGTTGTCTGATCCAAGCTCCCCTAGTCAATGTCACCTAGCTATTTTCTGATCCATGCTCCCTTAGTCAGTGTCACCTAGCTGTTTTCTGATCTATGCCCCTTAGTCATGTCACCTAGCTGTTTTCTGATCAATGCTCACTTAGTCAATGTCACCTAGCTGTTGCCTGATCCATGCTCCCTTGGTCAGTGTCACATAGCTGTTGTCTGATCTATGCTCCCTATCAGTGTCACCTAGCTGTTGTCCGATCTATGCCCCTTGATCAGTGTCACCTAGCTGTTGTCCGATCTATGCTCCCTTGATCAATGTCACCTAGCTGTTGTCTGATCTATGCTCCATTGGTCAGTGTCACCTAGCTGTTGTCTGATCTATGCTTCCTTGGTCAGTGTTATCTACCTGTTTTCTGATCTATGCTCCTTGATCAGTGTCACCTAGCTGTCATCTGATCTATGCTCCTTAGTCAGTGTCACCTAGCTGTTGTTTGATCTATGCTCCTTTAGTCAGTGTCACCTAGCTGTCATCTGATCTATGCTCCCTTAGTCAGTGTCACCTAGCTGTTGTCTGATCTATGCTCCTTTAGTCAGTGTCACCTAGCTGTTGTCTGATCTATGCTCCTTGGTCAGTGTCAACTAGCTGTTGTCTGATCCATGCTCCCTTGGTCAGTGTCACCTAGCTGTTGTCTGATCTTTGCTCCCTTGGTCAGTGTCACCTAGCTGTTGTCTGATCTATGCTCACTTGGTCAGTGTCACCTAGCTGTTGTCTGATCTATACTCACTTGGTCAGTGTCACCTAGCTGTTGTCTGATCTATGCTGTCTTAGTCAGTGTCATCTAGATGTTGTCTGATCTATGCTCCTTTAGTCAGTGTCACCTAGCTGTTGTCTGATCTATGCTCCCTTAGTCAATGTCACCTAGCTGTTGTCTGATCTATGCTCCCTTAGTCAGTGTCACCCAGCTGTTGTCTGATCTATGCTCCTTAGTCAGTGCCACCTAGCTGTTGTCTGATCCATGCCCCTTGGTCAGTGTCACCTAGCTGTTGTCTGATCCATGCTCCTTAGTCAGTGTCACCTAGCTGTTTTCTGATCTATGCTCCCTTAGTCAGTGTCACCTAGCTGTTGTCTGATCTGTGCTCGTTAGTCAGTGTCACCTAGCTGTTGTCTGATCCATGCTTCCTGGACAGTGTCACCTAGCTGTTGTCTGATCCATGCCCTTAGTCAGTGTCACCTAGCTGTTTGATCTACTGTATGCTCCTTAGTCAATGTCACCTAGCTGTTTTCTGATCTATGCTCCCTTAGTCAGTGTCATCTAGCTGTTGTCTGATCTATGCTCCTTAGTCGGTGTCACCTAGCTGTTGTCTGATCCATGCTCCTTGGTCAGTGTCGCCTAGCTGTTTTCTGATCCATGCTCCCTTAGTCAGTGTCATCTAGCTGTTGTCTGATCTATGCTCTGTCAGTGTCACTTAGCTGTTGTCTGATCTATGCTGCCTAGTCAAGCCACCTAGCTGTTTTCTGATCTATGCTATCTTAGTCAGTGTCACCTAGCTGTTGTCTGATCTATGCTCCCTTAGTCAGTGTCACCTAGCTGGTTTCTGATCCATGCTCCCTTAGTCAATGTCACCTAGCTGTCGTCTGATCTATGCTCCTTAGTCAGTATCACCTAGCTGTCATCTGATCTATGTTCCCTTAGTCAGTGTCACCTAGCTGTTGTCTGATCTATGCTCCTTAGTCAGTGTCACCTAGCTGTTTGATCTACTGTATGCTCCCTTAGTCAATGTCACCTAGCTGTTTTCTGATCTATGCTCCCTTAGTCAGTGTCATCTAGCTGTTGTCTGATCTATGCTCCTTAGTCGGTGTCACCTAGCTGTTGTCTGATCCATGCTCCTTGGTCAGTGTCGCCTAGCTGTTTTCTGATCCATGCTCCTTAGTCAGTGTCATCTAGCTGTTGTCTGATCTATGCTCCGTCAGTGTCACCTAGCTGTTGTCTGATCTATGCTGCCTTAGTCAGCGTCACCTAGCTGTTTTCTGATCTATGCTATCTTAGTCAGTGTCACCTAGCTGTTGTCTGATCTATGCTCCCTTAGTCAGTATCACCTAGCTGTCATCTGATCTATGCTCCCTAGTCAGTGTCACCTAGCTGTCGCCTGATCTATGCTCCCTTAGTCAGTGTCACCTAGCTGTTTTCTGATCCATGCTCCCTTAGTCAGTGTCACCTAGCTGTTGTCTGATCTATGCTCCCTTAGTCAGTGTCACCTAGCTGTTGTCTGATCTATGCTCCCTTAGTCAGTGTCACCTAGCTGTTGTCTGATCTATGCTCCTTGGTCAGTGTCACCTAGCTGTTGTCTGATCTATGCTCTCTTAGTCAGCGTCACCTAGCTGTTGTCTGATCTATGCTCCTTGGTCAGTGTCACCAATCTGTTGTCTGATCCATATTCTCTGGTCAGTGTCAGGTGCTGGCTGCAGAGTATTGAGAAACGTAACTAAAATAAGGCAACTTAAAGTAAATAATTTATTAAACTTAGCCAGGAAGACTAGAGAAGGTCTCTAGGGTGTCTGCTCTCTTCAGTGGAGAAGAAAACAAATCTGAGGCTGGAGCACCAGGGGAGCGTGACCAGACAGCACAGCATGAAAGTAAGCTCTACATGCTGCAGTTTCCATGGCCAACACCTCGCTCTGGTGCTGATGCACTTTGTAGGGGCATCACTACTGGACTCATGTTGTTAGAAGCTGACTAGGAGGGAAGACAAAAATACAAAAGATCTCCAATTGTTAAAGGCCCCATCGGGCCCGCCTAGATCGAGGGACTCTCCACTTACCTAACCTCAGGACAGAAAAGAAGAGTAGCCAGAACATGCAGAGGATGGGGGGCCACGATGACCTGACTGACAGCAGTGAGAGTGGATGCGCCTGGTTCAGTTTGGTGGGATGTAAGTGTAGTAGATGTTGTAACGATCCACCATGCTTCAGTAACATGTAGAGTAGCCCTGTGGGAGACAGAAAGACACTCCAAGTCAGAATTAAATCCAAAGTGCAAGTATTTGATCATCTGCTAAGACACCAATGAAGTGGAAAATAAAGTCCAAAACCCGTACAAAAACAAAAACTTGATATTTGTTCTATGAAAATCAGGACTGACTGTGATGCGATATGATGTACTGTACCAAGACCGAAAACAAGAAAAATCTGGCACACCACCACCATAGCATGGAAGACGCCACTCACTGTTCAGTTTAAATCTAGTCATCTTAATTATGAAGTGCCCAAAAATGAAAAAAAACACACTCTCTACACACGCAACACATTTTGGATCCTACTGATCCTTTGTCAAAGGTGAATAAAGGATCCAACAGGATCTGAATTGCATCGGTGCGTGGAGAGTCTACTTGTTGTTTTGCACTTCATAATAAAGATGACTGGACTTAAACGGTCAGCAGTGAGTAGCTACACAGAAACATAGATTTTGATCGCAGATAAGAAAAATGACTCACCATAGTATTCTTGTTTCTTCAAAGGGATCACTCATTATGATTAAACTGATGCAGTCAGCCTCCTGGGTTAAACTGCCCAGACAGATGGAATTATATGCAAATGATGGAACTCTCAACTGGCTCATGCCATTTTCAAACTGCTGCCCTCTGAGAACTTCAGATTCTTACGGAGCCTAACTGTGTAAAAGACCGATTAGCTAAAACTAATAACATTAAAAATAATATTTTTGTCCTTTCAGGGCAAACATCCTTAATAAACAAACCTAAGAAACTTGAGACCACCTGGACACCAACTGGATAAATATAGTGAGTCTCTACCTTAACCTCTATGAGGAAAAAACCCTTAATGCAGGGATGCAGAGCAACTTCTATAGGTTCAAGTAGGGAAGGAGGGTCTTTAATCATAATGAGTGATCCCTTTAAAGAAAGAAGATTACTATGTAAGTATTTGTTTCTTCTAACCCCAGGAATCGCTCATTATGATTAAACTGATACAGACTACCAAGCAGTACCTTTGGAGCTTGGGCAGAGGACTTATTTTGAAACAGGTTCTGCAGTACTGTTGTACTAAACCTAGCATCACCTCTGGATTGCAAATCCAGGTGTAATGCTTTGTGAAGGCGTGTACTGTTTTCCATGTAGCTGCTTTGCAGATTTCCAGTAGTGGAATTTCTCTTGAAGCTGCTGTGTCCCAGGTGGAGTGTGCCCTCAGGCCCAGAGGCACCTGTTTACCACTTCACTATAACAAAACTGTACACATGCCACTATCCAGCGAGCAACTGTATGTTTTGTGGCAGCTCTGTCCTTACCAACTTCACCTTAGGTGAGAAAGAGCTGTGTCTGACTTGATCTGTATGTAACCCCTGCAAATGGGGGTTCCCAAAAGACTTCCAGGAGCTTGCTTGAATGCTCCAAGCCTGAATGGTGTTTGGCATTTAAGCCATTTATCAGTGAGTGTTTTAGAGCCTCTGGTACTGTCTCTTTAAGAGCTGTCTGCTTGCAGACATAATTAGATTGTATGGGGGGACTGTGGCTTCTCTGAGTACCACTCGAGCTGCTGCCAATTCACTTCATTTTGCAGTCACTAGGAGTGCAAAGGGAACCTATCTGAAAGATGTAACTGTTTGCCAGAAATTATTTAGAGTAATAATGAAATTACAGTTTGTCTAACCTGCTTTCTTTGCAGTCAGAACTGTGTCTGCTAGTTCCCCATTCTAGTTTTGAACTGCTGAACTGGACCAATCAGTGTGGGGTAAGCTAGCTCTAAAATGATGCCTTGGACGAATCAGAACTTGACTCATAATCTGAGCCAGCCACAAGAGGATTGTATGGGCAGTGACTCTGGGAGATGTAGTTTAGACTTCAGTGCCTTTTGGACCAACAGCAGCAGTCTATTGTGAGTGACAGCCAATCCAGTCAAGAACTGGGAGGAACTCAAAGGAAGTGCCGGTTTCGTCAGTTGGAGTTCAGTTGAGCTTTGGCAGTGAAGAAGGAAGGAGCCCTGTGCTTTTTCAGTGTGCAGTTTTAGTCAAAAACGTGTGTAAGGCCCAGAGTTCCGTCTGCAGCTTGTGTAACAGCTTGTTAGGACTGAATCCGTCCTGTGAAAAGAATCAAAGGATCTCTGAAGAGTAGAAACCAGGCTCACCCTGTAGAAGACTGGAAGAATTGCTGAAAATTGCACTCGGTCTGTCAGGAACTGAATCTGCTGTGTGTTCTCCCGGTATTGTGCAGTAATTGCGATCGGGATACAGATGCAGCCTGCCTGGTATAGTACTTTCTTTTATATGGATGTGTGAAGAGGTTTGTGTACCTCAAGTGAGCCCTGCTGACATTGAAGGACCCTATCTTATTTGGAGGTCGTGAGTACTAATTCAGGTTGCTCCCTGTTGAATTGCCACATTAAATCCAAATGGAATTACTGTACTGCTGACTGTTTAATTCCCTTTCTCTGTGTGAAAGGGCCCCTACCAGCTGCCACGGTTTGGACTAGCCACTAGGGCTTGGGTACCCAGGGACAGTAACTGATAGGGATAGGCTCGCACAGAGCCATAGGTAGATTATTAGAGTGATAAGCCAATTAACCTGATTTCCCTGTCCTTGTTATATCCCCTAAATAAATCAGAGCTGCTTGTTTCAGCAAAGTTATACTGCCTGAGGTATTTGTCTATGTTAAAGTACTGTACTGTGATTGTTGCACTGTATCTCATTTCACAGGAGGTCCCAGTGCCGGAACCAGACCTGGGGTAAGTGTATACTGTGAAGGTAATTCTGATATTGTGTGGGCCACTAGTGGGAAGAAAGGGGGTTGCAGTGTCCCAGAGGGCTGTGACCAAGTTAATTTAACTATTGCAAACCCTGACCTCTGGGTGGAGGCACCGCCATTGGATCCAGGCCCCTCAACCTGTTAGTGGCAAATCAGGCAGGGGTAGTAGCCCCTGGGATAGCGCCATCTAGGGTTACATCTTGGAGGCTCACCGCTGGGATTGTGTGTCCTCTAGTGGCCATATTTACGAACCACTGTTAAGAAAAAATGGGTACCCGACAGAAGTGGCTGTGCACCGCTGGTGGAGTGGTGTACTGGGGAGGAGATCGACCCCAAATGCTATGCTTATCCTGGACATCCCCTGGTATCAATACGGACACTGTGCAGGAGTACTTTCCAAGGTGGAAGGTTTACAAAACCCTGTGGTGGTGGGTCGGCATGCTAATCTGCTCACCCACACTTTCCTGGCCCTAGTAGAGTTTAAGGATCCCATAGATAGCTCCAAAGTGCCACAGACCATTACCCCAGAGGGAGCCCTCACTGCTTGGAGAGTGATAACTAAGGACAGTAAGACCTGGGGGAATCAGCCCCCACCACTATCTGAAACTTTTGAGGAGAAATTTGCTGAATGGTTGCTGGGAGAGGGAAACTGTGGAGGACTTGAAGAAACTATTCTTGCCACCTGGGGTGTTCCTCCCCAACACCCTCTCCTGCTCCAGTGCCCGTAATGGTGGCTGAACCAATGCAGACTCCTATTTCTGCACCTGCCATTAGTCACGACTCTTACCAAGGTTGAGGATCTTCTCTGGCACCTCCCACCCCCAAGGGAGGATGACTGGGAGACCTGATAGACTATGTTGTCCCCAAGTGCTAGAATGGCAATGCTCGGAAGGTGAAAAGCGAAAGAGGGTTAGTGAGAGCCTCCGAGGTCCTGCCCTGGCTACCATCCGTGCTAAACGGGCCAGTAACCCTGAAGCGACTGCACAGGCCTATCTTGAGGCCTTGGAGAATGTGTATGGGAGCCCAGATTCTGATGAGGACCTATGGTGGAGAGTAAGAGATGCACAACAGTACCAAGGGAGTTGTTGTCTGTGTATGTATCTCGCTGGAAAAATTGTTGCAAGAATGCCTCAGAAAGGGTAGTTTGCCAGCGATTGAACTGGACCGAACCAGGCTGGACAGGATCCTTAAGTCTGCCCCTTCTCAGAACTGCTGTTGCTTCAGTTACACCTGGCAGATCGACTGGAATCCCCACCCTCCTATGATGAGTTAATGAGAGAAATTCGAGGAGTTGAAAGAGACGACCTCGAGGGACCTGCACCAATAGCTGCGGCTATGACCGAGTGACTGAGGGGACCCATCAAGTGAAGTTCAGGGGCAGAGGTTGGCAGTCAATGAGTGCTCTGACAAGGAAAAAGATATGTCACAATGGGGCGAACTGTTGAGAGAGATCCGGAATTCAAAACAGTCCCTTTGGCGAAGCCACGCCTGCAAGTACGGGCCCTGACCTATATCCGACTGCATCTGCTATGGGGTGGGGATACCCACCATGTATCTCCTGCTGATAACAGCTCCGAACTCGATTCCTTGACCATGGAAGTGGAGAAACTGACGAGATGTCTCCAATGCTTATCACGCCGCAGACAGAGATGGCACCAAGGTTTCCAGTTAGTAATACCCCGCCTCTGGCTCCCAGTGTGGGTGCCTCGCCAGCTCAAACTCCAGAAAGTATGTTTGCTATAATTGTGGGAAGGATGGGCACATGAAAAGGGAATGCCAGTCCCCAAAAGACACTGACAAAGTTGCATATAGGCTACAAGGAGAGCTTGAGAAGAAATCAGTGGTTAGAGAGGTACGACATGATCCCAGTGAGGGCACCAAAATGCTAATTCACGTCCTTTGTGGCAAGGTCAGTTGCCCAGGCCCCCCCTATCGCCTCTCCAGACTGGTCCAGAATAGTGGGTCCCTCCATGGAGACCACTGTAAAGGTGAATGGAGTGTCTACAAGAGCTATATTAGACAGTGGCTCCCAAGTGACAATTATGTTCCAAGATTGGTATCAGAAGCATTTGTCAGACGTACCCTTACAACCATTAGAAGGACTGCATGTATGGGGTTAAGTGAGAAGGCCTACTCCTATTCCGGGTATATCCGAATTTGGCTGTCTTTCCCACCTCCGTGGCTGGAGTGGCTGAACAAGTAGAGACCCTAGCCTTAGTGTGTCCCCCCACTGGACTGTAAGGATGGTGTCCCTTTGTTGATTGGAACAAATGCTCATATGTTCGAAGGCTGGCACAGTTGTGTTATGAAAACAGGGTCAAAGACTAGTAGAGCTTTAAGAGTTCCAGCTTTAATTAAGAAGGCCTATGAGGCACAGAGAGATGCTGAAAAACAGAACCAGAGGAACCGGTCGGAATTGTATGGAAGAAGGATCCTGAGTCTCTGATCCTGGCGCCAAATGCCCAGTGTACCTTACAGGAGAGGTCCGTATCAGAAAGGATGTTAAGAATAAAATATTAATGTTGGATGCACCAGGTGATGGAAAATTGCCAGAGGGACTGCTGTGTCAAGCCTAGTATTTTGCCCGCTAGAGCCCATGCTATGCCAGAAGGGTAATGGTCCAAGTTCATAATGTGTCTGAAAGAGACATTCGAGTAAATAGAGGTTGCATCCTGGCTAATGTGCATTGTGCAGACACTGCAGTGCTACCCAGCAGCAAGAGTTCAAGGAAGAATGACAGAGTAACGCCTGACTTGTTTGATTTCGCGACTCCCGCTGCCAGCTGAATGGAAAGTGAAGATCAGTGAGAAGCTTGCCCAGAGAGACCAGGTGTTTTCTTTAAAGGAATGGGATGTAGGATGCGTGCAAGGAGCTGAGCACAATATCCGCTGCATGACGAAAGACCATTTCGTGAGAGGTCTCGCGCCTGGCACCTGCTGACATAGATGATGTGAGACGGCATCTGCAAGAGATGTTAGCTGCTGGTGTAATACAAGAATCCAGAAGCCCTTATGCTTCCCCATTGTGGTAGTGAGGAAAAGAATGGGACAGTAAGGATGTGTGTGGATTATCGCACCTTAAACCGGCGGACTATCCCTGATCAGTACACAATGCCCCGCATTCAGGATGCTTTGGACTGCCTAAACGGAGCAAGTGGTTCTCTGTGCTGGATCTCCGCAGTGGGTACTATCAGATCCGTGGCCCCAGAGGACCGTGAGAAGACAGCCTTTATCTGTCCGCTTGGCTTCTATGAATTCATGAGGATGCCTCAAGGATTTCAGGTGCCCCAGCCACTTTTCAACGATTGATGGAGCGGCAGTGGGGACATGAACTTACTAGAGTGCCTGGTATACCTAGATGATGTTATTGTGTTTGGCAGCTCACTGGAGGAACATGAGCAGATTATTTAAGGTATTGGACCGACTGGAGGACTTTGCCTTAAACTGTCCATTGATAAGTGTCAATTTTTTCAAACATCAGTAAAGTATGTGGGACACATAGTATCCACCGAGGGAATAGACCCACCAAGTAAAGTTGAGGCCTTGACTACCTGGCCACAGCCCAAAAATCTAAAAGAACTGCAAAGATTCCTGGATTCTGTGGTTATTATCGGCGCTCATCAAGGACTATTCAAGAGTGATCCGCCTTTACTTAACCTTACCAAGGTATCCTCCAACCAAAAGTCAAAAGTCCATCCTCAAGACTGAAAGAGTGTATTTTCATCCGAGTGAAGTATTTGGAGCCAGCTGGACTCTGATTGTGAGACTGCTTTTCATGAGATCATATATCAACTTACCCATGCTCCAGTGCTGGCCTATGCCGATCCAAGAAAACCTTACGTCCTGCACACTGATGCTAGCTTGCAAGGGTTGGGGGCTGTGTTGTACCAAGAGCACGTAGAATGGCCTGAGACCAGTGGCCTTTGCCAGTAGAAGCCTGACCCCATCCGTAAAAGAACTATCCTGTACATAAGTTAGAGTTCCTAGCTTTGAAGTGGGCTATTGTTGACCAATTCCCATGAGTACTTGTATGGGGCTAAATACTAGTAAAACTGGAGAATAATCCTTTGACCTATGTGCAGACCTCAGCTAGTTGGATGCCACTGGCCATAGGTGGCTTTCTGCATTATCTACATATGACTATGCTCTCGAATACCGAGCAGGTCTGAACCACATAGATGCTGATGCTCTCTCCCGGAGGCCTGTTCCCAGAATGATTGGGTCCGACTGGCAGAACTCTGACATTCGGCACTCTGCCGAAGTTTGACAGGAGGAACAAATGTCTCACGGACGTAGTGGACTGCATGGTGGATTGCTTGGGAGCCTCCTGAGAATTGCATACCTGCTGCTTATTGCCACTTTTCTGCAATAGACATTGGTGCACTCGCCTCAGCTGGACAATGACAGTATTCGGCGGGCTCTATCCTGCGATCCCATGATCAAAGGCAGCTTTGTAGCCTCTATGCAGGAAAAGATGTGTCCAAATTACGCCCACTGATTTGAGAACTGCACTGTTATACAAAGAAGGTCCTAAGTTGAACTGATCAATAAACTGTTATACAGAGAAACAGTAGACAGAGGGGACAAGTAGACAAACAACAACTAGTGCTGCCCACTGCCTTTCGAGACTCAGTATTGAGGTCCTTGCACAACCACATGGGGCACCTTGGTATAGACAGAACACTTGACTTGGTGAGATCCAGATTCTATTGGCCTAAGATGGGGGCTGATGTGAGCAACACATTCGAACTGTAGTCGCTGGCTTACAGAGGAAAGCTTGCCCAGAGGGCTGCCCCTTGTTAACATAACCACCAGTGCACCCATGGAGCTGGTCTGTATTGATTTTCTAAGTTTGGAGTCAGATCAAAGAAATATCAGTAATGTGCTGGTGGTCACCGACCATTTCACGAGATATGCCCAAGCTTTCCCACCAAAGACCAGAAAGCATCCACTGTAGCCAAAGTACTTGTAGAAAACTTTTTGTTCACTATGGGGCTCCACAAAGAATCCATTCTGATCAAGGGAGAGACTTTGAGAGTCGTCTGATCAAAGAGATGCTTTCTCTGTGGGAGTGCGAAAGTCCAGAACCACTCCTTACCACCCCAGGGGACCCACAGCCTGAACGCTTCAACTGCACTTTGCTAGATATGCTAGGCACCCTGCACCCAAAGAGAAGCCTAGATGGAGCCAACAAATTAGCACCCTGGTACATGCTTATAACTGCACCAAAAGTGATGCCACTGATTCTCCCCTACCGCCTGATGTTTGGAAGAGAAGCTCACTACCAGTAGATGTGTGTTTTGGGTCTCTCCGATGGGGTTCAAGCTGACAACTATTTACAGTATGTGCAAAGTTAAAGGCCCAGCTAACTCGTGCGTACCAACTGGCTCAAACCATGGCTGCCAAAAGAAATCTGGCCAACAAAGAAAAGGTATGATAAAAAGGTGAAAGCACAGAACCTCCAGGAGGAGATCGGTATTGCTAAGAAATCTGGGACTGCATGGCAAGCACAAGATTGCTGACAGATGGCACCATCTCCTCACATTGTAGTGGGCAAACTAGATGATCTGCCAGTGTACAAAGTAAGGCCTGAGAATAATTCAAAAGATGTAAAACAATGCATAGAAATCATTTACTGCCCATTGGACAAATCTTAATTGAGTCTGAGCCCCTAGAAGATGCCCCTCTGGACCAGTGACTAGAGCTGCTGCAAAGAAAAGATCAAGAAAGTCTGCACCTACAGAAGTAAAGTTAAAGTGTCCCTCCACAAGTCCCAGTTGAGCATGACTGTCAGTCCATATCGGAAGAAAGTGAGAGTGACTTTGAATACTATCCTTCTTGCAACTGAGTCAATTGTTTCTGGGCAATCCCCTAGTCAATACTGGAGACAAAGCTGGGCCTTCTGGACTGTCTAAGCCCCCAGCTTCATCCCTTGAGCCAATGCTCCCAGAAAGTGAAGTGCAAAGCATCAGATCAGATGAAATGGAATCATTGTGCATGGTTGAACTGTTTGAGCTTTCAGGGAGGAAATGATAGATTGGGGCAGACTGGTGATAATCTTAACAAGAAGAGTATTTTGAGTGCCCTGACAGTCCACTGCCAGTGTCCGAAAGCTCTCCATGCGAGCCAAATGTTGTGGACTCCAGAAACTGTAACTCCTGGAGCTGAAAGTGCCCTGCAAGTTCTAGCCTCTCTACCCCATGGAGACTCCCTGACAAGTGGAGGACAATGCTGAAAATGAGGCTCAGAGTGCAGAGACTATAACAGTTCCCCCTAGAAAGACTGGTATGAGCTGTAAAGCCTGTGGTGCACCTCAGTTATGATTCACTTGGGAGGCCTGTGGACTTGCCTCTCCAATGTTGTCCATAAAGGAGTGTATGTGTCCCGAGCTCATTGCCCAAACTGAGCATCAGTGCTAACCATGTTACTTGTGTTGCCTTCAGTATGGTGCCTGCCCCATCCAGCTCCCAAGGTAACTGATAGGGAAGGGCCCTCTCTTCAGGTTTCATGTACAAGAGGTAATAACTTGAGTTATGGTACAATGTGTATGTAATACTGTGTAAAGAGTGACGCATCGCAATGTTTCAGAAATGTGTTCTTGGTAAAATGATATATTGACTGATGATTACATGTGCGGCTTAATGCAAATGTATATGGTTGCAGTTGAAACTTATGGGTACTTGCTGACGCGGACGCCAAGCTTTCCCAGGCCAGGAAGGGTGTAACCCCCTGCAAATGGGGGTTCCCAAAAGACTTCCAGGAGCTTGCTTGAATGCTCCAAGCCTGAATGGTGTTTGGCATTTAAGCCATTTATCAGTGAGTGTTTTAGAGCCTCTGGTACTTGTCTCTTTAAGAGCTGTCTGCTTGCAGACATAATTAGTTTGTATGGGGGGACTGTGTGCTTCTTCTGAGTACCACCTGAGCTGCTGCCAATTCACTTCATTTTTTGCAGTCACTAGGAGTGCAAAGGGAACCTATTCGAAAGATGTAACTGTTTGCCAGAAATTATTTAGAGTAATAATGAATTACAGTTTGTCTAACTCTGCTTTTTGCAGTCAGAACTGTGTCTGCTAGTTCCCCATTCTAGTTTTGAACTGCTGAACTGGACCAATCAGTGTGGGGTAAGCTAGCTCTAAAATGATGCCTTGGACGAATCAGAACTTGACTCATAATCTGAGCCAGCCACAAGAGGATTGTATGGGCAGTGACTCTGGGAGATGTAGTTTAGACTTCAGTGCCTTTTGGACCAACAGCAGCAGTCTATTGTGAGGACAGCCAATCCAGTCAAGAACTGGGAGGAACTCAAAGGAAGTGCCGGTTTAAGTCAAGTTGGAGTTCAGTTGAGCTTTGGCAGTGAAGAAGGAAGGAGCCCTGTGCTTTTTCAGTGTGCAGTTTAGTCAAAAACGTGTGTAAGGCCCAGAGTTCCGGGTCTGCAGCTTGTGTAATAGCTTGTTAGGACTGAATCCGTCCTGTGAAAAGAATCAAAGGATCTCTGAGAGAGAAACCAGGTCTCACCCTGTAGAAGACTGGAAGAATTGCTGAAAATTGCACTCGGTCTGTCAGGAACTGAATCTGCTGTGTGTTCTCCCGGTATTGTGCAGTAATTGCGATCGATATAGATGCAGCCTGCACTGGTATAGTACTTTCTTTATATGGATGTGTGAAGAGGTTTGTGTACCTCAAGTGAGCCCTGCTGACATTGAAGGACCCTATCTTATTTGGAGGTCGTGAGTACTAATTCTAGGGTTGCTCCTGTTGAATTGCCACATTAAATCCAAATGGAATTACTGTACTGCTGACTGTTTAATTCTCCTTTCTCTGTGTGAAAGGGCCCCTACCAGCTGCCACGGTTTGGACTAGCCACTAGGGCTTGGGTACCCAGGGACAGTAACTGATAGGGATAAGGCCTGTGCACAGAGCCATAGGTAGATTATTAAGAGTGATAAGCTAATTAACCTGATTTCCCCTCGTCCTTGTTATATCCCCTAAATAAATCAGAGCTGCTTGTTTCAGCAAGAGTTATACTCACAGTAGTTCTAGAGGGTATACATTGTTCATCCACACTCTTGGCATGTCCTTCCTTAAATCTCGCGGAAAGTCTTCGTTGGCTCCTCCCACCCACCGGGTGGTAAATCTCCTCTGCCCCATGATGCAGATCTTAGTCTGGAAGCAAGGTGATGCGCCTAAAGCTGAGGAGATCTGGTGGGTCTGTGGATGAACAATATGCCTCCCTAGAACTACTGTTACAGGTGAGTAACCTGTTCTTCTAGAAGCATGGAATGTTGTTCATCCACACTCTTTGGCGAGACTCAAAGCAGTTCTCCAGGGAGAGCAGGCACATTCTACTTAGGAAACAGTTGGATAATCCAAACCAGCATCCCAAAGTGACTCAAGGTCGCTTGTGGTAGTGGGAAAATGAAGGTGTTGCTGAGTTCTAGCAGCCAAGTTTTCTGGATAGGGATGTCCCTGGAAGCAGCTACCGATGCAGCCGTGTGATGGGAATGGGCCTTAACCTCTGGGAGTCTTCTTCCCGCTCATAGCACAGACCTGTGGCGTGTGATCCATCTTGCAGTGGTCCGTTTGGCTGCGGGTCTCCAGAAGGGTTTCGCGTAGATGACAAACAGCTGGTGAACCTCCACGATTTCCGCTGTTCTTTCCTTATAGTGTGGGAGAGAGCATCTCAGTCAGAGTATTGAGCCTGTACTTGCATCCGAGGTGTAGTTAGGTAATATACTGCCGAGTCAGCACCTGATTAAGGTGAAAGTCTGAGACCACCTTGGAAGGAATTTCTGTGGGGTACAGGACAACTTTGTCCCCTGTGAAAAGACCAGATAAGGGGAGTCCACCAAAATGCCTGAACTCTAGTCCTTCTGGCTGTATGGTCAAAATTGTCTCCAGTGTGAGAGCTCACACTTGTGCATGGGATTCAGATAGCTTGTAGGCTTTGCAAAACCAGCAAGAGATCACCGAGGTGGAGGTTCATGCACGGAGGATATATATGATCAGGCCTTTGAAAAGGCACCCGACCATAGCCTGTGCCAATGTCAGCTGACCGTCCGCGCTGTAAGCAGAAATGGCTGCCAGGTGCACCTAAGGTCGGGGACTGCAGACCCCTTTGGAGAGGACCAGGTAGTCTAGAATGTTAGCTGCAGGCAGGATAAGGGTCAGACTCACCCTGACACCAAATGGAAAATCTCTTCCATTTGAAGGCATAACATTTCTGGTTGATTTCCTGAGATGCCTCCACACAGTGGCATCTTGGAAAGACCCAGAACCTGGAACTCAGCCGCTCAGGTACCAGGCTGTGAGGTGCAGGATTGAAGGTCTGGATGGAGACCTTCCCCTGGTTTAATGATATCAGGTCCGGTGTGTGCAAAGCCGCCTGGGGCCTGCAGCTGAGGCTGAGGAGATCTGGGTTAGATTGCTTGCAGCAATCGGGGCTACCAGAATCACCTCCATGTATCCTCTGCCTTGGAGTAACACCTTGTGATCAAGGGGGAATGCGTGAAGAGAGCCTGGGGTCCATGGCCTCGAAGAGCATCCTGCAGCGAGTCCGTGTTGAGGGGGGGCATGGTACAGACTCAGCTGCATCTCTGAGGCAAACAGGTCCACCAACGGTTTGCTGCTACCAGAACAGACTGTAAGCTACCTCTGATGGAGGGACCGCTCTTGGGATGTCTGTCCTAGTGGTTGTGAGTATCCGCCAACTGGTTTCGAGACTGCCATGGATGGCTGATCTGCACCAACCGGCTGATGAGGGACTAGATGAGCCTTGTTTGCAGCAGACAGGAGTGTGTACCTACTCATTGTTGAGGTAGTACATGGTCGTGGTATGTCCGTCTGACTTGAACCACTTGACCCCGGGCTGAGGCGAATGCTGCAGTGCCAGTCTGGCTGCTCTGAGCTCCAACAGGTTGATGTGCCATCGGACTCCTCGGGGTCCAGAACCTGTGGGCCCTTTTGTCCCCATGTGGCTCCCAGCCCATGAGAGGCGTCGGCTGAGGCGACCATCGCCGGTGGATAAATGGGATCTCTTCCTCAACCGTTCTGGGACTGTCCATTGAAAGCATCCCACATCTCTAGGTTACCATGATCAGCTGGTCGAATTGACCATGGCACTAGTCCACTCAGCCTCATTGGGGGGCGATGTGCACCTGTTAATGGACTGGGTGCAGCGCCGCCATGTAACCCAGAAGGCGAGGAAGTCCTGGGCAGGGTGCAAGAGCCAACCTGAAATGATCAGGCAAAGGAGGAAAGAACCTCCGCCCTGTCCACCGGGAGCTGGGCCTGGCTTGACAGAGTTGAGCTCTGCCCCGATGAAGTCCATCACCTTAGAAGCACGTAGTTCACCGGGCCTCGGTTGATGAGGAGGCCGTTGAGCCGTAATTTTATGCCCACCACCCATCCCTCCTGATTATTATTATATGGACCTCCTTGCTCCTCCCCCCTGCCACTGGCCTTCCTACAATCTCCTCCCTGCCTCCTAGGACACAGACATATAAATTTTGGGCTGCCACTTCAGATTCAAGTGTCCCATCTAATAACCCACTGATCTCCCTACCATTCATCTCAGATCAGATTTTGACTTATTACTGTCCCCAGTCATTGTGTGTTGTAAATCTCCTGTTCTAAAGTGGCTCACCTACATCACTTTGTGACCCTGTGCTGTGTAGCCTTAGCTGTGTGATACAATTTTGAAATCAGCTTCATTTACTCTCAGAACTATCTCTAGTCACTGTGCTAGAAACATCTCCTCGTTCCCTTCATGGTATCGGCACCTATATCCCTTCAGACCCGTGGCGCATAGTCTACCTGGTGATACCTTGCCAGATTAAGCCTTATAATGGTTTCTCTTTCCCCCAGACTATAACCATGGAACTTGCAATCTGGCTCTACCTATTACCTTATGCACCCTACCTTATTAGGGTACTACTTAGATGGAATGTACCCCAAGAGGTCATCCCCTACCACAAGAATGTCTATTGGAGTCCCTATAACCTTATGCTATGCCGTTGTCGCATCCACCTTTCAGCTGAGTTCTCTCGGACAGCCACCGGGTATCTTCGTTATTTACTACCCAGTACTGCATCTACTGGTGTCATACGGCTAGGGTCTTAGCATGTGTATCACTAGGACTGACAGTACAAAGAATAGATCCTTGCATTCCTACATGATATTTCCACTAGCCAAAAGTTTAGTTCTTCCAATTACCACTTGTTGCCCTGAGAAAGTTGTACCTCCTCTTGCTATGTCAGGTAATGTTAAACTTAACTTGGTCCTATACAAGCAATTCCTTCACCGTCCGAAGTCGAAGTATAAAGGTATCAGCTTTATTCAGTCTTGAGCCTCTTAAAACTCACCTCAATACAGGCTTGGGCTATCCCATGGGCTGGGTGCACTTGTCATATCTGAATCCTGGCTTGATTCATCCACGTGAACAAAGAGGTCAATATCCCCAACTATCCGTTATTCAGAGCCGAGACTAACCAGGAGCGGTGGTAGCCATCTATGTTAAGGACAAGTTCTGTTTGCTGCCTTTGACACTACATCAATTGTCAATGCCTTGAATGCCTGTCCTTAAAAATCAAATATCTACATCAATGGCCCTCTGTGTCATAAGATGTTATACACTATCCTCGGGGTCATGCTCCTGGGTCCCACCTATATCATCTACTATGAGTAAATTTACACACGGAAACAATTATACTAGGGAACCTTAACTAACATTATTGTCACATCTCTTCCACTCTAAACTCATGACTCTCATGGCTTACCTATATTAATCAACCTATCAATCAATAAGAAAACCTCTAAAAGTACACTCATTAGATGTACTTCTAGTAAGCAACCTCATTTCTACTCCCATGCTGGGATCTTTTCTTGCCGATATTAGTGACCATTGCTTTATTACTGGCATAAGAGCAGTCCCTAAACCAACAGCCTCAGCAAAGTTCTCTACCAAAAGATCAAAACGGAATTTTGACCCGCTTGCATATATCAATGACTTGAAAGCCTGCCTGCTTTGGCAGACCTTTTATTTAGCCAAATCAGTAGAAACAGCATATGCCATTTTCCACGAAATTGTATCCAGCGCTCTTAACACCCATGCACCCTTAGTCAAAACCTGCACAAAGGCTAGAAAGTGCTGCTGGTTTACAGCAGACATCAAGGCAGCACTATTAACAAGCATTTGTCAATGCCGAACGTTCGCTTGCAGGTATTTGCAGTGGTGTTTGGCATGTATGGTGCTTTACCCTAATGCCCTGTGCGATTGCTGGTATTTGCACAATAAATTGTCAGCATGACCTTTTTGTTTACTTCATTGTGCGCTCATATAGGCGGAAACATGTTTTGGGCAGGATGTGAAAAATGACAGCTGTACTGCTCATAAGGAAGTGTGATAAAATGCCAATGTTGGAAAAGCTGGAGTGGAAATATTGAAAATTCGCAAACCTAGATAAGCGTGTGGAACTGCTGTAACGACGTCAGAAACAGTCATTTTTAGGAATTTCATTACCTTAACAGTGCTATTTTAAATCCTCTGCTCATGAACAGTGATAGCATCTGTGATTTTCTTTAATGAGTCCTGTACACTGAGTTCGTGTCACCGACTGTGCCATTGTGCGCCATATGAGCGGAAACACGCTTTTGGGCAAGATGAAAAATGACAGCTGCAGTGTTCATAAGGAGGTGTGGTAAAATGGCAATGTTGAAAACTGAGTGCAAATATTGAAAATTGCAAACTTACGAAAGTGTATGTGAGGAACTGTAACGCAGACCTGATAAAAGTCATTTTAGATTTTCACCAAATTTTCAGCACAGCCATTTTAAGATCTCTGCTCATGATCAGTGTCACTGTGATTTTCTTAATGTTCCTATACATTGATTTCAAGACACCGATCATGCCCATTGTGCGCTGTATGGGCAGAAACACGCTTTGGGGTAGGATGTGAAAACGACAGCTGTACAACTCATAAGAAAGATAAAATGCGGAATGTTGAAAATCTGGAGTGAAAATATTGAAAATTTGCGAACTTACTTGCCCGCGTAGGGAACTGCCTCGCAACGCACGCCAGAACTATTTGGCATTTTTGCATTTAAATTGTCACCATTGTTTTGGGACCCCTTCTCATGATGATATCACTGCGTCATGGTGTTATTCTCGGAGGTCGAAGGGTGATTTCACGCAGTGCCCGCGCAGTGCCGTTAAATCACCTTTGGGCCTAATAACGCCATGACAGTGACATTATTCAAGAGAAGGGTCCTAAAACCCATGTTGAAAATTTGGTAAAAATTCCAAAAATGACTGAGATATGTAATAAAGTTGAAACTCCCCTATCAGCCCATTATACAGCTTATCGGCATTTCCTCAGTTCGCGGTCGGCTTTGAAGAGTGCAGACGTGTTCCCGGTCCACTGAAGATCGTCGTGCGAGGTAAGTATGGGGTGTGAGGGTGTGTGTGAGGCTAGCTGCGCAGTGGGTGGTTGCGGGTTGTGGAGGGGAGCTGGGAGACTGCGCTGTGGGACCTTTTTATTTTACAGGTTTAAAAAAAAGGATGACGTGGGACGTTTGCCCGCTGGGGTGGGCTCCCAGCGTGGCAGATGTGTGGGGGGCGAGAGCCAACGGGATTGGCACCCCATCTGCAACCTATGCAGGGGGGGCAAGGAGCCAACGGGGATTGGGCACCCCTGGCTGCAAACAACAGCGAACGTTTGCCACGCTGGGGTGGGCTCCAGCATGGCAGCAGGATGGCTTTGGGGAGGCCATGGAGCCGACGGGGATTGGCACCTCTGTTGGTGAACGCTGCCACACTGGGGTGGGCTCCCAGCGTGGCACGAAAGCCAGGGGGCGGGCGCGATCAGGCGGGGAGCGTGACGGGGGGGGGACAGTGGTGGCGCTCAGCATGGCAGCGGTGCTTTCCTTGAAGCAGAGGAACACCGCTGTCATGCTGAGCTCCTGCACCCATTGCAGGACCGCCCGCCTGCTCAAGGCAGTGGTATTGGATGGAGGAGACACCAAGTGTGCTACTCTCCCTAAACGCCTCAGCATGCGCCGCGGTTAAATATAAAAAGAAACAAGCTCTGGAAGCTAGCACGCAAATCCCACAAAGCTGAAGACTGGCATTTTTTCAGAACAGCCAGAAACCACTGTACAAAGCTAATTCGGGAAACCAAGTCCAACTTCTATCGCTCTAAACTCGACACTGCCTCCAACTGCCCTACCAAGTTCTGGTCCACAATAAAAACTTTCTTTTAATACCAAAGGAAACACCCTTCCCTCAAAAATTATTTCTGAAAATGTAAATATCAACAACAATAAAGAGATACTACAAGCCTTCAACAATCACTTTGCTACTGCAGGGCTAGCTTTTGATAACTCAACTGCATGCAACCTATGCTCCCAGCTTACCATGCAACCTTCAGAATCTAGTCCCTCCGATGCAGACTTTTCACTCTCTCCTGCCTCACTAAAAGAGGTCGAAGATCTCCTCCTCCAGTTGGACACCAGAAAAAGTGCTGCTGACACCTTCGATCCATACTACCTAAAGATTGCCTATCATGTCTTGGCCGTACCTATTACGCATCTATTTAACTTGTCCCTTTCTCAATGGACCCTCCCCAAACTGTGGAAGACCGCACATGTTATTCCGTTGTTTAAATCTGGAGACCCCTGTGATCTAAACAACTCCATCTCCCTTCTCCCGGTACTATCAAAACTTCTGGAAAAAATTGTGAATGCCCAGCTGAAATCTTTCATAGACAATACTAACCTGCTAAACCCAATGCAATCTGGTTTCAGAACTGAACATAGTACAATCACGGCCCTGGCCAAGGTGACAAATGACTGGCAGCGCGAGCTAGAGGACAAAAAATTTGCCTGCGCCATTTTTCTAGACCTAAGTAAGGCCTTCGACACTGTTGACCACAGCCTCCTTCTTTCTTTATTAAAAGCTATTGGTCTAGATTCTACCTCCTTGCGTTGGTTCCACAACTACCTTTCTGATAGGCATCAACAGGTCGAGGCCGAAGGTGAACTCTCCCCCTCAAATCTGTTAAAAAGAGGCGTCCTGCAGGGATCCATCCTGGGGCCACTCCTATTTGCCATCTACATCAACAATACAGACTCAGGCATCAATGAGGTGAAAATTCAACTGTTCGCAGATGATGCAGTGATCTACCTAAGCCGTACAACTCCTGAAACTGCCTGTAGCGATCTGCAAGCTGACTTCGACATACTTCAATACCAGCTCCTTAGTAAAAAATTGCTACTTAACACCAAAAAGACAAAGGCGATACTACTTTCACCTATTACCCATGCAACCTACCCTGCTCTACCCCCCCATCACCACCCTCCTAGGAGAAACCCTGGAATTTGTGCTGAAATTCCAATACCTGGGGGTCTGGCTAGACTTCAAACTCTCCTTTGCAGACCACCTGGAGGATTTCTTAAAAAAACTGAGGCAGAGATTAGGTCTCTTCTTCAGGTTAAACCGCCTACTAACTACAGAGGCCAAGAGACAGCTAGTTCAGTCTATGTTCCTTTCCCTAATTGATTACGCCGACTTTATATACAGCCAATGTGCTACTTCATACCTCGGTAAATTGGACATACTTTACCACAGAGCAATGCGCTCATCACCGGCTCCCCCTTCTCCACCCATCACTGGTTTTTATGCGGTCAGAGGTTGGACTTCCCTACACTACAGACGAAATAAAAATGCAGCTCTCTGGACATACAGAGCTATCACTGGCAAACTTCTGCAGTACATTGTTGATTGCCTAATTCTCAATATGCCTGGAACCTATGCCCTAAGAAGCTGTTCACTGATTTCTCTGAAAGTGCCCAAATCCCTAACGTGTTTTGGGAGAGCTGCCATAGGATTTGTTCTACCGTCACTCTGGAATGTGCTACAGAAATCACTGAAACTGAGGACTCCTGTTAGTCTCACTGTGTTTAAGACCGTATACTCAAAATACATTACAGAAGCCTGCAACTGCTTCCAATGATCCTAGCTTACTTACACCCCCCTTCCACATCCTCCCTGCTTTTCCCATCCTCCTTCCTTCTTCTATCAGTGCATAACTTGCCCCTGAGCCACGTACTTATCTACCACCCTAAATCTCACCGTCCCTCACCCACCTATTCCTTGTATACCCACAGCATCTCATTCCCTGGCTCCTAGTATTATCCCAGTTCCAGGACCCCCACACACACACTGGCTGCCACTTCTCCCGACACATGTCTCCCCCTTGATACGCCTGGGTCTTTTTAAACTGACTATGTATGTCTCTTCGCTTGTAGTATCCATGTCAACTAATCTCTTCGCTGGACTATAATGCCTTTACCTTACAGGAATACTAAACCATGTATGTTGTTGTATCTGGTATAAAATTTTACTGACTTGCTACCCTATTGTTATGTATACCCTTACCGACTGTCTTTTACCTGAACCCAAATGTATTTTTACTTACCCTGTCTATTGCTTGAAGACTTTCCAGCAAGATTTAAAGGGAAAGGGACATGCCAAAGAGTGTGGATGAACAACATATCCACGCTACTAGAAATACAGTTTTCCAAGTGATATACTTCAAATCTGCGGTTGCCATAGGTTTGAATGGTGCATCCATGAGCTTAGCAATGCAGATATTTAAATTCCAGACCAGGACTGGTTCCCTCAGGGGAGGGTGCAGAAGGTTAAGGCCTTTAAAATATTTTCTGAATACTGGATGAGAGGCCATGGATCTCTCTTTACCAGCTGACGGATAAGCAGAGACTGAAGCCAAGTGGACCTTGAGGGTCGAAGGCTCCAAGCCTAATGAACGCAAGTGTGTAAGGTAATCCAGGAGAATAGCCAAGTCAGCCCTGGAGGGGTCCACACCCTTACCGGCACACCATATGGAGAACCTCTTCCACTTGGAAGAAAGTTTTCTTAGTAGGTTTCCTGGAACACCTAAGCACTGTCAGCACCTGCTCTGATAGCTTAAGGTTAGCAAATTCTAAGTCCTCAAGAGTCATGCCTTGAGCCTCAGTGATTTGAGATTGGGGTACAGGATCCTGCCCTGAGAGGAGGTTAACAGGTTGTGCCTCCTGGGCAGATGGATTGGGGGAACTACTGACAGAGTCAGCAGAAGAGAATACCAGTGCTGTCTCGCCCAATCCGGTGCCACAAGTATCATTGTTGCTGGTTGGGACCTCAATTTCAGCAAGGCCTGAATATCATAGGAAAGGGAAGGAATGCATACAGAAATTTCCCTGTCGAGTCCAGAGCCATTGCATCCAGGGGAATTGTGCCCTTTAGAGGGGGCCTGCAACAGTACATTGGTAGCTGGTGGTTTTCTAAGAAGGCAAAGAGATTCACCTCTGAAATGGCCCATCTCCTGAAAATTGTACCGAGTATCTGAGTGTTCAGGCACCCCTCGTGGTGGTCCTGACTTATCCTGCTGAGAGAGTCTGCCAGGAGATTGTCCCTCCCTGGAAGGTGTATGGCTGACAAGGATACTTCCATGGAGTATACCAGGGATCACAGCCTCATTGCTTCTGTGCATAACAGGGTTGACCTGGCGACCCCTTGTTTGTTGATGTAATACATGGTTGTGGTGTTGTCTGTTCTGACTTGCACCACCTTGTTTTGAAGGTAAGGTCAAATGCTTTTAGAGCCAGATAGACAGCTCTGAGCTCCAAAAGATTTATGTGCAACACAGACTCTTTGGAGACCATGTACCACTTGCTGTGTGTTCTAACATGTGAGCACCCCCAACCCAAAAGAGAGGCATCTGTTGTGAGAATTACTGAGGGCTGCTCCCTTATGAAAGGTACGCCCACTCTCAGATTGTGCTCGTCCAGCCACCCACCACTGCAATGTCTGGACTAAGCTGTTTGTGACTGGAACCAGTTTAGACAGAACATCTTGTCCTTTGAGACCAGTACTGTCTTAGGTGGAACTGAATAGCCCTCATCCGAAATCTGGAAACCATTACCACTGCAGTGGCAGATGCCATGTGGCTCAGTAGCCAGAGAAATTCTCTGGCTGGTTTGGGTCTCCCTGATACGAAGGAACTTGCAATTTGCAGAATGCTTTTCACCCTGTCTTGTGGCAGGAAGACTCTGCCCTGTCTGGTGTTTAATTCTGCTCCAATAAACTCCAGCACCTGAAGTGGCACCTGCTGAGATTTCTTTTTGTTTATAAGAAAACCCAGAGACTCCAGTGTAGATTTTGTTAGTGCCAGTGACTGCACTGCATGCTGCAGAGACTATTCTACTACTAACCAGTCGTCCAGGTATGGGAAGACTGTTACACCTTGTTTTCTCAAAAACTCTACCACCACTGCTAGGCACTTTGTAAAAGCCCTTGGTGCTGAAGTTAGTCCAAAAGGGAGTGCTGCAAACTGATAATGGCCTGAAGCCAGCCTGAATCTCAAGAATTTTCTGTGAGATGATCTAATGGGAATGTAAAAATAAGCATCCCTTAGATCTAGGGAGTCCAGCCAGTCTTCCTTTTCTAATGAATGATTATTACCAGTGACCATTTTGAACCTTGGTTTCAAAATGTGTTTGTTCAGAAGTCTTAGATCCAAAATAGGTCGCCAATCCCCATTTTTCTTCCTTATGAGGAAGTACCTGGAATAAAAACCTTTGCCCCTGTGTAATAAAGGCACTGCCACCACTGCTTTGATTGCCAGCAGATGCTTTACCTCTGCTTCCAACAGAATTCTGTCTGCAGATGTTACTGGAGCAAAGGTTCTTGTTCTCAGCTTTGGGAATGATCTGAAGCCGAGTGCCAGGCCCTGGCTCACTACCTCCAATACCCACTTGTCTGTGGTGATGGAATGCCAAGCGTGAAGGTAGTGAGCCAGTCTGCCACCTACTGGTGGTTCTACAATGGGGGATGCGACCTGCACTAGCCCGTCAGGGGTTCTTTGTGGGCTGTACCCGAACTTGTGATGCAGGAGCAGCTCTTCTCATGGCTCTCCTGCCCCTTCCTCTGAAGTAACCTCTGACCTGCTGTTGAGGCTCAGAGGCCTGTGCTTGAAAGAATGGTTTGGGATAAAAACTCCTACCCCTGCCTCCCCTACTCTGGGGTCTATAAGAGGTGGAAGGCCTATCCTTTGAATTGCTTCGATAGGTAGATTTATATTCCTCCACCTTCTTCATATATGCTTCAGTCTTATCTCCAAATAAGGAGTTGTTCTCAAGGGGAAAATCCATTGCTTTGGCCTGGGTGTTTAAGGTCAGGTTAGTGGCTCTAAGCCATGAAAACCTCCTAAGCGAGACAGACAAAGCCATTAATCTGGAAGCAGTATCACTGGCATCCACTACCCTATGAAATTGATAATTGGTAGCATCAAGTGCAGACTTTGCTGCATCCTGCAGATCTACAGCCACTTCACCTGGCACTTTATCAGCCAGAGCGAGGACAGTGTTCCAGAGAGCCTTCTGGTACTGTACTGCGTATGCCATGTAATTGGCCTGCCTCACCAATAAAGAGGCAGCCATGTAACCTTTCTTTCCCATGGCATCCATCTTCCTTGAGTTTTTGTCTGGTGGATGGGTAGCCAAGGGGATCCTGGCCTTGTCACAGGCAGTAGCCTGGACTACCCCTTCAGGGTCAGGATGAGTAAACAGGAAATCAGCTGTAGTTCTATCCAGCTGGTATTTCCTGTCAGCTTTCTTATCCACACCAGGGATAGAAGTTGTAGTTTTAAAAATCTGTAATGCAGCCTTTTTAAGGACTTATGCATGGACAAAAGCAGACATTTAGTGGGAGTTAATCCCATCATATTCACAAACTCTGCCTCCTCCACATCCTCTTCTGTTTCCTGAAGAGGAAGGTTAAGGGTCTCCACCATGCTTTTAACAAAGGCATATTGGGAAGAATATTTCTCAGGACCCCTAGGAGGAGACCCAAACTCTTGTTCTGGGGAGACTGCTGGATCTATAAGTTCCCCTTCGAAGTCATCTTCATCCTCCTCACCATACACTTCCAGCAATTCATGCCTTGCAGGAGCTGGAGGAGGAACCGGGGCAGCCGGTGTAGGAACCAGGATTGCACATTGTAGGGCTTATAAAACCTATAAGGCTTTAGCAATGTCCTCAGCCGAGGGCATACTATGCTTGTCTGCTGGGAGCTCCTTAGCCTTCTCGGCCGGAGGCGTAGCAACATGTTTTTCTTTACCGGAACAGGTTCAGAGCCTGTTTCCACAGCCCTTTTTGTTTTATCTTGTTCAGATTTTTCTGAACTCCTGTCAGGATCCTTAGCTTTACCTCCACCCTTTTTATGGGAAGAGGAAGAGGAAGAAGAAGAATTATCCACACTATAAGCAGAAGCCATCTCTTCTAAAATCTTAGCCCTTTTCTTTAATGTTTTAGGACAAAATGTCTTACAAATATCACAATTGGCAAAGACATGACTTGTGCCCAAACAAGAAATACACAAAGAATGTCTATCTGCTTTAGCTATAAGTTGCCCACAAGACTCACAACATTTAAACCCAGTGGGTCCTGTGTGTTTTTTAGGTTTATCCAAATGGACCTCTGACACTGAAGCTAGACAAAAAGATCACTTTTCAAAAACCGTTATTCAAAATACCTCGGAACCAAAGGTTTCTATTTAAATAACTACCACCAACAGTTCCTGGAACTGAGCACTACTTGGTTGCCGAAAAAAAAGGGAACCGAGAAATACACTAAATTAAAACAAAATTAAAGCGGTTCAAGAAACCGACCGCTAAACATATATTTTATAAAGAAATATGAGGTAAACCTCACAAATAGACACGGAACCCTCGGTTCCAAGGAAACGTGAGGGAACCGCAAATAAGTATAAAAAACTACTACAACACTAAATAAACTACACTAAACAAAGTTCTAAGGCAGCAATTTAAAATTAAACTAAAAATGAGTACTTATCAACAGATACACTTTAGTCTGAAGACAGTTCAAGGAGAGCTCTCTGGGATGTCCTTACTAGACAGGCAGAGTAAAGAATCTGAAGCACTCAGAGTGCAGCAGTTTGAAAGTGGCATGAGCCAATTGAGAGTTCCATCATTTGCATATAATTCCATCCCTCCGGGCAGTTCAACACAGGAGGCTGACTGCATCAGTTTAATCATAATGAGCGATTCCTGGGGTTAGAAGGACTGCTTGGCCCACCTAGTCTGCCCATTTCCCTACCTACAGGATAAACTGCAGATCCTAGTTAATCAACAGCCTATTTCTTCCTACCCCCCACAAGAACTGCCTTATGTCTGTCCCATGCATTCTTGAATTCTCCCACAGATTTAGACCCCACAACCTCCTCAGGAAGGCTGTTCCATGTGTCCACCACCCTCTCTGTGAAAAAATACTTCCTCACATTGCCCCTGAGCCGTCCCCCTCTATCTTCAAATTCTGTCCCCTTGTTCTTGCACGTCTCTTTTTCTAAAAGATGCTACCCTCTTGGACTTTGTTGATTCCACTGAGGTACTTAAAAGTTTCTATCATATCCCCCCTCACCCTCCTTTCCTCAAGGGTATATATATTAAGCTCCTTTAGTCTCTCCTCGTATGGCTTCTCTTGCAGACCCTGCACCATTTTAGTTGCCCTCCTCTGGACTGCCTCTATCCTGTCTATGTTCTTGCAGAGATGGGGTCTCCGGAACTGGACGCAGTACTCCAGATGGGGTCTCACCAACTGTCTGTACACAGGGATAACAACTTCCTGTTTTCTGCTGGTGATGCCTCTCCCTATACGTCATAGTATCCCCCCAGCCCTCCCTACTGCCTTCTCACATTGCTTGCCAACCTTAAGGTAATCTGATATGATTACCCCCAGATCCCTTTCCATTTTCATTTCATTTTTATTTTCTATACTTGTTAGCAAGATGAGCAAACTGCCCGTTTTCACATGCGACAAGTCAATAAATAAACAACAAGGAACAATTAGTACAAAGCATACAAAAGAAACATCAAGAACATAAGACTTACAATATAAAATACAATACTATATTAAAAACAATTACAATCATTGAGACTGTTCAGCCATTCAGCAAACCTTTTCTTAAACATTTGAACTGTTCCAACATTACTGATTTTGGGTGGGATACCATTAAACATTTTTATAGAGCTATATATTACTGACCTCTGGCCCAACAGTTTTTTTGTAGAGGGGAATTCTGAATGAGCCCTTGGACTTGAACCTAGTTTCAATATGACTTTGCTGAAGAGGGGTAAGATCCTGGATTACCTGGGGGAGTAAACCCTGGGTTCTTTTAAACAAAAAAGCTCCAAGCTTCAACTTTGTCCTATCAAGAAGGGAGAGACGATTAGCTTCTCTCAGCAACACCCAATGGTGTGTTCTTATGGGAAGACCTGTCATAAAACGTAGTATACTATTATGTTACCTGTAATTTCTGAACCATTTTATCATTTGTACCAGAGTAAATCAAAATACCATAATCAAATACACTTAATAAAGACTGTGACCAAGAAGTCTACGAGATTCAGAGATGAGAAAGGATTTAATTCTAAATAACATTCCAATTTTCTGATAAATTTTTTTAATAGTCTTTGCCACATGTTGATTAAGTAAGATTTGAGAATCCAGGGTCACCCCCAGGTAATAAAAACTATCTACCAATTCAATTCGATTTCCCACTAGATCAGTAATCTGAACATTTATGTCTCTATTTTTCCTAGGGCCAGTAAAAACCATGCATTTAGTTTTCCCTGAATTCAAAACAAGCTGGTGAGAAGACAACCATTTTTAAAAATGTTCAAAGTCCTACTGGACTTTAAGTAATGCTTGATCTGGTGTGTTTCCTTCGATAAAAATTACCGCATCATCTGCATACTTAGCAAGACTAGACCCTAAAATGTTGGAAGGGGCAGCATTAACAAAAAGAGAAAACAAAAGAGGGCCCAGTATTGAACCCTGAGGTACCCCACAAGATATTAAGTGAGAATCAGAACTACACTGGCCAATGATAGTTTTATGCTCCCTATTATTTAGATAACCTCCTATCCATGTGATTACTTCCTTGGAGAGATATACTTCGTTCAGGGCCCTCAACAACAGGGCATGATCAACTAAATCAAAAGCCTTGGTGAGATCCACAAATACTGCAGCAACGGAGCGCCCTGAATCAAGGGAACCCTGTATGCTGTTTATGAATCCCACCAAGGCGGTTCCAGTATTATGCAATTTCCTGAAACCATGTTGACAATTTGACAGCAGATCATGACCTGATAGAAAAACCTGAATTTGGTCAAAAACTATTCTCTCCAGGATCTTTGGTAGGGATGATAATAATGAAATGGTCTACAGTTAGAAACAATGTTTTTACACCAGATTTATGAATGGGTTTAATAAGTGCTCATTTCTAGATCTGAGGGAAAACGTTGTGACATAATGAATAATTGAATACTGAAGAAAGAGGAATAGCCAAAGCTTTAATTCCCTTTTTAAGTAGTCTAAAATCAATCCCATCTTGTCCAATTAATGTTTTTTGTTATTGTTACTACCCCCCCCCATTGTGTACTCTTCCCCTGGGTTTTTGTTTCCCAGATGCATTATTCTGCACTTCTTTGCACTGAATCCAAGCTGCCATACTTCTGACCATTCCTCCAACCTTGCCAAGTCCCTTCTCTTCCTTTCCACGCCTCCTTGTGTATCAACCCTGTTGCAGATCTTTGTGTCATTTGCAAAGAGGCATACATTTCCTTCCAGTCGCTCTGCAATGTCACTTATAAAGACATTAACAGGGCTGGACCCAGTACTAAACCCTGCGGTACGCCACTAGTAACCCCCCTTTCTTCAGAGTGGACTCTGTTTACAATTACCTTCTGTGTCCTGTTGTCCAGCCAGTGGGGAGTGCCAGATTTTTCTTGCTTTCAAGCTGTGTATTTATATTGTTGAGCGCCTTTAAATTCCTGGAGCAGTCAATTACAGACAACCCCATTTGGCCTTGCTGGTTATAGGAGGCTTATGTTGGAGAGATCAGTGGGCATCACCCCCCAGGGTAACATACAAAACCCAGAAGGGTATTATTAGAGGAAAGCTTAGCTGGCAGTTGTCATTTACAGACTTTGAGCTAGATGTTGGGGATTCATTTGAGCCAGAAGACGCCAGAACATTGTTCCGCCTCCTCTGAATTGCTTATCTAAGCCTTCCTGCTGCCCTTCAATCCTGTGACTGCATATTCCAGAACCACTACCACTCTGAAATACAGTGCAGACCCACGGATGCTGCAGAGATGACCCCACTTCTCCCAGCAGAAGTTCTAATTCTGCTGTCCCCTGATTGGTCTGGTCTGCAACATGGGTGTGCCACACATACAAAACCAATTAATGTGTTGCCAAATGCCATTTCCTGTCACGGGGGGGGCACTCATCGGTGTGATTTTTTTGATCCCAATCTGCTCCCCCTCATACTAGGAGTCCATTTACAAGAACCTTTCAAGAGTATTCAACACATACTCATATTTGGGGGTCCAATGAGTCAGGTATTTGTTAACTGGCATCTGGACAGAAGCAGGTTGAATTTTTTTTTAAAACATTCCAGCCCTCCCCTGGTGGCCAAGGCTAAACCCATGCCATCCCATCCATCCTTGGTGCAGGCAATTGTAAGGAGGCAGAATCCTTGTTAGTCAATGGTCCCAAACCCACTCCCTAACCAGCAGTGCACCACTGACTGTCTTTTTACGGCTGCAGTAGGCGGAGCCTGCAGACATTTTGCATGTACAAAAAGAGTGATGTCATGTTTTCTGTCCATGGAACTGACTGAAGGTGTAAATAGTCTCTTCCACCTTACTCTCCTCTAAGCAATGTTTTCCGCCCTCAAATAAATACGCTTTCATGTTAGTCAATGGTTGCAGGGTACTATTTTCTTTCTTAAACGCGTGGTACAAGAACTGAAACCTGAGTAGTGGGAGGCAGCATTGGCTTTTTTGGGGGCGAGTAAGATCCATCCCCACCTGAGAAGCTCCTAAAGATCCACCACAACTTTTTTATGATTCATGTGGGAAGGGAATGAGGTGGCTCTATCATGCTGTAACAAGACACACTAGTTTGGGAGCTGTATCAACCAACAGAGCAAGTCTGTGCAGTGATCAAGTTGTGGAGCCCCTGCATTTTATTAAGGACTATGAGAACAGAAGATATTTAATGCCTTTATTAAGGACTAGGAAAACAGAAGATATTTAATGCCTTCAAATTGACTTAAAAAAACCCTTGGAACAAATGATTATCAGAGCCATCTGGGGCCTCAGAAGGAGACAGCAATTAAGGAGTGAAACTACAGCTCCCAAAGAAAACAACAGACACAGCATTCTAATTTACAGTAAACTGAAAGAGTCAACATTTTTCTTAAACATCTATATACTTAAAAAGTACAGTTACGTAAGAACTTACTGTAACAGTAGATCTTTGAGAGAGGCTCTTGCAGTAGGTAATTACACATAGGACTGACGCCGGCAGCGGCAGGACCCCACAGAAAAATTTCTAGCTAGCAGTACTTGGCCAGGTACCGCCCCCACATCAGGTGACCAGCGTCAGGAGACGTCAGTATAAAGGGGCGGTCCCGGACACCCGGCTTCCAGTTCTTTCCCGCCACAGGCCAAAAGAGGCTGGATGAGAGAGGAGCGGATATTTCCTCAATGGAAAAGGAGCTGAAAAAGCCTAGAGGATGGAGGGCAGGAAGGTATTACCCACTGCAAGAGCCTCTCTCGAAGATCTACTGTTACAGTAAGTTCCTATGTAACTGTACTATCTTACTTCGAGAGGGCTCTTGCAGTAGGTAATTACATACAGGACTGAATCCCAAGCAGTCTGGAACAAAGAGAGGCACCAGGAGGAGGAAAACTACTCCAAAAGGTAGTTCTGCTTGTGCAAGCCTCAAGATAGGAGGCCTTACAAAACAGCCAGCCCGAAGCCTGCTCTACGGCGATAGGCAACATCCAAACTGTAGTGTTTCGTGAAGGTATGGACGGAAGTCCAGGTGGCGGTAGCGCAGATGTCTGCTGCAGACACATTCTTGAAACAAGCCACAGAGGCAGCTACTCCTCTTGTGGAGCCTCTGACTTGACCCGAGAGGGTCTTGTATTTGTAATAACAGAAAGTGATGTAATGAGCCAACCACTTAGACAGGCATTGCTTGGAAACAGCACTGCCTTCCCTTTTGTGAGCAAAAGAGACGAACAACTGATCGGTCTTTCTGAGATTCTTCGTCCTGTTGGTATAGTATCTCAGAATCTGGTGAACATCCATAGTATGGAGTAAATATTCCCCTTGATTAGAGTACTGCATAAAAAAAACACATAACTCTATTGACTGATTTAAGGTAGACTCTGCTACTACTTTAGGAAGAAACTTAGGATTCGTGCGAAGAGCAACTCGTTCCTTGTGAGAAAACAAGTAGGGGATTTTACACATCAGGGCCTGGAGCTCGGAGATTCTTCAAGCTGAAGTAATGGCCACCAGGAAGAGTGTCTTCCACGAAAGGAACTTCAAATCTGCAGAAGCTGCTGGTTCGAAGGGAGGAAGAGTAAGTTTCTCGAGAACAAAGTTCAAGTCCCAAGGCGGAGCAGGAGTATGGATGAGGGGCTTCAGATGGAGGACCCCTCTGAGAAAGGTCTTGGGAGACCTCCAGTTGAGCAAAAGCCTTGTCTGCGAAGGGAACATGATAGACCAAAATGGCCGCCATGTGTACCTTCAGAGAGGAATGACTGAGACCCAGGTCAAACAGATGACGTAGATACTCCAGCAGAAGCCCAGCTGAACAGGAGAAACGTTCCACGTTCTTGGAAGCGGCCCAAATAGCGAATCTTTTCCACTTCATGGCATAAGTGGATCTGGTGGAGGGTCTTCTGGCCTCCACTAAAATCTCCGGCACTTTGGGAGACACTCCAAAATGGGATTGGGCTAGGTCTGCAGGAGCCATGCATGCAGTTGAAGGGATTTGAGGCCTGGATGGACCAGGGTCCCCTGATCCTGAGTCAACAAACCTCGAGATAGAGGAAGAGGAAGAGGAGGATCCTCTGAATATTGTTGTAGAAGACGGAACCAGATTTGCCTGGGCCAGAAAGGAGCGATCAGAATCATTCTCGCTCCTTCTGAAGCTAGTTTCTGCAAGACTCGTGGGATAAGTGGAATTGGAGGAAAGGCATAGATGAATCTGTCCTTCCAGTCTAGAGACAGAGCGTCGCTCCAAAAAGCGCCTCGCTCTGGAATGAGCGAGCAGAAGATGGGAAGATTTGCGTTTAGGGGGATGCGAACAGGTTGATCTGTGGTGTTCCCCAAAGCTGGAAGATGTTGTCTAGGACCTCTTGGTCCAGTTCCCACTCGTGAGTCATAGCAGAAGAGCGACTCAGCTTGTCTGCCAGGGTGTTGTCGACTCCCGGAACGTGAATCGTCGTGAGGTGAAGGTCGTGTTGTGTTCCCCAATCCCAAACCCTCATTGCCTCCCTGCATAGAGGGTAGGACCGAGTCCCTCCCTGCTTGTTGATATACCACACCACGCACATGTTGTCCATCTGGACGGCTAGGTGGCCGGGAAGGATGTATTGGTGAAGGGCTTGGAGAGCGTACAACACTGCCCGAAGCTCGAGCACACTGATGTGGAGAGCTTGTTCTAGCTTGAACCAGGAGCCCTGGGTCCGATGAGGGCCTAGATGGGTTCCCCAACCTTCGCCTGAGGCGTCTGTGGTTAGAGTCTGGGAGGGGGGAGGATGAAAGAAAGGAACTCCCTGAAAAAGGTTCTCTCGAAACATCTACCATTGCAAGTCTCGCATCATCGGCGAGGAGATCAGAACTGAGTGATCTAGGTCGTCCACTAGCTGATCCCACTGAGAGCGTAGAGTCCACTGAGAGATCCTCATGTGGAGTCAAGTGCGAGGTACCATCGGGATAGCAGCCGCCATGAGCCCAAGAAGGCAAAGGACAGACCTCGCAGAGACCATCCTGCAGTCAGACAACAGACTTATTTGAGTCTAAAGGGTGGCCTCCCTGTCCGGAGGCAGGAAGGCCATGCCCATGGTCGTATCGAGGATCGCCCCAATAAACTGCAGCCTCTGGGACGGGTCCAGATGAGACTTGGAATGGTTGATGGTAATACCCAGGCAGGCAAAAACCTGCTGGGTAAGGGACAGGAAACTCAGGAGTTCCTCCCTGGACGAGGCCGCCAGGAGCCAGTCGTCCAGGTAAGGGAAAACCTGCACTCCCTTGGTACGCAGGTGGGCTGCCAACACTGCCAGGCATTTGGTAAATACTGGGGCCGAGGATAGACCAAACGGGAGCGCCTTGAACTGGTAGTGGTCCCCCTGGAATGCAAAACGAAGGTATTTGCGATGAGATGGGCGAATGGGAATGTGCAGATAGGCATCCTGCATATCCAGAGCACAAAGCCATTGACCCGGCCGGAGGAGGGGCAGAAGGCTGTGCAGAGAGAGCATCCTGAACCTTTTGTACTCTATGTAAAGATTCAGGGAACTGAGATTCAAAATTGGTCTGAGATCTCCTGTCTTCTTTTGGACCAAGAAGAAATGGGAATAGTAACCTGTCCCCTGTAGATGAAGTGGGACAGGCTCTATCGCTTGCTTCAGCAGAAGAGCTGAGATTTCCTCCTGGACCAAAGGAAGATGTTCCCATGAATACAACTACTTCAGAGGGGGGTGGCGGGGTGGTTTCTGAAGAAACTCTATGGAGTGTCCTTCTGCTATGAGCTGGAGCACCCAAGAATCTGTGGTTATCCTCTCCCATCCTGGAAGGTGGAGGGAAAACCTCCCTCCTACCGGTTCCTCCAGGGAGTCCGGAGACAGTGGGAGAGGAAAGGAGTCAGGTGGTGTGGGGCAGCGCCACAGCTGAAGCACCCACTGTTTTTTTGGGGGGGGGGGCTTGGCAGCTGCGGGGGCCTGGCATCTTGTGGCCCCCCCTTCCCTGGGGTTTTGCCTTTGGTCGATTCCGTCTGCGTAAGGGACGGCACTGCTGCTCATGGAGACAGTACATGGAATCAACTGACTTCAGAGCCATCCCTTTCTCTTGCAAATCGGTAATGATGTCCTTGACATCCACCGAAAAGCACCGACCCCCGGAAGGGTGCTTCCTGGATAGCAGATTGCACCTCCGGGACCAAACCTGACACGCGGAGCCAAACATGATGCCATAGGCCTACAGTGAAAGCTGAGCTCTGCCGAGCAGTGTCCACTGCATCGTATGTCACACGTAGCATGTGTCGACTGGCCGAACGAGCAGAGCGGACGAGAACAGACAACTCCTGCTTGACTTGGGAGTCAGGCAAGGAGTCCAGTTTGGCTTCCGCTTGAGTCAGGATGGTCTTCTGGTAGTCCCCCATGTGGCCGACATAGTTCAGGGCCCTGATCCCCAGTGTGGAGGAAGCATAAATCTTTCTCCCATACTGGTCCAGAAGGCGAGATTCCTTATCAGGAGATGACGAGCTAAGATGTTTAGGGTTCGCCGACCAGCCGTAAGCGGCGCTAATCACGACCGAGTCGGCACGAGGGTGAGAATCCAGGAAATCAACACCCTCTGGAGCTTGATATAGCCGGTTCAACTTTCTAGGAAGTGGGGCTAAGGCCGACGGCTGTTTCCATATTGTGGTAACAAGGTCGGCGTGAGGCTCTATCCAGGGTGGCACCAAGGTAGGAGCTGTCACGGGCAGATCCAGATGTTCAGCGAGTTTCAGATGCTGAGGATCTGGTTCCAGGGAGTGCCACTGATGAACCTCCTGGATTTTCCTAAGCAACTCCGTAAGAGAAGGATCCTCCGGAGGAGTCCTTGGCCTGGGCTTTGATGGAGAGCAAGGCTCGTCGTCTCTCTCGGAGCAGCCGTCGAAAGAGTCAGAGGAGTCCGAGAGTGAAGAGGAGGATGAAGAAGAGAAAGACTCCCTTTCCTGACCCGGGGGAGGAACGGACCCCTTGGGAAGTCCCCGGGGAAGCGTGTCCTGCTCTTCTCTGGATCCAGACGCAAGAACCTTGGAGTCCGGAGGTGGTGAGAGAGTGTGCCGCCTTAGGTGTACGGGAACCTGGGACGGCACCGTCGCCGGAAGGCGGCTCTCGACCTCTTTGGTGAGCTGAGCCTTGGCCTCAGCCCACCAGGAGGCCACAGTCTCCTGCAGGTCCACCGGCGGCCGTGAGGGTGGTGGAGGAGGAGGAGGAGGTGGGGGGATAAGGATACGGGTTATAACCGTATGGAGCGTATCCAAAACCCGGCTGCGGGTAGCCCAGCATTGGGTATTGTGGCGTCCAGTACTGTGGCGTCAGGAAGCCCGGCGTCAGGTACTGTGGCACTGGATACTGCATTCCTGGGTACACCGGCGTCGAATAAGATGGAGGATACCCGGGAGCCAGGGGGCTGCCGGAGCAGACGGCCCAGCCGGAGGCCTCATGGGCAGGTCCATAATGGAGAGCCCTGATGGCGGAGGGCCTGATGGGAGCAGAATATCTCCCGGAGTCGGTAAGGCCGACGTCAGATCTGATGGTGGAGGCCCTGACACCGGAGGTACTGACGTCGGAGGGGCCGGCGTCTGGGGAGCCGAAGTCAGGTCCAGCGCTCCAGCTGGAGGAAGGACTGATGGAGGCAAAAGATCCCCAGCTTCACCCGGGGATGGAGGGAAAAAGTCCCCGGTGTCAGGTTGGGGAGACTCTGGTTCCCCAGACAGCAGCAAAGGCTGCAGGGAACCAGGAACAACGGACATTGGGAGGTCGTCGTCCAGTTTCGCTCGCCCGTCCGGCGTTGGGCGAGCGGCGTGAGCTTGAGTGGCGGCTCTTGGCGAGCACCCGGAGAAACGGCGTCCGACTTCGAGAGCCATCACGGAGGCAGGCCAAGTAGAGTGATCGGCCTGGTCCGGTGAAGAAGAGGCCGCATGTTGCCCCGGAGGGTCAGACGTCTTACCGGCCTTCTCCTGGCGGACGTCAGAGGAGCCGATGCCCGGCTTACCAAAGTCGCCCACAGTGGTAGGCCGCGAGCCTGCGGCTGAACCAGGGGTGGAGGCCCCAACTGCCCGGATGCGCCCGCAAGGCCCGAGCGCGAGCCAGACCAGCGGGACGACACCCCCTCAGAAACCTCCGAGGCAGCCGTTGAGGAGCGATCCCCCAGAGGGGATGTTACCTGCGTCCCAGCGACTCCAGAGGGAGACACGGTGGAGGAGCCCTTGTCCCGGTGCCTTTCCTCCTCCTTCTTCCGATGTCCTTCGGGGGAAGTGGACGCCTGCCTCAGTTGTTTGAGCTCTTTCTCCATACAACTCATTTTCTTCTTTAGAATATGGGCTGCCAGGGATTGCCGCCGCCTTTTCTGGGTAGCCGCGTTAAAACTGAGGCAGTGCTGGCACTTGTCGACTGGGTGATCGGGGCCTAGGCAGAACAGGCACAGGGAGTGGCCGTCCTTGTGCGCTGCACAAAACGCACTTATTCTTGTGCTCAGAGGGTGTAGGGACGACATGCACCGGGCACTAGTACTGACGATAGTAAAGCAAAGAGTTTTCGCAAAAACATCAAGGTAGGGCTGACGAAGCACAAACCTTTCCGCGAGGCGCTGCACATGCTAACAGCGGGAAAGAACTGGAAGGTGGGTGTCCGGGACCGCCCCTTTATACCGACGTCTCCTGACGCCAGTCACCTGACGTGGGGCGGTCCCTCGCCAGGGACTGCTAGCTAGAAATTTTTCCGTGGGGTCCTGCCGCCTGCCGGCGTCAGTCCTATATGTAATTGCCTACTGCAAGAGCCTCTCTCGAAGTAAGATCATACAGTTCAGCTTTTGGGATTGACAATATTTGTTTACCATATTCAAAAAAAATATATATATATATATATATATATATATACACACACACACATATATAGTTTAAATATAATTTGTCTTTTTAGTAGTTTAAAAACTTTGAAAGCATTGGTGTTAGTAATGCATTTAGAAATACATTTTTAATTTTCTTTACAATTAAACATGCAGTTTCATGTCAGGGCACATTTTGGGGGGAAGGGTTCAAATTATTTTAATCATGGGCACAGTACTTGGTAAACAGAAACTTTGATGATAAAGTGTGTTTTTTCCTTTACATAGAAACATAGACTTTGACGGCAGATAAGGACCGCTAGGCCCATCTAGTCTGCCCATTTCCCTACCTACAGGATAAGCCGCAGATCCTAGTTAACCAACAGCCTATATCTTCCTGCCCCCCACAAGAATTGCCTTATGTCTGTCCCATGTATTCTTGAATTCTCCCACAGTTTTAGACCCCATAACTTCCTCAGGAAGCTGTTCCATGCATCCACTACCCTCTCTGTGAAATAATATTTCCTACATTGCCCCTGAACCTCCTCCTTCTATCTTTAAATTGTGTCCCTTGTTCTTGCAAGTCTCTTTTTCTGAAAGATGCTACCCTCTTGGACTTTGTTGATTCCTTGAGGTACTTGAAAGTTTCTATCATGTCCCCCCTCCTTCTTTCCTCAAGGGTATACATATTAAGCTCCTTTAGTCTCTCCTCATACGGCTTCTCTTGCAGACCCTGCACCATTTTAGTTGCCCTCCTCTGACTGCCTCTATCCTGTCTATGTCCTTGCGGAGATGGGGTCTCCAGAATTGGACACAGTATTCCAGATGGGGTCTCACCAACTGTCTGTACAGAGGGATAACAACTTCCTGTTTTCTGCTGCTGATGCCTCTTCCTATACATCCCAGTATACCCCGGCCCTCCCTACTGCCTTCTCACATTGCTTGTAACCTTAAGGTCATCTGATATGATTACCCCAGGTCCCTTTCCTGTTTTGTTGTTGTTACTACCTCCCACCCATTGTGTATTCTTCCCTGGGTTCTTGTTTCCCAGGTGCATTATTTTGCACTTTTTGCATTGAATCCTAGCTGCCATACGTCTGACCATTCCTCCAACCTTGCCAAGTCCCTTTTCATCCTTTCCACGCCTCCTTGTATATCAACCCTGTTGCAGATCTTTGTGTCATCTGCAAAAAGGCATACTTTTCCTTCCAGTCCCTCTGCAATGTCACTGATGAAGACATTAAAAAGGACTGGACCCAATACTGAACCCTGCGGTACCCCACTGGTAACCGCCTTTCTTCAGAGTGGACTCCATTTACAATTACCTTCTGTGTCCTGTTGTCCAGCCAATGTTTTACCCAGGCTACCACCCTGGGACCCACTCCCAGGCTGGTTAATTTGACTAATCTTTTTGTGGGACTGTGTCAAATGCCTTGCTAAAGTCTAGGTAGGCCATGTCCACAGCCCCTCCCTGGTCTACTACTTTGGTCACCTAGTCAAAGAAATCTATTAGATCTGGCTCTGACATGACTCCTTCCGCCGTGGAACCCATGCTGCCTTGGATCCTGTGCTCCACTAACCTCTAGGTACTTTTGAGTTTGGGAAGTATGTATTAGAAAACATTGAACAAGAAAACAATTGGTGATTTTAAAATCTATTCTGATCAGAGCTGACATTAAAAAATCTCAACTGTATTTTTTATTTTATTTTATCAGGGACTCTAGAAACAGGATGTTAACATTTACTCCCTGGAACCTGCTATTCAGATTTTTTTTTTATTGCATCTTGTCCCAGGCAATCTTCCCAGAGTGCAGTTTGTCAGGGCACATTTTTGGAGGGAGGGGGTTCAAATTTTTTAATCATGAAGCATTGGCGTTAGTAATGCATTCAGAAATACATTTTAATTGTCTTTACAGTTAAACATGCAGTTTCATGTCAGGGCACTTTTTTGGGGGAGGGGGTTCAAATTATTTTAATCTGGGCACAGTACTTTGTAAACACACAGACTTTGATGATAAAGTGTTTTTTTTAATTTTTGTTGTTGAAGAAATAGAGAACTCCCTGTTGTGGCGGTGTCAAGTTCAAAATTAGAAATGCTGCTATGACACACAATGGGACAGCAAACATCTCATTCCAATGGAGTAAGCAGATCTCCTTCATTTTCTATTTATGTGGGTTCAGTGATTACCGTTGGCACATCTTGTGATACTAGTGCTAAGACAGCTCTTTATTGAAAATGCAGGTGCCTCAATACAAGATGATAAACAGTAACTAGAAAAAATAACATCCATTTAGAATTCTTACATATTTAAGACACCAGCTCAGCGTCCAGCTGTTAAAATTCCCAACTGATGTTTTACACTTTGCGCATCCTCAAAGTACTGTGCACCAATTTGTTAGCTATAATTTAAGTTCTGCCAGTGTGTGTATAATAACCTGGCAATGGCCTTCCATTGATCCAGTTCTTAATTACATGCCTACATTGCTTTGGCATACAATTGCTAGGTAACCATAATGTCAACTGTTACATATTCATTCTTTGGCTCCTAAATGGCAAAACAGTCCATTCTACTTACTTAAAACAGGCATTTAAAATATGTTCTTTTCTGGCTAGAACAGGAGACAAAATCAACATGAAATTATTTCCATTTCAAAAATGGAAGCTGCAGTCCCAAACAAGTCTTGCCCCCCCACTGTTGTACCTCTGTATATCTCGTTGGTAGAATGACTGATCTGTGTGTTTTTGGGTTTTTTTTTTTTTTTTTTATAACAGCCTACTCTCTAACCAGTGAAGGCGCACACCTTGCTCCTGGGGACACTCAGTATATCCCAAACCACTGACTGTCATCATTTACATTAGTCCGGTCAGAAGAAAGGTCCTACTTCTTTTTATCCTTAAATTAAAAAAAAGGAAGAAAGGCCTAGTATCTTGAGACAGATTTAAGAAAAATTATTCTGCACTTACTTTGAGACACATTTTTTCAGCTCTCCCCTTTATAATCAGAGCTGCTGATGCCACAGTGAAAACTTTGAAAAAACTAATAACTTGGTACAACTCGTTTACATTTTAAATATATTCTGTAGATTTCTCCTGCTTATCTTTCATTACAGAGGAAATTTGGATGAATATATGATCTTTATCTGTTAGAGTTCATCTGCCTCTATAGCGTACCCCCTGCTTCAAGTCATAATGCTCTGTTGTGACATCACAGCCTGCTGCCATGGGAGTAACTGTGAGGTCACAAGCCATGCATTATGACATCAGATAGGGAGAAAGCACCAGGAACACATGAACACTTCAGGAGCAGCGGTCCACTTTTCATGCAAATGGCCTCAGTAAAAAATAATGGGAGGAAAAATACAGAACTAATGTAAAATGTAAACTGAACTGTGTCTAAATATTATGTTTTCTTTCACTTATCCCGAAGGCATCGGATGCTCTTTAAGACTGGCACTCTGCTTGGGGGAGGGTGCTCATTGGAGCAAGGTGGCAACATGTATGTTTCAGTGCTAAACTATAACACAATTGCTTTCACTGTTTTTTCCTGTACTATAACTGTTTTAAGACATTCCAATACATGCTTAAACCCACAGGTGATTACCGACAGCAAAATAGTGCTGCTTAAAAAGTTTTTCAACCCAAATTAGTGAACATGACTGTGACTCTTGGGGCAGTTGCCTCTCCAAAGACTGTCATGGCTATAACTTCTCCCTCTGTCTGTCTATCTGTATGTCTATGTAACTATCTATATTTCTATCAATTGCATCTATCCCTATTTTTACCTACTGTATATGTAAAATAAACCTGCATATCGCATTTGCCTGCACTCTGAACACATACTTATGATGCAGTGCATATTTGTACTCCACTCCTGTATAGACCTCATACTGTCCTGATATTCCCATTATCACAGACATAACTACCTTAACCTTATCAACAGCGACCCCTTATAAAAGTTACTATCACATTTGCTCTCCTAATGAAGTCCATCATTACAGCTGACTGCCTGACATCAACACATTACTTAAATATAACTTACATCACCGCACAGACAACCCCCGGTTTTCTCTATAAAACTGTAAATAATCCCAAGACTGAACTTATGCTAGCCATTACTTTTTCATGTACCGCCACCTATTCTACCTGTCAAACCTACATTGCTTACCATTCCTTCCACTGAACTCTACACCTCCACATCTTTTCCTAATAATGTGTCTGCCTTCCTTAGAATGCAAAATAAAACAAATTTTACTAGTTAAAAATCATTGTGTTGTTTCTCCATGTTTCCTTAACAGTTCCACACAACCTCACTAACTTCATTATGCAGCCGTGGTGGATCTGACCAGATTTTGTTTGTGAAGCTGTCACCTTAGCCAACTGGGTGCTGCAAGATAGGGAGGGGGAGGACCGCTGACCAGCTGGGATTCTGTTGTCTGCTTACTGTTTCTACCCCCCCTCCCAATGAACTGGGAGCCAGGAGGAGAGGGGATTATATGACCCTTTGAGGCTGGGGTACTTGGGGTGGGGGTGGGGGGCTTGTGAAAAATACACTACTAGGGGGCATGGGGTACCAGAAGAGATTTGTACTGCATGGGAGGAGGGGAGGAGGAAATGACTGGAGGGGTGGCATGGGACAAGCCCTGGACACTTGGGAAGGGGTTATAGGGTTTTTACATATTTTTGCTACTGTGCCTTTTTTTTTCTTTTTATTCCAGATTTCAAATACTATGAGTACTGGAAATAGTTCAGTCCCAAGTAACAAGTAACCCTTTATTGGCAGTATTTCTGAACAAACACAAATTAATATTTGTTACTAGGGGTTGCAACACTCAAAACAACAAAAACAGTTGCGAAAATGGTTTACCATTGTAAAGTCCACAAACAGGTCGACCTCGCAGATAAGTCAAGTCCCCATTCTTGGAGGCCTATTTTAGGCATCAGAAAGTGGACTAACACATGAGTATATATAGCAGTATTTGGCAGGTGAGCGAGTTTTGTAACCCTCTGACTCTGTGGAAGACAGACTTGGCAACCCCTATGATTTTTGTGAAATGAAACCAGGGTTGAGCAGGTTATAGCATGGGATATGTAAATGACTAGGAGGAGGTGTGGCTACTCCCTTTTAATGTGTTCCCCAGCCACCAATTAGGAACATCACTATAACACCAATAAAATGTTTTCCTGCTGGATCAGAAATTGAGCATTACTGGGTGCAAGCATCACCAGACTCACGTGGGACGTGGAAATGGGAAGATATATAGTTAATATGTACTCACTGGAGGAAAGAAGGGAAAGGGGAGATATGACAGACACATGCAAATATCTCACAGGTATAAACAAGGTACAGGAAGGTAGCATTTTTCATAGGAAGAGATGCTCAAGGACAAGGGGTCACTCTGTGAAGCTGGAGGGGGGAGGTTTAGGGGAATGTGAGGAAGTTCTTCATCACTGAAAGGGTGGTGGATGCTTGGAACAGCCTACCAGCAGAGGTAGCAGAGGCTAAAACAGCTATAGGTTTCGAGAATGCATGGGATAGACACAAGGGGATCCTAGAAGTTAAGCAAGCGAGGGAGGGAACCAAGGACTGAGTAGGGTCTGAGGTGGCACGGCAGGTAGGGAAACTAGGGCAGACGAGGTGGGCCAGGAGGCCCTTATCTGCCGACAACTTCTATGTAAATCTCTAGAAATATATTATGAAAGAACCATTATGCACTTAATGCATATAAAACACTTCACAATCTGTGTTTTAAGCCAGAGAAGCCATGTAGAATGGAAAAGCTTGCTGATAGCACCAGATGTCAGGAATCAGAAGGTACACTTCATCATATCACATGGGAATGCGTAAAGGCAAGGCCCCTGTAGGAACGCATTACAGCTAAATGAGATCCTAGGCTTAGTTTAGAGAATGCATTCACCCCAGAGGTGTGCCTGGGGGGGCACTATGATGGGTAGCTTCTCACTATACAAAAATATCGCACTGCACTGACTGCTGCCACAGCCAAGAAAGTGATCCTTAGACACTGGATGGATGATTCCACGCCTTCATATACAGCCAGTACCAATAACCATTATAACAGGTATTGGAAACAAGCATTTGTCAATGCTGAAAATTCGCGGTTGGCTTGCTATTGTATCAGGTGGGGCAGGACTACAGTTCCCAGCAGTCGCTTACTAACATGCACTTTTTAGTGCTTTTAAAAAACGTTCGCAGCCCCTCAGGTCCCTCCCTCGTGTCTCTGGCGCCCGATTAGGCCATTTGGAGGTCCGGGAGTACGGGGAGAACCTCTGTTTTGCCACAGGAGTGGCTTTAAAACAAACGCGCTAATTTGGGTTACAAGATAACGCTTATCTTGTACAATTTATTTGTACATCTGCTGTTAAACACTGTTTCTGCCTTTTCTCACATCACCAGTGCTGTTAGAAGCCAATGTTAAAAGACTGCATGCATGTTTTTTAAAGTATTTTACCAAAACCTTGGCAGAAAAACAATTACCAGAGTCTCAGACAGAATCTGTGTTCACTATTTGGATCCTAGTTACCAGTGGATCACCTCCCCCGACTACTCTGCTATGTACATGTGTGTGTGTGTGTGTGTGTGTGTGTGTGTGTGCGTATTTATGTCTGTCTGTCTGTATTCTGTTAACTGGGTGGGCTCGCTGGGAAAGTATCCCTTTTACCGGAATGGCCCAGCTACTAAGTTACGAATATGATACGGAGATGAGAGTAAAGGGAATGCACAGTTTGCCATAGATACTTACACAGAGGTCACAGACAGATGGTCTTTGAGTTTTGATTTAAAGGAGACTTGGGTACAAATTGCTATTGAAAAATGTCAACGTTTCTTCATAAGTTTGTTACTTTTTGAGATGTCGACTCCAAATTTTCAACCTAGTCTTTTCAGTGCCCCATCTTATGAACAAGACAGGTGTAACTTTTTAAATCCCGTCCAGAGCTATACCCAACATAAACAGACATGTCCAAGGACTGGAATGTACACTGGGGCATTTAGGTAATGAACAACATACACAGAGCAATTCAGCATAAAACGACGTCCACAAAATGTAAAGGCAGTTGAAATATTTGCAGTGTTTGTTTCCTGTCAGGACTTGGGACTGCAGCTTACAGCTGGTGCTCCAGGCACCCCATACAGGCAGGGAACTGAAGTGAAGTGCGTATTTATGTAACAAACCAGGAAACTGTCAAATAGATAAAAGGAAGCACTGGGGGATGAAAGCAGTTTTTAGGGGTTTAGGTAATCTTTGTTACTAATTTGTGGTTTGTTACAGAGTAAGAACTTTAATTCCCGTCTGTGTGGTGTGTTTGGAGTGCCGACTGTAAGATGCAGTCTTGTTAACTACTGATGGCAAAGACATACTGAAAAATGATGAGTGCCTTCAAATTCTGTGCATAATTGATTTCCAGAATTAATTACTTAAATACCCCACTGTGCGTTCCAGTTCTTGGATGTGTGAATCGAAAAACTGGCTTATCAGGGGTTGTATGTAAATGGACTGACAACCCTGACTGATTGACAGCAGCAACAAAAGCAAGCAGCCAAACATTCACTTTGGGTTTCCTCACCCCGGTTTATCCCTCAGCAATGGGAGCAGCAGCAATGAGGGGTCTAGCAGCCAGTGGTAACTGGGATCAATGTGGAATTGGACTGGGAGCTATTGGGAGCTAGGTAACAACACTGGCAGTTAATCACTGAAGGTTAGCCCTCCTAGGAGGGGAGAGTTTTTTTTGCCAGACACCATCGGGGGAGGGGGTATTTTAAGGGGAGTACACATTTGGGGGGTACTTTGGTGCCTGGGTTTGGCTGCATGGGGTCCAGGCACTGAGTGTCCAAGTTATTCCTTTCACCACCAACAGGAGTCTTGGATCAGTCAGAAGAAATGGAAAGAGTGAAGAAAAAACAAGCATTTGTCAATGCCGAGAGTTCATGGTTGGTATTGCTCTTGTACATGCCTCCCATATGTTTCTCTGTATATTCCTCTGTCTTGCATTTTAAGGGTGGGCGTTACAGTTAGAAACCCTAACGCCCTGGGTGTTTGTTAGTATTTTGCTCCAAATTTTCAACATGGGCTTTTTGGGACATCATCTCAAGAACAGTGCTAGCATCATTTTGTTACTCAATACCAAAAGGTGATTTCGCACAGCAAGTGTGCCTGGCGGCATCAAAGGTGCGAAAACACATTTTGAGCAGGATGTGTAAAATGACAGTTGTACTGTTCATGAGGAGGTGTGAAAAATGGCAATGTTGAAAATCTGGAGTGAAAATATGAAAAAATGGCTAAGTTACAAGTGTGCGTAGAAACTGCGCAATGCACACTCATGACGCAGTTATTTTTTGGAATGTTTTCACTAAATTTTCAACATGGCATTTCTGGGACCTCCCCTCATGAATAGCGGCACTAGAATTTTGTTATTCTGTCCCGAAAGTTGATTTCGCACAGCAACCACGCCATTCTGCGCAACAGGTGCAAAAACACATTTTGGGAAGGATGCAAAAAATGACAGCTGTATTGTTCATAAGAGGGTGTGAAAAAATCACAATGTTGGAAATATGGAGTGAAAATCTTAAAAATTAATGACGTTACGAGCGTGCATAGAAACTGCGCAACGGACACTCAACGCAGTCATTTTGGGGAGTTTTTTCACCAAATTTGCAACAAGGGCTTTTTGGGACCCCATCTCATGAACAGTGGTACTGTCATTTCATTAATTGGTCCTGAAAGGTGATTCCGCGTAGTGACCGTGAAATCACCTTTCGGGACCGAGAAACAAAATGACAGTGACTGTGTTCATGAGGTGGGGTCCCAAGAACCCCATGTTGAAAATATGGGGCCAAAACCCCCCAAAATGGCTGAAATATCAACCTAAATTAACCCCCCCATTCACTGCCATTATAGGACTTACCATCATTTCTTTTGTTTGTGGTTGGCTTTTGAAGAGCACAGAAGTGTTCCCAGTCCACTGAAGATCCTGCTCCCAACCTCAGGAGAGTGAAATATGGGTGAGGGGTGGGGAGAATCCGGTGCGGGTTGGGGGAGGGCAGGTGGCAACACGAGGACCATTTTCTGTCTTTTCAGGTTTTAACAGAACAACAAAAAAAGACTTTGTGGGTCTGTTTTCTGTTGGGAAACTGTGGATGTTGGCACACTGGGGTGGGCTCCCAGTGTGCCAGAGTACTGGGGGCTTCAATGCCGATCCAGGGATTGGCACCCCGAGCTTGGAGGTCACGTGAGGGGGAGGATGCATCCGACACAGGGAGTGGGCATCTTGGTGTCGGAAAAACATTATTTGATGCCATCCCGGGAACTGGGCACCCTGAGGTCGGAGGTTGTGTGTGTGTGTGTGTGGGGGGGAGGGGTGGAAGCATCTGACACTGGGAGTGGGCATCTCTGTGTAAAAAAAAAAACAGGAGGAGGCTGTCAGGAAAGCGAATCCTCCCAGCCAGCATGCGGAGACATCAGACTCAATCAGCTGTTTGCTCTGCAGTGACCTGCAGATGAAAGGAAAAAGCTGGCTCCTGATTGGTGCGGCTTTTTCTTTTCAAATGTAGGCCACTGCACGCAAAACAGCATCAGGACCAGCCTGACCGAGGATTGGTGTGATACTGTCAGGCCCCATGCAGAGTGCTCTGCATTGGACAGACAGTGTCACACCCCTCAAAGCCTCCTCTCCCAAGGAGTTCGACGCGCATGCGCAAACTCAAAAATGACATGGAGCCCAGGTCAGCATGCCCCTGCCCTGTCAAGACCGGTGAGGAGAACATAGCATTATTTTTATTTTTTGTTATGCAAAGGATACTGAGTCAGGGTCAGTCTTCTCCTGGGGGCCCAGGCAACAGAAGCGAGCAACCAAACCTTCATTACGGGTTTCCTCACCACCGTTCGCCACTCAGCAATGGGAGCAGCAGCAGCACTGATCATGGGCCCAGCGGCCCGTGGCAACTAGGATCAGTGGAAAGTGGCCCGGGAGTTGGGTAACAACAATGACAGTTAATCTACTAAAGGTTGGCCAGTGAAGGAGGGATTTGTTTTCTTGCCAGCCACCATGGGGGGATAATTTGAGGGGAACAGAAATCTTTGGCTCCTGGGCTTTTAACTGCACAGGGTCCAGGCACTGGGTGCCCAAGCCAGTCCTCCTCACCAGCAGGAGCCTTGATCAGTACGGGAAATAGAGATTTTTAAAAAAGGGAAAAATGACATGGAGCGCAAGCCCTTTTTGCCCTGTCAAGGCCGATGAGGAGAATACAGCATTAGTTTTTTTTTTTTGTTGTTCAATCGCAGCAGAGAGTGCACTGGGTTGGTGATGCCGGGACAGAGCAAGTCAGGCTAAAGTACAAGAGTCCCGCAATCACCACCATGTAATGAAAGCTGCTCACGAAGTATAATGGCATGCAAAAGGTCCTTTACTGAGGTGCTAGTACCCTGTTGTTTGGTTGTTTTTTATGCAGAGAATATGAATCCAGGGTCATTCTCCCCTCCCCCCCCCGGGGCCCAGGTACCAGCTACTGACCCATTTGTCCCTCACCACAAGCAGGGCAGAGGGGAACATACCAAGCCACAGCACTGTGCATGCTGTTGTAAGACTTTCTATGTAACTGTACCAGGACTGTCCTGTTCATGTGGCACATAAGTACGCAAATACACTCACGCCCTCTTGACAAAGTTGATGGTAAACATTCTTCTAGCTATCCAAAACTTAGTCAGAGTTCCCTATTTTTAAAAAGAGTTCCTTTTGTACAGTATACACTGCTTATAATAGACTACTCTATGTAGAGTACATCTGTCCCATTGTAAGCAGATGAATTTTATCACATGATGGCATTTTTTTAACTGACACACTATTACTAAGTAGCCCTCCAAGGCTTCCAAAGCGATTGACCACTTCACCACTTTACAGTAATACCTAACCAGTGATGTGCTGCCAAACATTTTGTACCTCGCCTTGCTCCCCCAGGCCTCAATCCCCCCACCCTCATGTGCCCCACTCCCACCGTTCCAGCACGGTGACCTCCTCAGTCCCCCGCTGTACCACTGCCATTTAAGCAATAAGGCACTCCAGGGTGTGTGTCGCTACTGAATAACAGCACACCTAGGGTGGGTTGAATTACGAGGCCACAGGCCATGTGCTTCCACCCCAGGTGTGACGTTATTCAGGGACGACGCACACCCTGGAGTGCCTTATTGTGATTATAATATGGTTATAAAATATCCGACAAGACTTTAATGATTAAGCAATAAACACAAGAAACCCATCAGAAGTTATAACCTAATCATAATTAATTTAGACTTAAAATAGAGATAAAATAGTCCCAAGAGCTTTACTGCAGCCCTCCATATTGCTTACACTTACTGTTTTATAGCTGATTTTATTACTTTGAGCTTAGCAATATTTTTTTATACTCCTGCTTTATCTCATTTTTCACTTTGCAGAACTGAACACACTAATATTGACAGTCTCATTTAGTGTCCCTACAGAGATCAATCGTGCTGTGGCAGAGGCATCCATAAGGTTATTTTCTGTGATTCCATGTTTTTTTTTTTTTAAAACGAGTGAAGACTGTCCTAACAAACAGAGAAAAAAACAATTAAAAAGACATAACAGGGTATACACTGTGGTTGGATAGTGTACGCCTAAGGTGTGTCATGAGAGAGGCATCACTGAGTGCCTTCCATAACACCCCCAAAAGAAGTGCTGCTACCCCACCACAATGTACACTCTGGAATGCCTTACTGTGATTATAAAATTGGTTCAAGATTTTTTGGTGGGGAGGGGTGAAGAAATGCACCATATCAAAAATAAAATTTGTTATGACTTTTAGAAAAGTCCCAGCATACCCAGCACTGACATGCCATCTCAGGTTTAGATATTAAGTACAGCAAAATTCATGTATTTTTAATTAGCTCTTACGCCCTCTAGTTTCCTGCAGCCCACCCCCCTTTTACCCATTCCCTCACCTTTCTTTCTTTTTCTTTATAATATTCCCTCCTTTTCCTCTGTGTTGTTTATTTTCTGTCTTGACAACATTCAAGAGATGGAATGTTTACTACAGATAGAATGCAAGAATTCAAACCCCTGCGCAGTTCTGCTGGCAAATGTTTACTCCCATTAGCACACAACAGAAGGCCTCTGATGGAACCAGGGCTTTTGTTTTATCTGTAACAGCTTAAACAACACAGCTTTCCCTAGTAAGCAGGTGAGGATAGAACAGGGATTTTTCACAGTCAGCAAAAAAACACTATAAATTACAATTCTAAGTACTGCAGTACTTAATTTTTTTAAGTTATGTATGTGTGTAAGAAGAGTATTATGAGGACAAATAAAAAAAAAAATTACGTACCTACAGTACTGTAATTCTTAATCTTTACCATTCATTACTGCTGGGTGTAAGCCAGAAGCGCACAACCGTTACGGGAGTTGTTTTTTTTTTTTTGAGGGAGGAGTTGGTGCCAACAGCGCCACCAACGAAAGTGACGCACCGCATGATGCGCGAGGGGTGGCCGTTAGGCGCTGCAGACTCCTCCTCCATCCCAGTTCTGTAAGCCGTCAAGGCGAAATAAAAAGATTTTGGAGAATAAGAGCGAGGCAAGACAGCCGAGGGATAGACAAAGGAAAGGAAACAAACTAAAAAAGGAATAAGCCAATAAAGGACAGGAAAGAGGAGAACCGTACCCTAAGGGACCGCAGGACCTCACTCCTAGGGTGGCTCCGAGGGAGGAATAGATAAGGGACAGTAAGAAAGAAGGAAGAGGAAGAAGAGAAGGGGATATTGGGAGGAGGGAAAAATTCTGCCACAAGTTATGAGTGAAATTGGCTTTAAGGCTTATCAGCTCAGAATTTAAAAGCAAGGAGGCAAGGATCCCATCAAACAAAACTGGTCTAGATGGTTCGACTGAACCTTCTGCACAGCTTGGTACAAGAGAGGCAGATTTCCCTACACATCCCGCTATCCTATTACCCATCATTCAAGTTCCAGGGAGGAAGAGCCCCCAACTAGGTAAAGGGAAAAGACCCCACTAGCACACAGACATGTGTTAGTATGGGGGGGGGGAGCCCTAAGAGAGGGCAACCTCTTGGTAAGGTGGATAGAGACATAGAAGGAAACTCGTTCTGACTCCCTGGAGGAGGCAGGGGCCACCAGAAACCAGACCACTAGTTCGAGAAGGCAATTTTTGCATCGGGCTAAAACAGATGTTAATTAGCCCCGGACTGGCATACACAAGACAAGATTCAGGGACATAAGCTAGGTCCGAAGACCAAAGGAAGAGAACTATCTAAAGAAACTAGCCCTGTTGGCTGGTGATTGAACTAATCTGGCCTGAAGGTATGGTCCCCGAAGGGAACACCTTCAGGGAAAATCACAAAGAGTTCCCTCAGAAGGAAAGGATGAAGCTCCACTCGCACTCCTCCCTCTCCAAATCCTTCACTGCTCTTTTGTAGAGAAGAACAGAAGGTCCCGAGGACCAGGAGATTTAGGTCCCATATGGCCTCAGGAGGGGAAGAGGGGGGAGGAGGGCGAGCAGGACAGGGGAGATGCCCAAGATATGAGGCCCATGAGGGGAAGGTGGGTGGGATTCAGTAATGAATGGTGAAGATACAAGAGAAGATCAAGAATTACGGTAGGTACGTAAGTTTCATATCTTCCCTTGTCAATCTTCACCATTCACTACTGCTAGGTGAGTACCAAGCCTCCCAAAGGGGGTCTAGCACAACCCTGAGACAACAGGACTCTCAGTCTGCTGCTGGTGGGAAACAGGAAGAAGAGACCCTGGTCATACTAGACTGGAAGCCTAAAGTCGAGGAGAGCTAGGTGGTGTCCCCTGAAGACTAGGAGATGGAGGAAGCCCCTGTAGAAGCCTCCTAGCCCTGGTGGAAAAAAGGCGGGTCCCTCAGAAGGCGGAGCAAATCACCCTACGCCGGGCCAGGGGTGACAACCTTGACAGACAAAGCCACGCCGTCCGCCTAATGCAGATCACTGTCCCCACAAGCCTGGAAGCCACCTCACTGGCGTCATAAGATGCCCTTGCTTGGTGCCTTGCCAGTTCCAGGCCTATGACGGAGAGGGCAATGGCTGGTCGAGATTGATCCGAATCAGGCATTGATGCTAGCACCTGAGCCAGCATTGACCACAAGTGCCTGTTATAGGCAGCATAGAGTGCCTGATGTGATGCAAAGCACAACTTCGTACCAGAAGAGGAGAAAACTCTTCGCCCCCACCTGTCGAATTGTAGGGACTCCAAGTTTGGTGGTCAGTCGTGCACCAGGTGCCGACGCCCAGAAGGGGTCTCTCTAGGAATACCAAGCCTGAGGGAGGGTGAGAGAGAGAACCTAGAGACTCCAATGGAGCAAATACCTCCTCCTGCAGTCTGCCGGGGCTGGGAAAGGGTCGGTTGGAGACTGCCAGGTGCAGATAGACGCCTCCTGGAAGGGGAATAGGCCAGGATGGCACCACCAGATGTTTGGCACTGAATTCACTGAGGAATTCACGCATCTCCAGCTCGGTATTGTCCCATCTGACAAAAGAAATATGGAAATCCTGAACCATCCTTGATAGGAAGCACTGATATTCAGTGAAATCAGCGTTGGAAGAGAGATGAATGGTAGGTTCCTCTCCCTTCGAGGAGGATGGAGAACTTGAATGTCCAGAAGACAACTGCGACGGTGGAGACGGGCAAAAGACCCATTCATGCATGTACTTAACATATGACGGGAAGGTCACCGCAGTGCCTCTGAACGTCTCCCAGGATAAAGGCCCCGTAGGACCTATGTGGCCTGGGAGAGAGGGGGTGGCTACAGAGGAATGGGAGAAGGGCACCTGCTAGGAGGTGGCTGTCCTCTGCCAGGGCTCTGGAATCCAGGGAATGATGCCCGAGCTAGAGGGATCCCCGAGATCAAATCAGGTCACATGGTGGAACCCTGGGAATGCAAAATGCGGAACAGCCCAGATGGGGAATCTCCCCTGTGACGCACCTGGGGTTGCATGAGTCCTGAAGGGCAACCCTTGGCGGTGCCACTGGAGGGGACCCCGGAGCCCAAGAAGGAGGCAGGATTCGGCACTACGGCTCCTCCCTGCACCCCGTGGGGTGGCAGAGGGTGCCACCTCCCCTTGCCCGACCCCTCATATTCAGAGGACGCCCTCCTCCTCGACCCCAGCGAAGGAGTCCCCTGATCCAAAGGCCTCCCGAGGGTGGCCGCCAAAGCCAGGGCTTCCAATCCCCCCTGGGAGGGTGCAGCAGCACCAAGACTGGCAGCTGCCGTGGCCCCTCCAGGGAGACAACCCTCTCCTCAACCCCTGAGCTATCCTCCCCAATGGACCCCAGGCCACCCCTGGCCTGGGAATCCTCAGATGCAGACTGCTCCGGAAATTCAGGAATGAGGGCACTGGACCGCCTGACACCGTGTCCCACAGAGATCTCTGATTCCGAGGAATCAGGCAGCCAGTCTGGGTCCACATCTGAGTCGACACCCTACGAAGAGAAGTCGACCAGCAGGACCTCAATACTGCCCACACCGAGAACACCCTGAGGGATGGCGCCGGCATCCCCAGCCATTCCCACCGCACCGCCCACGGCCTTGGAACCCAACCCAGACCCATCTATGGTCTTGGCTGGGCCACTGGCACCATGCAAGGAGCCGGAACCTGGAATGGCGCTGCCAATGGAATCGCGCAGGGCACCAGTGTCACGAGCGATGCCGAGAACTAAACCGGCACCGCACGCAGCGCTGCCCTGATCACCGGCGTTGTGAACAGCACCAGGATCCGAAACAGTGCTGCGAGGCAATATTGAGGGTCCACCAGTGCCGGACCCAGCAACCATGGGCTGCAACAGTGGGGGAGCCTGCACCTCAGGAGAGGTGACTGCCGAGGCGGTGGCGACGACACAACCACGGAAGAGGCCACGCCGCTCCTCTGACACTGCAAAAGAAGCCTCCTCCTTGGCAAAGCTTGAAGATGAGGAGGCCTCCTCCTCACCAGACCATACAGATCTCGGAGGGGACCCAAAGGAAGGGTCTAAAGACCTGGCCTGGGAGGCCCGAGAGTGGCGTCATTCTCTGAAAGTCGGCAGAGCCCTGCCAACTTTAAATGCACGGATTTCCAGAACACGGCGATCCATGGAAAAACAGGCATCACATCTATCCATATCATGGTTAGGTCCCAGGCACCGGAGACAAAGATCATGCCGGTCCATCATGGAAAAATGCTGGCTACAGGAGTACTGATGCATAGGGACACGGGCCGCTTTCAATTTACGCTTGGCTCATGAACCAGACATGATGCAAAATAAAATAAAACACAGCAAAAGATCCCGGCGCCGATAAACAAATAATTGGAATGAACTTACCAGCCAGTAATGGCATCAGGATGGAGAACCAGGATGAGGAGTCGTAGAAAAAGACAGCATCAACAAGGTAGGCCTAATGGCGTACTACGAAAATGCTAACTCGTGCAGCAGGTGCAGCCTTGACGGCGGGAGAAACAGAACTGGGATGGAGGAGTCTGTTGCGCCTAATGGCCGCCCCTCACGCACCACGCGGTGCGTCACTCTCGTGGGCGGCGCCAACTCCTCCCTCAAAGAAAAAAACTCCTGTAGGTGCACCCTTCTGGCTTACACACAGCAGTAATGAATGGTGAAGATTGACAAGGGAAGATCAACCTCAACTGTTTTTGTACATGCAGGTGGAATATTCCAGAAGGTGGCACTGGACTCGGCTGGCGGTGAGCAGCAGGAGCGTTCGGGGGCAGGAGGTAAGCTCCACACTTTTGAAGGGAGGTAAGATTGTCCTGTTCATCAGCTAGGCTGATCAGGACAGCGAACAGCTGTTTGTTGGGCGGTGTCCTGCAGATCAAAGGGAAAAAAACGCTGTATGATTGAATTGGCTTTTTCTTTTGAACTAAACAACATTTTCGCCCATCAAGGCAAAACGGTGTCACAATCAGCCTGGCTGATGATTGGTGTGGCATTGTCTTGCCCCTTGCAGATCAATCTGCATTGGACAGACAGTGTCACACCCTTCAAAACCACTCTTAGCAAGAACTCGCTGTGTGTGCACGCGCACAGCAAACTTAACAAGCATTAACAAGCAATGCCGAATGTTGCTTGCTTGTATGTGCTGTGTAGGTATCTGGAAGTCAGTGGAGTGCAAATATTGAAAATGTGCAAACTCACGAGCGTGTGTAGGAACAGCGCAACGCACGCTTGTGAAACAGTCATTTTTAGGAAGTTTGAGACCAAATTTTCAAAATAGCCATTTTAAGACCTCTGCTCATGAACAGTGTCACTGTGATTTTCTTAATGTGTCCCATACAGTGATTTTTTTTTTTGAACTTGAATGATTTTTTATTTATAGTTTATCAGTGCAGTACATTTTAGGCAGTCTAGCAAAACTGATATAAACTTGCATTATAGCAGTTAATCACCATGTTCAATTTTACAATTCGGCAAGCTGCCTATGAAAAGTGTCTTATTCCCATATATAAAACTATATTATTGATATGTTGTCATGTTAGATAAAATTCAGTTTCTCTAATTGTCTAATACAAACCGTAATAACTAAATAAAGTCATCATACATAAATAAAGTTATGTTCGATGTGGATTTCATTTTTCTAACTATTAATTATGTCCAGGACTATGTTTAATTTCAGATCTTCATTTCCTTTCTTTATTCTCATTTTTGTTCTGCTTTCCCTCATTCCTATTTCTTTACTTTTGATACTTGACTCATCTCTCAGATTCACCCTTTCAGCTCTGCAAGAGTTGGTCCAACACTGGAATTCCTTCAGTGTCTTCAATATAATCATAATATGGGAGCCACTTAGCATTATATTGCTCCACCATACAGTGATTTTGCATACCAACTGCGCCATTGTGCGCTACATGGGCAGAAACACGTTTTGGGCGAGATGTGAAAAATGACAGCTGTACTGCTCATAAGGAGGTGTGGTAAAATGACAATGTTGAAAATCTGGAGTGAAAATATTGAAAATTCGCAAAATTTTGAGCGTGTGTAGGAACTGCGCAATGCATGCTCGTAAAACAGTTATTTTTAGAAATTTTTCCACCAAATTTTCAACATAGGTTTTTTGAGAGCCCACCTTATGAACATGCGCAGTGTCGATTCATTAATCGGTGCCGACAGGTGATTTCACACAGTGACTACGAAATTACCCTTCGGGCCTGATTAACGCCATGACAGTGAGAACATTCATGAGAAGGGGTCCCAAAAACCCCATGTTGAAAATTTGGTGCAAAAATTCCAAAAAATGCCTGAGACATGCAGCAAAGTTGAAAAAACCCTATTTATTAAATTATACAGCTTACCGGCATTTCCTCAGTTCGCGGTCGGCTTTGAAGAGTACAGAGCGATGTTCCCGGTCCACGAAGATCGTCGCACGAGTCCGAGGTAAGTATGGGGTGGGGGTGTGGGAGGCAGGGTGTGCAGTGGGTGGGCGCGGGTGGGGGCAGAGACAGCGAGGACCATTTTGTGTTTCAGGTTTTCTTTTTCAAAAAAAAGGACGACGACATGGACGTTTGCCACGCTGGGGTGGGCTCCCGGCATGGCACAGGGGCGGCTGTTTGGGGGACCTGGAGCCAGCGGGATTAGGCACCCGTGGCGATGGCATCTGTTATTGCCACGCTGGGGTGGGCTCACAGCGTGGCACCCTACTCAGAGGGACACAGCGGGCCGATGGGATTGGGCACCCCGTCAGCTATACAATGTGTAGCCATGCTAGGGTGGGCGCTGGCGTGGCACAGTGTGTGCGTGGGGGCGAGTAGCACGGCTGTATGCGTAGTGCGGGGAGCGCACGTGGTACATGCATATCTATCGCTGCTCACTAAAGCCGTAGCCCCCTTTAAACTGTACGCCATCGTATTTTGGACTGCTGTCACAGACAGCTCCAGCAGGCATTGGAGAACTGCAGCTGCGCCTGCAAACACACTGACTGAATTGGAAGAGGGCTGCCACATCTCCAAAAACTCAGATGATGGCACTATGTTTCTTGCACAAGCGTGCAAGCAACATAAAAATGGGAAAAGCTTCACATTCTACTAATCTTAGAGCTGGTAACGGAATAAAGTCACACAGCTCCGTGAACAACAAATGTTCCTAGAAATGTATTTCTACGAAAGAATCCCTTGGCTTTCTTCAGAGATTAGCAAGCAAAAACTTTCAGCACCACTTTACTGGTTATATGTGCAAATAAACAAAAAAAGCTAGCACTGCCATAAAACATTTAATTTTTATTTACGATCAGACTTTAAAACCGGGACGAACGGTACAAAAACGCCTGGACAGTTTTGCACTGAGTGCTTTCTCAAGAGGACTGCTTGGTATGAGTTGGTTTTATAAGGCACACTTTGTTTGACTGGTTGTCATCGAGGTCAGGAAGCATAGGAAAACCAGGATCAGTTGTAAAATTCTCAACAAATGTTTATTAGTACTAGCAGTAACATAAAAATATAAAATTGTTCAGAATAACTATTTACAAAGGCAGAATAAAAAGAGAAGATCATCTAAGTTTTCCTTCAATCTCTGTGCGTCTTGCAAGCAATTGCAGCTCTGTCTTAGAAGTCCTTCCAACCCCCCTTCTTAACAAGCGTCCTCTTTTTTTCTAAAGTGTTCTTGTATATTTTAGGCAGGTGCTGGCAGGAACACAATGTCCCAGAGCTGAGGCCCCTTTTTCCACAGCTCTTCTGCAAAAGGCTTAAAAGTTGCACGCAGGTAACCTTTTGAGCTTTAAATAGTTTTTTGCAATCAACTCGAACTATAATTACATACATTTCAAAAATCAACACTATATAATTTGTAAACAAAGGGATCCCAATATCAGTTACATTTCCACATATTGATTTGCATATATTTTTATACCGGCAGATATGCAAGGGAGGAAAAGACAAACAGCAAGGGAAGACTGAGAGGCAAAGAACTGCAAGACTGTCAGAGTGATAAAGTCCTAGGTTTCACGAGAAAATCTGGTTGTGCAATCAGACAGGAAAGGAAAGAACAAAACAGATCCATGCATTCAAAACTCTTTCCTTAACAACTGGGACAGGGTTCTATTCCACCCTGTCACATTGGTCTCTTGAGCACCTCTGTTTGTACATAGTTTCTTCAGAGATTTGTCAAATGGCAATCTCATGCAGTTATACGAGTACAGTATACCAGACCATCTACTGTCATCAAGATGGGGGTGTGTATTGTTTTAGGATTGTCTAATGTAATTGTTACTGATCTGTTATGTATATTTTGTACTAATAAACATCATTTAATAAAGCATACTTAAAAAAACAGGATCATCACTTCAGGCTGTACTTCACAAATATGACAGGAGGAAGCTGGAATGTGTGAGAAAAAGGGGAATGTAAAAGTGTATTAGACATATGCAGAAAATGTTCTCAGTAATATGCACTACCACTTTAAGGTGATGGCTGCTGCTGCGGTTATGTTCTTTGTATAGGACACCTTTGTAAATGAGCTTAACACTCAGTTGTTTAATCCTGAAACATAGAAATCAGAATCGGAATAAATCCCTGCTCCTGGGCAATTGCCCCACCACTCAACATGGGAAAAGTCTGTCAGGAGCCATGCAATGGATGACTCAGTATGTTGTCTGCACTCTTCTGGAGCACTCTTCTCAGTAAGTCATGGGTTCTAGCCCCACACCAAGAACTTGAGCTAATACCCAGTACCGACACTGTAGTGCAGCAGTAGGAAGGTGCAGCACAGCTGAGGCACTGTCTAGAGTTGCTCAGATCGTACTGTCGTGAAACTATTACCTTCATACAGCACTTTCATGCTTACCTGATGAGTAGCTCTACATGCTCCTGCCCCAGCCTGGCCCGTTCAAAATTCTCAGCTCAACTCTACTTACTGCCTAAATGTAATGTCGCTATTTCTGCTACTACCTATGTTCTTAGGGCAAATGTGCTGTACTGTAACGTGTCCTCCATGAACTGATCTCGAAAATGAGATGTACTCTATTGCTTACCACCTGTAATCAATTAACTACAGCCTAATTTTGTATTGTTGCACTCTTTGATGTACCTGTGCTCCTTCTGTGTTTATGTGCTGCACTGTAACTTGTACACCTCATGTGATTATGTACTGTGATGTACTGTATCCTCCCGGGTCGTGCCTGAAAATAGGCATACGTATGCCTAGTGCACCTCACCCAGTAAACAAAAGCTAAATAAAATAAATAAATCCTACCAGGTCGGATACCACTGGAAACCATCATTTTGGTCGGATATCGGATAGCACTGGATGGCACAGATATCCGACCAAGGATCCAACCTGCTAGGATCCACTGTAAGTATCTGAGGTATCAGTGGAGCTGACCTGGATCCGCCCATCAGACCTAGATGTCTGGCCAACGGATCCAACTATCCGAGGTTGGATCTAGTATCCAACTTTGGTCGGATCCTGGGTCAGATATCAGTACTATCTGACGGAGGGTAGTCAGATCCATAAACACACTATCTGAGCTGCTCTAGTTCTGTCCGTTGGACGAGACGTTAAACCAAGGTCCCTTCCGACCATCTCGGGTGGCTCTTCAGGTGGAAGTTAAAGGTCCCACAGCACCTATTGTAAATGTAGTGGATTCTCCCTTGTGTCCTAGCTAACATTCACACTCTCAATAAACAAGGTCCATGTAAATCCACCCGCCTCCCACCCGACGCACCTGGAAACGAGATGCCATGGCTCAGAATTTTTGTTGTTTTTTTTTATATATTTACTAAGGACAGCCCAGCTGAGATGCAATACCTTATTTCCAGTGGGGTCCTGCTTCTACCTGTTTTGCAGCTAGGTGGATTGGAGCACTAGAGGTTAAGTGACTTGCTGAAAGTCACACAGCGAGTATTTGGCCCTGGTGGGATTTGAACCTGATATCTCCTAGCTCCAAAGCTGGTGCTCTAACCACCAGATCATTGCCTTACTGGTCCAGAGTTATAAATGAATAAATAAATATATTATACGGATCCCACCAGTGCCATTAGAGCCATGCACACTGCATCAAGAGATGGCTCAGGGGTACACTGTCAAATGCAGCACATCAGCTAGGAAGCGTTCTACATCCCCTTCCCAATCACTCATCACAGGCCTGTTCCTGTGTCAGTGGGAATTCAGTGCAAGTGTAACAGAGATGCCAGCAGGCTGTTTCTCTCTCTCGCTCACTCCCAGTTATTGAAATCTAGCCATGACCTCATTATCTCTGATGTGGAGCACAGCGACTTCTGCATGTCCAAGATGGACTAACAACCCCCTGCTGAAGTCTGACCTGCAGTCTTTTGCAACCTCCACCTGGCACTTCCCCTTTCCTCGCTCCGGTTAATCCTGAAAAACTCCTGTTCCATAACAGCTGGAAGTCTGTAAAAGGGCTCGCTCAGCCAGGATATAAATAATAAGGAAATAGCAGAGAACAAAGCAAACTCTGAATTCAGTCTGTCTGAGCACATGACTCCTTCCCCCATTACCATCCCTTATTCTGCCCCTAATTAAGAAGATGCCTTCCAACTGAGTGAATGAGGCAGTCAAGCTAACATCAGACAGTGAGGCCCAAAGAGGAGAGTATATCCTCCCTTATCTCCTAACCAACATTCATCTTGTCAATAAACCAGGTTCATGAAACCCACCTGAAGGATGCACCCGGAAACAAACTGTCACAGCTCAGTGTTTTTTATTTGTTTTTATACAATTTTACTTGCTAAGGGCAGCCCAGCTGAGATACAACATCTTGCTTTCAGCTGGGTCCTGCATTTACCTGTTTTCACAGCTTGGTGGACTAATGCACAAGGAGGTAAAGTGACTTGCCCAAGGTCACACAGCGAGTATTTGGCCCTGGTGAGATTTGAACTGCAGATGTCCTGGTTCCAAAGCTGGTGCTCTAACCTCTAGATCACTACATTTCTGGTTCACAGTTCTAAATGAATAAATAATTTTATGGATCCCGCCAGTGATGTTAGAGCCATGCACACTGCACCAAGAGATGGCTCAGAGGTGCACTGACAAATGCAGCACATCAGCTAGGAAGCGATCTACACCCCCTTCCCAATCACTCATCACAGGCCTGTTCCTGTGTCAGTGGGAATTCAGTGCAAGTGTAATAGAGATACCAGCAGGCTGTCTCTCTCTCGCTCACTCCCAGTAATTGAAACCTAGCCATGACCTCATTATCTATAATGCGGAGCACAGTGGTTTCTGCAGGTCTGAGATGGACTAACAGCCCCCTGCTGAAGTCTGGGAAGAACGATTCCTTGCTATACACTTTATATATCCTGTGGAGGTACGCGTTTGTTTCAGTCATGTCCTCACTCTCTCATCTCACCCTCAAGCATGTACATGTTCGGTTCTGCCAATCTCTCCTCATACATCCTTTCCTGCTGTCCCTGAAAAATCCTGATTACACTTCTCTGCACTGCCTCCACTCTGTCCCTGTCCTTCTATTTACTTATTTATTTATTTGGATTTTGTTAACTGGGTGGGCTCACTTAAGCTTAATTACATGCATCAAAAACACATCAACGTATATACAAAGCCATAAAAACAGGTTACTCACCTGTAACAGTAGTTCTAGGAGTGGTATAATGTTGTTCATCCACACTGTTTGGCATATCCTTTCCCTTTAAGAATCTTGCCGGAAGGTCTTGAAGCTGGCTCCTCCCACCCACTCGGGTGGTATAACCCTGGGCTCCGCCTCATGACGCCAGATCTTAGCCCGCTGGAAGCTCAGGTTGAGCATCAAAGCCGGGGAGGTCGGGTGGGTTCGTATGGATAAACAACATATACCACTCCTAGAACTACTGTTACAGGTGAGTATCCTGTTTTTCTAGGATCGTGGATATGTTGTTCTATCCACACTGTTTGGCAGACTCCAACCGGTTCTCCAGGAGGAGGGAGGCAAGGTGCACACCCTCTCTGAAATACTTACTTGGGGAACAGAGACTGGAGAACTGAGGTCCCAAAACCAGCATCCCGGCGTGACTCTAGGTGAGTGTGGTAGTGGGAAATGAAGATGTTTGCTGTCTTCCAGGTAGCAACCCTGCAGATTTCCTGGACAGGGATGTCCCTGGAAGCAGCCACTGACGCAGCGATATGGCAGGTAGAATGAGTTCTTATCTCTCTGGGAGGCTCCTTGCCCGCCAACCTATAGCAGAGATCAAGGCAGGATGCAATCTATCTGCCAATCATCCGCTTTGCTGCAGGTCTGCCAGGTGCGGCTTCAGCGTAGGTGACAAACAGCTGGCGAACCTCCCCCCAAACGTCAGCTCCTTATAAGAGAGCGCTCATCTCAGGTCCAGAGTATGGAACCTGTACTCGGCCTCCTAGATGTAGTTCGGGCAGAACACAGGCAGAGTCATCACCTGGTTAAGATGGAACTCCGACATCACCTTTGGAAGGAATTTCGGGTGGGGGCAGAGGACAACCTTGTCCCTATAGAAGACCAGGTAAGAAGACTCCACCAAGAGCACCTGGAGCGCCCCAGTCCTTCTGGCTGACATGATAGCCACCAGGAAGGTGGTCTTCCACGACAAATGTGATATCTCACATCTGTGCATTGGTTCGAATGGTTTGCCCCATGAGCTTTGCCAGTAGAAACATACATAGAAACATAGACTTTGACGGCAGATAAGGATTGCTTGTCCCACCTAGTCTGCCCATTTCCCTACCTACAGGATAAGCTGCAGATCCTATTTAACCAACAGCCTATTTCTTCCTACCCCCCACAAAAATTGCCTTACGTCTGTCCCATGCATTCTTGAATTCTCCCACAGTTTTAGACCCCACAACCTCCTCAGGAAGGCTGTTCCATGCATCCACCACCCTCTCTGTGAAAAAAATACTTCCTCACCTTGCCCCTGAGCCGTCTTCCCTCTATCTTCAAATTGTGTCCCCTTGTTCTTGCACATCTCTTTTTCTGAAAGATGCTACCCTCTTGGACTTTGTTGATTCCACGGAGGTACTTGAACGTTTCTATCATGGCCCCCCTTTCCCTCCTTTCCTCAAGGGTATACATATTAAGCTCCTTTAGCCTCTCCTCGTATGGCTTCTCTTGCAGACCCTGCACCATTTTAGTTGCCCTCCTCTGAACTGCCTCCATCCTGTCTATGTCCTTGCAGAGATGGGGTCTCCAGAACTGGACGCAGTACTCCAGATGGGGTCTCACCAACTGTCTGTACAGAGGGATAACAACTTCCTGTTTTCTGCTGGTGATGCCTCTCCCAATACATCCCAGTATCCCCCCAGCCCTCCCTACCGCCTTCTCACATTGCTTGCCAACCTTAAGGTCAAGGCCCCTAGAATTCTGCAGCCGCAGAATTTTGCGCAGAACTTGCAATCTACCGCAGAACTTCTGCGGTGCCGCAGAATTCACTCTTCTTGTTGATTTTTTATTAATATTTCAGTTTTTCCATAGAATCTGGTTCCCTTCTCCTCTTTTTATATCCTAAACCCCCCTGTATGCTCAGAATGTGATATTATCACTGCTATAACATCATACATTAGCTAATGAAATGGCTGCAATCTGCAACAGAAATGAACAGTCACTTATCTACCACAGCTCCCACTGCCAGAGACGGTGGCACAGCACATCAGGCATGGTAATATTTGCTCAACCTGCACTACAGCCTAATACAATTTTCAGTCTTATATTATTGCACTAGGGTCAACTTAAATAAAACCTTGTCAATGGCACAGACCTGTTAAGTCCATACCTCACTTTGTACAAACCTATTTGTGCCTTTAAGGTATAGAGGTGCCATATGAAATGAATAACTGGTAAAATAAATTTAACTGTCATTTTTAAGAAAAATAAAGTAATTATGTCCAGAAAAGTGGAATATAATAATGTGTAGACCTGTTGAAAGAACAGACCTGTTAAATAAATAATTGCACTGTACGTATTTTTGCCAGGGTTATTGATTACATATTGTCACTGGTTGATAGAGTCACCTTAAAGTTATGGAGAAATGTTGTGTGCAGGGACAACTGTTGGGCCAGAGAGCAGCATGCTGTGTTTCCATGCTGGCAACTCAGGTTCAGAGATTAGCTTTGAGAGCTGGCTGGGCAGCACAAGGATTGGTGGAGCACATCATTGCTCAGAGCCTGGGAAGGTATGGTGCAGTGTTCTGTCACATGGTGCATATACTGTGCTGGTCTGGAGAGCTCTATCTCACAATCAGTTCACATGCATGTCATGGCCTGATGGTGTTACACAGTGTGTGAGGGAAAGCAGGTTGACATCAAAAATGAGTTTTGCAATAACTGCTCTATTCCATTTCTAATGGGACCTGTATGAATGAGGATGCAAGTTCATGGAAATTAAAAAAAATATATATATACACAGACACACACACAGTATCTCTGTCTCTCTCACCACACACACACTTGTATGTATGTTACAGATTGCATATAAATACATAAGTTATACACAGTGGGAACCTCATGAGTGGTGTAGAAAGCACATACAAATATATAAGTGATAGACAGTGGAAACCTCATTAGTGGGATAGATAGCATGCATATAGAAATATCTTATTTATCACATAAGATCCCCTCTGAATATGTCATTTTTTTAACAGGCTACGACCTTAAGGTTGAGACATTTGTTTTGCCTTTTTAGGCATAAAATTATTTTTATAAGTCTGTTATTTTTTGAACTAGTGTTACTGTGCTTTCCACCATCCTGATTGCTATAAAAACTGCCATGAAAGTGAAGTTAGGATGACAAGCTGTCACTGTGATGTGGTAGTTTGTTAGTGCCGCAGAACTTCCGAGGAAATTACAAACCACCGCCGCAGAAGTTCTGCGGCAAATGGTAGTCTTGCTGCAGAACTTGGTCCCACTGTGCCGCAGAAAAGTAGGGGCCCTGCTTAAGGTCATCTGATATGATTACCCTCCATTTTTGTTGTTGTTACTACCTCCCCCCTCACTGTGTAATCTTCTCCTGGGTTTTTGCTTCCCAGGTGCATTACTTTGCTCTTCTTTGCATTGAATCCAAGCTGCCATACTTCTGACCATTCCTCCAACCTTGCCAAGTCCCTTCTCATCCTTTCCATGCCTCCTTGTGTATCAACCCTGTTGCAGATCTTTGTGTCATCTGCAAAGATGCATACTTTTCCTTCCAGTCCCTCTGCAATGTCACTTATAAAGACATTGAAAAGGACTGGACCCAGTACTGAACCCTGAGGTACCCCACTAGTAACCCCTCTTTCTTCAGAGTGGACTCCATTTACAATTACCTTCTGTGTCCTGTTGTTCAGCCAATGTTTTACCCAGGCTACCACCGTGGGATCCACTCCAAGGCTGGTTAGTTTGACTACTGATCTTTTGTGTAGGACAGTGTCAAATGCCTTGCTAAAGTCTAGGTAGGCCATGTCCACAGCCCCTCCCTGGTCTACTACTTTGGTCAGCCAGTCAAAGAAATCAATTAGATTCATCTGACATGACCTTCCCGCTGTGAACCCATGCTGCCTTGGGTCCTGTGCCCCACTGGCCTCTAGGTACTCAACAATTCTTTCCTGCAGAAGTGATTCCATCACTTTCCCTACCACAGAGGTCAGACTGACAGGTCTGTAGTTTCCTGCCTCTGTCTTGATCCCACTTTTGTGAAGGGGAATCACATCCACGTTCCTCCAGTCCTCAGGTACCACACCATCCTCCCATGATTTGTTAAAAGGGTAGTCAGTGGTGTCACTAGTTCTCTGCTTAATTCTTTTTAGAATTCTGGGTGAATTCCATCTGGCCCCATTGCTTTGTCCACCTTCAGTTTTAGGAGTTTTTCAGAACCCTTTCTTCTGTGAAAAGGACTGGGATCGACTCCCCTCTCCAGAGTGCTTCTGTTAATTGGATTAAGCACCTCCCCCACTTCCTCTTTTGTGAATACTGAACAGAAGTATTCATTCAGTATCCCTGCTTTTTCACTGTCACTCTCTGCCCACCCACCATCCATTCTATTCAGCCTCACTATCCCTCCCTTTGTCTTTCTATGCTCCCTGATATACCTATAAAAGGTTTTATCCCCCTTCTTAACTGAGTTGGCTATCTTTTCCTCAGTTTGTGCCTTTGCTATTCTGACTACCCTTCCTGCTTCTTTCTGGCTTAACTGGTACAGTTCTCTGTCCTGCTCTTTCTGTGTTTCCTTATACTTCCTAAATGCTATCTTTTTCTCCCTAACCTTCACCGCCACGTCTTTTGAAAACCATGGCAGGAGTATCAGCAGTAAATCACACGGAGGTTGAGGTTCATGCACCAAAAAGGATATGTGGTCTAGGCCTTTAAAGAAATGCCAGATCACCTTCTCCTGTGCCACCATCTGCTGACCGGTCCACGCCCAGTAAGCAGAGATGGCTGCCAGGTGCACCTTAAGGGTCGTAGACCAAAGACCCTCTTTGGACAGGGACCAAAGCTAGTCTAGGATGCTAGCCACTGGACAGGACAAAGGGTCCAGGCCCTTACCCTGACAACAAATGGAAAACCGTTTCCATTTGAAGGCACAGCACCTCCTGGTCGACTCCTTCCTGGATGCTTCCACTACAGTGAGTATATCCTCAGAGAGACCCAAAGTCTGGAACTCTAGCCGCTCAGAAGCCAGGCTGTCAGGTGCAGAGACTGAAGGTCCGGATGGAATACCTTCCCTGGACTGACAGATAACAGGCCTGGGCATACTGGAATATGCCTCGGATGCCTGAAGCTGAGGAGATCTGGATACCAGAACTGGCACTGCCAATCTGGGGCTACCAGGATCACTGGTGACTTGTCCCTCCTGACCTTGAGGATCACCTTGGGAACCAAGAGAAGTGGAGGGAATGCACAGAAGAGGCCCGGGCTCCACAGCCTTGAGAAGGCATCCCCCTGCAGTGAGCCCTGCTGAGGGGGCAGGCATGAAACAGCCTCAACTTGATGTTCTCCCTGGAGGCAAACAGATCCACCTGAGGTTTGCCCCAGTGGGAGAACAGGTTGTGAACTACCTCTGGATGGAGACACCACCCGTGGGATGTCTCGCCCACACGGCTGAGAGTGTCTGCCAGTTGATTTGAGGCTCCTGCCACATGGATGACTAGGAGATCCACCTCCAGTTGGCTCACTAGGGTACAGATGCAGAGTGCTTTCCTGCACAGCAGCCGGGAGTGTGTGCTGCCCTGTTTGTTGAAGTAGTACATGGTCGTGATATTGTCCATCTGCACTTGCATCACTTGAACCCAAAGGAGCGAAGTAAATGCTGACAGTGCCAGTCTGACTGCTCGGAGCTCCAGCAGGTTGATATGATATCGGGATTCCTCGGGGGTCCAGAACCCGTGGGTTCTGTGGTCCTCATGTGGGCTCCCCAGCCTATGAGAGAGGCATCAGTCGTAAGGACGACCGTTGGCTTGGGAGGGACAAACAGGATCCCTTCCTGCAAGTGATCCAGGATGGTCCACCATTGGAGAGTGTCCCAGAGCTTCTGGGTCACAGTGACCAGCTGGTTGAATTGACCGTGATGCTGAGTCCACTCACTGGCCAGCTCCCATTGGAGGGGGCACATATGCCACCGGGCCCATCAGACCACGGTAGTGCAGGCTGCCATGTAGCCCAGAAATCAGAGAAAGTCACGGGCAGGGCGCAAGTGCCCAACCAGAAATGATTGGGCAAAGGAGGAGAGAACCTCCGCCCTGTCCGTTGGGAGCCAGGCTCTGGCTCGGCAGGAGTCGAGCTCTGCCCCAATGAAACATATCACCTGTGAAGGTACGAGTTCCGACTTGGCCTCATTGATCAGGAGACCAAGGTCATTGCAGGTCTGGAGGGCCAGGTCCCTGGACCTCTCCACCTCTTGCTTGGTGGAACCTTCCAAGAGCCAGTCATCGAGATATGGATAAACTCTGACACCTTGACGCCAAAGATGGGCTGCCACCACTGCAATGCATTTGGTGAAGACCCATGGGGCCGATGACAGACCGAATGGCATGGCTTGGAACTCAAATAGGGCTCCTTCTGCTCGGAAGCGAAGGAACCTCTGGTGAGATGGATGGATCGGGACGTGAAAGAATACATCCTGGAGCTCCAAAGAGCAAAACCACATGTTCAGCTCGAGAGATGGTATGATCTGAGACAGAGTTACCATCCTGAAGGTGTGTGACCTAAGGAACTGGTTCAGGTTGTGCAGATCTACAATGGAGCGCCAGCCCCCCATCTGCTTCAGAACCAGGAAGTACCTGGATAGGAACCCTGGGTTGATTGGGGGTCTGTGACTCTGGCCACCACCTCCTTGCGGAGGAGCTGGGCAATGTCGTCTCTCAGAGCCGACAGAGTGTGTACGGACACCATTTCCTCCTGTGGGGCATGGGCTTGGCTTGGAGGGTACTGCTCGAATTTCAGAGGCAGACCCTGGCCAACCACTTCTAAAACCCACCTGTCCATGGTAACAGTGGACCAGGTGAAAAGAAGTGGTGGAGCCGACCCCCCACAGGAGGACCCAGAGCTTGCATGACAGGAACAGGGGTGGCCACCCTTATCGAATTACTTGGCAAGCTTGGAGGAATAGGGTCCGGATTGGGGACCACCGGAGCCCCGTCCTCTGGGCTTATGGGCTGCCGAAGGCCTGGACTTGGGCCGAGGCCACCAAGGTTGTGCTTGCTGTTGCTGCCCCGCTTGGAAGTGGGGCTGCTTGGCCGCAGGGGCAGAGTGCTGAAATGGCTTCTTCTTCTTCCGCTTTCTGAAACCCTGAGATTCCTTTTGTGCAGAAGTTACTGAGTCCAAGGTTGCATTGGACTTCTCAATGCGTTGGAGGTGACTGTCCACACCTGGGCCGAAGAGATCGGTACCCAGGAAAGGGGCATCCGTTAGCTTGTGTTGGGTGTCTGCCGTGTAGGTGGAGACCCTTAACCAAGCCCTGCGGCGCATGGCAACCGTGGCTGCCACCAAACGGGTGCATGAAGCTCTGAGGTCCAGGGCCATCCAGAGTTGCTGGTTTCCAACTGCCCGACCCTGGTCCCAGACCTGCTTGACTGTGGTCTGGAGGTCTGCAGGGAGGTGAGGGAGAAACTCGTCAAGAGAGCCCAGAAGGGCATGAGAGAAATGTGCCATGATGATGGCTGAGCTTGCTGGACAGAGGTCCGGCGAAGAGGTGGCATAGACTTTGCAGGCAGAATGGTCCAGTTTTTTGGCCTCCTTGTCCGGGGGTCTATCTATATCTGCCGAACTACCCGAGCATCTGAACACAGATGTGGTCACCAAACCCTCTGCAGAGGGGTGCTCTATGAACCCTGAAAGGGACCCAATGGGTAATGCGTATTTGCGGGCCATCTGGGCAGAAGGCGCAAGGCAGGAGGCAGGATGCTGCCAAAGCTCCAAAGCCAGACTGACAATGGCCTCAGTCACCGGAAAGGCTTCAGTTGGTGAATCCCCCCATTTGAGGATGTCCCTGAGGGGAAATTCGGCCTGTTTTTGAACGGGTTCGAGAGGCATTCCTGTGGATTCAGAGATCAGATGGAGCATGCCCATAAAGGAAGAGGGGCCTTCCACTGTTGAGAGAGTACTGATTGATTCATCGTCCAAAGGACGGGAATGTAGGTCAGAGTCATCAGACTCAGAAGAGTCTGGATAAGTCGGCCGGCCACCTATGTCTCCCTCCACCTGCCTGGGCGGTCAGGACTGAGGGTAACAGAAGGCCTATGCGGGAAGCCCAGAACAGGCCGAGACTCTTCGGCAGGCATCCTCATCAGGGGCTGTTTAGGTGGCGGTTCCACCAAGATTGGTGGAGAGGTTGCTTTTGGCCAAACTGGAATGGTTTTAACAGGCTCCGTGGAAGGAGGAACGGTGAGGACCAGCTCTGGAGGAGTCGGCTTTGGCCTGGGAGGTGAAAGCCAAGTAATGGCCAGAGTGGAAGCCTGAATCGGCTTTTGACCGAACAAGATCAGCTGTTGCCACATCAAATCTTCATAGCGTCGATGGAGTTCCCATCGAAGCCTCTCCTCAGCCGAGGAGGACAAAGTAGAGTGTCGGCGTCACTTCTTAGAGCACTTGTGTGCTTTCTTCGGCCTGTTGGCCAAAGGAGTCCAAGCCCTCAATCATCAGGGTGACCAACTGGGTTGACTGGAAGGCACCGGGGAGACCGGTGGTTCTTTCTGGTCTGGGACTGGTTCCTCGATGGGGTTCCCAATGGGTTGGGTCTCCTCATCAGGGAAAGGCAGGACCGGGATCCTGAATAAGGAACTGTCGGCCTCGTCGAGCGACAATGGTTCAACTGAGTCAAGGATGATCTTGACTGGATTGTCATCCAATGTCTGAGCTGGCTGGCCTGATTGGGGGACTGTGAAACCAGCGGCCGAGGCCGCAACCTCAGCCGAAGTCGAGACAGGTGAACCCCGGGACCAAGATCTCTCATGATCCCCGGAGTGTTGACAGTAAAACAAAGATTCTTTCTGTTTCTTGTCCTTTTTACGGGACTGAGAGACATGCATGCCCGAAGGCCCCTTGCCCCTGGTGGGAAGGGATTGATACATATCCTCTAAAGAACCGGAGAAGGTGGAGCCCAAATTGAGCGGAACAAAAAAAGGACTTTGAGGACCGATCTGCGGCCCTCATTTGTTCAAGCTGCTCTGCGGACCTCACAGCCGTGGAGACCGCCCATCGGGCTTATTTAGATTTGACCAGCAGGTTCTATTTCTCTGGTCTGCCCAATTTTAACCATGGGACGTTCAGGTGGAAAGCACGACACAAATCGCAGACCTGGGTGTCATGGCTGAGACCCAGGCAATATACGCACGTGGCATGCGGGTCTGTACGAGACATTTTTTGCCCGCACGGGCAGCAGCAGAAACCGGGAGAAGATTTGTCTTCCATCGTGGTTGAGATTGCGAAGCAATTATTATTAACTCTAACGAGTTTAATTTTAAGCAGATCAGAGGATTTCTGAAGCCAGGGCCTACTGAACACAAAAGCGGTAAGGAGGGAACCTGTATCCTCCAGCGGAAAGGAAGATCTGGCTTCATGGGGTGGAGCCGAGGGTTATACCACCCAAGTGGGTGGGAGGAGCCAGCTTCAAGACCTTCTGGCAAGATTCTTAAAGGGAAAGGACATGCCAAACAGTGTGGATAGAAAAAACAAGCATTTGTCAATGCCGAATGTTTGCTTGCTGGCATTGGTAGTGTAGAAGTTACAGAGCTGCATAATAGGAATGGCAGTGAAGTACTGAACTGAAGCCAACCCCACCACCACCCTGCAGAGAGTGACAGGCATTGGGGTGTGCCTTTGGGTTGTCAGGCATAACGGCCACGCCATTTCACCACACCACACCCTACCCTGCAGACACTGACAAGTGTCACAGTGTGCCTTGGGGTCTTTGGCCCTTATGAGCACCCCATTCCATCAGGAAATACGGTGAGATGGGTGCGGTATATGAGAATGGGGTGAACTTTGGGGCCGAAGAGTCCAAGGCACACCTCAATGCCTCTCACTGGCTGCAGGGTGTGGAATGGTATCAGCATTACAGGCAAGAATCCCAAGTCACACCCCTGATGCCTGTCATTCTCTACAGGGTGGGGCGTTATGGTTGGAAACCCTAACACCTCAGGCATTCGTTGGTATTTTCACTCCAAATTTTCAACATGGTTTGTGACCCCCACCTCATGAACAGTGACAATATCAGTTTGTTAGCCGAAAGCTGCTTATGCACAGCGACTACGGCATTTGGCACCACAGGTGCAAAAACACATTCCGAACAGGATGTGAAAAATGACAGCTGTACTGTTCATGGGGAGGTGTAAAAAATGGCAATGTTGCAAATCTGCAGTAAAAATATTAAAGAAAAATGGTGAAGTCACGAGCGTCCATAGAAACTGTGCAACGCACACCCGTAATGTAATTAGTTTGGGGATTTTTTACAGCAGATTGTCAACACAGGCATTTTGGGACCTCTGATTATGAACAGTGTCACTGTGATTTTCTTGATCTGTCCCGAACAATGATTTCCCACAGCGACCATGCATCTCTGTGCTGAAAGTGTGAAAACACATTTCGGCCATGTTGTGAAAAATGACAGCTGTACTGTTCAAAAGGAAGTGTGGAAAAATGCCACTGGTGAAAATCTGGACTGAAAATATTACAAAGTCATGAACTTACGAGGGTGCATGGAAACTGCAATGCTCACTCGTAACGCAGTCATTTTATGGACTTTTGTCACCAAATTTTCAACATAGCCATTTTAAGACCTCTGCTCATGAACAGTTTAACTGTGATTTTCTTAATCTGTCCCAAACATTGCTTTCGCACACTGACTGCACCATTGTGCGCTACATGTGCGGAAACACATTTTGGGCAACATGTGAAAAATGGCAGCTGTACTGTTCATAAGGAAGTGTAATGAAATGGCAATATTGAAAATCTGGAGTGAAAATATTGAAAATTTGCAAACTTATGAGCATGCGTAGGAACTGCGCAACACACGCTCGTAAAACAGTGATTCTTAGGAATTTTTCCACCAAATTTTCAACACAGCTATTTTAAGACCTCTGCTCATGAACAGTGTCACTGTGATTTTCTTAATGTGTCCCATACATTGATTTTGCACGCCGACTGCGCCATTGTAAGCTACGTTGGCGGAAACACGTTTTGGGCAACATGTGAAAAATGACAGCTGTACTGCTCATAAGGAAGTGTAATAAAATGGCAATGTTGAAAATCTGGAGTGAAAATATTGAAAATTCGCAAACTTACGAGCGTGCGTAGGAACTGCGCAATGCACGCTCGTAAAACAGTAATTTGTAAGAATTTTTCCACCAAATTTTCAACATAGGCTTTTTGAGAACCCACCTTATGAACAGCGGCAGTGTCGTTTTGTTACTCGGTCCTGAAAGGTGATTTCGCGCAGTAACTGCAAAATCACCCTTCGGGCCCGAGTAACACCATGACAGTGACAGCATTCATGAGAAGGGGTCCCAAAAACCCCATGTTGAGAGAGCTTAATATGTATACCCTTGATGAAAGGAGGGACAGAGGGGACATGATAGAAGCTTTTAAGTACCTCAAGGGAATCAACAAAGTCCAGAAGGGTAGCATCTTTCAGAAAAAGAGATGTGTAAGGACAAGGGGGCACAATTTAAAGTTAGAGGGGGGACGGCTCGGGGTAATGTGAGGAAATTCTTTTTCACAGAGAGAGAGAGAGTGGTGGCCGCATGGAACTGCCTTCCTGGAGAGGTTGTGGGGTCTAAAACAGTGGAGGAATTCAAACATGCATGGGACAGACATAAGGCAATTATAGTGGGGGGTTGCAGGAAATAGGCTGTTGGTTAACTAGAATCTGCAGCTTATCAAGTAGGTAAGGAAATGGGCAGACTGGGAGGGCCAAGTGGTCCTTATCTGCCGTCAAAGTCTATGTTTCAATGTTTCTATGTTGAAAATTTGGTGCAAAAATTCCAAAAAATGCCTGAGACATGCAGCAAAGTTGAAAAAACCCTATCTATCCCATTATACAGCTTACCGGCCGGAAGACGCCCCTGAAGATTCCTCCTCACCCTGTGGGAGAAAAGACAGGTCCCCAGACAGCAGAAGAAATCACCCTACACCGGGCAATGGGTGACAATCTAGACAGGCAAAGCCATGCCATCCGCCTGATACAGATCGCTGTCCCTGTCAGTCTGGAGGCCACCTCACTGGCATCGTATGATGCCCTTGCTTGGTGCTTTGCAAGCTCCAGACCCTGTGCAGAGAGGACATAGGCTTGCCTAGAGTCCTCCGAATCAGGCAAGGTTGCAAAAACCTGCACCAGCATTGACCACAGGTGCCTGCTGTAGACAGCGTGGTGAGCCTGATGTGAGCTGATGCAGAGTAACATACGAGCTGAAGAGAAAACTCTTCTTCTTCCCCACTGGTCGAACTCAGAGGAATCCGGATCTGGTGGTTGGTCGTGTGCCGGGTGTTGAAGCCCGGAAGGAGTATCCAAAGCCATCAGTCCCAAGGGCGGGTGATGCAGAGAACCAAGAGACTCCTGGGTAGCGCAATACCTCCTCCTCCTGTAGTCCGCTGGGGCTGAGGCTGGGGATAAGGTGACTGGTGACTGCCAGGTGTGGACAAATGCTTCCTGGAAGGGAATAGGCCAGGAAGGCACCACTAGGTGGTTGGCACTGAATTCGCTCAGAAAAGAGCACGTCTCCTGCTCGGTATTGCGTCTTACCACATGGGAGATATGGAGCTCCTGAACTAACCTCAAGAGGAACCGCTGATATTCAGTGAAATCAGTGCTGGAGAAAAGAGTAGGTAGGTAGGTAAAAATTTCTTTTTATACAGGTAATACATGTCATTTGGACACAATCTAGTTTACAAGACAGACCTGTGTGTGAATGTTCCCCTTCCTCAGATGAGGAAGTCAAGGAAGCAGAGGAGCTCAGGTGTTCGGAGTCCTCCTGCAGCGGGGGAGACAGGTGAAAGACCTGCAAGTACATAGCTCTAACATACCTACGGAAGGGCACTGCAGTGGCCCTGAACGTCTCTCAGGTTAAAGGTCCCATGGCCTGGGGGGGGGAGGTGTCTGCAGAGGGCTTGGGGAAGGCATCTCACAGAAAGTGCCCGACCTCTGCCAGGACTCTGAGACCCCGCAGCAGATCCTGCCACGCGGGGGGACCCGGGAGTCGAACCAGTCAGCGAACACTGCAAACGTGAGAACAAATCCTGGCTGAGCCTTGAGGGAGAATCTCCCCTGTGATGCGACTAAGGCTGCATGGTTCCAGAAGGGCAACCCTCAGCGCTGCCCACCAAGGGTGCCCCTGAAGTCTCACTGGAGGAGAAGCGGGGCTCAGCGCTTCAGCTCCTCCTCACTTCCCACAGGGTAGTGTAAAAAGGCCTCTGCACCTCACTCCAGCCCCTCAACCCATCGGACTCCGAGGCCGCCCTCTTCCTTGAACCGAGAGCCAAGGGGCCCCCCAATCCCACAGGCCCCTCAAGCTAGGTCACAGAAGAGGAGGTCCCTGTCCCCACCAAGGAGGCCAAGGCAGCACCAGAAATGGCAGCTGCCCCGACCCCTGCAGTTGAGACAGCCACACCAGGCCCTCGAGACTGCTATCCACGCAGCGCCCCCAACACCGGCATCGGCATGGGGGGGGGACGCAGGGACTGCAGACTCCAGGGAGTCCAGTAGGTGAACACTGGGCTGCCTGGTGCCACGTCCAAGAGGACTCCCGGACTCCGAAGAGTTGGGGCGCAAGTCCAGATCAGACAGCGAGTCATCCACCTCTGAAGAGGAGGAGACCACACATACTGCTAAATTAGCGACCCTGGGAGCTCTCTTACCAGAGGTGCCGTGAATGGCGCTGCCGCAGGAAATGGCACCGCCCACGGCGCCACCTCAATCACCAGCACCGCGAATGGCACCGGGATCCGAAGCGGTGCTGAGAGGCAGCACTGAGGGTCCGCTGGTGCCAGGCCCAGCAGCCGTGGGCCACAACACCAGGGGAGCCTGCACCTCCATGGGGGTGACTGCCATGGTGGTGGTCTCAACCCGGCTCCGCAGGGGACCAAGCTGCTCCTCAGGCACCACGGAAGAAACCTCCTCGATGGCAAGGCTGGAATCTGAGGAGGTTTCCTCCTCACCGGGCCATACAGACCCGGGAGGGGGACCTGGAGGCTGGGTCTAGAGATCTTGCCATGGCATCTCTAGAATGACGCCATCCTCCAAAGGTCGGCAGGGTCCTGCTGACTTTAAACACACGGATCTCAAGAACACAGCAGTCCATAGAGAAACAGGCATCGCAGTTGTCCATATCACAATTGGGACCCAGGCAACGCAGGCAAACATCATGTATGTCCATCATGGAAAAATGTCAGCCACAGGGGCACCGACGCATGGGTACATGGCCCACTTTGGATTTTCTCTTCGAACCTGAACCAGACATGACGCGAAAATAACTCAACAAATTCACAGAAAAAAGACCAGGCGCTATCAGTAATAACAATAAACGGAACGGGCTTACCGGTTTCCAGATGGCGTCAGGTGAAAATCAGAACCAGGATGGAGAAGCAGTAACATAGTGTCAAAATTCGGAGAAGGCCTGATGACGCACCAACTCTGACAGCAGGTGCAACCTTGACGGTGGGAGAAACAGAACTGGAGCGGAGGAAGAGTCTGCGACACTTAACGGCCAACCCTCATGTGCCATGCCGTTGGCACCGACACTCCCCTCCCCCCCAAAAAAATAGCTCTTGTACAGTTGCACACCTCTGGCTTACACCCAGCAGTAATGAATGGTGAATATTGACAAAGGGAAGATCTGGGCTGTTTTGCGTTGAGTGGGGATGCAAGAAGGTCCAGCTCTGGACGACCTCATCTGGTGAACAGATCTTCTGTGACGTATAAGAGAAGTTCCAGTTCATGCGTGCTGGACTGGGTCTGGCTGAGGCTGTCTGCCAGAGTATTTAGCATGCCTGGGATATGGACTGCCGAGAGAACCAGACTATGGTCTAGTTCCCAGTACCAAACTCTCATGGTCTCCCTGCACAGGGGGTCCGAATGCGTCCCACCCTGTTTGTTGATACAGTAGACAAACCTGAGATTGCTGGACTGGATCAACAGCTGACCTGGGAGGAGATGGTTCTGAAGAGCCTGCATGGCATACAGGGCCGCCCTCATCTCCAGAACACTGATGTGCAGGGATAGTTCGACCTGGGACCATGTCCTATGTGTCTTACAGGGACCCAGATGCACCCCCAGCCCGAGCTGGATGCATCCGTGGTGAGGATCTGCTGGGGATGGGCGATCTGGAATGGAACCCCTTGCAAAAGTTCGGTGGGTCCATCCACCACTGGAGCACCCTGCACACTGGGGAGGAGACTAGCACTAAGTGATCTAATTTTTCCGTGCGTTGGTCCCACTGCACCTTGAGTGTCCACTGGAGGACGTGCATGTGCAGCCTGGCCAAAGGAACCATTGGAATGGCCACAGATGTCAACCCCAGTAGCCTCAAATACACCCTTGTAGGGATATAATGGCTCTGGGCGACCTTCTGAGCCTGGGCAATAAGGCACTCTGCTTTGTTCTGAGGTAGGAAGGCCTTCCCCTGCACTGAGTCCAGAACCACCCCTATATATTGCAGCCTTTGGGATGGGGTTAGGACCGACTTGGGCAAGATGACCGTGATGCCCAGGGAGAGAAACAGCTGAAGGGTTCTCTCCAGAGTCCGAAGAAGCTGTTCTCTGGACTGTGCCTTTAGGAGCCAATCATCCAGATAGGGGAAAATATACAGTCCCTCCCTTCTGAGAGCTGCAGCTACTGCTGCTAAGCACTTGGTAAAGATCTGCAATGTAGACGATAAACCAAAGGGCAATCCTTTGAATTGGTGGTGCTCACCCTGAAAAAGAAATTGGAGGAATCTCCTGTGTAGTGGAAACTCTGAGATATGCAGGTAATCATCCTGCATGTCCAGGAAGCACAGCCAGTCGCCCTACTTGAGAAGAGGCATCAAATCTGGCAGGGTTACCATGCGAACTTTTTTGTACTGGACATACAGACTAAAGGTCCTTGAGATCCAATATGGGCCTCAGATCTCTGGTTCTTTTGGGGACCAGGAAGAACCTGGAATAAAATCCCCTGTTCCTTTGGTGCCTGGGCACTGACTCAATGGCCTTTTTGCGCAGAAGAGAATGTACCCTCCCCCCCTGGAGAATGAACAGATGGGCCGGGGTAGGTGGAAGGTACTGGAGGAGTCTCTGGGGACATCTTGATGAGTTCCAGAGTGTGACCCCTCTCAATGAGCTGAAGAATCCAGACATCTGATGTTAATGGTTACTCCACTGATTGAGATGGAAGGAGAACCGACCTCCAACCACCACCTCTTGGTCGGGGACTGGAAGAGGAAGGTCCATCACGGAGTCAAGCAGAGGCGGATCTAGCTGCTGGGGCTGATCTGTCACCCCTAGGGCACATTTCTGTGTGCCAGAAGAGGAGGGAGTGGGCAAAGCGGTGGAGGCATTTTGTTTGCCTTGGGGCAGAGAGGCTACTCTGGATTTGTAGGGACACCTTGCAAAAAGGAGGGTGCTGTCTGTTCTTTGGCTGAATATGGTAGACATAAAGGACAGACTGAATACCCTGTCAGATGCCTGTAGCTCATTTATGATGTCCTATCTGACCTAAACAACTTGGAGCCATTAAAAGGGGCACTGAGCACATTTTGCTGGACATCAGCTGGGAAACCCAAGACCCTAAGCCAGGAGTGCCTACGAAGGCAAATGCTGGCAGCAGCAGCCCTGGCACCTGTATCTGAAATATCACAGAGGACCCTCAGGAGGTGCTTGCTAATATCCTCAGCATTCTGCAAGTATCTGAGAACCTCCTGTTTTTGGAAACAATCAGGAAGGGCCTGGGCTGCGGCCTCACCCTTCTTCCAAATAGTATTCTGGTCCTTAACCATGTGGGAGAGGTAGTTTGCAATCCGCAGACCAAGGGTGGAGGATGCATATACTTTCTTGCCCCAGAGGCTGATCCTATGGGATTCTCTGTCAGGGAGGAGGTAACTGAGGTACTTGGGCACCTCTGACCTATCATGAGCTACCTTTATAACTACAGAATCAGTTTCCAGCTGGGCAGCATAATGGGGAAGACCCTGGGGGGTGTGAGTCAACTTATCAGCCCTGCAGGGCATGGCTGGCACCACGTCAGGCCTATGCCAGACCACGGAGTAGAATTCCTTAGAGCTGGAAGGATAGGTGGAATAACCTTGGGAGGAGACTCTGTAATCTCTAGGAAGTTCACCAGATCTCTTCTGGTGGCATCCTCCTCTTCTGTATGGAAGCCCAAGGTTGAGGACAGCTGCTTCATAACACTGAAAAAGGTAGAGTCCTCTGGAGGAGACCAAGGAGTATGTTTGACAGAGTCCTCACTCACTGAAGAGGCAGTGGATCTGTCAAAGGAAAGAGGCGCTTCCTCTTCTTCCTCAGGTAACATGAGGTCAAGATGGTACTCCTCCTCGACGTCGACCTGCTCCAGCTCACGGTCCGAACGACTGACCAACGATGGCCCACGGGGAGCAGCCCGCGGAAGCTGAAGTGGTATTGATGATGGTGCCATCGACAGCACAGGCGATGCAGGCCTATAGGTGCCCAAAATGTCATTAAGGTCAACGACAGTGGACTGCTGCATCAAAGGTGGGTGGGTCGACAGCACAGGGTGCAATGACCCATCCGATGGGCCCTGAAAGCCCAAGGAACCTGAAGCCTGCGGACCTAGAGAGGCATCAGACCTCACCAGGAGGGCTGTTGATGACAAGCCCATCATCAACGAGGTGGGGGCCGACGACCTGGAGGTCGACTGCTGGCCCCCCTGAGCAGTGGGTGTCGGTGTTGTCGGTAGGGGTCTGGTAGGAACAGAGACCTGGACAGCAGCAGGCATCGGTGCAGCCGACAGAGTACCTCCAGATGAAGAAGAAGAGGCTGCTGGGAAGCAGGAACACTGCTGGGGAGAGTGATCCGATCTTGGTCCTTTTATGACCCCCCAGGACTTGTCTTGAGCTTGGGAGGCCTGGAAGCCTGACGAACCTGCTGGTGACTGGGAAAGAGGGACCCCGGAGGAGCCCTGCCCAGAACTGGCTACCTGCTGATCCATTAGGAATTTTTTGAGAGCCTTTTTTCATCGCCTAAGAGTGGTTTGGTTAAATGTATGGCAGAGCTCACAGTCCAAGACGTTGTGGTCAGGCCCAAGACAAGACACAGAGGGAGTGTTCGTCTGAAAAGGCAATCTTCTTTCCGCAGTGGCAGTGTAAAAAAGTCCTAGGCAAAAATGGCGCGAAACTGCATCAGCGCTTCAATGGAGACCCATGAAAACAGAGTCGATGGCAGGAAAGAACTGAGGAGGGAGCAGGGCCACTCACGCCTTGATAGGGTTGGTGACATTGGCAGACAATGTCGGCGGTATGCCATGTGGGCGGCCCCAGTGGTACTGCTGGAAAATCTTCTGTGTGGATCCTGCTTCACCGACAGTGAAGTTCCTACGGTGTGACCTGATGACTGAGATACTCCCGATGAAGATCTATAGATCCTCCTTGTGCAAGATGCAGGGGAAGGGAGGGGTATAACAGCCTGCTCAGAAAAGAGACCTCTCTTTCTCTTACTATCTCCTATTTACATTTTTTTTAAAAGAAGAAGGGAAAAACAAGGACCAGAAAGAGTCCGTTAAACAACATTTTATTTTTCAACCCTTACAGCTGCCAACAGAATTAGAACGTATAGGTATTCTGGACTGAATTATCAGTACTAGGCACAGCAAGAGTTAAAGGTTTGTTTTGTTTTTTTTAGCACTAAGGGATGCTAGAAGGAATGGGGCAAACTCACCCTAAAGACAGAAATGATCTTCTTCCTTAAAAATAATTTTTGTTCTTGTTTTTTTTTTGGGGGCAACATAGAGGCAAATAGAGGAACAAGTCCCTGAAGGAATTTTTCCTCCTGATGCCTAACCCCTTTTTTTTAAACAGGGGTAAGTCCAAAAGGAAAGGAGGGGAGACTGCCCAGAAGCCTGGCCATTGCTGGGGAAGGTGGGCGGGTTGCAGTGATAAATGATGAAGATATTCTGGAAGATCAAGGACTACTGTAAGCACATAATTTTCATATCTTCCAAGAATCAATCTTCACCATTCAGCACTGGTGGGTCAGAGTACCAAGTCACCACCAAATGGTGGTGTTGGCAAACCCTGAGAAAAATGGCTGCTCCCTCAGCCTCCAGTGGGGGAGACACAGAGAGGCAGGGGCCCCGCATGGGCCTGGCGAGGCCCAAGACTGGTCAGGTGGAGGCTCCCAGGGCCTGGGAGCAGAATTCACCCTACAAGCTCATGACTGGCCCTACAAGAGAAAAAGTAGTCCTCCTGATAACACGGTGAATGGCCTGCCTGGTTGCCTCACAGGCTGGCAAGGACGCTAGGAGCTGACCCACTGCTGACCACTGGTGCCTACCACAGGACGCCTGGTGTGCCTGATGTGCAGTAATGCATTACACGATGCAAGCCGCTGAGAAAATCCTACAACCCCTGAGTCTGACTCTAGGGGATGGTCGCATACTGAGCGCCTATGCCCACAGGGAGTGTTCAGGAGCTCCTGGAGATCCCGGGGGTGCACAATACCTGCGCCGGGTGTCCCTCAGGGCTGGAGAGGGTGCAGAGGGATGGAGCCAGACATCTCCCCACGCCTCTGCAATGGCTGAGGCCACAGAGGTATGACTGTGGAGTTATGACTGTACTCCCCAAGGAAGAACAGCGTCAGACGCACAGGATTGCAGCTGGAAAAGAGGGACAACTGCAGCTTCCTCATCATCTTTGAAAGGAACTGCTGATATTGGGTGTAGTCGGCATCAGAGGAGAGGTCGACTGAGGAATCCTCTTCCTCAGAGGAGGAAGACAGAAAAGAAGAGGAGCTGCACTCAGGGGGCGGCAGTGCCAGGGTTTCAGGCCAAAAGATAGCTTGGTCCATTGCCCTCAGGTAGGTTGGGAAGGCACTCACCAAAGTCCTGAACTGCTCCCAGGTCAGGGGTCCCATAGGACCAGAAACGTCTAGGAGAGGAGGAGGTAGGTCATAAAAGACGAGGCCACATCTTCTGCCAGGGCTACAAAAGCAGACAGGTGACCTACCCTGTAGAGAAGGGCTATGCAACTCATCCATCCAGGTATGCCCAACTGTAGAGGGGCGATCCAGATGTTACCCTTGGGGTGAACCCCCAAGTGGGAGGTCGGAGCGGTAGAGGTCGCACAGGGCGGCCCCTATCCCCACCTACCGCAGGTCCAGATGGTTCTGGAGGGGTCAGAGGATTTGAGTCGACACTACAACTCCTGCTAGAGACCCCAGCCACTCTAGTCACAAAGTACGGTGCGGACTGGGACCTATAAACCCGGCTCACCAGAGAGGGCTCTGCCCCTTGGACTAGGTATAGCAGCATACACAGCAGGAAAAACCTGGAGCAAGGGGGATCCAGCTCTCCAAGTGGCATAAGAACCCTCCTCGGCACTGCAGATGGCACTGGAATCAGATCCGGCACCATGGATGGCACTGAAACATGACCTGGTGCTGAAAGCGGCACCAAAACCCAACCGAGCACCACACCCCACGATGCCATCCCCTCCAGTGCTGGAATCAGCACAGAAGACATCCCCGGCACCACAAGCAGCACCACGGGACACAAGGGAGGTGGCGTCGTGACCAGCACCAGGACCAGGACCCCCAGAGGATGACACAAAAGCTGAAGGCCCAGGGCTAGGCCCAGAAAGGTCCCTATCCTCACCAGAATCGGGAAGCCAGTCAGGATTATCCCAGTCCTCACCCTCCAGGTCATCCAACCTCTCAGAGGACAAAATCCATAAGTTCTCTGATGGCTGGCTGACTCTGGAGACCTTCCCTCTCCCGGTGCCATGAACAGCAGCAGGGGAAGGGATCTGGCCATGCAGGCGGCACCGCACCATGGCCCCAAGGGACCCACCAGCACAGGCCCAGCGTATAGCTGTGATGAAGCCACTGAGGGCATCTGGACCTTCGAGGGGCAACAGACTGGGAGTAGTGCGCAACCGGCCCCTTGGTGGGGGCAGGGTGGCTGTCCCAAAGACCTCTCCCTCAGTCCTCCTGTCTTGGCAAGATGAGGACTAGTTGAGGCCTGGTCTCCCTTGGTACGTACAATAGTGGGGAGGGGCTCAGGGGAAGAGCCCAGGGACCTTACCTTCAAGTCCCACATGCGAAGTCAGCCCCCAAAGGTGGGGGGGGGGGTTCCCACATGAAGCCAGCCTCCAAAGCTGGGGGGGGGGTCCCACCCGGCCCCACCTCATCATGTAGATTTTGAGGGTGCGGAGGTTCATGGAAAAGCAGGCATCACAACAATCCATGTCGTGGTCTGATCCGAGGCAGGTCCAACACCGATCATGACAGTCCCGAACAGACAATAGTTCTCCCACGGGGCATTGATGCATGGGGGAGAATCGGTTTTCTTCAGCTTCTATGCCCCTGGGGACCGGACATGATCAATTCCATGGAAAATAACAAAAAGAAACAAAAACTGAGCTTGGCGCACGAAAGAAAGAAAGAAAGAAAGAAAGAAAGAAAGAAAGAAAGAAAGAAAGAAAGAAAGAAAGAAAGAAGGAAGGAAAGAGGCAGCGACAGGGCATCAAATACACAATACAGTGTCGAACTTGCTGTGATGAACAGAACCGGTGACACAGCACAAAATCGCGGATTGCTCCCATGGAGTACCCTCCTCAATGACGGGAAGAACAGAACTGAGGAGGAAGGGGGTCTGGCGTCAGTTTACTGGCCAGTCCACGAGTGCCACGTCATATGTCTGCCTTGTGGGCAGTGCTGTCTCAGATGTCGGCTTCCCTCCTCCAAAGCTTTTAAAGGCATATACTCCCACAGGGTCCTAGTGTCTCCGGGCTAAGACCCACCTGTGATGAATGGTGAAGACTGATTCTTGGAAGACCTTTTCTTCCTCTCTGTAACTTAAGAGGAATTGGTATGGGGCACATTCAGACCTCAATGGCATAAATACAACACAGCATGCATACAGCAACAGTGCAAAGAAAAATATTTTTCCAAAAAGCTAGTTTCAGCTACAATTAATAACTTCGGGCCCTATGCACATAAAAGCATGTCCACGTGTTAAGCTCTACTGCATGTGGGTTTCGTACTGGCCATACTCACCAATGCTAGGCTCCACACGCCCCCCCCTTACGCAGCCCCACCACTGAGGTGTGTAGGATTCCTAGGGGTGGCTGGGTGCAGAGCGGAGGACCTGGGCATGCGGCCAATCAGCTGGCTGCCTGGGTCTCCGCGGTGGATCACCTGTGCCCGCGGGGTGTCATGTCTGCAGTCAGCACGCAGTGTGCAGTCTGCACCAGAGGGGGCTTGTGCCCTGTTTGCCACCCCCCCACCCACAGAGGTTTGCCCCGAAGTCAGGGGCATCTCTACCAGGGGTCCGTGGATCCCTGCTGTCACCGCCGTGCCCTGCGGCTGCAACTCGGGGAGTACATACTGGGCCTCCATTGCCTGTTCTGATTCATGAGTCAGCTGTCTCCCCACATGCAAGACACATTTCTAGATCCCTCCTATACTGTGCATTGTGAGTTTTTGTATTTCTTGATCCCAACCCTTGCCAGTGGCTACAATTCTATTTCTAAGCCAAATGTAGCTGCCATATTTTTTCTTGAGGAAAACAAAATTATAAAATATTCATATTCTAGAGGAACAGGGAAATGTTACCACCAAATAAAACTGGAAGATGTGTGGAAGTTTTTTATAGTAAAAAAAAAAAAAAAAAAGGGCCACATTTTTTTGCCAAGTTTTGTTGCACTGCCGCTTTAATGTATGGTGTGCTGCAATTACATTTTTCTTTGGTAGGGGAGATGCCCTTGGTCCTGCAGCAGGGTTGGGGTGTTTTGGAATGGCAGATAAAAAACTGTTTAATGGGAATTTATAAAACTAGAATCAGGACTACTTCCAGCCAGTCATAGGACTAACTTATGTGAAAATATGTCCTGGATTTCCTACAGCCATACTGCAGATGTGATTACTAATACTGTCTTGTTTTTCCCTTGGGTTTAATTTATTTCCCCCCCTTTTCTTTGCTGTCCATTTTTATCTTCTTTTTCTTCTTCCTTCCCTTGTGTCTGTGTGTGTGTGTGTGGGGGGGGGGGGTATGTAAATTCTAAAACGTGTTTTTTTGTTTCTTTTTCTTGATTCACTTGGTTTTCTTCTTTTCTTTTTCTGAGAAATTCTTTTAGTTTCCAGTGAGAATTGCGATCTTAGTTGTATGATTATTAGAAACATACAAACATAGACAAGGATGGCATGAGAAGACGATGATCTGTCCAGTCTACCCATGGTTCCTTATCTAACCCTGGGACCTACAGTCCATACAGGGTTCTAGCCTTTCCCTATCCAGCCCCCAATTCCCTCCCTGTTACTGTCGCCCTGAATAATCACTATACCCTTCACTCGGTCCCAACAGTGCTTGAAACCGTTAATAGTTTCTGTGCCCACCACCTCAGTTGGTAGACTGTTCCATGGTTCCACCACCCTTTCTGTAAAATAATGCTTTCTCATAGTCCTCATTAAACCTCCCTCCTGTTAGCTTCCACTTGAGCACCGGAACTGTTACTCATGCTAAATAATTTCCCAGAATTCACTTTATTCCCTTCAGGAACTTGAAGATCTCGATCACATCTCCCCTCTCCTGTCTGGTCTCTAGTGAATACATATGCAGTGCCTTGAGGCGATCCTGTAAAACCTGCCCGGTTGGCCCTGAATCATTTTTGTCACCCTTCACTGTACCACTACCAGCCTGTCCTCATCTTTCCTGAGGTGAAGACTCCACAACTGGGCACAGTACTCGAGGTGTAGCCTCATCAATGATCTACATAGAGGCAGTATTACCTCCTTTCTTCTGCTGTCAGTACCCTTCCTGATACATCCCAGCATCCTACTTGACTTACTACAGGCCCTGTTGCACTGGCTTGACTGTTTTGATTCTAAATTTTGTTCTGTTTGTACATAATTTCTGTTTTCCTTTCAATAAAATATTCCCCTACTCTTTATTGATAAGTGCCATGGGACTTTTTTTTTTTACTTCCACCTGGACTGTGACCAGAAATGGGCAGAAGAGACCTCAGTTTGACATCTCATCTGAAGGACTCCACCTCAACAGTGCAGTACCCCTCTTTTACTACTCTAGTGTCCATTATTGGTATTATACCAAATGCGCAGTGTGGGGCTAGAACACAGGACCTTCCGATCTTCTGGCCCTAGAGACGAGCATGCAACCTACTGAGCCACTGGCACTATGCCAGCAACCTGGGTTCAAAATTGACTTGGATCACTCGGGCTCATTGAGAAAGGGAGGACTGACCATCTCATGGACAGTTCTCTTACATCGGGGAAGCAACTCCACATGCTGCTCAGTGACTGCCACCTGGTGGACGGGAAAGGAACAGCACACAGACACAAGCAGGGAGCCCAGGATGCACAGTAAGCAACTGAAAGGGGAAAATATAGAAAGGAGATTAGAGGTTGTTGGCTGAATCAAAGAGCAGTAGCACCGTGGAACTCATTACCGGAGGAAGTAGCAGGCAGCCAGGATATGGATCAGTTTAAGCAATCTCTCGATGCTTATTTTAAAGAGAAGGGCCTTTTAGCTTTGTATTGGTGGGTTAACAAGTCAATATGGCTTACGGCTAATAAACTTGTACATTCCAATGATTCTATGAAGCATGCTCGTGTGTGCATCACTGCACATAGATTCCATCAGTGGAAGAAGTCTGCAGAAGTCAAAGCTGCCCCCCAGGCCCACGCACTGCAGACAGGGTGGGACACCCACCACACTATGGTCCTGGGTTAAGTGGTAGATAATCAGTAAGATCCTGAGAAGATTGTGACTAGCATGGGGAGGGGTGCCTCCTGGTGCAGTGGTGAACAAGGGTGGACCAGAAAAGAAAGCACAATTGAAAAAAGATGCTGGGTTGTTAAAAGGGCATTTTGATTTTTGTGGACAAGAATGTCAGTCCTCAGAATAGGATTTGGGCTGTTGGAGAGAGCAGTGGCCCCTATAAACGGAAAGAGACAAGTTAAGGAAAAGTGACATTATTCATTCACATATTTCTCATTTTATTTTATACTTAATACACTTTTTCTCTGGTGGCACTCCCCTCAGCCCCCCGCCCACAGTGCCCCCTGGATTACCCCCCCAGAGCGGAGCCTCCAGGGCCCCCTGCTTAGCCCCATCAGATCTGCATCTTGGGTGCAGAGGGGACCCAGGTCCACCACATGGAGAGGTGCAGGGGTGTCACTGAGCACGCCAAGGACAGATATATTTTTGTATTATTTCCTTTGGGGGGGGGTCCAACTGGACTCTGCTGCGTGAATATGTCTCGCATCCGACATGCCCCCAGACCAGCGCAAGATGGTACTCCAGCACTGGTGCGTCCTGTGGTCACCCGAGAGACCCGGACCAGAGTCACTCGACCCCCCCCTCCGGAGGTGAAAAGCGCTCCATAATCGCTCAATCCACCTCCAGCCCGGCTGGCCCTCGAGCGATCTGAATCTGCTCCCGAACCCGGGTCACCCGCATCACAAGCGGTGATCTTCCCACTGCACCGGCGGGCCGATATATTTCTCATTTTATAGCAACATTTAGACTGCTGAGTTACAAACATCTTCCAGAATAAAAACCTCTTGGCCTGCCTGAAAAAAGAAAAAGCAGGACTGGTACCTCTGAGAAGAGTGTGTGCTTGGGGTGTGGTTGTGTGCCACCCCCCCCCACCCCAACAGAGGAGTACCTGAGTGGTTGGACTCACCAAAGGGAGTGATGATGGGGCAGGTGATGCTGTACGTCATGACGACAGAAAAGATGCAGGTTATCCAGGCATACTCCACTCCAAACTGAAACTCGTAGGCTTGGTTCTGACAAAATAAGGGGAAAAAAAAAAAAAAAAATGAAACTGACTTTTACTACCAACTGAGGAAGACATCAGAAAGAACAGTTACTTACCAGTAACAGCAGATTTTTTGAGGGAATCTCCTCCAGCGAGCCACACCTATGAAACATAGATGCACCAGGGTTGAACCTATCCAGAAACGTTTGCCTAACAGGTTGTTCACGATGCCGCACATCACTGGTGCCTCTATATCATGGACCACCCCAAAACCTCCTCAGTTCTGCCTGTCTGTCACAAACAACGTTGTTTCAGACTGATGGAAGACAACGACAAGGACATCAAGGCCCCAAAAGGGAGTGACAATGACCAGAAGTCCACCCCATTACAGGCAAACAGGGTGAAATGATGACACCTGAACCCTGCTACTATACCACCACAGATCAAGTGGGAAAGCGGGAGGGTGCACTGTGGCTCACTGGAGCAGAGCTCCTTGAAGGTCTACTGATACTGGTTAGTAACTGTCCTATTTTCTTTGGGGATATTTCTCTCCAGTAAGCAACACTTACAGACCAATTCCAAGCAATACCCAAACAATGAGGGGAAGGCATTCTAGCCAACCCTTATATGGGCTAATGTCCCATAAGCCACAGAAGATGTGAGTCACAGCAGGGCAACACCAACACAGCACAGATTGGGGCGTGGAAGCAAGAAGCCTAAAACCCACCACCAGACAACAGCGCAAAAATAAACAAAAGAAAACCATCAACAGGAGATGTTCATTATAATGAAGAAAAAGGGTGTGACAGGGTATTCTCACTGTGCCGGTGGTGGTGGTGGTGGGGGGGGGGAACATGATGGACCAATGGCCTTCCTTCCTAAAATGGTGTATTTGTATGACACGTGCTGTACGTAAAAACGAGACATCTGCTCCTTACACTTTGCTTACAGCAGAGGCTGCAACTGGAGCTGGAACTGTAATCCCATACTTGTGACATCAGTCTGTCACAATGGAATTGACCAAATGACACAAAGTGTGTGTGTGTGTGTGTGTGTTGGGGGGGAGGGGGGACAACGACTATAGCTTCAGCTCCAGAATAACCGCAGCTGTAGTCGAACTGTAAGGTGAAAAGTTCCAATTTGCATGTAAATACCCTCCATATGGAATGGTGGCCAATTAAATGCCAGCTGGGAATTTTTAAGCCACCACCACCACCACCCCCACCATCCTTAACAGAAACCTTTACCTTCCAGGATTTTTTTTTTTTTTTTTTTAATTCCCTGGGTTACTAGAGCTGCTCACATCTGCCAGGGCCACTTCTCAGGCTCCTCCAACCCCCCCCCCCCTCCGGCACTCACCTTGCCCTCATGGGGTCCACAGGGCATTCCACCCCATGGTGGATTCCTCTTGGGAGGCTGGCAGGGAGTACTTCCTCCGGTGGGTCTGACAAGTATGTAGGATGGCAGCCAGTCAGTAGGGACAAGGGTCTGGGTGTGCCAGCATCATGCTGACACACTCCGGTTTTTCTATGAAGCTTTTCCTCCAATGAGCCTGCATGGGGGTTCGACATATAGCAATCCAGCCTTTTCCCCCAGGGTGCCACATGCAATGCCACAAGAGTGCATGTTCTATGGCGTGCATATGCCAGACATTCAGCGGTGGACATTCCCTGTGTGTGCTCCCATCCAGCTCACTTGGCAGCATTCTCGTAGCAGGAGGCTTGCCCACCCCCACCCCCAGAATTCAATCCTTCCTCCCTCCCCCAACTGGCCAACAATGATCCGCATGCATTCCTGTACTTGGGCTGCCAGTGTAGCAAGCAGTAGTGCTACCGCTGTGCTACCGTCTGACAGTCCTATATCTTCTTTAATTTGGGCATGTGTGTGTCCTCCATCTTCCTACCGTGCTCTTCCACTTCTTCGCTTTGAGATATTTAGGGTCCCTTGTTAATGTCACCTTGTTCCTCTCCAATATTCGTTTTTAAAAGTACTGATGAGTTCTAGAACCTGGAGACATCAGTTGAGCGAGTGCTAACAGTACACGTTCCGCTACAGGGCCTTCGCTCAGCTGCTGTTGCCAGGCTCTGGAACTGGTCGGTAAATGAATATCAGGAGGGAAAAAAGTGGTGTTGTGGAATCAATACCATTGGATGCCACTGATGTTTTCAGCTACTAGCTGGCATCGGATGCCATTGGTATCTGACTACTGGATCCTGTCACCTGGGCTCCAATCGGATATCAACACTCCAGATGTGGCTATCTAGGATACGAGGCAGACATCTGACTTTGGATCCCACTATTCAATGTCAGATCCCACTATCCAAAAAACCAAAAGTTCCAGGGGAAATCTGCATAATGTTCAATCTGTAGATTTACAGGGTGCAGAGAAGGTGCATAGTGCGAGAGTTCCAACAAAAAAAAATCCATGGCACCAACTCAGGACTAAGCCAAACGCCAAAAATTTGAAATCACTTCTTTTCTTTATTGTTTTCAATATTTCATCTGTGCCCCAACGTTTCGCCAGTGTGGATTCTTCTGGGGGACTGTTAAAACATATAAAATATTTTTAAGTACGTGAGTAACAATATATGGTTCTCCCATACATTTAAATTTGAATTTTATAATGAAATTTTATACAAAAGTTTTTTATATGCTTATTTTCCTCAGCTGTTTATACTATTATCTACATGAAAATAATAAGAATTAAACATGAAAACTCTTACAAAAATAATCAAAAAATTAATAAGAGAATTGCCTATACAGTACTATACTTTGCCCTAGGGCATAATCTACAATTTAACCTCATTTGCTAAGCTTTACTTACTACCATGTATTTTTGCCAAAAAGAAAAAATATATATAGCAATTATTTTATACTTCTACCATATACTCATTCTTTAGCATTAAATAATATATTGGAATCAGTGCATAAAGGATCACTGTGGCTGCCTCAGTTTTAATAAGTCAGTTACATATTTGGAAAGACCTGGGTTCAAGAAAGGGTAATTACCTGCTATAACATAATTTATTTTGATATTATTTATGGAAACCAACTAAGTGAATGATGTCTAATCCCTTAGGAATTGAATATAAGAGCAACTAATGAAATATGAACATACAGAGCCTTCAGTATAAGATTATTAAGGTGAATATATTATTTAATGCTAAAGAAGGAGTATTTATTTTCATGTAAATAATAGTATAAACAACTTTTGTATAAAATTTCATTATAAAATTCAAATTTAAATGTATGGGAGAACCATATATTGTTACACGCGTACTTAAAAATATTTGACATGTTTTAACAGTCCCCCAGAAGAAGCCGCACTGGTGAAATGTTGGGGCACAGATGAAATATTGAAAACAATAAAGAAAAGAAGTGATTTCAAATTTTTGGCGTTTGGCTTAGTCCTGAGTTGGTGTCCTGGATTTTTTTGTTGGAAATCCCACTATCCAGCCTTGGATCCGAAATCCAAATGGGGTTGGATAGCATCATGTACTGTATCCAGGATCGTATGGAGCATCAATCAGATCCCATTAGAACAGTCAGAGGCACTATCTGAGCATAAAAGGCAGCATCAAACATAGGACTAGCAGTATAATCTCGAGGTCAGAGTAACAAGCTGTGAATGAGCTTGGTACAGCCAGCAGACCTGGGTTTGATTCCCATAACCTCCACTTACATACTGTGTGACGCTGAGCAAGTCACGTAACCTCCCCAGTGCTCCCGGGTGGCCCCTGAAAAGAGGCCTTGAGCCTAGTCAGTCACACCAGTTACTAAGGAATAAAACAAAAAAAACTGAAAATTAAAAAAAACAGGCACTCTAAGTGAAGAAAACACCAGACTGTTTCAAAGTGAGTCAATGAAACAGCACAGTAGGGGGATTAAGCAGGCTGCATACAGGGCCACATTTATAACTGGTTAAAAAAAGTAAAAGGGAGGGGCTGCCCACATGGCCTGCAGCATTACGTCACACTGCTACTCAGGCCACCTAAGTTCAGGGGTGAACTCAGGACGCCACATCAAGAGGCAGGTCAGACCACAGCAGCTGCCACTCAGCAGTGCGCTGTGGTCGGGAAGGATGGTACTGGCAACAAGTGCCACAGCAATCCCTGCTGTGGGCTTGATTCCTCTGCAGGGCATCACTGTATGCAGCCGAGGAGCTCCGCCCATGACAAAGGAAGGAGCGAGGAAGGGGAGAAACCAGGGAGACAAACTTCTGCACCGTCTACATAATGGCCTGGGTTCCGGGATTCCCCTGGGTCCTGGTACTGCTGACACTGGATCCTGGCCCACATACTGGACTACCTTGGGTGGGACATACATGGGAGCAGGGTTTCAGCCTTTGGGTTATAGAAAAACTAAGCAAAAGCCCTAATTAAAGGTGAAACACTGCAGAGGTCACCCAAACTGTGAAAGGCCCTGAAAAGATATTTCAAACAAGGTGTTGAGCATCTTTGTAGGTATCAAGAGGCCTGAAATATGAATATCTAAATCACCTGTAAATCAAAACAAGGAAGCAGCCATTTCATGGAATCTTAAGACACAAAGTGATGTCACTGAGGGGCAAGCTGTAATTGCCAACATACAGCTTGCCCCTTAGTGATATCACTTTCTGTTTTAGGATCCTGTAAATGAAATGGCTGCTACCTTGTTTTGATTTACAGATTATTTAGATATCCATATCTCAAGACTCCCGACACCTACAAGTGATTTCAATGCCTCATTTGAAAGATCTTTTTTTTTTTGCTTACTATTCTGATGCCCCTTCACTCTCCACATCTGTCCCTTTCCTCGGGGTCCTCAATTGCATCGTCAAAGGCTGTGCAGGGAGGACCGCAGATGCTAAGCCCCCATGGGGTGCTCTGCTTCCCGGAATCCTTCTAGAGCCCCTGGATGACCGCCCCACCCTGCTTTTCCAATCCCCTCCAAATCTCAGTGGGAAGTGGACACCCGGAGCTGCTCTGCGGATTCCCCACGGCCAATGGTGCCAAGGCCCGTCTCGTGCTGCAGAAATGGGGCATTTTCCTGTTTTCTTGCCCCACCCCCTGCAAGCGCCGGCACGCGAGGAGAGCCAATGAGATGAAGGCATGCAGAGACATGCCTTCGCTCCAGGCTCTCGGCTGACGCCCCCCCCCCTTCCCCTGTGCTGCTGCATCCTTGACTGCACCTCTTACCCAGGTGGCAGTATAGCAGCGAGGATTGCAACCCACCCTCCCCAAAGAAGGACAGCAGCCCTGAGGGCGCCGATCCTTCTCCCCAGCCAGCCCTCCAGCAATCCAGGCTTGCTACCAAATCCGGGTCACTGGCGTCACAAGCAGTAGCACTACCGCTGCGCCGGCGGGCCGATGTTTGAAAGATCTTGTGATGGTTTTCACAATCTGAATGACCCCAGCAATGCTTACTTCCCCTTTAATAATAGTAACTACATTTTATTAAACAACCCCACCCCCCCAAAACAGGTATATTTTGGAGAAAATATATGTTTAAAAGAAAATGTCAGTACATAATAACACTTTTATAATATTGATACAGTCTGAGAACATAATCAACACATGCAGAAAATACAGTGATAAACACATACTGACAATGATAATATTGCCATCAGTACTCGGGTTTTAAAATAATGACAGTATTTATGTGAAGGATTCTGAATACATTGGACAGTGACACGTGTATAGTACGCACTATCAAAAGGAAACACAATTCTTCTAGTTTCCAAAATCTTTGCCCACTGCATACTGCCTGAACCCAAACCCTGCCTATTTCTCACAAAGAGAAAATGACTGCAGTGCCTGGACTCAGCCCCTTCTTTTCTGCATTTTTCTGTCCAGTACCGATCTAGACTTGAGCAGTGTGGGCCAACCTCGAGTTCTTACCTTCTTCACTACTATTCGTTCAGCCTCAGACTTGGCAAAGCAGAGGCGGGTGGCGTAGACAATCAGCCCAGGAATGCGCAGCAGCTCCATGGATGTTCCAATCAGGCTGGCCGTGATGACATAATTCACAAAGAAAGCACCGTTGTCGGGCAGGAACACACACCTGGGAAAAAGGAGATAATTACATGCACCTGGGGAAATGCAGATAATCGGGCCACTGATCCAGTATTATCTAGTAGAAAATGATTTGGAAGAAGTGCGGGTTATGATTTTTGACCATAAGTAAATAAAAAATGCTAGTGCAGCAGCCCAAACCTACTGCCTTCAGCACACTCTATGACATCTCTGGGGAAACACTGAAAAATATTTATTCTGGAGACACATTTCAGCTTGTATTTCAAACTGTGTTCCACAACTCGCTTAGTGACGCTTGGAGGGCCTCTTTTGGATACGAGTTTCCCCACTCTAGGGCAAGAGAACTGCGACCCAAAGATGAGCAGTTCTGGTGCCCTAAGAACACAAGACGAGAGACTCTTATATCCATAAGAGGCCCTCCTAGCATCCCAATATAGAGGATAATGGTTGGGGATCGGGTGACAACCAAACTGTAATCACCTCGAGTGGTTGCTAGGGCAACATGGTAAACCTCAAGAGCGTGTTGGTATATATCTCTCAGCTTTTTGGATTTTGGCATGACATATGGCCTAGGGCGATAACATTCTATGGAACAAAAGAAACACGTTCGTGCCCTTTAGGTTTCATCAGCCAAAGTGGAATTTTTTTCTACATCCAGTCCTGCACCAGCGCGTGTTAATCAGAGTGTGGTTGGTGGCCGAGGTGTTCGGGCACGCTCAGATATACAGAAAACTTGGGTGTATTGTGAGGCATGAGGTGTATGCTGAGTGCCTTTAACCACACACACAGTCCATATATCAGCATGCTGGGACAACGCAAAGGTCATTATTCCTCTTATAAAACAGATACTAAACTGATATTTGAAGTGTAAACAGTCATTTAGCACTGAACCGTCCAGGCGTGCTCTGATAATCAGTCAGCCAGGTGATGTTCCTGGGCAATCAGAACACTAGGATGTCATCACATATATAAATATAAATATTTTCTACCCTCTCTCAGTTTGTCTCCATCCTCGGGCACCAGTTATTTCCAAGCCCTATCATTACTGGTCCATCTCAGAGGTTCCCTCTGAATGCTGTGGGGCAGAGAGTACTGGACTATCACTACTCAGATGGACCTTCAGATGTTTTTTTTCCTGCTTTCTTCCCACCTTCCTCAGTAGACAATACACACTTGTTCCCCTCACATACATTGCTGACACTGAATGCCTTGTCCACGCACAGTGAGCCCCCAGTGGAGGGAGGCAAATCCTCCACAGCTGCCCCAAGGAACCCAGTGGCCATGGTGCTGGAAACACCACCCAACAGTTGGTCGCCCAGTTGCTGGCACCCAGGATCACACCAAAAATCTTACGTCATCCATGTTGGAGTGTGACTTGCTACTGCTGGGCAACAGGGGGATCAGTTTCAGCCCAGTCTGGATGGATCAGGAAGCTATCCCATCTCAGTCTGCACTCCAACAGGGGTAGGGGTCGGACACATGACTGATGACTCATGTAAACAGTGGTGGCATGCGGGGATGACGCTGCCCTACTCCCTCCATTCTTGTTGGGAAAGACTGGGCTGGTTCTGCCCTAGTGGGGTATGTCCAAGACAGAAAAGAGGGTACAGGCAGTGGGAATTTGCTGGGCCCCGGAGGACTAAGCCAATGATAGTATATAAAGGGTACAGGCAGTTGGTACTTGGTAGGTCCCGGAGGGCAAAGTCCATGACAGTATATGAGGGGAACAGGCAGTTGGTATTTGGTGGCCCCCCGAAGGGCCAAGTCTCTGCCAGTATAGACGAGGAATACGCAATGGATATTTGATGACCCTTGGAGGGCTAAGTCCATGACAGTATAAGAAGGGAACAGGCAGAGGGTATCTGGCGGTCCCAGAGGGCTATGACTTTGAAGGTATACAGGGGAAAGAAGCAGGTGGTATCTGGTGACTCCTGGAGGACTACTTTCAAGATAGTGTATAAAGGGAACTGGCAGTGGGTATCTGATGGCCCCCGGAGAGCTAAGTCCATTACAGCATATGAGGGGAACAGACAGCGTGTATTTGTGGCCTCTGAAGGGTTAAGTCTCTGACAATATATGAGGGGGAAAGACAATGGGTATTTGTGGCCTCTGGAGGGTTAAGTATCCGACAGTATATGAGGGGAACAAATAGCGGTATTTGTGGCTTCTGAAGGGTTAGATCTCTGACAGTATATGAGGGGAACAGACAGCGGGTATTTGTGGCCTCTGGAGGGTTAAGTCTCTGACAGTATGAGGGGAACAGACAGTGGGTATTTGTGGCCTGTGAAGGGTTAAGTCTCTGACAGTATATGAGGGGAACAGACAGTGGGTATTTGGTGGCCACCAGAGGGCTACATCTATTCTAGTACATGAGGGGAACAAGCAATGGGTATTTGGTGGCCCCCAGAGGGCTACGTCCATGATGGTATATGAGGGGAAGGGGCAGTGAGAACTTGGTGGCCTCTGGAGGGTTACGTTAATGATAGTATATGAGGGGAAAGAGACAGTAGGTATTTGTGGTCTCTGGAGGGTTACGTCTCTGACAGTATAGGAGGGGAACAAACAGCGGGTATTTGTGGCCTCTGGAGGGTTAAGTCCATGACTTTATATGTAGGGAACAAGCAGTGGGTATTTGGTGTCCCTGGAGGGCTACATCCAAGACAGTTCATGATGGGTATAGACAGTAGGGATTTGGTGGCCCTTGTAGGGCTAAGTCCATTCCAGTATAGGAGGGGAACAGACAGCAGGTATTTGTGGCCTCTGCAGGGTGAAGTCTCTGACAGTATACGAGGGGAACAGACAGTGGGTATTTGTGGCCTCTGGAGGTAAAGTCTCTGACAGCAAATGAAGGGAACAGAAAGCAGATATTTGTGGCCTCTGAAGGGTTAAGTCTCTGACAGTATATGAGGGGAACAGAAAGCGGGTATTTGTGGCCTCTGGAGGGTTAAGCCTCTGACAGCATATGAGGGGAACAGACAGCGGGTATTCATGGCCTCTGGAGGGTTAAGTCCATGTTGTTATATGTAGGGAACAAGCAGTGGGTATTTGGTGTCCCTGGAGGGCTACATCCAAGACAGTTTATGATGGGTATTGACAGTGGGGATTTGGTGGCCCCTGTAGGGATAAGTCCATTTCAGTATATGAGGGGACTAGACAGTGGGTATTTGGTGGCCACCAGATGGCTAAGTCCATTCCAGGATATGAGAGGAACATGCAGTGGGTATCTGGTGTTTCCAGAGGGCGAAGTCCATTCCAGTAGATGAGTGGACTAGACAATGGATATCTTGTGGCCCCCAGAGGGCTAAGTCCAAGATGGTATATGAGGGGGAAGAGGCAGTGAGTACTTGGTGACCCCATGGAGGGCTAAATCGATGACAGTATATGAGGGGACTAGCACTGAATATCTGGTGGCCACTTGAGGGCTAAGTCCATGACAGTATATGAGGGGAACAGGCAGTGGGTATCTGGTGACCAGTGGTGGCTGCTTCAGTAATCACTGGATCCACAACTAGTAGGTGGGCTGATAGAGAGGGTGGCCCACTAGGTAAGGACGGAATATACATATGTATATATGCGCAGCCACAAAGGGTGGACCACTGGTGCAGACACAGTGTTCCCTCTTACAAAACTGGCGAACTGAGATCACATCTTGAATCCTGGTCATGAGAGGGAGAGCCAAGGATAGGAGGATCAGGCAGCTCCGGGGACACCCTCCCTCCTCCTTGAGAAAGGAATGGTTCCAGAGCCAGCTGCAATAATGTTACACTGGTGATCGAGGCAGATGGTACAGATGGGAGTGGGGAGAACTCTCATGGATTCTGCTGCAGGACATTTTGAGTCCCAGGAAGCAAATGGAATCGAGCAGTACTCTGCTCAGTGTGCCCTCCTGGTGAAACTCTTAAATAAATAAATAAATCTTATTGGTGCCTAATGGTCGAGCAACAGAATAATAAATATCCCTACCGAGACGGCACTGGGGCACTCTCAGGTCCCACTCCCTGTCCCACCTTGGATGATTCTGATGGGACCCTGGCCCAAAAGCATCAACACCGGTGGTGGTGGGGAACTGTGAGATTAAAAGGGTGAGTGGCTGGCAGATATGACAGTGTCAGGCCTGAGAACTGGCACAGACAGCAGAAGGGGACAACACTGGTTTCTCAGAGGGATAAACAGTGAATTACTGAAAAAATAAACAAAACCGAGGCTGTACAGTTTGACTCAGACAAGCTGGCACCATCTGCACAGCATGTACTTGTAGTCTCTTTCCACACGGGCAGCTGCTATCATTCTGATAAGCTGGACCACAGGAGACTGTGGTGCTGGAGGAACCGCAGTCCTTGACAGCTGCAGACTGTGTTAATGAGCAAAGCTGTCATCTTCACAACTCGTCGGCATGAAATGGGTCCCAAAATCAGAACCCACTGGGACCACATTCTTTGTACCCTCTGTCTCCTTTCTGCTCTTCTCAGATATTTCATTAGTAGAAAACAGGAACCTACTTCTACAGTCCGGAAAATCAAGGAGCCACGTGTCTGCACACAGGGGCAGTGCTGTGTGTTTGTCAGAACTGCCCTCCCCTGTCTCAGTTTTGCGCTGAAGAGATCACAAGGCATGCAATGCCAGGACAACTCGGGGACGTAAAAGAGCGACCGCAGGTCAATGCCACATTACACAGCCTGGTGAAAAACCCCAAAAATGCTTAGACTGCCAACCCTGGTACTGACTCTCACAGACTGAAGGCTTACCTCCAGCCATAGACTGGCTATCCCTGCAACTTTGAAATTACCTTATTTGCGCGCACTTGTTTTGTCTCAGCACTATTTATTAGACACCCTGTTGCAATTTTTGGCTTTCCTGTCTGTATTGCACGTCAACTTATGCACTTTATGTCATTATTTTGTATTTACATTGTCAGCTTGGTTTGTATTTCTTTGTGATCTCCCTTTCCCTTTACCCTGGTTCGCACCTGGAAACGAGCCTTGGCTTAGTGTGCCTCTCCCAGTCACTAATTTTCAAATAAATAAAAAATAAACTGAATGCTCCGCTTCCCTGCACAAGAGACACTCTTATTCTGCTGATGTGTCACACAGTGTTCCCCTGGAAATGGATGGGTTTGTCGGGTCAATTTTAATTAAAAAAAAAAAAAATGCTGCTCTCTGTCTCACTTGGCTCAGAGCATCTGGCAAAACACTTTCCTCCCAGGAGGGGCAGACCGCACCACTCTTGAGTGGCTCCTGGCGGCCCAATGGGTCAATGCATGTTGTGGCATGGGTGACCATATGCCACTGTGTGTCCTGCCATGGACAACGCAGGCGTGGGGCCGCACTGTTGGTGGAGGGTGGGCAGGGAAACAACCTAGAAATTGGGTTGCCCGGACAGCTGGATGATGACTGCCAGTTCTCCGAATGCCACAAAGCCTGGAGGTGTCCGCGATGTTTCCCCTGCTGAGCCTGGTATAGATGGAAGTGTCCTGGTGCCAAGGATGAAGGGATACGTTGGGTCAACTGGGCTTTGGCACAGATGGGGTGGCAGGGGCCCTTTGCAGCCAGGAGATCTGGGCCAAAATATATATATATATATATATATATATATATATATATATATATATATATATTCTTTCACTGGCCTGATCCTTTCTGACTAGCCCCAACCCCAGTTCCATTCCCACATCTTCCCCAGGTACTGCATCTCTCTTGCAGCAACTGGAATTGTATTTTATTTATCTATTATCTGCAGTCCTAATTCCTTGTTGTGTCTGATTGTTGACTATGCAATTATATTAAAAGACAAAAACCACAGTGTGCAAGCACTGAGGCAAGGGTTACCACAAAGGGCACTGGCTGGGAAGCTAAGTTTCAGAGAAATACAAAATCACACATACCCCCATAATGCAAAGCATCATGGGTTGTACATGTAAATCACCACAGATTATTATGCTGGTTCAACCTTAAGCAAGAATGCATGGTGCTGAAAGGCCTCTCACACTGTGGTTCTTTTGTCTTTTACCTTGTTTTTTGGTTTTATTGGGCTCACCACAACCCAAAACCAATAGACCAACTTAGGGTAGCTGGTTCATTCCACTGGGGTGTCATACAGACGAGGCATACTGATGAGTCCTGGTAGAACGAAACACATGTCTGTGTCTTCTGTTGGCACCCTTTGCAGACTGTGTGAAAGGCCTTTTGGCACCATGCATTCTTGCTTAAAGTTGAACCAGCATAATAATTTGTGGTGATTTACATATACAGCCCATGATGCTTTGCATTATGGGGGTATGTGTGATTTTGTATGTAATCATATTGTCTTGTATGGATGTCCTATTTCATACACAAAAAAAACCAGATTACTCACTTGTAACAATAGTTCTAGGAGTGGTGTATGTTGTTCATCCACACTTGTTGGCATGTCCCTTTCCCTTTAATTCTTGCCAGAAGGTCTAAAAGCTGGCTCCTACCACCCACCCGGGTGGTACAGCCTTGGCTCCCCCCCATAACGCCAGATCTTGCCTGCTGGAAGCAGAGGGTTGTGCGTCGAAGCTGGGGAGGTCGGGTGGGTCCGTGTAGATAAACATATACCACTCCTAGAACTACTGTTACAGGTGAGTAACCTGTTTTTCTAAGATCGTGGATATGTTGTTCTGTCCACACTTGTTGGCAGACTCCTAGCAGTTCTCCAGGAGGAGGGAGGCAAGGTGCACACCTGCTACTAAGGAAACAAAGATTGGAGAACTGAGGCCCCAAAACCAGCATCCCGGCGTGATTCTAGGTCGATGTGGTAGTGGCTAATGAAGGTGTTTGCTGACTTCCAGGTAGCAGCCCTGCAGATATCCTGGATAGGGATGTCCCTAGAAGCAGCCCCTGATGCAGCAGTATGGCGAGTGGAATGAGCTCTTATCCCTACGGGAGGCTTCTCGACGACCAGCCAGTAGCAGAGATCAATGCAGGATGTAATCCATCTGCCAATTGTCTGCTTTCCTGCAGGTCTGCCAGGTGCAGCTTCAGCGTAAGTGACAAACAGCTGGTGAACTTCTCCTTGAACTTCAGCCATTTGCTCCTTATAATAACAAAGCGCTCGTCTCAGGTCCAAAATATGGAGCCTGTACTTGGCCTCCGAGGTGTAGTTGGGGTAGTACACCAGCAGAGTTAACACCTGATTCAGGTGAAACTCCAACACAACCTTCGGAAGGAACTTCGGGTTGGGACGCAGGACAGTCTTGTCCCTGTGGAAGACCAGACAGGGAGACTCAACAGAGAGCAGCTGTAGCGCCCCATTCCTTCTGGCTGACATAATAGCCACCAAGAAGGCGGTCTTCCACGACAGGTGTGACATCTCACACCTGTGTATCAGTTCAAATGGACTGCCCATGAGCTTTGCCAGTACCAGCAGTAGATCCCATGGAGGTGGTGGTTCAAACATTAGAGGGGAAATGTGGTTGAGGCCTTTAAAGAAACACCAGACCACCTTCTCCTGCGCTACTGTCTGCCTTCCAGCCTGCGCCCGGTAAGCAGAGTTGGCTGCCAGGTGCACCTTAAGGGTCATAGACCGAAGACTCCCTTTGAAGAGAAACCAAAGGTAGTCAAGGATGCTAGCCACCGGACAGGACAAAGTGTCCAGGCCCTTGCCCTGACACCAAATGGAGAATCTCTTCCATTTGAAGGGCTAGCACCTCCTGATCGACTCCTTCTTAGATGCCTCAACTACACTGAGTACATTGTTGGAGAGACCCAAAGCCTGGAACTCTAGCTGCTCAAGAACCAGGCTGTCAGGTGCAGGGACTGAAGGTCCTGGTGGAGTACCTTCCCCTGATTGATGGAGAGCAGGTTCGGGTGTGCTGGAAGACGCCTCAGGAGATCTGGATACCAGAACTGGCAAGGCCAGTTTGGAGCTACCAGGATCACTTGTGCCTTGTCCCTCCTGACCTTAAGGAGCAGCTTGTGGACCAAGAGAAGTGGAGGGAAGGCACAGAAGAGGTCTGTGGTCCATTGCCTCATGAAGGCATCCCCCTGCAGCGAGCCCTGCTGAGGGGGACGGGCATGAAAAGCCTCAGCTTGGTGTTCTCCCTGGAGGTGAACAGGTCCACCTGAGGGTTGCCCCACTGGGAGAACAAGTTGTGGACTACCTCTGGATGGAGAGACTACTCATGGAATGCCTCCCCCACATAGCTGAGGGTGTCCACCAACTGATTTGAGGCTCCTGCCACATGGATGGCTGGGAGATCTGCCCCCAGTCAGCTCACGAGGGTCCAGATGTGGAGCGCTTCCCTGCACAGTGGCCGGGAGTGTGTGCCGCCCTGTCTGTTGAGGTAGTACATGGTAGTGATGATGTCCGTCTGGACTTCAACCACCTAAACCCGGAGGACCGGAGTGAATGCAGTCAGCACCAGCCGAAATGCTCGGAGCGCCAGCAGGTTGATGTGACATTGGGATTCCTTGGGGTTCCAGAGCCCGTGGACTCTGTGATTCCCCATGTGGGCACCCCAGCCCATTAGAGAGGCGTCAGTCATCAGAATGACCATCGGCTAGGGGTGGACAAACGGGATCCCTCCCTGCAGATGTTCCAGGATGGTCCACCACTGGAGGGCATCTGACATCTGCTGGGTCACAGGGACCAGCTGGTTGAAATGACCGTGTTGCTGAGACTACTGGCTGGCCAGCTCCCATTGAAGGGTCGCATATGCCACCAGGCCCATCGGACCAGAGGTGCAGGCTGCCATGTAACCCAGAAGTTGCAGGAAGTCCCGGGAAAGGCGCAATTGCCCAACCAGAAATGATCAGGGAAAGGAGAAGAGAAATGGAAATTACGTATCTACCGTAATTCTTGATCTTTTTGGACGAAGTCTCCACCACTCATTCACATTGATGGGATCTATGCCGGAGGTGCTAGGACCCAGTAGGAGCAAACTTTTTGCAAGAGGGACAGCACCAGAGAAGGAGCCACGAGGAGCGGCACCACAAGCCTCAACTCGTGCGGCAATGACTATCTCGGCGTCGACCCTCCAACTGCCTCAGTACCTTTTTTTTCCAAGGAGGTGCAGCGTAACTAACCTGGAAGGATAGCCTAACAAAAACCGGACATAAGATAGTCTGGACAACCCGTATAAGAAGGGTCAACAAAGAAGTCTTCACAGCCTAAAGATTGAGGGAGTGAAGACCAACAACAGAGGTGAGCTCGAGGGATGGTGGGTGGGTGTGTGAATGAGTGGTGGAGACTTCGTCCAAGAAGATCAAGAATTACTGTAGGTATGTAATTTCCATATCATCCTGGACATAAAGTCTCCATCACTCATTCACACCGATGGGAGAGTACCGAGCTAATAATCCCCCGAGAGGGCGGCAGGAGAGACCAAGAGCTCACAAATTTAGGACAGAAGTCCGTTAAGGATGGTCCTGCCAAACGAAAGAGGTCGCCTGGCATGGACATCCAGGGCACAGTGCTTGACGAAAGTATGCAATGAGCTCCAGGTAGCCACACTGCAAATGTCTGTAATGGGCACATTGCGGATTTCCACCAGGGATGCCACGACTGCTCTAGTAGAGTGAGCGTACACTCTGTCCTCCAGCTTAACCTGTGCCATGGAATAACAGGGGTGAAGGATTGCCACCAGCCACGCTGAAATGCATCTGATAGCGACAGGTTGACCCAGCCAGGTCTCGCTGAAGGAAACAAACAGTTGTTGAGCTTTACCAATTTGTTTTGTTCTATCTAAATAGAAGCGCAGAGCTCTTTTTACATCTAAAGAATGAAGGGTACGCTCTCCTTCATTTTGGAACTTCGCAAGGTAAGTAGGTAGGACTAAAGGTTGGTTCAGATGGAATTCTGAATCAACCTTAGGGAGAAACTTAGGATGGGTCCTAAGAACTACTTTGTCCTTATGAAACACAGTATATGGAGGGTCTGTGACCAAGGCATGTATTTCAAAGACCCTGCGGGCCGAGGTAATGGCCACCAGGAAGGCCGTTTTCCAAGTGAGAAATTTCAGCTCACAGGTAGCTAGAGGCTCGAAAGGCTTCCGAGTGAGCATGTCTAGTACAAGATTAATGTCCCAGGCTGCGACTGAACGTCTGATAGGAGGTCTGGTATGCAGAATACCCTTAAGAAACCTCTTAACTACTGGTAACTGAGTCAGTGACAAGGAAAGTACTGGCTCATGATAAGCTGAAATGGCACAAAGGTGAACTTTGACTGTAGAGCATTGTAGACCTGAGTTTGAGAGGTCTAAAAGGTACTCTAGAACTTTATTTGGTGGGCAGGAAAAATGATTCAAAGAGGATTTTGCACATCAGAGAGAAAAATGCTTCCATTTGGCTGTGTACGTTTTTCTAGTGGCTGGTTTGCGTGCGGCCAAAAGAATATCAAACTCTGTGAGAGACGTGGAACCTGTTCACTTATATCTCTTCAGGAGCCAAGCGTGAAGGTGAAGTGACCTCAGATTGGGATGGACCACAGGCCCGAGTCAGAAGGTTCATCTGAAGGGGAAGCGCTTTCGGAGGGGTTTCCGACATACTGTTGAGTAACGGAAACCATATCTGTCAAGGCCAGAAGGGAGCAATGAGGATCATTTTGTCCCCCTGGGACTCAAACTTGAGAAGTACCCTGTGAATTAGATCCAGAAGCAAATGATTTGATACCTTTTAATGGACCAACATAGATGTAACAACAAGAACAAAGTGCTCTAGCTTTCGGACCAACCAGTCCTTCTTCAGAAGCTCATGGCAGTTGTTTAGAAAATACAATACTTATAACAGCTAGATAATGCAGAGAAAAACTGAAAAAAATCCCCACTGGTTTAAAATACTCATTTAAAAAAAAACAAAAAAAAAACAGAAGATGATGTCAGAGAAGTTTAACAGTACAATACTGCCCTCAGTCCGAAAGAACCTTGGGTTCAGATGTGCTTGGTGCAACACACATACCAAGAATCCTACTGCACATAAATTTAATTGACATAAGATAACACTGCTGAAGCAGATAACTCCCAAATCAAGCCATGAGTGTCACAGTCAGTATAAGGATGTGATTACTGAAAGGCAACCCCACCCAGCTTAAAGACAAACTAAGATAGTTATAGGGCCATGAAATTACAATGTATACATTAAAGACAAGAATTACCAGTAAAGTTGTCTAAAAAAACATCAGTGCACATTGTGTGATGTGTAAAACCTAGCTGGACATGTCACCCAGCTGTATTCTCAAGCTAAGTAAAAGGCCCAAGAAATAACAAAAACCTCAGGACTATATAAATGATAATTTAAATATAAATTGATAATATTAGTGTCAAACAAAAACTCTAGTCGAGGAACCTCAAGAATTAAGACCATGCAGCCTGATATGTACTGATGTCAATATATACTGAGAATGTAGCAACTTGATGTACCACAAGTGTCTAGGGAATCTGAAAAAGAGATAAAATGTAATTGATCTCCTCCTGTTCATACAAACAATACAACCTAACCCACCCACATCACAATAATGTGGGTGGGAGATCTATAACCAAAGGATGTTGTCTCTCTCTCTCCCCCCTCCTTTCTCTCTCTCTCTCTCTCCCACACACACACACACACACACACACACACACACACACACTCACTCTCTCTCCTAGTGAACCTATATTAACTTCAGTCACTGCAGTTGTTCCCCAAAGGAATACAACTTGTCATGAAATCCTGAGTAAATTACTACAATATTAGCCTAATGTAAAAAGATCTGTGCAGGACCCCCAAGCAAATGAGATCACACATCCCAATATGTACAGAGTTACAAAAATTATATATAACAGTATAAGATAACACTCCTGTATGTACACTAGCAGGCTGGGTAATCTGAATATGGTGCAATAGAATCAATCCTCCACCCCCCACCACAGGCAAAGATAAAAAGTAAGGAGAAATTCTTTATGTGTGTGAAATAAAAATAGTAACACATTATAACTCCATATAGCTAAATAGAGACTTGCCTCAATGTGACAGCAAGCCCCACATCTGTTATATCACATACCTCACAACACATACCCACACATACACACACATCCACATCCCACATGCTGAAGTCCTATAATATGTCAGTTTGAAGAAGAAAAGGTCTGTGGATGTTAGTTTCTGTAGTGTCCCATAAAGCCAAGATCCACGTTCATCCCATCTGCTACCATATTGAGATGTAAAATAAGTTTAATCTCAAAGCTCGTCTCTGTTGTGTGTTTTTGAGATTTCCTTTTAAAACCATTACTGACATATCTGAGACTGAGTGGTCAGGCTGGGAGAAGTGATGCCCACTGGTTTTCAGTCTTCCTTGCTGTAATAGTATGTCTGTGTGAGTTCATCCTAGTCGGAGCTGTTGGCGTGTCTCTCCTACATAACCTGTTTGTGGACATCTCTTGCACTGAATGAAATAAACAACATGTCGTGACATGCATGTATAACTCCCATGCACCTGGAATTGTCTGTTTTGTGATGTAACCACACAGTCTGAGGAAGAAATGAGCCCACAAGTCTTACAGGGCGTTGATTGCAGGGTCGTGTGCCATTGTGTGACATGGTATTCTGTTCCGTGAAAGTTTGCTCCTAATAATTAGGCTGGATAAATTTGGTGGTTGTTTAAAAGATAGTAGTGGAGTTCCTTAAAAAATACAATTAAGGTGTCATCCTCACTAAATATTGGGTGGAGATCTTTAATAATCTTACATGAGCGTTCAAGGTCTGGATGATATGTGACTACCAAGGGTATTCTTTCTGTAGCTGTCTTTTCTTTATATTGAAGTAGTTGTTGTCTTGGTACTTGAGTTGCCCGTTCTGTTATCCTGTCAATTTCCCTGCTCCATAAAGGTGTTTTTCAACATAGCCAAATGTGTATCTCTGTCATCCTCATTTGAACAAATACGTTGACAACGAAGTGCTTGACTGTATATGACAGATTTTTTTGTATGGTTTGGGTGGTTACTTTTCCTGTGCAGGTATCTCTGTCTGTCTGTTGGCTTCCTGTAAATACATGTATGTAAAGTAATGATGACTGTGGTGTCCAGAAAGTTAACCTTGGTGGTAGAGTACTCCAAGGTAAGCTTTATGGTAGGGTGGAGATTATTAAGTTTGTGATGAAAATCTTTGAGTGCATCTGTGCCTTCCGTCCAGATGATAAACAAATCATCAATGCAACGGAAATAAGCCAGTGGTTTGTGGGGATACTGCCTTAAAAAATCCTCCTCCAAGTCAGCCATAAAGAGGTTAGCATACTGTGGAGCCATTTTGGTGCCCATTGCTGTTCCCATAGTTTGAACATAATGTTTACCATTGAAGTTGAAGTTGTTATGTGTCAAAATGAATTCCATAAGTTCCCCCACCACTCCAGGGTTGATGTTTTGGTCAGGTCCTTTCTCATGTATGTATTTAAGGCATGCTGCAATGCCATCTGTGTGTGGAATATTAGTGTAGAGGATGTTACATCCATTGTCACTAAAATGGTATCAGGTGGTAAATCCTTATAACCAGAAAGTACACGCAAAAAGTGCGTAGCGTCCTGGATATAACTGTCTCTTTCCATAACCAGTGGTTTCAAAATGGTCTCTACAAACCCTGAGATCCCTCAGTCAAGGTACCATTACCAGAGACTATGGGTCTCCCTGGATTGCCAGGTTTATGTATTTTAGGCAGCATGTAGAATGTCCCTGGCTTTGGTTCAGCAGGGATGAGGTGAGTTAGTCTACATGAGACCCAGCATCTGTTGCATTGAGACAGCTCGAACCGAGCTGTTCTCTCTGATGTATCAGGCCATCCATAGGATATCGCTCCTTCTGTCCTCTGGTAGAAAAGCTTTTGCACAGGAGGTGTCCAGAAGAGTTCCTATAAAAAGGAGCTTCTGGGAGGGCTGCAACTGTGATTTCTTGAGATTTAGCAGAACTCCCATGGACGTGAGAAAGTCTGAGGCCGTGGTTACAGCATCGAGAGTTCCTTGCCTGGAAGAACTTGCTAGAAGCCAGTCGTCTAGATATGGGGACACTTGAATTCTGATCTTTCTGAGACGCGCTGCGAGAATTGCACAACACTTTGTAAAAACTTGCGGCGCCGAGGATAGCCCAAACGGCAGGACTCTGAACTGATAAATGCTGGCCCAAAGCCACAAACCTTAGGTATTTGTGATGCTTTGGGTGAATATGAATATGTTGGTAAGCATCCTGCAAGTCCAGGGATGCTAGCCAGTCGTGTTGATGAAGCAAAGGTAACAGGGTTCCTAGTGATATCATTTTGAACTTTTCCTTGGGAAGAAATTTGTTCAATCTTCTGAGGTCCAAAATGGGGCCCATGCCCTCTGTTTTCTTTGGGACTAGAAAGTAATGGGAGTAGAATCCTGTGTTCCATGGATCCAGCGAAACTATTTCTACTGCCCTGTTGTTCAGAAGGCCTTGTATCTCGGAAGCGAGAAGTTCTGACTGAAAAACTGACAGCCTGGGCTGTTGTTTGGGGGGACAATCTGGAGAGGTCTCTGAAAGACTGAGGGAATACCCATCGCGGATTATCCGGAGGACCCATTTGTCCAATGTTATGGACTTCCATCAGTTGTAGAACTGAGTCAGATGACCTCCCACTGCTGAGGAAGAGCCCCCCTCGGGCAGCTGAGGTGGGACTTGGGCCAGAAACTCAGAAGCCGGCACTGGGCGCTCTTGGCTCTTGTACTTTCTGTTGCGTTTTCTTTTGAGGCTGGGAGGCTTGGTTTTTATTAAGCTACTCCCCTGCCCTTGCCCTCGAAAGGACGGGTTGTGAAAATTGACGCTTATAACACCCCCGAGAAGAGGCGGAAGCAGGTTGAGCCAATTTAATGGCAGACCTAGTCTTTTGTGTGGCCTCTAGAGCTTGTTCTACTTGAGGACCGAAGAGACACATACCATCGAAGGGTAACGCCATGACCTGTTGCTGGGCATCATTCATGAAGGCTGAAGTGCGCAGCCAGGAGTGACGGCGAGTACAAATGCCCTCTGCCGCCGCTCGGGAGGCAGTATCGAAAGCGTCCATAGCTGCTTTAACCTGCTGGTTGTTGGACTCGATACCCCTGGTTATGGTTTGAAGAAGCTCTGAATTAGTGTCAGACTCCAGTAGAGCTTCTACCATTTGTTTGAGTGAATGCCAAAGAACATACTTATATGGAGAGAAATAGCCCTGGTAGCTGGCAATACGCATACCCAGGGTGGATGCAGCAGACTCTCTTACCTAAAGTATCTATCTTATGAGATTCTTTGTTTATAGGTTGGGCTGTAGTAGCCTGAGGGAGGACGACCTTATCATTCTCTGCCAAGACCACAATAGGATCCGCAAAGGCTTGGGAGCAGCATACTTTCTATCTATGGACTTAGCCACAGAAGGGATGAGAGCGGGATTATTCCATATCATTTGAGAAAGTGTCTCAAAGGAAGGCTGTAACGGGGGAGTTAAATCCGTAGGGATCTCTGGGACATGAAGGTATTGGAGCCTTAAAAGCTTCCCAGGATCGATATCTGCAGTCTGGAGAGGAAGAGTGGAATTCAAATTTTTCAGCAGAGACTTAAAAGACAGGTCTTTGACCACAGGCTCTGCAATAGGATTAGATCCTGTTCCTTCCATGTCATCACCCTACCTAAGGTCTGGGTCAGGCTCAATATCATCTCCTGACAGCCCTGGAGAACTGTATGGACAGGACAGGAGTGAAAATCAGAAGGAAAAGAGGAAAGAAAAGAGTTCAGAGTCGAGAAGCCCTGAAGACTGGAGGATATCACACCAAGCCTCGGCGCCGAAGAAGAGCACGGCATCGCCTGATCCGGCACAGCGCCGATAGAGCCCTCAGCGGTGAAAAGCCGCATGGTGCCGAGGACGGCGCCGACAAACTCAACGGCACCGAGGACAGCGCTGACAATCCCGATGGCGCCGACAGATGCATCTGCGCTGAGGATGGTGTCGTGCAACCCATCGATGCCGACGGTGCCGAAACCAACACAGGGCTGTGAAAACTAGGATTTGAGGAGAAAGAAGGAAGAATGCCAGGAGATAGAGGCATCGGTGCTGGCCCCTGCGCGCGGCCATGGTGAGAAGCGAATGACAGCTCAGAAGGTGCCGCGTTGCGACTAGGGAGGCCCAACTGCCCTACCCACTCCCTCGAAGGGCCTAAGGGTCCTGGAGTGACCGGGCCAGGCAGCTGGACCAACCTCTGAGCCCATTGCTCCATCAGAGCAGCCCACTGATGAAACTGCTCATCTGAAGCCCTACCAGAAGGCGGGGAAGGGCTCCAATGTTGAAGAGGTCAGAGACCAGAAACAGAAGCCGGTGACTCCAAAGGAGGAGACCGGCAACTGACCCCAATGACTGACCGTCGATGCAGAGACATACCAGAGGGCGACCTCGAGAGATGCCTTCTCTTTTTAGACCTGGGCCGAAGAAGAGCTCGAGGCCGAACGGTGCAAAGAATGTGACTGTTTTCTTTTATGCTTCCGGGGGGACCGCCCCTCCCCTCGGGCATTGGACTGTTCGTTGTCAGATGCCCCCTCCGGAGAGGGCGGCGGACCGGACCCAGCCCGGCTGACTGAACAGCTTTCATCCGAAGTCTCTCCACTGTCACCTGACCCGCTCTTGGTCGACTCCGACAATGTAGGCTGAGACTTCTTTCTTTAATAAGAATAAAGTATAGTAAGCAATACTTATTCGAGAAATACTACAAAATAATAAACTGAAAACTATGCTGCTAGTTTGAAGTTTGACTCCCGGCGGGTGAGCATCGTCGTCACTGAAGCGCACTCGACGGCGGGAAAAAATGAACTGAGGAGGTTGGAGGGTCGACGTCGAGATAGTCATTGCCGACAGCCGAGCCTCGTGGCTCGCCTCCGCGTTCATCTCTGGCGCCCGACCTCTTGCAAAGTTTGCTCCGCTGGGTCCTAGCACCTCTGGCGTAGATCCCATCAGTGTGAATGAGTGGTGGAGACTTTATGTCCAGGAAGATCCTTCGCCCTGTCCACTGGGAGCCTAACTGTGGCTTGGCAAGAGTCGAGCTCTGCCCAGATGAAGCAAATCACCTGCGAGGGCACGAGTTCTGACTCAGCCTCGTTGATCAGAAGGCCAAGGCTGAGGCAGGTTTGGAGGGCCAGATCCCTGGACCTCTCCACCTCCAGTCTGGAGGGACCTGCTATTAACCAATTGTTGAGATAGGAGTACACGCTGACCCCTCGATGCCAAAGATGGGCTACTACCACTGCAATGCATTTGGTGAAGACCTTGGGGGCCGATGACAGGCCGAACGGCATGGCTTGGAACTTGTAGAGGGTTCCCTCCACCCCGAAGCGGAGGAACCTTCGGTGGGATGGACAGATCGGGATGTGGAAGAACAAGTCCTGCAGATCCAGTGATATGAACCACATGTTCTGCTCGAGAGTTGGTATGATGTGGGACAGAGTTACCATCCAAAAGGTGCGAGACCTGAGAAATTGATTCAGGTCGTGCAGATCTAGAATGGGACGCCAGCCCCCCTCCCATTTGTTTTGGGACCAGGAAGTACCTGGAAATGAACCCTGGGTTGACAGGGGGATCCGCATCTCTGACCACAACCTTCTTGCAGAGGAGTTGGGCAATGACGTCTCTGAGAGCTGACTGAGAATGGGTGGATACCTTTTCCTGCTGTGAAGCATGGGCTCAGCTTGGAGGGTACTGCTCGAACTACAGAGGTAGACCCTGGCCGACCACTTCCAAGACCCACCTGTCCTTTGTGACAGCGGACCAGGCGGAAAGGAATTGGTGGAGCCGGCCCCCCATGGGAGGACCAAGAGTGGTCATGACGGGCATGGGGGTGGCTGTCCCCACCCCGTCACTGCGCAGGCTTGGAGGATGAAGGGCCAGCAGAGGGTCCACCAAGACCTTTCCCTCCGGGCTTATGGTTCGCCCAAGCCACGGACTTGGGCCGAGGGCGCCAACTTTGAGCCTGCTGCTACTGCCCAGATTGATACTGGGGCTGCTTGGCCTCAGGGGCAGAAGGCCGAAAGGGCTTCTTCTTCTTCTGCTGCTTTTTAGAACCCTGGGGTTCTTTCTGGGTGGAAGTAATGGAGTCCAAGATGGCTTTAGACTTCTCGATATGCTGGAGGTGACTGTCAACTCCTGGACCGAACAAGTCGGTACACAGGAAAGGAACGTCCGCCAGTTTGTGCTGGGTGTCTGCCGTAGAGGTCGAGACCCTCAGCCAGGCCCTTAGGCGCATGGCGACTGCCACTGAACGGGCACAAGAATCCCCAATGTCCAGGGCCCTCTGAAGTTGCTGTTTGGGAACAGCCAGATCCTGGTCACGGACCTGCTTGACCGTGGTCTGAAGGCCTGCGGGGAGATGAGGAAGCACCTCATCCAGAGAGCCCAAGAGGGCATGGGAGAAGTGTGCCATAATGATGGCCATGCTTGTCTGTCGGAGACCAAGCGACGAAGCAGCATAGACCTTTCAGGCTGAATGGTCCAACTTTTTGGACTCTTTGTCTGGAGTTCTATACATATCTCCCGAATTGCCCGAGCGCCGAAACATGGACTCGGTCTCCAACCCCTCAGCTGAGGGATGCTGTGTAAACCTCGAAGGGGAGCCAGTGGGAACTGCATACTTGTGCACCATACGAGCCGGAGGCATAGGGCAGGAGGCTGAGTGCTGCCAAAGCTCCAAGGCCGGGCCAACTATGGCTTCAGCCACTGTGAAGGCCTCAGATGGAGAATCTCCTTTCCTGAGGATGTCAATCGGGGGTATTCGGCCCATTTTTTCAACAGGCTCCAAAGGCATCCCCGTGGATTCGGAGATGAGACGGAGGATGTCCAGGAAGGAAGTGGGACCTTCCTCCATCGACAGACTCATGGAATTGTCACATGGATGCGAATTCAGGTCCGAATCCTCAGACCTTGAGTCTATATAAAGCAGCTGACCACCAGAGTCACTTTCGACCCGCCGCAGATGATCGGGAGTGAGGGTGACAGCCTGTGCAGGAGGCCCGGAATGGGCCGAGATTTCTTTGGCAGGAGTCCCTAAAGGAGGCTGCTTAGGTGGCACCTCCACCAGGACAGGTGGAGAGGCTGCCTTCGGCTGAGCCGGGAAAGTCTTCACTGTCTCCGCAGGCGGAGGGGCAGTGTTGACCAGCTCCAAAGGAGTTGGCGTTGGCCTGGAAGGCGACAGCCAAGTGATAGCCGGAGTAGAAGCCGGGGTCAACTTCAGACCGGACATATGAGCTGCTGCCACATAAGGTCCTCATGGCGGCGATGCAACTTGCGTCAAGCCGCTACTCATCAGAGGAGGATGAGGACGAAAAGTGGTGTCACTTCTTCTTGGAGTGCCGCTTATGAGACTTCCTCAGCTTGTCAGTCGAGGGTGTCCAAGACCTCAACCTAGACCATCGGGGGGACCGATGGGGGTGCTCAGAAGGGGCTGAGGAGAACCATGGCTGTTCCAGGTCAGGGATAGTGACCACGGGTGGAGTCCCAGCAAGCTAGATCTCCTCCTCCTCAGTGGTCAGAAGGACCGGAGTTCTAAACAAAGAATTGTCGGCCTCATCAGTCGACAATGGGTCGACGGGGGTGATTACAATTTCAACCTGATCGTTGTCCCACATCTAAGCTGACTGGCTTGACGGGGGTACCGTGAAGCCAGTGGCCAAGATAGCAATTTCGACTGAAGTAGAGATGAAAGACTCCTGGGGTCGAGATCTCTCTCTATCCCAAGAGTGTCAACAATCCGAAGAATCTTCTCTCGATCCTTTGTCCTTCTTGCAGGACCGGAGGTGTGCAAACTGGACGGGCCCTCTCCTTTTGTCGGGAGAGACTGGCACATCTCCTTGAAGGATCTGGAGAAGGAAGTGTCCAGATTGAGCGGGACAAAGACTGAGACTGAAGAGGATTGTTCAGCGGCACGCGCCACCTCCTCCTTGAAGGCCTTTTTCCTGCTTCAATTGTTCTGCGGATCCCACAGCAGCGGAAACCACATGACGGTCATCTTTGGATTTGTCCAGCAGTTGCTGCTTTTCCGGTCGTCCAAGTTGTAAACGTGCAAGGTGATCATCCAAAACTGTAGAATGAAAAGCGCGACAAAAATCTCAGGCCTGGGGGTCATGCGCATAGCTCAGGCAGTAGACGAAAGTGGAATGCGAGTCAGCATGGGACATCTTCTGCCCGCAAGGACACCGGTGGAAACCAGGTGAGGACGTGTCCTCCATCGCGGTTGCTATCGTGAAATTAGGCAGGGGAAACTCTAACTAGACTAGCCAAAGGATTAAGTGCCAGGGCCTACTCAACGTAGGAGCAGTAAGGAAGTAACCTGAATCTTCCAGCGGAAAGGAAGATCTGGCGTCAAGGGGCGGAGTTGAGGCTTATACCATCCAGATGGGTGGGAGGAGCCAGCTTTTAGACCTTCCAGCAAGAATTAAAGAGAAAGGGACATGCCAACAAGTGTGGATAGAACAACATATCCATGATCCTAGAAATACTTCTTCACAGAAAGGGTGGTGGACACCTGGAACAACCTGCCAGAAGAGCTGGTGGGTGTGGTGGGGGGACACACTGGGGAGCTTCAAGCATGCATGGTACAAGCACATGGGCATAATGGGGATAGGAAAGGGAGAAGGGAGGGAAGGACACCTGTGACCAAATAGGGCCCAGTGTGTAGAAACAGGCAGGGAGAATAGTGCGGACTAGATGGGCCTACCTGTCCTTTTCTGCCAACAAGGTCTATGTTTCTGTTAACTAGGTTTACAATCTGCCCTGTATGTACTGCATTCTTACTGTACTGGTGTGTGCCATCTTCATGGCTTGGGTCATGCCTGAAAACAGTCCCTGAGACAAGCGCATCTACCTGGTGAACAAATAAACTAACTTACCTCAGCCTCCATTCCTCATGGCTTACCCTCTCCCCTTCGGATATCTGGATCCAGTGGAAGGGGATGCCTGATCAGTAGTGTAGGGGCTATGAGGGACCAGCCTTATTCCTCCAGGTTTTCTTGCACAATCCCAAGTGTCACACACAGCTTATATATAAGTGTGTGTGTGTGGGGGGGGGAATGGGGCTCAGCTGCATCCAGCATGCCTTTGGCAGGAAAGCAAGCTCCCTGGCTCACCAGCAAGAGTCGCTGAGGTACAGGAGCGTGCCCCTCCCTCCCCCCAGCTGGGACCCACTGCCACCTTCAATGCGTGTTCCTGGTCTTGCAGCCCGAGTTCTCTCCCAAACCTGCATCACCAGCGTTGCGGTATGCTTCCATTGGCTATCAGTTGACCTCACCAACAGCTTTTTTTTTTCTACCTACATTTTTTGTCCCAGGCCAGCAGCAGGGATTCTCAGGGATATAACCTGTATTTTGTAACATACGTTGTTCAGGCTTTACTGCCATTTGGATGGCAGCTCGAGTTTCCTCCCTTGCCTCTCTCCATCCCATGAAGTGCACCAGATGTCCTGTGGTCTCAGACAACACAGCATATTCTGGGTGCATGCACCACCCCTTGTGTGGGACCAGCCTCCCCAGCCCACCGCATAGGGCCACTGCATCACAACAGGCCTGCCATCCCCACCCCAAGCTGGCACGCCCTGCCGAATGTAGAACTCCCCCACCCAGGCCGCCATGATCCAGGCTCCCCGAGTCTGTTCCCGAACCTGGGTCACCGGCACAGAAGCGAGCAGTGTTTCCGCTGAGTCATTGTGCAGTCCACCTGACAGCATTCTTATCAGCTGTAAGAATGGTTTCATTTGCACTATCAGAGTGCCAGAACTGCAACCCAAAATTACGTCAGAAGAATGCATGTGAGACCACTCATAGCTGTATGACTGCCACTGGCAGACTTGCAAACGTAGGGGATAATGAGAAGCGGTAACTCAAAGTCTTCAATGCATCTCCACGCGTAAGGAGGCAGGCCCAATGTGTCAGGCCACTGTGTGGTCAACTTATACAACATCAGCTGACTAGTTATAAGTTATAACTGTTTAATAGCAGTGTCAGTGGCTCAGTAGGTAGCACACTCGCCTCTGAGGCCGGGAGATCAGAGGGCTGTGGGTTCAGTTCCCACATCTGGCACTTGGGTTAATATCCCAGTACTGACACTGTAGTGCAGCATGAGAGGGGCGCTGCACTTCTGAGGTGCCGTCTTTCAGATGAGACGTTAAACCGAGGTACCAGCTGCCTGGATTGGTGGTAGTTCAGGTGGATGTTAAAGATCCCATGGCACTTTCTGAAAAGAGTAGGGGAATTTTTATTCAGAACTCAAAAGGACAATCAAACAAAATTGTATTACATCATACAAAATCATAAAAATAAAAGGAACCATACATGATTAGTACAACATACCAGAACCCCCAACTGAAAGGAAAAACCAAAACCCCTCCCTACCAAAAGAGTAGTGGAATTTTTATTCATGGTTGAAGAAAACATATAAACAAAATAGTATCGACAACATACAAAATCATAATAAAATTATCCTTCATACTAACATTCCTATATGTTTAAAAAATGTTTACAACATACTAACTCATAATAAGAGAAATCAAAACCAGGAATAGGTGTCACATCAACTAGAGCTCCTATCAATACCACTCTCTTCCCCACAGATGAGTAGTGGAATTTATTTGAAACCATAAAAAATAAATTATAACTCAGTATTACATCATACCAACTCATAGCCAGTCAATACTATGCCACGAAGACTTAAAAATTTCGGGTGGCACTGACTTGCTTTCTGAAAGTCTGTGGTTAAGAATTGCAGTAGAGATCATGTGAAATAATTGCGCTTCGGTATACAATATTTGTTGTAGTGTAAGCCTGCATCTCACATGCCATATGTAGAATTTAAAGCAAACCAAAAATAACCATAGTGTAACCCTGTCATGTTTAGTCCACATAAAAGGAAGAATTCCTAAATATAGAATCTCTGGGGTTAAATCATAAAAGGGCGATGTAGGCCACCTCCCCCGTAAAAAAATCCAACAATGTTGTACAAAAGGGCAAAATAAAAACAAATGATCCAGAGTTTCCACAGTCTCCAAACAAGTGTCCCTAGGACAGCAACGGTGCTCCACACTTTTATGTTTCAGGTTACCTTTAACATTAAGTTTCCCATGTAAGGAAAGCCACATAACATCCCACATATAAACAGGAATACGGGTAGATGTCAACATTTTCCCAATCAGCAATTTGTCAAACATTGGTTTGGAGTCAAAACAAGCAGTGTCTTGAAAAGAAGTAGATATAAGGTGAGCATATAATGTCTTCCGATCTTGTTGAAGAAAATGTTCTGCTACTAAACTCCAGAGTTTTATTTTCCTGAAACATACCCGTAAATTCTCAGGAATACTGTGCAAAGATCGCTGTTTATGAATGCAAGAATGAGGAAGCCAGAAAGGGAGTATCCCCACAAGTTTGTCCTGAACCCATGGAATCCAAAATTCCCTCAGAATTTAACAACAGTGGTTTCAAATTAGTATTAGCAAATATTGTGAAAAAAAAAATACAATGGGGTTAATCATTTTAAGTCCCCCAGTTTTTTTTTTCTCAAAACAGTAAACATCTGCCAGCCCGGTGGCGCTGAGGTTGGCGCTGGGCCACACCTCACGCTTACGCTTGGTGGCCCGGTTCAGGAACGGACTCGGCAGCTGAGGGTCGGCCGGGAGAGGATTGAGCGCCCAATGGCTGCTCTTCTCCTCTGGGAGGGCCGGGATGCTTGTCCCGTGGCTCTACCGCCACCTGGGTGACCACGGGTGGAGGTGCAGTGGACTGCATACAGATGGGAGGGGAGGACGGGGCCGAGGATCGGAGCGCACGCATCGCCGCACCTAGGTCTCCCTAGCATGCTCACGCCCCTAGGGAGGGACAGAAAAACGGAAGAACCTGTCGTGGAGGATGGAGACGGGACCCGACTGCCCCAGACAACCCATAACTGGGCTACCAATGGATGCCGCAGATGGACCTCCTGACGCACACTAATGGACTGGAGGGGGGTAAAATAGGGGTATCCCCTCCTCCCCGCCTGGGAGGGGTGAGGCCGAGGCAGCATGGAGGTAGGTCCGAGCGACACCATGGTAGGTACCCAGGGAGGGACTAGGGGAGCACAGTCTAGGGATTCCCCGAAGAAGATCCACCACGACAGAGGAGAGGGGGCTTAAAAAAAACAAAAAAAAACAGTAAACATCTCTTCACAGGATTCAGTCTGCTACCCCAAATACAAGAAAAAAAGAAACCATATACTTGGGTTTCTAGTTTAGGAGGCAGACTGAAAATTGCATCGAGAGACAAAAAAATTGGAAGTAAAAAGGTCTTGATCATATACACCCATTTCAATTTAAACAGTCTCCACTTCTTCCAATGTAAAACTTTCTCATGTGCAATGTCCAATTTGGAAGTCCAATTTAAGAAAGCCAAATCCCCAAAACCAAAAATGAGTCCTAGAATTGTACAGGTCCCTGTTACAACAGGGATCCCAATTAAAGTAGGTTCTAAGAATTGCCCCAAGCCAAAGGGGAGGCATTTACTTTTCACATAATTTACTTGGGCTCCCATGGATTCTGTGAATTCCGAGAGTGTTTGTCCCACTAAAGCTGCAGATGGCAAATCCCCTACAATAAAGCATATATCATCCGCGTATGCAATGCTTTTTATTTCTTCCGTGGTACTAGAAAATGAAACCCCCTGGATAGCAATATTGTCATTAATGTGACAAAGTAAAGGATCTAGTGTAAAAAGGTACAGAAGGGGACTTGGGGGGACATCCCTGTCTAACTCTCCGGGTGACCTTGCATGTCCTCCCAATCCACCCATTACAATATACTAGAGCATTAGTGTAACATGATTTTATCCAGGATATGAAAGTAGACGGAATCCCATATCTGGCCAAGCAGTCCCAAAGATGATCATGATTCACCCTGTCAAAGGCCTTGGGCTCATCCAAACTAAGGATAAATCCAGTTAATTCTCCAGTCTCCCCCCGGGACAAAATTTCCCTTAACAAAATTAAACCATCCGTAATACTCCGTTCAGGGATAATGCAAGTCTGTGAAGGATGTATAAGTGAAGATGCACAAAGCAAAAGCCTGTTATTTAACAATTTAGTAAATAATTTAAAATCAGTGTTTAATAGTGTAATAGGGCGCCAATTTGAAAGATCTGTCCTGTCACCAGATTTGTACATAAAAATAACTAACCCATTTCCCATGGAATCAGGCAATTTCCCTTAAGAAATCATGTCAAGGAATAATTCTAAAAATTCAGGCAACAAATATTGCAAAATCATGCTATACAATTCATATGGGATCCCATCTGTCCCTGGTGCGGAACCCTTTTTAACCATTGCCAAAGTGGCCAATATTTCAGATTGGGTAAGTGGTGATATCAGTACCCACTGATCTGATAATAAGGCTTGTGGTAGGGAACATCTCTCCAACCATGCCTTATGAGCGTCAAGTGAGAACTCTTGAGAACCGAAAAGAGAATGCACATGTTCCTCCACAGCCGTCAAGATATCAAATCTAGTGGTACAAGGAAGGCCATTAGCATCCCGAACTAGAGACATCCGTTTCCGGTATTGCTGTTGAGGACAGAATTGATATGGATTCATAAAATCCTGTGATCCCTGGGTTCCAAACTTTCGTTCCTGTTCCAAGGATTTAAGTCTATTATATTGTAGATCATTCATTTTTTGTCTAGTTTCCACTAAATCTGCAAGAATCTTTTTATCTTCTTGGGAGGCTTGAAATACCAAATTCTGAAATTGTGTCTTGTAAATTAAATATTGGTCTCTTTTAAATTTCCCGTTCAATCTGCCAATATGTTGGAAATATCTCTTGATATCCATTTTTGTATCCTCCCACCATTCCTGTGAGGTGTCATATAAGATTTTAACAGATTTGTGTGCTTCTAATAAAGAGATCAAACCATCTTTAACGGTTGGAAGAGACAAAAGTTCCAAATTCAACCTCCAATATCCAGGCCTTTGCTGCACACCATCATAACTTGAGACTGTCAGTTTTATAATAGCGTGATCAGATGGGGCAACAGGAAGTGTCCTGGCATTTTTAATCTCCAGGGCAGGAGATATAAACCAAAAATCTATTCTGGTAGCAAGGTTACCTCTGAAATAGGTCTCATCTGGCTGTCCAAAATGTCTACAAGCATCTATCAGACCAGTTTGAGAAATCAAGGCAGCTAAGCAATTGGTATCACAATAAAGTTTTTGGGTTTGAGGGCCTCTGTCTTTTAAATATAGCCCATAGTTAAAATCACCCCCCAAAAAAACATATCGAGCAGTAAATAAATATGGTTGTATAATATGGGAAAGCTCAATTCTGGCTGTCTTTGTTTGTGAAGCATAAGCGTTGATAAACCGGCAGTGTAAATCATGTAAAGTAACATCCATCAGTAAAGCACTACCTGTGTAGACTTTGGCGAGGGAGAATTTATGCAAATACCAACCCCACAACAAAGGTCATCTCCAACAGACCAGTGGGTTACCCCCATTTCCACCCCAAATGGCTCTATCCATCTCCTGTCTACTATGCAACCTGGTATCCTGAAAAAACACCACATCATAATAGATAGATTCAAAAAAGCATAAATCAAAAGTTGTTTCCTTGCTGACTGAATACTATTAGTATTTAAGGAGGCCATTTTGATGTCAAATAGCTCATTCATAGCAATTAGAGACAAACAGGGCCATAAGAACTGAACTTAAGGAATATATTAAACCGTGGGAGGGACTGAAATGTATCAAGATTTTTTCCTAACCCATTTATAGGAACCCATTCTAGATTTACTTTTCGGAAGCGTGGTCAGGTCTTCTGTGGACCATTCAGTATCAGATCCCCCATCAGCTTGGGAGGAGTGAACCAAAACTGAATCCGATTCCGTTCCTACATCAGAATCTTCAACCTGTAAGGTAGAAAAGGTATTTTGCATAGGGAGTTGGAAGACTTCTGAAGCAGAGGCCACAGCTTTATTCCGTAAACTCCTTCTCCAATTACTAACTATGGTAAAGGCACCTTATGGTGGGAGAGGGGGAGGCACGGAAGCTGTGTCATTAGGCAACTCTGAAGCCACTGGTTCCGCCTCAGATGGAGGTAAATCAGAAGATGAGATTGTCCTAGGTAAAACCTCAGAAGGGGGGGCAGTAGGTCTTTCGGAAGGTGTCCTGCTTGATTGGGGGGGGGGATATTGATTTAGAGTGGTTTTTAAAGCCACATTCAAAAAATCTTGTGTAGTATAATCTCTATCTGGAGTATTGTGAGCTGCCCAAGGACTGTCCAAAAAAAATGCTGATCCTCACAAAGACGGCATTTGGGAGGATGGTGGCAATCAGTCATGACATGACCCAGTTCCCCACATCGTACGCATTTCAGCGTGTCACAAGTTCTGCTCAAATGCCTACTGGAACCACATAAAAGATAAAGCCTTTATCCTGGCCCAAATAAAAGCAACTTGGGAAATGTTGAAGCCCATCCTCAGTTTGTGATTAAAGTCACCTTGTACCTCCATCCTCCATTCCAAAATCCTTCAGTCTCAAAAATCGGTTCCGGGTTCCCCTGTATTTGGCACCGTGTCTCTAGCCAGTATATAATGTCCATAATATTAACCCCCTCGTTCCTAAATAGGACAGTAATTACTTTAAAAGTTTGTTTTGTTAGGGGTATGGCCTGGAAATGGGCCCAGGCAGGATTTGTTTTAAACAGGGCATACTTCATCCAGAAACGAGTGAGGATGTCTGGGGAATGAAAACTAATATCATAGGTAGACTGCCCTGGTGCATGAATCAAGGCATACACCTCGGAGGGGGAAAAGCCAAGCATCTGTTTTAATAAAACTTTCCCCACGTAGAAACAATCCAGCATATTGTCCACAGGTCCCAAAAACCATAGCTGAACAGCATTACGGTGTTTGGCTAAGGAGACAGGTTTTTGGAAAAGACTAACAAAGGTGGGAGCAGTCAAGGTCGGGGGGTACTAGATTACTGTCAGGAGATACTTCAGGAAGAGTAGCCAACTCTCCTTCCATCTGGGGGGAACTTTTAACCAAAGGTGGATCTTCAAGGGACCCCTGCTGTGAGACAGTCAATATAGGGGAAAAAGAAATAAGAGTCCAGTAGTGAAACAGGATTGTTTGAAATAACCACCTCTGCATCTGCTGCAGCAATCAATGACTGAACGTGCCCTGTAAAAAGGTCTGAAGCTAGCTCATGTGGTGTACTAGGCAGAGCTTCAGTGGGACTTTCCATAACGTGGAGGAGACCAGCCACAGTTCCCCCCAGTAACTCCATAGCAACCCCCAAACCCGGAAGCGGAATACTGGGATCCGCAACCCACTGACCTGTCTCCATCTGTATCCAGCCAGCCCATTCCAATGCTCGTTCCGGGGACCATGAAGGATCGTGCTGTGAGTAACTGCTGATTCCTGTTTCTTTATGTGGAAAATCCAAAGATGCACTTTCCTCTGCCGGGGGGCTGCTGCAAACACTTTCGCTGTAGATGCCTTAGAAGGTGACGGCGAACCGTGAACCGGATGCTTCTGTTTTTTTTCTTTTGCTGCATGCAGCTTAGCTGCTCTATAATCTGCATCTGCCTGTAATAGGAGGTCCTGTTTTGCTCGGACCACTGCATCGATATCCTCGTCTCCGGCAACAGGCAAGAAACCTGCTCCGGGACATCCTATTGAACCTGGTATCGCCGCAGTAGAGGGATCTAAGTTTTCCCTGTTTTCGGCGGATCCTCTGCCCGTTTCCACTGCAGCAAGCAGCGGGGGATGAGGTATGAAAAGCTGGCCACCCAGAGGTGCCTTCCAGCTGCACTCCTGCCCCCGCTGAGACTCTGCAGGCTCACCAGCCACAACACGCCCCTCCTCCACTGTCCTCCTCCATCCGACTGAGGATTCCCCGTAGCACAGCGCCACCTGTCTACAGAGAGGGAATTTCCGGTGTCCTGGCCAAATTTCCCTCATTCGCTAAAAATACCACCAACAGCTTAATCTTGTTCAAGATCAGTTGGCATTCACCTGTATTCCCCTCCCCCGGGTTGTGCCTGAAAATAGGCACGATTTGTCTAGTGCACTTACCCGGTCAACAAAAACTAAAATAAAAATAAATAAAGCTGACATTTGTTTCTCACTGATTTTAAATGAACACATTTGAAACTCTCCTTTTCACTCTTTCTGCCATTTTGCTCTTGACTGGCTTTTCTGTAACCATCACTGCACCCTCTATCAGTCTCTCTCTTTTCCTTCCCTAGCTGACAGGCGCCATGTCCATTGTGCAAATTTTCTTACCAAATTCTGGTTTCACTCCCTCCCTCCCTATGTCTCCTCATCTATTGCCCTCAAACCATCTTCTTCTCACTCACTCAGAAACCATGACCTCCACAGTTTAAACACCCTGCCCAGGTCTACCTCGGTTGGTCAGACTGTATTCTCGCACCGTTTCCCAAAAATCTGGAACACCCTCCCATCCATCATGCTGCCTCCCCACATGTCCTCAACTCCCTCCTCAAGGTCCATTCCCCCCTTCCTGCAGTTGTACTTTTTTGTTCTGTTAAATCTTTTTGAGTGCAGGCACAAGTACAGTACAGCTTATACATTCCACATAATGACTTCCGAAGGTGTCTTTACACTTGATACAATGAAACAATCTGCACACACAATAACTGTGCCCTGAATCAGCTAACATTCCTGTAGACTGTTTAATGTTTCTGTAGTTGTACTTGTTAATTTTTACCCTCACCATATTTTACCTCTGCTTTCATAGGCAGTTTCATTGCCTATTCTATATCAATTATGTAATCTACTGTTTGTTTCTTAGTATCCTAGCATCTCTCGTATTATTGTTGTTTATTGTAATGTATTATTACCTATTTTTGCTCAAGTTTGTATTCTGTTTTTATGTTTGCTTGCACGCATGTGCAAGAAACATAGTGCCATCATCCGAGATTTCGGAGGTGTGTCACCCCCTCTTCCAATTCAGTCAGTGTGTTGGCAGGCGCGACCCCTGTAAGCCAATGCATGCTGGAGCTGTCTATGACAAGCTCCAAAATGCAGTGGCATACAGTTGAAAGGGAGCTACGCTTCCAGTAACAGCGATAAGATATCGCCTGCCCATGCGCGCAGCTCCCCTACACACACACACACACACACACGAAGCATACGCATACTGCGTGCTGCCCGCACCGCGTATGGCCGGCGGGTGCCCAATTCCCCATCGGCTGTGCTGCGCCTCCAAAGTTTTCAATGCCACGCTGGTGCCCACCCCAGCGTGGCAAGTCGATGGTATAGCCGACGGGGTGCCCAATCTCCGCCGGCTTCCTCTCTCCCTCCCCATGCTATCGCCGATGGGGTGTCCAATCCTCCGTCAGCTTCACTCTCCCTTCGAGTACAAGGTGCCACGCTGGGAGCCCACCCCAGTGTGGCAGCAAATACAATCGCCGACGGGGTGCCCAATCTTACGGCTCCACGCCCACCCCCAGCCATCCTTCTGCCACGCAGGGCCCGCAGGCGTGGCAAATGTCAGCGTCATCTTTTGTTTTTACCTGTAAAGCAAAAACAGTCTCCGCAGATCTTCCTGCCCCCCACAACCCGCACCCACCCACTCGCACCCTGCCTCCCACACCTGCCCCTCACCCCATACTTACCTCGGACCTCGGTAGCGGCGATCCGGTGGACCAGGAACATGTCTGCACTCTTCAAAGCCGATCGCAAACTGAGGAAATGCGGTAAGCTGTATAATGGGCTAGACAGGTTTTTCAACTTTGTTGCATATCTAAGGCATTTTTTGGAATTTTGCACCAAATTTTCAACATGGCGTTTTGGGACCCCTTCTCATGAATGCTGTCACTGTCATGGCGTTATTCGGGCCGAAGGGTGATTGCCAGCTACTGCGGCGAAATCACCTTTTCGAAGGATTAGCAAGCGACACTGCCAGTGTTCATAAGGTGGGCTCTCAAGAATCAATTTTGAAAATTTGGTGGGCATCAACCGACTGTTCTGACGTGCGTTCGCAGTTCCTCTGCCTGCCGTAAGTTCTAAATTTTAAATATTTTCACTCCAGATTTTCAACATTGCCATTTTACCACACCTTCTTATAAGTAGTACAGCTGTCATTTTCACATCTAACCCAAAGCGTGTTTCTGCCCATGTAGCGCACAATGGCGCAGCCGTATGCGAAATCAATGTACAGGACAAATTAAGAAAATCACAGTGACACTGTTCGCGAGCAGAGGTCTTAGAATGGCTATGTTGAAAATTTGGTGAAAAATTCCTAACAATGACTGTTTCTGACGTCGTTGCGCAGTTCATGCGCGCTCATAAGTTCATTGAATTTTCAATATTTTCACTCCAGATTTTCAACATTGCCATTTACCACACCTTCTTATGAGCAGTACAACTGTCATTTTCATCTCACCCAAGCGCTTTTCCGCCCTTATAGCGCTACAATGGCGCAGTCGTGTGCAAAATCAATGTACAGGACAAATTAAGAAAATCACAGTGACACTGTTCATGAGCACAGGTCTTAAAATGGCTATGTTGAAAATTTGGTGAAAAATTACGTAAAAATGACTGTTTCTGGCGTCGTTACGCAGTTCCTATGCATGCTCATAAGTTCGCGAATTTAACATTTTCACTCCAGATTTTCAACATTGCCATTTTATTACACTTCCTTATGAACAGCACAGCTGCCATTTTTCATATGCGCCCAAAATGTGTTTGCACAATGGTGCTGTTGGTGTCGAAAGCAATGTTTGGGACAGAGTAAGAAAATCACAGTTACACTGTTCATGAGCAGAGGTCTTAAAATGGCTATGTTGAAAATTTGGTGACGAAGTCCATAAAATGACTGTGTTACGAGTGAGCATTGCAGGTTTCCACGCACCCTCGTAAGTTCATGACTTTGTAATATTTTCAGTCCAGATTTTCACCAGTGGCATTTTCCACACTGCCTTATTTACAGTACAGCTGTCATTTTCACAACATGACTGAAGTGTGTTTCACACTTTCAGTGCAGAGATGCGTGGTCACTGTGGGAAATCATTGTTCAGGACAGATAAAGAAAACCACAGTGACACTGTTCATGATCGGAGACACCAAAATGCCTGAGTTGATAATCTGCTGTAAAAAAATCCCCAACCTAATTATATTACGGGTGTGCATTGCACAGTTTCTATGTACGCTGGTGACTTCATCCATTTTTTATGATGCTTGCACGCATGTGCAAGAAACATAGTGCCATCATCGGAGATTTGGGTGTGTCACCTCCTCCTCAATTCAGTCAGTGAGCTGGCAGCGCGGCCTGTAAGCCAATGCATTTTGGAGCTGTCTATGACACGCTCAAAATGCAGTAACATCACATTGAAAGGGGAGCTACGCTTCAGTGAGCAGCAATAAAGCGCTCCCCCCACGCAGGCGTGGCGCCCCTTGCGTGCTGTGTAGCCGGACGGTGCCCAATCCCGTCGGCTGAGCTCGTCGTTCCCCAGTAGTTGGTGCCACGCTGAGGCCCACCCCAGCGTGGCAATCGATCCTTTGGCCGGCCAGGGGTGCCCAATCCCCGTCGGCTGGGCAACCCCATCATTGTGCCATGCAGGGCCCACCCCAGCATGGCAAGCGTCACCGGCGACTTTTTTTTTAAACCTATAAAAAAAAAACAATCCCTGGCGCATCCCGACCCCCTCCACAACCCGCACCACCTACTGCGCACCCAGCCTCCCCACACCCCCCCTCACCCCATACTTACCTCCGGCGCGACGATCTTCGGTGGACCGGGAACACGTCTGCACTCTTCAAAGCCGACTGCGAACTGAGGAAATGCCGGTAAATTGTATAATGGGCTAGATGGGGGGGTTCAACTTTATTGCATATCTCAGGCATTTTTGGGAATTTTTGCACCAAATTTTCAACATGGTGTTTTTAGGACCCCTTCTCATGGGTGATGTCACTGTCATGGCGTTACTCGGGCCCGAAGGGTGATTTCGTGCAGTGACTGCGAAATCACCCTTCGGGCCCGAATACCGCCATGACAGTGACATCATTCATGAGAAGGTCCCAAAACCCCATGTTGAAAATTTGGTCAAAATTCCAAAAATATTTCTGGCGTCGTTGCGCGGTTCCTCACTGAGCTCCGTAAGTTCATAATTTCAATATTTTCACTCCAGATTTTCAACATTGCCATTTTACCACACCTTCATATGAAGTACAGCTGTCATTTTCACATCTCACCCAAAATGTGTTTCCGCCCTTGTAGCGCCAGAATGGCGCAGTCGGTGTCTGAAATCAATGTCTGGGACCAATTAAGAAAATCAGAGTGACACTGTTCATGAGCAGAGGTCTTAAAATGGCTATGTTGAAAATTTGGTGAAAAAATTCCTAAAATGACTTTTCACGGTGCGTTGCGCAGTTCCTCGCGGGCTCGTAAGTTCCAATTTTCAATATTTTCACTCCAGATTTTCAACATTGCCATTTTACACACCTCCTCATGAGCAATACAGCTGTCATTTTCACATCCTGCCCAAAACATGTTTCCGCCCATGAGTAGGCACAATGGCTAGGTCGGTGTCTGAACTCAGTATGGGACACATTAAGAAAATCAGAGTGTCACTGTTCATGAGCAGAGATCTTAAAATGGCAATGTTGAAAATTTGGTGAAAAATTCCTAAAATGACTGTTTCTACGAGTGTCGTTGCACAGTTCCACTTGCGCTCGTAGGTTCGCAATTTCAATATTTCCACTCCAGATTTTCAACATTGCCATTTTACCACACCTCCTTATGAGCAGTACAGCTGTCATTTTCCATCCTGCCCAAAGCGTGTTTCGCCCATGTAGCGCACAATGGCGCGATCGGTGTGCAAACTCACTGTATGACACATTAACAAAATCACAGTGACACTGTTCATGAGCAGAGGTCTTAAAATGGCTATGTTAAAATTTCGTGAAAATTTCTAACAATGACTGTTTTATGAGTGTGCGTTGCGCGGTTCCTCATGCGCTCGTAAGTTCCTGAAATTTTCAATATTTGCACTCCAGTGACTTCCAAATACCTAAACAGCACATAGAAGCAAGCAACTCGGCACTGACAAATGCTTGTTTAAATATTTTACTGCAGATTTGCAACACTGCCATTTTTTACACCTCCCCATGAACAGTACAGCTGTCATTTTTCACATCCTGTTCGGAATGTGTTTTGCACCTGTGGTGCTAAATGCTGTAGTCGCTGTGCATAAGCAGCTTTCGGCTAACAAACTGATATTGCCACTGTTCATGAGGTGGGGTCACAAAAAACATGTTGAAAATTTGGAGTGAAAATACCACGAATGCCTGAGGTGTTAGGGTTTCCAACCATAACGCCCAACCCTGTAGAGAATGACAGGCATCAGGGTGTGACTTGGGATTCTTGCCTGTAATGCTCATACCATTCCACCCTGCAGCCAGTGAGAGGCATCGAGGTATGCCTTGGACTCTTGACCCAAAGTTCACCCCATTCTCCTATATCGCACCCATCTCACGTATTCCTAATGGAATGGAGTGCGCATAAAGCCAAAGACCCCAGGAACAACGTGACACTTGTCAGTGTCTGCAGGGTAGGGTGTGGTGAAATGGCATGGCCGTTATGCCTGACAACCTAAAGGCACACCCCAATGCCTGTCACTCTCTGCAGGGTGGTGGTGGGGTTGGCTTCAGTTCAATACTTCACTGCCATTCCTATTACGCAGCTCTGTAACTTCTACACTACCACTGCCAATGCCAGCAAGCAAACATTCGGCATTGAGAAATACTTGTTCTATTATGCACTGTATTTGATTTTTGCTGCTGTAATGCTGTACATAGATACATAGATACATAGATACATAGACAGTGTCGGCAGATAAGGGCCTATGGCCCACCTAGTCTGCCCATTTGAGCTTGTAAGTTCAGTTTGTTTTCCTAGAAGTCTGTTTCCCCTTACCCCTGCCCTCTAGAATTCCTTTATGTCTATCCCATGCATTCTTAAATCCTGTGATTGTTTCAGCCCCACCACTTCCTCTGGCAGGGTGTTCCACTTGTCCACCACCCGTTCTGTGAAGAAATTCTTCTCATGTTTCCTCTGAATCGTCCTCCCTCCAACTTCATCCCATGCCCTCTAGTCCTAAAACATCTTTTCACTTAAAAATAGTGTTCTCCTGCACCCTGTTCCTCCTGTAAGATACTTGTATGTCTCTATCATATCCCTCTCTCCCTCCTCTCCTCCAGGAGTACATGTTCAGTTCCTTCAACCTGTCTTCATAGGACTTGTGATGCAATCCATGCACCATCTTTGTTGCCCTCTCTGAACCTTCTCTACCCTGTCTATGTCCTTACGTAGGTATGGTCTCCAGAACTGTACACTGTACTCCAGGTGGGACCTCACTAGTGTCTTGTATAGCGAATTATGACCTCCCTTTCCTGCTGGTGATGCCCTGCCAATACATCCCAGCATCCTATTTGCTTTACCTGATGCCTTGTCACACTGTTTCCTACCTTGAGGTCATCAGAGATGACAACCCAAGATCTCTTTCCTGCTTGGTGCATGCTATATCCTCACCCCCAACTGATATATTGTGCCAGGGTTTTGTGCCCCATATGCATTATCTTGCACTTCTTTGCATTGAATTTCAACTGCCAAACCCTTGACCATTCTTCAAGTTTCTGCAGGTCCCTTCTCATTCTGTCTACACCCTCTGGTGTGTCTACTCTGTTAAAGAGCTTTGTGTCATCAGCGAACAGTGAAATTCTGCCTTCTAGATCCTGTGCAATGTCACTGATGAAGATGCTGAATAGGACCGGTCCCAGCACTGATCCCTGTGGTATCCCACTGGTTACTCTTCCCTCTGTGGAGTGACAGCCATTTACCACCACCCTCTGTGTCCTGCCACCCAGCCAGTTACCTACCCACCACACTACTGTCCTGCCCACACCCATATTCCCCAGTTTGTGTAATAGTCTTCTATGTGGCACAGTGTCAAAGGCCTTGCTAAAGTCCAGATAGGCCATGTCCACTGCCCTCCCTGATCCACCTCCCTAGTCACCCAGTCAAAATTCAATGAGGTTGGTCTGACATGACCTCCCCTGGTGAAACCATGCTGCCTTGGGTCCTGTAGTCCATTGACAACCAGATGTTCCACCAATCTCTCTTTCAGTAGTGCTTCCATGATCTTTCCCACTACCGAGGGTGAGGCTGACTGGTCTGTAGTTCCCTGCTTCCTCTTTGTTCCCACTTTTGTATAAGGGACTACATCTGCTGTCCTCCAGTCTTTGGGTACCTCCTGTTTCCAGTGATTGGCTGAACAGGATAGCTCAGAGGTTCAGCCACCACCTCTCTTAGTTCTTTAAGGACCCTGGGTGCACCCCATCTGGCCCCATTGCTTTATCAGCTCTTATTACTTCCAGTTCCTTCAGGACCTCTTTCTCGTGTAAAGGGACTTGTGTCCATTTCTGCACCATTCTCACCCTTGTACTCCCTTCAGACCCATTACCCCCTCTTCCTTAGTAAAGACTGAGCAGAAATACCTGTTCAATATGTCAGCTTTATTTTTGTCATCCTCCACTGGCTCCCATCCTCCCCTTCAGTCTCACTATCCCTCCCTTTGTCTTTCTTTTTCACTTATGTAACCTGTAAAGGTTTGTCCCCTTTACCCACTGATTTTGCAATGTGTCTTCTGTCTGAGCTTTGGCTTCCCTTACTGACCTCCCTGCCTTCCTTTGTTTCTCCTGGTACTTCTCCCTATCCCCTTCTGCCTGTGTCTTTTGTATTGCCTGAATGCAATCTTTTAGGCTTTCACTTTCTTTGCTACCTCTTTGGAAAACCATAATGGTCTCCTCTTCCTTTCCTCTTGCTAACCTGCTTAATGCATAATTCTGTTGTTCTTATAATCCCTATTTTAAATACTGCCCACTGTTCCTCAACCCTGATTCCTGTCCCATTCCCTTAATGCCTCTTTCAAGTATCTCCCATTTTCCCAAAGTCTGCCCCCCTAAAATCCAGGATCGTGTTTTTTGTGTGGTTTGGTTCTGCTCTTTCTGTGATTTCAAACCACAATGACTGGTGGTCACTGTTACCCAGGTGCTCCCCACTGTTACCCCCATCACACTGTCCCTGTTTGTGAGCACAAGGTCCAGTATTGCCTTCTGCCGAGTTGGTTCCATGACCAGTTGCTTGGAAGGCACCCTGAAGGAGTCCAGGATAAATCTGCTCCTAGTTGATGCTGCTGCTGGGATGCTCCAGTCCACGTCTGGAATATTGAAGTCTCAACCAGTACTACCTCACCCTTGTCTGCCATCCTTGGATGGCTAGCATCAGCTCCTATCTGTTTCTTCCTCCTGGGCTGGTGGTCTATAGACCACACCTGTGCGGATGGCTGGCCCCATTTTCCTTTCCAGCTTAACCCACAGTATCTCTCCCCCATTTTGTTCCTCCTGGATCTGTGTGGCCCTTATGTCATTTTTCACATACAGTGCCACTCCTCCTCCCTTCCTGCCTGCTCTGTCTCTTCTGAATATGTTGTAGCCAGGTATGGCCATCTCCCAGTCATGGTTATCATTACACCAGGTTTCAGTGATGGCCACAATGTCCAGGTCTGACTGTACCATGACAGCCTCCAGATCTTCCATGGGATGCATCTGGAAATGAGCATGTCTGCTCAGGATGTCTTTCCTGGTGAAACTTTTAAATAAACAAATAAAATAAATGCTGGCTTCAGTGCTACACAGGGCTATTGTGACATCATCAGCATTGTAAAAGTTGCTGTCTGTCTGGTTCAGTATTGCACTGCATGTGCCTCACCTTCAATACATCAACGGTTATCTGCCCAAAAAGCAGGGAGAACATACGTTGAGGTTAGATTCAAAAATATCACTTACTGTACCCTCTCCAGTGGTATCATATAAATAATGAAAATGCAATGTCCTGACTCAGCATATGTTATTATCTTCATGAGTGAAAGGAGTAGAAGAAAAAATGACTCACCATAGTAATGCTGTTTCTTCTAACGGAGTCTTGCTGTATTCTGACTATATGCAGTTAGCCTCAGCACTTGAACTGCTCCGGAGAGTAAGGGGGTCAAATTCTATGCCAGGGCATAGAACATTGAGCTCGAGCTCGGTTTTCAAACCTCTGTCTCTGGTACATCTCAGTGTAACTGTCAGATTCTCATGAGCAAAAAATGAAAATTACGTACCTACCGTAATTCCTGATCTTCTCTTGTATCATCACCATTCATTACTGCTGGGTATAAGCCAGAGGCGCACACCTGCTGCAGGAGTTTTTTTTGGGGGTTTTTTGGAGGGAGGAGTCGGCGCCGCCCTCGAAAGCGACGCACTACGTGGTGTGTGAGGGGCAGACGTTAGGCACCACAGACTCTTCCTCCATCCCAGTTCTGTAAGCCGGAGAGGCGAAATAAGGATCAAGAAAAAGAGAGAGAGGCAAGAGAGCTGAGGGATAGGCAAAAGGAAAGGAAACAAACTGAAAAAGGAATAAGTCGACAAAGGACAGGAAAGAGGAGAACCTACCCCTAAGGGACCGCAGGGCCTCACTTCTGGGGCGGCTTCAAGGGAGGAACAGACAAGGGAAAGGAAGAAAGAAGGAGGAAGAAGAAGAAGAAGAGAGGGGGGGATGTTGGGAGGAGGGAAAATTTCTGCCAAGTTGTGAGTTAAATTGGCTTAAGAGCTTATCAGCTCGGAACCAAAGGGTAAGGGAGCAAGGATCCCATGAAACAAAAACTGGCTTAAGAAGGTTCGACCGAACCTTCTGCACAGCTTGATACACAAAAGGCAGACTTTCTACACCACCCGCTATCCCCAACCCCTTACTCAAGCTGAGAGCTCACAGACTGCCAAGGCACATAATCTGTTCTGGAGGGAGAGCGCCCAACTAGGATAGGGGAAAAAGGACCCCACTAGCACATTGTTGCATGCTAATACTGGTGTTGGGGGGAAGGATTTGAAGCCCTACAGAGGGCACCCCTTTGGGAAGGCGGACAGAGTAGGAAACTCGTTCTGGCTCCCCGGGAGGCAGAGGCAATAATCAGATCACCAGTTCCAAAAGGCAATTTGAAAAATGCTAGAACAAAGTTTGACTAGCACAGACTGGCGTAAACAGGACAAGATCCAGAGATGCCAGCGGATCCTGGACTAAAGGAACAAGATCGTTTCAGAAGTAGCCTTATTAACTGGTGACTGAACAAACATGGCCAAAGAAGGGGCGAGCAGGGCACCTCCAAGGGTAATCAGAAAGCGTTCCCTCAGGAGAAAGACAAAATCCTACTCGTTCTCCTCCCTTTCCAAACTTATGCTACCTGTTCTGAGAGAAGACCGGAAGGCCCAAGTTTATGGAATTAGGCTCTAAGGCCATTAGGAGAAGGGGGGGAGGAAGAACGAGCAGGGTGGAGGGGATGCCCAAGAAGGAGGCCCATGAGGGGAAGGTGGGCTGGATTCAGTAATGAATGGTGAAGATACAACAGAAGATCAGAAATTACAGAAGGTACATCATTTTCATATCTTCCCTTGTCAATCTTCACCATTCATTACTGCTGGGTGAGTACCAAGCACCCCCGGAGAGGGACTAGTGTAACCCTGAGGGAACAAGACCCTCAGCCTCCTGTTGGTGAGAAACAGGAAGAAGAGACCCTGGCCATACTAGACTGGAAGCCTAAGGCCGAGGAGAGCTAGGAGGTGTCCCCTGAAGATGAGGGGACGGAGGAAGCCCCTGCAGAAGCCTCCTAGCCCTGGAAGAAAAGAGGCGGGTCCCTCGGAAGGAGGAGCGAATCACCCTACGCCAGGCCAGGGGTGACAACCTTGCTAGACAAAGCCATGCCATCCGACTAATGCAGATCGCTGTCCCCGCAAGCCTGGAAGCCATCTCATTGGCATCGTTGAATGCCCTTGCATGGTGCCTTGCCAGTTCCAGGCCTATAGTGGAGAGGGCAATGGCCTGTCTAGATTGCTTCACATCAGGCATTGATGCTAGTAGCTGAGACAGCATCATCCACAAGTGCCTGTTATAGGCAGCATGGTGTGCCTGATGTGATGCAATGCACAGCATCGCAGGAGAAGAAGAGAACACTCTTCGCTCCCATCGGTCAAACTGTAGGGAATCTGAGTCCAGTGGTCAGTCATGCGCCAGGCAGCGGCGCCCAGAAGGAGTCTCTAGGAACACCAATCTCGAGGGTGGATTGGGGAGAGAACCTGGGGACTCAGATGGAGCACAATACCTCCTCCTGCAGTCTGCCGGGGCTGGGACAGGGTCGGCTGGAGACTGCCAGGTGCAGACAGACACCTCCTGGAAGGGAATAGGCCAGGATGGCACCACCAGATGCTGGGCACTGAATTCACGCGTCTCCTGCTCAGTATTGTCACGTCTGACATAGGAGATATGGAGATCCCCAACCATCCTTGAAAGGAAGCGCTGATATTCAGCGAAATCAGCGTCAGAAGAAAGGTGAGCAGAGGGTTCCTCTCCCTCCGACGAGGGAGCAGAGGAGGATGGGGAACTCGAATGTCCAGAAGACTCCTGCAGTGGTGGGGACAGGCGAAATATCTGCTCATGCATGTATCTAACATATGATGGAAAGGCCGACGCAGTGCCTCTGAATGTCTCCCAGGATAACGGCCCAATAGGACCGACATGGCCTGGAAGAGAGGGGAGTGGCTGCAGAGGAATGGGAGAGGGGCACCTACAAGGAGGCAACTGTCCTCTGCCAGGGCTCTGAAATCCAGGGAATGGGGCCCGAGCTGGCGGGGTCCCTGAAATCAAACCAGGTTGCAAGACGGAACCCTGGGGATGCGAACTCTGGAAGAGCCCAAAAGAGGAATCTCCCTTGTGACGCACCTGGGGCTGCATGGGTTCTAGAAGGGCAACCCACGGCGGCACCACCGGAAGGGTCCCCCGAGCCTAAGAGGGACAGGCGGGGCTCAGTGCTACAGCTCCTCCCCACACCCCGAGGGGTGGCAAGGGGCCGCCGACGCCCCTCACCCCAACCCCTCAGAATCCGAAGACGCCCTCCTCCTCGACTCCAGCGATGGGGTCCGTCGATCCCGAGGTCTCCGGGGCCCAAGACAGAACCCACAATCCACCCCCGAGAAGGCGCAGCAGCACCAGGATTGGCAGCTGCCACAGCCCCCTCCCCAACCCCCAAGCCACCCTCCCCCAGACACTCCAGGCCACCACCAGCCTGGAAGTCCTCGGAGGAAAACTGCTGTGGAGACTCAGGAATGGGGATGCTGGGCTGCCTGACACCGCGTCCCACAGAGAACTCTGATTCCAAAGAATCTGGGTGCAAGACCGGGTCCACATCCGAATCGCCTGCTTCCAAAGAAGAGTCGACCAGAAGGACCTCGATGCTGGCGACCCCAAAAGTTCCCTGGGAAACAGCGCTACGGCCCCGGTCGAATCCCCGGCGCTGCGCGTGGCACCGGAACCCAACACAGCACCACAAACAGAGTCGACCAGATGAACAGTGCCGAGAACCAGACTGGCACCACCTGGATCCGAGACGGCGCCAGAAGGCGGCATCAAGGGTCCACCAGTGCCGGACCCAGCAACCGTGGGCCGTGACACTGGGGGAGTCTGCACCTCCGAAGAGGTGACTGCTGAGGCGGTGTCTCCAACGCGACCCCGGGAGGGGCCATGATGTTCCTCCAACACCGCAAAAAAGGCCTCCTCCTCAGCAAGGCCTGAAGATGAGGAGGCCTCCTCCTCACCAGACCATATAGGCCTGGGAGGGGAACCGGAGGAAGGGCCTAAGGTCCTGGCCTGGGAAACCCGAGACTGACGCCGTCCTCCGAAAGTCAGTGGAGCCTTGCCGACTTTAAATGCGCGGATTTCGAGAACATGGTGGTCCATCAAGAAGCAGGCGTCGCATCTATCCATGTCATGGTTAAGCCCCAGGCACTGAAGGCAGACATCATGCCAGTCCATCACGGAAAAATGCTGGCCACAGGAGCACCGATGCATGGGGGTGCGGCCCACTTTGGACTTTCGCTTGGCTCCCGAACCAGACATGATGCAAAACACTTTTTAAAACACAGAAAAGCTCCCAGCGCCATCGAATTAAAAAATGAAACGGTCTTACCGGTTTCAACGGCGTCGGGAAATCGAACTGGGATGAAGGAGATCGAGGAAGGTGTTGAAAACATGACAGACAGCCTAGTGGCACAGTAAATGAACTTTCTCACTCACATAGCGGATGTAGCCTCGACGGCAGGAGAAACAGAACTGGGATGGAGGAGGAGTCTGTGGCCCTAGCAGCCGCCTCACGCGCACCCGCGAAGTGCGTCACTCTCAGAGGTGGCGCTATTGAGGCCAACTCCTCCTCCAAAAAAAAAAAAAAAAATCCTCAGAAGGGAACATGCGGGCTCCTCGCTTACACCCAGCAGTAATGAATGGTGAAAACTGACAAGGGAAGGTCTAACTAGAGTTATGGAAATTGTTTTAATTTTAGGCCCAAAAAGGCAACAAAGCTTGGGTCCAAAAGACTCAAGTTGAGAACCCAAGAAGAAACAGAGTAGACAGTGAATTAAATATATAACAAAAGAACAACAACAACGCCACCCTCAGTAAAGGGAGGGGTGCAAGGTACACCCCTGAGGTGTAACACTGTACCTGCCAGCCCACATCCCAAAAACTAGGTTCTGAGAGGGGAGGCAGCGAGGGAGGTCAGAATACAGCAAGACTCCATTAGAAGAAATAATATTACTATGGTGAGTAATTTTTCCTTCAAACAACATGAACTCTTGCTGTATTCTGACTACATGCAGACTACCAAGCAGTTCCCCCCAGGAGTAGGGGGCACAGAACCTTACTTTAGGAACAGACTCTGCAACACTGCTGTACCAAACAGAGTATCACTCCTAGTCTGAATGTTCAGACAGTAATGCTTGGTGAATGTATGGACTGTTTTCCATGTGGCTGCTTTACATATTTCTACCAAGGTGATATCCCTAGCAGCTGCAAGGGAGGCAGCTGTACCTCTAGTCGAGTGGGTCCTCAGGCCTGAAGGAAGTTCTTTGCCCAATTTGGAATAGCAGAATTGAAGAATTGAATACAAGAGACAATCCACCTGGCAACAGTCCTTTTAGTGGCAGGTCTACCTTTTCCCACTTCTCCACAAGTGAGCAATAGCTGAAGACAATCCTTCCTATGTGCCTTAGTATGCTCTATGTAATAGCTAAGAGCCCTTTTCACATCCAGACTGTGCAATCTTCTCTCCCCTGAGGAAGAATGGTCAGTGACAAACACAGGTAGAGACATAGATTGGTTCAGATGAAAATCTGATACCACTTTAGGCAGAAACGTCCCATTTGTCCTGAGGACCACCTTATCCCTATGAAAGGAAATGAAGTCAGATTCTACTCACAAGGCCTGTAATTCACTGATCCTCCTGGAAGAAGTAATAGCTACCAGGAACACAGTCTTCCAAGTCAAGTACTTAAGATCGGCAGAAGCTAAGGGCTCAAAGGGTGGTTGCATAAGCTGTGTAATGCAGACATTCAGATCCCAAGCTGGAGTAGGCTCTCTAAAAGGAGGGTTAATGTGGACCAAGTCTTTGAAGAACTTACTGAAAACAGGATGGGATGCCAGGGAAGATCCCTTCCCTGAAGAAAGAAAAGCAGATACAGCTGCTAAATGAACTTTTAAGGGTCGCAGGCCTAGGCTATTAAGATAAAACAAATAATCCAAGGCCGTGGCAATACCTGCAGCCTCCGGCTGTATACCTCTCTGAGAACACCAAATGGTGAACCTTTTCCATTTGGAATTATAAGTTTTCCTGGTAGAAGGTTTCCTAGAGACCTTCAAAATATCCATGACCCCCTGAGAAAGATGCAGGCCTGCATATTCTAACTCTTCAAGAACCAGGCTTTGAGAATGAGAGACTGGAGATTGGGATACCAAATCCTCCCTTGAGAGGAGGTTAACAAATCGTGTCTCCTGGGTAGAAACAGGGGGAGTGACGCTGCTAGAGACAACAAGAGAGGATACTAGGGTTGTCTGGCCCAGACTGGGGCCACTAGGATCACTATGCAGAGCTGAGACCTGATTTTGATCAGGACTTTGAATAGTAGAGGAAAGGCATAAAGAAACCTGCCTGTCCAATCTAATAGGAGAGCATCCAGAGGAACAGTCCCTAGAACTGGAGGTCTACAGCAAAACAGAGGAAGTTGATAATTGTCTGGGGCTGCAAAGAGATCTATCTCTGGAGTGCCCCATCTGGTGAAGATGACTTTCAGGACATGAGGGTTCAGGGTCCATTCGTGATGGCCCTGGGATATTCTGCTCAAAGCATCTGCCAGCACATTGTCCTTTCCTGGAAGATGAACTGCTGTCAGGGAAGCTTGGAGAGAGTAAGTTAGAGACCACAGTTTCATGGCTTCTGTGCACAAGGCCGTAGACTGAGTACCTCCCTGCTTGTTTATGTACCACATTGTGATGGTGTTGTCTGTCCTGACTTGCACCACTTTGTCTTTGACTGACTCCAAGAAAGCCTGGAGGGCTAGGAACACAGCTCTGAGTTCCAGGAGACTGATGTGAAGGAGAGACTCTTGCTGTGACCAAGTTCCCTGTGCAGTGAGAGTCCCAGATGGGCTCCCCAACCCAGGAGAGAGGAATCTGTGGTTAAAACCCACTGAGGGGGCTTGACTGAGAAATGGAACCCCCTGTCTGAGATTGTCCTGATCCAGTCACCACTGGAGAGCCTGGACCAGAGTCTGAGTCACTGGAATCAGATGGGTGAAAGAATCTTTCTTCTGAGACCAAAACAACCTTAAGTGGAACTGAATGTCCCTCATCTGAAACCTGGCCCCTTGTGCCACAGCAGTCGAAGCTGCCATGTGGCCTAGGAGTTGGAGAAAGTGCCTGACTGGTTGCGAGACCAGAGACCGAAAATAAGAGGCCAGATCTGTAAGGGTGGTTTACCCTTGTCTGTGGGAGGAAGGCCCTTGCCTGGACTGTATCTTACTCTGCTCCTATAAAAGTGAGGAGTTGTACAGGTTTGAGAACTGACTTGGGAAGATTAAGAATGAATCCTAGGGAACTGAGCAGATTCTGAGAAACTTCCAGAGCTGACTTGACTTGGTCCGAGGACTGGCCTATAATGAGCCAGTCATCCAGATAAGGGAAGATTGAGATACCCTGCCTTCTGAGGAAGGCCACTACTACTGCAAGGCACTTTGTAAATACCCTTGGAGCTGAAGTGAGGCCGAAGGGCATGGCTCTGAATTGGTAATGGCCTGAGGGCAACTCGAACCTGTGGTACTTTCTGTGGGAGCACCCAATGGGAATGTGGAAATAGGCATCCTTGAGGTCCAGGGATGCTAGCCAATCCCCTAGCCTCAGAGAGGGGAGGATTACTGCCAGAGTCACCATTTTGAACTTTGATTTTGTGATATGTTTGTTCAGATATCTTAAGCCTAGGATGGGTCGCCATTCCCCTATCTTTTTTGGGGTAAGGAAGTACCTGAGTATAGCCCTTTGCCCCTGTGTTGTGGAAGAACTTGTTCCACAGTTTTGAGAGCTAGCAGGGAAGAAACCTCTTCCTCTAAGGCAATGGTCTCTGATGCTGATGCAGGAGGAAAAGACCTGACTCTCATTTTTGGAAATCTTTTGAAACCGAGAGCCAGGCCCTGGCTTACTACCTCTAAGACCCACTTGTCTGAAGTAACAGACTTCCAGGCCTGGAAACAGTAAGCCAGCCTGCCCCCTACTGGTATAGGGGAGGCAACCCGAACTGACATATCAGGGTGTCTGTTTGGCAGGAGCCTTGCACTGGGAAGAGGATGCAGCCCTGCTCATCCCCCTCCTACCTCTCCTTCGGAAGAACCCCCTCTATGGGAAGGAAGAGGAGGTCTGGGCTTGGTAAAAAGGCCTGTGAAAAGGCCTGCCCCCTCCCCCTAGACTGCTGCCTCTGAGGAGTGGCTTGCCTCTCTTTGGCCTGTGCACTCCTGTAGGTGGTCCTGTATTCATCCATTTTCTTCATGTAAGCCTCTGTCTGCTCCCCAAACAGAGAATTACCAACCACAGGGAAATCCATGTCCTTAGCATGGGTATCCTGAGACAGGCTAGTACATCTGAGCCAACCAAATCTCCTGAGAGACACAGATGTAGCCATGACTCTAGATGCCACATCATTAGTCTTGACAGCAGCATGAAATTGCACTTTTGATGCCTGTATTCCATGAGCAACCACCTCCTCTAGCTCTTTGGCTAGCTGGGGGGAGAGGCCTTCTTTGCTAGTTCCATTACAGTGTCCCACCTGGACTTCTGGTACCTAGCTGTACAGACCATGTAGGTTGCCTGTCTGATTCCCAAGGAAGATGCCAAGTACTTTTTTTTCCCCCCTGGCATCCACCTTCCTGGACTCTTTATCTGGGGGGTGTGAAGCCAAAGGAATGTTAGCCCTGTCAAAGGCTGCAGCCTGCACTACCCCAACATGGCTGCAATGGTTGTACAAAAATTCTGTACCTGAGCCTAACAGAGTGCATCTCCTGTCCATTTTCTTATCCACAGGAGGTAAAGAGTTAGGCATTTGCAAAATTTTCCTTGTCCGTTTCCCCAAGGACTTGTGAGGAGGGACAGACAGCCTTTTGGACTCTGGGACATCCATCATTTCCATATAGTCAGGCTCTTCTTCCTCATCACCATCTTCCACCACTGGAAGCTGGAAAGCTTCAGCCACTTTTCTGTAAAACAGAAAATGGGAAGGGGACTCAGAAAGCCTGGCAGGGGAGACACTGGAAGGCCTGTCTGGGGAGATGTCAGGCTCTATAGGCTCATCTAGGCCTCCAACATCAGTATCCTCAAAATCTTTTTCCTCCTCTTCCTCTCCCTCCCACTCCACATCATAAAACAATTCCGGATCATAATCCGATGGAGTTGGGTCCAACTGAACCAACCACTTAGTCAGAGGGATCGGTTCGGAAGGAACCGGATGAAGCGACTGCACAATGCTTATTGCTTTGGCTATTTCAGTGGCGGCTGGAACTTGCGGTTCAGGATCCGAACCGGCCAACTTCCTTTTTCTTTTTGACGGAACCGATCCCTCAGAGTTGGATCTCCTTTTGCTCGAGGGTGTATCGCACGTGTCAGCAGGCACCCCCTCAGGTTCGGTCGGGACCAAACCGGGCTGGCCATCCGGTTCAGCGGACTTCTTGGCCTCCCTTTCCTTCAGCCTACTTAGTCTCTTATCTAAAGTGGCTTTGGGAAAGTTTTTACATATTTGGCAGTCTGATTTGAGGTGGTCAAACCCCAGACAATAAACACAAATGAGGTGTGGATCAGCTTTAGCAAAAGCCTCCCTACACGCAGTACAGTGCTGAAACCCAGTGGGACAGGTTTTCTTCTTGGGTTTCTCAGACATAGCTTTAACCTACAAATTACCCTTAACAGCTTTTAAGCCAGGTAATACACCCTTGTCACGGGCTGTGGAAAAAAACAAAGAAAATCTTGTTTTTTTGAAACTGATAAGAACCGGACACCACTACTAAAATTCCAGAAAAACAGAAATAAGAGATTGTTTCAGTTCCCAACCAGACCGACCGATAGGAAACCGAAGAAAAACAATTTCCACACAGAAAATTCACTATCTACTTACGCTACCCTGTACCGAAGACAGAGATCTGATACTGAAAAAACAAGAAAATTGGTTGAACAAACCAACCGATTCAAACTTTACCGAACCGGAGCGAAGCGAAGGAGAAATCTCCAGAGCGACTTCACAGTTAGGCGAAGTAAAGAATCTGACGGTTACACTGAGATGTACCAGAGACAGAGGTTTGAAAACCGAGCTCGAGCTCAACGTTCTATGCCCTGGCACAGAATTAACCCCTTAGTCTCAGGAGCAGTTCAAGTGCTGAGGCTAACCGCATATAGTCAGAATACAGCAAGACTTCATGTTGTTTGAACTATAACTCACAAATGGCAGAGCCACAAATACGTTATTTTAGTCCTGCCTGACTCTAAAGTGATAATAAATTGTGCATCCAGTTTACACAATGTATTTTAAATTTACCCATTGCTGAGTCATCAGTGATCCTGTCACTCTATCATACCTGCTGCCAGGTCCCAGTGAGCCTGCCCCTCTGCTATATTTGCTGCTTGGTCCCCAGTGAGCCTGCCCCTTTACATACCTGTTGTTGGGTTCTCGGTGAGCTTGCCCCTTTACCATACCTCCTGCTTGGTCACCAGTGAGCCTGCCCCTCTACGATACCTGCTGCTGGATCACCGATGAGCCTGCCCCTCTACCATAGCTGCTGCTGGGTCACAGTTGAGCCTGCCCCTTAACCATACCTGCTGATGGGTCCCCAGTGAGCCAGTCCCCTACCACCATGCCTGTTGCTGTTTCACTGGTAAGCCTGCCCCTCCCCCATACTTGCTGCTGTTTCACCGGTAAGCCTGCCCCTCCACCATACCTGCTGCTGAGTCCCGGTGAGCCTGCCCCTCTACCATACCTGTTGCCAGAGCCCCAGTTAATCTGTCCCTTTACCATACTTTTTGCAGGGTAGTCAGTGAGCCTGCCCCTCTAGGATACCTGCTGCTGTATCCCCGGTGAGTCTGCCCTTCTCCATACCTGTTGCTATGTCACCTATTAGTCTGCCCCACTACCATACCTGTTGCTGGGTCACTGGTGAGCCTGACCCTCTACCATACCTGTTGCTGGGTCATCAGTGAGCCTGCCCCTCTACCATACCTGTTGCTTGGTCACTGGTGAGCCAGCCCCTCTACCATACTTGCTGTTTGGTCACTGGTGAGCCTGCACCTTTACCTTACCCACCGTTGGGTCGCCAGTAAGCCTAACCCTGTAGCTTAACTGCCGCAGGGTCCCCAGTAAGCCTGCTCCTCTACGATAAAGTTGCTAGAGACCAATGTCACTCCAAGCACCATACATAAAGAAAGTTCAAACCACTTACTTCAGCAAATTGCATTTTATTTTAGAGAAAACAAAGTGGTTAAAGCATTTAAATCACCCTGTGTGCACATAACCCCCTGAAGAAGGCTTGGAGCCGAAGTGCTGGGGTTACGTGCACACAGGGTGATTTAAAAGCTTTAATAAAAGGCAATTTGCTGAAGTAAATGATTTGAACTTTCTTTATGTATGGTACTAAGAGTGATGCTGATCTCTGGCAACTGTTGGATTTGGGGTTAGCAACCCTTATTCAGTGCACCCTGCTCTCTTCCACTGAGAGCAGGTAGTGAGGACAACTGGAGTCCTCTACCATAAATGCTGATGTGTCCCTAGTGAGCCAACCCTCCCACACATCTGGAGGAGCAGCAGTCTCATCAGGGACCCAGTAGCAGATATGGGAGAGGGGCAGACTCACCAGAGCCCAGCAGTAGTGATGGGGTAGGGACAGCCTCACCAGGGACCCATCAGCAGCAGCTATGGAAGAAGGGAAGTCTCACTATGGAACCTGCAGTAGATGTGGGAGCAGTGCAGATTCACCAGGACCCAGCAGTAGCTATGGTAGCGGGGCAGGCTCCCCAGGGACCAACTACTGGCTTCAAAGTGATTCTGCCCCACCCCCAACCCCCGATACCTGCTGCTAGGTCCCAAGTGAGCATGCCCCTTCCCCATCCCTGCTGAGTCTGTATATCTCCCACAGGGGCTGCTGGGCCCTGTTGAGTCTGCACTGCTCCCACTTCTACTGCAGGGTCCATGGTGAGATTTCCCTTCTTCTACAGCTGCTGCTGCCACTGGGTCCCTGGTGAGGCTGTCCCTACCTTCATCACTGCTGCTGGGCCCTGGTGAGCCTGCCCCTCCCCGTATCTGCTGCTGGGCCCCGGCGAGCTTGTCACTCCCCAAACCTGCTGCTGGGTCCTGGAGAGCCTGCCCCTCTATCAGACCTGCTGCCGAGCCCTGTTGAGCCTGCCCCTTCCCATACCTGCTGCTGGGTCCTGGTGAGTCTGCTCTTCCCATATATCCGCTACTGGGCGCTAAGCCAGTCTGCACTTCCCAAATACCTACTGCTGAGTCTACAGTGAGTCTGTCCCTTCCAAATACCTGCTGTGGTGTCCCTAGCAAGTCTGCCCCTCCTCCAAACCTGCTACTGGGTCCTTGATCAGACCACTCCTCCACCATACCTACTGCTGAGTCCCCCAGTGAGTTTGCTCCTCCCCCACACCTGACGTCCTTACACCATACCTGCTGCTGGGTCCCCAGCAAGTCTACCCATCCCTCATACTGATTGCCTTTCCCCAAAACCTACTGCTGGGCCCCAGGTGTTGTCTGCCCATTCCTCATACCTGGTGCCCTTCACCCATAGCTGCTACTGCACACCTGGTGACTCCGCCCCACCCCAAAACCTGCTGCCTGGCCTCCATAAGTGTTGCTCGGCTGCAGGTGACTCTGCTCTTCCCCCATGCCTACCATTCTTACCCACAGAAATAGACAATGATGGCAGAAAAAGACTGAAATTCTTCCCAGTCTTCCCATATTACTGCACCCTATGACCTGCTGTCTCTGTTGATTGTCACTTAGCTTATTCACTATTTTGTTCTCCACATTTCCACCACCCTTATTTCTCTGGGTAGCTACCATCCTAGCCATATCTGAAGCTGTTTGTGGTTTTTGCACCCACTACCCAGAGTTGAGGTAGCAAGTGAGTTTTATTTTCTCAGAAGAAGCCAGAAGGGGAAGGAAACATTCAATTCAGTGCTTTAGAGTAACTGGTAATTGCTATTTTTCTTTTAAACTTAGATTGTGGGCTATTAGTGACACTGTACTTTCTTTGTTGTCTTTACTTAGAATTGTTTTTGGGCTGTTGAAAATTTAAAACATAGTGGTGGTGTATTTCTGTGCTGTCTTGAATTGCTGCAAATTTTATCTTGGCTTGTCTGACTGCCCTGTAGTTTGGGTGAGGGGTGTTAATTGTCTGGCCTCTGACCTCAGCTACGTGATAACTGGAGATGGGGCTTAGTCAGAGTTGAGGTAGCAAGTGAGTTTTATTTTCTCAGAAGAAGCCAGAAGGGGAAGGAAACATATTCAATTCAGTGCTTTAGAGTAACTGGTAATTTCTATTTTTCTTTTAAACTTAGATTGTGGGCTTTTAGTGACACTGTACTTTCTTTGTTGTCTTTACTTAGAATTGTTTTTGGGCTCCCTCCCCTTCCCCCAACTCTTAATTATATGCCCTGTTAAATCTGATTGACAGGAGCTAAACACAGGGTATAGTAAGGGGTGTGAAGTAGGAGGGGCATAATGGGGAAGAAGCGCACCCTCAGCATGACAAGTGTTTTGACTCATTTATTTATTTATTTATTGGTTTCTTTTCTTTTTTTTTTTTTAAAGAAAATTATCTGAGGATTAGTGGCAGGATTTTTAGGACAGTAGATTAATAAAAAGGGAACTAGGAGAGCTTCAGTAGCAGACAAGTAGTGGAATAGCAGCATAATTGCAGTATAATGTGGGGAGTGGTGCAATTCAGTGGCTGTGGGGCAGCCATATTCAGGCAGACCTTCTGGACACTGAGGTGCTGCCCTATCTCGTGCATCTTCTGGACTGCGTGGATGAGGTAGCCAGACTCAGAGTGGAAGTAAACTGGGTCAGGAGTACCATCACCCCTATCCAGAGACCACCCAATCAATACAACTGCCTCAAAGGATGCGAGACGAGGAGCACTTGGATGACAGTGGGCTCAGGGAGGGTTAGAGCGGTCAGGCAGAGGCACATCCCAGATCCTATTCCACTCAAGAACTCATATGCCACACTGGCAAATGGGGACAACCAAATAGAGGTACCCAGAGAAGTGGAAGGAAAGGATGTGGAGGTTAGCCAAGGAGGTGACCTCAGCGGGGAAAGCAGTGGACCCCAGAGGAGGAGGAAGTGAATCCTGGTGGGGGACTCCATCATAAGAGGGATCCAGCTAGGAACACAGGAGGGGGAGGACAGGGAGATGAGGTGCCTACCAGGTGCCACGGCATGAAGGGATGGAAGGACGATCCTGGGGATCACTGGGAAGGCAAGACGGGAGGGTGAGCTGGATGTCATTATCCACCTAGGTACTAATGACCTGGCAAATGAGGAGCCAAAGGAAGTTCAGGAAGAGTTTAGGAAATTGGGGAAGGGTCTCAAGCAAGTAGGTACTTGGTCACTTTCTCAGAAGTACTACCTCGAGAGACAGGGAAAGCATAGGAATGCATGCACAGGAACTTTAACTCATGGTTGAAGAACTGGTGCTGTGAGAAGGGTTTGGATTCATTGGTGACTGGGGACCCACCTGGAGGGATGGAGGTCTGTTCAAGCCTGACGGCCTGCATCCATCCTGGAGGGGAATCCAAGCACTCAATGATAAGTTTAAATGCTACATTGACAAGCATTTAAACTAGAAAATGGGGGTGTGGCAGGCCAGCAAGGAGGGTACCTACTTGCTCACCCCCCACAGCTAGCAGTGGAACCAGTGAACCAGAGGAGTGGCTATCTCTACAAAGCAGTGTGCAAAAGATGGAGATTAGCACCCAAGACGTGGATAGGCAGAAAAGGGACAAAATTCAGCAGAAGGGCAGACAGCAATGAGAACCAGGGATAAAGGACAACCAAGGAAGGGGCTGGAGTAGAACAGCGAAACAGTCTAAGGAGGTCAAACCATGGAAAGCCATGTGTGCAAATGCCAGGAGCCTTAGCAACAAGATGGAAGATCTGGAGGCTGTCATGGTGCAGTCAGACCTGGACATTGTGGCCATCACTGAAACCTGGTGTAATGATAACCATGACTGGGAGATGGCAGTATCTGGCTACAACATATTCAGAAGAGACAGAGCAGGCAGGAAGGGAGAAGGAGTGGCACTGTATGTGAAAATGACATAAGGGCCACAGAGATCCAGGAGGAACAAAATGGGGAGAGATACTGTGGGTTAAGCTGGAAAGGAAAATGGGCCAGCCATCCGCACAGGTGTGGTCTACAGACCACCAGCCCAGGAGGAAGAAACAGATAGAGTTGATGCTAGCCATCCAAAGGATGGCAGACAAGGGTGAGTAGTACTGGTTGGAGACTTCAATATACCAGACGTGGACTGGAGCATCCCAGCAGCAGCATCAACTAGGAGCAGATTTATCCTGGACTCCCTTCAGGGTGCCTTCCTCAAGCAACTGGTCATGGAACCAACTCGGCAGAAGGCAATACTAGACCTTGTGCTCACAAACAGGGACAGTGTGATGGGGGTAACAGTGACCACCAGTCATTGTGGTTTGAAGTCACAGAAAGAGCAGAACCAAACCACACAAAAACATGTATCCTGGATTTTAGGGGGGCAGACTTTGGGAAAATGGGGAGATACTTGAAAGAGGCATTAAGGGGAATGGGGCAGGAATCAGGGGTTGAGGAACAGTGGGCAGTATTTAAAATGGGGATTACAAGAAACAACAGAATTATGCATTAAGCAGGTTAGCAAGAGGAAAAGGAAGAGGAGACCAATATGGTTTTCCAAAGAGGTAGCAAAGAAAGTGAAAGCCAAAAGAGTGCATTCAGGCAATACAAAAGACACAGGCAGAAGGGATGGGAGAAGTACCAGGAGAAGCAAAGGGAGGCAGAGAGGTCAGTAAGGAAGCCAAAGCTCAGACAGAAGAACACATTGCAAAATCAGTGGGTAGAGGGACAAAACCTTTACAGGTACATAAGTGAAAAAGAAAGGCAAAGGGAGGGATAGTGAGACTGAAGGAGGGAGGATGGGGCAGCGTGGAGGATGACAACTGTAAAGCTGACATATTGAACAGGTATTTCTGCTCAGTCTTTACTGAGGAAGAGGAGGGTAATGGGTCTGAAGGAGTACAAGGGTGAGAATGGTGCAGAAATGACACAAGTCCTTTACGCGAGAAAGGGTCCTGAAGGAACTGGAAGTAATGAGTTGATAAAGCAATGGGGCCAGATGGGTGCACCCAGGGTCCTTAAAGAACTGAGAGAGGTGGTGGCTGAACCTCTGGCTATCCTGTTTAGCCAATCACTGGAAACAGGGGAGGTACCCAAAGACTGGAGGACAGCAGATGTAGTCCCCTTATACAAAAATGGGAACAAAGAGGAAGCAGGGAACTACAGACCAGTCAGCCTCACCTCGGTAGTGGGGAAGATCATGGAAGCACTACTGAAGGAGAGATTGGTGGAACATCTGGTTGTCAATGGACTACAGGACCCAAGGCAGCATGGTTTCACCAGGGGAGGTCATGTCAGACCAACCTCGTTGATTTTTTGACTGGGTGACTAGGGAGGTGGATCAGGGGAGGCAGTGGACATGGCCTATCTGGACTTCAGCAAGGCCTTTGACACTGTGCCACATAGAAGACTATTACACAAACTAGGAATATGGGTGTGGGCAGGACAGTAGTGTGGTGGGTAGGTAACTGGCTGGGTGGCAGGACACAGAGGGTGGTGGTAAATGGCTGTCACTCCACAGAGGAAGAGTGACCAGTGGGATACCACAGGGATCAGTGCTGGGACGGTCCTATTCAACATCTTCATCAGTGACATTCATGGGACCTAGAAGGCAGAATTTCACTGTTCGCTGATGACACAAAGCTCTGTAACAGAGTAGACACACCAGTTGGTGTAGACAGAATGAGCAGTGACCGCAGAAACTTGGAAGAATGGTCAGGGGTTTGGCAGTTGAAATTCAATGCAAAGAAGTGCAAGATAATGCATATAGGGCACAAAACCCTGGCACAATATATCCAGTTGGGGTGAGGATATAGCATGCACCAAGCAGGAAAGGGATCTTGGGGTTATCATCTCTGATGACCTCAAAGTAGGGAAACAGTGTGACAAGGCAGCAGGTAAAGCAAATAGGATGCTGGGATGCATAGGCGGAGCATCACCAGCAGGAAAAGGGAGGTCATAATTCCACTATACAAGACACTAGTGAGGCCCACCTGGAGTACAGTGTACAGTTCTGGAGACCATACCTACGTAAACATAGACAGGGTAGAGAAGGTTCAGAGGAGGGCAACAAAGATGGTGCATGGATTGCATCACAAGTCCTATGAAGACAGGTTGAAGGAACTGAACATGTACTCCTGGAGGAGAGGAGGGGGATATGATAGAGACATACAAGTATCTTACAGGGAGGAACAGGGTGCAGGAATACACTATTTTTAAGTGAAAAGATGTTCCAGGACTAGAGGACATGGGATGAAGTTGGAGGAGGATGATTCAGAGGAACGTGAGGAAGAATTTCTTCACAGAACGGGTGGTGGACAAGTGGAACACCCTGCCAGAGGAAGTGGTGGGGCTGAAACAATCACGGGATTTAAGAATGCATGGGATAGACATAAAGGAATTCTGGAGGTCAGGGGTAAGGGGCAACAGTCTTCTAGGAAAACATAAACTGAACTTACAAGCTCAAATGGGCAGACTGGGTGGGCCATAGGCCCTTATCTGACAACACTGTCTATGTATTTATGTATCTATGTACCTCTGCCTGCAGACTATTCTATGGCTCAGCCACCCTTTCTGTAAAATAATACTTCCTCACACCCTTTTTAAACCTTCCACCGTTAACCTCCACTCATGACCCCTTGTCCTAGCTTTTCTGTTCCTGGTAAACAGCTCTTCACAGTTCTCTTTGTTTATTCCTTTCAGGAACCTGAAGGTCTCTAGCATATCCACCCCCGCACATCTGGCTTCCAGTGAATGCAGGTTCAGTACCTTTAGCTGATTCTCATACAATCTGCATACCTACTGGCCTTCCCCTATATCTGCTGCTGGGCCCCTAGTGAGTCTGCTCATCTCTCAAGCCTGTTACACAATCTGCAGCTGGGTCCATTATAAGTCTGCCCATCCCCCATACCTGCAGCTCTCTCTCCATGCCCACTGCTAGGCTCCAATGTCTGCTGCTGGGCCCATGGTGATTCTTCCTCTCCCCATACCTGCTGTCCTTCCACTATGCCTACTGCCCCACCCCATATGTGCTACTGGGCCCCTTCAAAGTTCTGCCCTCCTCCATACTATTTACCATTCCCCCACACCTGTTGTTCGACCACTGGTAAGTTTGACATTCCCCCATTCCTGCTGCTGCCCCCCTTCTGAGTCAGTCCATTCTCCAGTACCAGATAACCCTCGTCCACACCTGCTGCTGGGCCTCTGGTGAGTTTTCCCCTCCTGAAACCTGCTGCCTTTCCCGAAACCAGCTGCCCTTGCTACACACTTGCTGCTGGGCCTCTGGTGAGTCTATCCCTGCCATACAGCTGTTGCCCTTATCCCAGAGCTTTTGTCCTTCCCCCAGAGGTGCTGCTGGGCCCATGGCAAGAGCTGCACCTCCCCTTATCTGCATCTGGAACCCCAGTGTCTGCCTCTGCATCCTACTGCTACTACCCCCAACTTACCTTCTGCCCTTAAACCTTGTGGTCCACCCCAAAATGAGTGTACTGGGCCACCAGTGAGTCTGCAACTCCTATCTGCTGCTGGCCCTCTTCAAGTCTGTGCATCCCCCATAGTTATCCTTTCCCATACCTGCTTATAGACCCTGGCAAGTTTGCCCCTCCCCCATACCAGTTGCACTTCACCCATACCTGCCGATGGCAAGTCTGCTCCACCCATAAAACTGCTACCCTTATCCCGTAACTGTGCTGCTGATCCACTGGCAAAAGCTGCCCCTCACTATACGATCTCAAACATCCCCCCTAGCCAAGTTACAATCATGACTTGGCAGTGTCTGGGCACACATGAACAGAAAAAACAGTGCTCCTATGTTCAGAGAAAAAATGGTGCCCCTATATTAACAGAAAGACCGCTGCTCCAATGTGCACAGGCAGCCAGAGGAGTGGATGAACCCCAGACAGCCCTTGTCCCTATGTGAACTGTAAAGGAAAAGGGTCCACACTCTAAGAGACCACCCAAAAGCAGGACTAGGTACAAATATCAGCTTTACTGCAATAGTGCTCCAAACTTACGGTGAATACAGACAAACTGCTGGCCATAAGTTGCCCCGGCGCTTCGAGAATCACGCTCTTCGTCAGGGGGTATGGCAAGAGAAAGAACATAGTTTAAATACTGAAACGCATACATATTAATATCCCAATTCATGATGTAACTAACCATCGTGACTAAAAGTAAATGTAAATATTGTGCATCTCAAAACAGACATAGTTACAAAATCAAACAATTGAAATATGCCTTAAAATGCTGCCAGGCATTTGCGCCAGGGCAACTTGTGGTCAGCAGTCCCTATTCACCCCAAGTTTGGAGCACTATTACAGTAAAGCTGGTATCTGTACATAGTCTTGCTTTTGGGTGGAGTGCAGACTCTTCTTTTACTGCTTAGCAAATTTAGGTTGGCTATCTGTGGTATTCCGCACCGTCCCTGCATCGTAGCTCACTAATGAACCCCTGTTTGGATCCCTATGTGAAATGCCAGCTGGAGGGGTGCATGAACACCAGACTGCCTGTGCTACTATGCGAACAGCCAGCAGGAGGGGAGCATGATATCCACATTGTCCACGCTCTGATATGAACAGCCGGTTGAAGGGGTGCACAAACCCTGGACTGCCCACGCCCTGATGTGAACAGCCAGTTGAAGGGGTGCATGAACCCCGAACTGCCCACGTCCTGATACAAATAATCAGCTGGAGGGATGCATGAACCAAGGACTGCCCATGCCCCGATGTGAACAGCCAGCTTAAGGGGCGCATGAACCAAGGACCGCCCATGCCCCGATGTGAACAGCCAGCTTAAGGGGTGCATGAACCAAGGTCCGCCTGTGCCCCGATGTGAACAGCCAGCTTAAGGGGTGCATGAACCAAGGTCCGCCTGTGCCCCGATGTGAACAGCCAGCTGGAAGGATGTAGGAACCCTGGACTGCCCATGCCCAATGTTGACAGCCAGCCAGAGGACTGCATAAATCCTGGACCACCATGCCCCTATGTGAACAGTCAGATGGAACAGTGCATGAACCCCAGACTGCCCATGCCCCACAGTGGACTGCCAGGCAGAGGGATCCAGGAACCCCAGGCCGTCTGTGCCCCAATGTGAACAGTCAGCGGGAAGGGTGCAAGAACCCAGTCCACCCACACCCTTATGTGAACAGCCAGTAAGAGGGAGTATGAACTCTGTCCTGCCAACCCACCGATGTGAACAGCCAGCAAGAGACATGCATGAGCCCCTGATCGTCTGCACCCCAATGTGAACAGTCAGCAGGAGGGGTGTATGACTGCCCACACACCAATGTGAACAGCCAGCCAGAGGGATGTGTGAGACCAAGGCCGACAGTGCCCCTATGTGAACAGTTAGCTGGAGGACAGCATGGACCCCTAACCTCTGGTGCCCCGATGCGAACAGTCAGCCAGATGGGTGCATGAACCCCAGACTGCTCTCAAACTGATCTGATCAGCCAGCCAAAGATGTATATGAACCCCGGACTGCCCGTGCCTTGATGTAAACAGCCAGCTGGACAGGTGCACAAACTGTGGACCACTCTTGCCTCAATATGAACAGCAAGACTGAGGGATATATGAGCCTTGGACCACCCATTCCCTTATGTAAACAGACAGCCAGAGGAAAGCATGAACCTTGGACTGCTCGCGCCCCAATGTGAAAAGTCAGCCGGTGTGGAGTGCACGAAGTCCAGCTTTCCCATGCCTTGATGTGACTGGCCAGCCAGAGACAAAGAACCTTGGACTGCCCGCACCCCAGTGTGAAAAGCCAGCCAGGTGGGTGCATAATACCCAGACTGCCAGTGCCCTAACGTGAACAGCCAGCCGGAGGGGTGTATGAACCCCGGACTGCCCATGCCCTCATGTGAACAGCCAGATGGAGAGGTGCATGAACCCTGCACCACCTGTTCCCCGATGTGGACAGACAGACAGAGGGGTGTACGGACCCTAGACCGCTCATCCCCTCCCTGCCCTAGAGTCAAGCATCTCCACTCCCTGCATGACGCACCTTCGCCCCAGCTAGCTTTTCTGTGGGATTAGGGTTAGGAGTTTTGAGACAGGTGAGAGACATTTCAAAAGGGGTGAGGGAGGTCATTTTGGGACCAAACTTTGTGGGAGGGGGAGTACAGCTGAGGGTCTGGGGTCTCCACAATAGCTAGCCAATGTGATGGACTAGCAGGCAGCCTTACCATGCAAAATGTCTATCATAATTATTGAACACTTACTGAAATTTAATATCCGCTTCATCCAGGAAGTGAATGTCGAACAACCAGCGGAAGAACAAGTCCAGACTGCAAAGGAAAGAGAATTACAATTTAGAGTCATATAGTCATCTGTCGGGGAAGTAGGGGTGGTAGGTGGGTGGAGTAGCACAACAAATTAGTGTTCAGCAAACCATGTATAACAAGGCTATGTACCCATGGAGTGTTTCTAATGACATCCAGGGCTCGAACGGGGGGTATGTGAGGTACGGCATATAGGCACTTCAAATAAGAACACTTCTTTCAGCCCCCATGTACTGCAGTGGCCTTTCAAGTTCAATAAGAGCATACCCTGCCCCAACTTCAACCCCTAATGACATCATACACCACAAGAGCATGCCTGAGTAATCTACACTGTCATCAGAATCCTGAGACGGATTCATGTGTCTTGTAACATATGGTTTGCTGTGTTATGTGTTTTTTTGTTATAGTATATGGTTTCTGTAAAATTAAGAATAAAAGATAGAATAGTAGATAGGGAACTAGGTATTACGAGGCTATAATTCCATCGAAAGGTTCTGGGGACATGTGAACCTCGAGAGCGAAGCTCGAGAGTTTCCAGCATGTCCCCAGAACCTTGAGATGGAATTATTGCTAAGTAATACACAGTTCCTTATTTGTTATTTTTCATAACATATGGATCCAAGAAAGATAGCAAGCAGAACTCCACTGCAGCTCAGATCCTGCATGTCAACTGGGCTCAAAGAATTCACTTAACGTAAGGGTGCAGTGTTGCCAATTTTCCTCCTACGTACTCATCTGCTGGGGCTGAGTTGAAAAAAAATTGTCACCTCTGAATGCAAAAGAAGTTGATTTTAAAAAGGAGAATGTTTACAGAAGGCAGGGCTATGGACTTTCCAATCCGATTGTTTTACAGAACGTAATCCAGCCCCCCAACCCCGTCCCAATGAGTAAATAACATGGTTTTGCTTATTTTGCTTAGCTTAGTCCTCTAGCCTTGGTTGTTTGTGAGCCCCTCACCCCAGCTGTTGATGGAGTTTTCATTTCTTGCTTCAGACTTTATCTGCGGCTGCTGCTTTGGCGACTTTTAGTGTACACGGCGGTTACAGTAAAAGGCGGCTCGTGAACAGCTTCTACGTACTATGTATCTTGTACGAGCAGTCTCTGAAATCCATCTATAGTATTACAGGATCTCGTAATACTATCGATGAACGTGGAACAATAGTATTACAAGATCCCGTACTAGTATCGATGGATTTCATCAATGCTATTACAAAGAAAATTTTGTATAATTTTCGAAAGTATTATTAAAGAAATTCATATATTACAACATTCTAAACAATGGTATCATTTTTAGCAAGTCAGGACTGTTTATGTCTAAACACTCAAGACAGTCTTATAACAGGGTCTCTTATGCGAACAGTTCTACAATTCTTAAGTTCTAAGTTTAGCCGTTTCCTACTCAAGGGGGGTCTCTCTAATTTTCTACCAAGTAAAATACTTGGATTTGAAATTCAAGTTCCATTTTTATAAAACAGACGTCTTGAACATGAATCATTTGTATGTACTGTTTTAGCATCTCTTATGGTTATAAAAGTGACTTCTCGAGTCCTTTGTGTGCCAGGATGGCTCAGCTTTGCTTCGCGGTTCTCTCACGCAAAGAACTCGAGAAAGCTCTCCAATAACTAGAGAGTGTTGAGGAACAAGTTTGATGTCTAGATTGGTAAACATTTAAACTAAGTGTGGGGGGGGGGGTGTGTGGCCAGCAGCTGAGCTGAGAACATCATCTTCATGCAGCTCTCCAGCTATTGCTAATTAAAACCACTAATTAATCGTCTAAAACAAATAATTTCTATTACAATATAGATCAGTGGATACAACTTTGACTTCCGATAACTGTGGAACCAAGAATCTTCTCCCAGAAGCATATATTTCTGGAGATATGGTTAGAGGAAATAAAGCAGCAGCAAATCCAGACGGAGCCCGTGCTAAGGATCCAGGACTGGGCGGCAGTAAAGATCTACACCCTGGTGGTGGGGATTGTGCCGAGGCCCAGCCTTCTAATGCAGCCCACTACGTGCGATTCAAAGCTTGGATAAAAAAATGGAGGATTTTAGCTCCAAAATAAAACAACTGAACAGGAAAGTCGCACTTCTGACAGATGAAACCAAAGGGGCGGCCAAAACGTCCGAGAAGGCACTGGATGTAACACGGGGCTCACTAAAGAAAACAATATACTAAGGAGGAAGCTTGAAAATTTGGAGTATGCCGCTCGGGATTCTAACATCAGAAAATTAGGACTTTCTGAAAATATTGAAGGCAAAAGTCCAAAAACATTTATTAAAGACATGCTGATACAAATCTTAGCCTTGGATGAGGACTTTGCCATTAAAAAATTGTACTGCATCTCGCCACGTAGCGGAAGGCCGCGTACAGCTACAGGGGAGAATTCTCCTCTAACCCTCTTACTGGAGCTGAGATCATCTGAGGAAAGAGACTTAATTTTAAATAAAGCAAAACAAATTAGCCCGATTCACTGGCAAGAATCTCAATTGCACATTTTTCCTGACCTGAGTTACGCCACCAGAATGAGGAGAAAGGGATTCGATGGAGTTCAAACTAGTCTTCAGGCCCTGGGAGTACATCACGTTTGCTGATGCCAGCGAGTTTGTGAATCACCTACGGCAGTAAAATATTTAAATTTTCGGATCCTTCAGATGCGGCCAAAATGATGATCAAGCTGGAAAGCCGGTTCTCTTCTAGAGGAGGGCATTCTGATTCGGAGGAGGAAGCGGATGACTAACCAGATGTAGGGGGACTATTATTGCTCTGCAAAGGGAGGTTGGTGTTAGAGAGACTGCTAAATATGGACATTTAACATACTAGAAAATGGGGATCTGTATAGGTTTGAGATGAGAAGGTAAAACTGGGATAATTTATTGCCTTAACCTGTATAGTCCTATCGTTTAATGTCTCTTAATGCACCTTGCCCTTATGTTCTCTTTTACTGTTGATTATTTCAATTGTTAGAGGGCTAAGTGGTTAATACGACGCTACCTTCATTTTGGAAGCTGTTCACATTGTTACGGACTGTCTTTTGTTCTGTTTTATTTAAATGATGTTAGAGCATGAGAGTTATATTTCTGTGATCTGTTACAAATTTCGATGGATTACTGTAGGAGATGATACATGTCTAAATTAACTAACTTTACAAGGGACATTTAATCCTTATTTAAGGGGATGGACGATGTAGTAAACTGAATTATACAGTCCCTGCTCATGGTTGCAGTGGCAATTATGTACTTGTACCATATCTTACCATAATTTGCTTTTATAAATATGTTGCTCTATCTAGCATATCCCCAAGTGAGGTAACATTATGCAGGGGCATCATTTTCTGTTTTTGTTACTGTTAAAATGATGAAACTTCTGGGTAATGCCTGCCTGTTAGAAACTATACGTAATGTATTATTACATAAACTCTGATAAACTATGAGTTAAAAAAAAAAAACTAAGTGTAGGAGGGGGAACTGAGCCTGGGGGAAACACAGAGGAAAGAGAACAAAAGAGGAACCTGGCTAGGACTCCCCCCCAAAATGAGGGCTAGAAACAGAGGGGATGTAGACATCCAGACAAGGGTCCTTACTAAAGTGAAAAATAGGAGTCGGAAGGGAGGAGCACACTGAAGAAGCAAGGGGCAGGTAATTAAGGGGAAAGGGAGAGGTGCTAACAAGAAGGGGAGGGGAATAGGCAAAGGCTGGAAGGTGGTCTGTTTAAATACCCAGAGCCTGAGGAACAAATTTTGTGAGCTCCTGGCTTTATTGTTTAATTAGTATTTCGGAAAGACCTTTGAGCATGAGCTCTTTTACAAAGGTTCCACGTCAGGGTGGACAATAAGACAATACACATATTCTGTGGTTACAGAGGCCTCATCATTAGGCATTAAAGAGTGATTACATGACAATTAGACAAATAGGAGAAAAAAAACTGAGCAGTTGTAATTGAATACTAAATTATTTCTAATCGGTTGTCCTAGGTAGCACACTACTGGAAACCTCCAAATCAGTTGATAGACTTTGGCAGAGTAACTGCAGAGGGTTTAACACTATCCCAGATGGCGAGAGGCTAGGTGACAGTGAAACAAGGGGGATTGGGTTTGAAACCAACATGAGGCGAGGGTGGGGATAGTGAAGCGGGGGACTGTGATGGGGAGCAGCTCCAGAGGGCTTTGGTTATAGTATGATGTGTGTGTGTGGGGGGTTGGGAGGGGCAGTACCAAATGCGCTTAAAGAGGACTGATAGCTTACTTAAGCCCTTGGTTAGGCTGGAATGGAGGCAGGGTTCTCTAGGTAGCCCTGCTGGGTGTTACCTTGGGGGTAGGCCTGTCTATCAAGTGGGGCCTGAGAAGCAGGTGCATTTTGAGCTAGACATTAGGTGCTGTTTGAGGCCTACTTTGAATTGAGACAGGGTGTTTGTTTGTAATTTCATCTGGAGTTCATTTATCCAGAGGGTGCCCAATAGGAGAAAGCACACTGCCCTAGTGAGGTTCAACGGAATGGTATGGACAGTGCTCCATTCTTCCTCCATCTGGTGATGTGTGTTGAGAGAGAAGCCTCAAGCAGGTTTCCTATACAGGGTGGGTTTTTTCGAGGAGTGCCTTCTTTCCCAAGAGGCAAGTCTGGTATCTGATCCTGTCTTTTAGGTTAAGCCAGTTTGTACGCTCATACAGGGTGCAAGTATGAGTGTAGTGATCTGCACACAGGGTGAGGCGGCATGCCTTATTGAGTGCAATTTGGATCCTTTTGAGCACTGTATCAGTAGCAGCTCCATAGACCACCAGACCGTAGTCTATCACGGAGAGTACTGAGCTGGAGACTGAGATTCGGAGTGCTTCCAGGGTGAGGGATTTCTTATGCCTATAGAGGACCCCGATCTTTGTGTTTACCACTTTGACAAGGGAGTCTACGTGGTGCGTAGAAGTGAGAGAGTCATCAATGGTGACTCCAAGGTACTTGAACAAGTGCACCTGCTCAATCTGCTCACCAGCCTTGTTGGTGATTACGAGGGGAGCATGCTTGCGTTTGTTGTAGGGGCTGGATTGTAGCATGGCCTTGGTTTTCTTGTAATTTAGTAGCAGCTTTTGCCTACTGAACCAGTCCTTGAGTTTATTGAAAGAGTTCTGTTTGTAGGCATGAGAGCTGTATTTCTCAGATCCGTTACAAATTTCGATGGATTACTGTAGGAGAAGATACATGTCTAAATTAACGAACTTTACAAGGGACCAGCGAGTTTGCGAATCACCTAAATCGATGGCGGTGGTAGATAAGGAATTAGACCTCATAAGCAACACAGAAACACGGGCCACCAGGCACAATAACTTGGACTTAGCAATAGCAGGATACACCCTGTTTAGACGAGATAGGGGTAAAGGGAATGGAGCAGCTCTTTATGTCAAGGAAGACATAGAGGAAGGTCCATCAGGGGAGGGAAGAGGGAGACAGAATCTGTGGGTGCAGCTTGTGACCACATGGGTATGAAGCTGCATATGGAAGTGGTATATAGATTACTAACACAGGAGGATGAGGGAGAAGGGGAACTAAAGGAAGAGATACAGAAGGGGACAGCAAAGGAGGAGGAGGTAGTGGTGGTACGGGATCTCAGTCTACCAGACACAGACTGGGACATTCTGGCAGCAAAGAACACCAGGAGTCAGGCCCTGCTAAATACATTGACGTGGTGCTTACCAACTCTGAAATGGTAGGCAAAGTGAGGATTGGGGAGCCACTTGGGTCCAGTAACCATAACACCATATGGTTTGAATTGGCCCTGGGTGCCAGTGTACCCTCTTCAAATGCTGTGGTACTGGATTTTACAAGAACAGACTTTGATCAGATGAGGAAACTAGTCAAGAGTAAGTTGAGAGGAGTGGACAATATCAGGGGGGTGGAGGGGAAAGGGAATATTGTTTAACCAGTAGCAGCACACTAAGTCGAAGCTTGTTTCCAGATGCGACCTGGGAGCACAAGAAAGTTAAGTGACTTGCTCAGTATCACACAGTACGCACCTAGGCAGCTGTTGGATTCAAACCCAGGTCTCTAGATCTGCAGCTCACAGTCTTAACCCACTGAGCTATACTGCCTGCCAGGTGGGGAGTAATTAAAAGGGCCATTCTAGAAGCAACTAATTCATGCCTCTGTAACCCCTAGGTGGCGCTATCCCAAGGGCTACTACCCCTGCCTGCTTGACTAGTAGCAGGTTAAGGGGCCAGAATTTTGAAACCGGTGCCTCCAACCGGAGGTCAGGGTTGGTAGTGGTCAAGCTAACCTGGGCACAGCCCTCCGGGACACTGTAACCCCCCCTTTCCCCTCTAGTGGCCTGAACACTGTACAATAATCACTTTCACAATACCCCTGGTACACTACACAAGTACCCACACTGTTTGCACTTACCACCAGGGCTGTTTCCTCTGACTCGACCCTGGGGACCCCCTGTAAAACAAGGTTATGCACAGCAAATAGCAACAGTACAGTACTTTGAGCACAAACTGGAATCACAGTCAGATTACATGCAGAAAAAGTTAGGTCTGATTTATTCAGGGGACTTGAACAAGGGAGGGTCAAAATCAGGTTATAGCTTAAAGGCTGTATCAATCAAGCAGTTATGCATGCGCTTTGAGTCCCACCACACAGTCAAACCTCTGGGTACCCAGGTGGAGAAGAGATGGGCTAGCCAGGACTGTTGCCCGGGGCTGCAGCTGGTTGGGGCCCTGTGATGGAAAACACAGCATGCACAGTACACAATATTTGTAATCTGGAGCCAGAGGGCTCAGTTCCTAAAGGAAACGAAACAACAAGACAATCAGATGGCACACTCAGATTAAGCTGTTGTTGCAGGGAGCTACCCTGGTATTTACTCACGATACCCAAGACTGGACACAGGCTGGACGAAAATAGAGACTGCAGGTGGTTGATCTGGAATGCCAGGAGAAGCAGGGCCCACACGAGTCGCAGAGGCATCATTCCTGTTCAAGCGTGGAGCAGGGGGCTGATCCCCAGGCAGGTCTCTCATCGATGGCTTCTCTGTGCAGTGGGTAGTCTGGTTGGGCTAGTCTGGCAAGGCCCAGACCGCATGAAGACACTTTCGGATGCAGTCCATTTTGGGCTGGATACAGCTTCCAGCAAACAGAACACAGTTCACACAATGGAGAACTAACTCACAACCCACTAGCAGCTCATAGCACATTTACATGTATGGGAATTCTACTGTACTAGGCAAAGCGCTCCCCGGTCACAGTCGAAAAGTCTCTGCACACACCGGGAGCTTAGGCGTAGCTAGAACTCCTGACAGGACGATCGCATTCAGCAAAATCTTCGGTCTTCTTCAGGTTGAGCCTGGCCCACTTTGGTAGCTTACTTTAGTCACATAAACTTGGATTTAGTCCAAAATAATTCTCTTCTCTCCCTCTCAGGAGGGGCAGCAGACATGCAAGCCAAAAACTCAGCCCTTTCAGTTTTCCCATGCGAATCCACTCAGGATTACTGCCCAAAATCCACTTGAGCTCTTCTTATTTCACTTCCCAGCTCAGACCTAACTGAAAATTGCAAGCAGCCCGGGACTTTCCCAAGATCCAAAAGGTTTGGTTGGCTGATTTGGCTGCCAGTCAAAGCAAAAGCTCCCCCTTCAGTTGCAAAAAAGGCGCAAAAAGCCCTAAACTACAGTTCCTACAGATTTTGACTTCAGACAGCCTCTGTAGTCCGGCTACATTTTAGGTCCCACCAGAACTGATTTGTCCAATTTGCCATCCAGGACCAAGACAGTGGAGACAAAACAAAACAGTCCTTGCTACAAAGAAAGCAGGTTAGACAAACTACCTTATCATTATCACTCTAAATAATTTTCAGCAAATAGTTACATCTTTCAACAGAACTCCCTCTCAGATTACTTAGGATGCAATCAGGCAGCTCTTAAAGAGACAGTACACAGGCTATACAGGCTCTGGTAATCACATTTAAACTGCTAAAACGCAGGACACCAGCCTGGCAGTGAGCATTTAGTCAAGCTCAAGGAAGACTTTTTGGGAACCCCCATTTGTAGGGGGGTTACGCCTGAGAATGGTTACCAAGCATAACAGGCACAGGAGACCAATCTGGTCCTCGAAGAAAGTCAGGGAGGTAGTAGGGATTAAAAAAAGGACCTTAATTAGATACAAAGAGAAAAAAGGAGACAAAGAATGGAGTGATTACCAATTAAGGATGAGTGAAGTTGAGAGGGCAGTCAGGGATGCAAAAGCAGACACAGAACTGCGTGTTGTGGAGGGGGGTCAGTGGGGGAACTGTTCTTAATATACACAGGGGAAAAAAGGAAGATGAGAAAAGGAATTACTAGGTTGATGGACAGGGCAGGCAATACAGTAGGGCGAGCAGAAGGCAGCCATTCTCAACAACTACTTTTGCTCTGTAATCACACTGTAGCAGAGTTGGCCCTTGCCTGAAAGCAGCATAGAGGCTGCTGCAAGACTGATCCCAGAAATGGGGAGGGTGGCAATTGTGGGAGAAAGGGTCAGAAAATGGCTTGCAGCACTGAAAATAAATAAGGTCCAGGGCCAGACAGAATGCACCCTAGGGCGTTCAGGGAGTTGGCATCAGAAATGGCTTAACCCTTGGCAGAGCTATTCAATAGCTCCTTACATAAAGGGGTAGTGCTGAAAAACTGGAGGGTAACAGACCTAGTTCTGCTCCACAAGGGCGGAGACAAAGAGCAAGCAGGGAACTACAGACCCATTAGTCTTTCCTCCACAGCAGGTAAACTAATGGAGACAGTAGTCAAAGAGGACCAAGGACTACCTGGAGAGAAATGGGCTCTAAGATAGTAAGCAGCAAGGCTTCATGGCAGGGAGGTCTTGTCAGACCAACCTGATAGTGTTCTTTGACTGGGTATCTAGGACAGTGGATAAGGGCCACGCTGTGGATTTACTCTACTTCGGCATCAGCAAGACATTCAACGCAGTGCCACACAGAAAAGCTGCTGAAGAAGGCAGAGGATCTGGGAACAACGAAGGACTGAATTAGATGGGTAGAAAGCTGTTTTTTTTGTGGGGGGGACAGCAGAGGGTGGTGGTAAACGGGGTCAAGTCAGGTGAGAGGGAAGTCATGAGTGGGGTACTCCACGGTTCAACCCTGGAGCCGATCCTTTTCAATATGTTAATCAGTGACATGGAAGAAGGAATCCAGGGCAAGATGAGCTACTTCACAGATGACACTAACCTCTGTGGCAGAGCTGACACTAAAGAATTAATTTTTTTTTTATTTGAAAGTTGGTGATCAGGAGAGGCACACTGAGCCGCAGCTCGTTTCCAGGTGTGACCCAGGGGAAAGGCAAGGGATGTAAACTGACTTACAGAACCAGATTAAGCTGTTGGTGGTACTGGTGAATGGGGGGAAATTTGGCCAGGACACCGGGGAAATTTCCCTGCTCTGCTGGCACTCTGTGGCCAGTAGAGGGCTGTGAGTGTTCTGCTGTTTGGCAGAAGCATCTCAGTGCTGCATGGAGTCGGTCGTTGTGGAGGCTCCCGTTTGTGAAGCTACAATGGATGTACTGGAGGAAGCTACTGTCGCCCCTGAAATCAGGGTTTTGGAGCCAGAGATGTTGACTGAGGCTCAGGAGATATTGTCTGAGGCTCAAACGGTGATCAGTGAGCTGCCGATTTGAGAGATTTCTGAAGCATCTAAAAGTTCAATTTCTTTAGCACAGCCTACCTGTTTTCAATGAGATATGGGTTTTTCTGGGACAGTAGAGGCTGTTGCTTTACCGGAAGATTTCCAAAGCAACGCGCTTCCAGTTTGCGTGTCGGACAACTCTGCAGGTACGAATGCAATGGAAACCGATATTCAGCAACCTTCCACTTCTCAAGTGTTACGAAAACAATTTGGTTTACAGGAGGCGCACCCTGCTGGATTCAAGGACTGGTCGGCGGATAATTCTCTCTCTAAAGCCGGGTGGATTCAGAACTCTGAAGGGACTTGGATTCCTGATCCTGACTGGGTGGACACACTTACAGTTCCTGCTAAGCATCCCAACTCCCTGAGCTCAGGTATTCAGACTGGTTCTTCTGTTACTACTAATAATAATGGTGCGCACCTGTTGTTGGAGGATTCTGAGGCATTTTTCAGCCCCAGTACTTCTTCGGGGGTGGGGGGAGCCAGAAAGACCTTTTGAATCATGCAAAGGTACACCTAATGGTAAAGGCCCTGGGCCTTCTAAACGAATTCCTATGGCTGACTTGTTCAAAAACAAACTAGAACAAGCTCCCAGGAGAAATGCAGTCAGATTAAGATACAGAGGGGGTCTGGGCTCTCATCCTGACAGATATTATGTAGCCAACACCTTACTTAGAGGCTCTATGGCTTTTTTGCCTTCTGATTTATTTGCTTTGATACATGTTTCAGGAGAAGATTCTTTTGATATTAGTTTTCGACTTAATCACAGCTTGGAACTATTTTGGGAGAAGTATTATATCCTAAAAAACACTCCTCTATGGGTTCCCTTTTTAGCCATTCCCCTTACCAGGCCTCAAATCCGGTATGTTTCTATCATGTTCAGGAATGAGTGGGTGAACGTAAGTGACATCTATCACTGGTTACAAAACCGCTGTGACATTCTTGGACCCCCTGCAGCTTTATTAGATCTAGAAGGTATATGGACGGGAGGCTGGAAATTTAAGGGGAAATTATTCCAAGTGAATTCAGATATCATTCACCTACCCAACAGTTTTTTTCTAGGAAAAGATAGAGGAGTCTGCTTTTATAGTGGACAACCTACAGCATGTTATAAATGTGGTTCTCGAACTCACATTAGCAGTGCGTGTGATATGCTAAAATGTTCCCTATGTGGGGGATATGGGCACTCTATGGATTTGTGTGAGAACATCTTCCAATGTAACCTATGTGATGATAAAGGGTATGCTTTCCATCAGTGCCCCTGGGCTAAGAGGAATAGGACTGAAGGGTGGGATCATGATGAGCTAGTGGGAGTTCCGGTTCCCGTTGCCTTAGGGATGGACGCCTGAACGGTGAGCTCCCGACTGATTACAGACGATCCAAACGAATCTAACTCCTACCTTAAACTCAACACAGTACTGGAACCTAGAATAGATTGCTTACTATGTCGCCGAAACTAAAACATAAAGATTCCGCTTCGGACTCATATCCTAAGTTAAAATTCCCAGCCAAAAGTACACAGGCACAGGCCACGTTGCGGGCCGAGATCTCAGACCTAATAGAACAACCCACTACCTTCACAAAGACGACGGAGGAGGATTTTACCATCACCTCGAAGATGCTTTACAGCATATTACAACAAATCTGTGACACTCTTATTAGAATTGAGCAGAAAGCGTCGGAGGATAGGGAAAACATCGTAGAGCTGACCCGCCGAACAGAACAACTAGAGGAGACAGTGACAGAGTATACGGAGATCTCGGATGTTCACAATGCTGCTCTGATAGATCTACACTATAGAGACTTACTCTTACAACAGCTGGAAGACTTAGAGAACCGAAACAGACGCAACAACATAAGAATACATGGCCTACCAGAAGAAACAGAATCAGGCCCAATGCCTAAATTTATTGAAAGCTTGCTGAAGGAGCTGCTCGACTTAGATAAGGATAAAGATCTGGGCATAATCCGTGCACATCGATCATTGGTCCCCAAGCCGAAAGACCCAAATGCCCGCCCTTGTTCAGTAATACTGGCTTTTGTGGACTTTAGAACAAAGGAAGAAGTCATCAGGGCAGCCTGGGCAAGAAAGCAAATCCTATTTGGGGACACATGGCTTTACTTCGATCAAGATTACGCACCTCAAACTTTGGTTCGACGACAAAAAGCATTTCAGGTGGTGAAAGCAATGAGACAAGCTGTTTTTTCAGCACAACTTGAATACCTAGCTAAGATAAAAGTACTTACACCTGAAGGTTGGCAAAGATTTCAAGAATTACCAGAGGCCTGTAGCTGGGCAAAGCAGCATGGTATAGTAACTCCACTAGAGAGCGCAACCGATCATCGCACAGCTGTGGCGAAAAAATCTTGGCAAAGAAAGGAGTCAGACCCCAGCGCTCAGATGACACTAATTCAATGTGGGACTGTGTTTGTAATAGAACGCTCCCCCAGCATGGTCCAACCACTCGATCTCTAACCACGGAAGTTTTGATGGAGGATTCTTCTTCACAGTCGAACAGATGAGTTAAAATATAGAACCACTTGGTCTGAGTGATTCACTTTCTCTCTCTTTCGTGGGTCTACAGTCCAAGCAGGAAATAGATGAACTTAGGTTCTGGACTGAGTGACCATATACGCCCTTCCCTCCCTTAATATCTATACTTCTACCGTGCCTCTGATGGGTTAACTTTTTAATTTATGACAGATCAATGGACAAAAGGCTTTAATGTAACGGAAGTGGTTGGTGAACAAACGCACTCATTCCCGGTCGCTTAATTAAACGAGGGAACCCATTTGGGTTAAAAATTACTGCAGTCAGTGCGTCGTCCTAAGCCTCTCCGCTACAGATCGATATGGGTTTATTTGGAAGGGTTGTTTTGCTTTGGAACAAATTTAGATGTCATAGGCTGTTCTAAACATGGTCTCAAATAAAAACAGAGTTTATTCGGATGGGTCATATGAGAGAGGCAGAAGCCTCTCTAGGCTGGGGGGGGGATACTGGTCCACGACAGCGATCCTACTAATTTGGATGAACGTTAGATGTGTCTATGGAGGGGGCATGGGGACAAGCAAAAAGATGCCGTTGGGTAACTCCTGGGCCGGAGGCCATCACATTAGACTGCCTCCTTCTTCCAGATAGTTGCCCTGATACCATGCAATCTAGATTTTGGGTACAGGGTGAGCCATTAGAGGCCCGCCATATCAAGAGCAAGAAAAGTAGGGCTCAAATAGTCTTGGGGGATAGGGGAAGGGGCAATATTGGAAGTAACAATTAAACCATCCCCTAGACAACGCCGCTAGCCTAAAGAAAAGGCACATAGGGGCTACAGGGAATGTTAGTAGCACCCTCCCCTTGGAGGGGAAGGACCAGGGGCTGAAACAATGGAATCTAGTTATGGACCCACCCTGTTCATGGGTTTAGGCTGAGACCCTACCCCCAGAGCCACGGAAGACTGCCCTAGGTAGGGACACGTAGTGTGGCTGTTCTGAAAGTTAGAGACTACTGGTGTTAAACTAGAGGGAACCTCCCTCTCCCTTCCCCGTCACCTTTTGAAGGAGCGGTGGGGCCCCCGGTGCCTGGGAGGAGCTGGAGGTTGTTATGGAAGAGCCCCCGTCCCCCCTCCCTGGGTCTGACTGAGTGGCCTAGCAGATCCTTCGTGGGTAGGCCTCCCAGCGGCAACAGTTTAATTTCCCAATTGGGTTGTTGCTGGGAGTTATGGATTGATGTCCCCCGCAATAGTTCCTCAGTATCTAAATAAGTTAGTGTCGGGATATAGTGGTAAATAGTCCAACAGTCACTCAGGCGACTGGAGTCATCCCAGTCGGGGAACCCGTAGATTTTTAACGTGGGGCTACCCCTGATGGGGGGACCGAAATATCTCGGTCTCCTACCACACTTCACAGAGTATTCCTGAGGTGTGGAGTTGGGAATAAAGATACCCTGAAGCTGTCGAAATGCCTCCTCCTTTTGTGGGAAGCTTTGTAAATATGTTAAGTTGGTTTTACAAGTTAAATATCTATGTTATTAATTTTCTATATGGTTTTCACAGGCTCCAGGATACTAGAATCAGAGATGGTTTTCCTTTCCCTCTTTTATATTACTTTAAATGGCAGATCTCAAATTGATTTCTTGGAATGTCCGGGGCATAAGCAGTCCAGTCAAAAGGGCTAGAATTCTGAAAGAGAGACAGGGAGTTAACATAGCATTTCTACAGGAGACCCACTTGAACCAGGCTGAACATAGAAAACTAAGGAGAAGCTGGGTGGGCGAGGTTTATGCTTCTGAATGCACTCACCAAACAAACAAGAGGGGCACAGCAATCCTGGTCAGGAGAGATACTCCTTGTACTATTTCTCAGGTATATACAGACCCCGAGGGTAGATTTGTGAAGATAGAAGGGGAGTTCAAGGGTCAAAAGTGCGTCTTTCTGAATATATATGCGCCTAATGATGAACAAAAGAGGGTGACCTTTCTGACCAAAGTTTTGTCAGAGACGACCCTGGACCCAGATAGGTTAATCTTTATTGGTGGAGATTTTAATACAGTGACAGATTTAGGCCTCAACAGAATAGGTTCCCACTCTACAGGTCCTGCAAGGTCTAGTAAAGCTCTTACGAGGTTATGTGCAGAACTCTCTCTGGTGGATCCGTGGAGATTTACCCACCCTTTAGACAAAGACTACACATATTATTCCCCCAAGTATAGGATGTATTCCCGCATTGATCATTGGTTGGTTTCAGCAAACGCATTATCCTCTGTGTTTAGAGCAGGGATAGGGTCCATCTCAATTTCGGATCATGCTCCAGTCACACTGGAGATGTCTCTGGCCCAAAAACCTCCAGAATCCATTTGACGCCTAAATGTCAGTTTATTGAACCTTACAGAGTTCAAACAACTTATACAATGATCAATAAAGGAATACTTAGAGATAAACCGGAGAGAAGACACAGAGGCAGGAGTTAGATGGGACGCTTTAAAATGTTACTTAAGGGGAATAGTGATTGCTTACGCATGAAAACATAAGAAGGCCCAGACTAAAGAACGCATAGAACTAGAAGCAAAGATATCCCAGTTAGAAAGGGTCCATAAAGATTCTTTAGACCAGAAATGCGAGGAAGAATTACTTAGGACCCGAACCAAACTAAATAAGATCCTAGATCTTCAGACGGAAAGACTTCTAGCCTACGCTAGACAAAGGTTCTATGAACATGGAAACAAAGCGAGGAAAATTCTAGCCTGGCAGTTGCGAAAGGAGAGAGCCTCTAGGGCAGTCCCTAAACTTAAAGTACTAGAGACAAATAATGTAACCTGGTCCCCCCCTTTAATTACTGCTCAATTTCAGAAATTTTATTCCACCCTCTATAGCACAGACAAAAACATAAACTATGAGAGGGAGACCCTCTCATTCCTTAATAAACTTCAGTTCCCCACCCTCTCAGAGGTACAAAGGAAAGATTCAGAAGCCCCCATATCTGCAGCAGAAGTAACTCAAAAAAGAACAGGTTACTCACCTGTAACAGTAGTTCTAGGAGTGGTATATGTTGTTCATCCACACTGTCTGGCATTGTCCCTTTCCCCTTTAAATCTTGCCGGAAGTCTTCAAGCTGGCTCCTCCCATCCACCCGGGTGGTAAATACCTCGGCTCCGCCCCATGACGCCAGATCTAGCCCGCTGGAAGCCAGGTTCTGCGCCTAAAGCCAGGAGGTCGGGTGGGTGCGTGTGGATGAACAACATATACCACTCCTAGAACTACTGTTACAGGTGAGTAACCTGTTCTTCTAGGAGCGTGGATATGTTGTTCATCCACACTGTCTTGCAGACTCCAAGCAGTTCTCCGGGAGGAGGGAGGCAAGGCGCACACCCCCTACTTAGGAATAGAGATTGGAGAACCGAGGCCCCAAAACCAGCATCCCGTGACGCTCTAGGTCAATGTGGTAATGGGTAATAAAGGTGCTTGCTGACTTCCAGGTAGCGTGCCCGACAGATTTCCTGGATAGGATGTCCCTGAAGCAGCCACCGAAGCAGCAGTATGACGGGTAGAATGAGCCCTTAGCCCTTTGGGAGGCTCCTTACCCACCAATTCATACCACAGACCTATGCATGATGTGATCCATCTCGCAATAGTCCGCTTGGCTGCAGGTCTGCCAGAAGCGGCTTCAGCGTAGGTGACAAACAGCTGGCGAACCTCTCCCCGAATTTCCGCCGTCCTCTCCTTATAATAGGAGAAAGCACGTCTGAGGTCCAGAGTATGGAGCCTATACTCAGCGTCCGAGGTGTAATTAGGGTAATATACTGGCAGGGTCAACACCTGGTTAAGGTGAAACTCTGACACCACCTTCGGAAGGAATTTCGGGTGGGGGCGCAGGACAACTTTGTCCTGTGAAAGACCAGATAGGGGAGTCCACTGAAGCGCCTGGAGCTCCCCGTCCTTCTGGCTGGCGTGATAGCCACCAAGAAGGCCGCCTTCCATGACAAGTGCGAAGTGCAGACTTGTGCATGGGTTGAATAAAGCCCATGAGCTTTGCCAAAACCAGCAAAAGATCACGGTGGAGGTTCCACGCACGGAGGATATGTGAATCGAGCCTTTGAAAAGCACCCTGACCACCTTTTCCTGAGATAGCGTCGGCTGACCGACTGGCGCCCGATAGCCGATATGGCTGCTAGGTGCACCCTAAGGTCATGACCGAAGACCCCTTTGGAGAGGGACCAAAGGTAGTCTAGAATGTTAGCCACCGAGCAGAATAAGGGGTCCAGACCTTTACCCCTGACACCAAATGGAAAATCTCTTCCATTTGGAGGCATAACATTCCTGATCGAATTCTTTTGAGATACCTCCACCACGGTGTAGACATCCTCAGAAAGACCCAAAGCCTGGAACTCTAGCCGCTCAGGAACCAGGCTGTGAGGTGCAGGGATTGAAGGTCCGGATGAAGGACCTTCCTGGTTCCAGAGATATCAGGTCCGGGCGTGTACTGAGCCGCTCCGAGGTCCTGCAGCTGAGGCTGTGGAGATCTGGATACCAGAACTGGCGTGGCCAATCTGGGGCTACCAGGATCACCTTCGCCTTGTCCTTCCTCACCTTGAGTAACACCTTGTGGATCAAGGGAAATGGAGGAAAGGCGTAAAAGAAGCCTGGGGTCCACGGCCTCGAGAAGGCATCCCCCTGCAGCGAGCCCTGCTGAGGGGGGCGGGCATGGAACAGCCTCAGCTTGGTGTTCTCCCTGGAGGCAAACTGGTCCACCAACGGTTTGCCCCAACGAGAGAACAGGTAGTAAGCTACCTCTGGATGGAGAAACCACTCGTGGGATGTCTGGCCTAAGTGGCTGAGAGCATCCGCCAGTTGTTCGTGACTCCTGCCACATGGATGGCTAGGAGATCCGCCTCCCACCCGGCTGGCGAAGGTCCAGATCGGAGGCGCCTCCTTGCATAGCAGGCAGGACGTGCGCCGCCCTGTTTATTGAGGTAGTACATGGTAGGTGGTATTGTCTGTCTGGACTTGAACCATGACCTGGAGCTGAGGCGGCCCACAGAGCCAGTCTGACTGCCTGAGCTCCAACAGGACTGATGTGGCATCGGGACTTCTCTGGGGTCCAGAACCCACGTGAGCCCTGTATTCCCCATGTGGGCTTTGGCCCGTGAGAGAAACTGTCAGTCGTGTGAATGACGACTGCCGTCCTCGAGGCGGACAAACAGGATCCTTCCAGCAGATGATTCGGCGGTCCACCATTGTAGGCAACGCCCACATCCCCTGAGTGACCGTGACCAGCTGGTTGAAAGACTCTGACGCTGAGACCACTGGGCGGCGAACTCCCACTGGGAGCGCATGTGCAATCTGGCCCAGCGGACCACCCACGTGCACACATGCGATAGCCCAGGAGGCGCCCAGGAAGTCCGGGCAGGGCATGAGTGCCCAACCAGAAATGATGATTGGGCAAAGGAGGAGGGAACCTCCCGCCCTGTCCACTTGGGAGCGAGCTCTGGCAGCGAGTCGAGCTCTGCCCCGATGAGCCCATCACCTGAGGAAGGTACGAGTTCGTTTGGCCTCGTTGATCAGAAGGCCCAAGTGTGAGCAGGTTCGGAGGTCAGATTCTGGACCTCTCCACCTCCTGAAGGGAGGATCCGCCGAAACCAATCGATCAGGTAGGGCAGTCTGAACCCCTGGCGCCGAAGATGAGCTGCCACCACTGCAATGCATTTGGTGAAAACCCTTGGGAGCGATGACAGGCCGAGCAGCAGGCTCTGAACTCGTACAGGGTCCCTTCGACCCCGGCGGAGGAACCGCTGATAAGGATGGGCCAAGGATAAGGGCGTGGGCCGTCCTGAAGATCCAGTGTGCAGAACCATGTTTACGCTCCAGGATGGTAGGATCTGATTTAGAGTTACCATCCGAAGGTCACGAGACCGAAAACCAGAATCAGGTCAGGTCACAGATCTAGAATGAGGCGCCAACCCCCGTCCGCTTGGGCACCAGGAAATACTGCAGACAAAGCCTGGGTCTGGAAGGAGGATCATCACTCAGGCCACCACCTCTTTGAGGAGAAGCGCAATGTCGCCTCGGGAGGACAGATTGGGCGACTGAGATCCGCCTCCTCTCGTGGGGCACAGGCTCGGCTGGGAGGTACTGCTCGAATTCTAAGGGCAGACCCTGCCCGACCACTTCGGACCCATCACCTGTAATGCGGACAAGGCGAGAAAAAGTGGCAGACCGGCCCCCACGGAGACCCAGAGACTGGTGGCAGTGCAGGGAGGACACCCGGCCATCACTGGGCAGGCTTAGAAGGGAGGAGGGGCACCTGGACCCAGGCGCCTCGGCCTCCTTCTTGAGGGCTGCTGGGGACCTTGCATGGGCCCCAGGCGCCAAGCCACAGGCCTGCTGCTGTTGTTGACCCCTGGAAGGGTGGTTGTCTGACACAGGGAGAAGAATGACCAAAGGCTTCTTCCTGCGGCTGCTGGTTCTTACCTAGAGAACCCTTAGCGGATGTAGCATCTAAGGTGGCATTAGATTGCAAAGTCAAGCTGCAGGTGACCTGCCACTCCTGGCCCGAAAGGTGGGTGCCAAGAAGGGCATATCAGCTAGCTTGTGCTGAGTATCCACGGAAAGGAGGACAACCTCAAGCCAGAGGCTGGCTGAAGTGGATACATGCAGCTAGTGAGGCGGGCACAGGAATCACTGCATTCAGGGGCAGTCTGGGTTGTTGTTTAGCAACAGCTCCTTTCAATCCCTGACCTGCTTGACCCGTGGTCTGCATGTCAGCTGGGAGTGGGGAGAACTTCGTCAGCGACCCCAAGGCGTTAGAAGTGTGCCATAATCACAGCTGAGCTTGCCTGGCGAGGCCCAAACATGATGCAGCATAGACCTTCCGGCCCGAGTGGTCCAAAAGTTTGGACTCTTTGTCTGGAGGCGGTCAGTATCAGGCTGAGCTGCCCGTCCACCTGATCACTGAGGACAGTCACAAGGCTTTCCGCCGAGGGGCCTCAGTAAACCCACCAAAACCCTATGGGCTGCGTACTTACGTGCACCATGCGGGCAGATGGATTTTCTGGATAGGCTGTAGGGCCATCCCTGTCGATTAGGAAATGAGCTGGAGGATGCCCTGGAAGGAGGAAGGCCCTTCTTCCAAGCCTGGCGGAAGCTCATCGAGAGAATGAAGGCCAGTGTGCCTCAATTGGAGGAGTCACGATATGAAGGCTGCCTAAGTCCCCCTCTCGATACACCTAGGGAGATCAGGGTGAGGCCGTAATTGACAAGTCTGTGGGGAGACCGAAGACTGTCGGGCCTCTGGAGAGAACCCACGAGGCAGCTTAGGTGGAGAGTTCCACCAAAATTGGTGGGAACCTGAAACAGGATTTGCGGAGGAAGGCGCACTGGAGCCCCGAAGGGACCGGCACCGAGCAAGTGGTGGTCGGCGCGAAGAGGCTGAGGCCAAGAGATAGCAGGACCACGAGGGCGGCTTCTGAGCCTGCTAGCAGGAATTGCTGCCACATAGAGATCCTCTTAGCGTCAATGAATTTTAAATGAAGCCTCTCCTCGTCCGAGAGGAAGGGGAGCAGTGGCGCCTCTTGCGGGAGTGCTTGTGTCCTTTTGGGTCGATCGACCAAGAGGTTGCTCCTGATCGAGACCGATGGTATCGGCACTGCCGATTGGGAGAGAACTGGGCTCGGTGAAAACGAGGCTCGAGTTCTGTCCCTCGATCCCGGGGAGGCCCGGGGGCAGGTCTCACTCATCCAGAGGAAGGAGAGAATGAGCATTCTCCAAGAATCATCGACAGGAGTCGGTGATAACGGCTCGATCGGGTCGAGAACAATCTCGGCGGATCAGCCGACTCCTCGGCTTCTCGCCCGGTACAGGCGGAACATCTGAAAACCCAGCTGGCCGAGAGGAGGCAATTTCGACAGTCAAGACATCGGACTGCTCCTGATCCCAGGGCGTGCGTCTTACGACTCGAAGAAGATTTAGGATCCTTTTTCTTGGAAGCGGGATGGTCACGAGCCGGGGGCTTCTCACCCGCCGGTAAGGAGAGACTGGCACAAATCCTAAAGGAACCTGAAGAAAGGGAAGAGCCCAGATTAGGTGGCACAGAAAGAAATACTCAGCTGGCCGAGGGCCCGGAACGCTTCTTCCTCGAAGGCAGCCATGAGCTCGAGGAAGCTGCTCGGGTGGATCCCGCAGCCCGCGAGGCCCGCCCACCTGGCCTCATTGGATTTTACCAGTGGAGTTGCGGAGCTCCGGTCTACCCAGCTTCACAGCAGCGCCTGGCAGTCTTCCAGGACACAGGGGTGGAAGGAAAGCGACAAATGGAGCACTCACGGTATCAGTGAATAGAACCCGAGGCAGTAAGCGCAAACGAGGAAGTAAGGATCGATCACGCAACATTTCTGTCTAAGGACGGCACAGTGAAACTTGTCATCCATGTCGAATCAGAGTCGTAAACTCTAAGGTTTCAGAGCGAGAAGATGTGGTGAAAACCGTCGAAGCAGAATCAGGGCCTCAACACTACAGAAGCCACGAGAACCTAGATCTTCCAGCGGAGGAAGGAAGATCTGTAGTGTCACATGGGGAGTGAGCCGAGGTATTTACCACCCGGGTGGGAGGAGCCAGCTTGAAGACTTCCGGCAAGATTTAAAGGGGAAAGGGACAATGCCAGACAGTGTGGATGAACAACATATCCACGCTCCTAGAATTAAAAATCTTAAGAATGGGAAAGCCCCAGGGATGGATGGCTATGTGTCGGAATTCTATAAAACTTTCTTAGACCCGCTTCTACCGGTTTTACTGGACACATATAACGAGTTGTGGAGGGGAGAGGGGGCAGCCCCCAGATCTTGGAACCTGGCCCAGATCTCTGTGATTTTTGAAACCAGACAAGGATCCGGAAGACTGTAAATCCTACCGACCAATCTAACTGTTGCCAGTGGATCTAAAAATCTTCACTGGGATCTTAGCGATCGGCTCCAGAAGTAATAGGCTATTTAGTGCATATGGACCAGACCGACTTTATCTCAGGAGATACCTTCAAGATAACATTTGCCGTCTGTTAGCGTGATCTCAGACTACATAAAATACTAAACAACTTCAATTAGCTAATTAGTATGGATGCTGAAAGCGTTTGACAGGGTAGAACTAGGTATTTCTGGGTGAAACCCTAAAGAGATTTGGCCTGAGGAAGTTTGTCAATGTTATTAACAATTTATACAAGGCCCGGAAGGCTAGAGTTAAGGTCAATGGACATCTCTCAGAGATTTCCCCTCATGAGGGCACAAGACAGGGCTGCCCCTCTCACCCCTCTTTACCTTGTCACTTGAACCTCTTGCTATAGAAATCAGATCTAACCCCTTGATCCAAAGGTGTAGAAGTGGAAGGCACACAAAAAAAAAACAAAACACATTGTATGCAGATGATTCTCTTATTTTTGTCACACCCAGAGACCTCAGTCCCTGCCCTAATTCACTCTCTGGAGGAATATGGCACATTAGCAGGTTATAAAATTAACCTTCAAAAATCTGAAACATTGATCCTCAGTGGGTCCCCCTCAGGGGCCTTTAAAGAATCCTTCCCCTTTGCGTGGGCCAAAAGAAATACAGTTTAGTATTTAGGCATACATATTTCAATTGACCTTTCCCTCTTATATAGAAACAACTATGTCAGACTATTCCAGACCCTACAGGCTGACATAGCCAGGTGGCGACTACTTCCCCTGTCACTGTACGGTAGATCACAATCTCTTAAAATGAATGCCTACCTAGCCTTCATTTTTTATTCCAAGCTTCAGCAATTCAACTCCTAGACAATTCTGGGCTAACACAAAGAGGTCAAGACTTTAATGGAACAGGGAAAAAACAAGGTTGGCCAGGAAGTTGCTACAAACCCTAGGGACAGGGAGGCTTAGCCCTCCCAAACTTCTATTACTACTTTCTGGCAGCTCAGGTGCACAGATGTGCTCCTGGATAAAGCGCGGGTTGATTCTGGATAGTATCACCTAGAGGAAGCCGCAGTCCAAAAATGGGCCCTGTGGGCGGTTCCTACTGGCAATATGCCTGCACCCATGATCAGAGGGATCACCAATCCATGGATCCTGCACTTGCTTTGGATTCTTAAGAAGTTAAGAAGGGTCACTGGCACCCCAGAGGGACCTGGTCCACTTTCTTTAATAAGATTTGAAGCCTCATTTATTCCCCTGAGAGATGACCCAGGATATCAATATTGGGCTGCGCATCGACTCTCTACTTTCTCCCAGTGTGTTGAGAGGACCAATTGTCACTCTTTTACTCATTTAAGAGACAAATTTCACCTCCATCGTGAGGACCACTTTAGATATTTACAAGTCCGACACTATATCACCTCCGAAAACAGACTACAGAGAATACTAAGAGGAAAGACCCCCCTAGAGGAGTTTTTCTACTGTAATAGCAGGATCAAAGATATCCCACACCCTCTTGCTCAGTTGTATGATATCTTAATTAAGCTAAACAATCCAGGCTTAGACATAATTAAACAGAGATGGGAATCAGAGCTAGGGATTTCGATCCCACAACAAACCTGGGACAATAGACTGAACAGGGGGTGGCAGGTGACAAGCTCTCCTTCCTGGCGAGAATTTCATTGGAAGGTCCTTCTCAGATATTTTCTTACACCCTACAAAAATAAAAATTACGTACCTACCGTAATTATGATCTTTCTGTGTATCTTCACCATTCATCACAGATGGGTATCTGGCGGAGGTCAGGACCCCGGGGAACTTTTTTTTTTTTTTTAAAAAAGGTAGGCGGAGCCGACACACCATCAGCACCGCCCTCGAGGCCGACGCACTGCGTGGCGCTCGCGGGTTGGCCGTTAGGCTGTGTCGACTCCGCCTGCCTGCCAGTTCTGAGTCGCCGGAGAGGTAAGAGGAAGGGATGGAGGGTGGGACAAGAGAGTCCAAGGGACAGAAAAAGGAAAGGATGTATGAACTAAAAGGAGAAATAACGACTGAGAGGACAGCAAAGAAAGAGGTTAGAAACTAAAGGGATTGGGAGGGCCCCAATCTCTGAAATGGAAAGAAGGAGGGTAGGGTGGGTAAAGAATTTAGAGAGAGGAGAAGTATAAGATATCCGAGACCTAGTCCATCTCCAGATTGCATAGGAACTGCAAGGAGTAGAAAGCTTTCTGCCAGAATTCAAGGCACGGAATAACTGGCAAATACTCCAGAAAGCAGAGTCGACTATTCTGGAAGAAGGACAGGATACAGGGATTCAGTACTCTCTCAAGAAAGATGTTTGGTGAAAAAAGTTTTTGTTTTTTTTAGGAGAAATAGGCTGGATGGAAACAGGGAGGAGGAGAGAAGGAGGGCAACTACCAACTCCCACCCCACAGGGGTGGAGACAAGGTACTAGAGAAGGAGTGCTGCTCGAGCTATCCACTCTTCCTGGAAAAATCCTTCCCTGTGTGTCCCTACTTTACCTCACTCCTAAGGAGGAGAGGGGGAGTCACAGAGGGAAGGGGACCCAGAGACTGAGGCCCCAGGGGGGATGGTGAGTGGGGTTGTGATGAATGGCGAAGATACACAGAAAGATCATAATTACAGTAGGTACGTAATTTTTATATCTTATCTGTGTCAATCTTCACCATTCATCACAGATGGGTGAGTACCAAGCCCCCCCCCAAAGGGGGTTGTTTCTTTACACCCTAAGGGACAAAGTCCCTTAGCCCTCAGTGGGTGACACACTAAGGGGGGGAACCGTCAGGGCCTGGAGAGGCCCTAGAGTGGGGAGAGAGAAACGGAGTTCCCCCGGAGGGAGAAGGAAGTTGGCCCGACAAGCGCCGTCTCACTCTGCGGGAGAAAAGGTAGGTTCCCTGGTGGGCGGAGTTAATCACCCTATGCCAGGCCAAGGGTGACAACCAGGAAAGACGTAGCCATGCCGACCGCCTAGTGCAGATCGCTGTCCCTACGACCCTGGTAGCTACCTCGTTGGCATCGTAAGATGCACTCGCTTGGTGCCTTGCTAGCTCCAGGCCACGTGCAGAGAGTGCGATGGCTTGTCTGGTTTGCTCCGTGTCAGGCAATGAGGCTAGGAGCTGACCTAGCCTGGACCACAAGAACCTGTTGTAGGCTGCGTAGTGGGCCTGATGTGCAGAGGTGGAGAGAAGCAACTCGTGTAGTAGAAGTCCTCCTACCCCAGAAATCAAAATCGAGAGTCTTGATCTGGGGCCAGTCACGGTGAAGGCGCGAAGCCCATCAGGAGTATCCAACTGCGTCAAACCAGACTGTGGATGAGGTCATGGAACCTGGAGACTCCGGGGGTGCGCAATACCTCTGGCTGAGATCCCTTGGGGCAGGAACTCTGGAGAAGGGCCTCTGCCAAGCACTATACGCCTCCCGAAGGGAGCCGGCCAGGCGGCACCACAAGGGTGGCCTCGCCAAGAATACCTAGAAAGGCGTCGCGTGTTCAGGATTGCTGACAGTGGAAGGAGAAAGATGCAAATCCTCCAACATCCTCACGAGGAACGCTGATACTCGAGAGATCAGAGCCGGAGAGATATGGACAGAGGTTCCTCTCCCCTGAAGAGGGGATGAGGAGCTGGAGGTCACCATCTGTTCAGTGGGTGGCTGCAGGGGAGGTTGAAAACCTGGCTGTCCATTGCCCTAACGTAAGCAAGGAACCGGGCAGCCACGCTCTGAACTGCTCCCAGGTGAGAGGGCCGCTAGGACTGAGGATGCCTGGGAGCGCAGGAGAGTGTGGCAGAGGGATGGGGACAGAGCCGAGAAGAGATGTCGGCTGACCTCCGCCTGGGCGAAGGAGCGGACCATGGGCACCCGTGGAAGAAGGTGTCCCGGAAGACCCCACAGCTGACAGCTGCACAACCACATCGGTACTGCCTTGGCTGCGCCCGGAAGAATCCCCCCAGTGAGGCAAACGGGGCCGTAAAGATCCAGAAGGATGGTCCCCTGCCTCAAAAGAATGGGACTCTCTCGAAGAGACCGCGGAGGAAGAGCGGAAATCTGCACTACGGCTTCTCCCAGGGCCCAGGTGGACCCCAGAAAAAGGCTGACGCGCCGACCCCACACCCTCGACCCCTCGGAGTCCCTCCTCCTCTGAGAGGGCCAGCCTAGGTAGCTGGCATCTCTGGGCAGCCCCAAAGGGGATACCCAGGAGCAGTACCCCCCCGCAGGTGCTCCGATGGGCCCCAAAGTCGGGCGATCAAGGCACACCACCGGAGGGGGTACCATAACTGAGGGATCGGTGAACCTGCCAAGACCAGGCTGCAGAGCTATGGTGGCGCGCACCACTGCCTGCTGGTCAGCACCACTGACCCCAGTCTCGGTAGCCACCGACCTCACCTCAGAAGGGGGCCGACTCCGACTGGTCGAAGAGACCACTGTGCTGCCCACGTCAGCAGCCAACCCCGAGGGGTGAGACTGCACGTCCGACTCAGAGCTAGACTCCGTCTCCGAGAAGGTAGAGTCCGAGGCTCTGAGCCCAACCACAGGAGGGCGGGCAGAACCATCCCTACCACCAGGCCCGGAGACCACCGCTGTGCCCGAGCCAGTGCCAGCGCCCCCCGCGAGCGGGATCTGAGGGAGGCACGGCCCCAGCCCGAGCCAGAGAGCCAGAGCCAGGACCAGTCGCGATACCATCTGGTCTCACGGCACCGGGAGCGGCACCAAGGACAGGGACGGCACCGACGACAGTCCCGGCGGTACTCTCGGTGCCGCCCGGCTCCCCGGCACCGATGACGGCCCCGAAGGCAGACACGGCGCCGAGCATGGCCCCGCCCAGCTCCGCGAGCGGCGCCGTGGATGGCACCGACTGATGGAAACCGAAGCGCCTATGGCGTCGAGCCTCAAGGACATGGCGCCATGCTCAACCTCGGCGCTGAGGCGAGACATGGCAAAGGACGACGTCACAGTGGATCTCACGGCACCGTGAACAGCGTCGACAGAACCCACGGCGCCTGCGCGACAAGTCGGTGCCGGCAGCAGCCCCATCAGGAGCCCAGGGCGCAGCGAAGCAGCGCCGGACTCCGGCAGTAATGAGGCAGCGCCGACCTGGGCCTTCCGAGCCTCGGGAAGCGACACCGGAGTCTTCACCCCGAAGGCGATTGCCATGCGGCGCCTCCGCCTGCTCCCAGGAAGGAGCAGGACAGGCCTCCTGCACCCCGGAGACGCCTCGGCAATGGCTAGGCTACAAGTAGCAGGCTCCCTCCTCCTCGGCCCGTATAGAACTGGAGGACCGGAGGAAGGCCGAGAGGCGTGGCTTGGCCCGATGAATGCGAACCCGATCCCCGAAAGTCGGCGGAGCTCACCCCACTTTCCACGCGCATTGTTCGAGGACCCGGCGGTCCATGGAGAAGCAGGCATCGCACGAGTCCATGTCGTGAAGCGGGCCAAGACACGAGAGACACCGGTCATGCTGGTCGGCGACGGAGAATTTTCGGTTGCATGGGCACCGTCGCATGGGGGGCCGACCCGTCTTAGAAGATTTCTTGCCCTCCGACAGAGACATGACCTACAGAAAAAAACACCAAAACAGACTAGACGTCGTAAAAATACAAAAAATAAGGAAAGATCTTAGCAGACGACGTCGAGTAGAGGCAAAAAACAGAACCGGCAGGAGTACCAACGGACTTGACGCCGAAGGATTGGAATCGAGCAGGCCTAAGATTTTCTTCAAAGCTTCCCACGAGGCGACCTCTACGGCAGGAGATGAAGAACTGGCAGGCAGGCGGAGTCGACACAGCCTAATGGCCAACCCGCGAGTACCACGCAGTGCGTCGGCCTCGAGGGCAGCGCCGATGGTGTGTCGGCTCCGCTTACCCTTTTAAAAAAAAAAAAAAAGCTCCCACGGGGTCCTGACCTCCGGCTAGATACCCATCTGTGATGAATGGTGAAGATTGACACAGATAAGATCAAAACATTTTAAAGTGGGAAGTTCAGAGATTTGTTGGAGATGTAACAGGGCCAAGGGGTCCCCAACACATATATTTTGGGAATATTCCAGAATTAACATATTCTTTAAAGAAGTACATGGGTACATGCAAAGAGTATCTGGCCTACAGATCCCTTTTAGAGGGGAGGAGATGGTGCTGGGACTTCCCTGCTTGGTCACAGGACCTAGACGGGAAAGGCTACTACCACAGATCATGAGAGTGGCAGCGTTGAAGTCGATCACATCGAGATGGCTTTCCCCTCATCCCCCAACAATAGAAGAATGGAAGTTCAGAATGAGACAATTGAAATCCATGGAACAAATTATATATAGTCTACGACAGGGTGGGGAGAAGTTCGGCACTATTTGGTCCCCCTGGCAAGCCTTAGAGCCGGATTAGGGAGCCCCGGACATTCCATCAAAAGCCTTATTCCATCAAAAGCCTTATTTATTTCTTTTAAGGAAAGAAGATGATGCCTAGAAGACCTGTTTCTTTTAAACAGTAAGATTCTTTAAGGAGCCAATGTATTAAAGCTAAGCTAAAATCTGAAGGAAATATCAGGATGCCAAAGTTGAGTTATAAAGGTTACATTAGTTACTTAACTGTAAAGTCCATTTGTCAGTACAGTTCTGAACTTTGTAAACTAGACAAGTCCGACCAGATTGGAAACAACGGGCACAGCCCCCCTTGTCTGGGAAGTAGATAAGGGACATCTCAGTCGGGGACAAGACAGAAAGAGGGGATGTAAAATAAATATGACATATGCCTTGGTGAATTATTACCAAGACTGACAGGAATTTTTTAAATTGTCTAGCACCTCCTCAATGAATTTATTGGCAAAGTTGCTTTTTTTATGTATGGAAATGACCAGTTAAGAAAAGTCCTACCAATGGAACTATGCAATGTTATGTAAGATGACATAATGGATATTTAATAAAATATAAAGTGAAAAAAAAAAAAAATGATGAGCTAGTGATTCAGGCTCAAGAAAAACAACAAAATCATTTATCCACTGAATCCTCATCTTTATCTACTACGTCACACCCTGTTGTACCAGAACCAGTCCCTTCGGTTAATGACACTGGGCCTACTAAAAACCCAGACCATGTTCCTGTGTCCACTCCTAATTTAGGCCCTCCTACCAATACTACTCCTAATCATGGTTCTAACAGACCCACTATGCCCCCCCCCCCAATTTTGAAACTGTTAAAGGGAGAAGGTTTACTCGATCTTCACTGAAAATCCCCACTCCTTGTCCTATTTCCACCACAAATCTATTCTCTCCCCTACAGGATGATATTGGGGACTCAGACTTGGAATCAGCTGCCTCTCATAGATCAGAACTAGTTACTGAGGATGAAGAAAGCAGATCCACAGAATTATCTAAAGACAGAAAGGGAAAGAAAGGAAAAAAGAGGAAGGCTAGTATTAGTTTAAAAGGTGGGCCATGATAAATGCGTTTTTTTCTATTTATGGCTACTTTAAAAATATTGTCATTTAATGTCTGCAGTTTAAAAGCATATAAAAAACAGATTTCTCTACTATCTTTTTTTGAGTCTCTTTCAGTGGACATTATTTTTGTTCAAGAGACTCGTCTCACTTCACTTAATGAGGTGGAACTTATTAAAAAGAGATGGCATTGGGGACCTTCGTTCTGGACTTTTGGTTTAGAACCTGCAGATGGTATTGGCATCCTTTTTAAATCCACTCACTTTCGCATTTCACGCCTTATTGATATTAGTCCAGGCAGAGCCTTAATTCTTGATGGCTCCCTTAGAGATTTTTCTTTTCAGTATTATTAATATATATCCCTCAAACCAAATCTGCTAGAATTTCATTATTTGAGGAGATTAGGCCATTTTATTTTCTAAACTACATATTATTTGGGAGGTGATTTTATTTGCTCTTTGGATATCACACTGACAGGAGTTACCCCAAAATGTACTGTGATTCAATGCTTTGTCACAAATTCTTTCTGGGGCCAGTATGAAAGATACCTACCGTACCCTGCACCCTATGGGTACGAGGGCTACCTATCATAGATCTATTTATGCTACATGTAATGACATGGTTTTTGTGTCTGTGCATCTGGTTCTCATCTTGTGTAAATCTCAACCCTCGGAATTTTCTGACCATAATATTCTTTTTTGCTCCCTGAGTTTACATTCTCTTCCTCCCAAGATTTTTTCCCTATATAACCGATGGAGACTGAATATGTCCCTTCTGGATAATCCTTCACTTTTTTCACAGATTGAAGTCTTTTTTGCTAGTAGAGATTCTGTTTTATGTGCCTATGCCTCTTCACTAAGTTGGTGGTTAGATACTAAGAGAGAGCTTAAGAAGCTCGTACTTTCCTTTGGTAAAACTCAGGCTAATTCTAACTATTTAAAATACCTCCTTTTAAGGAATCAGTTATATAAATTAATGTCTTTTCTCCCTAGTAATAGTACTAATTTTCATTCTCAAATTTTAACAATAAAAAAACAGATGAGATCCTTCCAGTATGACAGAGCTAAATCTTTAGAATTAGAATTTAATTTTGGTACTAAAAAATCACCAGCTTCAGATTCTTTCGAAGCATGTAAACTAAGATTGGATAACACCCTTATGACCCAGCTTGCTTTACCTAATGGTACTTTAGTATCCAAGGACATAGAGATGTTAGCGATAGTCCAGAAATATGTTAGTGACTCTTTCCATGACAGGTCTGATCAGTCTTTTCCTGAGATCGGGGGTTTACTGTACGATTACCTCAGGTTCCTATTTCTTGGGTATTGTCATTAATAAGGCCTATTTCTTCACAGGAAGTTGAGCTTGCTATATCTCAACTGAGTAAGGGTACATCACCGGGATTGGATGGTGTTCCCAATGATTTTTATAAAATTTTTTCATCACACATGATTTATTTTCTCCCCAAAGTCTTTAATTTTTTATTATCTTCATCTTCCTCCCTTTTGGGATTCAATACTTCTTTACTTTATTTTCTTTATAAATCAGGCAATAAAACTTTATTGTCGAATTGGAGACCATTAAGCTTATTAAATAGTGATTACAAAATTTTGCTAAAATTCTTAATAACGGTTATTATTGGTAGCAGTTTCCTTATACACCTGGCTCAGACTTGTGCTATACCCAATCGGCATATTCAACATAACTTATAATTTTTACGTAGATTTATTTGAACTTAGCCGAGCCAATAAAATTTCAGGTTTTGTTGTTGTTTTAGACCAGGCTAAAACCTTTGATAAGGTTAGGCTATGCTATTTATTTTCTATACTTCTGCAGCACGGGTTTCCAAAACCTTTTGTATATTGGATATCTACCCTATATAAAGGAGCCACTATTGTACCTATGTTTAACGGCTTTTTTGGAACAGATATCCCTCTTACCGTTGGGGTCAGACAGGGATGCCCCTTAAGTCCGCTACTTTACTCCTTTGTTTTAGACCCAGTCATTAGACAAATTCTATGGGACAATACTATTGTAGGCTTGGCCCCTTCTCCTGCATTACCTTACGAGAAAACTACCGCTTATGCGGATGATGTCATATTACTAGTACAAGATGTCCCTTCTTTAGCCAATGCACTACCGATTTTTTACCATTTTGGAAATTTATCAGGAGTCCAGCTTAATTTAGAGAAAAGTTTTATTTTTTTCTTTGAACCCTTCACTTTCAGTTCCTTTAGATATCAGAGGTATACCGGTTGTATCTTCCCCTCGTAAAATTTTAGGTATCTGGTTTGGGGCTGGGGACTTGGCATCATACAATTGGGAGAAGCAGTTATATATTGGAGAATTTAAGATTCACCGTTGGAAAGGTTGGACGTTTGGGAAGAAAAAAAGAGTAATGATTATTAAGCAATTTTTGTTACCAATTTTTTTATACCCAAGTTATATTTTTCTACCGCCACTGCATCTGGAAACAAGACTATTTAGTCTTTTTTTTTTCAGATGCTTTGGGGCAACAGGCTGAATCCTGTACGTAGGGATATTACTTATTTACCAATTCAAAAGGGAGGTTTAGCTATGGTTAACCCTATTGTTTTTTACCATTCCCTGTTTCTGTTCAGTTCCTTTTCTTATTTATGGTCTCCAGCCTCCATGTCTTGGCAGTTATGGTCACAATTTCTATGGTCCAGGTATGTGGATAAGTGGTCCTTACTACCTCCCAAGATTCTGTTGACTGACTCTTTACCATCCTATGGTATTTCCACTGTCAAAAAACTACAACAGTGGAAAATCTCTTTTCCACATCTCCTCACTCTCTCCTTATACAACTTTATTGTTTTTGAGGTTCAAAAAAGTGTCCTTTTACTTCCAGAACGTGTCCCCTCTAAAATGATGTTTTCTCTTAGGAAATTAACAGATTTTAGGATTCCCCCTCATATTTGGGATATTGCTCGGCTCTCTATGCAAGGACGGTTAGGAGTCAGAGGTAATTTAAAATATAAACCCATTATGGAGAGGTTCTGCTTAAGACCCACCTGTATAAACTGTGAGGAAACTATGGTTCATTTTTTATCACTTGTCCCTTTACTCAAAATTTTTGGCAGGACGCTGCCATACATTGGAATTTACCTTTTTTAACCCATATTTCGTATCAGACCATAGTTCTCGGTGATTATACAGGGATTTGGCACCTGTATCATAAAAGTACTTTGAATGTTTTTTTTTTTCCTTTGTACAATATTTTTTATGGCAGGCCCAGTGTCAATTTATATTACAGCAACAAACAGTACTATTTAGTACTATGTTTTTACAGATTGAGGATGGTTTAGCTTCTGTTAAAACTAGAGATATTGTTAAATTCTCTAAGGCTAAAGTAGATTCGTTTTGACAAAATTTGATTCCTCTATGATCTTTTGGTGATATTGTCTAACTTTTTCATTTTATGTATTTTGTATAATATTTCGATCTGATTGTTTTTGTTTACTTCTGTGATGTTGTGTTTCTTCTCAATAAAACTTCCCCTGCTCTCATCAAGAAGTGCTGTGGGATCTTTAACATCCACCTGAACGACCACCAGTCTAGAATAGGCAGACAGGACTTTGAAGAAGGGGTTAGGGAGCTACAGTGGGGCCTGCAAAAATTGGGAAGGTGGTCCTAAGTTTGAAAGTTGAAATTCAAAACCAAGAAGTGCAAAGTGATGCACATAGGGAACAAGAACCCCAGGACGAATACTGGATGGGAGGGGTTAAGCTGGACACTACCACTGAGGAAAGAGACCTGGAAGTCAACATAAGCAACTCCCAAACACAATCCAGCCATTGGAATAAGGCCTACAGCAAGACAACCAGGATGTTGGGAAGTGTTGGGAGGGGATTTGACAGCACAAGGAAGGAGGTGATACTGCCTCTCTACAGATCACTGCTGAGGTCACATCTGGAATATTGTGCCCATTTTTGAAGCCCCCATCTAAGAAAAGACAAAGACAGGCTACAGATGGTGCAGCGTAGGGTAACCAAAATGATTCAAGGCCAAGGCAGATCCTGTAAGGACTGGCTTAAGGTCCTGAACATTTACGTGTTGTAAAGCAGAAAACAGAGGGGTGACATGACAGTGACCAAGCTCCTGGAAAGAATGAACAAGGTAGATTGCAAGGAAATATCCATCAGGAATGGTAAATCAAAAACACGGGGATATAAGTGGAACCGAGGAGGGGGCGATTCAGAAAAAACAGGTTACTCACCTGCAACAGTAGTTCTAGCAGTGGTATATGTTGTTCATCCACACTTCTTGGCATGTTCCTTTCCCCTTTAATTCTTGCCGGAAGGTCTTAAAGCTAGCTCCTCCCACCCACCGGGTGGTATAACCCTCGGCTCAGCCCCGAGCTATATCTTAGCCGTTGGAAGCCAGGCTGTGCGCGCCGAGTTGGGGAGGTTCGAGAACAGGTGGATGAACAACATATACCATTCCTAGAACTACTGTTACAGGTGAGTAACCTGTTTTTCTAGGGACATGGATATGTTGTTCATCCACACTTCTTGGCAGACTCCTAACAGTTCCCCGGCAGGAGGGAGGCAAGGTGCACACCCCCTACTTAGGGAACAGAGACTGGAGAACTGAGGCCCCAAAACCAGCATCCCGGAGTGACTCAAGATTGATGTGGTAGTGGGTGATGAAGGTGTTTGCTGTCTTCCAGGTAGCAGCCCGACAGATTTCCTGGATAGGGATGTCCCTGGAAGCAGCCACCAATGCAGCGGTATGGCAGGAGGAATAAGCCCTTAGCCCTAAGGGAGGCCCCTTACCTGCCAACCTATAGCAGATATCAATGCAGGAAGTGAGCCACCTGCCAATCATCCGCTTTGCTGCAGGTCTGCCAGGTACGGCTTCAGCATAGGTGACAAACAGCTGGCGAACCTCTCCCCGAATTTCCACTGTTCTCTCCTTGTAATAGGAGAGAACTTGTCTCAGGTCCAGAGTATGGAGCCTGTAATCAGCATCCGAGGTGTAGTTCAGGTAGAACACAGGCAGAGTCATCAACTGGTTGAGATGGAACTCTGACGCCACCTTCGGGAGGAATTTCGGGTGGGGGCATAAGACAACATTGTCCCTGTGGAAGAGCAGGTAAGGAGACTCCACCGAAACTGCCTGGAGCGCCCCAGTCCTTCTGGCTGATGTGATAGCCACCAGGAAGGCGGTCTTCCATGACAAGTGTGACATCTCACACTTGTGCATCGGTTCAAATGGCTTGCCCAGGAGTTTTGCCAAAACCAGCAGTAAATCCCACGAAGGTGGAGGTTCATGCACTGGAGGGGATGTGTGATCGAGGCCTTTGAAAAAGCACCAGACCACCTTCTCCTGTGCCACCGTCTGATGACCGGCCCGCGCCTAGTAAGCACAGATGGCAGCCAGGTGCACCTTAAGGGTCGAAGACCGAAGACCCCCTTTGGACAGAGACCAAAGGTAGCCTCAGATGCCACCCACTGGACAGAACAGAGCATCCAGGCCCTTGCCCCGACACCAAATGGAAAACCTTTTCCATTTGAAGGCATAACACCTTCTGGTCGACTCTTTCCTGGATGCTTCCACTACTGTGAGTACATCCTCAGAGACCAAAAGCCTGGAACTCTAGCCGCTCAGACCAGGCTGTCAGGTGCAGGGACTGAAGGTCCAGATGGAATACCTTCCCCTGACTGAGATCAAGTCCGGGCGTGCTGGAAGACGCTTCGGGAGCCTGCTGCTGAGGCTGAGGAGATCTGGGGTTACCAGGATCATCTGCGCCTTGTCCCTCCTCACCTTGAGAAGCACCCTGTGGATCACGGGAACTGGAGGGAAGGCGTAGAAGAGGCCTGGGGTCCATGGCCTCGAGAAGGCATCCCCCTGCAGCGAGCCCTGCTGAGGGGGGTGGGCATGAAACAACCACTGCTTGGTGTTTTCCCTGAAGGCAAACAGGTCCACCATCGGTTTGCCCCAGTGGGAGAACAGGCTGTGAGCTACCACTGGGTGGAAAGACCACTTGTGGGATGTCTCGCCTATGTGGCTGAGAGCATCCGCCAGTTAAGGTCCTGTTAAGAGAGTTGTCGGCCTCGTCAGGCGACAACAGATCAACAGGGTCGAGAGTGATCTCAACCACGTCGTCGATCGAGACTTCGGCCGGATCCTGAACCTCTCCACCTCTTGCTGGGTGGGACCTGCTAAGCGCCAATCATTGAGGTAGGGGTAAATTCTGCCCCCCCCCCGACACCTGAGATGGGCTGCCACCACTGCAATGCATTTGGTGAAGACCCGTGGGGCCGATGACAGGCCGAACGGCATGGCTCGGAACTCGTATAAGGTCCCTTCTGCTCTGAAGGGGCCGCCAATGAGACGGACGGATTGAGACGTGAAAGAATGCGTCCTGCAGATCCAGTAAACAGAAATGGAAATTACGTACCTACTGTAATTCTTGATCTTCTTGGACGAAATCTCCACCACTCATTCACACTGACAGGAACTACACCGGAGGTGCTAGGACCCAGCGGGAGCAAACTTTATTGTAAGAGGGCAGGCACCAGAATGGAGCCACGAGGAGCGGCACTGCGAGCCTCAGCTCATGCGGCAATGACCGACTCGGCAATGACCTTCCAACCGCCTCAGTACCTCCCCCCCCCCCGAGGAGGTGCAGCGTAACTAACCTAGAAGGATAGCCTAACAAAAAAACAGACGAAAGATAGTCCGAACGACCCGTACAAGAAGGGTCAACAAAGAAGTCTTCACAGCCTAAACTTTAAGAGGGTGAAGACCAACAACAGAGGTGAGCTCGGGAGATGGTGGGTGGGCATATGAATGAGTGGTGGAGACTTCATCCAAGAAGATCAAGAATTACGGTAGGTACGTAATTTCCATATCTTCTTGGATATAACGTCTCCACCACTCATTCACACTGATGGGAGAGTACTGAGCTAATAATCCCCCGAGAGGGCGGCAGGAGAAACCAAGAGCTCACAAATTTAGGACAGAAGTCCGTTAAGGATAGTCCTGCCAAACGAAAGATGTCACCTGGCATGGACATCCAGGGCATAGTGCTTGACGAAAGTATGCACTGAGCTCCAGGTAGCCGCATTGCAAATATCTGCAATGGGCATATGCTAGTTCCGCCAGGGATGCTCAATGCTCTCAGTAGAGTGAGCATACACTCTGCCCTCTAGCTTAACCTGCGCCATGGAATAACAGTGGCGAAGGCATGCCACCAGCCATGCTGAAATGCATCTGATAACAGCCGGTTGACCCAGCCGGGTCTCGCTGAAGGAAACAAACAGTTGTTGAGCCTTGCGAATTTCTTTTGTTCTATCCAAATAGAAACAAAGAGCTCTTTTGACATCCAAAGAATGAAGGGTACGCTCTCCTTCATTTTGGAAGTTTGCAAAGTAGGTAGGTAGGACCAAAGGTTGGTTTAGATGGAATTCTGAAACAACCTTAGGAAGAAACTTAGGATGGGTTAGAAGAACTACTTTGTCCTTATGAAACACAGTATACAGAGGGTCTGTGACCAAGGAATGTATTTCAGAGACCCCGCGGGCCGAGGTAATGGCCACCAGGAAGGCCGTTTTCCAAGTGAGAAATTTCAGCTCACAGGAAGCTAGAGTCTCGAAAGGTTTTCGAGTGAGCATGTCTAGCACAAGGTTAATGTCCCAGGCTGTGACTGAACCTCTGATAGGAGGTCTGGTATGCAGAATACCCTTAAGAAACCTCTTAACTGGGACTTCCGGTGACGTCACAGCCCGGGTAACAGCGTGAGGGAAGAGCTCTCTCCCCTCGGGATATACAAGCTACAAAAAACTAATTTCAAACAGCAGATACCTTGGAAAAATGTCGGGTAGGAAGAAAGTAGACCCCAAAAAAGCTAGACCGAGGACGGACACCTTACAAAGTACAATGGATGGCTCACGATACCACCCTTTGGTACCAGACCGGAGCCGGAGCAGATCTCCGAGAAGCGGGAAAGGCCATGACTCAGATACGGACCGGGAGGAGGAAAAACTCTCCCACAACAGATATGAAACAATAATAAATGAGATTAAAATATCCAGGAGAGAGACTAAACAGGACTTTGCCAACTAGCACCAAGATATAGCCAAACTGGATAGACGCACGCTACAAACAGAAGAGAAAGTGGCGGAAATGCAAGATACAAGAAATACTCTGGTCGCAGCGATCAAAATGCTAGCCACACAGAATGAGGAACTGAGAAATAAATGTGTCGACCTGGAGGTACGATCAAGAAGGGACAACATCAGATTTTCGGGGCTTCCTGAGAATACTGAACCTGCGGATATGCCCCCCTTCATCCAAGAACTGTTTAGAGAGATCTTGGATCTACCGCTGGACACAGAAATTAATATTGAGAAAGCACATTGTGCCTTTCTGCAAAGCTGAGAGATCTGACCTCCAGACCCAGACAAATCTTTATCAAGTTTGCGAGCTATCGAAAAAAAGAGATGGTGCTCAGGAAGGCATGGCAGAGAGGGGCAGTGACATACAAAGGAACCCGCCTCTATTTCGATCATGACTATCCCCAAGAAATTCAGCAGCAGCGTTTGAAATACTTGCCCTGCATCAGAGTACTCAAGGAGCAGAAGATAAAATTCCAGACTCCTTACCCGGCGTTGATGCGAGTGTTCTGGGCGGATGGTCCAAAGACATACGGCGATCTGGAGGAGGCCAGAGCAGCACTGGAGAAGCATGGCCTGGTAGTAAATATAGGCGCAAAGGCATGGGAACCCAGGAGACAAGCGAACGAAGGCGGAACCACAGAAGAACACACGGTTCCTAGACGAGCCCAAAAATGGAACACAGGTGCGCAGTCGGCAGACAAAACAATGCAGGACATCAGGGCATTACTGCGCACACTCACCGTAATAGATCGAGAGGAGGAATGGAGCACGGAGGAACGGAGCACTACAAGCCCGCTTGGGATGCAAGGACTGGGAAACAAGACGTGAACAGGAGGCGGGTGGAAAATGAGAGGAGCTGATCGTCCATCTACGAGAAATTAAAGGACTGGGACAATTTGGAAAGCTGCCCTTTTAAGCTAAGTACATTAGGGCAATGAACAAGGCAGAGGACAGAAAAACAAAAGGGGAGGGGGAAGAAGGAAGGAAAGAAACGTCTTGACAATGGGACTTAATATTACTACTCCATGTTAGAATACAGTATGAAAGCTGAAAGAAAAGGAAAGGGATAACTGTTGGGGAGCAGGGGACAGACAAGAGAGAGGATAAAGCTATGGGCTAGAAAGGAGATTTTTAAAATATAAAAAGGGGAAAGGAGGAGGTGGGGGAGGGAGGGGGAGGAGGGAAGAGAGGGAGCTAGTACATTCAATTTACCACAATACAATGTAATGAGGGATGGAAACAAGGGATGAAGTGAAATAAGCTCTTGAATGTTCCAGAAGAAGGAAATTACAGGCAGGCTTATTACTCTGCCGAGAGAACAAAGAACATGTATTTACTTCTTCCTTTTTTTTCTCCTTCCCTTTCTCTTTCCTTTACTCTAAAACTTGCTTTCACACCGAGCCAGACTGGGAGAGAACCTGCCTCACTGGATCCACACTGGGAACCCAAACCACTCTCGGGTGTTCAGAAGTGCTGGCTAATGATGCCGATGAAGAGAGAGGGGAAGGAACACGTTCAAGCTGATTTCTGGAGAACAGGTGTCATTCAGGGCTCTCCTGGGAAGGTAAGTCATTAAACTGGAAAATATGTAGGGGAGCGAGAGGGTGGGGAAAATTTAAATAAACATAGGAAGACAGTAGTCCTAATGCCTGTGCTGGTAAGAATAAAACAGGATTGGTAGGTGGGTGGAATGGAGTGCTAAACAAAAGCCATATGGGGGGGTAATAATGGGGGGAAGGAGGAGAAGAGCCCTGAACTACATGCCATAGAGTGCTAGCAGGGTTCAATTGTATGGAATGGACAATGGACTACCAGACCCTTCAACAATTACCGTCCCGGAGGAAACCCAACCAGAGGGAGTGGGGGGGGGGCGCTAGGATAGGTCCCTCAGCTCAGTAAAATAATCCTATATGGAGCCTAGTTGTAAATAAACATTCAAGGAGAGGACGGATAAACCCAGATAAAATGGGGGAGGGAGGTAGGACATAGACTGATCAGACATACAAACCAAAGGTTCCGGGGGGGGGAGAGGAGGGAAAACAATACAGATGAAAAGAGCTGGGCGGCGTAGGCTGTGGCATGAAAATGGGAAACTTGGTCTACTCTGGCAAGGATAAAAAAGGAAAGGGAAACTCCTTAGCCAGGTGACCAGAGTAGCGACCTCTGGGAACAGAGGAGAGAAAACTGCTACAACTCTGGGGGTGAAGACAACCAGAGCCAGATGGGATATAGAAATCTCATCCTACCTTGGAGGTAAGGGATGATGTATAAAGTTTTGGTGGGAAAACCCAGTTGGTACTTACCTAGAATGTGTGATTGTTCAACAGTTTTGGTTTGCAGAGCAAAAAAGGTGTAGTAGATACCCAGGGAGGTTAAGTAAGAACAGACAAAGCAGGTTCCATAGAGGCGGGGGGAACCTAAAAATGTCTATAAACAGAAGATGGTGGCATCCCAAACAATTAAGGCACTGTCTTTCAATGTAAATGGTCTCACAAATCCTATTAAGAGAAAGGAAATTCTGACGTACATAAAACAGACTAAGTCTGAACTGGTATTCCTACAAGAGACACACTTTAAGAAAGAGGAGCATGAAAAACTTGGAAATTTTGGGTACACTGATCTGTTTGCATCCTCATACCCAATGGGGAGAAGAAGGGGAACAGTAATAATGATTCCAAATACCACACCCTTTGAACTAATAAGCCAAGAAATAGACAAGGAAGGAAGATATGTTATGGTTAAGGGTAAAATACATAGGAACTGACCACCATGCTCGCTATATGCCCCCCAGATTCCCCATACCGTTATATAGAAATATATTGATGAAGCTATCTCAACAAAGTGAGGGCGCCATAATATGTGGGGGGAGTTGGAACATGGTATTAGACCCTAATGTAGACAGAATCCTCTAGAATTCGACGGCAGGATACAGGACTGCAAAACAGATAAAGAGCCTGATGCACAAACTAGTCCTGGTTGATGTTTGGCGTCATATGGAAGGACAATCCAAGGGGTTCACTTTCTACTCAGCTGCACATAGGATGTACTCACGCTTGGACCTATTTGTGGTGTCCATAGGGGAGACACACAAACTTGTGAAGTGCAAGGTGGGAACAAGTGTGCTTTCTGACCATGCACCGCAGCAGCTGGAGACTGATATAGGGAAAGTGCCCAAGAATACTTTCTGGAGGCTAAACCTGTCGTTACTGACAGATAATGAGGTAATAGAACAGATCCCACAATTGATAGAACAAGTAACACACGATCATTTGGAATCTGGGGTATCCAATAGCATACTTTGGGATACGACCAAAGCAATGATCAGAGGCAAACTGATTGCTATAGCAACAGCAAGGGTGAAACAAAGAGGAGAAAAGCAAAAGGAGTTAGAACAACACATAGAGATCCTTGAAATACAACAACAAAATAAAATAGATAAGTGACGGGGGAGGGAACTAGCGAAACTTAAAACAGAAATAAATAGGATATTGGACTACAGAGTGGAAAGAAATATCCAATTTCTAAAGCAACGTTATTATGAAGGAGGTCCGAGGGCAATAAAAATGCTAGCCTGTAGGCTTAGAGCGAGGAGAGCAAAATCGCAAATAACAAAAATAACCCCACCAGGACAAAGACATCCGACAACCAAAATATCTGAAATATTAGAATCATTCAGGAAATATTATACAGAATTGTACTCCCCAGCCCCAGACATACAAAAAGAGAGGATCAAAAACTATATACAACTACATCTCCCTAAAGTAGGAGAACCACAAAGCAGTACCCTAACAAACCCTATCACCCTGGAAGAAATAAAATGGGCAATAAAAAAGGGTAAAACAGGGAAGTGTCCAGGGAATGATGGTCTTCCACTTGAATTCTATAAGAAATTCCAGGAAACTCTGATACCACACTTGGGGAGGGTATTCCAGGAAGTTATGGGAGACAGGGGATGAGTACCACCATCCTGGAAACAGGCAATCATTTCGGTGATTCCAAAGCCAGGTAAAGACCCAACTAATTGTGCCTCCTACAGACCCATCTCGATCCTTAATGTAGACTATAAACTGATGACTACAATTATAGCAGAGAGACTGGAACAACTGTTACCAAAAATAATCAATATTGATCAGACAGGCTTTATCTTGGGTAGGCAAGCAGCGGACAGTGTACGAAGAGCTATTAACATAATAGAACATGTGGTAAAGGTGGGGGGGGAAGGCGGCTATTTTAAGTATGGATGCAGAGAAGGCCTTTGACAGGGTCGAATGGACGTTCCTGTACGAAGTATTGCAGGGTTTTGGTCTGGGAGAGAAATTCCAAAAATTAGTGCAAACATTTTATGATCACCCAACAGCATACATAAGGGCGAATGGTCACGTTTTGCCAGTAGTAGCTCTGGGCCGGGGTACGAGGCAGAGATGCCCACTTTCCCCATTGCTCTTTGCACTCTATATTGAACCATTAGCCCAAAAGATCAGGAATGAAGGCGAAGTAGAGGGAATACAGATAGGAACAGGAGAGCATAAAATTGCCCTGTATGCAGATGACATCTTGATGTTTCTAGCAAACCCGAATAGGTCTATCCCAAAACTAATGACTGTAGTCAAAGAATTCCAAGGGCTATTGGGATATAAATTTAATCAAAATAAAACAGAAATTTTAACCATCCACTACTCCCCTACCCCTGCATTAGCACAGAGGTACCCAATGAGGTGGACGCTTACGAATTTAAAGTATCTTGGAATCATTTTGAGAAATACTAATGATTTTATATATCAGGACAATTACGTACCCCTATTGAAACAGATAAAGGAAGATCTCAAGAGATGGACAGTGTTACCTATGCAACAACATGCTAGAGTACAAACTATAAAAATGAATATACTCCCTCGATTTTTGTACCTATTTGGGGGCCTGGAGGTAAGGGACCCATTGGCGGGGAGTGACCATGCCATGGTCTGGTTCTGCCTGGACCTAGGAGGGGTAGAAGGCTGCACAAAGACGGAAGTAACCGACTTCAGGGGGGCAGATTTTAAGGAAATGGGAAGGATCCTTAAGGAGCATTTGGATGGGATTGGCCAGATATGGACGCTGATAGTAGGTGGAAATCATCAGGAGGGGTGCAGGATGCTACCAGCACCTGTGCAAGAGTAAAGGAAATGCGGTGGGGCCCAAAAACCTGCTGGTGGACCAGGGAGGTCCAGGAGGTGGCTGAGGGAAAGAAGGCAGCCTATAAGCAATTCAAGTGCTCAAGGATGAAAGGGATCGAGGGAGTGCAGTACAGTGGCTAGAAGGGCCACTAGGGTGGTGAGGCGGCTAAGGCAAGGAAGGAGCAGAACCTGGCCAGGGAAATTAGGAGAGGGAACAAGGGGTTCTTTAGATACATTGGGGAAAAACGAAGGGTGAAGGGGCAGATTAGCAGGATTAAATCAGGGGAGAGATGGGTACAAGACCCGGGGGAGCAGGCTGAGGTACTAAATGAGTACTTCACCTCAGTTTTCACCAAGGAAAATGGGGGTGCTGCATCATACATGGGAGGAGACAGAGATACTGAGGAGGGGGGGACCCTTACCGATCGGCGGGTCTGGGGAGAGGGGGAGGCATCACTGGCAGGAGGGAGGGCTAAGCAGGGAGAAGAGGTACCGGAAGTGGAAATCACAGCAGAGAGAGTGAGGGAAGCCCTCAGCTCCCTTAAGACGGAGAAAGCACCAGGGCCGGATAAATTACATCCCAGAGTGCTGAAGGAACTTGCGGATGTCCTGGCGGAGCTTTTCACCATCTCTCTGAGGACAGGGTGGGTGCCCCAGGACTGGAAGGTGGCGCATATAGTGCCTATCCACAAGGGGGATCAAGGGAGGTGGCAGGGAACTACAGGCCTGTCAGCCTGACATCGGTGGTGGGCAAGGTGATGGAGGGCATTGTCAAGGAGAGGCTGGGGGACCTGGATAAGTCAGGGTGCCTGGACGATAGACAGCATGGATTCATCCCGGGAAATCGTGTCAGACAAACCTTGTGGAGTTCTATGACTGGGTGACGAGTGCCTCGGACCTGGGTAGACCAGTGGACGTCCTCTTTCTAGACTTCAGCAAGGCATTTGACTCTGTTCCTCACATGGGCCTGTTGGATAAGCTGGGAGAAATGGGGGTGGGGAACCAGATGATCAGATGGATAGGCAATTGGCTCCAGGACTGGACCCAGAGGGTCGTAGTTGGCGGGATAGTATCATCCCCAAGGAGGGTCATTAGTGGGGTCCCACAGGGATCAGTCCTTGGGCCCCTTCTGTTCAACGCCTACGTCTCTGACATAAGGACAGGAATCAGGAGTGAGATGAGTCTCTTCGCGGATGACTCGAAACTGGGGGCGGTGGTGGATGGGGAGGAGGGGAGGGTGGCCCTACAGGGGGACCTGGAGGCTCTGGAAAGATGGTCTAGAAAGTGGAAGCAGAGGTTCAATGCAGGAAATGCAAGGCACTCCACCTGGGGCCAGAAACCCAGGCCAAGTGTACACCCTGGGGGGGGGAAATGCTACAAGTCTCGATGGCTGAGAGGGACCTGGGGGTGGTGGTGGATGTCAAGATGAACAACTCTGAGACTTGTAGGAGGGCAGCAGCCAAGGCAAACAGGATGCTGGGATGCATCGCTAGGGGGATCACCTCCAGAAGGAGGAAGTGATACTCCCTCTGTATAACTGCTTGGTGAGGCCGCACCTTGAGTACTGCATGCAGTTTTGGAGGCCACACTTAAAGTGGGACATTAACCTCCTGGAGAGGGTCCAGAGGAGGCAACCAAAATGATTTGGGGCTTGGGGACAGGACCTATGAGGAGAGGCTCGAAGAGCTAAATATGTACACATTGGAAGAGAGAAGGGACCGGGGGACATGATAGAGGTCTTCAGGTACATGAAGAGGGTAAATAGGGGAGGAACAGTCAGGGTGCTTCGAAGGAAGGAGGAGGGGGCCACTCAGAGGGCATGGGTGGAAGCTGGAGGGGAAGATTCAGGGAGAAAGGAGGAGGTGCTACTTCACTGAGAGGGTGGTGGAGCCATGGAATGCGCTGCCTAGGGGCTGGTGGAGGCAGAGACAGTGGAGGGGTTCAAGAGGGGGGACAGGTACAGGGAAGGGTTCTGGAAGGAAAATCCAATGCAGCAAGAATATCCGGATCTGGGAAGGGAGAAGCTAGAGAAGGCAAGGGGGGCAGCAAGGTCAGCACCCAGGGTGGGGGCTGACCAAACGAGCAGACACGAAAGACCGTTAGGCCTATTCTGCTGGCATGTTAGTATTTCAATGTGCCCCAGTAATACTGAACAAGAAATGGTTCGTGGAAACCCATAGAATCTTATTTAAATATTTATGGTTAAATAAGAAACCTAGAATAAGAAAGGAAATAATTCAAGAGGGAAGGGAGTGCGGGGGTGGGCACTACCAGACTTAGAGGCGTACTGGATGGCAGCACAACTAACATGGGTGGTACAATGGGGGAAAAAAACAGGTGAAAGCACACTGGAAGGACAAAGAACAAAAACAGATGGTCCCCAGAAATCCAGGGGCAATGATGTTTGGGGAGCAGATACCGGCAGAAGAGCAGGAACATTTGTCCACGCCAATAAGGGTGTCACTGTATGCTATTGAGAAACTTCAAAAACACCCTGGGATCAGAAGGGAAGGATGGCAATACAGATGGCTGACAGACGCACCTGAATTCTACCCAGGTAGGACTGATGCATGGTATAAACAACAGGCATCCAGGGGATTTCAGTATGTTGAGCAAGTCATGAGGGGCGACAACATGATCACATTTGAAGAGTGTAGGAGGTTATTCGGTTGGAGGGAGACAGATAGATTAAAATATCTCCAGCTGCAGAACTACATAGCGACTCAGAAAAGGAAAAAGTGGGCAGAGCAGAGGATAGAAGCGAGAGGAAGGAATATAAAGGTGATGATGGACCTCTCTACAACAAAGGAGGCTATATCTAAAATACTTAAATATTTAATCTTACATAAGACAATAGCCACAAAACATGTGGAGAGGAAATGGTAAGAAGAACCGAGGTCCCATCTCACGCCCAAAGACTGGGAGAGGATATGGAAAGCCACCTTTCACACAACATGCTCACCGGGGTGGAGGGAATATGCTTGGAGAACGAGGATACGATTTTTTATTACCCCCCAAGTTAAAGCTCAATGGGGGGAAGGAGAGGAAGGAACATGCTGGCGCCACTGTGGGGAACAAAGAGGAACACATACACACGTTTTATACATGCCCAGTATTACAACCATTTCTGAGAGAGGTAGGCAGGATACTTCAAGACATATTTCACCTTCAGACAATATTAGGCATACAACACATTATATTAGGTCTCCCACCAAGAGAAGTTAGAGGGGCCAATTTAAAATATATATGGGCAATCTGCATAGTGGCAATTAGTAAAGCCATCACAAAGAGATGGCTAAACCCCGCCCCACCAGAATCCAGGGAATGGAAGACAATAGTAGAGGAGATAAAGAGGATGGAAGAGATTACACACTTGATTGGGGAAAGGATGGAAAAGTTTGTAGAGAGATGGACGATTTGGTCATTACAGACTTAGAGGAATATTAGGGGAGAGATGGGGGGGGGAGTATGAGTGAGACAACAAATACAAAAAAAGAAAGACAGTGTCATAGTGTAGTAGTGCTAAGGTGTAGAAACTGTAAAACTCATAACTAAAAACTGATAAAGAAAAGCCAGATGTATCCTTACCTCCCTGGAGACCCCCCCCCCCCTTTTACTGAAGCTTAAAATAAACATAAGTATATATAGCTCTGTATTGGTTCAAATTGTTATGATAGAGATAATATATTGCTGTTTGTATAAATATATATTTATTTATTTACTTAGATTTTGTTTACCAGGTAAACCCATTGAGACCGGAGGTCCCTTTTTCCAGGGGCGACCCGGGGTATAAGAGAATGAAAAGAATGATAGTGCATAAAAGAAGGGATGTCTCTGTAATGATACTGTACAAATGGAAATGCACAATAAAGAAAATATTAAAAAAAAAAAAAAAAGAAACCTCTTAACTACTGGTAACTGGGCCAGTGATAAGGAAAGTATTGGCTGATGATAAGCTCAAATGGCAAAAAGGTGAACTTTGACTGTAGAGTATTGCAGACCTGAATTTGAGAGGTCTAAAAGGTACTCTAGAACTTTATTTGGTGGGCAGGAAAAAGGATTCAAAAAGGATTTTGCACACCAGAGAGAAAAACGCTACCATTTGGCTGTGTAAGTTTTTCTAGTGGCTGGCTTAGGCGCAGCCAAAAGAATATCTGAAACTCTGCGAGAGACATTGAACCTGTTCACTTCTATCTCTTCAGGAGCCAAGCACGAAGGTGAAGCGACCTCAGATTGGGATGGACCACAGGCCCGAGTCAGAAGGTTTGTCTGAAGGGGAAGCGCTTTCGGAGGGGTTTCCAACATACTGTTGAGTAACGGAAACCATATCTGTCGAGGCCAGAAGGGAGCAATGAGGATCATTTTGTCGCCCTGGGACTCGAACTTGAGAAGTACCCTCTGAAGTAAAGGAAGAGGAGGAAAGGCGTATAGAAACCATTTTGTCCACTGCAGCCTGAACGCATCCTGACAGACAATGCCAGGCCCTGGATTTCTGGAGCAGAAGAGAGGCAGTTTTGTGTTGAGTGGGGATGCAAAAAGGTCCAGGTCTGGAGTTTCCCACTCTGCGAATAGTGACTGAACTACGGTTGAGTCTAGAGACCACTCGTGAGGATCTGTCTCTGTTCTGCTGAGACGGTCTGCCAGTTCGTTCTGCATTCCCGGCAGGTAGACCGCCTGAATTAGAGCCTTGTGCTCTAGACACCATTCTCACACTCTCATTGCTTCCCTGCATAAAGGGTAAGAGTATGCACTGCCCTGCTTGTTGATGTAATACATCACTGCTTTGTTGTCCGTTTGAAAGAGAATGTTCTTGCGACAGAGAATGTCCTTCAAAGCCTGGACTGCATAAAGGACGGCTCTCATTTCTAAGACATTTATGTGAAGCTGGGACTCGTCCTGAGTCCATGTACCTTGGGTGTGGAGATTCTGACAGTGAGCTCCTCACCCCATCAGGGACGCATCCGTGGTAATGGAAATCTGATGATCCAGGGGAGCAAAGGGATACCCTCTAGAAGATTGTCCTTTTGTGACCACCAGGTGAGTGACCTCTTCAGAGGTTCTGTCCCTTGATGAGAAAGGACTGAGGGTGAATGGTTGGGGACCACTGAGTACTGAGCATCCATTGAGAGGTTCTCATGTGGAGATGTGCTAGGGGTACAGTGAACACCGAGGATGCCATGAGACCCAGCATACGTTGCATCGAGATAGCTTGAACCGAGCTGTTCTCTCTGATGTATTGGGCCATCTGTAGGATATCGCTCCTGTCCTCTGGTAGAAAAGCTTTCGCACAGGAGGTGTCCAGAAGAGCTCCTTTTCATGAGACTCTTCTGGACACCTCCTATCCTCAACCTTTACAGAGCGTCTATTGAATGGTCCGATTCCATCAGAAGGCTAACTCAGGAGCGCTACAACTACCAATTTCTTGAGATTTAGCAGGACTCCCATGGATGTGAGAAAGTCCAAGGCCGTGGCTACGGCATTGAGAGTTCCTTGCCTGGAATGGCTTGTTAGAAGCCAATCATCCAGATATGGGAACACTTGTATTCCCGATCTTTCTGAAGTGCGCTGCGAGAATTGCACAACACTTTGTAAAAACTCGCGGTGCTGAGGATAGCCCAAAGGGCAGGACTCTGAACTGATAATGCTGGCCCAAAGCCACAAACCGTAGGTATTTGCGACGCTTTGGGTGAATGGGAATATGCTGGTAAGCATCCTGCATGTCCAGGGAGGCTAGCCAGTCATGTTGATGAAGCAAAGGTAACAGGGTTCCTACCGAAATCATTTTGAACTTTTCCTTGGGGAGAAATTTGTTCAATTTACTGAGGTCCAAAATGGGATGCATGCCCCTGGTTTTCTTTCGAACCAGAATGTAATGGGAGTCTAACCCTGTGTTCCGTTGATCCAGCAGAACTATTTCTACTGCCCTGTTGTTCAGAAGGCCTTGCATCTCGGAAGCAAGAAGCTCAGACTGAAATACTGACAGCCTGGGCTCTCGTTTGGGGGGGACGATCTGGAGGGGTCTCTGAAAGATTGAGGGGAATACCCCTTGCGAATTATCCAGAGTACCCATTTGTCCGATGTTATGGACTTCCACCGGTTGTAGAACCGAGTCAGATGACCTCCCATCGTTAAGAAAGAGTCCCCCTCAGGCAGCTGAGGTGGGATTTGGGCCAGAAACTCAGAAGGTGGCACTGCGCGCTTTGGGCCCTTGTGCTTTCTGTTGCATTTTCTTTTGAGGATGAGGGGCTGTTTTTTTATTAAAACCTCCCCTGCCCTTGCCTCGAAAGGACTGATGGTTGTAAAACTGTCAGTTATTAACACCCACCGAGGAAGGGGCAGGAGAAGGTCGGGCCAATTTAATGGCAAACCTAGTCTTTTGAGTGGCCTCTAGAGCTTGCTCTACTTGAGGACCGAAGAGAAACATACCGTCAAAGAGTAATGCCATGACCTGTTGCTGGGCATCATTCGTGAAGCCTGAAGTGTGCAGCCAGGAGTGACGGCGAGCCACCGCTCGCGGGGCAGTATCGAAAGCATCCATAGCTGCTTTAACCTTCTGGTTGTTGGACTCGATACCCCTGGTTATGGTTTGAAGAAGCTCTGAATTAGTGTCCGACTCCAGTAGAGCTTCTACCATTTGCTTGAGCGAATGTCAAAGAACATACTCATATTGAGAGAAATAACCCTGGTAGCTGGCAATACGCATACCCAGGGTGGATGCAGCAAAGACTCTCTTGCCTAAAGTATCTATCTTCTAGATTCTTTGTTTATAGGTCAGGCTGTAGTAGTCTGAGGAGGGACGACCTTATCATTCTCTGCCGGGACCACAATAGGGTCCACAAAGGCTTGGGAGGCCAAAATGGGTCGATCCTTGGGAACAGTGTAGTTTCTATCTATGGGCTTAGCCACAGAAGGAATTAGAGTGAGATTATTCCATACCATTTGAGAAAGCACCTCAAAGGAAGGCTGTACCGGGGGAGTTAAATCCATAGGGATCTCCGGGACATGAAGTTATTGGAGCCTTAAAAGCTTCCCAGGATTGATATCTGTAGTCTGGAGAGAAAGGGTGGAATTCAAATTTTTCAGCAGAGACTTAAATGACAGGTCCTCGACCACAGGCTGTGCAATAGGAATGGATCCTGTTCCTTCCATGTCATCACCCAGCCTAAGGTCTGGGTCATGCTCAATATCATCTCCTGACAGCCCAGGAGGGACTGGATGGACAGGAAAGGAGTGAAAATCAGAAGGAAAAGGGTTCGGAGTCAAGAAGCCCTGAAGACTGGAAGACGTCATACCCAGCCTTGGCGCTGAAAAAGAGCATGGTGCTGTCTGACCCAGCACCACGCACGGCACCGACAAGGACGGCGCTGACAAGCCGCATGGCACCGAAAGGCTGCACGGCGCCGAGAATGGCGCCAATAATCCCAAAGGCGCAGAGGACGGTGCGGACAGACGCATCAGCGCCGAGGATGGCGCCGAGCGACCCATCGATGCCGAAGGTGCCGAAACCAAAACAGGGCTCCGAAAACTAGGATTTGAGGAGAAAGAAGGAAGAATACCAGGAGATAGAGGCATCAGTGTGGCCCCCTGCACCACAGCCATGTGGAGTAGTAAAACACCTGGCGGGTCGCTGGCACGAAGAAAGACTACCGCATGACTGGGAGGCCCAACCACCCTACCGACCCCGAGGCCCCGGAGTGACTGGGCCAGACAGCGGAACAACCTCCGAGCCCATTGCTCCATCAGAGCGCCCACTGATGAAACTGCTCATCTGAGCCGCCCGGTGGCGCTGAGGGCTGGCGCTGGAGGCCACACCTTGCGCTCGCCCGGCGACCGGGTTCGAGGCAGGACTCGGGTTGCGGGGTCGGCAGGGAGAGGAGGATTGAGCGTCCCAATGGATGCTCTCCTCCCTCAGAGGCGGAACTATGAGCGCTCGGCCTGCATCACTCGCAGCCGGTGGAAGCACCGACATTGAGGGATGGAGGCAGCCCATCTAACGGAGTCGGGAGGGGGACGCCGCTGACGCAGAGGGCGCTGACGGCGCTAGCACGCTCATCTCGGACGCACGTCCCCAAGCGACACCGACGTCCTAGGGGTGGGGACGTAAGTGAGAAAATGGAAAATCCCCTCCGGCAGCCCTGGATGAAGGCCGCCCTAAGTCCCCCAGATCACCTGCAGGACAGACCCCAATGTGCAAGAGGAGGAGGACAGGCAGTCTAGGGGCAGATCCCCAAGGTAGGATGGGGAAGACATGAGCGGACGGAAGGAGGGGGCTCCAGGGGTAGTAAGGAGGAGATAAAGAAAGAAAGTGAAAAAAAAAAAAAAGAAACTGCTCATCTGAAGCCCTACCAGAAGGCGGGGAAGGGCTCCGATGTCGAAGAGTTTGGTGACCAGAAACAGAAACCAGCGACTCCGGAGAAGGAGACTGGCAACTGACCCCAGCGACCGACTGTCGACGCGTAGACATACCAGAGGGTGACCTCGAGTGATGCTTTCTCTTTTTTGACCTGTGGGACGAAGAAGAGCTCGAGGCTGAACAGTGCTGAGAATGCAACCGTTTTCTTTTATGCTTCCGGGGGTACCGCCCCTCCCCTTGGGCACTGGACCATCCGTTGTCAGATCCCCCCCTCCGTAGAGGGTGGCAGACCGGACCCAGCCCGGTTGACTGAACAGCTTTCATACAAAGTCTCCCTACCGTCACCTTACCCGCTCATGGTCGACTCCGTCAATGTAGGCTGAGACTTCTTTCTTAAATAAGAATAAATTATAGTAAGTGGTACTTATTTGAGATATATTACAAAATAATAAACTGAAAACTATGCTGCTAGTCTGAAGTTTGACTCCCAGCGGGCGAGCGACGTCATCACTGAAGCGCACTCGACGGTGGGGAAAAAAGGAACTGATGTGGTTGGAGGGTCGACACTGAGATAGTCACTGCCGCATGAGCTGAGGCTCACGGTGCCACTCCTCATGGCTCCATCTGTGGCGCCAGCCCTCTTGCAAAAACGTTTGCTCCCGCTGGGTCCTAGCACCTCCGTTGTAGTTCCTGTCAGTGTGAATGAGTGGTGGAGATGTTATGTCCAGGAAGATCCACACGTTTCGCTCCAAGGATGGTATGATCTGGGCAGAGTGACCATCCAAAAGGTGTGTGACCTGAGATACTGATTCAGGTCATGCAGATCTAGAATGGGGCGCCAGCCCCCCGTCCGCTTGGGTACCAGGAAGTACCTGGAGACAAAGCCTGGGTCTACTGGAGAATCCGGCACTAGAGCTACTGCCTCCTTGAGGAGATGCTGAGCGATGTTGACTCAGAGAGCCAACTGAGTATGGACGGATACTGTTTCCTCCCAAAGGGCACGGGCTCAGATTGGAGGGTGCTGCTCGAATTCCAGAAGCAGTCCCTGACCAACCACTTCCAAAACCCACCTATCCGTGGTGATAACAGACCATGCAGAAAAAAAGTGGCGGAGTCGATCTCCCACGGGAGGACCCAGAGCTGGTGTGACGGGAGAGGGGGTGGCGGCCCCCGCCCCTTCACTGAGCAGGCTTGGAGGAGGATGATCCAGGGCCTGAAACTCTGCCTCCTTTACGGGCCTGGGAGAGCCCGGGCTTGGGCCGGGGGCGCCAAGCTTGAGCCTGCTGTTGCTGCTGCCCTCCTTGAAAGGAGGGTTGCTGTGCTGCAGGGGAAGAGTGCCGATAAGTCTTCTTTTTCTGCTGTTTCTTGCCCGAAGAACCTTTGGCAGAAGTAGCGTACAAGGTGGCATTAGACTGCTCAATACGCTGAAGGTGACCAGCCACACCTGGGCTGAAAAGTCAGTGCCCAGGAAAGGCATATCAGCTAGTTTGTGCTGAGTATCTGCTGGGAAAGAGGAGAGTCTCAGCCAAGCCCTGCAACGAGAGGCAACTGCAGCTGCCATCGAGCGGGCACAAGAATCCCCAATGTCCAGGGATGTCTGAAGCTGCTGCTTGGCAACAGCCTGGCCCTGATCCCAGTCCTGCTTGACCGTGGTCAGCATGTCTGTGGGGAGGTGTGGGAGGACTTCATCCAAAGACCCCAAGAGGGCATGCGCCATGATGATGGCCAAACTTGCCTGAAGAAGGCCTAAAGATGAGGCTGCATAGACCTTACGAGCCGAGTGATCCAACAGTTTGGATTCTTTTTCGGGAGGTCAGTCAGTGTCAGAAGAACTGCCAGTACACCTGAACACAGAGGTGGTCACCAGGCTCTCGGCCAAAGGGTGCTCTGCGAACCCCGCAAGGGACCCCATGGGCACTGCATATTTGCAGGCCATGCGGGCAGATGGAGCTGAACAGGAGGCAGGGCGTTGCTAAAGTTTTAAGGCCAGGCCAACTATGGCCTCAGCCACAGGAAAGGCCTCCATCGGGGTATCCCCTCTCCTGAGGATGTCCGTGAGAGGGTACTCTGCCTTTTTTCTGGATAGGTTCCAGGGGCATCCCTGTGGACTCAGAGATGAGGCGAAGAATGCCCTGAAAGGACGAAGGACCTTCCTCCGTCTCTATCCCACAGCCGATTTCTCATCCCCGGGATAAGAATGTAGGTCTCATCTGAATCCGAGGAATCCGGATACAACGGTCGACTACTCAGGTCACCTTTGACCTGCCGAGGGCGGTCTGGGGTGACAGTGACCGAAAGATGCCGGGGAAGCCCGGTGTCTGATCTATCTTCCTTAGAAGGAGCCCCTCCCGCAGGCTGCTTGGGCGGTGGTTCCACCAGCGATCGGTGGAGACACCAGTTACGCCCTAACCCGGAGGTTTAGCGAGTTCAGCTGGGCAGGGAGCCGCTTAATCGGCTGCGAAGGAGTCGCTTCAGCCTGGGAGGCGAAAGCCAAGAAATGGCTGGGGTAGAAGCTGGGGTCAGCTTGTGCCTGGACAAAATCAGCTGTTGCCACATGAGGTTCTCGTAGTGCCGACGGAGTTTCCACCGGAGCCTCTCCTCATCCGAGGAGGATGAGGACGACCGATGGCATTGCCTCTTTTTTGTGCGCTTGTGGCTCTTCCTTGACCTGTCGGTCGAGGGGGTCCTAGATCTCGATCAAAATCGGACGGACTGATTTGGTCGCTCGGGAGAAACCAGCAGGACTGGTGATTTCCCAGGGTCGGGGACCACTTCCTTGATGGGATTCCCAGCGGGCTGGGTCTCCTCATCGGGGAAAGAAAGGACCAGAGTCCAACTGAGAGATTCGTCAACCAGAGTTGGCGACAATGGGTCGATCCGGTCAACGATTATTTCAACCTCATCGATTGATGCTTCGGTTGACTGGCCAGACAGCAAAGCTGAGAAGCCAGCAGCCGAAGAGGCAATTTCAACCAAAGTCGAGACTTCTGGCTCCTGGGACTGAGATCTCTCCCAATCCCAAGAACGACTTCACCGAGACGAAGACGATCCTGGGTCCTTTTCCCGCTTATGGGACCGAGAGGAGTGCGTGACTGCAGGACCCTCCCCCTTAGTAGGGAGAGACTGGCACAACTCTCAGAAAGAACCCGAGAAGGTGGAGCCCAGGACGAGTAGAACGAAGAAGCTCCGAGAGGAAGATTCCCCAGCATGACCCACTTCCTCCTCGAAGGCTTGCATGCATTCCAATTGCTCAGTGGATCCTGCGGCCGCAGAAACCACCCACTAAGCCTCCTTTGATTTCACCAGAGGGTTCCGTTTTTCCGCCTCCCCAACTTCAGGCATGCGAGATGGTCGCCGAGGACGTGAGGGTGAAATGCAAGACAAAAATCACACTTCGGGTGTCGGTTATACCTAAGCAATAGAGCGACGCTGCGGTGGGGATCGGTGCGACATTTTATGGCCGCACGAACACCGGCGAAATCCGGGGGAAGACTTGTCTTCCATAACCAAAGATCAGCAGTCGCGATCGCTAATGCGAACTAGACGAATTTTTGGAATAACCGAAGGTTTTGAAGCCAGGGCCTACAAAATGCGGGAGCACGAAGGAGGCAACCTGAATCTTCCAGCGGAAAGAAAGATCTGGCGTCATGGGGCACAGCCAAGGGTTACACCACCTGGGTGGGTGAGAGGAGCTAGCTTGAAGACTTACGGTGATCCTTAAAGGGGAAAGGGACATGCCAATAAGTGTGGATGAACAACATATCCACGATCCTAGAACCTCCCCCACATTGCCAGTTAGGGCAGCTGCTGCATCTTTTCTCAACCCTCCACACCCTGTGAAACATAAATATAGGTTATACACTTGTTGTGATGCTTGGCCAGCTGGTTATGATTATTGTATGCTATTTATAATATAAAAATATAGTATGTGATTGTGACAGCCTGTGCTCCATTGGTGCCCCCCCCCCCAGGTTTCAGTGAAGTTACAGTGACAAGTGACCTGAAACCAGGAGGTAATTAAAAGACCAGAAACTTAATTAAGGGTCTCCTGTTTTTCTGTCTTAATTAGAACTGACCCAGCTGCCAGGATACAGGGCTCGTAACGTTTTATGATTCCTACTGGAAGAACATTTTTATACCACCATGGTGTAAAAGTTGTAAAACCCTTTGATATGCCTTGGGAATAGGAACTGCTCAAGATCAAAGAGAAAATGTTTAATCACGGAGTCATATTTAGGAAGTGGAGTTTTTGCTGATGTCACTATTTAATATATCTCCTGACAGGAAATCATTGTTTGTCTTTTTTTTTAATTCTAAAAAGGAGGAGCTAGATAACTCACCAAGAGGTTGGGGAGATGGAGTTGAAATGTATCCTTGTAACTGGGGAATACGTCACATCTGTTTGGGCTCTTAAGAAGCAAGATCTCTGATCTAGCTCAACCACTATACAGAGGTAATACATTAGACAGAAAAAGTCTAATTGTATTGTGGTAGGAATTTATGTTTTGTAGCTTTCCTTGTTTTTCTTTGATGTGATTGTGAGTTCTTTGATATACAGTATTGTTCTGTGTTTACATTTTTCATATTTTTATCATCTTTTAGTAAAATCTTTATTTGAACGATACTGCCTGTCTGTCAGTTCTTTTTGCATGTGACGTATACAGGGTTAAGACTGACAAAAACTGGTCAAAAGCTTGATGGTGTTACTAAACTGGGGAAAAGTAAGAATATACTTAAGGTCTTTTATAGAGTTTTAAGGGTTCATTTCGGAAGCCTGGCTTGGTGCCCCTTGCGAAAGATTGTACCACCATCCCCGAAGAGGGTACATATCTGAGCCTGTACATTGGGTACGCTAGCATAAGGTTCACAGTTTGAATCCCCCCAAAACTTGAGACTAAAGGTGATTCGGACCCAAAAGCATACAGGAGGGTTACCCTGTCTGTTACCTGTTCATGTTACTGCGCTCAGAGGTTGGTACTGTGGGAGCAGAGGGCCTGACCTGCTGAGTGCGCTTGTGACAGATTTGGTTGACAGCGGGAGCGAGAACAGCGAGAGACTGACCAGGAACAGAGAGAGGCAGACCGTGAAGAGCATGAGTGCCAGAGCGACATGAACTGGAGAAGCTACGTCTCCAACCACCAGCACCAGAGCAGGTAAGTGGCTTAGGTTTAACTGGAACTACAGGACTGGGTTACAAATTAAATTCCAAATTGATAGCTGAATTTAAAGAGGGGGAGGATATGGATGGCTTTTTAAATTCCTTTGAAAAAGTTTGTAGTCAGGCAAATATTTCTAGAGGGTCCTGGAGCTTCCACATATCCCCGTTACTTACTGGGAAAGCTCGGGATGCATTGGGTCAAATGGACAATGAGGACAGTAATGATTACAGCAAACTTGAAGCTGCACTTTTAAAAAAGTTGATTTAACTGCAGAAGCATACAGAGCTAAATTACGTAAGCTCAGGAGAAACCCTGACATGAGCTATGAGGAGCTAGCCATGAAACAACGTCAGTGTTTAAAACGTTGGTGGGAAGGAATTAAAGCAAACTTTGTAGATAAAATTGAAAATGCTATATTGTTAGCCGGCCCAGTGGCGCTGAGGGCTGAGGCGCCGAACACCTTACCTCACACCACGCCGGCGACCCGTGTTCGGGAACGAGCATGGGCTGCTGGGGGTCTGCAGGGAGGAGAAGGATCGAGTGTCCTTTGGACTGCTCTCCTTCTCCGGGGAGGGGAGATACCGGCTCTCGGTGCACTACTGGCTCCTAGCGGCGGCTGGGAGCTAGGGGCACTGAAGGCAACAGTAGGGGAAGCCGAGGCAGACATTCAGAGGAACGTGTATGTGAGCATGCGTGTTTGCTCCTTCGACGTCATTGCACGTCCTCAGCTAGAGGGATCTAAAATTTAGTGGAAAATGGTCCGGCGCGCTTCATGATGGTTGGTCCCCGCAGGCCCCCGCAACTGGCAGCAACACACCTCCGCAATCGAATCCCAGTGTGAAGTGGGTTGAGGGATCCCGCTGCCCCACCACGGGGGGTAAGCCATGGGGTAGCTGGGGGGTTGAGCTGCGAGCGGGGGACGGGGCTGGGAGACTGACGGGAGGAACGGCCGCCAGGGACAGAGGAGGAAAAGAAATTAACTAAAAAAAAAGAAGAAAATGCTATATTGTTAGAACAGTTTTTTTGGGCATGCCTAGCAGAGCTGAAAACCTGGCTGGAGGACCGAGATCCCAAAACAGTGTAAGAGGCTGCTGAACTCTTGGACCGCTATGCCAAGAGCAGACCTACTCTGAGAGCAAATGGGGTGGGGTTGGCATGGTAGCGCAGAAAGGGAAAAGCGCGCCTTCAGGGCAGCTAAAACCCTCACTGCCTCCACCAAAACCAGTTAGCCACAGGTTTCAAAGAAAAAAGTTCTCTGAGAAAAGAAATGAATCTTGGGTTTGTAAAGAAACTGGGCATATTGCCAGACAGTGTCCCAAAAGGATGAGCAATATGCAGAATGGGGTTAAGAAAGAAGTGGGTTGTTTGTGTTTCCCTGAAAGCATGCCTGTGAACATGAGGGAACCCATGCACCCAGTCACGGTGAATGGTGTGCAGACACAAGGGTTAAGAGACACAGGGGCATCCCTGACATTGGTAAAAGGGGATCTGATAGAGCCTGGTCAGCTTATACCCAATAAATTTGTAACTATACAAGGGTTCACTGGTGAGGAAACCACATTGCCACTCGCTAGTGTTCTCCTAGACTGGGGGAAAACTGGGGGAACTGTGCAACAGGTGGCTGTAGCCAAAAATCTCAAACAGGGGATGGTGTGTGCAGTTACCCGTAGCCAAGCGGCAAGGGAAAATTGTAGTTCCCTGGACCCCACAGAAGTCATTGTGGAAAACACTAGGAGGCTGGTTCCCCAGCCTGTGTCTCCTGGTATGGAGACTAATGAAAAGGAGGTAGAAATTTCCCCAGTAGCAGTTAACCACACAGCTATGGAGGGTTACTCCGAAGAGGGAGGGGTGACCCATTGTCAGAGAATTAGGGATGAGACTGATCCTGAGTGCCCTGATGCTAGTGCTAGGGACCCTAGTTTAGAGACTGAAGGGGACCTGTCCCATGCCTTGGGAATGTGTAAGGAGTTTGCAGCTGCTCAGAAAAGTGACCCTAGTCTAGAGAAGCTGAAGGCTTGGGCAGACTCTGATGGAGCACAGGGAGGTGACGGTAAACATAAGGTTCATTGGGAAAATGGACTGATGTATACTCAGGCTGTGAAGACAGAGGCAGGGGTGATAGGCAGGCAGCTTGTCATTCCCCAGGGGTACCGTGAGCAGTTGCTCAAGATTACACAGGACATTCCCTTGTCTGGCCATCTGGGAATCGCGCGCACTATGCAGCGGTTGGCCCAGAATTTCTATTGGCCCAACCTCACCCAGCAGGTGAAGGAGTATTGCAGGTCTTGTCACCGGTGCCAAGAAATAGGGAAGGCAGGTAAGAAAACCCAAGCCGCCCTAATTCCATTGCCCATAGTGGAGGAGCCATTCCAGAGGGTGGGAATGGATATTGTGGGGCCTTTAAATACCCCCAGCTCCTCCGGGAAGAGGTTCATCCTGACTGCGGTGGATTATGCCACCCGGTATCCAGAGGCAATCGAGCTATCCTCACTGAGGACAGACAAAGTGGCAGATGGCTTACTTGGGATTTCCACCCATGTTGGGTTTCCGCAGGAGGTTATCACCGATCGAGGGGTTCCTTCATGTTGGACCTGATGAAATGTTTGTGGGAGAAGTGTGGGGTGGTGCAGAGGTGCATGACACCTTATCACCTGCAAGCCAATGGGCTTGTGGAAAGATTTAACGGTACCCTGAAGTCAATGCTCCAAGCATTTGCTGAACAGCATGGGAGGGACTGGGAGAAATACCTTCCCCACCTGTTGTTTGCATACAGGGAGGTGCTGCAAGAGTCAACAGGATTTTCCCCCTTCGAGCTCTTATATGGACGCCAGGTACATGGGTCCCTAGACTTGATCCGGGAGGACTGGGAAGGCAAGCATGCCACCCAGGGCACTCCCATAGTGGATTACGTCCTTAGGTTTAGGGAAAGGCTGAAGGAGCGACAAACATGGATTAACACCCTTAGCAACGTATGATGTGGAGACAGGGACACAAACGCCCATGTGGCAGACAGCATATCAGGTGTCAGAGGCTGTCCAAAAGGACATTAGGAGGGAGGTGGAGGAAATGCTGGATTTAGGCGTAATCCAGAGGTCCCACAGTCCCTGGGCCTGTCCAGTAGTCCTTGTGCCCAAGCCAGATGGCTCTACTTGTTTCTGTGTGGACTATCATGGATTGAATTCAGTCATGAAGTCAGACGCCCACCCGATGCCCCAGACGGACAAACTCCTGGACAAGATGGGAGGGGTGACATACCTTACGACTACCGACCTGACAAAGGGGTATTGGCAGGTAGAGTTAACTGACAGAGCTAGGGAGAGGTCGGCCTTCATCACTCCGATGGCTTGTTTGAATTTAAAGTAATGCCTTTCAGAATGAAGAACGCCCCGGCCACTTTCCAAAGGTTGGTTGACCAGGTGTTAAATGGTGCTGAGGCGTACGCCGTGGCGTACCTGGATGACACTGCCATCTTTAGTGCCAGCTGGGAGGAACACCTGTACCACCTTAGGGAAGTGCTGGGCAGTATACAGAGGGCCAGGCTCACTGTCAAACCTGAGAAGTGCCAGGTAGTAGCCATGGCTGAAGTGGCATACCTCGGGCATGTTGTAGTCTGGGGACAGCTCTGTCCTAACCAAGTAAAAATAGAGGTGATCAAGGCATAGCCCAGGCCAGAAATGTAGAAGCAGGTCAGGAGTTTTCTAGGGACAGCAGGGTACTGTATGAAATTTGTACCCAATTAAAGTGCCCTGGATGCTCCCCTATCTGACATGGTAAAGAAAAAGATGCCTAGGAAAATTACCTGGGAACCAATCTGTGAAAAAGCCTTTACCAGACTGAATGAGCCACTGTGCAGTGCTCCTGTATTGAGAAGTCCTGATTACAGCAGACCCTTTATAGTCCAGACTGATGCCTCAGACGTGGGTATTGGGACAGTACTGAGTCAGACATCCAACCAAGGGAAAGATCATCCTGTAGTGTACCTGAGTAAAAAGTTACTTCCCAGGGAGCAGGCTTACTCTACTGTGGAAAAAGAGTGCCTTGCCATAGTGTGGGCCCTAAAGAAGTTAGAGCCATACTTATATGGGCAGCATTTTGAGGTACACACTGACCACAACCCCCTGGTTTGGCTGGCCCAAGTGGGAAAAACTAATGGTAGACTATTAAGATGGAGTCTTGCCTTGCAAGAGTATGACAATACGATCTTACACAGGGCTGGAGCGACCAGTCAGAACGCAGATGGCTAATCGCGTCTCTATGAGGAGTGAACTGACTTGGGAAGCTCATCCCATGCAGGGGATAGAGCCCCCAAGTTCAGTCTAGGTGGGGAGGACTGTGACGCTTGGCCAGCTGGTTATGATTATTGTATGCTATTTGTAATATAAAAATATAGTATGTGATTGTCTCACATAAGACAGCCTGTGCTCCATTGGTGCCCCCCCCAGGTTTCAGTGAAGTTACAGTGACAAGTGACCTGAAACCAGGAGGTAATTAAAAGACCAGAGAGACTTAATTAAGGGTCTCCTGTTTTTCTGTCTTAATTAGAACTGACCCAGCTGCCAGGATATAGGGCTCGTAAAGTTTTATGATTCCTATAGGAAGAACATTTTATAACACCACAGTGCTAAAAGTTGTAAAACCCTTTGATATGCCTTGGGAATAGGAACTGCTCAAGATCAAAGAGAAAATGTTTAATTATGGAGTCATATTTAGGAAGTGGAGTTTTTGCTGATGGGAGGGAAGAGTTGGCACCGATGGTGCCACCCACGCTAGTGACGTACTGCGTGGTGTGCATGGGATGGACGTTAGGTGCTGTGGACTCCTCCCCCATCCCAGTTCTGTGCAGCCGGAGAAGCAGAAATAGATTATAGGAAGAGAGCGAGGCAAGGGAGCCAAGGTACAGGTAAAGGAAAAGAAATAAACTGAAAAAGGAATGAGCCAAAAAGAGGACAGAAAAAGAGAGAACCCTACCCTAAGTGACCACAGGGCCTCAATCCTCGGGCGGTCCTAAGGGAAGGAATAGGAAAAGAGAAAGAAAGGAAGGAAGAAAGGGATAAATGGGAAGGAAGGGTGGAAATCTGCCAAGGTAGATTGGAAGGCCACTGGCTTGAAAGTTTCAAATTCCCAGCAGGGACTGAAAGCAAGGGAGCAAGGATCCCGGCAGTTAGCGGTTAAAAGTCCAAGGCTGGACTCCAGGTCTTGATCGCTTTGAAGGGCAGACTTCTCTTCCTCTCCATTTATTCAAGATTTATGTAACCCAGCCTAGACTCATAAAGTGCCCTTGAAGAGGAAACAACTCCGCTCAGAAGAGGAGTGAGGCCTGGCTTAGATGTAGAGAACAAATTTCTTACAGTACCCTAAAGGAGTACTGGTGTAGCCCCTACTTCCAAAGAGAAATAGGGGACAACCAAAGAGGAAAGAGAGAGTGAGGAGAACTCCCACAGACTCTCTTAGAACTGCACTGAAGAAATGACAGTTACAGGGCGACAATCTGTAAGATGAGTACCCCAACTCAGTGGACACCCTAGGCATAAGAGAATCAGAGGAAGTTCCCTCACCCTACTCGCTATCCTCCAGAGTGAACACTCTGTGACATGGATAAGGAACAGAGAGCTCTGAGGTACTGGGGGACTTAGCCCCCAACTGGCCTCAAGGAGGGGGAGGGCGAGCAGAGTGGAGGAGACGCCCAAGAATTGAGGCCCATGAAGGGAAGGTGGGCGGGATTCAGTAATGAATGATGACGATACAGAAGATGATCAAGAATTACGGTAGGTACATAATTTTCATATCTTCCCTTTTCAGTCTTCACCATTCATTACTGTTGGGTGAGTACCAAGCCCCCCCACCGGAAGGGGCCTGATCTTCAGCCTTGAGGGAACAGATTCCTCAGCCTCCTACTGGTGAAAAGTAGGAGGAGAGAGCCTAGCCAAGTAGACTGAGGCAGTCTACGGCTGTTGAGGAGGTGACCCCCGTGGCCGGGGGGATGGAGGGTACCCCTGAAGAATCCTCCTCACCCTGAGGGAAAACAGGCGGGTTCCCCGGAAAGTGGAGGAAATCACCCTATGCCGGGCAATGGGTGACAGTCTGGATAGATGAAGCCATGCCATCCGCCTAATGCAGATCGCTGTTCCTGCCAGTCTGGAAGCCACCTCACTGGTGTCATAAGACGCCCTTGCCTAGTGCCTTGCAAGCTCCAGACCCTGTGCAGAGAGGGCAATGGTCTGCCTAGACTGCTCCGTATAAGGCATAAATGCCAGAACCTGAGCCCGCATCGACCATAGATGCCTGTTGTAGGCAGTGTGGTGTGCCTGATGCGAACCTATGCAAATCAATGCACGAGCCGAAGAGAACATTCTTCCTCCCCACAGATCGAACTCTGCAGAATCCGGATCCGGAGATCAGTCAGGCATCAGGTGCAGAGGCTCAGAGGGAGTGTCTAGGGACGACAAGCCTGAAGGCGGGTGAGGTAGAAAACCTAGAGACTCGTGGGGGGCACAATACCGTCTCCTGCAGTCTGCCGGGGCTGGAGAAGGGGCGGCTGGAGACTGCCAGGTGCAGACAGATGCCTCCTGGAAGGAGATCAGCCAGGAAGGCACCACGAGCTGGAGAGCGCTGAATTCACTGAGGAATGCATGAGTCTGCCACTCGGTATTGTCCCTGCGAACAAAAAAAAATTACGGAGCTCCATGACCAGCCTCGAAAGAAACTGCTGATGTTCAGCGAAATCAGCATCGGAGGACAGGTGGACAGGAAGTTCCTGTTCCTCGGAAGAGGAAGATGAGGAAGAGGTGGAGCTCGAACATTCAGAGGACTCTTGTGGTGGAGGGGACAAGCAGAAGTCCTGTTCATCCATGGCCCTAACAAAGGAAGGAAAGGCTGCCACAGTAGCCCTGAACGTTTCCCAGGTTAAAGGCCCCATAGGACCCACGTGGCCTGGGAAAGGGGGGGAGGTGTCTGCAGAGGGATGGGCGATGGGCACCGAAGTGAATGTGTCCAGCCTCTGCCAGGGCTCAGAGATCCAGGAGATGATGCCACCGTGACTGGGGGCCCTGAGATCATACTAGGTTGCAAGGAAGATGTCTGAGAAGGCAAACTCCGGAAGAGCCCAGAAGGGGATTCTCCCCAGAGACGCGCCAGGGGTTGCATGTGTCCAGAAGGGCAACCCTCTGCGCTGCCACCCAAAGGTGCCCTTGAGTCCTCGGAGGAAAGACAGGGTTCAGTGCTGCAACTCCTCCCCACCAACCACAAGGTGGTGGGGGAGTGCCGCTGCCCCTCGCCCCAACCTCTCAACCCGTCAGACTCTGAGGCAGCCCTTTTTCTCGAGACCAGTGTTGGAGTCCCTGGTCCCACAGGCCCTCTGAGGGAGGCCACAGAAGCAAAGGTCCCTGCTCCCTCTCTGGGGCCTGCAACAGCACCAAAGATGGCAGCTGCCTGGGCCTCCATAGAAGAGAGTACTCCCTCCTGAATCCCCAAGCCATCACCCCCAGGGGATCCAAGGCCACCCCAAGCCAAAGGATCTCCACTGGTAACTTGCTCCGGGGACTCAGGGATAGGAACGCTGGGCCGCCTGACACCACGTTCCACTGAGGCTTCCGATTCCGACGAATCAGGCTGCCAGTCCGGATGCAGCTCTGAATCATCCCCCTCTGAAGAGGAGGTGACCAGAAGGACCTCCAGAGAAGCAACCCCAGGAGAGCCCCTGGTAGCGCCACTGCGAACGGCATCGCCACGGGCCATGGTGCAGCCAACGGCACCGCCCGCGTCATCGGTGCCACGAACAGCCCTGGAACCCAGAGCGGCGCCGCCAACAGCACCACCTGAGTCACTGGTGCCACGAATGGCTCCGGAACCCAGAGCGGCGCTGCCAGTGGCACCGCCTGGGTCACCAGCGCTGCGAACAGCCCTGGAACCCAGAGCAGCACTGCCGATGGTGCCACCCAATTCATTCGGTGCCGAAACCCAGGGCAGCGCTGTCCCGATCACTGGTACTGCGAACGGCACCAGGATCCGGAGCAGCACCACTCGGCGGCACCGAGGATCTACCAGAGCCAGGCCCAGCAACCGTGGGCCACGACACTGAGGGAGCCTGTAGCTCCATGGAGGTGACTGCTGGGGTGGCACCAGCGACGTGACTCCAGGAGGAATCACGCCGCTCCTCCAGCGCCACAAAAGAGGCCTCCTCAATGGCAAGGCTTGAAGTGGAAGAGGCCTCCTCCTTGCCGGGCCGTAAAGACCTGGGAAGGGACCTGGAGGAAGGGTCTAAATTCCTGGCCTGGGAAGCCCGCAGGTGATGTCGTCTTCCGAAAGTCGGCAGGGCCCTGCTGATTTTAAAAGTGCGGATTTCCAGTACGTGGCGGTCCATGGAAAAACAGGCCTCGCAATGATCCATATCATGGTTGGGTCCCAGGCCCCAAAGATAAACATCATGCTTATCCAAAACGGAAAAATGCCAGCCACAGGAGCACTGACGCATGGGGGCATGGCCCGCTTCGGATTTAAGTTTTGCCCCCGAACCAGACATGATGCGTAAAAAACTAAATAAACAGAACAGATCCCAGAGCCGTTGAATAAATAAATGAAACGGTCTTACCAGCTTCAATGGTGTCAGGATGGAGAATGGGATGAGGAGTCGTTGAAAACTCGGCATCGAAAATTCAGCATCGAGAAGGCCTAATGGTGTACTTTTTTCTGAACTCACACAGCAGGTGCAGCTTCGATGGTGGGAGAAACAGAACTTAGATGGAGAAGGCGCCTAACAGCTGTCCCACACACACACAACACAATCCATTGCTTACATGAGTGGCACCATCGGCGCAGACTCCTCCCTCCAAAAAAAAAAAAAACTTCCATGGTGGATGCGTGCATCTGGCTTATACCCAACAGTAATGAATGGTGAAGACTTGACAAGGGAAGATCCAAACTTGTCTGGGTGGGTACAGGGTCACCCGAATCAGCGTGGCCGACTCAGCCCTCAGCTTGATCAGGACCCTTGTACTAGAGGGAATGGGGGAAAGGTGTACATAAACCTCCCTTTCCAAGAGAGGGATAATGTGTCTCGCCAGGAAACTCCAGGTTCTGGAGCAAGCAAGCAGAAGTGTGGCAGTTTTATGCTGTAAAGAGAAACAAACAGGTCCATGTCTAGGCAACTCCATTTTATGAAGTGGTCGTCCACGACAGAGTCTAAGAGCTCCCAATCATGGCACAGTGCCCTAGACCAACTGAGATGATCTGCCAGGGCACTGAGGGTGCTGGGCAGAAACATAGCCAACAGAAACATGTCATATTCCACAACCCAGTGCCAAAATCTCACCGTCTCCCTGCAGACAGTCTGCAAATGGACTCTGCCTTGGCAGTTGAAATAATACGTCACCGAAATACTGTCTGCATGGATCAGCAGCTGGTGCCCTGGAAGAAGGGTGCAAAGGCCTGCAGGGCAAGCTGAACAGCCCTCATCTCTAGAGTGTTGCTGAGCAGAATCGCATTTAAGGAGGATCATTTGTCCTGAGTTCAGAGGAAACCCAGATGGGCACCCCAGTCTGAACCTGAGGCATCTGTCGTTTTCACTAGAAGAGGTGATGGATGGAGAAAGGGAGATCCCATCTTGAGGCTGAAGTGGTCCAACCACCAGAGCGGGGGAGCAACATAGTGGAGTAGTTACTGCTTTGAGACACTCCAACTCGTTGGAATGCTGTGCCCACTGGGCACAGAGTAACCACTGTAGGATCCTCAAGTGTAGATGTGCCAGAGGGATAGGCAGTTTGGCAGCAGCCATTAGGCCGATTAGCCACAGAAGGCATTTGGCCAAGACAAGGCCAAGGAGACCAGCTGAGCCTGGGCTACCAGTACCACAGCATACTCCAAGGGCAGAAACGCCTAACCCAGACCCGTGTCCAAGACAACCCCTATATATTAGAGGTGCTAGCACGGAGTGAGGACCAACTTTGGTTCATTCACCAGAACACCCAACTGGTCGAACAGCTGTTGGGTCCAAAACAGGGTACAGATTATGGCCTTCCATTACAGTGTCTTCAGAAGCCAGCCGCTGATATATGGGAAGACATAGAGACCTACCTGGCGGAGGGCAGCTGCCACTGCTGCAAAACACTTGGTAAAAAACATATGGCGCAGGAGACAAACCAAAGGACAATACACAAAACTAGCAAGCCCTGGAGCTTGAAACACAGACAAGTACTTTCTGTGAGGCTTGCAGATCCTGATATGAAAGTGAGCATCCTTCATTTCCAGAGCAACAATTCAATCCCCTTTCAGTAAGAGGGGGAGGAAGGACTAGAGAGAGACCCTTTGAAACTTTCTGTATTCAGTGAATACAGGGGGTTGGGGCAGCTGCAAACTTGGGGGCTAGCTGCACACTCAGGCAGATGTTGATAGACCAGGAGGTCTGTTTCTGCTGGCAGATTTGTATGTTCATATGTTCGTATGAACAGATTCAGTCAGCCGGCCCATTGGCGCAGTGGTTGGATTTCCGCTTGCGATGCCAGTGACCCGGGTTCGGAGATGGACCCAAGGACCTGGTGGGCCAGCCGGGGAAGAAGGATCGTGCACCTCTGGGCTGCTCTCCTTCTTCGGGGGGCGGGCTGGGGAGAATGTCCGGCGCGTGAGGACTCTTAGCGGAGGCTGGGAGGAATCACTAGCGCCGGCATCGGAAAGAAGTAGAGAGGAGGGACAGATGTAGGTCGCCACTGCACGCCTCGCCTGGGAAAAAACAAGAAAAAATACAGCTCCCACTCCTATGAAGCCTGCCCCTGCCCTAATCAGCTTTCGGAGCCGGCTCCACGATTCTAGTCCCATGAGACACGGCACTGATACCCCTAGGTGTCGCGACCCCACCCCAAGGGGGTTAGCCGGGGGTGTCTGGAGTCAAGGCCTAATGAAAGTGGGGGTATAAGGGGTCCGTGACCAGGCAGATCCTTGGTGGATGTGAGCAGCAAAAATATGGAATAAAAAAAATTAAAAAATGAACAGATTAAGTCCTCGGAGGTAAAATATGGACCTCAAATCTCCGGTCCATTTTGGTACCATGAAGGACTGGGAATAACAGTCCTAGTTTTGTTTGGAAACCAGGATGGGTTCTAAGGCCCTTTTGCTGAGGAGGGTTTGAACCTCCTCCAGCAAGAAGGCAAGATGTTCTGGAGGGTATCACTCTGGCAAAAAGGGGGGGGGGGTGTCACTTGAGGAACAGACAAGGACGTGTCCTGGCTGAATTACTTCTAAGACCTAAGCACTGGTTGTGATCTCCCTCCACTTTGACAAGAAGATGGGTATGCGGTCTCTCGCCTGTACTTCCTGAGGTACTGAGGCCGGAGGAAGAGAAGGGGAGCTAGAAAGTGCTTGGAGAAGGGGCAGGGGCACTGCTGATACTTGCACCTTTTCTGAGTCTGGCATGGGCACCGGGAGGAAAGGTGGCCGGAGACTGGGAGGGCTGAGGTCACTGGGAACCATGGCCAGGACCGCTAGAGTAGCCACAACCTGGACGAGCAAAGGGCTGGTGAAAGGAACCTCTGCCCTGGCCATGGCGTTTTGGTTTCAAGGTGTGAAGGGACCCTCAGGGTCATTTTTGAGGATTGCTGGCCATGCAGAATGTTCTCTACATTGCAGCCAAACAGCAGTTTCCCTCGGAAGGGGGCACTGAGGACTGACAGTTGTACCTCAGAGGCAAAGCCTGTGACACGCAGCAGGAACAGCGATGCAGGAAGATGTTGGAAGCAGCAGCACAGGCAGCAACATCCGGAGTATCATAAGCAGATGCCTTTCAGCTTCCAAGTCATTAACAGTCGTATGTTTAGCCATAATTTTGTTAGGGCCTTCAGGTAGCTTCTCAGCCAAGGTGGCCATGGACTTCCGCAGGCTGTTTTGATACTTGATCATGTATACCTGAAAGTTAGCAGTTCTCAGTCTGAGGGAAGTGATGTAAACATTCTTTTCCCCATCACATCAGGGTTCCTCGACTTCTTGTCAGGAGGAAGAGAACGCATGTGCTTTGGTGCTTTCGACCCATCATGAGCAGCCGTTATAACCACCGAGTCTGTCTCCGGCTGAGAGGAATAGTAAGGCTGGCAAATGGGGGCAGGACATTGTTTCTCCACCTTCCTAGGAACTGCAGGCAGTGCAGAAGGTCAGTGCCAAGCAGCTACAGTTGCATCCTCCGATGCTGAGTGAATGGGAGGTATAATGACTGGTGGGCAGGCAGAAGTACTTCCATTAAAATGTAGGTGGCCAGCCAAGAACGTGGCAGGTAGTGTCTGGTTGCTCTCCCAAGCCTGGGGTGGTTCACAATAATGAGCGTGGGTACTGGGGGGTGGGGTGGGGAGAGGCGGTTGGAGTTGGGTGCTGCTGCGAGGTAAGGGGGATTATTTCTTTCTTTCAGGACCTAAAGCACAAATGCACTGATAAAGATGGTGGCTGGCGCAGCAGTTGGATTTCCACTTCGATGACGCCAGTGACCCGGTTCGGACCGGACCCGGGAGCTGAACGGCCAGCCGGGAGAAGGATAGAGCACCCTTCGCTGCTCTCCTTCTTCGGGGAGGTAGGGAGAATGCCCGGCATGCATAAGACTCCAGGCAGAGGCTGGGAGGAATCGCTAGTGCAGCGCAGAAAGATGTAGAGGGTGGGGTGGATGCAGGTCGTCATTGCACGTCCCTGCCCCGGGCAACCTCACTAGAAAAATTGCTCGCGGCCGCCTCTATGAAGCCCACTCCTGGCCCTAATCTGCTTCCAGGACCAGCTCCGCGATTCTGGTCCCAAGTTCTCGGCACCATGCCCCGGGTGTCGCGACCCCACCCCGAGGGGGAAAGCCAGGGGTGTCAGGAGCTACGGCCTAACAGAAGTGGGGGTATCAGGGGTCCGTGACAGGGTAGATCCCTTGGTGGTCGAGAGCAGCAAAAAATACAGAATTTGGAAAAAAAAAAAAAAAAAAGAGAGACGGTGGCTGGCCATGGAGGCAGGTGGGTTGTGCTGGTCGTCCATCATGGGGTCAGTTTTTAATCTTTAAATTGTGGGTGCTGGGGTGAGGAGGGTGAGTGGTGGGTGGGGATTCTGTATCTTTAAACTATTGGGCTAGGAGGCGAGTGGTGGGCTGTTTTTTAACCCCCCCCCCAGGATATGAACAATGAATACAAATACCAAATTCCATATATCTTGGGACCCGAATATGAAAATTCGGTTGAATATTCGAAATAAGGTATTCACCCACCACTACCATCTGACTCACAAATCAGGAATTTACTCCAGCAGGGGAACCAAAGTCCTGCTCAGGAGTTACCTCAAGCTCAGCTGGTTTCCCTTCCTCCTCGTCCAGGCCCTGATGGAGGAACAGAGCATGGGAAGGAAGGGCAGCAGTAGGGTTCTTCCATGGCCAGCATAGCCTGGAAAAACTGCCACATATATTTAATGTCCTCCAGGAAGGAGTCCTGCCTGACACAGGTTACTCTGGTTCCCTTTCAGGCAGCGGAAACATGCTGTGTCTCTTCTTATGCTTCCTCTTTCCAGATGTTGAGGGTAACAGCTTGTCCGAGGTTCTTTTTTGGTTTTTCTTGACATCAGTAGCATCAGGACTCCCCCTACTGGACGCCCTTTGCACTTTACTGTGCTCCGAGGATGGCTTTGCAGTTTGTTTTGGTCTCCTTGAGCAGAGACAGTGTTTATCGTCCCCTTTTGAAGTCGTAGGCCTCTATGAGGGTAAGGAGCCATTTGACGCATGCTTTCCACCATCAGTGGTAACCCCCTCCATTACTGTGTGTTACTGCTTTTTACAGGAGAACAATGAAGTGGATACTGGAGTTAGGTTATGGGGCAGAAAACTTTGCAGAGGTCACAGTTTTCAAAATCGTGGTCAAGGCCTGAACATTCAAAAGAAAGCCTGTGGCAAGCTGCCCTCACTAGGAGCTTTTTACGGCATTTACAACTCTTAAATCCTGTGAGGGATGTCCTTTATTAGGCCTCTCAGTTATGCCAGTTTGACCGAAAGAGCTCCTAAAACATTTGTGTGTGTTGTGAAAAAAGTACAACAGCTTTTAAAACAAATTCAGCTTAAATATAAATATAAAATTATTTGAAGCAGTTTCATTTTTAAAATGGTAAAGCAGGATCCTTGTTTAACCACAGTTTCCCTGGTTTCAGGAACAGACTGGGAATCAAAAAAAAATGCTAAAATACAAAAACTAAGCTAAACTAATGCAGAGTAATGAGTTTTTAAATTAAATGTGTAGGAAGAAAATAATAGTTTTTTGTAATTAAGCTGCTGAGGACTGGTACAGGACTCTGGGCATCTGTACTCTTCAGTGGAAAAAAGAAATCTGCTGTTAGAATGCCAAGGGGAGCAGGACCACAGTGCAGAGTGGGAACTTTAAAGTTCTCTCTGAGGAAACAAGTTAGGACTGATGTGATTACAGACTGTATGACATCATTAATTAACTCTCATTGCTAGAAAAAGCTGGCAGAGATTGAGGATTATAGTTTATAGTTCTGTGATAGGCTGAGGATGGCCAAGCATTCAAAAGCCACACTCTCTGTATTACTAAGACGCTTCTGTAACCCCCCTGCAAATGGGGGTTCCCAAAAGTCTTCCAGGAGCTTGCTTGAATGCTCCAAGCCTGGATGGTGTTCGGCGTCTAAGCCGTTTATCCATGAGTGGTTTTAGAGCCTCTGCTACTGTCTCTTTAAGAGCTGTCTGTCTGCAGACACAATTAATTTGGATGGGGGTCTGTGTGTTTCCCTGCTTGAGTCCCACTCGAGCTACCTCCAAATCGCTCCATTTCTGCCATCACTAAGTGGGCAGTGTGAGCACTTTTCAAAGATATAACTGTTTGCCAGACATCATTTAGAGTAATAACGAAAATACTGTTTGTCTAACCTGCTTTTCTTTGCAATCAGAACTGTGTTTGCCTAGTCCCCCATTCTAGTTCTGAACTGCTGAACTGGACCAATCAGTGTGGGGGGACCTTTGAAATGGAGCCTGCTGCTGGCAAATCAGAACTTGGGACTCTCATTGTGGAGCCAGCCACCTATGTACTGTATGGCCAATGCTTCTGGGAATTGTAGTTTCGACTTCGGCGCCTTTTTTCCACCAACAGGGGGAGTTTACTGTGAGTGACAGCAAAACCAGCCATTGAACTGGGAGGAACTCAAAGGAAATGCCCGGCTCTGTCTACTGGAAAGTTGAGATGAGTTGTGACTGTGAAGAGGGAAGGAGCTCCGCGCTCCTGCGTTGTTGAGTTTTCGCACGGGAAGCTCATGTGGGGCCCTGAAGTTCGGCCTACAACTGTTTGTGAGTGCCAGTGTGGACTGAATCAGAGTTGTAAGGAGAAAGAAGCACCAGAAGTGAGGAAACCAGGCTCACCCTGTAGAAAACTGGAGAAACTGCTGAATCGCGTTCGGTCTGTCAGGAACTGAATCTGCTGTGTGTTCTCCTGGGTATTGTGCAGTAATTGCAATCGGGATAGAGAAGCAGCCTGCCTGGTATAGTACTTTCCTTTTACATATAAATGTGTGTAGTGCTTGTGGGGAATCGCGTTTCAAATCCCCTGTACAGTGAATAGAGTGCATGAAGCTGGAAGTAAACCCCAGCTTAATCCAGACTACATCCATTTGCTCTAAACTGCAGTGGGGTCCAGTCACAAGGACCTTGTCCACATGGACTGCTCCTCCTGGCAATCCAGGACAATCTGCTTTCCATCCAGTTCCCAGCATTGAGATTGTGAGTACAAAGCAGGGTAGCTCCCTGCCATCATCTAATTGCAAGTGTTCCATCTGATTACTTTTCCTTTCTTTCTTCACGAACTGAGCCTACCGGCTCCGGATTACAAAGTGGGTATTGTGCATGCATTTTCCATCCTCAGGGCCCCAACCAGCTGCACCAAATAGGCTAGCCTCTTACTGCCTGGGTACCCAGTAAGAGTGACATTTGGGACAACTGGGACTCTGAAATATGTGCACAGTACTGTGATTATTAATGTGACAATCAATTAACCTGATTTCCCCCTGTCCTTGTTACTATCCCCTAAATAAATCAGATTTAGTTGTTTAGCAAAGTTACACTGCTTGAACTGTGTGTCTATGTTGAATTACTGTACAGTGATTATTGTATAACTGCACCTTACTTTACAGGGGGTCCCCAGAGTCAAGCTGATTGAACCAATCCTGGGGGTAAGTGTATATTGCCAGGGTACTGTGATTGATTTGTGTGGGCCACTAGTGGGAAGAAAGGGGGGGTTGCAGTGACCCAGAGGGCTGTGACCAAGTCATATCAGACTGTCTTAACCCCGACCTCTGGGTGGAGGCACCCGCCATCGGATCCAGGCCCCTCAACCTGTTAGTGGCAAATCAGGCAGGGGTAGTAGCCCTTGGGATAGCGCCACATAGGGGTTACACTTCCTTATTCCTTTCGTGAGCAAACATAAAAATTAATGCCCAGAAAGTTTCATTTTGGTGACATTTTGTAAAACTTACCCCTGCTGAAGCAAACTGTCATTTTTTTGGCCAGAAATCAGAAAATCACTTTAAGCAAAAATTCATGACAAAGTATGTGTTATGATTGGATAATACCACATCCTGAATGGGTTACGAGGCACAAAGCATGGCCAAGTGACTTCAACAACTTAAGAAGTGACATTGTCCCAAATGGTACATGAAGATACACATTGTGGGAACAGATTAAATTTGCCAGAAAGGACCAGTCACAAGTTTCCCTATAGCTGCGGCCTGTCAGTGGCTACTCTTGAGTTGCTACTGTGATCCCAGACACCAGTGTCACACAGTGACAACTGCTGGGAGTGGACGACACTACAGCAGTCATAGGCTTTGTCATGATTTTCACTTGTCAAAGCTCAATCCTGAGTCAACAGTCTGCTCCCGGATACTATTGTCACACAGTGACACCTTCTGGGAAAGACCGACACTGGAGTGATTGTAGGCTTTTACAATTTGTTACTTGTAAACACTCAGTCTTGGGTCAACCAAGTGTGTGGCCACCTCTGTAACAAGGCAGCCCAATCATGCTTTTCTGTATCCCACTGGATAAAGAGAAACACCGCACAAGGGTTCTTGACCAGGTTCATGGGAGAGAATACCACATCCAGCTTACTGTAACTGGCAATGATGGGATTCAAACACTCAGCACCTGGAAGCAAACTTCAAATATACAGTACCCCTCCTACCCAGAGTATGATGACCACCACCACGCAGATGCTGTCAGTCCATTTCTACTAAATCTGTCCTTTGACTGTGAGATACTGTGGAGTACCACAAATCAGATAAATAATGGGGTAGGGGTAGCTCCTTAGGGCACTGCCATGTAGGGGAGTTAGTTCCTAAGGGTACACACCCATGAGGGATCTCTCCTTTGGGCACTGCAACACTAGGAGGTAGCTCCTAAGGCCAAAGTTATGTGGGGAATGGGGGAATTCCTAACGGCACTGTCACATGGGGATGGGGGTACGTTCCTGAGGGCAACAACATATGGGAATGGGGGGGTGTAGCATCTGAGAGCACTGCTATGTAGTGGGTGAGGAGAGGAAGACAGTTGCCATACCTTGTCAAGCCCAAGGAGGGCAGGATGATCACCATGAAGACCAGGAAGAAGTAACACTTGTGCATCGTTAACTGGTTCTCATTAGACCTAAGAAAAGAAAGACATGTGAGCGGGAGACAAATGATGCTTTTGGAAAGGTACAGTGGCAGCACATCATTTAAGTAAGTAATAAGCCATGACAGGATGTGCATTATAGGATTATAATGCATGCCCCAGGGGTGTAGTAAGGCATGAGGCCAAAGGCCATCCTTACACCTGTGAAGTGCATTAGAATCCTATGATGCACACCCTGGAGGGGCTTATTGTACTTATAACATGACTCTAAGTAGGTTTTGGGGAGAGGAAAATAAGATTTGGCACCTGACCATGCGTTGAGAGATTTAACGCACGGTCACGTGACATCTGTCAACCAATGAAAATTCTAGTGTTTTTCTTGCCATTTTATAATACCTAAAAACCCAGCCCTCAGGGCACAGAATCTGTCTGTATCCCAGAAATTTAAAAAAAAAAAAAAAAGTTGGAGAAAGGGCCTTCATTTATAGTGCACCTTCCAGTTGAAGCACACCACCCAGCAACCTTTAAAAAAAAAACTCTCAATAAATGTACTTGCTACAGTAGTTGTATAGCTGTCCCCTCTACTAGGGCATGAGGCACCTCCAGCTCTCTACTGGGAATCAAACCTGGGAACCTGGGTCCTGAGGCAGCAGCTGTAACTATTTAGCTAGAAGGAAATTTCTAGGACTGAGCAAAATAAAAAGGTTCCTCACCTTTAAAGGAAAACAGTGGAAAAGCCTCAGCTTTTCCCAGCCACTAGAAAAATGGCCAAATAAGGCTTTCAAACAGTAATGAAACTTTTTTTAAATTACTGCCAAGTGTTTTTTAATTATTTAAGCCGCGAGCTGCAACTTCCACTTTCTACTGCTGGCAGTCACCATGTTAGGAGCAGCCACGCGCTTCCCTAGCTTACTTTATGCTAATACGTCCTGCCGACCAATGGCTGCAGTCAGCAGGACATATTAGCAGAAAGTGAGCTAGGGAAGTGCGTAGCTTCTCCTGAGATAGTGGCTGCCGGCAACAGAAAATGAAAGTTGCGGCTCGTGGCTTAAATAATTAAAATGCACTTAAGACATAATTTTACAGTGCCTTCAGAAAGTATTCACTCCTCCTTGGATTTTGTCACATTTTGTTGTGTTACTACCAGAATTTTTAATGCATTGAAATGATTTGTTTCCCCCTTGATTCACACAGCATACTCAGCAATTTAAAGGGGCAAAAATATTTTTATTGTGTAACAAAAATGTATGAAACATTAAAAACTGAAATATCTTGTTTACTTAAGTATTCACCCCGAGTCAATACTTTGGTGAAGTGCCTTTGGCAGCAATTACAGCTTTGAGTCTTCTTGGGTATGTCTGTATCAGCTTTGCACATCTGGATTTGGGGATTTTTGCCCATTCTTCCTTGCAGATTTGCTCAAGCTCTGTCAAGTTGGATGGGGAGCGTCGGTGAACTGCAATCTTTAAGTCTTTCCACAGATTCTCAATGGGATTCAAGTCTGGGCTTTGGCTGGGTCACTCAAGGACATTCACCTTCTTGTTCTGAAGCCACTCCAGTGTTGCTTTGGCTGTATGCTTGGGGTGTCTCCTCTGGGCGAAATCTTCGCCCCAGTCCAAGGTCTATTGCAGACTGATGCAGGTTCTCCTCAAGGATGTGCCTGTATTTGGCTCCATTCATTGTTCCCCTCTATCCTGACTAGTGCTCCAGTCCCTGCCGCTGAAAAGCATCCCCATAATATGATGCTGCCACCATCATGCTTCATGGTAGGGATGGTGTTACACGGGTGCTGAGCTGTGTTCGGTTTGCGCCAGGCACAGCGCTTTGCATTCAGGCCAGAGTTCAATTTTTTGTTTCATCAGACCAGAGAATCTTTTGCCACATGGTCTCAGAGTCTGCCACGTGCCCTCTTGCAAACTGCAGGCATGCTATAATGTGACCTTTTCTCAGGAGTGGCTTCCATCTAACCACTCTCCCATAGAGGCTACATCTGTGAAGTGCTGCAGAGATTGCTGTCCTCTGGACAGGTTCTCCCATCTCAGCCATGGAACTCTGTAGTTCTGTCAGGGTGGTCATTGGGTTCTTGGTCACTTCCCTGACCACGGTCCTTCTTGCCCGGTTGCTCAGTTTGGGAGGATGGCCTACTCTAGGAAGAGTCTGGGTGGTTCCATAATCTTTCCATTTCCTAATGATGGACTTGACTGTGCTCCTGGGAACTTTCAACACCCTAGAAATGTTTTTATACCCCTCCCCAGATATATGCCTCCTCACAATTCTATCACGGAGTTCTACGGACAGCTCCTTGATCTTCATGGTAGAGTTTCTGCTCTGACATGCACTGTCAACAGTGGGACCTTATATAGACAGGTGTATTTCCTCTGAAATCATGTCAACCATTTGAACTGACCACAGGTGGACTCCATTCAAGTTTTAGAGTGATCTCACAAGGAAATTGGATGCACCTGAGCTCAATTTGGAGTGTCATAGCAAATACTTATCAAATCAAGACATTTCAGGTTTTTATTTTAAATTACATGTACAAAAAAATTCCAGAAGTTTCATTCCACTTTGACATTATAGAGTAATTTGTGTAGACACGTGACAAAAAAATCCCATATAAATGTATTTTAATCTGAGTTTGCAACATCACAAAATGTGACAAAATCCAAGGGGGGTGAATACTTTCTGAAGGCACTGTAAAAAATGTCAATGTCCGAAAGCCCTAATCGGGCATTTTTCCAGTGGGTGGGAAAAGCTGTGACTTTTCCACTGTTTTCCTTTAACCATAGTTCTAGGAGTGGTATATGGTTGACATCCACACAATGGCAGTACCACCAGAAGTGTTTATTCGTCAGAACATCTTTAAGCTAAGCTCCTCCCACCACCTGGACAGTATATCCTTTGGCTCCGCCCCGTGATGTCAGACCTTGCATGCTGGAAGCATGGATTTGTGTGCCACTTGCCAAGGAAAGTCCGGTGGGTGGTGTGGATGTGAACCATATACCACTCCTAGAAAGTACAGTTACGTAAGAACTTGCCATAACAAAAGATCTTTGAGGAGTGTTTCTTGCAGTAGGTAATATACTTGGGTCGTTGCCAGAGGTTGCTGTGGCGCACGGCAGCTCAGTTAGCAGTCTTTTCTTTTTTTTTTAACCAGGGACCGCCCACACATGACATCATCTTCCTGTTTCCTATATAAACGTGGGCGGTCCCTAGTATCCTCAGTTCCCCCGCTGGATTCAGCTCGCAAAAGTGAGGACCGAGGGGAACATGAGGTACCAAAGGTATCCCAACCCAAAGTCATTGGACCAGAATTTGTTCTCCTAGAGAGGGAGGGGGACGGAGGATGGGAATGAACCTACTTCAAGAGACACTCCTCAAAGACAGCACAGTTACATAAGAAGTTACCGTAACAGTAGATCTTCGAGGGGAGCTCTTGCAGCAGGCTATATCCATTAGGACTAACGCCGCAGGCACTTGGACCCACTGGAAAAATTCTCAGCCAGCAATACCCAGCAGGGACTGCCCCCCCCCCCCGATGTCGGCCATGGTATAAAAGGGGGCGGACCCAACTCCACCCCACCTCCCCCGCCAAGACCCGCAAATGGGCCTGACGAGAGAAGGAGGCGAAGCCTGAAGATGATGTTCTGTACACCTCATTTGGGGGCTGGAGGACAGGAAAGCAGCGCCTGCTGCAAGAGCTCCTCTCGAACATCTACTGTTACGGTAAGTTCTTACGTAACTGTACTATCTTACTTCGACTGAGAGCTCTTGCAGCAGGCTATAACCATTAGGACTGAATCCCAAGCAGTCCCGCGGCAAGGAGGTGCTAAACCCCAGGAGGTGGAAGATGGTATAATGCTGGAAGCAGCAAATCAAGACAGAAGTCCCTGAAGTACTGCCAGGCTGAAGCCGGCCCGGCGTCTGGATGCAATGTCCAGGCTAAAGTGCTTCACGAAGGTGTGCACAGAATTCCAGGTAGCAGCCACACATATGTCTCTGATAGAGATATTCTTCAGAGTGGCGAAGGAAGCAGAGACTCCTCTGGTGGAATGACCCCTAACCAGTCCCGGAAGGGGTTTATTGTGCTGCTCATAGCAAAAAACAACACAGTGGACAAGCCACTTGGATACAGTCTGCTTGGACACCTGTTTACCCAAGTGTTGTGGCATAAAGGCCACAAACAGTTGCTCCGATTTATGATGTACAGCTGTGCACTTAAGGTAGTACCTCAGCGCCCTGTGAACGTCCAGAGTGTGAAGAAGAGCTTCTCCCCTATTGGAGGGAGAGGAAAAATTAACTGGAAGGTCAACCGACTGGTTGAGGGTCAATTCCGAGACCACTTTAGGAAGAAACTTAGGATTCGTTCCGAGGGAAACCCTTTCCCTATGGAAAATTAAATATGGCTCTTTACACATCAGAGCCTGGAGCTCGGAAACTCTTTGAGCTGAAGTAACAGCAACTCAAAAACAAACCTTCCAGGAAAGGTAACGCAGCTCACAGTCAGCTGCTGGTTCAAAGGGGGAGAGAGACTAAGCTTCTCCAGCACAAACAGGAAGTCCCAGGGTGGGATAGGATCCCTAATGAGAGATCTCATGTGTAAAATCCCCTGTAAAAAGGTGCGGCCCACATCCAATTAGGCTAAGGTTTTGTCCCCCAAAAGGGTGTGATATGCAGAAATGGCCCACATGTGTACCTTTATGGAGGAGTAGCTCAAGCCTTGTTGATATAAGGAGAGAAGATACTGCAATGCTGAGTTCACCGGACAGGTAAGCGGTTCCAGACGGTGAGACGACGCCCATAAGCAGAAGTGCTTCCACTTCATAGCATAAGTGGAGTGAGTAGAGGGCTTCCTCACCGATACGAGGATGTCTGCCACCTCCTAGGAGACTCCGTACCTGGACTTTGCTACGTCTGAAGGAGCCAAGCATGAAGGTGCAAAGACCTGAGATCAGGATGGACCAGTGAGCCCTGATCCTGGGACAGGAACTGCGAGCATATTGGCAGCGGGACTGGAGGTTCCGAGGACAACCGCTGAAGTAGTGGGAACCAAATCTGCTAAGGCCACAGAGGGGTGATTAGACTCATCCGAGCCCCTTCGGCCTGTACCTTCAAAAGAACTATCTGAATGTGAGGAAAGGGAGGGAAGGCGTAAAGAAACCTCTCTGCCCAACAAAGGGACAACGCATCTGACCAGAAAACACCAGGCGCGGGCTCTCGTGAGCAGAAAATTGGCAGTCTGGCGTTGATGGTGACACAAAGAGGTCCAGCTCTGGACGACCCCATGTGTCGAAGAGCTGGTCCGCTACTGCTTGCAGTAGCTCCCATTCATGCGCTTTGGACCGAGACCTGCTTACGCTGTTGGCCTAGTCATTTAGGATGCCTGGAATGTGCACTGTGGACAGAGAAATGTGCCACTCCAGTGCCCAGTACCAGACTCTCATCACCTCCCTGCACAGGGGGTAGGAGTGAGTGCCCCCTTGCTTATTGATGTAGAAAACGACCGCCATGTTGTCCGTCTGAACAAGGCGAGAGCCTGTGACGAGGTCCTCTTGAAAGGCATCTAGCGCACTGAGGACCACTTGCATTTCCAAGACATTGATGTGGAGGTCGCGCTCCATGGGGGTCCAGATTCCCTGTGTTTGGCAGGCCCCTAAGTGCTCCCCCAACCCAAATCCGAGGCATACATTGTTAGAGTCTGATCTGGGGGCTTTGGATAGAAAGGGACACCTTTTTCTAAATTTAGAGGGTCCAACCACCAAAGAAGTGTCCTTTTTACTGGCTCTGTGATCCTGACCACGTGGTCTAGGTCGTCTGAGCATTGTTCCCACTGCACCCTGAGCATCCACTGTGGGATTCTCATGTGGATGCAGGCCAGAGGAGTGACAGGAATGGCCACCGCCATGTGCCCCAGAAGTCTGAGGAAGGTCCTGGCCTGGACCTGAGGGGTTACAAGGACCCTCAAGCGACTGCCCCTCTCTGGGGGTAGAAAAGCCATGCCCTGGACCAAATCCAGTCACTGCCCCTATGAAGACGAGTCTGGCTGGGCTCTGGGGAAGACTTCGGAAGGTTCATGGTGATCCCCAGCTCTCAGAAGAGAGTACAGGTGTCTCCGAGAGCCTGAAGAAGGCGCGTCCTTGACGGGGCCGCAAGCAGCCAACCATCAAGCTAAGGGAAGACATAATGTCCCTGGCGCCTTAGAGCCACAGCTACTACTGCCAAACATTTTGTGAAGACTCGAGGAGCGGAGGAGTGGCCGAATGGGAAAACCCGAAACTGATAATGCGCCCCCTGAAAGTAGAACCTCGGGAACTTCCTGTGGGAGGGAAAAGACCCCAATATGCATGTATGCATCTTGCATGTCTAGGGAACAGAGCCAGTCTCCCTGGTGCAGCAGAGGAATAAGACCTGGGAGGGTCATCATCCAGAACCTTCGGTACTCTATATAGTTGTTTAGAGAGCTGAGGTCCAGAATGGGACGAAGATCCTGAGTCTTCTTTGGGACAAGGAAGAAATGGCAGTAATATCCCTTTCCCCCGCTGCTGCAGAGGCACTGGCTCTATTTGCCCTTCTACGCAAGAGGGCCTGAATCTCTCCTTCTATGAGAGGGATATGGGAAGGAGGATATCTCAGAGACCTTGGTGGGGTATCTGGGGGGATCTCTGAACTTTAGCGTATGTCCCCTCCTTATAATAGAGAGGACCCACTGGTCCACAGTTACAGAGCTCCAGCCCTTTAGATGAAGGGAGAAGCGACTCCCTAGTGCCTCCCTTGGTACCTCCTCCAGAGGGGGGGTCGGAAGGGAGTCATTGGGCAGAGCCAGGAGTGGGCAGAGAGGCTTGGGAGGACTTGGGGCCACGAAAGGGAGTGCCTCCAGGCTGCTGGTTGCCGGCTCTCCTTTTAAAGCCACCCCTCTGACCCTTGTGGTTGCCATGTGCTTGGGCACCTGAGGGCTTCTGAAATGGCCGTTTCTTCGCTCTCCTGTGGTCTCCTCTGTACATCTGACGGACAAACCAGATGGATTTCCCCGACTCCTGGAGATGAGAGATGATTGACTCTGTTTCCTGCCCAAATAAGACGGAACCCTGGAACGCGAGGTCTTGGATTCCAGACTGCAGATCTTGGTGAAAGCCGGAGACTCTCAACCAAGTGTGGCGCCGGAGACAGACTCCTGACGCTGACGCTCTGGCCGCCATGTCTGCAGTGCCATATGAGGTACGGAGAACACACGTGCCTACATCCAAGCCCGACTTAAAGACATCCAGAATCTTCGTCTTCTGTGCGGAGTCTGGCAAGGCATTAACAAGCTCCTGTCCACTTTCCCAGAGCGCATTCTGGTACTGAACCATATGCATGAGGAAATTAAGGGACCTAATGGAGCAGGTGGAGGCAGAATAAACCTTCTTGCCTACCTGGTCCAAATAGTGAGACTCTGGGTCAGGAGGCTGGGAGCTAAGGTGTTTCGGCTGCTTGGACTTATCATGGGCAGCCGTAATCACAGAAGAGTCCATCTGAGGGTGCTCTGCCAGGAAAGGCTCATCCCTTGGGGCCCTGTACAACCTGTTTGACTTCTTGGAGACTGCCGGAACCGAAGCTGGATGCCTCCAGGTGATTCTGGTAAGGTTCTGGAAGGTGTCCACTAAAGGAGGCACCACCAGAGGCTTGGGGTCCTTTTGCCTCAGGTACTTAGGTGGTCAATGGCGTTCCGGATCCAGGTCCTCCGTATCCCATTCGTTGGAGGCCTGGATAAGCCTCATGATGTCCATAAAGATTGGATCATCAGGAGGTGAGCGGGGTTGGTCCTTTTCTCCTGGGGAACCCCTGATCCCCGAGAGGGAAGAGGGCCATCAGCTACTGGGTGAAGAGTAGCCGGACCTGTCCCTAGGACTGGCCCTGCTCGAACGTCGGTGACTCTCAGACGGACGTCGGTCACAAGACTGACTACGGAGCGATGACGGGCATTGGTCCTGGGACTGACGTCGGGAGCGGGCCCACCCATCGAAGTGGGAACGGCTCCTGGAGTGTGACCTGATCTGGCGTTGGCTACCTGACCAAGGTGAGCGCCGGTGTCAGTCCGGAAACCGAGATTGGGAACGAACCCTGGAGGATGAGTGAGGCAGCGGCCTCTCGGGGGTCTTCTTAGGCGAAGGCGTGGGGACACCCTCCAGTTGTGGTTTGCCCGATGGGTCTGGAACCGGTGACGGGGCCAGCTTCGGGGGGGGGGTGTCTGTTTCTGAACTTGACCCCACCAAAAAGAAAACAGCTCCTGGAGCTCCTCCTTAGAAAATACCGAGGCTGCTGTCCCTGGAAAGGGGACTATGGGTTCCGAAGTATCCAGCAGCCATGAGGGGGAGCCTCCTGGGGAGGAGGACTTGGGAGACACAGACGCTGCTCCTTCCTCGATAGCATCAGTCACCTTTGCCACTTCTACCAGCATCGGTGCTGGGACCAATGACGGTTTCCTCCTGGGGGGGGGGGCACTGGAGTGTCCTCTGACTTCAGAGGCTTACCCTTGTCGGGTGAAGCCTGGTGCGTTTGGCCTTCTCCCCAGAGGTGTGCAGGACGTCCATCTTTTGTTCCAAAAGGAACGCGCCTTTAGAGCCTTCAATCAACTGATCCTAATCCTGCTGGTGAAGCTCTGACAGGTGGAACAGGCCACGGTGTCCCAGGCAGAAGACACACTTAGTGTGGCAGTCTTTTGATGGTATCTGGTGGCCACAACTGCACTTGTTTCTGTGAGGCCCAGAGGATGAAACAGATGACGGGGGCGACATACGTCGCCTGAAGTCGGTAAAAAAAATGTTAAAACTAGATAGGAAAAAGATCAACAAGTTTTTTTGCTGGCAACTGGCAAGCCATGATCTTCCCCAACGTGAGCGGGTTGCAGCGGGAGAAGAACTGGGGTGGAGCTGGGTCCGCCCCCTTTTACACCATGGTGACGCGGGTGGAGCCAACGTCAGCGGTCCTGCTGGGTACCGTTAGCTGAGAATTTTCCAGTGGGTCCTAGTGCCTGCGGTGATAGTTCTAATGGTTATAGCCTGCTGCAAGAGCTCCCACTCGAAGTAAGATCTACTGTTACAGGCTGACCTGGCTAGGATTCGTGAAACCTCCTCCCCCACCCAGGGACCACCAGGGCCAATGCCACTACCTGAGAGGTTGCCAAGAAAGAGGAGAGGCTGGACCAGGGTGGGCTCAAGGAGGGAGAGGGTGGTGGAATAGAGTTGCATCCCTCCAGCTGTACCTCTCCACAATTCATTCGCTCTTCTGGTGGATAGTGGTTCCTCTATGGAGGCACCTGCAGTGGAGACCAAGGAGAATGCTGGGAACCTTCACAAAGGAGACCCACAGGAGGGTGGCATGGGACCCCAGAGGAAGGAAACAACTCCTGGTGGGGACTCAATCATTAGGGGGTAGAAATGGGGAGGAAGGGAGAGGAGGTAAGGTGCCTTCCTGGCGCCACAGCTTGGAGGGACAGAGGCGAATCCTCAGGATCGTGGGAGGAGCTGCAGAGAGGGAGCTGGATGTCATTGTCCACCTAGGGACAAATGACCTGGCTAGGAATGGGATCAGAGCAGTGCAAGAGGAGTTTGTAGAGTTGGGAAGGGTCCTTGAGACAAGTAGCGCATACGGTAACCTTCTCGGAGGTGCTGCCTGTCTATGGCAAGGAGATGCTAGGCACTTCTCACCAGGGAATTCAATGAGTGGTTGAAAACTGGTGTGGAGTTCAGGGTTTTGGCTTCATTGGGGACTGGGAGCCACCTGGGGGATGCAGACCTATACTGGTGTGATGGTCTGCATCTGTCCAGGGGAACCAGGATCCTAGGTGAGAGGTTAAATGCTTCATTGGCAAGCATTTAAACTAGCTAAGGGGAAGCACTGAAAGGAGCAGGAAATCCGAGCCTCCCCACAAAACATGGTGATTAGTGAGGTAAACACCAAGGTACAGAAGTTATTAAGAGTAGAACAGATTTAAATGTAAAAAAGGCAAAGGCATTAAGAACAGAAATGGGGCTAAAAGGGTAAGGCTATCAAAAAGTGGAGGGTGATGAGTACCAATGCCCATAGTCTGTGTAACAAGCTCCCTGAACTAGTGGCCTTGATGGAAGAGGTTACGTGGATATTGTGGCAGTTACAGAAACATGGTACACAGAGAACCATGACTGGGATGTCAACATACCAGGATACACAATCTACAGGAGGGACAGGGAGGGTAAAAGAGGAGGAGGAGTAGCTCTCTATGTAAAGGAAGGGATCAAAGCAACAGAACTAAAGAGTAAACAGGGAGCAGATGAGGCACTTTGGGTCACTCTGGAGACAGGAAATGGCACCACAATCCGCATGGGGGTTGTATACAGACCCCCATCTCAGGGGGAAGGAATGGACAAGGAAATGACAGAAGGCTTTCTTAGAATGGCAGAAAAAGGGGAGATATTGTTGATGGGGGACCTGAATATGCCAGATGTTAACTGGATCACCTTTGCTGCAGGCACATCCAAGAGCAGGGTCATTCTTGATGCCCTACAGGGGGCATGCCTCAGACAGCTAGTATTGGAACCCACTCGGGAGGGAGCAATCTTAGACCTGGTACTCTCAAATGGGGATGGAGAAAGAATCTCAGATTTAGAAGTGGGTAGCCATCTGGGAACAAGCGACCACCAAACAGTGTGGTTCACGATAAACACAGCCATACAATCAAGCCATACAAAAGCAAGAGGTACTGGACTTTAGGAGGGCTGACTTTGGGAAAATGAGAGAGTGCCTCAGAAAAGCACTAGCAAACAGGCAAGAAGGAGGGGTGGAGGAACAATGGGGAGTGATCAAAACAGCCATCACAGAAGCAACAAGCCTTTGTGTAAAACAAATCAAAACACAACGAAGGAAAAAACCGTTATGGTTCTCAAAAGAGGTGGCAGGGAAGGTTAAGGAGAAAAGGACAGCATTCAGGAAATATAAGGAAACACAGAAGGAGCAGGACAGAGAACTTTATCAGTTAAAGCAGAAAGAGGCTGGGAAGGCAGTCAGAATAGCAAAGGCCCAAACCGAGGAAAGGATAGCCAATTCTGTTAAGAAGGGGGATAAGACCTTTTATAGGTACATTAGGGAGCGAAGAAAGACCAAAGGAGGGATACTGAAGCTTAATAAAGGGGAGGGAATGTGGGTAGAGGGTGACAGTGAAAAAGCAGGGATACTGAACGAATATTTCTGCTCAGTATTCACAAAGGAAGAGGAGGGGAGTTACCTAAACCAAACAAGAGAAACACTCTGAAGACGGGGGTCGATACCAGTCCATTTACAGAAGAAAGGGTTCTGAAAGAACTAATAAAATTGAAGGTGGACAAAGCAATGGGGCCTGATGGGGTTCTCAAGAATTCTAAAAGAACTAAGGGTAGAACTAGTGACACCGCTGACTACTCTGTTTAACAAATCATGGGAGGATGGGGTGGTACCCGAGGACTGGAGAAGGGCAGATGTGATTCCTCTTCACAAAAGTGGGAGCAAGACAAAGGCAGGAAACTACAGACCAGTTAGTTTGACCTCAGTGGTAGGGAAAATGATGGAATCACTTCTGAAGGAAAGAATTGTTGAGTACCTAGAGGCCAGTGGGGCACAGGACCCAAGGCAGCATGGATTCACGATGGGAAGGTCGTGTCAGACGAATCTAATAGATTTCTTTGACTGGGTTACCAAAGTAGTAGACCAGGGAGGGGCTGTGGACATGGCCTACCTAGATTTTAGCAAGGCATTTGATACAGTCCCACACAAAAGATTAATACACAAGATAGCCAGCCTTGGAGTGGGTCCCAAGGTGGTAGCCTGGATAAAAAATTGGCTAGACAACAGGACTCAAAGGGTAGTAGCAAATGGAGTACACAGTGATGAAAGGAGGGTTACTAGCGGGGTACCGCAGGGTTCAGTACTGGGACCGGTCCTTTTTAATGTCTTTATAAGTGACATTGCAGAGGAACTGGAAGGAAAAGTATGTCTTTTTGCAGATGACACAAAGATCTGCAACAGGGTTGATACACAAGATGGAGTGGAAAGGATGAGAAGGGACTTGGCAAGGTTGGAGGAATGGTCAAATGTATGGCAGCTCAGATTCAATGCAAAGAAGTGCAAGGTAATGCACATGGGGAACAAACCCTGAGGCGTATACAATGGGGGTGAGATACTGACAACAGTAAAAATAGAAAGGACCTGGGGTAATTATATCAGATGACCTAAAGGTGGGCAAGCAATGTGAGAAGGCAGTAAGGAAGGCTGGGGGGATACTGGGATGCATAGGAAGAGGCATCAATAGTAGAAAACAGGAAGTTGTTATCCCTCTGTACAGACAGTTGGTGAGACCCCATCTGGAGTACTGTGTGCAGTTCTGGAGACCCCATCTCCGCAAAAACATAGACAGAGTGGAGGCTGTCCAGAGGAGGGCAACCAAAATGGTGCAGAGTCTGCACCAGAAGACATATGAAGAAAGACTAAAGGAGCTTAATATGTATACCCTTGAGGAAAGAAGGGAGAGAGGGGACATGATAGAAACTTTCAAGTACCTCAAGGGAATTAACAAAGTCCAAGAGGGTAGCATCTTCCAGAAAAGAGGTGTGCAAGAACAAGGGGCACAATTTGAAGATACAAGGGGATAGCTCAGAGGTAATGTGAGGAAGTATTTTTTCACTGAGAGGGTTGTGGATGCATGGAACAGCCTCCCTGAAGAGGTCGTGGGGTTAAGAACAGTGGGGGACTTCAAGAATGCATGGGACAGGCATAGGGCAGTCCTAGTGGGGGGTAGGAGGAATTAAGCTGTTGGTTCAATGCAGGGAAATGCAAGGTACTCCACCTGGGGGCCAGAAACCCAGGTCAAGTGTACACCCTGGGGGCGGAAATGCTACAAGTCTCGATGGTTGAGAGGGACCTGGGGGTGGTGGTGGATGTCAAGATGAACAACTCTGAGACTTGCAGGAGGGCAGCAGCCAAGGCCAACAGGATGCTGGGATGCATCGCTAGGGGGATCACCTCCAGAAGGAGGGCAGTGATACTCCCTCTGTATAACTGCTTGGTGAGGCTGCACCTTGAGTACTGCGTGCAGTTTTGGAGGCCACACTTAAAGCGGACATTAACCTCCTGAGAGGGTCCAGAGGAGGGCAACCAAAATGATTTGGGGCTTGGGGACAGGACCTATGAGAGAGGCTCAAGAGCTAAATATGTACACATTGGAAGAGAGAAGGGACGGGGGGACATGATAGAGGTCTTTAGGTACATGAAGAGGGTAAATAGGGGAGGAAACAGTCGAGGTGCTTTCAAGGAAGGAGGAAGGGCCACTAGAGGGCATGGCTGGAAGCTGGAGGGGGAAGATTCAGGGAGAAAGGAGGAGGTGCTACTCACTGAGAGGGTGGTGGAGCCATGGAATGCACTGCCTAGGGGGCTGGTGGAGGCAGAGACAGTGGAGGGGTTCAGGAGGGGTGGGACAGGTACAGGGAAGGGTTCTGGAAGCAAAATCCAATGCAGCAAGAATATCCGAACTGGGAAGGGAGAAGCCAGAGAAGGCGAGGGGGACAGCAAGGTCAGCACCCAGGTTGGGGACTGACCAAACGAGCAGACACGAAAGACCGTTAGGCCTATTCTGCTGGCATTTTAGTATGTTAGTATGTTAGTATGTTAACTAGGATCTGCAGCTTATCTGTTAGGTAGGAAAATGGGCAGACTAGGGGGGCCAAGCGGTCCTTATCTGCCATCAAATTCTATGTTTCTATGTTACAGTAAGTTCTTATGAAACTGTACTAGCTTCCACAGAGTGGTCTCTTGCAGTAGGTAATATACTTGGGATGGGTTCCAAGCAATATACCCAAGATGGGTGGACCTTATGATAGAAGGCCTTGTAGGACTGCTAGGCCAAAGGCCATCCTATGGCATGAAGCAATATCCAGATTGTAGTGCTTCGTGAATGTATGGATTGTGGACCAGGTGGTTGCACTGCAGATATCTGAAATGGAGGCTCCTTTAAAGAAAGCCGCAGTAGTGGCCACAGCTCTAGTGGAATGGGCTTGGATAGGTCCTGGTAAGGGTTTGTTGTATTTTGTATAACAAAATGTAATACAACGTGCTAACCAGTTAGAAAGGGTTCTTTTAGTAACTGGGAGCCCTTCTCGGCCTGAGGCAAAGGTGACAAACAGCTGAGAAGTCTGTTTGATCGACTTTGTTCGATTAGTGTAATAATGTAATATACGATGGACATCTAAGGTATGTAGTAGATATTCACCTTGGTTGGAGTATTTAGGATAGTAACTCCAAGGTTTGGTTTGGAGTGTGTTCAGACACTACTGTAGCAAAAAAGGAAGGGTTGTTACGGAGTGCCACCCTGTCTTTGTGCAAAAATCCGGTAGGGTTCTCTACACATGAGGGCATGAAGCTTGGAAATACAGCGAGCTGAAGTAACAGCCACTAGAAATAAGGTTTTCCATGAAAGGAAACAGAGGTCATAAGTGGCCGCTGGTTCAAATGGTTCAAGGGTTAATTTCTCTATTAAAAAATTGAGATCCCACGGAGGAGTGGGTCGTCTAATAGGTGGTTTGATATGTAACATTTCTTTCAAAAACATTTTGGCTAGTTGATGTTGGTATAGTAATCTGCCATCTAGCGGTTCATGGAAGGCTGAAATAAAGTACGGTTATGTAAGAACTTACCGTAGCAGTAGATCTTCGAGAGGAGCTCTTGCAGCAGGCTATAACAGTTAGGACTATGCCACAGGCACTAGGACCCTCCGGAAAACTTTTCACCTAGCAGTATACAGCAGGGACCGCCCCTGACGTCGGCCCCGCCCTGACGTCAGCCTTGGTACAAAAGAGGGCGGACCTAGCTCCACCTCAGTTCCCCCGCCAAGGCCCGTGAACAAGCCCTGACAAGAGAAGAAGACGAAGCACTCGAAGATGTAGCTAAAGATCTGCACACCTCAAGTGGGAAGGCAGGTGGGAAAGTAACGCCTGCTGCAAGAGCTCCTCTTGAAGAGCTACTGTTACGGTAAGTTCTTACATAACTGTACTATCTTACTTCGAGTGGGAGCTCTTGCAGCAGGCTATAACAGTTAGGACTGAATACCAAGCAGTCCCACGCCAAAGAGGTAGTCGACCCCGGGAGATGGAATATACTGACTCCAGAGGCCTAGGACAAAAGTCCCTGCAAAACAGCCAGACCAAAACCCGCACGGCGTCTATTTTTATTTATTTATTTATTTAGTTGTTTAACCAGGCATAGCACACAGTCTGGAGGCAATAGCCAAGCTGTAATGCTTGACAAAGGTATGCACCGAATTCCAGGTAGCGGCTGCACATATATCCCTTATAGAGACATTTCTCAGGGCGGCAAAAGAAGCAGACATCCTCTGGTGGAGTGATCCCTGACTGGACCCGGTAGGGTTTATTGTGCTTATAGCAGAAGGATACGCAGTGGACGATCCACTTTGAAATCGTCTGCTTGGTCACCGGTTTGCCCAAGCATTGTGGTGCAAAGGCCACAAAGCGTTGCTCTGACTGACGGTGCATAGCCGTCCTTTGAGGTACTACCTCAAAGTCCTGTGGACGTCCCATGTGTGAAGGAGAGCCTCTATTAGATGGGGAAGGAAAATAGACTGGAAGGGCAACCGACTGGTTGAGGGTCAACTCTGAGACCACTTTCGGAAGAAACTTAGGGTTTGTTCTAAGGGAAACCCTTTCCTGTGGAAAACCAAATACTGCTCTTTACACATCAGACCCTGAAGCTCAGAAACTCTTCGAGCTGAGGTAATAGCAACCAAAAAAAACACCTTCCAGGAAAGATAACGCAGCTCACAATCCGCTGCCAGCTCAAAGGGAGGGAGGGTGAGCTTCTCCAACACAAAAAGGAAATCCCAGGGTGGGATAGGATCCCTAATGGGAGGTTTCATATGCAAAATTCCTCTCAGAAAGGTGCGGGCTACATCCAACTGTGCTAACGCCTTGTCTCCAATCAGAGCATGATAGGCAGAGACAGCCCACATGTGCACCTTAACAGAGGAGTAACTCAGGCCATGTTGGTACAAGGAGAGGAGGTACTGTAACGCTGAGTTCACTGGACAGGTGATGGGGTCCAAATGCTGTGACGAGGCCCATAAACAAAACTGCTTCCATTTCATAGCATAGGCGGAGTGGGTGGACAGCTTCCTCACCGACACTAGGACTGCCGCCACCTCCGGGGAAACCCCGTATCCTCTGTTGAGCTATGTCTGAAGGAGCCAAGCATGCAGATATAAGGAACGGAGATCCGGATGGACCAGCAACCACTGTTCCTAGGGTAGCAACTGCGAGCATATGGACAGCGGAGTTGGAGGTTCCGTGGATAACCACTGCAGGAATGGGAACCAAATCTGCCGAGGCCATCGGGGGGGGCTACTAGAATCATTCGAGCCCCTTCTGCCTGTAACTTCAGCAGGACTCTCTGAATGAGAGGGAAGGGCGGGAAGGCATAGAGAAACCTCCCTGCCCAGCAAAGGGATAACACGTCTGGCCAGAAAACTCCAGGCGCATGCTCTCGTGAGCAAAAAATTGGCAGTTTGGCATTGCGTAGTGACGCAAAGAGGTCCAGCTCTGGATGACCCCACTTGTAGAACAGCTGATCTGCTACGGACTGTAACAGCTCCGACTCGTGCGCTCTGGAATGGGACCTGCTTAAGCTGTCAGCCAGATTGTTCAGGATGCCTGGAACGTGCACAGCGGACAGCAGAATGTGCCACTCCAGCGCCCAGTGCCAGACTCTCATCACCTCCCTGCAAAGGGGATACGAATGAGTACCCACTTGCTTGTTGATGTAGAAGATGACCGCCATACTGTCTGTTTGAATTAGAAGAGAGCCCGGTACCAGGTCCTCTTGAAAAGCCTGTAAGGCATAGAGAACCACTCGCATCTCCAATACACTGATATGGAGAGATCGCTCCTCGGGTGTCCAAACCCCTTGCGTTTGATGAGCACCCAGGTACGCTCCCCATCCCAGATCTGATGCATCTGTCGTAAGAGTCTGACCTGGTGGCTCCGGACGAAACCTGACCCCTTTCTCCAAATTCTGGGGGTCCATCCACCAAAGCAAAGTTCTCCTGACTGGCTTGGTGATCCTGACCAGAAAGTCTAGATCGTCGTAGCCCTGGTCCCACTGTACCCTGAGCATCCACTGTGGGACACGCATGTGGAGGCGGGCCAGAGGAGTGACTGGAATGGCTGCCGCCATGTGCCCCAGTAGCCTGAGGAAGTTCCGCGCTGGAACTTGAGGAGTTACTGAGATCCATTCAGCAATCTCTTGCAGGCAATCACCCCTGTGCGGGGGTAGGAAAGCTATGCCCTGGATAGAATCCAGGACCGCCCCAATGAAGACGAGTCTTTGACTGAGATCGGGGGATCCCCAGCTCTCGGAACAGAGTATAGGTGTCTCCGAGGGCGTGAAGTAGGCATGACCTGGATGGGGCTGTAAGCAGCCAATTGTCCAGGTAAGGGAAAACATAGTGCCCCATGCGCCTTAGAGCAGCAGCCACCACTGCCAAGCATTTTGTAAAGACACGTGGAGTGGAGGAGAGGTCGAATGGAAGAACTCGGAATTGGTAGTGCTTGCCTTGGAAGTGGAACCTCAGAAACTTCCGGTGGGGAGGGAAGACCCCGATATGCATCTTGCATGTCTAGGGAGCAGAGCCAGTCTCCTTGGTGCAGCAGGGGGAGTAGCCCTGGAAGGGTCACCATCCTGAACCTTTTGTTCTCTATAAAGAGACTGAGAGAGTTGAGGTCCAGAACGGGTCGAAGATCCTGTGTCTTTTTTGGGACCAGGAAGAAGTGGGAATAAAACCCCTTTCCCCACTGATGCAAGGGGACTACCTCTATTGCCTTTTGCTGCAAGAGAGTCTGAATTTCTCCTTCTATCAGTGGGATGTGAGAAGGAGGATATCGGGAGTACTTTGGTGGAGTATTTGGAGGGAACTCCGTGAACTCTAGCGTGTGCCCTCTCCTGATAATGTCCAGGACCCATTGGTCCGCAGTTATCGACCTCCACCCTTTGAGATGAAGGGAGAAGCAGCCCCCAACCATCTCCCCGGAGTCTTCCTTTGGAAGAGGGGGGTGGAAGGGAGTCATTGGGCTGAGCCGGGCATAGGCAGAGAGGCCTGGGAGGACTTGGGCCCACGGTTAGGAGCGCCTCCAGGTTGCTGGTTACTGGCTCTCCTACAAAAGCCGCCTCTCTGACCCTGCTGATTACCACAGGCTTGTCCACCTTGACCACCTGAGGGCTTGCGAAATGGCCATTTCCGATGCCATCACTTGTCGACGCAGTACATTTGGTGGACTGACCAGATGAACTTGCCCGACTCCTGGAGATGAGAAATCAAAGCTTCCGTCTCTTGCCCAAACAACACGGTACCCTGGAATGGCAAATCCCTGATACCGGACTGCAGATCCAGGTGAAAACCCGAAACTCTTAACCAGGTGTGGCGCCGAAGGCACACCCTGGAAGTGGCTGCCCTGGCTGCTGTATCTGCAGTGTCGTACGAGGCTCTCAGGACATGAGAACCTATGTCGGAGCCCGATTTCACAATGTCCAGAAGTTCCGTTTTCTGCTAGGAATCTGGCATGGCTCTCAGTAGCTCCTGTCCCCTCTCCTACAGGGCATTCTGGTACTGGACCATATGCGTCAGGAAGTAAAAGGACCGGATGGAGCAGGCGGAGGAAGAGTAAACTTTCTTGCCCACCTGGTCCAAATACCGAGACTCCGGATCGGGAGGCTGTAAGCTAAGGTGCTTCGGCTGCCTGGACTTGTCATGGGCAGCCGTGATGACCGAAGAGTCCGCCTGAGGGTTCTCTGCTAAAAAGGCTTCTGCCCTCGGGGCCTTATACAGCCTGTCTGATTTTTTGGGAACAGCCAGGATGGAAGCCAGATGCTTCCAGGAAGTCAGAGTCAGGTCCTGGAAAGTGTCCGCTAAAGGAGGGACCACCAAGGGTTTCGGCCCCTTTTGCCTCAGGTATTTGGCCAACCTTCGGTGTTCCGGATCCAGGTCCTCCATTTCCCACTCATTGGAGGCTTGGATATGCCTCATGACGTCCATAAAGGTCGGATCGTCTGGAGGCAAGCGAGGCTGGTCCTTCTATCCCGGGGACCGCCCCAAGCTGAGAGAGGAAGAAGATGTCGAAGAAGAAGAGGGAGATCGACTACTAGGTCTGGAATAGTCAGATATCTCCTTATTACCAGACTCCCTCTGTCGTCGGTAACTGGGGGACCGACATCGGTCCGAAGACCGGCTCCGGTCCCGAGACCGGCGACGGAGCAAAGACCGACGTCTGTCAGAGACTAACGCCGGGAGCGCCTCATGGTGGAGAACGAGAAGGGCTGCGAGGTGAGAGACTTGACCGCGACGGTCTCCAGAGTCTTTGAGCCGTCATGTGGTCTTTGGACCAGGCGCTGGAATGAGCTCCTGGATGGAGGTGTAGGCGGCCACTCTGGGACTTTTCAGGGAAGGCTCACCCACAGGCTGTGGTTTGCCCGCGGGTCCGGTACCGGTGTCTGGGCCGGCGACAGGGGGGTCCGCTTCTGGACCTGTCCCCACCAAAAGGAGAACAACTCCTGCAGCTCGTCCTTCGAGAAAAGCTAAGCAGCTTGGCCCAGAAAGGGAGTGTCCGGGACATCGCCCGCTAAGGAGCTCTCTTGGGAGCCCAGCGGGAGAGAAGGACTTGGGAGACGGGACGCCGGTTCTTCTGTGCCGCACCGCACCTTTGCCCCTTCAACCGGCGTCGGTGGTGGGACCGACGACGGGCTGCCGCTAGGGGGTGCCGGAGAATCCTTCAGCTCTGGAGGCACGCTTTTAGCAGGCGGCTCCGGTGCCTTGAGAGGTGGGGCCGGAGCTTTTACCTCCAAGGGTTTGGTGTTAACCCTAATCGGAGTTACCTTAGGCTTGGCCAGCTTCTCCCCCGACGGGCCGGCCTTGGCCTGGGAAGACTTCGGACGCTCGCCTGAGCCCGGGGAAACAAGGGCCTTCTTAGGACAGGGTCGCGAGTGAGAATGGGACCGGGAACGGTGCCGGGACCGACCACGGTCTTTCCCGTGGTGCTTGGTCTTCTCCTTGCACTTCCCCTCGGAGGAGTGCAGATCCATCTTCTTTTCTAAAAGGAACGCCTTCAGGGCCTTGAGACGTCGGATCCGGGTCCGGCTGGTGAACGCCTGGCAGGTGGAGCAGGCCGCGGTGTCATAGTCCAGCCCGAGGCAAAAGATGCAGCACTTGTGCCCGTCCTTGGCAGGGATCTGCCTCCCACAGTCGCACTTGTTCTGGTGTGGCTCTGGAGAGACCGACGACGGCGAAGACATCCGTCGAGCACACTGAAAAACCGTTGAAAATAGTACAAAAACGGGTTGAAAAATACACTGAAAAATACAGATTTTAGCTGTTTCTGGCAAGCTGAAATGAAGGCTTCTTCATGCGCAGGACACGGCGGAAAAGAATCTGAGGAGCTGGGTCTGCCCTCTTAGTCGGGGCTGACGCCGGGAGGGCCGACGCTCAGGGCAGTCCCTGCTGTATACTGTTGGCTGAAAAGTTTTCCAGAGGGTCCTAGTGCCTTCGGCATAGTCCTAACTGTTATAGCCTGCTGCAAGAGCTCCCACTCGAAGTAAGATCAGCCAAATGGACTTTAATGGAGGAATAGCTCAAACCTGACTCGGATAATGAGGCCAGGTAGTCTAGGACTTTCGTCAGTGGGCAAGAGTAGGGATCCCAATGATCGAAAAGCAGACCATATGGACAAGGGTTTCCATTTGGAATTATATGTTTCTCTGGTTGCTGGTTTATGTGAGGCCAAGAGAATACTGGTAACAGAGGAGGACACTTGTAATCTGGCTATAAAAGCGTCCTCAGGAGCCAAGCGTGAAGGTGTAGAGCCTCCAGGTTGGGGGTGTAGGAGGGTCCCTTGACACTGCGTCAAGAGGTCCAGTCTGACTGGCAATGGAACAGGTTCCTGGACTGATAGTTGTTGAAGGAGGGGAAACTACATTTGCCGAGGCCACAGGGGAGCTATGAGATTCATTGTGGCGGGTTCTAGCTTTAATTTCTGCAGGGTCCGTTGCAGGAGAGGAACGGGGGGGGGGGGGGCAGCATATAAGAATAGTCCTGTCCAGGGTTGGGACAGGGCATTTATAGACTGTCCCTTTTTGCACGGGATAGTGGAAAAATAGCTGGGAGATGGTAATTGACCGGGGAGGCAAACAGACCGATCTGTGGAGTTCCCCAGAGGTTGAAGATTTTCTGGAGTACTTCTTCGTGAAGTGTCCATTCATGCATGGAGGACTGGTGACATAGCCAGTCGGACAGTAAATTGCGACGTCCCGGTAAGTGGACAGCTGTTAGTGTTAGGTGTTGCTGGAAGGCTTCTTGCCAAACTGCAAGGGTCTCCCTGCATAGAGTACTGGACTTCGTACTTCCTTGCTTGTTGAGGTAGAACACCACTGCAGTGTTGTCTGAGTGGATCAGCAATGCTCCTGGAGTCAAGTGGGGTTGAAATGCCTGAAGGGCTAAGCGAACCACTTTCATCTCTAGGAGACTGATGTGAGACTGAGGGTGAGAAGTGGTCCACTTGCCTTGTGTCCGATATGGACCCAGTGTGTGCCCCATCCATCCAGGGAAGCATCCATGGTTAACATTTGCATTGGAGGAAAGGACTGAAAGGGCATTCCTTGACATAAATTGGTTCTGATTGTCCACCAAGTCAGGGCTGACTTCAGGAAGGGAGTGACTCTTATCTTGTCTTCGAACTGTCCTATTCCTTGAGACCACTGATTCTGGAGGGTCCACTGAACAGGTCTCATATGAAGACAGGCGAATGCCACCGTAGGGATGGTAGCAGCCATGCGACCCAGAAGGCACAGCATCGGTCTAGCTGTGACGACTTTGAGTCTGTTTGTGTGATGCCAGAGACATAAGTGTGTCCTGCCGGGCGGCTGGAAGGTAAGCTCTGACTGAGGCTGTATCTAGGACAGCTCCAATTATTGGAGGAACTGAGTCGGGGTCGGGTTGGACTTTGGCCAATTGCTGTAAAACATTTTTAAGGTAGCTTTTAGGGAGATAAACAGAGCTGTTCTGGAGTCTGCTTTGATTAGCCAGTTGTCTAGACATGGGAAGATAAAATGCCCTTTCTTCTTAAAGCTGCTGTGACCACCGCTAGGCATTTGGTGAACACCTTTGGGCCGAGGAGAGGCCGAATGGGACTGCTCGAAACTGGTAGTTTTTACCCAGTAGGTGGAAGCGCAGAAATTTGTGGTAGGCAGGGTGAATGGGAATATGTACGTAGGCATCTTTCATATCTAGGGCACAAAGCCAATCTCCCCGTTTCAGTATTGGCATGATGGAAGGTCGAGTTATCATATGAAAACATTTATTCTAGACGAAAAGATTCAGTTTTCCGAGGTCCAGTATCGGACTGAGGTCTCCAGTTCGTTTGGATACCAGAAAGAAGTGGGAGTAAAATCCCATTTGATGTTCTGAGGGAGGTACTGGAGAAACAGCCTGTTTGACCAGAAAAGCCCTCAATTCCTCCTGAAGGATGGGTATATGATCTGATGGATAATGAATTTTCCGAGGAGGATTGGGGGTGGTGGATTGGAGATGAATTTCAGAATGTGACCCCTCTGTATAATGTGGAGTACCCATTTGTCTGAAGTGATTGTTTGCCAGGCCTCCAAATGGAGGACAAAACGACCTCCTATAGCCTCCGAGGCCTGGTCAAGGAGGCGTGGGGGAAAGCCCTAGTGGGTCACTGGGAGCTGGGCTGCCCTGCCCCTCCAGAAGGGTGGACTCCTCTGGCAGCAGAGGTGTTGCCTCTGGTGGGTTGAGTACACCCTCTGAAGCCACTTTTAGTATTTTTTGCTCTGTATTTTCCACCTCTTTTGGAATAAGGGGAGTATGGAGTATAGTAGGTTGTACACGGAGTATGGTGCATGCCATGAACCGTATGTAGGGTTCTGCTTGATGCCTGTAGGTCATCTAGTAAAATTTGAGTACCTGGCCCGAACAGCTTGGACCCGTTAAATGGGGCATTAGCTACTTTATGTTGTATATCAGGTGCAAAACCTGAAACGCGAAGCCAGGCATGGTGACGCAAGGAAATACCAGTGGCTGATAGTCGGGCTGAGGTATCTACGGGCATCATATCCTGACCTGAGTAGGTGATGGGAGACAGAGTTGCTAGCTGACACTGTAGCCAATATTTTTTCCCTTTCTTGTGAGGGAGGGAGTTGATTGATCAGCTCAATGGCAGAGGATCCCAAGGTACGCTGGTATCTAATCATATGACCCATATAGTTTAAGATTCTGATATTCATGGTACCTGAGGAAAAAATTTTTACCCAGACAGTCAATTCTTCGGGAGTCCTTATCAGGAGGTAAGGAGCTCATGTGTTTAGATCTTTTAGTATGATCATGAGGGGCAGTAATGACCACAGAATCTGCTTCTGGGATGGTGATTAGAAAGGGATGGTCCAGAGGAACTTGATATAGACGATCCGCCTTGTCGGGAACAGCTGTAATAGCTGAATGTTGATGCCAGGCAGCCAGCATGGCATTCTGGTAGGTTGGGATTAGTGGGGGGACCACTAAAACAGGCTCTTCTGGTAATTCAAGATATTCTGCCATATCCTTACATTGTTTGTCATGTTCTGTAGTACAGAATCCCATGACCTTTTGTATCTGAACCATCATTTCGTTAGAGGATGGGTCATCTGGGGGAGCAGATGTAGAAGCTCTAGGCAGGTCCTCAACCAGAGAAAAGATTTCCTAATAGGGAGAGTCAGGATTTGGAAAATCCAGTTCTTGGAACTCTTCTTCATCAAAACCACTGGAGAAGTCAGCCGGTAATTCTTGTTCATCTGAGAAATAGTCCTCCCTGTGAGGAGGAGGGGACCAGGGTGGTATGGTATCCCTGTCATTATGAAAACATTTAGGCAGAGGAGTAGGAGATCGGAGAGGATGACCCTGCTCTCCTGGGTTGGAGGGCTGGGAGTGCTGCATGGCATGCAAGACCTGTCAGACTACTTTGGAGATGTCCAATTCCTGAGAATGAGGTGGGGTAGGAAGGGGGGCATGTTGAGAGATAAGTGGGGTGATAGAGGGGATAGGACGCGTAGTCTGAGCAGGTCTTGCCCCGGGTGGTAAAGACCAGGGTCCCAATCTCTGTCTGCCTGACCCTTGTAGGTGGCTACCTGGGAAGGGGGAGGGGCAGTAAGCAGGGCATAAGCCATAGGTTTCCCCTGAGGAATGCGGGGTCTTGTCGATGGGCCCACAGGGAAAAAAGAGGTATTTTCACTCAAGTTGTCAGATACCGTTGATGGGAGAGGAGCCCCTGTCAACAGAGCAGCCATGTATTGGACTGCATTTAAAGCGCTGGAAAGTGCCGTCGATGAGAGGGTATAAACCTCCATTGATGGGGCAGCCGTATACTGGACTGTATTTAAAGTGTTGGAAAGTACCATCGAGAGGATATGAACCCCCGTCGATGAAGAAGTGGGGTAAAGGTGCGTCGTCGATGGAGGGACTCCTGAAACGGTGGCCGTCGACAAGCATCGAGGCAGGGAGTGTGAGGAGGGTTTCTCCTTCTCCTTTTTCTGCCTAGAACGAGAACCAGTGGTGGGGGAGCCCTTGGCACAAGCCCCCTGGTTCTCTAAGAGAGATATTTCTGCTCCATCAATAGATGTTGAATTTCAAGCAACCATCATCGATGAGTTGCCTGACTGAATTCCTGACAAAAGCGGCAGGAACTGGTGTCGTGTGTGGGTTCCAGACACCTTACACAAGAAGTGTGATTGTCAAAATGGTATATCTTCCTACCACAATGACAAGAACAAAATAGTGTTTGTTTTCTTGAAGTCTTTAGACATTCATTTAGTAATCCAATTTCTCATCGATGACTGCTGCACAGACATTGTTCTAGCTGCTGCGTGCAAGCTGAAGACGGCAGGAAAATGAACTGAGGATACCAGGGATCGCTCACGTTTATATAGAAAACAGGAAGCTGATGTCATGTGTGGACGGTCCCTGATAAAAAAAAAAAAAAGACTGCTATATGAGCTGCTGTGCACCACAGCGACCTCTGGCGACGACCCAAGTATATTACCTACTGCAAGGGAACACTCCGTGGAAGATCTACAGTTACAGGTGAGTAACCTAGTTTTCTAGGGGCGTGGGTACGGTCTACTCATCCACACGATGGCAGACTTCTAATAGTTCTCCGGGAGCAAGGCATACATCCCTATTTGGCATAGATTAGAGAACAAAAGTCCCCAAAATAGCATCCTGATGAGACTCCAGTCCAGGATGATGCTGTAATGGGAGCTAAGTGTGTGCTGACTTCCAGATGGGAGCCCTGCAGATCTCCTGGAAGCAGACACTAAGACAGAGGCATGTCTGGTGGAATGAGCCATTAGACCTACGGGAGGCTCCCTACCAGCCAACCTAATCCACCTGCCAATTGTCTGCTTAGCTGCCCGTCTGCCAGACGTAGCTTCAGAACATGTGGCAAATAGGTAGTGAGCCTCACCCCAAACTCCAGCCATGCGCTCTACATAATAGGAGAGTATCTGCCACAGGTCCACAGTATGCAGCCCATGGATGGCCTCCAAAAATGGGTTCATAAAATATATATGACGGTTCATCAATTGGTTAATGTGGAACTCTTATACAATCTTCCAGAGGAAGTTCAGCGGAGGGTGAAGGACTACCTTGTCCCTGTGGAAGACCAGATATGGAGACTCCACTGAGAGTACCTGCAGCTCAGTAATCCTTCTGGCTGAAGTGATAGCCACCTTCCACGACAGGTTTGACATCTCACACCTATGCACAGGCTCAAAAGGCCTGCCCATGAGCACAGCCAGTACCAGCAATAGGTCCCAAGGTGGTGGTGGTTCACACACCGGAGGGACAGGTGGTCTAGGCCTTTAAAGAAGTACCCAACCACCTTTTCCTGGGCCACTGTTGACAAACCAGTCCATGCCCAGTATGCAGAGATGGCTGCCAGGTGCACCTTTGGGGTCGCTGATTGCAGCCCCAGCTGGGAGAGAGACCCGAGGTACTCAAGGATACTAGCCACAAAGCAGGCAAGGGGATCAAGCTCCTTGCCCTGACACCAAATGTAAAATCTTGTCCATTTAAAGGCAAAGTACTGGCAAGTTGGTTGATTTTGGGAGGCCTCCATACCGTGGAGCACATTCTCTGAAAGACCCAAAGCCTGTAATTCCATACGCTCTGGAACCAGGCTGTGAGGTGAAGGGACTCGGGGGAAGGTGCAGGACCTTCCTCTGTTGTCTGGTCAGCAGATTCAGGTAAAGGGGAGACCACTATGTAGGCCTGCTGTTGAGTCTGAGGAGATCCTGGTTCAAGAATTGGCATGGCCAGTCCAAAGCGATCAGGATCATCCGTGCCTTCTTTTTCCAGGCCTTGACCACAACCTTGTGCATCGGGGGGGAAGGGAGCAAAGGCGTACAGAAGGCCCGGGGTCCAGCCTCGTGAAGACATCCCCCCATCAGTGTACCGAACTGTTGGGGGGTGAGCACAGGACAGCCTCAGTTTTGTGTTCTTGGAGGTAAACAGGTCCACTAGAGGTGTGCCCCACAGGGAGAACACATGGTCCGCCACCTCCTGATTCAGGGACCACTCGTGCAACGTTTCACCGACCTGGCTCAGAAAAGCTGCCAGCTGACTGTCTGCCATGATGACATGGATCACCAGGAGATCTGCACCCAGGCAGCGCATGAGGGTCCTGGGGTGAAGGGTCCCCCAGCACAAGGGAAGGGAGTGTGAGCCACCCTGCCTTGTTCAGACAGAACATGATCATGGTGTTGTCCATCTGGACTTGCACAACCTGACCCTTGACTAGAGGGGTGAATTCCATCAGAGCCAACAACATTGTATGGAGTTCCAGCAGGTTGATGTGGTGACAGGGCACACTGGGTGACCAGACTCCGTGGGCCCTGTAGTCTCCAGAGTGCACTCCCCACACCACTAGAGACACATTATTTGTGAGAGTGATGGTCGGTTCTTGGTGGACAAATAGGACTCCTTCCTCCAGATGTTCTGGGATCAGCCACCACTAAATGGCATCCCACATTGGCTGGGTCACTGTGACCAATAGCAGCCCAACTCCCACTGCAGGTGCTGCATCTGCCAGCAGGCCCACTGGACCACAATGGTGCAGGATGTCATGTACCCCAGCAGCTGCAGCAAGTCCTGGGCAGGGCGTGAGTGCCCAACGTGAAATGACTGGGCAAAGGAAGTAAGGTCCAGTGCTCGGTTCACAGGGAGGCGGGCCTTGGCCCCTAATGAAGCTAGCTCTGCCCCGATGAAGAGTATCACCAGTGAGGAGATGAGTTTGGACTTGGCTGGGTTGATCATAAGGTCCACGTCCCTGCAGGTCTGGAGGGCCAGATCCCTGGCCCGCTCCATGGCCTCCCTGGATGGCCCAGCTATCAGCCAGTCTTCCAGGTAAGGGTAAACCCTGACACCCTTGCGCTGCAGGAAGGCTGCCACCACTGCCATGCATTTGGTGAAGATCCTGGGCACAAACAAGAGGCCAAAGGGCATGGCCTGAAACTGACAGAGCAGCCCTTCTGCTTGGAACCAGAGGTACAGCCAGTAGGACCAATGAACAGAAATGTGGAAGAATGCATCCTGGAGGTCCAGGGTGCAGAACCAGAACCACATGCCATGCTCCAGGGATGGAATGATCTGGTTCAGAGTGACCACCCTAAACTTGTGCTTCCAGATGAACTGGTTTAGATCATGTAGATCCAGTATGGGGCATTAGCCACCCCCCAATCCGTTTCGGGATCAGGAAGGGCTTGGATAAGTACCCTTGACTTTCCAGGGCGTCTGGGACATGGGCTATGGTTCCTTTCACAAGGAGCTGAACAATGTTCTCAGAGGGTGGATAACATGTCCTGTGACACTGAGGACTCCCTCGGAATGTAGGATTGATAAAGTGGGAGAGCCTTGAAATCGAGAGGCAACCCTCTGCCTAACCTTGAGAACCTATTTGTTGGTAACAGCAACAGATCAGTACACCCAGATGTGGCGAAGCCAACCCCCCCCCATGGGAAGATGGGTCAGGGACTGGACGGGCAGGAAGTAGAAACCCCCGAACCCGTCATTGGGCAGTTTTAGAGGGGACACTGGTCACTGGAGCTGGAGGGGCACTACTTCCCTTAACTCCACATCTTTCTGGCTCCTGGCTGGAGAACTTGGTCTTGGAGCGCCGGGCTTAGTATTGCCCCTACTGGAACTACTGCTGCCGAGGCTGCTGTGACTGAAAGGACCACAACTGAAAGGCCTTCTTTTTTGGTTTCTGGGCCTTTAAATCCTTCTGGGATGAAGTCACAGAGCCCAGGGTTACACTGGACTTCTTAATCCGAGTAAGATGACCGTCCATCCCTGGGCCAAAGAGGTCAGTGCCCACAAAAAGGGACATCAGCCAACTTAGGCTGAGTGTCCACCATATCTCAGCTAGGCCTTAGGATGCATTCCGATGGTCACCGCCATGACACAGGCACAGGAGTCACCCATGTCCAAGGCTGTCTGGAGCTGGTGTTTAGCCAGTGCTTGACCCTGATCTCAGACCACATTCACTGCTAACTGCTTACCAGCAGGAAGGTGAGGGAGCACATGACCCATCATTCTAAGGAGGGAGTGACCAAAATGGGCCATTATCAAGGCGGAGCTCACCTGACAGAACAAGTGAGGGAGCGGCACAGACCTTCTTGGCCATATGGTCAAGGTTCTTTGACTCGTCAGAGGGTTTCTCCATGTCCCTTGTGCTTCCAGACTACCGGAATGCCAAGTACGAGACCAAATCCTCATCCAAGGGGTGGTCCAAGAACCTGGACAGAGAGTCCGTAGGGAGCACATGCCTGTGGATCATACTGGCTGAGGGTGCCAGGCAGGATGCTAGATGCTGCCAGAGCTCCACAGCTGGTCCCATAATGGCATCAGCCACAGGAAAGGCAACCCCCAGGGATTCGTTCTGACTCAACATGTCAGTAAAGGGGTACTTAGTTCTTTTTTGAACAGGCTCCAGAGGGACATTCATGGACTCAGACAACAGTCCAAGAAGAACCCCAAATGACACCAGCCCATGGTCGGTGGTCAGTTCCTTGACAAATTCCCAGTCAAAGGTAGGCATCCTCGATGACTGCATGGAGGAAACATTGGCATTATCTGAAGACTCGTCAGAAATTACCCTTGGTGGTTTACTGCCGTGATCCACCCTCGAGTCGTCCGATTGGGTGATTTCCCCCAAGAGTCGACCTGGCAAGTCAGTCACAGCATGGGAGTCCTTAGCTGGGGCTCTACTCACAGACTACTGAGGCAGTTCCACCAGCAGGGGTGGAGAGACTGGTGTCAGTGACAACTCTCTTGGAAGGACCGGTGTGGGCTAGACTAGCACCTGCCATTCGACCACAGGGGTCATGAGTAGAGCCCGACCCTGCCACATCAAGGCCCCCTGTTGCCAGAGAAGTTCCTTGTAGTGCTGCTGCATATGCCGGCAAAGCCTCTCATCAGCTGAGGATGAGGAGAAGGGTGAGCAATGTGGACGGTGATGACTCCCGGTGAAGCAGGACTGAGAGCATGAGGAATGCCTCAACCTCAACTGTCGACCAGGGGACAGATGTTGAGGAGATGCCACTGGAGGTACCATATCCATAACGTGCACCGGCTTCGGCCACTCAACATCCGGCAGAGGCTGTTCACGAGTGGCAATGGCCTGGGACACTGACCACTCCACATCCTCTTGGGTGAGAACTGGTAAAACCGAGGTCTTAGAGATGTACTCCTCATCGTACCCCTCCAACAACTGATCGACAAGGTTGAGGAAAATGCTGACTGCCTGTTTGACCGGTGTTGAGGTCATCAAGCCCAACAGTGGTACTGTGGAGCTGGTGACCTGACCCTTGACCAATTTTGGCTCAGCCGTAGACGAACATCTGACAAACTTCAAGTGGTCGGGGGAGTCAAGGGAGCAAGAAGAGTATGATCCCTCCTGGTCCTACTACCAATGATGGTGCTTCTTGTGTTTCTTATTATCGCAGGCAGGGCTCTCCCTGAAGGTCTGGAGGGCCAGGCATGTCTCTCTAAATTCTCCTGTGAAGGCCACGCCAATGCTGGCCAAAACCAGGAGGAGTCCCAAGGTTGACAGGTTGCCCACTGCGGCCCTTGCTGCCACTTCTTCCATTAACGCGAGATGAGCCGCAGACCCACCGCAGTGTAGTCTGCCTTGCAATCCTTAGGCCACGGTTAAGGATCTTGATCAGCTGGCCAAACGAGAAGAAGATGAGCCTTGCAATGCTCCAGGAAGGAAGCACCATTGGGCACAAGCCATAACCCATGACACTGTTTGCCATCTCTGCAACATCTTTTGTTGGCACGTAATGCATCGCCTGAAGCTGGCTTCGCTTCTTCGTGTTCCAGCTTCCGTTATCAAGGGCTGGAGGAGGACCAGTGAATGACTCTAAATATCATTGCGTTGAAGAAAAACTAAGTTTGTCAATGGCGCACTTTAGGCCCTACAGCACACAGCTGTGAAACAGGAGACCGAACTCTTCCAGCGGAAAGGAAGACCTGATGTCATGAGGCAGAGCCAGTGGATATACTGCCCGGCTGGTGGGAGCAGCTTAGTTTAAAGACGTTTCAACAAATAAGCACTACTGATGGAACTACTATCCTGTGGATAAGTGAACCATATCCAGCCTCCTAGAATATGTATTTGCCAGTGAAAAGAAACAATTACTCACCACAGTAATGACATTTCTTCTAGAGAGTTCACTAGTGATTCATGTAAACTGCATCTTCTAAGCCATGAGTTATTGCAAGAAAGACAGAACTTTAGAATGTTAAAATTCAAGCTCTGTAGTGTGGTCATGTGGCCCTAACAGCAGGTTTACAGCTGAAGACCATTAGAGAGCTGTGACCACCCATCTAATCTAGACCAAGTATTCTTACTTAATGTAAATAAGAATGCAAAAAAACCCACACATTAAAAATTTAAAAACTGCAAAGTCTGCCTTAATAAAATGTTCCAGCAAACAAAACCTTTTTTTCTGAAGAACCCTTTTATACGAAGGTTCTAGAGGAGGAGGTAGTGAATGGTTTGTATGAATCACTAATAACCCTTCTAAAAGAAACATCATTACTATAGTAACTTATTTTTCCTTCTGGCAATTAGAGTTCATTAGTGATTAGGGTTGTTTGGGACCTGTTGCACGAAACAGGGATCATCAGATATTATTCCATTCTTAGCATTTAGGATTTTCGTATCACAGTCACCCATGTATTGTTCTACATAAACAGTACTGCTAGTAGGTCACATAGATATGTACTGGGGCCACTACATGGACCAGTGAAAGTGAGCTGTGCTTTCATGCCGATGACTCAGGTTAGGGAAGCCAGGATGGGAGTGGCCAGGGCTGTAGACTGCTACTGCCGCAGCATAAGCCAGCCCAGGGAGGTAGGCGTGGGTGCACGCCAGCACAGCAACTACTCTCAGTGGGACAGGGAGCCTGCTCCCTCGTGAGGGGACTGCGCAAGGGCACGCTGTGCAGTGTCGTGCCATGCTGTCAAGAGGCTTGAGCCAATGTCAGAGAGATGGGGCGAGAAAGAAAAAAGTACAAAACCCATGTTACCACCAGGATGACAGGTAGTGATGTCCTCGGACCTTGCATGCGTGGATCCTCACCGTTGTGAGTGGTGAGACTAACAGAAGACAGCACTGGGGATTCCGCTGTGGTGTGGGGGAGGGTAGTCCCACTAGGCCTGAGAACAGGAGGGGGGAGGCAGCAGCAATGAAAAACAAAGAACCTCATTTTTTTTTTTTTGGTTAAGATTTTTTTCTTTGTGCTCGTGACAGGTGTCGGAACGACAGCACTGGAATCTGAAATCCTCTATTTATCCACATGACAGCACGGGCATTCACAGTGCAAGGTTCCCCACACTGCCCCGCCAATGCGCCCCAACTCTGCTATGGAGGGACCACCAGGTAAGTGAAAGTATTTTTTTTTGGTTTTTTTTTGTCAATAAAATGTTATTCAATATTTCAAAGAAATATAAATAACAATAAATAACTGCAATTTTTAGATATAAATCCATTCACATCAAATAACAGCAATTCAGGCATACAAGTCCATTAGCGTATCATAACTCCCAGCCAACAAAACAAGATAAAGGGTAGTTCAGACTCCGTGCCATTCAATCCTTGGCCTCTCATGTGAGACAGCAACAAGGGTGCCAGTTAGAGCCCAATTAAAAAAAAAATGACACTTACTGGCTGGCTCAATATACTCTGATACAGAGTTGAGGGAGGGTTGGATCGTGTGACATCACCTACTACTCATACACTGGGTTATACTCCTGACCTTACCAAATTGTGTTTTTCTACTTCCAAACTCCGGTTAACTGCACCATTCCTGAAAAGGCCTCCTCTGATTACTATCTGATCTTTTCAGTTCTGTATTTAAGCTCTCTGGCTGGATGCCCCCTTCAAGATCTTAGCTGTTTAATGTCTAGTCCCATCATCCACACAGCTTGCCCCTGAGTCCTCCATGACTCCCCTCCCCCTACAGCAGGGATGTTATGGAGGCAATGCTCTGCCGAGATGTAATATGGCAGGGGGTGGATGCAGGGTCCAAATAGGCCGGTGCCATTAACTTGTAGCTGCCATTTTTCTTCCAGTTTGCTCTCTGACTTTTCCCCTCCCACACACCCCAAGATGAGCTGTAATACATGCAGTCATCTCCACCTCTACCCCCGAGGTAAGCTCCCTGGCCCAGTACAGCAGGTTATTGGGTTATTGTAGCAGCAAAACTTGATGCCTACCTTTCTTGGGCAAGGTGGAACCACAATGAACCATGGTTCCTGGGCCTAGCTCTGGCGCAAGCATCCCAAGTTTATCACCAAACCAGGGTTGCCTACTGTACCACAGCACATGTGATCACTAACCAGCCTCTATCTTATCTCCTTGACCCTCCCAGCTGTACTGAAAACACATTATATTTGAAGCTTGATTTCCCTGTTTTAAGACAGCCTGGATAGACCACCACCCACCACAGAGATGTTTTTTGGCCCAGCCGGCCTAGTAGCAAATTACTCTTGTGTTTACAATAAAGATCGGATTCATTTTTCTTTTTTTTTTCTTTATTTAGTTGTTTAACCAGGTATAGCACACTAAGCTGAAAGCTTTTTTACAGGAGCGACCTGGGAGCACAAGGAGGTTAAGTGACTTGCTCAGGGTCACACAGTATGCAAGTGGAAACCGTGGGATTCAAACCCAGGTCTTGTCTGCTGGATGTCACCAGATTTGCAGCTCAGAGCCTTAGACCACTGCACTATACTGCCGCCTTCTTTGGCCACCTCTGTAGAAATCATTACATAAACTGCAAAAGGGAGTGAAAATCAATAACTGCCGTTTGTTACCTTGTCCAGTGATACTCAAAGAAAGCTGAATAGTAAACAATGAAGGGCAGGAGGACAGAGAAGGCCCACAGCAGGAGAGTTGGAAAGAACTGGGTGATGATTGGATTCTGTGGAAGTCGGAAAGAGAGATACAGAGAGATAAAAGTAATGGTGAATTCTTTTGAACCGTCTCTTTGCTAGTGGCATTCATCTACAGCCATACACTTCTAGCCATCTTTAGGCCCTGCAGATCCAACAGCTTTGAATCGAGTTACATGCCCCTCCTCCACACCTTGTGCTCCACTCACCCTGATCACTTCATTTAAAAAAATGTTTATTTACTTATGTCTGCTGTCTCTCACTGGTGCTGACCCCAACACCCGGGCTGGCCCTGTCCTGTCCCCCTGAATCTCTGGCACTTACCCCTTCTGAGCCCCATTGGCTTACCCCCTGAGACAGGGCCTGGCTCTGGCCAGGCAATACTGCCCCCAGAGTGCGGGGGCAGGAGATACCTCTGTTGAAGGGGCGACCAGTATTGGGAGGCCTACCCAACTGCACCAGGATCATCCTGCATGCACCAGGGTTTTCCCTTGTTTCTGCCAACCCCCAGGATTTCGGCATGCATGAGGCGCCAAGGATGTGCACATTATGTGTGCTGTGCAGCACCTGCCCTAACAACCCCCTTCCTAACAGCATCTTCACTGCACTGCGACCTGTGGTCACCCAGGTGACAGTAAAGCAGCGGAGCTTGCTGCTCTCCATCCCTGGGAGAGGAGTGGAGCATCCTCCAGGCAGCTCAGTCCTCCCCTCGATGACCAGGCTTGTTCTTAAACCTGCGTCACCAGCACTGCGGGTGGCAGCACTACCACCATGCCACATCAGCAGGCCGGCACCAACAACTTAATTTATCCTACATACCAGAATACCAAGGCAGAGGCATAAGACGAGCCATGGGGCTCTGGATGAATTTTATAAATCATTTATTTTCTTTTTAATCCCATTGCAGGAGTGTCAGCAATGCGTGGAGACCTGTTATAGAGTCGAGAGTACTTCACCAACTGCAGTAAATGAAGGCTTCACTGCTCTGTTACACCTCCAATTTGCTTTGTTATTTTTTTGTTTTTTTCTGTAATATTTAGTACACGTTTCCCCAATGCTATCTGGCCACCAATCGGGCCTACCCACTCACCAAGCCCCCTCACCTGCCTTCCTCACCTTGATGTCCTGGCTTACCCCCAGGGCAGGGTAGTCAGGAGGGGGCTCTACACCCAGCGGAGACTTGGTCACTGCCTTGAAGGACAGTGCCTCAGTCAGCAGTGGAGGGCTGCAGTGATGGACAAACATCCTCCTTCAGCATCTACCCTTTTCCTGTTTTCTTACCCAGCCCCTGAAGAACACCGAGAAGAGCCCTCGAAGTGCACTGCACATCAGAGCCCGCTGGTGTCCTCCCTGGCTCCCCGGCTCTGTTTGCACTGCCTCTTGTGGTCACCCAGGTGGCAGCAGCACAGCAGAGTCTCTCTTCCCTCCCTCCTCGAGGTGCACAGCGTCCTCTGGGATGCTCTGCTCACCTCCACCAGGTGGCCCTCCAAGAACTTGGACTCGCTGAGTCGTCGGCATCATCAGCAGTAGTGCTACTGTTGTACGGGGGGAGTGAGGCTAGGCCTCTTGTCATTCATAGTACAGTAGTAATATTTTTATTTCTTTGGTGCCTTTTCCAAAAGCTCAACGTGTCAAATACGAAGCTGGCAAAACAGAAATGTTACAACAAAGTAACTCAGCACAGATATAACACGTTACTATTAAAGCCTGATTAAACAGGTGGGAGGAATACGGCATTCTCTAAAGAAGAGGAGATGTGCACAGTCAGCTCCTTCTTAGAAGTACCATGTTATAGCTTTCAGCCATCTACCCATAATCAGTGGTTGAGGTTTCATGGCCATGGCCACTTCGTAGAACTAAATGGTGGTTACTTCAGATTAAATTCAGCTGCCTATCACTACTCCACAGCCTGATAATCTAGAGGAGACTGCAGTCCATCTGGAGGATTTGCAAACAGTGCCTGAGGGAGACAATGACTTCTGGAGCTGTAGCACTACTTGCATGGGGTCTTTCACCGCACTGCTCACATCGCGTGGCTTACTGTAACTTGTTGTCCTTGGATACTTCACCAGTTTCTTCTCCCTGTGTGTCCTCTTACCCCCAGTGGCCCAAGAGATGTTTTTGGTATCAACGTAGGCCCCTTTCACCCACCCCTCCTCATCCAGCCCTGTCACCCACCATTCTCAGGGCTTACTGGGTTTCTGAGGTCCCCAACAGATTGCCCGCTGTAGCAGAGCCACGGGAGGGAGGTCTGTCCTCCCCACCCCCACTGGCCCAATCCAGAGCTAGAACCAGGGCCCAGTCAGTGATGCGGGGCCTGCGGCGACCTGGCTGGCATCATCCTGCAGCAAATGCATGCATTCTATGACACACATGTATTGCATGGAGATGCACTACGCCTGTATGCTGGCCAGCTAGATCGGTGATCGATACTGTGCCACAGAGCCTCTGCTAGGTGGCAGCTGAGCAGTGATACGTGCTGTCCCCCCTCCCTGAAGTAGGAACGCCACCCATGGATACTCAATCCCCCTTCCTCCAGACACCCCCAAGCAACCCCAGTCTGTTTTTGAACCTGGGTCATCGGTGCGGCAGGTGGTAAGACAGCCAGTGCCTCAGCCTGCCACACCACAGGGCCGGCTGTCCACAAGATTTTGCGCTGTCCTAAGTCTGTCTCTTGCCAGTACTGAAAAAGCTACTAGTGGAAGATATAGCTGAAATCTTGCACAGAAACATTAACATTACCTGTATCCTCCAAGGTTACTAAATTTTATTTCACCAGTGAGCGTTGTCATGTTACAGGGGCTGAACCCTCTTCTTTATGGTTTTAAGAAAGAAAAGCTATGTAATTATTGTAACTGGTGATTTTCCAGAATATCTTCTATGCTGAATCCCACAGATGGGTCTGGGCTGGAGGTTCTAAGACCCAGCAGGAGCAAATCGTTGGCCAGAGGGACAACAATGGCAACTGGCTATGGCACCTATGCGCTCCCACGTGGTAACGGGCACCTGCCAATACCCATTGATGGCTCCCTCACCTACCTCAGTTCTGTTTGCAAGGAGCGATGCAAAAAGTGGGAAATAAACCAAGCTGGGACTTATGAAAAAACTAGCCCAAAGAGAAAGGATATTGGAAAAATAAACAGATTACTCACCTGTAACAGTAGTTCTAGGAGCGGTATATGATGTTTATCCATACTTTCTGGCAGTGCCTTTCCCTTTAAGACTTGGCAGAAAACATCTTCAAGCTGGCTCCTCCCACCCACCTGGGTGGCAACTCCCTCGGCTCCGCCCCCTGATGCCAGATCTTGCCCACTGGAAGCAGTTGTGTACGCCAAAGCCAGGGGAGGTTGAGTGGGTCAGTGTGGATGAACATCATATACCACTCCTAGAACTACGATTACAGGTGAGTAACCTGTTTTTCTAGGGACGTGGATATGATGTTCTAACACACACTTTCTGGCAGACTCCTAGTAGTTCTCTGGGAGGAGGGAGCCAAGGCGCACACCCCCTACTTGGGAAACATGGATTGGGGAACTGAGGCCCCAAAACCAGCATCCCGGCGTGACTGAATGTTGATGTGGTAATGGGAAATGAAGGTGGGTGCTGACCTTCAGGTAGTAGCCCTGCAGATTTCCTGGATTGGGACGTCCCTGGAAGCAGCCACCGAGGCAGCAGTATGACGGGTGGAATGAGCCCTTAGCCCTATGGGAGGCTCCCTACTCGCCAACCCACAGCAGAGGTCGATGCAGGAAACAATCCACCTGCCAATCATCCGCTTGGCTGCTGGTCTGCCAGGTGTAGCTTCAGCATAGGAGACAAACAGCTGGTGAACCTCTCCCCGAACTCAAGTCGTGTGCTCCTTTTCAAGTTCGCCAGGCCTGTGCGCTACGAACTTATTGCTATGAGTGGCCAGTGCGAAAACATGAAAAGAAAAAGCCACTGAAGAGCTGATCGCTGTTCAGTCACAAAAGAAATATGTGTGGGATGTAGCAGATTCTGCACATGCGCAGTACCACCACTGCGTCTGCGCATGTGCGGAAATGAACAGCGCAGGGACGCACTACATAGAGTTTAATAGGGGCACTTTTTAAAAGCTTGTTTGTTCGGTGTGCCTTTCCTGGTGAACCATTTCAATAAATAAATGAGCCACGGTGCAGCTTTTCACATTAGCAGCTCCTGCCGCCAGCCACACACTCCCCGGAAAGACGACATTGGGGTGCCCAATCCCCATGTCGGCATGTATCCCCCCCTTCCCCATTAAATTGGCACACAGGGAGCCCACCCAAGTGTGCCAAAATAATTTTTTATGTTTCCGACACCGGGATGCCCACTTCCGGTGTTGGATGCACCCCCTCCAACCCATCTATATTATTTGCCCTTTCACTTAACTGGGGTACACTGGGAGCCCACCCTAGTGTGCCAAAAGAAAAAATTACTTACCATAGTAATTGTGTTTCTTCCCAGTGATGCACAGATATTCATAACTTTATGCAGTAAGCCTGTAGGGTTGGACTGCCCGGAGAGATGGAACACATGCAAATGATGGAACACTTTGCACGTGAGCACGTTCAAACACTGCCTCTACTAACTGCCTGTGTTCTAACCTCTTCAGATTTTATAAAGGAGCCTGAAAAGATGGCTCAAGATAGTGTAATATTACTAATTTTTTTTTTTTTTAATCATTAAAATTGGGGTTACCCAACAATATGAATTTTCCTAAAAATAGTCCTCCAACCGAAGGATAAATGTTTAAATAAGTTAGAACAACATGCCAGAAAAAAAATAAACAAACACAATGAACTCTGTTCACCTAACTAGTACAGGTGCAGAGGAAAAATATTCCCCAAGGGTGTATAAGTGATATAGTGGCACCAGCATGCGGAGTGCAAAGGCTGAAGTTCTGGAAGGGGAGGTAGGAAGGGAAGTTATGAATATCTGAGCATCACTGGGAAGAAACACAATTAGTATGGTAAGTAATTTTTTCTTCTAACCCCAGTAATGCTCAGCATATTCATAACTTTATGGAGACTACCAAGCAGTACCTCTGGAGGTGGGCACAGAACTCTATTTTGGAAACAGACTTTGCAGGACTGCTGTGCCAAACCTAGCATCACTTCTGGATAAAATATCCAGGTTGTAGTGCTTTGTAAAGGTGTGTACTGTTTTCCAGGTAGCTGCTTTACATATATCCATTAACGGGACGTCCCTGGCAGCTGCTAGAGTAGCAGCTGTCCCTCTTGTAGAATGAGCCCTCAATTCTGGTGGGGGCTGTCTGCCAGCACTAGTGTAGCAGAACTGGATACACTGGACTATCCAACAAGAAATAGATCTTTTTGAGGCTGGATTACCTTTTCCCACATCCCCATAAGTCAGAAACAATTGCTTTCTATCCTGTCTGAGGTCCGTAGTGGCTGTCATGCAACAACTAAGGGCCCTCTTCACATCTAAACTGTGCAGCCTCCTTTCACCAGAAGTGGAGTGCTCAGTGAAAAAGACAGGGAGGGTGATAGATTGATTTAAATGAAAATCAGAAACCACCTTGGGGAGAAATTTCCTGTTCGTTCTGAGGACTACTTTATCCCTATGAAAGGATATATAGTCCTAATCAATACAGATAACTTGAAGCTCACTGATTCTTCTTGCAGAAGTTATTGCCACTAGGAAAACTGTTTTCCAAGTGACATATTTGAGGTGAGCTGTGGCCATGGGCTCGAAGGGAGCAGCCATCAGCTCAGCTATCCACACATTCAGATCCCAAACTGGCACGGGGGGCCTGTGAGGAGGATGCAAATGAGTCAGACCCTTAAAGAACCTTTTGAAAATAATGTTAGAAGCCAGTGTCACCTTTTTCCCAGCAGAGAGGTAAGCAGACACTACTGCAAGGTGAACCCTCAAAGAACTGGGTTGTAAACCCAGAAAGTCTAAGTGGGTGAGATACTCCAATACCTCTGATAAGCCAGCTTAGGCTGGAACCAGAGTCTTGCCCGAACACCAGATAGAAAATCTCTTCCATTTGGAAGAATAATTCTTTGTCGTAGAGGGTTTTCTGTAACCTCTTAGGATACTTAAAACAGGTTCAGAAAGTTTTAAATCAGTGTATTCTAAGTCTTCAAGAGCCAAGCTTTGAGATTGAGAGACTTGAGGTTCAGATACAATAAGGTTCCCTGGTTGGAGGTCAATAGGTTGTGCCTCCAAGGAAGATGTATTGGATTTGCAACAGACATTGAGAGCAGAAACGAGTACCATGGCTGCCTCGGCCAGTCTGGAGCTATTAAGATCAGTGATGCTGTATGGGATCTGAGTTTGACCAGTATGCTGTAAATGAGAGTGAAAAGAGGGGAAGTATATAGGAACCTCCCTGACCAGTCCAGACTGAGGGCATCCAGAGGGAAGTTTCCCTGATCTGGAGGTCTGCAACAATACTGTGGCAGCTGGTGGTTCTGGTGGGATGCAAACAAGTCCACCTCTGGAGTACCTCACCTTCAGAAAATAACTTGTACCACCTGCCTGTTTAGAGTCCACTCGTAATGGGCCTGGTTTATTCGACTCAATGCATCTGCCAGGGTATTGTCCTTCCCTGGCAAATGAATTGCTTGCAGAGACACTTTTAATGAATAGGTCAGAGTGCAAATCCTTATGGCCTCCGAGCGGAGAGGGCCTGACCTTGTGCCTCCCTGCTTGTTCATGTAATACATTGTGGTGGTATTGTCTGTTCTGTACCACCCTGCCTTGGACTAGATGAGCAAAGGTTTTTAGGGCCAGCAGCACTGCTCTGAGTTCCAGAAGATTTATGTGCTGAAGTGACTCTGAGGCTGACCAAGTGCCCTGAGTTGTGTGATCCCCTATATGGGCGCCCCAGCCCAAGAGGGATGCATCTGTTGTGAGAATCACTGAAGGATTTTCTTTTTGAAAAGGAACTCCTTGCCTTAAGTTGGATTCCTCCTTCCACCACAAGAGGGCCTGAAGCAGTGACCTGGTTACTGGGATGAGCTTTGAGAAGGAATCTTTTCTTTGACACCGGTGGGACCTGAGATGGAACTGAATGTCCCTCATGTGAAACCCTGCGCCTAGTACTGTGCCCGTGGATGCAGCCATGTGGCCTAATAGCTGGAGAAACTGTCTTGCAGTTTTTGAATTGTGGAGCTTGAAAGAGTTTGCTTTTAGCCGAATGTTTTTTACCCTTTCCAGAGGCAGAAATGCCCTGGCCTGTAGGGTATTGATTTCTGCTCCTATGAACTGCAACACTTGTGTAGGAGTGAAGACTGACTTTTTGTGATTGATTAGGAATCTGAGGGACTCCAGGAGGTCCTGAGTGACCTTCAGGTCTTGCTGCACCTGCAGAGGAGATTTCCCTACAACCAACCAGTCATCCAGGTAAGGAAAAACAGATATTCCCTGTCTGCGAAGATGTGCCACTACAGCTGCCAGGCACTTTGTGAATACCCTTGGGGCCGAAGAAAGGCCAAAAGGCAGGGCTGAAAAAGTACAGTTACGTAAGAACTTACCGTAACAGTAGATCTTCGAGAACAGCTCTTGCAGCAGGTTACACCATTAGGACCGAAGCCGCCAGGCGCCAGGACCCCACGGAAAAATTCTAGCTAGCTAACTACAGCGGGGACCGGCCCCGACGTCGGTCCCGCCTCCGACGTCAGGCGTGGTACAAAAGGGGGCGGTCCCGCCAGATTCCCCAGTTCTCCCGCCGGAGACTTCTTGCCGCAGGCTGACATCAAAATGGGAGACCTAGGATTCGCCGTCAGAAGACAGAAAGATAACAATTCCTGCTCAGAAAGACTGAGCCATGCTTCCTCCAAGGGGGAAGGTGGGCAGGAAGGTACCTGCTGCAAGAGCTGTTCTCGAAGATCTACTGTTACGGTAAGTTCTTACGTAACTGTACTATCTTACTTCGAGACACAGCTCTTGCAGCAGGATACCCTCATTAGGACTGATTCCCAAGCAGTAACGCTGTCAGAGAAAATCGGGAGGAGGAAAATAAAGGATAAAACCAGGTCCTGAACCTAGGACAGGAGACCCTGAAGTACAGCCAAACCAAAACCAGCCCTTCGCCGAGAGGCGATGTCCAGGCTATAATGCCTGATAAAGGTATGCACAGAACTCCAAGTGGCTGCAGCGCATATAGCAGAAGTGGAAACATTTTTGAGCGCTGCAAAGGAAGTAGCCACCCCTCTAGTGGAATGACCCCGGACTGTACCCGGGAGGGGCTTTTGTTTGATACCATAACAGTGAGAAATACACTGGACAAGCCAGCGAGAAAGGGACTGTTTGGATACTGATTGGCCCATCATTCTCTCAGAGAAGGAAATGAAAAGCTGCTCAGAACTACGAAAGGACTGAGTTCTGTTGAGGTAAAACCTCAGGCTACGGTGAACATCCAGGGTATGGAGCAGAGCCTCTCCTCTATTAGAGTAGTTCGGGAAGTAGACCGGAAGGTCGATATCCTGGTTCAGAGTGAGTGAAGAAACCACCTTAGGCAAAAATTTAGGGTTCGTCCTCAGGGAAACTCTGTCCCGGTGGAAAACTAAATAAGGCTCTTTGTACATGAGGCGTGAAGTTCAGAAATTCTTCTTGCCGAGGTAACAGCAACTAAAACAACGTTTTCCACGATAAAGCGTGGCTCGCAATCAGCGGCAGGTTCAAAGGGAAGCGTGAGCTGTTCAAGGACAAAAAGCAAATCCCATGGAGGCACAGGGTCTCTAATAGGAGGCCTAGGTGCAACCTCCTAAGAAATTCCCGAGGCGTCCACCTGAGCCACTGTACGATTTCCCACCGGAGGTAGTAGCCGAAATGGCACAGAGTGCACTTTAATAGAGAGTAGGCTAGACCCGAATGAAGAGGAGGCAAATATTCTAATATACTCCCACAGGACAACCTAAAGGGGAAAGGTGGCGTGCTGCGACCATACAAAGCAGGCGCCATTTCATGGCGTGCGTCACATCACGTTGCCGGCTTTCTGGCTGCAGAAAGGACTTCTGCAACCTCTTGCCGAGACCCGTGCGCAAAATGGCTATGTTCTAGGAGCCAAGCATGCAGGTTCAAGGAGACGTAGGTCCGGGTGGACAAGTGAACCCTTCTCCTGAGACAGTAAGTGGGAGCTGGGCGGCAGCGGGGCGGGGGTTCGAGATAGTTGAATCAACAAAGGGAACCAAATCTGTCTGGCCAAAATGGGGCCACTAGGATCATTGTGCGTGCTCCCTCGCGCAGTTTGAAAAGAACTCTCTGGATCAGCGGGAAAGGAGGGAAGCGTAGAGGAATCTGTTGGCCCAGGAGAGGGATAACGCGTCTCGCCAGAAAACACCAGGCCCTGGATCTAGCGAGCAAAAATTGGGCAGTTTTGCGTTGGATGGGGAGGCGAACAAGTCTAGATCTGGAGTTCCCCATCGAAGAAACAGATCCTCTGCTACCTCTTGAAGGAGTTCCCATTCGTGGACTCTGGCCTGAGAACGACTCAGGCCGTCTGCAACCGTGTTGTCCACTCCGGGAGCGTGCACAGTGATCAGATTACGCCAGTGTCTGATTACCCAATCCCACACTCTCATGGCTTCCTGCAAAGGGGCAAGAGTGTGCGCCTCCTGTTGTTGAGGTAATACATCACCACCGTGTTGTCTGTCTGAAGTAGAAGAGTACATGGTGGGATAACTGACTGAAAGGCCTGCAGGGCATAGAGGACCGCTCTCATTTTCCAGCACGTTGATGTGAAGGTGAGCTTCCATCTGGGTCCACGTGCCCTGGGACTACCCGTCCAGGTGTGCCCCCACCCAAGACCGGAAGCGTCTGTGGTGAGGGTGACCTCGAGGGGCGGCGCAATGAAACGGGCGCCTGATGAGGACGACCCTGGGGCTAGCCACCACTGCCAGTCTTGAATCACTGAATTGTGAGTCTGACCGGATGCTGCAAGTGGTCTTGCCTTTGGTCCCATTGCACTTTGAGCATCCACTGAGTAATCGCATGTGGAGTCTTGCGAAGGGACAGTAGGAATGGCCACAGCCATGTGTCCGAGCAAGCAAAGGACCGACCTGCAGGTACAACCTTGCTTAGTGATAGGTCCCTTATGAGGGGATCTGATGCGCTCCGCTCTGTCGGCCGGAAGAAAGGCTCTTCCCCGAACAGTGTCCAGAACTGCTCCTATGAACTGCAGTTTCTGCAGCGGTACCAGGAGAGACTTCTCGTAATTTATGAGGATGCCCAGGGATCGGAACAGATCCTGGGTGCTCTTGATTGCAAGAGCAGCGTCTCTCTGGGCGGCCATGAGAAGCCAGTCGTCCAGATGCAGGGAACACGTAGTGGCCCTGTCTCCTCAGAGACGCTGCCATGACTGCCATGCACTTGGTAAGACCCTCGAGTGGAAGACAGTCCGAAAGGAAGGGCTCGGAACTGAAGGTGGTGGTCGAGAAACTCAAGCGCAGGAACCTCCTGTGCCTGAGCCATAGGGATGTGCAGGTAGGCATCCTGCATGTCTAGAGGCGCTAAAAGGCGTCCTGTTTGAGCATGGGATAAGACCGGAAGGGTCACCATGCAGAATCTCTCTGTAAGTGACCGACACATTGAGGTCGCTGAGGTCCAAGATTGGACGGAGGTCCCCTGTTTTCTTGGGAACCAGGAAGAAGTGGAATAGTATCCTAGTCCTCTCTGGTTCTCTGGGATACTCTATCGCTCCCTTTCGTAGTAGCGCGAGTACTTCTTGCCAGATCAAGGCTTTGTGCTGACCCTGATACCGGGAGAGCAAAGGAGGCCTCGAGGGTGGCTTTCCTGCGAATTCTATAAAGTGGCCTAGACTGACCAACTGAAGAACCCACCTGTCGGTGGTAATGGCCTGCCATCCCGGCAGGAAGTTCGCAATGCGACCCCCGACTATAAACTCCCATTGATCCTGAGGGGCGGGGGCCGGAAAGGAGTCAGGCTGTGGCGGCAGATGGACCCGCTGGCTGGGCCTGCCTAGGAGAAAGCTGGCCTCGGCTGGCGGGGTGTTTGCCCTGGGCTCTACGAAAACCGGAGCCCCTCTGAGGTGCAGCGGAGTGGGTCTGTTGCCTCTGCGTCCAGCGCGACGAGACGGCTTTGGTTCCCTCTGAAAGGAACCAAGCTTGGAGTCGTACATGGCCTGAACAGACCTTACCCTTCCGGCCTCTTGGAGTTTGGTAAGGATCTTTTCTGTAGGATTACCAAACAATACTTCCCTCAAGAGGCGTCCAAGATGTTCTTTTGGACGTCCGAGGTTAAAAACGGAGGCAGCGCAACCAAGAGTGTCTCGAGAATAACGCCAGAAGCTGCTGCTCGGGCCGATGAGTCCGCAGAGTCATACGCGGCTCTTAGCACTTGGTCCCCGTCTGAACCCGTGCGGAGGCTGGACATATCCTCCTTCTGCTCACCTTGGGCATCTTTTCAGCCGCTTCAGACCCTGTTCCCACAAAGCGTTCTGGAACTGAACCATGTGGGTTAAATAGTTCAGGGATCTGATGGCGCAGGTAGCGGAAGCTTACGTGCGCCTACCCAATGCGTCCAGTTGTTTGGACTCTGGGTCCGGTGGCAGGGTGCTCAAATGTTGTGGCCTCTGTGACCGGTCATGTGAGGCTGTGATGACCAGAGAATCGGCCTGAGGATGCTGCGTCAAGTACTGGTCGTCCTTAGGAGCCTTGTACAAGCGATCAGCTTTCTTCGGTCTCGCCGGGAGCGAGTGTGGACGCTTCCACGCAGCCTTGGTGACGTCCACGAAAGTGTCAACCAAGGGTGGTACCACCACAGGCTTGGGGTCCTTTTGCCGAAGATATTTGGCGAGTCGTACTCTTTCGGGTCTAAGTCTTCAGCATCCCATCCCATGTTCTCTTGTATATGTCTCATAATATCAAGGCGAGGGATCATCGGAGGAGATCTAGGCATCTCACGTGGGTCCGGAGAAGGGATGGAGAGTGGAGATGGGGATCTAGAGGTGGAGTAGTCTGATCCCATGTCCTCCGTTGAAGGCGAACGTCGGCGTCTCCTGGATCTCTTGGGGCTGGGTGATCCAGAAGAGGAATTCGACGGAGGTCTCCGTTTATCAGGTCTCCCCCTGGGAGGGGTTCTAGGCTCCCGGGGAGGAGGAACACGGCCTGCCGACCCCGAAGGCGAGGGGGCAGGAACGGAGTAGGAGGAGGAGGAGTAGGAGGAGGAGGGAACCATGTCTTTTTTAATGGTATCCCACCAGTAGGTGAACAGATCTTTCACCTCCACTAGAGAGAGGCCCGACGACGGCCCGGGTGCCGGTGGGCGGTCGTCGGGTCCCGGCGTCGGCTCCACAGGGGGCTCTGGTAATGGCGAGGGATCCCTGGGAGTACCTACGGGACTGGGGTCGCCCGTCTGGTCCTCGGGCTGCTCTAGGTCCTCCTCCGATAGAGGCTCCTGACCGATGTCGGTCGGAGGCAACAGGGCCTTCTTCTTTTCAGGAGGGGCGGGCGTCGGTCCCCCTACCGGCGTCCGCTGGGATGTAATGGCGGCGTTGGTGTCCGGGCGGAACTGCTCAGGGAAGAAGGCGCACGGCTGACGGCTGTCGAGCAGCGTCTGGGCTACTGGCCTTTTAAAGCGTGGCTCCAGCGTCTTGCGTGGAGGCACCGACGAAGACCTGACGTCGGGTACCGAGGAGCGGGAACCCGACTTGCGGTGGTGATGGTGTCGTTCCCCGGACTTCGCCAAGGCCCTGGAAGGGGAGGAAGGCCTGGCGGATTTCTCCTGAGATGAAGGTTTCTTGATTGCAGCCGGGGGAGATTTCGAACCGGAGCTACGGGACTCCGAACCCCTAGAAGGGGACCTGGAAGGGGCCTTCTCCCTTCTCTTCTCCGCGTGCTTGTGGACCCTGGAGCTTTCCCCCTTGGAGGACATGGTCTTCAGTTGTTCCTCCAGAAGAAACGCCTGCAAAGCCCTCTGACGCCGGATCCGGGTACGGCTATTGAACCCTTGGCAAGAAGGACAGGCCCGGGTATCGTGGTCTGGGCCTAGGCACCGGACGCAGGCCGTGTGGGGGTCCTTGAACGGGATCTGCTTTCCACAAGCGCACTTCGAAGGATGGCCCGAAGTTGGTGATGACATCAAGATCTTGAAGAGGATTCTGAAGATTTTCGAAAAAAGAACTATTCACGCATTGTAGCTAGGGCTAGTAACCGAAGGGGGTCAGGTAAGCTAAGTGACGGCGGGGAAAAGAACACAGGGAATCTGGCTGGGACCGCCCCTTTTGTATACCACGCCTGGACGTTGGAGGCGGGACCGACGTCGGGGGCAGTCCCCGCTGTAGTTAGCTAGCTAGAATTTTTCCGTTGGGTCCTGGCGCCTGGCGGCTTCGGTCCTAATGGTGTAACCTGCTGCAAGAGCTGTGTCTCGAAGTAAGATCTGGTAGTGACCTGAAGGGAGTCTGAATCTGAGGTATTTTCTGTAAGACTTTCTTATGGGGATGTGAAAATAGGCGTCTTTCAAGTCCAGTGATGCCAACCAATCTGCTTTCTGAAGTGTTGGCATGATCAGAGCCAAAGTTACCATCTTGAACTTTGGTTTTCTTAAGAACTTGTTTAAAGCTCTTAAATCCAGTATAGGCCGCCACTCCTCAGTGGCGGAGCTAGAGGGGAGGCTGGGGGGGGGGGCGGTCGCCCCTCCTGGCTGCCCCAGTGTGAGTGGCAGTGCCCCACCACCATCTTTATTCACTGTGAAGTGCCCCTTGTGGAGCCCATGAGTGACTGAATGGACCCCCCAGCTCCCAAATGCTCCCAAACCTGGCTCCGCCACTGCCACTCCCCACTTTTCTTTGTGGTCAGGAAGTATCTGGAATAGAAGCCCTTTCCCCTTTGAGAATCTGGAACTGGCTCCACTGCTTTTAATTGCAGTAGATTCCGAACCTCTGCCTCCAAGAGCGGTTTTTCTGCTAGGGAGGGAGAGCTGAATACTCTGGATTTTTGAAAGGGAAAGGACTTGAATCCCAGAGACAGACCCTGTCCCACCAACTCCAACACCCACTTGTCTGTGGTGATTTTCAGCCAAGTTTGGAGAAAGTGGGAGAGTCTGCCTCCGATAGGTAGGGAGGAAGCGGCCTGTGGTTCAGGGGGTCTGTTTGGTTTGTGGCTGAGTATGAGACCCTCGGCTTGAGCCCCTTCTGCCCCTGCCACTAGAGTAACCCTGCTGTGGGTACTGCTGGTACTGGGGTAATAGAATTTGAACATAGAATTTGACAGCAGATAAAGACCGCTTGGCCCACCCAGTCTGCCCATTTCCCTACCTACTGGATAAGCTGCAGATCCTAGTTAACCAGCAGCCTACTTCTTCCTACCCCTACCCCCTAGAATGGCCTTATGGCTGTCCCATGCATGCTTGAATTCCACCACTGTTTTTGACTCCACAACCTCCTCCGGAAGGCCGTTCCATGCATCCACAACCCTCTCTGTGAAAAAATACTTCCCTAAATTACCTCTGAGCTGCCCCCCCTCTATCTTCAAATTGTGCCCCTTGTTCTTGCACACCTCTTTTTTTGAAAGATGCTACCCTCTTGGACTTTGTTGATTCCCTTGAGGTACTTGAACGTTTCTATCATGTCCCCCTCTCCCTCCTTTCCTCGAGGCTATACATATTAAGCTCCTTTAGTCTCTCTTCATATGTCTTCCGGTGCAGACCCTGCACCATTTTAGTTGCCCTCCTCTGGAAGCTTCCATCCTGTCTGTGTCTTTGCGGAGATTGGGTCTCCAGAACTGCACGCAGTACTCCAGATAGGGTCTGACCAGCTGTCTGTACAGAGGAATAATAACTTCCTGTTTTCTACTGGTGATGCCTCTCCCTATGCATCCCAGTATCCCCCCAGCCCTCCTTGCTGCCCTCTCACATTGCTTGCCCACCTTTAGGTCATCTGATATGACTACCCCCAGGTCCTTTTCCATTTTTGTTGTTGTTAGTATCTCACCCCCCCCATTGTGTACTCTTCCCCTGGGTTTTTGTTTCCCAGGTGCATTACCTTGCACTTCTTAGCATTAAATCCAAGCTGCCACACATCTGACCATTCCTCTAACCTTGCCAAGTCCCTTCTCATCCTTTTCACCCCACCTTGTGCATCAACGCTGTTGCAGATCTTTGTGTCATCTGCAGAGAGACATATTTTTCCTTCCAGTCCCTCTGCAATGTCGCTTATAAAGACATTGAAGAGGACCGGTCCTAATACTGAACCCTGCGGTACTCCACTAGTAACCCCCCTTTCTTCTGAGTGGACTCCATTTACTATTACTCTCTGTGTCCTATTCCCCAGCCAATTCTTTATCCAGGCTGTCATCTTAGGACCCACTCCCAGGCTGGCTAACTTGTATATTAATATTTTGTGTGGGACTGTGTCAAATGCCTTGCTAAAGTCTAGGTAGGCCATGTCCACAGCCCCTCCCTGATCTACTACTTTGGTCACCCAGTTAAAGAAATCTATTAGATTCGTCTGGCATGACCTTCCCGCTGTGAATCCATGCTGCCTAGGGTCCTGTGCCCCTCTGGCCTCTAGATACTCAACAATTCTTTCCTTCAGAAGTGATTCTATCATTTTCCTATCACTGAGGTTAAACTAACAGGTCTGTAGTTTCCTGCTTCTGCCTTGCTCCCACTTTTGTGAGGGAATCCCATGCCCTTCTCCAGTCCTCGGGGAACCACCCCATCCTCCCATGATTTGTTAAAGAGGGTAGTCAGTGGTGTCACTAGTTCTACCCTTAGTTCTTTTAGAATTCTGGGATGAATCCCATCAGGCCCCATTGCTTTGTCCACCTTCAGTTTTAAGAGTTCTTCCATAACCCTTTCTTCTGTAAATGGGCTGGTATCAACTTCTGTATCCAGAGTGTTTCTACTGTTTGTTTTAGGTACCTCCCCCTCTTCATTTGTAAATACTGAGCAAAAATATTTGTTTAGTATCTCTGCCTTTTCACAGTCTCCCTCTGTCCACCCTCCCTTTCCTTTATTAAGCCTCACTATCCCTCCCTTGGTCTTCCTTCGCTCCCTGATGTACCTATAAAAGGTTTTATCCCCTTCTTAACTGAGTTGGTTATCTTTTCCTCGGTTTGGGCCTTTGCTGTTCTGACTGCCTTCCCAGCTTCCTTTTGCTTTAACTGATACAGTTCTCTGTCCTGCTCCTTCTGCGATTCCTTGTACTTCCTGAATACTTTCTTTTCTCTTGAACCTTCCTGCCACTTCCTTTGAGAACCATAGTGGTTTCTTACATCGTTTTGTTTTGTTTATTTGCTTCACACAAAGGCTAGTTACCTCTGTGATGGCAGTTTTATTATTCCCATTGTTCTTCCACCCCTCCTTCCTGTCCATTTGCTAGTGCATTCTTGAGGCACTCACCCATTTGGCAAAGTCAGCCCTCCTAAAGTCCAGTACTTTTGCCTTTGTAGTAGCTTGACTCTATTGCTGTGTTTATTGTGAACCATACTGTTCGATGGTCGCTAGTTCCCAGATGGCTACCCACTTCTACATCTGTGATCCTCTCTCCATCTCCATTTGAGAGAACCAGGTCTAAGATTGCTCCTCTCGGTGGGCTCAATACTAGTTGTCTAAGGCATGCCCCCTGTAGGGCATCTAGAATAACCCCACTCTTTGAAGTGGCTGCTGCAACTGCACTCCAGTTAACATCTGGCATATTCAGATCACCCATCAGCAATATCTCCCCTTTTTCTGCCATTCTAAGCATACTTTCTATCATTTCCTTGTCCATTTCCTCCCCCTGAGAAGGGGTCTGTATACAACCCCTGTGCGGATTGTGGTGCCATTGCCTGTCTCCAAATTTACCCACAGTGCTTCTCTTCCTCCCTGTTTACCCTTTTGTTCTGTTGCTTTTATTCCTTCCCTTATGTAAAGAGCTACTCCTCCTCCTCTTTTACCCTCCTGTCCCTCCTGTAGATAGTGTATCCTGGTATGTTCCGTCCCAGTCATGGTTTTATGTGTACCATGTTTCTGTGACTGCCACGATATCCAGATGTTCTTCCTCCGTCAAGGCCACTAATTCAGGAAGCTTGTTACCCAGACTACGGGCATTGGTACTCATTGCTCTCCATTTTTTGATGGCTTTACCTTCTGTAGCAGCATTCCCCACTGACCTTTCTACTCGGTCTTTTTCTCATTTAGTACCCTGTTTTGTAGGGAGAGGCTAGGATTTTCCTGCTGCTTATCAGTGCCTCCCCCTCTGACTAGTTTAAAAGCTTGCCAATGAAGCAATTAAACCGATTGCTCAAAAGACTTGTTCCCTCTGCCCTCACATCCTCCAGACAAGGATTCTAGAAAAATAGAAAGTATAGCCAAAAAAGGGTACCTGTCAGCCTCTCTGGCTATGTGTCAGGCTTCCTTTCAGGCTTGCCACAGGTTGGAAGAAGGGCCTGGTGTAAAAGGACCTGCCCCAGCCTCCCCTTCCATAAGGCCTGGTGGATGTAGAAGCTCCCTCTTTAGCAGAGTTGCTTCTATAAGTGGCTTTATACTCATCCACCTTCTTCATGTATGCTGCAGTTGACTCCCCAAAGAGAGAATTTCCTTCTAGGGGAAAATCCAGGGCCTTCAGTTGTGTATCCTGAGTAAGGTTTGTGGCCCTAAGCCAAGTAGACCTACTCTGTGCCACTGTGTTTGCCATCCATCTGGCTGCAGTATCATTAGTGTCAGCAGCCATCTGGAGCTGCCTCCAACCCAAACCTGGCAGTTTCAGCCAGGTTGTCTGACAAGGGTGAGGGAGCTTTCTGGGACATGGCCAGGACTGACTGCCACAGGGATTTTTGGTACTGGGCAGCATAAGCCTGAAAGGAAGCCTGACGCATAGCCAGAGAGGCTGACAGGTACCCTTTTTTGGCTATACTTTCTGTTTTTCTAGAATCCTTGTCTGGAGGATGTGAGGACAGAGGGACCCTAGCCTTGTCACAGGCAGCCTGCTGTATGATCCCCTGGTGGTCGGGGTGGGAGAAGAGGACATCAGCTCCCTCCCTTTCCAGCTGGTACTTCTTGTCCATCCTCCTGTCTACAGGAGGGGTGGAATTCAGGGCCTGTAAAATCTTTAGTGCATCCTTTTTAAAGAATGTATAGACAGGGAGGAGGAGAGCCTGTGTGGGTGTTAACCACATCATTTCTAAGTACTCCACCTCCTCCTCCTCATCTTCAATTTGCTCAGTGGTGGAGATGTCTAGAGCATCTGCCATCCTTCTAACAAAAGTGAAATGGGATGAAAAATCCTCAGACACCCTTGGGGGAGAACCAAAGTCCTGTTCAGGGGACACTTCTGGTTCTATTAGTCCCTCCTCCTCCTCCTCATAATAATCACCATCGTCATCTAAGGTTTCCCCACCTTCTAGGGGAAGAGGATGCACATTGCTGCCAACCTGGGGACCCTAGAGGGGGGCAGGAGGCTGCTGAGGAGGGACTATTGCCTGTAAGTACTGGATGATTTTAGAAGCCTGAGCAATCTCTTGGGCTGTAGGTACAGGCAGAGTAGTCACAGAAGTCCCTGGTTTGACAGGCGAGGGTTCTGTGTGTTTTAATTTCTTCCCTTTTTTTGCAGGAACCGAGGAGTCAGCCACTTCAATAGCTCTTTTAGTTCCCTTCGTGCCCGTCTCAGGGGCAGGAACTGAAGAATGTGTAGGTTCAGCCACAATGTCTGGTGGTATCGGCTGGTCAGAGCCAGAGGGACCCCTTGGAATTTTCTTCCTTAGCCTTTCAAGGCATTTTTCAACAGTCTTCTCAGGGAATGCTTTACACACTTCACATTCCTCATTTAAATGTTCAGAGCCCAGACAAACTACACAAAGTGTGTGTTTGTCTGCCTTTGCAAAGACCTCTCCACATTGGGTAGTTTTTGAAACCGGGCTCACCGGTTTTCTGTTTTGGTTTTTCCAACATATTCAAAATTTAGCAACCGCTAAGAAAAAACCCTAAATGTTTTTTTTGGTTTTTTTTAATCAGTTCAGAAACCGAAGAGGAACCGATGGAACCGGATCGTTTGTTTAAAACGGAACCGAGATAGCAGTTCAGCAACCAAGATATATTGGTTACAAAAAATAGATCAATTTAGTGAATTTAAAGAAAATATAGGTGGTTCTTTAGTCAGAGAACCCCAATTGTAATATAACACTATCCCAGTTCCCCCACGGTTATACCGAACCGAGAGGAACCGAAAAAAACAATAATTTTAACGTAAATATGATTATCTAAACAAACAAATAGTAGAGGCAGTAAATGAAAACAAAAATGTATACTTATACAGTATCTGATGTTTTCTTCATGCAGGAGAAAGTGGATGAACGAGACTCCGAGCGACCAGACCAGAGAAAAATCTGAAGAGGTTAGAACACAGGCAGTTAGTAGAGGCAGTGTTTGAAAGATGCTCATGTGCAAAGTGTTCCATCATTTGCATGTGTTCCATCTCTCCGGGCAGTCCAACCCTACAGGCTTACTGCATAAAGTTATAAATATACTGAGCATTACTGAGGTTTAATTTATGTTTTTCCAACATCGGGATGCCCACTCTCGGTGTCAGATGAGGCCCCCCCCCCCGAATATTTCAAGTGTCGACATCAGGGTGCCCAATCTCCATGTCGGCAAGCCCCCCACACACAACTATTGTGGCACACTGGGAGCCCACCCCAATGTGCCTAAATGTATTTAAATTTTGGTAACCTGTAAACAAGAAAATCATCTCCGAGGTCTTTTTGTTTTCCTGTAAAAAGAAAACAGTCCTCGTCAGTCTCCCCATTCCCCTCCCCATCCTCCCTCTGCAGACTCACCTCCGCACCCTCCCCACCCCTATACTTACCTCTGGAGGTCAATAGTAGCAATCTTCTATGGACCGGAACACATCTGCACTCTTCAAAGCCGACCGGCAAACTGAAGAAATGACGGTAATCTGTATAATGGGAGTCAATGGGGGGTTTCAACTTACGTTGATATCTCAGCCGTTTTTAGGAATTTTTGCCCAAAATTTTCAACATGAGGTTCTTGGGACCCCACCTCGTGAACACTGTCAGTGTTATTTGGTTACTCTGTCCTGAAAAGTGATTTCACGGTTACTGCGTGGAATTACCTTTCGGGACAGATTAACGAAATGACAGGGCCACTGTTCATGAGGTGGGGTCCCAAAAAACCCATGCTGCAAAACTGGTGAAAAATTTCAAAAAATGACTGTGTTACGAGCGTGCGTTCCGCAGTTTCTATGCACACTTGTAACTTTGCCAATTTGTAATATTTTCATTACTGCCATTTTTTTCACACCTCCTTATGAAAAGTATAGCTGTCATTTTTCATAACCTGCCCAAAATGTGTTTTCGCACCTGTGGCGCAGAATGGCACGATCGTTGTGGGAAATCAACTTTTTGGACAGATTAACAAAATCACAGTGGCACTGTTCATGAGGGAGGTTCAAAATGTCCATGTTGAAAATCTGGTGAATAAATTCAAAAATGATAGTGTTACGGTGTGTTGCATGGCAGTGTCTATACTGCAGCTCGTAACATCAACAATTTTCATATTTTCACTCAGATTTTCAACATTGCTCACTTTCATGCCTCCTAATGAACAGTACAGCTGTAATTTTTCACATCCTACCCGAAATGTGTTTTCACACCTGTGGCGCCAAATGGCGCAGTCACTGTGCGAAATCACTTTTCGGGATTGAGTAACGAAATGATAGTGCCACTGTTCATGAAATGGGGTCCGAAAAAGCCCATGCTGAAAATCTGGAGTGAAAATACCAACACACGCCTGGGGCATTAGGGTTTCCAACCGTAACACTCCACCCTGTAGAGACCGACATGCGTCGGGGGGTGTGACTTGGGTCATCGGCTGTAATGCTTACGCCATTCCACCCCCACCCCCAACCCGTAGCCAGTGACAAGCACTGAGGTGTGCCTTGGGGTCTTCGGCCCTAACGTTCACCCAATTCTCCTCTACTGTACCCATCTTAGCTTATTTCCTTATGGAATGGGGTGACTGTAAGGGCCGAAGACCCCAAGGCACACCGAAACACCTGTTGGTGTCTGCAAGGTGGAGTGAGGAGGAATGGCATGAGCGTTATGGCCAACGACCCAAAGACACACCCCCAAACGCCTGCCCGTCTCTGCAGGGTGGGGGTGGGGGTTGGCGTTAGTTTAATACTTCACTGCCATTCCTATTATGCATCTCTCTAACTCCTGCACTACCAATGCCAATACCAGCATGCAAACATTCAGCACTGACAAATGCTTGTTATACTTTCCAGTGATGATTTTGTCAAAGAAAGGCAGTTGCTTACCTAACAAGGTCCTTGTTAGTTAAGCAACTGCCTTTCTTTGACAAAATTGTCACTGGAAAATATAAAAACAACCTTTTAAACATTGCCCCCATTAAACTCTATGGAGTGTGTCCCCGTGCTGTTCATTTAGAAATGAGGTGAACTTTTGGCATTGACAAATGCTTGTAATAAGCGAGCGCTCACCTCAGGTCCAGAGTATGGAGCCACTGCTCGGCTTCCGAGGTGTGATTGGTGAAGTACACTGGGAGATTAATCACCTGGTTAAGGTGAAAATCGGACACAACCTTTGGGAGGAACTTCGGGTTGAGGTGAAGGACAATCTTGTCCCTATGGAAGACCAGGTAAGGAGACTCCACCGGAAGCGCCTGGAGTTCACTGATCCTTCTGGCTGACGTGACAGCCACCAAGAAGGTGGTTTTCCACAACAGGTGAGACATATCACACCTGTGCATAGGTTGAAATGTCTTGCCCATGAGCTTTGCCAAAACCAACAGCAAATCCCAATGTGGTGGTGGTTCATGCACCGGAGGGGAAATGTGGTCAAGGCCTTTGAAAAAGCACCAGACCACCTTCTCCTGCAATGACTGCTGACAGGCTCATGCTCGGTAAGCAGAGATGGCTACCAGGTGCACCTTAAGGGTCGTCGACCAAAGGCCCGACTTAGAGAGGGACCACAGGTAGTCAAGGATGCTAGCCACTGGACAGGACAAGGAGTCCAGCCTCTTGACCTGGCACCAAATAAAGAACCTCTTCCACTTGAAGGCACAGCATTTCCTGGTCGACTCCTTCCGAGATGCCTCCACAACAATGAGGACATCGTCGGAGAGACCCACAGCCTGGAACTCTATCCACTCAGGAACCAGGCTGTCAGGTGCAGGGATTGAAGGTCCGGGTGGAATATCTTCCCCTGATTGATGGAAAGCAGGTCCAGGCAGAGAGGAAGATGACTCAGGAGCCTGCTGCTGAGGCTGAGGAGGCTGGGGTACCAAAACTGGTGTGGCCAGTCTGGAGCCACCAGGATCACCTGTGCCTTGTCCGTTCTGGCCTTGAGAAGCATCTTGTGGATCAAAGGAAGTGGAGGGAAGGCATAAAAGAGGCCTGGGGTCTAGGGCCTCAAGAAGGCTTCCCCCTGCAGCAGTCCCTGCTGAGGGGGGTGGCCACAAAACAGCCTCAGCTTTGCGTTCTCCCTGGAGGTGAACAGGTCCACCTGAGGGGTGCCCCACTGGGAGAACAGACTGTGTACTACCTCCAGGTGGAGAGACAACTTGTGAGATGCCTCGCCCACACATTTGAGGGCATCTGCCAGCTGGTTGGAGGCCCCTGCCACATGGATGGCTAGGAGATCGGCCTCCAGGCTGTGCACAAGGGTCCACATGTGGAGAGCTTCCTTGTACAGTGGCAGGAAGTGTGTCCCGCCCTGTTTTTTGAGGTAGTACACGGTCGTAGTGTTGTCCACCTGAACTTGGACCACCCGATCCCAGATGTGCGGAGCGAATGCAGTCAGCACCAGCTGGACTGCTCGGAGCTCCAGCAAGCTGATATGACATCGGGACTCCTTGGGGTCCAGAGTCCATGGACTCTGTGTTCCCCCAAGTGGGCACTCCAGCCCATGAGTGAGGTATCGGTCGTCAGGATGACCATTGGCTCTGGGTGAACAAACGGGATCCCTTCCTGCAGATGCTGTGGGACTAACCACCACTGGAGGGTGTCCCACATCTGCTGGGTTACAGAGACCAGCTGGTCGAAGTGAACACTGCGCTGAGACCACTGGCTGGCCAGCTCCCACTGCAGGAAGCGCATTCTCCAGCGGGCCCACTGAACCACGCTGGTGCAGGTCACCATATGACCCAGCAGGCACAGGATGTCCCGGGCAGGATGCAACTGCCTTACCCGGAAAGATCGGGCCAAGGAGGAGAGAGCCTCCACCCTGTCCACAGGGAGCTGGGCTCTGGCTCTGCAAGAGTCAAGCTCCACCCCAATGGAGTGGAGGAGCGGATCACCTGCGAAGGTACAAGCTCTGACTTGGCCTTGTTGGCCAGGAGGCCAAGGGAGATGCAGGTCTGGAGGGCCAGGTCCCTGGACTGCTTCACCTCCTGCATGGAGGGACCTGCCAACAACCAGTCATCCACTGGGGGCCGAGGACAGGCCGAATGGCATGGTCTGGAACTCATAAAAGGTTCCCTCGGCTCGGAAGTGGTGGAACCTTTGGTGTGATGGATGGACCAGGACATGAAAGAATATATCCTGAAGATCCAGGGAGCAAAACCACATGTCTTGCTCTAGAGATGGTATGATCTGAGACAGAGTTACCATCCTGAAGGTGTGCGACTTGAGAAACTTGTTCAGGTCATGCAGATCTAGAATGGGGCACCAGCTCCCCCCTCCACCCGTCCACTTTGGCACCAGATGTACCTGGAGACAAACCCTGGGTGTTTTCCGGAGGATCCGTGCCGGGAAACACTACCTCCTTTCAGAGGAGTTGTGCTATGTCGTCTCTGAGAGCTGACAGAATGTCTGTGGATACCAAGTCCCCCCGTGGGGCACGGGCTCGGCAAGGAAGGTACTACTCGAATTCCAGAGGCAGACCCTGGCCCACCACCTTGCGGACCCACCTGTCCGTGGTGACAGTGGACCAGGCGGAAAGGAAGTGGCCGAGCCAGGCCCCTACAGGAAGACCCAGGAGAGGTGTGATGGACATGAGGGAGGCACTCCATATCCCATCACTGTGCAGGTTTAGAGGAGGAAGAGGGTCCCGGCTGATGGGCCACTGGAGCCTCTCCCCCCAGGCTTATGGATGACCAAGGCCACTGACTTTGGCAGAGGTCACCAGGCCTGGGCCTGCTGACCAACTTGGGATTGGGCTGGTTTGGCCACAGGAGTAGAGGTGGACCGAAAGGGCTTCCTTCTCTGCTGCTGTTTGGAGCCCCTGGGGTCTTTTGGGGCAGATGTCATGGAGTCCAAGGTGGCACTGGACTTCTCAATGCGGGTGAGATGGCCCTCGACCCCGGGTCCGAACAAGTTGGTGCCCAGGAAAGGAACATCTGGCAGCTTGTGCTCTGTGTCTGCCATGAAGGTTGAGATCCTCAGCCAAGCCCTGCAGCACATGGCCAATGCAGCTGTCACAGAACAGGCATAGGAGTCCCCAATGTCTATGGCTGTCTGGAGCTGTTATTTTGCTACAGCCCGGCCCTGGTCTCAGACCTGTTTGACTGTGGTCTGGAGGTCTCCTGGCAGATGAGGAAGCACCTCATCCAGGGTGCCCAGCAAGGCATAGGAGAAGAGGGCCAAAAGGAGGGCCAAGCTTGCTTAGCGAAGACCAAGCGAGGAGGCAGCATAGACCTTTTTTGCTGCAAGGTCCAAATTTTTGGACTCTTTGCGGGGCAGCTTGTTAACATACCCAGTGTTGCCCGAGTGCCTATACATAGAATCAGCCACCAGCCCCTCGGCCAAGGCGTGTTCCATGAATCCCGAGAGAGAACCGGTAGGTACCCCATATTTGTGGGCCATCCAGGCAGAGGGCGGAAGGCAAGAAGTGGGGCACTGCCAGACCGCCAAGGTAGGGCCAAGAATGGCCACTGGGAAAGCCTCTGTCAGAGTATCTCCCCAGTCAAGGATCTTGGTGAACGGGTAACGAGCCTGTTTCAGGATGGGCTCCACTTTCATACCTGTGGACTCAGATCAGGTGGAGAAGGCCCAAAATAGAGGTACGGTCTTCGTCCATCAAGAGATCCCCCACTGAATCCGCGTCGACTGGGAGTGCAAGGAGGAACCCTCCAACTCCAAGGAGTCGTCAAAGAGGGGTTGACCCTCTGCGGATGGTCAGAAGTGACGGTGACTGACAGCCGATGAGGAAGCCCCTTGGCTAGCCGAGACTCCTTGGTCAGAGCGCCAGCCTTCGGCTGGGCATGTGGCGGCCCCACAGGAATCAGCGGAGATGCCAGGGTTGGCCGAGCTGGGACCACCTCAGGAAGCTCCTGAGGCAGAGAAGGTGTCGGCTGGTTGGGTGAAAGCCAGGTGATGGCCGGAATAGGAGTCGGAGCCGGCTTCATGCCGGTGAGCACCAGCTGTTGCCACATGAGATCCTTGTAGCATCAACGCAATTTGCGCTGAAGCCTCTCCTCACCGGAGGAGGATGAAGAGTAGCGGCAGCGCCGCTTCCCATGGTGCCAAGGGCAGGAGCACTGACATCGGTGGGAACCATTTGACCCATGGGAAGAAGACCTCAACCTCAACCGCAGGGGGGACCGAAGGTGGGGCTCAGAGGAAGTCGGCGAATGCCGAGGCTCCTCTGGGTCTTGGCTGGAGACCAGAAGTGGCAGGTCAGCGGACTGATCCATCCCTCCCACTGTCTGAGTCAGGACCGGAGTCCTGGATAAGGAAGTGTCGGCCTCTTTAGTCGACAACTGATCGAGAAAAATCTCGTCCGGAAGATCAACCAGCGTCTCAGCCAACTGGCCCAATGGGGTTACCGTGGAGCCGGCGGCCTGAGCCAAAGATTTGACCAAAGTCGGATCAGAGAAGCACGGCAATCCGAAGCTCTCGACTGAAGCACTCTCAATCCCATGAACATCGACAAGACCATTTTTTGGATGCTTTCTTTGACTAAGATTTATAATCTGAGGGTCCCTGACCGAGGGTCGGCAGGGACTGGCACAGTTCTTTGAAGGACCTCATAAAAGTCAATCCCAGCTGGAGTGGCATGAAGGCAGACTCCGAAGAAGAGTGGGAAGCGGCCTGGGCCGCCGCCTCGAGTGCCGTAAGCTGTTCAGCAGACCCCACAGCTGCAGAGACCACCCAACGGGCATCCTTAGATATGACCGGCGGGTTCCATTCATTCGGTTGGCCTAATTTGAGCCAGGCTCGATGGTCCTCGAGAACGTTAGTATGAAAGGGCACCGGCAGAACCTGGGAGCGGACTTGTCATCCATCGTGGTTGCGATCGTTGAACGAGTTGAAGACAATTAAATTTAAACATTTTAGGAAGTAAATCCAAAGATTTAAGTCGCAAGGGCCTACTCAGCTCGACAGCGGTAAGGAGGGAACCTGCTTCTTCCAGCGAAAAGGAAGATCTGGCATGAGGGGGCGGAGCCGAGGGAGTTACCACCCAATGTGACAAGGCTGAATACGGCCCTGTCCCAGTTGTTATGCAGAGGGTGTTTGAATGCAAGGGTCTGTTTTGTCCTCTCCTTTTCTGTCTTCTCTGTCTGGTTGTGCAACCAACTTTTCCTGTGAGACTTAGGAACTGATCACACAGACGGTCTTGTGATTCTCCACCTCTCACTATCTCTCTACCCTCACTTGCAGTTCTGTTTTTTCTTCCCCCTTGTATATCTGCTGGTATCAAATATATGTGAATCATTTTGTGGAAATGTAATTGATACCGGGATCCCTTTGTTTAAAACTGTATACAGCTATACTGTTGAAATGATTGCAAAGCTATTTGGAACTCAAGGGGTTAAATTTAGATGCATTTTTTAAGCCTTTTGCAGAGATGTAGACAAGAGATCAGTTCTGGGTCACAATGTTCTTTTTGCTGCATCTGCTGAAACTGACAAGAATATTGTGGGAGAAGCATTGTGTTTTCTTAACGAGCTCCTAAAAAGACTTCTAAAAAAAAAAGCTGCAATGCCTTGCAAGAGACAGACACAGATGGAGACTGGAAATTGAGAAGAAAAAGGACTCTGCTTTCTATATTTGTACTGCCATTGTAAATAGTTATTCTGAACAATTTTCTTTTTTTTTTATTTTACTATTATTAATAATAAAACACTTGTTGCGAATTTTACAACTGCTCCTGGTTTTCTTATGCTTTCTGATCTATGCCTCAACGACACCCTGGTGGGTGGGAGGAGCCAGCTTGAAGACATTTCCGGCCCAGTCTTAAATGAAAAGGCACTGCCAGAAAGTGTGGAAAGAACATCATATCCACGTCCCTAGAAAAATAAATAACCAAATAAAATCTGACCAACTCTGAGAGAAAGAGGGGCAGGGGGCGGGGACACATCTAAATTGACACAGATAAAACGTAGTCTGAGATACTGAGCCAGGGCCTCAAAAAGGGTCACCCGCCAGCCAGCAAGCCAGGCTAGGCTGGAAAGAGCAGTGAGGATAAGGCGGCAACCCTGTATGTATTGGCAAAAATAGTGCACACACCAAAGCTTGAGGTAATAAATATTTACTGGTGTCCCAAGACTGTGCTGGACTCTGGTGTTACAGCCCCTATGTATTGCCTTTCAAGCAAGTCTTCATCACGGGGCGGAGCTAATGGTACAAGCACCACTTAAATACTAGGAGTGTGGGAATATTATTTATTTGGATTTTGTTTACTGGGTAGGCCCACTGAGACAAACGTCCCTTTTTCAGGGTGACCCAGAATTAGTTACACAGAAGTCAACATTGAAAATACAATACTGTATATACAATGGCACCTCCTGACTCTGAGCTCCCCCTTCTCGGTGATTTCAATATAAATTGGCTTGCCTCAGATATCGGACCCAGCAGGGATACTGTCCTAGCAACCAACCTAACACAGATGGTCAACTCCCCTACTAGAAAAAACTACAAGACTGGAACCAGCACTCTCATTGACTGGATTCTTACTAATCGCCCGGACCAGATAAAAAACACCACCGTTCTCTCCGACTCTCTCAGTGACCACTCCCCTGTGATCTGTATCTGGACAAATAAATTCCACAAACCACCTCCTAAAACCATCCTAAGTCGAATGCTACCGCACGGAAACCTTGCTAAGCTAAAGACTTGCCTCCTACAACAAGACTGGTCCCCTATCTACAATACGCTGGATGTGGATGCTGCCCTAGACTTCTTCATCAAAATTTTCAACACTGCCTGTGACACCTACACACCTTTCAAATAATGTAAAATCAAAGCCCTCTCTAATCCCTGGCTAACAGCCAAACTACTGGCTCAGCTTAAAGCACGTGACCATCTTTGGGTTATAGCCAGGGCCACAGGCTCCATAACAGACTCACTTAACTATAAACAGGCGAGCAACCTATGCACTTCACAAATCAGGTAAATGAAGAGCTCCTATTTCAAGAATGCTCTAGAAACCACCTGGGGTGATGGGAGATCCTTCTGGTACAATATACGTAATATTACGGGCAAACAGTCTAAATCCTCTCCCACGGCAATGAACATTGACGGCTCCACTACCCGTGACCCTAAGACTATGGCCGATGCCCTAAATAAAACCTTCACCAACCTCAGTGGTGTCCTCTCACCAGACTTCTTCCAGAACTTGTCAGTTCCAAAACTCATACCCCAAACCACCTCGCCAGACAAACCGCTATTTCACTTTAAAATAGTTAAGACATATGAAGACTACAGATACATAAAAAAGGCCTGCTCTAAATCTAGAAATAGCAGTGACACCATTGATCTAAAACTTCTGTCCCTCACCTTGGAAGAAGTGATCCACCCCCTCATCTTGGAAGAAGTGATCCACCCCCTCACCAAAATTCTCAACCTCTCCCTGTGCCAAAGTCAATTCCCCAACACACGGAAGGCCGCTATAGTCACACCAGCGCATAAAGGGGGCGACAAATCCACACCAGGGAACTATCGGCCCATATCTATACTTCCACCCCTCTCCAAAGCTCTTGAATGGATCGTAGGCGGATCAACTATCAGACTACCTGCAAAATCTGATTTACTCTGCATTCAGCAACACGGATTTAGGAAAGGACACAGTACGTAGACGGCCCTACTTGATTTCTCTAGTGAAACTCACAAAGCCTTGGATAAGGGTTTTTAACCGGAGCTGTTTTCATAGACCTCACAAAGGCCTTTGCCACTGTTCACCATAGCCTTCTAATCTCTCTTCTGCTCAACATTGGGCTAGCCAAGGGACCTGCAGCCTGGGTAAAAAGTTACCTGGCACAACGTTCTCAAACAGTAAAAATCTCTGAGGTTCTCTCTGACTGCAAACCGGTCCTCTCTGGTGTCCCCCAGGGCTCAATTTTAGGTCCTCTCCTCTTCAGCCTATTTCTAAACTTGCTTCCCAAATCCTGCCCTGAAAAATTAATACTCTATGCTGGTGACGCTGTAATTCTCTCCTCCCATAAGGATCCAAATCCACTACGACAGAGCTTGCAGCTTGCTTTCTCATGTGTTGAAAAGTGGTTCCTTGAGCACAAACTGGTCCTAAATCAAAAAAAAAAAAGTCATGCTTTTAGCAGTCATCAAAACAGAAATAGGCATACTCCACTCGTCAAAAAAACTTCTCTTGGAAATACACTAGAACAAGTGAACACCTTCAAATACCTTGGTATCACTTTTGATGAATGTCTTACTTTTGCGGCCCATATCGATAACACTGCAAAAACAGTGCACCAACGCATTGGAATTTTGTACCGGAACCGTCAATTTTTCAACCAAGCTGCCTTGAGGATTGCTGTTCAAAGCTCCATCATCTCAATCATAGATTATGGTCTAATTGTCTATGGCTCAGCTAATACCACTGCACTAAAGCGCATCTCAACAGCACTAAACAAAACCTGTCGACTCCTCACTGGAGCACAGAGACAGACCCACACTTGTGACCTCTACACGGAAACCGGTTGGTTACATCTTTCCAATCGCCTCATGTATCTCACCTGCGTGATGGCAAAAAAATCAATCTTGGGACTCACTCCTCCATGTATCTGGGACCTGCTCTGCCTGAACAATGGCACTCGTACCACCAGAAGATCTGACCACCAACCTTTCCTTGTCCCTAGATGCTGGACTGCTCAGGGACAAAGATCTTTTACATACCGTGTCCCTATCTGGTACAATGCCCTTAACCTGCCCTCCCTATCCTCCACGACACTGGGAGCTTTCAAATCCATACTTTACGCTCACCTCACAGCCTCCAGCTCCTGTGACCGCTTTGACTTAAGTCTCATCCCACTGAGTGCACTTACATTTGTTTCACTCAACCACCATAGTCTCCTCTTTGACAAAGACAACCCGAGTACCACTAACCTGGTTCTGTCTGCTCCTAAACTTCTTATTTCTCCCTCTCTTCCCTCTCAAGCTCTCCAATCCTTATTCCTTGCCCTTGACACTGCCTCTGAGTTCCTTTTTCTTTTCTGTACATAAATGTTACTGTTTAAATTGTGCCCTTGTTAAACGGCTTACTGATTGTTTGTAACACTGTCTACTATGTTTTTGTACTTAATGACGTGGAACCTTTGTAAAAGAGCCTTGGCTCAAAGGTATTAATTCCTAGAACAATAAACTTCAAACTTCAAACAATGGCACAGAGATACTTCACAAATGAAAGGTGTTTCAGGAATACCGCAAATACACTATTCGTCATTCAGATACAAATAAGAACTAGTGGCACTATTCATGCCTATCTGTAGTTGGGAAATACTAACAAAAACCCCCAGAAAAAAACAACCTCCCACCCTCCTCTCCAGCCCAATCACATTCATCTACAACCCCCTGGCTCCCCATCCTCTGCCACAAGCCCCCTAACACCCTTCTACCCCCCCTCACAATTTAAGGTTTCATCAAAGAAAACTCCCATGATGGCTAACCGACACAACCCGACTGCCTCCATGGCTGGCCGCGCTTCCCTCTTACCATTGTTTTCACATAATAAATGATCCCCATTCCCCACCCTGGCAGCAGCACCTGATCCCCTCCCCAAGTACCCCAATTTCCATAACACAAGCAAGCACAGGAGTGCCAATCACAGGAAGATGATCAGCCGTGAAGGGGATGAGCTGTGTCATCCGCCTTCTTGCACTTAGAGGATGGGGACAGTTAGTTTTATGAAATGTGGGTGCTGGGGGAGGTGAGTGGGACTTAGGTGCTGCTGCTGCCGGGATGGGGGGATGATTTAATAAGCAGAAAAAATGGCAGAGAGGTGGCGGCTTCAGCTGTGGTGGCAGAAGCCGAGGGTGTAGTCAATGATCGTATAGTTTTAATAAAACCTTAAACTGTGGGTGCTGGGGAGAGGAGTGTGAGAGTGGGCTTGTTGCAGAGGGTGGAAGGGGCAGGGGGTTGCTGTTAATGTGACTGGGCTAGGGAGGAGGGTGGGGGGCTGTTTTTTTATTTCCCTCCCCCACAGGTACAAGAATAATGAATATGAGTACCGCATTTCTGAACATTTGGGGCCCCAAATATGAATATTCAGCAGAGTATTCAAAATAAGGTATTTGCCCACCCCTATTAAATACCCAATTCATAAACAGAAGTGCAATTAAAAAATGTGCTATTTGATTGGTTAAAATGCTGAAAGTGACTACAGCTAATACCCACATGCAAAACAACTGTGCCATGCTACCTTTACCAATCCTTGCCATTGCACAGTCAGCTCCAGTGGTCTGCTTTTTCTTGCACAGAACTCCAGCATTAATATGGCACCAACTGGAGAAAGAAGTAAACTGGATGTATCATATTAAATATACACAGGGGCTTGTTAGGTGCGCGCATTTCCATAAGCACTTGGACCAATAAAAATTGTACTTCCCAGTATACTGTTAGAGGTCCTTTCTATTCTTGTATTTTGGCACTGAATTTTGCATTATGATGGTTTTTAAAATGTAAAGATATTTTTAAACTATGAAACATAGCACAACAGCACTTTCTGTTAGACACTCTCATGCACTTTGGTCAATCACACAGCACTGTTTTTCAATGTACTAATGAAACTGCACTTCTGTTGATGAATGGGGTATTTAAGTGTTACTTGTACCAACTGGCGCTGCATCTTGATAAAGCCTTGCTTGAAAGGCGACACAGTACCAATAAATATTTATTACCTCAAGCTTTGGTGTGCGCACGGTTCTTTTTTTTTTATTTTTGTCCGTGTATTTCAACTGCAGCACCTTTAGGGGCAAGCAGTGTGCACTCCTCTTTCTGCCTTTTGAGCCCTATAGGCATGTAGGCTCAGACTAGCAGATAAAGAGGCAGCTAGAAGCAAGACGAGACCCCTTTGCAAACAAGATGACACAGAAGTATGCAAGACCAAGTACAAGTACTTGCTAGATAAGGCAATCATCATACCACCAGTAAATATAATATTTGGCTTTTTTTTTTTTAAGTCAAGCTGCCACCCCATTTGGGGTGGGGAGGAGGGCAAACAGGTTACTGGTGTGTGTAAGACTGCAGGGTTACCCAGCTCCACACAGCAGTAGCAATGTGCCACCCTCCCAAGGTGTCTGCAGTCTGCTGGATAGGAGGGCCAGGACATGGGGAGTAAAGGCATGCTAGGTGACCAATGAAGGACAAAAAATCTGTAAAGCATAGAGCTACAGTATAAATAATAAACTATAGCAGCAAAGCCATATGAGGTTGGCAGACCCTTCCTGCAAGCAACAGGGGGGGGTAAGCACCCTTTAACTGGAGCTGGTTGCTCCAGCCAGATCCATTTTGGCGCCGTAGCACAATCTTATAGATACGGCTACTACCAGGTAAATTTGGGACTGCAAGGCACCCATTGGGTGCAACTTGCATTTAGCTTCTAATAGGAAAACCCCCAAGGTAAGGGGATGTACACAGGGCAGGAAAAAGGGAAAATATACTTTCTTTTTTGCTCTTGTAGTTTTTTTTTGTTGTATTTTTGTATGTCCAGCTCCGAACAGGGAAGGCAACAACAGAGAGTGACATAAGCAGAGCATTACATAGTGCATGACACAGGGTTAGCTACCCAGAGGCCCTTGCTTCGGAGAGAGGGGGATGGCAGTGAGTGTGGTACTCAATGCAGAAGATAATCTGGAAAAGAAGAAAAGAAGTGAGCCCAATGGTAGTGGGAATTAAGCACCTTACACTGGGCCAAAGGTGCCAGTTGAGAAAGGCAAAGCCACGTCGTTCGAAGACAGACTGCGGCTCCTACCAGTCTAGAGGCCACCTCATTAGCATAATAGGATGCCCTCAGCTGGTGCCATGCTACCGCTCAACCGTGGGCAGAAAGGTCAATGGCCTGCCTGACTTAATCACACTGAGGCAGTACAGCTAGAAGGTTGTGCAGCTGCAACCAGAGGTGATGGCTGTGTGTCACCATATGTGCCTGACGTGCCAGGAGGCACATAATGGCACGTACCAAGGTGAAAATCTTACTCGCAAGAGCATCTGTGTGAGCAGAATCTGCGTTTGGGGTTCGGTCGCACCTCTGGCTCTGTGGTCCCCACAGAGTTTGCAGTACCTGAAGCCCTGAAGTGGCATGAGGTACATATATCTCCTGCAGATCCCAACGGTAAGCAATACCACAAATGGAGGTCTCTGGGGATGGCAGAGGCGGAAGAGGGAAGTCTCCATAAGGCCCTGGACACCTCCTCCATGGTTCTATGCCATACAGAAAGGACACTAGTGTCAGGATTGGGAACTCCTAGGAGTCCCAAGGTTAGGGCCTGCTGGATAGCTGCTTGTATAGGCTTAAAGCTCTAGTACCTGGAACATCTCCACCAAGAATCGCTGGTACAGAATGTACTCAACAGATGAGGCCAGGTGGACTGAAGATTCATTGCCCTCTGAGGACAGCAGATGAAGAGGAGGCACTGGCACTAGGAAGGGTAGGTACTGGGGAAGAAGCCATGTACTGGGTCCTGTTTGACTCCCTGCACCACTGATCTATGGCACTGAACCATGCCAGATGTTGATCCCATGTCAGTGGTCCTCAATGGACATAGAACCAGGGCAATTTCTCAAGCATCCACCAAGGCCCTTCTGGAGAGAACTGAAGCTCCTAGCCTCAAGGGCCTCAGCCTGGGCTGCCAAACTCTGACGGGGGCCTTGCCTAGGGGGCAGCTGATCACAATCACCTGATCATGGTCCACCTGCATCCAAGGAATGAACACATTGGTGCCTGTGAGGGGAAACCCCCAGATGAGGAGACTGGAGCCATACAGGTCCCACAGGGAGACCCTAGTCTTCACTAGGAACAATGTCGAGACGGATGCTCCCAATGAGAAACCTGGTCCCAGTTCATCGTTTGTCCTCGAGTCGGTACCGCCTCTGGCATCTGGCTCAGGACTAACAACATCAATGGGATAGAAGTCTCTCTGCCACCATCCTTACTGGCATCACCCTCAACAGCAGCATCAACATCTGGCCCGGTGCCTTCTCCCTCCCTCCTGTCGTGGATGACACCAGAGTCAGGGACAGGCTCCTGGCCAACATATCTGTCGGCACTGGGCTTGGCCCAGCAACGTGGCCATTATCAGGGCCATTCCACAGACTCGAAACCGTCCCATTCCTTGGTGTTGCTAGTGACACCACAGTGAGGAACAAGCCCCAAGTCAGCTTCAACATTGGCCTCGGTGCCAGGCCCACCCCGACACTGCAAACAGCGCTGAGGGGGGAGGTCAGGCACCAACTCTGGCTCCACCTAGTGACAACAGCAAGAGCAGCGTCAGAAGACGGCATCAAGGTGTCTGTCGGTGTGGAAGAAAAAATTACTTACCATAGTAATCTTCTTTCTTCCCAGTGATGCTCAGACAGTCATAACTTTGTGCAGTCATCCTGATGGGTTGGACTGCCCGGAGAGATGGAACACATGCAAATGATGGAATTCTATGCACGTGAGCATCTTTCAAATACTGCCTCTACCAGCTGTAGTGTTCTAAGCCCTTCAGATTTGTAAGAAGCCTGGAAGTCAGGCAACATGGAACATTTTTCCCTAAATTATTACTAATTAATAATACATTTATAATAAAACATTTTTAGGATTAGCCCAATAAACAACTTACTTGAAAAAACCTCCAAGGGAGGAACTATATCTAAATATAATAATGGTGTTCACCATAGATTGAGAAAAACTATTTTGAGAGACAGAAAACTCTGGTAAAACTCTGTCTAGCATAGAGAAATGTACCCAGAAGGAATGGCTATGTGGCACTAGCATGCGGAATGCAGAGGCTTAAGTTCTGGAAGGGGAGAAAGGGAGGGAGTTTTGAATGTCTGAGCATCACTGGGAAGAAAGAAGATTACTATGGTAAGTAATTTTTTCTTCTAACCCCAGTAATGCTCAGACCATTCATAACTTTGTGCAGACTACCAAGCAGTACCCCCAGGTGGTAGGCACAGACATTATTTTGGAAAGAGACTTAGCAGGACTGCTGTGCCAAACTTGGCGTCACTTCTGGACAAAATATCCAAATTACAATGCTTTGTAAAGGTGTGTACTGATTTCCAAGTAGCTGCTTTACAAATGTCCAACAATGGCACCTCCCTAGCAGCTACAATAGTGGCAGCTGTTCCTCTTGTTGAATGAGCCCTCAGCCCGGCTGGGGACTCTTTACCTGATTTATTGTAGCAGAATTGAATGCACTGGACAATCCACCGAGAAATGGATCTTTTTGATGCTGGTTTGCCCATTCCAACATCCTCATATGTAAGGAAAAGTTGTTTTTTGTCTTGCCTATGGCCTTTAGTAGCTGTCATGTAGTAGCTGAGAGCTCTTTTCACATCCAGACTGTGAAGCCTTCTTTCACCAGAGCTTGCTTGGTCTGTGAAGAAGACAGGCAGAGTGATTGATTGGTTCAGATGGAAATCTGAAACCACCTTGGGAAGGAATTGTCTGTTTGTTCTGAGGACTACTTTGTCCCTGTGGAAGGAAATATAGTCCTGGTCGACACAGAGAGCCTGAAGCTCACTGATTCTTCTTGCTGAAGTAATTGCTACCAGGAAAACTGTTTTCCAGGTAACATACTTTAAATGGGTTGTAGCCATGGGCTCAAAGGGAGCCCGCATCAACCTTGCTATACACACATTAAGATCCCAAGCGGGCACTGGTGCCCTGTGAGGGGGGCAAAATGCATTAGGCCTTTGAAAATCTTTGAAAATGGGATTTGATGCTACAGATACCTTTGTCTTAGCAGACAGGTATGCAGATACTGCTGCAAGGTGGACCCTCAAGGAACTGGGTTGCAGACCTTGTGAATGCAAGTGAGTTAGATAATCCAACACCACCGAGACCCCTGCATCATTTGGGGTGAAGTTTCTAGTAGAGCACCAGAAAGAGAATCTTTTCCACTTAGCAGAATAAGTTTTCTTAGTTGAAGGCTTCCTGTAACCTTTCAAAATGTTTAATACAGAGTCAGGAAGGTTCAATCCTGCATACTCTAACTCAAGAGCCATGCTTTGAGGTGAAGAGACTTGAGATTTGGGAATAGCAATGTTCCCTGATTGGAGGTTAGAAGATTGTGCCTGAGAGGCAAGCTTATTGGCCTGCTCACTGCCATGGAGAGCAGAAGAGAGTACCATGGCTGCCTGGGCCAATCTGGAGCTATCAATATCAGAGAAGCTGAGAGGGATCTGAGTTTCAGCAGCACCCTGAAAACCAGAGGGAAAGGGGGGAAATGCATAGAGAAACTTGCCCGACCAATCCAGCACCAAGGCATCCAGAGGGACTGTGCCCTGGACTGGTGGCCTGCAACAGTACTGAGGCAACTGGTGGTTCTGGTGGGATGCGAACAAGTCTATCTCTGGAACACCCCACCTGTTGAAAATTACCTGTACCACCTGCTTGTTCAATGCCCATTCGTGATGGGACTGATTGATTCGACTCAGTGTGTCTGCCAAGATATTGTCCTTTCCTGGCAGATGGATGGCTTGCAGGGTCACCTTTAACGAATATGCCAGAGCCCAAATTTCATGGCTTCTGTACATGGGACCTGATCTGGTGCCACCCTGTTTGTTTATGTAATACATAGTGGTGGTATTATCTGTTCTGACCTGTACCACCTTGCCTATTACCAGTGTAGAGAAAACTTTAGTGCCAGCCGGACTGCTCTGAGTTCCAGCAGATTTATATGCTGGAGGGACTTGCTTCTGACCAGGTACCCTGAGTTGTGTGCTCCTCAGATGTGGCACCCCAGCCCAGCAGGGATGCATCTGTTGTGAGGATTAGTGAAGGATTCTCCTTTGAAGGGGACTCTTGTCTTAGGTTGATTCTTTTTCCACCACAAGAGGGCTTGTAACAGGGCCTTGTCACTGGAATGAGCTTTAGAAAGGGTCTTTTTCTGACTCCAATGAGTCCTGAGGTGAAACTGGATGTGTCTCATGTGAAACCTGGAACCCTGCACTGTACCTGTGGATGCAGCCATATGACCCAAGAGCTGCAGAAATTGCCTGGCTGTTTTTCGATCATGCAATTTGAAGGAGTTTGCTATGGCCTGAAGACTTTGTACCCTGTCTAGTGGTAAAAAGGCCCTGGCCTGCAGGGTGCTGATCTCTGCCCCTATGAACTGTAAAGTCTGTGTAGGGGCAAAGACAGATTTTTTCTGGTTTACTAAGAAACCTAGAGATTCCAGAAGATCCTGTGTAAGCCTAGAGAGGTTGTGACCTGCTCTGGTGATTTGTCCACTATCAGCCAGTCGGCCAGGTACGGAAAGACAGTCACTCCCTGTCTTCGAAGAAATGCCACAACAACTGCTAGGCATTTGTAAACACCCTTGGTGCCGAGGAAAGGCCGAAGGGTAGGGTTGCAAACTGATAATGACCTGATGGGAGTCTGAATCTGAGATATTTTCTGTAAGATTCCCTTATGGGGATGTGGAAATAAGCGTCCTGTAAATCCAGAGATGCCAGCCAGTCCCCTTTCTGGATTATTGGTAGAATCCGAGCCAAAGTGACCATTTTGAACTTTGGCTTTTTCAGGTGTTTGTTTAAAGCTCTGAGATCCAAAATTGGCCGCCACTCCCCATTTTTCTTTGTTGTTAGGGAGTATCTGGAGTAAAAACCTCTTCCTCTCAGGGTTGCAGGGACTAATTCCACTGCTTTGAGCTGAAGCAGCTCCTGGACCTCTGCCTCTAGCAATGAGATTTGTGCTAGAGGTGGGGAGGCAGAAACCTTGGGGTTTTTTAGAGGAAGAAATTTGAACTGCAGAGACAGACCTTTGTCCACTACCCCCAACACCCACTTGTCTGTGGTGATGGTTAACCAGCGGGGGAGGAAATGGGACAGTCTGCCTCCAACAGGTAGGGAGGAGGCGGCTTGCATCTCAGGGGTTCTGCTTAGGCTGGGGCTGAGGTTGTGGCGAGTCCCTCGCCTAACCCCCTCCTACCCCTACCCCTTGAGTAGCCCTGAAGGGGGTAATGCTGGTATTGGGGCATGGCTACTGGCTGGAAAAAAGGTCATGATAAAAAGGGACGACCTCTAGCCCCCCCTTCCATAGGGCCTAGTGGATGAGGAAGCTCTGTCTTTAGCAGAGTTACTTCTATAAGTAGCCTTATATTCATCCACTTTTTTCATATAGGCCACTGTGGACTCCCCAAACAGTATATTTCCTTCCAGTGGGAAATCCAGGGCCTTTGACTGGGTATCCCGAGTGAGGTTTGTGGTCCTAAGCCAAGCAAACCTCCTCTGGGCCACTGTATTAGCCATCCATCTGGCTGCAGTGTCATTCAAATCAGCAGCCATTTGGAACTGGTACTTGGCTGCCTCTAGCCCAAACCTGGCAGTTTCTGCCAGGTCATCTGACAAGGGTGGGGTGACCTTCATGGACATTGCCAGTACCGACTGCCACAGGGATTTCTGATACTGAGCAGCATAAGATTGAAACGTGGCCTGTCTCATGGCCAATGAGGCTGACAGATAGCCCTTTTTTGGCCATACTGTCCAGTTTTCTGGAGTCCTTGTCCGGAGGGTGTGAGGACAGAGGGACCTTAGCCTTATCACAGGCAGCTTGCTGTATAACCCCCTGGTGATCAGGGTGGGAGAAAAGGAATTCAGCTCCCTCCCTGTCCAGCTGATATTTTTTATCTATTCTCTTGTCAATAGGAGGAATAGAGTTTAGGGTCTGGAGGAGCTTCATAGCATCCTTCTTAAAGAATTTATATACTGGAAGGAAGAGGACGGCTTTTTGTGGGTGTTAAACCCATCATACTGAGGTACTCAATCTCCTCCTCATCTTCCACTTGCTCTGTTGTGTTGATGTCCAGAGCATCTGTCATTCTTCTTACAAAAAAAAATGGGAGGAAAAATCCTCAGACACTCTGGGAGGAGAGCCAAATTCCTGCTCAGGGAAACCTCTGGGGAATAGGTTCATCCTCCTCATAAATGTCATCATCCCTTGAAATATTGTTGCTCCGGAACAGGAGGCAACACAGAAGCAGCAACCTGGGGGCAGGAGGCTGAGGGATGATGCTTTGCAGAGCCTGGATAATTTTGAACGCCTGAGCTATGTCTTGAGCCAAGGCATGACAGGCTTGGCTAGAAGTCCCTGGTTTAGCAGGAGAGGGTTCTGCATGTTTGAGCTTCTTTAATTTCTTTGAGAAACCGGTCAGCCGGTTCTTTCTCCTCTTTTGCCCCTTTATCGCCTTATCAGGGGCAGGGGTAGAAGCACTTGTCAATTCAACCACAACAGAGTGGGGTGTCAGCTGGTCAGAGCCTGAGGGACCCCTTGGAAACTTTTTGTGAAGCCTTTCACAGCGTTTTTCAACAGTTTTTTCTGGGAATGTTTTACATATTTCACAATCCGGGTCCAAATGTTCAAAACCCAGACAAGCTACACATAAGGTATGCTTATCTGACTTAGCAAACACATCTCCACACTTTAAACAGTTTTTAAAACCAGGTTCACCGGTTCTCTTTTTAGGTTTCTCAGTCATGGTGAAATATAAAATGAAAAACCTCAACCGCTAATACCAAAAGCTAATGTGGTTATTAAAACAGCTTAAAAGGCTTGTACTTTTTTTTTGGTCGGTTCAGGAACCGATGGAACCGAGAAAGGAGATGAAATATGAACTGGTTTAGCGGTTCTGTAACCGATGAAAAGCGGTTACAAATAAAAACTTAAGGACCAAATTTAAATGAAAATGAATAGGTTCTTTAGTTAGAGAACCGAAACAAAGTTACAATTAGCTCGGATCCCTCACGGTTATACCGAGCCGCGAGGAAACGAGAAAAACAACAATTTAAACAATAATAAACTATATAAAGAAACTAAAAATACTTATGGTTTTTAAACTTTTTTTCTTTCTTCTTCACGCGAAAGAGGGCGACAGAGACTCCGAGCGACCAGACTTTCAGGCGGAGAGAAAAATCTGAAGGGCTTAGAACACTACAGTTGGTAGAGGCAGTATTTGAAAGATGCTCACGTGCAAAGAATTCCATCATTTGCATGTGTTCCATCTCTCCGGGCAGTCCAACCCATCAGGATGACTGCACAAAGTTATGAATGGTCTGAGCATTACTGGGGTTAGAATGGGTGAATAGCCTCAGTCCTGCCAACAGGGACATCTGTCACCAAGGGTGAATGGACTGTGGGAGGGGGCCCCAACGACCGCCCAGAAGGAGTCGACTGTCTGCCAGACAAATCCACCAGGGCCTCTGACACCTCAGCACAGTCATTGCACCTTGCCTCCTGCCACACTGGCGATCCGTGTTCAGTAGTGATCATGGGTCACGGTGGGTCAGCCGGGGAGTGAGAGGATAAAGCATCTGGAGGACAACTCTCCTCTCCTGGGGAGGGTGACTTGGTAGTCCCGTCGAAAGACTGCCCCCAAGGTTAAGGCCTAAGGGCAGAACAGCTAGGAAGATACCAATGACGGGAGGGTGCTGTGGGACTCCTCAACATGCGCACGCCTCCATGTACACGCAGCAATGGGGGAGAAGAACACGAAAAAGGGGAACGCTACAGGCTACATGAAACCCGGGCTATGCTCCCGACCTGCAGCTCAGCCTCCGGCAACTGGACTGTGTGCAGCGGGGTGGGGGGGAATGGCCCTCCCTTCCCTGGCCACCTCCTGAGGGGGACAGCCAAAGCCACTGGCCTGACGCCCAACAGAGGAGGGAAAAAAAGTTGTTTCAATATTGTAATAGTTTGTGTGTACAGAAAGAGCTCTAACATTAAGAGGGACATCAGTAAACCTTCACAGAGCAAGAGTAAATCTGAGTGTAAAAATCATACTGCTATGTGAAATTCATAGCAGTCGAGAGGTATGGGAGCTAGACTGACAGCCTGGAGCTGATAGCGACTGCTTTTTAGGTGTCTCAAGACAAAACAACAGAAGAAAAAAATTACCCACTGTAGTAATAGTCTCTCTTCTTAGGGATCCATCAATAAGATTTATGATCAGCATCCTCCACCTCCTCCTCCGGACAGTGAGTGATGTCTCAGACACAGAATATAAGTTCAAACTCTACACTGTGGTCAGCTCCCCCTAGTGCTCTGATGTCAGATTTGTTTGTATAGCAAGGGGAGCTGTGGTCACTAAAACTAGCTAAATTATTTTTATAAAAATGTTTAAAATACCAAACAAATTTTTAATGCAGACAATACAAACAATTAACTGATTATATGCTGGCAGCTGCTGAGGAACTGGAATAAGGAATGCTCAAGCAACCTAAAAGAAGAACCTATGTTCAGGTTCTGGAAGGGGAGGCAGGGTCAGGAACTATAAATTTCACTGATGGATCCCTGAGAAGAAACAACATTACTACCGTGAGTAATTGTTTTCTTCAAACAACAGGAATCCATCAGTGATGCATTACAGAAGAGTGGACTCGCTAGCATTACCTTGAGAGGATGGGTCTAGAACCTATTTAGAAAAAGGTTCTGCAAGACAGCAGTTCCAAACTTGGCATCCCTCCTGGAATGTATGCTTTGTGAAGGTGTGCACTGTTTTCCAGGTAGGTGATTTACATATGTCTAGAAGGGGGGATGGCCCCTTGTAGCTGCCTGAGAGGCAGAGGTAACCCTAGTGGAATGTGCCCTTAGGCCTTTGGGAGGTATTTTATCAACTTTTTCTCAACAGAACAGTATGTAGGAGACTATCCAACAACAGACAGTTTTCCTAGCTGCTGGCTTACCTTTGCCAGCCTCTCCATAGGTAACAAAAAACTGTGTACTCTGCAACCTGACATCACTTGTCAGGTCCATGTAGTGACCTAGTGCCCTTTTTACATCCAGACAATGCAATTTCTGCTCACCTGTTCTGGATAGAATACAGGAAGAAAAAACTAATTACCATAGTAGTCTTCTTTCTTCCCAGGGATGCTCAGATATTTATAACTTTATGCAGTAGGCCTGGAGGGTTGGACTACCCGGAGAGGTGGAACACATGCAAATGAGTAGAATTTTTTGCAAGTGAGCATCTTTCAAATACTGTCTCTACCAACTGTAGTGTTCTAACCTCTTCAGATTTGTGAGAAGCCTGAAAGTCAGGCATCAGGAGACTAATGTAACTTTAACATTTTATAAACATAAGGAGGGGTTACCCCTAATTAAAGCATGGAATTTAACAGAAAAAAAAAATCCAAAGGGAGGAGAATAATAACATTTGACCAAACCACATCAAAGAAAACTCCAAAAGGAGAACACATTGAAAAAAAAAAACCTGTTTTAAAATTATTAAAAGCAGAGAATATGCAACAAAACAGCATGGCTTGGTGGTACCAGCATGCAGAGTGCAGAGGCTGAAGTTCTGGAAGGGGAGGAAGGGAGGGAAGTTATGAATATCTAAGCATCACTGGGAAGAAACACAATTATTATGGGAAGTAATTTTTTCTTCTAACCCCAGTAATACTCAGTATATTCATAACTTTGTGCAGACTACCAAGCAGTACCACTGGAGGTGGGCACAGAACTTATTTTGGAAACAGACTCTGCAGGACTGCTGTACCAAACCTAACATCACTTCTGGACAGAATGTCTAAGTTGTAATGCTTAAAGGTGTGTACTGTTTTCCAGGCAGTTGCTTTGCAAATGTCCACCAAGGGAACCTCCCTGGCAGCTGCGAGAGTGGCAGCAGTCCCTCTTGTAGAATGAGCCCTCAACCTGGTTGGGGGCTCTTTACCTGCTTTAGTGTAGCAGAATTGGATACACTGGACTATCAATCTAGAAATGGATCTTTTTGAGGCTGGTTTGCTCTTTCCTACATTCCCATATCTAAGGAATAGTTGTTTTCTATCCTTTCTATGGTCTTTAGTGGCTGTCAAGTAATAGCTGTTGGCCCTTTTCACATCCAGCCTATGGAGCCTTCTTTCACCAGAACTGGTATGGTCTGTGAAAAAGACAGGTAGAGTGACTGATTGATTGGTTCAGATAAAATTCTGAAACCACTTTAGGAATAAACTGTCCGTTTGTTCTGATGACTACTTTATCTCTGTGAAATGAGATATAGTCTTGATCAATGCAGAGAGCCTGGAGCTCGCTAATTCTTCTTGCAAAGTAATAGCTACTAGAAAAACTATTTTCCAAGTAACATATTTCAGATGGGCAGTAGCCATGGGCTCAAAAGAGGGCCCATGAGCTTGACTATACACATGTTCAGATCCCAAGCAGGCACTGGTGTTCTGTGAGGTGGGTGCAAATGCATCAACCCCTTAAAAATATTTAAAAAATGTTGTCTGATGCCACTGACACCTTTGTCCATGCAGAAAGGTAGGCAGATACTGCTGCTAGATGAACCTTTAGGGAACTGAGTTGCAAACCCTGTGAATGCAAATGAGTGAGATAGTCTAAGACAACTGAAACTCCAGCCTTATTTGGTGTAAGGTCCATACTTGGACACCACAGAGAAAATCTCTTTCATTTGGAAGAATAAGTTTTCTTTGTAGAAGGTTTTCTAAAACCTTTTAAAATATTTAAGACAGCTTCTGAAAGATTTAAATCTGCACACGCTAACTCCTCAAGAGACATGCTTTGAGATGAAGGGAATTGAGATTCAGGTACAACAATGTTCCCTGATTGGAGGTCAAGAGATTGTGCCTGAGAGGCAATTGTATTGGTTTGTATACAGACATGGAGAGCAGAAGAGAGTACCATGGCTGCCTGGGCCAGTCTGGAGCTATCAAGATCAGAGATGCTGAGAAGGATCTTAGCTTCAATAATACTCTGAATACCAGAGGGAATGGGGGAAAGGCATACAGGTGCCTGCCTGACCAATCCAGAGCCAGGGCATCCAGAGGGACTGTGCCCTGTGCTGGAGGTCTGCAGCAATACTGAAGTAGCTGGTGGTTCTGGTGGGATGCAAACAAGTCTATCTCTGGAGTGCCCCACCTCCTGAAAATAACTTGTACCACCTGCTTGTTTAGAGTCTATTAGTGATGGGCCTGGTTGATGCGACTTAGTGCATCTGCCAAGATATTGTCCTTTCCTGGCAAATGGATTGCCTGTAAGGATACCTTCAAAGAGTATGCCAGAGTCCAAATTTTCATGGCCTCTGTGCAAAGGAGGCCTGATCTGGTGCCTCCCTGCTTGTTTATGCAGTATATTGTGGTGGTATTGTCTGTTCTGATCTGTACCACCCTTCCCAATACCAGTGAAGAGAGAGCCTTTAAGGCTAGGAGCACTGCTCTGAGCTCCAGTAAATTTACGTGCTGAAGGGACTCTGCTCCTGACCAACTACCATGAGTTGTGTGCTTTCCTAAGTGGGCGTCCCAGCCCAAAAGGGATGCATCTGTTGTGAGGACCAGAGAGGGATTCTCTCTCTGAAAAGGAACTCCTTGCCTTAGATTGGATTCCTCCTTCCACCACAAGAGGGCCCTTAATAGTACCCTTGTCATGGGAATAACCTTTGAAAAAGGGTCTCTCTTTTGACTCCAGTGAGTCCTGAGGTGAACTGGATGTCCCTCATGTGAAACCTGGATCCCTGCACTGTGCCTGTGGATGCAGACGTATGACCTAGTAGCTGCAGAAACTGCCTTGCAGTTTTTGGCTTGCACAGACTGAAGGAATTTGCTATCGACTGAAGACTTTGCACCCTAAGGGTAAAAAGGATCTGCCCTGAAGTGTGTTGATTTCTGCACCTATGAACTGCAAAATCTGAGCAGGAGTTAGAAGAGATTTATTTTGGTTTATTATGAACCCCAAGGGCTCCAAGAGGTGCTGGGTGATTCTTAGGGAATTCCTTACTTGGTCTGGTGACTTGCCCACCACCAACCAGTCGTCCAGGTATCGGAAGACAGTCACTCCCTGTCTTCGAAGATATGCCACCACAGCTACTAGGCATTTTGTAAATACCCTTGGTGCTGAGGAGAGGCCAAAGAGAAGAGGTGAAAACTGGTAATGACCCGAAGGAAGCCTGAATCTGAGATACTTTCTGTATGATTCCTTTATGGGGACGTGGAAATAGGCATTTCTCAAATCCAGTGATGCCAGCCAGTCCCCTTTTTAGATTGTTGGCAATATCCGAGCCAGAGTTAGCATTTTGAACTTTGTTTTTTTTCAGATGCTTGTTTAAAGCTCTGAGATCTAATAGTGGCCGCCACTCCCCACTTCTTTTTGTTGTTGGGAAGTATCTGGAGTAAAAACCTCTTCCTCTCTGGGTGGTAGGAACTGATTCCACTACTCTGAGCTTTAACAATTTCTGAACCTCTGCTTCTAGTAGTGTTCTCTCTGCTGGAGGAGGTGAGCAGTAAACCCTGGTCTTTTGAGGAGGAAAAGATTTGAAATACAGAGACAGACCCTGACTCACTACCTCCAGAACCCACTTGTCTGTGGTGATGCTTAGCCAAGCCTGGAGGAAGTGGGACAGTCTGCCTCCGACAGGGAGGGGGGGAGGCGGCCTGAGCCTCAGGGATTTTGCTTTGATTGGGGCTGAGGTTGGGCCTGAGAGCCCCTCCTGGAGCCCCCTTCTACCCCTACCCCTAGAGTGTCCCTGCTGTGGATACTGCTGGTACTGGGGCACAGCCACTGGCTGGAAAAAGGGTCTGGTACTTGGCCATCTCCAGCCCAAACCTGGCAGTTTCAGCCAGGTCTTCAGACAAGGGTGAGGGGGCTTTCATGGACATGTCCAGTACCGACTGCCACAGGGATTTTTGATACTGGGCAGCATAAGCTTGGAAAGTAGCCTGTCTAATGGCCAAATAAGCTGATAAATAGCCTTTTTTGGCCATACTGTCTATTTTTCTGGAGTCCTTGTCCAGAGGGTGGGAGGACAGAGGAACTCTGGCTTTGTCACAGGCTGCCTGCTGTATAACCCCTTGATGGTCTGTATGGGAGAAAAGGAAATCAGCTCCCATCCTGTCCAACTGATATTTTTTATCTATTCTCCTATCAATAGGAGGAACAGAATTAGGGGTCTGCAGAAGTTTCAGGGTGTCCTTTTTAAAATATGTATAAACTGGCAGAAAAAGAGCTTTTGTGGGTGTTAAACCCATCATATTCAAGTATTCAGTTTCTTCCTCATCTTCAATCTGCTCTGTGGTAGCAATGTCCAGAGCATTTGCCATTCTCACAAACGTAAAATGTGAGGAATAAACCTCGGACACCCTGGGGGGAGAACCAAAGTCCTGCTCAGGGGACACCTCTGGGGGAATTTGTTCATCCTCCTCCTCCTCCTCCTCAAAAGAATCATCGTCCGCCTCAAAAAATTGCTCCTCTAGCAAGGAGGGCAACACATCACTGCTAGCCTGAGGACCGGGGGCAGGCTGTTGAGGGATGATGTTATGTACTGCCTGGATAATGTTAAAAGCCTGGGCTATTTCTTGAGCCGAGGGAAAAGCAGGCACTTGTGCAGAAGTCCCTAGTTTAGCAGGAGAGGGTTCTGCATGTTTCACTTTCTTCAGTTTCTTTGAGGGAACTGGGGAGTCAGCCAGTTCTTTACCTCTTTTTGCCCTTTTTTCGCCCATATCAGGGGTAGGGGTAGGCAAACTTGTGGGTTCAGCCACAGCAGATTGGGGTGTCAGCTGGTCAGAGCCTGAGGGACCCCTAGGAAATCTTTTATTGAGCCTTTCAAGGCGTTTTGCCACGGTTTTATCTGGGAAAGTTTTGCATATTTCACAATCCTGGTCCAGATGTTCGAACCCCAGACAAGCCACACATAAGGTGTGCTTGTCTGCCTTAGCAAACACATCTCCACATTTTAAACAAGTCCTTTTTAGGTTTCTCTGACATGGTAATGCCCAATGAGAAAAAACACTAACCGTAAATAAAAAAGAGTTAATGCAGTTACTTTTTTTTTTTTTTCGCGGTTGATTCCGGAACCGATAGGAACCAGAGGAACAAAACCGAAGAGATGACAAATGAACCGGCTCAGCGGTTCTGTAACCAATAAAAGTGGTTACAAAAACAGTAAAATATACACAAAAAACGAACTAGTAAATACACTAAATCAAAGGCTCTTTAATCAGAGAACCCCAATGACAGTAAGTAACTAACTCGGTTCCCTCACGGTTATACCAAACCGCAAGGAACTGGAAAAATAACTAATTTAAACAATAAACAAGATTTTTTACCAACAATTAGTACAGGCAGTAAAATAAATGAAATATACTTAAGTTTTTATGGTTTTTGAATCTTCTACACGCGAAAGAGGATGACGACAACTCCGAGCGCAGACTTTCATGCGGAGAGAAAAATCTGAAGAGGTTAGAACATTACAGTTGGTAGAGGCAATATTTAAAAGATGCTCACGTGCAAAGAATTCTACTCATTTGCATGTGTTCTATCTCTCCGGGCAGTCCAACCCTCCAGTCTTACTGCATAAAGTTATGAATATCCTGAGCATTACTGGGGTTAGAAGAGTAACGGACTGTTTCAAGTAGAATTATGACATCTTGTTAGAAACATAGAAATTGACAGCAGATAAGGACCGCTTGGCCCACCTAGTCTACCTAATTTCCCTACCTACTGTAATACCGCAGACCCTACTTGATCTCTGGCTTATCCCCCCCCTTTCCTAACCACTAAGGTTCCCTTATGCCTATCCCAGGCATTTTTTATTTCTGTTACCGTTTTTTGCCCCACCACCTCCGCTGGGAGGCTGTTCTATGTATTCGCCACCCTTTCAGTGAAGAAGTCCTTTCTCACATTTCCCGAGTTTACCCCCAGCTTCATAGCATGACCCTTTGTTCTTGAACATCTTTTTCTCTGAAAATACTTCCCCCAGTATTCTATTTATACCCCAGAGGTATTTCAAAGTCTGTATCATATCCCCCCCCCCTTTCCTCCAGGGTGAACATATTGAGATCCTTTAGTCTCTGCTCATAGGGCTTTTGGTGCAGACCCTACACCATTTTGCCCTCCTCTGGACCGTCTCAACTCTATGTCTTTTCAGAGATGGGGCTTCCAGAACTGGGCACAGCACTCTAGATGAGGTCTCAACAGTGATTTGTACTGTGGTATCACCACCTCATTCTTTCTTCTTGTGATACCCCTCCCAATGCACCCCAACATCCCACTGGCTCTCCCCACTGCCCTGTCGCACTACTTGACCACTTTTAGATCATCGGCATCATTTAGGAAGGATATCCTGGAGGTAAGGGGGGGTTGCTCTGGAGTTTAGTTTGGCATCAGACCTCATACTAGCCGGTAGAGACAAATAGGGCAGACTGGGTGGGCCAAGAGGTCCTTATCTGTTGTCAACATCTATGTATGTATGTATGTACATAACATATATAATTACCCCCAGGTCCCTTTCGTCTGTATCACCCCCATCATGTACTCCACCCCTGGGTTTCTGTGCCAAGTGCATGATTTTGCACTTCTTCACACTGAATCTTCGACTGCCACACTCTTGACCACTCCTCAAGCTTACTTAGATCTCTCCTCATTTTTTTCACCCTCCTTCAGGGTGTGAACCCTGTTCCAGATCTTTTTGTCATCTGCAAAAAGGCATACCTTCCCTTCCAACCCCTCTGCAATGTTGTTAATAAAGACATTAAAGAAGACTGGCCCCAGTACTGATCCCTGTGGCACCCCACTGGTCACCCTCTCTTCCTCAGAGTGAACTCCGTTTAACACCACTCTCTGTCACCTATCCCTCAACCAATTTCTTACCCATTTTACCACCTTAGGACCCACTTCCAGGCTGCCCAGCTTGCGTACGAGTCTCCTATATGGAACAGTGTCAAAGGCCTTACTGAAACCTAAGTAAGCCACATCCACGGCTCCACCCTGATCTAATTCCCTGGTCATCCAGTCAAAGAAATCTATCAGATTTGGTTTGACATGACCTCCCCCTAGTGAATCCATGATGCCTCGGAACCTGTACACCACCAGATTCAAGATATTCCACAATCCTTTCCTTCAGCAGTGATTCCATTAATTTCCCCCCCACCAAAGTCAGGCTGACTGGTCTGTAGATACCAGCCTCCTCCCTGATCCCACTTTTGTGAAGTGGGACTACATCTATCCTCCTCCAGTCCTCCGGAACCACTCCTGTCTCCAGCAAGTGGTTGAACAGGACTGTTAGTGGTACTACCAACACCTCTCTAAGCTCCTTCAATATCCTTGGATGTATCCCGTCTGGCCCCATTACCTTGTCCACTTTCAGATTTGCGAGTTCCTTGAGGACTTTCTCCTCTGTAAATGGACTGGTGTCCTCCTTCCTCCCTTCCATTGATGCTCCCGTCACTAACCTGTGGTCCCTCTCCTTCCCCTTCTTCTGTGAATACCGAGCAAAAATATTTGTTTAGGATGTCTGCTTTGTCCTGTTCTCTCTCTCCACATACTCCCCTCCTTCCCTCTTTAGCCTTACAATCCCTTCCCTTGTCTTTCTCCTTTCGCTCACATACCTGAAAAGTGCCTTGTCCCCTTTCTTTACTGCCTGGGCTACTTTCTCCACTGTTTGGGCCTTTGCACACCTGACTGCTTTCCCTGCCTCCCTCTGCTTCACCTGATACACTTCCCTGTCCTCATCCCTCTGAGTCACCTTATACCTCCAGAATACTAACTTTTTTGCCCTTACCTTCCCCGTCACCTCCTTCAAGAACCACAGCAGTCTTTTTTTCCTCTTGCTTTTGTTTACTTGTCTAACACAGAGGTTTGCTGCCTTCACTGTAGCCTCTTTTAGTTTTGCCCACTGTTCCTCTACTCCACCCAAGTCCCCTCCCCCTGCCAGGGCATCCCTCCATCTTTAAAAAAGTCAGCCCTCCTGAAGTCCTGGACCCTTGCCTTCATGTAGTTCAGCTCAGCCACTGTTTTTATGTTGAACCACACTGCTCAGTGATCACTGGTCCCCGCGTGGTCACCCACTGTGACATCTGTAACATTGAGTACTAGGTCCAAAATTGCTCCCTCACAACTGGGATTTCTTACTAATTGCTGACGAAAGCCCTCTGCACAGAGTCCAGGATATCCCTGCTCCTAGCTGTAGTTGCAGTCGAGACACTCCAATCCACATCTGGCAGACTGAAGTTTCTCACAAACAGCACCTCCTCCTTAGTTGCCATCTCATGGATGGCTTCCACTAGAACCCTGTCCATTTCCTCCCTTGTGCTGGAGGTCTGTAGATCACCCCAGTGCAAACAGTGGCTCCATTTCCCGGTTCTAGGGTGACCCACAGTGTCTCTGCCACCTCCCTGTATTGCAGTTGATTTTATGCCACCCCTCACGTAAAGAGCAACTCCTAGACCTTCTTACCCACCCTGTCCTTCCAAAACAAAGTACAGCCTGGTATGGCTATATCCCAGTCATGGTCTTGTTTACAATGACTCAGTGATAGCGACAATGTCCAGGTCAGCCTCTGCCATCATGACGACCAAGTCCAGGATTTTATTTCCCAGACTATGAGCATTTGTGCACATGGCCTTCCAAATTCTGCTACCACCCCTCCTATCAGCTCTGCTTTTTCCCTCTTTCCTATTCTCCTTACCTCCTCTGCTTTCATACCTATCCCTCTTTTTTCTACCATTCTGCTTTTCCCATTTTCTGGTACCTCTGGGGTTTCCCCTCCCATAGGGTTCTGCCTGCTCACCAGTTCCACTCATTGGGGGGGTCAAGGGTGGGACAGTTTGAGTCTCCCTGCTTCCTTGTGCCACTCCCCTCAGCTAGTTTAAATACTTGCCAATGAAGCCTTTAAACCATTCATTGAGGACCTTAGTCCTGCTCCCGGATGGATGCAGGCCATCGCCCCTGTATAGGCTCACATCCCCCCAAGTGGGACCCCAGACCCCAATGAAGCCGAACCCCTCCTCTCTGCACCTCTCTTTCAACCATGTGTTGAAGCTCCTGGTGCGGAAAACCCTGCCCCCAACCCCCGTCACAGACTGGCAACATCTCTGAAAAGGCCACTGAGCATTCAACCTGCTTAAGACCCCTCCCCAACTCCCTGAACTTCTCCTGTACTACCATAACCTCCTCCCCAGACAGGTCATTTGTTCCCAGGTGGAGAGTGACATCTAGCTCTCCCTCCTGTCCTGCTGCCCCAGTGATCCCCAGGATTCACTTTCTATCCCTCCAAGCTGTGGCGCTAGGTAGGCACCTAACTTCTATCTCCCCCTTCCTTCCTGCCCCCAAATCTACCCCCCTAACAATGGAGTCCCCCACCAGGAGTTGCTTCCTCCTCTTCTGGGGTCCTCTGCCTCCCACCTTGGGGTCTCCACCACAGAGGAACCCCATAACCTCCCTGGTCACTACTTCAGGTGCCTCCATGGGACAGTCCCGCCTCGCCAGAGTGGTGTAGGAGTTCTGTTTTGGTACTGCCTGGGGGATGTGCCTCTGACCCACCACCCTCCACCCCCCCCGAGCCCACTGTGGTCCAGCCACCCCTCTCCTTGGCAACCTCTGAGGCAGCGATGGCAGACCAGGAGCACTGAGTACCAGGCCTGTTAGGTAGGAACCTCCCATTAGTCCGAAGGACCACCTTATCTTTATGGAAGACTATGTAGTTTGGATCCGTACAGAGGGCTTGCAGTTCACTTACCCTCCTGGCAGATGTCAAGTCCATCAGGAAAACCATTTTCCATGGACATATTTTAAATCAGCTGTAACCACAGGCTCAAAAGGAGCCTTCTTCAGCTGGGCAAGACATATATTTAAATCCCATGGAGTGACTGGGTCCTTTACAGGGGGGGATGCAGATGATTAAGGCCTTTAAAAAACCTTTTAAACACAGGTTGTGAGGCCAAGGACTTGTCTTTGCCTGCTGTTGTGTAGGCTGACACTGCTGCTAGGTGTACCTTCAGGGTTGAAGACCTAAGCACTGTAAGTGTACCAGGTAGTCCGGAACTGTAGGTTGACCTGCACGAATTAGGATGATCTTCCTGGAGGCACACTAGTATGAGACTCTCTTCCACTTAGAGTGCTTTCCTTGTTGCTAGCTTCCTGGAAGCCTTAAGCAACCTTAGCACCTCCTCTGCTAGATTCAAGCTAGAAATGTTCTGAGGTCTGGGAATGTGATTCTGCCCTGAGATGTAGGTTGTCTTCTCACTGCCGGACCCTTATGTACACCAATGACTTGATCCTCTTCGCTGCCTCTAGGTCCACTGACAACATCAATAACCACCTCTCCCTTGCTCTTCAACAAATCCAATCAAGGCTCACCTCAAATTATCAAATTCTTAATGTCTCCAAAACTCAGGCCATTCTCTTTGGGTCCCTTAGAAAATCCTGTACTGAGTCCCCTAAGCCACAAGTTCTATGCCTTGATGGTTCCGCCATCACTGTAACAAAATCCTTTAAATACCTTGGGGTCACACTTAACCCTGCCCTTGACTTTTCTTCCCACATTAGCGAGATTTCTAGATCTATCTATTCCAAGATTGGGGTGGTCTACCGAGTTCGTCACTCCCTCACCCCTGCTGCCAGGATCTCTGTTGCCCGGGGTGTTCTGCTCTCTGGACTCTGCTACTCTCTCCCGGCCTTTGCCCAGGCCAAAGCGGGTGTACTCCACAAGTAGGATACCACTTATAACAATATTTGCAGGTTTGCCCTGTCGGACCTTCACCTCACCCACCACTGCTTGCTTTAATCTGCCCTGCAGTGGCTATCCCCTTCAGATCTGAGCTCATATACGCTAGGGTGCTTCATTGACTCCCTTTATCTGACACCCCCGTCCCGCCTCCTTAGTTGCTATGCTCAACCCTGTGGTACGCTCTTGACCCCTGAGGTCTGTAACCTCTGCCCTTCTCTCAGTCCCGCTCTGCCTAACTAAGATGGGTGAGCAAGTGCTCTCCCACTTTGCCTCCAAATTCTGGTATTCCCTACCTCTCCATATGAAGAGCTCCAAATCTCACCCTATATTTAAGAAAGACCTGTTCTCTCATTTAAATGCACTTGATTCTTTTTTTTTGTATTGCCTCTTAGCATTCTGATTGTATCCTCTGGTACCAATTTTTTTTAATATCATCTTTATTTTTCTCACTTGCAGCCACAGTCCTGCTAATTTCCAGCCACCGTTCCTCCTTCACCACTGACCCCAAAGCTTGACGTTCCCAGCTTGCATATGGAGCTGTACCGTCGAAAGGGGCCCCCCATGCCCCCGTGGCCAGCCAGGATCCAATACTGGCACACGCCTGATTCCAGGCATCGTCGGCCGGTGAAGCTGTGGCCATCAAGCTGTCACGGGCTATGCTGCCATTTTTTCCCTGTTTCCTTTCCCGATGGGAGCATGGTCATGGAATGACATCCATGCACAATGTGCAGACGCCCACCGTGCTCCCCTTCTACTTGGCACCCGCACATCTGTAGTACCTCTAGGCATCCCCAGGGACTACCAGGTAGCGTGCACCCACCCTTTTCCCCAGGACTAGGATACAGCTGTGGCTCAACGCTCTATCCTTTTGTCCTCCTGCCGATTCTCGACAACCCAGGCTTGTTCCCGAACCCAGGTTGCCAGCGTGCAGCGAGGTGTGGCATCCAGCGCCTCAACCCTCAGTGCCACCAGGCCGGCCTGGTACCAATGTTTTTAATGTTTAGTTCCAAATCACACATCCTTGTGCGGATGTTATCAATCCCTGGTCTGTAATGTACTGCCTATCCCTGTGTGGATACCCATTTTCTCCCCTGTACATTGTTCAAATATGTGACTTAATGTTTACTGTTGTTATCCGTACTATCCAGGGTCATGCCTGAAAATAGGCAAGTCCTTGCCTAGAGCACTTACCCGGTAACCAAAAGCAAATAAATAAATAAATCTCAGCGGCAGGCTGATTGGGATCCTGCTGGACAGGGTCAGGAGCACAGAGTACCAAGCCTGTCTGGCCCGGTCTGGTACTGTCAGGATCACTGTTGCTGGCTTTCTCCCAAGCTTTATGAGCACTCTCTGTATGAGCAGGAATGGTGGGAAGGCATACGGGAAACTACTCTGTCCAATCCAAAGCTAGGGCATCCTCTGGGACTGTGCCACTTGCTGGTGGCCTGCAACAAACTTTGCGATCTGACTGTTCTCCCAAGAGGCAAACAGATACATTTCCAGAGTACCCCGTATTCTAAAGACTGAGGTCTGCACTTGCTGGTCCAAGGTCCACTTCCTCAGCTGATTCCGCTTAGGGAATCTGCCAGCACATTGTCCTTGCTTTGCAGATGTACTGCAGAAATCTTTGCACCTAGGGAATACACCAGCTCCCTGATCCTCATAGCTTCTGTGCACAGTTTAGAGCATCTTGTTCCTCCCCACTTGTTTATGTAATACATTGTTGTGGAACTGTCTGTATGAATCTGAACAGATAGCCCCTGTTGCTAGGAAGAAAAGGATTACACTGCCAGCAGTACTGCCCTAAGCTCAAGGAGATTTGTGTACTCCAGAGTCTCCTGTGGGCTGTAGATACCATTTACTGTGAGATACTTCACGTGGGCAGCCCACCCAAGGAGTGAGGCATCTGTTGTCAGGATATGTGTTGGGGATTGCTGAAGAAAGAGAACGTTCTCTCTGAGGTTGCTTTCCTCCTTCTACCACTCTAGTGCTTGCACAAAGGCCTTTGTGACTGACACTAGCTTGGAGAGTGAATCTCACCTTTGGGAGCAGTAACCCCTTAGGTGGTACTGAATATCTCTCATCTAAACTCTGACCCACGGCACCAGGGCTGTGGATGAGGCCATGTGGTCCAGCAACTGCAGAAAATCCCTTACAGGCTTTGAGTGGCCCAGGATTCTACACTGGCAATCAGATTTTATACCCCTTTCTGTGGAATGAACACCTTCCCCTGCAGGGTATCCAGTTCTGCACCTATGAACTCCAGCACCTAAACTGGATCTGTCTGAGACTTCTGCATGTTTATCAGAAAGCCCAGGCTCTCTAGGGTAATCTCTACCTTCTGTATGGAGCACCCTGCCTTTTGCGGTTTTCACTGAGACTACCACTGCCACCATGGCTAGGCACTTTGTGAATAGCTTTAGTGCTGAGGGGAGGCTGAAGGGAAGGGCTACAAACTGGTATTGGCAGTTTCCCAGCCTGAACCTGAAATGTTTTCTGTGGAAGCATCTTACTGGAATATGGAAGTAGGCGTCTTTCAGATCCAGTAACTCCAACCAATCTCTTGACTGTAGGGGTGGTATCATTGTGCCCAGTGTGACCATCTTGAACTTTTCTTTTCTGATATGTTTGTTCAGATATCTTAGCGCTCAAATGGGTTGCCACTCCCCATTTTTACTGTGGGACAGGAAGTATCTTGAAAACAGGCAACCCAGTGGTGTAGAGGTCTGAGGCGTTGTGAAGCACCTCACCCTGTATCATGCTGGCAACCCACTCGGGTTGCTGGGGGATGGCGGGGGGGGGAGACTGGGAGAGGACTGAGCAGTCGACAGGCAGCTCTCCTCTCTCAGATTGGGGTGCGGGCCTTCATGGCTCTTGGCTGCCACCTGGTGGAGGCTTGGTGGTAGCACTAATGCCCAGGGGGCTAGACAGATGTCTGGGTGGGTGGAGAAGGCCACGATTCCAGAGCACATGTGCACCACAACGCACATGCACTTCCGTGCCGTGCCACGGCTCCGAGCTGGGAGAAACAAGCTGGTGGAAAAGAGGGGACCAGGGCTACATGAAGCCTTGCCTGAAATGCCACGGCCCACTCTCTTGCTCTGATAAAGGGGTATTTCTGGATGAGAGTCACTGGGAGGGAAGAGGACTGCCCTCTCTCCTAGCCCCGCTGCAGGGGGCAATCCACAAAGAACCCACCCTCAGGAGAAGGCAGAAAGACAGCTGACAGCATCCGGAGACAAGACTGAGACAGCCACCCAGTCAGCCCTGAAGAAATAAAATCCTATAGGAAAAAAAAGAAAACAGGCCCTTTCCCCACTGTGAGGTAGGGTCCTTTTCTACTGCTTTTGCCTACAGCAGTTTCTTTACTTCCAGTTCCAGCAGAATTATTTCTGTTGGTGAATGGGCTGAGGAGTTTTTTGGTCTCTGCAGTTTAGGAAACCTTTTGAACTGCTAAAACAATCCCTTACCTATTACTTCCTGGACCCACCGGTCAGTGGCAATTTATTTTCTATACAGGTTTTTATCCCTCTGCATCGTGGCAGCTGTGTTCAGCCTTGTCCCTGCCTCCCTTGACTGGCTGCCATCTCTCCGGTCTCACCGAGCTCCATTTCCCCACAGATTGCCCCCTGTGCCGCGACCAGGAAGGGGAAGGTCACCCTCCCCCCACACCATGATCCTGCGATAGAGTGGGACGAGGGCAGGCAGCAGGACTTCATGAAGCCCAAGACCGCCATTTTCCTCCATATTTTCTCCCCATGCCGTGGTGGCTGTAAGCACATTCGTGTGGAGGTGCACACGCGCTATATAACCATGGCCCCTACAGTACGCTGCTCAGCTGTGGCACTGCCACTCAGCCTCCACCAGATGGAAGCCATGGAGCTAGACAGTGGATCCCCTTCCCTGGGAGAGGAGAGCAGCTCATTGGATGCTTGATCCTCTCCCTCCCCACTGACCCCCAGCAACCCATGCCCATTCCCGAACATGGGTCGCCAGCATGGTGAGAGGTAAGGCGCAAAGTGCCTCAGTCTTCTATGCAACTGGGCAGGTGTCAGTGGTAATTTTTAACCATTCCTGAAAGAAGTAGGTCAGTCCCCCCCAGTGCCAATGGCTGACTGGCAACCTGGGCAGAACTGTGAGGGGTTTTGTTTTGGTTGTGTCTTGGGGACTGCTGCTGGAGCACGTCTGGATCCCCTCCTGCCTCTGTCTCTGTAGTAATCTCTTTGGGGTTGGTACTCATGGGAGAGCATAGGGCCTTGGATAGTAACCCTGCCCCTGCCTCTCCTTTTCATAAGGCCTACAGGAAGTGGAGGCCTTTTCTATCTCAGTGGACTTGTATCTGTCCACATTTCCCATCTACATCTCTATTTTGTCACCAAATAGGGAATTTCTCTCAAACGGGAGATCAGTGGCTTTAGTCTGGGTATCCTTGGAAAAGATGGTGGCTCTCAGCCAGGCAGACTTCCTCAATGCCACTACATGAGCTAAGACTCATGAAGTAGAGTCATAGGAGTCAACAGTCTTGTGGAACTGGCAATTAGCGGCAGCCAGATCCTATGCCACTTCACCATCTACCTTATCAGTCAGTGGCAGCACTGCATTCCTCGATGCTTTCTGGTACTGGGCTGTGTATGCCAAATAAGCTGCCTGCCTCAGGACGAGAAAGGCTGTTGTGTACTCTTCTTTGGACATAGTATCCAGTTTCTGGAATCCTTCTCAGGAGGCTGTGCAGAGATGGGGCACCTTAGCTTCCTCACAAGTGGCTGCCTGTACCACTCCTCTGTGATCAAGGTAGACATACATGAGTATTTCCACCTTTCTGTACACCTGGTACTTCTTTTTATTTTCTAATCAACACCAGCAGCTGAATTAGGAGCCGACATGATTTTTGAAGTAGTCTTTTGGAGTGATTTGTGGATGTGGACCAGCAGGCTCCATGCGAGAGCTAATCCCATCATGTCCGTACTCAATATCCTCCTCATCCTCCTCCGTTTCATGAGAGGGGCTTTTAAGGGCCTTTTTCATCTGATGAACATGGAGTAAGAGGTATAATTCTCTGTGGACCAAGAAGGGGAACCAAACTCTTGGTCAGGTGAACCGTTAGGTTCCATGGGTTCACCTTCCTCTTCCTCCTCATAATACACGTCCTCCTCCTCCACAGGCAAATGGTGTGGAACTGGAGCCTAGGGGAGGAGGTGGGCATATTTAGGAAGTTTCCCATAGCTTGGAAGGCTTGGAAAAACTGCCATACCTTAGCCATGTCCTCTGATGAGGGCATTTGTTTCTGATCCACTGCCTGCTCCTTTTCTTTTGCAGGAGTGGCATGGTACGTTTTTCTTTTTGCTTTTTCTTAGCAGACACTGGTTCCAGTACCTGCTGTGACACTCTTATTTGTATTTTTGCCATTGCTGGACCTAGGGTTCTCCTTTTGGACACCCTGGTATCTTTCCCATCTTTACCGTGCTTATCTGATGGCAGAGAGCTTCATCTCTTTTATCTGTCCACTTTGACAGGGACTGCTGCTTATGAGGAGAGGATCCCTCTGGTGCGTGCTTTCCACCATCAGTAGGAACACCCTCTAAGCCTTTACTGTGCTACAAAAAGCCACAAATTCTTCTCTTTTTAAAGCCCTTTTCTTTTGGGTTTTAGGGCAAAACTTATTACAGAGCTCACAATTGATAAAATCGTGATCTGGACCCAGGTACTTTAGACAAAGATCGTGGCACTCTTCCTTTGCCAGGAGCTGAAAACAACATGTACAACTTTTAAAGGTAGGGGTAATGTTCTTTTTTGAGGTTTATCAGTCATACCAAAAAGACCTGGAAAAATTATTTATTTGGTTCTCAGTCACACATGCAATAAATACATCATCTTTTTCCTCACAGATTAAGGGAAAAATACGCTGAAAGGCTTTAGAAGTAGCGTGGTTCAATCTTTCTCTCAGAAATGTGGTTTGGTTCCCTTTAAACTGGAATTGTGTGTCAATACATCAAAAACCTCTGAATTAGATGGGTTTTAGTATTGAAACACATATATACATATGTACTCTCCCAGGGCTGCAGGTATAAATTTTGGGGCCCCGGACAAGTCACTTGAAATGGTCCCCTGTTTCCAAAACCAGCTAATGCCAGGGGTAATGCCAGCTCCTCAGGTGGGCCCCTCCTGAGCTCGGGGCCCCGGACAACTTCCCCAGTTTTCCCCTCATTACTGCAGCCCTGTACTCTCCCCAAAGGTTGTAACCTTATTATTTTCTTTATTTTATTGTAAATAGTATGGAATTTTATGTAAGAGTTAAGAGGCTTGAAACTCTGTAATAATAACTGTGGGTTATATATGTCACTAGGTATTAATTTATTACACGCATATTGTGATAAACAGTACAAAACGAAGAAAAATGTATACTGAGAGAGTGACTATGTTGTTGTCAAATAATGATGGCTGAATAAACTTGAGTTAAAAAAAAAACTCTGAATATTAGTAAAAGGTCTTCAGTTTTAGTTAAGTTTAATAAAACACAGTTGGTTCCCTTCAGGCGGGATATTACAACGCGGCCTTCTCCAACTTCTGGAAGAGAGTGGGAACCAGGAAAAAAACCCGCAAAAAACCCCACAAAACTTGTAAATTAACACCCCAAGAGTATTGAAAACAAACATGAGTTACTACAGTACAACAAACAATCGATAAATAAACAAAACTGCTGACCAGAAGATTAGAGCTGACTTTGGGGCAGCTACTTCCTTCAGCGTAGAAACAAACCTGACATCAGAACTACAAGGGATGCGTGACTGCAGTGCAGAGTTTGCACCTGTTTTCAAAATCCTAATTAACATTAATTTCCATCTCTCCAGGGCATCGCACTCTGGTGGGATGATACACTTTTCCAGTGCATCACTGATGGACTCCTGCTGTTTGAATGGCATACGTTCTACTTCATAGCGAAGGAGAGCGGACAGCATGGAGGCCTTTCAAGACATGTTTTGCCCAGCTTCATCATTACAGTCCTACCTTCAGACTCTCAACAGAGCGAGTGACGTTGAACTTGTCCATCGTGTTGACAATGATGGCCGGGGTGGTGAGGAAGAAGAGCAGGATGAAGAGGCAGATATTTAGGGCTATAAAACGAAGCCACCAGATTGTCCCATGGATCGATAAATTCTCCCTAGGAGACAGCAAATATTTTTGCACACATTTTATTTAACAATAATTTCATCTTTCCTTCTACTGCTTTTCTTTGTGAACACAGAGGTTTAGGAAAGATCAAAAATGTTGGTCTAGTGAGGTCTTTCCCCAACAAGCATAAAGTACAGTTACGTAAGAACTTACCGTAACAGTAAATCTTCGAGAGGAGCTCTTGCAGCAGGCTATACCATAAGGACTATGCCACCAGGCAGTAGGACCCCAGGGAAAAATTCTTAGCTAGCAGTACCCAGTGGGAACTGCCCCCCTGACATCGGACTGCCTCTGACGTCCGCCAATGGTATAAAGGGAGCGGTCCCCGGCCACACCACAGTTCTCCCGCAGGAGACCGGGTTGACAAATCATAGAAAAACGAGGTTAGTGGAATACCCTGCCTAGGGTAAGGAAAGAAAGGAGAAAAGGACCAGGAGGAAGGAGGAAGTGAAATAACGCCTGCTGCAAGAGCTCCTCTCGAAGATCTACTGTTACGGTAAGTTCTTATGTAACTGTACTATCTTACTTCGAGTGGGAGCTCTTGCAGCAGGCTACACCATAAGGACTGAGTACCAAGCAGTACTAAAATGATCCAGGATGGACTAAGAGGTGGAAAACTGAGAAGCAGGAGAGGCTACAAGACAACAGGCCTTGAAGTATCGCTAACCCAAATTCAGCTCTCCGATGGGAAGCAATGTCCAGGCTGTAGTGCTTCACAAAGGTGTGCACTGAGCTCCAAGTAGCTGCTGCACAGATGTCTGCTGCAGAAACATTCAGAGATGCTGCAAAAGAGGCAGAAACACCCCTTGGGGAATGACCCTTAACCGAGACCAGTAAGGGTTTGTTGTACTTATTGTAGCAGAAGGTGGTGCAATGGACTAGCCATCTGGACAGAGCCTGCTTTGCCACAGGTGTCCCCAGGGTTCTCGGGGCAAAGGAAACAAAAAGTTGGTCAGATCTTCTGAAAGTCCGAGTACGGTTACTGTAGTACCTAAGCACTCTATGTACATCCAGAGAGTAAAGGAGAGCCTCTCCTCGATTAGTGTTCTCCGGATAATAAACTGGAAGGCTGATGTCCTGATTAAGGGTAAACTGGGACACCACCTTAGGTAGGAACTTAGGATTAGTCCTCAAGGACACCCTGTTCTTGTGGAAAGTTAAATATGGCTCTTTAGCCATCAGAGCCAGAAACTAGGAAATCCTCCAAGCAGAAGTGATGGCAACTAAAAACAATGCTTTCCATGACAGAAAACATAGCTCGCAATCTGCGGCTGGTTCAAAGGGAGGCAACGTAAGTTTTTCTAACAAAAACAAATGATCCCTAATGGGAGGTTTAAGAGGAAGCATTCCCCTCAAAAATGTCCGGGCCAAATCCGTCTGAGCAACATATTTGCCATCCACCGGCACATGATAGGCAGAGATTGCTGACAGGTGTACCTTGATGACAATAATAATATTAATCTTTATTTCAATGGCGCCTTTCAAAAACCAAGGAGCCTAACAAAGTTTAAAACACATCAGACAACTCAGTGTCCTAAAAATATAAAACAGCAATAAAACAACTAGTACAGTCAGAAGAAGAAATTAACCACCAAACGCTTGAGTACACAAATAAGTTTTCAAGGCTTGTTTAAATCTCTCCACTGTTGAGCACTCCCGTAACTGATGGAATATCGGAGGCCTGAGTCTGACAGGGAGAGGAGATGCTCGAGGACAGCATTCAGCGGGTACAGGAAAGGGTCCAGACACCGACTGGAGGCCCACAAGCAAAAGCACTTCCATTTCATGGTGTCAGTAGCCCAAGTGGAAGATTTCCTAGCTGCAACAAAGACCTTGGCCACTCTGGGAGATACTCCAAAACATGCAGTGGCTACGTCTGCAGGTGCCAGGCATGCAGATGTAGGGACCGGAGGTCTGGGTGAACCAACCTGCCTTGCTCTTGCGACAGTAATCAGGAGGACAAGGGCAGGGGAAGTGGGGGTTCCACTGCCAGCTGCTGCAGTAGCGGGAACCATATTTGACAAGGCCAAAGCGGAGCTATGAGAATCATCTCCACTCTTTCCGCTTGGAGTCTGAGCAGAACTCTTTGCAGGAGAGGAAAGGGAAGGAAGGCATACAGAAACCTCCCGAAAACACCAGGCCTGTGATCAAGCGAGCAGAAACTGGGCAGTTTTGCGTTGCAAGGGGACGCAAAGAGGTCCAGCTCTGGATGACCCCATCTTTGGAAGAGGTCGTCCACTAAAGACTGAAGGAGTTCTCATTTGTGAGTCTTTGACCGAGACCAGCTTAGGGCATCGGTCAAGGCATTTTGGACCCCAGGAACATGCACTGCGATGAGCAATAGGCCATGGTCTACAGCCCAGAACCACACTCTCATAGCCTCCTGACAAAGAGGATAGGAGTGAGTTCCCCCCTGCTTGTTGATGTAGTAAACAACTGACATGTTGTTTGTGTGCACCAACAGGGGGCCTGGATAAAGATCCAGGAGAAATGCCTGTAGAGCATACAGAACTGCCCTCATCTCCAGAATACTGATGTGGAGGGTCAGCTCTAGAGAAGACCATACACCTTGAATCTGATGGTTCTGAAAATGAGCTCCCCACCTAGGCCCGACGCATCGGTTGTGAGAACGTCTAAAGGGGCTTCTCTCTGAAAAGAGACTCCGGACTCTAGATTCCGTGGAGAAAGCCACCAAGGGAGAGTCTGTATCACTGCTTTGGAGATCAAGACTGGCTGGTCGAGATCATCCTCTCTCTCTCTGATCCCACTGCACTCTGAGTCCACCGAGGGACCCTCATAAACAGATGTGCTGAGGGAACGGTTACTATGGCAGCAGCCATATGGCCTAGGAGCTGGAGCATGGTCCAAGCTGGGACCTGGCGAGCAGCTGAAACTTTATGTGCCAAAGAGCGAAGGTGTACTGCCCTCTCTGGCAGGAGGAAGGGCTTCCCTTGCTCCATGTCTAGGAGTGCCCCTATGTATTTTAATCTCTGACATGGTGTTGGGAATGACTTGGCCATGTTTAGGGTGATCCCCAGGGCACTGAACAGGCTGAAGGTGTCCCCTAAAGTCGTCAGAAGCAGATTCCTTGTGGCTGGGGTCAGAAGCCAATCTTCGAGGTAGGGATAAATGAAGTGTCCCTGTCTCCTTATGGCTGCTGCCACCATCACTAGGCACTTTGTGAACATGCAAGGTGCCAAGGAAAGGCCGAAGAGCAAGGCCCGAAACCGGAAGTGCCTTCCCTGAAAGGAGAACCTCAGGAACCTCCTGTGAGCTGGAAGCACCAGAATATGGAGGTAGGCATCTTGCATGTCCAGGGAGAAGAGTCACTCCCCTTGATGCAACATGGGAAGAATGCCTGGCAGGGTGACCATCCTGAATCTCTTGTACTCTATGTAATTGTTCAAAAGGCTCAGGTCCCCAGTCTTCCTGGGAACCAAGAAGAAACAGGAGTAGAAACATAGAAGTTGACGGCAGATAAGGACCGCAAGGCCCATCCAGTCTGCCCATTTCTTTTTCTACCTTATAAATGTGCCATCGGCCTTTGCTCTGTCAGTGACCTATCTATTCATAGTCATTTGTATTGCTCCCTTATGCCTATCCCATGCCTGTTTGAAGCCCTGCACTGTATTCATAGCCACCACTTCTTGTGGTAAGCCATTCCATGCATCTACCACCCTTTCTGTGAAAAGAATTTCCTCACATTCCCCTTAATCGGCCTCCCCTCTAATCTCATGCTGTGTCCTCTTGTCCTGCTATTTTCTTATATTTAAACATGTTAGACTCTTTCACCTTGTTTATGCCTTAAGGTGTTTAAATGTCTCGATCATCACCTCTCTCCTCTCTTTGCTCAAGGGTGCATACATATTGAGCTCCGTTAATCTGTCCTCATATGTGTCTTCTGATGCAGTCCCTGCACCATTTGGTTGCCCTTCTCTGGACTGCCTCAATTTGGTTAATGTCCTTGTGAAGGTGTGGCCTCCAATACTGCACGCAGTACTCCAGATGGGGCCTAACCAATGTCTTGTACAAAGGGATTATTACCTCCCTCTTACGACTTGTGATACCCCTACTAATACACCCTAACACCCCCCTAGCCTTACCTACTGCTTTAGAGGTCTGCTTGGATGATTTTAGGTCATCAGTGATGATGATGCCCAAGTCTCTTTCTTCCTTTGTGACTGCTAGCAACTCCCCTCCCAGCCTATAAGTGGCTTCAGGGTTTCTCTTCCCTAAGTGCATGATTTTGCACTTCTTTGCATTAAATCCCAGTTGCCACTCTTCTGACCATTCTGCTAGTTTATCCAGATCTCTTCTCATTCTGCCCACCCCATCTGGATCATCTACTCTGTTGCAGATCTTGGTGTCATCTGCAAACAGACAAGCCTTACCCTCTAGTCCATCTGCGAGGTCACTAATGAAGATGTTGAATAGGACTGGCGTAGAACCTTTCCCCCCACTGTGGGTCTGGAAAGGGTTCTACTGCCTTCTTGCCTAATAGGGACTGTACCTCCACCCAAATGAGCTCAGCGTGGGAGGGGAAGTAGGTCGTCTGGACTGGGGGATTGTACAGGGGCATCTGCAGAAATTCCAGCACTTGACGCTGCTCTATCAACTGGAGGACCCACGCATCATTGGTGATGGAGGTCCACCCGTCGAGGTAAAGTGAGAACTGACCCTCTACTACCTCTGCCCTGGACTTGGCAAGGGGCCTGGGGTCAAGCAAGGAGTCAGGCGTGGGAGCCCAGGGTGGGTAGGAAGACCTGGAAGGGTTTGGTGTTCCTAGGTCCCTGTGCTCCACCGGGTTGAGAGGGAGCTTTACGGCAAAAGTTGTCTCTCTCTGTTGCTGTCCTTTAGGCTTCTGCCCTCCCTGGTGACGAAACTGGAAAAGTCTGCCAGAGGTCTGATCAGATCTGTACAGCTGGTGCGCAGACTGGATGGCCTCACCAGAGTCCTGGAGGTCCAAGATCTTCTTCTCAGTGTCTGGACCGAATAGCACAGACTCATGGAATGGGGCATCAATGATAGCATCCCGAAGGTCCTGCCAAAATCCAGAAACCTGAAGCCAGGAGTACCTCCGTATACAAACCCCTGTGGCTGCTGCTCTGGCTGCCATGTCGGCCGAACCGTAGGATGACCTCAAGACATGTTTCCCCATGTTCAGACTGGACTGGAGGACATCTAAGAGCTCTGTTTTGTGGTCAGAATTAGGTTGTCTTTTTGCAAGCTCGATTGCCTTGTTCCAGAGGGATTTCTGGTACTGCACCATGTGCTCCAAGAAGCTGAGCAAGCAAATGGTGCAGGTGGCCGACAAGTAGATCTTCTTGCCGAAGTGATCCAGTCATTTGGATTCTCTGTCCAGCGGCTGGGAGCTCATGTGCCATGGCTGTTTGGTCCTGCTGCTGGGTAACCATAGCTGCTTAGCGAGAATCCGCTTTGGGCTGCGCCCCAAAGAACAGCTCATTCGTTGGGGTACGATACAGCTTGTCCGCTTTCTTAGGTATAGCGGAGGCTGTCAAAGGGTGCCTCCAGGTTAGCCTGGTAGAGTTTTGAAAGGGGGCTACCAAGGGTGGGACAACTAAGGGTTTGGGCTCATTCATACCCAAGAAATGAGCCAGCCTCTTTCTTTCTGGATCAAGATCCCCAGTTCCCACTGATTCAAAAACTGGATGCAACGCATCACTTCCAAGAAGGTGGGATCATCGGGGGGGGTCGAGGCGAATCCCCTGGAGGGTCAGTGTCAGGGTGGTGGGGAGGAGAGGAAAACTCCCCTGAGGATCTAGAGGAGAGAGAGAGATGAGTTTGAGTCAGATGACCTAGAGGAAGATCTGGAGCGCGAATGCTGGTGCCTCCTCCTATTGCACCTGAAGGACGATCTAGAATGAAGACTGCGTTGTTCAGGAGACCTACCATCCGATTGGGTAGGAGATCTGTCCCTAGGGGGCAAATGATCGAGGGTGTCGCTTAGGGGAGTCTACAGGAGGCTGTGGCGTTGGAACCTGGGGTTCCTTGGGGATGATGTAATTTTTTTTTTTTTTTTTTTTTTAATCATGTCTTTGTTTCTCCCTCCTGCAGCGCGGGCATGGCAGGTCATCCGGCTTCCAGCACCTACACCCCCGGACCCGGTCTGGCCAGCGACATGCTGGCATACACACAGTATCCTCCCCTCAGGGATCCAGAACAAGTACCTGGGGGCACACCTCTCGGGTCCGGAGGCGCAGTGCACGGTCACCAGCCGCCGCGATCGCCCCACTATTTTTCCGCCTAGGTGTTTCTCCCTGGAGCTGGCGTGCAATGACATACAGCGCACTTGCGTGCCGATGTTTGCAGTGCTCCAACCCTTCTTCTTGCGCCGCAACTTGCAGTGCACCCGACAGCCCCGAGATGCTTCTGCAGAGCGACGTGAGTCCCATGCCCAACCCAGAGAGAGGAGAGCTGTCTTGGGACACTCAATCCTCTCCCTTCCCCTGCTGACCCTCGATGACCCGAGTCCATTCCCAAACCCGGGTCACCAGTGTGGCGTGAGGTGTGGCATCCAGCGCCTCAACTCTCAGTGCCACCGGGCCAGCTAGGGGATGATGTCTTTTTTGACTGTGTCCCACCAGTAACTGAAAAGGTCCTTGACTTCAGACAGAAAGACCACGGCTGGGGCCGATGGACCCGGTGTCTCAGACCTGTCATCGGGCATTTCAGGCAGTGGACCTGACAGCTTGTAGAGAGCCGGTGTATGCTCGGGTGATTTGGGTTTCTCCAGCGTCTGGTCTTTGGGTGGCGCCGGAGCTGACGGCAGGTCAATTTGCTGACCTGAGATCTGGCCACCCATAGTCAGTAGGTCGGTTGTTGGGGAAGGCATCTCCTTGGCCGGCAGCTGCACACTTTTTAGCGGAAGCTTTGGGATTGTGGGCAGCAGGGAGGACCCCGAAGGCGAGGACGTCGGGGTGGAGCTCCAGTAGTCTGACTCTCGATGCTTCAGAGAGCTGGCATCAGGGTGAGACTCCGGTTTTGAACACCGCTTCCTGTCGTCGGGTCCAGACAGACAATCCGATGATGAGGAGGAGGAAGCCTTCACCTGATGAGGGGTGGCATGATGGCTGAATCCCTGAACTTAGACCCGGAGGTATGGCTGTAGGATCTAAGGCTGCGGGAAGGGGCCAAAGGCCCATGCTCCGAAGAAACACTGCCTGACGTATGCATCAACGCCGGGGGTTTCAAGGCCGGCAACCCGGAGGAAACTTGGATTGGCAGGGGAGCAGAGTTCAACCTTCTGCGGGAGGGAGGACTGGTGCTGGCCGTTTTCCTGTGTGGAGACCTGGATCGGGAGTCCGAACGGGTGTCCTTCTCATGATTGTGGTGTTTCCCACTGGACTTTTTCTCCTTCAATATGTGAGAAGTCCCATACCCCAAAGAAGAAGGGGATCCTAGGCCTGATGGGGTCTTTTGCATGGTGGCCAGCTGCTGTTTTAGAAGACAGGTCTTCAGCATCTTCAGTCGACAGATGTGAGTCCGGGGGCTGAAATTTTTACAGTGCAGGCAGGAGTTGGTGTCGTGGTTGGGCCCCAAGCAGATGAGGCAGGCCAAGTGACTGTCTTGGGCCAGAATCTGCTTCCCGCACGCGAACTTGGATTTCAGCTGCTGACTGGAGGACGACGGAGAAGACATGCACTGATTATGTGGTTAAACAAGAACTAAACTTTTGTAGAAAAGGTTAGCAAAAACGGCAGTCAACTGTTAGAAGTAGGTGTCCATGGAGCCGACGTGAACGGGTTGATGGCGGGAAAAGAACTGAGGTGTGGCCAGGGACTGCCCTCTTTATACCACTGGTGGACATCAGAGGCGGACCGACGTCAGGGGGCGTTCCCCGCTAGTTACTGCTAGCTAAAAATTTTCTGTGGGGTCCTAGTGCCTGGCGGCATAGTCCTTATGGTGTAGCCTGCTGCAAGAGCTTCCACTCGAATTAATATCCATTATGCATGGTTCCTCTAGGTATTTAATTTAAATTAATATATACCACATCAGCAGTAAATAAACTGGGTGAATAATTCATGTTGTTTTCAGTAAGGATATAGGGGATATGCAATGGGCTGACTCAAAATATGCAATTTATCTTCAAGTGTGAGGGGGCAGGACCATAACTCACGAGTGGCAGAGCCATGAGTGAGTTATGAAAGTTCTACCTACTCACAAGTGATGATAAACTGCATATTTTAAGTAAGCCCACTGCATATTTCATTTATACAACATCTTTTAAAGCTTCTGTTCGTATGAAGATTTTTCCCACTTCGCAGCTCTCTACTGGAACTGTTTACCTGCTGCTATCTGCCTCTCCCCTACTCAAACTACCTTCAAACGGAAGCTGTGCAGCCACCTCTTAGCTACTGACCCCTGCACTTGCTTCCTTCCACCTTGAACTCTCCTTGGCCCGACTCATGCATCACTAGTCCACTTTAGCCTCACTTCCCCTGCACTTACATCTTACTGCCTTAGTCTGTCTTCACCTAGAACTCCTCCACTATGGCCGGAGTTCATATTTTATCTCTCTCTCCCTCTCTTTATGCTGCTGAACTTATTTCCTCCCACTAGTTCAAGTTCAAGTTTATTAGCAGGAAAACTCCACTGAGCACGCTCATTTACAAGGAGGTCCTGGTAGGACAACTTGGTACAAAGTATACACAATATTACAATACAATACAATATAGTACAATTGTGATACAATAAGTTCGAACAGTGTTGAGACAGGTAAACAGTGTACAGTAGGGGGAAGTTATGGCTAAATTATATACATTTCAGGAACTAAGCTAACAGGCAGGAATGGAGAAAAGAGGGAAACATGAAAGAAGTTTACATTCGAGTGCTTTATGAGACTATAATGGTTTCCTCCCACTATGTAGCAACTGCCAGTGTTTCTGTATTTGGCCATCAAGGAAATGTTATCATATTAGTCCTGCTGTTGTTCTTAGTGAGACTGTGTATTTACTATTTTTGTTTACTGTACACTGCTGCTGTGTAATATTTATCCCTACGTCATTTGTTATCTCTGCTTACTGTACATTGCTACTGTGTGATAATAACTATGTCATGTTGTTTCCCTGCCACTTGGTTAAATTTCAATTGTAAACTGTGTGCATTTTCCTTGTATTGATATTTTATGACTGTTTTTGCCTAACTGTACTCTCCCGGTCATACCTCTCAACCTCCTGCTTCGTAAATCAGGGACAAGGCTCGAAAAAATGAGGGACAAAGGACCAAAATCAGGGACACGTCTTCAGAATTGGTGATATCCACTCAAAAAGCTGGTAGAATAAGGGGCATAGCGTAAAATGCATTTTCTAAGGAAGAACAAGTCTGTAACTTTAATGTTTGACATTATTTTCTGCTTACAACCCCCACTGTTTGGTCAGGGAAACACAATTTTTAGGAGGAATAAAGTAAAATTTTGAGGCAAAATCAGGGACGTCCCTGAAAATCAGGTACAGTTGACATGTATGCTCCCAGTTCGTGCAAGCCGCACAAGGACCACAGGACCCGGGAGGGACATGGGGAAATGTGGACCCCTGTTGAAGCCCCTAGTCGAGCTCTCCAGGGTCTGGCTCCGCCAGCGGGCGGTCGGCAGCCGCAAGCCGGCACAAGGGACCACAGGACCGGGAGGGACCGCGCAGGAAGGTACGGAAAAGCCACAACCAATCGGAAGGCGAGCGCTCTCCAAAGCACCGCATCCGATTGGTCCCCAGCTGTACTTGAACTCTGCATTACTTTTTATTGTGTAAAGCTGAAACTTGAAGGGGATCAAAAATTGTAAAACTTTGGCAAAAAAGGAGCTGTCTTCATCTTGTTGTGGGATTGGGGGAATTTAAAACTGTAAACTGTGATTACAGCCTTTCTGTGTCAAGTGGTTTAGGGCCAGATGCTACAGCGCCTCAGCCCCCCCCAGCCTTTTGTTGTGTTAATTTTACAGCCCTGCCCTGCACAGATGCTTGCCACTGCTAAGCCTTAATTGCTGTGCCTTTTTCTGTTTCCTCCCAGTAGCGGACCCCCTGTTGAAGCCCCTAGTCTAGCGCCAGGGCCTGGTTCTGCCAGCGGGCGGTCGGCAGCCGCAAGCCGGCACAAGGGACCACAGGACCAGGAGGGACCGCGTGGGAAGGTACAGAAAAGCCACAACCAATCGGAAGGCAAGCGCTCTCCGAAGCACCGCATCCGATTGGTCCCCAACTGTACTTGAACTCTGCATTACTTTTACTGTGTAAAGCTGAAACTTGAAGGGGATCAAAAATTGTAAAACTTTGGCAAAAAAGGAGCTGTCTTCATCTTGTTGTGGGATTGGGGGAATTTAAAACTAAACTGTGATTACAGCCTTTCTGTGTCAAGTGGTTTAGGGCCAGACGCTACGGCACCTCAGCCCCCCCCCCCAGCCTTTTGTTGTGTTAATTTTACAGCCCCTGCCCTGCACAGACGCTTGCCACTGCTAAGCCTTGACTGCTGTGCCTTTTTCTGTTTCCTCCCAGTAGCGGACCCCCTGTTGAAGCCCCTAGTCGAGCGCAGGGTCTAGGCTCCACCAGCGGGCGGTCGGCAGCCGCAAGCCGGCACAAGGGACCACAGGACCGGGAGGGACCGCGTGGGAAGGTATGGAAAAGCCGCAACCAATCAGAAGGCGAGCGCTCTCCGAAGCACCGCATCCGATTGGTCCCCAGCTGTACTTGAACTCTGCATTACTTTTTATTGTGTAAAGCTGAAACTTGAAGGGGATCAAAAATTGTAAAACTTTGGCAAAAAGGAGCTGTCTTCATCTTGTTGTGGGATTGGTGGAATTTAAAACTGTAAACTGTGATTACAGCCTTTCTGTGTCAAGTGGTTTTAGGGCCAGGCATGCTGACGCCTCAGTCCCCCAGCCTTTTGTTGTGTTAATTTTACAGCCCCTGCCCTGCACAGACACTTGCCACTGCTAAGCCTTAATTGCTGTGCCTTTTTCTGTTTCCTCCCAGTAGCGGACCCCTGTTGAAGCCCTAGTCGAGCGCCAGGGCACTGGCTCCGCCAGCAGGCAGTCGGCAGCCGCAAGCCAGCACAAGGGACCACAGGACTGGGAGGGACCACGTGGAAGGTAGGAAAAGCCGCAGATTTTATGCCCACCCGCCCCTGCCCCTACTCGGCTATTTCTTTTATAGTCATCTTCCCGCCGATTTATTATTCCGCCCCTCGCCTGCTAAACCTGTAATCTGCTCTACATCCACCGCTCAGCCACCAAATCAGCAGTCCCCACTGCGGCTCGCTCATACTGCCTGATCTGCCGAGCCTAAGCTTGATCAATACCTAACCATAATCATTCGTGCATCGTAATAGGAAGCTGGGTACCATTATATCATATCTATCTCTCCATCTCCTTGTTTAGCCCACTCGTAAGCAAAATTGGCATATGTAACATCAACTGATATACCGAGAGAGCTAGAATCCTTCCTGGAACCCCTCCCCCTTTTAATCCCCTTCCTTATGTTAACTTCCCTTTCATTATGCAGTAGCTGACCAAGTCGTATATACTAGTACACTACTGTGGGCAACGCAAAAGTCTTATTTCATAGTACCAGCTGCATACCAGCTGAGCTCCCCATCATGGGGGGAACCCTCTGGATCCTACTCGCTCTGCTATTTTTGGAAAGCAGTGAAAAAGCTCTCTCTCTCTCTCACTAGCAGCCAGGGAGATGTGTCATCCTATCTTGGTTACAATAGTGCCTCAACAATCACAAGGGACTGGCTTTGCATTTACGACCTGCCAATGCTGTATCACAATCCATGGGGCAACCACCAAGATGGGACTCAAGCGGACTTGTTATCACATGGGACTCTGCGTCAATACTGGGTCTATATCTCCCCTCTGCGCCTGTCTACCAGAATTCTAGTCAGTGACTTGACAGGATCTTACGACTCCATATTTGTTTGGCATAATCTAAGGATAAAGTTCAAAACAAATAAAAAGAGGGCAGTGAAAAGAATCCTTAATTTCTCTCTTGAAGCAATCATAAAACTCTTGATATTCCTACTATTCTGTGCCGGAAATGTGGAACTTAATCCAGGTCCAACAGAGCGCATCACTGCTCCAACTGATATTGCCAAGATTAAAGGACTAAGCTTCCTGCATATCAATGTATGCAGCCTGCTAAAAAAGCCAACGATGATCCAAGCCTGGGTTAACCACATATCACCGGACATACTAGTCGTGTCAGAGACATGGCTCAGACCTGCCAAGGCAGACAGAGACATAAACTTACCCAATTATCAGGTCTTCAGAGCTGACCGCCTAACAAGGGGCAGGGGTGTAGCTATATATGTGAAGGACAACTTACCTGTAACCTGCCTTGATTCATCATCTATGGCGAAAGAATACGAATGCCTCTCCCTCAAAGTGGCCCTCTCCCATACCGCAACACTACAGTTAATTGGCTGCTATAGGCCCCCCTCAGCTGACCTCAAGCTACTATCTCATTTGGGCGATCTAATTATTAAGGGAACAGAAGAAACTATTATATTAGGTGACCTAAACCTAAACTGGCTTTCCAAGGCAGCGGCACCCTTAATATCATTCTGCGACACATATGGGCTTACACAGCTCATTGATGAACCCACCAGAGTCAATAAAAAAACCAGAGCAATAGTACCTTGCTAGATGTTATATTAGTGAGTAAACCTCACCTCTTCTCGCATGCCGGAGTCTTATTCAGTGACATCAGTGACCATTGCCCTATTGCAGGAATAAGATCAGCTCGCAAGCCATCTTCCCCTGCTAAGTTTATACCAAGGAGGTCGAAGAAAAAATTCAATGTTGAGGCATACCTGCATGATTTAAATCTCTCAACACGCTGGCAAAAATACTACCTAGCAAACACAGTGGAAAAAGTGTATGAAGTATTGAACGACATAATCACAGATGCACTTAATATCCATGCCCCAATTTCTATGGTACGCACAAAAAACAAATCCTGTCGATGGTTCACATCTGAGCTCAAATCCGCTCTTCTTGACAGAGATAGATTATGGAAAAAGGCACGTAAAACTAAGAGTCCGACTGACTGGATCCTGTTCAAAAGAGCTAGAAATAGCTGTACCAGGAAAGTGCGGGATGCTAAAGCTGCATATTATATGTCCGAACTTAACTCCTCCTACCTTAATCCTGCCAAATTCTGGAATACCATAAAGGACATAACAGGTCAAGACCCTAGCACTACACTCCCAGTTAAAATTCACTATAATAATGGACCAGTCTCTGATAGATTGGAAATATTGGAATCGTTTAATAATCATTTTGCAACTGCTGGCCTAGCATTCGACATCTCTCGCTAGCCATCTACGCTCTCAGCTAGGCATTAAGAGTCCTGATGTTGGATGACTGAATCTACCTTCTCCTTCAAACCAGCCACCTTGAAACAAGTCGAAGACCTAATTTGTAACTGGACATCAAAAAAAGTGCAGATGCAGACTCCCTTGATCCTTATTATTTAAAATTGCCATGCAAGCACTAGCAGTTCCAATAACACACCTATTTAATCTCTCATTAAAAACAGGCTCTATTCCTCAATCTGAAAACAGCTCAAGTCATCCCCTACTGAAAGCAGGGGACCCCACGGACCTTAATAACTACAGACCAATTTCTATCCTACGGTGTTATCCAAGCTGCTTGAAAAATAGTGAGTACTCAATTGAGAGGATATCTTGAAGGCTAATCTGCACAAACCCCGCACAATCAGGATTTAGAACCAAACATAGCACTATCTCAGCCCTGGCCAAAGTAACAAATGATTGGCAAAGTGAGCTGGATAAAAAACTGTGTATGTGCTGTATTCCTAGATCTGAGTAAGGCTTCGACACGATCGACCATGATCTACTCTCTCTCTCTTTGTATTCCATAGGCCTAGATGCATCTTCCCTTAGATGGTTTAATAGCTACCTCATGGGAAGGACCCAGCAAGTGAAATCTGAAGGACCTATCTCCCTTAAGCCTCTGCAAAGAGGAGTTCCCCAAGGATCTATCCTAGGCCCAATCCTATTTGCCATCTACATCAATAACATCGATATTAATCTCACCAAAGCCACTGTACATCTGTTTGCAGATGACACTGTCTTATACGTCAGTAACCCCTCTCCTGTCTCAGCATGTGAAGAGCTACAAACAGAATTCAATATACTTCAACATCAGTTACTGGAAAAAAAACTTCTCCTAAACATAAACCAAAGAAAGCAATGTTTTTCTCCCCCCAAAATCAAACCGGCAACTCCTTTCTAAGCAATCTCCCCCAACTCTCCACTGTTATTGGTGAAAATCTTGAATTCGTCAAAAAGTTCAAATATTTGGGGGTCTGGCTAGACTATAGACTCGACTAACTCACCTGGAAGAGCTACTGAAAAAGCTCCAGCAGAGGCTTGGCCTCTTTCACAGAATAAAGCATTTTTTAAATAGGGATTCAAAAAAGAAGTTGGTCCAGGCCACATTTCTCTCAGTTTTGGACTATGCAGACTTCCTACACGGTCGCTGCCCTAACTCTTATCTGCATAAACTGGACACACTTTACCACAGAGCATTAAGGTTCATTACAGATCTTCCCCTCAGCACTCATCACTGCTCGCTCTATGCTGCAGTTGGATGGTCTTCACTCCATTTCAGAAGAAATAGGAATGCCATACTATGGACATATAGGGCTTTATCTAAAAAGCTCCCAAACTATATTTCAGATTGCTTCACACAGGTCACAGCAAGTAAATATGCCTTAAGAAGCCTCAACTTCATCATGCTGAAAGTGCCCAATTTCAACACTCGGTATGGGAGAACTACTATCAGCTACATACTATCTACTTTATGGAATATGACGCAGAAGACCCTGAAATTGAGCAGTTACATTACAGTTACATCCTTCAAACATCTGTATACAAGGCTTATCCAAGAAAAATGTAACTGTTTCCACTAGTACTAGTGTAATTTAATACTAGTGCTAATCTTATCCTTCCCCTCCTCAGTCAGTCAGTCCATGGAATGAATCCACCCTTATCAAGTGCCTCTACCCTTTAGATGTATTACACCCCACCCTTCACCCAGCTCCCAGCACTTCCTTAACCTCATCATAGCCCTATACCCCCTGTCATTCTACTGCCAGTACAGGCCCCAGCCCTTTCTTAGGCATCACTTATCACTTATCCATCCACCTTATAATTAATATCATCGTCTACGTTCCCCGCCAACTTGCATCCCACTCCTGCTCCCCCCGTCCCCCCGTCCCCACTATCTATGTTAATTATCGAAGTATTGAACATCTTGCTTAGAATGTATGCTAGACAATGTGATTTATTTTCGAATTTTGTATATAATAGACCTTTTGTATGTGTTGTTTATCTGTTATATCTATGTAAGTTGAACCTTGACCTTACCAAGTCCATCTTGCAAATGAGCTGTGCTCAATGATGTTCACCTGGATAAAGATTTGATTGATTGATTGATGTCTAGTGCACGTACCCGGTAATCAAAAACAAATAAACAAAGATTTAACAGTTTCTCTTTGATTTCAGCTGCTGGCTTTGGTGCTTCACAAGGCTTATGTGATGTCATCAGCACTGTAAAAAAGCTGCTGCCTGACTGGTTCAATATTTAATTGTGATCAACCCAACTTTACTAGATATCAATTAAATTGTGACATACCTCAAAGTGCAAGAAATACAGAATAATATATGGGTAAGGCTGTGTTTCCATTGAGGGGTTGAGATGACATCATAGAGACCTTGACATTGGAGCTCAAGAGGTCCGTGATGTCATCTCAATCCCGAGAAGGAAACACAGGCTTGCTTTATATGGTAGTGCATGCATTACTTTTTACAGCATATGGGCTTTACAGTACACGAGTAAATTAAATGGGGTGGGCTGCAGTATTTTTGTTCTTTGTAAAAACAAGGAAAAAATATCTAAATGTAAAATACGAATGGCAGGTTTGTGTTTCAGGAGAGGGTGGGGGGCAGGGGGGCTTCATGAAGACAGACTGTTTAAACTGCACTACAACAACTTTTGGTGACCTTTGAACTCTCCTGCAACAAGAAAACTGCATGTATAGAAATCCATACGCAATACAGGTCAACCATATATCACAAGGATTTTCAGCAGGCTGATTTTTTACGCTGGCACAGCAACTTAGCTATACATAGCTGACACAGTGCTGCCTATCACCTACCTCCTCGACCTCTCTTTCTCCTTATCCTGTGTCTAACTCTTGGAAGTGAGCTACTGTCAATTCCCCTTATCTTGCCAACCACAAATACACGGTCCTCAACCCCAGTTCTGTTTCAGATTGGTGACCAGGAAGGAAGTGATGACGCAGCTTAAACGCATAAAATGCGATGGCTGACCCGGCTACGATACTTTGGAACCCAGTTTTCTAAAAATAGCAGCCCCCATCATCGCCACGCCCCCTAAGCATCTTAATAATAAATCTCTTCTCTCAGGGATGGTCCCTGAAAAACAGAAAGTAGCAACAGTGTGTCCAGCCCATAAAGGAGGGAAGAAAGAATGGCTAGAGAACTACAGGTCAGTCTCCCTGATCTTCATCCTCGCTAAGTTAAGAAAAGGCAGCAAAAAGCAGTTCACCCATCTAAGCCAAAATAGTGTGCTGACTGTGCAGTATTATAAATCCACACAGCCAACAGCAAAGATAAAGAAATACTCACCGTTTTTAGTTTCCAAATCCTTGCACAATAGAAAATAATAAAACCGCACACCCAGTACAACAATACAGCAGGACTAAAAATATAAACAGGAGAGGGACAGCCCCAGTAGCTACAGCGTTACCAACAAAACTGGTACTGGTACTAGTAAAACGTACAAACTCCTTACGTTTCCCCCTGGCTGGGCAGGGGTTCTGCGGAGGTTCAAGTGCACCACTCGTAAGCCTTTAGTGGGGCACCTAGTCTTTTCTGTTTCATATCCTTGCTGAGTTGCAGGAGAGACTGCTGTATGACCAAATGCATGCCTACCTGGAGTAGAACAACTCCCTCACAAGTGTCCAGCATGGTGTTCGCAAAAATCATGGTACCGACACTGCACAGGTGTGTGTGTCTTCAGACATACTAAATGCTTTGCAGAAAGGTTTGGTTACTGGTGCAGTCTTCGTCTACCTTACCAAGGCATTTGACTTGGTCAGTCATGACCTCCTCTTGGCTAAACTAAAGAATCTTGGGTTGGATGACCTTTTCTGTTGTTAGCTTTGTAACTACCTGACCAACAGAAAAAATGTTAAGTGGCAAGGTGGTTTTATCAGATTTTTGGGTAATAACAGATGGAGTTCCACAAGGTTCTATCCTGGGTCCCCTTCTCTTTTCCCTATTTATTAATGACATGCCCAGTAATGGTTCTATGTGATAATGGTAACTGCAAAACAGTGTCAACAAGAATAGCGAGAGAAAAATAGCAGCAGACACTACAGCGAACAGCACTATAGTGTGCTGCCAAGTCAGCCAATATCTGTACTTTCTTTTTTTGTGGAGGGCTCTGCTCCTCACACCACCCGTAATTAAATTAACAACCATCGTATGGGGGGGATGAAATTCTGGGACAGGGGAAAACTCGGGAAGGAAGGATACTGTGCAAGGGGACATAAATCAGGGAGTGGCAGAATGTTGGAGGGGGCAATCAAATCATCCCCCATTGGGGGCAGAAGGGAACAATGTCGGGAGGGTGGGTGGAATGACGGGAATTAAACATTCCAAAGGGGAAAAAAAAAAAACACTCCTCAGAGCCAGTATCAAACCCAGGTCTGCCAGGCTCGCAGGCGGTGACTGTATCCTCTACGCTACGCGGCCAGCTCAGAACCAGCCTGACAAACAACTAGCTACATACGTCAACCACAAAGTACCTCTATAGCTCCCTACTGAGACTAAAGCACTAACCGTAACATGGGCCGTTAAAACACTGTAGCCCATTTCACAGTCGATGTTTAAATGCCACACAAACTGACTCGCAATAATTCACTCGCTCAAATCACGGAATACCCCAGTAACTGCACAGGAGCCATGTTACAACTTTATGCTGATGATGCCATCCTATATAGATCCTCTGCTGATACTGAATGGACTAACAGCAACTTAGAGAGGGACTTCCAACAACTTGAAACCTGGTTCTTATCAAACAAACTTGTCCTTAATGTGAAAGATATCAAGGCTATGCTCTTTGGACACAGGAGGCTTGGCACTGAGAGACAACAAATGGTCAGGGGTTTGGCAGTTGAAATTCAATGCAAGGAAGTGCAAGATAATGCATATGGGGCACAAAAACCCTGGCACAATATATCAGTTGGGGGGTGAGGATATAGCATGCACCAAGCAGGAAAGGGATCTTGGGGTTATCATCTCTGATGACCTCAAGGCAGGGAAACAGTGTGACAAGGCAGCAGGTAAAGCAAATAGGATGCTGGGATGCATGAGCAGGGCATCACCAGCAGGAAAAGGGAGTCATAATTCCACTATACAAGACACTAGTGAGGCCGCACCTGGAGTACACTGTGCAGTTCTGGAGTACCTACATAAGGACATAGACAGGGTAGAGAAGGTTCAGAGGAGGGCAACAAAGATGGTGCATGGATTGCATCACAAGTCCTATGAGGACAGGTTGAAGGCACTGAACATGTACTCCCTGGAGGAGAGGAGGAGAGGGATATGATAGAGATATACAAGTATCTTACAGGGAGGAACAGGGTGCAGGAATGCACTATTTATGCGAAAAGATGTTCCAGGACTAGGGCATGGGATGAAGTTGGAGGAGGACGATTCAAAGGAAGACGTGAGGAAGAATTTCTTCACAGAACGGGTGGTGGACAAGTGGAACACCCTGCCAGAGGAAGTGGTGGGGGCTGAAACAATCACGGGATTTAAGAATGCATGGGATAGAAATAAAGGCATTATGGAGGTCAGGGGCAGCAGACTTCTTGGAAAACATAAAGTGAACTTACAAACTTAAATGGGCAGACTGGGTGGGCCATAGGTCCTTATCTGCCGACACTGTCTATGTATCTATGTAACCCCTTCTAAGGTTGGCCACCACTGGTGGCACTCACCTTGAAGTGGTGAGGTCAATGAAATATCTTGCTGTCTTCACTTGACCAAGACATGACATGTCAGATTACTACTTCAGAAATTGGGCCTCCTCTACAGACTTTTCCCCCTACCTCTCAAAAGAGGCTTACCTTGCCACTGCAAGCAGCACCTTAATGCCCATACTCTTCTATGGTGCCTCTGTCCTTCATGCCATGCAAGACTCAGACCTGAGCAGGCTCAAAACCCTGTATTACAAAATCTGTCAATTAGCGGCTGGTGCTCCCCCAGGGATCACCACTATTGAGTGCTCACGGCTCTTGGATGGCCCTTGTTTGAAGCAAGGCTGCAATACCTAATGCACTGCCTTATCTTCAAAATTGCCAAGCTCGCTACACCCCCTAGCCTCGTGAAAATATTTATGTTTAAGCAGCATGGGATGCCCCTACACCCGCTGCTAGCCCCTTACTGGAAAACTCTAGGATATGGTCTGGATATAGAAGGCATTCCTTCTCATTTGTGACCCCTTCCCTATGGAATTCTCTACCCCATAAGATTCAAAACTGTCCTACCATGGCACTATTTAAAAAGAGGCTCACAGACTACTCACTTGGGGGTGAACCAATACAGGTGCAACCAGTGACTTGTTATCCACTCACCATACAGTAATCCTGGGGCAGACCCTGGTGGTACAACCCTCCTAACTGTGGTGTAGCTTGCATCTTTCTCCCACAGTTCTTGACTGTGATATTGCCTTGCTGAACCTGTGATTTCTGTTACTTGGTACTGAATGCTTACACCATTTATACTCAGACTGTGATAAACTAATGTTCGCTGTATGTAGACGATCTTTTACTGTTTATCGCTCCCCCTTACTATATTATAATCTTGTCTTGCACTGCAATCACTGTGAGAAGTTTTATTCAATTCTGCATGTAATTAATTCAGTCCTGCCCCTGAAAAGGGGACTTGCATGTCTCAGTGAGCCTACCCGGTCATCAAAATTCAACTAACTAAAGGGGGTGATCTCTCTTCTCCGAGTAACTTCTGCCCTGTCTCCTCCCCACACTGGCTAAACTCCAGGAACACCTTGTTCTCTTTAAACTCACTCCTTTTCAATTTGGCATTAGAAAGTCCCACTCCACCTCCACCCTCCAGCTCACTGATACTGTCCTCTCTGGCATGGATCAGGGCCATGCCACCCCTGCCATCTTTGTTGACTTAGCCAAAGCTTTCAACACTGTTTCCAACACTGTTTTCCTGGAAAAGCTGAAGGCAGCAGGACTCTGCCTCCTCAGTTGAGTGGTTCCACTCCTACCTTGAGAACAGGTCACAAGCTGTCCATACTGAAGACTCCCCCAATTAGCTCAGGCATCCTACAAGGGTCTGTCCTTGGCCCAATTATTTTCTCAATTTTTAAAAGATCTCTTTGCCTGCTCCTCTGTGCGAAGATGACACAGTACTCTCTGCCTCTGATCTCATGAACCAGCTCCAGCAGGACTTGAACAACATCCAGCTTTGGTTCTGGGAAAATCATTTATCCCTCAGTGCTAAGAAAACGGTCTCTACAACTTTTGGCAGTGGGCAGAGACTTACTAGAGTCTCCCTTCTTCCTTCCTTTTGCACCCCTGATGGTGCAGCAACTGAAGCAGTCTCCTCTTTCAAGTACCTCAGGGTATGGCTGGATCACAACCTTGATTTGTCTGTTCATGTGGATGCTATTCACAGGAAGCTCCACCCCAAACTTGGGACACTTTACAGAAATAAGAAAAGCATTGCACTTCCTGTATGCAGAGAAATCCTCATTAAGATGAGTCTCCCCATTTCTGACTATGGAGACACTGTTTACAGTGCTGCTGTAAAGTCCACTTTAGCTACTCTGGCCCCCCTCTTTCATTCCTTCTGTCAGTTTGCCCATGACAAACCCCTGCATACTCACCACTGTTCTTTGTACACCTCCCCCTCCCTCCCTTCTCTTGATGCCAGGTGCTTTACCCACTGTGTCTCCTTTATCACCAAATTTTGGTTGGGCTGCCTCACCTTGTACCTTGCCATCACGCTGCATGAACGGAGAGGGGCGCAGGGCCACCCATGCTTACATGGGAAGGACGTTGTCAGCGTGTGATGTTGGCATAGGCAGCTCCCCAGTAGACTGCTAGCTAGAAAAGTTTCTGTGTGGTCCTAGTGCCTGGTGGTTGTAGTTCTATAGCTGTGGCCTGCGAAAGAGATACCCTCAATCAAGATCAAAAAATACGGCACCAAGCACTGCATAAAAGATTCAGAAGCTTTTATTTAACACATACAGTATCACAGCCCACAGGATCCTCCACAGTACACCAACATTTCACACCGGAATTTACCAGTTCCGGCCTGAAACGTTGGTGTACAATGGAGGATTCTGTGGTATGTGTTAAATAAAAGCTTCTGAATCATTTATGCAGTGCTTGGTGCCAGATGTTTTGTTTGGTAGTTGTGTTTTTATCCTGGGCACAAACTTTAGCAAGGAGCTGCCTGTTTGTGTTTTGCGACTTTGTAGAAAATTAGCTGCAGTTGCTGAAGTCAACAGGGCAGGAATCATGTTTCCAAGCAAATATCATTAACATTACAGAAATACGGGAGAAAATAACCAAAAAGTATGAAATAGATAACATTCTGTGTCTAAATACTACATTATACAATGGCAAGAAAGAATGCTGCTCCCCGATTGGTCAGACTTGGACTGGAGCCGGGATGTTATCCCAGCATAACATCCCGGCTCTAATCCCAGCACACTAACAACCGCATTAAGTGTAAAAATAAAATCATTCCCTAGCCGTCCCGACGATAAATCTAAGTACTCCCACTCCCATCACAAGTGTGTGAATTTGCCCAACTCAGGAATAGGTGCTTGTAGCACCAAAGGTAAACATGCCGAAAACCAGTTACACTTTGTGTTAATCTCCCGGTACAAAACACACAAGTGTACCGGGAGAAGCAAAATGCCACTCTGAACTTGGAGCCCTGACAGGTGGGCAGCTAACAGCATGACATCCTGACTGAACATAAATGAGCAGAGCGAACAGCTACCTCGCGCCACTGCCATATAAAATTAAAAAAAAAAATCACTTACTGATCTTCTTTTTCTGACATTCTCTTCTTTTTTTCACGTCCACCAAAACTCATGCCAGCTAAATAAGAGAACGACAGCCATAGCCTAACTCGAAAAACACAGACCAGGGTGGGGGGGACGTATACTTCCGGGTTCACGGACTAAGGCAATAACAACGTCCCCTTTCCCCTCTTTAAAGTGAAAAGAAAAACCCAATACAGCAGACTACCTTTTCTTCCACAAACTGTGCCACCAGAACCTAGCAGCTTCACCTATTGGCCAAAACCAGAAAAAGCACTATTTTTTTTACTAAGTATTCCTGCCTTTTATAAAATGACACAAAAAAACACTTTTAATAAACCTTTTAATATTTTTTTTCTTCTTTCTTTCAATTCAAGCCATTGTATAATAGGAATAATGCCCTCCAGAGTGGGTGTTATGCTGGGATAACATCCCGCCTCAGGTGCTGGATGCCCTCAACCTGCGGCCGCAACCACTGAGGTGGGATGGTATCCCAGCATAACACCCACCATGCCAGGCATTATTCCTTTTTTTATCACAGTTTTCCCAACTGCGTTGAGGGCTCTCCCTTTTATGTGTTACTCCTCATTCATCGGCAGGGTATGAATCCCATAACATTCCCCACAACTTACAAATCAAGACATTACATTCTTCAATACTAAAGGCATCTGTATGAAAACAGGCTCTTTGCCCCTTAAACTTCACCTGCCCCTGCTGCCATTACCGCCGTGACATCATAATGCTTTCTGCTTGTGACATCAGATTCATTCTGTTTCCACAGGCTGTGATGTCTTAAACACAGGCAGATATAAACAACCGAACAGATGAAGTCTAAAGGGTAGAGCTAGGCTCGGCTCGACCTTCATAAGCAAATGAGAACCAAGGTCAAGTCAAGCCAGTCATGGTCAAAGTATGCATATTTGTCAGCCTGAGCAGTTAGTGTCCGGAACGTTCACCTCCTACATAGAGAACAGCCTGCAGTAGCCAGGGCTTGGTTCGTGTTTTGGCTCGTAGAGTCAAGCTAGACCCCTGGCTCGGCTCTAAGTGAAAAAATCCTGGCTTGCCTACCTCTACTAAGGGGACAGTATCCTGTTTAATGAAAATGCCTTCCATAATAAAAAAAATTGGGAATTTTGTGCAATGGAGTTTCGTTGATGCCAGCGGGGAATTATTTCATGGAAACCAGAAAAATCAATTGTTTCTTTCTAACTTACAAATTTCAGCCAGAGTAAGGAGAAAAACTGTGTGATCTGTTACGGAGTTTCTCTGGGCCCCAACCTACAGGATGACCTTTGACCGTTTTGTTTTGAAACTGCAGACTTACCAAATGATGTCGCTGGGCGCTGGGGCATACCTGACCTTCCAGTGGTGTGATTTGATAACAGTGGTGATACTGGATTGCTGGGGGCGCTGCCGGCAGCGGGTTCGTCCATAATCCTTCACGATCCTGAGGTGAAGAGAGTTAAAAGACTGTAAGTGACTAGGCTGTTCCAGCTAGAAGCTACCGCAAGAAACACATTAGCTCATTTCTTAAAGGTCGCCAACAGTGAAAATTTAAAGTCTCAACCACTGCTTTATTTATTTCAGAATTACCCATTGAATTACCTATTATCCTTTCTTACTGGTTTCTAAGCTTCTGTTCATATTACATAGTACATGCTAATTTTGATTGAAATGAAACTGTTCCTTCAGTTTTACTACTACAGGGTTTTAAATAATTGATTAGCAGTTTTTTTCTTGGGACGATACTAACTGTACAGAACATATTTATATAGATTTTCTAGAAGTGTTGTGTTTGTTAAACACAGTGAGGCAAGAGCTATGCATTTTCACAAAGATTTAGCACTTTTATGAGCAAAACGCTAATCAATTTTTAGAGTTAAATAAAACCCTGCTACTATCCAAAGTTTATAGTCTTTTCATGCCTATGTAACTTCTGTGCAGTTACTGTATTATGTTCTAGTTAATTATGTATGCATTTTACTATCGTACTTACTTTTTGCACAGGTGTTCCCTTCACCTTCCCTCCCCCCGGACGCATCCGGAAACGAGCTGCTACCAGCTCAGTATGTCTTTCATTGTAAAACTTTGGAAACACATCAATCAATCAATCAATCAATCACACAATTAATCACTAAATACACAATGAAAGCATGGCTACAAAAATTGATGGAACTGCATTCTGACCTATCACCTGCTGATGACATCACCTCACAGAGAGCTGCATGTACAGTACAGTGGTCGTGAACTCATGCTGCCACCTCTGGGGGGCTGCAGAATTCTGCTTTGTGTTTTTTTATAGCTTTTCTATTACATGTGAAAAATGCATAATTCATTTTACCATTTTTCATTTCCACTCTCATATTTTCAGACACACAGGGGAAGCAATGCGCTGCAGTTTTAATTTGCACATTTGTAGGCACTACTTGTGAGTTGTCTTGTAACGGGGACTAGGTATAACAGAAGGGTTGACAGTCCTCCCCAGGGGAAAGTTACAGAGATGAAGGGAAAAAACAACAGCAAGATGAGGTAAACCCCCCCCCCCCGCAGCAAACTTGAGTTGGTGTTTTGAGGGAAACTGAACCTCAGTACATGGGTGTCTTTTTTGAGGGGGTGGCGACGTGGGTCTAATCTCAAACACAAGAGGCTTGCAAAAAACATTTACGGTGACCTGCAGAAATCAAAACAAATTAAATAAACATTTATTTTTCATCTCACTATTTTATTTATTTATATATGCATTTGATAACCTGGTAAGTACACTGGTCCCAGGGACCGTTTTCAGGCATAACCCGGGCCATCTAGATGGCACGAGGAGAAAAAAAATATAAATACAGCAATGAATTTCAAGGACATTTGACAAAGAGATTGACGGCATAACAAGTGTTACAAGAAATTACAAATATTAACATTTCAATGTTCTGCAATAGTCAAGTCCAGAGAGCACAGTAGGGATTACAAATTGTCCACATTAACAAAAAAAAAATCAGAGGAGAGGACATTGATTACACATGGAAATAGTTAATTAATCCTAGTAGGAGTCCCTGCTAACAGTTGCAGGTTGAGTTTGACATAAGAGCAGTTTTGATATTATTGATCAACCTTGATCAATATATAAATACGTTCTAGGATGACCATAAGAGTTGCCTTACTTAGATTAATAGGGTATCAGCAATGCTTACCTTCAGTTTGCTCTTTTCATACCCTACAAATGCATGTGGGCCACTTGTATAACTGTAAGAGGGCAGATTTTGGGAAAATGGGGACATGCTTGAAAGAGGCACTAATAGGAATGGGGAGGGAATCAGGGGTGGAGGAACAGTGGGCAATGTTTAAAACAGGGATTACAAGAGCAACAGAATTATGCGTTAAGCAGGTTAGCAAGGGGAAAAGGAAGAGGAGGCCACTATTATTTTCCAAGGAGGTAGTAGAGAAAGTGAAAGCCAAAAAGATCGCATTCAGGCAATACAAAAAGACACAAGCAGAAGAGGATAGGGAGAAGTACAAGGAGAAGCAAAGGGATGCAGGGAGGTCAGTAAGGGAAGCCAAAACTCAGACAGAAGAGCGCATCGCAAAATCAGTGGTTAGAGAGGACAAAACCTTTTATAGGTGCATAAGTGAAAAAAGAAGGGCAAAGGGAGGGATAGTGAGACTGAAGGGGGAGGATGGGGGCAGCGTGGAGGTTGACAACAGTAAAGCTGACATACTGAACAGATATTTCTGCTCAGTCTTTCCTGAGGAAGGGGAGGGTAATAGGCCTGAAGGGAGTACAAGGGGTGGGAAGGGCACAGAAATGGACACAAGTCCCTTTACACAGGAAAGGGTCCTAAAGGAATTGGAAGGAATCAGAGTTGATAAAGCAATGGGGCCAGAGGGTGTGCACCCCAGGGTCCTAAAGGAACTAAGAGAGGTGGTGACTGAACCTCTGGCAATCCTGTTTAGCCAATCACTAGAAACAGGGGAGGTAGCCAAAGACTGGAGGACAGCAGATGTAGTCCCCTTATACAAAAGCGGGAACAAAGAGGAAGCGGGGAACTACAGACCAGTCAGCCTGACCTCAGTAGTGGGGAAGATCATGGAAGCACTACTGAAAGACAAACTGGTGGAACAGCTGGTTGCCAACGGACTACAGGACCCAAGGCAGCATGGTTTCACCAGGGGAAGGTCATGTCAGACCAACCTCATTGAATTTTTTGACTGGGTGACTAGGGAGGTGGATCAGGGGAGGGCAGTGGACATGGCCTATCTGGACTTCAGCAAGGCCTTTGACACTGTGCCACATAGAAGACTATTACACAAACTGGGGAATACTGTAGTGGGCAGGACAGTAGTGCAGTGGGTGGGTAATTAGCTGGGTGGCAGGACACATAGGGTGGTGGTTAATGGCTGTCACTCTACAGAGGGAAGAGTGACCAGTGGGGTGCCGCAGAAATCAGTGCTATGACCGGTCCTATTCAACATCTTCATCGGTGACATAGCACAGGACTCAGAAGGCAGAATTTCCCTGTTAACTGATGACAGGAAGCTCTGTAACAGAGTGGACATGTCAGATGGTGTAGACAGAATAAGGAGGGACCTGCAGAAGCTTGAAGAATGGTCAAGGGTTTGGCAGTTGAAATTTAACACAAAAAAGTGCAAAATAATGCATATGGGGCACAAAAACCCAGAAACAGCATATCAGTTGGGTGGGTGAGGATACAGCATGCACCACGCAGGAAAGGGACCTTGAGGTTATCATCTCTGATGACCTCAAGGTAGGGAAACAGTGCGACAAGGTGACAGGTAAAGCAAATAGGATACTGGGATGTATCGGCAGGGGCATCACCAGCAGGACAAGGGAGGTCATAATTCCACTATACAAGACACTAGTTAGACCCCACCTGGAGTACAGTGTCCAGTTCTGGAGACCTTACCTACGTAAGGACATAGGGTGGAGAAGGTTCAGAGGAGGGCAATAAAGATGGTACAGGGATTGCATCACAAGTCCTATGAGAACAGGCTGAAGGACTTGAATATGTACTCCCTGGAGGAGAGATGGGAGAGAGGGGCTATGATAGAGACATACAAGTACCTTAGGGGGAGGAACAGGGTGCAGGAAAACACTATTTTCCAGCAAAAAAGATGTTCCAGGACTAGAGGGCGTGGGATGAAGTTGGAGGGAGGGTGATTCAGAGGAATTGCGAGGAAGAATTTCTTCACAGAAAGGGTGGTGGACAAGTGTACCTGAGGAAGTGGTGGGGGCTGAAACAATCATGGGATTTAAGAATGCATGGGATAGACATAAGGGAATCCTGGAGGTCAGGGGTAAGGGGCAACAGACTTCTGGTGATCTTACAAGCTCAAATGGGCAGACTGGGTGGGCCATAGGCCCTCATCTGCGAACAGTGTCTATGTATCTATGCAAGAGTGGTCTCCTAGGAAGCATAGTATTAGCATACATAATTGTTTAAAAAAACTACATAAAAAAATGTGCAGTCATGTAAATGAGAAAACTTCTTTAAATGCTCATGCATACTTAGAACAAAAAGTTATGTAAGGGACAACACATGACAGAATGTGTAGCTATAAGAAAATGATGCAGACCTGGGGTGGTGGTTAGGCATAGGGCGTAGTCACAACCACCTGAGATGTGCACTATTCCCTTATTATTGCACACCCTGGAATGTGTTATCCAACTTATAAAATGAGCTTTCATTTGTTACAAAAAAAATGCATACTTAGTGTGAGGAGTGCAGTTGTAAGAGAATAATTAATGGTCATGTGATGTGGTTCAACCAATGAGGTTACACTATTTTTATGGCCCATTTTATAACAGAGATTATTTCTGCGTAACTTATTAATATTCAAGCTGGTTAGCTTAAGAAAAGGTTAGTGTGACTATTCATTAAATCTCTTAGAAGAACCGCAGTTACCATGGTGACTAACCCTTTCTTCTAACAACAGGAATGTGATGGATGATTTTACACTACTTGAAGACTCTGAGCAATCCCCGACAGGAGGGTTCTTTTTATTTATTTACTTATTTATTTATTTATCAAGTCTAGGATTACAAATACCTTTGAGCCTTGGCTCTTTTACAAAGGTTCCACGTCAGAGAAGAAAAAATTACTCACCTTAGTAATTGCTTTTCTTCTCATGGAGTCTTGCTATATTATGACTATATGCAGTCAGCCACTGCAGCTGAACTGCCCCGGAGAGGAAAGAGTTAACTCCAGAGAGTCTGGAGTTCCACAGCGCGAGGGCGCTATACCAAAGCTCTATCTGGCCAGTTTCAAATGAAACTGTCAGATCTTTACGAAGCTAACACTAAGCAACAAGTCTGTGTGGAAAGCTCTACACTAGCCAAGTGGCTACCTACTAGTAGGAATAACAACAATATAAACAACAATATAAACAGCAATAATAATAATAACAATGAATAATAGTATTATTAGTTTCTCCCTAACAAGCACTATTAGACCCCCTTCCCCAAGACTCAAGTCCAGGAAGGGGCCAACATCATAAAAACAGAAATACCGAATTCCCTAACCCTAAATAAAGGGGTGAAGGGAAGAACTAAAATGGCATGACACAGTGCTTGCACTAATTTGCCACCCTACCCAAGTAGAAGTTCTGAGAGGGGCAGGAGGAGGGTGGTCATAATAGCAGACTCCATGAGAAGAAAAGCAATTACTAAGGTGAGTAATTTTTCTTCAAACACCATGAAGTCTTGCTATATTATGACTATATGCAGATTACACAGCAGTACCTCCATGGAGGAGGGTCAGAACCTACTTAGAAATAGGCTCTGAAGCACAGCTGTGCCAAAACAAGCATCTCTCCTGGACTGAATATCCAGGAATAATGCTTAGTAAAAGTGTGAACTGTTTTCCAAGTAGCAGCTTGACAGATTTCCAGAATGGGAATATCTCCAGCAGCCGCTAGAGATGCAGCTGTACCCTGGTGGAGTGAGCCCTCAGTCCTGAGGGGATTCTCTACCTAGTTTTGATAACAAAATTGGATACAAGAGACAATCCACCTTGCAATTGTCCTCTTAGTGGCAGGTTTCCCTTGCCAACCTCGCCATAGGTAAGGAAGAGTTGGAGGATTGAACCTGTGACCCTTGGTGCGTTCCAAATAGTAGCTTAAGGCTCTTTTGGACGTCCAAGCTGTGCAGACTCCTCTCACCTGAGGAAGAATGCTCAGTGAAAAATACTGGAAGAGAGATGGATTGGTTCAGGTGGAAATCTGAAACCACTTTAGGCAAAACTTTCTGTTAGTCCTGAGGACTACTCTCATCTCTGTGGAAAGAGATAAAATCTTCTTCCACTGACAGGGCCTGTAGTTCACTTATGCATCTGGCAGAAGTGATAGCCACTAGGAAAACAGTTTTCCAAGTCAGAAACTTGAGCTCTGCTGAGGACAGAGGCTCAAGGGGGTTGCATTAACTGAGCAATGCAAACATTCAGGTCCCAAGCGGGAGCTGGTTCTCTAAAAGGAGGTTGGTGAAGTAACCCTTTAAAAACTTGGAAAGCACAGGGTGAGAAGAAAAGGAAGCAGGCTTCCCTGCTGACAGAAAAGCAGAGACAGCTGCCAGATGAACCTTTAAGGTAGCTGGCCTAAGGCCTAAGGAATTTAAATGGACCAAATAGTCCCAGAAATGGGCAGATCAGCAGATTCTGGGATAATCTGCTTCTCAGAGCACCAGATGGAAAACCCTTTCCACTTAGAATTGTAAGTGGCTCTAGTGGAAGTGCTCTCAAGCCTTTAAAATATCCAAAACACCTTGAGAAAGGTGTAGTCAGCAAATTCTAACTCCTCAAGAGCCATGCCTTGAGATGGAGGGATTTGAGGTCTGGATACTACACTCTTCCCTGTGCACAGGCCAGTAAGTCGTGGACTCTGGGCAAGCTCAGGGCAGGGTGGACTGTCAAGGACAGAAGCAGTGGGTACCAGGGCTGTCTGGCTCAATCTGGAGCAATCAGAATCACCTTGCAGGGCTGAGATCTGATTTTACTAGTACCCTGAAAAGAAGGGAAGGGGAAAGGCATACAGGAACTTCCCTTTCCAATCCAACTGAAAGGCCCAGGGGACTGATTCCAGCACTGGAGGCCTGCAACAAAACAGAGGAAGTTGGTGGTTGTCTGGGGCTGCGAAAAGATCTATCTGAGGGTGCCCGTGCTGGCAAAGACTGACCCCAGCACCTGAGGTATCAGACCCATTCGTGATGGCCTGAGAAATCCTGCTGAGGGCATCCGCCAGGACATTGTCCTTCCCTGGAAGGTGAACTGCTATCAGGAGTGTTCAGGAGTAAGCCAGAGACCACAACTTCATTGCTTGGTGCACAAGGCTGATGACCGAGTGCCCTCTTGTGATGTACCACATTGTTGTGGTGTTGTCTGTCCTGACTTGAACTACTTTGTTCTGGACAGAAGCTGAAACGCCGAAGAGCTAAAAGGACAGCTCTGAGTTCCAAAAGATTGATGTGGAGCAGAGATTCCTGGGAGACCACACTCCTGGTGGACAGGTCACCAAGTGAGCTCCCCACCCTAACAGGGAAGCATCCGTGGTGAGGGTGAGGGAGGGAACAGGAATGAAAGGAACCCTTGTTTTAGATTGCTTTGATCCTGCCACCAGTGTAAGGCCGGGATCAAGGTTTGGGTCACTGGAACCAATTTGGAAGGGGTCCCTCCTTTGAGACCAATAGGCCCTCAAATGGAACTGAATGTCCTCATCTGGAATCTTGCTCCTTGCACTACAGCTATGGAAGCAGCCATGTGCCTAGGAGTTGCAGAAAAATGCCTTGCTGGTCGAGGAGACCCGCAGGAGTAAGGAGGATGCCAGGGCAATGAGTCTGTCTACCCTTTCGAGGGAGAAATGCCCTGGCTAACTTTGTGTTCAATTCTGCACCTATGAAAGTTAGTACTTGAACTGGTTCGAGAACTGACTTTGGTAAATTAGCAGGAATCCCAGGAAGTGAGAAGCTGCTGGGTGACTTGCAAGTGATTTTACCTGATCTGGGGACTGACCCACTATGAGCCAGTCGTCCAGGTAGGGGAAACACAGCAATCCTTGCCTTCTTAAATGAGCCACTACCACAGCTAGACATTTAGTGAATACCCTTGGCGGCGGTAAGGCCGAAAGGGCATTGCCCTGAACTGGTAGTGGCCTGAGGGTGGTCTCGAACCTGAGGTACTTTCGGTGAGAAGGCCTGATCAGAACATGAAAATAGGCATCCTTGAGGTCCAGGGAAGCTAACCAGTCCCCTGGCCTCAGGGAGGGCAAAATCATGGTCAGAGTTAACATTTTGAACTTTGGTTTCAAAAGATGCTTGTTCAGGTACCTTAAATCTAAAATGGGCCGCCATTCTCCTGTCTTTTTTGGGGTAAGAAAGTATTCTGAGTACAGCCCCTTGCCCTGATGGCAAGGAGGGACCCTTTCTACTGCTTTGCAGTCCAAAAGAGAAGAAACCTCTGCTTCCAAAGCAAGGGCTTCTGAAGGATTTGCAGGTGGAAAATGTCTGGCTCTCATTTTTGGAAACTGTTTGAAGCTGAGAACCAGACCCTGGCCTATTACCTCCAGAACCCACCTGTCCGAGTTAGGGACACCCAGTTCTGGCTGAAATAAACCAACCTGCCCCCACTGGTACAGGAGAACTGCCCTGGGCACCCCATCAGGGTGCCTGCTTGGCAGTAGCCTTAGGCTGAGGGGAGGGGGTCGGTTTACTTGTGCCCTGGCTCACCTCTGCCTCTAAAGAAACCCTCTGTGCAAATGCAGAGGAGGCCTGAATTGGTAAAAGGCCTGTGGAAAGGCCTGCCTTACCTCTGGGAGTGTGCCTCTGTGGAGTGGCATGCCTCTCCTTAGCCTGGCACTTTTGTAGGTAGTTCTGTATTCATCCATCTTTTCATATAGTTTTCTGTTTGTTCCCCAAACAGAGAATTACCCACAACAGGAAAATCCATAGCCTTTGACTGAGTATCTTGGGACAGATTAGTGCATCTGAGCCATGCCAACCTCACGGAAAGCTACAGAAGTGGCCATGACCCTAGAGGAAACATCATTAACATCAACAGCAGTATGAAATTGAACTTTAGAGGCTTCCATGCCATCAGCAGCCACCTGTTCCAACTCACTAGCCAGCTGGCCAGGCCTGCTTGGCTAACTGCAATACTGTGTCCCACCTAGATTTCTGATATCTAGCCACATAAGCCATATAATTTGCCTGCCTGAGTCCCAAAGAAGCTGCCATATACTGTTTTTTCTGCCATGGCATCAGTCTTCCTGGAATCCTTATCAGGAGGATGTGAGGCCAGAGGAATATTAGCCTTGTCACAGGCTGCAGCTTGTACCACACCTACATGACTACACTGCTCAGTGAGGAAGTCTGTATCAGAGCCTGACAAGGTATATCTTCTGTCCATTTTTTTATCTACAGGAGGGACAGAATGAGGATTTTTTTTAAATCTTTGTTGTTTGCTTCCTAAATTACTTATGCAAAGGAATAGACAACCTCCTAGACTCTGGTATATCCATCATTTCTACATAATCAGGCTCCTCTTGCTCATCCACAGCTTCCTCTAAAGGAAGCTGGAGGGTTCTGCAACCTTTTGTAAAACATAAATGAGAAGGGACTCAGACAGAATAGGAGGAGATTCTAAAGGTCTGTCTGGAGAATGTCCGTTCAATGGGCACGTCCAGACCCTCCCAGCCACACATGTAATGATCAAATTCGTCCTCCCTCTCCTGTGGTTCATAAAATTCCTCAACATCATACTCCTGAACCACTGGCACTGAACGAACCAACCTTTACCAACTGTAGGTGGTTCGCAGGACCCTGAGACAGTGACTGGACAATCTGTATGGCTTTAGCTATTTCTGCAGCAGTTGGAGACAATTTTGGACTCCAAACCTACTGATTTCTTTGTCTTTTCACTGAGACTGGTTCCCTGAACCAGCCTTCCTTTGCCGAGGAAGTCTCGCCCTGGTCAGAGGGCACTCCTCTGGTCCAGTGGGTACTGGACCGGCTGGCCATCCGGTCAGCGGACTTCTTGGCCTCTCGCTCCCTGAGCCGCCCAATCTCTTTCCAGGGTGGCTGCAGGAAATTTTACACACTGGCAGTCTGACAGGAGGTGGTCAGCCTCAGACAATAAACACAAGTGGTGTGTAGGTCAGCCTTGGCAAAGGCTTCCCACAGACATCACAGTGTTGAAACCCAGTGGCCCGGTTTTCTTTTGGGTTTCTGACATAATGCCAGCCTAACCAAAAACTTGCCCTTTGATGGCAGTGCCAGCAAGACACCCTTATCGGTTCCTAACCGTGTCAAGGTATTTGAAAAACTATTTTAAAAGCAAGGTTTTTAGAACCGATAAGAACCGGAACCGCACTCTAAAAGCCCAACCACACTTTAAAACGTTAAATTAAGCAAACCGATCGGTTCAAAACCGAACCGATAATTGAATTTCCACACAGACTTTAAATTTTCTACTTACGGTTTACCAGAAGAGCTTTTAACGAAATGCGGTAAAATAAATACTTTTTGCAGTTCAAATGAACCAATACTAACGAACGAGAAATGAACCGATGTGAAGGGCTGATCTCGGGCGACTGTTCAGTGAAGCGGAGTAAAGAATCTGACAGTTTCATTTGAAACTGGCCAGATAGAGCTTTGGTATAGCGCCCTCGCGCTGTGGAACTCCAGACTCTCTGGAGTTAACTCTTTCCTCTCCGGGGCAGTTCAGCTGCAGTGGCTGACTGCATATAGTCATAATATAGCAAGACTTCATGGTGTTTGAAATACAAATTATGGGGAACCTCAAGACAGACATTACAACAATGTGGACACTGCAAACAGAGTACAGATTAATACAATTGAAGGGTAATTGTAAGCAAGACAGCCAGTGGCATCTGTCAGAGAAAACAGACAACAGATGAGAAGTGCCAGAGTCATGGGGGGTAATGTAGGAAGGGTGGGAAGAGGTGAAAAGTGCAGCATTGGGTATACCAAGGCGTGAGTGTAGAATCCAGTGGGGGGTTCTAGGATATCTATTTTGAAAACAAGTTCTGAAGGACTGATATGTCAAATATAGAATCCTTCCTTGCCTGGATGTCCAGACAGTAATGTAATGCAGTGCGGCAGTGTATACAAATGCCCAGGTAGCAGTTTTACTTATTTTCAGTAAAGGGACAGTCCTCATTGCTGCAACAAATGCAGGTGTGACCCTCGTGTAATGGGCTTTTATTCCTGCAGGGTAAATTCTGCTGCTTTCTTGTAGCAGAACTCAATGAAAGGCCCCTGCCCATCTCAGTATATATTGTTTGGATGCAGGATGTCCATTTGAAACATCTGTACAACTGTTTGTTCTCTCCTGTCACCTGTTCCGCTTTTATAAAAATGGAGAGATCTTCTGACATCCAATGAATGGCGTTTCTCCTCCCCTTTGTTGGAGTGTGGTCTAAGAAACTAGACTGGCAGAGGTACGGTTTGATTCAAAGGAAACTCTAGCACCACTTTAGTGAGGAACTGTACATAAAGCTGCACGGCAGAGGTTATCACGCCCCTGCATCAATCTTACGTAAGGCCTTCATTGGTTTATGGCAGCCACGTATGCTTTACTACATTTTGAGAGCCCCTCACCTTACTGAGGAATGCAATATTGCATGGGCAACCAAACCAGATGGCCTTAGATGCCAAAATAAACAACTCCAAGTCCTGAAGGTTAATACCAACAAAAGAAGTAACTTCTTTACCATTAGAGCATGTAGACTGTGGAATTCCTTACCTGCTTATTTGACCAACATTGGTTCCTTTGAGTCATTCAAAAGTGCCTTGGATAAATATTTAATTGGCATCAGGACCTAACATACCCCCCTCAGGTACAGGGAAGGTGGTCTTGATGGGCACTGGCCTTCCTCCATCTTTATCAACCGAGTAATACCAAGTAATAGTTGTAGTGCCCATACCGAAAGCAGGAGACTGACAGAGTGTAAAAGGTCCAATGAAAGATGACAAAAATATTATACGGACATAGGAAGAAGCCAGCAGAAGAAAACCATTTGGTTTATCTAGTCTGCTCATATTGCAGGGTACACAGCTTGAGCTACTGTCCCTGCCCTCCCTCCCCACACCTCCCATCCTCCCTACCCATTATCCTTACCTTCCCCTATGCCTATCCCAGCCTCTCTTAAAGCTGCCCACTGTCTTCAACGGGATCACCTCTTCCAGCAGTGCATTCCAAGTGTCCATCACCCTCTCTGTGAAGAAGTGCTTCCTGACCTCCCTCCTAAACCTCCCTCCCTCCAGCTTAAGACTGTGCCCCCTCGTGTTATGGTTGCCACTCAGCTTAAAGAGACTCTCCTTATCCACCTTATTTATCCTTTTCAAGTACCTGAAGGTCCCAATCATGTCCCCTCTCTCTCTCTCCTGTCTTCCAGGGAGTACATGTTCAGTGCCCTCAACCTCTCCTCATATGCCTTACCCTGCTGACCCGCTATCATCTCTGTAGCCCTCCTCTGGACCTTCTCCAGCAGGTTAATGTCCTTTTTGAAGTGTGGGCACCAGTACTGAAAGACCTGATATACACGAAAAGGGTGGAGAGGTTAAATTTATTCCCAATGGAATTACAAAAAAATAGGGGTAATATTTTGCTATTTCGTGATAAAATCGATGACCCATGTTTGCTTACTAAGCTAATTCTCACATTTAAAGGTATCAACTCAAAAACAAGACGCCATCCATTACAGGCAAATCAGAGGAAATTTCAAACCGACGAGAACATTTTTCTATACGGAGTGAGTAATCAACTTACGGAATGGCCTGCCACAAGAAATAATCATAGGCAGTACAAAAAAAAAAAAATAAAACTAATTTGAACAAATACATAACAAATGGGGGAGAACTGAAATATTACCTTTAGAATATAGGAGCTACTCACAGACTTTTAGCCTTCTCAGCGCTTTGAACACATTAGTGAATATTAGTGTACATTGGTTTTAAGGACTACTTTTTCTGTATGGAAACTGGAAAACGAAATATGCTGGGTCAACAGTAAGACCCTGCAACTCACTTGCGTTCCTTTGTCATGGCCACCAGGAAAAACATTTTTCAAATTAGAAATGTTTATGTCACTGTGATCAATTGTTTAAAGGGGGGATTCATGAACTGAGCGAGAAACAAATTCAAGTCCCAAGATGGTACTGGTTTTCTTACAGGAGGATGTAAGTGCGTCAGTCCCTTGAAAAATCTTTACATAACTAGCTCAGTGACATGGAGGGCTGAGACGCTGTGCGCCTTACTTCCTGCCACACCAGCGACCTGTGTTCGGGAATGAGCATGGGCTGCTGGGGGGCAGCAGGGTGGGAGAGCACTGAGTTTTCCAGGGACAGCTCTCCTCTCACAAGGGGGGTGGCCAAGCCATCTCAGGCCAAGACTGTCAGTGGGTGGAGGTCCGGTGGTAGACTAGGCGTGAGCCACTTAAAGGTTGGGGGCTGCAGTGATGTTGGACAAGTGTGCTTCTATACACACATACATACATACAGACCCCGCAGCATGAGGGAAGCATGAGAAAAAGTGGAAAATCTGGGGAACTGGGCTTTGTGAAGCCCTGTCCATGTCCTGGTGGTCTGCACTGCCAATCCAGTCCTGGAGCCAACCTGGATATGTCTGCTGGGGGTTGGGGATGGCCCTCCCTCTCCTGCTCTAATGCAGGAGGAAATCGGCTGGAGAACAAGCTTCTGGGCCAGGAGTGAGGTAGGGATGACCACCAGGCATGGGGATAGGGTTGACAGCCGTGCAGGTCTGCCAAGGTGGATAACATTTTACAGTATCAGTGGCTCAGCAGGCAGCACACTCACCTCTGAGGCCGGGAGAGCAGAAGGCTGTGGGTTCTAGCCCCACACTACGCACTTGGGTTAAAATCCCAATACTGACACTGCAGTGCAGCATGAGGTGCCGTCTTTCGGATGAGACATTAAACCGAGGTCCCATCTGCCTGTTCTGGTGGTAGTTCAGGTGGATGCTAAAGATCCCATGGCATTTCTCGAAAAGAGATGGGGAATTTCCCCGGTGCCCTGGCCAAATTTCCCTCCATTCACTAAAATACCACCAACAGCTTAATCTGGTTCAAAGTCAGTTGGCATTCATCTGTATCCCCCCCCCACCCTGGGTCATGCCTGAAAATAGGCCGAATGTGTCTAGTACACTTACCCGGTCAACAAAAACTAAATAAATAAAAAAACTTTTGTGGAAAAAAGAAAAATCTTTACATTCTGGGTGACAGGCTACTGAGTTGACATTCTGTAACCTCTGAGCTACTGTTTCAGGTCAGATATCATCAGTTGCCACCATTTTAGCCAGATTTTGGATAGGTTTAGATGGCTGAGACATTGGACTAAGGATCTGATCATCTAGGATCCACAGTAAGTATCTGAGGTATCTGTGGTTCCGACCAGGATCTGATGTATCCAACCATTAGATCCAACTGTCCAAGTTTGGATCCAATGGATCTGCCCTCAGATACCTGTATCTGACCTCAGATCCACAACTATGTGACTATGGATCCAAAATCCGATTTTAGATGCATCACAGTCAGATTCAGATGCTATCACTATGCAACAGAGGGTTGCTGGAGCCAAACAAGCACCATCCAAGCACCAATAATCTAGAAATATAGACTTTGATGGCAAATAAGGACCGCCTGGCCCACCTAGTCTGCCCATTTCCCTACCTATTATGTAAGCTGCAGATCCTAATCTGAGTTATTTCATCAGTTGGCAGACTGTCACAGAGTGGCATCCCAGCCTACCAAAGTGCTTCTTGGTAATGTGTTAAAGAAGAACTGCACTGCTGAACCTGGAAGTCATTTTCCCTGTAGAAGTTGATTCTTAAGTAATAGTTTAAATGTTCTTATTGTTCCATCTCTACAGGCTTTTTAGTTTTCGTACTGGGCGTTTCTGATTTACACACAGGTAGTAAGTGCCATTTTAGAACTGTATGATGTAGTTTATGTCCCTTGCTCAGCTCTTCCACTGCTGGCACAATAAAGCCAAGTTTCACCATAGAACTCTGTAGCTGAGGGCAGCTTTTCTCAACAGCAGGGTTGATGATGAGTAGGATTGTTACCCTAAAGCATCAATTTACATCAATACACAGATGTTTATAGACAGAAAAAAACTCAAGATCCATCCAGCCCGCACCGTTCCGACCTAGGCCCTCAACAGTCCATTGGTTAGGTTTCTAGTGGATCAATCACTCCATAGTTTCATTCAAACTAACCCCCCCGCCCCAATCTGCTCTGACCACTTCTCCTCCTCCCCATCAAACTCACCAGTCCCATGTGTTGATACGGCTTTTGAGAATCTTCGTCAAGCGGTGCTAGCGAGAAATTTGTTTTAGTCTTCTCGCATGCAGCAGCCTATAGTAGACTTTCTGAGTTAGGATATACATATAGGTACTCTGACTCTTTTCTAGTTACAGAGGTCCATGGTGAAGATGGGGGATGGGGGATTCAGGGGAATGCTGTTCCTGGAATTAAATTAAAAGTCTGACTCAGCTCCAGGAGCAAAATGGGAAAAGACTGCTCCTGTGGTGATGGGGCTCGACCACTTGTAGTACGAGGAGAGACTGGGAGCCCTTGACATGTACTCCCTGGAACAGAAGAGGGAGTGGGGAGACATGAGAGAGACTTTTAAGTACCTAAAAGGGATCAACAAAGTGCCTACAGAGAACCTGTTCCAACTGAAGGGGTGCCCCAGGAAGAGGGGTCATGATCTCCAGCTATAGGGTGGGAAGTTTATGGGTAACATCAGGAAATACTTCTTTTACCGAGAGGGTGGTGGACACCTGGTATGGGCTGCCAAATGAAGTGGGCGAGAATATAGTGGGGGGGGTTCAAGAGGGCTTGGGACAGGCATAGAGGGATGTTTTGAGGGGGGGGGGAACCACAGCAAGCCTAGAGGTTGCTGGACAAATGGGCAGACCAGATGGACCTGGCAGTCCCCTTCTGCCGTCACTTTCCTATGTTCCCATGTTCCTATGTAGTGCACAAAACTGACTAAATAAACTGTAAAATGCAACATACATGAGGAAGCATGTCCACAAGCCAGCCTGGTGGCACAGAGGGCTGAGGCATCCATGCCTTACCTCATGCTATGCCGGCGGGGGAGGGGAGCAGGATCGAGCGCTGGTTCTCCTCTCCTGGGAGGGAGGGCCGCCCATCCGTAGTCCTGCCATCACCGGATAGAGGTGCGGTGGCTGGTGCAGGCGGTAACAGAGCAACTGGTAGGGTGGGGCGTCCCGTACTGTGTGACGTACGCGTGCCTCCACACACGCACGCTACACCGGGGACGTGACAGATCAGGATGGGGGAGAAAACAGAAAAATATCTAAAATACCTACGGAAAAAAAGCAAGCATGTCCCCAAACATCTGTCAGGTGTGTTCGAGCCAACATCAAAGGTGGCTGGCTCCCTTAAGGAATATTTTCCCTTTTCCAATGCTGCGGAGGTCGAAGAGTTTCCTTATTGATAATAAGTCCAGGACCAGTCTCCAGAAGGACTTTCTAGTCCTGGAAATCCATTCACTGGTAGGGTGCCACTCTAAAGCTTACAAATACTGACACTGAACTAGAATTAAACAACACGTGTGAGGCAAGCACATACAGTAGTTCATAGTATATAAAACGAATCTCTCTCTCTCTGAGGTTCAGAAAAGACAGAAAAGTACAGTTACGTAAGAACTTACTGTAACAGTAGATCTTCGAGAGAGGCTCTTGCAGTAGGTAATTACATATAGGACTGACGCCGCCCGGCGGCAGGACCCCACGAGAAAAATTTTCTAGCTAGCAGTCCCTGGCGTGGGACCGCCCCCTCGTCAGGTGACCGGCGTCATGCGACGTTGGTATAAAGGGGCGGTCCCATAAGCCCGCCTTCCAGTTCTTTCCCGCCACAGGCCCGGAAGGCCCGGACGAGAGAGAAGCAGATATTTCCCTTAATGGAAAAAGGAGCTGAAAAAGCCTAGGGGGATGGCGGGCGGGAAGGTATTACCTACTGCAAGAGCCTCTCTCGAAGATCTACTGTTACGGTAAGTTCTTACGTAACTGTACTATCTTACTTCAAGAGGGCTCTTGCAGTAGGTAATTACATATAGGACAGAATCCCAAGCAGTCTGGAACCAATAAGAAAGGCACTGGGACGAGAAACTACTCAGGAAAGTAGTAGGAAAGCTTGCAGCCCTCAAGAAAGGAGGCCTTGCAAGACTGCTAACCCGAAGCCTGCTCTACGACAAGAGGCAATGTCCAAACTGTAATGTTTAGTGAAGGTCGGCAGCACAAATGTCTGCCGCGGACACATTCTTGAAACAAGCCGAAGAGGCAGCAACTCCACGAGTGGAGTGACCTCTGACTTGACCCGAAAGGGTCTTGTTATACTTGTCATAACAGAAAGTGATGCAATGAGCCAACCACTTTGACAGGCATTGCTTGGAAACAGCATTGCCTTCTCTTTTGTGAGCGAAAGAGACAAACAACTGATCAGTCTTTCCGAGATCTTTCGTCCTATTGGTATAGTATCTCAGAATCCTGTGAACATCCATGGTGTGAAGCAAGTATTCTCCATGATTGGAGTATTGCGTGAAAAAGGCAGGTAGTTCGATAGACTGATTCAAAGTAGATGCAGCTACCACCTTCGGGAGAAACTTAGGGTTTGTGCGGAGAGCTACTCGTTCTTTGTGAAAGATCAAGTAGGGGATTTTGCACATAAGGGCCTGAAGCTTGGAAATTCTGCTAGCTGAGGTAATGGCCACTAAGAAAAGCGTCTTCCACGATAAAAACTCAAAGTCTGCAGAAGCCGCAGGCTCGAAGGGGGGGAAGAGTAAGTTTCTCAAGGACAAAATGTAAGTCCCAAGGTGGAGCTGGAATCCGGATTGGGGGTCTGAGATGAAGGACCCCTCTAAGGAAGGTTTTGGATACCTCTAGCTGGGCAAAGGCCTTATCAGCGAAAGGTACATGGTAGACAGAGATAGCTGCCATGTGAACCTTCAGAGAGGAGTGACTGAGACCCATGTCAAAGAGATGACGCATGTAATCCAACAAAGTGGATACGGGACAGGAAAAGGGTTCCTGTTCCTGGACGCGGCCCAGATGGAAAATCTCTTCCATTTCATGGCATAAGTGGACCTAGTGGAGGGCTTTCTAGCCTCTACCAAAATCTCGGCTACTTTAGGGGATACTCCAAAGCGAGATTGAACTAGGTCTGAAGAAGCCATGCATGAAGTTGAAGTGACTTGAGACCCGGATGGACCAGGGTCCCCTGATCCTGAGTCAGCAATCCCGGAGATAAGGGAAGAGGAAGAGGAGGAACCTCTGAGTATTGTTGTAGAAGAGAGAACCAAATTTGCCTGGGCCAGAAAGGAGCAATTAGAATCATTTTTGCTCCTTCTAGAGCCAGTTTCTGTAACACACGTGGGACCAGTGGAATTGGGGGAAAAGCACAGACGAATCTGTCCCTCCAGCTTAGAGACAGAGCGTCTCTCCAGAAAGCTCCTCGCTCTGGAGCGAGCGAGCAAAAGATTGGAAGTTTTACGTTTTGGGAGGAGGCGAATAGGTCTATTTGAGGAGTCCCCCAAGTCTGAAAAATGCTGTTTAGGACTATTCCGTCTAATTCCCACTCGTGTGGAAGAGCTGACCAGCGACTTAGCCTGTCTGCTAGGACATTGTCTACTCCCGGAACATGGATCGCCGTGAGGTGAAGGTTGTGGAGGGTGGCCCACTCCCAGACCCTCATCGCTTCCCTGCACAGCGGGTAGGATCGAGTTCCTCCCTGCTTGTTGATGTACCACACCACGCACATGTTGTCCGTTTGGACAGCTAGGTGACCGGGAAGGATGTACTGATGAAGGGCCTGGAGTGCATAAAGCACCGCCCGTAGCTTGAGGACATTGATGTGGAGAGCTACCTCCAATTTCGACCAAAGTCCTTGAGTTCGATGGGGACCGAGATGGGCCCCCCAACCTTCGCCTGAGGCGTCCGTAGTCAAGGTCTGATCGGGGGGGGGGGAAGATGAAAGAAGGGGACCACCCGGAAGAGGTTCTCTTGTACCATCCACCACTTTAAGTCTCTGACCATCGGCGAGGAGATCAGGATCGGAAGATCTAGGTCGTCTACTCGTTGGTCCCACTGAGACCGAAGAGTCCATTGAGAAATTCTCATGTGGAGTCGTGCCCGTGGGATCGTCGGGATGGCAGCCGCCATGAGCCCCAGTAGACGGAGCACCGACCTCGCCAGGACCCTCCTGAAGTTCAGTAGGAGGGAAATCTGTGACTGGAGGGAAACCTCCCGGTCTGGAGGCAGAAAAGCTTCGCACAAAGTTGTGTCGAGAATCGCCCCAATAAACTGGAGCCTCTGAGAAGGCTCCAGAAGAGACTTGGAGAGGTTGATGGTAATACCCAGGTTGGTAAAAACCTGCCGGGTGAGGGAGAGGAAATGCAGGAGTTCCTTCCTGGACGGAGCCGCCAGGAGCCAATCGTCCAGGTAGGGAAAAACCTGAGCTCCCAAAGAACGCAGGTGGGCCGCTACCACTGCCAGGCATTTGGTAAACATTCGAGGAGCCAAGGAAAGGCCAAACGGAAGCACCTGGAATTGGTAATGGGCCCCCTTGAACGCAAATCTGAGGTACCTGCGGTGCGAAGGGCGAATGGGGATGTGCAGGTATGCATCCTGCATATCCAGAGCACAAAGCCATTGGCCCGGCCGAAGTAGGGGCAGAAGGGATTGGAGGGAGAGCATCCTGAACCTTCTGTATTCCACAAACAGGTTCAAGGAGCTGAGATCGAGAATCGGTCTGAGATCTCCCGTCTTCTTTGGTACCAGGAAGAAGTGGGAATAGTACCCCGTTCCGTAGAGGTGAGGAGGAACGGGTTCTATAGCCCGTTTGTAAGAAGAGCTGAGATTTCTTCCTGACCAGAGAAAGATGGTCCCTTGAATAAGCGGAATTCAGAGGGGGTGACGAGGGGTTTCTGCAGAAACTCTATGGAGTGTCCTCTGCGATGATTTGAAGCACCCATGAATCCGATGTTATCCTCTCCCACTCCGGGAGGTGGAGGGAGAACCTCCCTCCTACCGGTTCCTCCGGAGAGTCCGGAGGCGGTGGGAGAGGGGAGGAGTCAGGTGGTGTGAGGCAGCGCCACAGCTGGAGTGCCCATCGCTTTTTTGGGCGGAGGGGCCCTGACAGCGCGGGGGCCCGGCGTTTAGTGGCCCGCCTTCCCTGAGGTTTCGCTGAGGCCGCTCGCGTCATGCAAAGGGACGGCGCTCGCGAGGATGGGGACGTACATGCAACCAATGGATTTAAGGGCCGTCTCTTCTTCCTGCAAGTCAGTGATGATGTCCTTTGACGCCACCACCGAAAGCACGGAACCCTGAAAGGTGCCTCTTGAATGGCGGATTGCACCTTCGGGACCAGACCTGACACGCGGAGTCATGCGTGGCGCCAAGGCTAACGGCAAACGCAGAGTTCGTCCAGCGGTGTCCACTGCATCGGAGTCGTCCTTAGCATGTGACGACTGGCAAACGAGCAGAGCGGACTTAGATCGCCAACTCCTGCTTGAGTTGGGAGTCTGGCAAGGAGTTGATCTTGATTCCGCCTGGTAAGGACGGCCTCTGGTAATCCCCCATGTGAGCTACATAGTTTAGGGCCCTAATACCCAGTGTGGAGGAAGCGTAAATCTTCTTTCCAAACTGATCCAGAAGGCGAGATTCCTTATCCGGGGGAGACGAGCTCAAATGTTTAGGATGTGCGGATCGGCCGTGAGCGGCGCTGATCACGACCGAGTCGGCACGGGGGTGAGAGTCTAAGAAGTCTACACCCTTCGGAGCCTGGTATAGCCTATCTGACTTCCTAGGAAGTGGGGCTAAAGCTGACGGTTGTTTCCAAATAGTGGATACAAGGTGGGCGTGAGGCTCGATCCAGGGTGGCACTAACGTGGGGGCTGTAAGGGGCAAATCCAGATGTTCGGCAAGTTTTACCCGCTGAGGATGTGGATCTAAAGACTGACACTGATGGACCTCCTGGATTTTCTTAGGTAACTCCGTGAAAGAAGGATCCTCCGGAGGAGTCCTCGGCCGGGGTTTGGACAGAGAACGTAGCTCGTCGTCTTTATCGGAAACTCCCACGGAGGCTTCCGAGGAGTCCGAGAGGACCACAGAGGAAGACTCCGAGGCAGAAAAAGACTCCCTCACTCATCTAGGGGGAGGAACGTGTTCTGTGGGAAGAGACCCCGAACGCGTGTCCTGCCCTTCTCTGGAACCCGCGGGGAGACCCCGGGGAACTGGAGGAGGAGAGGGAGAGGGAGAGCGCTGTCTAGGGCGTACGGGAGCCGGTGGAGGCACCGTCGTCGTAAGACGGCTCTCGACCTCTCTGGTGAGCTGAGCCTTGGCCTCAGCCCACCAGGAGGCAAGAGTCTCCTGCAAATCCACCGGCAGCCTGGGGGGTGGTGGAGGAGGAGGAGGGGGATAGTGGAACGGAGGATATCCACAGGGAGAGTACCCAAGACCCATCTGCGGATAAGTTGGAGACGGGTAGTGAGGCGTCGGGTACAGCGGAGCCGGGGGATTCGGCGCCAGGTACGGCGGCGCGGGGTACTGCGGGCCCGGGAAGCCCGGGTCGGGTATGACGGCGGGTACCAAGGCGCTGGAGGAGCTGCTGGAGCAGACGGCCCAGCCGGGCACTCCAGGGGCAGATCAGCCAGAGAAGGCCCCTGGGGTGGAGGGCCCAGAGGAGGAAGAAAATCCCTGCTGGCATCGGAGAGGCCGTGTCGGGTCCGGCGACAGCGGGCGATGGCTCTGCTCCAGCGTTGGAGGGCCAGCGCGGGCCGGTAGGAGAACGGCGTCAGATCCGGGTTCACAATTGGGGATCTGACGCAGCCCAGGAACCCTAGTCTCATCCGGGAAGGTGGTAAAAATCCCGAGTCAAGCAAGGGGGGCCTGGGGCTCCCCTGACGGCAGCGAAGGCTGTGGAGAGCCTGGCACAACGGAAGAGCGTGGTTCTGACGTAAGCTCAAGGACCCGGCGCACGTCGGAGGAGCCAACATGTGACTTATGGGTCGAAACCCGGCGGACGTCGAAGGAGCTGGCGTCCGACTTCGGGGCTCTCGCGTCCGAGACGGGCCGAGGAAGAGAAGAGGCCCGGCCGCAGGGAGAGACAGCCGCGCGCCGCAAGCCTCGGGCGACATTAGGGACCTTCTCCCGGCGGATGTCGGAGGAGCCGACGCCCGGCTTATGGGAGGCGCCCGCACCAGTAGGCCGAGGATGTGAGACCGTACTGGGGGCTGGAGTCTCCTTTATCCCGGAGACACCCGACGGCCCAAACTCGAGCCTGAAGGGCGGGCCGACGCCTCCTCCAAACCCTTGGAGGCTGCCGTCGGAGGATCCCCCTGAGGGGAAGTTACCTTGCCAGAGGTGGCCTTCTCCCGGTGCCTGTCCTTGTCCTTCTTTTTATGCCCTTCCGGAGAAGTCGACGCCTGCCTTAACTTTCTCAGCTCATTTTCCATCGCAGACATCTTTTTCTTCAGAAGATGGGCTTCGAGGGACTGCTGGCGTCGCTTGCGGGTTGCCGCGTTGAACCGGAGGCAGTGCGGACAGTTATCCACCGCTTGGTCGGGGCCTAGGCAGAGGAGGCAGAGGGAGTGACCGTCCTTGTGTGGCAGTTGAGTGCCGCACGAATCGCACTTGTTTTTAGAGGGGGACGATATAAAACGACGTTCACCTGATGATCGAACAGAAAAACTGTAGCTTTCTCGGAAAAAAACAACGAAGAGACAGAACTGCAATGAACTTAACCGCGAGGTGCTACTTGTAGCTAACGGGGGAAAGAACTGGAAGGCGGGCGTATGGGACGGCCCTTTATACCAACGTCGCATGACACCGGTCACCTGACGAGGGGGCGGTCCTGTCGCCAGGGACTGCTAGCAGGGAAAATTTTTCATAGTCCCGCCGCCTGGCGTCAGTCCTATATGTAATTACCTACTGCAAGAGCCCTCTCGAAGTAAGATGACGCGTTCCTCTTGATCACCATTCAAATTCCAGTTCCCTGGATTAGTCCAGTCTCCACTGGCCTGCAGGACCAGTCCAAATTTATTTTTAGTGGTTCAGGACAAAAATCAGCAGGTCCTGGACCCACGACTAGTGGACATTTCAAGCCGTAAGTTACCATGTACCTATTCTCAGTTTTCTTGTAAACAGCAGTTACTGATGCCAGATGCTGTAGCATTTTCTGCTCAGTTTCTTAAATGTATCATGCATGGCTATGCTTATTCTTTTTGTAGAAGTCAGACCCAACATTTTCCCAAAGTCCGATTCACCATCAGTTTCAGTTTCAACAGATGAAATGTTTACCACAACAGCCATTCTCTTTAGAAAAGCGAAGTAAGAAAAACTCATCCAATAGCCTAGGAGGTAAGCCTGTCTCCTAGTGTGGCTGGGATAGTATCAAACGGACCAGGAACCACAGCAGTTATGTAAGAACTTACCGTAACAGTAGATCTTCGAAAGAGGTTCCTGGAGTAGGTCTTCACATATAGGACTGCGCCCCCCCCCCCGGCGCCAGGTCCGCACGGCAAACTTGAAGCTAGCAATCATCAGCAGGGGACCGCCCCCCCACCCCCGTCAGGTGACGCGACGTCAGCTCGACTATAAAAGGGGGTGGTCTCGCACCCACCCTCCAGTTCTTTTCCACTGGAGACCCTGAAATAGGGAGCAGAAAGGTGTAACAACTCCTGGGACTCTGTGCCCTGGCTGAACCAGAGGGCTAGATAGAAGAAAGGAAATAACTCCGGGAGCTGGGGGATAGGTGGGTGGGAAGCTAGACCTACTGCAGGAACCTCTCTAAGATCTACTGTTATCGTAAGTTCTTACGTAACTGCTGTATCTTACTTCGAGAGGGTTCCTGCAGTAGGTCTTCACATATAGGACTGAATTCCAAACAGTCTAAAAAAGACAGAGTTGGAGACGAGGTTCCGGGAGGAGGAAGATGTCTGCCAACTAAGCGTCTGTCTTAAGACAGAAGACCTTGGGGGCGCTGAGGAGCCCGAGCTAGGAAGACACTAGAGAGGCTGTTCTTCATTCAATAAAACTTTTAAGGGCAAAATCACACTTTAAATCTCGTATTGGTCAGATATAAAAGTATCTGTTTATAGGTGAAGTATCCAAGACTAAAACTGGCAATCCAAACAAGAAAGACCAAGCACACTCTGCAGCCAATGCGCCGGCTACAAGAGTTATGGGGCAGACGCCTTCAACTAGCAATGACGGAGAGAAAACTCTGCAATCCTTAGGCCACAAATTAAAAACACTGATTACATCTGTTTCGGCGATGAATACCAAACTGGATGGCCTAGCAGGGTGAATTATGCTGGTGGAAACCTCAGTGGAACAACTAAACAATACAGTTGATGGACTACAGCAGGGGTTCTCAGACTTTGCCAGGTTGGGCCTCCCCTATGGTGCTGGGGAAAAGCCCAGGCCTCCCCAAGTCTCAAGCGCACCTGCAACGGGCCCGCACCTCCTCAGGGAGGCGCGCCTCACCACTTGAGAACCACTGCATTAGCATACACTGCAACGGATAATGAATTTCATGCACAATCACAAACAGATAAAATGAACTGATATTTATTTAATGTTGCACTGTACATCACAGCTATCGTGCAAAACTGCAATTAAAAGACACCACAGCTATTGTGCAAAACTGCAGTTAAAAAGACATCACAGCTACTGTGCAAAACTGCAATTAAAAGACAGCACCAAAAGTGCTGGATATCAGTCAGGTAAAGGTGGCCTGTGGGCAGTTTGTTTGCAGTCAAAAAAGGCAGCACCAAATGTACTGGATTTTTTTTTATAAAGTCAGCAGAAGGAAACAGTTTTGAAACATTAAAAGACAACACCTTTGCAGTCATTAAAAAGAAGCACCAAATGTAGTGTGTATTTTTTTAAATCTGTCAGCTGAAAGGAGCCCATAAGGCTGTTTTTTGCAGTCATCTAAAGGCAGCGGACATACTGGATATTTTTTTTATTTTTTTTTTTAAATCAGTCAGCTCAAGGGAGCCTGTGAGCCTGTTTTTGCAGTCAGTTGCTGGATTCGTGGCTGCACGGTTGAGAGGTAGAGGAGCAAGTCGTCTTCAACTCTGAGGCGGGACCTGTACTTTGTTTTCATGGCAGCCAGTGCAGAGAATCCAGACTCACAGAGATAGGTCGATGCAAAAGGCAGGAGGACTTTGAGAGCTCGTTGTTTTAATTCAGGAAATTCACATCCCAGTGACAGCCAAAATTTGGAAAGTGGTAATTGTCCAAGAGGCCTTCAGTGTTGGGTCTGTAGCCAGGTCAATAAGGCTTTCCTGCTCCCTCAGTAGTAGGTTGTCTTCAGACCTTGGTTTAAAAATGAAAGGATTCCTTATCCACTGGTTACGCTCCTCCTGTTGGCATTCTGGGAAACAGTCACAGAGCTTCTCCTGCAGCCCACGTAAGTGTTCTGAAATGACCATCTGGACACTGTCGATTGAAAGCTCATTTTCCTGCAGAAAATCCTCCAGTGTGGGAAATGAGGCAACTAACCCTTGCTGCAGTCTTGAAGACCATAGTTGGAGCTTCTGACAAAATGCCTCAATCCTGTCCCTTACCATGAACACACTGGTGTCCCGACCTTGAAGGGAGGCATTGAGTGTGTTCAGGCGGCCAAAAACATCTGCTAGACATGCCAGCAAGGCAAACCATTGGGAATCATGGAATTTTTCCACAAGTGCAGAGTCACAGTCAGCAAGAAAAATACAAACTTCGTCACGCAACTCAAAGAGACGGGTTAGCACTTTTCCCCTGGACAGCCAACGGACCTCTGTGTGCAACAGTAATTGTTTGTGGTTTGCTCCCATCTCCTCACACAGCACAGCAAAAAGTCTTGCATTTACTGGCCGTGCCTTGATAAAGTTCACTACTTTCACAGCATCTGCCAAGACTTTCTGGAGATCAGCTGGCATCCTCTTGGCTGCTAGTGCTTCCCTGTGGATCATGCAGTGGTTCCACACAGCATTAGGGGCCACTGCCTGCAGCCTTGTGACCATGCCACTGTGTTGGCCAGTCATTGCCCGTGCTCCATCACTACAAATTCCCACACATCTGCCCCAGTCAAGACCTTCTTCCATAACAAATTCATTCAACATCTGGAACAGTTGTTCCCCAGTTGTTCGTGTAGGCAGTGGTCGGCAAAACAGGATCTCCTCCAGGACATCTGTTTCTGTGGCATAACGGACATAGACCAGGAGCTGCGCAGCATCAGTAATATCTGTGGACTCATCGGTCTGTAATGAGTAGTGTGGGCTTCGCTGAACAGAGTCCAGTATCTGTTTCTTAACATCAGCAGACATGTCCTCAATACGGCGACAAACTGTGTCACTGGAGAGAGGAATGGCATCTAGCTGCGCTGCTGCTTTCTCTCCCAGGATTATGGAGCACATTTCTTTTGCAGCAGGAAGTAGTAATTGCTCACCAATGTTGTGTGGTTTCCCTGCTTTTGCAATTCTCAATGACTCATGGTATGAGGCTTCCACAGCTTTAGTCGGCGCAGTGCCATGCCTTTCTACCAGTTTTTTTTGGCCCCCGAGTTCATGCAGGTTTCTTTGAAAAAAAAAACCAAGGTTTAGAAAGGAGGCTGGGATGCTTAGTTTCCAAATTCCGGTGAAGCCTGCAGGGTCGCATGCTGTCCTGTGCCAGGACATCTGCACAGATCACACATTGTCGCCGAGGTACCTCACTGGTCCCAGTCCAAGTGAATCCCATCTTCAGGTATTCTTCGTCATACCTTCTGGCCTTGCGCTTTGCTTGAGGAACTGGTACTTCATTGGGTTCAGCAACAGCTATTTCTTCACGAGTGCGTTTTCTACCGGTCACCAGAAAGCGATCCATTATCTACAATTCAACAGTTTTGGAATTATCAAAAAATGCAATCAAAAGCATCCTGCACATGCATGCATGTCCGACAACATTGGGGCATTCCAAAAATAGAAACAAAATCAGCAAGGAAAATGCAGCACCCCAAACTGCATGTCAACACCTCAAAAATTACTCTGCTGCCTCTCATCTGCCCCCATGGCAAAGGTTCTGCCCACACACGAAATGCACAGTGCAAAGCCCCAACTAGCAGAGCAGAATTGCAGACCCAACTGAAGTCTTGAATTGAGATCTTTAATTCTTCAGAGAGAGAGTAGAGAAAGTAGCTCTGGTCCCTGCAATGGCACAGCTGCCACAGCACAACTGGGAAATTTCTGTTTGTGCATGGAATCCTCAGTTGCCCAGCATTGTAGCCAGCAGGTAGGGGTGCACAATACCCAGTTGGTATGATCACCCATTGACAATGTGTAGCACTACAGAAAACTTGCTATTTCAACATTGCACAACACTGAGAGACATGTATGCCCCCCCCCCCGCAACATGCAGGCCCATCACAGCAAGAGACATCTTGTACAGTTCCCCCACCCCAACCCCAACCACACAGGCCCACGGTCCCAACAACCACCAGCAATAAAAACAGGATTGCACAGCAGCATGATGTATCATATGACCCCTCCTCCACCACCACGGCCATCGTCCCAACAACCACCAGCAATAAAAATACAATAACACAGCAGCATAATGCATCATGTATGACCCCCAAAAAAAAAAAACTCATGGCCTTCGTCCCAACAATCACAATAAAATACAAGTGAACTGCACAGAGAGGCACAATGTGGCACCATGTATGACCACCACCTCAACCTCCCCCGTCAGGAACTGGGCAGCAAAACAGCAGCTTTGCAACCAGCTGCTGAAAGAGGAATCATGGGCTGGCCCCACAACCACCTCAAACCCTCCCCATGCTCCCATGATAGCAGCAAAAAGCAGCTTTGTTGGCTGCTGAGATAGGCCATAACACATGCTGCTGATGATTCCTCTCCCCGTATCCCTTACAAGCAGCAAAACAACAACTTTATAAATTATTATAAATAGCTGGCTGCTGTATGTTGCTGCCCCGTCCCATACAAGCAGCAAAAAAGAACTTCATAAATTATTAACAATAGCTGGCTGCTGTATGTAAGCTCCTTCAACTCCCCGTGTCCCATACAAGCAGCAAAACAACAACAACTTTATAAATTATTAACAATCGCTGGCTGCTGTATGTTGCTGCTGCCCCCAATCTTGGTACCACCGTTACACTTCCAGAGCAAAAATATAACAGCAGGATGGTTTCTTACCAAAGGAGGGCCTGGTCAGCAAGAGGCACCAAACACAGGTTGCAGCTTCAGTAGCTCGGCATTGTGGGGGCAGTAGTCAGAACGCCTTTGCAGTCGGAGGGCAGCAGCCTCAGCGATCAGCGACTTTAGTAGGGGCAGGACAGTAACTTTAGCGGTCGGCGGCTTCAGCGGTGGAGGGCAGTGACTGTAGTGGTCGGCTTCAGCGGTGGAGGACGGGCGGCTTCAGCAAACGGAGGCAGGCAGCTTGCAGGGGATCTCAACAGCAAAACGAATCCAGAGTCCATTTCTTTGCACGCATGGTGTGCGCATTTATTTCCGGGACCAATGACGTCAACATAGGAGGCAAAGAGCTCACTGGCTTGGAAACTCTGGCACTGACTGACTGCAGCTACCTCCTGTGCCATTGGTCACATTTCTCCTACTCCCAGTTGGTCTGCTCAAGACATTTTTTCGCCCTCAGATTGGCTGGCTCAGGATCCCCTAGCTCCAGCATTAGACACGGATACATACGCAGCGTTTTAGCAGTACACTGCAGTAAAACGCGGAAACTCACCACGTCTCCCCTGCAACGGGCCCGCGCCTCCCACTTGAGAATTACTGGACTTCAGCAACAGGCAACAAAATGCAGTGCAATCAATGCAGGTCACCTGAAAGAATCACAGCATTGGAACAATTGCCTAGAGCTTCTTCAAAATCAAGTAAGAAGCCCTAACATCTGAATGATTGGACTACTGGAAGGGATTGAAGGGGATCATCCCTTAATTTTCTTTAAGGATTGGCTAAAGGAGCAGTTTGAAGGCCATGGAGATATCCTGGAGTGGCGCTTTCTTAAGGCCTACAGAATTCGTCTGCGTGGCAGATAGTCAGAAGAGGCCCCCCGTGTGTTGATGATAGTGACGGACAGTATGGGCACAAGAGACTGTATTCTGGGACTGGCCAAATGGTTGGGTCCGTTAAGCGTGCAGGATCATATGAATTATCTCTTCCCCGATTTATCGTTTTCAACAGGACAGTGCTGAAAGAAGTTTGATGGCGTCAGACGAAAGCTCAGAGATCTAAAAATTCCTCACGCAGTTCTTTTTCCGGCTAAGGTGCACATCGTCTTTCAGGACAAAGTGTTTTTCTTTACAGATCCTACTGACACTGGAAAATAGGTCTCCCGCCTAGAAGCCCAACAAGAAAACGCCAGAGAACAGCCCTCGGACAACGAATCTTTAGAAGAAACCTGAATGGGACAATATGGTGATTGCTATTTACACCAACTAGCAGATGTGTAGAATAAGTTACTTTAAGTCTTTCTACTTTTTAAAGTAGTTCATTCCTGGACATTGGCTATTAACTATGTGCTGCATGGATAGCTGTTATGCCTTATTAGTGTCTCTAGTCTAATAGGAGGCATTTTGAAGAATGGGGTGAATTTAGCTGTGTTCCCCCATAGCTTTATTACAGTTTTAGCTACATAGAATGTAAGGTTTTGCTATCTCTGCGTCTTATGGACCCTTTAGGAGGTTGATGCACTCCTCCTCCTCCTGGTAGTTACTCTTTTAAGAGACGAAGATTGACTCCAAGCTCTGTGAACAAGGCAATTCTGAAATGACTTTAGGATTTACTTTAAAGGTTTTTTATCCATCTGCTCATGGGTTACAGCTACACAGAACTTTGGACTTTTAGTTGGACTTGATAATTGATTTCCCCACTGAATTAAAGGGAACGCTTGGAGATACTGTTATCCTGAATATAATAGGAATGTATATTCCATTATGTTTATGCACTTATAGATGTTTCCGAGACGTATTGTATAATGACATGCGACGTACATGCTATATCAATAAATATAAAGTTTAAAAAAAAAAAGACAGAAGACCTTCAAAACTGCAAGGCCGAAACCAGCTCGACACCTAGAGGCAATGTCCAGACTATAGTGTTTAGTGAAGGTGTGGACGGAAGACCAAGTGGCCGCTGCACAGATATCTACAGTGGACATATTCCTGAAAAAGGTGGTAGAAGTGGCCACGCTTCTGGTGGAGTGACCTTTGATTGCCCCCGGGAGGGTTTTCCCATATTTCTGGTAAGTGTAATGGATATAGTTAGCCAGCCACCTGGAAAGAGTCTGTTTAGTGATAGCCTTGCCCTGGCACTGGGAGGCAAAGGCCACAAAGAGTTGGTTTAACTTTCTAACCTCCTTAGTCCGGGAGGTGTAGTACCACAAAATCTTGTGCACATCGAGGGTGTGCAAAAGATACTTCTCCCTGTTGGAATGCTGAGAAAAGTAAACTGGCAGTTCAACACTCTGACTGAGAGACATCTCCGAAACAACCTTCGGAAGAAAAGAAGGATTAGTCCACAGGACCACCCAGTCCTTGTGGAAAATTAAATAAGGCTCTCTTCAAACAAAGGCCTGAAGCTCTGAAACCCTTCGAGCTGAAGTAACTGCAACCAAAAACAGCATCTTCCAAGCCACGAAGCGCATTTCGCAACTTGCTGCCGGTTCAAAAGGGGGCAAAGTAAGTTTTTCCAACATAAAATTAAGTTCCCAGGGAGGACAAGGGTTCCAGACTGGAGGTTTGAGATGAAGGATCCCCATCAAGAAAGTCTTGGAAACCTCTAGCTGTGCTAGGGTTTTACCCTCCACCGGATGGTGGTAGGCCGATACCGCAGAGAGATGGACCTTAAGTGAAGAGTAACTAAGGCCCAACTCTGAAAGATGTCAAAGGTACTCCAACACCTGGGAGGCCGAGCAAGAAGAAACAATTACTCACCATAGTAATGTTGTTTCTTCTAATGGAGTCTTGCTGCATTCTGACAATATGCAGTTAGCCCCAGCACTTGAACTGCCCCGGAGAGGAAAGAGTTAACTCTATGTAGCAGCATAGAACGTTGATCTCGAGCTCGGTTTTCAAACCTCTGTCTCTGGTACTTACCAGTGTAACCGTCAGATTCTTACGAGCAAACTAACTAAGTACTAAACTATGGAAATTGTTTACCATATAGCCAAAAGGCAACAATTTGGGTCCCAAAAAGACAAGTCGAGAACCCAAGAAAAAAGGTAGTGACAACATGATAATATATAGTAAACATAACAATAGTAATAATAATAAAACAACTACCCCACCCTTAAGAGGGAGGGTACAAGGTACACCCCTGAGATGCAACACTGTACCTGCCAGCACACTTCTCAAAAACTAGGTTCTGAGAGGGGAGGCGGGAGGGAGGTCAGAATACAGCAAGACTCCATTAGAAGAAACAACATTACTATGGTGAGTAATTTTTTCATCAAACAACATGAAGTCTTGCTGTATTCTGACAATATGCAGACTACTAAGCAGTTCCCCCAGGAGGAGGGAATGCAGAATCTACTTTGGGAACAAGCTCTGCGGTACTGCTGTGCCAAACCTAGCATCACTCCTAGCCTGGATGTCCAGAGAGTAATGCTTGGTGAACGTATGGACTGTTTTCCAGGTGGCTGCTTTACAGATTTCTAGCAAGGGTATATCTCTGGCCTCGGCCAGAGTAGCAGCTGTACCCCAGTCGAGTGAGCCCTCAGGCCTGGAGGGGATGTTTTGCCCAATTTGTCATAGCAGAATTGTATACAAGAGACAATCCACCTGGCAATAGTCCTTTTAGTAGCATGCTTACCTTTCCCCACTTCACCATAAGTGAGAAACAATTGAAGACAGTCATTTCTGTGTGCCTCAGAATGCTCTATGTAGTAGCTAAGAGCCCTTTTAACATGCAAACTGTGTAATCTTCTTTACCCTGAAGAAGAATGGTCAGTGAAAAACACAGGAAGAGACATAGACTGGTTCAGATGAAAATCTAATACCACTTTGGGTTAGAACCTCCTACTGGTTCTTAGGACCACCTTATCCCCATGGATGGAGATGAAGTCAGGTTCGACTGACAGGGCCTGTAATTCACTAATCTGTCTGGCAGAAGTAACAGCTACCAGGAACACAGTTTTCCAGGTCAAGTACTTCAGTTCGACCGAAGCCAGAGGTTCAAAGGGTGGCTGCATAAGCTGGGCAATGCAAACATTAAGATCCCAAGCCGAAATAGGATCTCGAAAGGGAGGGTTAATATGAACCAGACCTTTGAAAAACTTACTAAAAACAGGATGAGATGGCCATGGAAGAGCCCTTGCCTGCTGAAAGGAATGCAGAGACAGCCGTTAGGTGAACCTTCAGAGTTGCAGGCCAAAGGCCTAGATCATTAAGATGAACCAGATAATCTAAGACTGTAGCAATGCCTGCAGAATCAGGCACAATGCTCTTCTGAGAACACCAAATGCTGAATCTTTTCCATTTGGAATTATATGTTTTTCTAGTGGAAGGTTTCCTGGAAACCTTCAAAATATCCAGGACTCCCTGAGAAAGATGCAGGCCTGTATATTCTAACTCTTCAAGAGCCAGGCCTTGAGGTTGAGAGACTGGAGATTGGGGTACCAGATCCTCCCGAGAGGAGGTTAGAAGATTGTATCTCTTGGGAAGAGACAGGGGACGTGAAACTGCCAGAGACAGCAGCAGGGGATACCAAGGCTGTCTGACCCAATCTGCAGCCACCAGTATTATTTTGCAGGGTTGCGATCTGATTTTGATCAGGACTCTGAACAATAGAGTGAAGGCATAGAGAAACCTGCCCTTCCAATCCAGAATGAGAGCATCCAGAGGAACAGTCCCCAGGACTGGAGGTCTGCAACAAAACAGAGGAAGTTGGTGATTGTCCTGGGCTGCAAAGAGATCTATCTCTGGAGTGCCCCATCTGGAGAAGATGACCTGTAGTATGGGAGGGTCCAGGGACCATTCATGATGCCCCTGGGAGATTCTGCTCAGGGCATCTGATAGTACATTGTCTTTTCCTGGAAGGTGAACTGCTATCAGGGAAGTCTGAAGAGAATAGACTAGAGACCACAGTTTCATGGCTTCTGCGCACAAGGCCGTGGACTGAGTGCCCCCTGTTTGTTGATGTACCACATTATGGTAGTGTTGTCTGTCTTGACTTGGACCACCTTGCCCCTGACCGACTCCGAGAAGACCTGAAGGGCTAAAAAAACTGCCCTGAGTTCCAGGAGATTGATACAAAGGACAGACTCTTGTGGAAACCAGACTCCTTGAGCCGTAAGGGCTCCCAAATGGGCTCCCCAACCTAGGAGAGAAGCATCTGTAGTTAGGACTATTGAGGGGACTTGAGAGGGAAATGGAACTCCTTGTCTGAGGTTGTCCTGGTCCAGCCACCACTGGAGAGCTTGGACCAGAGTCTGAGTCACTGGAAACAATTTGGTGAGAGTTTCTTTTCTGAGACCAAAAGGATCTTAGGTGGAACTGAATGTCCCTCATCTGAAATCTGGCTCCTTGCACCACTGCAGTGGAAGCTGCCATGTGGCCCAGGAGTTGAAGAAACTGCCTTGCTGGACGAGAGACCAGAGGCCGAAAAGAGGAAGCAAGATCTGTTAGGGGCTTTACCCTTGTCAGAGGAAGGAAGGCCTTTGCTTGGATAGTATCCAGTTCTATCCCTATGAAAGTAAGAAGTCGTACTTGTTTGAAAACAGACTTTGGGAGACTGAGAAGAAACCCCAGAGAACTGAACAAGTCTTGAGTGATTTGTAGAGCTGACTTGACCTGGTCGGATGACTGACCTACAATTAGCCAGTCGTCCAGATATGGGAAAATGGAAATACCCTGCCTTCTGAGGAAGGCAACTACTACTGCAAGGCACTCTGTGAACACCCTTGGAGCTGATGTGAGGCCGAATGGCATGGCTCTGAACTGATAGTGGCCTGAAGACAGCTCGAACCTGAGGTACTTTCTGTGGGGGCACCTAACAGGAATATGAAGTAGGCATCCTTGAGGTCCAGGGATGCAAGCAAATCCCCTGGACTTAGAGAGGGAAGAATTATTCCCAGAGTCACCATTTTGAATTTTGGTTTTGAGAAGTGTTTGTTCAAATACCTTAGGTCTAGGATGGGTCACCACTCTAGTCTTTTTGGGGGGTAAGGAAGTACCTGAAGTACAGGCCTTTGCCCCTGTGCTGAGTAGAACTTTTCTCTATGGCTCTGAGAGCCAGAAGAGACGAAACCTCTGCCTCTAGGGCAAGGGTCTCTGAGATGGATGCAGGTGGAAAAGACCTGGCCCTCAGTTTTGGAAACCTTTTGAAGCTGAGGGCCAGTCCCTGGCTTACCACCTCCAGGACCCACTTGTCTGAGGTAACAGACATCCAGGCCTGGAAGTAGTAAGCCCGCCTGCCTCCTACTGGAATGGGGGAGTCGACCTGGGCTGACACATCAGGGTGTCTGCTTGGCAGGAGCCTTCGACTGGGAAGAGGATGCAACCCTGCTCATCCCCCTCTCTCGAAAGAACCCCCTCTGTGGGAAGGAAGAGGAAGCCTGAGCTTGGTAGAAAGGCCCGTGGAAAGGCCTGCCCCTAGACTGCTGCTTCTAAGGAGTGGCTTGCCTCTCTTTGGCCTGTGCACTCCTGTAGGTGGTCCGGTACTCATCCATTTTCTTCATGTAAGCCTCTGTCTGCTCCCCAAACAGAGAGTTACCCACTACAGGGAAATCCATAGCCTTGTCCTGGGTATCCTGCGAAAGGCTAGTACATCTGAGCCAAGCATGTCTTCTGAGAGACACAGATGTAGCCATGACTCTTGATGCCACATCATTGGAGTCCACAGCAACGTGAAATTGCACTTTGGATGCCTCAATTCCATCAGCAGCCACCTCCTCCAGCTCTTTGGCTAGCTGGGGGGAGGCCTGTTTAGCCAGTTCCAGAACCGTATCCTACCTGGACGTCTGGTATCTGGCTATGTAGGCCATATAGTTAGCCTGCCTGAGTCCCAAAGAAGATGCCAAATACTGTTTTTTTGCCATGGCATCGACCTTCCTGGAGTCTCTGTCTGGGGGGTGTGAAGCCAAAGGAATGTTAGCCCTGTCACAGGCTGCAGCCTGCACTACCCCAACATGGCTGCAATGAGTGTATAAAAACTCCGTACCTGAGCCTGATAGCATATACCTCCTGTCCATTCTCTTATCCACAGAAGGTAAGCAGTTAGGTGTTTGTAAAATCTTTTTTGTCTGTTTCCCCAAGGACTTGTGAAGAGGGATAGACAATCTTGTGGACTCTGGAATGTCCATCATCTCTACAAAATCAGGCTCTTCCTCCTCCTTAGCAGCTTCAACCATTGGAAGCTGGAGGGTTTCAGCCACCTTCTTGTAAAACAAGAAGTGTGAAGGGGACTCAGAAAGCCTGGGAGGGGAGACACTGGAGGGTCTGTCTGGGGAGATGTCCGGTTCAAATGGCACATCCAGACTTTCGAAGTCGTTATCTTCATCCTCATCCTTGGGATACTCTTCGTCTCCCTTCCACTCCTCATAGAAAGCATCTGGATCGTAATCCGATGGAGTCGGATCCGACCGAACTAACCGCCTAACTGGCGGTACCGGTTCAGATGGAACCGGGCGAAGCGATTTAACTATACTAATCGCTTTGGCTATCTCGTCAGTGGTTGGAGTATGCGGTGCCGGATCCGAACCGGCTGACTTACACTTCATTTTCAATGGAACCGACCCATCAGAGTCAGACCTCCTTTTACCCGAGGAGGTATCATCTAGGTCAGTAGGCACCTCCTCAGGTTCAGCCGCAACCGAACCGGGCTGGCCATCCGGATCTACGGACTTCTCGGCCTCCCTTTCCTTCAGCCTACTCAACCTTTTTTCTAAAGTGGCTTTAGGGAAGTTTTTACAAATCTGGCAGTCTGTTTGGAGGTGGTCAAACCCCAGACAATAAACACAGATGAGGTGGGGGTCGGCCTTGGCAAAGGCCTCCCCACACTCAGAACAGTGCTGAAACCCCGTGAAACCATTTTTTTTTGGGGGGGTTTCTCAAACATGGCCAACCTAACCAATTACCCTTAAAAGCTTTCAAGCCAGGTAATAAACAACTGATCGGTTACCAGAAAAAGTCCAGTTCTTTTGAAACCGATCAGCACCGGAACACCACACTAAATCCAAGAATAAAGAAACAAGCAAAAAGGTTGGTTCCTAACCAGACTGACTGGTGAGAAACCAAGAAAGAACAATTTTCACAAAATTTAATAAAATAAAAGTCACTACCTCTCTACCACACTACCTGTACCATAGACAGAGGCTGGAAAATCCGAAAATAATAAAACAGAAACTGAACGATGATTCAACTCTACTGAACCGAGCAAAGGAGAAATCTCTGGAGTGACTCCACTGTTAGGCGGAGTAAAGAATCTGGCGGTTACACTGGTAAGTACCAGAGACAGCGATTTGAAAACCGAGCTCGAGCTCAACGTTCTATGCTTCTGCATAGAGTTAACTCTTTCTTCTCCAGGGCAGTTCAAGTGCTGGGGCTAACTGCATATTGTCAGAATGCAGCAAGACTTCATGTTGTTTGAAAAGGGGTCCAAGAACTTGGCTGTGGTCCAAATAGAAAATCTCTTCCACTTCATGGCATAAGTGGAACTGAGCAACCTGGGAGGACACTCCATAGCGAGAAATCGCTATGTTCACAGGTGCCACGCATGAAGATGGGAGAGACTTGAGACTTGGATGTACCAGGGTGCTCTGCTCCTGTGACAGAATGTCGTAAGAAAGCGGCAGAGGAACCGGTGGTTCTAGAACTAGCTGTTGCAACAGCGGGAACCAAATCTGCCGGGGCCACAGAGGAGCGATCAGGATCATGTGAGCCCCCTCTGCCTGAAGATTCAAAAGAACCTTCTGAATGAGAGGAAACCTCCTTGTGCAGGATATAGACAGTGCGTCTCGCCAAAAAGCACCATGCCTAGGAACAAGCGAGCAAAAGCTGGGTAGTTTTGCATTGGATGGGGAGGCGAACAGATCTAGGTCTGGTCAGCCTCATAGAAGGAACAAGTCTTCTACTACTTCCTGCTTTAGTTCCCACTCGTGAGCCCTGGCTACTGATTGGCTGAGACTGTCCGCCAGGGTATTGTGAACTCCAGGCACATGGACTGCTGTCAAGGTCAGGCCATGTTGGATCGGCCAATACCATACTCTCATTGCTTCTGTGCAGAGAGGGTACAATCGGGTATTTCCCTGTTTGTTCAGATACCAGACAGTGCCCATGTTGTCTGTCTGGATGAGAAGTTTTTTCCGAAGAAGTAACAACTGGAAGGCCTGGAGAGCACAGAGCACTGCTCTGGTCTCCAGGATGTTGATGTGAAGATTCTCTTCCACTGGAGACCAAGAACCTTGCGTTCTGTGATCCCCCAGATGAGCTCCCCAACCTGTATTGGAAGCATCTGAAGTAAGGGTTTGGGAAAGAGCCTGGAAGTGGAAGGGGGCCCCCACCAACAAGTTGGTGAGATCCTGCCATCAGAGGAGATCTTTCTGTAGGCTGTTGCAGACCATGATCAGCTGGTCCATGTCGTCCAACCATTGATCCCACTGGACCTGAAGAGATCATGGGGTAACCCTCATGTGCAGCCTGGCCAAGGGGACAGTTGAAATGGCAGCTGCCATAAGACCCAAGAGACGAAGCACGGAGCGAGCTGGGGTCCACCAGGACTTGGCCACCAAGGTGGCCTGTGAGACCAGGGTCTCCGCTCGGTCTAGTGGTAGGAAGGCTTTGCTCTGGACTGTATCCACCACCACTCCAATAAATTGGAGGCGCTGGGAGGGTACTAACTGGGATTTGGGTAGGCTGACCGAAATTCCCAGGTGGGAAAACAGATCCAGAGTGAAGGAAAGAGACTCCTTCAGGCTGTCCGGGAATGGGGTTGAAAAGAGCCAGTCATCCAGGTATGGGAACACGTATATGCCCTTGCGGCGGAGGAACGCCGCTACCACCGCTATGCACTTGGTGAAAACTCGGGGGGCTGAGGACAGGCCAAAGGGGAGTACCTTGAATTGGAAATGGTTTTCAAGAAAGGAGAACCGGAGAGAGCAGCGGTGGGCCAGAAGGATAGGGATATGAAGGTAGGCATCCTGCATATCCAGGGAGCACAGCCAGGTGTTTGACAGGAGCAGGGTTAGGAGTCCCTGGAGAGTCAGCATGTGAAACCACTTGTACTCCACAAAGTGGTTTAGCATGCTAAGGTCTAGGATAGGTCTCAGGTCCTCCATCTTTTTTGGAACTAGGAAGAAGTGGGAATAAAATCCCCTTCCTATTTGATCCAGAGGAACGGGTTGTATGGCAGCTTTCAGGATTAGAGCCCGAATCTCTTAATGGACAATGGGGATCAGACCGACAGGTAGTAAGACCTTCCCGGAGGATTTGCTGGAGGAATCTCCAGAAACTCAATGGAGTGATCTCTTTGTATGAGCTGTAACACCCATACATCTGTGGTGATGACCTTCCACCCTGCCAGGTGAAGGCCAAACCTCCCTCCTACCGGTTCCTCCATGGGGGACGGAAAGAACAGGAGCTGGGTGACCTGTGATGAGTGAGGGTTTTAGAAAAATGTCAACCCCCGCAAAAAGGATATAAAGTGCTTAGGTGATTTAGTTATTTATAGTACAGGTATGGAGGCAGCTTTGTAATGAAATGGGGCTGGAAAATATTTGTTTGAGGTTCCTTTGGGGATTTGTTTTTCCTAATAGGAATTATAGGTGTCCTAAGGACGCTATGAAGTAGTGAATGCCCGAGATAGAATTTCCTGCTGCTTTTGGAATGTATTCAAATAATAGTAGATGCTAGTAAGCAATAGTGCACAAAATGGTGCTTCGAATTGTGCAGTGTTCTGCTATTTGTCCCTATATTTATAGTGGGAAGCAGGAGTGCCTGAATAGTAAAAGTAAATAGTGAAGGTAATTAGTGGCAACCACCACTTGGGGACTTGCAGGTGGTAGATAAAGGCTGTTCCTCGTGGTGGTGGGGCTTCCCTAATTTCACACTCATGCAGGCTGTGTTTTGGGAGATAAAAGGGTTTAAGCACAGTGCTGTGAGTCTGGTAGTTCTTCATTAATTATGCAGTCTAGGGAGATTGACAATAATAGGCTTGAAAGAATGTCTGTAAAAGAAACACACAGTTTAGCGCTGTTTTTGCACTAGGTGGGAGAAAAATTTGAATGCGGAAAGGTAGACTTGTGAGTTATAGGATGTTCTCCCCCCCCCCGAGCGAAAGTGGCGGATAGCCTTTGGGGAAAGTTGGTGCAAGGGGTTTGAGCCGCCTATCTTATTGGGGAGGCTGTGTTTCTTTAGCTTCTCGAGCATTTTCCTGTGTTGTCGCGACTTTGTTGAGGGAGCGCGGGGCCGGGAGTAGTAAAGCCACTGCCCGGATAACTGCAAGGACATGGTGCAGTTGCTGCGTGGCGGTGCAGCTTGGTGTGTTGTGTGTTCTGATTCCTGACTAGTTCACTTCGGTGCTGGGTGTGGCGGACTGCCATGACTTTAGGCACATTTGTGCTGCTGGGGATAATGCTACTGGGGGGCTGGTTTGCATTTCCTAGGTAATTATTTCTTGTAGGGTGCTGCTAGCAAATGTGGTTTCCCAAGTCTGGAGCTGCCCTTCCTTGCCCTTCGTGGACACTACTATTTAACTATGCTGTAAAAGGGTTACAAGGTGTAGTAGTGTTAAGGTTAGACTGAAAAATAGTTTAAAGATGTATCTTTTACATTTCTTCTTTTCTCAGCACAGAAAATAAAAGGTATTGGGACTAAAATTGCTGTACTTGTTCTTACTGTTGGTTTTCTGGCTGGGGCTTGGTTAGAATGCTGTGGTGAGGACTGTTTCCTGTTTCCACTTCACCCGTGTGTAATCTACTTAAAGGGCTTTAAAATGCTGACAGAGAAACTGCCCAAAGAAACTGAAGCAAGTGGGTTTTGTTACTACTTGTTCAAACGTTTACAGTTAGGTGAAACAATGGTCCTAAGGGAAAGGAACACCACTTACCCATCTCTCTCTGGTCTGCTCTTCCCTGTGTAAATTCAGGACTCCTTCAGGAGCCTGCTGGCATGTGGCCACTAAAGTTATACAGCCTAAGGCAGGACAGTTTGAATGAAGGTGGAGTCCATTAATTATTCAAGAAGTCTTTGGGGTTTTCTTGTAAAATACAAATTAGAAAGCATATGTTTCTAGTGTTATGTTATATAACTGTTATAACAATACTGTCGAATGAAGATTGAACTAAAAACAACTTGTACTATGTAAATAAAAGTTTGAAACATTAGATGGGGTGGGCTCAGAGTCACATGCGTTTGTAAGCAAGTATATGAGGGCTGTTATTACCAGGGCCACGGGAAAATCGCGGCCGCAATTTTGTTGTGGAAAGCGCGATTATTTGACCCCCCCACTAAAATATGCACTCTCCGCTAAATATGCTGCCAGCCCAGTCATCTGTCCCACTACAGTCCACTGTGAACTCCCCAGCCACCTCCCAAGTACCAAGTACTGCCCCCCGACCCTCAGTCCATCAACTCATCTTGATCTCTGAAGAAACAAGGGCAACGCATGGGTTTGCTGGCGTGTGACGTGCTACTGACGTCACTACAGCACGTCACACCAGCAAAACCTTTGTTTCTTTCTTCGCGCCCTTTTCTATGCGTTGTCCCCCCTCAGGTCTGCCAAAGTAATCAAGATGGACTATAAATACAAGCGGACAGGTGAGGGGGGACTCAGAGCAGAGCAGCTATTGCCTGTGAGCGAGCGAGCAACTGAGCAAACGCAGGAGAGAGAGAAAGAGAGAGAGAGAGAGAAGCAAGAAGCAACGGAGAAGCTGGTAGTACTACTCTGCCGACTGAGAAGCAACGGAGAGACGTCCTGCTTGGTAGCCCTACTCTGCCGACTGCTGGCAACACTGTTTCAAAAAAAGAGCAAATCACTCCAGAGTGCTGCCAACCTGCCACTGGGAATTGCTGCTTTCTCAGTACTGCTGCTGTTGTTACAGGTAAGCTGCAATTAACCATTTCAATGTAAGGGAGACTATGCTGGCTGGGAGGGGGGAAATTTGAAATTCAAAATTGTGTTGCTTTTTTTTGGGGGGGGGGGGCGGCTCTGGGGAGCCCAGGGGAGCAAGTAGTGAAAAAGAAATGAAGAGGAATGGTGGGAGCCGAGGGTCCGACTCCAGGCTAGGGGGTCAAGTGATTCAAAATGGAGGAAGACTGGGAGCTTGGGGGTTCAGCTAAGAGGGACTGTCTTAATAAAAACTGTATAGCTGGGGGAGGTGCTTGGGGGAGCCCAATAGTAAAAATAAAATAAAAGGAATGGTGGGAGCCACAGAGAGTCCTGATTAGGGGGTGAAGTGCATTAAAAACACTGGGCCCTCAGAGAGCAGTGGAGGTCATGTTAAAATATACAGCTAATGTTAAGTACATGTGCTGCTGTGGTTCTTCTGTGTTGGAGGGACATGCCTGGCAGACTGGCACACATGGTGGAAAAAATTTTTCCATCATGTATGGCAGTTGCCTGGGTCCATCCCTCACTCCCGTGGTGTGTCCTTGATCGCTGCTGTGGTTCCTCGGAGACGGGAGTGGAGGGGTGGGCCTGGCGGACTGGCACACATGGCGAAAAAAATTGTTCTGGCCTCTGGTGAGGGAGCAGGGTGGGCCAGGAGACCAGAATGGCACAGAACAGTTTTTTCTGACCATGTATGGCAGTCGCCTGGGTCCATCCCTCACTCCCGTGGTGTGTCCTGATCGCTGCTGTGGTTCCTCAGAGACGGAGTGGAGGGGTGGGCCTGGTGGACTGGCACACATGGCAAAAAAACTTGTTCTGGCCTCTGGTGAGGGAGCAGGGTGGGCCAGGAGACCAGAATGGCACAGAACAATTTTTTCTAACCATGTATGGCAGTCGCCTGGGTCCGTTCCTCACTCCTGTGGTGCGCCCTTGATCGATCCTGTGGTTCCTCGGAGATGGGAGTGGAAGGGTGGGCCTGGCAGACTGGCACACATGGCGAAAAAAACTGTTCTGGCCTCTGGTGAGGGAGCAGGGTGGGCCAGGAGACCAGAATGGCACAGAACAATTTTTTCCCCATCATGTGTGACAGGCACCTGGGTCCGTCCCTCACTCCCATGGTGTATCCTTGATCGCTGCTGTGGTTTCTCGGGAGATGGGAGTGGAGGGGTGTGCCTGGCCAGTATGAAAAGTAGCAAGAAAATACAGGTTACTCACCTGTAACAGGAGTTCTAGGAATGGTATATGTTGTTCATCCACATGACCCACCTGACCTCCCTGGCTTCGACGCACACTGGCATCATGGGGCAGAGCCGAGAGTTTTACCACCCGGGTGGGTGGGAGGAGCCAGCTTGAAGATCTTCCGGCAAGATTTAAAGCGGCAAGGAACCTGCCAGACAGTGTGAATGAACAACATATACCATTCCTAGAACTCCTGTTACAGGTGAGTAACCTGCATTTCTAGGGACATGGATATGTTGTTCATCCACACTGTCTGGCAGACTCCTAGCAGTTCTCCGGGAGGAGGGAGGCAAGGCGCACACCCCCCTACTTGGAAAATAAAGACTGGAGAACCGAGGCCCCAAAACCAGCATCCCGGCGTGACTCAAGGTCGATGTGGTAGTGGGTGATGAAGGTGTGTGCTGACTTCCAGGTAGCAGCCCTGCAGATTTCCTGGATAGGAACATCCCTGGAAGCAGCCACCGATGCAGCGGTATGGGGTAGAATGAGCTCTTATCCCTCTGGGAGGCTCCATGCCTGCCAACCTATAGCAGAGATCTATGCAGGAGGTGACCCACCTGCCTATCATCCGCTTGGCTGCAGGTCTGCCAGGTGCGGCTTCAGCGTAGGTGACAAACAGCTGGCGAACCTCTCCCCGAACTTCAGCTGTCCGCTCCTTGTAATAAGCGAGCGCTCTTCTAGGGTCCAAAGTATGGAGCCTATATTCGGCCTCCGAGGTGTGATTGGGGTAGAACACCGGCAGAGTCAACACCTGGTTAAGGTGAAACTCCAACACCACCTTCGGAAGGAATTTCGGGTGGGGGCGCAGGACAACCTTGTCCCTGTGGAAGACCAGATAAGGAGACTCGATGGAAAGCGCCTGGAGCTCTCCCATCCTTCTGGCTGACGTGATAGCCACCAAGAAGGCGGTCTTCCATGACAGGTGAGAGATGTCACACCTGTGCATCGGTTCAAATGGCTTGCCCATGAGCTTAGCCAATACCAGCAGTAGATCCCACGGAGGTGGAGGTTCTCGCACCGGAAGGGATATGTGATCAAGGCCTTTGGAAAAGCGCCCGACCACCTTCTCCTGCGCCACCGACTGCTTCCCGGCCCGCGCCCAGTAAGCAGAGATGGCTGCCAGGTGCACCTTAAGGGTCGTCGACCAAGCCCTTGCTGAGAAAGGGACCACAGGTAGTCCAGAATGCTTGCCAAGGAACAGGAGGAAAGGTCCAGGCCCTTGCCCTGACACCAAATGGAGAATCTCTTCCATTTGAAGGCATAGCATTTTCTGGTCGACTCCTTACAGGACGCCTCAACGACGCTGAGGACCTTGTCGGAAAGACCCAAGGCCTGGAACTCTAGCTGCTCAGGAACCAGGCCATCAGGTGCAGGGATTGAAGGTCCAGATTGAATACCTTCCCCTGATTGACTGAGATCAGGTCCGGGCGGGCTGGAAGCCGCCTCGGGAGCCTGGAGCTGAGACTGAGGAGATCTGGATACCAGAACTGGCGGGGCCAGTCTGGGGCTACCAGAATCACCTGCACCTTGTCCTTCCTCGCCTTGAGAAGCACCTTGTGGATCAAGGGAAATGGGGAAAGGCGTAGAAGAGGCCCGGGGTCCACGGCCTCGAGAAGGCATCCCCCTGCAGCAAGCCCTGCTGAGGGGGGCCGGTATGAAACAGTCTCAGCTTCGCATTCTCCCTGGAGGCAAACAGGTCCACCTGAGGCATGCCCCAATGGGAGAAGACATCTTGTATTACCTCCGGCAGGAGAGACTACTCGTGAGACGCAGCCCCTATCCGGCTTAGGGCATCGGCCAAAGGTGTTGGAGGCTCCTGCCACATGAATGGCGAGGAGATCCGCCTCCAGGCTGCGCACGAGTCACCAAATGCAGACAGCTTCCCTGCACAGAGGCATGGAGCTCGTCCCGCCCTGGTGGTTTAGGTAGTACATGGTCGTGGTATTGTCCGTCTGGACCTGAACCACTTGACCCCGTAGAAACGGAGCGAAGGCGGTGAGGACTAGACAAACCGCTCGAAGCTCCAGCAGGTTGATGTGGCATCGGGACTCCCGAGGGGACCAGAGGCCGTGCGCTCTGTGCTTCCCCAGATGGGCACTCCAACCCATCAGAGAGGCATCGGTCGATATAGAGACCGTCGGCTCAGGGCAGACAAACGGGATGCCCTCCTGCAGATGTGCAGGAACAGTCCACCACTGGAGAGCGTTCCACATCCCCTGGGTCACTGTCACTAGCTGATCCAGCAGATCAAAGTGCTGTGACCACTGGCTGGCCAGCACCCATTGAAGGGGACGCATGTACCAGCGGGGCCCAACAGACTACGCTGGTGCAGGCCGCCATGAGGCCCAGGAGGCGCAGGAAGTCCTGGGCAGGGTGCGATTGCCTAACCTGAAATGATTGGGCAAAGGAGGAAAGAACCTCAGCCCTGTCCGCCGGGAGCCGTGCTCTGGCTCGTAGAGAGTCGAGCTCTGCCCTGATGAATTGTATCACCTGCTTTGGCACGAGTTCCGACTTGGCCTCGTTGATGAGGAGGCCAACCTGAGAGCAAACCTGGAGGGCCAGATCTCTGGACCGCTCCACCTCCGCTCTGGAGGGGGCTGCAATCAGCCAGTCATCCAGGTAGGGTACACCCGACCCTTTGGCGCCAGAGAATGCTGTCACCACTGCCATGCATTTGGTGAAGACCCTGGGAGCTAGGAGAAGGCCAAAGGCATGGGCCGGAACTCAGAAGGGATCCTCCACTCTGAAGCGGAGGAATCTCTGGTGGGACGGACGGATTGGGACGTGAAAGAACGCGTCCTGAAGGTCCAGAGAACAGAACCACATGCCTCGTTCCAAGGATGGGATTATCTGAGCCAGAGTGACCATCCTGAAGGTCCGAGACTTTAGGAACCTGTTCAGGTCATGCAGGTCGAGAATGGGGCGCCAGCCCCCCGTCCGTTTTGGGACCAGGAAATACCTGGACACAAACCCCGGGTCTGGAGGAGGATCTGCCACCTTCCTGATCACCTCTTTTTCGAGGAGCAGGGCGATATCGGCTCGGCGAGCCGACAGAGAGGCTGCGGACCCCGTAGCCCCACCGAGGGGCGACGGCTCGGAAGGGTGGGGCCTGCCCGAACTCCAGGGGCAGACTCCTTCCTACCACCTCCAACACCCAACGGTCCGAGGTGATAGCGGACCAGGCAGAAAGGAAGTGGCGGAGCCGTCCCCCCACAGGGGGGAACCCAGGGGGGAGTGACGAGGCTGGGGGCGACACCCCTCAACCCGTCACTGGGCAGGCTTAGAGGAGGGACCAGCCGAGGGACCTCCTGCGCCTTTACCTCCCTGCTTCCTGTTGGAGGAAGCCGCAGGCTTGGGTTTGGGATGCCAAGCGCGAGCCTGCTGGCCCTGGTGCTGTTGGGCCGGACGTGCCGCAGGCACAGAAGGACGAAAGGATTTGAGCTGCTGCTGTCGGCGGCCTTTGTCCTTCTGGGCGGAGGTGACAGAGTCCAGAGTGGCATTGGACTTTTCGATCCGCTGGAGGTGACCGAAGAGGTCGGTCCCAAGAAGGGCACATCCGCCAATTTGTGCTGGGTATCCGCCATGAAGGTGGATATCCTCAGCCATGCTCTGCAGCACATGGCCACCGCGGCCGCAACCGATCTGGCACAGGAGTCTCCAATGTCCAGAGCCATTTGATACCGCTGTTTCGCCACCGCCCTTCCCTGATCCTGCACCTGCTTGACCGTGGTCTGCAGGTCGGCCGGGAGATGAGGGATCACCTCATCCAGGGAGCCCATGAGGGCGTGGGAGAAGTGTGCCATCAGCATGGCCGAGCTGGCCTGGCGGAGGCCAGGGAGGACAGGCTGACATCTTGCGCCCGCATAGTCCAGCTTTTTGACTCCTTGTCGGGGCTTATCCACATCCCTAGCCTTCCCGGAACGCCGGAAAACGCTATCGGTGACTAACCCCTCCGCAGAGGGGTGCTCCGAAAAACCCGGACAAAGAGTCAGTAGGGACCGCATACTTCCCGGCCATCCTGGCCAAAGGTGCAGGACAGGAAGCAGGCCATTGCCAGAGCTCCAAGGCTGGGCCAACAATGGCTTCAGCCACCAGAAAGGCCTCTGTGTGTGAATCCCCTCAGTCCAGTATCTCCATCAGGGGATACTTGGCCCGCTTGGATATGGGCTCGAGCTGCATCCTGGTGGACTCCGAGATGAGCCGAGGCAAACCCATGAAGGACGATGGGCTTTCGTCCATCGACTGACCCCCGGAGGACTCCAGGTCAATGGGCCTGGAGAACAGGGAGGAGTCATCGTCGGACTCTGAGGAGTCCACGAAGAGCTGCCTGGGGCCTGAGCCACACTCCATCTGCCGAGGACGGTCGGGAGTGAGGGTGACTGACAACCTGTGGGGCAAGCCCTGACTCAACCGAGAGTCCTTGGTTGGCACCCCCAATTTCGGTTGTGGAGGCAGAGGTTCCACCACAATCGGTGGGGCAGCTGGTTTCGGCCGAACAACCGGCCCAGGCTTGGGCACCTCGGCTACAGCGAGGGGTTGTTTTCGCCGCTCGGTGACAGCCACTTGATGGCCGGGGAAGGCGATGGTGTCGGCTTGTTCCCGGACAGAAGTAACTGCTGCCACATCAGGTCCTCGTAGCGTCGACACAACTTGCGCCGAAGCCTCTCCCCTTCCGAAGAGGAAGACGAGGACGAGCGGCGGCGCCGCTTACTTCGGTGCCGAGACCGGGACCACCGATGTCGGCGGGATCGGCTGGACCGTGACGATGTCCAAGACCGAGATCATCGGCGTTTCCGAGGACGGGTCTGGGAAGGGGCGGGGGACACCCGCTCTTCCCTTGGCTCGGAAGCCTTAACCGGGGACTGCAGCACCGGAGGTGCAGGCAAGTCCTCAGTCTCCACCGGGGAAACCGGTGAAGAAGGGTTGTCGGCTTCACCAGTCGACAGCTCGTCCGACGGGTCGAGAAAAATCTCGACTCAAGGCGACGGGTGTCTCGGGCCGGTTGACCTGATAGGGACACCGGGAAGCCAGCGGCTTTAGCCGTAACCTCGACCAAAGCTGAGTGTCGACTGTCCGGGGAAGGGGACGTCTCCCTCTCCCATGAACGCCGACGATGGGACTTACCCTTTGAGTCCTTCTTTTTGGACCGAGAGGAATGTCCCAATGGCCCCTCTCCCTTCGTGGAAAGGGATTGACAAAGCTTCTTGAAAGAAGCTGAATACGAGGTACCCAGAGAGAGCGGGATAAATGCTGCGACCGAGGAAGAGGAAGATGCAGCCTGTGCCGCCTCCTCCTCGAGGGCGATCATCTGCTCGAGTTGCTCAGCCGAGCCAGCCGCCACGGTAACCACCCAACGGGCCTCCTTTGACTTAACCGGGCGGTAGCGCTTCGGGCGCCTAGCTGTAACCGGGCAGCGCGGTCGTCCAGGACGTTGGCTGAAAACGAATGGCAAAACTCGCAGGCCTGCGGGTCATAATCTACGCCGAGGCAGTAGACGCACGTGGAGTGCGGGTCCGTCCTGGACATTTGCCCACAAGGGCACCGCCGAAATCCGGGAGTCGATTTGTCCATCGCAGCCGCGAGGGAGGAACTTGACCGAAGTCTTGAAAATTTTAAAATAAGTTTTGGGCGAACCGAAGAATTAGGATCCAGTCTACACACAGAACGTTAAGGAGGGAACCTGAGCTTCCAAGCAGTAAGGAAGATCTGGCATCATGGGGCGGAGCTGAGAGTTTTACCACCCGTGGGTGGGAGGAGCCAGCTTGAAGACCTTCCGGCAAGATTTAAAGCAGCAAGGAACCTGCCAGACAGTGTGGATGAACAACATATCCATGTCCCTAGAAACTGAATTTCTGGAGTCTTTTGTTCCATGGATACTAGCAAGTCTATGGGCAAGCTCATCGCCACGACAAGGCAACTCCATTAGCTGAGGTTTGGAAATCAATCTGCCCAGCTTAGAACATTGTGGGATGCAAACTAGTGGTATGATATTGGAGGATCAAGCATCCCAAGGAAAGCTCTCCTCCCTCTATGCACTGATGTTCTTGTTCAAGTCTTAATTTTTTTTTGGTTTAATTTTGGTTTCGTTAAATTACACCATGTCTACACTCTACAAAGCACTTCAGGTCTTTCATGAAGGGCCAGGGCGTCATGTCTAAATATCTTGTGGTGCAGGATCGGGTTAAGTTATATCCGGAGGATCTTTATGAGGATGGAGGATTGCTGTTTTGTCGTGCTTGTGCCCACACTCGACGAGGAAGCATACAGTTGACATGCACATGAAGTCGTGAGAAACATCTAGAAAAGAAAAGAAGCTGCAAAGAAAAACATGCAAAGTTAGTACTAGTCGCACAGATGTTTGCAGTTATTTTATTTTTAATATAGTCAGTTTGTTTTTCCCTTGAGTGACTGGTATCTGCTCTGTCCCTGCCTCCCAAGTCCATCTCATCTCTCTCTGGCACTGTGGAACCCAATTTCTCATCCCCCCACCCCCACCCAGTGCATATGCCTTGTTCCTGCATCCCCTTCCTTGCTGCTAGAGTTCAAAACTACCACCTGGCCTCTAAGAGCAAGACTGCAGATTTCCAACCCCACTCAGGAGAGGAGAGCAGCCAATTGGACACTCGATCCTCTCCCCTCCCCGCCGACCTGATGTTGTTCTCAAATAGGTTGCCAGTGTGGCAGGAGGTAAAGCTCACAGTTCCTCAGCCCTCCATGACACTGGGCTGGCCTACATTTGTTTTTTCCCTGTAAAATATTAAATCTTGTTTGCTTTTGTTTTGTTTTACAGGAACAGTTTATTTTTCCCTGTAACATATTATCTTGTTTTGTTTTTTTTTTGTTTGTTTGTTTTTAGGCACACCTCTACGACAACAGTCGCTGACTTCGTGTTTCAGTCGAGCAACGGAATCTTCAATCGAACGGAAGGAATTTGTTCTGAACTTCATCCGCTGTTTGACCCGTGCAGACATATCACTGGAGAAGGCTTCTGGCTTTCAAGAGTTCTTAAAGAAGCACAAAAAACAAGGTGGTAGCCTTCTGGGACCAGCACAGCTTCGGAGCACGTACCTCCAAGAATTCTGGCCTGATCACGAACAGTCCCTGAAAAGAGGCGGTGGAGGATCAAGATGTCGTCATTTTTCTGGATGAGACAACAGATGACTGTGGGCGTAGCATGTTGGTTATTTTGGCCCGACCATTGTTTAATGTTGGGGAGCAACCACTCCTAATTGGTGTTGAGTTTTTGCATCATGTGAACAACACCACAGTATCCCAAGCTCTACTAAAAGTGCTAAACACCAATGGGGTGAACTTCAATAAAGTCTTTGCCATTGTCACAGACAGTGCAAGTTATATGCACAAGGCTTTTGAAACTGTGCTATCCTGTGTCCTACCAAATGCAATGCATGTCACTTGCATTCCCACCTCCTCAATTTGGTCTTGGAAGTCTGGGCGAACGCACTGGATGACTTAAACACTGCTGTTTCCCTTGTTAAAAAAATATTTTGCCAGAGCCCAATGCGTGGCATCAGTACTTTGCCTTCATGGAATCCAAGCAGGGCATTGTGCCCAAGATGCCAATACATGCAGTGGTAACTCGGCGGTGCTCTTGCGTTAATGCTGTTCAGTATTTGGCAGACTGCCTGTGTTAACAGAATTTGTTGAAATGCTACAATCTGGGGGAGATCATGTAATGCAGGCTCACGGGTAGTTGTACTCTCTCCGTCTCTACATTTTTAACTACGGAAACTACTAAAAACACGCAGCTAAGAAGACAAACAGTGTGCTACGATACTCGGCTGTAGTTTCTCTACCTAGCATGGAAGCAGAGATGAGGCAAGCGTTGCCAAAACACACGCCTCCTTCTACGCCTGAAAAAGCCAGTAAAAAAACAAGGCCGAAACCCGCCTCAGCAGAACATATCTCTCTAAACCAAGATCCCAACGTCCTAACAGTTGAGAGGTTCCGTGGAAGAACTCCGATCATTAACTGCTGAGTTTAAATCCATGGCCACGGCTCTACAAAATATTTCGACAAGGGTCGGAGACAATGAGGCACGAATCGTATCGGTGGAAAAACATCTGGGGAGAATAGAGCCGGAGCTAGTATCAACGAGGCAGAAGATGGCTCGACTGGAATCGAAGATTGAAGACTTAGAGGGCCGTTGTAGACGCAACAATGTGGTGCTTATAGGTTTGCCGGAAAAAGAAGAGGGGGCCGACGCAGTCCTCTTTGTCCAAAAACTGGTTGCAAAGATGGTAGGTCCCTCCCCATATGGTGCCTCTTATTCCACAGAGTGAGCTCACCGATCCCTGTGCTCGATTCCGGCAGGAGATGCCCCCCTCGACCCCTAATAATCCGATACCTGAATTATCTGGAGAGGCAGCACTTCTTGATGAAGGTCTGGAGCTTAGAGCAAGTAAAGTGGGGCTACGTCTAGTTAAGGATCACGCAAGATCTTCCTGTGTCTGTTCAGCAGCGTAGAGCTCTTTTTCACCCTCTAGTAAATAAACTGATACCAGGGGGGATTAAGTTCAAAATGTTATACCCCACGAAGTTCCAGGTTTTAGTGGATGGCACTTGGTCCAGCTTTGAAGACCCGAAGTCTGCGGAAACCACTCTGAAAGTTGCATTCCCCAATTTATTTAGCGATCGCTGAAGTGGGGTACAGTGGTGCTCTATATTATGCGTGCTGGTATGAGCGTTTGCTGTGATCCATTAAGATAAGGAAAGATTCTCACTTTGTTTAGTGTACGGACCACCCCAAGTGACAAGTATTTGTGCACCAGATTTTTACCCCAGATATTATATGGGACTGCACAGAGAAAGCTACATCGTGTACTCCCTTTTGTAAAAAATCCTGGTGTATGTTAGCCTGGCTTGGTCTTAATGCTGTCATTGGGCAGGCTAACAACTCAGCTGCCATTCATTTCATGGTGCTCCCCGCAGTAAAGCATAATTGTTCGACAAGTTCCTTTGTACTCCTTTAGCCGATAGAAATGTGGGGTGCCCCAAGAATCTAAATCATGGAGTGAGTGACACTTCATAATTGGGTGGCAGATCGATCTAAGTGAAGTCTGGTGCTACACAGCTCTACCTGAAGGAATTGCCGCTGGCTGCTCCCCGAAAAGGTACTGAGTGTTTTCCATGCAGGAGCGAGCTCATCTACCGAATCCACGGTGGATCATGTCTACTGGATTTTCGGCTCCCCTAAATAAACTCATTGTCTAAATTAAACAGTTAAATGAGGGGATAATTGTACGAATTTCTTTGCAGTCTATAGTATAATGCTTTGGTATGGTAACTAACACATTAGCCTCTTATCTTGCAGAATGAAGGGGTGCTTAGACAAGAGTTCAACTTAATTCCCAAGTGGTAGTTCTGTAATTAATAAAAGATAGCCCCAGAAGCGATTCCATGTGTTTTGGCTCCTTCACGATGGTCCTGCCTTTTGTTGCACTCTGCGAAGGTATGCCTGCACACTGGAATGTTATCGGCTGTTTAACGTTTGGTACTGTTCGGACATATGTCCTAGTTCGTTATTGGATTCTTTGCAGAGGGAAGGAGTTCTCTCCCTCTTTTTCTTTCTTACATTCTGGCCCTTCCCTTTTTCCTACGCTCCTGTTTCAAAGGGGCTATGTGTATATTAATGCTTCAAGGATTCAATGTCTGAACAAGTTGGTCTAATCGGCTGAGTGTCACCCGCGCTACAAAGCTTTCTACAGTAATCGTAGCCGTGTGGCAAGTATCAATGATTTTTGTTTCATTTTACAGGCTTGGGGGCGTTCAAGCAAAGAACTTATTTGCTCAACTAATTTTATAATCGTGGCCACAAGGTTTTTTGGTGGATTTGTTCTCTTAAAAGTAATACAAACTAATGGCCACAAGAGGTCACCCTGGGATAAGATATTCACATATTATTCAGTCAGACTAAGACTGCGTAGGAACAAATGAATCACTTAAGTACTTTTATGTTAACTTTTCTGATGTCTCTACAAGGCTGTGATTAATAAGTGTGCATGTTTCTAACCAGGGAATTCTTTTCTTGTGTTTGTTTCAAAGCTGGTTAGTGTTCAAATTAATATTAAGACTTGGATTCAGGGTTCAGGCCAGGCAGTATTTCGTAATGATATGAGTGGGCGGGAAGGGAGAGAGGGTATTCGTAGTTTCTGTAGATCACGTACCTGGATATTATTAAGTTGAGAGGGTGTGGGGTATTTTTGGCCCTTCTGGCCAATAGGGTTAAGTTAAGTCTAGGAGTTCAACGGTTTAAATGTGAGTTTTCAGGGTTATGGGGGGTAGGTTTTAGAGGGATAAGGGGATTGGGGATGGTGGCAGGGGGTGGGACAACTCGGCTGGATGTTTGTAAGGTTAGAGGTAGATTACTGTATTCTGAGCTATAAAAACAAGGAATGGCGGGAGGTTTAAAACTACTTACGTGGAATGTTAGAGGTGCCAGAAAGAAGGTCAAACGGTATCAAGTTTTAAAGCATATTAATTGTCTAAAAGGAGCTGTCACATTTCTACAAGAAACCCATTTACTACCGTCGGAGGGCTTTCTTCTCAAAAGGCAACTCACAGGCCAGGTCTTCAATGCGGGACATAGCACCCAAAGTAGAGGGGCAGCTATACTATATTCCCGAAGTATTCCCTCTAATTGTGAACTGTGCATTCAAGACCCAGATGGTAGATATTTAATTTTGAAAGGACTATTAGACTACATAGAGGTAGTGCTCTGTTGTGTTTATGGTCCCAAATCTGACTCCCCAACCTTTTTTTCTAGGTTACTTACAGAGTTACTTCCTTATGTTTCCTTTCCACTAATTTTGGGAGGAGATTGGAACCTCTCTTTTACCCCTGACCTGGACAGATCAGGATTCAGAAAATCTGGCCTCTCGCCTGCACAGAGAGCCCTCCGAGGTCTAACGGATCAACTAGGTCTGATAGACCCATGGAGGATCCTGCATCCCTCCTTGAGAAAGAGTATACTTTTAGGTCCTCTGTGCATGGCACGTCTACCAGAATTGACTATTTTTTAATTAGCCATAATTTCTTGCCAGGGATTATGGATAGCGCTACAGAACCCGGTGTCATTTCAGATCATGCAGTGGTGTGGTGCTCACTAAACTTGACTCCCAATGTTCCAAAAGAAACTATTTGGAAAATCAACAATCAGTTACTGAGGGATGAGGGGGTTATTAAGGATATTTCGAAGGTAACTGATCAGTATACTAAGGTTAATCTTGGCTCGACTGGCAGAATAGACCTAGAATGGTATGCCCTGAAGTGTGTATTAAGGGGTGAACTGATTAGAATAGCCTCATTCAAGAAAAAGATGAAACAACAAGAAGCCCTCACATTACTTAATAAAATTCGACAATTAGAAAAAGCGTTAGCACCCTCCACCCCAGAGGAGGACAGGCTTAAATTGATGGGTTTAAGGGCCCAGTACAGCTCCCTGCTGCTAAGTAAAGCAGAATACGCAATAATGTGCACTAGGATTAATCATGTGGATCAAGGGGAAAAATCTGGAAAGTTATTGGCCCTTCGTTTAAAAACTCAAGAAGCCTCCAGAATAATCAAGGGTATCAGGTCTAGGGTAGATAATACTATACAAGTGAACCCTAAAAGAATAGTACAGGAATTAGCAACTTACTACAAGTTTGTATGGGCCCATGTCTAACCCCGTAAACAAAATTAGATAAATACTTAGAGACCCTCCCTCTGCCACAGATATCAGCAGCACAAAGTCAGCACTGTTAGCGCCCATAACTGATATAGAAGTTGAGAAAACAATAATTTCCCTCCCCTCTGACAAGGCTCCCAGTCCTGACGGGTTTTCACCCAATTTCTATAAGTCCTTTTACAAACAGTTGACTCCTTGGCTAGGCCGGCTGTTTAAGAGGTTATTAGCCGGGGAAGTAATGGATGATAGTTTCCTGGAGGCTCCAATTATTGTTCTACATAAGCCAGAGCGAGACCCGGAATTGGTTTCTAATTACAGACCTATCTCTTTATCAAATTATGACATGAAAATCACTGCTAAGTTGTTAGCAAACAGACTGGCGGAGGTCATGCCCGCCATAATTCACTCAGACCAAGTGGGATTTATGAAAGCGAGGAATTCCTCAGATCATTTGAGAAAACTATCACACATCTTCTCCGCGTCCAGGGATTCCGATGTGCTAGCCGGACTACTGTCCCTGGACGCGGAGAAAGCTTTTGATAGAGTGGATTTTTTTTTTATTTTCCACAATGTGCAAATTTGGATTTCCCAAGGAATACATTGGTTGGATTGCTTCCTTTTATAAGAATCCCAAAGCTCGTATTCATTGTAACGGAGTCTTCTCAGAAAGGTTTCTTCTCCACTCAGGTACTCGCCAAGGGTGTCCATTATCTCCACTCCTTTTTAATATCTATTTGGAGCCTTTACTTGTTAAACTCAGGAACTCTCCCTTGATTCCGGGCATACCTCTGTACGGGTCTGAATTCAAATTATCGGCATACGCAGATGATATTCTGCTTCACTCCATCAACCCTGCTAAGGCATTTGAGGCTACATTGCAAATTATCTCAGAATATGGTACCTATTCTAATTATAAAATTAATTTGGACAAAAGTTTGGTTTTCCCCTTAAACTATAGATTGTTAAAAAGCGATATTTCACATTTAGGACTTAATTGGTCCCCTAAACGCTTAAAGTATCTGGGCATTTACCTCACAAGATCGGACTCCCTCACTAAGAAACTAAATCTTGACGATACGCTGTCCATTATACAACAAGATTTTGCTAGATGGTCATCCCTTACTATCTCTCTTTGGGGGCGCATTAACATAGTCAAAATGAATGTCCTGCCAAGGATCTTTTACCTGTTACATATGCTTAATGTCTGGCTGCCTATTAAATGGTTCAGAAAAGCCCATTCTATCATTTCTTCTTTCATATGGGCTGCTAAGCCCCCAAGAAGAGCTTACCAGAAGTTGGCACCGCCCAAGGCTAGAGGTGGTTTGAGATTACCCCATTTAGGGGGTTATTATTGGGCGAGTCATGTCTCTAAATATATGAAATGGATGACCAATGATGTAACATTAGCTAACCTGCCATATGTCCCATCGTGGTTAATACTTGAGAAAATAATGTTAGCTAAAGCACATCTACCTATATCTATGTTGTTATATAGCACAGTTAAAAATCTACCGGTTAATATCTCCCGCTCTCCCATAGGGGTATCGTTAAGATCCCATATCCAACTATGTAATTTCTTAAAGTATAAACACACTCGGGACTGGAACCAGCCATTAGTAGAAAACCCAAACATCAAGATAGGAAACAAGTCGATTCCTAAACTCTGGATTCCTCAGTTCCAGCATGCAAAGTTATAAGACTTCCTAGACCCAACAGGGAAATGTATCCCAGCGTTGGATATCTTTAACAAATATACATTAAACAGGGGTCAATTGTTCAGCACATATCAAATATCCCATCTCCTGAACTGGATAAGCAGACAAATGGTTACAGAAGACACGTTTTGTGAGCTCTTTACCACCTTTGCAGAAATGGTACACCTTCCCCATGCAATAGCTCAGGTGTACGGTTCCCTCTTGGTGCAGGCACCTATTACTCAAGAAGGAGGCCCAAAATATTGAGTAAGACAATTCCCGGATCCGAGCATTAACTGGAGTAAAATCTGGGAAGATACATACATTTACCTATCTCAAGACAGGTTGAGACTTACACAATTTCAAGTTCTACATAATTTATATTGGACGCCCCTCAAACTTTTTAAGATAGGCAAATCCCCAACCCCAACTTGTACTAGGTGCAAACTGGAAGAAGGCTCCCTCAGTCATATGTGCTGGGACTGTCCCTTTGTCCAGGATCTCTGGACGGAAATCCGACAGAAAGCTGATCCTCTGCTGGGACTAGAGGATTTGTTTATACCAGAGATCTGTCTCATATGAGATTATTCCAAGGTACAGGTTAGAACGCGCAGATATCATATGGCAATGATCTCCTTAACACTTAAGAAACCTGTCTTAAGGCATGGGATTGACATCCAGAAACTTTCTTATATAGAATGGCTCCAAGACCTCTTGTTTAATCTGCGGGTGGAACAATTTAAAACATTTCCGGGCCACTCCCCCTCCAGATATAAAAGGATATGGGCCGGGATGCAAGCTGTCTATATGTTACAAGTTGGAGCTCCTGTGGCTCAATGAGCTTTGAATTCTTGAGCCCCCCTTACAGTAGCGGATGGTCACTCTCTATCCAAGACATCAATCCAATGCACCTCCTTGCTGCCCTTCTGGTGCTATGGTAAACGGAGTGAATATTCAACCAGCTGAGGGGTGGGTTAGGAGGAGGGAGGGCGGGATTGTTTTAAGGTGGAAGGGGGGAAGGTAAACAATGGAGGGTGGGCTTAAGGGGTCGGGACATGTCACTATACTTCTTATGCTTGTATTACTGCCTGTTTGGGCACTCATGTTATTTTTGATTACTGTGCCATGTCATTTGATGTATGCCTGGAAATAATAATAAAACACGAATTTAAAAAAAAAATAAAAAAAAATGCTACAATCTGATGCAGCAACCTTGAAGCGCCTGAAGTGCTTATTGAAAGGCAAAGCAGCAGAGCTGGTAACACAAGCCACTTCTGTTGTGGAACACTCTTCTGAACTTGTTAACCTTATTCTACAATTGCAGTCAAGCAGCCAGCCACAGGGACACTCCATATTTGGAAGGGTGCAAAATGTGCATGTTTTTGGACTTCTGTACTACCGCAGGGGAAACTGAATACAGACCAAATACAGTAGAAATGTTGTCCCGCTGTCAGTTACATGAAATTTAAAACTGTGTGAACCTTTTTCAGAAGGTTATGTTGGACAGCAGTGAGAAACTGGACAAAATTTTAAAATCTCATCCCTCAGTCGGCTGCCCGAATCTTTGACCCAAAACAGCTGCCAACACTGGATAAGGAAAAAGTAAAACACACCCAGGAGCTACCATCTCTGGCTGGTGTTTCAAACTTTGAATGGCATGGGTACAGAACTTTCGCCCAGTCAGTACCCAGTGACTATTTTAATATTGCTGAGTGGTGGGAAGCACAAAGGGATACACTTCCATATCTTGCTGCTGTGGCAAAAAGGTATATCTGGCTTCCCGTAAGCACAGCAGACGTTGAACGGACTTTTTCGCTGTACACTGGCCTTTTAAAAGACAATCGGCGAAGTCTGACAGATGACAACGCTAGACTACTTCTTATGTTGAAGTACAATAAGAAATTTTAAAGATCTTTGTTGGATAACCGTTGCTGCTCATTCTATGATGTAAAAATCCTTTCTTGACGATCTGGGGTGGTGGTGGTGGTACTATACTTTTACTGTAGAATACTAATGTTTATTGTTTGAATTATTAGAGGTGGTGGTGGCGGTGGTACTGCTTTGACAATGATGCTACTATTATACTGTATATTGTTTTTTGATCAGTCGTGGGTGTTTTATTAAAAACTTGTACCTTTTGTGTGTGTCTGTTTTTTTGTTTGTTTTTTTACAAAAACCTATACCTTTTTGATGGCTGACTTTGATATGCATCACAAAGCAACTGAAATTGAAAACCCCATACTTGTACCTCACAAAGGAAAATGTGTGCCCAGCAGCCCATAAAATCACATAAAATACATGCAAAGTCCCATAAAATCCCATAAAAATTTGGGAGAAAAAGTCCATAAATCTCGCATAAAAATCTGCTAAAAAATTCCGCAATTTCCCAGTGGCCCTGGTTATTACAAGCCATTTCAGATAGGTGTCGGGTCTGGAGACAGACTCCAGCAGGGAGCTCTAAGCATTGCTCCCAGGTATTAAAGCAGAACACCTGGGATAGCTAGTCTTTTCTGGCCATGCATTCCAAGCAATTTTTGGTTGCCATTTATCTTTTTATTTATGTTGTATCAGTTTGCTGTTTAAAATATGTCCTGCTAAAAAGAAGAAAGATGCTGAAGTTAAAATATATGTGTTCATTTTTTACCTGCAAATTGTGTCACACTACTGTGCAGTTCGTTCAGTCCACGAAGTCACCCGCACCCTACGACAGAGGGGAAGCCAGTCAGGATGTGGAGGGGAGCCTTAGCTCCTGAGGCCGCCTTGGCAAATTTGGCTTGAGGAGGTTGTGCTCCTGGGCCAGTGGCATGACGTTTTGCTTGACGTTTGCACTGGTTCTGATTTTTATTCCAGTTTCTTTTGCGACGAAAAGGCTGCTTCTGACCTGAACAGTACATGAAGCGTATGTCTCTTAAGGACCTACCACTCTCCTGCAGCCTCGTAATGATATCTTTAGCATCGCCACCAAAGAGAACAGGACCCCTGAAAGGCACATCCAAAAGAGTGGACTGTACAACCTGTGCCAGATCTGCTATGTGCAGTCAAGCTAGACACCTATGACAGATCCCCGAGGCCGCAGCCCGCGCCACAGAGTCCACTGAATCATATGTGGCTCGAAGTGCGTGCCGGCAGGATGACTTATTCATCCTCACTTTCTCCAGTAACTTGGCCCTAAGTTGCTCATCAGGGATGTCCTGAAGATTCTTCTCTAACTCCAAGAGCAAGGACTTCTGGAATGCCACCATGTGCGAGATGTACAGTAATTAAGTGACCGAATAGCGCAGGTGGTCAAGGCATAAATCTTTCTGCCATACTGGTCCAGCTGTTTTGAGTCCTTGCCTGGAGGAGAGGAGCTGAGGTGTTTCGGTTTGGCTGAGCGGTCATGGGCAGCTATGATGACCATGGAGTCAGCTTTTGCTTGCAAAGTGAGGTGGGAGATCCCTTCCGGGGGAAAGTAGGTTCTATATGCTTTTCTTGATACTGCAGGGATAGAAGAAGGCTGCTGCCATATACTGGATGTAAGATCCTCATGTGGACCCATCCACGGGGGAATAGGGAGAGGGTCCACATTAGCAAGGTCTAGATGCTCAGCTAGTCTTTTACATTAAGGATCTAGTTCCTTTGCCAGCCAGCCTGAAGCCTTTTGAATAGTCTGTAATAGCTCCCCAAAAGAAGGGTCCTCTGGAGGGATTTAGGGGACTCTTTAGGTTGAGGCTCAGCGGGAGAACAGAGTTCTGACTGATCACCATCTGAGTCCTCGTCTGACTCAGAGGATTCTGGTCTGCTGGGCAGAGAGGGATCTACTCCAATGTCACCCACTGGGAGGGGCCCTTGGAAGGGGGGGTGCCCCCTTGAGGCCGGGACTGTTTTAGCTCAGTCAGGAATTGCATCCTGGCATCCTACCACCATGCCGGGATGGCATCACGGTCAGTCGGTGGAGGTAGAGGAGGTGGCGGAGGAGGCTGAAACCCTGGATACCCAGGGTACGATGGGTAGCTGGGGGGGATGCCAGTATGGATACTGGTACTGGTAACCAAAGAACCCCGGCGAAGGGTATCCAGGTGTCGGGTATCTGGATAGCGGACAGCCTGGTATGGGTAGCCCGGTGTCAGTGGGTAACCCGTCGGTGGCGGCACAAGGCCTGGCACCGGAAGAGACAGGTCCGGCAGTGGGCTGCCCAGTGGCAGAAAGTGGGATTCAGGCCCCGGGAAACTGCCAGAGGGGCCAGCAGGAGGAGCTGAAGGCCCAGCCAAGGGAGGTGCCGAAGGGCCACTAGGCAGCAGCAAAGGATCGGGTGAAGGGCCCGAGGGTCCCAAAGGAGGAGGGTCCATGCCTGTAAGTCCTAAGTCCGGCAATGGATCCCTGGGAAGGAGAGGATCCAGCGGCGGGATAAATCCTGGTGAAGGAGGGAGCTCCGGAAGGGACCCCGACAGGTCTAGAAGTGTTCCCGAAGGAAGTAAAAGGTCAGGAATGGGTGGCGAATCCCTGGGGGTGGAAACTGGCAGGGATGAGGGTTTCTCCACTCATCCCGGAGTCGGGGTCTGCAAGGGAACCTGAGGGGAGAGTAGTAGCGGCTGTGCGGTCGGCGGGGTACCGTCGTCCGACTTATCAGTGACACACCAGGCTGGCGACGGTAGGAAGACCGCGGTCAGGCTGATCTGTCAGGGCCAGGCACCTGGTATTGGAGTCGGGGGGGCAGCTTATCGGCAGTGCTGCTAGTGGGAGAACGCACAAGGACCTCTAAGGAGGCGAATCCTGGCTATCCACTCAAATCAGCAGAAGGGGAGAGGGCATTCGACCCACCGGAGCGGACGAAGGCCCAGGAAGAGTGGTACTCATGGTTTTAGAGGAGGAGGACGCACTCTGGTCGTTGACCAAAGGAAGGCTGGTTCACCCCGAGGAGATGGGCTTCTCTCCCAGCGCTTCCCCTTGTCCTTCCTTTTCTTCTTTTCTGGGGCCGGCAACAATGGCCTCTCCCTAAGCTCCTGAAGCTCCTTTTCCATCGAAGCTAGCCGCTGAGTAAGAAGGTGGCCTCGAGGGTCCACTTGCGACAGGTCTGGGTGGCCTGGTTAAAGCCCTGACAAACAGCACACTCGGCCAAGCTGTGCCTGGGCCCCAAGCAGAGGAGGCAGCAGGACTGGTCGTCCCCGTGCGGGATCTGAGCGCCGCACTTCGTGCATTTTTTCTTTAAGTGAGACGATATACACCCCGGGTGATGGAGAAAAATTTAACAGCAGAAAAAGACGATAAAATGTCGAATTAAGGCAGGTGACTGATCGCTGTTCTACCGCATCTGTCGGACGAATTAGTGTGACGGCGAGAAAGAACTGGAGGGCGGGCTGACGTTGTGTTACCTGACGACGGGGGGCGGTCCCCACTGATGATTGCTAGGTACAAGTTTGGTGTGCGGACCTGACGCCAGGGGGCGCAGTCCTATATGTGAAGACCTACTGCAGGAACCCTCTCGAAGTAAGATCATAAGATACTGCGTACTTTCCCAGACACCAGACGTGCTTAGATACAACTGCTATCCAACCTCAGGATCATTTACACTCAGATGCAATCACTTCCCAATTATCTGAGTTTGTTACTCGAGATCTGTGGGAGCCAAAGCAGGTATTTGACCTCAGATCACAAAATCTGACTTCAGATCCCAAATCCGAAAGGGGCAGGATAGGATCTTGTATCTGGAGATGGACAGACAGAAAATCCACTGGATGGCACTCTGATGGCCAGAAGCACAGTTCAAGCAATACGGCTGTCTCGTGATCGCCGGTGACATCTGGAGTGAGGGGTGCCTCATATCTTCAAAACAACCCTTATCACCCAAGCTTTGGAAAGACAGTTCCAAAGGATTTTTATTGCCTGCTCCTTTCACAGCCTGGAAGAACTGCCACATTTGTCTGAGATCTTCTACAGAAAGTAGTTATTTATCAGGGTGAGACTACACAACGGGCTTAGCCTATGTAGTTTTTTTTGGCTCTAAACATTTTTTCTTCCTGTCATTCTTACCTTCAGAAAGCAGAGCAGTTTCCCTCAGCATGCCTTTCTATGGTCCCTTTTTGCAGAGCATACCTCACCAAAGGACTTATGCTCTTTGCCAGACTTCTTGGAGGTTTCTGGTTTTTCAGGCTCTTTTTACGGCTGCACTGGGCATAGCCCTGCAGCCGTTTTGCTTTGAGAAAAGGACTCCCTGCATAAATTACCTACCAAACAACATGACAGAGTGTTAAAAATAGTGTCCTCCACTGAAGCCTCATTACTACGCCGCCTGTGTGTGTATGGCAGCTGGAGAGCACTATTTTTCCTCTGGCTTGAGAAGTTAATTGAACCCTCCCCAGTACTGCCTTTTTTGCAAGTTGAAACTCCTCCATAGTGTTTTATGGGCCTTTTCTTTGTTAAGTTTCAGTGCTTAATTTACTACCATTTGCAAACTGAGAAACTTGTTTCACTGCTATCCCTTCCCACATTCATCCAGAGGTGTGAAATCCTTTGTTTCCTAACCATGCTGGTTGATTTTACTTGCTTCCCTCATAGTAAGAATGTGAAACCAAACTTGTGTTATTTAAATAACTGATAAAGTGACATGTCTAATTTGCATCTCTTGGGGATGAAGCTGTATCCCTTTACCTGTGTGGAGTAATTCACTTGCCACCAGCTCTTAAGACCTCAGGTGTAAGATAAATCATGCATGTAAGGTGATATATGAAATCAAACTGCATTCCCTGAAAAACAGGTTCATTTCTCTTCCCTACCTCTGCAACCACATAAAGCCAACCCCTTATCTCTCTCTCTCTCTCTCTCTCTGTGACACATATTGCTGGACAACATAGCTGTCTAAACAAACAAAGCTGTTTTTTGTTCTTAAAAAGTAGGAGAATGTTTTTCTTGCTTGTTTAAGTGCCTGGGTAAGCTACAGGAAGACATTTCTACTGCCAGGGGTGTATAAAAAGTCACAAGATATCTACAGAGAAAAAGGAACACAACATTTTAATGGTTACAACTGCAATAGACTACAAATGCAGACCACGACGCAAAGTTCTCATGAACTGATTCAACGTTAAACTAATTGAGTTTATATTCTTTATGCTTCTCTTTTCTTGATGTTACTATGATCCCTATTTGCTGTTGCAAACATTTGTTCTGGAGGTCCCAGCCATCTCAGAAAAGATATAGATTGGGTGAAGGCAGTACAAAGAAGGGCAACAAAAATGGTGCATGGCCTGCACCAGAAGCACTATGGGGAAAGACTCTGGGAGTTAAATATGTACTCTCTAAAGGAAAGGAGGGAAAAGGGAGACATGACCGAAGCATTCAAATACCTCAAAGGAATCAGTAAGGTACAGGAAGATTGAATTCTGCTGAGAAAGAGGTGTTCAAGGACAAGGGGGCATGATATGTAGCTGGAAGGGGGTAGACTTAGAGGGGATGCAAGAAAATACTTCTTTATAGAGAGGGCGGTGGACACCTGGAACAGCAATGGGTACCGAAACGGTAACAGGTTTCAACCATGCATAGCGATACACATAAGGGGACCTTGATAACAGGGCTGATGCATGGGGGGGGGGTTAAGGCTGGAGATCAGTTATGGTCCATGGCAGCACAGTAGGTTGGGCCCTTAGGGCAGAGTAGGGGGGGCCAGGAGGTCCTTTTCTGCCAACAGCTTCTATGTTCAATGTTAAACTAATTGACTTTATATTCTTTATGCTTCTCTTTTCTTGATGTTACTATGATCAAGGCCTCCTGTTTTCTGCGGTTCTGCGGCATGCGGTGATTGGCGCAGAAATTATGACATGCCGCAAATTTTTGAGGCTGACCGCAGAATTTGGGGTTGGCCGCAGAAACTGCACAGAAATTGCCCCAGTAAGTTAGACTGAGATGGACACCACTCCTTTCAAGCCATTCCTTTGCCTGCTTGTAGCTTTATAAAAACCAAAATTCACCCCAACTATCTCAGCCCCTCAAATCATCCACACCCAGCCCTGAGAGCCCCCCTTGAGTCACCCTATTTTTTATACTGGCACCCCATTTTTGCTTCAAGGCTGCATGATGATCCATTTTCTTTTCCTATCACTGCTGGCAGGCCAAAATGATTTTTCTTATCCCAGTAGTGCTTTGTAGGGCCCACACAAAGCAATACTGGGGCATGAATCCAGCATTTGGGCCCAGCAATAATAGGAAGAGGCAGAGAATGGTGGGGGCTGAAACAATCACTGGATTTAAGAATGCATGGGATAGACATAAAGGAATTCTGGAGGTCAGGGGTAAGGGGCAACAGACTTCTAGGAAACATAAACTGAACTTACAAGCTCAAATGGGCAGACTGGGTGGGCCATAGGCCCTTATCTGCCGACACTGTCTATGTATCTATGAGAGGATAATGTGCTGGGGGGGGCAATTTACTATCATTATGGGGTTTAGAGCACAAGAGGTTGCTGTGGGTGGGACTGTGAGGTTGCCAACCTGATGGGTCAACTCTGGTGCCTAGGGAAAAAAATGTACATTATAAAAAATGCAAGCAAAGGGACAGCTAAGTAAAAAAAAAAAAAAAAAACCTGTTGGTGCAGGAAAAGAATGAGAGAATTATGGATAGACTGAAGAACTTCAAAAGATGAACCAAGGTAAAAAAGTGAAAAGCTAAAGATTATTTACATAAAATGTGGAAACTAAGGGACGAGAAAAATAAACTGGGAAAATAGAGAAAGTCATAATGATATTGCAGATTAAACATTTTTTAATTTTTTTTAACATTTATATGTTGCTCCAGGACACTATGCTATGGTGGGCAAGACAGATTTCAAGCTCACTGCATTAAACATGCCTTTGAGGGACAAGTAGATTTACTCAGACCATCAGTGTAGCTTACAAGTTTGTTTTTTTTTAAAGCACAAATACAGCTTGACCATTCAATACAGTAGTCAGTTTTTTTTTCTACTCTTAACTGTGACACTTGGACAGCTGGTTCTGATCACTGTATGCTTTTTGTAATATAAATACGTGTTATTGACTGTCTCTCATGAGAGATGCTGAGACAGCATGTGAGATCACACACACACACACACACACACACACACACACACACACACACACACACGTGTTAGACACAAGGTGTTACCTGGAAGGCCAGAAGCTAATTACAGACTAGAACAGGCCTTAATCAAGGATCGCCTGTTTATCTAAGTTAATTATAGTTTTAACTGCTAAGAAGGAAATCAATATCCATTTTATGACGTTAGAGAAGGAAAACCAGGTTATGGCACACGGGTGCGAAATCATAAATGCTTTGATGTCTGTGTGAGAGAGAGGATACTGCTCATAGATGAAAGGAATTTACAGACTTGATTGGGGAAGTCACATGGGGAAAGGAGTTTCTGCTGATGTAACCTTAATTAACTTTCCTTCTAATATGATAAAACATCCTGGGTGTATGATTTTTAATAAACAGAGGAGGAGCTAGGTGACCTCATGCAAAGGGGTTGGCAAAGACAGTTTTTAAAACAGTATTCTGTTTTCCTTCAGAGACACACTTCTGTCTACACTCTGAGAAAGACACATCTTTGAGCACTTTAAGCAGGTATTTAGAGAGAGAGACACATCTAAGTACTGCAGTAGGGATTGCACTGTTAAAACATTGTTCTTTTAAAAGATTGTATGGTTCTTGTGATATATGGTTCTGTATTTTATGTTTTACATATTTTTATCTATTTTAGTAAAACTCTGTTTTTAGAGCCTACTTGGTCTGTCTTTGAATTTCTTTCTTTAACAAATGAAGTATATATGGTTAAAAGTGACACTATGCAAAAGCTTGAATGGTGATACCAAACTGGAAAAAGGTAGAGTTAAATCTGAGGTATTTTATTAGAGTTTTTAAGGGTTCATTTTTGTACACCTGGTTAGGTGCCCGTAGGCAAAGATATCTGCCCCCAAGACAGAATTATCTGAGCCTGTGCATTGGGTATGCTAACAAGAAGTTCACAGTTTGAATCCCTCCACAACTGAAACCAAAGGTTGATTCGAACCCACAAAACAGACAGGAGGGTTACCCTGTTTCTGTTAACTGTTCACAAGACTGCTCTCGGAGGCTGGCACTTTGGGAGTAGAGAGCCTGGCCTACTGAGTGGGTTTGTGACAGTAACTAGGTAAGGTTACCAATGAATAATCCAGTGTAGCAGTATCCAGTCATGATAGCGACTGAAAATGAGCGACTGCAAAAACAGCGACTCATTTTCAGTGATATCATCAAGGACTACTCTGCAAGGGTAGCGACCCTATAGCGAAAGAGACTGTGGAGAACAGAGACTGTGGAGAACAGCGACTGGAAGGGGAGGGACAGGGAAGAGGGTCCGTAGTGGACTGCTGTGCCTGCTCCAGCCGTGATAACCCTGTGGCGTGGTGGTGAGGGTGGTTAACTCTGACTGAGTGGGTTCGGGGCTGGGGACCAGGAGGGTTACAATTTTGCTGCTGCCTGCGGCAGTTAATTTTTCCTGCAAATGTGGGCTATGCCCCATCCCCAACATGCACCCCCCCCCCCCGAGTTAGTTATCTTTATTCAGGGGAGTGCAGGGAGACAAAGCCCTCATGCAGGGGGGCTGGGAGAACAGCGCTCCCCACACAAAAAAACACTTTTTTTTTGGTTTACGCCAATGTTGGGTCCCCGTAAGTGTATACTGCTGATTTGCTTTTCGGTGATATACACTCGCCATAATAGCAATCACTATTTTGCATCGCTATTATGACACTGAACCAGTGTAGCCCACCACCCCCAATTTGAATGAATCAAATTTTGGCTCTGTTTGACTGGCAGCCTTATATTTTCTACTCCCCTAGTCTGACAGCCAGCCCCAAGTGTGTTAGCATTCTGTGATAAAACTGTTTGGAGAGCACTGCAAATACCATCCTTTTCCTTCCTGGGTGGGTAGTGTCGCTGAGATGGGCAGAGATGGGCTATACTAGATTTAAAAAACTGTGATCAGGCAAGGTTTTGGGGAAGGGCAGGATCATATTAAGGAGAGGAGAAAATATATTGCTGCCATTAGGTCTAGGGTGGGGGGAGGTTACAGAGAGCATTACTTCCATTATGGGGAAGGGGGAGGAAAGAGAGCATTGCTGCGATTAGGTCTGGGGAAGAGAGATTATTGCTGCCATTACGTAGATTGGGAGAGAAGATAGCATTGCTGCCATTAGGTAGGTGGGAGGTGGGGGAAGGAGAGAGCAGAGAGCACTGCAGACTTTTGGTCTGGAGTGGTGGTGGGAACACTGCTGCCATTTTTTACTCTGGGTGAAGGGGAACTTTGTCTGACTTAGAAACACAGACAATGAGACTACAGAGGCAGAAGGGAAAAAAAAAAGGAAAATATAAAAAGCTAGCTGAGCCACCCTACTAGTTCAATAGTAGTGCAGCGAGGTTCCATCAGGGCAACCTATGATTAGGTGTGATCCTGAGATTACCTGCTCTAAGATAGCACACGGTCAGAGGGCGTTGCAGATGCCTGGGCTTTCAGGCTAGGGAAGAGAGGTGCACATTAAAGAAAATGTTTAAAAAATGAAACCAATGTAAGAAAGATGACAACCAAGCTAAAGATTATTAATTCAAAATGTGAAAACTTAACAAGGAAAGAGTGAAACAGAGAAAAAATTAGAAATAATCATGCCGGCACTGCTGATGTTTTATATTTTATATTTTTAATATATGGCAGTTTTCAGGGTGGCAGTATGTGGAAGTCTCTGTATGCACCAACAGCCTGCCACCCCCAAATATGATTGTGTATGGGGCCCCTAATAGTTCACAGAGGATGGGAGTCTTGGGTGCTCCATGGCTTGGCTACTTCAAGCTGTCCCTTAGAGAACAACTATTCAGCTATTTGCTTTGTTGCCAGTATGTTGAGGTGGTGCCTGCCAGTACTAAGCCCTAAATAGATTAAGATAAATATGAAGAGCCAGAACAGCTTCTGAAAAGCAAAAGAATACAACTGAAGGTTTAATGGAAATGATGTAACTTACATTTATCTGGTGGAAGCCAGAGATCCTCCTCACAGGTCATCCTTGCTGGGGTCCCCCAAACTGTAAAGCTAGCTCTGTATTATTTATATGTAAATGTGCCGCAGAACTTGACCTAACAGTGCCACAGAAGTTACATCAGTTTGCCATAGAAAACAGGGGGCCTTGACTATGATCCCTATTTGTTGCTGCTGTTGCAATCATTTGTTCTGGAGTTCCCACCCATCTCAGAAAATATATAGATTGGGTGAAGGCAGTACAGAGAAGGGCATGGCCTGCACCAGAAGTACTATGGGAAAAGACTCAGGGAGTTAAATATGTACTCTCTAGAGGAAAGGAGGGACATGATAGAAGCATTCAAATACCTCAAAGGTATCAATAAAGTACAGGAAGGTTCAATTCTGCTGAGAAAGAGATGTTTAAGGACAAGGGGGCATTATATGTTGCTGGAAGGGGGGAGACTTAGAGGGGATGCAAGGAAATACTTCTCTACAGAGAGGGCAGTGGACACCTGGAACAGCAATAGGTACCAAAATGGTAACAGGTTTCACACATGCATGGGATACTCATAAGGGGACCTTGGTAACAGGGCTGCTGCGGGGGGTTAAGACTGGAGATCAGTTTTGGTCCATGGCAGCACAGCAGGTAGGGACCTTAAGGCAGACTAGGTGGGCCAGGAGGCCCTTTTCTGCCAACAGCTTCTATGTTCAACATTAAACTAACTGACTTTATATTCTTTATGCTTCTCTTTTCTTGATGTTACTATGATACCTTTTTGCTGTTGCTCTTGCAAACATTTGCTCTAGAGGTCCCAGCCATCTCAGAAAAGCTATAGATTGGGTGAAGGCAGCACACAGAAGGGCAACCAACAGCTTATGTGTTTCTCTGTTAGTAAATAGCTGGTACATGAGCATTATACATTCATGTTGACATCAATTTTAAGATGTTAAATATAAAGCCCGTGGTACCAGTAACACAATGCCATTAACAGGTACTGATCAAATAAAAGTCCAGGGAAACAACCTATTGTCAATTTAAATCAAAAATGTGTATCTCTATAGAAGTCAGGACCATAAAGAAAAAGAGAGAAAAACGAAAACAAACACAGAAGAAAAAGTGTGCATAAAATAAGTCAAAGCAAAGGGGCCGGGATAATATGTACAAAGCAAGTGAGTAGCACTGAAATGCATTTTTGTTATACTTGTGAAAGGATGAAAGCTCAAGCAAAATATAGGTCCTAAATATAGGAAACAGTTGAAAAGGATAAAAAGGAGGAGAAAGGGTCCTAGATGCAGTAGAAAAGAACAAAGCAACCAAAAAAAAATCAAAGAAACTGACTGGCATAAAATTTAAAACAACAAAACCGTAAATGATATTTGGCAGATTACAAAGGGCAACGTATTATCATTTGCAATAGTTACATTAAAAGGATCAAGGAATATAACAACAAATGGTGACAAGCAAGATGGTTAAATCAGGACGTGAATAAATTTACTCAACAACAACAGAAAATCTAAATGTGCAATAAAATATCTGAAAACAAAAGCCAAGACATAACCACATGGTCAGAATATTAAACATTTTAAAAGAAACATAAAAGCAGAAATAACTATTTCAAGAAAGAAAATGGAACTCAAACTTGCAACAGATGCAGACAAAAACAACAGCAAGCAATTGTGCAGTTACATCACTAGCCTAAACAAAAAAAAAAAGAATATAAGTAATACAGAGAATAATGGATGGGTAGGTAGTTATAACGAGGATTTTACACACACCCCCAAGGGGTGGATGCCACATTAAAACCCCGAGCGAGCCGGGCTCGAGGGGTTTATTAAGGTATCCCACGCCGAGGGTGTGTGTAAAATCTGAGTTTTACACACCTACCCATCCTTTATTTTGTATAATTGCTGGGGGTCATTTTTTCACCACAGCAATTATACAAAATAACTCTATTTCTGTATGGAGTCAAGCCTCAGACCGTTGGGAGTTTTAGCACGGTACAAAGCGGCTGGCTCGAAAACTGAAGCAGCTTTTTTTTTTTTCTAACTTGGGGCTGATTAGGTAGTAGTTGTTTTTTTGCTGTGCCCAGTAGTAGTCTGTTAAAATAAAAGAACTTACCACCAACTTCTGACGGGGAAGTTGAGAGCGCTGAAGAGCGGGGACAGACCGCGCAGAGAGCAGGAAGTTTGCAGCAGGCGCATGCGCTGAAGTAGGGAAACTGGGCGCGCGAATGTTGTTATAACCAGCTGGTTATAATGCTAGAATTATAACCCGGTTTCTCTATGGGAAAAAACTGTAACCAGTTATTATATTAATATTAAAGGGGAAACAGTAAAAAATCCAGTGGAGATAACAAAGCAATGTAATGAATATTTGTGTTCCTTATTCAAACCCAATCACAGCTCAGTCCCCTGCCCCAGTACATTACCAGGAATGCCAACAGAATTAATTTAAATACAGACAACATACTGCAAAAAATTCATAATAATAAAAAAAAAAAAAAAATCAGAGTGCAAAGTTTCTACTAAAATTATGAAATTAAATATTGGGATAATCCATAACCAGGCACCCCCTCAAAATATCTTTTTAAAAATTATTAAATACAGGTTCCAGGTAAAATTCTAGAATCACTACTTAAAGATATAAGTTAGCCACATGTCTAACAGTGATTTTAGTGACAGAGAGCAGCAGGGATTCACAAAGGGACAATTATGTACCACAAATGCAATCTGTCTCTATGAAAACGTGACCCAATTCGTGGATAACAATACTTCATAGACATAATTTCTGTTAAATCTTTGCAAAACATCTGCCACAGTACCACATTTGGCAGTCATTGAAAAAAATGTCTTCCCTAGCTATTCATCCCTGTATTATAAAAAGTAGAACCCAAACCAGCCAAACCATATGAAGATTCATCACTGTAAGTCTATATTATGCAGCCTGTGATACTTAACACTTGTAGGGTAAGTTAGTGCATCTGGACTTATTTGCTGCACATATATCTCAATTGCTATGGGGTCCTGACCATGTTCACCTTTCCTCAAGTCAAACTAGCTACAGTATGTCTTACAATTCCTGGTAGGTGACATCACTTTAGCTTACGTATCACTGTGGCAAACTGCTATTTTCAACAAGAAGTTAAAATTTTAAAAAGACAGTGATGTGGACTGAGAAGCAGCTTGTGCAGGTAAATCTTCACGCTAGCCTAGATATTTCCAGGTTGCATTCAGTTAGCCTAACCAGTGGGAGAGGGATACAGTTCTAAAATAGAACCATTTAACCCATTTGTGATTTAAAGTTACATTATGGAAATGCGGCCTCCAGTACTGGACACCGTATTCCAAATGAGGCCTTACCAGTGATCTGCACAGTGGCATCACCTCCTCCTTCCTTCTGCTGGGGATACCTCTCCCTATGCACTCCAGCATCCAACTGGCTCTCTCCACAGCCTTGTTTAGCCACCTTTAGGTCATCCAATATGATTACCCCCAAATCCCTTTCTGGTTTGGTGACCATCAGTCCCGTTCCCCCCCCCGTAATCCTCCCCTGGGTTCCTGCAACCCAAATGCATGATTTTGCACTTTTTTGCATTAAATCTCAGCTGCCACAATTCGGACCATTCCTCCAGTTTAACTAGGCCCCTCCTTATTTTTTCCACCCTTCCCAGAGTGTCCACCCTGTTGCAAATCTTAGTGTCATTCACAAAGAGCTACACTTTCCCCTCCAGCCCCACCGCAATTTCACTTATGAAGACAATAAACAGGACTGGGCCCAGGACTGATCCCTGTGGCACCCTGCTGATCACACTCCTTTCCTTACATTGAGCACCTTTTAACATGACTCTCTATCTTCTATCATTCAGTCAGTTCCTAACCCAGTTTACCACCTTGTGACCTACTCCCAGGCTGCCCAGCTTGTTCACAAGTCATATGTGGAACGGTATCGTAGGTCTTACGAAATGCAATTCATGTTTATGTTTAAACCCATGAAACACCCTTATCTAGTTAATGCATTTGCAGCCGTAGTGGCTCTGCCAGAGTTTGTTTAGAAGTGGAGTCACTGGAAATGTTTTGAGAGAGGTTCTCAACCTGTTTTACAGTGAAACACTTGAGGGAACCTGTTAACGATGCTGGAGACGATAAAGATAACTTTTTATTCTTTCTCCTTCCTTGTATCTTACGACAAAAAACTTTCCATGATTCACTGTTTTCTTACTCCTAACATAGTGTGTGCCTATTACTGCCTTAAGCATACTCGCCCACAAGACTGCCACTTTTAAAGCCTGCAGGTCCTGTTTTTTTTTTTTTTTTTTTTTTTAGTAGTATCTTTCAGAAAAAGAGATGTGCAAGAACAAGGGGGCACAATTTGAAGTCAGAGGGGGGACGGCTCAGAGGTAATGTGAGGAAGTATTTTTTCATGGAGAGGGTTGTGGATGCATGGAACAGCCTTCCTGAGGGGTCATGGAGTCAATAACAGTGGGGGAATTCAAGAATGCATGGGACAGACATAAGGCAGTCCTAGTGGGGGGTAGGAAGAAGTAGGCTGTTGGTTAACTAGGATCTGCAGCTTATCCGTTAGGTAGGAAAATGGGCAGACTAGGTGGGCCAAGCAGTCCTTATTTGCTGTCAAATTCATGTTTCTATGTAGGTTTTAGACTTTGGGCTCAGACATGAGAAATAAAAAAACTCATTTTTAACATGTACTGGTTCAGTTTACTCTTTCAGGCAAAAGTAAACTCACTTTTTCAAACTGACCTCAGTCGGGAAGAACAGGTTACTCACCTGTAACAGTAGTTCTAGAAGTGGTATATGTTGTTCATCCACACTGTCTGGCATGTCCCCTTCCACTTTAAATCTTGCCGGAAGTCTTCATGCTGGCTCCTCCCACCCAACCGGGTGGTATATACCTCGGCTCCACCCCACGACGCCAGATCTTAGCCCGCTGGGAGCAAGGTGGTGCACCCGAAGCCGGGGAGGTCGGTGGGTGCATGTGGATGAACAACACATACCACTCCTAGAACTACTGTTACAGGTGAGTAACCTGTTCTTCTAGGAGCATGGATATGTTGTTCATCCACACTCTTTGGCAGACTCCAAGCAGTTCTCCGGGAGGAGAGAGGCAAGGCGACACCCCTATTTAGGAAACAGAGATTGGAGGCGAGGCCCCAAAACCAGCATCCCGGTGTGACTCAAGGTCGATGTGGTAGTGGGTGATAAAGGTGTTTGCTGACTTCCAGGTAGCAGCCTGACAGATTTCCTGGATAGGGATGTCCCTTGAAGCAGCCACCGAAGCAGCAGTATGGCGGGTAGAATAAGCTCTCATCCCTCTGGGAGGCTCCTTGCCCACCAACTCATAGCACAGACCTATACATGATGTAATTCATCTTGTTATGGTCCGTTTGGCTGCAGGTCTGCCAGAACGGCTTCAAGCATGAGTGACAAACAGCTAGACCCTCTCAAGAATTTCCGCCATTCTCTCTTTGTAGTAGGAGAGAGCACGTCTCACGTCCAGAGTACGGAGCCTGTACTCGGCATCCAAGGTGTAATTAGGGTAGTAAATCATCAGAGTCAACACCTGGTTAAGGTGAAACTCTGACACCACCTTCGGAAGGAATTTCGGGTTGGGGCACAGGACAACTTTGTCCCTGTGGAAGACCAGATAAGGGGAGTCCACCGAAAGCGCCTGGAGCTCCCCTGTCCTTCTAGCTGAAGTGATAGCCACCAGGCAGGCCATCTTCTAAGACAAGTGTGACAACTCACATTTGTGCATGGGTTCGAATGGCTTGCCCATGAGCTCTGCCAAAACCAGCAACAGATCCCACGGAGGTGGAGGTTCACGCACTAGAGGGGAAATGTGATCTAGGCCTTTGAAAAAGCACCCGACCACTGTCTCCTGCGCCAATGTCGGCTGACCGGCCCGTGCCTGGTAAGCAGAAATGGCTGCCAGGTGCACCCTAAGGGTCGATGACCTAAGATCCCTTTGGAGAGAGACCAACAGTAGTCCAGAATGTTAGCCACAGAACAGGACAAGGGGTCCAGACTCTTACCCTGACACCAAATGGAAAACCTTTTCCATTTGAAGGCGTAACATTTCCTAGTCGATTCCTTTCTAGATGCCTCCACAACGGTGTAGACATCTTCAGAAAGACCCAAAGCCTGGAACTCTAGCCGCTCAGGTACCAGGCTGTGAGGTGCAGGGATTGAAGGTCCGGATGGAGTACCTTCCCCTGGTTCAATGATATCAGGTCCGGGTGTGTACAAAGCCGCCTGGGGCCTGCAGCTGAGGCTGAGGAGATCTGGGTACCAGAACTGGCGGCCAATCTGGGGCTACCAGGATTACCTTCACCTTGTCCCTCCTCACCTTGAGTAACACCTTGTGGATCAAGGGAAATGGAGGGAAGGCACAGAGGAGGCCTGGGGTCCATGGCCTCGAGAAGGCATCCCCCTGCAGCAAACCCTGCTGAGGGGGGTGGGCATGATACAGCCTCAGCTTGTTTTCCCTGGAGGCAAACAGGTCCACCATCGGTTTGTCCCAATGGGAGAACAGGCTGTAAGCTACCTCTGGATGGAGAGACCACTCATGGGATGTCTGGTCTATGCGGCTGACAGCATCTGCCAGCTGGTTCGAGGCTCCTGCCACATGAATGGCTAGGAGATCTGCCTCCAACCGGGTTAGGAGGATCCAGATGCAGAGCGCCTCCTTGCACAGCAGATGGGAGTGCGTGCCGCCCTGCTTGTTGAGGTAGTACATGGTCGTGGTATTGTCCTTGGGGGAGGAAAGCAGCACTGCGGGTGCTCAATCCTCCACCCGTCCTTGCCGACCCCCGGCACCCGAGCTCACTCCCGAACTCGGGTCGCCGGCATGGAGCGAGGTGTGGTACCCAGCGCTTCAACTCTCAGCACCACTGGGCTGAAAAGGGTATACATATTAAGCTGCTTTAGTCTCTCTTCATATGTCTTCTGGTGCAGACCCTGCACCATTTTGGTTGCCCTCCTCTGAACAGTCTCCACTCTATGTCTTTGCGGAAATAGCTTGTAGGCTGGGTGGCTGTATAAGCCAGTCCATGATCACCAGCCGGCCCGGTCCCCTTTCCACTCCTCCCAGGATCGAGCGGACTGTTATGCTGCTCTCGGGGGCTTCATTAAGCCCAGCCTCTATATTTTCCACAGTGTTTTCTCCCCTGCAGCTTGCTGATGTAAAATGGATGAGATGTCCGAGCTCCACTTCCGCAGGGATGGCCCCGACCGTTTGAGGGCTGGGTAGCTTCTGAGCACCACAGCGCAAAGGGCCTCCTCTGAAATGACCTAAGAGTCTAAGGCATAACACAGGGTGCAGACCTGATGCAACTATAGTGACATCATCCATCTCATTCATTCTGGGAAGGGGGAAGGGGGGGTGAGGGCAACAATCCCGACCAGACATTAGGTCCCAGGGTAAAACAGGACAGACTGGATGGACCAATGGTCTTTTTCTGCTGACATTTTCTTTTTTTTCTCTGTTTCTATTCCATAGGTATGGTGTAAGTACTTTCAGGTAATGCTATCAGTTGCCCTCTACTGGTGACAGATTAGAATACAGTTTCATTTATTTTTTTTCTCATTTAATACTCTATTAGATTTTCCATTAAAAAAAAACAAAAAAAAACCAGTAGCAGCAACAACAACAACAACACATTAGAGATAAATGAGGGTGAGGATACGGCAAGCTAACACTAGAAATGAAGAACAACCAAATTCTCATACCATTATACAATTCCCTACACCCCCCTCCCTCCCCCCTTTTAAACATGACTGGGCCTCCTAGATTAAATTCATGTTAAACCTCCTAAAACTGTGAATTAAAGAAAAGAATAACTTTTAGCAGTACAGCAAGCAACTTCAGATTGTTGTACGTTGCAGTACAACTTAAAGTTTGACATAGGTAATTAAACATGGGTAGTTGTAAATGGACAGTATAACTGCTGAATGTTTCATGGTCGCAGTTGTAAAAGAGGGGTCTCCCCTCAATTTGCTCACAATAAACGTGAAGCTTGAAGTGTGGATATAAAAATCCATGAAACTTTTATCTATATATATATACAGTTTCATGGATTTGTATACCCACACTTCAAGCTTCACATTTTTTGGTAACTTGATAAATGAGGACAAAAGAAGGTTGAAGCCCATCGAGATTGTCCCCCACCATAGAGTGGGACATTATTCCCAAATGTGGTTTTCTGTAAGCTGTCTGTCTAAGCCTTTCCTAATGGCGACAAATGTCTCTTGGTCAACCAGTTCTTGAGGAAGTTGATTCCAATATCTAGGTGCCCTTAATGAAATGTAGTGTAACCTTTTATTGGTTTTAGCTTTACAGACCACCAATTGTTTGTTATTAAGTCTAGGTACTATCCTACGAGTTGTATAAAATATTCCACACTGTTGTGCTAAATTAGGAGTTTTTAATATTTTATAGAGGAATAATATATCCCCTTTGTAGTGTCTAAGCTGGAGAGAGCTCAGACCAGTAGCTTGGAGTCTTTCTGTATGGGTTCTAGTGGATAAGTGTGGAACCATCCTAGTGGCTCGCTTCTGTATACGTTCCAGAAAGGCTATGTCCTTACTATGATATGGGCTCCAAAAAGGGGACCCAAAGTCAGTGTAAGGTCTAACATGAGAATGATACAAGGGAATTATACATTCAGCTGTCTTTGTAATAAAAGTACGATTTATAGCCTTTAAGAGATGATTGAACGTAATGCAATTTCAGCACAGTGATCCGGAAAAGAAAGTTTGTTATTGACAAAAATACCGAAGTCCCCTTCACAATTTGATGACTTAAGGGTAATATTATTTAAAGTGTATAATGTTCTGGGATTATGAATACTGAAGTGTAGGACAGTACATTTATTGGCACTGAATGACATGCATTGGCCACTGCCCATTCTTCAATTTTACTGAGGTCATTTACTAAAGACCTCACACGTTTACAATGTTATCAACTTGATCCCCCCAACTTAGTGTCACCTGCAAACGTTGATAGAATATTCTTATGCCCAACCTTCATGTCACTAATAAGTTAAACAGTACAGGGCCCAGGACTGAACCCTGAGGGACCCCACTGTTCACTCGTCCTTCATCTGATTGAATACCCTGAATTTTGACACATCTAGTCCTATTAGTTAACCAACTGCTTATCCAGTGGACTAGGTAAGGTGAGAAGCCTAAAAATATGAGTTTATTGATGAGTTTCCCATGTGACACTCTGTCAGACACTTTACTATAGTCCAACAAGATGCCATCCATTGGAATTTGAGAATTAAGGCCTTCAGTGATATGATTATAAAAAGCAATTAAGTTAGAGGTGCAAGAATAGTAGTTTACTCACCTGGTAAAGGTGATTGTGGGGGTATACATCTCTGAGGCACTCCACTTCCTTACTCCTGGGTATTGTGTCCACTTGATAGGCTGCTGATGCACATGTGACTTCAAAGGAAGTCTGTCCCCTCTTCCCAGTGATGCTGCCTTTTCTGAATCAGTTTGAATTGTGCATCTTACAGGATGCGGTGCATCAACAACAGCTCCCCGCAGTTTTTGATTTTGAGATAATTAAGGTAAGATTAACGTCTATTTTTATAAGCTGTCTGAATCTCTTTAGAAGTATCCAGGGAGTGAGAGGCGTCTGTTGAATTCGTTGCACTAGGAATTTAGGCTACATTCTACATTTTGTATGAAACAAACTAGTCAAAAGTGACTGTAATAATGATTTCTGGGTTACAAATCTAACTTTAAATGCATTCTCTCACAGTTGTATCGCAAGCTACTGACCAGATCCCCAGGGCACAGCTGTTTTGTTTTGGTCCCGAATATGTACCTTAAAAAAGGAAAATTAAGTCTAGCATCTTCTGTGTGAAGCAGCTTACCTGGGTTTCCTGTTAGCAGACCTAGGAGGGTAATTAGACTAACAAACTCTGCTGCTGTGTACTACTTGAAACCCCTGCAAGCAGTTTCAAGACTACCCTTGTTCTCCACATTTACAATCTGCTCTTGGTGGGAACATTTGGGCGTCTTGTAGTCCCTGCTAACGACTAGCACATTTTTTCCCCTTACTTCCGTTGAGAGATGTAACATAGCATTGAACACTGCCCTTATTTCTAATACATTTATTGGTAATTTTGATTCACTTAGTGACCACCTTCCCTGCGCTGAGCTGTGGGGTCTTGCAGAGATCTCTGCGCTGATACATATTCGGGACCAAAACAAAACAGCTGTGCCCTGGGGATCTGGTCAGTAGCTTGCGATACAACTGTGAGAGAAGTTAGATCTGTAACCCAGAAATCATTATTACGGTCACTTTTGATTAGTTTGTTTCATACAAAATGTAGAATGTAGCCTAAATTCCTAGCGCGATGAATTCAACAGACGTCTCTCACTCCCTGGATACTTCTAAAGAGATTCAGATAGCTTACAAAAATAGACGTTAATCTTACCTTAATTATCTCAAAATCAAAAACTGCGGGGAGCTGTTGATGCACCGCAACCTGTAAGATGCACAATTCAAACTGATTCAGAAAAGGCAGCATCACAGGGAAGAGGGGACAGACTTCCTTTGAACTCACATGTGCATCAGCAACCTATCAGGTGGACACAATATGCAGGAGTAAGGAAGTGGAGTGCCTCAGAGATTAACCCCCACAATGTCCCTGTTTAAAGCCATGCTGTGTCGAATCTATGATGTCTAGTGATACCATTTCTTTTTCAAGTAAACCTTTGATGATTTTTTCCATGAGTTTGCAAATGACCGAGGTCAGACTGATGGGGTGGTAATTCTCTGTATCAGATCTGGAGCCTTTTTTTAAATAGGAATCACTGTAGCTTTTAGCCATTCTTGTGGGACCATACCTTGTGCTAGAGATTTATTAAATGTAATTGTCAGAGGGATAGCTATGGTGCTGGTGGTTTCCATGAGGAAATTAGAACTGATGTTATCAGGACCTGGACTTGATTTGGATTTTAAAGTTTTAAGGGCGTGTATGGTGTCCGCTAAGGTAATGTTGTAGGGGATAGAATATACTGGAGAGTCAGGAAGTTGATAAGTTTCTTTGGCAGAAAATACTGAGCAAAAATAATCATTAAAGATGTTGGCACTTTTACCAGAAACTCATAGATATTCTTGTAAAGGAACAGTTTCTGAACTTAGTCCTTAGAGGGGACTTTAACTGCGTGGCGGACCCCAACTTATATTATAAAGGTGCCAGAAATAGAGAGGTTAGGGCGGTTCAGCAGTGGCAACTCGGCTTGTCTGAACTGAGCCTAATTGATGGATGGAGAACAGCCAATCCTGGACTTAAGGAGTAGACTTTCTTCTCCAATCCACAAAGTTCATTGTCTAGGCTTGATTATATTTACATTCAGAGTTATACACACTTACTAAAAATATGGGACATAATCCAATATTTCTCTCAGATCATGCCATGGTAGAAATGGGACTGGATTTGGCTCAGCCAGTATACAGGAGAAGCAACTGGAAGTTCCCCACCTATATGCTGACTAAAGAGAGTTTTAGGGATTTCATTAAGGAACAATGGAAAATATTTGAAGAGAACAACCAGGACACGGTGGAGTCAGAGGGTACCTATTGGGAAGCTAGTAAGGCGATATGCGGGGGTCATTATTGGGTACACTGCTAAAATGAAACGAGAGAAAGACAGAAACAGAGGAATTAGAGAACAGGATAGAGGAGTCAGAAAGAGAACTAATTGGGGGGGGGTGCAGGAAAAGCTAGAGAGTTGAAAATGGCTACAGAATTGCTAAATTCGAATTTAGAGTCTGAAGTTAATAGTCGGATGCTCTTTGCTAAACAGAAAATATACGAATGGGGCAACAAACCGGGCCCCCTCCTTGTGCGTCTTATGAAGGGAAGGAAAGTCAGTAAGTGTATTATACAAATTAAAGACAAGAAGGGGGGACTTCTGAAGGAAGCCACAGCTATTAGACAGAGATTTAAGGAATACTATGAAGTGCTATATCAGGCAGAATGGCAGGGTAATGAAGCTATTACAGAGAGTTTTCTTCAAGGACTTAAAATTCCGAAGCTAAGTGAGGAAAGGCGAAAGCAATTAGGTGCCAAGATAACAGTAGAGGAAGTGAAAAAAAGTCATTAGCCAGCTGTAAATTGGCAAAGCTACAGGTCCTGACGGTTTTGGGGCAGAATATTATAAACTACTGAAAGAGGAAGTAGCTGGGCCCCTGTGTGAGGACCTGGAGGAGGCGAGGGACAACCAGAGAATTCCTCGGACTTGCTGCCAGGCCCTTATTACAGTGATCCCCAAACCAGAGAAAAATACAGAGGAATGGGGGTCACACAGGCCAATATCTTTATTAAATCAGGATTGTAAAATAATGACAAAGGTCCTGGCCAAAAGGCTAGAAGAAGTCTTGGCCCTCCTGGTTAACCCAGATCAGACTGGGTTTATTCAGGGTAGGCAATCATACCATAACATGAAAAGACTGCTTAATGTTATCTTTTGGGGTTCTCGGTGTCCGGGAAGGGCATGTATCCTATCCATGGACGCTGAGAAAGCGTTCGCTAGGATAGAGTGGGGGTACTTGCTACATAAATTGGGGAAGTTTGGGTTGGGGGAGGAATTTATAAAACTGGTGAGCGCCTTTTGTAGAACCCCAATGGCCCAGGTGTTGGTAAATGGTATCCCATCCCCCGAGTTTCACTTGAAGCGGGGAACCAGACAGGGATGTCCTCTGTCACCACTATTGTTTGCTTTAGCAATAGAACCCCTGGCAATCAAAATTAGGGAGGATCCCACAATAGAGGGAATATTAGGGAAAGCAGGGGGGGAAACACATTATTACTCTCTCTACGCGGACATCTCCTGATTTTGACGAACCCAGAGCAACCGGCACCAAAACTACTGACGGTGGTAGAACAGTTTGCTAAATTTTCGGGGTACAAACTGAACTTAGGGAAATCTGAGATAATGTTTTTTTTTTGGGGGGGGGGACTCTAAGATAGGTAATGAGGCATGGGGCTTAAAAGTAGTGAATCGCACCTTTACATACCTGGGGATAGAGACAGGTAGGGACTGTGGCACTCTATAAGAGGTGAACTACGGACCTGTAATCAAAGACATATTAAAAGGACTTAAGTCGATGGCAAGCACTACCTATATCGTGGATGGGTAGGATTAACTTATTAAAAATTAATGTATTGCCTCAGATCCTATACATCATGCAGACACTGCCATTTGGCCCTACGGTTAATGATGTTAAGAAATTGGTGAAGGATTTTACTCTTTTTATATGGAGAGGTAAGAGACCACATATAAGTTTTCAGAGAATAAAAGCTCCTACAGCACAAGGTGGCCTTAACTTCCCAGATATAAGGGGATACTGTCTTGCAGCCCAATGCAGGTACATCCAGAATTGGGTGAATTGCTATGAAGTGGCGAGCTGGCTAGAGCTTGAAGAGGAGGGCGCGCCGGGTAGAGTATCAGGATACCTACGGGGCGAGGGCCTAAGGGCATACAGCAGACTCAAAACACCGAATCCCATGGTGGCTGTCAGCCTAAGGGCATGGAATCACATTAAAAAGAGACAAAGCATAGACTCCCTTGGTATGTTGCTGGTGCCGATAGCAGGAAACCCCGACTTTCTCCTAGGACTGGAAGATGAAGGTTCCCAAATGTGGCAAAATAGGGGGATTAAATATGTAACAAGTCTGGTCACGAGTAATGGAATGCTCTCCTTCGCAAAGAGCAGGGAACATTCCCGGTGTCCTGGCCAACATTCCCCTTCCCATAAACCAGTTCATGCAATTATCCAGGCTGTGTGTGGGTGATGATGTGCGATATGGCCGCCACCACACATTCAGTCACTTCACTACCAGTCTAGCATTGTTTGTAAAGCGCTTTGGATGTATGAAAAGTGCTATATAAACGCTGATTCTTCTTCTTCTTCCTCCTTTCAGGAGGTGCAAACTGCACTGAACCTCCCCTCCACACACTTATATAAATACTTCCAAGTTAAGACTATTATAAAAATATAGTGGGTAATAAGGGGAGGATCAAGGCCCAATACGGGATCTGGAAAGAGAACTACTGGGGCGGCAAAGCAGGAGAGGGCCTGAGTGGGACGGGTCGTAAAGTTAGATAGAAAATTCTCTCAGGAACCCTTGCAGGTTGCTAAAAAATTGTGGGAAAGAGGTACAGGGGAGGAGATAAGTGAAGGTAAGTGGCGATTACTTTTAGAGTTACATGTAGGCTTATTAGTGTGTAATAAGTACAAAGAAGCACAGTATAAGTTTATACAGAGAGTGTACTACTTCCCTCATATGGTACATAGATTCTTTCCTGATGTATCCCCCGTATGCAGTAAGTGTAAAGCTGCACAAGGGACATATCTCCATTATTACTGGGGATGTCCACTGATAGAGAAATACTGGAGAGATGTGTCGAAAGAAATCACATTGATGAGAGGCCAACCTATTGAATTCTCCCAGAAGTTACTACTTTTAGGGATTGAAGGTACGGATAACGGGGACTGAGTATTATATCCCAGATGGATAAGAGTCCTTCTAGTGGTTGCAAGATAGGGGATACAGAATGTGTGACTACAAACTTGGGTCCTACACCGGAACAATGGAAGGGACTTACTATGCAGATATTAACAGTGGATAGGCTAACATATAGCCTGAAAGGGGCAGAAGAATGATTTGAGAGAGTCTGGGCTGGCTACTTGGGTACCTTGAGGGGAAGAGGAAAGGGCTCTCTTAGTAGGTAGTGGGCTATTATGATACCGCACACACCAGTGCTACTAATCGACAAATAAAAAGAGAAGATGTGAAATACTACCCTTAGAACATAGGATAAAATAACTGTGACACAGACCAGTTAGTTTGCTGGTGTTTACCAGCATTGTTTTTATTCTTTTCTTGTTAAATTTATTGATTACGATAAATTACAAAATTTGACAGTAAATGACAAGAATCTATACCCGCTGACTACTTTATGTATTGCAACATTTTAACAATGGAGCACTGTACAGGAGACCATGATATGTCTTACATTGTATTGCAATCTTATGTACACTGTAAATGCTTGGGTACTGTGATACGTATACTGTCACTCAATAAATACATTATACAAAAAAACAGATGTTGGCAGTGTCTCCATCTGATGTAACAGTACAATTATTTTTGATCAGGGGGCCAATATTATTATTACTACCTTCCTTACTATTAAGGTAGGACAATAATGATTTGTGGGAGAACTTATTATGTGCAATTTTTAACTCCAAATTACGTTTGGAGTGCTTGGTTAGTTTGAGGGTTTTTTTACTGAGAGTTTGTACTTGAGCAAAGTGTCTCCTTTTTTTTTTTTTTTAATCTTCAGTTTTCAGATGCTGGAAGATTTTTTCTTTTTTTTTTTTTAATTTGGGTTTTAATTGCTTTGTTAAACCAAATGGGGAGTTTCCCTTTTTTATTACACTTAATTTTAACTGGAACATATTAGTTTTCAAGCTCTGTAATGGTAGATTTAATGTATATCCATGCATCTTCAATTGATAGGAGAGTAAGAATTTCATTCCAGTTGGTGTTATTTATATCTTCATTGACGGATTTGTAGTTTGCTTTATTATAGTCCCTGAATATGGCTGGGTTAATTTGGGGATGATATTTATGAATTATTTCAAACAAAATGGTATTCTGGTCACTATTACCTAGAGGATCATGAATGAGGACTTTCGCTAGTTTATGGTTGATATCGGTGACTAGGAGATCCAGAATGTTGCTACCTCTAGTCGGTGATGTAATTAATTGTTCTAGGCCTGCATCAATTAGTGCAGATACAAAATATTTCTCGTGGCTATTAGAGCCAGAGATATTTGCCCAGTTTGCTCCTGGCATATTAAAATCCCCCAGGATAATGACGTCATCAGAATTAGCCATGTGTAAGATATCATCTGAGAGAAATATAGTATACCCAAGGTCTGCTGAGGGTGGTCTATAAGAAAACATTACTTACCATAGTAATCTTGTTTCTTCTAAGGGAATCTTACTGTATTCTGACAAATGCAGAATGGTCTCACCATAGGACTGCCCCGGAGCCGAAATAGTTAATAGAACCTATGCTAATAGTGGAATGTTAGGCTCGAGCTCAGTTTTCAAATCACTGTCCCTGGTTGCACTTCCTGCAACTGGCAGATTCTTACGAAGCATGCAGAAACTAAAAACTAACTATCCAAACTAAGTTTACTACTCCTAAATACCCCCATTAGGGGAACACAAACTCCAAACAAGAGGAGGCATCTCTAAGACTCAAGTCAACAGATGCCCAGAAAACTAATAGGTACCCACAGGTTTCCAACGTCAGTGATACAGGAATGAGCAGAGCCCTTGAGGTCCTAGCAGGGGAGGAAGGGTGGGAGGTCAGAATACAGCAAGATTCCCTTAGAAGAAACAAGATTACTATGGTAAGTAATGTTTTCTTCAAACCCCAGGGAATCTTACTGTATTCTGACAAATGTAGACTACCCAAGCAGTGCCTTTGGAGGCGGGCAGAGGACTATTTAGGAAACAGGCTCTGCAGAACTGCTGTGGCAAACCTGGCATCACTCCTGGCCTGGGTATCCAGGCAGTAGTGCTTGGTAAATGTGTGAACTGTTTTCCAGGTAGCTGCCTTACAGATTTCCAGAAGAGGAATGTCTCTAGAAGCTGATATAGATGCAGCAGTCCCTCTAGTAGAATGGGCCCTAAGCCCTTGTGGGGGCTGCTTACCCACTTTGTCATAACAGAGTTGGATACATGAGACAATCCATCTCTTTGTGGCAGGTTTACTTTTGCCAACCTCTCCATAGGTCAGAAAGAGCTGGGTTCTATCCCCTCTGTGACCTTTGGTGTGTTCTAGGTAGTAACTGTCACAAACCCACTCAGCAGGTCAGCCCTCTGCTCCCAAAGTGCCAACCTCTGAGCGCAGTCTTATGAACAGTTAACAGAAACAGGGTAACCCTCCTGTCTGTTTTGTGGGTTCGAATCAACCTTTGGTCTCAGTTCTGGAGGGATTCAAACTGTGAACCTCTTGCTAGCGTACCCAATGCACAGGCTCAGATAATTCTGTCTTCGGGGGGCCAGATATCTTTGCCTATGGGCACCTAACCAGGTGTACACAATGAACCCTTAAAAACTCTAAAAAAGACCTCAGATTACTCTTACCTTTTTCCAGTTTGGTATCACCATTCAAGCTTATGCACAGTGTCTGCTTTAACCATATATGCTTCACTTGTTAAAGGAAAGAAATTCAAAGACAGACCAAGTAGGCTCTAAAAATAGAGTTTTACTAAAATAGATAAAAGTATGTAAAACATAAAATACAGAACCATTATATCACAAGAACCATACAATCTTTTAAAAGAACAAGGTTTTAACAGTGCAATTCCTACTACAGTACTTAGATTTTGTCTCTCTTTACCTGTATACTTGCTTAAAGTGCTCAAAGATGTTTCTTTGTCAGAGTGTAGATAAAAGTGTCTGAAGGAAAACAGAGTCTGTTTAAAAAACTGCCTTTGCCAACCCCTTTGTGTGAGGTCACCTAGCTCCTCTTCCTCTGTTTATGAAAAATCATACACCCAGGAAGTTTTATCATTTTTAGAAGGAAAGTTAATTAAGGTTACATCAGCAGAAACTCCTTTCCCCTGTGACTTCCCCAATCAAGTCTGTAAATTTCCTTTCATCTATGAGCAGTATCCCCTCTCACACAGACATCAAAGCATTTATGATTTCGCACTAGTGTGCCAAACCTGGTTTCCTCCTCGAAACATCATAAAATGGATACTGATTTCCCTCTTAGCAGTTAAAGCTATATTTAACTTGGATAAACAGGAGATTCTTAAGGCCTGTTCTAGTCTGTAATTAGCTTCTGGCCTTCCAGGTAACACCTTGTATCTATAACCTGGGTGTGTGTGTGTGTGTGTGTATGTGTGTGTGTGTGTGTGTGTGTGTGTCAACTCACATGCTGTCTCAGCATCTCTCATGAGAGACAGTCCATAACACATTTTTATATTACAAATAATCATAGTGTACTCAGAACTGGCTGTCCACATGTCACAGTAACTAACAGCCCTCTTGACATCCAAGCTATGTAGTCTACGCTCACCTGAGGAGGAATGATCAGTAAAAAAGACTGGCAGGGTGATGGACTGATTAATGTGAAAGTCAGATACTACCTTAGGGAGAAATTTATTATTTGTCCTGAAAACCACCTTGTCCCTATGGAAGGCCACATAATTGGGCTCCATGGACAAAGCCTGAATCTCACTAATCCTTCTGACAGAAGTAATGGTCACTAAAAACACAGCCTTCCAAGTCACATACTTAAGGTCAGCTGATGACATGGTCTCGAAAGGAGGCTGCATAAGTTGTGCTATGCAAATGTTTAAGTCCCACACAGGGGTAGGGACTCTATGAGGAGGGTGCAAATGCAGTAGCCCCTTAAAAAACTTTCAGAACACTGCGTTAGAGGCCAAAGAGGATAGCTTACCTGCTGACAGGCAAGCAGACACTGCAGCCAAATGCACCTTCAAAGTAGAGGTCCTGAGGCCTGGGGAATTAAGATGGGTGAGATAGTCAAGAACTACTGATAAGCCAGCCTGGGTATGATCCAAGTTTTTCTCCCTGCACCAGAAAGAAAATCTGTTCCACTCAGAAGTACAGGTTTTTTTGGTAGCTGGTTTTCTGGACACCCTAAGGACCTCCATTACCCCTTCTGAGAGATTCAGATTTGCATACTCTAGGTCCTCAAGGACCAGGCTTTGAGTCTGAGGGATCAAAGGTTGGGGTAGAGGATCCTACCCTGGGAGGAGGTCGGCAAATTGTTCCTCCTGGGTAGGCTGATTGGTTTGGCTACTGAGAGGGACAGAACTAGAGAATACCATGGCTGTCTGGCCCAATCTGGGGCAATGAGGATCACTGTGGCTGGCTGGGACCTGAGCTTGTTCAGGACTCTCAGCAACAATGGGAAAGGAGGGAAGGCATACAGGAACTTCCCTGTCCAATCCAGGGTCAATGTGTCCAATGGTACTGTGCCCTTCAGTGGGGGTCTGCAACAGTACATAGGGAGCTGGCAGTTGTCTGGGAAAGCAAAGAGGTCTACCTCTGGAGTGCCCCACCTTCTGAACACCAACTGCAGTACTTACTTGTTTAAGAACCATTCGTGATGGTTCTGATTTCTTCTGCTCAGTACATCTGCCAGCACACTGTCCTTCCCTGGAAGGTGGATTGCTGACAGCAAAATGTTCAGGGAATAGGCCAGGGTCCATATTTTCATAGCCTCTGTGCACAGAGGTGTGGACCTTTTTGCCTCCCTGTTTGTTGATATAATACATAGTAGTCATGTTGTCTGTCCTGACCTGGACCACCTTTCCTTGCAGCATGCTGGCGAATGCCTGAAGTACTAGGAACACTGCCCTGAGCTCCAACAGGTTGATGTGCAGCAATGACTCCTGTTTGATCCAAGTACCGTGAACAGTATGCTCCCATAGGTGTGCTCCCCACCCTAGTAGGGAAGCATCTGTAGTGAGCACCAGAAATGGTTGCTCTTGGAGGAATGGGACCCCTTGTCTGAGGTATTCCAGATCCTGCCACCACTGGAGTGCCTGCACGAATGTTTGAGTGACTGGGACCAGCTTTGATAAGCTGTCTCTTTTCTGATGCCAGTAATGCTTGAGGTGATATTGAATATCCCTCATCTAAAATCTTGCTCCTGACACTGTGGCAGTTGAGGCTGCCATGTGGCCTAACAACTGGAGAAAGTGCCTGGCCGGCCTGAAGCTGTGAGGCTTGAAGGAGCCTACCAGCTGCCTGAGACTATCTGCCCTCAGCTGAGGAAGAAAGGCCCTTCCTCTGACTGAATCCAATTCTGGCCCTATAAACTCCAGGAGCGGTACTGGCTGCAGCACTGACTTCTGCTGGTTTATCAAGAAACCCAGGGACTGTAACAGTTCCTGTTTTAAGGCCAAAGACTGCTTGACCTGCTGAGGAGACTGCCCCACTAAGAGCCAGTCATCCAGGTATGGAAAAACTGCCACTCCCTGCCTTCGTAGGTGCATCACAACCACAGCCAAGCATTTTGTGAACACCTTTGGAGCAGAAGTAAGGCCGAAAGGCATTGCTCTGAACTGGTAGTGGCCTGATGGAAGTCTGAACCTCAGGAACATGCTGTGAGACTGCCTTATTAGGATATGGAAGTAGGCATCTTTAAATCCGGAGATGCCAGCCAGTGTCCTTGCCTTAAAGTTGGCAGAATCATTTTAAGGTGACTATTTTGAATTTTGGTTTCAGTAAATGCCTGTTCAGGTGTCTAAGATCCAATATGGGTCACCACTCCCCTGTTTTCTTGGTTGTAAGGAAGTATCTTGAGTAAAGGTCCTTTCCTTTCTGTAAGAGAGGAACTGGCTCCACTGCTCCTAATGAAAGCAGGTTTAACACCTCCTTTTCCAGTAAGAGTATCTCTGAGGGGGAAGAAGGTTGAAAAACTCTTGCCCTCAGTCTTGGTCTGAGTTTGAAACTGAGTGCAAGGCCCTGACCCACTACCTCCAGGACCCACCGATCCGTGGTGATGGATTGCCATTCCTGGAAATAGTGGCTCAGCCTGCCCCCTACTGGACCTGGGGAGATGACCCGAGCAGATCCCTCAGGGTGTCTGCTTATTTTGAGGTGCTGACTGGTTGCTGGGGCTAGTGCGGTTGGTGCCTCTCCTGCCCCTGCCTCTGAAATAGCCTCTCTACTGCTGATATTGTGGATAGGCTTGAGGCTGGAAGAATGGCCTGTAAGGTCTGCCCCATGACCCCTGGCATGCTGCTTTTGGGGGTAGGAGCCTTCTCCTTAGCAGCAGCACTTTAGTATGCTGCTTTGTATTCATCCATCTTCCTCATGTAAGCCTCTGTCTGCTGTCCGAAAAGAGACGAAGGCTCACATGGGAAGTCCATGGCTTTGGAATGGGTATCTTGTGTAAGACTGGTAGTCCGTAGCCAAGCAACTCTCCTGAGAGAGACTGAGGAAGCCATCTGCCTGGCTGCAGTGTCACTGCTATCCACTGCCATTCTAAATCGGACCTTGGAGGCCTCTACCCCTCTCTTGGCAGCTTCTTCCAGGTCTGCTGCCATTGGTGCTGGCACAGATTGTGTAATCTCCAGCACAGTGTCCCAGAGTGTCCCTTGGTACCTGGCAACACAGGCCATGTATGAAGCCTGCCTAACTGCCAGGGAGGAACCCAGATATTGCTTCTTTGCAACAGAATCCAGCTTTCTGGAATCTTTGTCAGGAGGGTGTGATGCTAGGGGAATGCCTACTTTATTACAGGCTGCTGCCTGTACCACACCCTCACGGCTAGGGTGACCAAACACGAACTCGGCCCCACCCTTAGCCACCCAATATTTCTTATCCACCTTTCTATCAACTGGTGGAATAGAGGTTGGGGTATGCAGGATCTTCATAACCTGCTTCTTCAGGGACTTGTGAATGGGCAGTAAAACTCTTTTAGGAGCCTGAACATCCATCATATCTCTATAGTCCTGTTCCTCCTTCTCATCAGTTGATTCCTGTGTGGGGAGGTCCAGAGACTGAGCCACCTGTTTAACAAATTTAAAATGAGAGGTACAAGTCCTTGGTTCCCTTGTCAGGGGAGTCAGGACGTCAGCATCATCATCATCATCATATCCTCAGCAAAAGTGTCCAACTTGGGTACAAGAAACCGGGAACCAGAGTGGAACTTGCATCCAAACGTGGCTGCTTCGGAACCTGAACCGGGGATACTGGTTGAAGTGACCGAATTATTCTAATAGCATTTGCTATTTCCTCCGCGGTTGGAACCAGGGTAGTCGGCTGTGGTTCAACCGCTGAATGTTTTTCTTTTCTTTTTCCCCTTTCCTGCGGCTGCCGGGTTAGCGGCAGGGTCGGAAGGTCTCTTTTTGGCCGAAAAACCATCACCCTTGTCAGAGGGCTGACACTCCAGTTCTTTTTGGCCAGAAATCGGTTTGTCTGCAGCCGGTTCAGCAGCCTTTTCAGACATCATCTCCTGCAGTCGTTTTAAGCGCCTCTCAAGCATCGACTGAGGGAAGTTCTTACAGATATCGTGATCCCCTTTGAGGTGGTCAAACCCCAAGCAAAACACACAAATAAGATGAGGATCTGCTTTTGCAAACGGTTCCCCACACTCTGTACAATGCTGGAAACCTGTGGGGCCCGTTCGCTTCTTGGTCTGTGACATTGATCGGTTGTAAAAAAACGAACTAGATTGAGAATTACTCCGGTAAATTTAAACTATGAAAAACCGCCTTACCGGACGGTAACCAGTAAATTTAACTTAAATAAAGACACAAAATAATATTGGTTCCTTCCCGGTTGGAAGAACCGAGGAGGAACTGAAAAGACTTACCAAAACTACACTAATCTAACTAATTCTACATATGAACCAAGGACAGTGCTTCAAAAACTGAAATAAAGTAAACGGACTTTAAAATAAACCGAGAAAATAATCTCTTCAGTTAGAGTAAAGAAGAGCTCTCCAGAGACGTCTTACTGAGGCAAGCAGAGTAAAGAATCTGACAGTTGCAGAAAGTGCAACCAGGGACAGTGATTTGAAAACCGAGCTTGAGCCTAACATTCCAGTATTAGCATAGGTTCTATTAACAATTTCGGCTCCGGGGCAGTCCTATGGTGAGACCATACTGCATTTGTCAGAATACAGTAAAATTTCCTGGGGTTTGAACACACTCCTATAGTTAGTAGTGGATGACCTGGGAATTGAATCTACCCAAATGCTTTCAGTATTAATGGTACAATTACTCAGGTGGGATGGGATATCATCCTTGACGTATAGGGCCACTCCCCCACCTGCCTGATTAACTCTGTCTTTGTGGTATAATCTGAATCCAGAAATCTGTTTAATCCAGATAGATGTGGGATCCCAACAGGTTTCTATGACAGCTATAAAGCTTATGTCATGCAAAGAGCATTTTGTCTCGAGTTCAGATATCTTTAATACATTCAAAGACCTAGCATTAAGTGATAGTACCTTGCACGATTTCATGTTACTATGGGGTGAAGTTTCTTGTTTTAGAGATGTGGGGGGGGGGGGGTAGCCCTATTCTCCCTCACAGCCTTTAGTTTAAATGATTATTAACAACTGATGAAATAGTTTTACCCAACAACGTACTACCCCTTCTGCTGAGATGAAGACCATCCCAGCAGAACAGGGAGGGTCTATCCTTGAAGTTTTCCCAGTGTGTAATGCAGAAGATTCCCTGTCTACTGCACCATTTACGAAGCCATTCATTTAGAGCTTTGATCTTGGCCAAGATGGAAGGAGTGGCTCTAGGTACAGGAAGTCTTTCTGAAAAACACACCGTGTAACCTCTTTCTACCAGTATGTTATTAAGGGCAACAAAGTCCAGTTTAAGTTGGTCAAGGTGTGAACGATTTATATCATTCGTCCCTTCGTGAGTAATGACTAGTGGGTTGTCCTCTGCATGTAAAAGGATGTCTTTAACCATGGTGGTTAGTTGGGGTAATCTTATTCTTCTAAAGCTAGAACATGTACGAGTTTCTTTATCTGGATTACACACTGCCCCGTCTATGTGTTTGAAAGTGGAGTCCCCACTAACAAACACCTGCTTTTTCTTTGGCTGGGATGAGGATCTGGTCAAGTTATTCACAGGGGTTGAGGCCTTTATGTTTGTGAACACATTTTCTATCATGGTACTGCTGGGCGGACTGATGGGAGTAGTCATGTGCTGTCTGTTTGCAGCCACATGGGCTTGAATAATAGGTGGGCACTCTGAATCAGATAGTGACATATTGTGAGCAAATTGAGGGGAGACCCCTATTTTACAACTGCGACCATGAAACACTCAGCAGTTATACTGTCCATTCATACACAAAAGTATACATCATAGTATATATAATAAATATATCGACATGTGCCATGTAGCATATTAAAAATCATTCAGCTACAGTATAACAATCATAATAATTGTGCAGCAGGTGAAAAATCAGAGCTTTGAAACGAGAAAGCACCATTCTCAACTTTGCACTTTTATTAATGTATGTAAAATATATGTACAAGGGATGCCTGATGACCCCGTGGGTAGTATGCTGCACTCCCATGCTGCCAAAATGTTTTCGGGAGCAGACTTGGGCATTAGATCAGGCGGCTAAGGAAGCTGGGGTAGGGCAGCTGCGCAGAAGCTCTCCTAGCCAGCAAGGGAAGGTGCCGAGCACCGCAGTGACCCCGGCGGTGGGCCAAGGAGCTTGTCTCCTACATAGGGCATCATCTGCATACTAGTGATGCTCTTCAGGGCATGGCATGGTGCCTAGAGGGTGGTAGGTGGATCATGGCACACCACAAATCCATGTGCTCTGAGCCACAGGTATGCTGGTCACCAGCACGCTTGGGTCCTGCTTCACGTTGACCCCAACTAACTCAGAAGTTAGGGCGAGGGGCTCTTGGGGCTGGAAAGTCGCCAGTCTTCAGCCTACAAGTAAGGAAATTGGTGGTGACTCGGGAGCAAAAAGTTACACAAAAAATAAATGAACATTTTTTAAAATTCAGAAACCAATAAAAACAGAGAATGAATATAAAATAGAAGTCCAGTACTCCCATATGACCACTGAAATATCTTGGTTTGAGCTCTCGGAGAACACTGCTCAATATTCCCTTTTTTACGTATTCTGTTGAGTTACTTTCCAAATTTCTTACCTGCCTTTGATTGAGCTGGAGACCTCAACACCAAATCTTTTGAAAAAGGATCAAAAGAAACTAAGAAAGCAACAAAAAATGGAAAATAAGGCACAAAGACGCCAGATTCTCCCCTACTGAAATGGGGAACGCAATTAAAAGACAGAAGGGCAGGCTGCTCAAAAACTGCCCAATTCCAGCCCACTCAGTAGGTTCTGAGGCAGTGGCTGTGACTGCGAACGATGGCCGTATAGCCCCCAGTAGTAAGATATGCAAACCAGTACCTCTAAGTAGGGAAACGGGCGAAAACTGTTTGACATACAAGAATCAACTCAACAAGATACTCAGCACAAAATAACACTGATCAGCATCTGAGTCAATGGTTACTCCACCTCAGGACTCACCAGAGGTGGTGGTTTCTAAAGGGGGTTTACAAAAAGCACCATCACCCCCGAAGCCCATACTATCTCCCATTGTGGTAAAGTGAATTAAAAATGCCCAGGATGTAAATAAATCTATCTCAACTGTGATATCTATGATCCAGAAACTAAATTTAAAGCTGGATGGACAGTTTAAAAAAACTGAAACCAAAACAATAGCAAATGAGAACCAGAAAGCAACTAAAAGTTTAGAACAAAGCTGTCCCATGAACGCAGCAGTAGTGCTACCTCCCATGACGCCAGCAACTCAAGTTTGAAAACGAGCTTGAGTTATCCGGGGCAGGCTGGTGGGAGGAGAACTGAGTGTCCCAGAGGATTCTCTCCTCCTCCAGGGTGGGAGGGTGCTGTCCTCTACCGCAATACTGCCTCCTGGGTGACCACAGGTAGCAGTGTGGCTGGAGGGCAGTAGGAGAGAGGAGATATCAATGGCACTGGAGAATGGATCCACGCGCAGTGTGGATGGGATTGCCCTGGCATCCATGTAGGCGACTCCTCCTGGGGCAGGGAGTTAACAAGGAAAATGGCCCTGGTACCTCCATGATGACAGCCGACGGGAGCTCTCCCAGCCTCCACTTCTCCAGATTGCAGTGCCTGCCTGATGAAATGCACAAGTTTGGAGGAAGTCTCCCCACCCTGACCATGCTGGGGGGACCAAGCCAGAGTTTCATGGAGGTAGGTGGCCAAGGAGGCTCGGGGGCCTGGCTCGCAGGGACATAGGGATTCAGAGGGGCTGGAGAGAAGGTAGCAACAGAAATTAAAAAAAGTAGAACAAGAGAAGGTAGAACTGAAATCAAAATTAGAAAAAACCTCAGCACTGGCAGCTACTTTAACGAGGGAATCTGTCACCACTATTGAGAATAATCAAGGGCTCTTCAACTTACCTGTTGTTGGAGTTCTTCCTTTGGAAGCACAAACCCTAAATACTTGGGATCTGGTAAAAACAGTATTTTGCTGAGCAAATAAACTTTCCAAATGGCTACAGCCCTAATATTGTGCATGAATTCAGTATTCCACTACGGAGACTACTGGCACAAACTTTTGCTCACTCTAGAGACTGCAGCAATAACAGTTACAATCTCCTCTCTGACTGAGAGCTAATCATAAAATCTGCCTGGATGAAAGGTGCGTACCCTTTCAAAGAGGGTAACGTGTTTATTTACCCCAACTTGGCTCTGCCCACACAACAGAGACACAAGAGATTGTTGGCTTTTAGAGAAGAAATTGAAGACCTGGGAGACAAACTCTCCATTCAATACTCCTGTTAAGCCAAAATGACTATAAATGACACAAAGCACCTGTTTTATGATGCAGAAGAGATTAAGACTTTTCTTAGACAGCAGCAAGCTGTGAAGGCTGCCTGGAGAGAATCTCTCAGTAGTAACAGATCTGATTTGAGTAAAATATTAAGCTCAAATTCAGATTCTATGGATGCCTCCCCAGATGTCCTGAACATGTGTACCACAAACTGAAGTTACTTGCACCTAAAGAAAAATTACTGGAGATAAGCGCACAGCCTTTTGTTGACAAGAACACAGAGGTACCTGAAGAAACTACATTAACGTGCCTGAGGTGCCGGCCCAGTGGCACAGAGGGATGAGGCGCTAGACGCCTTACCTTGCGCAATGCCGGCAACCTGGGTTCAGGAGTGGACGCGGGTCGGCGGGGAAGGAAAGGATTAAGAGTCTGAAGAACAGCTCTCCTTTCCTGGGAGGGAGGGGGTAGCAGATCCCACTGTCTGGTAACCCCCAGTGCAGGCTGGGGGTGCAGCAACAGTTGGGATCTCCAGTAAGGGGATTGGCTGAGGAGGCGCTCCTGTGAATGTCTGTGGAAGCACGACGCCCCACGCTGGTGCGCACTGCACTGCTGGAGCTGAGGGGGGCAGAAAGGAAAAGCTGCGGCCGCCTGGTAGGCGAAGGTGGGTCCAATGGGACAGCTCCACAGACAGCATCGGGTCCTGCCGGCCGATGACTGGTTCTCCTTCTGCCCCTGGTCGCCTACTAGATTCAAGATAGAGCCAGTAGGAGTCGTTCGGCCCAGGCCGGGGGGGGGTTGGTGGCCAGAGGAGATGGAGAGCAGCTGCCCAAACTAGGAGTCAGTTTGGGGGGCTTAAGTGAGGGAGAAAGGCTGTACCCGAGAGACCACACCGAGAGAGGCCAGCAGTCCGGTGAGTAGGGGGCTTAAAGAAAGTTGAGGAAAAAAAAGTGCCTGAGGTTCCTGTTGAATCTTACAAATCTCCTGAATAAATTTCCTTGGAATGAAACCCCACCGACTGGATGACTTAAATTTAAAAGGTTCATTCTGAATTAAGTTCTTAATGATTCCAAGGCTCTAAAAAGTAGGAACCATTTACAAGAGCCATTCTCATTAAGTTGCATTCATTTTATATCTTCTGCCTCAATCAAGCAGCAGCCGTTTTTCTTTACGTAAGTAGGTATATTAATTTTTATTTATTTAGTTTTTGTTGACCGAGTAAGGTGCACTAGGCAGACAAATGCCTGTTTTCATGCATGACCCAGGAGCTTACAAGGCAGGGTTACACTCTTAACAGTGAGAACAAGGCAAACAATAACATGGTGCTTCGTCTGTTACAGAACAAAGCTAGGCAAGACAAATCAGGTTACATATCACACAGGATTGCATACTATAAGACGCAGGGGAACAAATGCTACAGGAAATAATTACGGGCAGTGAACAGTGCTGGTTACATACAGTGCAATAATACAGAAGCAAAAACAAAAGAATGAGTGGTGCTGGTTACATACAATGCAGTAAAACATACTATCAACATACCCGGCATCGTAAAATAAGCACATCAGGGACCTGTGACCAGAGAGAATACCAAGGCGAGTGTCCTGTTCAGGGGAGAGTGAGGTGGTTCGCAAGAAGTATGATTAGACAGGGGTAGTATGGTGAGGGGACGAGGTTACACCAAGCAAGTGCACTGGAAGTGCTGGGTCAGGAAGGTGTGGAGCTGATTTCTAAAGGGGATCGGGGCTTGGTACCATTGCACATGAAGGGAAATGCTGTTCCAGTTTGGGGGCAGTGGCAGCGAAGGCCATAGTGACATATTTGGACCTTGACATTGGGACGGTCAGCTGGTTACTGTCGGACGATCTGCGGGAATAGAGGCAGTTAGATGATAAGAGGAGGGAAGCTAGGGAGAGAAGTAGCTGATTTAGAAGGGTTCTGCGGATTATTTTCCCCAAGGAGAGGTCCATCAAGGCGGGGGGTTGGCCAATTGAGTTTGCCGTAAAGTGTTCAGTGGTGGTAGAGGCGATTGCATGCTAGGGCAAAACGACATATGTTATAACCCACTTCCCATTTGTGAATCAGGGTACTGGAGGCACATGAGAACATGCATAGACCATAAGTGAGCTTGGGAAGGAGAAGACTGCTGGCTACGGTTTTGCAAGCAGACGAGGTGAGGTTAGGGCTGGCACAGTATGCTAACCCAAGGCTGGAATTAATCGCTTTTCAGATGGCCGTTATGTGGAGGATGAAGTTAAAAGAGGGATCAAATGTAATTCCTAGATACTTGAAGGAAGTTACAGTTTCCAAAGGGGGGCCGTCATTACACTGGACTACTAATTGGGTACAATTCTCCTTTAGCCGACAGGGCTTCCAAAAAGCATTGTTCAGGACTTGGTATGGTTCATAAGGAGTTTGTTGTTTCTGAGCCGGGCTTGAACGGCCCTGAGGTCTGAGGTTAGGGTTTTGTTAATGTTGGCCACTCTAGGGGCACTGCTGAAAAACACTAGGTCATGGGCATATAAGAGAGGGGTACAGTGTGCAAAGCAGAGCTGGACTGAACTGATGTGAAGTGAAAATAGCAAGGGTCTGAGTATGAATCCTTGTGGGACTCCTAGAAGGGAAGGGAGATAATTGGAGAAGGAGCAACCTATCCGGACTCACTGGTGCCTGTTGGAGAGGTAGCTAGAGAACCAGGGGACGATGTTATCAGATATCATGAGAGTATTAAACTTGCTGAGAAGAATGAGGTGGTTGACGGCATCAACGGCCTTTGTGAGGTCTATAAACTGCCCCGGTATATTCACCTCTATCCAACGAGGTAAATATGTTGTTGGTTAGTGTGAGAAGTGCAGTGGTGGTACAACAGCCGTTTTGGAAACCGTAGTGGGCTGGATAGAGGAGGTCATATTGATCAAGATATGTATTTGGTTGGACAGCAAATATTTTTTCTAGGATCTTACTCAGGACTGGGAGTACAGCAACAGGCCTGTAGTTGGAAATATGTTTGCTATTCGCTTTTTTTATACATAGGGACAATGTTAGCCAGTTTCCAGGAGGATGGTACAATGTTGGAGGAGAGTGATAAGTTAATGATTCTGGTCACCAGGGGTGGCAACTCCCAAGTAGCTAGTTTTAGAAGCTTGGGTTCGATGCTGTCAGGGCTGGCTGATTTGGAATCAGGAATATGTTTGAGTTTGTAGACTTCACTGATGTAGACGGACTTGAAGAGGAACGGAGTGTGGGACCCTGGGGGAGTAGAGGGGGGAGGGAAGAGGTGCTCAGCGGAGCTGCCAAGGTTTGAGGAAAAGGCAGAGAGGTCAGAGAAAAGGGTATTGAAGGCATTCAGTATGGTATTGTTCCAGTTGATACCATTGATCTCAAAGTCAGGAGGGGTGGACGGGTTGGAGAGCCCAAGGGACTGTTTAAGGTGGCTCTAGTATTGGCGTGGACTGTTGAGTGAGGCCAAATACATGCGAAAGTAAGCACTTTTGCTGTGACGGATGGCCTGCCTGTTTGCATTTATTTCTTAGGGATCTATATGTGACCCAGTCCGAGCTGGATTTAGAGGCTTTGTAAGTGACCCAACTTTTATCTGTTTCAGGAGGGATAGAAGGGGGCAGGTAAGCCATTTTGTTTGGAGACCACGAACTCTCCTAGAGGTAAGGGGTGTATGCTTGTTCTGGGGTGACGTAAAGACTGTGTTAAAGTGTGAGATGGCAAGGTCAACATCTGTGGTGGCCCAGAGATATGATCAGTCATGGTGGACGACATCAGCTTTAAGCAGCAAGGGATCGAGGTTAGAGAAGTCATGGAAGTGGCTGATGTGAGGCATGGGAAGCTTTGGGGTGCCACACACAGTACACTGGGGAGTGGTCACTTATAGAGTTGGGGAGGGTTGGGACTTCTGGTGACGTCATCCCCCTAATGGCTGCATCTGTGTAGCGCTCTCCTACCCCAGGAACGAATCTCCATCTTACAGGCTTTAACTAATGCAAAGCTTGCTAAAATGACCACCAAAGATAAAAGAGGTCAGAAAGCTAACAAATCCAGGGGCAGAACAGATAGTCGGCAGCAGGATGGCGACAGATTGACCGAACAAAACCCACCGAGCTGGAGCTCCTCACCAGCAGGCCTTGAAACCAGCGAGATGGACACAGATCAGGAAGCAGAGATTCCCTCTAGATCCCGCTTTGAAATTTTATTGGGAGATATCAAAGCTTTTCACTCTGAAACCAAGCAAGAATTTGCTGCCCTACAAAAGCGTCTCACTGACGTAAAACCGAGACAGCTGAACAACGGATCTCAGATCTTGAGGATGGATCGCACAGCTTACACGCGGTGGTAGCCCTGATATTTTTTCACCAAGAGGCGCGAAAGGAAAAGCTAATGGATTTTGAAGCCAGATCTAGGCGTGATAATATCAGAATATACAGCCTTCCTGAAGGTGCGGAATCAGGCCGTATGGAAGATTATCTGGAAGGCCTTCTTCATGAGCTTTTGAAGTTACCCGAGGACTTTCATTTTAAAATAGAGAGAGCACACCGGGCTTTACCTCCTAAACCCACCAACCCATGAGCTCGTCCCCGGTTTATAGTGCTGAAATTCTCAAGTTACCACAATAAGGAGAGAATACCGTGTACAGCTTAGACACTGAAAATGGTTAAGTACAGGTCAATAAGGCTTTTCTTTGATAATGATTATCCTGTGGACATTGCTAAACAACGAGCGCTGTACTCACCGATACTGAGGGTCTTGCGAGAACATGGGGTTAAGTTCCAGACCCCACACCCCGCGAAGCTAAAGGTTCTATGCAAAGAGGGCCCTATGATATATCATTCTCCGCTGGAAATTCAGAAAGGACTCAAAAACAGAGGATGGTGTCCTGATCTGGATCAGCCAATGGAACAGTGTGCCCGACCGAGCAGAATACAGTGGCACACTTCCAGTAGCTCTGCCCAACGATGCGCAGCACGAATGACTGCCCCAAAAACAATGAGGGGCATCAAAATGCTTCTGGAGCAGCTGAATGCTCGCATTCCCATCGAGGAAGAACTACAGATGTTGGAGAAAGAACGCTGGATCCGGTGAGCTTAACAGGAAACCAACTCCCCCCACCCCCACCCCAGCGTTTTATCATTTAGGCACCGCTGCATTTTCTCTTTGGCTCATGCAGGAACGGGAGAGATCTATGCAAGGGAAAATAGGGAATTTTCATATGTTCCTTTCAGAGAGACTAAATACTGCAAGCAGAAGAAAATCAGGACAGAGACAATATATGATTTCTATGTTGTCTTGTTACTGTGCTCCGATTTCATTTGAATTCAGCTTGCAGGGGATATTTTCCTCTAACACTGTGGGTAATACTGAATTTGAAGTTGGATGCTTACATTATTAATGTGGTACAACTCTTCGTACCAACATGTGAGAATCAGGCAAATTATTTTCAGCAGCTGGGCAGGGCAGCATGAACTGGGGTTGTTTACTCCCTTTATAACGCTCCCTCCTGATGCTTACAGACCTAGTTCCCCCATATACAGAGTGATAGCCGCTTTAAAAACCTACTAGGTTTCCTTTGTTTCTTATGGGGATTGGGGAATTTTCCATTAGCCTATATGACTGGATTTTGTACTAGTACAACTCCTTATCTATGTTCCCCTGGGGCAGGGTTGACCCTCACATGGGGTGGAAGGCAATCTCGTGGGATACCAACAACTTCCCCTTAGATCCCAATACTTGGAGGGGCTGGTGCTGCAAGCGACCACTGTCCCTCCCACACGGGAGTTGGTAGGCTTGTACACTCCCCTTCCTCATGGTAACAGGGGGTTAGGTTTTACAACCCCCCCTTGGAAGCCAAAACGTACATAGTTTCTCTTGGATTAGTTGTTTTTTGCTAGTTACTCTGTTAATGTTTTGTATGTTTGTGTCAGAAACACTGCAGTAGGGAAGTATTCCACATGGGTTGATACCCCTAAGAGTTTTTGATGATTTCAACCTCGACTTGCAAAGGGGACTTGCTGCACAGAAGAACTGTAAGCCCTTAGGAACAGAATTAGATCAGCAATTGTTCAATTTAGGGAGAGGTCATGGTAGAAGCGTGAATAGATTTATACAAGAATATGGTTAACAACTCTCATATCACCTGTATCTCACATAATGTAAATGGCCTGAATAATCCCATTAAAAGATATCGGGTCATATCTCATACTAAAAGACAAAAAAAACGTTTGTGGTGCTTCAGGAGACCCACTTGAGTGACCCAGAGCATCAGAAATTAACTAAATTTGGGTTTGCAGAGATGGTGGCCTCCGGGGATGGCCTTCTCTTTTACAGGAGGGAAACGTAAAGGCACAGCCATATTGACTCTGAAGTACACTCGATTCCAACAGGAGGTTTCCTGAAGGCCGGCTGGCCATAGAGGTGGGACAGTTGGAGGGTAGACCGATAACAGTGATCTCTCTATATATCCCTCCAGGCTCCACGGGTCCCACTATTCGGGGTTTATGTCAGAAGATAACAGAATTGCAGAAGGTGACTTTGATTATGGGGGGGGGGATCACAATCAGATTTATAGCTAGGAAGATACCACTAATCCTAGGGCGATGAGGAGATCTGCGGCTCAAAAACTAACTATAACGTACATCAGGGAAGTCCAATGGATAGATGTGTGCAGAGCACTCCATCCCCCGGGGAAAGAATATACTCATTACTCGGCCCCCTCATGGGGTCTACACTAGGATAGATTCCTTCTATATTTCTAGGCAACACCTACATCTGGTGACAGAGTATAAGCATATCCCCTCTGTCCTCTCAGACCACTATTAGGTGACCCCAAACTAGACTGGGTGACTGACAGATCCCCAAACTCTGGCGGTTTAATGACCTTCTGTTGAATATTCCAGAATTCAAAGAAATGGCAAACACCAGGCTACCCCATATCTTGCAAGAAAATGACTTCCCAGAGGTAGGCAGATCTCTTCTGTGGGAGACCATTAAAGTGGTCCTTAGAGCAGACATAATTAAAATTTGCCTCTAACTTTCGGAGAAGGCAGAACCAGCAGCTTGCTGCTTTGCAGCAACAATTTAAGACCCTCCAGGAACAGCATGCCGGGGCCGGACAGGGGTGTAGCCCCACTTTTGCTAGCTACGAAACAGCAGATACAATGCTCGCTGGACATTCGCACAGAACAGGCATTGCAGTACTTAAAACAAAAGTACTATGAAGGTGGCCCTAGGGCCACCCATCTGTTAGCTCACAGACTAAAGTGTAACCTGGCCTGCTCAACAATGAACTAAATCAGAGATCCAGAATCCAGATAGACGGTCCATTCTCCTAGGGAGATTATGAACACCTTTGTGAAATTTTATCGAGTGCTTTATACCCCAGAACAAACACCAGATCTTGAGTCTATTAAGACATATATGTCACCCCTTCAGCTCCCGATTTTGTCTAGGTCCCTCCAGCAAAACTTAGATAGACCCATCACAAGTTAGGAACTCCACCAAGCTATATCAGCACTGAAATCTGGAAAGAGTCCAGGCCCTGATGGATTCATGATAGATTTCTTCCAAGTCCTTTAGGAAACATCTACAGGGACCCTTACTGGACATGTGCAGAAAAGTGCAAGAGGGGAACCCGGTGCCACTAAGCTGGAACTATGCTGCCATTACCAGCATTCCAAAACCTGGTAGGGATATGACTAGTTGTGCTGCCTACCGCCCAATTTTGGTATTAAATACAGATTATAAACTTTTTGCCTCGATTTTGGCCGGTAGGCTAAAACTGATATTGCCCTCACTGGTGGCCCAGTATCAAACGGGCTTTATACAGAGGAGAAAAACCCAGACAATATAAAACAATCCCTTCATTTGTTTCATTACGCCGCCCATTCGGGGGCCCCTTTCCTGATGCTGAGTTTGGATGCGGAGAAGGCCTTCGACCGGGTGGCGTGGCCCTTTTTGGGGGTGGTTCTACAGCAGATGGGTTTTTCTGCAAGCTTTGTTTCAATTATCAATGGTATATATACATCCCCCTCTGCTTATATTAAAATAAACGGGGTGGGAGGGGTTTCACCTCCTTTTCCCTCTGTGAAGGGGCATGAGACAGGGATGTCCCCTGTCCCCGCTTCTATTTGCCTTGTATTTGGAGCCATTGGCTCAAGCCAGATGGCAGAATGGAGACATAGCGGGACTGGAGATGGGCGCAGAGATTCACAAATTGGCCTTATACGCTGATGACTTGCTCATTTACTTAGTGAGCCCTGAGGATTCTCTGGGTCCCCTCTGGCAGACTCTGGAGGAGTTTGGCACCGTGGCAGGATATAAATTGAACTGTAACAAAACAGAAGTACTTAAATTAAATTACCCTCCCTCCTCACAGATCAAGGCAGACTTCCCATTTAGATCGGATCTCCAGAATTTAAAATATTTAGGGGTTACGCTAACTATCAATCACTCAGAAATGTTTTCATATAACTACATCCCCCTTGCTAGAGAGCCTGTACAGAGATCTAGAAAACTGGGCTCTGGTCCCAATTCCGGTCATACAAAGAGTGGAAGCAGTTCGGATGGTGCTCCTCCCGAGGTTTCTTTATCTTGCCCAGACCCTCCCCATGTGGGTTCTGCGGGACTTTTTTAGGGATTTAAATAGGAGAATCTCAGCCTTTATTTGGCAGCACCACAGACCGAGGATTAAATACTCCATCCTCCAATTACCCAAGACTCGAGGAAGGCTTGCCCTCCCAGATTTTATTCAGTACCACAGAGCCGCTCAGCTGAGGACGGTAGTTTATTGGTACCACAATAATTATACTGCACGATGGAAGGACCTGAAAACGAGGGAAGAGGACCTCATCCAGGCCCGCAGGACCCTCCTCTCACCACCTAACCCTCGGGAGCAGGAGGGGACCCCAACCCCTACACAGGAGTTACCCTCCGGATTTGGAGAGAAATCCTATCAGAGAAGAGATTACCTTGCTGGAGACCCCTTCTTTATTCTATCCCACATACAGAAGCTTTTACTCCGGCGAAGATGGACTTAAGTTTTAAGAGATGGAAGAGGGGAGGGCTCCACTTGGTGGCACATTTTGTTAAGGAAGGGGAGGCTATTGTCATTTTCAACACTGACAGAGCAATATGGACTTCTCCTTCAAGATAGATTCAGGTACTTTCAGGTGAGGGATTTTATTAACTCCCTTTCACCTGGTTCTTGGGTTTCGGCCTCCATCCCAGGAATAATTTCCATATTACTAGCCATAATAGATGGCAACGCCAATCTAGATCATATTATCTCATACATATATAAAGCTCCGCTTTCTCTACAGGGTGATTTGCTGGTCAAAACTAAACTGATTTGGGAAATAGACCTGGGTATCCAGATTCCCAAGGAAATTTTGGACTAGCATATAGAACATCTGCAGTCAGGGGTGGGAGCCCCCACCTGGAAAGAATTTTCATGGAAACTGGCTCTGAGGTTCTTCAGGACCCCTAGAATTCAAGCAAAATTTCAGCCAGAGATATCTCCGGAGTGCTGGGGGGGTTGTGGGGAGGAATCTGCTACGCTGGCTCATGTCATGTGGTCCTGTCACAGACTAAAGGTTTTTTTGAGTGAGGTGCAGGAGGGTCTGAGGAATATTTTTACTCAGTCATTGACCCTTTCCCCAGAGATATTTCTTTTCTCGGTGTTGCCATTGGGTTGCAGAGATGGAAACACCAGAAAGTTATTTAAAATCTGTATATTGGCAGCCCAAAAGGCCATTACATGGAAATGGCTTACACCAGTAAGGATAACTCTAACACAATGGCAGGATCTGATGATCACCATCTACCGGATGGAATCTTTAACAGCCTTACTAAACAAAGAGAAGGATAAGTCTGAAATCATTTGGAGATGATGGGTACTATATATCTCCTATTACATCCAGAATTTATTCCTTAGATGCTCATGACATGACCCAAGCTTCACTCAGATTATTTTTTATTTTATTTTTTTTATATCATCTCTATTTCTCCTCCTGCGGAGCGGATCCCTCACGATCCCCTGGCCGCCGACACCCACCCCCCCGGGCCCAGTCTGGCACCCCCACAGGGCCGGCCTTTAATTGCTCACGCTACCCTGTATGCAGGATTCTCTCAGGTACTGGGGGGCGCTGGGCACAGCCATCAGCCACCAAGATCGCACTCCACCATTTTCCACCTGTTTTTTCTCGCCGAGAGCCGGACATGCAGTGGCATCCGGGCACAACGTGCCGCCGCCCACCGTGCTCATCCCCATTCTGCTGCTCGCTGCTGTGCCACTGGCATCCGCCAGCTGTTGCTGCAGTGCGCTACAGTGCCCCGACCATCCCCAGAGGAAGGAGAGCAGTCGTGGGACGCTCGATCCTTCCTCTCCCCTGCCAGCCCCTGGCGGCCCCAGTCCGTTCCCGAACCCAGGTCGCCGGTGTGGTGCGAGGAGTAGCGTCCAATGCCTCAACCCTCAGCACCACTGGGCCGGCATTTTTTTTTTTTAAGTTAATTTGTTTATCCTCCAGTCCCTGCCGGCAGTACTTCTTGCCAGATCCCCCAGCCCCGTCCCCCGCTTGCAGCTCTTCCTCCAGCTGTCCCACGGCTTGCCCCCCCCCCCGTGGTGGGGCGGTGGGATCCCTCAACCCGCTTCTCTCTGGATTCGGTGCTGGAGGGGTGTTGCTGCCAGTCGTGGGGATCGGCTGCCATGAAGCACGTCAGGACCCTTTTTCCTCTGATGCTTTTTCCCCCTAAGGCGAGGATGTGCAACAACGCCACAAGGAGCAAACTCACACACTCCAGTATGTGTTCTTCTGAGCGTCTGCCTCGCTTTCCCCTGCTGTAGCCCCGGTGCACCAGCCCCCAGCCTCCACTAGGAGCCAGTAGTGCACAGAGTGCTGGTGTCCCACCCTCCCCGGAGAAGGAGAGCAGTCCAGAGGACGCTTGATCCTTCTCCACCCCGCTGACCCCCAGCGGCCCATGCTCGTTCCCGAACAAGGGTCGACGGCATGGCATGAGGTAAGGCATCCAGCACCTCAGTCCTCAGCGCCACTGGGCCGGCCCTTCACTCAGATTATTTGAGTATCTGTAACTATTTACTTGGGAAGCTTTATCTGAATTAATTTGTTGGGGAACCTTTTCAAATTACTGGATTTATTTATTTTTAAATGGACTGCTCAGCTGTATTTGTGTTAATTTATTTACCTATCCACTAAGAAGTCTCTCCAGGTTCCTTTTTTAACAAAAGAGAAGAAGGGGAGAGTGAGACTATATAATGGATATCAATAAACTTATTTCAAAATGTTTAAGTCTCACTCTACCATATATAGTGATTCATTTTGATATTATTTTAATTTATGTAAATTCTCCTAGTTATATAAAAAATGCGTGGTTCCAAAATGAATCAAACAAAAACAAATTGGTTATATTATTGCTGTTTTGAATTAGCTCCCAAATTTATTAGTTTAATCCAAATGGTAACGTTTCAGAACTTCAAAATTGTTCCTTCATCAGACCTGGAGCTTAATACTCACTGTAGAAATAAAATAGAACATGTTTTAGAACATTTCTGTTAGAAATATAAAGGTTTTAACTTGATATTAGATGTATTATTACAAACATATAAAGATCAGGTGGAACAAACCTGATAAACTCTCAAAATCGCTAGCGAGTAAATGGTGTTGGGAGAACGCGAGATGTCTCAAAATGACTTCAGATTCAGAAGTCTGTAAATGATAAAGAAATATATATTATTTTTAATATGGTTTGCCTATATTTTTTTTTTTTTTACAAAAAAAGGGGGGACAATATCAATTTTAAGAAAGAACTTACTGAGAAGAAAATCTCAACCAAAGTTGACGTGGTTTTAACTATTTGTGCTTAATGCTGTAATAGTAAAAAGCCAAATACGCGATGTCTCAAATGTCTTCAGAGTCAGCAGTCTGAAAATAGTAAATGAAAAGGTTTTTTTACTTAGTCTATAAATATGCTTTTTAAAAAAGTGAAGCAACTTCATTAACATAAGGAAACTTACTGAGAAAAATCTCTGTTTGACTTAACATGATTTTAGCGATTCAAAATCAAAGTGTAACAATGTTTCTATAAAACGCTGTAATGAAAGAAATACAAATCAAAACCCGAAAGTAACCTTGTTATTAGATTTGAAAAAGGGGCTTATATTTAAGTCTGTGGTTACCTTAATTGCACAAATGTGTCTTTTTCTTGTTTTTCTGTCACGTTTTAAATCCAAACTAGGATACAAAAATAAAGAGGCAAACTCTCGTCGGTACTCCCGACGCCATTACCCGATGAATCAGTGCCTTGCATTACAAACACTGACACCTCTAAGGTGAGCAAGAAGGGCTGGGCCATGTTTAAACACACCTGGTGGCGTGCTGACGTCAGTAAAGACGTCACCTGTGTGGCCCGGTCATTTTTCAAACGATATTTAACATAGTGAAATTAAATATGTTTTGGTATGCTCGTTTTGGAACTATTATAAAATAATCAGATATAGAAACTTTACAAATACCAAAAAGCCTTATTTTGCTTTATGATTTGTAGGAATTTTAAGAACTATATGCCGTAGTGGACTTATATGTAATTATGTTGGCTGATGTCATTTTACCATATTAAACGACTCAGTAATGTCGGCTGATGTAATTTTGCCACATTAAACTACTCAGTTAAGTTTGCTAAGTCAGTAGAAAATAGTTTGAAATGTAATATATAGATATTTTTAATTTTCTTCATGATTTTGAACAGTTTGGGAAACTGGGGTATGACAACCTTTGTGTAAAGTTATGGATTGGTTTTCTTTTTTTTGAAAGGATTTGGCCAATTACGCTATAAGCGTTTAAGTAGCCAGTCGGCACAAAGAATTTTATAAAGCAGAAGGGGACAAAGTGAAAATCAACCACTTTGTTTCTTTTATAGACCGGGCCACACAGGTGACGTCTTTACTGACGTCAGCACGCCACCAGGTGTGTTTAAACATGGCCCGGCCCTTCTTGCTCACCTTAGAGGTGTCAGTGTTTGTAATGCAAGGCACTGATTCAGCGGGTAATGGCGCCGGGAGTACCGACGCGAGTTTGCCTCTTTATTTTTGTATCCTAGTTTGGATTTAAAACGTGACAGAAAAACAAGAAAAAGACACGTTTGTGCAATTAAGGTAACCACAGACTTAAATATAAGCCCCTTTTTCAAACCTAATAACAAGGTTACTTTCGGGTTTTGATTTGTATTTCTTTCATTACAGCGTTTTATAGAAACATTGTTACACTTTGATTTTGAATCGCTAAAATCATGTTAAGTCAAACAGAGATTTTTCTCAGTAAGTTTCCTTATGTTAATGAAGTTGCTTCACTTTTTTAAAAAGCATATTTATAGACTAAGTAAAAAAACCTTTTCATTTACTATTTTCAGACTGCTGACTCTGAAGACATTTGAGACATCGCGTATTTGGCTTTTTACTATTACAGCATTAAGCACAAATAGTTAAAACCACGTCAACTTTGGTTGAGATTTTCTTCTCAGTAAGTTCTTTCTTAAAATTGATATTGTCCCCCCTTTTTTTGTAAAAAAAAAAATATATAGGCAAACCATATTAAAAATAATATATATTTCTTTATCATTTACAGACTTCTGAATCTGACGTCATTTTGAGACATCTCGCATTCTCCCAACACCATTTACTCGCTAGCGATTTTGAGAGTTTATCAGGTTTGTTCCACCTGATCTTTATATATTTGTAATAATACATCTAATATCAAGTTAAAACCTTTATATTTCTAACAGAAATGTTCTAAAACATGTTCTATTTTATTTCTACAGTGAGCATTAAGCTCCATGTCTGATGAAGGAACAATTTTGAAGTTCTGAAACGTTACCATTTGGATTAAACTAATAAATTTGGGAGCTAATTCAAAACAGCAATAATATAACCAATTTGTTTTTGTTTGATTCATTTTGGAACCACACATTTTTTATATAACTAGGAGAATTTACATAAATTAAAATATTAATATCAAAATGAATCACTATATATGATAGAGTGAGACTTAAACATTTTGAAATATGTTAATTTATTTACTCTGTTCTGTTTATTGTAATTGTTGTCCTTGTCACAATTGTCCTTTGTACTGTATGTGGTACAATGTTTTTGTTCCACTTGAATGAAAAAGGAAAAATAAAAAGTTAAAAAAAAAAAAAGTTGGGGAGGGTTCCGGAGCATAAAATGTTATCAGTGTCAGGGGTAAGGATCCAATCAATGAGCATGGCAGTGCGTCCATTATTAGAGATCCTGATGGGTTAAGAGATTACTTAAGTGAGGAACATATTACCGAGAGACTACTCTGCCATAGTTTTGTTGTCGTCAAACCAGGTGATGCTGAAGTCACTGCTCGCTCTTGGGCCAATTGCGTCAATGAGAGAGGGGAGTCCTTGAAGGCTAGTAGCTAGGTGCAGGTATGCACAGAAGATATGGAGTTTCTTTGAGTTGCGCAATGATATAATTCCATGGGAGAGTTCAAAGGAGGTGTCAGGGGGCAGAGATGGTGAGGAGGGAGCAGAGAAGTTAAGGTGTGACTTGTAATACACCATAGTGCCACCTCCACACTTTGGAAGGGGGGGGCTATCATTCCGATGGAAGTTATAACCAGGAATGTTGTAGAGACTGTCGGGCACAGTGGGCTTCAGCCACGTTTCAGATACACACAGAGGCCTGGCTGATAATGGGGGGTTCAAGTGATAAGTTCGTCCAAATTATGCAGTAAACTTCTGGTCTTCAGGTGGGCGATTTTCAGTCCTTTTACCAGAGCCAGAGGGGGCAGAAAAGAGAAGTGTTAGTGTGCGAGGTTGGTCCAGGGTTAGGCTCAATATCTCTAGCAAGACATAGCAGCAAGTATATTAGTAGGGTGATTTAAGTATGGTTTGGGGCATTTTAGTACTGATGGAAGGTACCAGCGTGCTTCATTAATAAATCGTGGCAGCAGGAACCACATTTTTTTGTTTGTCTAAGGCACAGAATTGTAAAGGTCGTCTACCTTATGAGAGAATGTTGGACATAGTGAAGTTAGTGACGGAGGGGCTGGGGGAGATAGGTAGGACAAGAGGCATAGAGTCAGCGACGATTAGCAGAGCAAGAAGGGAGGATAGGGAGATTACAGAGGTCAGAGAGAAATAGTAAACAGTGGGGCTGTGCAGTATAGAGCCATTGGTGTGGGTCAAAAGAGTGGGATGAGCAAGGTATAATGAGGGGGGGAAGAGTTGCTATAATGATTGGACTTCATCTTTAAAAACGATCAGGTTTCCTGTGGGGTGTCTCACAAAGAAGAGCAGAAGAGCTCTGGGAGGACCCAAATAGGTATAGATAAGGGGGAGCCAGAGCAGAACAGTTCACTAGGACTTTCAGTTAGATGGTGGAAGAAGTGAGCTGATTGGTCCACATCAGTATACAGCACAGCCCACCTTAGGGTTGGAGGGTGGTGGGACACGTGGGTATAAAGCACTGTGTGGCGCCACTGCACCGCAGTCCAGTGGTAAGTTAAGCATTCAGATAACTGCAGGCAGCTGGATCAAAGGCACGTGGCCTGCATGCCGCAGGACTAAAGATGGCGCCGCATGCTCGGTTGGCATTCTGGCTGGCTGACCATACCCGGATGTGTCCTCGGGGAAGTGGAGGGGGTCGATGCTCTGCAGGAGCCCTCACAACCCTAAATTTGGAGGCCGACTGCAGCGGAAGCTAAAGGGGAGAGAATGAAAAAGTTTGGAGGCTGCAAGGGACAACAAAAGAGAAGTGAAGCAGCCAACTGGAATACAGGTAAAAGGGGGCTGGCTGGTACTAGGAGCTGGGAGGGATACAGGAGCGGGAAGGCTAGCACTCTGCAAGTCGATCCACAATTAAAGCAGCTGTGCTGACCGACTGAAACAACAGTTAGTACACGAGTTCTGGCTGACTGGCTTAGAAACGGGTATAGGCATACAAATCATACAGGCATAGACATAGAATAAGCATCTAAAAGGTGACTGCCACTAGACAACAAGGACAGAAATTAATCAATCAACTCTATTCTGCTGACAAAAAGACATGAATGAGCGCAGGTAATTCAGTACTGCAGTCCGTGGTAAGCTAAGAGTTCAGATAATTGCAGGCGGCTTGATCAAAGTAGTAGTAGTAGTAGATTTTATTTCTTTTGGGTGTCCTTCCCCGCAAGCTCAGGGCGCCCTTACAAAGTATAAAACTGACAGCATATAAATAAAATACATACATCTACTAATATTTAAATAATTATTATCAGTCCGAACACTTAAACTCTTTATCATATTCACTTCAATTTCTACTCAGACCCCGAAGACTTGTCGAAAATAAAAATACTTTAATTTTATTTTGAATATCTCTAAGGAAGAATTCCAAAGGATCAAGGTGGCTACTTCAAAAGCCCGATCCCCGGAAGACTTTAATCTTGCTCTGAGGACGTCTAGGAGGGCCTCTCCTGCTGATCGGAGAGAGCGACCCGGGGTGTAGGGATGCAGAAGCTCCATTAGGTAGCCCGGACCCAACCCACGCAGGGCCTTATGGGTCAGCGGACCTATTTTAAAGGAAATGTACCAGCGCACTGGCAGCCAGTGCAGTTCGCACAATGCCGGCATAATATGACAGGACCGCCAAAGCCCTGTCAATAGCCGTGCCCGCATGCTGCAGGACTAAAGATGGCGCCACACACTTGGCTGGCATTTGGACTGGTTGGCCATACCTGATGTGTCCTCGGGGGGGGGGGGATGATGCCCTACAGGAGCCCTTATAACACTAAATTCGACTGAGGGGGAGCTGGATGTGTCCTCTGGGCAGTGGGGGTTGGGGGCAGTGACCTGCAGGTGCCCTCACGACCCTACATTTGGAGGCCGACTTAAAAATTATATCAGCGAAGTACCAGACAACTTTACTGTGCCAAAGACAAAATTATTTATTTCTGAAGGTTGGAGGCAAGAATTGTATTCTACCTCAATCTCTACAACAATCTTTCTGTAATGTCTTTAAAACTGGATCTCTCGCCCGTCTTACTTCTGGACTCATCTTGTGCATAACGTACTTGAATTGAGGTATAAATATGAAAACTATTTACTACTGTAATAAATTATATGACTATTATATTTTATCTGTTAGTATAATGCACAAAAGTAAAGTATGAATTACATTTTCTGCACTGAAATGTATAAATACCTATGAATAAAAATTACAAATTGCACTTTTGGAGTAAAGAAAGAAAAAAAGTCAAGAAATTTTTAACATTCATTGCAGGTCACCTTTAAAACAGATGCCCTACCATGTTCCTCCTGCTAAACTTAAATAAGAAAAAAGAATGCGTCTATTCTTTTGTCTTTTAACTGTTTCTCCCCCAGGGCACCTTCTGGCCATGACCCCCTTTGGCATCTGTCAGTGCCTCCTCCCATCCATCAAGTCTTCTCATATCTGGGCATTCTTGGGATTCCCAAGCCACCTGCATAACATGCTGCGCTGCCACCTGCATAACACTGCTGCGCTGCCTCCTGCATAACACTGTTGCGCTGCCACCTGCATAACACTGCTGCGCTGCTTTCTTGGCTTGAGGCCACCGAGGTACGGCCTGCCTTTCAGCTCCCACAACAGCTCCACCCCCCATTATATCCTCCCCCTGAAGAAGCCTCGTACCCGACAGGCAAAGTGCTGGGGTTCAGTCCCTGCTCTCATCACTCAGTAACTTACTATATGTACTGAGAATCTGCTTTGGCGCCTACCTGTAATTTTGTGCTCACAGTGTGCTACAGTTTGTTTTGTGTCCAAACCCCATAATCCAGCCACTCATGGTGAAGGTGAAGTCAGGGAACCAATCTGGGAGCCAACCACAGATGTGAGGTGCCGGGAAGGCATCACCTGCCCTGCCAGATGACATTTTTCCCCTGTGTTTCTCCCTCCCTGGGAAGGCTGCCGTGAGACGATGCTTCTAGGCGCACATCCATGCATGGATGGTTGGCAGCGGCACGTTCCGTCCCCTATTCTGCCAAGTTCTAAGCCATGCTGCCATGCAGCTGTCGCTAGGTGGCAGCCAGACTGAAGGGACACACAATCCTCCTTTCCTGAAGGACAGCTGACCTCAGGACACATAAATATCCCTCCACTGGCTGATTCCTTCCTCCCCCAGTAACACAAGCTCACATCTGAACTTGGGCTGTCGTCATAGTGACCGGTAGTGCTACCATGTTGGCTAACTGTGTTTATTCTTAAGCAGAACGACTATACGAATGTGCCAGCAGAAACAGACCACCCGGTCTATCTAAGTCTGCTCGAGTGTGCAGCCAACACCCCTAGTTCGCAGCTGCCCCCCCTTCCCTTTGTCATCCCACTGCCACCCCCACCTCCCCCACCCTCACTCTCCCCTGTTCCCTGTCCCATGCCCTTTTGAAGCTGCTCACAGATTTACATGATACCACCATTCTGGCATGTGCTCCATTTGCTACCACCCTCTCTGTGAAATAGTGTCTACTCATTTTCTTCCTAAATCTCCCCCTCCATTCTTAGCCGTGCCCCTGGTGGACCCTCCCCTCCTTAACTTAAAGACCCCATCTGCCTCATCCTTATTGATTCCCCCCAGATACTTGAATATCTCTATCATGTCCCACCTGTCCCTTCTATCCTCCAGGGTGTACATATTCAGGTCTCCCAGCCTGCTGTCATAGTCTCTCCCCTCCATTCCACATATCATCTTTGTTGCCCTCCTCTGCACCCCCTCCAGTAGCCTGATATCACGCTTTAGGTATAGCCTCCAAAACTGTACACAATAAGTGCGGCCTTACCAGTGACCTGTAGAGGGGCAAGTCACCTCTCTTTGCCTGGACGAAAAACCCCACGCTATGCACCCCAGCATTTTGTTCACTTTTACAGCCGCTCTCCTGCACTGGGCAGTGTTGTTCATGGTTCCTGTGGGTTCTTCACCCCAAAGTGCATAACCTTACACTTCTTTGCATTGAACCCCAGCTGCCACCTCTCTGACCACTCCTCTAGCTTGTGCAGGTCCCCCTGCAGCTGCTTCCATCCCTCCTCTCCATCCACCACTGCTCCGATTTTGGTGTCGTCAGTGAGCAGACTTACCTTGCTCACCATCCCGTGTGCAATGTCTGATATGAAGAGCCCAAACAATACTGGCCCCAACACGGAGCCCTGTGGCACCCCACTCGTCACCGACCTTGGAGTTGAGAGCTCCCCTCTCACCACCACCTGTTGCTGCCTGCCACTCAGCCAGCTTGTAATCCAGTTCATCATTTTTGGCCCTACCCCTACACCAGTTAGCTTCTCCCCAAGCTGCCCATGAGGCACGGAATTGAAGGCCTTGCTGAAGTCCAAGTAAAGAACGTCCACCGCATGACCCCTATCCAGCTCACCTGTACCTTAGTCATAATATTGTATGAGGCTGGATTGACAAGACTTCCCTGAAACAAACCCATGCTGCCTCACATCCTGGAGGCCAGTGCCCTCCAGGTACGACACCAGTCTTTCCTTTAGTATTGTCTCCATAAGTTTGCACACTATGGAGGTGAGACTTACTGGACGATAATTACCCGGTTCATCCCTTGGCCCGCTCTTGTGTAACCACTAATATTCTTTGAATCATTTAAAAAAAAAATTTATTACAGTTTTTAAGACCTGAAATTATATTTTGAATGCTCTAACTTATGAACTAATGAGCCTTAAAAACTATTTTTTTTAAATAAAAGCTTGGCATCTGATCAACATGAATAAATCAATACAGTGCTCATGTTTTTATACATGTCGATATAACATGTTGTTAAAATGAGCAGGATTTAAACATTTTCAGAACCATTTATGTTTTCATATATCAATATATGGAAGATTTAGCTGGCCCAGTAGCATAGAGGGCTGAAGCGCTGTCGCCTTCCCTCTTCCCACGTTGATGACCCAGGGTCGGGAGTGACCTCGGGTCTTGGAGAGTCGGCCTGGAGAAGGAAGATCGAGCGTCCCGTGGACTGCTCTCCTCCACTGGAGAGGGAGGAAGGGGATGACTGTTGAGGGACTGGCTCCTGGCAGTGGGTGGGGGCTGGTGCAGACTCGGGGATCAACATGTGTGGGCTGGCATCAAGCGTGCTGCATGCAAGAGCATGTGCAGCAGCGTCCTTCACGCCACTGTACGCCCGTGCCACAGGGGACTGAGGAACAAAAAGAAACAGCAGCAATCCTCAGGTGTGAGTGATAGCCGGCTTTGATGGCGGACCCACATAAGCCAGCTCCTCTTCAGCCCCCCGCCTCCAGGTCTTCCGCAGTGTGCGGGATAAATCCCCGCTGTGACGCAACCTGGGATGGCAGGGCGAAAAGGGTTCAAGCTCTGACTGGGTCCGGTGCAGCAGCCAAGAGGACACCTGAGAAGAGGGGAACCATAGGACCACCCCCCAGCTGAGGAGGTAACAAAAAGAAATAATCTAAAAAAAAACAAAACATATATATATATATATATATATATGGAAGATTTAGTAACATCATATATTGATATATTAACCCTTAGGCTGTCGCCGACAAGATATCTTGTCCTAAAAACCTATGCGTTCTAAATCTTCCAGCAGCCTAAGGGTTAAAGGACAGTTATGTAAGAACTTATTGTACCAGTAGATCTTCGAGAGGATCTCAGTGATCAGGTCACACCGTAGGAACTTCACCGTCGGTGAAGCAGGATCTACTTGAAAGACTTTTGCAACAGTACCACAAGGGCTGCCCATGCTGATGTCGCCTGTCAACGTCATCTACCCTATAAAGGCATGAGTGGCACCGCTCCCTCCTCAGTTCTTTCCCCCGGAGACTAGAGGAGCAAACTCCAGCCGTGGGGGACCGAGAAGAGAGAGACAGAGGTGCCCAGGCTTAAATAAAGGCTGGTGACACCAGATAGCCAGTCTGAGCAGAGGAACCCTGGTAGGGGGATAGTGTGAGGGAATGCAGACCTGATGACTGAGATCCCCTTGAAGATCAACTGTTATGGTAAGTTCTTACATAACTGTCATCACGTCACACTGTAGGAACAAGTCCCACACAGTTGCAAGGGTCATCAGCGCAGTCTGGGAGGCAGGCAGACCAAGGCCTATGTCAAAAGGCCATGAAGGACAGTACGACCAAAGCCTGCATGGGCTCTAGAGGCAATGTCCAGACTGTAGTGCCTGGTAAAAGTATGGACAGTATGCCAGGTGGCAGCAGTACAGATGTCAGCTGCCAAGACCCCTTTGAAACAGGCCACAGAGGTAGCCATATCCCTTGTGGAATGGGCTTTCACCGCTCTAACTCCTTGCAATGTGTTTGGTAACAAAAAGCAATGCAATTGGCTAACCACTTGAACAAACACTGTTTGGAAACCGGAAGGCCTTCTTCACCTTGGGCAAAGGAAACAAACAGCTGCTTTGAGTTCCTACAGTCCTTAGAGCAAAGCAGATAATATTTCAAGATTCTGTGCACATCTTAAGTGTGGAGCAGTGCTTCCCCTGGATCGGCACACTCCAGAAAATAAACAGGCAGGTGGATAGATTGATTTCAAGTAAACTCAGACATCACCTTAGGAAAAAACTTGGGATTCATGTGCAAAGACACCCTGTCTTTATGAAAAATCCAAGTAAGGCTCTTCACACCGGAGAGCCTGAAGCTCAGAAATTCTTCGAGCAGAAGTAATGGCAACCAAAAATAACGCTTTCCAGGACAGGAAGTGCAGCTTGCAAGTCATGGCTGCCTCAAAAGGAGACAGGGTCAATTTCTCCAAAACAAAATTTAAGTCCCAAGCCTGGACAGGGTTATGAACTGGATGCTTCAGATGCAGGATACCCCAGAGGAAAGTATGGGTAACATCAAGCTGAGCCACAGTACGGCCATCTACGAGCATGGGGAAAACCGGTATGGCTGAAAGGTGTACCTTGGGGGAAGAATACTGGAGACATGAGTCAGATAAAGATATAAAGTAGTCCAGTATCTGGTTCACCGGGCAAGTGAACGGTTCCAGATGGTGCTTAGCAGCCCAGATGGCGAACCTCTTCCACTTCATAGCATAGGCAGCCCTAGTAGAGGGCTTCCTAGTCGCCACCAGGACATAAGCCACCTTATGGGTAGATCCCATATCAGGCAATGGCTGTGTCCTCAGGAGCCAGGCATGTAGACAAAGAGACTTGAGGTATGGATGGAGCAGGGTCCCCTGAACCTGCATCAGTAAATGCCTGTAAAGAGGCAGAGGCACCGGAGGCTCCAGTGCTAACTGTTGCAGTAAAGAAAACCACATCAGTCGTGGCCAGTATAGTGCTACCAGAATCATGCCGGTGGCCGCCATTTGTAACTTGATTAACATCCTCTGGATCAGAGGAAATGAAGGGAAGGAATAAAGGAACCTCCTGCTCCAAGAGAGAGAACGTCTCTCACCAGAAAACTCCAGGCCCTGGATCTAGCGAGCAGATATTGAGCAGTTTTGCATTGAGTGGGGACACAAAAAACGTCCAACTCTGGACGACCTCACCTGTCAAACAGGTCTTCGGTGACGGACTGCATAAGTTCCCATTCATACATTCTGGACTGCGTCCTGCTGAGGCTGTCTGCCAGGGTGTTCAGCATGCCTAGGACATGAACTGCTGAGAGTTCCTGGCCGTGGTTTAGGGCCCAGTACCATACTTTCATGGCTTCCCTGCAAATGGGATACGAATGTGTGTCTCCCGCTTGTTGATGTAGAGAACACCGATACTGTTTGACTGAACCAACAACTGGCCCTGAGAGAGGTGGCTCTGGAAGGCCTGCATGGCATACAGGACCACTCTCATTTCTAGGATGTTTATGTGGAAGGAAAGCTCAATCTGGGTCCATGTACCCTGAGTCTGAAAGAGACCCAGGTGTGCCCTCCAGCCCAAGCCAAACGCATTTGTGGTGAGTATTTGCTGGGGCAACGAGATCAGGAACAGGACTACTCTTAAGAGGTTTTGGCGGTCCATCCACCATCGAAGGACTCTGGGGACTGGAAACCAGCACTAGCTGGTCCAGATCGTAGGTGCGTTGGTCCCACTGAACCCAGAGGCTCCACTGGAGCACCCTCATGTGCTGCCTGGCTAATGGGGACAGTAGCAATGGTCGCCGCCATCAGGACCAAGAGTCTTAAGTAGACCATGGCTGGGACATAACGACTCTGGGTCACCAGCAGAGCCTTTGATATTAGGGCCTCCGCTCTGTCCAGCGGCAAGAAGGCCTTGCCCTGCGCTGAGTCCAAGACCGCTCCTATGTACTGTAGCCTTTCAGAAGGGGTCAGTACAGATTTGAGCAGGCTGACTGTAATGCCCAGGGGTGGAACAACTAGGGTCTTGAGGAGTTAGTTCCTGGACGGGGCTTTGAGCAGCCTGTCATCCAGGTAAGGGAAGACATACAGGCCTTTGCGCCAAAAGGCAGCAGCCACTGCTGCTAAGCACTTAGTAAAAATCCATGGTGCAGAGGACATACCAAACCCAAAACCGGTAGTGTTTCCCTTGGAACTGAAAATGGAAGAACCTCCTGCACGGAGGGCACACTAATATATGCAGGCAGGCATCCTGTATATTGAGGGAACACAGCCAGTCACTCTGTTTGAGAAGGGACAACAGGCCCAGCAGAGTGACCATGTGAAACCTTTTGTCCTGGATGAACTGGTTGAGGTCTCTGAGATCTAGAACAGGCCTCAGATCTCCGGTCTCTTTGGGGACCAAGAAAAACCTGGAATAAAACCCTCTGTTCCTCCACCTTCTGGGCACTGGCTCTATAGCCCTCTTTTGCAGAAAGGAGTGAACCTCCTCCCAAAGGACCTCTGTATGGTCCAGAGGGTAGGTGGAGGGTACTGGAGGAGTCTCTGGGGGCTGTTCTAGAAGCTCCAGAATGTGACCCTATTCTATAATCTGAAGAATCCAAGCATCTGTGGGTATGGTTCTCCATTGATTGAGATGGAGGGAGAACCAACCTCCAACCACCACCTCCTGGTTGGGGGACCAACCGAGGGGGGGTCCTGCAAGGAGTCAGGTTGAGGTGGATCTTGCCAAAGGGGCAGGAGTGCTGCATCTGGGCTGTTTTGTAGCAGGACCTGCAGAAGGGGTAGGCAATGCTGAGCTGGCTCTGTCCTAGCCCTGAGGTCCGGATCCCCGACCGGACTTATGGGACACCTTCCGAAAAGGCTGCCTCTGTCTGTACCTGGGCTGTGTACAACAGAGTGAGTGAACAGACTATATGGCCCTGCAAGAAGCCTACAAGTCATTAATGATGTCTTGGACATCAGGACCAAATTGCTTTGAGCCACTGAAAGGGGCATTAAGCACCTTTTGCTGGACATCTGTCGCAAAAAACAGAGACTCTCAGACAGGAGTGCCTGCAAAGGCAGATGCTAGTAGCAGCAGTCCTGGCTACAATGTCTGACATGTCGTACAAGGCCCTGAGGAGGTGCTTGCTGATATCCTCTGTGGCCTGAAAAGACTTCAGGACCCCTGTTTCTGGAAGCCTTTTGGGAGGGCTTGGGCAACCGCCTTGCCCTTTTTCCACATGGCGTTTTGATACTTAACTATATGGGACAGGTAGCTGGCAATCCGAAGATCCTGAGTCGAGGAGGCATAAACCCTCTTTCCCCAAAGGTCAATTCACCTGGATTCCCTGTCAGGAGGAGGAAGCTAAGGTGTTTGGGCACTTTAGATCTATTATGTGCCGCCTTGATGACTACTTAGTCTGTCTCAGGCTGGACAGCATAATAGGCCATGCCTTGGGGACATGATAAGAGCTTATCTGCCCACTGGGGCATGGCAGAGACCATATCTGTCTGGGACCAGGCAGCCATGATGGCAATCCTGAGAGCAGGCAAAACAGGAGGAAAGACCTGAGGAGGAGATGAACAGGTTACTCACCTGTAACAGTAGTTCTAGGAGTGGTATATGTTATTCATCCACACTGTTTGGCATTGTCCCCTTCCACTTTAAATCTGCCGGACGTCTTCAAGCTAGCACCTCCCACCCACCCGGGTGGTATATACCTCGGTTCCACCCCATGATGCCAGATCTTAGCCCGCTGAAAGCCAGGTTGTGTGCGACTGCAGCCAGGGAGGTCAGGTGGATCCGTGTGGATGAACAACATATACCACTCCTAGAACTACTGTTACAGGTGAGTAACCTGTTCTTCTAGGAGTGTGGATATGTTGTTCATCCACAGTGTTTGGCAGACTCCTAGCAGTTCTCTGGGAGGAGAGAGGCAAGGTGCACACCCCCCTACTTAGGGAACAGAGATTGGAGAACCGAGACCCCAAAGCCAGCATCCTGGCGTGACTCAAGGTCGCTGTGGTAGTGGGTAATGAAGGTGTTTGCTGACTTCCAGGTAGCAGCCCGACAGATTTCCTGGATAGGGATGTCCCTGGAAGCAGCCACCGATGCAGCAGTATGACAGGTAGAATGAGCTCTTATCCCTCTGGGAGGCTCCTTGCCTGCCAACTCATAGCACAGACCTATACATGATGTAATCCATCTTGCAATGGTCCGTTTGGCTGCAGGTCTGCCAGAAGCGACTTTAGCGTAGGTGCCAAACAGCTGGTGAACCTCTCCACGAATTTCCGCCATCCTCGCCTTGTAACAGGAGAGAGCACGTCTCGGGTCCAAAGTATGGAGCCTGTACTCAGCGTCCAAAGTGTAATTAGGGTAGTTTACCAGCAGAGTCAACACCTGGTTAAGGTGAAACTCTGACACCACCTTTGGAAAGAATTTCGGGTGGGGGCACAGGACAACTTTGTCCCTGTGAACGACCAGATAAGGGGACTCCACCGACAGTGCCTGGAGCTCCCCCTGTCCTTCTGGCTGACGTGACAGCCATCAGAAAGGTAGTCTTCCACGACAAGTATGACAGCTCACACTTGTGCATGGGTTCGAATGGCTTGCCCATGAGCTTTGCCAAAACCAGCAGCAGATCCCACGGAGGAGGAGGTTCACGCACCGGAGGTGATATGTGATCCAGGCCTTTGAGAAAACGCCCGACCACTGTCTCCTGTGCCAATGTCGGCTGACTGGCCCGCGCCCAGTAAGCAGAAATGGCTGCCAGGTGCACCCTAAGGGTCGATGGCCGTAGACCTCCTTTGGAGACAGACCAAAGGTAGTCGAGAATGTTAGCTACAGAACAGGATAAAAGGGCCCAGACCCTTACCCTGGCACCAAACGGAAAATCTTTTCCATCTGAAAGCATAACATTTCCTGGTCAATTCCTTTCTGGATGCCTCCATCACAGTGAAGACATCTTCAGAAAGACCCAAAGCCTGGAACTCTAGCCATTCAGGTACCAGGCTGTGAGGTGCAGGGACTGAAGGTCTGGATGGAATACCTTCTCCTGGTTGAGAGATATCAGGTCCTGGTGTTTGCAAAGCCGCTCCAGGGGCCTGCAGTTGAGGCTGAGGAGATCTGGATACCAGAACTGGCGTAGCCAGTCTGGGGCTACCAGAATCACCTTCACCTTGTCCCTCCTCACCTTGAGTAACACCTTGTGGATCAAGGGAAATGGAGGGAAGGCACAGAAGAGGCCTGGAGTCCACGGCCTCGAGAAGGCATCCCCCTGCAGCGAGCCCTGCTGAGGGGAGCGGGCATGAAACAGCCTCAGCTTGGTGTTTAGTCTGGAGGCAAACAAGTCCACCATCAGTTTGCCCCAACGGGAGAATAGGCTGTAAGCTACCTCTGGATGGAGAGACCACTCGTGGGATGTCTGGCCTATGCAGCTGAGAGCATCTGCCAGCTGGTTCGAGGCTCCTGCCACATGGATGGCTAGGAGATCCACCTCCAACCAGCTTACAAGGGTCCAGACATGGAGCACCTCCTTGCACAGCAGACGGGAGTGCATGCCACCCTGTTTGTTGAGGTAGTACATGGTCGTGGTATTGTCCGTCTGGACTTGAACCACTTGACCCCGGAGCTGAGGAGCAAAAGCTGACAGTGCCAGTCTGACTGCTCTGAGCTCCAACAGGTTGATGTGACATCAGGACTCCTCGGGGGTCCAGAACCCATGGGCCCTGCTGTTCCCCATGTGGGCTCCCCAGCCCATGAGAGGCGCATCGGTCGTAAGGACGACCGTCGGCTCGGGGCGGACAAACGGGATCCCTTCCTGCAACCAGTCTGGGGTGGTCCACCATTGGAGAGCTTCCCACATCTTCTGGGTTACAGTGATCAGCTGGTTGAAATGACCGTGATGCTGAGTCCACTGGGTGGCCAGCTCCCACTGTAGGGGGGCGCATGTGCAACCGGGCCCAACGGACCACTGAGGTGCACACCGCCATGTAACCCAGAAGGCGCAGAAAGTCCTGGGCAGGGCTCAAGTGCCCAACCAGAAATGATTGGGCAAAGGAGGAGAGAACCTCCGCCCTGTCCGCCGGGAGCCAAACTTTGCCCCGATGAAGCCCATCACCTGGGAAGGCACAAGTTCTGACTTGGTCTCGTTGATCAAGAGGCCAAGTTGGGAGCAGGTCTGGAGGGCCAGATCCCTGGACCTCGCCACCTCCTGTTGGATGGAACCAGCCAGGAGCCAATCGTCGAAGTAGGGGTAGATTCTGACCCCCCCCCGCGATGCCGGAGATGGCCAGCCACCACTGCAATGCATTTGGTGAAGACCCGTGGGGCCGATGACAGGCTAAACGGCATGACTCAGAACTTGTACAGGGTCCCTTCTACCCTGAAGCGAGGAACCGCTGATGGGACGGATGGATTGGGACGTGAAAGAACGCGTCCTGCAGATCCAGAGAACAGAACCACATGTTTCGCTCCAAGGATGGTATGATCTGGGACAGAGTGACCATCTGAAAGGTGAAAGACCTGATAAACTGATACAGGTCGTGGAGATCTAGAATGGGGCGCCAACCCCCCGTGTACTTGGGCACCAGGAAGTACCTGGAGACAAAGTCTGGGTCTGCTGGAGGATCCACCATGGGAGCTACCGCTTCCTTGCGGAGGAGCTGAACTATGTCGTCTCGAACAGCCGACTGGGTACATGTGGAAATCTGTTCCTCCCGAGGGGCGCAGGCTCGGCTGGGAGGATACTGCTCGAACTCTAGAGGCAGTCTCCGACCGACCACTGAGAACCCACCTGTCCGGGGGACCGTGGACCAGGCGGAAAAAGTGAGGAGCGACCCCCACGGGAGGGCCCAGAGCTGGCGTGACGAAGATAGGGGTGACAACCCCATCCTGGCACTGGGCAGGCTTAGAGGAGGAGGAGGAGGAGGAGGCTCCAGGACCTGAGCCTCGGCCCCCTTTTCAGGCCTGTTGGGGTCCAGGCTTGGGCCGGGGGTGCCAAGCTTGAGCCTGCTGCTGTTGTTGATGTTGCTGTCCTCCTTGATAGGAGGGCTGCCGGACCGCAGGGGAAGAGTGCCAAAAAGGCTTCTTCTTCTGCTGGTTCTTGCCCGAAGAACCCCTGGCAGAAGTGGCGTCCAAGGTGGCACTGGACTGCTCTATGCACTGTAGGTGACCGGACACTCCTGGACCAAACAAGTCGGTCCCAAGAAATGGCACGTCAGCAAGCTTATGCTGAGTATCCGCCGTGAAAGAGGAAAGCCTCAGCCAGGCCCTGCGGCAAGAGGCCACTGCGGCGGCCATCGAGCGGCCACAAGAATCTCTGATGTCCAGGGCTGCCTGGAGCTGCTGTTTGCCAACAGCATGGCCCTGATCACGGACCTGTTTGACCATGGTCTGCATGTCCGCGGGGAGATGAGGGAGGACTTCATCTAGGTAGGTAAAAGTTAGGTAAAATTTATTTTTATACAGCCAATACATGTCATTTGGACATAATCCAGTTTACAAGACAGACCCAAGAAGGGCATGAGAGAAGTGTGCCATGATGACGGCCGAGCTGGCCTGACGGAGGCCCAAGGAGGAAGCCACACAGACCTTTCGAGCGGAGTGGTCCATATTTTTGGACTCTGTCCAGAGGTCGGTCAGTGTCGGCCGAACTGCCAGTACGCTTGAACACAGAGGCGTTCACCAGGCTCTCGGCCGAAGGGTGCTCTGTGAACCCTGCAAGGGACCCCATGGGCACCGTGTACTTGAGGGCCATGCAGGCAGATGGTGCTGGGCATGAGGCAGGGCGCTGCCTAAGTTCAAGGGCTGGGTCAACTATGGCTTCAGCCACAGGAAAGGCCTCTGTCGGGGTATCCCCTCTCTTCAGAATATCTGTGGGAGGGTACTCCACCTTTTTCTGGATAGATTCCAGGGGCATTCCGGTGGAGTCGGAAATGAGATGGAGAATCTCTTGGAAGGAGGAAGGGCCTTCCTCCATACCTGTGCCAACAGACAACTCATCATTCCCAGGATGAGAGTGGAGTCCGGTGACATCCGAGTCCAAGGAGTCGGGGTACAATGGCCTGCCACCTAAATCACCCTAGATCCACCAAGGGCAGTCCGGGGTGACTGTAACTGACAGATGTCGGGGAAGTCCAGCGTCCTGTCGGTCCTCTTTTGAGGGAGCCCCTCCCACAGGCTGTTTAGGCGGTGGTTCCACCCGAATAGCTGGAGAGACCAGAATAGGCCGAACTGGGGGACGGGACGGCCCCACGGGCAGATGAACAGAGGGTTTCGGTTCCGGAGGGGTCAGCTTCCGCCTGGGAGGTGGGAGCCAATTAATGGCCGGGGTGGCTGGCGGAGACGGCTTCTGCCCAGTCATTATCAGCTGTTGCCACATAAGGTTCTTATAGCGCCAACAGAGTTTCCGTCAGAGCCTCTCTTCGTCCGATGAGGATGAGGACGACCTATGGCGTCGCCTCTTCTTAGAGCACTTATGGCTCTTCCTCAGTCGATCGTTCAGCTGAGGGGGTTCTGGACCCGACCGAGATCAGGCAGGCTGACTCGGTCGATTGGGAGACACCGGAGGAATTGGTGAAATCTGAGGGTCCGGAACCGGATCCTTAATGGAGACGCCAGCTGGCTGGGTCTCCTCATCAGGAAACACTAGGACCGGAGTCCTTTCTAAAGAGTCGTCAACCACGGCCGGCGACAAAGGGTCGATCGGGTTGAGAACTATCTCGACCTCAACAGCCACTTCCTCGGTCGTCTGGCCAGACGGAAGGTCCGAAAAGCCTGCGGCCGAGGAGGCGATCTTGACTGAGACCGCGTGCTCCTGGGGCTGAGACCTCTCTCGGTCCCAAGATCGCCTTCGTCAGAACGAAGACGAAGAAGGTTCTTTTTCCCTCTTCCAAGGGTGGGAGGAGTGCGAGCCAGTGGGTGCTTCACCCCGAGGGGGGAGAGACTGGCACAACTCCTTAAACAAACCAGTAAAGGTGGAGCCTAGGTTCAGTGGAACGAAGAAGCTTCGATTAGCCGAAGCGCGAGTGGCTTCTTCCTTGAACACCTGCATGCGTTCCAGCTGCTTGGAGGAGCCCGCGGCCGAGGAAACCGCCCACCTAGCCTCCTTGGACTTCACCGGAGGGCTCCTTTTCTCCAGTCTTCCCAGTTTTAGGTGTGCCATGCAGTCATCCAGGACGTTGGGATGGAAGGCCAAGCAGCAACTGCAGGATGAGGTGTCATGGCTGACACTGAGGCAGTAGACGCACGTGAGATGGGGATCGGTGCGTGACATCATTTGGCCGCAAGGACACCAGCGAAATCCCTGGGAAGATTTCTCCTCCATGATCGAAGACACAAATGCATGATCGCTAACTCGAACGAGTTTTAATTTCGGTAAAACCGAAGATTTGAAAGCCAGGGCCTACGAAATACGAGAGCACGAGGGAGGCAACCTGTATCTTCCAGCGGAAAGGAAGATCTGACGTCATGGGGCAGAGCCAAGGTGTATACCACCCGAGTGGGTGGGAGTAGCCAGCTTGAAGACTTCCGGCAGATTTAAAGAGGAAAGGGACAATGCCAAACTGTGGATGAACAACATATCCACGCTCCTAGAACCAGGGATTTCTAAGAAGTCCACCAACTACCGTCTGGTGGCATCCTCTTCCTCTGTATTGAACCCCATGGCAGCAGAAAGCTGCTTCATAACATTGAAAAAGTTGGGGTCTGCAGGAGGGGACCTGGGAGTGTGCTTCATGAAATCCTTACCCACTGAAGAAACCACAGATCCCTCCAAGGCAAATTCTTTCTCCTCCTCCTCAGGGAGAAGGAGATCAGGGTGCTATTCCTCCTTGATGTCGACCTGTTTAAGTTTAGGGTCTGATGGGAGACAGACTGACGGCACCCGGGGAGGTACAGCCCCAGAGGGCCTAACAGGAGCCGACGTCGACAGAGAGTCCAATGACACCATCAGTGCCGAGTTAAAGGCACCCAGCTGGTGCACTAGGGCTGTCATGATCTGCGTTAAAATAGTACCGAGACTGATGACGGGATGAGGCTGCGACAACGGCAAGGGAGGGTCATCAGAGCAGTGCGTGATGAGCTCTGTGTCAGGGTCTGTGCACTCGACGGCCCCGGTGTACAAGGACCTGGAGAAACATCAGGCCTAGATGGAGGGGACAAGGTCGATGACCCGAGGATCGACAACTGGTTGGCCCATGACCCGAGGGCCAACCTCCTTGAGGAGAGGGAGGTGGAGCTGTCAGTATGGGCCTGGAAGGAGCATAGGTATGGACAGCAGCAGTCATGTGTGCCTTAGCAGCCGATGGAGTACCCCCTAAAGAAGAAGAAGAAGAGGCCACTAGGGAACAGGAAAGCTGCTGGAGGGAGCGTTCTGGATCTCTGTCCTTTCTGTGACCAACCCCCAAGGACTTGTCTTAGGCCTTAGAGGCCTGGGAGCTCGATGAACCCACTGGCAACTGGGAGGTAGGGACCCCAGAGGACCCCTGCCCAGAACTGGCTAACTGTTGTTCTATTAGGAATTTCTACAGAGCCTTTCTTCTACGCCTCTGGGTGGTAAGGTTAAATCTGTGGCAGAGCTCATAGGCAGGGACGTCCTGGTTAGGCCCGAGACAGCAGACACTGAGGTTGTGGTCGTCTGAAGAGGCAATCTTCTTTCCACAGCGGCAGTGACAGAAGAGAGATGTAGAAAGAGTAACTCTAGACATAAACAAGGTTAAGGAATCTCTTTATAAAAAAAGATTCCTCACTGGCCCAGTGGCGCTGGACGCTACACCGCGTGCCACACTGGCGAACCGAGTTCGGGAATGAGCCCAGTACGCCGGGGGTCAGCAGGGGCGAGAGAGGACTGAGGTTCTGTCATCTCACTCATTGACTGACCTCTGGCGGTGGCTGAAGGGCAGTATGAGTCGGGAGGCATGTACTGACATCCTTACGTTGGTGGGGAAGGAGACGAGAGTAAACGTGAAAAAAGCGAGCTGGCAGGCTCCATGATGGCCCGTCGCATCCCCTGGCCACTCTGGCTTCTAGATCATGCTCTGGGGAAGGGAGCAAGCTGGCGCTTCCCTCCCTGGCCCTGCCATGCGGGGTAGGCTGGAGAGGAATTGTGGCGGTCAGTCTGAGTGGAGACGCGCGTACACGGAGGATGAGTCCCTCTGAGGGGAGGGCCATAGCTCCAGGGATAAAAACCTATATGGAAAAAAAATAGTGAGATTCCTGATGAAAAGCTAAAGTAGGTAAAAAAGGTGCAAACTGCGACGGAGCTTCCACGGAGACCCATGTGAGAGGAGTCGATGGCAGGAAAGAACTGAGGACGAAGCGGGGCTGCTCACGCCTTTATAGAGTAGTCGATGGGCAACATCACCATGGGCAGCCCCAGTGGTACTGCTGGAAAAGACTTCCTTGTGGATTCTGCTTCACCAACGGTGAAGTTCCTATGCTGTGATACTGTCGACGAGGCACAGGTCAGGAAGCATAGGAAAACTAGGAGCAGCTGCAGAATTTGCAAAAAGTGTTTATTAGTATTAGCAGTAACATAAAAAAAAAAAAACTTGTTCAGTATAACTATTTACAAAGGCAGAATAAACAGAAGATCCGTCTGAGTTTTCCTTCAATCTCTGTGTGTCTCCCAAAACACTGCAGCTCTCTAAGTCTTTGCACCCCCCAACAAGCATCCTGTTTTTTTCTAAAATGTTCTTGTATGTTTCAGGCAGGTGCAACAAGAACACAATGTCCCAGAACAGAGGTCCCTTCTCCACAGCTTCTGAAAAAGGGCTTAAAAACTGCTCTCAGGTTAACCCCTTGAGTTCCCAATAGCTTTTTGCTATCATCTCAAACTATAATTGTAATTTATATTTTATTCATTTTAAAATAAACAGTACAGTACAAGTACATACGTGTAAGAAATTAGCTGAATTACAGTACTTTCAGGGTATTTAATCCCTTGCTAAACAGGATATTTGTATCTCTTACTTATACACTCTATGAGGGGGTATCCTCAAACATTTCTACTATAAGAGAATGACTTCAGCACAATAAGCTGTGGAACTGTAACCCATGAGCGCATGATAATTCCCCTCCAGGTTTCAAAAAAAACAAACAAGATGCTTACATTAATCCACTACCCTACTGAGCAAAAGGTATCATGCTTTAACTTTATGCTATTTTAAACTAAATGCTCTGTTTAGTCTCATTTGTGATCTCTCCCCAGGCAAACACTTTCCTAACAATCAAGTCACCTAAGGCACAGTTACACCTTAATTAATCAACAATTTCCTCATTTTTATTTTGATTGTCATCTTAATAACGATCTTATCAGGAAAAAAAAAAAAAAAACAAGCTTCTGGCAGTACTATTAATAAGTTAAATATAGAGTCCCGGATATTCAGACTGCAGCGCGCAGCGCAAATGGGCTGCGCAGGGGCGTTGACAGGGTGATATTCAATGGAGCTGCGCCATGGCACAGCAGTGTTGAATATCGCACCCTGACTTTTTTTTTTTTCCTCGCAGTGCGCATGACTGATGTGGCACTGCGCCAGCGCAAGTGGCCAGAGTGGAGCAGTGGATGCGCCAGCGCGAAGTTCCGCTGGCGCTAGGCGCAACAACCGCTGATATTCGAGTGTGCACATGCAAATGGGGTCATAATGATGCGCGGCGCAAATGGGCCATTTGCATGTCATTATGGCCCCATTTGCATGCAGGTGCGCCGATCCTCGATACCCGCGCCTGGCGCCCCTGCCAGGCTGCAGCCGCTGGGAACTGACACCCCTGCACAGCGCAGCAATGTGCCCCACTGCCTGATCGCGGGCGATGTAGAATTAAATATTCGTTCTATCTTCAGGTGGAGTGTGCTGCTCACAGCCTTATTCGGGCATAGTTGAGAAACAGTACATCAATTCCCTCGGTGGTCTGACCGCCGCAGCCGATCGCAGTGCATGTTGCAATAGCAGTTCATCTCTTGGTTCAGTGATCGTTGCAGCTCAACGCGCATACTTGTGTTGAAGAGTCTGTCATTGGCGGTTAGTGATTGCCGCAGCGATCGCGCGGCATATGTTGTGCAGAGGTTCACACCTCGAGGGTTCAGCGGTATTTCTCCTCACTCGGGGTTCACCGAGCCCCACCACCATGCTTCTCGTCAGCGGCGCGGCGCACACCATTCGCCTGCTCATCGATAACCGACGGTAGGTTGTTCATCTATTGTCCAGCATGAGCCACCGGGCGGTAGCCCATGTCAGAGCACAGTCCAGATGTGCATGGATCTTCGTGATTGTCTGGACTGGTAGGCAGCTGGGCTCGCGCCATTGGCTCACGCCAGGACCAGTGGGCGACAGCCCTCACCGGATAGTGTCAGTCGGCGGCAGCGGGCAGGGTGCTGCCGCCCACCGCTGACCGGGAGGAGCGAGCGGTGGGGCCCAAAAGCGGTGGGAGGGGGTACCGCTGACCACCAGGGTTATCTGGACCTCTACTTTTACAAACATATGCCCGCGATCGGTTGCGAGCGGTCCACTGGACCACCAGGGATATTGGACTGCTTTTAGTTTAACTTATGCCTGCGATCGGGCTGCAAGCAGTCCACTGGATCACCAGGGATACTGGACGTGTACTGTTTACAACATATGCCCACAATCGGGCTGCGAGCGGTCCACTGGACCACCAGGATATCCGGACGGTAATTGTTTGATAACATATGCCCGCGATCGGCTGCGAAAGCAGTCCACCTGACCACCAGGGATTTAGGAGGATCCTTTTTCACGTATGCCCATGATCGGGCATGGGGGCGCCGCCAGGTGCAGCCGGAGCTCGGTGGTCACCCACAGGTGGCTGCGCCGGTTGCGCCCTGTAATATGGCAGCTCACTGTGGGTGGCAGCTGTTGTTCCTTTTTTTTGGCTCACCTGTGTACGGCGCAGAGTAGGGTTGCGCATGCATGGGCTCCAGCATCCGGGCTGAATCGGGATGTCGGAGTAATCATGGGCATGCCCCTCCACCTGCGCCAAGATATTTACTGATGCGCCCGCATCGATTTGTGCCAGGCTCAATCGCTATTTGAATACCGCGCCACAGCATCAGGTTGCGAGATGGCAACAGTGTTGCCATGCGTAACCCTTCTGAATATCCGGGCCAGAGAAAACAACAGGTGCTAAAGGGCAACAATGCCATCATAAAGAGTAACTGCCATTAACATTTTCTACTTTGCAGTGCCACATTCGCCTGTATTCTTATCTCCCTGACTTAATTTTAAACCTCATAACTGGCCAACTCCTTATTTACTCCTTCAGCCTTTAAAAAACATAACAGTTAACTTAAGGGTGGAGTTTTTAAACAAGCCCCATACACAATACCAGAACAGGCAGTCAATGTTGAAAGTAAAGGGAAGAAAAAAGAACTTGCGTCAGTCCCTTCAGGTTTCCTCATCATCGGAGGTTCGATCCTGTAGCTTCTTCATCACCATCATCTTAGCTGCCCACTTCCCTGCATCTTGAGAATCGGTAAATATAAAAACTTTGCTATCGTATACCACTCGCAACTTTGCAGGGAATAGAATACTACGTGGGATACTCGACTCCCGCAAGGTGCCACAAACACCATCAAATTTTTTCCAAAGCAATCGAGTGGCATACGCGATATCAGGGAACATGTGGACGGTTACCCCTTCTACACTAAGAGGACCATATCATTTAGCCATATTCCGTAGGCAATCACAGGAGCCCATGTTGTCCAAAACCACCATCACCACTCTAGGAAGATCGGAGGCAGGTGCTGCTCGCTGTTGTATTCTGTAGGCCTTGATGATTATAACTTCCAGGTCAGGGGCACTGTCCCTAAATTGCTCCCTCAGCCAGTCCTTGACAAAAACAGCCATGTGGTCACCCTCAGCACCTTCCGATATGCCCACTAGCCGAATATTTTGACTTCTAACTTGGTTCTCAAGGATTTCCAGACGATTGCTAGTATGTTAGGCCTCCTTAGCACGTTGGGCCATGGCACTCTTGCAGGTTTCCGAATGCCGACGGACCTCCTCCATCTCTCCTTGCATAAGGTCCACCGATTTCTAGACTGTGGCCAGTCGTTCTGTAATTAAATCCAATTTTTGGCTCACTGCGTTTGATGAAGTCAGTAGTTGCTGCATCTTGCGGCCCAACGATTGGAGAGTCTCCTCGGAACCTTCTCACTCCAGTGGCTCCTGAACTGATGTACGAGTACTGGGGCCCGCTGCCTGCCCCTTTCCTCTGTCTTTCCTCCCTTCTCCTTGAATGAGATTTGTTTTGCCCATCCTGATCTGCGCTATACAAGCTATCTGCAGGCTAGGATTTTTACCAAAGATTTTGAATTTAATTAATTTTTGAGTTTGCCTTAGTTTGTTTGTCTGGGGAGCCGACACAAACATGACTACTCTGCTCGGGCTCCACAGCGCCCCCTTCCCCAAACTATAATTATATACATTTCGACAGTAACACTATATAATTTCTAACCAAAGGGATCCCAATATCTGTTACATTTCCACATAATGATTTGAATATATATTTTTATACCAGTGGATATGCAAGGGTGGAAAAGACAGAAACAGCAAGGGAAGATTGAAAAACAGTGAGAGGCAAAGAATTGCGAGACTGTCGGGGTGATCAAATCCTAGGTCTCGCACAAACATTTGGTTGCGCAATCAGACAGACAAGAGACAGGAAAGGAAAGAACAGAACAGATCCCTGCATTTAAACTCTCCATAACAACTGGGACAGGGTCCCATTCAACCCTGTCACAGATATGATGACTGAGATACCCCGAAGAAGATCTTAGCTTTCTCCAAGCTTTCATGTTTTTTTGGTTTTGTTTTTTATAATTAATTTCTCGCTCTAATGGTTCCACAATTATCCTATTTTAAAGAAATTATCTTTTAAAAGTTATAACACTGGAACTGTAAAGGCTAGAAACTTAATGTTTTTAAATGAAAGTCTGCTGTCAGGTCATAAAGAATCAGTCCTATCAATACAGATTGTATGCGTTGATATCATTCTAAATGTATCAGAGCTTTTTTAAATTGCTTTTTGTGTGTATTTACCATCCAGGATATAGATGGCACTACTGCAGAGCTTGTCTCACAGTTCAAGTACCTAGGTGTCCTTCCTAGATGACACACTGTCCTCTGATACCCACATCAATAGCCAGTCAAGACTGTGCACCAGAGACTTGGTGCCCTACACAGGGCCAAATGGTTCTTGACCACTGACACTAAGAGGCTTCTCGCCTACAGCCTGCTGCTGTCAATAGTTGACTATGGGTTTCTTGTGTACGCTGCTGCTCCATCCAGGGTCCTTGTGAAAGTGCACACTGTGTACAACAGCACCTGTTGCTTCATGACTGACCTACCATACCACACTCACATTGCCATCTCTATAAATCTGCTGCCTGCCTTTCACTAGATGATTGCATCACCCATAGGTCAGTGGTGTTCCTACATAAGCTGGCACTTGGCATAGTTCCCCTTGTGTCTCCTCTCTCTTCCCTCACTCCACCAACAAGCTGAGGACTCTCCCCTTCAGGCACACTGCTGCAGGGCAAAGAGCTCTTTCCTTCAAGACATTGGGATCTTACAACCTCCTACCTGTCCCCCTTACCCTGGGAATGAGCGTCCCTACGTTCAGCTCTAACCTCCACCAATCCTTGTTAGGCAAAATGCAAAGTAACTGTTCCTGACTCGACTCTCTTACCCATGCTACATGGGACTGTACTACTGTATAACTTATCCTTCTACCTGATAGTACCATTGTAAACTGTTACACCTATCTGTACCATTGTAAACTGTTACACCTATCTGTACCATTGTAAACTGTTACACCTGTCTGTACCATTGTAGCTTGCAGGCACCTGTGCCCTGGCTGTTTTTCTTTGTTCCTTGTTTTAAGCTGGTTGCTGGTGAAAATGGGCTATCTTGCTCATCTTGCTATCCAGTATAATAAATAAAAATGAAATTAAATTATTGATACAGGTTTTCAGCTGCAACACAACCAAAAAAGGGAAATACATTGCTTCAATGCTGTTTTTTGTATCAACAGACTATAACAATGCAATATTATGGCCCAATTCGCCCCTGGCACATCCCCTCCCGTCCACTCCCTGTCACCCAGCTTCTACAGGACTTACCTTCCCACTGACGTCCTGGTTTGTGGACAGTGGCAAGGTGCCTGGTCACCAGTGTGGGGCCTGCGAGAGCCCAGACTGTGCAATACATGTGACGGGCTAGCTCCACCTCTACGGAGATGTCCTAACACGTCTAACCGTGGCCCTGCCTCCTGACCCACCCAGACCTGCACTGCCACCCAGACATCTACAGGTGGCAATGTTGCAGTGGATCACCCCCCTTCCCAAGGGAGGAGAGCTGTCCTTCGGATGCTCAATCCTCCCTCCCCATAGCTAGCCCCTGAGCTACCTGTGTCCATTCCCGAACCCGGGTCGCTGGTATGGCAGGAGGTAAGGTGTCAGCACCTCAACCCTCCATGTTACTGGGACAGCTAATTAGATGACTTTTTAAATAAAAAAAATTTCTGAATTTTAATAATACTGTACTACACATTATTTAGCTAGAAATTCTGTAGTTGGGAACTGAAAGCATCTGTGCAATGAAACTGAGCAAAAAATGTGACCCTATGTTTGTTTCACTGTAAAAGATTCCAGGCATCTCCCAGATTTATTTGGTGGTACAGTTTTCTAGTTCTACCAAGATTTGCATATTTTATGAATATTTTTTAGTTTTTTCTCAAGAAAAAAAAAAAAAAAAGACGCCTGTCACACTTGGCTTATAAATAGCATGAAAGACATAGCAAGGCTTAAGATCGAGAAACTAAAAGAAAATCATAGGGCACGATTTTAAAAGGCTGACACAGGGCTTGCGTCAAGCCACGCATCAGAGCCATTTTTTGGCGCAGCTGTGCCAAAGCCCTTTGCCACAACTGCACCTGATTTTATACTGTCAAAGACACAGTTGTGACAGTTTCCTCACTTTATGGCAGCTTGTGCCAAATATTTGGTGCAAGACCCATAAAAAGGGTCCCCCAAATGCCGCAAGTTAGACCAGGGAAAAGCTGGTCTAACTTGCAGCATTTGGCACCTGGGACTGAAAATCCCGATCGCCGGCTGGGAGAATGCCGCATGCTCCATGCACCACACGACGAACACCGGGGACTTATGGCATTCTCTGGGCTCTGAAAATGGAGCCCATAGTATGCAGCACAGGAGGTACTAGAAAAGTAGATTTACCAGTTATGCTTATATTTTTACCTGTAGCTGAAACTAGCCTTTTGGAAAAATATTTCTCATTGCACTGCTGCTTTAATTTTAATTCTTCTTATGCCATTAATCACACTGCAAACATTCCAGTCTCCCCCTCTAGCACCCCTACTTGTCCTGGGTTTCTCAGGCTTTGCTGACAAAAGTGTTGGAAGAGAATAAGAAAGGTGGGATAAAGTGAGGCGAACGGTCACTCACACTGCTGTCATCCTCTCATCCTGGAAGGTGACAAACGCTATATCCAGTCGCTTCAGGTTGATGCGGTTCCTCTCGGCATTAAACTCATCTGTCAGCTTCTCTTCCAGTTCGCTGTAGTACTGCTCGGCATCCACCTGTAGACAGACAGATGGACAAAAGGCCATTGAATGAGGGCACATGTGTGAGTGTTTGCAATTAGACAGCTGAACATTAAGATATTTGACCAAAGAATGGTCTTGAAGATAACAGTGCTTCTACAACCTATTTATATTTTGACTATATAGGGGATACACAATGGCTTGATTCAGTATATGCCATTTATCTTCATGAGTGACGCAGCAAGACAAACTCATGAGTGGCAGAGTTATACAAGTCCTGTCCCGTCACAAATGATGATAAGTCTGAGCTAGACCTTATCTTCAAATTATACAAAATACACAAATGCTTTAATTCGTGAAAAGGCGGATGGCTGTAGAGGAGAGAAGGTTGTGCTGGTTGTGTCAGTCGTCTTCTCGTGTGGAGAACTGGGAGCTGGGGGGAGGGGGACATAACTTTTTAAAGTGCAAATAAGCACCATTTACAATGAGAAACACGGTGGCCAGATGTGGAGGTAGGTGGGTTGTGCCAGTCATTCACTGTGGGATTTTTTCCCAAATGTAAATATGTATATCCAATTGTGGGTGCTAGGGGTGGAGGTGGAATTGGTCTTCTGACAGAGGGTGGGGGGACGGGGATTGTATTTAACAGGATTTGGGATGGGGGAGCAAGGTGGGGGGCTGCTTCTTTTTTACTTTTATTTTTAGTTATGCACCCAAATACCAAATAACCAAATACCCTGTCCCGAATATTTGGCTGCTAAATACCAATATTCAGTCCAATATTTAGGGAAACGGTATCTACACCCCTACCCCCCCCCGTAGCAGCGCGTCTACTAGTGAGTTATACAACACCATGCAGTACAGGCGCTGAAGATTTCAGTAGAAGTAGGAAGGAAATAAAGGCAAGTTTCCAGGCTCTAGGCAGAGTAGTCAAAGAAAGGGCAGGAGCAGTAACCTTCTCGGAAGTTCTAGTTCCACCGCACTTGAATGAGAGGAAAGAACTACATCTATACCAGTTCAATGTGTGCCTAAAAGGGTTATGCAAAGAGGAGGGATTTGGGTTCCTCAGGGACTGAGACCTAACCTGGAAGGGATAGAGTCTGTTTCAGAAGGATGGTCTACATCCTAACAATGAGGGTATATAGGTACTGGGGAGGAAATTTGCATGGCACATCCAGAAAGATTTACATTAGGAAGGAGGGAGGGCAGATCAGTTGGGGTCAGGCATACAATCAGAACTGAGGGTGAGATCTAACAGGCCTCCCCCCAGCAAAGGTTGGAACTACACTGACAACTGGGCAGAAACATTCATGAAAAATGAGGGGTGAGGGGTATGGGGTATTGGGGGTAATATACATAAACGTCACACGTCTGGGGAGCAAGTTCTCAGACTTACAGGAATTGGTAGCCGATATGGAGCTGTATAGAATATCGATCACAGAAATGTGGGCAACAGCGAATCACGACTGGGACATGATCATACTGGGCTATGTGCTGTCAAAAGGACTGGTAGAAGGGAAGGGGGGAGGTGTGGCTTTATTCATTAAGGAAGGAATAAAGCCAGATAAGGCCACAGTAATGAATAACACAAAGGGGACTAAAAGTTTGGAAGTACTATGGGTGTAGGCTGTCAAGGGTTATGGGAAGAAAAAAAGGATTGCAGAAGTATACATACCACCATCGCAGAGCCAGAAGGCAGACAGGGAAGAGGGGAGGTCACAAGAAATGCAGCGGAAATCAGGGAGGTGCTGCAACTGAGAAACTTCTATATGCTGGGCACGGACCGGAGTATCCCAGTCGTGGCACGTGCAAGGAATCAGCTCCTGGTGGAGGCATGCCAAGAAGAGTTCATAACACTGCTAGTACTGACCCCTACAACTGGGGTGCAACAGTGCACCTGGCTCATTCCAGAATGTCACAGTCCAGGAGCCACCAGGAACAAGCAATCATGGGCAGTGCGGATGCACATCCACCTAGAGAGTGGCAGGACACACTGTCAGGCAAACATTTATAACTTCAGGAGGGAGGACGCTGGAAGAAAACAGGTGAGATGTAGTCTCAAGAAAACAGAAATGAATTGGACAACTCGTGGAAAACATTTAAAAAATGGGAGTAGCAGAAGCTACGGAACTCTGTCTTAGGGAGGTAAGTAAAAGCAGAAAAGCATATGGCCAATGTAGTTCAAGAAAGAGACAGGAGAAGTGGTGAGAGAGGAAGGGAATGAATTCAAGAGATACAAAGTTAGTTAAAAAGGATGAGGACAGGGAAGCATACCTAGGAAAAGTAGTAGGACAGTGAAAAATTGAATTCAGACGGAGAAAGAACAGTCCCATAAGAACTGACCATAACAGTAGATCTTCGAGGGGCTCTCAGTCATCAGGTTACACCATAGGAACCTTCACTGTTGGTGAAGGGGAATCCACACAGAAGATTTTCAGCAGTTTAACTGGGGCCACCCACGCCGTCGATATCAGCCGACATCATCAACTCTATATAGGCGTAGGCGGCCCCACTCTCTACTCAGTCACCCCTCCCCCGAGATGAAGGGAGCTCAGCTCTCACCCTGAGGAACCAAGGAGAGAAAGGGGTATCTACACCTAAGCAAAAAGACTAGATACACCAGTGTTCCTAGACAGAAGCCCCAAGAAGGGGGATAGTGGGAGGGAAATTATACCTGATGACTGAGATCCCCTCAAAGATCTACTGTTATGGTAAGTTCTTATATAACCGTTCTATCTTCTTCGGGGGTATCTCAGTCATCAGGTTACACCGTAGGAATGAATACCAAGCAGTTACAAGTGTAAACCTACAGTTTGGGAGGCTGGATCTCCATAAACTTAAGACAGGAGTCCTTGTAATACAGCCCTACCAAATCCTGCACGGGCTCTAGAGGCAATGTCCGGACTGTAATGCTTGGTAAAAGTATGGACTGTACTTCAGGTGGCTGCCGCACAAAAGAAGTTGAAGACCTTCTGTTACAGTTGGACACTAGGAAAAGTGCTGGAGCTGATCTTCTAGACCCTTATTTCCCAAAGATTGGTTACCAAGCCCTAGCAGTGCCATTTACGCATCTCTTTAACCTATCCCTCTCCATGGGTGACCTCCCACCCTTGTGGAAAACAGCCCATGTCATCCCCCTGTTCAAATCTGGTGATCCCAGCAACCTAAACAATTACTGGCCTATCTCCCTACTCCCTATCTCATCCAAACTACTGGGGAAAATTGTGAATTCTCAACTCAGGAACTATTTAGAGGCTGCGAACCTGCTCAACCCCTTGCAATCAGGCTTTAGAGCACAACATAGTACTATTTCGGCTCTTGCTAAAGTGATCAATGATTGGCAGTGTGCCCAGGATAATAAAAACTTTGTCTGCGCAGTATTCCTGGACCTAAGCAAAGCCTTCGACACTGTCGATCACAGCCTACTCCTCTCCACCCTTCAGAACATTGGTCTAGACCATCTATCCCCCAGATGATTCACCCTTTACCTTACTGGACGGCTACAGCAGGCAAAGGCGGGAGGGGAACTTTCTCCTCTAAAACCCCTCTTGAGAGGTGTACCGCAAAAAATCCTGAAAGTGACTCACCCTATTAACCTTACAGCTTTTAAAACATTATATGCTTGTTCTCACAAGGAATCTTGTAACTGCTTCCCTCGAGCCTGATATGGCCTTGCTTCTCCCGAGACCTTTCCTGGCACTGCCTGTTTCTCCTTTTCTTACCTGGTCACTCCTACTCCTCCCTTGACCCTACCTAGTTTCACCTTATCTACACTGGTTATCTTCACCCACCTCAGCATCCTTACATACTTCCAGCCTTTGTGCCCAATGACATGAATTGCAACCCCTCAACTGTACACTATCTCCCTATGAACAGCCTCCTCCTCCTTTGCCATACTGGAGCTGTGCACGTGCTGTTATGATTAAGCCATCTACCCCTAGTTCATGAGGTCCTCCTCACCCCTTCTTACGGTCATCCCCTAACCCTCCCTTATGCTCCCACTCCTCCCCCTCCACTTGTCTGTTCTGACTGGTACTCCTTATCTATATCTGGGGTCCACTTCTCCAGTTGAACCTGCTCTGGCTTGTCATGTATATATTGACCCTTGCTTGAATTACCTAAAAATCTGTATGTATATTTGACTATGCCTTTGCTGTTGTTAAGCATTCTGTACATTGTATTTGCCTGTGGATTCACTTTGTTTGTATGTGTATTTGTAGTTGCATTATGTATGGGTCTTGTATTATGTATTGTACATTACTCTGTATTCTACCCAGGTCCACCTCAAAAATGAGCTCTGCTCAACAGTGTCTGCCTGGTTAAATAAAGATTTTGATTGATTGATGTCAGCGGCTGAGACGCCTTTGAAACAAGCCACCGAGGTAGCCATGCCTCTGGTGCAATGAGCTTTGATAGCACCAGGCAATTCTTTGCCACACTTGTTGTAGCAGAACACAAAGCAATTTGCCAACCATTTGGATAAACATTGCTTAGAAACTGAAGTACCCTCTCTACCTGGGGTGAAGGAAACAAACAACTGCTTTGACTTTCTGGACTCTTCAGTCCGAAGCAGATAGTATTTCAAAGTTCTGCGCACATCTAACGTATGAAGCAGTGCTTCCCCTGGATTGGCACACTCAGGAAAATAAACAGGAAGGTGGATAGACTGATTTAGTGTGAACTCAAAAACCACCTTGGGTAAAAACTTGGGATTTGTGTGTAAAGAAACCCTGTCTTTGTTAAAAATCAAATACTGCTCCTCGCACCAGACGGCCTGAAGCTCTGAAATTCTTTGAGCAGAAAGTAATTGCAAAGACGGGGTGGGAGAAAAATGGGGGTAAAAAAACTACAAAATACATACAGAAAAAGAAAATAGTGCTTTCAAAGAGGGAAAATGCAAATCGCAGGTCGTGATTGGCTCAAAAGGAGACAGGGTCAACTTCTCCAAAATAAAATTCAAGTTACAAGCTGGGATAGGGGACCGGATTGGGGGTTTCAGGTGCAGGATGCCTCTGAGAAAAGTTCGGGAGACATCCAGTTGAGCAATCATGTGGTCACCCATGGCTCACGAAAGGCAGAAATGGCTGAAAGGTGCACCCTGAGTGAGGAATACTGGAGGCCTGAGTCAGACAAAGAGATCAGGAAGTCCAGGGTATGATTCACTGGACAGGTGAAGGGGTCCAGGACATATTTGGCAGCCCAGATGGCATACCGCTTTTCCACTTCATGCCATATGTGGCATAAGTAGAAGGCTTCCGGGCAGCCACCAGGATATCTGCTACCCTGTTAGAGACCCCGAACCTAGTGATGGCTATGTTCTTAGGAGCCAGGCATGCAGATGAAGGGACCTGAGGTTGGAATGGACCAGGGTCCCTTGATCCTGGGTCAGCAGATTCCTGCAAAGAAGAAGAGGGACTGGATTTTCCTCTGCCAGCTGCTGAAGCAGAGGGAACCATATCTGGCAAGGCCAGAATGGAGCCACCAGAATCATGCTGGCCCCATCTGCAACTTGACTAGCATCCTCTAGAACAGTGAAAACAGAGGGAATACATAAAGAAACCTCCCACTCCAAGAGAGGGACAACGGGTCTCACCAGAAAACTCCAGTCCCTGGATCCAGTGAGCAGAAATTGGTCAGTTTTGTGTTGAGTGGGGATGCAAAAAGGTCCAACTCTGGATGACTCCATCTGTTGAACAAGTCTTCTACGATGGATGAGAGAAGCTCCCATTCATGCATGCTGGACTGAGTCCTGCTAAGATTGTCCACAAGGGTGTTTAGGATGCCTGGCATGTGGACTGCAGAGTGTCAGACTGTGCTCTAGTGCCCAGTACCACACTCTCATGGCTTCCCTGCAAAGAGGGTATGAGTGGGTCCCGCCTTGCTTGTTGATATACAGTAGTAGACCACACTCAAATTGTCTGACTACATAAGCAGAGTAAGATGCTCCTGAAAAGCCTGCAAGGCATAGAGCATCGTTCTCATCTCCAGGACACTAACATGCAGAGTGGCTTCCCACTGGGACCAGGAGCCCTGGGTTTGGAAGGGACCCAGGTGTGCTCCCCAGCCCATACTCGAAGCATCCATGGTCAGGACTGATGCGGGGAAGAGATCTGGAAGGAAACCCCTTGAAGACAATTCAAGGAATCCATCCACCACTGCAGTACCTTGTGTACTGGAGAAGAGACCACCAGGACAGGTTGATCCAACTTGCCCGTGTGCTAGTCCCATTGTACCCTGAGGGTCCAATGGAGGGTACGCGTATGAAACCTGGCCAGCGGGACTATAGGAATGGCCGCTGCCATTAGGCCCAACAACCTGAGGTACACACTGGCCGGAATATACTGACTCTGAGCAACTTCCTGAGCTTCGGCTATGAGGCTCTATACCCTGTTTTGGGGCAGGAAGGCATTCCCCTTTGTGGAATCCAGAACCGCCCCTATATATACTGCAGTCTTTGGGATGGCACTAGAACTGACTTGGGCAGACTGACAGTAATGCCCAGGGAGTGGAAGAACTGGAAAGTGCGCTCCAGAGTCAGCAAAAACTGTTCCCTGGTTGGGCCTTGAGAAGCCAGTCGTCCAAGTAAGGGAAGACATACAGCCCCTCCCTTCTGAGAGCTGCTGTGACTGCCACCAAGCACTTGGTAAAGACTCATGGTGCAGATGATAAGCCAAAGGGCAACACTTTGAACTGATCATGTTCTCCCTGAAAGGCAAAACAAAGAGACTGAAATGTGCAGGTAGGTATCCTGCATGTCCGGTGAACAGAGCCAGTCCCCAGTCGAGGGGGGCATTAGGCCTGGCAAAGTTACAATCCAGAACTTTTTGTACTGGACAAACAGATTCAGTTCCTTTAGATCTAAGATGGGCCTCAGATCTCTAGTCTTTTTGGGGACCAGGAAAAACCTGGACTAAAACCCCTGGTTTCTCTGGTGCCTGGGCACTGACTCGATGATCTCCTTGTGCTGAAGAGACTGTACTTCCTCCCAGAGAACAGACAAATGAGCCGGGAGGGGGTAGCTAGAGGGAGGTGTCTTTAGGCTACTGTATGTGCTCCAAGGTATAACCCTTTTCTATGATCTGCAGAATCCATTCATCTGAAGTTATGGTCCTCCACTGATTCAGACGGAGGGAGAACCGACCTCCAACCACCGCCTTCTGGGTCTGAACCAGAGGAAGGGGGTCTGGCAAGGAGTCAAGCTGAGGTACAGCCAGCTGCAGTGGCTGGTCCCTCACTTCTGGGGCGCTTGGCTGCTGCTCCAGCACCAGAGGGGGCAGACAAGGGAGCCTGGGCTCTGCATTTTCCCTGGGTACAGTGAGTGGATCCCAGCCTACTGGCCTGTTTACGAAAAGTAGGCCACTCTCTGCCCCTTGGCTGGGTATGTTAGAGGGAATAGACAGATTTGATGGCCGAGCCCGAGGCCTGCAGATCATTTATGAGGTCCTGAACATCAGGGCCGAACAGCTTAGCGCCACTAAAGGGGCATTAAGCACTCTGTGCTGCACGTCCACTGCAAACCCAGATACTCTGAGCCAGGAGTGCCTACGTAGGCATATGCCAGTGACAGCTGCTCTGGCTATAGTATCAGCCATGTCATACAGTGCTATTAGGAGGTGTTTACTAACATGCTCATCTGCCTGGAGACACTGAAGCAATTCCTACTTTTGTGTGTCATCAGGAAGGGCCTGAGCCATAGCTTTGCCCTTCTTCCAGTTGGTATTCTGGTATTTGACCACGTGACAGATAATTTGCAATCCTCAGGCCTAAGGTGGAGGAGGCATAAACCCTTTTTCCCCAGCAATCAATCCTACAAGATTCCTTGTCTGGGGGGAGGGAACTAAGGTGTTTGGGCACCTTAGATCTGTCATGAGCTGCCTTGACGACCACTGAATCAGTTTCGGCCTGGGCAGCAAAGTAAGGAAGACCCTGAGGGGCATGATAAAGCTTGTCTGCCCTGTGTGGCATAGCTGGCACCATGTCTGGTCTGTGCCAGACTGATGTGGTGGCACTCTTCAATGCTGGGAGCACTGGAGAAATGATCTTTGGGGGAGATTCTGGAATCTCCAGGAAGTCCACCAGCTCTTTCCTGGTGACATCCTCTTCCTCAGTGTGGAAGCCCATGGTGGAGGACAACTGCTTCATCACATTAAAAAATGTGGGGTCCTCGGGGACCTGGGAGTATGCTTCACAGAGTCCTCACTGACAGAGGAGGCAGTGGACTTGTCAGAAAGAAGGATTTCTTCCTCCTCTTCCTCTATATCATCAGGAAGAATGAAGTTAGGGTGATACTCCTCTTCGACTTCTACCTCTGGGTCTGGTGCACCAGTGGCAACCTATGGGGAGACTCCCAGCGTTGATGAACAGGTGTGGACAAACAGACGTGGATGATGAAGCTGCCATTAACAGCATCAGCAAACTGGGCCTATTCAAGACACCTAGCTGCTAAACAAGAACATTCGTGAACCTGACCAGTACTTCATTCAGGTCAATACTGGACGTCGATGGAGGGGGGGTTCAACGGTACAGGTGTCGACGACCTGCCTATCATGTCCTGAGAGCTCGACGAGTCTGTAGCCCTGGTTGGTGAAGGGGGAGGCCTCAATGGGAGAGTCCTCGACAACGAACCAGTCGACAACAGAGGAGTTGACGATCTGGAGGTTGACGCTTGGGCACTCTGGTGGAGGTGCTGCGGTATGGGTATGGTGGGCACAGAGACCTGGACAGCAGTTCTCTTTGTTGGAGTGGCCGCAGCCGACAAAGATCCTCCAGAAGAAGGAGAGGCTGACAGGGAGGATTGATGCTGGGGAGGGCTCACGATCTGCCTTTTCGTGACCCCCGAGGACTTGTCTTGGGCCTTGGAGGCCAGGGATCTCGAAGATCTGGTCAGCGACTGGGAGGTCAGGGCCCCTGGAGGACCCCTGCCCGGAGCTGGCTACCTGCTGTTCCATCAGAAACTTCCTAAGAGTCTTTTTGCGTCGCCAAAGGGTGGTTTGACTAAACTTCTGGCAGACCTCACAGTCAGAGACTTCGTAGTCAAGCCCAAGACAGCGGACACAAATTGAATGTTCATCTGTAGAGGCAATCTTCTTTCCACAGCGGCAGCACTGGAAAAAAGAAGAGGAAGGATTAACTCTTGACATAAACAAAACAAAAAATCTCTTAAAAAAAAAAGATTTTAACAAAGTAAGTGAAAAAGTAGTAGGCTGAAAAAAGGTGCGAATACTGCGACGGAGCTTCTGCAGAACCCATGCAAGCGAGTCGGTGGCGGGAAAGAACTGAGGAGGGAGCGGGGCTGCCTATGCCTATATAAGGTTGGTGACGTCAATGGTGTGGGCGGCCCCACTTGTACTGCTGAAGATCTTCCGTGTGGATTCCCTTTCACCAAGGGCGAAGGTTCCTACAGTGTAACCTGATGACTGAGATACACCTGAAGAAGATCTGAGATTCTTCTGGTATACACAGGAGAAGTGCAAAAAATATAGGTTAACACCTACATCGTAGTTCTAGGAGTGGTATACTGTTCACATCCACACTCTGGCAGTTCTCTGGAATAGGATGACTCGTCGGACATCTTCAAGCTGAAGCTCCTCCCACAAGTCGAGCAGTATATCCTCCAGGTCCATCCCGTGACATCAGATCTTTGCATGCTGGAAGCAGGATCCGGGTGCCACACTGCCACGGGAGGCTAGGTGGGTTGTGTGGATGTAACCCGTATATCACTCCTAGAACTACAGTTACAAGTGAGTAACCTATATTTATTTAGTTTTTTTTTTTTTTTATTGTAAAATCGGAATTACAATCTTTGAGCCAAAAGCTCATTTACAAAGGATCCTCGTCAAAGAGGATATTTCTTAGGGTGTGGATACAGTTCACTATCCACACTTTGGCAGACTCCAAGCAGTTCTACGGGAGGAGGGGGCAAGGTGCACACCCCTATTTGGTGAACACAGACTGGAAAACCATTGATCCAAATGCAGAATCCTGATGAGGCATAATGTCTTCGCTGTAATGGGATATGAAAGTGTGTGCTTTACTCCAGGTAGCAGCCCTACTGATCTCCTGCATCAGGATGTCCCTGAAAGCAGCCACCGAGGCAGCGGTATGTCTGGTGGAATTAGCCCCAAGCCTTTTACAAGGCTCCCTACCAGCCAACCTATTGCAGAGTTCAATGCAGGATGTTATCCACCTGCCAATCATCCAATCAGCTGCCAGTCTGCCACGCACGGTTTCAGCATATGCTACAAATGGCTGGTGAACTCCAGCCATGCACTCCTTAAAGTAAGACAGCACTCCACTGTATGTCCAAAGTATGGTGTCTATGGCTGTCCTCCGAAGATGATAGGCTAAAGTATACTGGAAAGTTTATCACCTGGTTAAGGTGAAACTCCGATAAAACCTTTAGGAGGAACTTCAGGTGAGAGCAAAGTACGACCTTGTCCTTGTGGAATACCAGGCAAGGAGACTCCACTGAGAGCGCCAGGAGCTCACAGACCCTTCTGGCTGACGTAATAACCACCAAGAAGGCAGTCTTTCATGACAGGTGTGACATCTCACACCAGTGCAGAGGCTTGAATGACTTACCTATAAGCACAGTCAACACCAGCAATAAGCCCCAAAGTGGTGGAAGCTTGCACATTGGAAGGGACAAAAGGTCAAGGCCTTTAAAAAAGTGCCCGGCCACCTCCTCCCAGGCCACCATTGGCTTACCAGCCTGCACTTGGTAAGCAGATATGGCTGCCAGGTGCACCTCAAGGGTCATCACTCGCAGGCCCGACTGAGAAAGGGATCAGAGGTAGTCGAGGATGCATGCATTACGGCAGGCAAGGGGATCAAGCTTCTTGCCCAGGCACCAAATTGAGAACCTCTTCCATGTAAATGCATAGCATTTGCAAGTAGACTTCTTTTGGGAGGCCTCCACAACATGAAGCACATCTTCTGAGAGACCCAAGGCCTGAAATTCTAGCCTCTCAAGAACCAGGCCGACAAGTGCAGGGAGTGAAGGTCTGGATGCAGAACCTTCCCCTGTTGTCTGGTCAGCAGGTCCAGGTGAAGAGGCAACTGCAGTGGACAACTGCTGCTGAAGCCGAGAAGCTCTGGGTACCAGAACTGTCCATCGGTTATGACCTTCTGACATCAGAACGATGATATTATGACTTTCTAATGTAAGAACAATGGTATTATGACTTTCTGACATCATAACGATGATATTATGACTTCCTAATGTAAGAACAACGGTACTGTGACTTTGGGACGTCATGCTGATAGTATTATAACTTTGGGATGTCAGGCTGATGTTATGACTTTCTGACATCAGAACTATGGTATTATGACTTTCTGACATCACTACAGTGGTATGACTTTCTGACATCAGAACGATGGTATTATAGTTTTCTCACATCAGAACGATGGTATTATGACTTTTGGATGTCAGGCCGATGGTATTATGCCTTTCTGACACCAGAACGATGGTATTATAGCTTTCTCACATCAGAACGATGGTATTATAGCTTTCTCACATCAGAACGATAGTATTATGACTTTTGGATGTCAGGCCGATGGTATTATGACTTTCTGACACCAGAATGATGGTATTATAGCTTTCTAACATCAGAACGATGGTATTATGACATTTGGATGTCAGGCCGATGGTATTATGACTTTCTGACATCAGAACAATGGTGTTATGACTTTCTGTCACCAGAAGGATGTTATTACGACTTTTTGATGTCAGGTTGATGGTATTATTTATGACTTTCTGACGTCAGAATGATGGTTTTTTGATTTTCTGACATCAGAACATAAAGGATAGTGTATGATCGCTCATACATAACAAGGATATTTTTCACTCGAGAGGTCTCCATAGGATGGGGTAACCAGAGACCTTGACAGTGAAGCTTAAGAGGTCTGGTTACCATGGAAACCTCAAGAGTTTAAAAATATCCTGGCATGTATGAGCGATCATACACTGTCTTTTATAGTGTATGGTCTCTCAAAAAAGGCAATGGGTGTCCTTACTTTTTTTTATCTGCACTCACCTCCATGGACAGCTCTCACCGCCATAGCCATTTCCCGAGGATCGTAGATCGCAAGTTTGTACATGCGCAACTGCATTCTAAGTTGTTATGCTGCACTAGCTCACGTACCTAGTGCAGCATAACAACATTTTTGGAGGGATGGATTTCCATCCCTAACAACGTTCGACCATACACTACAACAGTATTATGAGTTTCTGACATTAGAACAATGGTACTATGAGTTTCTGACATCAGAACAAGGGTATTATGACTTTTTACTGTAAGAAAGATAGTATTATGACTTTCTGACATCAGAATGATGGTATTTTGACTTTCTGACATCAGAATGATGGTACTGACGTTCTAATGTAAGAATTATGGTATTATGACTTTCTGATATCAGAACAATGGTATTATGACTTTCTGACAACAGAAGGATGGTGATAAGACTTTCTGACATCAGAAAGACGGTATTATGACTTTCTGACATCAAAACGATGGTATTATGACTGTCTGACATCAGAAGGATGGCATTATGAATTTTGTAGGTCAGGCTTATGGTATTATGACTTTCTGACATCAGAACTAAGGTATTATGATTTTTGGATGTCAGGTCCATGGTATTATGACTTTACAACATCAGAACAACGGTATTCAATTCAATTTTTATTTAACCAGGAAATACACCGTTGAGAGACTCATTTACAAGGTGGTCCTGGAAGGACGCGACGGGAATATTCATATGGCAACAGAACTTCTACAATACATGGAACAGATGAAACAAAGTGCACATCAGCAATTCATAAACATTGAAAATCAGACAGTAGAAGATGTGTACCCAGTTTACTCATATAGCAACAGAACTTACACCATGCACAGCTAAACGAAACAAAATATACATTGAAAATTCAAATATAATAAAAATCAGTTAATAATTGTACCAAAGGAGTAATTTCAGCATACAGGTATTATGACATTCTGACATCAGAATGACAGTATTATGACTTTCTGACATCAGAAAGATGGTGCTATTGAGTTTTCAACATCAGAATGATGGTATTATGAGTTTCTGACATCAGAATGATGGTATTATGAGTTTCCGACATCAGAATGATGGTATTACACCTTTCTGACATCAGAAAGATAGTATTATGACTTTTGGATATCAGGCCGACGGTGTTCTGACTTTCTGACATCAAAATAATGGTATCATGACTTTCCGACATCAGAACAACGGTATTATGATTTTCTGACATCAGAACGATGATGTTATGACTTTCCGACATCAGGATGATGGTATTATGACTTTCCAACATCAGAACAATGGTACTATGACTTGCTGACATCAGAACAATGGTACTATGACTTTCTGACATCAGAAGGACAGTATTATGACTTTTGGATATTGGGCCAACAGTATTATGACTTTCTGACATTAGAAGAGTGGTAATTATGACTTTTGGATATCAGGCCGACGGTATTATGCCTTTCTAATATCCGGACAATGGCATTATGTCTTTCTGACAACTGAACGATGGTATTATGACTTCTGAATGTCAGGTTGATGGTATTATGACCTTCTAACATCGTAACGATGATATGTCGACTTTCTGACATCAGAACAATAGCATTATGATTTTCTAATGAAAGAACGATGCATTGTGACTTTCTGACATCAGAACAAAACTATTATGACTTTCTGACATCAGAAATACAGTATTATGACTTTCTGACATCAGAACGATGGTACTATGACTTTCTGACATCAGAACAATGGTGTTATGGCTTTACACAGAAACAGGGAAACATAGAAGTTGATGGCAGAAGGAGACCGCTAGGTCCATCTAGTCTGCCCATTTGTTATAGACCTATTTTGACACTCTATTTGCCCTTTGTAGCCAGGGCTCCCTTGTGTCTATCCCATGCATTCTTGAATCCCCCCTCTCCCCACAGTGTTGACCCCCACAACCTCTTGGGGCAGGCTGTTCCAGGCGTCCACCACTCTTTCTGTGAAGAAAAACTTCCTGGTGTTGGCAGAGAACCTCCCTCCTTGCAGCCTGAGATCATGTCCCCCTGGTCCTGGAGCCCTTCTTGAAGTGAAAAAGTTCCTGTGCCTGTACCTTGTTAATGCCTTTTATGTACTTGAATGTTTCAATCATGTCCCCTCTCTCTCTTCTCTGCTCCAGGGAGTACATATTCAGTTCTCTAAATCTTTCTTCATAGGACATATACTGCAGACCCTGAATCATTTTTGTCAGCTTTCTCTGTACTGTTTCCACCCGGTCAAATGTCCTTCCTGAGGTGAGGCCTCCAGAATTGGACTCCGTATTCCAGGCCTGACCAGCGATCTATACAGTGGTAGTACCATCTCTCTCCTCCTGCTCGTGATTCCCCTCCCAATGCAGCCCAGCATTCTGTTGGCCTTCAATGTTGCCTTCTCACACTGCTTACTAACCTTCAAGTCGTCTGAGATTATGATTCCCAGATCTCATTCCTGGTTTCAGGCTGCCAGTCTTTCGCCTCCTAGGTAATACTCCTTTCTTGGATTTTTCTTTCCTATGTGCATGGCCTTGCACGTTTTGGTGTTAAATCTCAGCTGCCACACTCCAGACCATTCTTCTAGTTTCTTGAGGTCAGCTTCCATCTTGCTCACTCCTTCTGAGGTGTCCACCCTGTTAAATATCTTGGTGTCGTCTGCGAACAGACACACCTTCCCTTCCAGTCCGTCAGTGATGTCTGCTATAAAAACAATGAAGAACAGAGGCCCCAGCACTGAGACCTGGGGCACCCCGCTGGTCACCCTGCCTTCCTTTGATTACATCCCATTAACCTGTACCCCCTTGGTTCTGCCTTGTAACCAGTTTTGCACCCATCTGACTACTTCTGGACCAATCCCTGTGTGGTCAAGCTTCTTTACCAGCCTTCTGTGTGGAACCAAGTCGAAGGCCTTACTAAAGTCTAGGCAGACCACATCTACTGCCCCACCATTGTCCACTATTTTTGTAGCGTAGTCAAAAAACTCAAGCAGATTTGTCTGGCATGACCTACCTGCTGTGAAACCATGCTGTTTAGGGTCTTGCTGGATGCTAGTTTCGAGGAATGCTATGATTCTCTGTTTGAGTAGCATCTCCATTAGTTTCCCTACTATAGATATGAGGCTCACCAGTCTGTAATTACTAGCCTCTTCACAACTGCCCGATTTGTGAAGCGGAATCACTATTGCCTTTTTCCAGTCTTCGGGTACCACACTGCTCTTCAAGTGTTTCGTGAACTGAAGTGCCAGAGGAGCTGCTAATTCTGCCCCAATTCCTTAAGGATTCTGGGGTCCATCTTGTCTGGTCCCATGGCTTTGTCTACTTTTAGTTTATTTAACACCTCTCATACTTCAGCTTCTGTAAAGGGACTCGTGCATACCCCTGGTCCTGGGGTGTTGTGTTTTTTCAGGGCTGGGCCATCCCCTGGGTCCTCTTTGGTAAACACCGAGCAGAAGTATTTGTTGAGGATTTCGGCTTTCTCTGGGTCATGTTTGGTGCATGTCCCTTCTTCAGTAGCAATCTTTACTATCCCTTTTTCCTTCCTACATTCCCTAATGTATCTAAAAAATGATTTGTCTCCTCTCTTTGCCCCTTCTGCTATCTTTTTCTCTGTCTGGGCTTTTGCCTTTCTAATTTGTCCGTTAGACTCTCATTTTTTCCTTGTATGATTTCCCTGTCTTTCTCAGTTTTGGTTTCCTGGTATATGCTGTACACCTTCTTTTTTTCTTTGACTGTGGTAGCCACTTCCTTGGAAAACCATAGAGGATTTATTTTTCTTTTTGCTTTGCTGACCCATCTGGCACATTGATCTGTGGCAGTCTTTATTGCTCTCGAGTCTCCCCCACATGACCTCCACCTCCTCAACCTCTATTTCCATTAACTGGCTACTTATGTTGTTCCTCATTTTTTGGAAGTCAGCCTTTCTGAAATCTAGCACATTTATCTTTGAGTGGCTGGTGTCCTGTGTTATGTTTACCTTAAAGCTTACCATGCGATGGTTGCTGTTGCCCACATCGATGTCCCTGATCCTTTCTGAGTTTGTGAGGACAAGATCGAGAATGGCATCTCCCCTTGTTGGGGTTTTTAACAAGCTGGCACAGTCCTGTGCCTTGTAGTGACAATAAAAAGTCCCTACTTCTTCTTGTTGCTGCTGTTGGTGTGCTCCAGTTAATATCTGGTAGGCTGAAGTCCCCCACCAGTATTACTTCGCCTTTATCAGACATTTTGTGGATTTCCTCTATTAGGTCACTGTCTCCTTGATTTGGGGGCCTGTACATGACGCCGACTCTGAAGGGTTTTCCCTTCCCCGTGTCTACTGTTAGCCACAGTGACTCGAAGTCCCCAGGTTGTCCTTTTACTTCTGTGGCTTTTATTTCCTCCTGAATGTAAATGGCTTTTTTTATTTTATTTTATTTGAAATATCAGATATACCTCTGAGCCAGAGGCTTTTTTACAGAGGTTCCATGTCATACATAGAATACAGGATGTTGTAAAGGTATGCACAGGGTGATAACACTGAGTTACAGCAATACAAAATGACATGACTGCAAAACATAGATTGAGGAGCCAAGATACAGTGCATAGGAAAGGCTAAACCACTAACAGAGACAGTATAAAAATACAATTCAAATACATAAAGATCATATTTACAATCAAGTGTCATCAGTGGGCAGAAAAGTGCATCAGGGAGAGAGAAGAATACAAAGGCAGTCAGAAAAAGGCAAGTAGGAGAGTGAGTGGGTGAGGGGGAAGGGATAGGTGAGAAGTAAGAGAACAGTGAGCGCAGACAGTGTGGAGCGGGACAGAATTATGGGCAGTTGCAATGGTTCAGCGAGAGGAGGTGCTGGCAAGTTTAGTTTTAAAAGGGCCAAGTTTGTCAGTGGCAAGGATATCATGGGGCAGGCTGTTCAACAGGTAGGGGGCCCAGTATGAAAAGGCACGCTGCCCAAGGGCGGTTTTACAGAAAGGAACAAGGAACAGTTTTTGGGCGTGCTCCTGTAAAAGTAGAGAGGGGTGGAGTCAGAAAATGATGGATCGGGGAGGGGGGGGAACTGCCAGGAAAAGACTTTCTTGGCTATTAAGAAAGTATGGTATGTTAGCTGACCTTTAAAGTCTAACCAGTGTGCTTGCTGGCAAAGCTCGGAGGTGTGGGTAAGCTGATGGGCTCCAAGAACAAGCTGGCAAGCTTTGTTAAGAGAGACTTTGATCCTGTGTCAGATGCAGAGCCACAGATTACTATGCTGTAGTCTACTATGGAGAGCACTGAGCTGGTGACAGCAATATGGAGGGCGTCATTAGTTAAGCATTTTTATGCCTATACAAGAGGCAGATCCTAGTATTAACAGGTTTACTAGGTGCATAAGACGTAAGGGGACCAGTTGGTCCATCGGGAATATCCCCCACAAAGGTGGGATATGGATAATTAAACCATCATTTATTTGGAGTAATATAATTCATCTAGTTGATTTTTAAACGTATCAATGTTAGATATTTCAACTACATTCTGTGGTAGCCTATTCCAGGTCAAAGCAGTATATACAGTACAGAAATTATTTATCTTATTTGTCTTAGCTTTTGGAACTAGTAGCTTTTTATTATGTGATCTAAGGTTTTCCATCGCATTGCTGAACTGGATTTCACATTTCGACATTAGTTTGGGGGACTGCAGTATTTTAAAAAGGAGTAAAAGGTCACCCCTCTGCAGGGCCGCAGTAATGGGGGGAAAGTGGGGAAGTTGTCCGGGGCCCCAAGCTCAGGAGGGGCCCACCTGAGGAGCTGGCATTACCTCTGGCATTAGCTGGTTTGAGAAACAGAGGTCCATTTCAAGTGACTTGTCCAGGGCCCTAGAATTCATAGCTGCAGCCCTGCCCCTCTGTCTACGGGCTTGCAACGAGTGTAGTCCAGTACAGATTAATCACTCCTGATATGATTTATCCCTTAAACTGGGTATCATTCTAGTAACTGACCTCTGAACTCCCTCGATTATTCGCATGTCTTGTTTGGTACTAGGGGACCAGACTTGGGAGCCATAATCCAAAATAGGACGAACGTAGCTTCTATAAATTGAAATAATTAGCTGCTCAGTTTTACACGAGAAAGGCTTCCTTATTCTGTTAACTAGATTTTGAGCTTTTCCTGAGATAGCTAGGCAGTGGTCTCTATTATTTGTAGTTATACCCAGATCTTGCTCATAACAGAACATCTGAGCAGGCTTTGATTTAGAATGTAAGAATAGTTTGGGTTTTTAGCACCAAAATGTATAACTGTACACTTGTCAGTGTTTAGGGACATACCGTTAACAATTGCCCAATTTTCTATGTTGGCGAGATCATTAATCATAGAAAGATATTTACCAATAGTATCAACCTCCCCACCCAGTTTAGTATCATCCATAAATCTGATTATATGATTTTGAATGTCTCTATTCATATCACTCACATATATATTAAAAAGATGGGTCCCAATACTGATCCCTGTGGCACACCACTTCCAACCACTCCTTCACTGGAAGTCAAATCATTAATACGCTTTGCAGACTAAGTCAAAATGGCCTTGAAAGAAAAGGATGGAGTAAAGGGTAACCCCGTGGTATTTAAAGGTTGTTGATCTGTTCTAACAGTTGGAGATGGTCATTAAGAATTGGGAGGGGGGGAATTTTGTGTGTTTGCAAATAACATCGATTTCTTTTTTTTATAGTTTATGATAAGCTTGTGTTTAGTGAACCATGATTCTAACTCATAGAAATTAGCCTGACGAGAGTGTTGTAGTATGAACGGGTCCGAGTGACAAGTATAGACAACGGCATCATCAGCGTAGAGTAATAGGTTACCACAGCAGACTAGACGGAGGGTATTTAGAAAAAGACTAAAGAGGAAAGGCCTGGGAATAGACCCCTGTGGAATCCCAAAATGGACAGGTAATGAGGAGGAGTGGGTGTTACCAATTTTCACTTGCTGGGAGCGACCATTGAGATAAGTTGCAAACCAGGAGGTGGCTTCAGGGGAGAGGCCAACTGAATGGAGGGATGAGACCAGGAGGTCATGGTTAACCATGTCAAATGCCTTTGACAGGTCAATGTATACGGACCCTAACAACTGTCCCTGAGCAAGGGCTTTGTGGGCAAAGCCGGTATATTCCAAGAGAGCAGTCATGGTACTGTGTCCCTTACGGAACCCATGCTGTTGGGCGCACAGGTGATTGTGCTCTGCTAGGTAGTCAGACAGCTGATCTGATACAAATTTTTCCAATGCTGACATAAGAACGGTGGTATTATGACTTTTTGTTATCAGGTCGATGGTATTATGGCTTTCTAACATCAGAACAATGGTATGATTTTCTGACATCAGAACAATGGCACGGATGAGGCAAGGGTACTCTGCACGATGGGATTTAATGACTGCTTGAAAAACTGGTGCAGAGCTCAGGGATTTGGCTTCACTGGGGACTAGGGCTCCACTTGGAGGGATGCAGGCCTATATTGGTGCGATGGTCTCCATCTGTCCAGGAGGGAAACCAGGATCCTAGGTGATAGGTTTAAATGCTTCATTGGCAAGCATTTAAACTAGCCATGGGTGGGGGGGACTGAAAAGAAGGGAAATCCTAGCCCCCCAAAAAAATCAGGGTAGTTAGTGAGGTAAACACCAAGATAGAGCAGTTGATAGGGAGAAGGGCAGGGTAAATGGAGAAAAGACAAAGGCAGTAAGGACAGGGATGGGGTAAAAAGAAATAAAGCCATAAAAAATGGAGGGAAATGAGTACCAATGCCCGTAGTCTACGTAAAAAGCTCCCCGAAATGGTGGCCTTGATGGAAGAGGGATGCCTGGATATCGTGGCAGTCACAGAAACATGGTACACAGAGAACCCTGACTGGGATGTCAACATACCAGGGTACATAATTTACAGGAGGGACAGGGAGGGAAGAAGAGGAGGAGGAGGAGTAGCTCTCTGTGTAAGGGATGGGATCACAGCAACAGAACTAAAGGGTAAACAGAGAGGAGAGGAGAGGAGAGGAGGCACTGTGGGTCACCCTGGAGACTGGAAATGGCACCACAATCTGCACAGGGGTTGTATACAGACCCCTGTCTCAGGGGGAGGAAATGGACAAGAAAATGACAGAAGGCATCCTTAGGATGGCAGAGAAAGGAGAGATATTGCTGTTGAGGGACCTGAATATGCCAGATGTTAACTGGAGCACCTTTGCTGCAGCCACATCCAAGAGCAGGGTCATTCTCAATGCCCTACAGGGGGCATGCCTCAGACAGCTAGTTTTGGAACCCACTCGGGAGGGAGCAATCTCAGACCTCATACTCTCAAATGGGGATGGAGAGAGGATCTCCGATCTTGAAGTGGGTAGCCATCTGGGAACAAGCGACCATCAAAAAGTGTGGTTCATGATAAACTTAGCTGTAGAGTCAAGCCATACAAAAGTGAAGGTACTGGATTACAGGAGGGCGGATTCTGTCAAAATGGGAGAGTGCCTCAGAAAAGCACTAGCAAACAGGCAAGAAGGTGGGGTGGAGCAACAATGGGGAAACATCAAAACCGCCATCACAGAGGCAACAAGCCTTTGTGTGAAGCAAATAAACAAATCAAAATGAAAGAAAAAAACACTATGGTTCTCAAAAGAAGTGGCGGGGAAGGTTATGGAGAAAAAGACAGCATTCAGGAAGTATAAAGAAACACAGAAGGGGCAAGACAGAGAACTGTACCAGTTAAGGCAGAAGGAAGCGGGGAAGGCAGTCAGAATAGCAAAGGCCCAAACTGAGGAAAAGATAGCTAACTCGGTTAAGAAGGGGGATAAAACCTTTTATAGGTACATTAGGGAGCAAAGAAAGACTAAAGCATGGATACTGAGGCTGAATAAAGAGGAAGGTGGTTGGGCAGAGAGCGACAGTGAAAAAACAGGGATACTGAACGAATACTTCTGCTCGGTATTCATAATGGAAAACAGGGGGAGATACCTAATCCAGTCAACCAAAGCACTCTGGATAGGGGGGTTGATATTAGTCCTTTCACAGAAAAAAGGGCTCTGAAAGAACTCTTAAAACTGAAGGTGGATAAAGCAATGGGGCCTGATGGGATTCACCCCAGAATTCTAAAAGAACTAAGGGAAGAACTAGTAACACCACTGACTACCCTTTTTAATAAATCATGGGAGGATGGTGTGGTACCTGAGGACTGGAGGAGGGTGGATGTGATTCCACTTCACAAAAGTGGGAGCAAGACAGTGGCAGGAAACTACAGACCTGTCAGTTTGACCTCAGTGGTAGGGAAAATGATGGAATCACTTCTGAAGGAAAGCACTGTTGAGTACCTAGAGGCCAGTGGGGCACAGGACCCAAGGCAGCATGGATTCACAGCAGGAAGGTCCTGTCAGACAAATCTAATTGATTTCTTTGACTGGGTGACCAAAGTAGTAGACCAGGGAGGTGGCTGTGGACATGGCCTAGCTAGACTTTAGCAAGGCATTTGACACAGTCCCGCACAAAAGATTAATAAACAAATTATCCAGCCTGGGAGTGGATCCCAGGGTAGTAGCCTGGGTAAAACACTTGCTGGACAACAGGACACAGAGGGTAATAGTAAATGGAGTCCACACTGAAGAAAGGGGGGTTACTAGTGGGGTACCACACGGTTCAGTACTGGGGCCAGTCCTTTTTAATGTTTTTATAAATGACATTGCAGAGGGACTGGAAGGAAAAGTATGTCTCTTTGTAGATGACACAAAGATCTGCAACAGGGTTGATATGCAAGGTGGGGTGGAAAGGATGAAAAGGGACTTGGCAAGGTTGGAGGAATGGTCAAATGTATGGCAGCTTAGATTCAATGCAAAGTAGTGCAAAGTAATGCAACTGGGAAACAAAAACCCAGAGGAAGAGTACACAATGGGGGTGAGATACTGACAACAAAAATGGAAAGGGACCTGAGGGTAGTCATATCAGACGACCCAAAGGTGGGCCAGCAATGTGAAAAGGCAGTAAAGAGGGCTGGGGATACTGGATGCAACGGTCGCCTTGAAAAAGGGACCTTCGGGCCCAGCGGCCTACCCAGTTAACAACATTTAATAAATAAATAGGAGAGGCATCACCAGTAGAAAACAAGAAATTGTTGGCCTCTGTACAGACAGTTGGTAAGACCACATCTGAGTACTGTGTACAGTTCTGGAGACCCCATCTCCACAAAGACATAGACAGAGTGGAGGCTGCCCAGAGGAGGGCAATCAAAATGGTGCAGGGTCTGCACCAGAAGACATATGAAGAAAGACTAAAGGAGCTTAAGATGTATAGCGTCGAGGAAAGGAGGGGGCATGACAAAATCTTTCAAATACCTCAAGGGAATCAACAAAGTCCAAGAGGGTAGCATCTTTCAGAAAAGAGATGCAAGAACAAGGGGGCAATTTGAAGATGGGGTGGGGGGCGCCCAGAGGTGATGTGAGGAAGTATTTTCACAGAGGGGTTGTAGATGCATGAACAGCTTCCAGAGGAGGTCATAGAGTCACAAACAGTGGGGGAATTCAAGAATGCATGGGACAGACATAAGGCTATTCTAGTGGGGGGGGGTAGGGCGAAGTAGGCTGTTGGTTAACTAGGATCTGCAGCTTATCTGTTAGGTAGGGAAATGGGCAGACTAGGTGGGCCAAGCGGTCCTTAACTGCCATCAAATTCTATGTTTCTATGTTTATTATGACTTTTGGATGTCAGGCCGATGGTACTACGGCTTCTAACATCAGAACAATAGTAGTATGACTTTTTGACATCAAAATTATGGTATTATGACTTTTGGATGTCAGCCAATGGTATTATGGCTGTCTGACATCAGAATAATAGTATTATGACTTTCTGACATCAAAACAATGGTATTATGACTTCTGGATGTTAGGCCATTGTAATTATGATTTTGGGATGTCAGGCTGATGGTATTATGACTTTCTGACAACGTAATGATGGTATTATGACTTCTGGATGTCAGACCGATGGTGTTATGACACTGTGATGTCACACTGATTGTATGCATTTCTGATGTCAGACTGACTGTATTATGAATTTCCGATGTCAGTAAGATGGTATTATTATGACTTTCTGAAGTCAAACTGATGATACTGTGACTTTCAAATGTCAGAATGATGGTAGTATGGCTTTTAGATGTCAGATCGATGTCAGCATGACTTTCAGATGTCAGATCAATGACATAATGTCTTTCTGATGTCAGATTGATGGTATTATGAATTTCTGACATCAGAAAAATAGCATGAGTTTTTCATGTCACACATTCCCTGTGGGAGAAAATGACCACCCAAATATTACAATCTTGTTGCTAATGGTTTCCTATCTATTATGTAAATAATAAGCCACAAGAGGGTGTACATTATAGGATTTTAATGTACACCCCAGGGGTGTAGTAAGGCATGAGGCTGAAGGCTGAGTGTCTTTACGCCCCTAGAAGTGAATTAAAATCCTATGATACACACCCTGGAGGGGCTTACTACACTTATAAAATGGCTCTAAGTAGGTTTTTTGGGGAGGAAAACGAGATTTGGCACCTGACCGTGCGTTTACAGAGATTTAATACATGGTCAGGTGATGTCTCTTGGCCAATGAAATTTCTAGCTTTTTTTCATGCCATTTTATAATCTGTTTAAAGGAAATGTTACTCACCTTCGTAATATCTTTTTTTTTCTAATGGATTAGAACTGCCAGTCATACTTGTGCATCATCTCCTGCTAGTGTGTGCTGCCCCAGAACCTATAATGTTTTTTCAAAGATGCTTTCTCACTGTGCTAGTCTCGAGCCTTCCAGCATTCCAATGGCAGATCTTTTTCGCTGAAGAGGCCAGAGGACACTAGATCTAATCTCTACAAAAAAATCATACACAGCAAATCAAATTCCAGATTTAAACAAGAACAATCATTAAAAGCTCAATCATTACTATTATAAAATGACAAGAAAAAAATCTAGGAACTTCATTGGTCGAGACGCGTCACTTGCCCGTGCATTACATTCCTAGCACTGCACTTATTAGCCATTTTATAAATGCAACAAACCACTTTAGAGCGCGTCTTACAGGACTTTTATGCACTTCCTGGGGGGGGTGTAAGGGCACTCAGCCTTCGGACGCATCTTTACTTCACCCCTGAGGCGTGCAATAATATCCAGTAATGAACACCCTGCCGTGGTTTATTACACAATAAATGATTCTGAAGAACCTAATTACCCAATACTAATTGAGAAGGCAGGGATGGGTAGTTTGACTGGCAGTTCTAATCCACCAGAAGAAAAAATGTTACTACTGTACAATAATTAGCCTTTTCTTCTTACAGCATAAATTAGAACTGCCCATCGAACTTGTGCATACACCAAGCAGTACCATTGGTTTTAGGCATACATTTGCAGCAATTGCCATAGTCAGACAGTTCCACATCTTTCACAGCATTTTTAAAGAGTTCATCTCTAGTGTCCCTACAGTAGTACTGCAGGCAGGTAGGGATTTTCTTTCGCGATATCACAGAAATTTCAAGAAATATCTGACCATGTCAACTGCTGCAACTGCAGGCATTGGATAGTAAAGAAACCAGAGACACATGACAAAACCAGGGCTTACCCGTCACCCATACTTCTCAACCTTTTGTCACTGAAATGAGGGACAAGGACACTCAAAATGAGGGACACAAAGCCTCATAATGAGGGACACATCCTTAAACAGAGAGATACAAGCTCATGACTGTGCAAATCACTGTATTTACTTACACATGGTTTATTTTTGATTTAGCATCTTAGAATATTATATATTTCTTCTTTAAAGTTTAAATTTATAGCACATTCTCTGTGTGGGCAACACTTTTACCATAAAGGACAGATGAGGCACACAGCATTTTGAGGGACAAAATGAGGGATGTCCCTTGTAATGAGGGACAGTTGAGAGGTACACTGCCACCATATGTAAGCAGCCTATAAGATTTCTATGGTGTTGTCATGCAACTAGCTGGAGTGGTCATGGGATGACCCCTCTAGTCTTTAATATACACCGTCTCTATAGTTGCAGGGTTCCAGAACTACTTTGGCAAGAGGTTCTGAAGTACAGAAATCCTAATTTAGCATCCTTTCTGGCCTGTGTGTGCAGGTAAAAGTGAGCTATGCCAATGAAAGAATGAGTGTACTCAGGAACCTTGGCAGTGCTAAGCTGCCGGCTATTGTGAAGTTCAAAAGAAAAAACTCAGCACTAGTTCAGTGCTCAGTGCGGGTATTATCTGGGCATTTGCAACAATAAACCTGCACTGTGGCCCGCCTGGTGGCGTGGAGGGTTGAGGCGCTGGATGCCACACCTCGCACCATGCCAGCGACCCGGGTTCGGGAACGAGCTCGGGTCGCTGGGGGTCGCCGGGTGGGGGAGAAAGGATTGAGCATCTGGAGGACTGCTCTCCTCTCTGGGATGGGGACTAGTCGCTCGCTCCTGACTACCCTCTAGCGGTGGCTGGAGGGCAGTACGGGTTGGGAGGCTCGAAGCCAAAGTACTTACGCCGGAGGAAGGGAGAAAATCGGAAATGGCTGGGGCTCCACGGGATTCTGATGGCCTGACCACTTGGCTAAGTCCGCCTCCTGCCACCAGAACCTTGGGGGCAGACGAGCCGGGGTCGGGCCGAAGGATGTATCCTCTGGGGCTCCTAGCCCGTGGGAGCCAGCAGCGAGGAGAGGTAAAAAGTACAAAAAAAAATAAACCTGCACTGAGCACTGAACTAAAATTCGCTCCACGAGTGCCAAGTTTTTCTTTTGAACTTCACAATAGTGAGCTGTGAATGTGTGGACTGGGGACCAGGTAGCATCTTTACAAATGTCTGCCAGTGGCACATACCTTCTAGCTGCTAATGATGCTGGCTCAGGGCCAATAATTTTCCATTTTCCCAAAAATGGTAAATTCCATTTAATAAAATCTCAAAATCTGTTTTGTTTTCTAATTTTTCCCGAAACCGAGGGCAAATAAACAGGTTTTATTCAAAACACTGTCTCAAAAATTGGGGAGTATGCACAAAAAGCAAGTACAAAGTGTGGTTGTTTGCATGATAAAGTGGTGCAAGGAAGAGTTTTTTTTCATGAAAAATGGACTCCTAACTGCTGGTTTAAAAATTACAAATTCAGATTTTTACTGTTGTTTTCCCATTGAAAATGGAAAATAAGAAAAAATTACTCACCATAGTAATGTTGTTTCTTCTAATGGAGTCTTGCTGCATTCTGACTATATGCAGTTAGCCCCAGCACTTGAACTGCTCTGCAGAGTAAAGGGTTAACTCTATGCCAGGGCATAGAACATTGAGCTGAAGCTCGGTTTTCAAACCTCTGTCCCTGGTACTCCTCAGTGTAACCGTTGGATTCTTACGAGCACTATGCTAACTAACTAACAATCTAGAAATTGTTTTTAAAATTTTAAACATATTTTTGTGGGTCTAAAAGACTCAAGTCGAGACACCCCAAAATGAATCCAAGTAGGCAGTGAAAACAACCAATATATACTTAAATAAAACCATAAAAACCATAAAACCTCAAACAAAGATGAGGTACCCCAAGTACACCTCTGGGGTGCAGCACTGCGCCTGCCAGACCACATTCCAAAACCACTAGGTTCCAGGAAGGAAAGCAGGGTAGGAGGTCAGAATACAGCAAGACTCCATTAGAAGAAACAACATTACTATGGTCAGTAATTTTTTCTTCAAACAACATGAAGTCTTGCTGTATTCTGACTATATGCAGACTAACAAGCAATACCCCCCATTGGAGGAGGGAGTTGCAGAACTGTTTTGGGAGCAGACTCTGCAGCACTGCTGTGCCAAACCTAGCATCACTTCTGGACTGAATGTCAAGAGAGTAATGCTTGGTAAATGTGTGAACAGTTTTCTAGGTGGCTGCTTTACAGATTTCCACTAATGGTGTATCTCTAGCTGCTGCGACCGAAGCAGCTGTACCTCTGGTGGAGTGAGCCCTCAGGCCTGAGGGAGGCTCTTTCCCCAACTCTGAATAGCAGAACTGGATACAGGAGACAATTCACCTGACAATTGTTCTCTTGGTGGCAGGTTTGCCCTTTCCCACTTCTCCATAAGTGAGAAACAGCTGTCAACAGTCATTTATGTGGGCCTTAGTGTGTTCTATGTAATAACTAAGGTCCCTCTTCACATCCAGACTGTGCAGTCTTCTCTCCCCAGAGGAAGAATGGTCAGTGAAAAATGTAGGCAATGACATAGATTGTTTTAAATGAAAGTCTGATACCACCTTAGGAAGGAACTTTCTGTTGGTTCAAAGGACCACCAATTATCCCTGTGAAATGAAATGAAATCAGGTTTCACTGATGAGGCCTGTAATTCACTGATTCTCCTGGCAGAGATAATGGCTACCAGGAACACAGTTTTCCAAGTCAAGTACTTCAGCGCAGCTGAAGATAATGGTTCGAAGGGGGCTGCATGAACTGTGCAATGCAGATATTCAAATCCCAAACAGGAGTAGGCTCCCTCAAAGGAGGATTAAAATGAACCAGACCTTTGAAAAATGTCTTAAAAACTGGATGACAAGCTAGAGAAGAGCCCTTCCCAGCTGAAAGGAAGGCAGATATAGCTGCCAGATGTACCTTGAGAGTGGTAGGCCTGAGGCCTAAACTGTTAAGATGCACTAAATAATCCAAAGCAGTTGCAATATCAGCTGAACCTGGCTGAATATGCCTCTGAGAACACCAGAAACCAAATCTCTTCCATTTGGAACTGTAAGTTTTTCTAGCAGAAGGTTTTCTACTCACCTTAAGAATGTTCAAGACTGATTGAGAAAGTTGCAGGCTTGCATACTCTAGCTCCTCAAGAGCCAGGCTTTGAGTCTGAGAGTCTGAAGGTTGGGATACAGAATCCTCCCCTGCAAGGAGGTGAAGAGATTGTACTGTCTGGGAAGACGAAGTGGTATTGTCACTGACATTGACAATAGTAGGGGGTACCAAGGCTGTCTGGCCCAGTCTGAAGCCACTAGAATCACTTTGCAAGGCAGAGATCTGATCTTGACCAGAACTCTGAATATCAAAGGAAAAGGAAGAAAAGCATACAGAAACCTGCTTGTCCAATCTAACAGGAGAGCATCTTGAGGAACAGACCCCAGAAGAGGGGGGCTGCAGCAGAACAGAAAAAGTTGGTGATTGTCCGGAGTTGAAAGAGGTCTATCTCTGGAGTGCCCCATCTCTTGAGAATGACCTGAAGAATCGGAGGATTCAGAGCCCATTCATGATGGCCTTGAGAAGTCCTGCTGAGAGCATCTGCTAGTACATTGTCCTTCCCTGGGAGATGCATAGCTATCAGGGAAACCTGAAGGAAATAGGCCAGTGACCATATTTTCATGGCCTCTATGCACAAGGCCAAGGACCGAGTGCCTCCCTGCTTGTTGATGTACCACATGGTTGTGGTGTTGTCTATCCTGATCTGCACCACTTTCCCCTGAATTGTGTTTGAGAATATCTGAAGTACTAGAAAGACAGCTCTGAGTTCGAGAAGATTTATGTGCAGTAGAGACTCATGATGAGACCATGTTCCCTGAGCAGTGAGCTGGTCCATATGAGCTCCCAATCCCAAAAGAGAGGCATCTGTGGTGAGAATCACTGTAGGAGCCTGACTGAGGAAGGGGACACCTTGTCTTAGATTGTCCTCCTCCAGCCACCACTGGAGAGCCTGAACCAGAGTTTGAGACACTGGAACAAATTTAGAGATAGGGTCTTTTCTCTGAGCCCAGTAAGATCTTAGATGAAACTGAAAATCTGTCATTTGAAATCTTGCCCCTTGCACCACTGCAGTGGAAGCTCTGGAAGCTGCCATGTGGCCTAGCAACTAAAGGAAGTGTCTGGCTGATCAAGCACCAGTGAACGAAAGGAGCAAGCCAGAGTGCTGAGGGAGTGTACCCTTGACAGAGGAAGAAATGCCCTTGCCTGGACAGTGTCCAGTTCCACCCCTATAAATGTGAGAAGCTGGGATTGTTCCAGAACCGACTTTTCTAGGTTCAAAATGAATCCTAAGGAGTCCAGAACTTTTTGAGTGACCTCTAGAGCTGACTTGGTCTGAGAACTGACCTACTATGAGCCAGTTGTCCAGGTATGGGAACAGCGAAATGCCCTGTCTCCTGAGAAAGGCCCCCACTACTGCTACGTACTTGGTGAACACCCCTGGAGCAGATGTTAGGCCAAAAAGCATTGCTTTGAACTGGTAATGACCTGAGGGCAACTCAAACCTGAGGTACTTTCTGTGGGAATGTCTGATAGGTATATGGAAATAGGCATCCTTGAGATCCAAGGAGGCTAGCCAGTCTCCTGGTCTCAGAGAGGAAAGGGTTATTCCCAGAGTCGCCATTTTGAACTGATGTCTGCCTCTAAGGCCTTTGTCTCCAAGAGAGAGGGAGGACTGAAAGACTTTGCTCTCATTTTTGGGAACCTTTTGAAACTTAGAGCCAGTCCCTGGCTCACTACTTCCAGGACCAATTTGTCTGAAGTAATAGACTTCCAGGCCTGGAAATAGTGAGCCAGCCTGCCCCCTACTGGAACTGGGTAGGCGACCCTGACTGACATCACAGGGTGTCTGTTTGGCAGGGGGCTTGGACTGAGTGGATGATGGGGTCCTGGTCATCCTTCGGCTGCCTTTTCCCTTAAAGAACCCCCTCTGCTGCAAAGAAGAGGAGGAGGCCTGGACTTAGTAAAAAGGCCTGTGAAAAGGCCTGCCCCTGCCAGCCCTAAACTGCTGCCTCTGAGGAGTGGCCTGCTTACCTTTTGCTGCAGCACTCCTGTAGGTGGTCCTGTACTCGTCCATCTCTTTCATGTAAGCCTCGGTTTGTTCCCCAAACAGAGAGTTACCAGCAACAAGAAAATCCATGGCCTTAGTCTGGGTATCCTGTGACAAACTGGTACATCTGAGCCAAGCAAATCTCCTCATGGAGACAGACGTAGCCATGACCCTGGAATATACATTATTCAAGTCCACAGCAGCATGGAATTGAACTTCGGATGCCTCACCACCATCCACAGCCACCTGCTCCAGCTCCTTGGCCAGCTGGGGAGGGGCATTCTTAGCCAGCTCCAGAACCATATCCCACATAGACTTCTGGCATCTGGCTGTATATGCCATATAATTAGCTTGCCTGAGTCCCAAAGAGGATGCCAAGTATTGTTTTTTTAGCCATAGCATTGACTTTCCTGAAATCCTAATCTAGGGGGTGGGATGCCAGGGGACTGTTAGCCTTGTCACAGGCTGCAGCTTGCACTACCCCAACGTGGCTGCAATCATTTGTGAGCAATTCCATCCCAGGACCTGACAAGGTATACCTCCTGTCCATCCTTTTATCCACAGGAGGTACAGATGTTGGAAACTGCAGAATTTTCTGTGTCTGTTTCCCCAAGGATTTATGCAAAGAGATAGACCCTCTCTTTGACTTTGGGACATCCATCATTTCAACAAAGTCAGGTTCCTCCTGATCCTGTTCAGCCTCTTCCACTGGGAGCTGAAGAGTATCAGTCACTTTCTTGTAGAACAAGAAATGGGAGGGGGACTCAGAAAGTCTGGGAGGAGACACATTGGAAAGCCTGTCTGGGGAGATGTCAAGCTCTACTGGCTCATCTAGGCCTTCATATTCCTCTTCCTCATATTTTTTTCCTTCCCAATTGCCCTCATAGAATGCTTCAGGTTCAATTTCAGGAGCACCTCTTTCCGACCGAACTGATCGTCTTTGAGTCGGTGTCGGTTCGGTCGGAACCGGGCAAAGCGACTTAACAATAGTAATCACTTTCGCAATTTCTTCAGCAGTCGGAACATGGGAACCGGGATCAGAACTGGCTGACTTGCGTGTTCTTTTAGACAGAACCGACTCCACAGAGTCGGCTATCCTTTTGCCCGAGGAACTATTGCCCAGGTTAGTGGGCACCCCCTCAGGTTCAGTAGGGACCGAACTGAGCTGGCCATCCGGATCAGCAGACTTCTTGGCCTTCCTTTCCTTCAGCCTACTTAAACGTTTTTCCAAAGTGGCCTTGGGAAAGTTTTTACATATTTGGTAGACTTCTTTAAGGTGGTCAAACCCCAGACAATAAACACAGACGAGGTGGTGATCAGCCTTAGCAAAGGCCTCCCCACACTCGGTATAGTGCTGAAACCCAGTGGGACCGGTTTTCTTTTTGGGTTTCTCAGACATGTCGGATTAAATAAAGTTACCCTTAACAGCGTTCAAGCCAGGCAACTACACACCTATTGGTTCCAACCGTGACACTGGTCGGTTAAAAAAAAACAAAGAAAACTGTTGTTTTTTTTAGGAACCGATAAGTACCGGAAACCACAATAATAATAAACAGAACACATGAATTAACAGTTAAAGAATTTGTTTCGGTTCCCAACCGGACCGACTGGGAGAAAACCAAACAAAAAAAGCTATTTCTACTAAATAAACTCTAACTACCTACTAGCTACACTTACTGTACCATAGACAGAGATCTGAATACCAAATAAAACAAGGAGAAAGCTGCTGAAAACTGACCGATTTTACTTAACCGAACCCGAAGCGAAGGGGGAATCTCTGGAGTGACTTCACAGTTAGGCACAGTAAAGAATCTGACGGTAACACTGAGGAGTACCAGGGACTGAGGTTTGAAAACCGAGCTTGAGCTCGACGTTCTATGCCCTGGCATAGAGTTAACCCTTTGCTCTCCAGAGCAGTTCAAGTGCTGGGGCTAACTGCATATAGTCAGAATACAGCAAGACTTCATGTTGTTTGAACTGGTCCTAGTGGCTGTTCTCCTAGTGCACAATGGGCTGGCAGTGTAGCCTAGAGTTTAGAGGAATGAGGTGTGAACAAGCTTGGTACATCCAGCAGACCAGACCTTGATTTGATTCTCACAACCTCCCTTGCATACTGTGTGACTCTGAGTAAGTCACTTAACCGCCCAGTGCTCCCAGGTCGCCCCTGAAAACAGGCACTTGTGCCTAGTGGGCCTTACCCGGTTACCAAAGAATAATAATAAAAAAAATAATAAACTATGCTTTAATGCCATCTGGGGTACTTCACCTGTCTTACAGTAGCAGAAAGTTATGATAGATACTGTCCATCCAGATATGGTCTGCTTAGAGTCTAGGTGCCCCTTTGACTACTCACTATTTGTAACAAACAACTGTTATTGCTCCTCATGTTCTCTGTTCTGAACTTGTAAAAATGGAGTGCCCTTGTGTCGGAACAATAGGCTGGAATACCAGTTGCTTATTATGACCACTTAGCTCTGGCTCAAGCCTTGGCTCTATAGATCATGCAAAACAATGGAAAACTGGCTCAGGTTTTTCCATCACAACCTACTGCATAAAAGGTTCTTATGATTTATAAATGAACATGGCATGTGGCAACCTAAGAGTGATATCAAAATAGATTTTATTATTCCTGTACAATATAAACTAATAAAGCTAATAAAACTACTGTGTAGGTATAGCAAATCTGACAAATGTTGCACAAAGCAAAAATAACCCAAGGCAAAGTAACAAAACTTTCAAAACAATAAACATAATTAGACACAACATGCAGTCTTAATAAACTTCTGAAAATAGCAACATTAGTCTTACATGTAAAATGTTTGAATATTTCTTTGCATATAAAATGCTTAAATATTTCTTTACATACCCATATTTAACATAGGTTAAAGATTTCCCCCTTATATAACCACCCCTTTCCTAAGCTATGCTAAAAATATATGAAAACATTAAAATGATACTCAGACTCTTGGAGCTGGTACAAAATGTGTGTCCTCCTTCATGGTGCAAGAAACAAAGGAGAAGTCTTCCTCTCTGCTGTGGATTGTCACCCTGGTTGATGAATATTTTGCTTCACTTCCCACACCGGCGCTGGAAACCTCTTCTGGTACAAATGCAGGAAGACAGGCTTGGCTCTTGGTGGGAAAGTTCAGCAGCCACAAAACACAGTCTCGACCCACTTGGACTTGCACAGCATCCGGTGTGAAGATGTTCTGATTAAAATTCAAAATGTCTGGTTTTATAAACCAGTCACATTATGACATCAGATATTCTAATTCACCAATTCTGATTGGATCTTGCAAATGAGAAGGGAAGAGCAAATTCCAGTCTTTGGCACAAATCCCTCTCTGGCACAGTGTCCAATTTAAAAGAAATTAATATTTAAATTAGTTTTCATCCTTGCACCTGAATGCCACCAGATACTTGTATCAATATACAGGTATTTAGATTCAGAACATCATCCTACACGCTTTGATATAAGTATCTTGCCTCTAAAGTCCACAGTTCACAAGATAATCCACAGGCACTGTTTCCAAGCAAAGATCTTAATAAAAATTGTACGTTTGATCCACACTTCCTGTGCTTTAAGAGGAGATATTTTTCTTCCAAATAAACTTTTAGGAAGTAGGTTAAAAGGCAAAAAATCTCTTCTGAACAAAGTTTTCTTTTGTTTCAAAGCCTTCAGGCTGAGCAGATCATAAATCTAGAACTGTCAAAGCTTCTCTACGCATTGATATCAACATTTTTAATCAAAATAACTTGTTCCTGCAAACACTCAGACACATAAAGTCAGATATTTGAATGCTGCATGACCTGCGCATTCAGGAAAGTCTGAACATGTTAACTTTCAAACTGTTGGCACAGCACATTTTTACATGCATTCATTACTGTTGTGCATTGGCCAGTGGAGCCGGATGCCTAGGGGGGTGACAGGACAACAGGGACCATGGCCAGTGCAGTATTCCAGATGGAGACCGTAATGAGGGGTGTGAGGAGGCAGGGCGACGTGGCCATGGAAGGGCACATCACGTGTACGCCCGGAACAGGTGGTACCGGTCCCGCATCAGCTATGAGACCCACGCTGACATGGAGATCGTGGGTCGGTATTGCCTGAACCGAGCGATTCTGAGGCAGCTCTGTGAGCTGTGCAGTGAGGAGATACAGGCACCCTCTAGACGGAGCCACGCCCTGACAGTGGAGATGAAGGTAACAGCTGTCATGTGCCTGCTCGCCACGGGTACCTTCCAGAGACTAACAGGGGACACCACAGGCATAACCCAGTCAGCCACGTCACGACTCCTCACACAATTCCTCAATGCCCTGCTGCCACATGCTGTGGAACACATCCACTTCCCCAGCGCATAGCAACTGTGCAGTGGTTCCACAGAGTAGCACGGATGCCTGGCATGCTAAGGGTCATCGACTGCACCCATGTGGGCATCCGCATGCCACCTGGCCCGGAGGGGGTAGCATAAGTCAACAGAAAGGGCTATCCTAGTATCAACTGCCAGGTGGTGTGCAATGCCAGGGGGCGCATAACCAATGTCTGTGCCACACACCCTGGGGGAGCACATGACACCTTCATCTGGCACAGCACTGTGCCACAGGTTTGAGAGTGGGGATATTCCCACAGATCACCTAATGGGCGGGTATGGCAAGACCACGGGCAGCTGCGTACAGCAGGGCATGGGAAAGGGGCATGCAGGGCTGATGCACTGGCGAGTGCGCCAGGGAAGGGCAAGAGGCACAGTGACAGAGGACACAGGCTAACCATATCTCTGTCCACACAGGTGACAGTGGCTACCCACTCAAGCCCTGGCTGCTCACCCCCTACCAGCGCCTATCGTCCCCAGTGAAGGAGCAGTACAATGAGGCACATGCCAGCATGCGGAACATCATTGAGCGTGTGTTCGGGATGCTGAAGGCACGTTTCCATTGCCTACACAGGTCCAGCAGTGCCCTACAGTATAGTCCCTCGAAGGCCTGCGGCCTATTCCTGGCCTGCTGCACAACATGACCATTGACCATGGGATAGCTATCGAGGCTGAAGAGGGGAACAGCAGTGCGGACGACGTGGGTGATGAGCTGGGGGGTGGTGGGCAGCCCCCCGGGCGGAGGGATCCCCGGCTCCAGAGGATGGCACGCCAGCATCGCGACACAATCGCACTGGAGCACTATGGCGCACGCAGGTAGGTGGACAAACTCCCATGCACAGAACAGACACAGTGGCAAGGCACATAGGCATGTGCGGGCAAGGCCAAGGGCATGCACACACAGGCGTGGGGCAGGGCCATGCCACACAGCCACACACAACACCACGCAGCACAGTACAGCAACAAACACACATACATATGCACACACCGGCACCCGCAGGCACGCGCCCAGGCGCTAGCACGTGGCGTGGATCAGATGAAAGGCGCCGGCGCACATGCGCAACCAGTGCTGTGCTGGCATCATCATGCACACGGGCCAGCAGCCGGGCAGGTGCGCACAGATGCCATGACTGTGTCATGCACACACACACACACACACAGAACGCCCAGGTGCACACAGGGAAGTGGCAGCAGACAGAGGACAGGTGGCATTACATCAAGTTCGGCCATGCGACACGGCTGCCATGGACATGAGGTGACCAGGTCTCGCAGGGGTCAGCAGGCACCCAAACAGGCCCGCCCCAGGCATGCCTGGGATGCCCACAGCAGAGCCCAGCGTTGACACTGAGAGGGTCGCCCGACGCTGGGGCCGTGGGGTGGAAAGTGCACTCCGCGGTGTCTGTGGCAGGCTGCCACGCATTGTATGGCCTCCAGGACCTGCGCGGTGCCCCTATCGCGCTTCTCGGCTGCCTGGCGCACCTCTGCGTGGAGTGCCCGCACCCCAGCTACGAGCAGCAACTATTGCTCCACAGAGGCCCGCAGCAATTGGGTGTGCTCGGTCAAGGGGTCGGCGCCCAGGGGTGCATGGGCATGTCGCCGTCCCCACCCGGTGGCGACGATCATGGCACGCGACACGGCCCCCGCTTCAGGTGGGCTGCACAGCGGGGTCCTCAGGGGTTGACAATGTCAGGTGCACCAGTGGCGGACGCGCAGCCCGCCACCCAACGTCCTCAGCCATCTGCTGCTGCCGCCCCTCCAGCCCCTGTGCACTGGCCAACGCCTGTGCGGTTGCACCACCACTGCCACTCAGCGCTGCTGTGCCTGTGCACACAGCAGTACCAGGGGCAGCAGCGGGCAGCCGTTCCACTGCCAACAGGCCACTGGCCGCGCTGCCAGTGATGGTGGATGGTATGGGCATCTCCCCCACAACAAGACCCCCGCTGTCCAGGATTATGGTCACATCGGTGTCGGACCCCGGCCCGATCTGTGTCTCCACACAGAGCACGCCATGGCTGCTCCGCCCCACCATACCTACCATGCAGTGATGGGCTCCCTCCAGTCTGGAAGTCACCACCTGGCACACCCTCAACTGCGCTGCACTGCATGGTAGCTGCCACAAGCTCCTCCTGTGCCATGAGCTGTGGCATGGCAGCCTGGCCCCCACCAGTGGCTGACCTGGCAGCTTGTATGGCCGCCACCTTCTCCTTGATCCAACGTTTGTCAGTGCCCACCTTCATCTTGCACTCCTGTGCAGACCGCTGGTGGCTGTCTTGCTAGTTCACTGCCATAGCCACCTCCACCCAGACCGCAGCTTAGCCTGGGGTGTGCCAGTGGCGCTACTAAACAATGGCTCCCTGTCAAGGTACACCTTGAACAGGGCATTGGCCTCCATCTTTGTAAAGTTGGGCCTGCGCTTGAGGGCAGGCCCACGCTCCTCACCATCCTCATGCTCAGACATGTTGCTACCTGTGGACATGGACATGTGGTTACTGGCAGCAGCGGCCCACCCCAGTCATCCTTCCCACTGTGCTGGCCATCCCCTCGGCAGGCACAACTTACCTCAGATGGTTGCAATTCCGGTCCATGGCCTGTGCTGTTGTGCAGTGCCTTTGTAGCGCATCGCATGCAAATGGGCTGTTGCACAACGGTAATGACATGCAAATATCCCCATTGCGCTGCAGATAGACTGATGAGCTCATCTGCATATGATGGCTGAATATCGCACTCTTGCGCCTTGCGCAATGGACTTGTTGCGGCGCATGTCGTGGTGCAATGCTGTGCCATGCACAGTTCACCCTCGCCATCACGCATGCGCCGTGGCATGTGCTACCGCCTATTGCGCACCGTGCTCTAGGAGCATTATAGGGGGCCATGGTACCTTATGTGCCATGGACCCTATGGCGCTGAGCGCTTATTGGGCCTATGTCGCCGGAGCCATTGGCGCTTATTGGGGCCTAGGGGGCATAGTGCTATATTGGCTCTATTGTGCACTATGCGCGCCATCGGCCCTATGACGGCGCAATGCACATTGGCGTGCTGACCCCTGCCCTTGCCCTCTTGGGACCCCTGCTCCACGTGTTGGTGTGGACAAGTGCACGCTGCACATCTCCGGAGATGCACGATTGCTGGAGGCCACGCAAATGACGAGGCACGTATCCTGTGCACGTGCGCTACTGGGCGCCATTTTGAATCTGTCATTTGCAGTAGCAGCATGGCACGCCACACAGTGCGATGGGTGAAGAATTGGAGCCAGGTGGAACTGGTAAACCTGGTGGCCCAGGTGGAGCCCCATGCCGCCAGCCTGTTCGGGCAGCAGCCCCTGCAGCGGTCCAGGACCGAGGTATGGCAGGCCATTGCAGATGGACTGGGCCAGGCCACAGGGGTGCAGTGCACCAGGGAGCAGTACTGCCACAGGTACAGTGACCTGGCGAGGAGGGACCCAGAGCGGCTGAGGGCGCTGCAGGCGCATGTCCGCAGTGGGGCCGTGCCACGGCCAGGTAAGTGGGCCCATATTGCGTCTGTGCATGACCACCGTACCATGGTGTTGGCAGGGCTGCATGCCATGCCGGGGGGGCCCTGTTGTTGTGTGCCCTGTGGCATGGCATTGCCAGTCACCGGGTGCGCAGCGCCACCACCCTGCGGCCTTGCCCGGCTGGGACGCACACTGTGCTTTGGGGTGGAGGCGGTGGGCTCATGCTGTGGCTGTGTTCTGATGTGTGCCTGTCTGTGTTCCTGTCCTAGGGCCTGAAGATCGGAGGCATACCAGGGCAGCAGGGGCGCCTGGCAGGCCGCAGCGAGCCCTTCGGCAGGGGGAGCAGGACCAAGTGGTGGCAGAGGAGTGGTTGCAGGACCGGCGTGCGCAGTGCTGCAGCAGGTAGGTAGGCACTGTGCATTCCCACATCACTGTGCAGGGTGGTTGGCGGTGGTGGGAGTACGGCCATGGCCTCCTGTGCCTGGTGCCATGTCAGCTGTGTGCAGCACACGGTGCGGTGTGCGTGGCACTGTGGGGTGGCCATTGCACATGTGTGGCAGTTGTTGGTGGCTGGTGGTGTCCGGCTGCCACCAATGCTGCTGTGGTTATAGCTGCGCCCATGCGGTGGTCTCAGGCCAGCCAAAGGCCCCTGCCAGTGTTCCCGGCCTGGATCCACTGCCTCACACGCTGTCCCACCCCACCCCGATGCCTAGCTCCCTGCTGTGCCTGTGGCTGTGGCTGGTCCTGCTGTACCTTGGCGCATCTTCCTCTGTCCCTTGCGCATCCCTGGTTGCACTATGGCGCATGTCTGGTTGCTCTCTGGCGCACCTCTGACTGCGCCATGGTGCATCCTTGCGATATTCAGCCATGTTGCGCTGGCGCATGCTGCAGTGCACAACCGTTGAATATCGCAGTCACTGCACCATTGTGCAGTTGAGTTGTGCTGCACCAGGGTTGCACCTGCCTTTGGCGCATTTCTGAATATCCAGCCCAAAATGTCTGGGCAGCAGGGAGATTTAAAGTAATTTTTGCATGTTATTCCAAAGTGCTGGTAAAAAGGAGCTAATGGCAGTTGAACCAAGACATGTCCGTGTTCGTGGTAGCTTAAGGAGGACAAAGGAGGAGTTCCTTAGTCCGTAAGCACCCTTTGAATGTTCAAACAGGTCACGGATATAGGGTGGTTGTTTGTTGGGCAAAGCCTGGAATAGCCACATGAGGGCATTTATTTGCCTCCTTGTGGAGAGGGACTGCCAATGTGATGCTTGGTACAACGAGCAGTGATGAGTCTGCAAGGGCAAGTCAAGAACAAATCTCAATGCACCGGCAGCTGTAAATACATACCGAAAGCATCTTTTGGGACTGTTCACCGAGATGGGGCTCTGCAGCATAACAGTGGTAGCTTTTGTTTTTCCACAATCATTGCTGAAATTATAGAGGGACTTGCCAGGCCCCCTTCCCCCAAGTTCTGAAGTGGGCCCCAGTAACCCACACATCACTGCCATTGACTTATAATGGGAGACCCAATTTAAATAGCACCTTTCCTGGTGCTCCTTACAAAAACTGTAGAGGAGCCTTACAGTTTTAATCCTCCTAGATTTTGGCGCAGAAGGGATTGTAATTTGGCTCCATGGAGCCGAGCTGCTGACCCCTTCCACTCCCTTATTTGTGCCGCCCCCATGCTAGGACCTACAGTGACGTTTCAGTGGAAGTGCGTGGGGACACGCTCCATAGACTTCAATAGGGGCAGACTTCTACGTTTTGTTTTTTTAACAGACATTATGACATTTTCTGTCTTGTATGTGTTTTCCATATTCATGAAGCAGTTAGTGCTGCAATTCAATCTATTGGTGAAACATCCCTGTTTTTTCAGTAAAGGTCTGTCAAAAGGTTGAAATGTGCAAGACCACTTTTTTAGTTCGCAAAATATGCCTTTTTTAAATGACTACTGTGTTAGATTTCCGATCCGTTTCACCTCATATCCTGTCACGTTACAGTTGCAAGACAGAAGATGCAAGTTATACATATTCTTTGGTTGCTGTGGAGACCATTTGCTTTTCTATCGTACTAGATTTCTATCTGTGCTTCACATCTTACAACAGACTGACTACTAAAGATTTGTGCCTGATCATTTTACGGTCATGTTTTTGCATTTTAGAATCAGAACTTTGACCAATTAATTATGGAAGTTTTGTCATATGGGTGTACCCACATCCGTGTAAGGCACTAGTCACTATTGGTCTGTTAACTCTGATTAGGCGCGGCAGCCACCGAATGAAATGTAAGTCACCAAATCACCATATCATAAGTCATGATCGGCGTGGTTCTTCCACTCCCAGCTTTGGTGATGAATGTTACACTTTGCACTTGCAAGTGAATATGGCACACTTGGTTTAACAAAACGGTAAGTCATATTTTTATACCATATCCTGTCGTCCTTTTGGTGTGGGTGTTCAATCTTTTGCTGGTTACCTTTCTTCTCCCCAGTGTCTGTACCCGCTTCAGCAGTGTGGATATTCATTACAGAAGCCTCTGATTTTAGAAAAGAACCGACGGATGACTAACCCTCTGATGTTCCAGGGGTGAGCCTATCTCCTCATCACCAGTGACCTCTGGGGATCTAGGTTCTTCCTCCTCATCACAGTACACGTGTTCCGCTACATTGCTTAGTGTATTGGATCTTGGGATGTGAGTGGCTTGCCCCTTTCTAATTTGGAAGAACTGCCCTCTTTGCTTAAACTCCTCCACAGAGGACATTTGGTCACCGCCAGCAGGCTGGACAATAGGATCACATTAATAAAAAACTATGTACATTATATATTACTGTATGTTCAGTACTGTACTTGTTAGTGCTCTGTATATATCATCTCTGCCATAAGTCTTACATATTACTACTACTGCTATTCTTGTCTTTGTATTAGATTATATCTGTTAGCCAGTGCTTACAATTGTTTCTTAATTTCCTGCATTATGGGAATTTGCATGGTTACCCACTGTATGTTATCTGTCCTAACCAGGACCACCTTGTAAATGAGCACTGCTCAATGGAGTTTTTTCTTGGTAAAATAAACACATGGCTTTTTCTTTTTTCAGGTTCCAAATGTTTCTCCTTTCTAGACTTTTTAAGCCTAGAATGCGAGGTTGACTCCTCACCATGGCTTTTCTTGGAGTCTTTCTTGTCTGAGCTTACCTCAGCTGAGGATTTATGCTCTTTGCCAGGCTTCCTTGCAGACTCTGCATCTGACTGGCCTTTAGGGGAAGCTGTTTGTGCAGTTTTATGAAGATGTTCTCAACATGTTTAACAGGGAACACTCTCTGGCGTTAGAGAAGCTGTAGCTAATGACTGCCTTTTTGTTTCCTTTTCTGTATCTTAGGACACAAAACCTGCACAGATCACAGCTGGCCAGACTGTGATTTGGGCAAAAAGCACTTGTAGTACTCTGTATGCCTATCTGCCTTAGGCAAGGCAAAGTTTATTTGTATGGTGCCCATTCCTGGAGGCTCCGGGAGCCTCACATAAGACAAGCAAGGGAATAACAAAAAACATGCAAATACATATTTAAAATAGTGATAAAACAGATACAATAATGCAAAAAAATGAATTCAGTAATCAGTTCCTTTCATAAGATTAATAACTATGTCTGGGAAGGCCAAGGCAAAAAGGTGGGATTTTAGGCAGCTCTTGAAAACCTCAACTGAAGGGGCCTCCCTGATGGTATAAGGAAGCGAATCCCACAGGACAGGGCCAGCAACACTAAACGCCCTGTCACCAGCAGTTTTTAAGTTCATCCTGGGAATCGCTAGGAGTCCCCTAGAGGAGGAGCAGACTGGGATGGCAGGTGTTAGGAGAGCAGACAGATAGCCAGGGCCTACTCCGTGTAGGGCCTTAAAGGTGAGCAAGCCCACCTTGAAGATAATCCTCCACCTGACCGGCGGCCACTGCAGTTCACACAGCACCGGAGTCACATGACAGAACCTCTGAGAGGCCAGTCAGTAACCTGGCAGCTGCGTTCTGCACCAGCTGCAGTCAGCGGAGGGTACCTCCCAAGACCCCAAAGTAAAGAGCATTACAGTAATCAAGCCTGGACATTACAAAGGCATGAACCAGGGTAGGAAGGTCCTCAGGCAGAACTAGGGGCTTGATCCTGGTGATATTCCTCAAGTGGTAAAAACCACTTTGGACACCTGATGACACCTGAGCCTCAAATGTCAAACCATCATCCAGGAACATGCCAAGATCTCGCACTCTATAGGAAGCCATCAATGGTGTGGATTCCAGAAAAAGATCGGTTGCCGCACCGGAGGCATTCCTATCACACCTTCAGCCCAATTCCACCACCAGTACCTTCATCTTATCAGGGTTCAGTCTCAACCAGCTGGAGGACATACAATCATTGATCTCGGCTAGACAGATATTAAGCACTTCCACAGTGTTGCATGATCCAGGGGCAAAGGACAAGTACAATTGGGTATCATCAGCACAACAGTGAAAACCCACATTGTACTTCCTAATTAATGAGCTCACCTAGGGGCAGCATGTACACTGCAAACAACATTGGTGACATGACTGATTTCTGAGGTACACTACATGACAGGAGCTTCGGGGAGGAGAAATTCCCCATCACTACCCGTTGCTACCTGTCAGTAAAATAAGACTCAAACCAGATGACAGTGCTGACAAGCCCACAGTACTCTCTGAGATGATCAAGCAGCACAAAGTGATCTACAGTGTCAAAAGCTGAAGAGGGATCGAGGAGAACAAGAACTGACCCGTCTCCTCTATCCCTCGCCTAAGGAGGTCACTGTGCACCCGAACTAACGCCATTCTGATGCTATGCCTAGCTTGGAAACCAGACTGGAATGGCTCCTAGATGTCAAAGGTCATGAGGTGCTCCTCAAGCTGTTGTGCCACAATCTTCTCAACAACCTTTCCCAAGAATGGGAGGTTGGAGATACGTCGGTAATTTGCCAGGATGTCCGGGTTGAGAGATGGTTTCTTCAGAAGGGGCCTCACCAGAGCCCCTTTCTAAGAATCCAGGAAGACCCCCTCCGATAATGAACACCGACTATCAAGGCAAACATCATGCCAACGGAGCCAACGCATCCCATTAGGAAGCGCATTGGAACCGGGTCCAGTTCACAATATGTGTGCTTCAGCTTCAAAGCAACCTCAATGACCTCAGCCACCTCCACCAGTTTAAACTCCCCCCAAACAGGTGGAGTGCCTCTACTACACCCAAGGTGATCACTGCGAGACATCACGTGACTCGCTGTTGGGATTCCCTGCTGGACAGAGGACACACTGTCAGTGAAAAACTGAGCAAACTGGTCACACAAAGTGACATAAAAAGCTTTTTTTGGCTGCAGACAGGCCGGATGTAATAGCCTGTCTATAGTCCAAAAAAGCACAGCTGGTCAGTTCTTCCTTGTAGCAATCTACCTGGACAGGAATTCTGCCTTCTTATGGTTGACTGCCATCTGGTACTCACCATAGTGAGAACACAGGGCCAGTTTATCCTCCTCTAGCCCGGTCCTCCGCCAGCAATGCTCTAACTTCCGGCCATGGATCTTCATCGCCTTGAGCTCCCCATCAAACCATGGAGACCTCAAGTGAGAAGATCTGGGTTGTACACAGACCCCTGCGAGTGCATCGAGTGCTGCGGACATCACTGTTATAGGTGGCAACCGCCTCATTCGTGCCATTCGCACATGCAGCATGTACGCTAGACAAATCTGTCAGCTACCATCAGAAAACCCTCAGGGGACATTCCCCTCAAAGTGCAGTAGCTGACCATCTCCACAGGGGGAGGGCTCTCTGAGGTGGGGGCAAACGAGAATCTCAACCTCACCATGCAGTGATCAGACCAAACTACCTGATCAACCTAGAGGTTAGCTACTCAAGCCCCAGTGAGAGCACCAGGTCCAGCATGTGGCCACCGTCGTGAGTTACAGAAGTAACTTCTTGTGTCAGGTCCAGAGATGACATCATCTGTAGGAGGCTGGAACCAAGCCTGGAGAACTCATCGTTGGCCCAAGCATTGAAGTCCCCCAGCACTAAACATCTGGGGGGGGGGGGGGCCACTGTTTGCCTTAGACAAACAGTGGCCAGACTTTTGGAAACCTGTGGGTCCAGCTCTCCTTTTACACTTCTGTTCTGTTTCTGACTCAGGCATGAAACCAAAATTAGCACCACGGTAAATACCGACCTCAGTCGTTGAGAGACGGTTTCAAACATCAACTATTGTCATGAGTCAACCAGTATTTTTCTGTTTTCGACCACAGTCGTCGTGTGCCAAAACAAACAGCCTTAAGTGCTGTAAAAACAGGCAGAAGCACTTTCTTTGCAGTCTTCTGTAAAGCAGAATGGGAGGTTGTTTAAACTGCAAACTCCAACTTTGTAATTGTTAGTAGAGTGTAACCTGTTAAAACACAATTCAGAACATAAAGCAATAGTAAACCGACTATTATAACTTTAAGTTGTTATAAAATAATAAAATCTTCAGGACTTAACCATCGAACAGTGGCAGCACCTTCTGAAAGCGCCCGTCTCTTCAGGTGAAACTGAAGATCTGCCATTGGAATGCTTGGAGGCTTGAGACCATCTTTGAAAAAACATTCTAAGTTCCAGGGCATCGTGCACCAGCAGGAGATGATGTGATGCACACGTCTGACAGGGCAGTTCCAATTCATGTTGTCTGAATTCGGGAACCGATGTCCTACTAGACATACCGAGAATACTGCCTGTGCAGGCATGTGTTATGAGGATTTTTCCCCACACCTGAGGTGTGTGATAATCCATAAACCCCAACAGCGAAGCTCAAGGGGTTTATGAGATTATCACATACCGAAGGCGTGTGAAAAATCTTCATAAAACAAACTTTGCATGGGCATTATTTTTTATAATGACTGGTGCAAGGTTTCAACAGAGAGAAAAAAACACAAGCTGTATTTGTGTGAGCAAGCGTGCCCCTGAGCAGCCGCCGTACTTGCACAAATACAATGGCCTTTCTTCGCACTTCAGTGAAGTGAGTGTGGGGAGGAAGACGCCATAATAACCCGCTATCAAGTTATTATGGAATCCAGTGGGTTATTACGACGTTTTATTACGACTGCATATCCAGGCATTATAGGGGATCACCAGTTATTATATATAAATAAACAAACAGAAAATGAACTGAAACGCATTAGGCCAGTAAACTGACCATCACCCTTGGAGATGACTCTCCTAGCAGAGGTCATAGCTGACGAAGGGTCACGTTGAGACCCACAGCAGCACCAGGGCTCTCTGTTCTGGCATGAAAACCATGAGTTTATTATTTTGTATGTTTCTCCAGTGGTTACCTTTTTGCTGACTGAGTGAGGCTTTTTTTGTGTGTTTATACAGTCCCACACCACACCCTGAAGTTCACAGCCTACTCCCTGCTCCCATACACCAACCTGTTCAAAGCCACAGCAATCACAGCAGAAGATTCGGGCACAGGGATGCGTTTTAATCATGATCCTCCCATCCTTCTGAGCCTTGGCAGTGAAATATAGACGGCCCTTCATCGCCTTCCGTCTAGAGCAAAGTAGAGGTGTGCATGGTTAGTGCTGGGCAGCAGGGCAATGGAAACATTCCAAGATCCTTGCTGACTCATGTACCTCCCCACATACAACATCCCCAGAATCCATATCCCTGTTTCTTCAAGTTGTCACTCATGGTACAGCAGGACTCTTTACAAGAAATTCAACAAAGGATACCTGTAGCCTTGGTGGTCAGATCAATATGGTTCCGTAGGTTTTGTTTTGGCAATGTATTAGGTCAATGGTTTCAAATCCAACGCATGGGACTTGGGCACATATCCAAGACCATAAGGTTGCAGTGCTGCAGGGCACCATCCTTCAGATAAGTTGTCAAACCATAATCCGAAGGGACCTCAGTTTAACATCTCCACTGAAGGCCGGCACAACCAACTGAAAAAGTGTGAGCGGGGTTAACTTTCACTTGACGTGCCATCAGGAATGGGCAGAAGGGATCTTGGTTTAACATCTCATCCAAAGGATGCCACCTCAAATGGTACAACCCCTTCCCCACACCTCCACCCCCAGTGCAGCACTACACTATCCATGTTGGGTATCAATCCAAGTGGCTGCTGCAGGACTTGAACCCATGACAATCTGACCTTCCTGGCCTGGAGGTGAGAGTGCTACCAACAGAGCCAATGCCACAGGTGAAACATTTTGCTTACAGGACAAAGCAAAGCACATTTAAAGAGCCCCCAACAGAATTAGGAAAACACTGAAATAAATAAGATTTATATTCAGCTCCATCCCATTTTCTTTATTACTTCATATGTTTTCAGTAATTAATTCCCAGTTTTATTACTGAAAACAGCTACATGAAAAGAGAATCCCTGTCCCCTAGACTATATCTACTCTGGCTGCTTCTCTACACATGACATCACAATCCCTTGTTTATGATATCATAATTATCTCCACAGCAACATATTTTGATGTCATAAACAGAATTATAATGTCAGGTGTAGGTAGTCAGCCAGAGCTAAAAGGGCATAGATACTGTATTCATGCAAATACCCTTACTAATAAAGAAATAAGAATGAGACCTACAGAATAAAATATGAAATATAAGCTACTTTTATGCCTGAATGTCACATTTTTTCGAAGTTGCCTCAACTGCGCGGGAGCTCTTTAAAGCAGCAGTGCAATGAAAAAATGTTTTTCCAAAAAGCTAGATTCGGGTACCGTTAATAAAAATATTTGCATACCTGCACACCATAAGTTTTTGTTGTTTTCTGGATACTAACCCTTACCAGCTCTACAATGGTATTTCTAAGCCAAATGTGGCAGCCATCTTTTTTTCTTGAGGAAAAACTAAATTAAAACATTTATAAACTACTCAGCTCTTTCTGGAACTACGACATTTTACCACCAAATGAAACTGGGAGATGCCTGGAATCTTTTATAGTGGGAAAAAAAAAAACAGAAGGGTGAATTGTTTTGCCTAAGTTTCTTGCACTGCTGCTTTAAGCAATAAGGCACAACAGGGTGTGTGTTATCGTGGGATAATGACACATCAGGAAGTGAAGCACAAAGCAACACTGAGTGTCTTATGCACCTAAGAAGTGCCTCTATTCCAATACGATTTGGCCTTTCTTTGTTACATAAACAACCTAATTTTTACGACTGCGTGGGCAGAGCTCCGCAGACTTATTGCTGTCATTCTTTGAAGGAGCACTGTGGAAGCACGTGACCCGGACCGCTGTCTGGCATGCTTCCACAGTGCTCTGGTACAGTTCCACTCACTGTGTTTTAGCAGCCCTTCCCCTCCACAGGCCGCATAAACACCCCGCCCTTCACGGGGCGCTACCTTTTCTTCTGCAACTGCAGAAGTGACAGCCGCCGTGCCCAAGATGGCTGCCCCTTCAAACTGTGCATGCGCGAGTATCGCATATGTGCAGTTCTGTCATCACTGCCATCTTGGATACGGCAGGCTCCGGTATTCTTTTACTCGTTCTCGCCGCTCTGAGCAGCTGTATCGGCTCCGAACAGAATTTGTTTGCTTCTGTAATTACCCTTAATCCCTCTCTCCTCAGCAGTTGCTGCTCTCTCTATTCATACTCTAGGACATCAGTAACACCATTCCAGGTAATTCGGATAAACCGCATGGAATGAAGTAACTGACGTCCTGGAATGTCTCAGAAATAAGAAAAGAAAGAGCAGTCACTGCTGAGCAAGACTGGATCTGAGGGCACCCAAAAACTAGATTTTTATTAGAAGTTGGTCAGTGCATATCAGAATAAATAACTGGCCCGATGGTCACCATTGTATATTTTTACCTGTATTCTCTCAGTATGTCTGTGTTATAAAATTTAAAATTCAATAAATATCTTGTTATAAAATGAAAGAATACATAACTGGCCTGGATAGGAAAATCGGAGAGCAGTTAACTATGTAGAAATAATTTCCTATCACTCTTAAAATAATTAATTTGGTTATATAAACAATCTCATTTAAAACTGCTGATAAAACAGAGTAATTTACAATGTTTTTCGAGTTTTTTAACTGAAAATGATTTGCTACTATGCTAGGCCAGAATTGCACTGAACCACAATTTCTCCAGTTCCTGGAACATGAGGGAACCAGAGAAACTGCCATTTATTAACAAATACAAATTAAACTAAACATAGAAACATAGACTTTGACAGCAGATAAGGACCACTTGGCCCACCCAGTCTGCCCATTTCCCTACTTATTGGATAAGCTCCAGATTCTAGTTAACCAACAGCCTGCTTCCTGCAACCCCTCACTATAATTGCCTTATGTCTGTCCCATGCATGTTTGAATTCTCCCACTGTTTTAGACCCCACAACCTCTCCGGGAAGGCGATTCCATGCGTCCACCACTCTCTCAGTGAAAAAGAATTTCCTCACTTTACCCCGGAGCCGTCCCCCCTCTAACTTTAAAGTGTGCCCCCTTGTTCTTACACATCTCTTTTTCTGAAAGATGCTACCCTCCTGGACTTTGTTGATTCCCTTGAGGTACTTAAAAGTTTCTATCATGTCCCCCTGTCCCTCCTTTCATCAAGGGTATACATATTAAGCTCTCTCAGTCTCTCTTCATATGGTTTCTGATGTAGACCCTGCACCATTTTAGTTGCCCTCCTCTGGACTGCTTCCATCCTGTCTATGTCCTTGCGTAGATGAGGTCTCCAAAACCGCACACAGTATTCCAGATGGGGTCTCACCAACTGTCTGCATAGAGGGATAACCACTTCCCTTTTTCTACTTGTGATGGCCCTCCCTATGCATCCCAGTATCCCCCTGGCTCTCCTTACTGACTTCTCACATTGCTTACCCACCTTTAGGTCATCTGATATGACTACACCCAGATCCCTTTCCATTTTTGTTGTTGTTAGTACCTCCCCTGCTATTGTGTACTCTTCTCCTGGATTTTTATTTCCCAGGTGCATTACTTTGCACTTCTTTGCATCGAGTCTAAGTTGCCATATGTCTGACCATTCCTCCAACCTTGCCAGTCCCTTCTCATCCTTTCTACCCCCCCTTGTGTATCAACTCTGTTACAGATCTTTGCGTCATCCGCAAAGAGGACTGGACCCAGTACTGAGCCCTGAGGTACTCCACTAGTAACCCCCCTTTCTTCAGAATGTGTTCCAATCACTATTACCTTCTGTGTCCTGTTGTGCAGCCAGTTTGCTACCCAGGCTACCGCCCTGGGACCCACTCCCAGGTGGGCTAACTTGATTATTAATCTTTTGTGTGGGACTGTGTCAAATGCCTTGCTAAAGTCTAGGTAGGCCATATCCACAGCCCCTCCCTGGTCTATTACTTTGGTCACCCAGTCAAAGAAATCGATTAGATTTGTCGGACATGACCTTCCTGCTGTGAATCCATGCTGCTTTGGGTCATGTGCCCCGCTGGCCTCTAGGTACTCAACAATTCTTTCTTTCAGAAGTGATTCCATCATTTTCCCCACCACTGAGGTCAAACTAACAGTCTGTAGTTTCCTGCTTCTGCCTTGCTCCCACTTTTGTGAAGGGAATCACATCTGCCCTCCTCCAGTCCTCAGGTACCACCCCATCTTCCCATGATTTGTTAAAAGTGTGGTTAGTGGTGTCACTAGGTCCTCCCTTAGCTCTTTTAGGATTCTAGGCGAATCCCGTCAGGCTCCCATTGCTTTGTCCACCTTGAGTTTTAGGAGTTCTTTCAGTACTCTTTCTTCTGTAAATGGACTGGTGTCAACCCCACTATCCAGAATGCTTCTACTGTTTGGTTTAGGTAACTCCTCCTCTTCTTCTTTTGTGAATACTGAGCAAAAGGATTCATTCAAGTATCTCTGCCTTTTCACTGTCTCCCTCTGCCCACCTCCCCTCTCCTTTATTAATCTTCACTATCCCTCCCTTAACCTTTCTATGCTCCCTAATGTACCTATAAAAGGTTTTATCCCCCTTCTTAACTGAGTTGGCTATCTTTTCCTCGGTTTGGGCCTTTGCTTTTCTGACTGCCTTCCCACTTCTTTCTGTTTTAATTGATACAGTTCCCTGTCATGCTCCGTCTGTGATTCCTTATACTTTTTGAATGCAGCCTTTTTCTCCTTAACCTTCCCTGACACCTCTTTTGAGAGCCACAGTGTTTTTTTATTCCGCTTTGTTTTCTTTGTTTCACACAAAGGCTTATTGCCTCCATGATGGCAGTTTTGATTTTTTTTGTTCTTCCACCCCTCCTTTCTGGCCATGTGCTAATGCATTCCTCAGGTATTCACCCATTATGCCAAAGTCAGCCTTCTAAAGTCCAGTATCCTTGTCTTTGTATGGTGTCTCCATGGTTGTGTTTATTGTGAAGCACACTGTGCAGTGGTCGCTTGTTCCCAGATGTCTACTGACTTCTAAGTTTGTGATCTCTCTCCATTTGAGAGTACCAGGTCTAATATTGCTCCCTTCCAGTGGGTTCCACCACTAGCTGTCTAAGGCATGCTCCTGTAGGGCATCGAGAATGACCCTGCTCTTGGATGTGGCTGCAGTCCATGTTGCCCAGTTAACATCTGGCATATTCAGGTCCCCCATCAACAGTACCTCCCCTTTTTCAGCCATTTTGAGAATGCCCTCTATCATTTTCTTGTCCATTTCCTCCCCTTGAGACGGGGGTCTGTATACAACCCCTGTGCAGATTGTGATGCAATTCCCTGTCTCCAAGGTGACCCAGAGTTCCTCTTGTCCTCCCCCTTTACTTTTTAGTTCTGTAGCTTTGATCCCTTCCCTTATGTAGAGAGCTACTCCACCTCCTCTTTTACCCTCCCTGTCCCTTCTGTAGATTGTGTACCCTGGTATGTTGACATCCTAGTCATGGTTCTCCGTGTACCATGTTTCTGTGACTGCCACACTATCCAAGTGTTCCTCTTCCATCAGGGCTACTAGCTCTGGAAGCTTGTTTCCCAGACTATGGGCATTGGTACTCATTGCCCTCCATTTAATGTTGGCTTATCCTTTTTTACCCCATCACTGCTCTTATTGCCCTTGTCCATTTTTCCATTTGCCCCCGTCCTGCCCTCTGTCAAGCTCCATACTTCAGTGTTTACCTTACTACCTGCCAAGTTCTGTGGGGGGAGGCTTGAACTTTCCTGTTTCCTATCAGCACGTCCCCCCTTGGTTAGTTTAAAAGCTTGCCAAGGAAGCCTTTAAACCTGTCACCTAGGAGCATGTTTCCCTTCCTGGACAGATGCAAACCATCACGCCAGTATAGACCTTCATCTCTCCAGGTGGACCCCCAGTCCCCAATGAAGCCAAAGCCCTGTGCTCTGCACCAGTTTTGCAACCATTCATTAAACTGCATGATGTGCAGTACCCTAGCCTCACCCCTGCCATAGACTGGCAGCACCTCTGAGAAGGTTACTGTGCTTGCTACCTGTCTGAGGCCCTCCCCAACTCCACAAATTCATCCTGCACTGCACTGATCTCATGCCTTCCATAGGTCATTTGTCCCGAAGTGGACAATGATATCTAGTTTCCTCTCCTGTGATGCTGCTTCTGCAATCCTGAGGATTCGCTTCCTGTCCCTCCAAGCCATAGCACCAGGCAGGCACCTTACTTCCCTTTCCTCTCCCTTCCCCAGGTCTACACCCCTAACAATTGAGTCCTCTATCAGAAGCTATTTCTTTCTCCTGTGGTGTCCCTTGCCACTCTTTTGTGGGTCTCCCTTGTGGATGTCCCCAGCATTTTTCTTGGTCTCCAATGAGGGTGTCATCATAGAGGAACCTTGATTTGCCAGGCTGACATATGATTTGTGTAGAGGCAAAATAACGCAAAGTACTGAAACCTAAATAAAAAGCAGGTTTTGAAACCAAAAAGCAGTCCACTGGACAATCAATACCCCCCAGCCGGCCCTCCGACTCCTCGGGTCTGTTCCTGAACCCAGGATGTCAGCGTCACAGATGGAAGCTCTACTGCTGTGCTGGCGGGTCAACAACATAGAACTGTACCAAGATATTTAACTTTTTTATGGCTGCATGGCATGGAAGTGGGAACGTAGGGAATTTCATGTGCGTGATTGTGTGTTTTTCAGTGGACTATCAAAATTGGTGCACTTCAAGGTCATAGCAAATCTATGAAGCAAAGCCAAGGAAGCCTCAAAGATTTGTTGCTATGGTGACCTAGCAATAACCTTATACAGTATAACAGCCAAGATCGATAAAGTGCAGTTTCATTTGAGCCTTATAAGCACAATAACACACACCGGGGGGTGCAGTTATGTCGTGTTATGCCGCTTGGAGGAGCGCAGCTGCATGCGTGGATGAGGGAACCGGAGGCAGAGCTCAGGTTTTGGAGCGGAGCTCAGGGTCGGGGTTTCTCTGCCACATCAGGGGCTGAGGGGTTCAGAGCCGCAGCCACAGGAGGGGAAGTGAAGTGCCGCATCGGCTAGTAGTTGGCAGGCTCCTGCAGGAGCCAATCACACTCCGGTGCAAGAAAGGCACCAATTTCAAAATGGCTGCTGGGCTATAAAAGCCTCAGCCCAGCAGCTCAGCATCAGTTGATCTGCTGCTTTGTCGGTGGCCACTGCTGCCACATGAAGGGGCGCAGCCACACGTGTGGCTGAGGGAGGGAGTCGGAGGCACAGCTCAGGTTTTATAGCGGAGCTCAAGCAGGATTTTTCTCCCACTCGCCCTCCCTTCACCACCACCAATATTAAATGGTCTGCTTAGCCTGCCCATTCTTGCAAGAAGCCAATAAGTGTGGAGTAGGGCGCGGTGTCCCCAGGAGGATCTTCAGCTCGACCTAACAGGAGAACCTGCAATCTCAACCAGATTAAAGGCCCACGGTCTAGAGAGAGGAGCAGATGTAAGGTACTATACACACTACTTTTGACGCAAAAAAATTGTTGTCTATTGTTAATTGTCTTACTGTGAGTAATTTGCTAAGCCAGTAGGCTGTTCTGGGGGTGAATTATACATGAGCGGGAGAGGGGGTTTGCTCTGAGAAACGATTATACATGATTTATAGGGTTTAAATCCTTGGGGACTGTTTACATGTGCTGTGCTGGGTCTACTTGAAGGAGTAACTCTGGTTTAATTTGGTAATCCAGTGATCTTTTCTGGGGGTGAAGTGTACATGCATGGGGAGGGAAGGGGTTTACTCTGGTACACGTTCTTCGGAGGAACTGATAACTAGGGGTGTTGATGCTGGCTACTGGTGGAGGTCTGTAACACTGTGGACGTTTACTCAGGATGCTGACTGTAGCTTTTACTTGGGAAAGGGTGACTGTAGCTTTTACTTGGGAAAGAGAGTGTTCACTACCTAATTAGGTGTTGCCGATACCCACTCACCTGGGTACTAGGACACGCTCACCAGGGGGAGACTGAGGGAGAGAATCTGACACACACAGTACAGAGGGAATGTTGGGGGCAAGACTAGGTGGTGGTGTGGGGGCAAGGGAACTACCAAGGGGGGTTGGGGAATGCAGGATGGCAGGATTGGGAGGGGCGGCATGGGAGGGGGAGGTGGTACCAAGGGAAGGGAGGATGGTGCAGGAGGGGCAGGCGACCAGCTGGGGATTTACGAGCGACAGGCTGGTGGGCTGCAGTGGCAGCCATCTGGATGGTCACATTATGGAGGCTGGGGGAATGTCCCATTTGCCGCAGGCTAAAAGCACTACAGACAGCGGTCAGCTGGTTGTCGGGAGAAGATAAGAAGGTTAAGAAGGGGATGAGCAGTGCAGGATAGGGAGCACCACATGGTGCACAGAGAGCAGAGCGAGTGGAGCGAGCTGGGGGAGGGAGAGGTGTGGCCCAGGCCGAAATGTGGAGCCAAGGCTGCTTTGGGGACAGCAGGGATAAGGCCATCAGGAAGGGGAATAGGGTCCAATAATAGGTATGAGGTTCTGATGTTGGTAACAGAGAGGAGGAGGATGTACTCCCAAGAGTGCGCTGGGGACAGCCAGGAAGGGAGAACGATGGGACAGTGGTCCTGATGGGGAGGGGGTGGGTTCAAAGGACAGGGGTAGGGAGCAGCCAAGGGAGAATTGGAGCAGCACTCAGTGAGGCGAGGGGATAACAGATGGTGCACTGGCCACTGGAGAGAGGTGGCAGGCAAGGGGGGGTAAGGAGGCCGGCAAGAAGGGAGGGAGGAAGGTGGGGGGCCCCGAGTGATGAAGGGCAGGAAGGGCAAGCGGCAGGGAGGTAAGGTGGTGGCAGGCAGATTCAGGAGAAAGGGGTAGTAAGAGTGTTGGGGACTCTATACTAAGGGATCGGGTGAGGGAGGGAGGGGTGAGCGACACAGTCAGACATGGGTGGAATCTATACCAGACTTGACTTAGTAGGGAGGGCAGGGCAGGCTCTGCTAAGGTGTGCCAGGAGGGGAAGGGAGAAACCTCATGTGGTGGTGCACGTAGGCACCAATGACCTGGCGGAGGGTCAGGTGGAATTGGTTAGGGACAGATTTGAAGAACTAGGGAAGTTGTGAATGGAGGTTGGGTGCTCGGTGGCCTTCTCGGAAGTACCCAGGGCGCAGAAGGACAGGATTGTGGAATTTAATTCTTGGCTGGTAGGAGTGATGTCACTCAAATGGCTATGGGCTGGTGGGATATTGGGGGAACATATGGGTCAACAGTGACCTATATGCACCTGACAGGTTGCATTTGAGTAGGGCTGGGCAGGGGGTCTTGAAGCAGAAGCTGGAGGAATACACAGCTTCCAGGGGACTTTTAAACTAGGAAGGGGGGGATGCGATTGTACAGAGTCACCAGATAGGAGAGCTGCATGAGCTGACCCCCCAAAACAGAAGGGATGGTAAGAGGGTGCAGGAGGGAGGTAAAATGAGGGGCGTGGGGCAAGGATAAGGCAGGTGCAAGGTGGAGGCTAGTCTCCCTGAATGCAAGGAGCCTGAGTAACAAACTAGCTGAGCTACAGGCTGTCTTAAGCATAGAGAGGGTGGACGTGGTGGCCATCATGTAGACGTGGGCCAGCCAACACCAGGACTGAAATCTGACAGTAACCGGGTACAGGGTGTATAGGAAGAAAAGGGGAGTGGGGAAGGGAGGAGTGGTGGTGATTTATGTGAAGGATGGGATTAGATGCACAAGGGGATGAGGGGGGAAGAGGGGAGGACAGAGGCACTGTGGATGCAGTTCCTGGACCCAAGAAGTAAGAAACTGAGGCTAAGGGTGGTGTGTAGACCACCAACACAGTGCAAGGAGTTGGATAGGGAGTTGGTGGATCAGATTAGATGGTATGTAGCAAAGGGAGCGTGGTGATCGTTGGGACCTCAACCTGCCTGGAGTGGACTGGGAACCCAAACTTCCTCTAGCGCCAGGAACAGGTACTTCTGGATGCATCTCAGGATAGCCATCTGGTGCAGCTGGTTGGTGAACCAACCAGGGGGACATACTGGAGCTGGTATTATCAAATGGGGAGACGGTGAGGGAGCTGCGGGTGGAGGACTCATTAGTTGGGAGTGACCACCTTTCAGTGTGGTTCAGGCTCCACAGGAGCAGGGAGGTTCTGGGGTCAGCAACAAAGGTAGTGGACTTCAGACTGGCGGACTTCGGGAGGATGAAGAAAATACTGAGAGGGCGCATTGGGGGGATTAGGTCGGAAATGGATGCTAATCAGAAGTGGGAAATCATAAAGGCTGGCCTGAGGGAAGCTACTGCAGCATGCACCAGGACTCTGAGCAAGAAGTCCAGGACCAAGGTGCCATTCTGGCTGTCCAGGAGTGTGTTGGAAGGGGTGAGGGCCAAGACAGCAGCTTTTAGGAAAATGAAAAGAACAGGGAGGGATGAGGACAGGCAACTTACGAAAAAAGGTCCAAGGATGTGAGCAAGCTAGTAAGAGAGGCCAAGGCCACCAAGGAGCTGAGAAGCTGAGGCTGGCTAGGGGCATAAGGAAGGGGAGAAGGAATTCTATAGGTATGTGAGGGAAAAAAAGAAGCTGTAGAGACTGGATAATCCAGATCAGGAAGAGTGAGAGGTAGGTAGAAGGGTAAGGGGAACAGGCAGAAATACTGAATGACTACTGCTTGGTGTTCACGAGGGAGGTAGGAGGTCCGCTACCCCCAGGGACTGGAAAGATGGGGAGGAGATGACTGATACAGTGATTCTAGACAGCAGGGTACTAGATGGTGTCAAGGCACTTAGGGTGGATAAGGCACCAGGATTTGATGGCATTCACCCTAGGGTGCTGAGGGAGATGGTGGAGGTGTTGGCGGGCCGCTGACAGACCTACTCAACATCTCCCTGGACAAGGGATGTGTACCACTGGACTGAAGACTAGCTCATGTGGTGCCTATCCACAAGAGTGGCCCAAAGGACGAGCCAGGAAACTACAGACCTGTCAGTCTCACTTCCATAGTAGGTAAGCTCATGGAAGCAAACCTGAAGGAGAGACTGGTAACCTTCCTAGAGACCAATGACCTCCAGGATGGGCAGCAGCACGGGTTCATCTCAGGGAAATCATGCCAGACCAACCTAACAGAATACTACGACTTGGTCACAAGGGAGTTGGACAAGGACCATGTGGTGGATGTCCTGTATTTGGACTTCAGCAAGGCCTTTGATTCGGTCCCTCATGGGTGACTGGGGCAAAGCTGAAACAGGTAGGGGTAGAGGTGGGGGCCAAGATGGAGAACTGGATCAGGAATTGGCTAATAGATAGACTGCAGTGGGTAGCTGTTTGGGGGGGCTCATCTCCCAAACCAGTGACCAGCTGTGTGCTGCAGGGCTCTGTGCTGGGGCCAGTGTTGTTTGGACTATTCATATCGGATAGAACACAGGGGGCTGGGAGCGGGATCAGTTTGTTCATGGACAACACTAAAATGGGAGCCGTGGTGGATGATGTAGAGAGATGGCTGAAGCTACAGGGAGATCTAACCAGACTTGAGGAGTGGTCAGTGAGATGGCAATTGGGATTTAACGCGAAGAAGTGCAAGGTTATGTACTTCGGGGCAAGGAACCAGAGGAGCGAATACTAGTTAGAAGGGTGCAGTTAGGGGTAACTGAGGAGGAGAAGGATTTGGGGGTCACAGTAACGGGGAGCACGAACAACTCTACTCAATGCAGGAGGGCTGCAGCTAGGGCCAATAGGAGGCTGGGGTGCACTGCGCAGAAACATATAAGTTGACGGCAGATAAGGACCGCAAGGCCCATCCAGTCTGCCCATTTCTTTTTCTACCTTATGAATGTGCCATAGGCCTTTGCTCTTTCAATGGCCTATCTATTCATACTCATCTGTACTGCTCCCTTATGCATATCCCATGCCTGTGTCAAGCCCTGCACTGTATTCATATGCACCACTTCCTGAGGTAGGCCGTTTCATGCATCCACCGCCCTTTCTGTGAAAAAGAACTTCCTCACATTACCCCTTAATCGGCCTCCCTCTAATCTCATGCTGTGTCCTCTTGTCCTGCTATTTTTCTTATATTGAAACATGTTAGACTCTTTCACCTTGTTAATGCCCTTAAGGTGTTTGAATGTTTCAATCATATCACCTCTCTTCCTCCTTTGCTCTAGGGTATACATACTGAGTTCAGTTAATCTGCCCTCATATGTTTTCTGATGCAGTCCCTGCATCATTTTGGTTGCCCTTCTCTGGAGTGTCTCAATTTGGTTAATGTCCTTGTGAAGGTGTGGCCTCCAGTACTGCACGCAGTACTCCAGATGGGGCCTGACCAGTGTCTTGTTAAGAGGGATTATTACCTCCCTCTTCCAACTTGTGATACCCCTACTAATACACCCCAATATCCCTCTAGCCTTACCTACTGCTTTAGAGGTCTGCTTGGATGATTTCAGGTCATCGTTGATTATGATGATGCCCGAGTCTCTTTCTTCCCTCGTGACTGCCAGCAACTCCCCTCCCAGCCTATAGGTGGCTTCAAGGTTTCTCTTCCCTATGTGCATGATCCTTCACTACTTTATGCTAAACCCAGTTGCCACTCATCCTACTTATTTTGCTAGTTTATCCAGATCTCTTCATTCTGCCCTGTTACACGATCTGGATCATCTACTCTGTTGCAGATCTTGGTGTCATCTGCAAACAGACAAACCTTACCCTCCAGTCCATCTGCAATGTCACTGATGAAGATATTGAAGAGGACTGGCCCCAGGACTGATCCCTGAGGTACCCTTGTTACCAGACTTGCATCTCTTCTGACTGTATACCGTTTACCACCACTCTCTGTTTTCTGCCAGTCAACCAGTTTGCCACCCAGTTGACTCAACTTCTGACCCACACCCGAGCCTACCCAGCTTATTAATCAATCTTCTATGTGGAACAGTATCGAAAGCTTTGCTGAAGTCAAGGTAGGCAACATCAACTGCTCCCCCTTGGTCCACCATTCTGGTTACCCAGTCAAAGAAATCCATGAGATTAGTCTGACAGGACCTTCCTTTTGTAAACCCATGCTGGCTTGGATCCTGTACTCCTATGGATTCCAGGTGTTGCACTATCCTTTCCTTAAGGAGTGTCTCCATAATCTTGCCCACTACTGAGGTAAGACTGACTGGTCTGTAGTTCCTGCCTCCTCCCTGCTACCACTCTTGTGAGCGGGATCACATGAGCCCTTCTCCAGTCTTCTGGGGCCTCTCCTGTGCTCAGAGACTCACTAAACAGTTCTGATAATGGCTCTGCTAGTTCCACCCTTAGCTCCTTTAGTACCCTGGGATGTATGCCATCAGGTCCCATTGCCTTGTCCACCCTGAGCTTATCGAGCTCTTGTAGGACCCTTTCTTTTGTGAAGGGACTAGTGCACACCTCCCTCCCCCCTGTGTGCATGGTGCAGAATTGTGGGCCCTGCCCTACCTTCTCTTCAGTAAATACTGAGCAGAAGTATCTATTTAGGATAGATGCTTTTACATGGTCCTCCTCCTCCTCACACGCCCCCTTATCCCCTTTGATCTTAGCAATACCCCCTCTGGACTTTCTCCTTTCACTAATGTATCAATAGAAAGTCTTGTCACCTTCTTTTACTGTTCGTGCTAGTGTTTCCTCTGTTTGGGCCTTTGCCTGCTTTACTGCCTTCCCTGCTTCCCTTAGGGAAGTTTGGTATGCCTCCCTATCTTCATCCTGCTGCGTTCCCTTATATTTCCTGAAGGCCAGCCTTTTGGCTCTGACCTTTTCTGCTACTGTTTTTGAGAACCAAAGTGGTTTCCTTCTTCTTTTGCACTTCCTTTTCTCACTAACACAATGGGATGCTGCTTCAAATACTGCATCTTTAAGGCTTGCCCACTTAGCCTGTACCCCTCACCTGTATTTCTTTTTGCCAGGGCTAGCTTAACTCTGTTGGCCATCTTATCAAAGTCAGCTCCTCTGAAGTCCCATATTTTTGCCTTGGCATGGGATGATTTAGTTGTAGTGGCCGAACTGAACCATACCATGTGATGGTCACTGGCCCCCAGGTAACCTACCTGGAGATCTGTGATCCTTTCCCTATTAGTCAGTACTAGATCTAGGACAGCCCCGTCTCTTGTGGGTTGTTGTACCAGTTGTTTGAGGCCCTCCCCCTGCAGGGAATCCACCATGTGTCTAGTTCTGGCAGATGTCCCTGCTGGTATTGACCAATCTGTATCTGGCATGTTGAAGTCTCCCATTATCAGAACCTCCCCTTTTGCTGTCATGTTTTGTATACCTTCTAACAGTAATGTATCTATGTCCTCCCCCTGGTCTGGAGGCCTATACACAACCCCAGTCTGTATGCCTGTCCCATTTCCTGTTTCCAGGGTGACCCAGAGTTCTTCTGGCTCCTTATGTGTATTCTGAATTTCTGTAGCTTTGATATTTTCATTGACATGAAGGGCCACTCCACCCCCTTTTTGCACCTCGGTCTCCTCTGAACAGTAAATAGCCAGGTACTGAAGTCTCCCAAGTGTGGTTACTGGTAAACCATGTCTCGTTAATGGCTATGTCCAGTTTAGCCTCTGTCAATATTGCCTGCAGGTCTGGGATCTTGTTTCCCAGACTGCGAGCATTTGAGTACATGATTTTCCATTGGTCAGATTTCGGTGGATTAGTTTTTGGGCGAGGTCCGGCGTTTCCCCCTGTGCGTCGTATGGGGAGCTGGACCTTTTTCTTTACCTGGTGATGCAAATGAACTACAAACATGCTGAACTCCTGTTTGACCACTAGCTGAGGGGGGAGGGGTGTTCCCATTCGACGTTTCGGGTGCTGCACCTCTCTCCCCATTTGCTAGTTTAAATATTCTGCAAAGACATCAAACTTCTGCCCTAATGCCCTGACTCCCTCCTTAGTCAGATGTAGTCCATCAAATTTAAAGAACTTTCGCTCCCAAAACTGTTGCCAGTTTCCTACAAATCTGTGTCCTTTTTCCTGGCACCAGCCCTTGAGCCACATGTTTAGCTCCCCTGTCTCCCCTTCTCTGACCTTCCGTCCATCTGTCCCCCTCTCCCAGACTGGCAGGATCTCAGATTCTCATCCAGGAACAAGGAGGTGCCCATGCCCCTGTACAGGTCCTTGGTCAGGCTGCAGTTGGAGTACTGTGTGCAATACTGGCATCCATATCTGAGGAAGGACATCAAGCTGCTCAAGGGGGTGCAGCGGAGGGTGAAGAAAATGTTACAGGGGATGGAGGGCAGAACCTACAAGGAAAGGCTGAGTCAGTTGAGTCTGTTCACCCTGGAGGAAAGAAGGGATCGGGGGGATATGACTGAAACTTTCAAATGCTTGCGGGGAATCAGCAAATCAGACACAGAGGGGCTGTTTAAGCTGAGAAAGGGAAGGAACACGAGGGGGTATGGGCTAAGATTGGATTGAGGCAGGTTCAGGAGGGAGATGAGGAGGCATTACTTCACTGAGAGGGTGGTGTCAAAATGAAATGTTCTAACAGTGGAGGTGGTGGCATGCAGGATGGTGGGGAGTTTTAAAAAGGCATGGGACAGGGCAAGGAGGGGAACTGTATAAAGGACTCTGAGCAGTTTCAGAAGGAGAATGGAGGGTTGGGGGGAGGGGCAGGTGCAAAATAAGAGTGCTAGCTGCACACGCGAGCAGATTTCATAGACCGAGAGGCCCGTTTTTGCTGGCAAGTTTTTGCATGTTCATAAAAAAGGTCCCTCTCAGCCAATCAGAATGCAGAGCTACTTGTGGGACTGGATGGGTCAGTGGATTGGCACCAGGTTAAGAAGCCTCCAGATCATGGGATCAAATCCGACCCAGATCAGTAGTGACTGACAGCCATTATCACCTGAAGGCTGTTTGGTGACCAATGTGTGAAATGAGATGCGTTGGTTCTCAATCCAGTTCTTAACAGGCAGATGTCCACATCACAAAATCACCAACACAGTAGGCACCGATTGGCACCCTGCAGCTCATGATGTCGGCAAGCCCAAGTCGTAGGAAAGCCAGTGGGGGAGGAAGGACTCTTTATCCCACAAGATGCACAATTTCTCTGGGGAAGGAGGGTTTCAGTCCTCGCTAGTACATCGCCACCTGGACGGTGCAAGTGGAAGCGCAGCGAGAAACAAGAGGCAGGGGCGGAGGACAGCAGAGTGCCGTGCAGTGGCCTGCAACAGTGTGTGCATGCACTTGTTACTCTTAGCATACTGCCTTCCATTTGGAAGGGGACTACAGCCACACAGAAACAAAAAAAATGGAAAAGTATCCAGGACAGCAGGATAACGGGCAAGCTCAGGCCAGAACTCTAGCAACTGGCCTTCTCCCTCTACTTCAGAGGTCCCTACATAGAGAGATCACTTGCTCCCAAACCCTAGCCCCAGTCGGTGGGGCCTGCCTCGAGGTGGAAAGCAGAGGGGTTTCAAGGGGATGGGGTGTAAGTGCTAGAGATGCCGTGGTACTAGGCTGGGTGGCTGCCACTAAAGAATGAGGGTGGGGGGGGGCCGCGTGGAAGTAGGAGCATAAAATAAAAGTTTAGGAAGAAAAAAAAAGGGCATGGAGTCTGAACTACCCACACATCTGCATGGTAAGCCCTGCAGGACAGGGTCGAGGCCCACTGGCAGGTCAGTGTGGGAAGCTTGCACTGTGATCGCCCATGCTGTACCTGTCATGTGAACAAATAGAGAGCTTCACTCTCCAGTGATGTCAAGCCAGCACTTTTCACCAGTGTGAAAAATTAATTGAAGAAATAGGGGGGAAGTAATGCAGAATTACTGTTCAGTTATTCTGCCATAACCGAGGGTCATAACAGGATAGTATATTAATCCCTGCATTCTGACTGTCTGAAACCAACTGCTTGTCACCATCAGCACTCCACAACAGACCTGTACAGTACAAGCAGCAGCAGTGATGTCTCCTTTTGGTCCATTTCTGCACCTTTTTCTTTTATTTAAAATGCCCTTTTCTTTTTCTGTGTAACACCTTTAATATGTATAGCAGGAGGGTGGAGGTTACTTGGTAATAACCATACCTGGGAGTATCTGCACGTACATAAACACCTTGAACAGAACTCCCAGATATAGCTTTTCTTCATAATCCCCCTCCACTGTACTATCATTGCTATAATACCCCTACTTCCCATGTTACTGAACGATCTTGCTGTACTTTGTGTCTCACAACCTACTCAGGGAATGCCATCAGTACAGTACAACCATGTGCACCGTCATAGGTTATCGTTTGTCAATAACACTGCGTCATTTTCACACATTGCAAAACACAACATAAGGACACTATCATCAGTCAATGACTGCCTGGAGAAGGGAGACAAATGCATCCCATGGCTCAATCATAGTTATTGGAAAACAAATGCATATGTTTAACTCGGTCCCTCATTCAGAAAGCAGCTTGGCCGATGCCCATATTAAATTACAGGTAAGTAGTCAAAGGTGTGGCCACGACAGGTCTCAAATTTCATACCTCTCAGTGTCAAGTTTCATTAGCTTCCAGACGTCATAGCAAAACTGGACATCAGTCACCGTGCAGCTGGGGTAGGCCTCACTGGAAGCAAAAACAGACAGGTGTGAGAAGCACTGAAAATAAAGAGTGGCATAAGCGAGCATGTGTGTGTGTGTGTTTTTATGCAAAAATACACATACAGTGTGGCAAACTGGTTAGAGCGTTGTAAACATTTCAGGGTCTGATGGCAAACTTGTCACATGAACCTGGCAAAATTTGCAAAATTTGGTTCGAGTTCAACAGTTTAATGTCTAAAGGGTTCCTTTCATTATAGCTGTTTTAGCACTTTCATCAGTGAAAAACAAGCAGCACTCCTACCACTGAACCTTAAAAACTGGGGGGCTGGCCTGATAGTGCTGAGGTTGAGCGTGGATGCCACCACCACACGGCGGCAGATGCGGGTTCAAACTCAGGGGCACGGGGTCGGCCGGGGGAAGAGCAAGGAGCTGATCAAGCTGCTGGCTGGCAGCTCTCCTCCTTGAGAGGGCTCAGAGGGTCTCCTTGGCACTTGGCTGCCTCCTGGTGGAGGCTGGGTGGCAGTGCCATGCACGAGGAGCCCTGGCGTTAGGCCAGGGGAGGGCAGAAGGGGCCATCACCGGAGCCATGGTGCAAATGCGTGCCTCCGCAATACGTGCTACCACATTCTACAGCCTCGGGGTAATGGGGCAAAAATGTGGAAACTGTGGGGGCCACGCAGGATGAAGGCTTCGGGCTGCCTCCAGGGATCCACCGGGATGCACACAGTACCACAAGATCACGAACGACCCCGGAGTCCGGCAAAGGCTGGCCAGCAAGGGTCTGCTGCAGACAATAAAAATCAATATGGAAAAAAAAATGGGAGGGGGGCTTCCAGGCCCCTTGAATCAAACTGGCTCACGTTCCTTGCCTGTCACGACTGGGAAGGAGGAAGGGAGTCATGCTGAGCAGTGCCTTTTTTGGGGGGGGGTGGGGTAGGGTCAGATCAGTGCTGAGTAGCCCCCTGTTCCCCTACTGCTGTCTGCCTCAGCAGGGATGTGAATAATTCTGGGGTGCCTTCCAATGACCCCCAGCAGAGTTCGACTGACCTGCTACTGGCTGCCTGTTCTAGCTGGTTGAGTGGGTCCTAACTCCTGCAATTGCCACCTCCAAAGAGCAGTAGAGCTACCCCGGTGGTTGGCCAAAGAGCAGCAAGGCTTTCTGCTGGCTGGTCAAAGAGTGGCACGGTTTCTCCAGTGGTTGGCCAAAGAGTAGCATGGCTCCTCGCCTGCTGGCCAAAGAGCGACACGGGTTCCCCGCTGGCATGACAAGGAGCACTCTGGCTGGCCAAGGAACAGCACAGCTCCTTTGCTAGCTGGTTAAGCAGCGGCACTGCTCCCCTGATGGCTGACCAAGGAGCAGCATGGCTCTCCCACTGGCTGGCCAAGGAGCAGCATGGCTCTCCCACTGGCTGGCCAAGGAGCAGCATGGCTCTCCCACTGGCTGGCCAAGGAGTGGCATGACTCCGCTGACTGGGCAAAGAACAACACGGCTCCCCAATATCTGGCAAAAGAATGGTATAACTCCCTTTGCTGGCTTTTCAAGGAGCGGCATGGCTCCCTTACTGGTTGGCCAAGAGGTGGTACAGCTCTCCTACTGGCTGCAGCTCCCTACCAGGCTGGGCAAGGAGTGGCACATATCTCCTGCTGGCTGGCAAAGGAGCAGCATGGCTCCCCTGCTGGCAGGCCAAGGGCTGGCATGGTTCTCCTGTTGCCTGGACAGAGTGGCATGGCTCCCCTGCTGCCTGGCCAAGGAGTGACAAAGGTCCCACACTGGTGGGCATAGGAATGGCAAAAATCTGTTGTTTTTAATTTTAACACATCTGATGTGTGTGATGCCAAACAAAGCCACAAGCACAAAGCTAGAGTGGTTTGTACTGGCGTCATACGCTAAGGGTGTGCAAAAATAACGGAGTAACTCATGCCACCCATATTAATTTTTTTATACTTACCGGTTTCAGACGCTAACTCGCACTGTGCTGACATGCAGCACAGTCTGTGTCAGAGGCAGTTACTGTAGTTTACAAACAAAAGTGTAAAAATCCCAAAATACACAGTTGTGATGTCGCAACCACAGATTACGGGATTTTTAGAGTACTGGTTTCAGTTTGATATTAGACCTAACCAGTAATAATATAAATATAATTTCCTAAGTATAGTACAGGTAAAGTGCACAATTAGCAGTAGTTACTAAAGATACAAATAATACAATTAACAGTTCTTTTTTTTGGAGGGGGTGTTGATCTATACAGTATATCCCTCTCAGTCCGGACGGCCCCCATCTTCCGGCCACCCCAGCCCCATCAACCCAACTTCTCCTGGGACTTATCGGCACACTTTCCCCAAGGGCTTAACCCGCCCCCCCAAGCAGGGTCAGTGGGGATCCCAAACCCCCAACAAGCAAGATCCAGTTTGTGTCAATGGGCCCAGGTCATCAAGTACAGGGCCTGCGAGTGACTAGAGTCATTCTCTCAGCCAGAATTTTCCAAGTTTTCTCCCATATGGGGGGAGCGGATATGCAATCATGTCATGATGCATATCGTGCATTCCCACACAAGTACTGATGTCGCCACTCCTTCCATCACGCTGGCGGTCTGAATTGCCCAGCCTCCACAAGGGGCCAGGTGCATGGGGGGTTCTGCGACCCACCCTCCCTGGAAGGAGAGCAATCCTCACGAATGTTTAATTCCCCGGCTGCCCCTCAAACCTTCCCCAGCCCCTCCCCAGGTTCACTCCTGAACCCAGGTCGTTGGCACCACAAGCGGTATAGCTGCGCAGCGGGCCAACTGACAAATAGCAGTTTTAGTAGAATGATCCTAAAAAATAATTTTAAAAAATCATTTAACATAGATGTTAATCCATGTTACACTGAGAGCTACCAAACCTGCGCAGAAGTCGACCACAACCCCACTGAAAATAAAACACAGCATCTCAATCAGGTGATCCAGTTACAAAATAATAAAAAAAACCTCAAATTTAATGAGTAAAGACTGAATTAAAGGGGAACATTTATGTACAATGGCCCACAGAGTCTTAAAAGCAACGGCAAGTTCTTTTAAACAATATGTTGGGCTTACCTGTAACTGGTAGTTGTCCAGAGATACTGCTAAGTCTGCTAAATATTGACACTACATTGCCACCATATTAAGGAACCTTGTCATGTCATGGAGGAACAAACTGTGCATAACAACATGTAGTTATGCACAGTTTGTATATCCATGACATCATAAGGTTCCATAAAACGGTGGCAATGTAGTACTAGTACTACATGGCACACTTAGTTGGCGATATCGCTGGACAGCTGCCAGCTACAGGTAAGCCCAATACATTGTTTAAGAGAACTTTTCAATGGCTTTAAGACTGTGTGGGCCACTGTGCATGAATGCTCCCCTTTATGGAAGGACATGCAAGATTCATTTTAACGGGAGTGTTCACAAATCAAATTAAAGAGTGCGGCCACAAGCAAGTCCTGCATGCCGCATGCCCAGGTTGCCAAGTTTCACGGTACGATTGTGAACTTCTCCTAACCCTGCACCACCTCATCTGATGAGCACTGTCCCACAAACGTCTTGGTGTTGGCACTCACTGGAAATGTTTTGTGATAAGACTGGGGTCCGAAATCTCCTTCGGGATGTGCACGATCATAAGTGTTCTGGCAACCTGCATGTACAGGAAAGAAAAAAACAAATCAGAGAAAACACCTGCCGATGACCCCTCTCATGGAGAGATGGAAGGAAGCAATAACACACAACAGGGTGCGTGGTAAAGCTAAATTACAACACACCCCAGGAGGGCTGCAAACCATAAGATGCAGCCTAGTGCCTTCGGCCACCTGGGCAGTGCAGTAATTCAGAGCATTCTCACACACCTTGGAGTGTGCTACTGCACTTATAAAATGGTTTTGCAAGAGAAATTTGAACCATGAAGTAATGTGAAAAACAAGCAGTCTGACTGGTCAAAACTGGACACATGACGATGCATTCATTTCACAATGAAATTAATGCATGGTCATGTGACCAGTTTTGCCCAATCAGGTAGCTTGTTTGATCCAAGCTGTTTTATAATTGCCCATAGTATACACTGTAGCCGGAGTGAGATAAACAAGACTGGGTGACCCATCAAGTGTACCTCCCTGTTATCTTAACAGCAACAATCTGAAATGCCTTCCCTGCAGATATCTGTGGAGTCTGGTCCTGAAAAGGTTTGTTACTTACCAGTAACAGTACAGGTTTGAGAAAATACACAGTAACATAGTAATTTAAGGTTTTATAGGACTCTAGGGCCATCATGTCTACCCCCCACCATGCTTTACAAGCAGGAATGAAAGAAGTATTTTGTGCAAACACCACAGAGCCACACCCACACACACTGGACTGGACAGTAAGCCAATGGTGTCGGGAACTCGCAGGAGGCTTTTCATAGTTGGGGCCACCCACACTGATGTATTGGCACCGTACTTCCACACCCATCCAGTGTCAGATATACATCATGAACAGCAGCCCCCAGCTACCAGACAATAAATGGAATTGCAACATTTACTGACCAGTATGAATAAAAGAATAATGCACGACAGGGTGTGTGTCATATTGGGATAACATCACGCCTGGGGTGATTGGGTACGAGGCCGCAGGCCAAGTGCGACCAATCACCCCAGAAGTTACCTTATCCCAGCATGACACACACCGTAGAGTGCATTATTCCTATCATACAATGGCTCAGACTTTTTAAATGAAAAAAACAGACTTAAATTTTGCATTTTAAAGTGATTCTAATGAATAAAATTAATAAATAACCTTCTGCAACATTAAATAGTTCCTTTTTACAACTGTTAAATTGGGTGTACTGCAACATTAAATAGTTTCCTTTAAAACTGTTAAATTAGGTGTACTCTGAAAATGGTTAAAATTCTCTAATAAATATAACTTATAAAGCAGGTCTGAATCGTTTTGGATAAATACATCCAACATCAGCACCTCAACCACAGAGGGTAGTTGGTCTGGGAGGTTGGCAGGTGGTTAGAAGGGGCAAATCGGGTGCCCCATCACTTGGTGCTCTCCAACATATTACCTTCACAAACCATATAAAAACTACAAACAGGTATCTGCCTCTATCTCCGAAATCAAACAAAGGAGCAGAGGACACTGCAAAGCAGGACACTGCAGCACAGGAGCTAGCACAACAAAACTCACCCAAAACAGGAACCAAAACAAAAAAAGCAAAAAGGAAATCCAAAAAACTTCTGATCACAGTAGACTCCATGATTAAGAACACCCCTCCCCCCTCAGCTAGTGGTCAAACAGGAGTTCAGCATGTTTGCAGTTCATTTGCATGACCAGGTAAGGAAAAAGGTCCAGCTCCCCATACGATGCACAGGGGGAAACGCCAGACCTCACACAACAACTAACACACCGATATCTGGCCAATGGAAAATCATGCATACAAATGCTCGCAGTCTGGGAAATAAGATCCCAGACCTGCAGGCAATAATGACAGAGGCTAAACTGGACATAGTAGGAATTAGCGAGACGTGGTTTAGCAGTAACCACACTTGGGAAACTTCAGTACCTGGCTATGTACTGTTCAGAAGAGACAGAGGTGCAAAAAGGGGCAGGGGTGGAGTGGCCCTGCATGTCAATGAAAATATCAAAGCTACAGAAATTCAAAATACACATAAGGAACCAGAAGAACTGTGGGTCACCCTGGAAACAGGAAATGGGACAGTCATAAGAACTAGGGTTGTCTACAGGCCCCCAGACTAGGGGGAGGACATAGACACATTACTGTTAGAAGATATACAAAACATAACAGCTAAAGGGGAGGTTCTGATAATGGGAGACTTCAACATACCAGATACAGATTGGTCAATATCAGCAGGAACATCTGCCAGATCTAGACACGTGGTGGATTCCCTGCAGGGGGAAGGACCCAAACAACTGGTACAACAACCCACAAGAGACAGGGCTATCCTAGATCTAGTATTGACTAACAGGGAAAGGATCACAGATCTCCAGGTAGAAGGTCACCTGGGGGCCAGTGACCATCACATGGCATGGTTCAATTTGGCCACTACAACTAAATCATCCCATTCCAAGGCAAAAATATGGGACTTCAGAGGAGCTGACTTTGATAAGATGGCCAAAAGAGTTAAGCTAGCCCTGGCAAAAAGAAAGACAGGTGACGAGGTACAGGCAAAGTGGACAAACATTAAGGATGCAATACTTGAAGCAACATCCCACTGTGTTAAAGAAAAGGAATTGCAAAAGAAGAAGGAAACAACTTTGGTTCTCAAAAACAGAAGCAGAAAAGGTCAGAGCCAAAAGGCTGGCCTTCAGGAAATAAAAGAGAACACAGCGGGATGAAGACATGGAGGCATACAAAACTTCCCTAAGGGAAGCAGGGAAGGCAGTAAGGCAGGCAAAGCCCGAACCAAGAAAACACTAGCACAAACAGTAAAAGAAGGTGACAAGGCTTTCTATAGATACATTAGTGAAAGAAGAAAGTCCAGAGGGGCTAAGATCAAAGGAGATAAGGGGGCGTGTGAGGAGGAGGACCATGTAAAAGCATCTATCCTAAATAGATACTTCTGCTCAGTATTTACTGAAGAGAAGGTAGGGCAGGGCCCACACCTCGGCACCATGGACACAGGGGGGAGGAAGGTGAGCACTAGTCCCTTCACAAAAGAAAGGGTCCTAAAAGAGCTTGATAAGCTCAGGGTGGACAAGGCAATGGGACCTGATGGCATACATCCCAGGGTACTAAAGGAGCGAAGGGTGGAACTAGCAGAATCATTATCAGAACTGTTTAGTGAGTCTCTGAGCACAGGAGAGGTCCCAGAAGACTGGAGAAGGGCTCATGTGAACCCGCTCCACAAGAGTGGTAGCAGGGAGGAGGCAGGAACTACAGACCAGTCAGTCTTACCTCAGTAGTGGGCAAGATTATGGAGGCACTCCTTAAGGAAAGGATAGTGCAACACCTGGAATCCACAGGAGCACAGGATCCAAGACAGCATGGGTTTACAAAAGGAAGGTCCTGTCAAACTTATCTCATAGATTTCTTTGACTGGGTAACCAGAGTGGTGGACCAAGGGGGAGCAGTTGATGTTGCCTACCTTGACTTCAGCAAAACTTTCGATACTGTTCCACAGAGAAGATTGATAAATAAGCTGGGTGGGCTCGGGGTGGGTCAGAAGTTGGTCAACTGGGTGGCAAATTGGTTGACGGGCAGAAAACAGAGAGTGGTGGTAAACGGTATACAGTCAGAAGAGATACAAGTCACAAGTGGGGTACCTCAGGGATCAGTCATGGGGCCAGTCCTCTTCAATATCTTCATCAGTGACATTGCAGATGGACTGGAGGGTAAGGTTTGTCTGTTTGCAGATGACACCAAGATCTGCAACAGAGTAGATGATCCAGATGGGGTGGGCAGAATGAGAAGAGATCTGGATAAACTAGCAAAATGGTCAAAAGAGTGGTAATTGGGGTTTAATGCAAAGAAGTGCAAGATCATGCACAAAGGGAAGAGAAACCCTAAAGCCACCTATAGGCTGGGAGGGGAGTTGCTGGCAGTCACAAGGGAAGAAAGAGACTTGGGCATCATCGTCACCGATGACCGGAATCATCCAAGCAGACCACTAAAGCAGCAGGTAAGGCTAGGGGGATGTTAGGGTGTATTAGTAGGGGTATCACAAGTCAGAAGAGGGAGGTAATAATCCCCTCTTTACAAGACACTGGTTAGGCCCCATCTGGAGTACTGCATGCAGTACTGGAGGTCACACCTTTACAAGGACATTAACCAAATTGAGGCAGTCCAGAGAAGGGCAACCAAAATGGTGCAGGGACTGCATCAGAAAACATATGAGGACAGATTAATGGAGCTCAATATGTATACCCTAGAGCAAAGGAGAGAGAGAAGTGATATGATCGAAACATTCAAAACACCTTAAGGGCATTAACAAGGTGAAAGAGTCTAACATGTTTCAATATAAGAAAAACAGCAGGAAAAGAGGACACAGCATGAGATTAGAGGGAGGCCGATTAAGGGGTAATGTCAGGAAGTTATTTTTCACAGAAAGGGTGGTGGATGCATGGAACGGCCTACCTCAGGAAGTGGTGGGTATGAATACAGTGCAGGGCTTCAAACAGGCATGGGATAGGCATAAGGGAGCAATACAGATGAGTATGAATAGATAGGCCATTGACAGAGCAAATGCCAAAGGCACATTTATAAGGTAGAAAAAGAAATGGGCTGACTGGATGGGCCTTGCAGTCCTTATCTGCCGTCAACCTCTATGTTTGTATGAGTAAATGTAACAGTATTTTTTTAACATTTCAGTAACTTTAAATGCATCTGAAAATGAACTTTTGCTTATTTAATTTGAATCTGCAGAAGTTCGGCTTATAATCTTATATACTAACATACTAAAATGCCAGCAGAATAGGCCTAACGGTCTCTCGAGTCTGCTTAATTTTCAGCACCCGCACTGAGGGACGATTTTTGGGTTTTAATGTCCCCAGTCCCAGATGTTCCACCTGTATTGGGCCTGGCGAGATTCACCCTCCCCCTGTACCTGTCCCATCCCCTCTTAAACCCATCCACAGTCTCCACCTCGACCAGCTCCCTGGGCAGTGCATTCCATGACTCCACCACCCTTTCAGTGAAATAACATCTCCTCCTCTCCCCTCACAGCCTGCTCCCTTCCAGCTTACACCTGTGAACTCTTGTTGCCCCACCCTCCTTCCTTTGGAGCACCCTGACTGGGCCTCCTTTATTGATCCCTTTCATGTACTTAAAGATCTCTATCATGCCCCCGTCCCTCCTCTCCTCTAGGGTGTACATGTCGAGCTCCTTGAGCCTCTCCTCATAGGTCCTCTCCCCCAGACTCCAGATCATTTTGGTTGCCCTCCTTTGGACCCTCTCTAGGAGTGTAATGTCCCTCTTTAAATGTGGTCTCCAAAACTGTACACAACACTCGAGGTGTGGCCTAACCAAGCAGCTGTACAGTGGAAGGATCGCTTCCGCCTTTCTGGAGGTAACCCCCCTGGCGATGCATCCCAGCATCCTATCTGGCCTTGCTGCTGCCCTCCTACAGGTCTCCAAGTTGTTCATTTTGACATCTACCACTACCCCCAGGTCCCTGTCACCCTCCATGACTTGAATCATGTGTCCTCCCAGAGTATACCATTGGCCTGGATTTCTGACTCCCAGGTGCAGAACCCTGCACTTCCCCACATTGAATTTTAGTTTCCATTTTCCCAACCACCTTTCCAGAGCCTCCAGGTCCTCCTGCAAGGCCACCCTCCCCTCCTACCCATCCACCACTGCACCCAGCTTTGAGTCATCTGCAAAGAGACTCATTTCACTCCTGATCCCCCTCCTGATGTCTGAGATATCGGCGTTGAACAGGAGTGGCCCCAGCACTGACCCCTGGGGAACCCCACTAGTAACCCACCTTGGGGATGAGGCTAATCCTCCAACCACCACCTTCTGAGTATGCTCAGAGAGCCAAGTTCCTATCCATCTTAACAACTGTCTCCCTATCCCCATTTCCTTCAGCTTAGCCAGCAGGCCACCGTGGGGTACTGAATCAAATGCCTTGCTAAAGTCCAGAAAGAGGACGTCTACTGGCCTACCCTGGTCCAGGGCCCTCATCACCCAGTCATAGAACTCAACAAGATTTGTCTGGCACAATCTTCCCGTGACAAAGCCATGCTGCCTATCGTCCAAGTACCTAGTTTGCTCCAGTAACCCCCCCAGCCTTTCCTTGACAATATCCTCCATCACCTTGCCAACCATTGATGTCAGGCTAACGGGCCTGTAATTTCCCGCCTCCTCTCTTGATCCCCCTTGTGGATCGGCACGACATGGGCCACCCTCCAGTCTTGGGGCACCCACCCAGTCCTCAGAGATGTTGAAAAGCTCCACTAGAGGGACTGCCAGGACATCCGCCAGTTCCCTCAGCATCCTGGGATGTATCTCATCTGGCCCAGGTGCTTTCTCTGTCCAAAGGGACCTGAGGGTTTCCCTTACTCTCTTTACTGGGATTTCAGCCTCCACGTCCTCTCCTTTTCACCCTACACTGCTGGGCCCCCACCTGTTTGTGGTGGCCACTCCTTTTCCCCAGACCCATCAGGGCCCCTGGTCTCTACCAGTCCCACCCCTTGCTTCGGTTTGCCCCCGCTCCCCTTGCAAGACACAGCTCTCCACCCCCCCCCCGTAAAAACTGGGGCAAAGTACTCATTTAGGCCGTCTGCCTGTTCCCCCCCACCTCCTGTGCCCAACCATCCCTATCCTTATCTTGCTGATCTGCCCCCTTACTTTCTTAGATTGTGCTTACTTTCTTAGTTATGTTCTCAGATCGTTTTGTATTGCAGGCCCATTTTTGCTGTTTAAGGTTTGTAAACACTGAATACGCACATCGTGTTGCCTTGGATGAGGAAGCGTGTGTTGCTGTTTTCTTGTATGCTGCTTCTTGTGCTGCAGCTGCAGGTTGCTTGGTTTTCTTCTCCTTCGGTCTTGCTGGTTGCCATTGTTTCTGTGACTCATGAACTAGCTGGTTCAGAGGTTGAGGCAGTTTTGTTGGTGGATGCAGTCACATGGCAGGTCACTACGTGGAGGTCAGTTAGTGCATGGGCTCGAGTCAGGTTACTGGGATTTTCAGCTGCACCCGAGAGGACTGCACTCTGTCTGCTTCTTTCTTACATGGTAGATCGCCAGTAACTTTTCAGGGAAGATTCTTGTTTGTGTCCTGTCATGGACATTATTTGTCAACTTTCGAGCCCCCGCATTGCTGTGCAGTTGTATAGCAGTGGCTCAGAGGCAATGGCTTGTACAGATCATTGGTAGGGCAGCAGCTTTGCAGATTTTAGGGAGCATTGTGGCTAAATAGTTGATGCCTACTGGCTCTAGTGCACACCAGATTCTTTCCTGCTCCCATAGTTTGGCTGGAGATCTGCAGGGATGTAGGAACAGGCACGGAGGATTTTCAGGGAGTTTGGAAAGGTACTTTTGGAGGTCTGCGACCAGGTAGTGTGGGTGGTCTGGCATTTGGAACATGCATGTAACCCCCCCTACAAATGGAGGGATTCCAAAAAGTCTTCCTTGAGCTTGCCTAAATGCTCACTGCCAGGCTGGTGTCCTGCGTTTTAGCAGTTTAAATGAGATTACCAGAGCCTGTGTAGCTTCTGTGTACTGTCTCCTTAAGAGCTGCCTAATTGCAGCTTAAGTAATCTGAGAGAGAGCTCTGTTGAAAGATGTGACTATTTGCTGAAAATCATTTAGAGTGATAACGATAATGTAGTCTGTCTAACCTGCTTTCTTTGTAGCAAGGACTGTTTTGTTTGTCTCTACTATCTTGGTCCTGGACTGCAAATTAGACCAAACAGTACTGGCGGGACCTAAAATGTAGCCGGACTACAGGAGCTGTCCAAATTCAAAATCTGTAGGAACTGTAGCTTGGAGCTTTTTTGTGCCTTTTTTGCAACTGAATGGGGAGCTCTTGCTTTAACTGAGAGCCAAATCAGCCAACCAAACCTTTTGGATCTTGGGGAAGTCCCAGGCTGCCTGCAGTTTTCAGTTAGATCTAAGCTGGAAGCCGAACAAGAAGGAGCTGAGGTGATTCTGAGCAGCAATCCTGAGTGGATTCTCATGGAAGAACTGTGAAAAGGCTAAGTTTTTGGACTGCATGTCGGTGTGCTGCTCCTGAAAGGGAGAGAAGAGAATTATTTTGGACTAAATCCAAGTTTGTGTGACTAAAGTAAGCTACTGAAATGGGCCAGGCTCAACCTGAAGGAGACCGAAGATTTTGCTGAATGCGATCGGCCTGTCAGGAGTTCCAGCTACCCCTAAGCTCCCTAAGTGTGTGCAGAGACTTTGTGATTGTGACCAGGGAGTGCTTTGCCTGGTACAGTAGAATTCCCTTACATGTAAATGTGCTATGAGCTGCTAGTGGGTCGTGAGTTAATCTCCCACTGTGTGAACTGTGTTCTGCTTGCTGGAAGCTGTATCCAGCCCAAAACGGACTGCTTCTGAACCAGCCAGACTACCCACTGCACAGAGAAGCCATCGACGAGAGACCTGCCTGGGGATCAGCCCCCTGCTCCACGCTTGAACAGGAACGACACCTCTGCGACTCGTGTGGGCCCTGCTTCTCCTGGCATTCCAGATCAACCACCTGCAGTCTCGATTTTCATCCAGCCTGTGTCCAGTCTTGGGTATCGTGAGTAAATACCAGAGTAGCTCCCTGCAACAACAGCTTAATCTGAGTGTGTCATCTGATTGTCTTGTTGTTTTGTTTCCTTTACGAACTGAGCCCTCTGGCTCCGGTTTACAAATATTGTGTACTGTGCATGTTGTGTTTTCCATCACAGGGCCCCAACCAGCTGCAACGCCGGCCAACCCCGGGCAACAGTCCTGGCTAGTCCATCTCTTCTCCACCTGGGTACCCAGAGGTGTGACTGTGTGGGGGGACTCAAAGCGCATGCATAACTGCTTGATTGATATAACCTTTAAGCTAATTAACCTGATTTTGCTCCTCCCTTGTTCAATTCCCCTGAATAAATCAGATCTCACTTTTTCTGCATGTAATCCTACTGTGGTTCCAGTTTGTGCTCAAAGTACTGTACTGTTGCTATTTGCTATGCATAACCTTGTTTTACAGGGGGTCCCCAGGGTCGAGCCAGAGGAACCAGCCCTGGTGATAAGTGCAAACAGTGTGGGTACTTGTGTGGTGTACCAGGGGTACTGTGAAAGTCATTACTGTACAGTGTTCAGGACACTAGACGGGAAAGAGGGGGGGTTACAGTGTCCCGGAGGGCTGTGCCCAGGTTAGCATGACCACTACCAACCCTGATCTCTGGGTGGAGGCACCCATTTCAGAACTCAGGCCCCTTAACCTGCTACTAGCCAAGCAGGTAGGGGTAGTAGCCCTTGGGATAGCGCCACCTAGGGGTTACATCTTGGAGGCTCACTGCTGGGATTTTGCATCTTCCAGTGGCCAAATTTGCAAATTGCTGTTAAAAATAAATGGCTACCCCAACAGAAGTGGCTGTACACCAGTTGGTGGGGTGGTGTAATGGGCAGGAGATTAACCCCCAAAATGCTATACTTATCCTGTATATTCCCTGGAGTACCAATAAGGACACTGTAGAGGGAGCACTTTCCAAGGTTGAATATTTACAAAACCCTGTGGTGGTGGGTCGACAGGCTAATCTGCTCGCCCAAAGTTTCATGGCGTTAGTAGACTATAAGGACCCAGTAGACAGTTCCAATGTGCCATGGACTATCACCCCCGAAGGAGCCCTCTCTGCCTGAAGAGTGATAACTAAAGACAGTAAAGACTCCCGGGAGAATGAGCCCGCCCCCCATCTGAGACTTTTGAGGAGAAATGTGCTAAGTTGTTGCTGAAGGAGAGGAAAACTGTCTGTGAAGGACTTAAAGAAACTATTCCGAGCCACCTGGGTGTTCCTCCCCCAACACCCCTCCGCACCCTTATTGCCCCTCCTTCTGTGCCCGTGACAACGCTGGCTCCTGTGTCTGTACCTGCCATTAGTCACGACTCTTAGCGAAGGTTGAGAATCTTCTCCGGCACCCTCCCCACCCCCCAAGGGGAGGATGATTGGGAGACCTGGATAGATTGTGTTGCCCCTTTGGCACCTTGATGGCAGTGTGCGGAGGCTGACAAACAGAAAAGGTTAATAGAAAGTTTGAGGGGTCCCTCCCTAGAGGCCATTAAATTTCTGAGGTCCACAAACCCTGATGCATCTGCCCAGAAGTACCTATCTGCACCCGAAGGCAATTTTGGGAGCACTGAATCAGGGGAGAACTTGATGTGGAAATTTCAAAGTACAAAACAATGGCCAGGGGAAAGTTTGTCTGCATATGTTACTCATCAGGAAATAGCGCTGCAGAAGGCTTACTGAAAAGGTGAAGTAGCTGCCAGTGACTTAAACCACGTGAGGCTGGGGCACATACTGCAACATGCAAAGCATTCTAAATTGCAGCTCCTTCAATTAAGGCTCCCAGATAGAAGGGGTAACCCACCGGGCTATTGTGACTTGATAAAAACTCCAGGAGCTTGAAGATGAAGAGGGGGATTGTAATCCTAGGGTGAGCGCAGCCCAGGTGATCACGGCATCGGAAGGCCTTTCCGAAGTGGGGACCAATGAGGGTGTGCTGCCATGGGATGAACTGCTGAGGGAGTTCAGGGAAACAAAAAACAGTCTCTTTATGAAGGCCGCTCCTGCAAGTACAGGCACCGACCCTTATCCAACTGCATCTGCTATGGGGTGTGGGAGTGTCCACGCAGGGATCTCCTGCTGACAGTAGCTCGAAACGCGATGCCTTGACTATGAAAGTAAGAGAATTGATGAGATGTCTCCAAATACACACCACACAGCAGACAGAGATAGCACCAAGGTTTTCAGTTGGTAGTACCACCGTCCCAGCTCCCAGTGTGATGCCTCGGCCACCCCAAATTCCAGAAAACATATTTTGCCATAATTGTGGGAAGGATGGGCACATGAAGAGAGAATACTGGTCCACAAAAGACCTAGATAAAGTTGTATACAGGCTTCAAGGAGAGCTTCGGAGAACGAATCTGCGGTCGAGTGCCCAAAATGACCACAGTGAGGGTTCAAGAAGTAGTAACTCAAATCCCTATGTGGCCAAATCATCTGTCCAGGCCCCTGCTGCTGTCCCTCCAGACTGGTTCAAAATAATGGGCCCTTCAATGGAGACTACCATGGCTGTGAATGGTATTCCTACTCAGGCTGTGCTGGACAGTGGGTCACAAGTGACCACTGTATTTAAGGACTGGTATGACAAACACTTATCTGCTGTGCCCTTACAATCCCTGGAAGGCCTATATGTGTGGGGGCTGAGCAACAAGTCTTATCCCAACCTAGGATATGTCCACCTCTGGTTGTCATTTCCTGCAGCTGTAACTGGTGTAGAGGAGCAAGTCGAGACACTGGCCTTAGTGTGTCCCCCTACTGGACTGTATGATGGGGTTCCCCTGTTAACTGGGACCAGCGCCCATATGTTTGGGAGACTGGCACAACTCTGTCGTGAAAACAAGGGCGATGGACTGGGAAGGCTCTAAGAATTCCTGCTCTGATCAAGATGGCCTATGATTTGCAACAGAACCCCAAGGGAGTGGACCAGGATGAACCGGTAGGGGTCGTGTGGAAGAAGGATCCTGATTCAATGGTACTGGCCTCTAATGCCCAGTGTACCGTTCAAGGACAGGTTCGCCTCTGCAAAGATGTCAAGAACAAAATACTGATGTTGGATGCGCCAGGCAATGGAAAATTGCTGGAAGGATTATTGGTTAAGCCCAGCATCTTGCCGGCTCGTGCTCATACCTATGCACGACAAGTAATGGTCCAGATTCATAATGTGTCAGATCGGGAGATCGGGGTGAACAAAGGATGCACCCTAGCTACGGTACACTGCGCAGACACTGCAGTGTTGCCCAGCAACAAGCCCCCAGGCAAGACAGACAAAGTGACTCCTGACTTGTTTGATTTTGGTGACTCCCCATTGCCAGCTGAATGGAAGACTAGAATTAGCCAGAAACTTGCCCAGAGAGATCAAGTGTTTTCACTGAAGGAATGGGACATGGGATTTGTCCAGGGTGCCGAGCATCATATCCGCCTGCACGATGAACTGCCATTTCAAGAGAGGTCTCAACGCCTAGCCCCTGCAGACATAGACGATGTGAGAAGACACTTGCAGGAAATGCTTGCGGCCGGTGTGATACAAGAATCCAGGAGCCCCACAGGTAATTCTACCTTGATCCAGGCTGCTGCCACCACCGTTGGCCATCTGGCGCCTTTTCTGAAACGGCCACAAGCTCCCCTGCTCAGCGCATGAATCCCGGCCAGAGTAGCACCTCGAGTTGCTGCCCAGGCTCAAACGGAGCAGAACTGTTACTTTTGTGCCTGATTTTGAAAGTTTTAAAACGAACCAGCTAAAACTATTTGTATTTGCCTGTAACTGTATTTAAAAGCTTAGAGTCACTGCAAGCCCAGGACCTGTGTTCTATCTGAAATCCCCCACCCTTCGCTGGTATTACTTAAATAGCCTCTGCCCTCTTGATATTTTGCTGCTGTCGGATTTTTTTTTTTTTTTTTTTTTTAAAGAACACCCAACTTCTCCATTAGCTCCTTATATTGTTTTGCCACTAGAGGGAGCCTGATTAAGTTCGAGCAATTTGCTCCCAATACCTCACTTGTCACATTTTACTGCTCTCTAGTAGCTGTTTTCACTTGGTGATTTATATTAAAGGAGCCCTCTGTGTCTCTTTCCTCCCTACCTCACTCCTTTCTCTAGTCAAAAATGTCCCCTCCTCCCCTCCTAGCGCTCCTCATGGGAATACTTTGCCTTCCTATCCTCTTTGAGCTTTACTGCTTGAACACATCAACAGCTTCTGCCAATACTTATACTCAGTTTGACTTCTACTACTCCAACATGCTTGCTACTGCCACTCCTACCTCTACCCCCTCTGCTCTCATCAGCAGCGTATTAGCCCAATAGTCAGATACCTTCACCTTCATCTGAAGCCGCCACCCTGCATATCTATCAGGCGTACCTCATCACCCCTATGGTTACTAACCCTATCTCTTATACTATCCGGCAACATTGAGATCAACCCTGGTCCATCTCTCGCCCTGTCATAACCTTGCCCTTGCCACCACTCTCCCTAAAACCGATGGACTAACTTTCGCCCACCTGAATGCTAGAAGCCTTATGGCCAACCTCCCTGACCTCCAGGCTTGGATCTATACTAACGTCCCAGGCGTCCCCCGCCATCGCGAGAAACCTGGCTTAAGCCCACAGTGCCTGACTCTCAGTGCCACTTTCCTGGATACAGCATGCCTCGTATTGACCGTCCTGGCACTAAAAGGAGGTGGCCTTGCCTCTACTTCAAAACTCACTAAACATTACCCTTCTGCAGGACCCCTCCTACCAAACTGTGAAATCCTGCACTCCTACTGCTTCTTGGGGTGTAAAGAACCCCATATTTTTGTACTTATCCCCCAAATATCTACACAAGGCATCACTGAACTCCTAGGGTTTCTGCCTACAGTTACAGGCAAGAATGACATTATCTGCCTTGGTGATTTTAATCTTGACTGGTCCGAGAAAAACTCAGCTAACCTATCCTCCTTAGCTAGCAAGGCAAATCTATCCCAGCTCATCGTGAACCCACAAGGGTCTCCGCATTGGGGCAACTGTGCCACCCTCCTTGACTGGATACTTACTAACAGGGCGGAATATGTTGCCTCAGCTGGTGTGCTACCTGACACAATTAGTGACCACTATCCCATCTACTGTGTCTGGAACACTGTCATTCTTCCCTCCCTGCTAAAACTGTAACCTTTCCTAATCTCTCCGCCTAAGTCATGAGGACTTCTTAACTGACCTTAACCAGGTTGACTGGTCCCTCTCTACCAAACAGAGGACATTAACATGCCACAGAATATTTCAACTCCGTCCTCCTCTCTCTTCAAAACCTTCACATCCGGTCACCACCGTAGGATGGCAGGGAAAGTAACCAAGGGCTAACACCCCCTGCTTCAACTTCTCAAATCTAGGGACAAACTTTGGTCCAGGTGGAAGATCTCCACCTCCATGCAGACTTTGAAGACTATCGTGCATTACATAACAACTGCAAAAGACAAATTCGATATTGCCAAAAGCACCTAATAAGGAACCTACTAATAACATCCTCTACAAATCGCGCGAAGGTACTGGTCCAAAATTAAGGACATTCTCGCAGCGACAAGCAACAAAATCCAGCTGACATGAACATTCAAGGTGTTCACTGCACCAACCATGACACCACTGCCAACGCTTTCAATACCCTTTTTTCTTCTCCACCAGTCGTTCACTCTAACTAGCCCACAACCTGACTATCCCTCTTCTCCTCCTCGCCCTCCCACCTCCCTTTCGTTCTGGCTCCAACCACATACCTTGAAGTTATAAGCTACTTAACTCCCCTCCGCCTTGAGGTCAGGGCCTGAGGGCATCCATCCTTGCATACTTAAGCAGTATGCACCTTGGCTGACCAGACCCATCACCTGGCTTTTTAACCTCGTTAGATGCAGTCTACTGTCCCATCCATCTGGAAAACTGCCAGAACCATCCCTATACACAAAAAGGGCGATGTCAAACTCATGTCCAACTACCGCCCTATATCTCTTCTGCCCACTCTCAGTAAGCTGCTTGAAAAAATAGTCCACCGCCAGCTTGCTGCTCACCTTGACATGTTTAATCTTCAAACCCCGTGCCAACATGGTTTCCGGCCCGGTCAAAGTACCACCTCTGCACTTACACAACTTACCAATGACATCAGAAATAATATGGACCGTGGCCTACTCACTGGGGCAGTCTTTATCGACCTGTCTAAAGCCTTCGACATGGTACACCATCCTCTCATGCTAAAGAAACTCCAATCCGTTGGAGCATCTGAACAAGCCCTCTCCTGGTTCCATAGCTATCTTGACAATCGGACTCAGGCAGTAGCATTTCACAGGCCCTTTCCTCCCCTAAACATCTCCATTAGAGTTCCCAGGGATCCACTCTTGGACCTCTACTCTTCTCCCTCTTCCTAAATGATATTCCCACCATGTCCTGGCATAGCTGCACTCTAATGTACGCAGATGACCTTGTTCTCTACTCTGTCAAAATCGGTTGCGCTGCCATCAACCCACTCACTCAATGACTTCCAATTCCCTGCAAGACCTGGCTTCTAACAACCACCAAGTCCTGAACCTAGAAAAACCTGTTTGCTATGCTATTCGGATCTCCTCTGCAAGAAATCTGTCTGCCCTGCTTAACAGGCTCCAGGTTCAATGCCTTGATGGCCCCTCATCTTAAACACTGAGTCCTTCAAGCACCTTGGGGTCACTTTGGATCCCACACTGACCTGTCTCAACATGTCAATATAAATGGGGTCAATAATGCTAAAATTGGCGGAGTTTATCGGCGCCCACTCCCTCACTTCCGCTAGACTTTCTGTTGCGAGAGTATTCTCACCCCAGCTCCAATATGCTCTGCCCCACCTCTCTGCTGCAAACTTCAAGCACACTCCACAAATGGGACACTGCTCCACAACAACATCTGTAGATTCGCTTTAACTGCCTCATCGCCTTACCCATCATTGTCTCCTTTACGCTGGCTTAATCGCCTGTCACCTAAGGATATTCGAGCCTACCCCTGGGCTGCTTTATCGACCCCTGTTCAGACCTCCTGCCCTGTCTATCTTGCCAACCTCCTGACTCCTGCCTCACACACCCGTACCCTCAGGTCTTCCTCTGTCCCCATGCTCTCCACTAGACCTTGCATGACAAAAATGGGTGAACAGGCATTTGCCCATTTTGCTCCCAAATTCTGGAACTCACTCCCCCTTATGGTGAAAACTTCAGCCTCCCATCGAGAATTCAAAAACTCGCTGTTCACCCACCTTCTAGCCTCTGGCCAATGCAAATGCTCTTAATTTGCTTTGTCCCACTGCAGGCTGTCGGGTCTGACCCTGAGTACTACACTAATGTTCTCCCATGCAATATGCTTGTCTAGGTGGCTATGAACCTTGATGTCTTTACTGTCCTCAGCTGTCTTATGGTTACCCTAATTGCTTTATTTTACATCCTTATTATGATCTATGCCTAAAATGTACCCTTATGTAACTATTACTGTGCTACCCAATGTATATCTTGTTTTGCTCCTGTACACCTATATTATGTCTATGCATTTCTGCATATTGTAACCAATGTCCTGTGCTCTCCCGGGTCGTGCCTGAAAATAGGCAGGTCTGTTGCATAGAGCACTTACCCGGTTACCAAAAGCTAATAAATAAATAAATAAATATGCTTCTCCCATTGTGGATGTGCATAAGAAGAATGGAACAGTACGAATGTGTGTGGATTATCGGACCCTCAACAGGCGGACCATCCCTGATCAATACACCATGCCCCGTATACAACATGCTCTGGATTGTCTGAATGGGAACAAATGGTTCTCGCTGTTGGATCTTCGCAGTGGATATCACCAGATTCTGATGGCTCCGGAGGACCATGAGAAGGCAGCCTTCATCTGTCCTTTGGGGTTCTACGAATTCTTGAGAATGCCACAGGGGATACTGGGCACCCCAGCCACCTTCCAGTGACTGATGGAACGAGCAGTGGGAGACATGAATTTGCTGGAATGCCTGGTGTACTTGGAAGATGTCATTGTGTTTGGGAGCTCCCTAGAGGAACATGAGAGTCGACTGTTCAAAGTACCAGACCGACTGGAAGATTTTGGCCTCAAGCTGTCCATTGATAAGCACCAGTTTTTCCAAACCTCTGTGAAGTATATGGGGCACACAGTGTCTACAGAGGGGACAGAGACTGATCCTAGTAAAGTTGAAGCCTTGACTACGTGGCCCCAGCCCCACAATTTGAAAGAACTACGTTTCCTGGGATTCTGTGGCTACTACAGCCGGTTCATAAAAGATTATTCCTAAGTGATTCGGCCACTCTTGAATCTTACCCAGGGTTACCCTCCTACCAATCAAAAATATAAAAAAGGGGCCGTCAAAGAACCAGACAAAGCATATTTCTGCCCAGGTGAACTTTTCGGGTCCCTTTGTATGCCTCACTGAAGCAGCTTTCCACGAAGTCATATACCAGCTCACCCATGCCCCCATCCTCGCTTATGCTGATCCCACCAAACCCTATGTGCTGCATACTGATGCCAGTCTGCAGGGTCTAGGAGCTGTACTGTATCAAGACCATGAGGATGGTTTGAGACCAGTGGCATTAGCCAGTAGGAGCTTGACCCTGTCAGAGCGAAACTATCCTGTGCATAAGTTGGAGTTCCTTGCGTTAAAATGGGCCATTGTAGACCAGTTTCATGATTACCTCTATGGGGCGAAAATATTGGTGAGGACTGACAATAACCTGTTGACCTATGTACAGACTTCAGCTAAGTTGGACGCCACGGGGCACCGGTGGCTTTCTGCACTGTCAACATATGATTATGCTGTCGAATACAGACCGGGCCTGAATCATATTGATGCTGACACCCTATCCCAGAGGCCCATTTCCAAGAGTGACTGGGTCAGGATGTCTGAACCTGACATCTGAGCATTGTGCCAAAAGTTTGATAGACATCAACAGATGTCTATGGACATAGCGGACTGCTTAGCAGATTGCTTGTGCCCCTCTGACACCTGCATACCGGCTGCGTATTGCCACTTTTCTGCTCTAGATATTAGTGCACTACCTCAGTTTGACAATGATAGCATTCAATGGGCTCAATCCCGAGATTCTATGATTTAGCCAGCACTTGACGCCCTTCATGCAGGAAAAGATGTGTCCAAGTTGCATTCCTCTGATCTGCGAACCACTTTATTGTTTAAAGAAGGCCCCAGGTTGAAGCTGCTTAATCAATTGTTGTATAGAGAGACTGTAGATCGAGGTGGTCAAATAGACAAGCAACAATTGGTCCTGCCCACAGCCTTCAAAGATTTGGTACTGAGGTCCCTCCACAATCACATGGACCACCTCGGTATCGACCAGACCCTTGACCTAGTACGATCTCGATTCTACTGGCCCAAGATAGGGGCCGATGTTGAGCACCATGTAAGGACTTGTAGTCACTGCCTGCATAGAAAAGCCCTGCCTCAGAGGGCTGCCCCCTTATCAACATTACTACCAGCACCCTAATGGAACTAGTCTGCATAGACTTCTTGAGTTTAGAGCCTGATCAGCGAAGCATTGGCAATGTGTTAGTGGTTACGGACCATTTCACACGGTATGCACAAGCTTTTCCCACCAAAGATTAAAAAGCATCTACCGTGGCCAAGGTGCTTATGGAAAATTTCTTTGTCCACTATGGTGCCCCCCAGCGAATTCACTCTGATCAGGGCCGGGACTTTGAGAGTCGGCTAATCAAAGAAATGCTCTCTCTATGGGGGTAGTGAAAGTCAAGAACCACCCCCTAACACCCGCAGGGGGATCCTCAACCAGAACGCTTTAACCGCACCCTGCTAGACATGCTAGGCACCCTCCACCAAAAAGATAAGCATAAATGGAGGCAGCAGATTAGTACCTTGGTACATGCATACAATTGTACAAATAATGATGCTACTGGGTTCTCGCCCTACCACCTCATGTTCGGGAGAGAAGCCTGGCTGCCTGTTGATGTCTGTTTTGGGGTTTCTCCTGATGGGGTCCGAGCCGAAGATTACCTGCAATATGTACAAAAACTTAAAGCTCAATTGAACCATGCCTATCAACTGGCCCAGACAATGGCTGCTAAAAGAAATCTAGCCAACAAAGAGAGACATGATAGAAAAGTAAAGGCTCAAGAGCTTAGGCCTGGAGACCATGTGTTGTTGCGAAATTTAGGATTGCATGGTAAACACAAAATTGCTAATCAATGGCACCATTTTCCCCATGTCGTAGTTGGAAAGTTGGATGATTTGCCAGTGTACAAAGTGCGCCCAGAGAATAACTCCAAAGCTGTCAAGATCATGCACCGTAACCACTTGCTACCTATTGGTCAAGTTATAATTGAGGCTGAACCCAACGAGACTGATTCCCCTCCTGAACCAGTGACTCGTGCTGCTGCAAGAAAGAAACAGAGTCAGCCTGCCCCCGTCGTTGCCAGTTTAACACTTCCCCCACAGCAGGCCCAGAATGATAGTGACTGCCAGTCTAACTCGGATGACAGTGAGTGTGATAATGCCTATTACTCCTCATATGAACTGAGTCAGTTATTCGTGGAAATCCTATGTTGAATTATGGGGATGAAGCTGGGCCTTCTGGACTGCCTAACCCCCCGGCATCATCCTTGGAGCCAATGCTCCCTGAAAGTGAAGAGCAAAGTATCATGTCAGAGGATGCTGAGTCTTTGTGTATTGTGGAACTGTATGATTTGCCTGCAGGAGAGGCTGATGGTATGAGTCTTTCTGGTGACATGCCAGAACTTGAGGAACACTATGAGAGTGCTGACAACCCCCCTTCAGTGCCAGAGTGTCTTCAAAATGAGCCAAGTGTTGTAGAAACAGAGACTACAGGGCAAGGGGCTGACAGTGCTCCCAGCTTGGATATCCCCTTTCATGCAGAGGCACCCCTCACAAGTCATGAAAGCTCCAAGACCATTGCTAAAAGTACAGAGCCCCTTGTTGTTCACCTCAGAAAGACTGGACGAGCTGTCAAGCCAGTGGTGCACTTCAGTTACGATTCCTCCGGCAGGCCAATGGATTTGCCTCTCAATGTAGTCCACAAAAGTGTTTATGTCTCTCAGAGCTCACTGCCCAAATTGAGCTTGACGACCCATTCCAGGTTACTTGTTCTGCCCTCTCACCATGGTGCCCCTGCCCCATCCAGCCCCAAGTTAACTGATAGGGAAGGGCCCCCTCTGCATTGTTTAGAGTACAAGAAGTTATTACATGATTCTGTATAGTAATGTTCAATTTACCTGTGTGAAATATGCATAATGTATTGTCAGAATGGAAATGATATAGTGGAGTACATTGAAATGTATAGTAAAGTGACAAGTTATGCCAATTGATGAATCAGATAGTACTTGTATAGCATGCTAACAGTATAAATATCTTGTATATGTTGCATTTTCAATGTTATGATGGTACAGACTTGACGCGGACGCCAAGGTTTCCCAGGCAGGGAAGTGTGTAACCCCCCTACTAATGGGGGTTCCCAAAAAGTCATACTTGAGCTTGCCTAAATGCTCACTGCCAGGCTGGTGTCCTGTGTTTTAGCAGTTTAAATGTGATTACCAGAGCCTGTATAGCCTCTGTGTACTGTCTGATTAAGAGCTGACTAATTGCAGCTTAAGTAATCTGAGAGGGAGCTCTGTTGAAAGATGTAACTATTTGCTAAAAATCATTTAGAGTGATAATGATAATGTAGTTTGTCTAACCTGCTTTCTTTGTAGCAAGGACTGTTTTGTTTGTCTCCGCTGTCTTGGTCCTGGACTGCAAATTGGACCAAACAGTACTGGTGGGACCTAAAATGTAGCCGGACTACAGGAGCTGTCTGAATTCAAAATCTGTAGGAACTGTAGCTTGGAGCTTTTTTGTGCCTTTTTTGCAACTGAAGGGGGAACTCTTGCTTTGACTGACAGCCAAATCAGCCAACCAAACCTTTTGGATCTTGGGGAAGTCTCGGGCTGCTTGCAGTTTTCAGTTAGATCTAAGCTGGAAGCTGAACAAGAAGGAGCAGAAGTGATTCTGAGCAGCAATCCTGAGTGGATTCTCATGGGAGAACTGTGAAAAGGCTAAGTTTTTGGACTGCATGTCGGTGTGCTGCTCCTGAGAGGGAGAGAAGAGAATTATTTTGGACTAAATCCAAGTTTGTGTGACTAAAGTAAGCTACTGAAGTGGGCCAGGCTCAACCTGAAGGAGACCGAAGATTTTGCTGAATGCAATCGGCCTGTCAGGAGTTCCAGCTACCCCAAGCTCCCGGTGTGTGCAGAGACTTTGCGATTGTGACCGGGGAGCACTTTGCCAGGTACAGTAGAATTCTTACATGTAATGTGCTATGAGCTGCTAGTGGGTCGTGAGTTAGTCCCCCCACTGTGTGAACTGTGTTCTTCTTCTTGCTGGAAGCTGTATCCAGCCCAAAATGGACTACATCTGAATTTGTCTCCATGCAGTCTGGGCCTTGCCAGACTGGCCCAGCCAGACTACCCACTGCACAGAGAAGCCACTGATGAGAGACCTGCCTGGGGATCAGCCCCCTGATCCACGCTTGAACAGGAACGACACCTCTGCGGCTCATGTGGGCCCTGCTTCTCCTGGCATTCCAGGTCAACCACCTGCAGTCTCGATTTTCGTCCAGTCTGTGTCCAGTCTTGGGTATCATGAGTAAACACCAGGGTAGCTCCCTGCAACAACAGCTTAATCTGAGTGTGTCATCTGCTTGTCTTATTTTGTTTCCTTTACGAACTGAGCCCCTGGCTCCCCGATTACAAATATGTTGTACTGTGCATGTTGTGTTTTCCATCACAGGGCCCCAACCAGCTGCAACGCCGGCCAACCCCGGGCAACAGTCCTGGCTAGTCCATCTCTTCTCCACCTGGGTACCCAGAGGTGTGACTGTGTGGGGGAACTCAAAGCGCATGCATAACTGCTTGATTGATATAACCTTTAAGCTAATTAACCTGATTTTGCTCCTCCCTTGTTCAAGTCCCCTGAATAAATCAGCTCTAACTTTTTCTGCATGTAATCTGACTGTGGTTCCAGTGTGTGTTCAAAGTACTGTACTGTTGCTATTTGCTGTGCATAACCTTGTTTTACAGAGGGTCCCCAGGGTCGAGCCAGAGAAACCAGCCCTGGTGGTAAGTGCAAACAGTGTGGGTACTTGTGTGGTGTACCAGGGGTATTATGAAAGTGATTACTGTACAGTGTTCAAGCCACTAGAGGGGGAAAGAGGAAGGTTACAGTGTCCTGGAGGGCTGTGCCCAGGTTAGCTTGACCACTACCAATCCTGATCTCCAGGTGGAGGCACCCGTTTCAGAACTCAGGCCCCTTAACCTGCTACTAGCCAAGCAGGCAGGGGTAGTTGCAGCCCTTGGGACAGCGCCACCTAGGGGTTACATGCAGCTTCTGTATTTGTCCTGGTCTTTCTCATTGGGTCACTGTGGTTTTTGGTCTTCTCGTTGAAATTTAAGGTCACTTATTGAAGACCGTTTTCTGCTGTGAGAAATTCAAAACTGGTTGCTTTTAGTTGTCTCTGACCCTCGCAGCCACATCTGGCGAAGTGTAGCTGTAGTTCTAGCCAGACGCGGCGTAACAGTGCTTCAGGTGTGTCTGGGCTTAAGGCTGGAGAATGACAGAGAAAGTGCAGATCAGAATTGCTGAGGGGAGGGTGATGTTTCGTTTTATCTTTACCCTCCCTTTTTAGTTTTTTTTAATCTGGGTAGAGAAAACATTGTTTGCGCTCGAGAATTCAGCGCTTGTCAGTATGTTCAGACTGCAGCTCAGGGGAAGCTCATTTAGATGTCGGTTGATCCCTGCTCTTAAAACGACAAAGCTGCTTATGCTGTTCTGTGTTCCTGCCATACTTCTGACAGAAGTGTAGAATTTGTGGAGAACATTATTTAAATCTGTACCACTTACTGTTTGGAGGTCTGTTTCTGTTTCTTCAAGCCAGTCAGACAAGACTTTCATAGCCCAGTTTGTTTGCCACTTCGTGGATGGCTCGCTGCGGTCGCATACTAGGGCGTCTAGCTGGCTTTCCTGTATTTCAATGCGTCTCTTCTTTTGTTTATTTTCTAGGCTGCCTGTCGTTCCCTTCGTTTTCTTTGTCTTCTGGGAACATTCTTCTGAAGGATGCCATCATGAACAGACGGAAGTTTACTGGCAGCAAGTCAGGCACTGAAGGCTCGTATGGGTTCTCTCAGAATAACAGCTTTTTTTCTCTGAACAGCTGTTTACATAGGTATATGTGAGGGACGTCTGCTTTGTGGTAAGGTTATTGGGTGACTGGCACTACAACCGTGATGTTATGCCAGGATAACATCACGGATGTAGTGTCTAATTGACCAATCAGGAAGCTAGATGTTTAAATGCCATTGTGAAATAAGGAATCCATCTATCCCAGGCCAGTCATGTAGGATAGTCAGGGGAGGTAGCTCACTAGAGTCTGCCCATGAAAACAGTCAAGCAACAGAAAGGCAGACCGTGCAGTAACCAGAAATAAACACAGTCCTCTTTGTTAGGGGACATAGGAAGGGAGTTGTGTGGCTCTGTGGAGGAGATTCTCTCAAACATCTACTGTTACTGATAATTACAGATCTTCTTCAAGGACATCTTCTCCACAGAACAGCATACCTCCATACTGGGGATAAGGAAAAGAGGAGGACAGCACCCACCAAGACAGCAGGCCTTGCAGCACAGCCAGGCTAAAATGTACTGGCAGCACAGCCTTAGAGATTAGAGTAACGAGCTGTGAATGAGCTTGGTACATCCAGAAGACTTGGGTTTGAATGCCACAACCTCCACTTGCACACTGCGTGACTCTGAGTAAGTCATCTAACCTCCTCAGTGCTCCCAGGTCACCACTGAAAACAGGCCTTGTGCCTAGTGGGCATTACTCCGTTACCAAATAAAAAAAAAAAATCTTCCAAGAGACCAGAACCAGACTGAAATGGGAAGCGAACGAATGGATCACACACCATGTAATGGACAAACGGTCTTGGATTTTGAAACCAACCAGAAACAAGCCACAGAGGTTCCCATGCTCTTAATGGCATGCCCAGTAACTGGCGAAGCTCCTTGCCAGCCCTGTGACAGCACAGCGGAATGCAGAACATGGACATTCTCCTTGAATAGACACCGGCTTGCCCAGCATATGTGAGGCAAAGGACACAAAGGAATGAGGGGACTGCTAGATATATCCAGTGTGGTCCAGATTAAAGTGGAGTGTCCCGTGAACATCCAGGGATTACAGACGTACCTAACCCAAAGTGTGGGTATTCAGAAAGAACACAATCAAGCTGCCGAATAGAGTCAAAAGGAATTCAGATACCACCTTAGACAGAAACCTAGGCGGAGTCCTTTGTGCCACCCTATCTGCATTTAAGGCTAGAGAAGGGACTCAGCAATCAAAGCTAGAAGCTTAGACACCTGGCATACTGAGGGTTTTGCCACCAGAAACAACGCTGTCCAGGACAGAAATCAATTTCGCAGGAGGCAGCAGGTTCAAATGAGGCCCTTATCAAGAAAGACAGAACCAGGGCCAGACCCCATTCCGAGACAGGCCAAAGAACTGGGATTTTCATCTGCAGAATGCACCTCAAAAACCTGCAGGAAGCCTCCAGCTGAGATACAGGTTTCCCACCTATGAGTGCCTGATAGGCCAAGATGGCTGACAGATGCACTGGAACAGAGGAGTACTGCTGCAGCCCAGACTGAGTCAATAAGCGCAGATAATCCAACACATTCTGAACAGGGCAGGTGAAGGGATCCAGACATTCAGAGTGACACAAGTTGATAAAGCATCTGCCACTGGCAATCCCAGCTGTGCAGCAGTAGTGCTACTGATCATGGCATCAGTGACCCGGGTTCGGGACCAGCCCAGGTCTACGGAACAAGGACTGAGTGGCCTACAGGATGCTCTCCTGTTCAGGGGAAGCAGCAATGGTGTCTCCGCTGCAGCACTACTACATGGGTGACCACGCAGGGCAGCAGACTGATAGGCTGGTTGATAGGGTGACTATTGGCTGGGTGCACGGATGACACCCCACTGTATGTGCTCCTGCCCATAGCTCATATCACCCCAATTGTCATGGAGAGAAGAAATGAGGAAATGGCCCCATCCCTAGACAAAAGACTCTGGGAAATTTAGGCCCTGTGTGTACGCTGCCCCGCCACCTAATGAAACACCGGAGATTCGGAGGTTATTCCCTCTGCCCCTAACCCGTCATCACAAACAGCAGCCAATAAAAAAGGGAGAAAATGAGGAGGCAGTTTTTGCGAGTAAACTTCAACAATGAAGATTAAGTCTCCATTGGTCCGACCCGCACTCAATGGTAGGTTAAAAAATGAAAAAAAGAACTAAGCTGGCCCGGTGGCAGTCACGCTAGTGACCTGGGTTCATGAAAAAAACTAGACCACTTGGGGTCAGGGTGGCGGATCGAGCATCCCAACGGGCAGTCATCTCCTCCAGGGAGGCAGGGCAGGGCAGCCTGTTCCGCCGCTACGCTGCCATCTAAGTGACCAGAGGTGGCACTGCAGGTTAAGAGCAGCAGTTCTAGGTGGGGGACGCTCCCAGTAGAAAACATCAGCACATTCAGTGACATGCAAACATCAAGCCGCCACCCCCACAGTGTATTTGTGGGTTGGGGAATGAGAATCAAGGAACTCCCACCCCCCAGCCTGCAGAATGAAGCCACCCCTCCTTGCAGGCCCGACACCCACTTACTGGATTCCCCGAGCCGTAACCGAGCTACACTCCTGCCAGACTTGGGGAACCCGGACTGGGGGCATTAAACTCTGGGGCACCGCAAGGGTCGATAAGGTAAGTCCAAGGGATGGCAGGGTAATGGGGCTGGGGGAGAGAGGGCAGATATCGGGAGGCTGGGCGACTAGGAGATAAAGAGAAAATTAAAAAGAACTGAAGTACCTGGCCCAGTGGTGAGGAGGGCTCAGGCACCGAGCACCTCACCTGCCACCATGCCAGCGACCCAGGTTTGGGAACAGACCTAGGTCACCGAGGGTCTGCCGGTGCAGGACAGGATAAAGCGTCCAGAGAGGGTGGGTTACAGCACCCGGCATTAGCCTGACCCCTACCCTCAGCTGGGGGTACAGCAGCCAAGGACTGTCTGGACGAGAGGGTAGAGAGTCAGCTTTCAATGTCCCCACATGTGGCAGCGCACATGGAGACATTTGAGTGGCACTGCACATCCACTTTGCAAGGGAGAAAACAGAAATATGGATTTCTAGGTGGCTGATGACTTCTAGTCACGCAGAAGCCCTGCACCCAACAAATACCCTGGCCACGTTGCCTTCACTTGATGCTAAGTCGTGGTAAATAAAACTAGGGAGACAGGGCTGGGGTAGCTGTCATACCGAAGGCGCCAGGGGACAAAAAGAATGAACTGCAAACAAACAAATAAAAAAAAAAACAAGAACTGAAGTAAGGGAAAGAGGAAATGGTTTAACCAGGATAGGCCCACTAAGCTGAAGCTTGTTTCCAGGTGCAACCTGGGAGCACAAGGAAGTTAAGTGACTTGCTCAGGGTCACACAGTATGCAAACTGGGGCTGTGGGATTCAAACCCAGGTCTCCAGGTTTGCAGCTCAGAGCACTAAACCACTGTGCTATACTGCCTCCAAGTAGAAAGCAGCCTTCCATGTTCTTTATCTGATATACTGGAGGGGTGTTGAAGTACGGAGTTCACATATCAACGTGGGTGGCCCCGGCTAAGAAAAGTCTTCTGCGATGTCCTGATGCTGTTAGATTACAGTACAGTCCAATGTGTGCATGACTCTATAAAGGAGATATCCACAAGGATCTCTGTACCTTATCAGCACTTATGGTCTCTTCTACATATGGCCTCCTCTGCAGATCTGTTACACAGCCCAAGTTCTCCCTTTGTGAAACTCAGGGGACTGTGAAGTGTGTAAATGTATATGTGACTTTTACATCAGTCTGCACCGAGTTTCTTCTGTCAACAGCAGAACAGCAACGTGAGAAGGAAAATCTAAGTCTCAGTTAAATCGCATTCCAACAAATTTCTTCATTACTGAGGCTCAAAATGAAACGGCCCAAGCCCTGCTGTATTACTGCCTGAAATATGTGAAACAGCCCGAGATGAGCAGCACCTGCTTTGCTTTATTACAGAACACAATCCAGGAAGCTGACAACCCGAGACAGAACAGCACCAGCGCCGCTGTATTACAACACACGCTCCATCAAACCAATAACCTCAGACAGGACAGCGCCAGCCCAGAACCCTGCAGTACTACAGCGCGCAATTTGTGAAACCGACAACCTGAGATGAGACAGCACCAGCCTACTGTATTACAACACACAATCTGTGAAACTGACAACCTGAGATGGGACAGCACCAGCCCTGCTGTATTACAGCACACAACCTGGGAAACAGATTATCTGCATCAGCACTGCTATATTACAACACACAATCTGTGAAGCAGACAACCTGAGACAGGACAGCACCCACTCTCCTGTATTACAACACACAATACCTGAAACAGACAACCTGAGACAGGACCCACCCTCCTGCATTAAAACAAACAATCTGTGAAACAGACAACCTGAGACAGGACAGCACGCACCCTCATGTATTATAACACATAATCTCACTGAAACAGACAACTTGAGACAGGACAAGACAGCACCCACCCTCCTGTATTACAACACACAATCTGTGAAACAGACAACCTGAGACAGGATAGTACCCACCCTCCTGTATTACAACACACAATATGTGAAACAGATAACCTGAGACAGGATGGCACCCACCCTCCTGTAGTACAACACACAATCTGTGAAACAGACAACCTGAGACAGGATGGCACCCACCCTCCTGTATTACAACACACAATCTGTGAAATAGACAACCTGAGACAGGATAGCACCCACCCTCCTGTATTACAACACACAATCTGAGAAATAGACAACCTGAGACAGGATAGCACCCACCCTCCTGTATTACAACACACAATCTGTGAAACAGACAACCTGAGACAGGACAGCATCTACTCTCCTGTATTACAACACATAATCTCTGAAACAGACAATCTGAGATAGGACTGCACTAGCCCTGCTGCACTACAACACACAATTTGTGAAACTGACAACCTGACAAGGGACAGCACCAGTCCTACTGTGTTACAACGCATGACCTGTGAAACAGACAGCCTGAGACAGGATAGCATCCACCTCCTGTATTACAGTGCACACAATCTCAGAAACAGACAATCTGAGATAGCACTAGCCCTGCTGCATTACAACATACAATCGGACAGCACTAGCCCTGCTGCATTACAACACACAATCTCTGACAACCTGACAAGGGACAGCACCAGTCCTGCTGTGTTACAACACATGACCTGTGAAACGGACAGCCTGATACAGTAAAATACCAACCCTGCAGTATTACAGCACACAATCTGTGAAAATGACAACCTGAGACAGGACATCACCAGCCCTGCTGTGTTACTACACACAGTCTGCGAAACAGACAACCTGAGATGAGACAGTACCAGTCCTGCTGTATTACAGCACACAATCTGAAACAGACAACCTGAGATGGGACAGCACAAGCCATGCCGTATTACAATACAGTCTGTGAAACAGACAATCTGCGATTGTACAACCCCATCCCTGCTTGGTAAAGCCCCAACCCTGCTGCATTACAATACACAGTGAGCACTAATATTGTTAACAGTATTGTGGATGACAAGTAAGGAAAACGTCAATCAGAGGGTGATGCTGACCCCCCCCCCCAAAGGCACACTGCAGAGGTGACTCTTACCTTCTCATTCTCCTGGTATTCCAACCCTACTGTGTGATGTGCCATGCCCACGACTGTGATGATGAAGTACAGGAGAGCGAAGACGCTGTGCAGCCACATGAGACGATCCCTGCCAAAAGATAACAGTTGGAAAGAATCACCAGTAAAGTGCAGTGGGATTATCTGGACAGGAGGCCCTGCATGCAGTAGGGGGCCATTAGCTAGAGTATGGCAGTGCAAAAAGACAGGTGTTTGTTGTCATGTTATTATTCATAAAATAAAAGTGTTTCCATATTAAGTTCAATGGTGTGTGCCCAGCCTTCACTTTTGCCTTCTGATGCGTCTAACCTTTGGCTGGAGCACCTTTAGAAGAACATATGTGCACTTCTTTTTCTTGCTTTTTGGTGCAAACAGACAGCCTGTAACGTCCATGGGGGCGGCAGAGTTGATTTTGTGGGCACCTTCAGTCCCATTCACCTGCGGTTGTCCCCATTTACAGGAAGCTCCATCTAGTGTTACAGAAATCGTAAGTCTTTGAAATTGAAAGCAACACCACTGGTTAAACTATCACCACTGTGTCCCTGATTCTTAGTAATCAGTCCGGAGATGGATGCAGATCAGAAATGGTCCATTATTAACTTGGGTCTGACTGAGGTCACTAACACATGTACAAAGACCCAGAGTAAGAAACTCGCCACCAAAGACCAAGCTGGTTCAGCAATGAGGTGGCAATGCAAGTGATGGAAAAGACAGCAGCCTTGTGTAAGTACAAACCATACTATGAGAGAGGAAGGCAGGGAGGATTACGCAGGGAAATCTAGAGAAGCAGGCCGAGTGGTCTGGGCAGCTAAGGCCACAAGAGAACTAAGGCTGATGCAGGGGATCAGGGAAGAGGAAATAGACTTTTTTAGGTATATAGGTGTAACCCCCTTGCCGATTTGGAGGTTACTAAGAGATGCCTGGTTGGCATCAGGGACCCCGGGTGTATGCCAAGCTTGCAAAGGGAGTGGAGTCTGGGCATCACGTGCTGCTGTGGGCAAGGCAGGAGAATGTACCCGCGAGAGGGAGTCATTCATAAGCATCTGTTGGGAGAGGCTGTGAGGAAACCACCAGGCCGGCAAACTCCAGTCGAGGAGTGGCCGCCAGTCGGGGCTAGAGGACCCTGGTGCCCAAATGAAGATGATGGATCCCCACATCCATCAGTGGGTAGGGCCTGAAGCAGAGTCGCAGCATCGAGAAGGGAGACTGAGGTGTGGAGCCCGTCTGGCTCTGTGGAGAGGCTGAGAGAAGTCAGATGGCTGCCATGGCAGGCCCAGACCAGGCAGTGGCAGTGTCCCGGTCGGTCCAGAGTGGCAGCCTGGACCCAAGCTGTAAGTCTGTGTCCATTTGTGTACTGCTAAGGGAGAACTGCTGTAGAGTGCTTGCCTTGGGAGGGTTGGCCCCTGCAAGTTGCGAACCCCGCAGAGTCGGAAAGGGTGGGAGGCCACAGGAGACTGGACTGATCCCAGCATCCAGAATGTGTGCCCTGTTTACAGCAGGCTTTCCCCCATGCCACTGGCAGGGAATGTGAGAAGAAAAAAAGGGAACTGTGAGGCAGTTGCTAGAAAAGATTGCTTGCCCACGTGTGCTGAGAGCCCGTTCAGCTCACTGAAGAGAAAAGTGTCAGGTTCCAGGTTTGAGACCCATGTCCCCTAAGTGAGAAGCGCCAGGGCTGCTAGCTGTTGTAATGTGCTGACTGTTCTGTCTGCCTCTGCTGCTCCATGGAGCCGAATCATTTTATGGCTTGAGCCTCTGGAACTGTTTACAAATAAACTACGCCTGATTGCATCCAATTCTCCTGGCTGGACTGCAGTCCTTGTGTTCATGCCAAAAATGAATTACTTGACTGTTTGCTGTTGTTCCTAACTAATTTGCCTCCCAGACAAACTGCCAGAGTGCCCTCCAGCTGGATGAAAACAAATACCACCGCCAGCACCCAGACAGAGCTCACGCTGTCACCAGAAGAATCCCACTACTATCTGAGGTACTATTTTATAACCCTATTGAAAGAAGTGTTTCACTGCCTAAGTCAGGAACCGGTGCCCTCCTCCCTTCTCCACGAACAGTTCCATCATATACCCCTAGACATGGGAGGGGAGGAGGGGTGCCATGTTGTGCCATCACGGAGACTCAGGAGTGTGCAGCCTACCCATAAAGACAGAGACAAACCCAAACAAACTGAGCCTGAAAACAGGGGCTAGGGGGTAGGAGCTGCGGGAAAAGAAATACAGGTTACTCACCTGTAACAGGAGTTCTAGGAATGGTATATGGTGTTCATCCACACTGTCTGGCAGGTTCCTTGCCGCTTTAAATCTTGCCGGAAGGTCTTCAAGCTGGCTCCTCCCACCCACCCGGGTGGTAAAACTCTCGGCTCCGCCCCATGACACCAGATCTGGCCCGCTGGAAGCTCAGGTTGTGCGTCGAAGCCGGGAGGTCAGAATGGGTCGTGTGGATGAACAACATATACCATTCCTAGAACTCCTGTTACAGGTGAGTAACCTGTATTTCTAGGGACATGGATATGTTGTTCATCCACTAATCTGACGAACTCCTAGAAGTTCTCCGGGAGGAGGAGGCAAGCGCACACCCCTACTTAGGGAATAAAGACTGGAGAACTGAGGCCCCAAAACCAGCATCCCGGTGACTCAAGGTTGATGTGGTGGTGGTAATGAAGGTGTGCTGACTTCAGGTAGCAGCCCTGCAGATTTCCTGGATAGGGGCGTCCTGGAAGCAGCCACCGATGCAAGCAGTATGGCGGGTAGAATGAGCTCTTATCCCTCTGGGAGGCTCCATGCCCGCCAACTTGTAGCAGAGATCTATGCAGGAGGTGACCCACCTGCTTATCGTCCGCTTGGCTGCAGGTCTGCCAGGTGCGGCTTCAGCGTAGGTGACAAACAGCTGGCGAACCTCTCCCTGAATTTCAGCTGTGCGCTCCTTATAATAAGCGAGCGCCCATCTAGGGTCCAAAGTATGAAGCCTGTATTTGGCCTCCGAGGTGTGATTGGGGTAGAACACCGGCAGAGTCAACACCTGGTTAAGGTGAAACTCCAACACCACCTTCGGAAGGAATTTCGGGTGGGGGCTCAGGACAACCTTGTCCCTGTGGAAGACCAGGTAAGGAGACTCGATGCAAAGTGCCTGGAGTTCTCCCATCCTTCTGGCTGATGTGATAGCCACCAAGAAGGCGGTCTTCCACGACAGGTGAGAGAGTTCACACCTGTGCACTGGTTCGAATGGCTTGCCCATGAGCTTTGCCAGTACCAGCAGTAAATCCCACGGAGGTGGAGGTTCTCGCACGAGAGGAAATGTGATCAAGGCCTTGAAAAGCGCCAGACCACCTTCTCCTGCGCCCACCGACTGCTCCCTCGGCCCGCCGCCTGCAAGCAGAGATGGCTGCCAGGTGCACCCTTAGGGTCGTCGACCTAAGCCCTTGACTAGAAAGGGACCATAAATAGTCCAAGATGCTTACCAAGGACAGGAGGAAGGGTCCAAGCCCTTGCCCTGACACCAAATGGAAAATCTCTTCCATTTGAAGGCATAGCATTTCCTGGTCGACTCTTTACGGGACGCCTCAACAACATTGAGGACCTCGTCGGAAAGACCCAAGGCCTGGAACTCTAGCCGCTCAGGAACCAGGCCGTCAGGTGCAGGGATTGAAGGTCCGGATGGAACACCTTCCCCTGATTGACTGAGAGCAGGTCCGGGCAAGCTGGAAGCTGCCTCGGGAGCCTGGAGCTGAGGCTGAGGAGATCTGGGTACCAGAACTGGCGGGGCCAGTCTGGGACTATCAGAATCACCTGCGCCTTGTCCCTCCTTGCTTTGAGAAGCACCTTGTGAATCAAGGGAAATGCGGAAAGGCGTAGAAGAGGCCCGGGGTCCACAGCCTCGAGAAGGCATCCCCCTGCAGCGAGCCCTGCTGAGGGGGGCAGGCATGAAACAGCCTCAGCTTCGCGTTCTCCCTGGAGGCAAACAGGTCCACCTGAGGTGTGCCCCAATGGGAGAACAGATCTTGTACTACCTCCGGCAGGAGAGACTACTCGTGAGATGCAGCCCCTATCCGGCTCAGGGCATCGGCCAGGGTGTTGGAGGCTCCTGCCACATGAATGGCTAGGAGATCGGCCTCCAGGCTGCGCACGAGTGACCAAATGCGGAGAGCTTCCTTGCACAGAAGCATGGAACGCCACCCACCTGTCCGTGGTAATAACGGACCAGACGGAAAGGAAGTGCCAGAGCCGTCCCCCCACGGGGGGAACCTGGGGTGAGGTGATGGGGTTGGGGGCGACACCCCTCAGCCCGTCACTGGGCAGGCTTGGAGGAGGGACCGGCCGAGGGACCTCCTGGGCCTTTACCTCCCTGCTTCCTGTTGGAGGAAGCCCGGGCTGGGTTTGGGATGCAAGCCGAGCCTGTAGCCCTGGCGTTGCTGGGCCGGACGCGCCGCTGGGCGCAGAAGGACGAAGGGCTTAGGCTGTGGTGTCGGCCTTGTCCTTCTGAGTGGAAGAGACCGAGTCCAAGGTAGCATTGGACTTCTCGATCCTCTGCAGGTGACCTTCCACCCCAGGGCCGAAGAGGTCAGTCCCCAAAAAGGGAACATCCGCCAACTTGTGCTGGGTATCCGAAGTAAAGGTGGATATCCTCAGCCAAGCCTGATGATGCATAGCCACTGCGGCCGCCACAGACCTGGCACATGAGTCCCCAATGTCTAAAGCAGTCTGGAGCTGCTGTTTGGCCACTGCCCTGCCCTGGTCCCGCACCTGCCTGACCGTGGTCTGCAGATCCAGCGGAAGATGAGGGACGACCTCATCCAGGAGCCCAACAGGGCATGAGAAAATGTGCAATGAGGCGGCCGAACTGGCCTGGCGAGGCCGAGGAGGCGCAGCATAGACTTTTCGCCGACATAGTCCAATTTCTTGGACTCCTTGTCGGGAGGTTTGTCCACATCCTAGCATTCCCGGCACGCCGAAAACGCTGTCGGTAACCAACCGCTCGAGGGGTGTTCCAAAACCGGACAGGGAACCAGGGACCGCGATATTCCTGGCCATCCTGCCGGCGGCGCAGGACAGGAAGCAGGGCACTGACAGAGCTCCAAGGCCGGACCCACTATGGCCTCGGCCACCGGAAAGGCCTCCGTAGGGGAATCCCCTCGGTCCAGAATCTCCGTGAGGGGATACCTGGCCTGTTTAGAAACAGGTTCGAGCTTCATCCCGGTGGACTCCAAGATGAGCCGAAGCAATCCCAGGAAGGACGAAGGGCTATCGTCCACCGACTGTCCTCCTGAGGACTCCAAGTCCATTCGCTTGGAGAAAAGGGAGGAATCGTCTTCGGACTTGGAAGAGTCCTCAAAGAGCTGCCTCGGGCCTGAGCCACCCTCCACCTGCCGAGGTCGATCGGGAGTGAGGGTGACAGACAGCCTATGGGGCAGTCCCTGAGCCGACCGAGAATTTTTGGTCGGAGCCCCAACTAACGGCTGTGGAGGCGGAGGTTCCACCGGAATCGGTGGGGCAGCTGGTTTGGCGAACAACCGGCCTGGGCACAGACTCTTCGGATAAAGCGAGGGGTTGTTTTGACGCTCGGTGACAGCCATAATGGCCGGGAAGAGGCGGCGTCGGCTTATTCCGAGTCAGAAGGAGCTGTTGCCACATGAGTTCCTCATCCGAGGAGGAGGAAGAGGATAGCGGCGCGCCGCTTGTCAGGGTGTCGGAGACCGCCTATGACGGGCGAGTCTGCTGGACCGCGAAGACGTCCGAGACCGAGAACCTCGGCTTTGCCGAGGACGGTACGGGGAGGTGTCGCGGGGAACCAGCACTCCCCTCGGTTCGGAAGATTCAACTGAAGGCTCCGGAACCGGAGGCACAGACGAGCCGACAGGATCCTCAACTCCCACCGGGAGAACCGGGGAGAGGGGATTCTCGGCTTCTCCAGCCGACAACCCGTCCAATGGGTCGAGAAAAATCTCAACCGCGTCGACGGGAGTCTCGGTCAACTGGCCTGACGGGGACACCGTGAGACCAGTGGCCGAAGCCGAGAAGTCGACCGAAGTCGACGGCCGACAACTCGGTGAGAGGGATCTTTCCCGCTCCCAAGAGCGTCGACGGTGAGACTTACCCTTGTCTCTCTTTTTGGACCGAGAAAATGGTCCAGAAGAAGTTGGACCCTCACCTTTAGTCGAGAGGGTCAGACAAAGCTCCTTAAAAGAAGCTGAATAAGAGGCACCGAGAGAGAGCGGGACAAATGCTGCAGCCGAGGTAGAAGCGGCCTGCGCCGCCTCCTCTTCAAGGCGATCATCTGCTCGAGCTGATCCGCCCGAGCCGCCACCGTGGACACACTTGACCAGGCCCTTTGACTTTACCGAGGAAATCGCCGGGACGCCCAGTTGTAAACGGGCACGGCCTCGAGGACGTAGGGCCGAAAAGGAAGAGCACAGGTCGTGAGGCCTGTGGTTCGTGCTCAAGGCCCAAGCAGTAGAGCGCACGTGAGTGCGGATCCGCTCCGAGACATCTTCTGCCTGCAGGGCATCTCCGAAACCGGAGTCGATTTGTCCATCACAGCCATGAGGGAGAGAAGAGACCAAGTCTTTTAGCAAAAACTTTTAATTTCAAAATCAAGAATTAGGAACCAGTCTTATACGCAGAGCGTTAAGGAAGGAACCTGAGCTTCCAAGCGGTAAGGAAGATCTGGCGTCATGGGGCGGAGCCGAGAGTTTTACCACCCGGGTGGGTGGGAGGAGCCAGCTTGAAGACCATCCGGCAAGATTTAAAGCGGCAAGGAACCTGCCAGACAGTGTGGATGAACAACATATCCATGTCCCTAGAAATGGTAATTTAATGCTAAGCAACAGTGAGGGGTTACAAGTTGGGGGCCCGGCCCTGAGGGTACATAGGAGAAAGAAGAAGCTGTAAGAATGGGATTGTCAGGATTAAGAGGAGGGAGGATGGGCGGAAAGTAGTGAGGATCAGGCGGAGTCACTAAATGATTACTTTAGCTCAGTTTTCACTAGGGAAAAGAATGGACCTATGCCACAGGGGAAAACAGGGGCTCAAAAGGGGGGGAGAAGATGAAACAGATAGAGAAATCCAGGAGGACACGGTTTTAAAAGGTCTTAGGGCCCTTCAGGTGAACAAGGCTCCTGGACCAGATGGCATGCACCCAAGAGACCTGAGGGAATTGGCGGAGGTCCTGGCTGGCCCCTGGTGGACCTGTTTAGCACCTCGCTGGAGACAGGGTGTGTCCCTCAGGACTGGAGAATGGCATATGTGGTGCCTCTACACTTAAGTGTACCCAGAGGTGTACATGGTAATTACAGACCGGTCAGCCTTACTTCCACTGTAGGTAAATTAATGGAGACCATTCTAAAGGAGAGACTAGCAAATTTTCTGGAGGTAAATGGTCTCCAGGATGAAAGGCAGCATGGGTTTATCTTGGGGGAGATCCTGCCAGACCAACCTGATAGATTTTTTCGATTGGGTCACAAGGTCATTGGACGGGGCCAGGTGGTGGATGTCCTGTATCTGGACTTTAGTAAGGCCTTCGACTCAGTGCCACATGAAAGGATACTCAGTAAACTGAGGAACCTGGGAGTCGGGGAGAAGCTGGTGGGGTGGTTCAAGAACTGGCTGCAACACAGAAACCAGAGGGTGACTGTGTGTGTGTGGGGGGGGTGAGCTATCAAAGACTAGACCGGTAACTAGCAGGGTCCCACAGGGCTCAGTACTTGGACCGGTATTGTTTAACATCTTTATTAATGACAATGATCAAAAGTAAAATCTGCCTATTCACAGACGACACTAAGCTCTGTGGGAGAATGGACACAGAGGAAGATGGGAGCTCAGGGAGGATCTAGCTAGGCTTGAGAACTGGTCAGGTATCTGGCAGGTGGGGTTCAATGCCAAGAAATGCAAGGTTATGTACCTGGGAGCTAAGAACCCTGTGGCCAGCTACTGGCTGGGGGGTGTACAGGTGTCCAGTTCGGAGGAAGAAAAGGATCTAGGGGTAATAGCCAAAGGAGACATGAGGCACGCTGCACAGTGCTGTAAAGTGGCAGCCAAAGCTAACAAAATGCTGGGATGCATCACCAGAGGAATCGCCTCCAGGAAAGAAGAAGTTATTCTGCAATTGTTCAGGTCATTGGTGAGACCGCACTTGGAGTACTGTGTGCAGTTCTGGTGCCCTTATTTTAAAAAATACATCGAACTACTGGAAGGGGTACAGGGTAGGGTGACCACGATGATCCAGGGCCTGGAGGACAAACCCTATGAGGACAGACTTCGGGAGCACAATATGTGTTCCCTGGAGGACAGAAGGGAGAGAGGGATATGACAGAAACCTTCAAGTACGAAAAAAAAAAAAAGTACCTGAAAGGCATGCACAAGGTTAGAATGGAGGGCATTTTCAATTTAAAAAGGGAGGGGACCACAAGGGGGCATAGTCTGAAATCAGTGGGGAGTAGATTTAAAATGAAATGAGGAGGCACTATTTTTTTTTTTTTACAATAAGGGTGGTGTCAGAGTGGAACAAACTGTCGGAGGTCGTGTCACTGAAAACAGTGGGCAGTTTTAAAGGGGTGGGACAGGGTAAAGGAGAGTCATAACTGGTGGGAGGATGGTGTTGGGGAAAGTGGGTGGGAGTGACAACTCCAGGGGGCAGCTCCAGTAAAACTGTGAGCTGTACACTCGAGCAGACTTGATAGACCATTATGGCCTGTTTCTGCTGGCGTTTTCGTATGTTCATATGTAATGTGGTGCCCCTGTCCTTTAGTTGATGTGGGCTATACCGTGTGAAATTTAACGATTAGCATTCAGGATCATGTCTGAGCAATCAGGAATGGTCACCCTAACAGTCCATGGCCATACATTTTGCTCTGTGTCATAGCTCTGACCCCAGCTTTGTGGGTTTTGAGCATGTGGTATGCAATGCCAGGGGAAGGGACTTCAAAGTGTACTCTCCAACAGAAAGCAAGTTGATGGATTTTCTGACTGAGCGCCTTAAAACCATCAGGGTTAAATGAGGACCTCGAACTGTTACCACTGATGGAAGTGGAAATACTGTCATTCACTGGAAGAACCCACCACCTTTTATGTATGATCAAACATACCCAACAGACGTCTGGGGACAGGTTTCCTCATTCTCTGTTGCACTGTTGCACTTTATGTAGTCAGTTTTATGCTGTTATGAAGGTACATTTTACACTGTAGCAGTTCGTTCTCATTTTACTCCTGGAACTGAGTCAGACTTTTGATTTCACTCCTGGAATGGAGTTCCCCCCAGGTCCCCCACTTACCACTACCGCTTCCTGTACCCATCCTTGTGAATACTGTGATCAATCCAGGAAACGGCATCGCTTTGAATGTTTGGATTTTCTTATATTTCTCTTTGTTTCTCTGTTTTTTTACACAGGATAAAACCATGCTGCACAGCTGCATCCACTGATCAGAGTACTGTTTATCAGGACATAGAGTTGAGACTAGCTATCGATGCATTTTATGTCTTTCAGCAAAAAAAATGCTCTCTTTCATTTACGTGTTGCTCTTTAATTCTGTAATGTAAGTTAGTCACTACTTTTTTGTGGGTATCAGGTTTCACACATGTGAATTTGGGGCATTTTTTATTATTATTCCTAATATGCTGCTACAGTTATTTACTTGAGGCCAATAGGCATGGAATTATGTGATTTTTAATTAAAATCAGTATTAGCAATGATAATTCATAACGTCTTCTTTGATATAGCCTGCACACTGCATAACGTGTCAGTGACTCAGTAGGTAGCACACTCGCCTCTGAGGCCGGGAGATCAGAGGGCTGTGGGTTCAGTTCCCACATCTGGCACTTGGGGTAATATCCCATATCGACACTGTAGTGCAGCATGAGGTGCTGCACTTCTGGAGGTGCCGTTTTCGGATGAAGCGTTAAACCGAGGTCCCATCTGCCTGAATTGGTGGTAGTTCAGGTGGATGTTAAAGATCCCATGGCACTTATCGAAAAGAGTAGGGGAATTTCCCCCGGTGTCCTGGCCAAATTTCCCTCATTCACTAAAAATACCACCAACAGCTTAATCTGGTTCAAGGTCAGTTGGCATTCATCTGTATCCCCTCCCCCCAGGTTGTGCCTGAAAATAGGCAGGATTTGTCTAGTGCACTTACCTTGTCAACAATAAATAAATAAATGTTGACTGTACTTTACCACTGAATGTACGTGTCCCCACCCCAGTCACACCTGGAAACAAGCCTTGGCACAGGGTACCTTTCCCCAGTTAATAAACATGACATATGCCATGAGCGGGCTAAAAATATCAGATTTATTTATCTGCAGGATTTGATCTGTACAGCCTCATGAGTGGCAGAGCCAAGAGTCGGCACTGGTCAAATCCTGCAGATAAAAATAAATGTGATATTTGTAGCCAGCCCATGGCATATGTCATTTATACAATGACAGCAGCTCTCTGGCAAGCTTAGTTCTTTCAGTGAAGCTTTCACTCTTCCCGTTTGATCTCACTGCTCTGTTTTTAACTGCAGCAGATGCCACCGTGATGTCATCAGGGACAGCTGAAGGTTTTCTCCCACTGGTTAAGTGCTCCTTTGTGACCAGCCTAGAGTGGAAATAAATGCTGATGACCCACCTAAGACTGAATTAAAGAATTTATTTCCACTGCAGGTCTGTCACACATGAAAATAAATGCATTTGTTTGCAAAATTTTATTTTCACAGTCACTGTATAAAATAAGAGTAATAACCTCAGATACCATGAAAAAAACCTTTAAAAAGCATCTAATTTAAAAGTTTGTACAAAGCATAACCATTTGAACATTTTGTCAAAATGTAATGTCTCTGTGTTGAAAACTTTGTACAATCTGTCTTGTTGTAATGTTCTGTCGTGACTGACGTGGAGCCTTTGCAAAGGAGTCCTTGACTCAAAGGTTGTCATTCCAAAATTTTCAATAAAATAAATTAAAATGGAACCCTGAGGCTATTATACTAAACTGCAGCTCTACCACAGTCCTTGTGAGTACAGTGTGATCGCAGTCTTGTGCATGGTTCATGGAATCACTGGGAATGGTGTAAAAATCACAGTGAAAAAAAATAAACCTAAAACACAGATCAGAAGAGAGCAATTATACACCTATACAAAATAAACTGTTATTAAACAAAATCGTTAGACTTTGCAGTCGAATTAGCTGGAGCACTGTCCAGGGCAACCACACTCTTCTAAAGAAACTAAAGATCTGCTGACAAAAGATTGGGAGCCTTGAGACCAGCACAGAGGAGAGGGCTTCTTTTGAAAAACATTCTGAGTTCTGGGGCACCATTCCACATGCAGAGACGATGCACAGAGTTCGACTAGCTGTTCTAAATTCTTGCAGTCTGAATAACAATCTTTAATTTAAAGAAAACTCCGCGATAGGATAAGGAGCTAGATATGGGGCGCCAGTCTTCTTCAGCAGAAACAAAAATCTGCCTTTGGGGAGCTGGCGCTCGTGTGACCAGCAATGAGTGAAGGCATTTTTCTGAAAATTTTAACATTAAGTTCTGGGGCCCATCTGCTGTGTGAGATGACCGCATAGGCAAGTGAAGCCTCACTTTCGTGATGTTATACTGGCAGAATGGCCTGCCACCACCTACATCCATCGGGCACTCTGAAAGACAGGCTGTCCTGGCGACCATGGTAGGGTGATCATGTACTTTGCTCTTGAGTACACTAAAGAGGGGCAGCTGGAAACAGGGACCCCGCTCTGGGGGTAAGCCACTGGGTAAGACATCATGGCTGAAGAGAAGTAACCACAGTGACTAGGACTCTGTACACATCTTGGGGCAACAGCATCATCAACATACGAACTTTCGAATGTGCCAGCAGAAACAGACCACCCAGTCTATCTAAGTCTGCTCAAGTGTGCAACTAGCACCCCTAGTTTGCAGCTGCCCCACCCCCCACTTGTCATCCCACTGCCACCCCCACCCTCACTCTCCCCTGTTCCCTGTCCCATGCCCTTTTGAAACTGTTCACAGATTTACATGATACCATCCATTCTGGTAGGGCGTTCCATTTTCCTACTACCCTCTCTGTGAAAAAATGTCTCCTCATTTCCTTCCTAAATCTTCCCCCCTCTATTCTTAGCACATGCCCCCTGGTGACCCTCCCCCTCCTTAACTTAAAGATCCCATCTGCCCCATCCTTACTGATTCTCTCAGATACTTGAATGTCTCTATCATGTCCCCCCTGTCCCTTCTATCCTCCAGGGTGTACATATTCAGGTCTCTCAGCCTGCTGTCATAGTCTGTCCCTTCCATTCCAGATATCATCTTTGCTGCCCTCCTCTGCACCCCCTCCAGTAGCCTTATATCACGCTTAAGGTATGTTCTCCAAAACTGCACACAATACTCTAAGTGCGGCCTTACCAGTGACCTATAGAGGGGCAAGATCACCTCTCTTCGCCTGGACGAAAAAAACCTCGCTATGCACCCCAGCATTTTGTTCGCTTTTGCAGTCGCTCTCCTGCACTTGACAGTACTGTTCATGGTCCCTGTTACCATTACCCCTAGGTCCTTCTCCTCCTCAGTGATCCCCAGCTTAACCCTTCCCAGCCAGTATTCTCTCCTTGGGTACTTCACCCCAAAGTGCATAACCTTAACACTTCTTTGCATTGAACCCCAGCTGCCACCTCTCTGACCACTCCTCTAGCTTGCTTAGATCCCCCTGCAGCTGCTTCCATCCCTCCTCTCCATTCACCACTGGTCCAATTTTGGTGTTGTCAGCGAACAGACTTACCTTGCTCACCACCCCATGTGCAACGTTTGATATGAAGAGCCTGAACAATACTGGCCCCAACACAGAGCCCTGTGGCACCCCACTCGTCACCAGCCTTGGAGTTGAGAGCTCCCCTCTCACCACCACTCCTTGCAGCCTCCCACTCAACCAGCTTGTAATCCAGTTCATCATTTTTGCCCCAGCAAAAGCACAATAAAACAAAGATAATTATAAAGTAGCCTTCCACTTTACCAGTGGTAGAAATGGGGGAACCCGTGGAAACTCAGTTCCACGAGGGAATTTTTAAGTTTCTGACTCATTTCCAGGGGCAAAATTGGGAAGTTCTACTCCTGTGTAAAACGTAGCTCTCTCAGAGCATAGCACTGACTAAATAAAGTATACAAATGTAACATATGAGAAAATGTGCCCCCGGATGGCGGGGACCCCCCCCCCCAGGTACAGTATGTTCTATCCTATACCAAAGGGATGGGTTCCCCCGTGAAGTTTTCCATTTTTAACACTGCACTTTGCTTCAGCTTACTTACAAACACAGGAGCAGCTACTGCTGGCGCCAGTCAACTGTTGTTATAACTGCTGATCAGTTCCAGATCCAGGTGACATCAGCTGAGTCGAAGCGCACTGCACTAGTTTCAGTACTGGGCCTCCACTCAATTGATGTCACCAGGTTCCAGAACTGATCAGTAATTATAACAATAAATATCGAGCAGGTGGAAAAAAAGGCAGCATCAGCAACACAGCCTAAACACTGGGGGAAAACAAGATTATTTCAAAGTGTGCAAATGAAAAAGCACAGAAGGGAGATTTACGGGTTACAAACATGCTCAAAGCTTTTGATTACATGGAAACAGAAAGGAAAGCCAAGCTTGTGTTCCCTTTAACAGTATTTTGGGGATTAGCAACTGGACGGATTTTCTTTAGGAGGCAATAAGGAAAAGGAGAGGTGGCGGAGCTCTTCAACAGGTCGCTTGAGACAGGGAGGGTACCTAGGGATTGGCGAGAGGCACATGTGGTGCCAATCCATAAAGGGGGGTCGAGGGAAGTACCAGGTAACTATAGACCCATCAGTTCGACCTCGGTGGAGGGAAAATTAATGGAGAGTATACTAAAGGAATGATTGGGGGTGTACTTGGAGGAGGTCGGCGGTCTGGATAGTCGGGAACATGGGTTTGTGCCAGGTAGATCATATCAAACCAATCTTGTGGAGTTCTACGAATGGGTAGCATCAGAACTGGACACGGGAAAGCCTGTGGATGTATTATTCTTGGACTTCAGCAAGGCGTTTGACTCTGTCCCCCACAATGGTCTGGTGGAGAAACTGACGGGGCTGGGAGTAGGCCCTTTGATGGTCAGATGGATTGAAAACTGGCTAGCTGGATGCACCCAGAAAGTAGTGGTTGGTGGGGAGCTCTCGAACCCTAGAGAGGTCGGTAGTGGGGTACCGCAGGGCTTGGTCCTGGGTCCGATCCTGTTTAATGCATACATATCGGACATCAGGGAGGGTATAGGGTGTGAAATGAGTCTCTTTGCTGATGACTCCAAGATGGGAACAGTAGTTGAGGGGGAAGAGGGGAGGTTGGCCCTGCAAGGGGACCTGGACACCCTGGAAAGCTGGGCTCACACATGGAAATTAAATTTCAATATCACCAAATGCAAGGTGTTACATCTTGGGCGAGGAAACCCTAAACACAGCTACACCCTGGGAAGGGAGGCACTGGAGGCCTCAACAGGGGAAAAAGACCTAGAGGTCATGGTGGATGCATGTATGAATAACTCTGAGCAGTGCAGGAGTGGCTAGCAAGGCAAACAGGATGTTGGGATGCATCGTAAGGGGGATCACCTCTAGGAGCAGGGAAGTGATTCTGCCGCTGTACAATGGACTGGTTAGACCACACCTTGAGTACTGTGTACAGTACTGGAGACCACACTTGAAGAGGGACATACAGCTCCTGGAGAGGGTACAGAGGAGGGCAACTAAGATGATACGAGGACTAGGGGATTTGACATATGAGGACAGACTTGAGGAGCTCTGCCTGTTTTCATTGGAGGAGAGGAGAGGAGAGACGGGGGACATGATTGAGGTCTTCAAGTATCTCAAGGGAATAAATAGGGTAAACATGGAGGGGATCTTTAGACTAAAGCAGGGAGGTATCATCAGAGAGCATGGTTTGAAGTTGGAAGGTGGAAGGGTGAGGGGGGGAAGAGGAGGAGGTTTTTCACTGAGAGGGTGGTGGACCCTTGGAATGCGCTGACTGGCAGGCTGGTTCAGAGATCCACAGTGGAGGGCTTCAACAGAGGGTGGGACAGACACAGAAAGCGGATGTATCAGATGATGGCCTGGCCCAGGGGGTTGGGATGGATGATAGGGGTTTCTGGTAGAAGACTTGGTTTGCTGGCCAAGGCACCTAGCTTCACCTGAGCTCTTTCCTTCTAAGACTGCTTGAAAGGCAGAGTAGAGAAACTTACCAGAGCAAGGGAGAAGGATTAAGACTTAGTTTGGCTAAGCAGATTTACTGTGTGGTGGTGTTTTTATTTTTTACTCACAGGGATTGCTACTGTTTGTTGCTAACATTTCATTGCTTTATTTTCTCTGATTCAAATTGTTGTTGCTGGTATACCTTCTTCTGCATTATTACAAGGTGTGCCTACAGGTGTGTGCTAACAGATTACTGCTGTAATCTTCTGATTCAAATTGTCTTTTGCAAGGTATATCTTCTGTTACTGCTTTATTTTCTCTGGAGCAAAGTGTTTCTTACAGGGTATATCTTCTCTGAAATTACTGTATTACAGGTGGAGCTTACATTTTTGTGACTTTTTTATCATTGGGCTAAGCAAAATTACTGTTTGACACTGTGTTTTATTTTATTCTTGTTTGTTGAAAAGGTTTGTTGTCTCAGAGGTGTTTCAGTCTCCTTCTCACATTGAAGGAGCTAATTGCTTTTCCTCCCACAGCTCTTCCAAAGGATTAGGTGTGTATGTGGGGGTGGAGCTGGCAAACTGTCAGTAATTTCCAACAGAAAGAAGGGTTAAAAAGTCAGGTTAGTTGATATCTTGGAGGTAGAAGACTTGGTTTGCTGGCCAAGGCACCTAGCTTCACCTGAGCTCTTTCCTTCTAAGACTGCTTAAAAGGCAGAGTAGAGAAACTTACCAGAGCAAGGGAGAAGGATTAAGACTTAGTTTGGCTAAGCAGATTTACTGTGTGGTGGTGTTTTTATTTTTTACTCACAGGGATTGCTACTGTTTGTTGCTAACATTTCATTGCTTTATTTTTTCTCTGATTCAAATTGTTGTTGCTGGTATACCTTCTTCTGCATTATTACAAGGTGTGCCTACAGGTGTGTGCTAACAGATTACTGCTGTAATCTTCTGATTCAAATAGTCTTTTGCAAGGTATATCTTCTGTTACTGCTTTATTTTTCTCTGGAGCAAAGTGTTTCTTACAGGGTATATCTTCTCTGAAATTATTACAGGTGGTGCTTTACAGGTTTTACAGTTTTATCTAACATTAGGATAAGCTTTCAGGGTTACTGCATTTGTTGTTGACTGATTGTTTCTGCTCTTACCTCCTTGTTCTTTCGTCCGTGGTTCTTCTTTTTAGGCAGGGGAAGGGCCAGCCACCCACCCCATCCCCAACCACCCACGCTATACTCCTTTCATAGGGTACCACAGTTGTGACATTTCCTGTGGCAGAGCAGGAAGGGGCGGATCAGTGGGGCCTCCACAAGGTGATCTCATTTACAGGGGCACTAGTAATTTAACTTGTTATAACAAGTTAAACAAAGCACAATTAAACCATTACTTGCTTATTTTTCCTTTTTTTTTTTCCTTCTAATTACTCTGACTAGGTTACAAACCCAGCAACTTATTTGGAATGGATTTCATTAACTGCAGGTACTGTGGAACAATTTTCAGAAGGACAGTCTTACAGGATTTAGGGACACTGTCCTACATGCTGGGCCTTTGGAGATCTTAGGTCTCAGCTCCGGGCAGCATGGGCAGAGATTGCACGCCTCAAATTTCATATTGAAGAGAAATACATTATAAGAACCACCCGTCATTTCCCCAGCATCCAACAGAAAAACCTCGACCGCAGAGGGTAGTTGGTCCAGGAGGTTGGCAGGTGGTTAGGAGGAGCAAATCAGGTGCCCCATCACTCTCTGCTCTCCAACACATTACCTCCAAAAACCATATAAACACTACAAACAGGTATCTGCCTCTATCTCTGAAATCAAATAAGAGGCAGAAGACACTGCAGAGCAGGACACTGCGGCACAGGAGCTAGCACAACAATACTCACCCAAATCAGGAACCAAAACTAAACAAGCACAAAGGAAATCCAAAAAACTTCTGATCATAGGAGACTCCATGATTCGGGGAGTTGATACCCATCTCCAGCCAGGGGTGATGGTCAGATGTCTCACAGGTACATCAGCATGGGAGACACTGACCGCATTACTAAATTGTTCACAAAGCAGGAGAAAACATTGATGTCCTAGTACACATAGGGACTAATGATCTGCCAGCCGGTCAGTTGTGGAGACCAAGGAACACCTGACTAGGCTGGGTGACAAACTATCATCTATTTCAGTCGGGCATCTCCTTCTCTGAGATCCTGCCAGTCTGGGAGAAGGGAGCAGATGGACGGAAGGTCAGAGAAGGGAGATAGGGGAGCTAAACACGTGGCTCAAGGACTGGTGCCAGGAAAAGGACACAGATTTGTAGGGAACTGGCAACAGTTCTGGGGCGAAAGTTCTTTAAATTTAATGGACTGCATCTGACTAAAGGGAGTCAGTGCACTGGGGCAGAAGTTTGGCGTCTTTGCAGAATATTTAAACTAGCAAATGGGGAGGGGTGCAGCACCCATCGTCGAATGGAAGAACACCCTCCCCTCAGCTAGTGGTCAAACTGGAATTCAGCGTGTTTGCCGTTCATTTGCATCACCAGGTAAGAAAAAAGGTTTGTCTCCCCATACGATGCACAGGGGTAATGCCAAACCTCACCCAACAACTAACACACCAAAATCTGGCCAATGGAAAATCATGTACACAAATGCTCACAGCCTGGGAAATAAGATCCCAGACCTGCAGGCAATACTGGACATAGTAGCAATTAGTGAGACGTGGTTTACCAGTAACCACACTTGGGAGACTTCAGTACCTGGCTATGTATTGTTCAGAAGAGACCGAGGTGCAAAAGGGGAGGAGTGGCCCTGTATGTTAATGAAAATATCAAAGCTACAGAAAATTCAGAATACACATAAGGAGCCAGAAGAACTGTGGGTCACCCTGGAAACAGGAAATGGGACAGCCATAAGAACTGGGGTTGTCTACAGGCCCCCAGACCAGGGGGAGGACATAGACACATTACTGTTAGAAGATATACAAAACATGACAGCTAAAGGAGGTTCTGATAATGGGAGACTTCAACATGCCAGATACAGATTGGTCAATACCAGCAGGAACATCTGCCAGAACTAGACTCATAGTGGATTCCCTGCAGGAGGGCCTCAAACAACTGGTACAGCAACCCACAAGAGACAGGGCTATCCTAGATCTAGTACTGACTAACAAAGAAGGGATCACAGATCTCCAGGTAGAAGGTCACCTGGGGGCCAGTGACCATCACATGGTATGGTTCAATTTGGCTACTACATCTGAATCATCCCATTCCAAGGCAAAAATATGGGACTTCAGAGCAGCTGACTTTGATAAGATGGCCAACAGAGTTAAGCTAGCCCTGGCAAAAAGAAACACAGGTGAGGAAGTACAGGCAAAGTGGGCAAGCATTAAGGATACAATACTTGAAGCAACATCCCATTGTGTTAGACAGAAAAGGAAGTGCAAAAGAAGAAGGAAACCACTTTGGTTCTCAAATACAGTAGCAGAAAGGTCAGAGCCAAAAGGCTGGCCTTCAGAAAATATAAGGAACACAGCGGATGAAGATAGGAGGCATACCAAACTGCCCTAAGGGAAGCAGGAAGGCAGTAAGGCAGGCAAAGTCCCAAACTGAGGAAACACTAGCACGAACAGTAAAGAAGGTGACAAGACTTTCTATAGATACATTAGTGAAAGGAGAAAGTCCAGAGGGGTATGCTAGCTTAATGGAGAAAAGGGAGCATGTGAGGAGGAGGACCCTGTAAAGGCATCGATCCTAAATAGATACTTTTGCTCAGTATTTACTGAAGAGAAGGTAGGGCAGGCCCACAGCTCAGCATCATGGACACAGGGGAGGGAGGTGAGCACTACTCCCTTCACAAAAGAAAGGGTCCTACAAGAGCTTGCTAAGCTCAGGGTGGATCTGCAATGGGACCTGATGGCATACATCCCAGGTACTTAAGGAGCTAAAGGAGGAACTAGCAGAGCCATTAGCAGAATTGTTTAGTGAGTCTCTGAGCACAGGAGAGGTCCCAGAAGACTGCAGAAGGGCTCATGTGATCCCATTCCACAAGAGTGGTAGCAGGAGGAGGCGGGAACTACAGACCGGTCAGTCTTACCTCAGTAGTGGGCAAGATTATGGAAGCACTCCTTAAGGAAAGGATAGTGCAACACCTGGAACCATAGGGGCACAGGATCCAAGACAGCATGGTTTCATAAAGGAAGGTCCTGTCAAACTAATCTCATAGATTTCTTTGACTGGGTAACCAGAGTGGTGGACCAAGGGGAGCAGTTGATGTCGCCACCTTGACTTCAGCAAAGCTTTTGACACTGTTCCACATAGAAGATTGATAAAAAGCTAGGTAGGCTCGGGTGGGTCAGAAGTTGGTCAACTGGGTGGCAAACTGGTTGACTGGCAGAAAACAGAGAGTGGTGGTAAATGGTATACAGTCAGAAGAGATGCAAGTCACAAGTGGGTACTAGGGATCAACCTGAAGCCAGTCCTATTCAACATCTTCATTAGCGACCTCGCAGATGGACTAGAGGGTAAGGCTTGTCTGTTTGCAGATGACACCAAGATCTGCAACAGAGTAGATGATCCAGATGGGGTGGGCAGAATGAGAAGAGATCTGGATAAACTAGCAGAATGGTCAGAAGAGTGGCAACTGGGATTTAATGCAAGAAGTGCAAAATCATGCACATAGGGAAGAGAAACCCTGAAGCCACTTATAGGCTGGGAGGAGTTGCTAGCAGTCACAAAGGAAGAAAGAGACTTGGGCATCATCATCACTGATGACCTGAAATCATCCAAGCAGACCTCTAAAGCAGTAGGTAAGGCTAGGGGGTGTTAGGGTGTATAGTAGGGGTATCACAAGTCGTAAGAGGGAGTGTACAATCCCTCTGTACAAGACATTGGTTAGGCCTCATCTGGAGTATCATGGCAGTATTGGAGGCCACACCTTCACAAGGACATTAACAGATTGAGGCAGTCCAGAGAAGGGCAACAAAATGGTGCAGGGACTGCATCAGAAGACATATGAGGACAGATTAATGGAGCTCAATATGTATACCCTTGAGCAAAGGAGGGAGAGAGGTGATATGATCGAGACATTTAAACACCTTAAGGGCATAAACAAGGTGAAAGAGTCTAACATGTTTAAATATAAGAAAAATAGCAGGACAAGAGGACACAGCATGAGATTAGAGGAGGCCGATTAAGGGGAATGTGGGGAAATTCTTTTCACAGAAAGGGTGGTAGATGCATGGAATGGCTTACCACAAGAAGTGGTGGCTATGAATACAGTGCAGGGCTTCAAACAGGCATGGGATAGGCATAAGGGAGCAATACAAATGACTATGAATAGATAGGTCACTGACAGAGCAAAGGCCGATGGCACATTTATAAGGTAGAAAAAGAAATGGGCAGACTGGATGGGCCTTGCGGTCCTTATCTGCTGTCAACTTCTATGTTTCTATGTAACACAAGGGGGGGGCCTCGGCACCCAACTAGGGATCTGAGGTACGAGCAGACTCGATAGACCGTAAGGCCTAATCTGCTGGCAATTAGTATGTTAGTAAGTATAATCTGGCAAAGAAATGGTAAACCGCAAATAGGAGCAGCACCACAACTGACTGGAATGGCAGTGACACCAAATCAAACTGCTACTCAGACAACGAAAACTAGAGCCCAAACAGAGAGAGTGGAGCAGGAACTGACATGGTCTGTAGAACTAGGAACAGAAGATTCAATGACTGAAGGGAATTGACACAAGGGATTGGAAAGGGGGGTGTATATAACACAGCTCAGTTCCATTGGACATTCAACAGTGCTGAAATGTTTTCAAGGCTGTTTGCTGTAACAAATACGTTTTTATTTGTATTAAACCATTATTAGATAATGATTTAACCCAATATGTTACATCAAGGTAAGGACCTCAGAAGGATGACAGCAAATCACTTTGTTATATAAACTGATAACTCCATTTTTGTGGTATTTGACTTCCAAAAATAAGGCAAAAACGTCCAAAATAAAGGGGTAGGAAGTCACAGACTTCCAGATGTAAAACAAATAATTAGATGACTTCCAAAACCGTAAGGGTAGAAGTCAGAAATGATGGATTTTCCTAAAAGAAATTGTATTTTACTACTAATATAGTGTATTAACATCCATAAACTGGTCCTTCCTAGAATATTAACTTCGGTATCCAGTGATATGGGCGAAGCAAATTGAGCGACTCAATTTGCGCGCCCAAAGGAATACTGACCATGAAAGAATAGCGAGGGCGAATGAATAGTGAGTGTGGAGGGACAGAATAGCGAGGGTGAATGACTAGGCAGTGTAGAGCTAGGCTAAATGGAGTAATTCAGCATGTTGCTGCCGAGCTGGCCATCTGGCGTAGTGGATACGGTCACTGCCTGTAAAGATCATGGACCCAGGTTCAGGACTTCATGTAGGTTAATGTTTTGTGAGACACTGTAGCTGTTACAATTTTTTTGTTTGTGTACTCCAGTTCCCCCGACTTTGATCCCCCTGGCCGCAGTATCTCCCTGCATACGGGTGTCCCATGAGGTGACCCCCTTCCGTGTTTTCCCCTGTCCCCAGTGTCCACCCCACCAGAGTTGATTTTATATATCTCTGGGGTGGGGGCTCACCCCCCACGAAGAGGGGTGCGGGGGCATAGCCCCTGCATTAAAAGTAAGTGTACATCATTCCTCTACTGAAATGTATACTGCCGTCACTGTTTTGACGGGCTGATGTAGTGTTGATAGCAGATTTTGTTTTTGGCAAATTATAGTCACTGTAACGTCAGTCTCCTTTAAATCGTCGCTCATATCACATGGAACCTTGATTTCCACAAGTAGGATTTTGGAAGTAATCTGACTTCCAAAAAATTGCAATGACTTCCAGACTCACCTGGGGACTGGGGCCAGCACACCCCTATGCTCAATTACCAGCAGCTGGAGTGGCAGGCTGCCACAGAACGGACCATGCCTGCACCTGCTGGCCATTCTGTGGCAGAGGATGCAGCTGTGCATTGCGACATCCCTAAGAAGAAGAGGGCCACAGCAGCACCTGCTGCTCCACCAGCACCCCCGCACCACCACCACCAGCAGGTCAGCCTGCAGAATGTGTGAACCCCAGAGAACTGCGTGTAACACAAGCTGACTTGGCAGTTCTCTGGAGTGCTGTTGAGGAGAACAACGAGAGGGTGAGTGCTGTGGAGCAGTGGCTGGATCACATAGAGGGACATCAGTTGCAAATTATGTCTATGCTGAAACTGCTGCTAGATCACCATGGGATCCCACATTAGTTTTTTTTTCCCCTCACACCATGTGCCCCCCCACACCTTCCTTGCTGTGTTATAAAATGTATTCCTCCACCATCCCTGACCCTTGTATGTAATTATGCCCTTTTTTGTTGTCTTCCGTATGCATGATACTTTGTATTCTGTGCAGTGCAAGTATACTGTGCTAAACTGCATGTGTGCAGTCAGTCTTCTTTCCAGTCTGTGTATGTTCTGCAGACACTGTCCAACTCCCTGACTTAAAAACAAATATTAATGAGTACAATGGTGGGGTGGTGAAGCATGAGAGATACTACAAAACAGGCTTACAATACATCCAAGTAACTATCAAAAAAAATTAATGTTGTGATTCGTGACGTGATCATGAATCGTGATTTGTGACTGCATTTGTGACCATGATGATGAAGAAACGTCAGTGCCTACCGCCTATGGCTGTACTTCCTAGATGAGCTGTAGCTTAAAACTCCCAGACTTAAAAACATGTATCAATGAGTACAATGGTAGGCGGGTGAAGCCTGGAGAGATATTACAAAACAGGCTTACAATACATCCAAGTAACTAGAAAAAAAATTAATGTGATTCGTAATGTGAATGACAGTGAATCATGACTGCATTTGTGACCGTGATGATGAAGAAAGTACAGTTACGTAAGAACTTACCGTAACAGTAGATCTTCGAGAGAGGCTCTTGCAGTAGGTAATTACATATAGGACTGACGCTGGCCGGCGGCAGGACCCCACGGAAAAATTTCTAGCCAGCAGTCCCTGGCGGGGACCGCCCCCACGTCAGGTGACCGGCGTCATGCGACGTCGGTATAAAGGGGTGGTCCCAGACGCCACTCTTCCAGTTCTTTCTTCCACAGGCCCGGAAGTCAGGACGAGAGAGAAGCAGATATTTCCTCAATGGAAAAGAGCTGAAAAGCCTAGGGGATGGAGGGCGGAGAGATATTTACTGAAGAGCCTCCTCAAGATCTACTGTTACGGTAAGTTCTTACATAACTGTACTATCTTACTTCGAGAGGGCTCTTGCAGGTAATTACATATAGGACAGAATCCCAAGCAGTCTGGAACAAATGAAAGGCACCGGGAGGAGGAACTACTCCAAAAGTAGAAAAAATCTAGCAGGTCTCAAGAAAGGAGGCCTTGCAAGACCGCTAACCCGAAGCCTGCTCTACGGCGAGAGGCAATGTCCAAACTGTAGTGTTTAGTGAAGGTATGGACAGAAGTCCAAGTGGCGGCAGCACAGATGTCTGCCGCAGACACGTTCTTGAAACAGGCCGCAGAGGCGGCAACTCCACGAGTGGAGTGACCTCTGACTTGACCCAGGAGGGTCTTGTTGTACTTGTCATAACAGAAAGTGATACAATGTGCCAACCATTTTGATAGGTAATGCTTAGAGACAGCATTGCCTTCTCTTTTGTGAGCGAAAGAGACGAACAACTGATCAGTCTTTCTGAGATCCTTCATCCTATCGGTGTAGTATCTCAGAATTCTGTGAACATCCATGGTATGGAGCAGGTATTCTTCTCGATTGGGAGTACTGTGTGAAGAAAGCAGGTAATTCAATAGACTAATTTAAGGTAGATTCTGCTACCACCTTCGGAAGAAACTTAGGATTCGTGCGAAGAGCTACTCGTTCTTTGTGAAAAATCAGATAAGGGATTTTGCACATAAGGGCCTGGAGCTCGGAAATTCTGCGAGCGGAAGTAATGGCCACCAAGAAGAGTGTCTTCCACGATAAAAACCTCAGGTCTGCGGAAGCTGCAGGCTCAAAGGGAGGAAGGGTAAGCTTCTCAAGGACAAAGTTTAAGTGCCAAGGCGGAGCTGGAGTCCGGACAGGAGGCCTGAGATGAAGGACCCCTCTGAGGAAAGTTTTGGACACCTCCAGCTGAGCAAATGCCTTATCAGTGAAAGGGACATGGTAGGCTGAAATAGCTGCCATATGGACTTTCAAAGAGGAGTGACTGAGACCCAGGTCGAAAAGATGATGCATGTACTCAAGCAGAATGGTCACAGGGCAGGAAAAGGGCTCCACGTTCCTGGATGCAGCCCAGATAGAAAATCTTTTCCATTTCATGGTGTAGGTGGACCTAGTGGAGGGTTTTCTAGCCTCCACCAGAATCTCGGCCACCTTAGGAGAATCGCCAAAGTGAGATAGAGCTAGGTCTACAGGAGCCATGCATGAAGTTGAAGGGACTTGAGTCCCTGATCCTGGGTCAGCAATCCTGGAGATAAAGGATGAGGCAGAGGAGGAACCTCTGAGTACTGTTGTAGAAGAGAGAACCAGATTTGCCTGGGCCAGAAAGGAGTGATCAGAATCATTCTCGCTCCTTCTAAAGCAAGCTTCTGTAGCACACGAGGGACCAGAGGAATTGGGGGGAAAAGCATAGACGAATCTGTCCTTCCAGCTTAAAGATAGAGCGTTGCTCCAGAAAGCGCCTCGCTCTGGCGCGAGCGAGCAAAAGACTGGAAGCTTTGCATTTTGGGAGGAAGCGAACAAGTCTATCTGAGGAGTCCCCCAAACCTGGAAGATACTTTTTAGGACTTTTTCGTCCAATTCCCACTCGTGTGGAAGAGCCGACGAGCGACTTAGTCTGTCTGCCAGGACACTGTCGACTCCCTGGAACATGGATCGCCGTGAGGTGAAGGTTGTGGAGAGATGCCCAATCCCAGACCCTCATCGCCTCCCTGCACAGCAGGTAGGACTGAGTTCCTCCCCGCTTGTTGATGTACCACACCACGCACATGTTGTCCGTTTGGACAGCTAGGTGACCGGGAAGGATGTATTGGTGAAGGGTCTGGAGCGAATAAAGCACTGCTCGAAGCTCGAGCACATTGATGTGGAGAACTATCTCCAACTTTGACCAAAGGTCTTGGGTTCAGTGAGGACCCAGATGGGCACCCCAACCTTCGCCTGAAGCGTCCGTGGTCAGAGTCTGATCGGGGGTAGGATGAAAAAAGGGGACCCCACGGAAGAGGTTCTCTCAAACCATCCACCGTTGTACGTCTCTTACCATCGGCGAGGAGATCAGGACCGGATGATCTAGGTCGTCTACTCGTTGATCCCATTGAGATCGAAGAGTCCACTGAGAGATTCTCATGTGGAGGCGTGCGCGCGGAACTGTCAGAATGGCCGCCGCCATAAGCCCCAGTAGACGGAGCACTGACCTCGCCGGGACCCTCCTGTGTTCCGATAGGAGGGAAATCTGTGACTGGAGGGAGGCCCCCCTGTCCGGAGGCAGAAAGGCTTTGCACAACGTTGTGTCGAGAATTGCCCCAATGAACTGGAGCCTCTGTGAAGGATCCAGGTGAGACTTGGAATGGTTGATGGTAATACCCAGGCCAGAGAAAACCTGCCGGGTGAGGGAGAGGAAATGCCTTGACGGGGCCGCCAGGAGCCAGTCGTCCAGGTATGGGAAAACCTGAGCTCCCAAGGAACGCAGGTGAGCCGCTACCACTGCCAGGCATTTGGTAAAGACTCGAGGAGCTGAGGAAAGACCAAATGGGAGTGCCCGGAATTGGTAGTGGACCCCCTGGAACACAAACCTGAGGTACTTTCGGTGCGAAGGGCAAATGGGGATGTGCAGGTATGCATCCTGCATATCTAGAGCACAAAGCCATTGGCCCGGCCGAAGCAAGGGCAAAAGGGATTGAAGGGAGAGCATCCTGAACCTCTTGTACTCCACATACAGGTTCAGGGAGCTGAGATTGAGAATAGGTCTGAGATCTCCTGTCTTCTTTGGTACAAGGAAGAAGTGGGAATAGTACCCCGTCCCGTAGAGGTGGGGAGGGACGGGTTCTATCGCCTGTTTCGCGAGAAGCGCTGAGATTTCTTCCCTGACCAAAGGAAGATGGTCCCTTGTGTAAGCAGAGTTCAGAGTGGGGTGACAGGGAGGTTTCTGTAGAAACTCTATGGAGTGTCCCTCTGCTATGATCTGAAGCACCCATGAATCCAAAGTTATCCTCTCCCAACCCGGAAGGTGGAGGGAGAACCTCCCTCCTACAGGTTCCTCCGGGGTGTCCGGAGGCGGTGGGAGAGGAAAGGAGTCAGGTGGTGTGAGGCAGCGCCGCAGCTGGGGCACCCGTTGCTTTTTTGGGCGGCGGGGGTCTGGCAGCTGTGGCGGTCTGACGTTTAGTGGCCCGCCTTCCCTGAGGTTTCGCTTGAGGCCGGCTGCGTCTGCGAAAGGGACGGCGCTGTGGGGGATGGGGATGGTACATTGAATCAACAGATTTAAGGGCTGTCCCCTTCTCCTGCAAATCAGTGATGATGTCCTTGACATCACCACCAAAGAGCACAGAACCTCTGAAAGGTGCTTCTTGGATGGCTGACTGCACCTCCGGGACCAAACCTGACACACGGAGCCATGCATGACGCCGAAGACTTACGGCAAATGCAGAGCTCCGTCCTGCGGTGTCCACTGCGTCGTAGGTCGTCCTCAGAATGTGACGACTGGCCGAACGAGCAGAACGGACCAGGTCAGCCAACTCCTGCTTGAGTTGAGAGTCAGGCAGAGATTCGATCTTGGATTCCGCCTGGGTAAGGACAGCCTTCTGGTAATCCCCCATATGTGCAACATAGTTCAGGGTCCTAATCCCCAGTGTGGAAGAAGCGTAGATCTTCCTTCCATACTGATCCAGAAGGCGAGATTCCTTATCCGGGGGAGACGAGCTCAAGTGCTTCGGATGTGCTGACCGGCCATGAGCGGCGCTAATCACAACCGAGTCTGCGGGGGGTGAGAGTCTAAAAAGTCTACACCCTCCGGAGCCTGGTATAGCCTGTTCGACTTCCTGGGAAGTGGGGCTAACGCCGACGGTTGTTTCCAAATAGTGGAAACAAGGTGGGCATGAGGCTCAATCCAGGGTGGCACTAAGGTAGGAGCCGTAAGAGGCAAGTCCAGATGCTCGGCGAGTTTTAACCGTTGAGGGTCTGGTTCTAAGGAATACCACTGATGGACTTCCTGGATCTTTCTGAGCAACTCCGTGAAGGAAGGATCCTCCGGAGGAGACTTCGGAGGAGTCCTCGGCTGGGGTTTGGACGGAGAGCGTGGCTCGTTGTCTTTCTCGGAACCTCCATCGGAAGCCTCGGAGGAGTCCGAGAGAGAAGGGGAAGAAGAGTCCGAAGCAGAATAAGACTCCCTAACTCATCTGGGGGGGGGGGGAGACAGGTTCCTTGGGAGGGATCCCAGAACACGTGTCCTGTCCCTCTCTGGATCCTGAGGGCAAAGCCCGGGAATCCGGAGGTGGAGAGGGACAGTGCCGTCTGGGGCGTACGGGAGCCGGGGTGGCACCATCACCGTAAGATGGCTCTCGACTTCCTTGGTGAGCTGAGCCTTGGCCTCAGCCCACCAGGAATCAAGAGTCTCTTGCAGATCCACCGGCGGCCGCGGTGGAGGAGGAGGAGGAGGGGGATAGTTGTACAGAGGAAATCCGTAGGGGGAGTATCCGTAACCCGGCTGCGGGTATCCCGGAGTCGGGTAATGAGGCGTCGGGTACTGCGGCGTCGAAGGAGTCGGCACCGGGTACGGCGGCGCAGGATACTGTGGACCTGGGAAAACTGGCATCGGATACGACGGCGGATACCCAGGCGCTGGAGGAGCTGCCGGAGCAGACAGCCCAGCCGGGTACTCCACGGGCGGATCAGCCAGGATAGGCCTGTGGGGTGGAGGGCCCAAAGGAAGAGGAAAATCCCCCGCCGGCGTCGGAGGGGCCGGTGTCGGAACCGGCGTCAGGGGAACCAGCGTCAGATCCGGCTCTTCACGAAGAGGATCGGACGGTAGCCCATGGTCCCGAGTCTCGTCCGGGGACGGGGGGGGGGATCCCCGGGGTCAGGCAGGGGGGACTGGGGCTCCCCTGACGGCAGCGAAGGCTGCGGAGAGCCTGGAACGACAGAAGAAGAAAGTTCCGCCGTAGGCTCAGAGGCCCGGCGCACATCGGAGGAGCCGACGTGTGGCTTATGGGCAGAGTCCCGACGGACGCCAGAAGTGCCGGCGTCCGGCTTCGAGGGTCCCTCATCGGAGGCGGGCCGAGGATGAGAGGAGGTCCGGTCCAAGGGAGACGCTGCCCGGCGCCACCCCGAGGAGTCGAGCGTCTTAGAGGCCTTCTCCCGCGCGTCGTGGGGCGACGTCCGGCTTAAGGGAGGTGCCCGCACCAGTAGGCCGAGGCCTGTGGCAGTACTGGAGCTGGAGTCTCTTTCACTCGGAGATGCCCGGTGGGCTCAAACTCGGACTCTAAGGCAGGCCGACGCCTCCTCCAAAGCCTTGGAGGCTGCTGTCGAGCGATCTCTGAGGGATAAAGAGCTTGACCGCGACTCCGGCTGGAGTCGCGAAGAGGAGGCCTTCTCCGGTGCCTATCCTTATCCTGTTTTGTGCCCTTCAGGGGAGGTCGACATCTGCCGAAGTTTTCTCAGCTCTTTCTCCATCGCAGGCATCTTCTTTTTGAGGAGATGGGCTTCGAGGGACTGCTGGCGTTGTCTGCGGGCGGCCGCGTTGAACCGGAGGCTATGCGGACACTTGTCGACCGCGTGGTCGGGGCCTAGGCAGAAGAGGGAGTGACCGTCTTTGTGAGGCAGTTGGGCGCCGCACTAGTCGCACTTATTCTTTGAAGGGGATGACATATACCGACGTTCACCTGACGAAAGAGTAAAATTCTGAAACTAATCAGAAAAACCGACGAAGTAACAGGACTGAGTGAAAAGAACTTAACTGCGAGGTGCTGCACGAGCTGACGGAGGGAAAGAACTGGAAGGCGGGCGTCTGGGACCGCCCCTTTATACCGATGTCGATGATGCGGTCACCTGACGGTAGAGGCGGTCCCCAGGGACTGCTAGCTAGAAATTTTTCCGTAGGTCCTGCCGGTCAAGCGCCAGTCCTATATGTAATTACCTACTGCAAGAGCCCTCTCGAAGTAAGATCGTGATTTGTATCACGAGTGACTCGTGATGATGGTCCTGACTTAAAAACACATATTAATGAGTACAATGTTCATGCAGAATTAAGCACCACACCTGTCCAGTACTCTGAAGGGAAGCCAAAGAAACAACTGTGACTTAAGTAACAGATGGAGATTGGGTCCTAAAGAGATGCAAATGCACAGACAGAGTAAGATTGTGCTGTCCATTGAAGAGATGCAGACACAAAGGCACAACACCAAACCAGTGCTCAACATCAGAAATTCAAATCTGGAAAAGAATACCTTTGCCGGTTGGGGCGGGCTGCGGGGGCAATGTACTGCACTGCTGCAGTAACAGTCACTAGTACTAGTACCAGTAAAGATACCACAAAGTAGTACAAAAATTACACAGCCGCAGTGGACAGTGGCTTCACATTGCTGAAATTATTACGTGGCACAGTAAAAGATGTCTGATTCGATGACACACGTCACACACATACTCACACACATACACCAAGTAATGCATAGCAAATTGAAAACTTCAGTAATACAGTATAACCACATCTTTTTTTTTTTTTGTCGACTCTATTTATGCTCCCTACCTTCGGGGCATCTCTCAGGTTCCCATGCTCAACTTCACAGCTCCACCGTCTGTCTAAACCATCCTCCGTTATTCGTGATTCCGGGCTCTCCGGACCCCACGGAGAGGCCCCAGGAACGGCCAATGTTGGACGTGTGGCCTTGGGTTACTGATGGTCACTGTCGCCTCACCCGCCAATAGTTCTTTTTTTTTTTTTTTACATATTTTTTTTCTCCCCAAAGCTCTGGACGTGCAATGACGTCCAGCTCAGCTGGTGCGTGCTTCCGCACACCCCCGAAAGACGTCCGCCGCAGCTTCATTCCCCTGCATTTTGCGGCCATGCACTGTACTGCTTCCAGCCTCCGCTAGAGACCACCAGTGCAGCAGCTGGTGAAATCCCCCCTCCCTGGGGAAGGAGAGCAGTCCGTGGGATGCTCAATCCTTCCCCGTCCTACCTCAACCCCACCCAAGCTCATTCCCAAACCGGGTTGCCGGGCGTGGGTGAGGTGGGCGCCCCAGCGCTCAGCCTTCAGCACCAACGGGCCAGCCCTTTAAATACAGGTTACTCACTTGTAACAGGAGTTCTAGGAACGGTATATGTTGTTCATCCACACTTACTGGCAGGTTCCTTGCCACTTTAAATCTTGCCGGAAGGTCTTCACGCTGGCTCCTTCCACCCATCCTGGTGGTAAAACTCTCGGCTCCACCCCATGACACCAGATCTAGCCCGCTGGAAGCCAGGTTGTGCGTCGAAGCTGGGGAGGTCGGGTTGGTTGTGTGGATGAACAACATATACCATTCCTAGAACTCCTGTTAAAGGTAAGTAACCTGTATTTCTAGGGACATGGACATGTTGTTCAATCCACACTTACTGGCAGACTCCTAGCAGTTCTCCGGGAGGAGGGAGGCAAGGCGCACCCCCTACTTGGGAAATAAGGACTGGAGAACTGAGGTCCCAAAACCAGCATCCCGGCGTGACTCAAGGTCGATGTGGTAGTGGGTAATGAAGGTGTGTGCTGACTTCCAGACAGCAGCCCTGCTGATTTCCTGGATAGGAACGTCCCTAGAAGCAACTACTGATGCAGCGGTGTGGCGGGTGGAATGAGCACTAAGCCCTCCGGGAGGCTCCCTTCCTGCCAACTTATAGCAGAGATCAATGCAGGAAGTGATCCACCTGTTAATCGTCCACTTGGCTGCAGGTCTGCCAGGTGCAATTTCAGCATAGGTAACAAGCAGCTGGCAAACCTCTTCCCAAACTCCAGCCATGCGCTCTTTGTAGTAAGCAAGCATTCACCTCAGGTCCAGAGTATGGAGCCTGTGTTAGGCCTCTGGGGTGTGATTCGGGAAAAACACGGAAAGAGTCATTTCCTGGTTCAGGTGAACCTCCAACACAACCTTCGAGAGGCACTTTGGGATGGGGCGCAGGACAACCTTGTCCCCATAGAAGCCAGGTAAGGAGACTCCACCGAGAGCACCTGGAGCTCACTGATCCTTCTGGCTGATGTGATAGCCACCAAGAAGGTAGTCTTCGATGACACACGAGACATGTCACACCTGTGTATCGGTTTGAATGGCTTGCCCATGAGCTTTGCCAAAACTAGCAAAAAGTCAGACGGTGGTGGTGGTTCACACACCCCAGGGGAAATGTGATCTAGGCCTTTGAAAAAGTGCCAGACCACCTTCTCTTGTGCCATTGACTGCTGACCGGCTTGCATCTGGTAAGCAGAGATGGTTGCAAGATGCACCTTAAGGGTCACCTGGAATCCATAGGAGCACAGGATCCAAGACAGCACGGGTTTACAAAAGGAAGGTCCTGTCAAACTAATCTCATAGATTTCTTTGTGTAACCAGAGTGGTGGACTAAGGGGGAGCAGTTGATGTCACCTACCTTGACTTCAGCAAAGCTTTTGATACTGTTCCACATAGAAGACTGATTAATAAGCTGGGTAGGCTCAGGGTGGGTCAGACGTTGGTCAACTGGGTGGCAAACTGATTGACGGGCAGAAAACAGAGAGTGGTGGTAAACGGTATACAGTCAGAAAAGATGCAAGTCACAAGTGCGGTACCTCAGGGATCAGTCCTGGGGCCAGTCCTCTTCAATATCTTCATCAGTGACATTGCAGATGGACTGGAGGGTAAGGTTTGTCTGTTTGCAGATGACACCAAGATCTGCAACAGAGTATATGATCCAGATGGGGTGGGTAGAATGAGAAAACATCTGGATAAACTGGCAAAATGGTCAGAAGAGTGGTAACTGGGGTCTAATGCAAAGAATTGCAAGATCATGCACATAGGGAAGAGAAACCCTGAAGCCACCTATAGGCTGGGAGGGGAGCTGCTGGCAGTCACAAGGGAAGAAAGGGACTTGGGCATCATCATCACCGATGACCTGAAATCACCCAAGCAGAAGGCTAAAGCGGTAGGTAAGGCTAGGGGGATGTTAGAGTGTATTAGTAGGGGTATCACAAGTCGGAAGAGGGAGGTAACAATCCCTCTTTACAAGACACTGCTTAGGCCCCATCTGGAGTACTGCATACAGTACTGGAGGCCACACCTTCCCAAGGACATAAACCAAATTGAGGCAGTCCAGAGAAGGGAAACTCAAAATGGTGCGGGGACTGCATCAGAAAACATATGAGAACAGATTAATGGAGCTCAGTATGTGTACCCTAAAGCAAAGGAGGGAGAGAGGTGATATGATTGAAACATTCAAACACCTTAAGGGCCTTAATAAGGTGAAAGAGTCTAGCATGTTTCAATATAAGAAAAACAGCAGGACAAGAAGACACAGCAAAAAATTAGAGGGAGGCCGATTAAGGGGTAATGTGAGGAAGTTCTTTTTCACAGAAATGGTGGTGGATGCATGGAACAGCCTACCTCAGGGAAGTGGTGGATATGAATACAGTGCAGGTCTTCAAACAGGCATGGGATAGGCATAAGGGAGCAATACAGATGAGTATGAATAGATAGGCCATTGACAGAGCAAAGGCCGATGGCACATTTATAAGGTAGAACAAGAAATGGGCAGACTGGATGGGCCTTGCGGTCCTTATCTGCCATCAGCTTTTATGTTTCCATGTCACTGACCAAAGTCCCCCTTGGGAGAGAGACCACAGGTAGTCCAAAATGCTAGCCACAGGTCGAAGCGTCAAACCCCTTGCCCTGACACCAAATAGAGAATCTCTTCCATTTGAAGGCATAGCATTTTCTGGTCGATTCCTTTCTAGATGCCTCCACAACAGTGACGACATCTTCGGAGAGACCTAAAGTCTGGAACTCTAGCTGCTCAGGAACCAGGGTGTCAGGTGCAAGGATTGAAGGTCTACGTGGATTACCTACCCCTGATTGATTGAGAGCAGTTCCGGGCATATGTGAAAACGCCTCGGGAGGCTGTTGCTGAGGCTGAGATCAGGGTACCAAACCTGGCGGGGCCAGTCTGGAGCCACCAGAATCATCTGTGCCTTGTCCCTCCTGACCTTGGGAAGCACCTTGTGAATCAAGAGAAGTGAAGGAAAGGCACAGAAGAGGCCTGGGGTCCATAGCCTCGAGAAAAACAGCTGAAAGACGCATTTTCAGCTGCAAGCCGCTTTCTCCAGGAGCCTTGTTCAAAACACACTGGTGGTGCGATCGATTGACAGCCCAGGTACAGTTTCAGCCAAGCACTGTTCCTTGCTCCCAGAAGCTAGCTCTTACCCCACCGGTGCTTCGCACCAGCTCCCCATCCAGTCCCCTCCCACTTCCCGCCAACCCTAGATGGTTGCTGCTTTTCATGCCTATATTTAGTAATACATTTAGTCACATGACTAAGTGTCTGTTTTCTCATGAGCTCCTTATTTTGAGTGACCACTAGGAGCCTCAACCATAGGTTTACTTACAGTGTCTGACCCCTTTTTTTGCTCAATCCCTAGTCTTATTTTCTTCTTTCTATTCTCACCCTTTTTTCACCCCTGATCAATTCCTACCACTTCTGGTAATATCACTTCCTCTAACTTCTTCTTCACTTTCATTGCCATAACTCATTTTCTTACAACTTTTCTTTCTGATTGCTAATTAACTCTCATTCCTTCACTTCGCTAAGCTCATCTTTTCAGCATCTACCCATGGCTTCTTCAAATTTCTCCGTGCTACTGTCTACTGCCCTTTTGCTCTTTCTTCTCACTTGGCTTCCATCTGCCCTCTGCTCCAATTTAATTTTTCAAGGTCTTCACCTTCTACTCTCACTGACTTTCATTCCTCTAACCTTCTTCTTCTACTGTCCCTCCAAAGGCAAGACCTTGCCCCATTACTACTACCTAGGGATTTCATCTACCTTGTGTTAAATGCCTTGGAAAAATGCCTTTCCTGTCATTTACTTCTCTCCCCCTTTCTTTAGCGTAAGCTCTGGTATCTTGTTCTCCTGGCTCTCTTACTGTCTGGAGATGTTGAATTAATCCCCGGCCCGCCGACCCATTACTCCCACTCAGTCGCATCACTGAACAATGTTAAAGGGCTGTGTATTGCCCATCATAACATTAGGAGCCTTGTTCGTAACCATGCGGAACTTGAGGCATGGGCCGCTCTTTATAAACCAGATGATATTTGCCTGAGACTAGGTTAAAACCCTATATACCAGACTCCGTTCCATAACCAATTATAACATATTATGCAGTGACAGACTCTTCAGCAAGAGAGGTCGGGGGGGGGGTGCATTATTCTACAAAGATCATCTTACTCTCTCTATCATTCCTACTCCTACGGCCTCCCTCTGCAAATCTCTTCATGCCACTCTTACCCTAGGTAGAAAAAAACTACATGTTGTCTGTGCCTACAACCCTCATCAAGGTGGCATCTTAGGACTTTAAGAACTACTTAATCAAACTACCCAACTCATAGGTCATAATGAGTTCTCATTCTTGGGGACCTAAATCTCAACTGGATGGGCAAGACTCTAAACACCCTTTTCTCCTTGGTGCAAAGTCATAACCTTCATCAACTCTTAACTGAGCCCACTAGGGGTCACCCCCAGTCTAACTCCAGCACCCTGAATGACTGGCTATTTTCTAATCATATAGATCATATCACTGCTGCTGGTACTCTCGCTGATGCTATTAGTGACCATTCTCCTATATTTTGTATCTGGAGTTCTATGTCTGCTCCTTCTCCCCTGCCGCATTCTATCACCTTTAGAAATGTTCCCACGCTTGACTAGGGCAAGTTTCTTCTTGTTGTCTCATTAATCAACTGCTCCAGCCTATATCAGGCACGGAATGCTCGGACTGCTATTAGCTCCTTTCATAAGGAATTTGGTGCACTTCAGGAAGTGCACACCCTTCTTATTACCCACTGAGTCAGGGGGAAACAATCTAGATGGTTGCATAAGGATCAACTTGCCCTACTCTGATCAAGAGATAAAAGTTGGGAGATGTTTCAAGCCCTCAGACCTACCTGCTGACTACAATCATTACAGAGCCCAGTGCAATGCTTCTAAAAAGCAAATCAGAATTACCAAAAGTACCTATTACAAAGGCCTATTACTTGATGCCGCCAGTGACCCCAGGAAATTCTGGTCTCATGTGAAAACCTTCCTTGGTACCACCCATTCCCACACTTCTAATGATATGGTTCTAAATGGCATACACTGTAATGACTCTGCCACCATTGCTAACTCCTTCAACCAGCATTTTTTTGACCTATCAAAATATACTTCCTCCTTCCCCTTAACATCACTTACTAACCAGTGCACCTCTTCCTACACTGAGATTGTGACCCCACCCTTCAATTTAAATCCATATCTAGACATGAGGTATTTAAAACTCCTAAATACGATCTCAGACAGTAACAGCACTGTCTTGAACCCAGACTCCTAAAAGCTGCAGCTTCATTTATAGCCTCCCCGCTGGCTAGAATTGTCACCCTGTCCCTGTGCCATAGTCAAGTCCCTGATATTTGAAAAAATCGCCACAGCACACCGATTTTTAAAAAAGGTGATCCTAAAGACAATTCTAACTACCGACCTATTGCTATCCTCTCTGTCCTAACTAAAACACCGGAAAAACTAGTTGCATTACAAACCACTGATTTACTACTTAAATACAACCTTCTCTCTGACGAACATGGGTTCCGTAAGGGTCACAGTACCTTCACCGCATTGCTTAAATTTACTGATGATACTCTCCCTGCCATGGATTCTGGCCTTCTGACAGGTGCAGTCTTTATAGACCTGACAAAGGCTTTTGATCTAGTTGACCACCCGCTGCTCCTTTCCATTCTTCAATGCATGGGTTTCTCACCACCTGTTGTAGCACGGTTCTGCAGTTATTTATCCAATAGAGTTCATGTTGTTAAATTAAATTCTGCCCTCTCTGATCCAGCTACCATTAACATTGGAGTTCCCCAGAGGTCCTTCCTGGGCCCCCTCCTCTTTTCCATATTTAGCAATAACATTACCATGGACACCACTTCCTGCTCATCCCTCCTCTATGTGGATGATCTTGTCTTGTATACCAGCTCCAAACACATATCTGACATTAACCTGCAACTCTTCTCAGACTTCTCACATAGCCAAGCTTGGCTCTCTGCACACAAACTCATCCTAAATGTAGGTAAAACTCAAGCCATGCTCTTTGGCTCCGCCTCCAAGCTTAGATCTTGCCAACACCAGCTTCAGTTATCCTGCTCTGATGGCTCTCTAACAGGCACTGTCAGTTCCTTTAAATATCTTGGAGTTCTACTGGACCAGTCCCTTGATTTCGACCTCCATATCCAGTCCACTTACAAATCAATAAATACTAAACTTGGGATTGCCTACAGAACCAGCTATGCCCACAGTATCCTGCTGCCTGCCCTCACCTATGGTGTTGCTACATTTGCTGCTGTGCCCAAGGCTAATCTTCTGAAACGGGACACCATCTATAACAACATTTTTCGCTATGCCTCTGCATCCCTTCGGCGCAAACATCACTGCCAACTCTATGCAGATATAAACTGGCTCCCCCCCGCCATCAGACTCCTTGGTGGATAGTGTTATCAGATTTCAAATCCCTTCATCTCTTGCCTCGTTGCTGCTTCCTCAGTCGTCCTCCTATGGTTTACACTCTGTCGAAAAATCTCTCCTCCACGTACCAAGATGTAAGACCACTAAGGGGGCATGCTCCTTCTCTCACTCTGCCCCGCAGCTCTGGAATGCCCTTCCCTTAAACAGTCGACAGTCATCATCCCATGCCATCTTTAAAAATGAATTTCATAACTACCTATCCAAATCAGTCTCCTGCTCATGCTTTCATCCTCCCTAATCTCACCATTAGCCAGCTGCCTACTCTTTGCCAACTACTTAGCTCCCCTTTTCTTGCACTCCTCTCCTTACCAATCTGACCCTTACTAGTCCCGGGTCGCACCTGAAATAGGTACTTGGCTGTCTAGTGTGCCTTACCCGGTTAACAAAAACAAATAAAATAAGTAAATAAATAAGGCATTCCCCTGTAGCGTTTCCCGATGAGGGTGATGGGCACAATACAGTCTCAGCTTTGCGTTCTCCCTGGAGGCGAACAGGTCCACCTGAGGGGTGCCTCACTGAGACAACAGACTGTGAACTACCTCAAGATGGAGAGACACTCGTGAGATTCCTTGCCCACCCAGCTGAGGGCATCTGCCTGCTGACTGGAGGCTCCTGCCACATGGATGGCTAGGAGATCCACCTCGAGGCTGCACATGACAGTCCAAATACGGAGGACTTCCTTGCACATGGGCAGGGAGTGCATTCTGCCTTGTTTGTTGAGATAGTACATGATCATGATGATATCCATCTGGACTTGAATCACGTGACCCCAAACAAACAGAGAGAGAAGGCAGTCAGAGCCAGCAGGACTGCTCAGAGCTCCAGCAGGTGGATGTGGCATTGGGACTCCTTGGTGGCCCAGAGCCCATGGACTCTGTGTTCCCCCAGATGGACACCCCAGCCCGTGAGAGAGGCATCAGTCATCAGGATGACCGCTGGCTCAGGGCAGAAAAAACAGGATCCTTTCCTGCAGATGCTCTGGGATTAACCACCACTGGAGGGTGTCCCACATCCTCTGGATCACAGTGACCAGCTGGTTGAAGTGACCTTTGTGCTGAGACCACTGGCTGGTCAGCTCCCACTGCAGGGAGCACATATGCCAGTGGGCCCATTGGACCACGCTGGTGCAGGCCGCCATGTAACCCAGAAGGCGCAGGAAGTTCTGGGCAGGGCACAAGTGTCCAACCAGAAATGACTGGGCAAAGGAGGCGAGAACCTCCATCCTGTCCACCGGGAGCCAGGCTCTGGTTCGGCAAGATTCGAGCTCTGCCCAAATGAAGCTGTTCACCTGTGAGGGCACAAGTTCTGACATGGCCTCGTTGACCAGGAAACCAAGGTCAATGCAGATCTGGAGGGCCAGGTCCCCGGACCGCTCTACCTCCTGATTGGAGGGAACTGCTATCAGCCAGTCATCCAGATAGGGGTATATCCGGACCCCTTGGCGCCTCAGGTAAGCAGCCACCACAGCAATGCATTTGGTAAAGACCCTGGGGGCTGAGGTGAGGCTGAAAGGCATGGTCTGGAACTTATAGAGGGTTCCCTCAGCTCAGAAGTGGAGGAACCTTCAGTGGGACAGATGGATCAGAATGTGAAAGAATGCGTCCTGAAGATCCAGAGAGCAAAACCACATCTTGCTCCAGTGACGGTATGATCTGGGACAGAGTTACCATCCTGAAGTTGTGGGACCTAAGGAATTTGTTCGGGTCATGCAGATCTTAAATGAGACACCAGTCCCCCATCTGCTTTGGCACCAGGAATTACCTGGAGACAAACCCTGAGTCTTCTAGGGGATCCGCAACTCTAACCATGACCTCCGTGCAGAGAAGCTGGGCTATGTCATCTCGAAGAGCCAGCCAAGTGTCTGTGGATACCAAGTCCTCCCGTGGGGCGCAGGCTCGGCTGGGAGGGTACTGCTCGAACTTTAGAGGCAGACCCTGATTGACCACCTCCAGAACTCACCTGTCCGTGGTGACAGTAGACCATGCGGAATGAAAGTGGTGGAGCTGGCCCCCCACAGGAGGACCCGGGGAGAAGTGACAGGCATGAGGGTGGCACCCCCCATCCCATCACTGAGCAGGCTTGGAGGAGGAGGAGGATCTGACTGAGAAGCCACCGGGTCCCTTGCGTCCAGGGTTTCGGACCACTGAGGCCACTGACTTAGGCCTCGATCACCAGGACTGAGCCTGCTGGCCAGACTGATGCTGGGCTAGTTTCACCGCAGGAGCAGAGGGTCGAAAGGGCTTACGCTTCTGCTGCCTGGAGCCCTTGGGATCCTTCTGGGCAGACGTCACCAAGTCCAAGGTGGCACTGGACTTCTCAATACGCTGGAGCTGACCCTCCACACCGGACCCAAACAGGTCGGTGCCCAAAAATGTGACGTCCACCAGCTTGTGATAAGTGTCTGGCATAATGGTTAAGATCCGCAGCCAAGCCCTACGGTACATGGCAACTGCAGCCGCCATCGAGCGGGCACAGGAATCCCCAATATCCAGAGCCATCTGAAGTTGCTGTTTGGCCAGAGCACGACCCTCATCCTGGACCTGCTTGTCCACAGGAAGATGAGGATCCCCTCATCCAGAGAGCCCAGAAGAGCATGGGAGAAGTGTGCCATCATGAGGCCGAGCAAGGAGGCAGCATAGACATTTTTAGTCAAGTGGTCCAATTTCTTGGACTCCCTATCTGGTGGTTTATTGACATCCCCTGAATTGCCCGTGCACCGAAACATAGTTGGCCACTAACCCTTCAGCTGAAGTGTGCACCATGAACCCCAGTGGGCACTGCATATTTGCGGGCTATACGGGCCAATGGCGCAAGGCAGGAGGCGGAGCACTACCAGACTTCCAGGGCAGGGCCGACTATGGCCCCGGCCACAGAGAAAGCCTCAGTCAGAGAGTCCCCTTCGTCCAGAATCTCTGTGAGGGGATAGCGAGCCTGCTTCTGAATGGGCTCCAATTTCATCCCCGTGGACTTGGAGATGAGATGAAGGATGCCATGAAGGACATTGGTCCTTCCTCCATTGAAAGGTCCCCCACAGACTCCATGTCGATCAGATGGGAGTGCAGTGAGGAATCCTTGGACTCCGAGAAGTCCACATAGAGCGGCCTACCACATGAGTCACTCTGGACCTGCCACGGGCAGTCAGGTATAAGAGTAACCAACAGTCGAAGGGGAAGTCCCTAAGCCAGCTGAGACTCCTTGGTCGAAGCTCCGGTCAGCGGCTGTTGGGGATGCGGCTCCACCACGATCGGTGGAGGGGCCAACTTCAGCCAGACCGAGATGCTCTGTACTGGCTCCGGAAGCAGAGAAACAGTGTTGACCAGCCCCGACAGGGGCATCATTGTTGGCCTGTCAGGCAACAGCCAAGCGCTGGTCAGTGTGGAAGCTGGGGTTGGCTTCGGATCAGACAACACCAACTGTTGCCACATCAGGCATTCGTCGCATCGACGAAGTTTGCATTGAAGCCTCTCCTCACCAGAGGAGGATGAAGACAAGTAGCAATGGTGCCACTTCCCATGGTGCTGACAGTGAGACCGCCGATGCCGGCGGGACCTACTCGACCCAGAGGATGAGGAAGACCTAGACCTCAGCTGCCAGGGGTACCTCTGGGGAATCTGGGAGGGAGCCGGGGACTGCCACGGCTCCTCCTGGTCTAGGTTGGTGACCGGAGGGTCCGGCTCAGCGGGCTGAGCCAACTCTTCAGTGGTCACCGGCAGGACCAGAGTCCTGAACAAGTAGTTGTCGGCCTCTTCGGATAACAACTGGTCGACCAGGTCGAGAAAAATCTTGGCCGTGTTGTCGGCCAGCATCTCAATCGGCTGGCCTGATGGGGGCACCGTGAAGCCAGTGGCTAAGGCCTTGGTTTCAACCGTGGTCAAAATCTGGGATTCCTGAGACTGAGAACGTTCCTGATCCCAAGAACGTTGATGGTGAGTCTTCTCCTTTTCTTTCCTGGACTCCTCCTTGTGTGATCGAGAGCTACACAAACCCGAAGGGACACTCCCTTGGGCGGGAGAGACTGGCACAGCTCCTAAAGGAGCCTACATAAGTGGAGACCAACTTCAGCGGAACAAAGGCCGAAGCCGAGGAGGACTGCGTGGTGGCCTGAGTCGTCTCCTCCTCGAAGGCCTTACGCTGATCCAGCTGCTTGGTGGACCCCACAGTCATGGAGACCACCAAACGGGTGTCCTTAGATTTGACTGGTGGATGTTCTTTTACCAGGTAGCCCAGCTTCAGGTGGGCGAGGCAATCCTTCATGACCAACACGTGAAATGACCGGCAGATATCGCAAGCCTGGGAATCATGCTCGTGGCCCAGGCAAGAACATGCATGTGGAGTGTGGGTCGGTATGTGAAATCTTCTGCCCGCATTGGCACCAGCGAAACCCAGGTGAGGACTGGTCCTCCATCACGGTCAAAGATCAAGCTGAAGATGAAACTCTGACATGTTTAAGTTTTGGAAGTAAATCCAAAGATTTAAGTGCCAGAGCCTACTCAACGCGGCGTGGTAAGGAGGGAACCTGCTTCTTCCAGTGGAAAGGAAGATCTGGAGTAATGCGGCGGAGCTGAGGGTTATACCACCCAGGTGAATGGGAGGAGCCAGCTTGAAGACTTAATGATTTAAAGGGGAAAGGACAATGCCAGACAGTGTGGATAGAACATCATATCCACATCCCTAGAATGTGCACTTGGATTCCCTTCACACTATTACTATTAAACAAGACATGGCCTGTCTCCATCTGAAACATGTGGTATCCTTTCCTCCATGGATACCAGGCATTGTCCCTTTTCCTGGCATTAAGGATCTCACCCCCCATGTATATCTAACTTTAAGCCTTTTTTTTTTTTTAATACATTTCCTTCGTACCCCTTGTGCACATTTAACCTTGCAAAGTGTAAGAAAAAGATAAAGGAGATTCCCAAATCGCCACTTTTTAGTTTTCAGATCTCAACCCTCCCAACAAAGAGCCACAAGTTCTTATGTAGATTATTTGCAAAAGTTGTTTAGGGAAATACTTTGGGTAACAACGTCCTCAGTTCCTTCTCTCTATGTTCGTCTGAGAAAAAAAATATTGTCACTCTCAGTTTTGCAGGTAATAACACTGCCGTTTTGTATCCTTTTTGCCGCAGTAGTTTCTTCAAAAAGTCATATGTTTTCATTTCCCATATTATTTCATATGGTAAGTCTCGATAGATTGAGATTTGTGCCCCTTTCAAGAGAATGTTTTATCTTTTTGGTACACAGCATTCATAATTCTGAATTTACTATCTGTTTTAAATAATTTAACAATAACAGAATGAGGGGGTGTCCCATCGTCTGTCTTTGTTCTCAAAGATTTGTGTACCCTATCAGTCAATCTCAATGTGCAATTCTGCTGGTGGAGTGTCCACAAAAGTCCCACATACCTGCAATACAATTTCTTTTAGACTTTTTTTGTTGTTCCCATACTTCTGGTATTCCTACTAATCTCAGATTTTTTTGCTGAGCTCTTAGTTCTATATCCGTTATTTTAGTTGTAATGTCCAGGATGGCTTTTTCTTGTGAATGAATTTGTCTTTCATTCATTATTCCTTTATCTGCCAAATCTGGAACTAGATTCAAGTTGGAAGATGTTACATAGATACTTACTACATACATAGACAGTGTCGGCAGATAAGGGCCTATGGCCCACCCAGTCTGCCCATTTGAGCTTGTAAGTTCAGTTTATGTTCTCCAAGAAGTCTGTTGCCCCTTACCCCCGACCTCCAGAATTCCTTTATGTCTATCCCATGCATTCTTAAATCCCGTGATTGTTTCAGCCCCCACCACTTCCTCTGGCAGGGTGTGCCACTTGTCCACCACCCATTTTGTGAAGAAATTCTTCCTCACGTTTCCTCTGAATCGTCCTCCCTTCAACTTCATCCCATGCCCTCTAGTCCTGGAACATCTTTTTTGCTTAAAAATAGTGTATTCCTGCACCCTGTTCCTCCCTGTAAGATACTTGTATGTCTCTATCATATCCCCTCTCTCCCTCCTCTCCTCCAGGGAGTACATGTTCAGTTCCTTCAACCTGTCCTCATAGGACTTGTGATGCAATCCATGCACCATCTTTGTTGCCCTCCTCTGAACCTTCTCTACCCTATGTCCTTATGTAGGTAAGGTCTCCAGAACTGTACACTGTACTCCAGGTGGGGCCTCACTAGTGTCTTGTATAGTGGAATTATGACCTCCCTTTTCCTGCTGGTAATGCCCCTGCCTATACATCCCAGCATCCTATTTGCTTTACCTGCTGCCTTGTCACACTGTTTCCCTGCCTTTAGGTCATCAGAGATGATAACCCCAAGATCCCGTTCATGTGTTCATATCTTTCATTGAATTATCCAATGCGGAGACAGATGTTTTTATTGTGTCCTTGTCCTTTATTATTGTGTCTACCCCCTCTGATTTAAGTTTTACAAAATTTAGGTCGTCTTTAATTCCCCTTGTAACATGGCAAAGATAAGTCAGAGTAAAACAAGTTAAGTGATTGGTCACAAATGACCACATGGTACAGGTCGAAGACGGCATTAATTTAACAATAATGCCATCCTCAAACTGAAATCCCATTATCATCCAGAGAGGCAGAAAAGTAGTGTGGCAGTAAATCGTTACTTCTGTGTCCCACCCACCCAAATGCCCATGACCAACAGTCTACACCAGTCACTCGGAAGATGTAGAAATGTAGGCGTTGAGGCAGCAGTGATGCAGATGAGGAGAGTAGAGCAACTGGGGGAGGCATATCCGGAGCACAACGCACCCTCACGAGGGATCGCAAGGCAAATGTGCTGTACTGTAAATCTTGAGTCGTTCACAGTGCAGGCGAGGCTGAAGTGTAATTGTACGTGTGCACGAAACGGATGCAGGACAGTCCAAAGATGTGCAACCGATTCAGAAAAGCAGCAAACGAGGCAGAGAATGTCAGGTAGAAAAGAAAATGTAGTGACATCGGAACCACGGGCAGAGACACATGGCAGCTCAGACATTATGTAAAACAGATTCAGGGGCAGATAGCGAGACGCAGAAATGAACATATTATAGATCTCCTAGCGCCACTATATATAAAAAAAAAAAATAGCCGCGCAGAGCTGAGAAATTTGCTAAGAAAAAATGTTGACACATACTGTCCTCATAGTTATCTTTGCTGTTGTTTTCGCAACATAAGGATATAAATCGCTGTCTCTTCAATCTTCACAAAGTGCAGCACAGAAATATAAACAGTGCAAAATCTGTCTGTGTTGTGTTATTCACAGTATGAAACTAAGAGTCAGACTACACACTTTGTCCTAGAAGCCATGTTACAAGCGCATTAAGCCACTCTGAAGGTGGCATCTAATGGGGTATTAATGCATGGCTGGGCTGTTGTATGCACTCAGCCTGCGGCCTCGTGCCACAACAGTCCCAACCATGCATTAATTCCCCATTAGATGCCACCTTCACAATAGCATAATAACTTATTGTCTCCTATGAGAGCTACTGCCCATACATGGGGGTCACTGTCTTTGTCAACCTATTCATGTTTTCATGTGCACTCTCCTGTGGCGCCTGCTGTTCTTCATGAACAAGGGGGGAAGGGGCACATGGATATTCTCCACAATTGTGGTCTTCTTGGGTTCTATATTCAGATTTTATCCTGTTTAACAGACAACTGTTCTACATCAGACTCTGCTGAAATATATTCTGGCTCCTGTTGCAAGTTTAAGCTACTTGTCTCCCTCTTAATATGCTGTTCCTCATTTTGTGTTCCTTTTTTAGTACTGGGTACTTCCAATTCATTGTTTGCTCCTTTAATTCCCTCTTTTTTTGATTCAGTGCATCTTTTTCTGTAGTTCTTTTCTCCTGCATCTCTAAATTTATACCAGATTCTTTTAAGTTCAGTTGTTCTGGGGAATTCAATGGGCTTACTGGGTTAGGAAGATCCTTCTGTGTTTCCTTATACTTCCTAAATGCTATCCTCTTCTCCCTAACCTTCCTCGCCACCTCTTTTGAGAACCATAGTGGCTTTTTTTTGTGTTTTGATTTATTTGCTTCACACACAGGCTTGTTGCTTCTGTGATGGCAGTTTTGATGTTTCCCCATTGTTGCTCCACACCTCCTTCTTGCCTGTTTGTTAGTGCCTTTCTAAGGCACTCTCCCATTTTGCCAAAGTCAGCCCTCCTGAAGTCCAGTACCTCACTTTTGTATGGCTTGACCCTGTAGCAGAGTTTATCGTGAACCACACTGTTTGATGGTCACTTGTTCCCAGATGGCTACCCACTTCTAGATCTGAAATCCTCTCACTGTCCTCATTTGAGAGTACAAGGTCTAAGATTGCTCCCTCCTGAGTGGGTTCCAACACTAGCTCTGTCTGAGGCATGCCCCCGTAGGGCATTGAGAATGGTCCTGCTCTTTGATGTGGCTGTAGCAAAGGTACTCCAGTTAACATCTGGCATATTCAGGTCCCCCATCAATAACATCTCCCCTTTCTCTGCCATCCTAAGGATGCCTTCTGTCATATCCTTGTCCATTCCCTCCCCGAGATGGGGGTCTGTATACAACCCCTGTGCGGACTGTGGTGCCATTTCCAGTCTCTAAGGTGACCCACAATGCCTCCTCTCCTCCCTGTTTACTCTTTTGTTCAGTTGCTTTTATCCCTTCCCTTACACAGAGAGCTACTCCTCCCCCTCTTCTACCCTCCCTGTCCCACCTGTAGGTTGTGTACCCTGGTATGTTAACATCCCAGTCATGGTTCTCTGTGTACCATGTTTCTGTGACTGCCACGATATCCAGGCATCCCTCTTCCATCAAGGCCACCAGTTCAGGGAGCTTGTTGCCCAGACTACGGGCATTGGTACTCATTACCCTCCATTTCTTGATGGCCTTACCCCTTTTTGCCCCATCCCTGTCCTTACTGCCTTTGTCGTTTCCTCCATTTACCCCTTCCCTTCTCCCTCTCAACATCTCTAGCTTGGCGTTTACTTCACTAACTACCTTGATTGTCTGGGGAGACTAGGAATTCCCTGCTCCCTTCCAGTGCCTCCCCCCTTGGCTAGTTTAAATGCTTCCCAATGAAGCATTTAAACCTATCAATCACCTAGGATCCTGGTTCCCGTCCTGGACAGATGCAGACCATCATGCCAGTATAGGCCTGTATCACTCCAGGTGGACCCCCAGTCCCCAGTGAAGCCAAACCCCTGAGCTTTGCACCAGTTTTTCAACCACTGATTGAATCCCAGGTGGGCACCTAACCTCACCATGCCATAGAGGCATCACTAGAAAGGTTACTGTGTGTGCTACTTGTCTAGGCTCTTCCAACTCCACCTCTTCCTGCACAGTGCCCAAGATGGTAATCCCTGTGGACAGACATCGCTCCCCCAGGCTATGGTCTGAGTACACCCTTGTCCTCAAGCCATGGCGCCAGGTGGCCACCTGTCCTCCCTCCTGCTCCCCTTCCTCCCTCCCTCAGTTCTACCCTCCTAACAATGGAGTCCCCCACCAGGAGTTGTTTCCTTCCCCTGTGGGGTCCCATGCCACCCTCCTGTGGGTCTCCTTTGTGGAGGTTCCAAGCATCCTCCTTGGGTCTCCACTGCGGGTGCCTCCATAGAGGAACCACACTTTGCCAGAACAGCATATGAATTGTGGAGAGGTACAACTGGAGGGATGTGCCTCTGTTCCACCATCCTCACCCTCCCTTAGCCCACTGTGGTCCAACCGCTCCTCAAACTTGGCAACCTCTGAGGCAACGTCGGTGGCCCTGGTGGTCCCTGGGTTGGAGAGAAGGTCCCCCAAATCCTAGCCAACTCAGCCTGGAGATGAGCAACTTCCTCCCTCAGCCTAGAGAGGTGCCTGTAGATGGGACAATACCACATCCTCCAGAACGTCTCCCAGAAGACTGCTGCTCCACAGCCACTGCACTGCATCACTCCCATCATGTCTTATTTCTGGCCCCTTAACTGATGTTTTGAATACTTACTCTTTCCTCTGTTTATTTAAAAAAAAAAAAATTCTCCCTACTTTCTTACTGCCTCCGCGCCCTTTAAGCATCTGATCTTCCTGTTCTCAGTCAAATCCTGTGCCTATAAAAGCAGAACTAGCTAACGGTGGGGGGGAGGGAAGGAGGGCAATATAGTCTCAGTAGCATACCTTTTGTCATTGAAATGAGGGACAATGAGGGACACAGACCCTCAGAATGAGGGACACATCCTCAAACATTGAGATACACACTCAGAACACTGAAAACCATAGCGTTTACTTGTACAAAGTTTATTTTGGATTTAGTATTTTAGAATATTAAGGGTTTCTGCTTTGAAATTTGAATTTACAGTACATTCTCTGTGTGAGCAGGACCTTTTCCGTGAGGGACGGCTAAGGGACAGAGCACTTTTATGGTGCAAAATGAGGGGTGTCCCTCGTAAAGAGGGACACTTGAGAGGTATGCTCAGTAGAGAAGTATAGCTGTAACAGCAGCTCTTTCCTCTTGCCGTTCTCTGCCTGTTCTCTGCTAGAAGCTATCTAGGTCAGTTTTTAAATCCAGCACACCTGGCTTCCTTCTAGATAAGCCACTCCCCCTACTTTACAGGTCCTTCTACACCTAGATAAGGAAGCTGTGTCCTTGTTTGAGTTTAACGCTAATGCTGATGTTTACAACATTGATGATTCTGTTAATAAAAATAATCTGACAGTTTACAGATTGTTTTTCAAACATGGGGCATTAAATGCTATCATGAAATGCAACAATAATCATGTCTCATGAATAACAAATATGTTGACCAGTGTTTGTGCAAAAACGTTTATCTGATAAAGCAACAGTACAAACACTCGTGCGGATCACTGGAAAGATGACCGATGACTCCTGCAGAGTCTGTGCGCTTTCCCAAGGTGACTGCCTCCACTGGTGGATTTTATTTGGGGGATAAGGTAGTCAGTGGTTACCAGGCTCCAGAGAGAGAGAGAGAGAGAAAAGCTGGCTCCCTGCCTCTCAAAATCCAGGTATGGCAGGTGTGGTGCATACAGGGCATGTAATACAATATGTAAAATGACTTTTTGTGAGCATCCCACAATGAGTACGAAATACGAAATTAGATATTTCATAAACTGCGATACAATGGTCATAGCTTATCTCACCAAATGCCTATGTGGGGTACTCTACATAGGGAAGACAATGTGGAGATTTAAAACAAGAATGGGGGGACAGCTGAGGGATATTTATAAGGGAAATGTGGAGAATGCATTAGCTGACATGTTCAGAATACTGGTCCTTTGCACTCCTTTGATTTGACCGGCATGAAGAGCTTAAAAAAAAACATAGAAAGTTTTTGCATGAACCCTGGTCAACATACGATTTCTTTCTTCTTTTTAACTCATCTTTATTATAAACACATTTATGGTAGTACAGACAAGCAAGTAACAGTACAACATAAAACTATCCAGATTACAAAGCCCAGCACTATTTCTCACTGAGTTAATTTATCTTTCCCTTTTATAGTATGTTATCTTTATATTTTTTTTATTTATTGAGATATTCAGAAAGACCTTTGAGTCAAAGACTCATTTACAAAGGTTCCACATCATACAATAGGACAGAGACAGGGACAATATTTTTTACAGGGTGCTGTACATAACATTATATTACAATTCACTAACATGGTTACCCATTTGTTCAGAGGGTGCACTATTCATCCAGGATGCATGATTTACTACAAGAGATTAGCACAGCCATCAGGTAGCAGAGAGGTATTGACGGGGCTGCTTATCCAGTAAAAAAAGGTTTGCTCATAGAGGTCACTGGCATGGAGGACTCAGAGATGCTCTGGATCAAGTACAGTCACAAAGGTGGAGGCCAGTAGGTGATTTCTTAGCCTGGTTTTGAGAGGGCCCAGCTTAGCTTCATCAGTTATTAGGCAGGGGAGCGCGTTAGTCCAGGAAGGGGCTCTGTAGCTGAACGTTCGCTGGAATTGGGATGTCCGGACACGGGGTACACATAGCAGCAGTTTGTTCGAGCTACGGGTAGTTTTGCCAGGTGGTGTTGGGTGGATAATTTGGTCCAGGGCGGTGGGGGGTGGGGGTGGGGGTCCTAGGATTACCTTTTGGACATTATGCAGGTTTGATACCTGATTGTTATCTAAGTTTAGCCAGTTTGTGGCGCTGTAGAGGGAGCAGGTGTGCTTGAAGCGGTCACATCCAAGGATGAGACGGCAGGCTTTGCTGAGCACAAGCCGGAGTCTGTTTAGGGCTGTGGAGGGCGCGGCACTGTAGACTAGAATGCCATAGTCTAGCAGGGAGAGGATAGAGCAGTTTATGGTAAGTTGTAAGGCATCAGGGGTGAGGCAGTGTTTGTACCTTGTAGAGTATGCCTAGCCTGGAGCTAAGGGCTGTTGATAGGTGCAAGATATGGTGATTAAAGTTGAGGGCAGGGTCTAGCGTGATCCCTAGATATTTAAAGTTGCTAACTTGTTCGAGGGAGGGGTATGATTAGCAGTGAGAAACTGGGGGCAGAGTTTTTTGAGTGGGTTCTGGGGATGGGACAAAATCATAACTTTGGTCTTATTGTAGTTAATTATAAGACGCTGGGTGGTGAACCAGTGTTCGATTTCACGGAAAGAGTGTTGGAGAGATTGGTGGAGTTTGAGAAGTGCAGGATCAGAGGTGAACAGGACTGCATCATCTGCGTACAGGAGCAGGTTCCCGGGGCAGGCCGATGGGAGGGAGTTAAGGTAAAGGCTGAAAAGTAAGGGGCCAAGTATGGAGCCCTGTGGGACACTGGGGCGGATAGGGAGGCGGGGGGACAGGACAGGGCCAACCTTGACAATCTGTGTTCTATCGGAGAGATAGCTGGTGAACCAGTTTATGGCATCATTGGAGAAATCCATGTAAGCCAGGGTGTTCAGTAAGACAGCATGGTTTATGGTATCAAATGCCTTAGATAGGTCCACGAAGATGGCGTCTGTGAGGTGGCGGTGGTTAAGGGCTGAGTGGACAAGGGAGGTAAATTCAAGGAGGGCGGTGGTGGTACTATGACCCTTACGGAAGCCATGCTGCTGTCTGGATAGAAGATTGTATTTATTAAGGTGGTCAGTAAGTTGGTCAGCGACTATGCGTTCTAGTGCTTTAGAAAGGGGAGGTAGAATAGAGATGGGGTAGTAGTTGTTTGTGGATGTGCAGGCCCCACTTTTATGGATGGATGTGATGTAGGCCAATTTCCAGCTGGTGGGGAATTTCCATCGACAAAGGGAGCGGTTGAGAATGTGGGTGAGTGGGGCCAGGACTTCCAGGAGGGTGAGGCGAAGAAGTCTGAGGTCCAGGGAATCGTGACTATAGTGATAGTGGCTAATGGCTTTGGTTAGGTAGGGCTTAGCTGCCTCCGGGGTGAATATTCGTAGGTAGAAAGGTGGAGCAAGGGGAGGATGGGGGCAATTCAGGCTGGTGGGAGATTGAAGAAGTTTGGGGGGAGCACATGGGAGAGATTAGTGAAGGCGGAGTTAAGGGCCGAGGCTATACTGAGGGGGTCGCTGGAGAGGCTTCCATCAGTATGCATTTGGTCAGGTGGCAGATTTGGGGCTTTGCCGCAGAGCTCCTTAATGTTTTCCTAGAACTTGCGTCCAGTGCCCCAGGTGGAGGTTAAGGTAGCTTTGTAATAGTTCACTTTGGCGGTGCGCATGGCCCAGGTGCACTTGTTTTGGGCCACCCTACATCATTGCCTGTCCAGAGGCCATTGGGTCTCATTGGCAAGGTGCCATAGGGTGTCACGCTGTTGTAGTAGGCCTTGGAGGTGGTCCGAGAACCAAGGGGATGATTTCCCTTGGACATAGTTTTGGTGAGGGGGGGGGCAAACTGGTCACAGGCTGCGTTGAAAGTGGTGATAAATAGTTTGAGGGCATGGTCTGGGTCGAGGGTGTTTGTTAGGGGTGTCCAGTCCCAGTCTCTGAGGTGGGCCTTGAGCTGGGCTAGTTTACCAGGCCCTAGTTTGTGTTGAGAAGTAATTTTAGGAGGGTTTTGATTGGAGTACCAGACCAGTTGCAGAGTACTGGTGAGTGGTCACTTAGGGTGTCTGGGAGGACTAGGGTGCTGGTTATTTTGTGGGGGTGGTTGGTGAATACTAGGTCTAGTAGGGAGGATGTCCCTGTGCGGGCATGTAACCGGGTGGGGGTTGTGATGACCTGTGAGAGATTGAGAGCCGCAGCCTCGATGATGTACAGCTGTTTTGGCCAGCCAATTTATGTTGAAATCCCCTACTAGTATTTCTGCACGCTTTGGGGGAAGGGTAGCGAAGTAGGACATGATGGCTTGGAAGGCTAGCTTCGGGTCTCTGGGAGGGACATAGGCAGTGGTGAGGAGGAGAGGGGAGGTTGACTTACCTAGCGTTAATTTTAGGGTGAGGGCCTGAGCCCTGGAAGTTAGTTGGGGCAGGGGAAGTAGGTGGCCAGAGAGCGAGTCCTTGAGGTAGAGAGCGCAGCCTCCACCCTCGCTTGCCCACTCGGTCGGAGCGATAGAGGAGGTATCCAGGAAGGTTAACTGCCGAGTCGGGGACAGAGGGGGAGAGCCAGGTTTCACTCAGTGCAATGACATAGGGTGATGCTGGAGTACCCACCCCCTTAAAGAAGTCCCAATTTTTTTTGGAGGCTGCAGATGTTTAGTGAGGCAATGTGTAGCCCATTTCCTGGAGATGGGTGGGACGGTAGGGAATTTAGTGGGCCAGGGTTTGGGTGGACATTTCCCGTCAGAAGCCGAAGTATGAGTGACCTGAGGCGATAGCTGCTTGCTCATGAGTTGGTCTATGGCATTTACACTGCGTGTGTGCCACGGTGGGTACTGGAAGTTTCAGGGTAAGGGGGCAGATAGGAGGAGTAAGTGGGGAAGGGGGGGTTCGCTGTGGTGGGAGGTTGGCAAGAGAAGGAGGGGCCCCAGTGAGGTTTCTTGCCATTGGAGATGGAATCCAAGGGTGAGGATGTAGATGTTGAAGTATCTGTGTATGTATGTGGTGTGGTGGTGGGGGGTGTGCTGTCGACTGTTTTTCCACTTGGGCTTGTACAGGCTGGTAGTACATGTGTAGTGGGGGGTAGGGTTGGGGCGCCAGGCTGCATGGGGATAGCATGTGGCAGTTTTGCTCCCCTTTGTCGCGTTGTGGGTGGGAGGATGAGGTGTTTGAGGTAGTAGTAAGAGGAGGGTGAGTGGGAGCATGGTTGGGCTAGAAAGCTTGATGTAAGAGTCAGGTCTGTAGTATGAAAGAAGGGGGCCTCTAGTGGTGGGAGAAAATAAGCTGCAGGTGGGAAAGCAGACTGATCGGTTATTTCGTGATCATGTGATCAGAAATCTACCTATATATTGGAATGCCGACCAAGGGTGGTGGTGGGGGTGGTGGGGAGCCAAACGCGTAGCGTTCGGCGGGACAAATCCAGCGGTTGCTGTACACGGTCGCAATCGGGGAGGCTGCTCCTGCTGCGTTAGTAAGTACCGCAGTGTGATTTCAGCGCGCTGGTTTCCGTGGGGTGGGGGAGAGCCGGCTGTAGCCCTCGTGGCCTCCAAGCTTGCACCGGAGGGGTTCTGTGGAGGAGAGAGAGACAGAGGAGTTAAAATAGGTGGGGGGGGGGGGAGTTTCACAGTGAGGGGGCTGGGCTGTATCGGGAGGAACGCGACAGAAATTAAAGGGGGAGTTAAAGTCGTAGTTTGGGAGACAGAGTCTAGTACAGTTATGCTGTAAGATAACTTAAATCAAGTAACTAAATAATTACAGTAATGCTGCAGTTGGCAAGATAATTTAAATGCAAAAAAACTATCTCCACTACCGCACCGATTACATTTCAACTTAAAGTCTTTAAAGTCTTTGAAAAAAAGTTACCAACAACAGAAAATTCAAATCCAGCGGTTGCTGTACACAGTCGCGATCGGGGAGGCTGCTCTTGTTGCATTAGTAAGTACCTGGCAGTGTGATTTCGGAGCTCCAGTTTCCGTGGGGTGGGAGAGAGCTGGCTGTAGCCCTCACGACCTCCAAGCTTGCACCGGAGGGGTTCTGGCAGTGTGATTTCGGCGCTCCAGTTTCCGTGGGGTGGGAGAGAGCTGGCTGTAGCCCTCACGACCTCCAAGCTTGCACCGGAGGGGTTCTGGCAGTGTGATTTCGGTGCTCCAGTTTCCGTGGGGTGGGAGAGAGCTGGCTGTAGCCCTCGCGACCTCCAAGCTTGCACCGGAGGGGTTCTGGCAGTGTGATTTCGGCACTCCGGTCTTTAAATAGTTTACTTGCTCTTCAAGGTATCGAACCTGCATTCCTGCCTTTTACCTTTCATTCCACCTCACATCGTTTTTTTCCATCCTTTCTTTGTTCATTTATGCTTTCATGAAGCTATTTTCTATTTTAAATTACTTCACAACTAAATGTATTCAAACTAAACGAGCAGAACTGCAGACAGTAATTGTACAAATTTGTTTAATCAAAAGCAGGTTGCTGTACTGCGTAAACTTTTCCACGAAAGATCTGCATTCACCATGTCTTGTCTATTTCGGTTAAAACTTCTTCTTGGTCTCGAGGTACGACTCTCCTCAAAACCCACCCAATCCGCAGATCTATGTTTGTATGTTGTTGATCTCAGTTTGGCTACTATCTCTTCCATTCTCCTAATTTCTTCGACTCTTTTAGCCCAGAAGTCACATGTAGGAATTGTAGACGTCAACCAGTTTACTGTGATCTGTTTTTGTGCTGCCATGCAGATGATCCTCAGTAACTCTTGTTGTTTGTGATTTCCCAACTTCTTTACCTTAAACCCTAGTATTAAATTTAAAAATTTGAAGGGGATGGGTCTGGTCCTTATCTTGCTCATTATATCGTGATTCTCTTTTTTTCTTTTTTTATCATTGAAATTTGTATTCTTTTAAATAAGAGAAAACATTACAAAAAAGTATCACTCAATTCATATGTGAATAACATTAGTAAACTTCAGTATATATTATCGCATCTATTCCCTGCAAATGATAGTTCATGGATTCATTTCTAACAAGTTCAATAAATTATGTTCTTACGTACACTAAGTAGTATTAATATAGCTTAAGGAATTATTACTTAAGTAATACATAAAAAATCAACTAGGCAATACATGTGTTATTCTGGGTCCAAACTGTTTTTTTTTTTTTGTTGTTGTTTTTGGGGGGGGGCACACCCAAAAGATGCAGTAATGCATTCCCTTTTGACCACAACTCCTCCGACACTTGTCCGTGTTTCCCATTTGGAAGTGTTGCATTATCGAGGGTGTGTGAAAGAACCGGGTCAAACATTTCCATCTGAATATATCCATCCAGGTGAGGCTCTCACTTTCTAGCCTTTTTCCCATGTTTTTTCCAGGTCTCGTCAGATACGGAAATGCTAGCCTCTCTTTCCCAATGTACTTTTACAGTGGTAGACAGACAAAAGTTTATCGGTATCGCACACTGCACGTTGCGTGGTAGTGGTATACATGTTATTCAATGGGTACCGTGTTTGCACAATGTTTGGTATACCATGTTACCGGTAAACTTTTGTGCGATTATCACAGCAGATTTAGAAAATCCAGGTTTTTGTCACCCAATAGCATTTTATATGCTCTTGAAATGGTCCCACTTCTGTCCACTAGCATTGCTGCCCAATAGAAAAAGTCTTCTAGAGGTGTGACTTCTCTATTTTTGATATTTGGTCTTGCGACTGTCGACAGTAGGCAGGATTTCAAAGCACGGCGCAGGGCTTGTGACAATCCCTGCGCCATGGCACTTGGGTTCTGGTGGTGCGCCAAACCCATTCGCTGCTACTGCACCCAATTTTGCCATCTCGGGTGTAGTTGCGACAGGCTCCACTAATTATGGCAGCTTGCGCCACATATCTGGCGCAAGCTCTGTAAAAAAGGTCCCTGGGGTTGTCACAAGCTAGACCACAAAAAGTTGGTCTAGCTTGTGACAATTGTTGCATGGGATAGAAAATCCTGACAGCCGGCAGCTGAATGCCGCAAGGTCCGTGAGCCATATATATGGCACACCTGGGGCTTATGGCATTCACAGGGGCTTGAATATCCTGTCCAGACCCTCATCGGTAGGTATCTAAAAAAGCCACCCTGAGGGAGACCATATCTTCCCTCTCTTGGAGCTCATTAAAGAGTAAGATGCTTTTATTTACAAGGACCTGAAACCTGGTCAAGCTTTGACCTTTTACATCGCGTAAAGCCTGGCTGATTTGGGGGAAGGGGTGAGAGTCACCTATAATGATTGTTAAGGGACCCAACATATGATTTATATGCTATAGATGAGTCGTTACTGTGCCTGGTTTTCAAGTATGCAATAACTTTGGCTGTTACCGAGAGCACTACTGTTTTCCTAGAGCGACCCTTTCTTTTTATAACTTAGAAACAAGCCTCGCAAATCCACAGTTACTTATGTTGATTCTGAATGTCTGGATGATCATGATGTAATGAGCAAAAAATAATGAACTGGGACAAGTAGTGTAGAAACACCAGGGAACATCCTTAAGCTGGAAATCTGCAGGTGTGTGTCTATATGGTTGAATTGACATTAACAAACAGAACAATAAAAGACAAAAGAAGATGGCAGAAGCGCCTGAACGTACTTACTGTGTCGGCAGATTAACAATGGTCGTCCTCCCAAAGTGCTGTGGGCTGTCACCTTTAAAACAGAAAAGAAACAGTTAATAAATCCCTCCCTCTTTTTTTTTTTTTTGGTTAAGCTTGTTTTTGCTGCTCCATCCAGCTGGGCAGATATACCCCGTCTGGCCATACTGGGCATCATGGAACCGGACAGAGGGGATTTTAGCCTTTACTAGCCCCTTATCTGATAAACCTTCCCAGCAGGGACACTGGATCAATGGCAGTTGTCGCAATGGAAGCATGTACGTACCCCACCATGACCTCTGCAGCATCTCCCCTCCTCTCACTCCTATTTGCTGCACTACTGCATGCATTCATTTAGGCAGTGATGGCAGAGCTGGGGAGGGGAACACAGCCCTCCCTCCCTGGAGGAATAGTGTGTCCTCTAGGATGCCCAATTCTCCTCCCCCAGCTGGCCCATGATACACAGATACATAGACAGTGTCGGCAGATAAGGGCCTATGGCCCACCCAGTCTGCCCATTTGAGCTTGTAAGTTCGGTTTATGTTTTCCAAGAAGTCTGTTGCCCCTTACCCCTGACCTCCAGAATTCCTTTATGTTTATCCCATGCATTCTTAAATCCAGTGACTGTTTCAGCCCCCACCACTTCCTCTGGCAGGGTGTTCCACTTGTCCACCACCCGTTCTGTGAGGAAATTCTTCCTCACGTTTCCTCTGAATTGTCCTCCCTCCAACTTCATCTCATGCCCTCTAGTCCTGGAACATCTTTTTCGCTTAAAAATAGTGTATTCCTGCACCCTGTTCCTCCCTGTAAGATACTTGCATGTCTCTATCATATCCCCTCTCTCCCTCCTCTCCTCCAGGGAGTACATGTTCAGTTCCTTCAACCTGTCCTCATATGACTTGTGATGCAATCCATGCACCATCTTTGTTGCCCTCCTCTGAACCTTCTCTACCCTGTCTATGTCCTTATGTAGGTAAGGTCTCCAGAACTGGACAGTGTACTCCAGGTGGGGCCTCACTAGTGTCTTGTATAGTGGAATTATGACCTCCCTTTTCCTTCTGGTGATGCCCCTGCCTATGCATCCCAGCATCCTATTTGCTTTACCTGCTGCCTTGTCACACTGTTTCCCTGCCTTGAGGTCATCAGAGATGATAAGCCCAAGATCTCTTTCCTGCATGGTGCATGCTATATCCTCACCCCCCAACTGATATATTGTGCCAGGGTTTTTGTGCCCCATATGCATTATCTTGCACTTCCTTGCATTGAATTTCAACTGTCAAACCCCTGACCATTCTTCAAGTTTCTGCAGGTCCCTTCTCATTCTGTCTACACCCTCTGGTTTGTCTACTCTGTTACAGAGCTTTGTGTCATCAGCGAACAGTGAAATTCTGCCTTCTAGGTCCTCAGTAATGTCACTGATGAAGATATTGAATAGAACCGGTCCCAGCACTGATCCCTATGGTACCCCACTGGTCACTTTTTCCTCTGTGGAGTGACAGCCATTACCACCACCCTCTGTGTCCTGCGCCCAGACAGTTACCTACCCACCATACTACTGTCCTGCCCACACCCATATTCCCCAGTTTGTGCAATAGTCTTCTATGTGGCACAGTGTCAAAGGCCTTGCTGAAGTCCAGATAGGCCATGTCCACTGCCCTCCCCTGATCCACCTCCCTACTCACCCAGTCAAAAAATTCAATGAGGTTGGTCTGACATGACCTCCCCCTAGTGAAACCATGCTGCCTTGGGTCCTGTAGTCCACTGACAACCAGATGTTCCACCAATCTCTCCTTCAGTAGTGCTTCCATGATCTTCCCCACTACCGAGGTGAGGTAGTGATATCCCCAGCTGGCTCCCGAACCTGGGTCTCTGGCATCACAAACAGCAGCCTGTCACTAAGCTAATAGGCTGGCTTACCCCTCCCATTTTAAAGGAGAGCAGAGTCCAATAGACTGTGTAAAAATCATTCAAACAAGGTACTTGGCTAACTGGTAGGTATCAGCAATCTGGAAATATCAATATCTAGGTCCACCCAATATAAAAACATGGCAGCAGGCATCTAATGGGACACTGGGAAAGGATATGATGCCATGGTTACATAGAACATTGAAACAAAGACACTGCCAGCAGAAGAAAGCAAATAGTCCATGCAGCCTGCCAAATATTTTTCTTACCTTACCCCATGACCTGCTGTCCTGCTGGGGTTCCCACCCCTATCCCTCTCCCCCATGCTGTCCACTTTACTAATTCCCCTTGGTGTAAATGACAAGCCCCCTTACCCTATCCCACTCATGCCTGAACCAGCCGACAGTCTTCATCCCTACCACGCTTGCTGGTCTGTTCTATGGCTCAACCAACCTTTCTGTGAAATTAAATGTCCTTGCATCCCTCCTGAACCTTCCCTTCCTGTCAGCTTCCACTCATGACTCCTCATTACTGACTCTCGATTCCTACTGAATACATCCTCACTGTTTATCTTGCTTATTTCTCTCAGGAACGTGAAGGTCTCAATCATATCGTCCCTCTCCCTCCTGGCCTCCAGCGAGTACATGTTCAGGACCTTCAGCCTTTCCTCATATGATCTTCCCTGCTGGCCCTGAATCACCTTGGTGACCCTTCCTGCATGGACTCCACTCTATCCCTGTCTATTCTCAGGTGCAGTCTCCAGAACTGGGCTCAGTACTCCAGATACAGCCTCACCAGTGACCTATAAAAGGGAAATACTACCTCCTTTCTTCTGCTATCAAAACCCCTCTCACTACACCAAGACATTCTGGCTGTCTTTTACTGAAGGCCTTGTTGCACTGACTAGTTTGTTTGAAAGAGTTGCATATGGTGACTCCCAGATCCCTTTCCTTGGTAGTAGTGCCCTTCCTTCAATATTTTGTCCTAGGTTTTGCTTCCCGATATGCATTATTCTGCACTTCTTGGCACTGAATTTTAACTGCCATCGTTTAGAGCATCTATCTAATCTCTCCAGTTCCTTCTGCAACTCCCTCACCCCTCTTCACTGTCCATCTTGCTGCAGAGCTTGGTGCCATCTGCAAAGAGACACATCTTGCCCTGTATACCCTCCCCTTTATCACTGATAAACATATTGACAAGGACAGGGCTGAGGAAACTGGGGATTGTTATGCAATGCCTTTCCACGGGGTGGGGGGGGATTGTTATGCAATGCCTTTCCACCGGGGGGCATCGCTATCTGTCTCAAAGTTCTGTGAAATGGTTGCTGCCTTGATTTTAGTTTTCAGATTGTATGTCACTAACAAAGTACAGAACAGCTTGAAAGTCAGGGGAAGGGGTGCTGGAATGCTGTGTATCTATATTTATTTTCATTTAAGATTTATTTCCGGGTAAGAACCCAAAAGCAGTAATGCCCATTTTCAAGGGGGGTCCTGGACAAACAAAAGAAATGCAATAACACATTTGTATGAGATGGTTTATTGCTACAGGAGATGGACAGCTCTGAGGACATGCTGGGTCCGCTCAATTGCTGGGCAAGTGGACGGCACCTGTAGAGGGGTCCATTTTCAATCTTCTCTTTCTTTCCTTATTGGGGAGACAAGCGAACACCTATAAATAAAGATGGCGGTAAACCCTGTCAAAATATACTCTATTAATATAAATGGACTTCATAGCCCCATCAAGAGAGCACGTTTGATGCAATCCCTTAGGAAGCACGTGGCCGATGTTTATTATTTACAAGAAAGCCATCTCTCTGAGGTGGAACACCAGAAATTACAATGGGGAGACAGATATAGGGTTTATGCATCTTCCCACCCCAGTGGTCATAAGAGAGGGGTGGCTGTCCTTATTCCGACCTCTACCCCCTGCGAGTTAAAGGAGATGATAGTGGACACCCAGGGAAGGTTTGTGGTCCTCACCGGTATTCTATACTCTCAGGAGGTCACTCTGGTGAATGCATATCTACCCCCCAGTCATCCCGAGCTGTGATTAGTTATTTTCTTAACAAGGTGATTGCCACTCTCTGAGGCACTCCGATAATGGGAGGGGACTTTAACTTGGCTATGTCTCCACAGCTGGACTCTTCTTCCCTAACAGCCTACAGGTCTAATAGTGCATTAAGATATTTTAAGGGAATGTTGTCTCACCTGGGTATACTGGATGTTCTGAGAAGGCCGTTTCCCACGAATTTGGGTTTTACATACTTCTCCCCTCGCTTTAAAACTTATTCTAGATTAGATTATTTTTTGTCTTGTGTGAACACCTTTCCAAGGTACAGGATCTTACTTTGGGCTCTCGGGTCCCATCAGACCACCATCCCCTGATCTTTAAGATTAACCTGGGAAAGCCAAAATTTTCAAAAATATGGAGGTTTAATCCTTTTTTGCTTAAAAACTCAGAGTACATAGATCTAATGAGAATAAAAATTCTCCAGCTACTAAGTGACGATGCCTCTCAGGAGGTCACTGATCCTATTATATGGGATACTTTAAAGGCGGTCCTTAGAGGTGAAACCATAGCGTTTACAATTTGGAAACAACGCAGACTGGAAGCCTCCTGTAATTATTTGTTAGACCAGTTACAATCCTACCAACTATTATACAGGGAGGGAGATAAGGTATTACAGAGAAAGACTGGCCTGCTGAAACAGGAGATCCAAAAAATGATGGACCTTATGACACTACAAACTCTCACCTTTTTAAAATTATCAAACTGCGAGAGTGGAACAAGGGGCTCTCGGATGCTGGCCCATAGATTGAGGGTGCGGAAATGGGCCACAACTATTCTTAAAATAAAACACCCTATTACTAAACAGCTTTCCCACACTGATGAACACATACGTTCCTCTTTTCTTTCCCATTATCAATCTCTCTATACGTCACCCCCTGATCTCTCCTCAGTGGACGAAAGAAAAGTGTTTCTTTCCCACTTAGCCCTCCTCAAGTTGAAAGAGGCTCAGCAGTCCCTTTTGGAGGCCCCGATTAGACCGGATGAGATTTCGTCCCATATTAATACCCTAAAGCCAAGTAAATGTCCCGGCCCTGATGGCTTTACAGCCGAATGGTACAAAAAATTTTCAGACACTCTCCTCCCTACTCTTTTATCCACATACAGAACCATAGCGGAGGGGCAGACCCCTTCCCCTTCGTGAAATTATGCAATCTTGACCCCAATTCCAAAACCAAACAAAGATATAACAGATATTTCTTCCTACCGCCCGATCTCCATATTAAATGTGGACTATAAAATCTATACAGCAATACGGGCCTTGAGGCTGGAGACAGTTTTGCCAACTTTAGTGCACCCAGATCAGTTTGGGTTTATAAAACATCGCAGTACCACGGATAATATTAGACGCACTATGTTACTTCTGGAACATGTACACTCTAGACAAGTTCCTCTAGCACTATTAAGCTTTGATGTGAAGAAGGCCTTTGATAGGGTCTTGTGGAGCTTTTTATGGGAGACTACAGACCAGTGAGCCTCACATCCATCATGGGTAAGCTAATGGAGACTATCCTGAAGGAGAGGCTGGTGGCCCTCCTTGAGGCCAAAGGACTACAAGACAGCAGACAGCATGGCTTCATACGTGGCAGATCCTGCCAAACCAACCTGGTGGAGTTCTATGACTGGGTAACTAGGCAACTGGACAGGGGCCATGCAGTGGATGTCCTGTATCTGGACTTCAGTAAGGCATTCAACTCGGTGCCACATGGAAGGCTGGGAAGTAAGTTAGTTGGCAAAGGGGCGGGTGCAGAGCTGGTGAGATGGGTAGGAAACTGGTTCAGGGAAGGCAACAGAGGGTGGTGGTGGGTGGGGAGCTCTCACACCCAAGGGCAGTGACGAGTGGTGTTCCACAGGGCTCGGTGTTGGGACTAGTGTTGTTTGGGATACTCACTGCAGACATATCATGGGACATCAAGAGCAAGATCAGTCTGTTTGCTGATGATACCAAGGTAGGAGCGGTGGTGGATGACCTAGGGGGATGGCAGGGGTTGCAGGATGATCTGGTAAAGCTTGAAACCTGGTCAGACACCTGGCAACTGGGGTTTAATGCCAAAAAGTGCAAGGTACTGCGAGGGTGCTCATTACAGGGTCAATGAACAACTCGGCAGAATGTAGGAAGGCAGCTGCAAAGGCCAACAAAAAGCTAGGTTGTATTGCAAGGGGTATATCCTCGAGGAGGGAGGAGGTGATTTTGCCACTGTATAGGTCATTAGTTAGACCACTCCTGGACTACAGCGTGCAATACTGGTGCCCATATCTGAAGAGGGACATTAAGCTACTGGAGGGGGTGCAGCGCAGGGTGACAAAGATGATCAAGGGGCTGGGGGACTTATCATACGAGAGGAGGTTGAGGGAGTTGAACATGTACTCACTGGAGGAGAGGAGGCACAAGGGTGACATGATTGAAACCTTTAAATACATAAAAGGAATAAACAAGACAGGTACAGAGGGCTGTTCAAAGTAAAGGGGGACACAGGGGCCATGATATGAGACTGGAGGGAGGAAGGTTCAGGAGGAGATGAGGAGACACTTTTTACAGAGAGGGTGGTGGCTGGGTGGAATCGTTACCTGCTGAGTGGTATGCAGTAGAACAGTGGACTGCTTCAGACGAGGATGGGACAGGACAAGGGGGAGGGTTAATGAAGGGGAAGGGTGGAAGGGAGAGGCAGCTGCAGAATAAGGGGTGCTAGCTGCACATTCGAGCATACTTGATAGACCTCTAGGCCTTTATCTGCTGGCAAATTTCGTATGTTCGTACCTTAAGGACTTTCAACTTTCCTGATTCATTTTTAACTTGGCCTCAAAACCTATACTTACAAGCTAAGGCATATATCAATTTTAACGGGAATTTCTCTTCCCCATTCTCACTGACACAGGGAACTAGACAGGGACACCCCCTTTCCCTGACCCTATTTGCTTTATACATTGAACCTTTGGCAGTTGCTCTGCGCCTAGACCCGAGGGTGGACGGAATCCCCTTGAGACAGAAGATCTACAAGATCTCTTTGTTCACTGATAATATTCTACTGACTCTTATCTCCCTGGAACTTTCTATCCCTTTGGCTTGGGAAATTTTCTGTCAGTATGAACGTTTGGCAAACTTTAAATTATACATATCAAAAACAGAGGCATTAATGTTCTACTATTCCCCATCTAATACTCTTTGAGGTTTCTTACCATTAAAGTGGCAACGCACTAAAATTAAATAACTCGGAATTCATACTCTTCCTGATCTGATGGACCTTGAGCTGGTAAACTATGAACCTATCTCTACCCAAATTCAAGACTACCTGAACAGGTGGGGACGTTCAAAACTTACTTTTTTTCAGCACATAGAGACCATATGTACGAACATTCTCCCTAGATTATTGTACTTATTTCAGAACATCCCAACCTTCCCGACGGACTTTTATTTTAGGTCCTGGAATAAAATCATCTCCTCCTTCATATGGGAGGGCCAGAGACCAAGGATTCGCTTTTCTATATTATCTCTTGTCTTGGAACAGGGAGGGGTTAATCGTCCCAATTTAGAATACTGTGCATTAGCTGCCTTTCTAAAAATCTTTACTATCTGGTTCTCTCCGACGTCTCAGTTAGCACGGAAGGATATCGAATGTTTACTTAATGATTTATATGATATGGAAAAAATAGCTTTCGCATCTCGCGAAGAAACCCCCCCTTTTGCGGGACTTTTCCCACTTTACAGTCCAGATTTTGAGGATTTGCCAAAAGATAAAACAAAAAAAATCTCTAAAACAAATCTTTTTCCCATTCACCTTAATTTCAGCTGATGAATCATTTTTACCAGTTGGTCTTGATTCTACGTTTAAGGCACGGAGGAGGTTGGGCCTTACTTTTTACTGGCAGTTTCTTAACACCACTGGGGTGATCCCCTTTTCTGAGTTACAAACTCAATATTCCCTCCCAGAGAGGGATCAGTTTCAGTATACCCAGGTGAGAAACTATATATTAAGACAGAGGGAGATACCAGCCTGTTTGCCTTCACCTCTTCCAACGTTCTGGAAACTATTGGGAGATGCTTTGAGGGGCAACTTATGGGATAAATTAATTAGCCACCTTTATTGAATCCTAAGGGATGCCCTAGGGGACTCTACCTTATCGATATCGGAAGCCTGGAATAGGGACCTACAATTAGAAGTTCCCTTTGTAACATGGCAGGAGACAACTTTAAAAGCTATTAAGGTCACCGTCTCAAACATGTGGCAGGAATTCGCGTGGAAGTCCCGTTCTCTGTTTTTCTGCTCCCCGGCAATACTTGTAAAATATATCCCTGCTTCTTATGGTTTCTGCTGGAGAGGCTGTAATTGTAATTTGGCTGATTTAGGTCACATATTTTGGTTTTGCCCTAAGCTGACACCCTTCCGGTGTGCTTTGCAGGTAGAGTTCTCGGAGTGTCTGAGAGAGGGTATTGAGTTAACGGCTGAGACAGTACTTTTATCTATTTACCCCCCTCACAGACCTCCCTGGGATAAGACTTTACTTCCCTTGTTTATCCTGGCAGATAGGAAGACTATCACCTGACGGATGACATCCACGATACCCGCAATTGGAGACTGGCGTAATATCATAAAGGAAATTTATCGTTATGAACAGCTTATAGCCAAATTTCATGATAGACACCCTCAATTTGAGATACAATGGCGTGGATGGGTATTGCACTTAACAACGGATCCAGAATTTATTCCATGAGTGGGGTGACTCCAGCCGGACAGCGATCGCCCGGGGGGGGGTCCCTCTCTCTCCCCCTATGGGTTGGGGGGGGTGACAACAGGGGGTGTAGGACATTTTGAGGGCAATACATGTTGACATGATTCGGCTGCCTGCCTCTTGAGTGCAAGAAACATAAATAGAATGAGCAGATAAGTAACAGAACAAGCTGATACAAGGATTGTGTGGAATTTCTTGTAGTAATGATAACTGCCATGTAACCAAACCTGCTATAGTAAATACTGGCTGCAGAGCTATGTTAATGGCAAATACCAATATGTAATACCATGTCTCTATTCTTAATAAAAATGAAATGACAAAAAAAAAAAACAAATGCAGTAACACAAACTTAGATTAAGTGCAAAGCAAAAATGCATAAGCTCCATTTCATGTAAACAATTACAAACAGAAGCTGCTAAATGATGCTGTTTATACAACAATCTAAACCAACGTTATCAGCAGGCTGACTCTCAAAAGGCAAGAGTTTCCAGCATTTCACAGTTTGATAAATAAAAGGACGACGACCAACATCAGTGTGTTTAAAAGAAAGCATAAAATGGTTCAACTCAAAACAGCGAGTTTGGGGCCCAGAGTCTACCAATTTCAAATGAAAATTCAGCTTAAGAATTGCAGAGCTGTGTGACATTTTTCAGAAAATGTGTAAGCCTAGCAAAGTTTCATCTAGCATCAAAGGAAAACTACAGCTTAACGGAGTACTGCCAATGCTACTGGCGAGTTTTCTACTGGTGACTGCAGGAGAAAGTCCTTCATACTTACCTTTTAAGTTGGAGCCAACATTGTCAATGGAGAACATTAGTACATGTGTACTAAATTCCCCAATGACAATGTGGAACTATACGAAAAAACATCCTTACTAGACTATGTTCACAAAGGTGAGTAAGGTGCTTTATTTGTGGAGTTATTTCTGATGTTTACCCAGAAATACATATATATTTTGGAATACAAAACAGCTCATTTCCAGATGCGTCTGGGGGTGGGGGTGGGGGTGGTGCTAGTAGTGGTAAGGGAGTAGACAATACAAAATCTGGTGACCAAGCCTTCATATGGGCGGAGGGAAATCATCCATGGTATGCACCACCCCTCCCCTGCCTGTGAAAAGTCATTCCCTCTCCTGATCACACTCTGCCCCTGGAGCCATGCAAGCAGTAATGTTTTGGGGGCATTCCTGAAGCCATCTACTTCGACTGGCTTTGGCCAATCAAGTGGGGGATGTAAGCTACACAATGAGGAACCAGTCATAACCATTCTGCACCTCCCAGTCACAGCACATAAGTGGAGAAGGGGTTCTTGTTAATTTCCCAAGCACCAGTCCTCAGCCCTCCTCGATGGGACTGAGCACTGGGAGGAAGTGGCAGGAGCCCCTGTAGAATTTGTTTCATAAAAGTAATATTTCTGGAATGGGGCATGGCATTCCCATGATCCCCTTCTTATGCTGGGCCAATCAGAAGCCTAGTGTCTGGCCAAGCTCTGCTTATGGTCGCCCTCTATCTATATGAGCTCTGTGACTGCACAAGGCAGGCAACAAAGGAAAGAAATGGGCCACCCACATGCCGTTGCTCGTACAGTGGCATGAGCAACTGAAGGTAGCTATATATTTGCAGAAAAAAAATTAACACAGAAACCACTAATGGGGTGCATTTCCAAGCGTATCCTGAGAGGGAGCCAGCATCGCAAAGTGCTGGTGCTAAATCTGATGCGACTGACAGCCCTGGTTCAAAAGGGGTCTCCGCACTGACCAACCATACTCTAGAGACAATGAACCTCTCAAGTCCCAGCTCAAACAGAACTAAGTCCGCAGTTTGTCAGAGGTTATTGGATGCCACGGCCATAAATCTTTCCATTTTCAAACCCCCAAACTCATCCACTCCACACTTTAATTATTTCATTTGTGGGCCACTCTCCTCTATCTGTCTTGTGCATCTGAAAATCCATCCCAACCCCTCTTTGAGCCAACAAGTTGGTAGCTGGTGACAAAGCGTACTTACCTAGCAGGTCACCAGAGAAGTTGACAGGCAGGATCACTGCTATGGATAGGACACAGACAATGACAAGGAGAACCAGGAGGTGGCGCTGGAAGGAGAGGTAGATGGTGGCATCAACGCCGCATTTGTTCTGAATCTCCTCGTCCCTTAATTCAACAGAAGAGAAGTGAGTGCATATAGTCACTGAGATGTTAGCCTAAGAGTTCTCACCATCAGTAATTTTTCAGCAAGGGCTTTTTTATTAAAGAAAGGCTTCCGTTCTGAAGATGAGACCAGATTTTGACCCAAACTAGAGCACTTATCCCATCTTATTAAACAGCAGTCAGCAATCCTTCAATCTAATTGTCCAAAGACATTCCAAGAGGATTACATTACAACTTTCAAAACCAGTTTTTAAAAATATTTTAAACATTTTCTTTTAAAAACAGCAGAAATCCACCATAGTTGGGGGATAGGTAATGGCCATTAATCACACTCCTGGGGCAACATCCGTCAACTGGGTAGAGAAAATGCTGCAATCTGACTTGTCCACTGCTGTGCTGGTGACACCACTACCAACAGCAAAACACAAGTGCTGCTACCTGAACACAGTGCAGGTCAAATTAATGTGCTAACAACCCTTTGGAATGTTCAGGTTTTGAACAGCAGCGATGTTTCCTGCAAACAAGTTCATTAACAGTAAACCTGCCAGCTCCCCCTAGTGGCTTTCAGTGGTGGAGGAACTAGTTTACAATAAAATGACACGTATTTCAATTTTTTTTAAATTATTCTATATAGTATAATGTTTTGATTACCTAAATACATATTTGGGCATGTATGCAACACAGGATTGTGCCCCAGCTTGGGATGCTGGAAGCAGAAACCAACAGGGAGGGCTTACCGCATCTGACACTGCCCTCCCAGGAGGGTGGGTATGTAGTGCACCACTCTTCAGCAGCACCTGGTAGTGGTGCAGCAGCAGTGCCCTCAACGTCACTGCCATGCACAAATGGGCATGCTGCAGGGAAGGAGAGCAGGGGAACACACAGGAAAATCCCTGACTGGTACCAGGATGATATGCAGTTGTTCGTTCACACATGTGTTAGGTTTGCCCCCCCATGTCCACAGATTTATTTGTGTTATTTATTTCAAAAGTTTCAGTGGGAAAAACATACTGAGCTTCTAACAGCTCATTTCCAGAAGCATCCTGGGAGGGGAGAGGATGTGGTGATAGATTAAGAGGTGGGAAAAAAAAAAACTAAACAGTAATAACAATATTACATTACAAAAATAGAAGTCACATACAGTATATCAAAGGAGCATAATCATAAATACTGAAGGGAAATCAGTACAACAGATCCATTTGGCTGAGGTATGATAGTAGAGGGAAACTACTGATACAGGTATAACACGGGGATGAGGTGTGGTAATTTTCCCCTGACCATCAAGTGGCGCTCTCCAGCTGGATATGGGCAATCCACCCTGAAGACAAGCTGGGAGCAAGATGTTGCAGTCCGTGGAAGGCATCAGGCCAGTTAAGCTAAGTTCCTTGATGACAGTCGGGTAACAGCACACCCAAGGCAGGCACAACCGAGAAAAGAATAAATGTCATAAAAAACAAACAAACACGGGAAGCTGTTAGAAAATCATTTTCTGAAGGTGAGCTCAAGCTATGCCCCTCAACTGTCCCAGATGGAGACAGAACCAGCAGCCGGAGGTGCCCCCACACCAGTCAACAGCAGAGCAAGGAGGAGCAGCGCCTCCAGTAGCAACAAAAAGACAAATCCTGGAATAGTCCAGCAGGAGTGGCCTTTTAAGGCCTGATGGAGAGTGACGTAGTTGCTGCACCCACTGAACCACAGGCTTAAAGCCTTCCCATTGTCTACCCTCTGTTTGTCTTGTACCCAGCTCTGTACCTCTTGTATCCACTTGTTCTTTTAATTTGTATTGTACAGTTAACTTGTATTTTGATGTGGAGCCTTTGCAAAGGAGTCTCTGACTCAAAGGTTTGTAATTCCAATATGTTCAACAAAATAAATAAATAAATCCTGGCCAAAATGTGTTTTCACACTTGTGGTGCAAAATCACCTTTGGGGCAGGATATGAAAATGTTCTCCACCCTTGTTCATGACGTGGACTCATGAGAAGGCTATGTTAAAAATCTGGGGTAAAAATATGAGAAAACAACAAAGTTATGAGTCTACATTGCAGTTTTTTAATGCATGCTCCAACTATGGTAATATTCAATATTTTGACCCCAACTTTGCAGCATAGCTATTTTTTGACACCACCTCATGAATGTGATAGCTGTCATTTCTCAGACGCTACCCAAAATGTGTTTTAATACTCATGGCGCAGACTAACGTTTCAGCTACTGTTTTATAAATGACACCCGTCATGCTCAGGAGTGGTCATGAAAAGATTATGTTGAAAATTTGGGGTACAAATGTGAAAAACCAATTAAGATATGCGGAAACTAATTGTTCCAGCATTTATTCATAACTTTTATTTTTTTGCAGATTTTGGCTCCTAAAGTTCAACATATCTCTTATGTTACCCCACCTCCTGAACATGGCAGGAGTCACTTTGCAAATCCCATCCGAAACTTGCTTCCACAATCACACAGCTAAATCATCGGTCAGATGGGATTTTAAAAATTTCACCTGTCTTGGAAGCAGGACCCCACTGAAATCGAGATAGTGCATCTCATCTGTTCTATCCTGGGCAAATATATAATAAAAATATGTACAAGCAAGAGCCGGTATAACAGCAATACCAGCGGCGAACATTGAGCATTGACAAATGCTTGTTTTAAGCATAATTTCAGTTTTATGTTCCTGATTTTTTAAGCCACAGAAAAAACTTGCCGCCGCATTGGTCCTTGCAACACAGAATCCACACAAACAGATGATTTGATACCTTTTATTGGACCAACAGAGTCGTTACAAAAGAACACAGGTCCACCTGTGTTCTATTGTAACAACTCTGTTGGTCCAATAAAAGGTATCAAGTCATCTGTTTGTGTGTTTTTTTAAGCCTAATTTTGGTCCTATGTCCCTGATTTTTAAGCCCAATTTTAGTCTTTGTGACAGGGAGCTCCTGCCACTATTGAGGACTGACCTTTTCTTAAATCTCTTGCAACAGTTCTTCTATTTGTTAGCCTAATCTATCCTTTACAATTTCTAGTCCATAAGGTTGGCCACTTATGGGCCCCCCCCCCCTTTCTTGACAATGCTATAGTGTCCTCTTTAATTTTCCTTTTCCCTCTCAGGTCCTCATACAGGGAGGTTATTGTGGTGACCTCCAAGCGTATGTAAAACAGATTGTGTTTATCGTTGTTGGGTTTAGTATGTAATAGCACTATACCATAAAATACTTTGATGTATATACCTTACGTTTATGAAACCTGTAAATGTTGAAAATACTATGGCACTAGGACCCAGATATTCAAACTGCGCCAGGCTGTGGCGCAAGCTTGGGCGCAGCGCAACTTGGCTGCGCAGGGGTGTGGCCTGGGTGATATTCAACGGAGCTGCGCCATGGCTCAGCAGCTTTGAATATCGCAGCCTGGCCACCCCCACTGTGCATGACGCAGTGGCACTGCGCCAGTGCAAGTGGCCAGAGTGGAGCATGGGGATACGCTAGCGCAAGTTACTGCGCCATGCACAGCAACTGCAATATTAAAAAATTAACATGCAAAAGGGGCCATAATGAATGCAAGGCGCACATGGGGCCATTTGCATGCAGGTGCGCCGAACCCCGACAACTTGCGCCTGGCGCCCTGCCAAGCAGCAGCCATCAGGGACCGACGCCCCCTGCAGCCCAATCGCGGGCATCTGTATCTAAAAAGAAATATGTCCTATATCCCTGGTGGTCCAGTGGACCGCTATCTGCCCGATTGCGGGCATTTGTAATAAAGAATACTTCATCCTATATCCCCAATGGTCCGGTGGACCTCTATCTGCCCGATCGCGGGCATTTGTAAAAAAAAAAAAAAAAAGAAGAATCCGTCCTATATCCCTGGTGGTCCAGTGGACCGTTATCTGCCTAATCGCGGGCATCTGTGTATAAATCAAACGTTACAATATCCCTGGTGGTCCAGTGGACCTCTATCTGCCCAACTGCGGGCATCTGTGAAGAAAAATAAATCATTCCAATATCCCTGGTGGTCTGGGGTGCCCCCACCCAGCCCACTGAGCCCCACCACCTGCTCCCTCTCCGGTCAGCCGGCAGCACCTCACCGTCTGTCGCCCGCCACCCGCCGACTGACACCGCCGGTGGGGCTGCACACCAATTGGTTCTAGCGTGAGCCAATGGCCGTGCAACCCGTGCACCCACTACACTTCAGATATGTGAATGATTCATTCACATATCTGGAATAATATCAGCTCTGACTGACTACCTCGATGGCTCACGCTGTGAACCAATGGAGGGCGAAGGCGGGTGGGGTGCTGCCGCTCGCCGGCTGACCCGGGGGATACAGGGTGGGGAGCGAAGCGGTGGGGCACAGTGGGTGGGTGGGGTGAGGTACTCCAGACCACCAGGGATATTGGAACAATTTAATTTTCTTCACAGATGCCCGCGATCGAGCAGATAGAGGTCCACTGGACCACCAGGGATATAGAACGAAGTATTCTTTTTTTTACAAATGCCCGCGATCGGGCAGACAGCGCTCCACTGGACCACCAGGGATATAGGACATATTCTTCTTTTTCTATTACAAATGCCCGCGATCGGGCTGATAGCGGTCCACTGGACCACCAGGTATGTTGGAATTTATATTTTTTTTACAATTTCCCACGATCGGGCATGGGGGGGCGCTGCCAGGTGCCGCCGGAACTCAGGTGGCCACCCACAGGTGGCAGCTGCCGTGTTGTGCCCTGCAATGCGGTAGCTCACCTGTGGGTGGCCATCAGTTGTTCCTTTTTTTGGGGGCGTAACTTTGTGCTGGCGCAGGTAGGGGTTGCGCATGCATGGTTCTGCACATCCTGGGCTGAATATTGGGCTGTGCAGAGTATGCATGGGCACGCCCCCACTACTGTGCCTGCATACATTACTGATGCGCTCCAGCGCGCCGGGTTAATGCCAGCGCACTTTCGCACTGAATATTATGCCGGGCGCATCAGGCTGCGTGATGCATACCACTGTTGCGCCATGCGCAACCCTTTTGAATATCTGGGCCTAGGTGTTTTTCATACAAGTAAAAAGTACTAGCTGACTCATGATAAAGATTAAGTTAGTTGTGCTATTTAAAATGCATGTAAATTGCTGTAAACTGAACAAGTCTGAAATTTCATAGTGATCTGCATATATCCCATGATGCTTTGCATTAGGAAGTATGTATGATGATGTATTTCTTTGAAACTTGATTTGTTGCCAATGCCCTTTGGGGTAACTCTTTTTTCAGTGTTTCTGCACTGAGGTTCATTTTTTTGAAGCCTGATTTTAATTCTTTGTCCCTGATTTTAGTCCTCAAACCCTGATTTTTTGAAGACTGATTTTAGTCCTATGTCCCTGATTTTTTGAAGCCTGATTTTAGTCCGGTGTCCCTGTTTTTTTTTAAAGCACTGTCCTCGATTTATGAGGCAGAGGGTCAGTGGTGTAGCCAGAAATTTCCATTTTGTACACACAATCTCTAACAGTTAAACCCATTAAAAAATGTACGCATCCTCTCCAAAAGGTACCCCCTTCCAAACAAATCAGATTGTTGTCAGATGATTCCTCTAATCTCTAAAGACGTTATACATGTATCTGTCTCCTTAACAACAGAAGTTTAAACAGAGATACTCCTCAGTGGCCGCCTCTAACCCAAATACTACAGATTAGAATGAAAATGTTAACAGAAAGGTATGGTTTGTGATAGGCACTCAACAAACCTGTACACAAATGTTTACAGTGAGTATGCCTGCCTGCCTACACCCTTGCAGAGGGTTGACAGATATGGCATGCTTCAATGTCAGGCATCATTTTGTGCTTACAATCCCTACCCTTCAGTGACAGAAATACCAGGTTCACACGGGACTGTGGAAACATGTGATGCGAAATCAAGGACAGGCCTGAAAGTCGATGACAGTTGGCAGCTCTGTTATGATCAGCCCTTTAAAGCGGATGAACTGCATGTGGGACTCCATGAACCAGCATTCACACCCACAGGAAAAGTAAAAATGTCGAGAGAACATGACAAGGTTAATAGCAGCACACACAGAGAGACAGCAGCGTTCTCAGTTACTTACTTCATGTGGTATATAGATGTCAGCCATGAACAAAATCCCTAGGCAGGGGGAAGGGAGGAAGAAATGAAGAAAATAATACAATATTAGTGCTCTCACTAGGACAGGGTAAATACAGGTGTCTGAATTAAAGAGGGACTCTGGCCAAAAGTGCTACATTGCAAAATGAGAATAAGCATACCCCCAATAAATCTCATATCAAACATTAGGTTTCTGTGTTACTTCATTTTAAAGCTATGGGCTATTTTGTAACCCTGATGTCACTGCCTGTTAAAAGCCAGTTTCAGTGAAGAGGTGCCGTTGATGTCATCTCCTGAACTCACAGTTCAGTCTTCCCTGTCAGCAAGCTTATAGGACCTCTTTCTCCAAAGTTAAAAGATCATTCTGCAGTTGTTTTCATAAGTTAAGCAGGCAGCACCATTCTAAAAACAGTGCTATAGAATCTATGTGTTTCAGGTTTTGTAACAAAGTTGACAAATTTGTATTTTAATGCTGTTTGTTTTGTGGTTCATTTTTCCAGAGTAGCAGGATGCGGAATCGGCGTGCCTCCAGGCTGCTGATACCATGTGAAGTGTTACTCTGCAGTACCTGTTTGGAAGTTATATTGCTTACAAGAGTTGCAGTGTTGGTAACTGCATTGCTGTTTGTCAGTGTCTGCCTTACAATAACTTTTAATAGGGGCCTTATATGTGTTAATTTCTACTAGGGGTGGAAGTGTTAGCCCTGGTAAAACAATTATTGTAAATGTGGAGTACAATGCAGAAGAGCCTTAATATAGCTCAAGTAACAGCCTGTCAATGAGAAAACAGGAAATGAGCTAGGGTCAACAGAGTATCCCATTCAGTCATACTTTGATGATAAATAAAATATTGATTGATTAAGCACTGAGCTGGCTACTGCACAGAAACTCTTAGTAAGGTTTCAAAACAGTACTACCCCCCATTACAGTGTGGTGAAATATTTGATTTAAAGTGCCATCCTGAGAAATCGCCTCAATTGGATGATAGATGTGAATGATCACAGACTCCCACCACATCAGAGATATCCAGTCTGCAAATCTCACATTAGTGTGCTGTGACTTAACATCCAGCAACCCAGGAGAAAAGGACCACAACAGCAAAACACCAAATACAAACATATGAATCTGCCAACTTTGTTAAGAAACACATACAGGTTTTAAAGCAATGTTTATTTAAATGGTGCTGCCTGTTTTACTGGAGAAAACCATTTGCACATAGTTTTTAAACACTGGACAAGCAGGTCCTGTAAGCTTGCTGACAGGGAGGGCTAGACTGTGAGTTCAGGAGATGACATCATCAGCACCTCTTCACTGAAACTGGCTTTTTTGAACAGGCAGAGAATTTAGGGTTGTAAAATGATTTGTAACTTTTAAACAAAGTAACTTAGGGATCTCGTTTTTGGCATGAGGGTGATTGGGGCTATGTTGATCCCTATTCTGAATTTATTGATGCCGGTAATTTGTGACCATAGTCCCTCTTTAAGTTTTGCAGCAACAAGTCAAAAAGGCTAGTGGTTGGGAAATCCACTGGCCCAACAAACTTATACAATGGCCCAAATGGAATACTTATTAAAATGTTACCTTCTCCAATATAAGCCAGCAGGGCTAGCTAAATGGAAATTTTACTGACCCAATGCAAAATCTACCACCATTTGGCTAATGCCAATTTTGACACCTGTAAGCGCCACGCTGGTGCATGATGAGGAATATCTCATGAAGTAATGCAGATTGAAGCACCCATGGATGCTCCTCAGGCTAAGCCAATTAAAACAAGACTCCAGTAGTCAATATGAAAAAATTACTCACCATAGTAATGTTGTTTCTTCTAATGGAGTCTTGCTGTATTCTGACAATATGCAGTTAGCCCCAGCACTTGAACTGCCCCGGAGAGAAAAGAGTTAACTCTATGCAGCAGCATAGAACGTTGAGCTCGAGCTCAGTTTTCAAACCTCTATCTCTGGTACATCTCAGTGTAACCGTCAGATTCTTACGAGCAAACTAACTATAGATATGGACATTTTTTAACTTTTAGGCCAAAAGGCAACAAACTTGGGTCCAAAAGACTCAAGTCGAGAACCCAAGAAAAAAGTAGTGACAAAATATATAACTATACAAGCAACAGTAATAAAATAACTACCCCACCCTGAAAAGGGAGGGTACAAGGTACACCCCTGAGGTGCAACACTGTACCCGTCAGCCCACTTCCCAAAAACTAGGTTCTGAGAGGGGAGGCAGGGAGGTCAGAATACAGCAAGACTCCATTAGAAGAAACAACATTACTATGGTAATTTTTTCTTCAAACAACATGAAGTCTTGCTGTATTCTGACTATATGCAGACTACCAAGCAGTTCCCCCCAGGAGGAGGGGACACGGAACCTTACTTTGGGAACAGGATCTGCAGTACTGCTGTACCAAACCTAGCATCACTCCTAGCCTGGATGTCCAGAGAGTAATGCTTGGTGAATGTATGGACTGTTTTCCAGGTGGCTGCTTTACAGATTTCTACCAAAGGTATATCTCTGGCAGCAGCCAGAGAAGCAGCTGAACCCCTAGTCGAGTGGACCCTCAGGCCTGAAGGGGGTTCTTTGTCCAACTTGGCATAGCAGAACTGTATACACCTGGCAATAGTTCTTTTAGTAGCAGGTTTACCTTTTCCCACTTCCCCATAAGTGAGAAATAGTTGAAGACAGTCATTTCTGTGTGTCTTAGTATGCTCTATGTAGTAGCTAAGTGCCCTTTTAACATCTAAACTGTGTAATCTTTCTCCTGAAGAAGAATGATCAGTGAAAAACACAGGTAGAAACAGACTGGTTCAGATGAAAATCTGACACCACTTTAGGTAAGAACTTCTGATTTGTTTGAAGGACCACCTTATCTCTATGGAAGGAGAAAAAGTCAGGTTCAGCTGACAGGGCCTGCAGTTCACTAATCTGTCCGGGAGAAGTAATAGCTACCAGGAACACAGTTTTCCAGGTCAAGTACTTAAGCTTGGCCAAAGCCAGAGACTCAAAGCGTGGCTGCATAAGGTGAGCAATGCAGACATTCAGATCCCAAGCAGGAGTAGGATCTCTAAAAGGAGGGTTGATGTGAATCAGACCTTTGAAGAACTTACTGAAAACAGGATGAGATGCCAGGGAAGAGTCCTTCCCTGCAGAAAGAAAAGCAGACACAGTGGCTAGGTGAACCTTCAGAGTTGCAGGCCTAAGGCCTAGGCCATTAAGGTGAACCAGATAATCTACGGCTGTAGCAATGTCTGCAGTATCTGGCTGAATGACTCTCTGAGAACACCAAATGCTGAATCTTTTCCATTTGGAATTATATGTTTTTCTGGTAGAAGGTTTCCTAGAGACCTACAAAATATCCAGTACTCCTTGAGAAAGATGCAGGCCTGCATATTCTAACTCTTCTAGAGCCAGGCTTTAAGGTTGAGAGACTGGAGATTGGGGTACCAAATTCTCCCCTGATAGGAGGTTATGAGATTGTGTCTCTTGGGAAGAGACATGGGGAGTTACACTGCCAGGAACAGCAGCAGAGGGTACCAAGGTTGTCTGGCCCAGTCTGGAGCCACCAGTATCACTGTACAGGGTTGAGACCTGATTTTGACTAGAACTCTGAACAACAGGGGAAAGGGGAGGGAAGGCACAGAGGAACCTGCCTTTCCAATCCAATATGAGCGCATCCAGAGGAACAGTACCTACGACTGGAGGTCTGCAGCAGAACAGGGGAAGCTGGTGATTGCCTGGGGCTGCAAAGAGATCTATCTCTGGAGTGCCCCATCTGGTAAAGATTACTTTCAGGATGTGAGGGTCCAGGGACCATTTGTGATGGCCCTGGGAGATTCTGCTCAAAGCATCTGCTAGCACATTGTCCTTCCCTGGAAAATGAACTGCTGTCAGGGAAGCCTGAAGGGAGTAGGCTAGGGACCACAGTTCCATGGCCTCTGTGCACAAGGCTGTGGACTGAGTACCCCCTTGCTTGTTGATGTACCACACTGTGGTGGTGTTGTCCATCCTGAATTACACCACTTTGTCTTTGACTAACTCTGAGAAAGCCAGGAGGGCTAGGAACACTGCCCTGAGTTCCAAGAGAATGATATGAAGGAGAGACTCTTCTTGTGACCAAACACCCTGAGCTGTGAGGTCTCCCAAATGGGCTCCCCAACCTAAAGGAGAAGCATCTGTGGTTAGGACCACTGAGGGAGCTTGACTGAGGAATGGGACATCCTGTCTGAGATTGTCCTGATCCAGCCACCACTGGAGAGCTTGGACCAGAGTCTGAGTCACTGGAATCAGTTTGGTGAGAAAGTCCTTTTTCTGAGACCAAAAAGACCTTAGGTGGAACTGAATGTCCCTCATCTGAAACCTGGCTCCTTGTACAGCTGCAGTGGAAGCTGCCATGTGGCCTAGGAGTTGAAGAAAATGTCTTGCTGTGCAAGAGACCAGAGGGCGAAAGGAGGAAGCGAGATCCATAAGGGCCTTCACCCTTGCTAGTGGGAGGAAGGCCTTTGCCTAGATAGTATCTAACTCTACTCCTATAAAAGTAAGGAGTTGTACTGGTTCGAGAACTGACTTGGGAAGATTGAGAAGGAACCCCAGGGAACTGAGCAGGTTCTGAGAGATTTCCAGAGTTGACTTGACCTGGTCGGAGGACTGACCTACAATGAGCCAGTCGTCCAGATAAGAGAAGACGGAGATACCCCGCCTTCTGAGGAAGGCTACTACTACTGCAAGGCACTTTGTAAACACCCTTGGAGCCGATGTTAGGCCGAAGGGCATGGCTCTGAACTGATAGTGGCCTGAAGGAAGCTCGAACCTGAGGTACTTTCTGTGGGAGCACCTGATAGGAATGTGGAAATAGGCATCCTTGAGGTCCAGGGATGCTAACCAATCCCCTGGCCTTAAGGAGGGAAGAATTATTACTAGAGTCACCATTCTGAATCTTGGTTTTGTGATGTGTTTGTTCAAATACCTCAAGTCTAGGATGGGTCGCCACTCCCCTGTCTTTTTCCGGGTAAGGAAATATCTGGAGTACAGACCTTTGACCCTGTGCTGTGTAGAAACTCTCTCTACAGCTCTGAGATCCAGTAAAGAAGAAAACTCTGCTTCTAGGGCAATTGTTTCTGAAATTGTTGCAGGTGGAGAGGACTTGACTCTCATTTTTGGAAATCTTTTGAAACTGAGAGCCATTCCCTGGCTTACTACCTCCAGGACCCACTTGTCTGAGGTAACAGTCTTCCAGGCTTGGAAGTAGTAAGCCAGCCTACCTTCTACTGGAACAGGGGAGGCGACCTGAGCTGACACATCAGGGTGTCTGTTGGTAGAAGCCTTGGACTAGGAAGAGCATGCAGCCCTGCTCATCCCCCTCCTACCTCTCCCTCAAAAGAACCTCATCTGTAGGAAAGAAGAGGAAGCCTTGGCTAGGTAAAAAGGTCTGTGGAAAGGCCTGCCCCTGCCCCTAGACTGCTGCTTCTGAGGAGTGGCGTGCCTCTCCTTGGCCTGTGCACTCCTGCAGGTGGCCCTGTATTTATCCATTTTCTTCATGTAAGCCTCTGTCTGCTCCCAAACAGAGAATTACCCACCACAGGAAAATCCATGGCCTTAGCCTGGGTGTCCTAAGAAAGGCTAGTACATCTGAGCCAAGTAAATCTCCTGAGAGACACAGATGTCGCCATGACTCTTGATGCCACATCACTGGAGTCTACAGTAGCATGGAATTGTATCTTGGATGCCTCAATTCCATCAGCAGCCACCTCCTCCAGCTCTCTGGCCAGCTTGGGGGGGTCTTTTTATACTAACGTACTAACATACTAAAATGCCCGCAGAATAGGCATAATGGTCTCTCGAGTCTGCTCGATTTTCAGCACCCGCACTGAGGGCTGATTTTGGTGTGTGTCCCCCGTCCCCCTTGGGTTATACTGTCCCCAGTCCCAGATGTTCCACCTGTATTGGGCCTGGTCAGAGTTACCCTCCCCCTGTACCTGTCCCATCCCCTCTTAAACCCGTCCACAGTCTCCACCTCTACCATCTCCCTGGACAGCGCATTCCATGGCTCCACCACCCTTTCAGTAAAATAACATCTCCTCCTCTCCCCTCTGAGCCTGCCCCCTTCCAGCTTACACCCATGACCTCTTGTTGCCCCACCCTCCTTCCTTTGGAGCACCCTGACTGGGCCTCCTTTATTGATCCCTTTCACGTACTTAAAGACCTCTATCATGTCCCTCCTCTCCTCCAGGGTGTACATGTCGAGCTCCTTGAGCCTCTCCTCATAGGTCCTCTCCCCAGGCCCCAGATCATTTGGTTGCCCTCCTTTAGACCCTCTCTAGGAGTGTAATGTTCCTCTTTAAACGTGGTCTCCAAAACTGTACACAATACTCGAGGTGTGGCCTAACCAAGCAGTTGTACAGTGGAAGGATCACTTCCGCCTTTCTGGAGGCAATCCCCTTGGCGATGCATTCCAGCATCCAATTTGCCCTTGCCGCTGCCCTCCTATAGGTCTCTTGAGTTGTTCATTTTTACATCTACCACTACCCCCAGGTCCCTCTCACCCTCCGTGAATTGAATCATGTCTCCTCCCAGGGTATACCCCTGGCCTGGATTTCTGACTCCCAGGTGCAGAACCTTGCACTTCCCCGCATTGAATTTTAGTTTCCATTTTCCCGACCACCTTTCCAGAGCCTTCAGGTCCTCATGCAAGGCCACCCTCCTCTCCTCCACCACTGCACCCAGCTTTGAGTCATCTGCAAAGAGACTCATCTCACTCCTGATCCCCCTTCTGATGTCTGAGATATAGGCATTGAACAGAAGTAGCCCCAGCACTGACCCCTGGGGAACCTCACAAATAACCCACCTTGGGGATGAGGCTAACCCTCCAACCACCATCCTCTGAGTACGCTCAGAGAGCCAATTTCCTATCCATCTTAACAACTGTCTCCCTACCCCCATTAACTTCAGCTCAGCCAGCAGGCAACTGTGGGGTACCGAATCAAACGCCTTGCTAAAGTCCAGAAAGAGGATGTCCACTGGTCTACCCTGGTCCAGGGCCCTCGTCACCCAGTCATAGACCTCAACAAGGTTTGTCTGGCACGATCTTCCCATGACAAAGCCATGCCTGCCTATCGTCCAAGTACCCAGTTTGCTCCAGTAACCCCCCTAGCCTTTCCTTGATAATACCCTCCATCATCTTGCCGATCACCGATGTCAGGCTAACGGGCCTGTAATTTCCTGCCTCCTTTCTTGATCCCCCCCCTTATGGATTGGCACAACATGGGCCACTCTCCAGTCTTGGGGCACCCACCCAGTCCTCACAGAGATATTGAAAAGCTCCACTAGAGGGACTGCCAGGACATCCACCAGTTCCCTCAGCACCCTGGGATGTATCTCATCTGGCCCAAGGTACTTTCTCCATCTGAAGGGAGCTGAGGGCTTCCATTACTCTCTCTACCGGGATTTCAGCCTCCACATCTTCCCCCTTTTCACCATGTACTGCTAGGCCCCCACCTGTCTGTGGTGGCCACGCCCTTTCCCTAGACCCATCACAGCCCCTGGTCTCTACCGGTCCCACCCCTTCCTCTGGTTTGCCCCCGCTCCCCTCGTAAGACATAGCCCCTCCATCCCCCCTGGTAAAATCTGAGGCAAAGTACTCATTTAGAACTTCTGCCTGTTTCCCCGCCTCCTGTGCCCAACCATCCCCTACCCTTACCTTGCTGATCTGCCCCCTTACTTTCCTTTTTTACCCCTATGTATCTAAAGAACCCCTTGTCCCCCCTCCGGAACCGTATCCCACCTGGACTTCTGGTATCTGGCTGTGCAGGCCATATATTTAGCCTAGAAGCACGGATTAGGGTCTGCACCAGGGTCCTGTGCTCAGCATCGAACAGATGTCAATAAGAGAATTAGTTTGCCAGCAACAGGTAAAAGTGACAGAGTACTGTCCAAGCTTGCAGAGTTTAGAAGATGTGATAAGTATGCACCAAAGGGAAGCCACAGACCGCCAAGTGTGCTTTTAATCCAGCATTTTTATTGCACACAAAATGTAAAGTACAAAGCTTCCACACTCCTTACAAGCTGCCAACCTCCTCCATTGAAACACACAAGTGTCCTAACGTTTCCACACCTGGCTTAATCATAGGAATGAAGTAAATTATTATTATTGTGGCTCATATATATATATATATATATATATATATACATATATATATATATATATATATATATATATATATATTTCATACCAATGTTTTAAAAGGCTCTTTGCTATATCTGACATCATGCATTCTTCACCCAGAAGAGATTAAAACAATTTTTTGATATGGATATGATATACATTTATTAATTACACTACACACTACAAAAGATCTAAAAATTCACTAAGGTTTTCACAAACATACATTGCACTGCAATTAACAGAAAACATGATGTCTCAGCAGAAGTTATTAGGTTCAGTTAGCAACCCAAAAAATCATTTCAATGTAATACCACCATTGTTCATCTCTTAGCAGGCCTGATTTAACATGTTAAGATGCAGTGCATTCCAATTAGATTGCACTGAAAATCTGATTGGACCCTCATCCCCAATTTTGCTAATCCCAGAACAAGCCCTCCTAGTAAGAGTATTATTAAATAAATGTTTAAATTCTTCAGCTGGCATGAAACATCTTTATCTGCAGTCTTGACAGAGAAGCAGGAGGACTTTGTGGTGGTAGCTTCTGAAGTCACTGATCCAGTTCCGGTTCTTTTCTATAAAGCACTGTCTTTCAGGAAGTACTGTCTTGTTATCTTGGATCAGGGATCAGTCCAAGTTCTTGGCGAAAGTTTAATATTCCAGAGCTATAGGCGTTGGCTGATGCACAGCAATGTCTAGAAGTAATTTTCTGCCTCTCCCTAGCACTCTCTTGCAGCTCAAGGGAGAGATTTCTGAGACCTTTGTGAGTCCATGTTTAAATGCAAAAGCAAATATATATATTTTTTTTGTCTCCGTTTCCAAGGCAAGAAGAGCTGTGTGTTCAGGGCAGGAAGCAAAAGACAAGTGTGCTCCTTTGTCTTATCTATCTCTCCAGCAAAAAGCCTCACAAGCATGTGGGTTCATCTTTTTCAAGTTCATTCTTCATTACGGCCTTTGATGAAAAGTCCAAACCTCTTTACCAGAAGTTTACCTATATTTTATAGCACTCTCATTGACTTTTGTGGCTTTCAATCATAAAAATATCAAAAGATATCAATGTGGCCCCTTTAAGTTATGCAGGTCATCTGCTCTTTGAGGTATATCCCTCCATGGAAAGCCTTTTCATCTAGAAACATCTCTAAGTAGTACAGTTTCATGGAATCCATGTTTTTGTCAGCATTTGTTCAGTTTTATATTAACTCCTTCCTTCCTCACACTGACATGCTTT